>OX596183.1:4343716-6944218 GCA_951394245.1 Cyclophora punctaria
GGAGCAAGAACTGCCAACAGTCCACACTCGCAGAGGTTCGCGCCGGGCTCACAGTATGTTCGCGCTCCTTGACGCGTATGCACGCCAAGCATTTAATATTTAATCTTCCAATTTTTCTCAATCAATCAAAATAGTTTATGTGTAGTCGGTATGGACAGTGAAACCACTACAGCAGCTGCGGGGCTACTTTGCGCTTTGGCAATTTATAGTTACGCCTTAAAGAAAAAACGAACAATTCAAAAGATACAATACCGGCTCAGCACGAAAACATTCCATAAACGATAGTTCTAATTCATTGCTCCAGACGATACTCATTTTGCACGCAAAATCGTAGTCTTTATTAAAAAATAAAACACAACCATCCGTGTTAATTTCTACTGAGCGACTGAGCTGCCCGCGAATGTAGAGTCTTGTCGTGTTCGCGTCGCGCTTCGCGCCTGCGAGCCCTTTGTCGCGGGACAAAAAACCGACAATTTTCGGGGAACACAGCGCGAACGAGCCGCGAAGCCGCGAAGAATATGCGAATCGGATCTACACTCATGTTCGCGGGTGCTTCGCGCCTTCGCGCGCGGTTCGCGCGCGAGTGTGTAGACGGCTTTAAAGTTGTTTACTCTGCTATGATAATTACGAGTAATTCGCGAACTAATGAATTGTTGTCACTGTTAAAGGCGTGACATTAGGCGCAGAGTCGAAAAGAAGCTTTAATTTGAAACATAACATAATAAAACAACCTTATCTCCACAATGCACAAGGACATGCATAAAAAATAAGTGCACATTGTGAAAATGCCCTTGAATTAAGTTGAATTTGCTATAGGTAATGCTTAATTACAAATTGACATTAAGCTTAGTTAACTGCGCTAGTATGAAATGACTCTCAAGTACCTAACCTTTTTGGAGATACAACCTCCCGGTCAGAATTAAATATATAACTTTATGGTAATGAGCCTTCGAACAATACATTTCTTTACAGTACACTCCAAACAATCACAAATACCCAACACTGACGATCGGAGAGGCATTCACTGCGGGCTTTCCCTACAGACGCCGAATCCTACTATGCATGCCCACGTCAGTTGCCGTGGCCACAACCGGCGAAATTTTCGTAGCTGATGGGTATTGCAACAACCAAATACTAAAGTTCAATGCGGCAGGAACATTGCTTATGGCTATACCGACCCATTCTGATACTCTGACTTTAAATCTGCCACACAGCGTTACTTTGCTTGAACGTTTGGACATGGTATGTGTAGCAGATCGAGAGAACATGAGGATTGTATGCCCTAAAGCCGGTCTGAAGAGCTATGTGGACATGTTAGATCCTCCTACCGTTATTGAAGATCCGACTCTAGGAAGGGTGTTTGCGGTGGCGTCTCACGGTGATACTATTTACGCTGTCAACGGACCAACGTCTCAGAATATTGCGGTCAGAGGATTCACTGTCAATGCTGTTTATGGAAACATTTTGGATACTTGGGAGCCTAGCACGGTAAGGGATCGAGTAATTATGAAACGATAGGTAGGTTTCTTGGACTATGGACGGCGTACTGTTTATATGCGTGGAACAAAGTGTAGTTGAGTGAACATTATTTCTCCTTTATAATGTTTTTGGTAAGTTTTACCTAAAGTAAAGCTCCCCTGAGTTCTAGAGTCACTAAACCAAAATATTAAATCCACCGCACACATATACAGGTTTTAATATAAGTAACATTATTATGAGTAGGGTTGACAACTGGTTACATTATTCCTTTTTCAATTTCAGGGATTCACTAACCCTCATTCTCTAGCTGTCACCCGGAACGGTTCTCACCTCTACGTCACCGAAATAGGACCTAACAAGATTTGGAAGTTCGAACTAACCGATGTATACGACAAGAAATAGCTTTAGAAGCATATTTAGACAAGTTTCAATAAAAATAGATGGAAATTTGTGACGAATGTAATTCGCGTGATAGGTTGAGAACTAGATAATTGAGTGTGTAAGGATATAAAGGAGTGTATAGATGTTATGACTAGCGATCCGATTGATTGAACCGAAGAAAAGCCATGGGTACGAAGATTAGTTAAATTTCTATCGCTTGAGACGTGGATATTGGCGCGAATTAACTGGTCAGCAAACTGCACTGCAGTCTTATTTTAGCCTGAAGAGCACTTTCAATTTAAACAGCTATACGTATGCAAAGACAACTCGTTATAAGAGTAAGGTATTCTCAGTATTTCAAATCGGAGGGCAGATCATAAAGTCTATACGCCCGTAAGAATATAAGGTGTAATTTCCATTGCTTCAAAGTAATAAATGTTTATATAATAACGCTGAGAACTAACTAGCTTTCGACCATATTTATTATAGAGTAACAAATTAAAGCATTTCCTAGACTAACATATAGATTAGCATGTAACTGTGTTCTATACTATAAATATAAATTGTATGTTATTTGTAATCACTGTTTGAGCTTTTATTAGTGTTTTGTGTATTGTAAATCCTCTTCATATGACATTAAAGCTTAAAACAGGCAATCTATTCTGCCAAATTAATTTTGTGTCAACTAAGTTTTGAGTGAATCGATAGAATAGTTAGTTGGACACTTTTGTACCAAATGTGTCAAACTATACAATTGAGATCCAAATTTGATTCAATTGACACATAATTTATTTAGTAGAATTTACCCCAGGATAAATCAAACAAGCAGCGCCCCGCGGTTTTACCCGCGTTGTGCCTTTTCCTCTTTAATCACTCTATCTATTTTTTAAAACCGCGTCAAAATCCGTGCAGTAGTATTTGAGTCGTGAACAGACAGACAGACGCGGCCGGGGACTTTGTTTTATAATATGTAGTGATAATGCACGGAGGCCTAATGTGTCAGCATACCAATAACTAAATCACTGAGTGTATTGTTTTTATTAAAATTAATTGAGATCCATTTTGGAGGGAATTTGTATCTATTTACCTATGTTTCTAACATCGATCAAAGCCATCGCAAGATCGATCACCGATCGCTTAGTATGGTAAGACCTTAAGACCTTTAATAGGACAAAGTTCTAAATGGGTTTAGGAATATTAGACAGCGTATTCAATAAAGTCATAACTTCAGTGCAGTAGGGACTTTGTCAAACCGTGTAATTATCTCATTCACAAAACATTAATATAAAGTATTATATTACTAAATCAATAAATAGTTTAAAAACTTGTATAACCAAATAAATGTCAATATTATGTATTAATAAAATTATTGATATTTTATATTTTGGAATTATATTTAAGGTCCAGTAAACACGCACATTCTGAGCCTAATGCCAGCAACTTTTAGAAAAAGAATTAATATAAGAGTTATTTTAATTACGTGTTTTTAGTCACACTGCTACATACCGCAAAATAGACCGCGAATGGTACAATAGACCGCGAATGGTACAAATTTGCCGCGAATGGTACAAAAAGACCAAGAATGGTACAATAGACCGCAAACAGTACAGTACACTGTAATGATACAATAGACCGCGAATAGTACAATAGACCGCGAATGGTACAATAGACCGCGAATGGTACAATACACCGCGAATGGTACAATAGACCGCGTGTAATGGCATTCCTTCGTTTTTCATAAAACACGTAGCACGACGAATAAAAAAGTTTGATTCGAAATAGCCGTTACATTAAAATCATGGACTAAGTTACGAAGATAAATGTAATGTTATGTTTAATTTCCATTTTCAAATCTGCCCTTTCGTATGAGTGAAAGAGAAGGTAATAAATACATTTATCCTTTTCACAAACATTATACCTTTCTTATATCATTTGAGGTTTGTAGATCGTTTTGTTATATATAGTTTGTCGCAATTAATACGATTAATTTGTGAATTAAAATAAGGAAACAAGTATGAATTACGGACCAAATGTGTCAGGTTTGAATATAGCGGAAAATAATTTCTTTTAGATCTGCATTTCTTGGAACAGTAGCAAATAATATTAATAAATCGAATTGTTTGTGTTATTTTACCTATTCCTTTCCTATTTTACTATTAATTGAAACGTACGTTAATGTCATTATTATTTATTTAAAACGGGAACTTACGTACGACGTAGACTACTTTCGAGAGTTCCTCGACACGTTTCGGCCACATACGGTACACACCCACCTCCTGATGAAGGCCACCGTATGTGGCCGAAACGTGTCGAGGAACTCTCGACAGTAGTTTACGTCGTACGTAAGTTTCCGTTTTAAATATTCCTTTCCTAACTTAATTTTAAAAAGACTTTAAAATCAAAAGTAAGGTTGTCTATTGGAGCTTTTGGATGAGTGGCCGATAGTGGCATTTCTATCTGTGTGCTCCCGTGCTTCATTTGTTTCAATCGTCAGACCATGTCGGAGGCCTTTAGGCGGTCTAAAAAATCCGACACTAGGATGGCCATTAACCTACTCGATGTTACTTACTTACTTCACATATAAATCTATTATTTCTCAGCTTTATTAAAGGTTCTTACATATAAAAACAGTCATGGGTAAGAATTTCTTATTTTATCACATTTATTAAAATAATCCTTAATTTATATACAGGTAGTTCTTAAAAAAACAAGTAGGTACTACTCTAACAGCAGAGCAAGATTTAAATAGAGAATACTATAGTTATACATACATAATTAAGTAATATAAATAAAGATGACCAGTATTAATGATACATACCATTACAATTCAAGTTTTCTTTTCTTCATTACCTTCATGAATAGAACCATATCTGGAACAAGAGAAGTTAAGTTTAGTGTTATTTCTCCTTTTAAAAAACGAACAAACTCTCTCATTGAGCGAGCGACTCTTGAGCGAAAGAGATAACGATGTTACATAATGTCTGGAAATACCAGTCAGAATCGAATAGTGAATTCTTTTTAAATGGATAGGTACATACAAGAAGTATTATAAGACAAGAAGTAAAATATAACCGATGTGTCACATCACTACATAGTATAAAACAAAGTAGCTTTCCGCTGTCTGTCTGTCTGTCTCTATGTATGCTTACATCTTTAAAGAACTACTCCACGGATTTTGAGGCATTTTTTTAAATAGAGTGATTCAAGAGGAAGGTTTATAAATTCCCCGGGAACGGGCACAACGCGGGTAAAACCGCGGGGCGCTGCTAGTGCATATATATAACACATAACTTTCAAAATTATATAAGTAGGAAGTAGGATGTAGTATCCAATGCTGTTTTTATGTTACGGTTTTTGATACTCACTAATAAATATAACCATGACGACAGCGAGCATGATCCAGAGCCAGCACTTCCACGCGCTGCGGCTGTGCTCCTGCAGTCGTTCAGACTCCACTTTCAACGAGTCGATGTTGCGGTCAGTCAGGTCTGATGACTTCTTTAATGCCTGTAATATTGAATTAAAGTAAGTAAGGCGACTACCTTTTTAGAACATTCTAGTCACTTCCTAACCTAATTCAGTTGCAATGATTTCTAACCCCTCTATGTCTAAGATTCTTTTGGTATATTGTTTTTATGACAATCACAATTTACTGACAACTAACAACCTGCTCCTGCCTCATTTGAACAAGATTTTTGCATGCCTTAGGCTGAACCGATTGTAAACTTATTGTGAACCTTGGAGTTTAAATATTGAGATACTTTTTAAGACAAAATTCAAGTGAGATTTCCCATGTCAATTTCCAAATAGAAAAAAAATTAAGCATTTAAAATGTGCATTGCTGACTAAGTCGTAACACAAAAACTCATCAATGTTTTATTATACTATACCAATATATCAAATAATTAGTTTTTTGTACTGATATCTTCAGTGATATCTTCCTTTATCAGGCAGTGGGACATTACGGGTTAGTATTAACTTACTATCTTACAATTATTGCATACTCAATGGTTCTATTAAAAAGTTACCCCATACCTCAGTATCGCCCCTGATAATAGTGCTGGCTATCTGCGACTGCTCCTTCAAGCTCTTGGTCAGCAGCACCATGTTCTCGGCCACCTTCTCCTGCATGTTCTGATGGTACTTGATGATGGAGTCGATGTCTTCCTGACTGGTACTGTTGCTTGTGAAGTTTGGCGCCTTAATGATGTTCCGTTTACGAAGTGTGTCGTCGCTATCGTCTGTGATGAAGAAGGTAATTTGTTGGTGATAATTTAAAAAAGATAGAAAGAAAGATATAAGAAGAAAGGTTTAGTTAGACTTTATAAAAGATTCAGAAGCATTATGAAGGCTATTTCCTTTATTTAAGAACAATATGAGTAAACTCCCTAGATTAATGGACGTAATGTTTGTTAGACCCTGTCGATGTCTTTAGGTAGCCTTAAAACTCCGAAAACCAAGGTTGCGCAGTAACCTTCTTGATTACTTACTTACTAAACGGACAAAGACTACTTTCATCCCAAAATTCTAATAGGAATCAGTTTGCTGTAGGTAAAACTGCAGGATAGCCAGTAATATCATTAATAACTCTCTTAAGCTTACCAAGACCGAACAACTCAGAGCGCAGTTCGACTCCGTACTTGTTGACTGTCTTCTGGTGGATCTCCTGAGCTGATTCATCAGCTGTGGAATTGGTTGCACCGTGAGAGAGCTGCTGTACTGCTTCCAACTGCAATGATAACATTTTGGTTCCATTATTAATTTAACTAGCAGCACCCTGCGGTTTTACCCATATTGTGCACGTTCCCATGGGAATTTTTATACATACATATAAACCTTCTTCTTGAATCACTCTATCTATTAAAAATAACCGCATCAAAATCCGTTGCGTACTTTTAAAGATCTAACCATACATCGGGACAGACAGTGGAAAACGCCTTTGTTTTATACTATTTTGTGATAGTGAAGTTTGAAGAGATTGTGCTGTGAATGTTAATGGTGTATTGGTATGCTGGTACAAAGGTGGAGGTATTTCCAAAGAGGCCAATACTACTCATCACTACAAAATAATGTTATGAGTTAGTTTATTTTGTACATTTTACATCTAAGATACTTAATTCAAGCAAGATAGTGACATGAACTGAATTTCAAGAACCTATATTTTTAAAAGTAGTAAAAGTAATTTATATACGACTTACTTTCTCAATTGGACTATTCAATGAAGCTGTTTGAATGACTCCCTTCAGGAAACTCGTTCTTTTCACATATTCAGATAACACGTCTTTAGCTGGCTTGCTGAAATAGATATCACAACAATTAGTCATGCAAGGGACAATGTAACTTAACCAACAAGACCATAATGAAGAAAAATATCAACAATAATCAATTACCATACTAATATTTTAATATGGAATTTAATGCATAAATTCATACTAGCGGCCCACCCTCACTTAGCCTTGGGGTGAAAGAGCCACCTCAAGTTAGGGGTTGAATTTTGCTAAATCCTTTCATGCTCACTTAAGTACATCATGAAAGGAACCCCCACCATATTTCAAGTTTCTAGGTACAGGTCAGGCAATCAGGTTTTCCTTTCATGTAATTTATTTATCTATCTACTTTCATTACTTATGTTTTCATGGTAAGTACTAATTCTATTAAACTTTGGCCATGAAGGTCTTATACTCCAGGTCAAACATTTAATAAGTACTTAATATCCAGTACAGTGAGGAGGATTACTGGATTAGGCATATTGATATCTTCAGTGTCATCACACTGAAGAGGCCTTTGCCCAGCAGTGGGAAATTACAGGCTAATACTTACTTATTTCGGGTACGGATACACTGAAGTCACTGCAGGTGACGACGTGAAATGGACTATATAGTAAACAAATTGAACTTACTCGGGACCTGTTTTGAGTTCTGCAATCATCTCGCTCAAAGAGTCCACGTATTTCTTTAGTCGCCAGTTTCCATCTATAGGCTCATCTTTAGCTATCAGCTCGCATTTATTTAACAATTGCCTTACATTCATTTCGAGTCTTGATTTCTTTGGTGTCGCAGGTTTAGCAGGCTTCGCTTGTTCTACAGCCATGGCTGTGTATCGTTATTGAGCTTAAATCCTTTAAATAAGTTTGCTTTAATTTTAATTCTTAAATGTTTTTTTATTTATTTTCACAAAAATATTGAATGAAAACATCACAAAACATTAGAAATGAGGTTTTGTCACAGATTACTTAATAGTTACTACGTGTTTTGTTTTGGTTGGTGTTGTGATAAGCTGGCTCGCTTGCTGACGTACGTAAATCAAATAACGTCATAAGTGTTGCTGTCATTTGTCAAAGTCAAATTGTTGGCCACAACATGGAAGAAGGAATTTTTGATAAAAATCTGGTTGCAGAGCAGAGCAGATTTATAATGGAGAATGCAAAAGGGTCAAATATTACTATCAAATACACCTACAATCCGAGCTTAGGGCATATATATTACACTAGTTTTTATTTCACTTCAATACATGCAGTATTTGCGAAGTTATAACGACGAGAAGTTCAAGGCCTTTTTTGAATTTCCGAGATTAGGTGCGCTTACACTATGACGTCACAATACTGCTCAGCCGCGACCGCGAGACGGGCGGGGCGCGGCGCGGCGGTCGGTCGGTCCGGTGAACTCCAGTAAACTTTGGTGCGTTTTGGCGTCTCGTTTCATATTGTTTTGACTGTCTTCGTATTCATAATACCAATGGTGTGCTTATATTTGAAATAAATAAAGTAAATTAGCCATTATATCCGATTAACTCAAGGAAGTGTGCAGAATGGAAGGTTTTTTAAAAGGTCAGTCGGACAATCTGCCAAGAGTGGATAGTTTGATGGTGGCACAATATTTCATGAAGAACCAGGATTTTACGGCTGCCGAAATTCGTGGAATAAAGATGAAAAGGTATGTACCTACTTTCTGAGTTAGCATTTCCTACTCTCGGGTAGGTATTTATTAGGAAGTGTGTGTTTCATTTAGAAGGTACTTAAAGTCGATTTCTTTCGCATTGGCGAGACGTATACAAATAAATATGGCCGATTTTCTGACTAAAGATAATAATATAGAGGTAAAGACTCTTTACCTCTATTAACTTTAGTCAGTCTTTAGGTGGTCTATAAGTCCATGGGTGGTCTTTAGAGAAAAAATATAGTGATGGGGTAAGATGGAATGAACTGATTGATCGATTGATACATTAGCCACGGAGGTAGGATAGGAGTTCGTAATAATTTTTATAGCAGTGATAGTTAAAATTAATCGCTTTAGCGCTAGTATATTAACGTACGTTGCTATTATATTAATTAAAAATAATGTCGTGAGTTTTCAAAGTAACACGATGATTTATTTTAATTTGCCTGTTAGAAACAATCACTGCAATGAACGGTGCGAGTGAGATAAAAAGTTCAATCAATCGGTCACTTAGTTGATTTCATAGTCAAAAAATGAGCATTTTACTATCTGTATTTTCACAACCTCACTTTTTCTTTTTGTTAAAAATATTGTGTTGAAAATTAATAAAATTCATGAATTCCGTGTTTAGAACTTAGGAAAAAGTGTAGTGTGTGGCAAAGTATTGATATTGATCGAAACGTGTGTAGTTTAAGATAATTATGTGAATTTCGTAAAATCAAAGGTTTGTTTACATGAATTGCCTAAAAATTAGAAATCTACTAGTTATACCTATTTTGGAAGGCGATAAAAAAATACTACCAGATACTCCCAATCTACATCTCGAGGTTTTCGATAATTATTTTACCTCTATGTTTTATTAGTAAGTACTTATGAAAATGTCACTTATCTACCCATATACAGATGTATAGTAGATTTCTAATTTTAATACATTAAAAACGTACGTTTTGAAGGTTTTTTTTTAAATTCGAAGTGTTTTATGGTTCTAGGTCAGGAAGAGAGAGCTACGGAGATGATGCCATAGGGTATATACAGTTAAAAAGAGAGGGAGACGTATGTACCGTCAAGTGCCAAATAACTCCTGAACACAAAGTGCGTTCAAAACCTTACCACTGTGTTTTGCAATGCAACGAGAAGGAAGAGGAGATAATAAGCATATCCTGTGAAGACTGCGCAGCTACCAAAGGCGGATGTAAACATTCTGTAGCATTTTTGATGTGGCTTCACCGCAGAACGGAGGAGCCTTCGCCGACTTCAGTTAAATGTTACTGGAAGAAGTCAACTCTATCAGGTGATTAATATAGATTTAGTAATAGCTTACAGCATATTTTAGTATATGTATACCTAGTACAGTACCTATCATTAACTTAATTGTTAAGTATATTACATTGTTATATTATTGTTTACAGGTATTGGAACTACACTGAAGTTCATCAAAGCCAAGGATTTTGCTCAAAATAACAAGGTCACGGAAATTCCTAATAACGACGACTTTCTTGACAAAATTGTGCAAAAAATAAATGATCTTGGGCTTGATTGTCAGCTTTCAGCCTACTTTAAAGATAAACCAGATGTACAAAAATTATCCATGCATAACCTTATATGTTCTTTTATAGAAGGCAATGAAAATTTAAGTTTCGAATCTTTTTTAAATTTTTGCTTAACTGAAATGACAAATGAAAGATGCCAACTCGTCGAATCAGCAACCAAGGCGCAAGCCAGTTCAGACCTTTGGTTTGAAATGAGCTATGGACGAGTAACTGCATCGAAAGCTCACGAAGCAGCTCACTGCCGCACACAAAATGGACCTCTTGTTGAGGAAATATTTGGGGCTAAGCTTTTGATTGAAACAGATGCGATGAAAAGAGGGAAAGACTTGGAAGAAATTGTGAGAAAAGAAGTGGAAATAAAAAAACAAATTTCGATTAAACCCTCTGGACTTTATCTCAGTGCAAGTTGTCCATTTTTTGGAGCATCGCCAGACGGAGTAACTGAGACTCACGTTATAGAAATAAAGTGTCCATCAAAATCTGCAACGGTTAGTAAATATTACAAAGATGGATCATTAGGTAAGCAATATTTTGCAAAAATACAGACCCAGATGCTCTTAACCGGAAAAGAAAAAGGTTTTTTTTGTGTTGCACATGCAGACTTTGAGGTGTCAAAAGAAGTGGATGTTTACGAAGTTTTATACGATAAAAGCTACTGTCAGGATCTTTTTGTTAAAATTACTAAGTTTTGGAAGGAGTGTGTTTTTGAAAAACTTATTAAAACAGGAGGCCCAACTGAAATTCAGAAATAAAATGGTATATCTGTATGAAGTCTTTTATTCGGTAAAATTATTTTTTTAAATTAAACAGTGAGTTCAATAGCTAAATTAACTATACCACAGGCAGTCACCATTACGTAGTCTAATAAATCAACATGTTTAAGTTCTACAGTAGCATGTGGTATCAAGAATCCAAAGTTCCTTAATCTGCCAATGGCTCTCTCCACATGTATACGCATAGCTGCAATTTTTTTTGTCTCTAATACTTCACTTTTTGTTGGAGTTACCTTAGTGCTGACACTAGGTGGGCGTATCAAGGTGCATTCCTTTTGCTGCACAAGATGAGCCACATTCTTGAAGCCTCGATCAGCCATAACCGCACTATTTTTAGGTAGCAAATTTAGAAATCCACAGTCCTCAAAAATGATGGAGTCGGATGCTCTTCCTCCATATCCCTCAGATATAAAATTAATAAGACCATCCGGAGTTATGGATATCAAATATTTCAATGTATTACATGATTTATATTCTGACCAGGTTAGTGCTTGCTTTGCGGCTTCAGTCGGTTTTTCAATTTGTATTTCGAGACAATCTATAATACTTTTGACATTGCTGTATCGCTTTCGAAATGGCATTGGTATATTAGCCACAATTTGTGTTGATTTCGGAAAAAATACAAGACTTTTAAAACAAGATGAAATTTTTGGGATATTTTTTCTAAAAATATTTCCTACAGAAGCTTTTGTAATACCAAAATCAAGCGCAAGTGCCTCATTGGTTTGATATACACGGATCTTTTTTAAAACTACCATCACATCTCTTGGTGAGCAATTGCAAGATTCGCTTAAAAGCTGAATGCAACAATACCATTGTTTTGGTATGCCTAAAAGCATCTGAGGCTCCCGAGATACACATAAAAGAGCGGCTTTATGCATGTGTGTTTTAAAAGATTCATTATCAAAATCATCCTCAGAATCGGTAATGTCTGTTTCATCAAATACATCGCGATAGCTGTATGTATTTGTTGATATCGAAGATTCTTCTAAACTGGAAGTCGATGATTTATCTGCAAGCTGATTTTGTTTCTTGATTTTGCTTTGTTTTTTATCCATAGATCTCAAATGAAAATCTTTATTATCGGTCTCAATACTATTATGACAAACTTTTTTCCTTAAATTTACTTGATTTTTTTTGTGTTTCGTTTTTAAAATTTCTTCTTCTGTACTATTTAGATTTTCATCTCTTGTAACATCATTTAAGGGATCATTCACAATATCTTGAACTCGAGGAATGGAATCCACAATATATATTTCTTCAACGACATGTGAAGTTTTAAGTTTTTTTACAACAGAGCGCTCAGGTTTTTCAACTGTTTGTTTTTGACAAGCAAACTTATGGGGCACTACGCCTTCCTTGAGTTTAAGTTTGCCTCCAACTAGTTTATACTTCACATAGTTTTCCATGTCATTTTCGACCTAAAACAAAAATAATCATTTTTAAAACAAATTAAAAATAAAAACCGTGTTTAATGTACCTACGTTGCATGAAAAGCTAGTCTATCGTTAAAAAAACGTTTACACGAAAACTAAAGATAAATGCGGGCCGCGAGTTTGATACTTCTGACAAACATTGACTAAGGTATTTATAGTAGGAAGAAGTGAGTGAGTTTTCAAAGTAATATGATGATTTATTTTAATTTGCCTGTTAGAAATAAATCACTGCAATGAACGGTGTGAGTGAGTTGAAAAAGTTTAATCAATCGATCACTTAGTTGATTTCGTACTCTGTTATATTTTTTTGCTTGCTTTGCTCATCACATCACTATAGCCATAGTTAAAAAATGAGCATTTTACTATCTGTATTTTCATAACCTACCTTTTTTTCTTTTCGTTACTTAAAAATATGATTCATGTATGTATTTTATTACATATATTATTAATGAAATAATAAATTAAAATTTTCAATTAATAAAATTCATGAATTCCGTGTTTAGAACTTAGGAAAAAGTGTATACTATGTGGCAAACTATTGATATTGATAGAAACGTGTGTAGTTTAAGATAAACAGAAACACGTGAAATTCGTTGAATGAATTGAAATGAATTGCCAGAAAATTCGAAATCTACATAGGCAAGATTGACCTATTGAGCAAGAGAGACTATTTAAACTATAGACTATTTAAACTATCAAAAGTAGACAAGTAGGTACGTTAAGTAGGTCAAATGTGGCAAGGATAACTAGAGAATAAGAAGAATAAATTTGAGTACTTACATCGAAATGGTCTTCACAGCAGAACGCTGTAGTTTTAGGGGCTATTGAATCCATTCTTTTTACTGATGACATCCACTTCTTCCTCATTTTTGGGTCCCCAGGCACATTAAAAAAGAGTTTACCTGGTGTTTTAACTGTCGAATTGAAGCACTGAGGCACAATACAGTATTTCCTCACTAATTTTTTACTCATTTTTCCGCAGAAAACAGTTAAATTTTAATATTTAAATGCGCAGCGGCGTGCGTACGACTCGTACGAGAGCGCGGCTGCCGAATGAGTCAATGAGTAGAGTAGTACTGTGACGTCATCGACCAGTGAGCGCCCGCCCGCGTTTTAAAAAAACCAACGGCCGAAAATACGCACTTTGATCGATAATATCTTAGCCATTTATTGAGATAGGTATGGAAAAAGTAAAAACACAGTTTTTCTTGTAATTTTGTAAAGTTTTATTTGGCGTGTAAAGTAAAAGCCGTTTGCCAGATCCATTCGAGGTGTTTTAGGGGTTCCGTAAAGTTCCGTTGCCAAATGGCAAAAAACAGATATAGATTCGTCATGTCTGTAATGTGGTACGTCATAAATCGTAAACCGCAATTTACCTTTCATTCAATCCACTCAAATCTTCTAACTAGGTACAAGAAGTTTTATAATAGGTTTGTTATTTGCTGCGACGGAACCCTTCATGGACGAGTCCGACTCGCACTTGGCCGCTTTTTTTATTTAGAATTAGTTTGGTAGTGACATGTTGAATGCATACAAAAAACCGAATAAATTTTTCGGAATACATATTCATATAAATCGCCTAAAAAGCTATTTTTAAGCTAAAAACTTGTAGCTATTTCTATTAGTTCTAGCATGTAACTCAAGATTTGAAATGAACTTAGGTGAAGCTTTATTTTATATAAAGAAAACAAACAAATTAGAAAGTAAAACGTGTTTTATTATACCAAATAGAATTCAATACTTATTCAAGCAATATATTACGACTTGGAAGCTTGCTTCTTGGCAGCTTCGACTTCTGCCTCGCTCTTCTCAAATGCAGTTATAAGTTTCTCCACTTCAGAGCTCTCTAGAATTCTGATAATCGTTTTGTCGCCTTTACGGGTGAGGGTTGCCATCTCAACTGGAAATATAAAATTAGATTAGAATATCTTCTTACATTTAGTGTAAGGCCTCTAATTTTAAACTACTCTGTACTTTAATCATCTGTTTAGATTGATCTGTTTCCCCTAAAAGGATTATGAATTTCTGTATATACCTATGATTATAGTAACTACAATCAACTTATATGTTGCCTATGAATAGCATACAAAAAAAAAATACTGGCAACATTTACTGCAGGTGGTTAAGACAACACAATTGTAAATACTCTATTTCTTTTGGATTGGCACAAAATGTGGTTAAATGTCGTCAATTTTCCAGCCGAAGACGATTGCTCCTGAAGAGGAAAAAGGTTAAGTAATTTTATTTCATTATTACCCTATCTCTAAACCTTTTTCCTCTTCAGAAGCAATCGTCTTCGGCTGGAAAATTGACGACATTTAACCACATTTTGTGCCAATCCAAAAGAAATAGATTATAAAAGTAATTGGTATATTTACCTTTTTCCGGAGTAAGTTTAGTCATATCAAGTGTTTTGCTCAATACTTTGATGGCTAATGTTTGTGCTTCAGCCAATGTCGTCTCATTCTCTTTGTATTCCTGTTTCAAACTTGATACAGCTGCCTGGAAGTTGAACAATAATTAATAAGATTAGTATCATGATTTGGGACCTCAATTTAAGATCCTGGAGGCTCTTCAACTCATTGGGATCTTTTGTGGTCAAAATAAATTAGATAATACTAATCCAGTATTTGGAGAACAATTCAATGTTTTTTTTATTAGATCTCATTTAAAATCTGAGTCAGTATATTAAATAATTTCAAAATTCTGAAAAATTCAATTAATGTGTATGATTCACAAACTAGATGCTTGTTCTACAGCTATTCTGAATAAATATGCAATAAATACTTTCTTTACCCTACAAATGCTGACTTTACAGTTCACCATTTCTATCTCAAACCACGATCAACCAAACTCAGTTTTACTGAATCAATTTTGAAGTTTTGATCTCAGTTTAGCTCGTAAACTCGGATTATGATGGACTGATCAAGTTGACTATTATGGCGAAATATGGACTTAAACCTTAGTCTAGTCAATAAACAAGTTAGAAACGGCAGTGTTTATAAATTAACAAGAAGCTATCCTTTAGAAATACATTTGGATACTTACAGCACTATTATTTCCAATGCACGTTGCTTTCCAACCTCCATAGTTACCGCTGGGGTCAGACTGGTACAACTGGTAGCCGTAGTGTTTGTCCCATCCCATGTACAAGATGGATACTCCGAATGGGCGCTTACCTGTAAAAATAAAGTTTTGATTATTCTTTTGACGAAGATCTAAATCTAAGCAAGATCTTTTGATAAAGATCTAAGGTCTTTAGTAAAGCCTGTTTATATTAGCCTGTTATATCACACTGCCGGACAAAGGCCTCACCAAGTGAGGAGGATTAGCCGTAATCAACAGACTTGCCTATTGCAGGTTGACAATTTCAACCCAAGCTATGTTCGAAAATAAGGGATTTTAAGAGGTCAAAAAATAAATGCATTGAAATGCCTCCATTCCAGTTTCAATTGAAAAGCCAAAGTATTAGAAACTTTAGAGTGTTTGAATTGCTAACTTAATACATTTCTAGGATTACCATTAACAATCCTGATACCAAATCATTATTCTATTGCCAGTAGACTTCTTGGTCTTAAGTTTACATTATGCTAGTCACTGCAATAGTGATTTCAAGACCACTGAAAGGCACCTTACAGTCTACTTCTATGTAATACATAGATATAATGTAGACCCCACAAATTTTTATCCATATTAAAGTTATTAAATACATGTATTGAACATAACATACCTCCGTACTGAGTATAGGCCTGTTTCACATCACACAGCCATGACACAAGTTGTTCACAAGGAATAGATTCACCATAGTTCAACAGATATCTCTGTGCAATCAGCCTTAGTTCATTAGTCAGGACATTAGCATCAGAAGTGATACCGGCCACTGAACAAACCATGTCATCATTCAATTTGTAGATCTTCTCAGAGAAAAACACCTCATCAAGTAGCTTGTTGGTGTTTCTACGTTCTGCGGCCAGAAGGATGCCATCTGTAGCCAAAATACCTAGAGAAGTACCGGCATGACTGATGGCTTCCATAGCGTACTCAACTTGGTATAATCGCCCTGTAGCAATGTAAAAAAAAGTTCAATTATATCGATTTTGCTTTCCATTTTAACTCAAATTGGCCAAGTATAAGTTGTAATACTATACCTTCTGGCGAAAATATGGTCGTACGAGTATCATAACGCCGAGCCTGAAAAGAAAATTACAAGTTTAGTTGATACAAACCGGAATGACCAAGCAAGATGACAATAACCTACAAAAGAACGTATTAATGAAGATAAATACGGTAAATTATCATAGACACTTACCATGATTGAAGTTTTCTTTAGGTTTCTTACACAAAATCAAGTATTCTAGTCAAATTTCAACAAAAATTACGGTTTAGTTTGCCGGATGATAATCAAAATCGTGAGATGACAATTTTGTTTGCAAAATGCTAACTTGAGTTTGACAGTAATGAAAAATAAGTTGTAATTGACTTTGACAAAAACTGGACAGACTTTGACAGAAACTTGACGCAGTAATGTCAATAACTTCGCGGATAAAAACATTTTTAAAAATTATGGGCAACAAAAATAGCACAAAGAAAGGTTTTTGTTTTAAATTTTAATAGAATAAAGTGAAAATTTAGGTAGTCAGAGGAAACTTACATCTATAATATAAAAATGAATCGCAAAATGTGTTGGTAAGCGCATAACTTCAGAACGACTGCACCAAATTGGATGATTCTTTTTTTAATAACCACTGAAACGTCAGCTGCGACAACTGTCAACACCTTTGAACGTCCACGCGCGTGATCGTATTGAACCGCGTCGAGCGCCCCATGCCATTACCGATTCAAAGTATTTTTTCTAGCAAACTATTGCAGCTATGGCAAAGTAAAAAATACCAGTTTAAAGCTGAATAATTAAGGAATCGAAATATGTACTAATTATAGTACAATAATTAATCTGAAATTCAGAAAATAAATTTGAACTTAACAATACGGGCTAAATTTAAGTAAAATATTTGTTTCAACAAGTTTCTACGAAAAGTTATTGAACTTTTCTCATTGTTTTTTACTTATTATTAAACTAGATTATATAAGCTTTTTTTTGACACCAATATATAATTACTTGGAATAAACAGTCTAGCACAATAACCAAAACAAACAACGCATTCCTGCAGCGGCGGCCATGGTCGCCCATACAAACCCATACCTACAACCTTGGGAAAGAACATACAAAAACATGACATCCTAACTTATTTTCGTTATTTTCTTTTCGTATAAATTTATTTAAACATTAATTATGACCTATTCTCCCAATTATAAGAAGAATTTTATTAAAATATATAATATATCACACAAAAACTTGGCGAAAAACCGACACACAAAGGCGTAGTTTCCGCGTGTCGACTTTATTTACATGTTAAGACAATCTATCAAACTTTAGATTGATAGCACGTATAAATATTTTGAAAGAATGAATCTTGGGGATTATTTTAATATATAATACTAATACAATAAGATGTTAGATAAATAAATACTTATAATCTAAACAAAGAGTTCTCAGACACTTGACACCACTTGACATACCGTTTGTAAACAATTTTTTTTTCTATTCTTGCTGTCACCCGCCATAGTGTTTTACCTATGGATAGGCGCGAAATTTAATACAGATCCATCTAGTGGAATATCCGTAAAGCTTTTTGAACTGGCCAGAGACAAAAAATCGTTTAAAGTGAACGAGTCAATGAGGCAACCATAGTTGCCCGGACGTTTGGCGTCAAAAATTTTTGGGCAACCATGGTTGCCTGAACGTTTGAGTGGATAAGTATATTCCTTATTGTCAGGACAAGGTTTTTATATACCTAAGAAAAATAGGTAAGGAATAAAAATCGCAAAATTCCCACGGGAACGGGGGCGCTGCGGGTGAAACCGCGGGGTACAGCTAGTTTAGTATAAAAACTCTTCATTATAGGTACCCACATAACTTTATTTATTAAAAAATCTTACTCTAGCAAATAATAAAATAAGTACATACACTCATTTGTACTTTGTACATCAAGAATTCTTAAAATAAGGATAAACTAAAAGTATTTAAAACGATCCTCGCACTCTTTATATACATACACTTATCACCTACTTTATATTATTATATTATGAATAACAATACAAGTACTAAACTTAAATAACTAAGAAAAATAAAAAGTTTACAAAGAGAATGGAAATGTATGATTTTTTATAACTTGTAATCAATACAATGAAAATGGTAGATGAATTTGTAATTTTTATACGTAACTTGAAAATTACGCATAAAAATAAATAATTATTTATCAGGGCTCATTCGATTCACAATCATACGTAGTTAAGTATTTTGACAACATTTGGATTTTTAGAAAAGTTCGGATAATAGGGAAAACTTAAAACATACTAGGTAGGTAACTTAAATTTATAAGTAGTTATTCGAACATCGATATCATAAATAATGTGAAAAAATAGGATGTATATAGTTTGTCCATTGCTAAAAATGCTGGACGGATTTGAATAAATATTGGCAAAGATTTTGGTAAGATATAAAATAAAATACAGCTGTATTTTTGGGGGGGGTTTCCAAAATACTCCGGGAAAAGAGCTCTACGCATCTGTAACTACGGGGCACTGCTGTTTATCAATAAATACTTAAATATACCTTAAACTACGCGGTGCTATCCCCTCCAGTGGATCCAGCGACGTCAACTAGTCACATTTCGTTTCTAGTAGTGGACACCAAATCCGTGATCGGCTGGACTATGATATAAAACAGTATCATAGCAACGAATACCATTAACGCAGTCCCTAGCGAGCCATTGGTTGTCATGAAGTAGTCCAAATTGAAGCCCAGGATTAAAGTAATCAAGCCCATGCTAACTGCGAATAGACCTACAGCCAAATGGACGATTTTGACTGGTCCACTTTTGATCATAAGTTTGACTTTGGACGAGAATAGTGCGGCGATTCCAGATATTAAACTAAGGAGCGTGAAGGCTAGAGCGATGACACCTGAAATAGGAATAATATAATTTTATTTGTCTTAACTTTCTCAAGTAAAGCTTGCAAAAAGGATTCAATACTAATTACAAAAGCTGCAGAGTTTGTTTGAACGCGCTAATCTCAGGAACTACTGGTCCGATTTAAAAACTTCTTTTTCTAATGGATAGCCACATTCAACGGGAAGGTATAGGCTACTTTTCATCCTGAAATTCCCACAGGAACGGGTGTACAACGCGGGTAAAACCGCGGGGCGGTGCTAGTGTGTTATAAAAATGTTGTAAATTCGTTTGGAAGTTTATACGAAAATAGACAGTAAATTACATTTTAGATATTGTCGGGAAAATGTCTTTGAAGCTTAGGTGGTCCAAAAGTGGCTTAAAGTAAGTCCTGGCTATCGTCATATTATTTTTATCACAACATTATCATCACATCATGCTACGTTTTAGCAACGTAAGGTAAGTACCTAATATTCGATATTGTGCAATGCCAAATATTATCTAGAGATTGGTCTTAAGTATTTGATAAAACAATATTGGAATTTACAAAAGCAGGTTGTACCTTGTTGCTATATTGAAGTACTAGCAGCGCCCCGCGGTTTACCCGCGTTGTGCCCGTTCCCGTGGGAATTTCGGGATAAAATGTAGCCTATAGCCTTCCTCGATAAATAGACTATCTAACAGTGAAAGAATTATTCAAATCGGTTCAGTAGTTTCTGAGATTAGCGCGTTTAAACAAACAAACAAACAAACAATCAAACAAACAAACAAACAAACAAACAAACAAACAAACAAACAAACAAACAAACAAACAAACAAAACAAACAAACTCTTCAGCTTTATAATATTAGTATAGATAATATCAGATTGCATCTCTTCCCTTTCCACGTGATGCAAAAATTTCAACGAGAAAAGCTTCCAGACTACGGAAAATATCATTGATACCTAGGTATTGCCAAAACTGTTTCGCAATGAAAACATTATAAACAAAACTTTCTTCAGTAAGGCACATATTTTTGACACAGGCCGGGAATTGAACCCGCAACCCCAGACACAGGAAGCGTCACAAACCACTGTAAGCTTGGTCACAAATACTAACCACAAATGCCATGAGCTGATGAGACAGTCATATTAGTTCTTGACAATGCCAGAACCGTGCCAGTGATAACAAACAGCGCACCGATGACTTGTAAGCATCCGTGGATGATCCGTCGACTGTCCTTGGAAAGTTGAGAAGACCAGGAGTTGTGGCGGTGCAGGGTCATCACTGCTTCTACTAGAAATAGCTGGTACTGGAAGAAAAAGATAGAGCTTCTTATTGGATGCTTCTCTTATGGGCTTCTTCCAAGCTATCCCAATGGTGAGTATTCGATCCCCGTAGACAATTTTGATTCTGGCATTGTTCTTCTGTCACATTTTGGAAGAAGTTACGCATATCAATTAAATATGGGGTTGCTCACTTAACCAAGTGTAGGGTACCCAATGATATCACCGAGGGAAATATTGACCTTTAGTCTACCTTTGCCCTTTCAAGGGATTTTGGGCGTTGCAAAGGGGAAGCATTGCCTGTTTCAGCTTTTTGCTCACATAGTTAGTTAGTTAAAAAACGGTGATTTCATCAGGAGTGGATTAGGTACCTATCTTCTATATTTTTCAACAGTTATTACACATAGCATCATCATGTCCTACCAATATCCCATTGCTTTAACTTTTTGTGTTTAAACAGACTTCATCCTAACTTCTTTTAGGAAGTACCCAATACAAAACTAAGTACTTTTATCAGAAACAAGAATAAATACAAAATACGTACGCCAGTGCCTGCAAAAATAATATGCAGCTCCATATTGCTAATAGATCCGTTAGGGGCCGAAGTTAACGCGAAATGCCATAAACAATACACAACTAGAGCCACTTGCATATGGTGGAGGAGGTTGATCAGCTGGCACATAGCTTTCCATGCTGAATCCCAGGAGTTTCCATACTCGTTCCCACTTTCCACATCGTAAGGACCTGGTGCTCTAGTCACTTCAGCCTGATAAGGTATATGCTCTCGCACTTCGTACATTTCCACCTTCTCAATCGACTGCTGGCTCGTGCTAGGCCTATCCATTTTCGACTCTAAAGAATAGACCCCGCGAACCGTTGTTACAGCTAAAACACGCTTTTGGAACTAAGTCCCAACATTTTGAGATGCTGATAATGTTATGATAAGAGTAGATTTTTTGGCTATCTTTGACAGATACATCTAGTTATCTCTTGCGTAAGATATTGGTACGGAGATGGTGATAGTGCTTTTTGGTATTTTAGATTAGTCTTATCGGGTAATGTTGCAATGTTTTAGACTTCTGAAGGAATGTTTGATGTAATTTCCGTTGACCTACATTACTTGCTGAATCAATTGGTGTTTTCATTAAATAAGTTAGTAAGTACATAAATAGGTTTATTTACTGAAGGTCAAAATAATAATATAGATTCTCTCTTTTTCTTTTTTTTTCAAGATCAACAAGTTCGTGTTTCGATGTTTAAAAAGTTAAGTGAATCATAAATAAAATTAATAAGACTTAATAAACTTACTTATGGACTTAATTAGAGATTAAAATGTACTATTGCGACTGTAGGTAATCTTTCAAATACAGTTAGTTAATTTCTTATTATCATTACAAATCAACAAATGCTTACAGAGGAAACATTGTTATCATATTTTTTCATGTAGGTTAAATAAAACCAATACAGTGCTGACCTCTATCTTAATCTTTATTATTTCAGAACTACATTACTTCATCTACTCATCAACAGATGGCGTTAGTAGTACTCACAAAACAAAAGAACACAATTCTAAAACACATTACAAAATTAATTATATTCCTTTTCAATTTACGTAAAATAAGAATTCAATTAAAACAAGGATAATTAATTGAAAATAAAATGTGAAATACGATGTAATAATGTTTTTGGTACACCGTGGATAATTAAAGGAAGATGGCCCGCCCTCTAATTAATAAAAGAATTAATTAATTCTTACCCGAGGGCTGGATACGAGGCGTTGCCCATTTGTCAATGTATCACCTGATAAGACACGATATAAAGTGTGATATAAGGAAGACAAAGGACCGGCAGGATAAATCTTTTGGGTCGATAATAAGTTGTTTTCGAACTATTAATTTATCGGTCGGTAACGATGAAAGATATCGACGTGATTGTTTTACTCGACTGCATGGGTTAAAAAGGGGGTTGTGCTAAAGGCGGCTTAAAACTGCTACTCATTGATTTATAATAAAATACTTGATCTATTTAGGTAGATGATAAACATACAGACATGAAGTTAAAAATCCTAAAAAATATTTCTCAACTTTTCTGCCACAATTCCAGAAAATCTTCATAAATAAAAATATTTACGTTTTTGTTGGAAATAAAAAATACAAACAGACAAAGAAAATAGGTATGCTCTAATAATATGAAGTGTGTAGAAAAAATATATTAAGTATGTACTTAATAAATAAGTAAATAATTACCTATGTGATAACCATAATTAAACTAACAATTAAGTTGTCAGTAAATCTATGCACCTCATCTACACAGGTCACACTCGTACAGGTTATCTAGGAATCAATAACTTATTGTACAGTGATTACATCAAACTAATACCGTCTAATAATCAAAGATTACTTGATAAATCGACCCTCGTTGACCGCCGACCTCTCTCCATACCATCATCAAGTTTATCACAAACTTCCCTGTGTCTCGATTCCCATCGATTATAAATCGATTTCCGAGGATCCTGGATCGATTATGAACGATTATTGATACTGATTTATTGATCATCGGACAGGATCGACTTTGCATCGTTATCTTTGAGGTAAGATGCTAGGACAGCTGGTAGATTAATTAATAGTTGCTTCGTGCAGATCTTCCACTTGTTTGCTTATATTTTATTGCTTGTATTGTATTGTAGGAAGAGTGTTGAACCTTACTGTGCTTTCGGAGACCTTTAATTTAGATAAAAGTTTAAGTTATCGGTGTAGTGTATCAAACTGGAATATATCCTGTGACCGTAGGTACTTAATAGGTAGGCTACTATAACTGATATACCTTATTAATAAATTAGATTAAAGATAAAATACTACTACAATTAAAGAATAGAATTAACACAATATATCTGTAACTGGCATACCTACTGGCAAACTTACTATAAGCACTTACTTACTTACTTACGGGCATGGGTTGCCTTTTTTGACAAGTGTGCTTTACATTGACTTGCAGTTAATAGCATGCTAGTTACTGTTCCATTTTTTCGACGTGTGTATTCCTGCCATAATTATTCGCTGATCAGACATTGAGCCTAGTGGATACAGTCCCTTATATTTCGTTCCCACAGAAATACTTTGTCACTTTGTGTGAATCGTGTGTGGCAATAAGTAAAAGCTAATAAATAACAAAATCTTTGATAAGTCAAATAACTTAGAAATATAGCGACAACTGTCCTCTGAATGCTGGTAAAAGCTGTATGTTTCCGTGTTAAATCACGAGATCGCACGCGGCCCGTCATTCTATGGTTGTTAATTATTATATATCGATATTCTGCCTCTACGTTAGAATGCATTCGATTATCGAGATTTATCGTCGGACGGATGCCGGCGCGGGCGCGTCCAATACGTGAATCATACTAAGTAAGTATATTCGAACTTCGAAGACACAGAATAGATAATAGTAGAGATTCATACGATTTTAAAAAGGTACAAGGAGGTTCTAATATCCTGGCCAGTTCGCAGCTTGAAAGCTTAATCATAAACGTAGCTTACGTGCTTGCATTTTAGATCATTACCGACTTATAAGTTGATATAGGATGAAAAAACTCACAACATTAATAAAAGTGATAAACTCCGAATTTTTATAAACTTAATACTTCTTATTAAGTAGATTTACTTCAGCATAAAATCGCACCGATTTTGCCATCCATAAATAATTGCACCCTTCTGAAATATCATAACAGCACAATTGAATTGTCAAACACATTCATAATGGTGCGAGGTATTATGCAGCAATTGTATTGAATTTCTACTCGATATTGTCATCACAATAGACCCCGAGGGTTGTTCTAGAGAGTGTGATAAAATTAGATATTCATGAGCTTTATTGAAATGACAAACTTTATAGAAACTTTAGCGCTTAAACTTGTTAAATAAAGGCTTTTATACACGAGTGGCAATAATAGTGCAGCTGACGACACGAAATCTGTCAGGAAGTACCTCCCTCACATGTCCGTCGCTGCCGTCGCTGCCGCTGAGAGACTCGACTGCAATCGTTCGATGCTTTTCGAGTCGACGCACGGCTGCATTAGACGCTTTGGTTTGTGTAGGAGCCCAAGGTTCCTTGATTTAGCAAAGTCGTGAACTTTATGTATACTAAAAATTATCTACATAATTTATCTAATTTAAATCTAAATTATCTGCTCGTATATATATTAAAGTTTGGCCCAACCTCGACATCTATTTTTATTATCTACTAGCAGCGCCCCGCGGTTTTACCCGCGTTGTGGCCGTTCCCGTGGGAATTTCGGGATAAAATGTAGCCTATAGCCTTCCTCGATAAATAGACTATCTAACAGTGAAAGAATTATTCAAATCGGTTCAGTAGTTTCTGAGATTAGCGCGTTTAAACAAACAAACAAACAAACAAACAAACAAACAAAACAAACTCTTCAGCTTTATAATATTAGTATAGATATTTCATGTACTTCTAAGTACCTACCTTACTGATTCTGCAGTCACTACTTACATTGTTCAAAAAACCGCTTAGCCAGTAACTTAATACATAAATATTTACATACACATATGGATTTATAAACCTACTTAAATGAAAGTGTGTGATTTACGCTTCGCTGTAGTTAGTTAACATTGAAGTGTCATCCGTATGGCCATTTTGTGTCTATTTAGTTTAAGTGTAAATGGAATATTTAAATAAGTCCGAGTAAATTGGAGAACTGGTCATAAAGTTCGGATGCAGATGAGTTTCTAGGCTATAGGTGCCTTTTGGGTCTAAGAATTTTCTATCTGTAAGGGTCAACACTGCGTTAAGCGTGCGCCCGAGTCGGTTCACTTTTGTATGACACCGCACGCGACGGGCGCACGCTACGGTTCACTTTTGTATGGAACCGCGGCGTGCGCACGCTTAACGCAGTGTCGGCCCTTAAACCCTTTTTGAATTTAATTAGTTAGTTACCGTTATGGGCTGATGTCATACAGTAATGGAAGACCTGCGTTAAGAGTAGCATCGTGGTTATTTATTAGTAGGTAAAGTACAAGTCATTAAAATATTGAAGCTTCGCCCGCTCCCAACATGTAAACTTGCTTAATGTCGACTAAGTTTAGAATTTCCGTTATTTTTGCAGTGAAGTTGTAAGCAATTATTTTTTTAGATTACTACTTACTTTGTATATTCATAATCTGTTATGCTTAGGTACTACATAGTCAGTCCCGGTTGTTTTAATACACAGATCATAAAAAGGCCTTTAGGCGGTCTAAATACTCCAACACCAGGGTTAGCCACTAACCTATTCGAACTTACTTATATAATTACACTAGCAGCGCCCCGCGGTTTTACCCGCGTTGTGCCCGTTCCCGTGGGAATTTCGGGATAAAATGTAGCCTATAGCCTTCCTCGATAAATAGACTATCTAACAGTGAAAGAATTATTCAAATCGGTTCAGTAGTTTCTGAGATTAGCGCGTTTAAACAAACAAACAAACAAACAAAACAAACTCTTCAGCTTTATAATATTAGTATAGATCTATACAATGCAAAAAACTAGAAAAACTGTAGAACTAGCTTCAAGAACAAATAAAATAAAAACCTAGGTACTAAACTAGACTAAACTAGACAGTGTACGAATAAAAAAACATCACGAAAGCTCAAACACCAGTACTTATAAATACTAGACTTAATAATAGCCACAACAATCACAGGCAGTAGTTAATATCTTAATAAGAAAGCTATATAGATTACCGAGTAGGGTGGCCTGTAATAGCAGGCTTTGTAGCTATTATTTAATCTGCTGCCTTGGGTATGTGTGGTCCTCGTAGACGGAGGATGTCGATAAATACTCGTCTAGTTACTATGTTATGTTGTAACGGGCAAAAGCATGCGATTGGCGAGGTTAAGTATTAAAGGAGTTAAAGTTAAATAAGGAATAGTGTAGATGAAGATGAGGAAAGGGTTGTTCTTAATCATTATAGCATAAGTATTACTTTATTTAAGCATAATATAGTTTTAAGAAGTGTGACTTCCTCTTTGCATACCCAATTAAATATTAGGCCGTTACTCAGAGACGTCAAATACCTTATTACAGATTTAATGATTGTTTTTGAGTGTATGAAAAATTACATCAATTAGCTATGTGTCGAGTGCCTGCGGCAGTTAGCTTTCGAGCATTGTCCAAGGTTTTTAGAATTTTGGACAGTTTTTAAGTTATCTAATGTTCGTTCTACTATTTCACTTATAGATTTCACTACATAGGTACATAACCACGTGTTTTTTAAACATGAGTTAGGGTGCATAACACTTTAGGCAGACACTTACTTCTTCACTAATAAGCACATATAAGCAAGCCCTTAGTTTTTTTAGTGAGGTCCCATCATAAGTTTCTTATAAATATAACTCCCTACATAGATAGATAAAAAAATAACTTCCTCATTGTGCACCTCCATAGCAGATGACCGTAGAATATCTATAAATTTCACATGATTCAGTATCCCAGATGTCCCGTGGCGAATGAGTAAGTACTAACACTACTACTGCCATAGAATACTTGATAGTTACTACGTAAATGTTGCTATCTGGGAATACTAAGTCACAGTATACACAATAGTTAGTAAGGATGTTGTAGCGAAGGACAAAAGGACGATGACAAATAATGATGAGAAAATCTAAGTTCTGATTACGTGTAATAAATGGAATTATAGTTTTATGAAGTATTCAATGTTGATGGCTGGCGGCTCGTTTCATGTTTCATGTCATTTAGAGATAGGTATAATTGATATAAGATTGAAAGCTGAGCAAGTAGATAAAGTTTATACTTTTCTTAATGAAAAAAGATACAGTCAACTTTCTTGACTTATTCTTCAAACAATACCTGTGTTTTGCACTTAGAAAAGAAGGTATACTGTATGTGTGTTTATTGTTATTACTTAGAATATGTGTTATTTTGGAAATCTATGTTTGTTTTATATATATTTCTTTCAGACAAGTCGATGACTTTATAGAAAGAAATATTGATTACAGAAAAACATGTAGGTCCTAAGTATTAGTATAACGAACATACCTTATTAAGTGGAGCCATCTTTAATTTGTATTGTAATATCCCCTACTAGGGCATAAGTTAATTAAATTATATGAAAATTAAAACCAGAAACCATTTTACATGTATCATTCACACCATGCTTTTACTTCTCAATGCATTTTCCGTTGATCATAACGCCCAGAGCGAGCCCTTTTCGAACAGTCGAAAGCCGACGAGGTGCGCGCGCGCTACTACTAGGTGAAAATATTGTGAAGTTATTTTCTTCTGCCAACTTTTAGTTTTAGAAAATAAAAGTTTGATAGTTTGTGGTGTTATGTTTTAACTACTGTTAGATGCATACTTAGGTAGTATTCGGTTGTGAAAAAAAGCGTTGGAAGTTTTCATAAGGTATGTGATATTTAATAATGTTATGGTTCAAGTTAGGATTAACAAAAAGTTTTGAGAGGTATTTTCAATAATCTAATATATACAAGTCTCGTGTCGCGGTGTTTGTAGTTAAACTCCTCCGAAATGGCTTGACCGATTTTCATGAAATTTTGTGTGCAGATAGGGTAGCTTTGAGCATCGGACAACATTTATTTTTTTCCCCCTAAAAAGGGTTAATTTTTATATGGCAAAACAATGTTTGCCGGGGCAGATAATTTAACATAAAATAAATTTTTTTGTACAATTAAAACCTAAATGTAAAACGTCTAATATCATAATTAAAATAATCAAGCATAATGTCAATTAAAAAGAAGTCTCATAAAATAAACATTTAAAATATAATATAATATCAACGGTTCTAAGAATCTGTTTATAATGATGTTACTTTACACTTCCTCAATATAATCGTTCTAAATACATAATACTGTGTGTAATGTCGTTTGTCCAAACAGTATGAATGAGTACAATTTGTGCAAGTGTTGTGTTACATTCATATGTAGATCGCAGAGGTTCTCAAACGTTTATTTTTCCTTATTTTCGACTGAGTGAGTTTAGTAGCGGTGACTTTGTGACGGTGTGACGGTGTGAATGAGTAATTGGCAAGGATTATTTGTACGAGCAGCGGTTTTAACCGCGTTGTGCCCGTTTTAGTAGGAATTTCAGCCTATAACCTTCGAATGTGGTTATCTACACTAATATTATAAAGAGGAAAACTTTGTTTGGTTGTAATGAATAGGCTCAAAAACTACTGGACCGTTTTTAAAAATTCTTTCACCATTCGCAAGCTACATTATCCACGAGTAACATAGGCTATTTTTCATCCCGAAATTCCCACTGGAATGGACACAATGCGGGTAAAACCGCGGGGCGCTGCTAGTTCATTATAAAAAGAATTATTCGAGTCGGAGTAGTGGTTTCTGAGATAAGCGCGCTCAAACAAACTCTTCAGCTTTATATTAGTATAGATAATATTCAATACATGGTAATTTGCTGTGGTGTAACGTTGGCGTTGGCGTTGGCGAACAGTAATTAACATAAATCAGGATCAAGACAACACCATGTATAACCTTTTATTCATATTATTTATAGCTGCTTTTTCCAATTTCGTGTTCAAATAGGCCTCTGTACTCAAAGTAAAATAAATAGCCGTCTGTACTCAAAGTTTGAGGACCAGTGAGTATTGGTAGTAAGTTTGGCCGGCAGGTCTGGTGTCTGTGATCTGAATGCCGCATTCTGTTTGCATTGCGATGAGACTCGTGCACGATAACAGGTTATTCAGCCTTAGGGAGAGATTACGGTGATGAGCGGAGCGGAGTTGAGGCAGTATAAAAAAAAGGTTTAGTGAAAAGTGTAATTTAAAATATTATTATTATATTTTTTCTTGAAATTGTACTTTTAATAAAGTAAAAAGGATAGTGGGAACATTAGGTACATTTGTCTTACTGTTAGGCAGAGGTCATCTCACTGAAGATACATATTAGGATAATGAGGCGTGAACCCGCGTTCCAACTGAAATGTTACTATTACATACTTTTAGATACCATTCATTAATATTCAATGCTTTTATAACAAAATTTTAATACAATCAAGAGATTTTAGGAGTAGGTACTTATTATTTGACAAATGTGCTTAGTTTTTCGTATCTATGTCACAATCCAATAATTAAGTACATAGTAGTAATTATAATATGTTCGCAATACATTGAGTACTAAGGTACTACGCAAATAAAAGGACATCTTTTGTTTGAACAGCGCCAAAGTTCCCTTGAATTGAATACAAAGTGCTGTTATAATTTTAATTACCGTGACAAATCAAGTAATTACTTCGTATAAATAAATAGTGACTTGTTCAATTGCCCGTATACAAGATAATTAACAACCTATTTGCTAATTAAAAACACTCATCACATTTGTCCCTAGTTAGTACCTATTAAATGACAACGAATCAGTTGCACGAAAATATTTACCTAACCTACATATGAATTGGTACTATTGACTACTGATATCTTCAGTGAGATGAGAGAACATTGTACTACAGAGAGACATTAACGGCTTACTGCCGCACTTAAAGAAGTATTTTAATGGACGCTTAACTAATTGACATAATGTTTCATACATTACATGTCAAAATCACTAATTTAACTCTCTCTAGTAAGGAAGCATTTGACGTCTCTGAGTACAAGCGTTAAGAATTTAAGTATATTTATTTATTTATTTATTTAGTGTTAGGAGGTCCAACAGCTTGACCACTTATTCTAATGATTCTATATTTATATAATATGTCCTTTAATATGCGAGCTTGGGCATGAAGGAATAAAGAAAAACAAAATATATCGCTGCACCTGGCGGAAATTTGTTCGAATGGTAGATTTTAAATATTATTCTCTAAACATCTCTTAATTAATCCCAAACAAAATCTCAACAACTTCAATTAACGATTCCATCTCAGTATATTTTACCTGTAATCTATCTACACCATTTTAAACTATCACCCAGTTAATCTCTCAGTATATCAATAAAACCACACCCTAATCGAGTCAGCTGGCTCCTTAATCGATGTTAGATAAACCAATAACTGTCGCGGGTCCAAACATTAATATTACATTAACTAGTTATAGTTGTGTTAGTAAGCTTACGTTTCCATAACTGATTATTATCTAATGGATATTTGAACAAGGTTTTTGCAACGGTATAATCTATATCTTGTTAGTGAGCATAGATTGTCGAACAGTTTTTGGATCGAATTCATTCAGGTGGTTGGTTGGTAGGATCTTTGATAGGTATCAAAAATTGGCTTGAACACGGAGCCCTTCCTCTAGCTAATAAAGCAGTAATTGTGGTTAAAATCGCCCAGAAAGGTTATTATTAAGTACTTACAAAATACTGAGTATCAAAATAATGTTCTTTTCACATTCATTCATTCATTTCGATTAGGTTAGTGGCCAACCCTGAACTTTTCAAATAAGTAAAAAACTTTTCAAATAAGTATCGTACAAGTATCAAAAGAAGATTGTTTCGGGACATATTTCGTACAATGCTGACATAGACTTTCAGATGTGCTTTCCGGGTCACACCTAATAGATACTTTATAACAACTTTGTTCCAATATTTTTTTGATAAGTTCTCAAACTATGAATATGATTGAAACGAAGCACAGAGCAATTCATATTATCTTACAAGATACCTACTACTGTATTTTATTACAAATGCAAAAAAACCTTGTGGCATCACTCAGCTAACATAATCTGATTAAAGTTTTATCAGAGTATTTATAACGCTCCGTAAAGGAACATGATAATTTACCGGGTGAGCTATAATTAAATTATTATTTAACGATAGAACTGTGATCTCAGCGACGAGCGTTTACGAGACATCCTGTGTCGGCCGTCGTTTCATACCAGTGTCGGATTTGGGAATGCTAGGTACTAACGATTGGTTATGGGCAGAACTTATCATATAACATATTATCTAAAAGTAACAATAACATAGGTAGGCTTTTAAATGATTGAACTTTGAAAACGTAAAAAAATCATTTATTGCTTTTAGAGTACAAAAAAGTAACTTAAATACTATCTTAAAAGTAATAAGAAAGCTTTAAAGAAATTCGTTTTTTTGAAAATCTTTGCATCATTACCCATATTTGTCTAGATGCTAGAACATAACGTTTTAAAAAGCGAACACTACTAATATTTAATTTGAAACTACGTTCATGAACACTTCGCTTTTATTTTACATTATTATCGGACGTTACATTTTGTATGATTTATGTTCAAAGTTTTAGATATTTATTTGTGTTACTGATTAAATTAAGAATATTGATAACAAACCCAACTTGATTACGCGTTAATTTCTCACTAATACTAACATGTAATCCGATAATCTCCCACGGAAGTAACAAACAAAATAACATTAATTTACGTATAAACATTGTCGTAACAAGATGTACGATGAATACAAAGCCCGCTATAAATATAACATGACGGTTTGAAAGTTCAAGACCGATGTTTTATGTAATTGGATCAGTTTAGGACCCCAGGCTTTGTATTAATTTGTTTTCTGTAAATTGTCGTGGTTTGTAGTGAAAGTTTAGGGTTTGATTCTTATTTATTGTTTATTTAGTTTTTTGGTGTTTAAGGTGATTAAGGTTAATCCCTTCTAAAGTACTTTTATCGCACTAAAGTTTGATATACCTCGATTTGTCTGAGATTCCTGAAGAACCTTTCTAACAATAAAAATGTACACTCAAGATTTGTATGGAAGTAAATGACATATACTGACAATTCTCAACAACTTTTTATTACTTCTTTTATTCTTAAGTTTAAGTAAATACTACTTGAATTGAAACTACGTTTACGTTTACACGTCGCGTTTATTTAAACTTTTTATCCGACATTTCGGCCCCTCAACAGGCAACGTCGTCATAGAAGACTTTTTAAATTAGTACCTAAGCCGGTACCACAGATGTCAATTATCTCGTTCGCATTCTATTAATTTTCCAGCTAAGATCTCGCGAAGTTGTTCAATAGGGTGTTAGTTTTATATTTCTAAACCTAGTGTACATCACAACTTCACAAGCAACAGGTCTCTCCATCTCCTGCCTCTGCTCACTGCCGCATAGCTGGTGTGTAATCGAGCATTTTATTCGCCAACCGGTTGTAGTTGACTATCAAATGACAAGTCTCATCCTTGTTTATACTTGAACTATTGATTCTATTCAACATTATTATGGCGAGTAGAAATTCTAACGTCTTACGCCCGTTCTCAGAGACGTCAAATACTTCCTTAGGAGAGATTTAATGGGCGTATCTGAGTGTGGATATGTGTTACAAAATCAGTCATTTAATCTCTATGGAAGCATTTGACATCTCTGAATTTGGATGTAAGAGTGTGTTACTTATGAACCTTCTATTTTAATATCATCATTTAATTTGCATAATAAATCTTACTAGCAGAGCCCCGCGGTTTTACCCGCGTTGTGCCCGTTCCCGTGGGAATATCGGGAATTTTTATACATATAAACCTTCCTCTTGAATCACTCTAACTATTAAAAAACCGCATCAAAATCCATGCAATAGTATTTGAGTTTATCGCGACAGACAGACAGACAGACGGATTTTGTTTTATAAATGTAGTGATGAATTACGGAACTTGGTTGCTCCTAACCTAACTTGAGGTTTAATTTGGTGGAACTATATTTATAAATAGTACTTAATTGACTAAAAATGAAATTGGTTTGTTAAATGATGCGTACAACAATACAATTTAACATTTTCAAAGTGTATTTTGTGTTCGTTACATTAATTTGCGTAATGTAAATGCATTTTTTGTTAGCGTTGTGTTCAATTTCCATATTAAACGAATGGTTTTGTTGAACTTTTATTAGATTGTTCCGTTGGTCACGATTTGCTCTTAATATTCAGGTCGGAAGGTGAATACTTGTGTCAAGCTTGAATTGCTCTACATGTGTTGTTAAGTGGCAAATGAATACACACTAGATTACATTACATTGATACTTTGTACTACTTATTAAATAAACAATTTAAGTACAAACTTTAACCACTTTATTCCAAAATTGGTATCTTTTTTTAAAAGTTCATTTTAGTTCATTCTTCCGTGACCACGGTTCCTGTAAAGGGTCCGAAACGTCCGATTAAATCTATACTAAAGAGGTAAAATTTGTAAGTTTGTTTGTTTGTTTGTAATGTTCGAGGTAATCTCAGGAATTATCAGTCCGATTGGAATAATTCTTTTTGTAATAGATAGCCACATTCAACGGGAAGGTTATAGGCTATTTTTCACCCCGATATTCCCACGGGAACGGGTACAACGCGGGTAAAACCGCGGGGCGCTGCCAGTGTAAAATAAAAGCAAAGTTTATCCGTTAACGTAGTTTCAAAGATGTTTTTTTTAAAGTTCATTTTACTAAAAACAAATGACAGTAAATGTTATCCTTATTCGATTTTTAAATTCTTTCAAAAGTCACATAACAATAACTATTGTGTCCCCTTGAAACAGAAATCACAGACAACAGACCAACGTACAAAAAGATAGACGAATGTCGTATGTAACTTAGAGATTGAAGTATTGTGATAAAACACGTCACATGAATCCCTGTTATCTATTGAATTAAGTTAATACGTATCTAAATAGTTTGTACTGTAACTATCTGGTAGATTAATTTAGTTTTACTTTCTCTCGGCTGCTTCAATTTGTTTTTATGTTTAACTGATTGTAGAGAAAGATTTTTGTTGAGTACTTACATATTTGAGGATTGTATCTGATACTATTGTGGTTATAATAATAATATTATTCGGACGTTGCAACGAATAATTTGGCTTGTGATAACTCTACAAAAAACTTGTATTTATAAAAAAGTTTCCGACGAATTGAGAACCTCCTCCATTTTTGGAAGTCGGTTGAAAATAATGTCAAGGAAGGAAATTCAACCGTACTAAATGTAACTTGTAAAATCATTCAATAATTGTTGGACATAAAACCGTTAAAAGCTCCTTAAGCCTTTCGATTTCACCAAACTTTTTGTCTATGCCTGGAAAGTCGGCCATATTTGTTTCTACCATAATTATTTAAAAAAAGTTTCTAAAAAGTAGTTTCTAATATCAATAAGGAATTTGACACCTATAAAGGCGTTTTGTGATTGATATTCCGGGCGTCTGGATGGTTATAGACATGTTAGGTAGTTATTTAACAAATGTTTAACAACCAGGAACAAATCAGCGGCGGTACGTGTCAATGCCCTCCCGGACTGAAATCACGGGTGTTCTATTCAGAAATTTATAGCATTATAGTGTTACTTGCCAATAGCCACCGCCTGTTAACCTGTGACACTATCAAGTACCCTATTTCTATCTATTTATTAACCACTTCAATTATTTAGCGCTAGCACTTGCTTGCGGTTTGTATTGTTCAGTTTTTTGGTAGTTGATGCTTGAAGATTTTTGTTAGATTAGATCTGGTGTTTTGGGATACCCTAGATTTTTAAGCAGTGTAAGTATTCAAGTATAAATGACTGCCCATTCCTATTAGTTTTACCATGGTCGATTATGATAGTGGCGAATCCTGGTGTCAGAGTTTTTAGATCACTTAGTTTTTCACTATTAATAAAGCTATATTTTTCTGCGATTAATGATCTACAACTAATACATTTCATCATTAATGTGTTTTAAAATTGACTTCATTTGTCTGGGAATTTGAATTTTAGTCAAACTGTTGAATCTGCTGAGCTTTTACCAGGCTCAAGGCTCAAATCTTTTACTAAAATCACGCATACATCGACATCATTGTATCCTTTTCTACTCCTACAAGAATTAGCTTATCTAGATAATTAACTATATAAATAAAAATAAATTGCTGTTCGTTAGTCTGCTTAAAACTCCAGAACGGCTGAACCGATTTTGCTAATTTCAGTCTTGAAATATTCATAAAAGTCCAGGGAAGGTTTAAACGGTAAGCAGTGAGGGAAAAAATGCAGGTGAAGCCGCAGGGCACAGCTAGAGTATTTACTAAAACTCTAGATACAAACAAACAGTCTCAATTTCTAGAGCACTAGTATAATTTGTCACTGCCCTGTCCTTGGTCAATAATACACTAATAACCTAGCTTTTGTATTGATATGTTTATTGTCGCCTTTTAAAATTGACGTCAAATATTTCGCGCTTCGTTTAGCAGTATTTTAGATAAGTTCTTTGAACAAATTAAAATTATTGTTTGGTATTTTTAGTACCTATTTAGTACGGGAAATAGTTGAGGTCTACGTGACACTATGAAGATACACCATAAACTGAATCGTTTATCAATTGTGGAGGTCATGAATAGTTGTGAGAGATCAAAAGAATAGAGGTAGTAAATAAGACTAGTTATGCAAATTGTGGTGTCGTCAGGGGGAGACAGCTGCCTCCCAAGAATGCCTAAAGTCATTTGAATTTAACAACAATTGATAATTTTTGCCTATATGCCTTATTATGCCTTAAACAGGCAGGCAGGCCAGGGTCAAATTTGACCAAAGCATCGCCTAATTAGGCGATGCTTTTAATTCAAATATTCTCATTAAACAGTTCGCATTATATCATTATCTTAAAAAGTAACTACATAATAAATAACAGATACTGAATGTATTCAATTTTACTGACTGTAAATTATATGAATATCTAATTGACACGCAGATGCGTCGCTATCAACTACAATGTCGCTGCACATATTGTTGACTCCGTGCTGGAATCGAACCTGCAACCCCCGACACATTAAGTGCTCTCACGTACCACTGGGACAACGGGGCATTAATGTTAGCTTATTATTGGTTTAGTTGAATAACAGTAAAGGTTAAGTAACCGCTGGTAGTTCTGATAAAGTACAAGGTAGAAAAAGTATTGCAAATTACGATCCGTAATAAATATCTCAGTAATTCTTAGCTAATGCCTGAAGGTTTTTAGATTGATGCTAAAGTATGAATAGGAATATTTGCTCATATCTAAGGAAACGAGACTGTAGAGAATATTACAGATTAATGTTCCAAGATTGGAGTGTAGGTGCAGTGGAGTTTTCATTAAATTATCCCCAAGAAAGAAACAACAAAATGTTATTGAGGTATAGTTGCTAAACTAAACAAAATTGTATTCTCTAAAGACCTACGATAAGGTGGAGCTATTAAAACAATCCGAATTGTTCATTTTACGAGCCCTCCATGGCACGGTAGCACTCATATAGATACCAGCATTGGTCCGTAATCACCAATTTAAGTACCTAGTAGCCAAGGTGTACATTTCTTGGCAACACGATGATTTCACATCGTTCATTCATAGCCTCGTTTGAGAGTAAGGTTACAGGCTAATACCAAAATTCCTTCGTTAACGGGTATAACGCAGTTACTGCCTCCTAGTCAATTATATTGATGAGTTAAATCCATAGGTTAAATCTTTATTACACACTAGCAGCGCCCCGCGGTTTTACCCACGTTGTGTCCATTCCTGTGGAAATTTCGGGATGAAAAATTGCCTATGTTACTCGTGGATAATGTAGCTTTCGAATGGTGAAAGAATTTTTAAAAACGGTCCAGTAGTTTTTGAGCCTATTCATAACAACCAAACAAACAAATTTTCCTCTTTATAATATTAGTGTAGACAATAGTAAAATCTAAGAATAGCACTTTTAATACTAATACGGGAGCTGCGTACTTGCGGTAGACATTTAACTGAAACCACAAGAAAGTGTGCGTCAGATACTTTACCCACTGGTTTTTGATATGCGGTTTCTTGCATACGAGTAGATAACACGAGTAAATACTATTGCAATGTGGAGCGGAGCTGTGTGGAGCTCCAACAACCAATGACATCGCATTGAAATTGTCAAATGAGTTATTGTCAATGTCAAAATCTTTTCGTAATGCGTTGTGATTGGTTGAGCTTCACATAGCTCAGCTCCGCTTCGATATTGAACTTGAAGGTTTCATTATTCATATTTTTTTTCGAATTCAGAAACAGCTCGTAAACTTGCTCAATCTTAATAACGCCTTGGTGAAAGATGTATTAACATCTAATAATTTGATTTTGCCTTTTTTGCAGGGTTTACTTAAAAACAATTTAAAGAAAATTTTAAAAATGGAAATCACCAGAACCATAATTGATCGGTGACCTGATAGGTCATGTAGGTCACTGTACCGACCTCTTAAGAGGTCAGAAGGCTGCCCTTAGTAGAGGTCCGCTAAAGGCCGCTAAGGGTCGCTAATTGGGCCCTAACTCGCATCAATTACAACGCTCACTATTTATGTGGTTATTGTCCGAACACATAGTAAGCTATTGATAATTTACAATACATTTCAAGTGACATTGTTTATGTTATTTATCTTTTATATAAAATTCTCGTGTCACAGTGTTCGTTCCCGTACTCCTCCGAAACGGCTTGACCGATTCTCATGAAATTTTGTGACCATATTGAGTAGGTCTGAGAATAGGCCAACATCTATTTTTCATCCTAAAATTCCCGCGGGAACGGGTACAACGCGGGTGAAACCGCGGGGCGCAGCTAGTCTTATATATAAAATTCTCGTGTCACAGTGTTCGTTCCCGTACTCCTCCGAAACGGCTTGACCGATTCTCATGAAATTTTGTGACCATATTGAGTAGGTCTGAGAATAGGCCAACATCTATTTTTCATCCTAAAATTCCCGCGGGAACGGGTACAACGCGGGTGAAACCGCGGGGCGCAGCTAGTAACCATATATATTTATTTACATGTTAAAAGTAAAAGTAAGTTCAAGTAGGTTAGTGGCCAACCCTGGTGTCGGAGTTTTTAGACCGCCTAAAGGCCTCCGACATGGTCTAACGATTGAAACAACCGGGACCGATAATTTAACGTGCCCTCCGCAGCACGGTAGCGCTTAGATAGAAATGCCACTATCGGCCACCCATCCAAGTAGGGGCCGAGCTGCACATTACTAAGCATGTAGCACTTTTTCAGTTTTCAGGTATTTGTATTCATAACTTCTGAGAGATGAGAGGCCTTTGTCCAGCTGTGCTACTGCTAATAAAGCCCGCAATGTTCCAATGTCACAATGTAATGATCTCTAGAGACACTAGTCAAAGATAGCATAATTTTATAGTGACGTGTTAACAGCTTCCGTGGTCTTATGGTTTGAGCGCCCGGCTCACGACCCGGAGGTTCCGGGTTCGATTCCCGGTGGGGATATCTCACAAAAAATCTCTTTGTAAAACTTCCCTCAGTTTGGTTAGGGCATTGCAGGCTGAATCACCTGATTGCTCTAAAAGTAAGATGATTCCGTGCTTCGGAGGGCACGTTAAGCTGTCGGTCCCGGTTACTTGAGCCATGTCAGAGGCCTTTGGCGGCTCAATAACTCTGACAACAGGATTGGTCAGGTTGGCCATCCACTCGATGAAAAAGATAGTGATGTGCTTTACTTAACCACATTCACTTCGTATCGATTGACAATGTTTTCGGGCGTACATTTTTAACTTAGTCCCATACAGAAATCTAAACATTTTTAAGGGATTTAGGCTCAGTCTATACCACAGAGCATAGAAGCACCACGCGCTCCTATGCCGGCCGGCCCGGGCGGTGCTTCTATGCTCTGTGGTCTATACAATACTCAACTGCCTTCTCTATCACAATTACTCGAACACTAACAACAATCACTGAATTTCTTGATAACTAAAAGAAAGCATTGATAACATGACAATAAACACCTGACACTAAAACAATAATAAATCGAGCAGAGTATTTATTAAGTACTAATGGAGGGAGAGCATAGACAATAAAATGTTATCGTGCAAGTGTTAGGGCAGGTTTGTTTGTCTATGCTCAATGAAATGTATGGGTGTTAGTAGACCACCTAGAGCGGCTGCTGGGAAACGGTACTGGTGGGGATACAGGGTGTTCCTGACATGATTTACTTGGCTATGACATAAGGTGGTGTCAATTTTTTTTATTCAATTTTGACCCCAAAGTGACTCTTTTGAAAGTATCGTTGATGTAAGTCACCTGACTTATTTGAATATGACATAATTTCTTGCATAATACCTGATTTTGTATTAATGCCATTTTCAGCCAACTTATTATTGTTTGGTACGGTTAACACTGAACTGAACTGATTTTGTATTTATGTCATCTTCAGCCAAATAAGTCTATAAATAGTTTAACACAGAATAGATGTAAATTGAAAAAAGTATTATAAATGCATACCTCTTACACATAATTATGTAGGTAATAACAGTATTTAATATTCTATTTTATATTTCTAAAGGGTTTTTGTAAATTAATGTTTCAACTCTGATTAAAATATAGAAAATCAAAACAAAATTGAATTGAAAACAAAGGAACTAACCCTTTGTTCACCCAGACAAAGTCACCCTGTAACTAAAGTCACGAAAGTGAATTCTCAATGTAGTCGAGTATCGCGATGGATTCGGAAACTTTATGGCATTTTCAGCATTCTACTCCGATTTTATGTAAAATGCTTGATTACGTAATCTGAATCGTAAAAATAAGAGCTTTATTACATCATTTAATGAAACGTTTATCACTGTTATTGGTAACAATAGATATATTTGTGTCAATTTCTCTTAACGTAATGAATAAGTATTATTTTTCTGCCTAATAAACTAATAAGTTGTGAAGTATCAAGCCCGTATTCATTGTCAACATGGTTTCTTAACCGTGTTGTTGGGTTGCTGTCAACTTGTTGCGGGCAACATTTATGATGCAAAGTTGATCACGCCATGTTGCAGAGTTGAAAATTATATATTTTTTATATAAGATACAATTTATATAAGAGCCTCTACCAACACATACCAATAGAATAACAAAGTATGACTATGTTTTCGGAAAGGAGATAACTGTAAGTAAATTCTCAACATTGTATCAATAATGTTGCACCAAACGACTTAATAACAATCGCTTTACATTCTCTAGGCGTACATTTTATAGGCCATGTTATATTACTTGTTACTAACTTTATGAAGTGTGGAATTTATACTTCACTAGCAGGGCCCCCCGGTTATACCCGCGTTGTACCCGTTCCCGTGGGAATTTCGGGATTTTTTATACAAATAAACCTTCCTCTTGAATCAGTATATCTAGTTAAAAAAAACGCATCAAAATCCGTTGAGTAGTTTCAAAGATCTAAGCATACATACGGACAGACAGTGAAGTGACTTTGTTTTATACTATGCAGTGATTTAAAGCGACATAGTTGTAGAATAATTCGCTTGTACTTGACCATTAAAGAAAATTGGCATCTTCTAATATACGTACAAAGTAATGTTTATTGCAGCAATTAATAGTGATACATGTTTTGTGTTTTGTCCTGAGATTTTATACACATTAAACATTTCCTGTAAGGATGTTTGACAACAGCGCATTCCTAATTATACTTAGGTTATTAAATACTGACAATTAAAAATACAATATTGGTATATTTAGTTACTTTTTAATCAAACAACCTGTATTAGTATTTAACATGTTCTAATCAGAAACTTTTTTTATGGATTTTAGTGTAAAATAGCAATAAACGCCAAAAATCCAAAAATAGTGCGAGCTACAGCAGTGAGAACAATATTGTAATAACTTTTTATTAGTCGTTATCGCAAACATGTGTCGTGGTCAATGAAACATATTTGCATTGATCGATGCGGACACTAATGCTTTTCTACAATTGAATGATTAACGACATTTTGCAACAAGAAATCATTTAGGTATTGATTCCTGATGTATCGATTCACAATAAAACATTTAATTGTCATGAACAACCTACACAAATTTAGAAATAAAACCTTATTCTAAAAAAACTTTTTTAATTCGACGAACATTTACGAACACCGTTCGGTTTGTTAATAAAGATAACAAAAAGTTCGTATTGGAATAATAGTTTTTATTTTCATTGATGAAATGTCAGTCCCTAGCCAGGAATTTCCTATTGATAATGTACTTTCCATTCCTCTTTAATAGACATGGAACGTTCTATAGCCAGTACGCTGAAAGCAACACGTTGGGACGTACATCGGGCTATGCGCATGCCCTGTCCCACCCGGGCCCTTAAAAAGAACGCGGCAATTTAAACATTTGAACTCCTTAATTTAAATATTCGAACTCTTTTCTTATAAAAAGTTTATTTAATCTCCTTGGTTGTTCTATTGTTGAAATAATAGGAGTATTGACATTCTTTTTTTGAATGAGTTTTTATGACATTTTTTTGTTTTCGATTTGGTTCTGAATTTTTGGAGAATTCTTTTTCGGTAAGTTAATTAATTATTTTAAAACGTTGATCACCTTTTTAATTTTATGTTAAAAATTGTAGTTTGTTTTTTTTTAATCAGTCCTTTATTATTTTGTTAATTTTCCAAACAAAAGACATCAACGTCGTCATGAAAATAATGAGTTAAAATTGAACTTTACTTAATGATACTTTTCCAAAATCTTTGACATATGAACTACCACAAAACAATCTCAATGTAATTTATACAAAACCTAAGCTTATATAAATCAAAACTTTTAACCAACTTCAAAAAATACCGTTCTGCATATAACTATAAAAATGGCTTCTTTTCACTATAATGTACCAAACTGAAATCGCCATTATTGCACGTTAACGTAAACATAAAGGTCTTTAACCACCGGTAACCTAGCTACGATGCGCTGTTTGCACTGATAACAAGTTATCCATAGCACAGTGACACACTGCGGTTATTTCGTAATAGTTTTGTAATACGTGTACTCTTGTGTGAGTGAAACCTGCACATACGAGGGATTTATGTCAGCGACGAACTAAGGGCCGAAACACATAACCGCGTTGCGGCGCCGCGCCGCTAAAATCGGCGGTTTGCGTTGCGGCGTTGCGGCGCCGCGAAAAAGAGCATTACGGTAGGGTAACCACTCCTCGTGGTTTTTTATTGTGGATAGACGTGTCTTTGCCATGGACAATCGTAAGAAACTTATTACTTATTTGTTATTAAAAAGACATTACTCTGTTTTAAATAAACGACAAAGAAGATACTGGATACATCCATTTAATAAGGCTATGAATCCCGATGGCGAGTACTTTTCTCGAAAATACAAAGCATTAAAAATAGACGAAAATAAATTTTTCGCCTACTTTAGAATGAGTATATCATCATTTGAAGAGCTACTACGCGGGTTATCAAAATATATAAATAAAAAAAATATTAAAGGAAGGAAACCTCTTACAGCTTTAGAAATGTTGGGCTTGACTGTAAGGTAAAGTAAAACAAATACGTTTTTATTGATAAATTACTTACTTGAAGAATACTTTAATAAGTCTTTCAAAAATACAATGTTCAAGAAAAAACAAACTAAATCATTGTCAACAAGTATGACATCATAACGCTGAAACTAGCGCCACGCTGCGGTGCCGCGCCGCTACAATCGGCAGTGCCGCTACTGCCGATTCTCGCGTCGCGGCACCGCAACGCGGTTATGTGTTTCGGCTCTAAGAAAAGAAAGAAAAAGATGAAAGAAAGTATAGACAAGATCCATTGAAAAATGTTCTTATTTTAAATTTGAGACACTTTTGTCTTGTTTGGTGTTTGATAGAGAAAATAAATGTCGATCATCAATCGGTAGTAGGTAGGTGGTTCAAATAACCGCTCTCGAGGAACAATCAAAATAAGCAGATGAAGTGAATAAATTAATAATAAATACATATTTATAGGACAAATTCACACATAATAATTAGACGCAAACTAAGCTCTAAGATTGTTTTATGGAATCTATGTAACTGATACTATTACATAATTATGCATACATAAATACTTTACATGAATATATAATTGACACCCAGACGTCGTCGCCAACAGCTATGTCTGCACTTTAATCTTTTTTTCAGCAGCCAAAAGTTATTTCATTGAGTACTTTGTACTTGAATATAGAATTTATAAAATATAATTTAGATCTTATCTTAGCACTTATATCTTTTTCTATTTTATTCTGTCTCTGTCTTATTATCTTTAGTCTCTGTCTTGTATTGGTCCTTCGTTTGCACGGACCTTAAAATAATATTTACCTTAATATTTGTTTTGCTATACAGATAGGCGAGGTGACGTGTGAACACACTTACGATTAAGTTTTGCATTTAAATATTTTATTTAAAATGTATGTTAAATATGTTTGTATGGCCTAAGAGGAAAAGCGAATGAAAAGGGAATATAATAATTAGTCATAATGAAACAGATGCAATATTTAATCTATATCTATATATATAAAAGAAAGTCGTGTTAGTTACACTATTTATAACTAGAGAACGGGTGAACCGATTTGGCTGAAAATTGGTGGGGAGGTAGCTTAGAACCAGGAGATGGATATAGGATACTATTTATTCCGTTTTCCTACGGAAACTGAGGGTGAAACCGCGGGGCACAGCTAGTCTATATATATAAAAGAAAGTCGTGTTAGTTACACTATTTATAACTAGAGAACGGGTGAACCGATTTGGCTGAAAATTGGTGGGGAGGTAGCTTAGAACCAGGAGATGGATATAGGATACTATTTATTCCGTTTTCCTACGGGAACTGAGGGTGAAACCGCGGGGCACAGCTAGTAATATATAAAAGAAAGTTGTGTTAGTTACACTATTTATAACTCGAGAACGGCTGAACCGATTTGGCTGAAAACTGGTGGGGAGGTAGTTTAGAACCAGGCTACGGATATAGGATACTATTTATTTCGTATTTCTTACGGGAACGGGTGCGCTGTGGGTAAAACCGCGGGGCACAGCTAGTTGTTTATAAATAAGCGAAGCTTTAGTTGAGAATCAAACTAATTCTTTTTTAATTAACAAACTGTTAAAAAACTCAACGAAATGATTAAGCATTCACGTAGTAGTTTAAAAAGATACGTAAAATAGTGAGTACAGTAATTTGATCCAGATTTTTAATACTGAGTCATGTTTCACACTTCTTGTCTATTTGCCCTTTATCTTACAGTTTCCGTTCTCTTATGAAATCGACGTACGCAAACTTTGTATGGAAGATTCATTTGCAATGCTCTTAATAGTGAAAGCTGGGAAACGTGTAATAGATAAAGGATAATCAAAGCATAGTTTTAGCCTATAATATCCCACTACTGGACAAAGGCCTCCCATCTCACTGAAGATATCATTACAGTGAGGAGGATTAGGCATAGATACCACGCTTGCCAAATGCGAGTTGGTGATTTCAAACTCGAGCCATGTCTGAAAAGTAAGAAACATGTTTTCGCTCAAACCGGGAATTGAACCCGGGACCTCAGAAGCATAAACAATAATGTATCTAAAATAATAATGCTAGTTCTTGTTGGCGTTAAGGTTGTGAACAACAAAATATAAGTATCATCTCTGCTAATCTAGTCTATCTATATTATCTATAATAAAGCTGAATAGTTTGATTGTTTGTTTGTGCGTAAATCTCAGAAACTACCAATCCGATTTCAATAATTCTTCTTGTAACGAATAGCCACATTCAACATGAAGGGTATACGCTATTTTCATACCGAAATTTCCACAGGAACGGGCACAACGCGGGTAAAACCAAGGGGCGCTGCTAGTGCATTATATTTGTATGTTTATTTTAGAAGCTTTTTATGATAAGCACACATTGTTTTTCTTAACATGAAACAAAAAATAGTACTAACGGAAGTCTAGAATAAATCTAGAATTAAAGAGAAAATATTTACAACATATTACAGCATTGTTTTGTTTACACAAATACGATAAAATAGCTTAATCACTATTATTGAAGAAAGATGAAAGAGAAATCATTTTTTAATGAAATTATTTGTTTGTTACAGGAAAAAGATGTTTCAGTTCGGAGATGCTGAAAATCACGGGCGTGACGTAATACCATCGTTAGATATTTAAAACAACATTATGGATTATTTTATGAGCCATAAATTTGTCGGACATTAACAAACTTTAATATAAAATGAAAAGACTCAAGTTTTTGTGAATTAATCCGAATTCTAAAATGTGGGGAACACACTTTCTCTGTTTCACTGTTTTATGGTAAGTGTTTTTTGATAATTTTAATCGCTTTTATAGTGAGTGTAAACTTAACGAATATAGATAAAAGGTTGTTTTAATATATTTTAAATTAGGTGAAACATGGTCGTTTCACTTAGTTAGTTTTTAAGGAAATCATTGATTACTTCCTGTATAGGATGCTTATTAATATGTATGTCAATAATTTATGTGGTATGTGATATTCTGTAGTATAAAATATACAATTTGACGAATTTAGATGACATGGTAAGTTCATAATATCCAAAATGATTAAGGGTACAAAGTTTTATAAAAACGAATGTGTACAATTACTTAGATACGTCTTTCTACGTAAATATTGTTTTGAGAAAATGGACAATGCAAAAATGCCACATTGAACACAGAACCTTTATTTTTCAAATCGGTTTAGATTTTGTCATCGCTCATAAACCGTATCCAATAAATTGTAGCTTACATTTACGACCGATTAATGTCCTAAAAATATATTTTAACAGTTTCAAGGTTCATAAAAGATATCTATAGATCAAAGAAGTATACACTTTTGATTTAGGAGTCTAAATTGAGATAGTAGACCGGTATTAATAAATAATTATTACATAATTAGCCAAGTTTGTTTTATTTGCGATGTTCGCTATACAAAGTTGCGAGAATAGTTCCTTTCGTCGTACTACTAAATCTATTTATTTTATTCTAAAATAATTGTTATCTGCAGTGCGCGAGTTTCCCTCAAATATTTCGTGCAGGACCAAAATACTATAGAGTCTAGAGATGATCATTTTCAATCTAAAAGATAACCTACTAGTATTATAAACGCGAAAGTTTGTCAGGATGGATGTATGTATGTTTGTTACTCTTTCATGATAAAACTACTGGAAGAATTTGGATGATACTTTACAGTAATATAGGTTATACATTAGAATAACACATGGGATACATTTTATTCCGAAATTCCAGCGGGAATGGGTACAACGCGGGTAACCGCGGGGCGCGGCTAGTATAAGTTCAACCAAATTCAACTTATCTCTTCTTGTTAAACCTGACCTGCGCATTCGTATAACGTGTTTTTTCGTCACATAATCCTGCCAGTCACTACACAAACTACTCGACACACTCGCTCACACAAAGCTGACTAATTATACTTCATGTCCGTTACTATAACATTTATCTTTGATTTATAGTGTGTTCGAAATGACTACCGGTGTCTTGACGGAAAAGGATGTTTGATAATAATAAAAATAAGTCAAAAAGGGAAGGAAATCACAAAACTTTAAAGTTTTGATTGTAATTTTCATTTTGGATAAAACTATAACCGTCTTGAGAGAATCTTGCAACAAACTTACGAGTACTCAGAGACGTCAAATACCTTAGTAGAGATTTAATGAGTGATTTGACATGTAATGTAGAAAAAATAGGTCAATTAGGTAAGTGACAATTTAATGGACCTATTTGAGTGCAGCAGTTGGTTACTCTACAATTTTTATTTATTCCTAATATTCTCAGGAATTAAACGCTGGGAAAACAATAATGACATAGTAAAAAGGCATAACAAAACTTCGTAACATTATTTTTAATTTTTCTAAAATCAACAGAATGACGCCTCCAATCGAACGGTCTTAACTCTGAACATATTATAACAAATATTTTTATTTAAATCGAACAATGATTTTTAAAGGAGTCACAAGAGTCCTTAGAATGAAATGTAAACACAAATTTTACGGTACATTCAATGGACGATGATTTATTGAAAATATAAAGATCGAGTGGTGACGTCAAAAGAGAGGGTCGATTCTGTTGTGGGCCAAACTATACTTGATTTATGGTCTTCGCCCGTTATTTCACTCGTGTTCTACTCGTTCACGAAGGAATTTTGGGATTAAAGTATCTATGTGTTATCCCACAGTCTAATTTACCTTTATGCCAAGTTTCATTCCGATCTGATCAGTAGTTTTTGCGTGAAAGAGGAAAATACATCCGCACAAACTGACGCGTTTAAACTAGTAGAATTATGTACTCTTAGAAAATTTGAATTAAAAATATTAAGTAGTTAAAAAAACAAATCTGTACAATAATATCGAATAGGATTAGAAGAGTAGGTAAGCAGCTGCTATAGTGATCAAAAACACCATTTTAAAGCTAGGAGCCACAAAACGAATTCAATAGAATCTTTAACTTACTATCCCTCCATTCGGTCTCCAACAGAATAGCCACTAACATCCTTTTATAGCGTAACTTTGGTATAACGGATCTAACGGCTCCCAAGGCAAGCGCAGGTAGTCGTGTGGAGACCCTGTTATCTGCTATGCCGCTTAGTGTGTGAATGTGTGGACTATACTCGTACAGTCAATAGTAAACGTTGAGCACCTTAGTTGGTACTTTGTCAAAGTATGAAATTTCGAAAAAAAGTCTGACTTGTATAGTTATTATAGAAGTACGAATATGACAAGGTTCTAAGTATACTCATGATTTTTATAGGCAGATTTTACGTGCTTACTACTACTGGAAGTAGAGTTACTAGAGAGTTACTAGATGTATAATATTTCTAGTAGTAAGTACTGTCAAATCTGTGGGTGACCTTTTTTTTTTTTTAAATGGATGGGGAATGCATTAAGGGTGCTTTCAAATTATGCGTTTCGTGTCGGACCGCTGCGGTGCCGAAGCGGTGCTTTTGTCGTATTGTGAACGTACGATCGTGTGTTTTCTTACAAATCGAGCAGTCCGGCAACAGTGCGGCGTCGGTACCGCGAACGCACGACAACGCCGCACTGTTGCCGAGCTGCTCGATTTGTATGAAAACACACGATCGTACGTTCACAATACGACAAATGCACCGCTTCGGCACCGCAGCGGTCCGACACGAAACGCATAATTTGAAAGCACCCTTACGCATCCCCGGTTGTTTGGGGAAACAACCGGGGTATGTGGGACTCAACCCCGGCACAGTCGTGATCTGTGGGTGACCTACTAAGCAAGTAAGTTCGTATAGGTTATTGGCCTACCCTAGTGTCGGAGTTAATAGACCGCCAGGAAAGACAATTTTTCCAAAGCACCAAAAAAATAAATGCCCCTATCGGCCACCCATCCAAATAGGGGCGAGCTGTACGTTGCTTAACAACCGCAATGAGCTAACCTACTGTAATAATGTACCTACTTAAGAATACCGTACAGTACAGTTGTGATTTTTACATAACCACCCATTCGCTCCATAGAAACGTAAATAATAAAGAGCAACAAAGCAAAGCAATAACAGCAACGTAACATATTGAAAACAATAACGATTAACACCTTTTTACGAACCTGCTACATGAGCCCAAGTGTTAGATAATAAACATAGCACACACACCACAATCTATTCCTTGAACAATAACAAACAATTACCTCCTCGGCATTAACCCGACAGTTCTGAAAGTAATCACTTGTTTTAAAATATAAACACTTTAACGACCTTACAATATTAACCATTAACAATAATGTTCCAACAGTGTTGTAATAAATGCAAGGCGGAGTAATAAATAACTAGGGGAGTATTCTGTAAACTCGATTCTCTACTCAAGTTTACAGAATAAAGATTGACATAACTTTCTGCATAGTCTGTAAGCTCTATTGAGTAAGACGATTCCGTGCTTCGGAGGGCACGTTAAGCCGTCGGTCCCGGTTAGTTTCTACGGTAGTCTTTACATGAGCCATGTCAGAGGCCTTTGGCGGCTCAATAACTCTGACTCCATGATTGGTCAGGTTGACTCGACGAAGAAGAATTGAGTCAAAGTTACAGAATAAAAATGTATTGAGTTACTTTAAGCAATGTGCATGAACTTTACAAGATACGCCCTTGGTTACTTGGTATATGTACTTATAAGAAGACTAGCCGTGTCCGCGGTTTTATCCGGTCCTGTAGGAATTTATGGGAATAAAAATATCCTTTAACCTTTCTCCAGAATGTAGCCATCCAATACAAAAATAAATATTCGAATCAAACGGGTAGTTCCCGAGATAATCCCGAACATACAAACAAAATTACATCTTTATAATATTAGTGTAGATAGATCTTCTATACCTTGTTTCTTTTAAACGACCCAACAATTTGCTTGTTCGATTTCCAAGTAAAACATTAAATGTTATACACACGTGCCTAAACGTTGATTACTTTAATCAGATATCTTTTATTCCCCTTCACGATGTTTTAAGTACAATTGTGAAGACATTTAAACGTCTTGAAACAGAATACGTCCACATCTTAGCCATTTCACCAGTGCGACTTGTTACCGGTGTCCTTAGGCTATGACTTTACTATTCTAACTGTACCCAACAGTGCTAGATTGTGTTCATTCATATTTCGTACCGGACCAACGTGTTTACTTACTTTGTTTGTTCATCGACTTTTAACGTCCCATTCTTGCAGATGATTATATTTTATAATGTATGTCTGTATTATTGCAGTAACTGTGCTTTCTAGTTTTAATAGTTTTCTGTTTAATTCAGGATATAATAACGGTGCAGTAATGGATGCATTCGCATGCGAATTTAATACTATAACTGCGAATCAATCAAATATGACCGTGAGTCGTCAAACTCTCCATATTTATATCTCTATCTACACGAATACTATAAAGAGGAAAACTTTGTTTGTTTGGTTGTAATGAATAGGCTCAAAAACTATTGGACCGTTTTTAAAAATTCTTTCACGATTCGAAAGCTACATTATCCATGAGTAACATAGGCTATTTTTCATCCCAAAATTCCCACAGGAATGGACACAACGCGGGTAAAACCGCGGGGCGCTGCTAATCTTCTATACAACGGTCTAGCTAGATAATACGTGGAAAAGCTGAATAAACAATCTCTTGTGGTGTTATAAAAGCGCAGGACACACATAGCGCAGGTTGCGGGCCAACGCGTGACATTGTTTTCATTGTATTGGTATGAATATAATAATCTATACTAATATTATAAAGCTGAAGAGTTTGTTTTGTTTGTTTGTTTGTTTGTTTGTTTGTTTAAACGCGCTAATCTCAGAAACTACTGAACCGATTTGAAAAATTCTTTTTGTAATGGATAGCCACATTCAACGGGAAGGTTATAGGCTACTTTTCATTCCGAAATTCCCACGGGAACGGGTACAACGCGGGTAATACCGCGGGGCGCTGCTAGTAATAATATATACCCGGACAAATTCACACAGGGTTAATTAGACCCAAATTAAGCTCTAAGCTTGTATTATGGAATAATAGTGATACTCCTACATATTATACATACTCAAATACTTTATAAGAATAAAAATATAGGTTCACACTGGCCCGCAGCGGTCCTGCAGTGGGCTGCGATGTGTGTATCTTGCGTTTTAAGTCGAATCCGGTGTGCCGCATGTGTTAACCGCAACAGGTTAAAATAATAATATTGTAGTCGGCCGCTTTGGACGAGCGACAGCAACTGTCACCTAATTAGGTGTTCGCTATCAAGGGAACAGTTCAGTGTATAGATTTTCGGTGATCGAAATAAATTTAAACACGTCCGGCGATCGCATTAGACAAAAGACTAGCAAAAGCATGCAATTAGAAACATAAGTAAGTAGCTTTTCCTATGACATATTGTAATATGCCATCACAATGTATTTCGTAAACGTCAACCTGAACTTAACTACAAACTCAAGGAAACAAACCCACGGCTACCTTCACACTTTTTCTCTATTATTCAACCCATTTACCTCCCGATACGAGTCCAGCCGAAACGACAAGTAGAGGTCTAACGACCCAATGATTTCCAATTACGTGAGCTTGTTTATTTTCCAACATGCCCTTATACAGTGTTTAGTGGTCATCATCAAATGTGTAGCGTTTTATTTACATTTTAGTGTCTTAATTAAAGTTGTGTGACATTTTTACTTAATAATTAAACGGGTTGGATAATGAAAAGTTTTAATTGAAGTTATTTTGGATAGATTAACCACCGCCTTGTGATCACCAATCCTTATGAGGCAAGCGTGGTGATTGCGCTTATCCTATTTACTGTACTGATATGCTCAGTGAGATGAGAGACTTTTGCCCAGCTCTGGACATTATAGGCTAACTTTACTTTTACTACTAACTGCCTTATTCATAAACACACTGTTATTAAGTGTTTTGTCTCTTTTGCTCTTCGGAAAATAGCGTATGTCGGATAGGGACAAACCATTTAAAGGCTCTTTATTCTTCTCCACTGTACTGATGGATGCTCAGAGTGAAGCTTTTGCCTTGTGGGACATTACAGGCTAATACTCTTTTGTTTTACGGGTTTTTATATATGAAATGTTTACTCTTTTTAATATCAAATTATACTTTTGCTTTCTCAATAGAGTGATAAAGAGGAAACATATTTTTGTAATACTTTAAGATTCCGTATTAGGGTGCTTTCAAATTATGCGTTTCGTGTCGGACCGCTGCGGTGCCGAAGCCGTGCGTTTTTCGTATTGTGAACGTACGATCGTGTGTTTTCATACAAATCGAGCAGTGCGGCAACAGTGCGGCGTCGGTACCGCGAAATAATTTTAGTACGCACTGTTGCCGCACTGCTCGTATTTGTATGAAAACACACGATCGTACGTTCACAATACGACAAACGCACGGCTTCGGCACCGCAGCGGTCCGACACGAAACGCATAATTTGAAAGCACCCTTAATCTCTATGGGAACGGGCACAACGCGATCGAAGCCGCAAGTCGCAACTAGATATGAATAAAAACACATTAATCTTTGTGTGTGTATAATAAATCCGGTGATTGTATTGAAGAGGCCGTCTTTACCTGCGTAAATTCAATTAGTTCCCAAGACATGTTTACATCTTAGTTTATGAATGTAAGGGATAGAGATTGATAGAGTTGGCGATTTATAATGCACTGTTTATGGGTATTAATTGAACTTCTACTGTACGTTATTTAGTAACAAGAATAAAGTATCTGTTTACCTTTATGTTACAGTGAAGCAATTTTATGACTCCACTCGAGAAGAAGTAAAGAAAAAGACTATTTTGTGTATTTATTAAATTTATTATAGTTATTTATTATGTCATGTCTTGTCGCTTTCTGTGATATTCATTGTGCTAGGAGAAGCAGGAAAAGAATTCGTACCACAATAATATTAGGTTATTAAATGTCAGAAGAAAGATTGTCGAAGGATTGGCCCAGTTTAGCACTCAATAGAGAAAGGTGGAAAGAGGGTAGGGAGGTCTTTGCCCTGCAGTGGGACAAGTCAGGCTAAAAATAAATAATAAATAATAATAAATGTTAGAAATCAACTCAAAAATATCAAAGACGAAAATATAATGAACTATTCCAACTCATAAGAAACCGCAAAATACATTTAAAAAAATGTGTCAACCCAAAAATTAACGGCCATTTTTCATATCATTTCTTGAGTGATTTTACATAAAAATAAATGGTATCGGCACTTATTAAAGCACTCAAACCGTTCATTAGTCTGGGCGAGAGTCGTTTGGATCGTTTGATCGTTTTAATGTAGTTTGTGACGTTTGTTGGTCGATACTTCGGTTCCGTAAGGTCTAATGGAGTTGTAGCTGACGCAATGTGGTTACAGATTAGCTGTGAGTGAAATGCAGTGAGAAAATCGTGGGTGGATCGTGAGTAGGGCTGTCGAAGTGTGCTTTAAGATTGAGTTCGATCTTGTTACTGGGAGATGATAGGTGTAGAATGTGGACGATTCTGTTGTTTCATATATTTAAGTATAGTAGCGCTTTTGGCGTAGCTTGACTAAGCGATATTAGTTAATTGCTTTTGTTAAGCAACGTAAAGCTCGACCCCACTTGGATGGGTGGCCATTGGTATTTCTATCTGAGCGCTACCGTGCTTCGGAGGGCACGTTAAGCAGTCGGTCCCGGTTGTTTTAATCGTTTGATCATGTCGGAGGCCATTAGGCGGTCTAAAAACTCCGACATCAGGGTTGGTCAGTACCTACTCGAAGTCTCGAATGGATAAGGTATAGTTGTTTAATTACACCAGCGCCGCTGAAGTATTACTTGTATGTAGTTGTAATGAGTATAGACACGCGTCTTTATGTGCGTAGCTATCAGTGCCGTCGACAAGATCATTGTTTATATTCATTCGATATTGGACATAGCTCACTTTGAATAACCATCGGATGATTTTTCTCCGTTTACTCAAATCTACCATGCTGTTCCTACTTCAAAGACGATTTTGACAGTATTATGACGCGGTCCATGATGCACATTATGACACTTTTTTGTGTAAAACTTTTACCGTCCCACTGCTGGGAAAAGGTTAGGTAGTTAGTAAGAAAGAAGATATTATCACCAGAAATCACACATTTTTCACTACAACTCAAACACAACCCTATCACTCATTACTCCAAATCTGGAAAGTAAATGTGAAAGACTAAGTGAATCCGGCTCTTCACCCACATCAAGAGCCATAGATATCCATAGACAAACACTTACAAGCTTTCTTGTTTAACATAGACAAAGGGCAACTAGATGGTTAGTTCTGACCGTGAGTAGTAAATCGTGTGAAGACAGCATAAACAGACAAATTGTGTGTGGAGTTGATAATTGGACTTGTTATACGTAGTTACCAGATTCCAGCGTATAGTTTGTAATTATGAATGGGAATGGTTGAGAGTTGGGTCAGTGCGGAATATGAGTAGTCGGTCCATGTAAATGATATGCATTTTAGAACTCTGTCACATTGTAATGTTTGAAAATGTTCATTGGCTTGTTAGAAGGTATTACTGAAGTTTTAATATGATAAGATCGCAATCCCATTCATTTCATTTTCTCATCATTTTGGTCTGACTGCAGATACCTATGACTGTAGATACAAATATCAGAAAATAAACTTTAGGTTGGCCGCCAACCTATTCAAAATGAATGAATGAAACGTAAGACACACATAGTGCGGTGCGGGCCGGGTGCGGGCCAGTTTCGTGTCGCGTGACGTTCCTTGTATATTTATGAAAGGTTCCACAGCTGGGCAAAGGCCTGAAAGACCTTTATTTCTCACTGAAGATATCAGTACACTGAGGAGGATAAGGAGTAATCACCACGCTTAGCTTACTCTGTTCCTTACTTAAGTATACGACTTTGGTGAGATTGACCAAGTTTACAAGTCGTGAGACGAATTCTAAAATAGCTTTACCAAATCACTTGATCTAAATTACGCTTAAGGTAACTTTAGCACAATTGTCATGTTAATTGAATAACTCTCTCCGTTCCCAGGGCCGGTGTAATAGTTCAAATCACAATGTCAATAGCAACCTCAGCAACAACTAGTGAGTCTCCGGAAGCTTCTAGAACACAGGTACGAATATGCTTATTTATATCAATTTGCATCCGAAGCTTTACCCGCTTTCACTGAACCAGTTTCAGGATGTTAGGAACCCTAATAAGTCTTTCTACTGATATTGTCTACCATTGATAAAAATGCATGGAAATACGTTCAGTAGCTGTTAAGTTTAACGAGAACATTAAGACAGTATAATGAGTAAAAAGTTCTATGATATTTATATAATAAAGCTGAAGAATTTATTTGTTTGCACGCACTAATCTCAGACACTACCAATCCGATTCGAATAATTCTTTTTGTAATGGATAGCCACGTTCAACGGGAAGGTTATAGGCACTTTTTCATCCCGAAATCGTACGGAAACGGGTACAACGCGTGTAAAACCGCGGGGTGCTGCTAGTATGATGATAAAAAGTGAGGAGAGCTTTTTGCTTTATAAGGTTGGTTATCAATTGGTGAGCTCGAGTTTAGACGGCTCACAGCTTGTAGACTTTCTGAAACTAGTAGTAGTTTGAGACGACACGATCCCAACCAAATGTTCTTCTTTCTAATTAATTGTATTACTAGCTGCGCCCCGTGGTGTTACCCGTTCCCGCGGGAATTTCGAGATAAAATATACCCCATGTTTTATTCTGATGTATATAACCTATATTACGTTCACTAGTTTTTTCGTGAAAGAGTAACAAACGTACATACATCCATCCTCACAAACTTTCGCATCTATACTAATATTATAAAGCTGAAGAGTTTGTTTTGTTTGTTTGTTTGTTTGTTTAAACGCGCTAATCTCAGAAACTACTGAACCGATTTGAATAATTCTTTCACTGTTAGATAGTCTATTTATCGAGGAAGGCTATAGGCTACATTTTATCCCGAAATGCCCACGGGAACGGGCACAACGCGGGTAAAACCGCGGGGCGCTGCTAGTTTATAATATTAGTAAGATATAACCTAATATAGATGACATGCTGTGCTTAAAGTCATATGTAGACATTTGTAATATTTCAGGCGTCTGAAAATGAAGTGTTAAATGGATATGCATGGAGTGCTTGGAGCAGCTGGTCTCCGTGCTCCAGGACCTGCGGCGGAGGCGTCTCCATGCAAGATAGACAGTGTCTTCCCAGGTATATCTATACTAATATTATAAAGCTGAAGAGTTTGTTTTGTTTGTTTGTTTAAACGCGCTAATCTCAGAAACTACTGAACCGATTTGAATAATTCTTTCACTGTTAGATAGTCTATTTATCGAAGAAGGCTATAGGCTACATTTTATCCCGAAATTCCCACGGGAACGGGCACAACGCGGGTAAAACCGCGGGGCGCTGCTAGTGTGTATATATCATAGTAAAGTAAGTTCGAGTAGGTAAGTGGCCAACCCTAGTGACCGAGTTCCTAGATCGCCTCCGACATGGTCTAACGATTGAAACAACCGGGACCGACAATTTAACGTGCCCTCCGAAGCACGGTAGTGCTCAGATAGGAATGTTATTTGGCCACCCATCCAAGTAGGGGTCGAGCTGCATATCTATACTAATATTATAAAGCTGAAGAGTTTGTTTTGTTTGTTTGTTTGTTTGTTTGTTTGTTTAAACGCGCTAATCTCAGAAACTACTGAACCGATTTGAATAATTCTTTTTGTAATGGATAACTACATTCAACGGGAAGGTTATAGGCTATTTTTTTTATCCCGAAATTCCCACGGGAACGGGCACAGCGCGGGTAAAACCGCGGGGCGCCGCTAGTTGCTTAATAATCGCAATGAACTAAAATCGCTTAGTCAAACTAGGCCACGAGCGCTATATATCGCGCTATATGTATATGTACACGAAGAGTTTATCTCAATCTGGCTTGAAAACTTACCAATGATGCCTTTTTTAAGTTAAGTATATAATTTCAAATAAGTCCTCGAAGATGTCAAATGTGGGGTTTCACCTTCTATTAAGCTTCTAATTCATATGAATACAAGGAATACAACGTGACGCGACCCGCACCCGTAATATGTGCCAATGATGCCATGTCATCCATGACATAAAAAGTATGCATACTAGCCGTGTAAAACAAAACAGATTCATATATCTGCTACACCAGCGACCGACAGCAAATTAAACCACAATCCAAAAGTTTTCCATCGCTTCCAATTTCTGTATTTCCAATTTATGCCCCGTCACTGTAATAATTTAAAGTACAAAACCTTTTAAATTTATTAAATCTGCCATCATGGACGCGATTGCTTTCTCTTTAACGAACCAAAGCAACAAATTTTAAATAAATCGTTTCCGAAGAGTGTCGACAACGCATGTTTACCTATTGTGTCTGTAATGAAACAAGCGCTATGGAGGCGAAACGCAAGCGCCGACAAATTTTACACGCCCATTACCGTAATTCTTTTAAACCGTTTAACTTGACCGCATACGGCTTGAAATTTGCTTCGATACGGCACGAGACATACTTTACACACTAACTCACTAATATACTTTGACCGAAATAACTTTATGAGTGTAGGTTTCACGTTGGAATCGGCAAAACTGCAGGGCAGCAACTACCTAACTTTAATGAAAGTTAACATTTGTACAAAGATACTAATGTTTTATCTATTTGTCACCTTTAGGCATACAAGGAAAAGGTATCTGTCATGTCGTATAAAGATGTAAAGGAGCATGCCAATAATAGAAACAAATGGAAAAGCATGTATCAGTTTCCCCGACAAGAGCTTAAATCTTAAGTAATGATGATGAAGGCATACAAACAAATTAATTATCCATAAAATAAATTACAAAGAAACTGAATCACCTAACATCACCAAACCATTACCAAAACAGCACATGGTTATAGCAAGTATCACAAGAAAACCACACTTTGGCATTAAACAGTACAAAACCAATTCACATTACGCAATGATAATAAAATCACATAAATAAGCACGGCACTAAAGTTGCGCTACAAAATGTAATGAACATTGCAACTCGATGATTGAGTATTACAACGTATTAACTTCGGTGGCACTGCGTCTGTCCCGCGTATTAGCGCCGGGTCATTTGCGTTTATCAATCTGTTGACGTCTGCGATTTACCGACACTCACTACCGATACTTCACCGATAGAGTTCAATACGAAATACTATCGAGTGGGTGGTCTAAGTTGGCGGTATTTGATACGTGATTTATTTGTTTCGCTTATAGTGGAATTAATAGAAGGTTTTGATAAATGGTGTGTGAGAATTTTAAGCGTTTTGTCTAGTATTTTCTATCATATTATGAAGGAGGAGGTTTCTCAATAAAACCGTATATATTATGCTTTTCTTATGGGTAAAACAACCCATTGATGTTAAATAAAGGGTGTTAGTTTCATGTACCTACGTACTTTAATTTTGTGTGTATGTCTATGGCATCGCAGTTAATTTGATTTTGTTTTTATTGTTTGTAAGATGAATTTGATGATGAAATTATCCCCTTCCCAGCTATGAATCAAATTAATTTTGGAAATATTGCCAAGGTTGTTAAAATATGTTATTTTAGTTTCTATTTGGTTAAGTTTATTTAGATAGATTCCAATATTCACTTTAGTACAATAACTTTTCATTACAAAGATACTATAATCATCGAATAATATAGCATTCCATAGCCACGTTAAACTGTTAATCGGCATCTATTTACCAAACCACAGTTACTAAGCCAACTCCAAGTCAATCCCATTCCCACACCTACGCGCTAGTTAGTGTATCGGAAAATGAATTATATACACGTCCACCCATTAAAGACTAAATTATACACAATAAAAAACAATTTACGGACCCCAAAAAGATATTCTGAGGTAAGCACGTAACGTAAAACACGTTTAATATAAAATCTTCGTTAATGTATAAAATTTGCCAGAGTAAGGCGTTCTAACTCAGGTCAAAGGTTAAATATGCCCCGAGTGCACGGTTTTTATCGGATAAATGAAGGTAATGGAAACCCCATAGCGAGCTAGTAACAAGCTGTTATTGTGCGTTTATCCATTGATTGCTTGCACTTGAGGTTGATTGACATGCATCGGTACATTGACGGTAATGAGCGTGCGATTACTGACCGACGAACAAGATAAGTCGGGTTTTGTTTACATGTTTTACTAATGAGACCCTTCGACTTGTGTTTGAGTGGTGGCATGTGATAGTGCAATCACCTGCCAAATTAGGAGCTCAAAGTTCAATCGGGTTACTATGCATGTTTGTGACTTGGCAGAGATTCTTTACACTTTTTAAACTCACGATTTGCACTCATTTATAATAAATTATAAAAGGGACTATAAACTAAAACGTCAGGTACGTATTTATGCTAAATATGATTTAGTTTATTTACTATAAATTCTTCAGTTTTGTATTTCTTTTGATAGTGACATTGCATCGATTGTGCAGTGCAGTGATTACGCCTAATCTTCACTACCGTAGACAATTAGCGATGACTTGTCGCTTCGATGCTATAAAAATGTATGGGAATGTGTCATGACCACATGACTATCAAAAAATACCTTTTCTATACAAATTGATGCAAAGCGAGTACCTATCTGTACTGTCTATAGACATGGTTTTATTGATAGCTTCAGAGAGCTAACGTCCTTTACCATTACAGTACGATGTTACAGGCCGGTACATTAACTAATGGGAGATGTTTAACGCGAGAGGTGTTACTGATTGTGAGTGTACAAGGTTTCGCTGTTACCAGCTGTTGTAGGGCGGTGTAAGCAAATGTTGTTTGTCTAATACGTTATGTTAAATGGGCGTGCTTTGAAAAATGGCGGACGTGTTACGAAATGCGAAAGCTTTTTGTTGTTATTTGTACCGTTTATACATACATGTAAAGATAAATGTCCATGTTAGTACAAACATAAGACTAAGATTTAATCCTTTTATCTATATCCATCTACCATAGATACCATACAGTACCATAGATATGTTTTAATCGGTCGTATATCTAATTAAAGCTGTAAACTGAACGTAGCTTTTGCATCATTAAGTAAAACTGAACCTTAACGTAAAAGTATTCGCCTGTAATGTCCCATTGCTGGTCAAAGGCCGTTCATCTCACCGAAGACATAAGTACAGTGAGAAAAAATATTCAAACATATTTCAATACAGAACCATCTTTACCGAAATCGGCTAAAACAGTAAACAAAGGTTCATCCCAACAATCGTGCACATCAAGTTCAGAGATTGATCTTTAAACTTTGGTAATTGTAGCCGTGTTTATTTAAAGTAGCTGTTTATGTGATTCCCATGGCGTCTGGCACTCTTGGCGGGCAGGGGTCACTGTGACGGTCAGGGAATGTGCTCACACAAGATTAATGTGCAATTGTTGAATATGCCGACTGTGTTCCGAGTACCAAGAGCGTAACACTATAGACTATAGTTAGACAGGCTTTGCTCGAGTAAGTTAAGGCTTTGCTCGAAAGGGAATGTTTTTTTATACACCCAGTTTCATGAAAATTTGTCGAGCCATTTCCGAGGAGTTTGGCAACAAACACCGCGACATATATATTAGATAGATAGTATGACGTCATTCTTCATTTCTAATAGTTGGTGGTAAGTTCAAAAAGCCAGTTTTTTGGAGCTAAAACTGAATAATACTTAATTTTGTCATTCATCCTTTTCACATATCACGGGATACGTTTCTAATTATTGATCTACATCTACAAGTATAAACGAATGCTCGCTGTAGATAATTGTAACGAGCACGGGCCAGGATTAATAGTAACAGATACAAGGTCCTGTTATGTAGATAAGTAGGTAATCAAAATACCGTCATTCTTAATTAGTTAGGGTGCCGACGGCGGTTCGACCTTCTCTTTACAGACTTTACATATAACTGGACTGTTCTGGCTTTAATTAATATAAGGGATCTTTTTAAGGCGTATCTATTGAGTACCTCAGGTTGTAGGTTATAGGTTTTGCGTACTCTCTTCATTCACAAAACTGCTTGCCGGAAGCGCAAGTGAGACTGCAATTGCAATGCTTATATTATTAACGCCCGTACTCAGAGACTTCAAATGCGTATGCAGAGATTTAATGATTGATTCTGACATGTAATGTATGAAAAATTATGTCAATTGGCTATGTGTCGATTTAATGGACGTCTTATGAGTGCGGCAGTAAGTTGAATTCCGATTGAGCTAGTTTATAAGTTGTGAGTTAACAAGTTTAATAGGTCACTAGCAACAGATATGTTAAAAAAACTCTTGCCCGCGTGTTTGCGTTGTGTTGAACTCGCTGTCTGCCGGCCCTCAGCTTGTAAACTCGTTGAATGTAAACGAACATATTATTAATACTAGCAAATTAACTAAATGTTGAAATGAAAAGAGTTTTGTGATATACGGGTAATTTGAATCAGTAGATCATGTAAGTGCCAAATATTCAAATCTTTCGCTCCTAAGTGTCAAACAAGCGAACATCTTCTTACGAACAAAAACGAGTTCACTTATTAGGTCTAAACTCCATCTGATGTTGTGATTAAAACCCATGAAGGTAACTAACCCTAATGCCTTATTACACGAAGATTATAGACACGTTATACTCCAACAACTTCTTATAATATATCAGTATCCTGCTGATTGCCGTCCTATAACGTGCTCGACAAATTAGGATGAGACTCATTTGTCATCACTTGAGCTTTGAAGTACGAGTTTTATTATGTATGGAAAATAAAGGAATAAGGATCCGTTCGTAATGTCGAGGTTTAAAGATTTTTAAATAGGGCCGGCTCTGGAATGACTTGTTCGATTTTGAACGAATTTTCGGTAACACAATTAGAAAAAGGGAAGGGACCCACGGAAGTGTAAAATAATTAATTAATCGGCCTAGATGGGTGACAAAACTGAACAGACTAAGAGTTAAAATTGCTTCAGGGCAAGTTTGGTTGTTCGGCAAATATTGACGAATCGACTAGACTATGCAGTCCTAAGTTATGACCGGTGTTATCCCCTTTTTGGGATGCTGTTGAGGCGTATGTTACCTAGTTTAACTAAGCGTTGTTAACTATTTTCTATTGACAACGTGCAGCTCAGCATCTTCTTGGATGGGTGGCCGATAGACTTCCTTCTGTCTGATCAGTATCGTGCTTCGGAGAGCACGTTAAATTGTCTTGTCGTTAGATTACGTCGGAGTCCTTTAGGCGGTCTAAAATCTCGGCACCACACGAACATACTTTAACTTCTTCGGATAGTCTTAACTTATTCTTACTTCTCTTAATATTTTCTAAACGGATAGATCACGGGTAAAATCGTGCTAGTAATATTATAAAAATAAATCCTGAACAAGATAAATTAATATTCCTGTCAAAAGTTAAGAGAAGTTGGTTTATGTTAACAATAGTTAGAGGCAATAGAATATGCATAGTGAGGATACTGTCTTAATTTGTTTTAGAAGTGCCCTCGGGGAGAGCTTGGAATATATTGTTTAGTTTACACTTTTACCAAGGCTTTGACTTACTGAACTAGTAAAGTATATACTTCTAGTAATACCCCGCAGTTTTACCCGTTTTCTGCCCGTTCTCATGGGAATTTCGGGAAAAAAATAACCTATAACCTTCCCGTTGAATGCGGCTATTGATTACAGAAAGAATTATTCAATTCGGATTGGTAGTTTCTGAGATTAGCGAGCTCAAATATGTAAAAAACAGACTCATCATCAGCTTTTTTATATTAGAAAATATAATGTTCATTTAGCAACAGGGGTAGACTGCGACAGAGTGAGTGCAGTACTAAAAAACCGACAAACTTCCACGATTGGAAACTGTTACCATGGTTACTTATTTGTAACCCATTGGCAGTCACTTTACTTGACATTTCTTTGTTTACAAAATATATCTTGAATTATAGAATCGCCTGAAAGTAATCGATCACAGGGAACGTAAGTAATTTACATCAAAATATTTCGATTTCCTATGGGATAGGGATCAACACGGAGATAACACAAGGAGCCAGTAGTCTAGCATAAACATAGATTATCATTAGATGCAAACACCTAAGTAACGTTATAATATTAAATACTTAGATTACCTTTAATAATAACCCTCGAAGCCTTATTTTCCAATATAATCGATTACTAAACCGCGTCTCATGCAGAAACTAAGATATAATCATTTGATGGCGCCAAGGAATCTAATGACTTTGTCCGTTGGTATTCATTTTATGATAAATGTAAGTAGTCCGAAGATCGGATCAGCCGATTCTAATGAATATTCATAGTTCAATGTATGCATTAAACTAATGTAAACTAATATACGGGACGGTTATGAGGAAACATTTGTTATAACACAAATAACGAGACGCTACAATATATCAAACATTCTTTTTATATCTTTTAACTAAATTAGATTAACGCGTAAAGAGCTATTTGTTAGTAATGTCATTGATTTCATTAGTGGCTTTGGTGTTGCCGCTTTATCATTCTTGTTTTATTTACTATTTTTATTATTTAGTAGATGAGTGTTACCATTTAAAAATAAGTGAGAGTGCTATGACATCTCGTTTATATTTTTTAACCTGTTTTTTGTTATTTATGTGTTGTTCCTTTTATTTTGTTACGTGAATGTGTCGGCTTAATTTATTGTCGTTTGTAGGGCCAACACTTTCGTTGTAATTAGTTTATACTTGGTGATAAGTTATGGGCATTGGTACAGTATTTTTCTTAAGACGTGCTGTTATAGAGTTATCACTTTTATAGAGTTATTTATTTATCAGGTTTTTAGTCAGTAGATAGGGCTTCGATAACCTGAAGTGATTATGCCAGATTCATTGATAAAGTACAGATCTTTTTCTTTTCGAGACAGATGGTTATTTTAAGTAAGATAGGTTTAGACCAGATTTAACATAGTATAGATAGTTAAAGATCATCCGATTTTTGTTTTATGTAATACAAAGGTATCTGTTTCATTCCGTTTTTTCTAACTAAACAATATTTCATAACTTAATGTAGGCTTCAATTATTGAGTAGAGTACCAATGTATTTTTTCCTAGAAGTAAAAATCAACTCATTTATGACACATCACATGATACATCACAAATTATTTTCATTTTTTTTCAAAAATGACTCAGGTTTGTGATCATTAACCGACAGTAGACAAGTAACTTGGTGACTTCTCCTCGCTCTCACTACTCACTGTAATGATATTCTGATGTCTTCAGTAAGAGAGGCTTTTGCCCCGCAGTGGGACATTTATCGAAACCTCGCTGAAGAGATGAAAGGCCTTTTCCCCCGTGGAATATTTTTATTCATTAAGTGATTATTTGTTTGTTCCAGAAGTCTTTCAAATGCCGCTAATGGAACGTTGCCCCCGCCCGTAGTGACGGTGAGGGTGACCCGACAGCTTCACAACACTGAATGCCTGGGAATCGATAAGAGATTCAGGGAATGTAATACTCAGGTGAGAAACACACAGTCTTACTAGTAGCATAAAACCTTCCTCTTAATATGAAGATTTTTTTATCCACCTGGTAGTATCTTGAAAACACTAATCTAGACAGTACTTAATTTGATGCTTACCTCAACGTTTCGGTCGTGTCGCATCGGCCGTTGACGAGGGATGATTTTTTCGCGATTAACTCCTATCGAGATTCGTGTTTACAATGTGTTCATATCGTAGTGATAGTTATAATGGTAGTAGTTTAGAGATTGACGTATTCAAACAAACCAACAAAAATCAAACTCTTTAATAAACCTAAACGTTACATTTGCGAAACATTAGCATCTGTCATTTGAATCGGTGAATGATATTTATTATAGTGAGTTTCGGTGAAAAGTAATTCAGTGAAATGAAGATAACCCTAATCAATTTGCCTTATATCTATTGCAGCCGTGTCCCAGCAGTTCTTTGGGCATGCGAGCTGAGCAATGCGCAGCGTACGACAGGAGGCCGTTTAGAGGTCGCTTCTTCACCTGGGTTCCGTATATTGATGGTAGGAGACTATTTTTACTGGACTATAATTTATAAACCAAGTTGACTAGACTAATCGAATGAAAGATTTAAAGAAATCATGTAATATGTTTGCTTTGCGCTACATGGTACTTTTGCTATGTATCTAATTCACAAATTAATATCCACTTAAATTATTAAGTAAAACACCATTAAAAGAGGTCTCGGGTTCAATTCCCAGGTCGAGCGATAATAATATGTTTCCTACTTCAAACACAGCGCGGTTTTGTGATGACCAACCCGCATTGGACAAGCGTGGTGATTGCTTAATCCTCCTCAGTATACTGATATCTTCTGTACGAGACGCCTTTACCCAGCATGGGAACATAACGGGCTAACACTTAACTTTACTATCACATTATAAAACAACCCATGCATTGTCTCCAGGCGACTCTCCCTGCACTCTGAACTGTCGTCCTTTGGGACAACACTTCTACGCTTCGCTGGCCCTTGTCGCGGATGGGACGCCATGCACCAGGCCAGGGTATAGAGCCATGTGTGTGCAGGGAATGTGTAAGGTGAGGTAGACTGTAAGTAGACTTTAAGGCAAGGTAGACTAAAATAAGTAGATTATAAGGTTTACAATTGATACATACTACGTTTATGTTTGTTATACTCGTAGAGTAGGTTAAATACTAGTTTTGAGATTTAAGAAAACTCTACCCATTTGGGATTGATACAACGTTTGCACACTCCGCTTTTGATTTTCCCTTCGCTTTCCAAGACTTGGCCCCTTTACGTCCCCGAGAGCCCTCAGTCTATGGCTCACTTGCTGGCCTGCGCGGGCTGCCCGGAGACCTGTTCGCCCCAGGACTTACTTAAGCAGGGCAATTTCATTGGCCCCTTTTTTGGCCAACCATATTTAGGAAAATGAAGACTCATTAACTCTATGAAAAATGAATTATTGTCATATAAGGCTATCTTCACTGAAAATTCTTCTTTGAAGATTCCTCATTGGGTGACCATGATGCTAAAAGGAACCCAAAAGTTAAATCAAGTATAGTAACAATTAAGTAAAGTATAATAAATAGAGTATATATTTTTATTAACTTGATCTAGCAACATATAGGTTTAGACATCTAGTAACACATATCTAATTGATATAAGATGTCTTAAAGATAAATGTCTGCGGAAGATTTACGCGTGTGTCGTCGTAGTAGATCAATAAACGTCAATCAGGCTGCAGTAACTAGTATAATATGTTGCACTTAACTTAATAGAGCTGTACGTAATGGGACCTTACCTATCTATAACTTAACTATTCGATAGAGTATCTTAGAAGAAATGTTGTAAGCCAAATAGAAAGAAATATAAGCGAAAGGAGTTGCTTATAAATAAATGTAATGAACATGCATTTAGTACCCGCCAATTGTGGTCCAATGTGCGGGCAGCCTTGTACATCTAAGTGTTTTTCTAGAGCCTTACCTATGTTCACCGTAGACCTACATTTAAAACAATACATGGCCAAATGCATCTCCAATTAACATAATAGATCAGCTGTTACAATATCCTTGAAAGCAGTGCCAATACTGAGGCCATGCAAATTGTACCAATTACTGAACGATCTGTGTCTCAGCCGAGCCCACAATTATCCTAGCCTCGACTTTATTCTTCTACGCACGAGGATGTTACTTGATACCACGTTTCCAATTGAAGGCTATTTCTGATACCGATTGTACATTCTAGTATTCGTTCGTGAAACATTAAAAAGGCTGTGTACACTATAAGTCGGTTCTAACTCGCGGAGTTCACAAATAAATACATTTATGTATGTGTTTATGTTTGTAGTTACATATTGCTTGAAATAAGGTCCCGTACATAGGGAAATATTCATACTCGTATAAGCCAATCCAAATATGTATATCATTGTCGAAGTATTGTAGGTCTTATACCCGTACTCAGAGACGTCAATGCTTCTTTGTAGACATTTAATGAGTGACTTCGACCATGAAAAGTTACTTCAATTAGATAATTGTCGATTTAATGAACGTCTCTGAGTGCGATAATAGAAAATAGAAATGCTACTGTTGCTATCCAAATAGTGTCACAAGTATCAAAATACATATTATCAGTCAAGCTTTGAGTACGACAGAGCTTAAATCTATTTGGATAAAATTTTCTTAACTTGTCAAAGTAGCTAAAAATTCCAGTGAGTTTAACCACAAATCTATGACAAACGCAAATCTTGATTCAAGTAGAAAACATCTCAGCAAACACGAGTTAGTTTGCGTAACCGCTAAACAAACGCAAAAACAGGGATTTACAAAAAAATAAGCCTTTTTGTGTATTTTAGTGAACATAGAAATCTGTTTGAGGTTTTAAATTCCACACTGTTATTTCCAAACAGGTTTATTTGCACTTCCAATAAAACAGACATAGATCTGCCATTTTTCCACCTGGCGCCAATCTAGTATATCTACACTTATAATAAAAAGAGGAAAAAATTGTTTGATTGGTTGTAATTAATAGGCTCAAAAACTATTGGACCGTTTTTAAAAATTCTTTCACCATACGAAAGTTACATTATCCACGAGTAACATAGGATATTTTTCATCCCGAAATTCCCACAGGAATGGACACAAGGCGGATAAAACCGCGGGGCGCTGCTAGTCAATATAATAAAGCTGAAGAGTTCGTTCTTTGTTTGTTTGACCGTGCTAATCTCAGAAACTCCTAATCAAATTTGAATAATACCTTTTTAACGGATAGTTTATTTTCATCCCTAAATTTTCTCGGTGACGGGCACAACGCGAGTAAAACCGCGGGGTTCTGCTTGTCGTAAATATATCTACTGCTCGTTTGTCATACCATTTGCAATAAAACTAGATGAATTGGCCATCAACATCTGTTCCATTGCGCTACTTGTATTTATTCATATCATATTTATTGTTCGCAAAAATAACTTGTTGTAGTAACAGTTTTAAGGTAAGGATTGAAACCATCCTCAATAGATGTAATACGAAGTGACAAGGTCACAAACACTATGAGCTACTCTGTAATGACTTGATAATGATTCGTCGGATCCGTTACATTGTTTTACAACATGCAATTTACTCCCAAGTCCTTGCCAACTAACAAAAGTTCAAGCTTTTAACTGCTTCACAATATATTTCAAACTCCATTGTCACAGAATTGTAAATTTTATGATTATAACTTACTGTACTTTATGGTCTCGAGTTTAAAAGGTGAACGGTGAGCTATGTTTCAGCATATCGCTTTAAATAATGGTATCACGACTGCAATAAAATTTTATATATAGACTAGCTGTCCCACGCGGTGGTTCCACCCGCGACCCAATAGATGTGGCTAGTGTGAATCTAAACCATACGGTGCCACCCAAACGCATACAAAAAAAAACATTCAAATCGTTCTAGACGTTTAGGAGGAGTTCAGTTACAATGTAAAGTGGCATTAATTTTTATATTATACATGATGATGATATGATTGACTATCTTTATGTTGATTACTGAAATTAATATGAGTTTATTTCTCACATAAATTGTCCATACAGCAGATATAAATAGTGTGATGTCAATAAAAAGCATTATATACGGGCGCCTTGAGAAACTTCCCCTTTTACTTTGACTTTTTAAGTCGGTTAAAATTAAAAAAGGAATTCTGAATCCTTCCTCCTCATTTTTGTCAGTGAGATATCGTTCTTACAACAATATGTACGTACGAATACTGATATCTTCAGTGAGGTGAGTTTTTACGCGAAAGAGTAACAAACATACATTATTTTTTTTGGATTGGCCCAAAATGACGACCAATTGGCGACATTTAACCACATTTTGGGCCAATCCAAAAAAATAGATTATACATCCATACAAGCATCCATCGTCATTAATTTTCGCATTTATAATATTAGTAGAATTCTCCAAGTGATAATAGTTGCATGGTTGTTTCGACACATACTCCGTAAAATCTGAACTTATTTTAAGTTATTTTAATGTTATTTTTATTGACTTACTTACTTGTACCGCTCGTAGAAAATCATTCGATTGTAATGAAAATAACAAAACTCATAATTTCCTAAGAATTAGCGTCTTACAATATGCTTATTCACGGTTAATGTAGGCTTTGCCACTTTGTAAACACTCTTTGCGCCACGGAACAAACTTACTATTTAACCAACAACAAATATAAGGAGCCATGCTTATAAATTACAATTAACTACGGACTGTAAGTTTAACTTGCCAGTTATTTAAATAATTACTTTGTAGTCGAATAAAGTATTCTTCGCTTGTTTTGTAGCTTTTAAGATTTTGTCAACCACAGGAAAATACACCTTAAGGGCTGTCCATTAATTACGTGAGACTTGAAAGGGGGATCCTTTAAACATCACGAAATATCACAAAGGGGAGGGGGCATTTGTGTATTTATTTATTAGTTATTATTATAAACGTTATTATTGTAAAATTGATTAAAAATGATTTTGAAATGAAAATTTCTATAAGATTTTGCGATTTATGCAAGAGAAATTGCCGGCTCTGCTGATGAATAATTTATCATTCATTACGTGTAATATTATAATAGATATCTTAATAGGTCAATGAAAATCATAGGTTTTATAAGTTGTTCAAAATGTATGTACGACGTATGTGTAGGTATATTGTATGATGATTGATATGATATATATAATGTAGTAAAAAGGTAGAGTATCTAATTATGTTTGTAAAGGCTAATCTTAAAAACTACCAATCTGATTTGAATAATTCTTTTTGTAATAGATAGCTACATTCAACGGTAAGTTTATAGGCGATTATTCATCTACTTACTACTAGTTACTACTAGCTACTAGTTCTGATATAAAACTATTAAGAGTCATGAGCACGCTCCACCACTATATTTTGATGCGACGCGACGCGAGGGTCGAATGATTCGCAATAAACCTTAACGGATTTCATGTCAGTCTATCACCGTTATTTAATACATGCCATACGGGTTGGCAACTAACCTACTCGAACTTACTTAAGGGCTCCCACACAAAACTGCGATGCGATGCGATGCGAACTGAAATAGTTATATCTATCGCCATTACTACAGTACAAAGAAAAGAGATGAATATATTAAATGGAATTCGCATCGCATCGCATCGCAGTTTTGTGTGGGAGCCCTTATACATGCCAGTGCTAAATGTGACAAAGCACTAAATGTTGTGTACATTATCCTAACCTGACTGTACTTAGGTAAGTGAATGACGTCGGCGGGCGTTGCAAAGGTATGCGAGATCACCGATATACCGCCTCCCGACCAGCCAGGGGGTCAATTACATACGATGTTTACGGTATTATGCTATTTCCTAGCTTTTTCTTGATGGATTTCTAATATTGTAGTGTAAAAAGTTGTAGCGTTTTGAAAATGACTCTTTCTTATCTTTATTTATTTATTTAGCAAGAGAGAGAGAGAAAGAGGAGAGATTCTAAGAGACTATGATCATAAACTTACTTAATAACTGAATAATATTTTCAATCATGATAAAACCATCTTCTATGTACGTCTTGGTAAGGAAAAAACGTTTATTAAAAAAGAAAATGTATTGCCTAAAATAATTTTATATCAAAAATGCAACTTAATTGATAACTTTTCTAAAAAACCGATTCAAAAGTTTGTTCATTTTATCAAAATTGTAAATGTTGTAAAATTGTATCTTTTAATATCTGAAACATGAGAAGCCAATTTAGCTAAACAAACTAGCAAAAAACTGCTAGAAATAATGATAGGTTTTTATTACAACTGATAGAGAAATCTGAGCTTTTACAATTATTTTTAATGCTGTTGGATTCTTAAGATTAACCGACACTGCCCATTTTCAATAGTAAATCCCTTTAGAGTATCAGTTTCTTTGCTAACACAAAAATCACCATTTAAATATTTGATTCCTATCTCTACACTAGAAAATGGCTTGTATATAAATTAACTAGCCGCGCCCCCGCGGTATACCCATTCCCGCGGGAATTTCGGGATAAAATGTATCTAATGTGTTATTCTTATGTATAACCAAATTACTGTAAAGTTTCATCCAAATCCGTCTAGCAGTTTTTTCGTGAAAGAGTAACAAACATATTTTATACATACATCCTAACAATCTTTTGCATTTATAATATCAGTAGGATATTCACTTTTCATTCCGACTATTTGTCACAAACACTTTAATCACAAAACATTTACAAACTATTTCTTGGACAAAACTTCCGTATAAGTAGAAAGCTTGGATTCTAGGAGAATCGTGATCGGCCTTAAAATGTATTTTACAGGGTAATTAATACTGGAAGGCATTCTCGACAGTTGCAAATTATGAGGCTCAACTAACACTTTGATATACTATGTGTTATAATAATACCTTGTCGTTTGCGGATACATGCCCCCAGGTACAATATGGTAGCCATATTTATACTTACAAAGAAATAAAATTGAAATGTCTGTTTGTACTAGGCACATAGTAAGGTAATTGTTTTTTTGTTTTTTGGTCTGTTTGTTATAGTACCTATCTGAGACTGTTGAACCAATTTTACAGAGGACATATTAGTAAAGTGTTTTATTAAGAACGCTAATTTATTTTAGCCATTTTTAAGCGCTTAACGGGCCATTGTGAAATGTGAGTTACCGCCAAATTTGACAGCTGTCACTAAACCAAGATGGCTGCTATACGCTGCTGAACTTTTGCGTCCCTATTGAAAAGCCTTTTAAACCTAGTTAGATTGATAGTTACTTTAAGTTTATTTAGAAAAATATCGAAAAAGTACTGTGAGGACGTTTGAAATCACAGGCCACCGCTAGTTTCAAATAAAATGGCTACTTACTCACGGTTTATTTTATTTATTTGCCTCGTTCTATACTCACGAAATTAATTCCGCCTCCCGAGTGAAACGTATCGACGCGAGCGAATTTATTGCTCTTTGGGGTAACAGAATAGGGTATTAGCAATTGAAATAGATTATTTCACTAAATTATGTGTTATAAATCAAGTATCGTTTGAGAGGTTGAGAATTATTTTTTCCTGCACGTTTAGGTAGATATTTTGATCATCTTTACCGATGGGGTTTGGGAATTTACCTGAAATAAAATGAAAACTGGTATTCATAAGAAAGTTTGTTCAGGGTTTTGCTCTCTATACCCTGTCAATTGTTATACATCAAACCTCAATAGGGAAACAGATGGAGGCCAAGTTCTGGGCTGGTTCAATTTAGTGCCAGTGAAATTTAAATATGTACTAAAAAGCGTTAGTATTAAAATATATATTTCATGAGTATTTTCTTCGAAGAGCTATTTTTCTCCTTAACCTATACCGTCCCACTGCTGGGCTAAGGTCTCTCTCGCTTCCAAACCTTCCTGTCCTTCGCGGTCTCCCATCACTCACTGCTGAACTTCCACATGACTGAATTATCTTCTCTATTGAAATTCAACAAGTTTAATAAAATAGGTAGAAACCCATAGAGTTCCGTTTCGGCACAACCATTCAGTAACATTGAATCGTTTGAAGCAAATAAATTCTATTGAGCTATTATAAAACGTTTTCACAGCGGCAGATGTGTGTCAATGGCTGAATTGGCTATTTTACTGCTGTCTATAAATAATACAAAACTGGTTTGCATACCAACTTGGTCTGACATTGTTTTACAAAGGAGTTATTTATGAAATTACTAGCTGTGCCCCGCGGTTTCACCCGCAGCGCCCCCGTTCCCGTGGGAATTTTGAGATTTTCCTGAATTTTCTTTGCTATAAACCTCACGAAGCCCGAGACCTTTCCAACGAATGCAAAACCGTGGAAATCGGTTCGTGCGTTCTGGAGTTATAGCGTCAGGGAGGAAAACCCGACTTATTTTTATATAGTAGATGTTTTGAAGTATTGTGAAGCTAATGATAAATAAACAATCATAATCAGTACAGTCGTCGTCATATACTCGTATTTGTTTACAGTGTAAACAGTGATTGAACTTTTTTAACAGTGACTACTTATACGTGCGTAGAAAAGTGTTAACAGATTACGGTCAAGTCAGCCGCTGCGAGCGCAATCTGTGCTTAATTTACCAATCACAACGCAATATTGAAATAGTCCAAATCGTTTCGTAATTCCTTGTCAATAGAGCTCCACAAAACGATTTCACTCGACTTCAAAGGAAACGCACACTAACCTCTAAATAGAAATGACACTAGATTCACATCCATATTTATAACTAGCAGCGCCCCGCGGTATTACCCGCGTTGTTCCCGTTCCCGTGGGAATTTCGGAATGAAAAGTAGCCTATAACCTTCCCGTTGAATGTGGCTATCCATTACAAAAAGAATTTTTCAAATCGGTTCAGTAGTTTCTGAGATTAGCGCGTTTAAACAAACAAACAAACAAACAAACAAACAAAACAAACTCTTCAGCTTTATAATATTAGTATAGATTCCTTAGGTCTTAGACCCTTTTAGTAATAGTGTTTTTATTTATTATATCAGTTTTAATAAAATAGGCCACTTAAATGCAATAAAGCATCAAAATTTACGATGTAATAGTATTAAGCTTGGAAATCGATTTGTCTATAAATATAGAGGTTAGTAATACTTTGAGTATCGCGTTGTAATTTATTGATAGATTCAGATTAAGGACGACAGCGTATGGATCTATTGTTTTAATAAAATAGTATTTGCAATAACTTTGTGTGAGTTGAACAATAAATCGTAGCGATATATCGTATACATATCGAATCGTATCGTAGAAAGTCGTTAGTAAGAAAGCCCGTACAAACAATATAAGAGAATTAATCTCATAATACCAAAGCTTACTTAATTTCATTGTGCCGAAGCTTTTTAAACAAAAGTTGAAACAAGTGACATTTAGGTTAGCGTTGAAAAGGGCTAACGAGCTTTAAAAGCTCTTGTGCGATATAAAGCATGCAGGAGCATGTGTAATTAATTGTATACACGGAAGAGCAAATCTCTTTTATAGTACATACAATAAAAAAATGTATATTTTATAATTTTTTTTATAAAAGTCCTTTTTTTAAACCAGTCCAATTACATCAGTAGAGTTGCTAACCTCAAAAACTTTTCTTTACTTATTCAACCACTGTTATATTATGTAGCCATCTTTAACTAGTAAATAATTTGAACCGACTACTTAACAACTGTAAAATATGGTTATTTTATTAGTCTGTACAGTGGGCCTAACCACTGGAGATGTAAGTAGGTATTTCTTTATTTGTTTGTGCGGTTAGTCGCGACGCGATGTTGATCAATTGAATATATCATTAAATAACTGGGAAGCTTTACGAAATTGAATCTCTGACCGCGCTATGACGTCCGATGCATTAGTCGTTAAGCTGAACACACAGTGGGAGAAAATCAGCAATTTCATGAATAATAATTTTGACAAATCATTGTAAACTATTTGTTTAAAGTTTGTAATTAATATAGTCTTTGGCAAGCCTGATAGAGTAGTGGTGTGTTGTGAGAGCGCTTACTGTGTCTAGGGTTCAATCTCGCCCGGAGTCAACAATATAAGTACGTACAGACGTAGTCGCCTAGGTATCAATTATAATTATATACATCTAAATAATGTGACCAAACTTGTGTGAACTATTAAAAACAGTTTAGTAACTGCCTATCATGAGTGTCTGTACCTAATGTAAATCTGAATCATATAATCCAAGCTGTGACAGGTTTTTATATTTTCTCGTATCGAAAATTTACCTAAATCAAATATTTCATTTTCAGTCCCTCTATTCGGTTTTAAAATAAACAAATTACATTACTTCATTGCTAAATAAGACGAAATAAGGTAGACAAAACATGTCGGATCCTCTGTTTATACAGATGTTAGGTGACAATAGTCCATTCACATTATTGCAAAAACAATGCAAATATTCCATCTATGGTTGACCTAAAAATATTGTTCCATTTACGTCATATCTCATTAATCAGTACGTTAACCAAAAATATGAATAATGTAGAACGTTAGTACTAGTTCATAATGGGTGAGAAGCCTTCAATTACCTTTACTGTGCTGACTAGAAATATTATCTAAGAAATTATAACAAAGTCAACTTCAAACAATAGGTTAGGATACCAAAACAAAAAACTTACGCAAGAACTCAAAGTAATTGAGTGCGAAGTAGAATCTATACGCACAAGGATGAGTGTAATATCTCGAATGCGACAGAATAAGAAGTGTAATTCTCTTGGTATGTCTCAAGTATAAAGCGTCCATAGTTTCGGTTTTCCACGTACGAATGCGCGGGAGTTTACGCGCCAGTACTACACGACGCGGCGCGCAATCGGGCGAACAAACGGAACGTTCGGAAAATACGATTCCACATTCAAATTCAAATTTTCACACTATAAATTAAAAACTCTATTTTAAAAAAGTTTATATCAAATAATCATATTTTAACTGTGGTTCGTGCTTCTAATTTTAATTGTCTTCCATGTTTGAAATTTTGAATCCAGAATTTCGACACCAAACAGTGAATACCCGTAAATATTAAAGCAAATGAGTTTTTAAAAAGCTCTTATCGTCGGCAATTATAATACAAGTTCAAGCTAAGTGCTGTAACTATCGGTCAATGACAATTCGATTTTAATTTAATGGCTGTCAAAATTCGATGTTGAGTGGATTGGGCCCATAATTCTCGGGATGTTTAGTACTTTATCAGTATTTAACATGTGGTTTAAAAATTAATAAAATATTACGCAAGCCGAGAATGTTTTCTCGTGAGATTGCGGTGCGCTATGAATGCAGGCGATGGCATTTTATTGCATCGTTAGTTTTCTTTTATTAATAATTTTATTGTGTACAAAATTAATGAGTGCTTTATGTTACTCCTAATGGTTTTGTGTCATTGTGAAGTTTAATTTTTTTTTGAAAAGCTTATCAACGTATAGTGTAACTTTCACAGAAACAATATCCTAAAAGTGATCAGCTGTCAACAGTCTTAAAAAAAAGTAAAGTAAATATTAGCCGGCAATGTCTGGGCAAAAGCCTCTCATCTCACTGAAGATATCAATGCAATGAGGAGTATTAGGCATAATCACCACGTTGCCAAATGCGGGTAAAAAATAAAATAAAAATAATAATTAAATTATATTCATGTTTAAAGCTCAAATAAGTTTTTAAAGGACGACTAGTGAATATTTCTACTTCCTAACGAATTATGTGTGTATACCATCTGTTTTAATAAGTGTCTAAAGTTCACACTCCATCGTGCGTCTACAAAGTACATTATAGTTAATTTTATTCGCGATGTAGGTGACCGGTTGTAATATGAAACTGCACTAACGATGCATCTCATCAATCCATTTGGTTCTTATTTGTACGAGTCTTCCTGCTTGCTTTTATTACTTAGCTGTTTGTACTTTGAATGTATCAAGTTTGTGTTCAATTTATTGGTATAGTAAGTTCGAGTAGTTGAACTATGGTAGAGGGTGATCTATGTGAATATGCGTGAAAGAAAATGGACTTTGTGTTTAGTTATCTGTTAACGTTTTAATATTTTTTACTGTGTTTATCTTTGATTAAGGATTATTATTCGTTTTTGTTCGGAGGCTTAAATTTATCATACATAGATAAATATCACTATTAATACTCAATGTTGACTTTTTAACTATGGTGTGAAATAATTGCTCAGCCTATCAACCAACGACAAAAAGCGTTGTGCTCAAATGAGCTTATTACAAATTTTGAGTATTTACAATATTCCAAACTAACAGTGCCTAGCGTTTTTGCCCGCGTTGTGCCCGTTTCCTTTGGAATTTCGGAATGAAAAATAGCCTTTAACCTTTCCGTTTAATGTGGCTATCCATAACAACAAGAATGATTAGAATCAGACTGGTAATTCCCGAGATTAGCCCAATCATACAAAGAAACAAACTTTACAAATACCTCTTTATAATATTAGTAAAGATGGATTCAAATTGGGTAACATGGGTGGCATTCTTCCCTACGTTACTGTAACAGATTCTTATCTGATCACGATAAGCTGTACCAATTAATTCCTTAACTACATAATCATACGTTGATCTCATTCGCTATTAAAATCGTTCAATTTTTGTCGCGTCACTAGTGACACTAGCTCGCGTTAATTTTTCGAAGAGATTAATGAAAGACCGCAATAAACAAGTAATTGGGGTTACCGCAATGTTGATTAACATCTGCTGGTAGGGTTGCCAAGCTTAATTGGAAATTTATCAATGGTGTTTACTGTTTAAATTAAGGGCTTATTAAAATTGTCTTTGTTTATTTTGGTGTTGTACAAGATTCGCTTTGTGGCCAGATATGTTTAGGTACTTTTTCAAAATTTACTTTTACTGTTTTTGGTAATTTAATATCGTTGTTTTGAATTTAAAATGTATAAAGAATAATTTACATTTTTGGTATATTTTTAATCAAAATCATTTTATATTATGTTTATAAATCAATATCATTGAATAATTAATTTCATTCACCAAAATTTATCTGATAATGATGACAAAAAAAGCTTTGTAATTATGCATTTTACTGCCATACATCAAAAGATTTACATATGCATTTTTGATGGATTGCTATGTAAATCAAGAAGAACTTTTTACAGCTTTCCTTCGTTTCTTACGAAAGCTTTTCCTAGCTAATGTGACGTCATAGGAAGCATAAAATAGTATTTAAATTGAGTCATTCGATCAGACTAGGAGATATAACCACAAACTAATTAGTCCACCTGTATTTAATGTTTGTTTATTTACTTTTAGAAATGTTAACTAATATATCAACTTATTTGTATAAGCATCATATTAAACGTCACACACTTATTGCAAAAGTAACAATTTATATAATTATATCGTCAACGTATGTACTTAAACTGAAATTACTAATTTTATGTAATATTTCTATATATTGGATTAACATGTTGGTAATTAAGTTTTATGGAACTAGGTTACCGTAATTGTTATAATTTAAATATTTAATATTATGATTATATCAAAAATTTGAATGAAAACAGCGATTTTTTCCTAAGAAAATAAAATTAATATAAAAAAGCGTGTGTGTGTGTTAGCCTGTAATGTCCCACTGCTGGGCAAAGGCTTCTCATCTCACTGAAGTTATCAGTACAGTGAGGAGGATAAGGCATAATCACCACGCTTGCCAAATGCGGGTTGGTGATCTCAAACCCGAGCCATGTTTGAAAAGTAAAAGTGGAAACATGTTTAAATAAAAGCTATAGTAAAATTTAAATCGTTTTTCAAGAGCGGATAGTAAAAATTTGATGTTTTTGATTTTTGAATAATATAATGCATCGGCCTTTGATAATGCAAAACTCAAATGCAATTCGTCTGCGTTCACATATGCTCTAACAACAGTGCCATCATCAAGGAATTCTTCTAGTAGCTACGTTGCTACAATACGGTTTAATAAAACCTATTATCAAAATCTGCATAGTAGGATTTCTATTTAAAACTGGTTTCTTAAGTTTAAGCAAACATTACTCGTTTTAAATTGAAATTACGTTTACGGATACACTTCCCTTTAATTTTACATTTTTATTTGACGTTTCGGGTTTATAAGAACTGTGGTCACATAAGACATTAAAATGTAAAATAGAAGTGTAAAGGTATTTTAATTTCTATGTATTCTTCAAAAATGCAACAAACTAGTAGGAATATAGAGATTTTTTAAATACTTATACAACTAGTTGTTTATTTACAATTTTTTACCCCTTTACCCGTTTAAAGTTTATATTTACAAAGACACGATTGTAAACAATACAAAACAATGTTGATTGTTTTGTATCGACTTTGTGTTCCATTCCTATTATCTATACTAATACATATTATAAAGAGGTAAAATTTGTAAGTTTGTTTGTTTGTATGTTCGAGCTAATCTCGGAAATTACCAGTCCGATTTGAATAATTATTTTTGTAATGGATAGTCATATTCAACGGGAAGATTATAAGCTATTTTTCATCCCGAAGTTCCCATGGTAACATACACAACGCGGGTAAAACCGCGGGGCGCTGCTAGTTTAAAATATAGGAATACCACAACGTAATAACCCTAATAAAAAATATTAGTTTGTCACACATCTCTATTTCACAGTATTATTCTTCGTCACACTTCTATAGAATTGGTTATGGTCAATAAAGTTGTTCTGGTAAATATTTATTATTGTTAGCATTACGTGTTAATTATTATTAGAAAACGACACTCTAGGTCTATTTCATTGTCTTTGGTACGTAGAAGTAGATTGAAGAAACGTGAGACTTTATTGTGAGTGAATTTACTAGCAACAATCTAGTGAATCCTTAAGTTAAAGCTGGTTATCCACTAGACTTAGTTTGCCTAAAATAGGTAGAAAACATACATCGTATCGGACTCAGCCGGTTAATCACTATTGGATAAACCGGGTTTTGACGTGTGAGGCACCCGCTATTAAACTCGTCAGCTTGCAGTTTGTAAACTAGCTCAACAGTTTAATATTTAACACAGCTATACAAAATAGGTTACCAATTACTAATTTCGCAGATTAAATATGCTTATTAATAAACATGGACCTTACTATTGATGAGGATAGATGTATGTTTGTTACTCTTTCACGAAAAAACTACTGGACGAATTTGGAGGAAACTTTACAGTAATTTAGGTTATACAATCAGGGATACATTTTATCCCGAAATTCCCGCGGTACGGGTACAACGCGGGTAACACTGCGGGCCGCGGCTAGTACATTGTAAACAATTTTTTACTTGATTCATCTCTTCAAAAACATTTTATGGTAACATTTCATAATTGATATATTAAGTGGGGACACGCGATTGGGGTTAAACTTAGGATACAATTCAAAATGATTTATTACGCCAATAAAAGCCACCGATGACTCGATTTTACGTCTAGCTTGTAAAATTAATGTGTTTTAGATAATAATGTCAACGGGAATAGAGATTTAGAGCTGTTGAACTTGTTTCTGATTATTTTTAATGTCTCAATCTTCTTAATTTATGAAATTATTTGCGACGGCCCGCGGACTTTACCTGGATCAAAACCTTGTTTGCAAAAACTGGTATTATTTCACAAGAATTGGGAAAAATTAACTACTATATCAAAACAACTTTATACTTATCAAATTAGTTTAGGTCTTAGGTTAATCCTACCTAGTCGAGACTTAGTTTAAGCACTGTCTCATTTTAGGCAATTATCGCATTCTTCTCATTTCCATTCAGCATCATAAATTTAAGAGCAAGGCTCGTGTCGGTCAGTTCGATGCAGACTTCTCAATCTATTCCTATTAATTTCCATTATCTACACTAATATTATAAAGAGGAAAACTTTGTTTGTTTGGTTGTAATGAATAGGCTCAAAAACTACAGAACCGTTTTTAAAAATTCTTTCACCATTCGAAAGCTACATTATCCACGAGTAACATAGGCTATTTTTCATCCCGAAATTCCCAGAGGAATGGACACAAAGCGGGTAAAACCGCGGGGCGCTGCTAGTTGTCTTTAAATTACGTCTATCTGTCTTGTCTATGAATATAAAAGGGAATATTATTTGGCAATTGTGCCTTCCATCATAACAACATTATTCCATTGATATCTTCTATCAGTTCCTGCCCATTGTTAAATATTTGGCCCACGTGACTTTATTATCAGTCACATCTCAATGTATGTAACATTTAGATCACGGCTCCTCGTCACCCACAGCAGCTGGCGTGAAGCCACCGATCATTTTACGAGCTCACTGTCCACTGGACAGTTAGCGACAGAATTGTTAAGGCTGTTTTTGTTTGAACAAAATTATTGTTTAACATCTTAACATGTCGCGTTCTATTTGATTGTCTACTGAGCTATTATATTTAGTTGTATACTGTCATTATATAAACAAAATCTTATTATGACAAAACATGACATGTAGACAAATCGACTTGTAGACAAGTGACAATAGCTTCGCATTTTATTTTATTGTCTGTTTAGGTTATTCAATTTAGTTTTCTACTGATTAAAAATTAACGCTTAGAGATAAATTGATTTTGCAAAACAATGTTCCTGGTCAATTTGTGTATCGACATGTTATAGTATCAGCCAGTTTTATTCCATAAATCAAGCTTAGGGCTAATTTTGGGTCTAATTAACCATATGTGAATTTATCCTCTCAATATTTATCTACACTAATATTTTATAAAGAGGAAAACTTTGTTTGTTTGTAATGAATAGGCTCAAAAACTACTGGACCGTTTTTAAAAATTCTTTCACCATTCGAAAGTTACATTATCCACGAGTAACATAGGCTATTTTTCATCCCGAAATTCCCACAGGAATGGACACAACGCGGGTAAAACCGCGGGGCGCTGCTAGTTTCATATATAAGTGCCCATTATCAATTCAGGAGCTTCTAAGCGATGCAATTTCTATGACATCAGGATTGTGTCGAACTTCCCCTAGAGTTGATATCATAATACATTGTCTTTTCCTATTGTTATGCAAATGTAAATCTTAAGCAGGTCAGTCTATTTTGTTATGGTTACATCTACAGTAGATTTAAACCTTTTGTCTGGAACAGTACGATTTGTATTCGATGAAGAGATGTTTGTAAATAGAATGTATCAGAATGTGACAATCTTGATTACCGCCTAGCATTTGAGTAGAATTGAGTTAACAGTTTACACCAGCACTGTACCTTATTTAGCATTTCCTAAAACGGTGGCAAATTGAAAGGTCTTAGGCTTCTAAACTACTCGAACATACTTCTTTTTCTGCTCAATGCTTAACAGAGCTGAGGTGATTTTCGCTTCGTACAGCTCAAAAGGGACTTATGATGCCCATGATATCATATTATTTTCATTATTTTACAAACAACTAAAAATGTTATGCCTTTGAAAAGCTTTGAAACAAAGCGTAATAACTGTCACAAACCTTATTTGACTGTTACTATGATTTTGCAAAAAAAAAAAATGGACTCATATTTTTTTCCATTTTTACATTTCATGAAGGCATATCATTTTCTTAAATTGCTTTCCATTATTTAATTAAATGTATGTACCTATAATGTATATCAAACTACTGTGGTTGACTGCCAATTTCACCCAGCATACTATCGTCTGTTTACTCGTATATTCACACGTAATCTGCGCGGACTAATCCTTCCCAACCTCAATTTGTACAAATAAATAACAAGAAATCCTAATTTATAGTAAACGGAACAATTCAAGTGGAAAAAACATGTTTTTAACGTTTGCAATTAACATTATTTTTCTACACTGTGGGGATTAAACGACTGCTCCCTTTGTATGTAATTTTATTAAAGGTGACGGAAGGGAGGTGCCATGGTTTAGCAATGATGACTACGGTATTTAAAAAAAAGATCACTAAATTACCGCTTGTTCAATGTTCAATGTTCTTTTGTAAAAATAATAACTGCCGCCGTCGCAGTGTCTGCAAAACAACAACCAACGCAGTAATATTTGCACTGTGGCACCCCCATAAGGATATGTCATAGTATACCATGACATCGAAATTTTGGAACTCCGATTTTCGCATATATGGATCCAATGATGGCAGAACACAGAGATACTGTGGTTTTAGTATCGGTGAATTTTAAGCCTAGGCCTAAATTTGCCGTTTCTATCTTGACCACGGTGTACTGAACTCGGTTTAAATGTATCAACGTTGTTAATTTTATCTCAGTTTAGCTCGTGAACTAGGATTAAGTTCAACTGATCGTGTTCAGTTGTAACGGTGAATTTGGACCCAAGTCGTTTATAATGTTTTATTGATACAAGAGATACAAGAATATAAATATAAATGTAAAAGTATTAGCCCATAATGTCCCACTGCTGGGCAAAGGCCTCTCATCTCACTGAAGATATCAGTACAGTGAGGAAGATTAGGCATAATCACCACGCATGCCTAATGCGGGTTGGTGTGATCCCAAACCCGAGCCATGTTTCAAAAGTAGGAAACATGTTTTCTCTCGACCCGGGAATAGAACCCGAGACCTCAGTTACACATGCCACTAGACCACAGAGGCGTTTGGGGCTTATCATGTATAATGTTATGTTAATACAAGAGATACAAGAATATAAATATAACTTAATCCAATTGAATTTATCAACTTACATTGTTGCATTCGATTATCTCGTTCTGACGACAGTGGTCGATAAACTAAACTGCATGTTAGCTTGATCTGAAGTTACGACTTCTTTACAAAAGGGTAAACTATTTGAATGTAGAAACATTGAGTTCTTTACGAGAGCAATCACTTTTCTATTTTATATCTATCTGGCTCTAAAATTAATAAGTAGTTCGAATAGAACTTGCTTATACGTACTAAATACTAGCAACATTCGCGGTTTCCCCTGCGTTGTATCCTATATGTTTTTTCAGACACCAATCTTACTTTGTGCCCTTTTCAATCTATACATAAATAGGTTTTTGTAATTTTTGCAGGAAAGAGGAACTTACATTCTTATATCCTTACAAACTTACATTTATAATATTCATTCATTTCATTTTCATTTATAATATTAGTAGTATTTAGTCTATTTCAATGATATGATTAACTTTTATCTATACTAATATTATAAAGCTGAAGAGTTTGTTTTGTTTGTTTGTTTGTTTGTTTGTTTAAACGCGCTAATCTCAGAAACTACTGAACCGATTTGAAAAATTCTTTTTGTAATAGATAGCCACATTCAACGGGAAGGTTATAGGCTACTTTTCATTCCGAAATTCCCACGGGAACGGGAACAACGCGGGTAATACCGCGGGGCGCTGCTAGTTATAATAATATACCCCGACCCGGACAAATTCACACACGGTTTATTCGACCCAAAGTAAGATCACAACGGGGTTTTCTTTTTCTTGCATGTGATACTTACCTAATGTATTTTTAAACCCTAACCCAAAAAGATCATAATAATTGAAATCGTATACGAGCATTTTAAAAATACCAATCATATCGTTAAACACAAATATAAATGAAAGAAAAATTTACGGGCTGTAATTAGTCTGCGTTACTCATCCATTAAATATGCTGTTTGTCTACGTACGTACACTACGTATTAAGATATCAATGGATATTGCTAATACTCATTAAAATTCAGTTCAATTCAAACATCAAGATCAAAGCATCGTTCTGGCAACATCCTCTAACAAACAATAAAATAATTCAACATGCAACGTGAATAATTGCTTTAGTTATTTAAATTAAATTTAGACTTCAAAATTTGGCTCATCACTTACGTTTAGCCTTCATGGATTTACGACACAAGACTTCGCAGTGCAGTTTATACAACGCTATCAACTATTTGCAGTTTGATCCAGTTGACATTAACGTTTATTTAAGTAAACTCATTTACTCAGACGTCTTAAAAGCACTTGCCCTATTGTACGTCCGCATAGACTTGCAATCAAACTTTATTTCATTCTTTATTTAAAACGTATCCTCGCGGTTGCTTAAAAATATATCTGGATTCAAAATTTAACAATGCTCTTTGTTTTATATTGAAATAACATTAACTGAATGTTTTCATATTAGACAGCTAGTATTGTGATTACGAATGTATTAATATTGGGTCTTAGTGATTAAAATCTATTCATTAGGACATGTTCTCCTGTTCGATACAGACTTATAAAGTCAGGAGCATATTGTAAATATTATATTTTTACAAATTATACCTTCTTCATATTATACTTATATATAAAAAATAACAAATGTGAAAATCATAAATCAAGTGCCGCAGAGATTAAAGTGTGTAAATCATTATCTACGCCGAGAATATTATCTATGATACATATTGACAAGAACAACATGGTGGCTGCTTCCGGTCTACTTTTGTTTTGGATGATTTTGGTAAGTCTTGTCTATGGCTTGTGTTGATCTAACCTAATTTTTTTGGCCATGGTTAATGATTAGGTACAGATTCTTGCTATACTTGACACCTACTAAAAAACATTTTTTTATTAAGTTAAAAAGTGTTGCTTGTACGCATAATGTAAAGAAAAATAAATGTAGTATATTTGAACCAGGATTTCAAAGCGTCTAAATTACTCAGAACCTTACTAAAATCGCTACCAAAGTGTCAGGGTAGTCTAATAATAGTTTATGAAACAATCTATAAGACAGTTGTACAATGATTAATATCTAAAGTAAAACCTGTAAAGTTTAGCTTGTAATATCCTATTACTGGGTAAAAGCTTCTCACCTTACTGATAATAACAGTACATTGAGGACGATTAGGTTATGCTAGTAATAATGTTAATTTGTATATTTACCAATAAATGAAATAAAATTCAGAAATTAACTACGTACTAGAATACACATCAAAAGCTCAAAACTGGTTCACTTCAACCGCCTACTACAAACTCGTAAAGATTTTAATTCAACTAACATAAGAGACAAATGTAAGCAGTCAGTGCCTAGTTAACTTGGAATTTATTACATTTGTTAAGATTTATAAACGATATAGTCCAATGAGCGGAGTGATTCTAACTAATGCAGTCCGAGAAAGGAGGTTAGAATTAATTGATTTATAAGAACACATTACGACCAATTAAACTTATATGGACGTGTCCCAGGCGCCGCCTTTATTATGTAAACTCACTGACTTACATTATTTGAACAGTCACTCAATGTGACATGCGATATTTGTTAGAAAAGATTGAATTTAGAATGTTGAAGCTTCAGTTTGTCCTGAGTCATCGTTTGCTATTCCTCGGACACTACTATAAGGTTTTATTCGGTCTCATTTTACCAATTCGATTTTTGAATTATTTCTAATATCATAAATGTCAGATAAATTACGTGCCAATATGCCTTCATATCTTTCATAATATCCTTTGACATTTATTTCTTATTCTGACGTTTTTAACATCTACCGTACAAATTTTAAGGAAAGTACGTTTATCGTCATTATTTAATGAAAATAAGGTCAACCACATTCCACAAATAAATTTTAGGGAATCATTAGTATCTTCCACAGTAAAGTGTCTTACAAAATGATTAAATCCCGTGGAAAGACTATTAAATACAAATGTTCCGAAACACACGAGAGAGTTCAAAGCAAAGCTGTCAACCGTCCAAGAGCAGCGGTGTGATTCATTAACGCACGCTTAATCCTAATTAATAGCCTATTAGTACACCTATTCAATTACAACTTGTTTAATTTATCTATCTGTTAAAATTAAAATTTATGCGCCGTGTAATAGATCAGCGCTAAGCCACCATAACGACGTGTTATCAGATATTTTATTAGTTTATAAAAAGCTTAAGAAACTATTAACAAACCATTTGAATTCTTCATAAATTTTAATGAGAACTTAGTTTATTGATTCTTACTTATTAATATACGGAGAGTGACTAACTGTACGAAATAATTTCGTTTTATTGCCTTAATGTTATGGCGTCGTAAAGTTTTGGCAATGGGTGAAATATTTTGGTGAATCGTAGAGAATATTTTTACCGCAATATTGTTGGGTTGGCGCCTTTTTGGCATATATTATGATGATTTGGTTGAATGGCTAGTGAACTCTGCCTATTGATTTGCAGATAAAGCCTTCATAGTAGACATTTAATGGGACCAAGATTAATATATGTTGCCGATGGCGGCAGTTTAGATTTGAATATTTAATTTATTTTATTATACAGAATAGTAAGTATTCTCAAAAAAAATTTCGCAATTTATTTTATTTGAATAAAAGACATAAAACCAATTAAAATGATTTTGAATCTTTTATGCATTATTAACATAAATAATTTTAATTATGCTGTGATAAAAATACATAGTTGTGTGAGGGCAGAACGGGTTTCCTACTGAATCATATATTGGAATGACTTTTTTAAAATTTAAAATTCGATAAAACTTATTTTAACACGACTAGGGGACTGATACCCATTTTATAAGTATGAGCTTTAATGTTGAAATATACGTTTATGAGTTTATTTATTTATACAGGATAGTAATTGTGTCTTAGTTTAAATTATACAGCTTGTAAAATAATGCTTTTATAAACGGACTATTAATTTTGTAAGCACTCGAGAATACACATTTTATATGCGAAGTTGAAATTGTATTAATAAGTAATGACTCTATAATCAATTCACTTTATATTCGCTGTAAGCGTGAAGTATTCATTTTTACCTCAACTAGTACATTAAATTTATATTTTATAGCTTTCACTATTGCTTCAAGGAATAAACTTGTTCATTTTACAGTTAAAAGTCTGTTAAGTTACTTTAGATTTTTGCTCTTATTTTCGAAGTTAAAATGATATGCAAACGATATTTTAAGATAGAAGTCTCCTTCTAATCAACAGCTAGCAACCACTGTTTGTATTTAAACAGTAAACATAGTAATTTATGTATCAAGTTCCGTTTGATAGCTTGTAATAATCCGTTGGAATATGTCGGGATATGAAATGTTTAATCCTCTTGTAACATTACATCTTACGGTTAAGTAAAGTCGAGTGTGCAGACATGTTAATCACACTCGCTATGATATGCTTGACGTAGAGTGAAATATAATTTCAGTTTGATGTTGGGTTTACATCGTTCTAATACGATGAATTTCTCTATAATTTATCAACAAATAACATTTGCTATAATATGTTACTAGCAGTCCCCAGCGGTTTCACCCGCGTTGCACCCGTCCCCGTAGGAATTTCGCGATAAAAAGTAGCCTATGTCCTTTCTCAGGCTCTGGACTAACTGTACAAAATTTCATTCAAATCGGTTCAGTAGTTTTGGCGTGAAAGCGTAACAGATAGAGTTACTTTCGCATTTATAATATTAGATAGGATTAGTTAGGATTTCATGTTTCTTTGTCCACGATATTCTGTTATGAAAGGAACATGGGTCGATTGTGTTACTCCTTCCTTTGAAAATGTTTTTTTATGATATTTGGCGGGTCAGTTTTAAAACGCCGATGATCCCAATGTTTCAGTCAAGTACTTACTAAAGTTAACGAACCGATTCCATAATTCAAAACATCTGAACACATTTAATTTTGGAATCTTATAGTGTTGGGGTGTTATGTGACACTTAAAGTGTTTATCAACTTTTCTCGTTGTCTGTACATTTTGCGTTACCGTTGAGGTACAGATTGACATGAACAGGCGTTTTATGTTGGACCCATATTTGGCACACTGTTAGCTTGAAAACTATGTTAGCTTATACATGATTCACGTTAAGATACCACGGTGTGTGGGTGAATTTTTTTATAGGTATATAGAACGCATTATTATAGTGTGAGACCTAACATTTAATTTTCTTTTTAATGCTTGTCGCCGTTATTGTTGGTTTTAGGGCTTTGCTAGTATATTTCTCCCTTTTCTACAGATAGGTTTGCAGTTGCACTTCCAATTATGAATTTCCCCCGCTTCTTTGGAACTGTGCTTTGAAATTATATAAGTCTAGTTATCATAATATTGCATTTAGTTGTAAATAGATGAAGACGGTTTTAGACATTCTTAAACAATAAGTTGTTGACGGCATCGTACCGTATATTAACATCATAGTCCATTGTTACCAATAACGCTGTTCCGACGGCGACAAACCGTGGACTCGTAAACATTTCACAGTAGCTGTATTGTGACGTGTTTTCGGCATGTCTCAATAAGTTTGGGAGTTAATGAAGCTGTGACAGAAGAAGGCATTGATATCATATTGTGTTTCATTCATATTACTTACGGATACATATCTCTTTATTATTTTAAGATCTTTTCATGTTGCGGCTATTTTACTATTATTGGAAGTAGGAAGTCTGATGGATGCAATGCAATAAAAAATCTTACACTTAAAGTAACTTATACACTATTAACTCCCTGTTTAAATTAAAGAAAAAAAATGCTTGTCGCGCAGTCGTCGTCTATACATATAGCACTGGAAACCCTCTGAAGAGTGATGTGTGATGTAACACCCAATAATAAAAGTAAAAACAAATATGAGGTTCAATAAAATTATAAAATAAGTTCGAGCGGGTTAGTGGCCAACCCTGGGTATCACAGTTTTTAGACCGCCTAAAGGCCTTCGACATGGACTAACGATTGAAACAACCGGCGCCGACAATTTAACGTGTTCTCCGAAGAACGTTAGCGCTCAGATAGAAATGCCACTATCGGCCACCCATCCAAGTAGGAGTCGAGCTGCACGTTGCTCAACAATTGCAATGCACTAACATCGCCTCACTACGCCATGAGTTTCAATGCCACATCCTTTGTCACAGATTGTGGGACGGGAGACAGTGCTGGCAAGTCCTGGGTCTCATGAGCTACGCTGCGGCCGGCGGCTGGTTTCTGGGCTGTTCTCCAGGCCGCGACTGCCTCTGGGCTACTCGTACGTCACCACCGTGCCGAGAGGCGCTTGTCGACTCAACGTATCCGAGATACTGCCTAGCGATAATTATATAGGTAAAGAACTTACTTACCAAGAACCCACCCTTTATTAATTCATTTCGAGTAGGTAAGTGGCCAACCCTGGTGGCGGAGTTTTTTAGACCGCCTAAAGGCCTCCGACATGGACGATTGAAACAACCGGGACCGACTGCTTAACGTACCCGAAGCACGGTAGCGCTCAAATAGAAAATGCCTCTATCGACCAATCCAATGGTACTAATATAACTATAGATGAAGAGTTTGCCTTTTGTTTGGATGTGATAATTTCTGAAACTGCCTGTTGGCTTAAAACAATATTTTGAGTATGATACCCGCAGGTACCCGAAATTTGATTTAGGTATTGAATACATCTGAATCAACACCATTTATCACTAATGGCCTCTCGGTTCGCCCACTTAACGCTAACCTTGTCTTTGACTCGCATTATGCAAAATCAATTCCAACATCTCTGATGTGCGGTTTACAATGTCTAACTCTGAGAATGATGAATCTATAACCATTCAATAGAAAATATATTGCAGCAAACGTCTAGGCTACCAAGAAAGTTATGCATTACCAACAAAACCATTTCAATTTAGTAATTTATGTGTCTATTTTAGCTCTGAAAATATCAAATGGATCCTATATAATAAACGGTGATTTTGCTGTGAGTATACCAGGCAATTATGACGCGGCAGGAGCCCGTTTTGTCTACAGTCGAGCGGCTGGTGTTGATAAAATATTCGCCTACGGGCCATTACTTCAGCCTATTGATATCATGGTGAGTCAACTTCCTATTCACTGTTCAGCAATCGTTGTTAACCGTTCTTTAAATAATGCTATGTTTTCAGATATTGTACACAGAACCTAATCCGAGCATCACGTATGAATATTTTGTACAATCATTGGATTCTCAAGATGAGACGGAGACTTTGCGGGCAGATGCTCCCGAGAGTCCGGTGGCCGCTACTGAGCACAGCAGGAGACACCAAATCTCCTTCATCTTCAAATCTACTGGATCTTCTGCACGACCTGATGTGTTTGGAGTAGAGTTTGATGGCGATTCTAATAAGGATGTAGACGATGGCCCCACCGGGGGAAGAAAGTTCTCTTGGAAAGTGATGGGGTATACGCAGTGCTCTCGATCGTGTGGAGGTGGAATTCAGGTAATTATGTTCTGTATATGATATGCTATTATACGTTAAAAAATAATTAAGTATGTTTTATTCATACAAATCAATCAAAAATAACGATCCCTTCACTACCAGATAGCAAAATACCGCTGCGTAGAAACGATACCCTCTGAAGGAGATAGAGAGGTATCGTCCATCCATTGCTCGGGACCATCCCCCCCACCCCGACGCCGGCGCTGCGGCGCCGGGCCGTGCGCGCCGCGCTGGCGCTCCGCCACCTGGAGCCCCTGTCCGCAGTGCGGACCTGCTAACAGGACCAGGATCGTGGGCTGTGTGCAGGACCACTCCAGAGGAATTACTAAGGTACTCTGTCTACGAGGATTACTAACGTATCTTTGATGTTACTTAAGTAACTATATGTATGATCACTGTATTTGTAGCACTTCAGTCCATTGGTTCCTAAAAAAATAACAACTCCAAACTGTCTACATAGCGTAAAATACTGTCTAAGCCACTCTACAACTACTCTGCATACAGAGCACCCAAAGATGACAAATACTGTAAATATTATAAAGAGTCAACTTGAATTGGTCTGCTTACATTCTGTTCCTTTTTCAGATCAGTGACCAAAAATGCCCACCACAGAAACCAGTGACCTTCGAAAAGTGTAACATCCCCGACTGCAAGGGGACCGACAATTATGGCGTTAGATACGTGGAGCCAAAGCGATCGAAGCCAGTTGAACTCACGGAGTCGTTCCGATATGGCCCAGAGTACTCTGTGGCTGTCAACTCCACTTATTTTGATATCGGACCAGAGTATACGTTCAGCGCGCCTGGGGGCTGGCTTTATACTGAATGGTCTGAGGTAAGTAAGGACGGGAAAATTTTGACTTATTGATAGACGCAGTAATTATTACGGCGATTGATGAAAAACCACAAGACCTAAATAGGGATAGATTATTTTAAATGAGCGTAGGATAAACGTTAATTTTATTCACCCTGATAAAATCTTTCTAACCCTTAGGTATGCCAAAAAATCCGTTACGTTAAAAGATATAAGCCGTTAAGAGTTTCATCCTTCAATTACAAATTCTTTATCTCCCTTTTACGTACTAATGACGCCTTATTGTTGTGGTGGACAAAACACAAAAGAACGAAGATGCGGAAGACGGAAAGACAAACTCTAAGTGTTCATCCTGTGATTACATCTTCGACTTCAAATTTCCTTCTGCCTATTATGCGTTATCTCGTCATCCCCAGTGCACGGGGTGGTGCGTGGGCGGCGGCCTGCAGACGCGCGCGGTGCGCTGCGCCGACCCGTCGGGCTGCGCGCCGCGCCGCGCGCCCGACACCGCCCGGCCCTGCGCGCTGCCCGCCGCGTGCGAGCCGCTCGAGGGGCAGTGGTTCACTGGTGAGACTACTTTTAACTGACCGGACAGGATAACTGACTGACTGACTTACCTGGACTGGCTAATCTTCTTTGCTTTTATGGAAGTTTTGGTAGCCTTTCATCGTCGCCTAAGTGTTATCTACCTTTGCTGCGCCTGATGCGACTAAAAGAGACAGGCCTAATCTACAATAATCTGTGGTTAGCCAACTAATTGCACGCTCTTGGTTATGATCTTTGCGAAGAGCTTAGTTTTGGAAAGAATACTAGAAATAATCCCAATACTTTTTAACGTGACTATTTTCAAGTATTTTTTCTTGCAGGCGATTGGTCTGAATGTTCCTCACCTTGCAACGGAAAGCAAATCCGCGGAGTTCTTTGTGTGGGAGGAACTGGAAGACATCTGAGAGACTCGGCGTGTAAAGAAGCGCGCCCGTCGAACGAGAGAGAGTGTGCGAGTGAGGACTGCGAGCCAACGTGGTTCATAAGCGATTGGGGCAAGGTTTGTGCCAACTTTGTTGATTTTTTTTTTCTTGAATACGTAATTTTTGGTAAAACTGTGAAAAACAGATTCTTTAGATTTATATAACTTTTATAAAATGTGAACCGATTCAAACGAAACAAAGACTAAATGTTAATCCTAGCAAATCACAACGCATTAGTGATAACCGCATTCATTTCGGTTAAGCCACGTGCAGCACGCTAATCTCAAAAATGGCTGCACGCTGCGTGCACAAACGTACAAATAGACAAAAAGTAAAAAAATCATTGTTTTGGCCTCTATTGCGTTCATAAAGCCCCTCTTATATATTTTTTCTTATATATCTTCTATGTACAGACAGCAATCATTTACAAATTTTTTATATGTATATATTGATTGATGATTACGTACGTGAGGTACGTTCAAAAGAGCCTCTATGGGGCCAAATCTGAATAAAATATTTGACTTTGATTAGTCAGGAATGAGACCAGTGAGGTGGCTTTGCATATGGATGCCTACAGGTCTTGGTAAGAGCAAGGATTTGGATATCCCGAGCAGGATAGGCGTCCACTGTTCGTGAATCCATGTGTTATACTCGTACATCTGCATGTCTCTCCGTTTGTTTTTACAGTTGGCACGACTAACAATAGTGATGATCTTGTGCCGGCACATCCAAAATCTTGTACCATTAATCACACTCCACCGCATAACCCCAGAAATGAAATTAATCGACGTCTTAAAACCGATACATAATGACCTAATTAGAGACAGCCATAATGTTAAGACGCCCACTGGTACAAGTTAGACAAATGCGCTTGTTAAAATATTGACAAAGATGGCCTTTTTTCGACACCTGATTAGTTTTAACAATATTTATTCAGCTAATTGGACGTGTATTTATTGGATTGATTAAATTATTTTAGACGTTTTTCTGGTAACAAAGCTTTCAAGCATTCATTTGAATATTTAATCTTCTTTAATTCAAGACTTAATAAATTATGGATCGAGTATGTCAACGATAAATTGTGAACGTTTATCAAATGCTGTGATTATTTGTTACTTTTGATGCTTTCCACTCATGTTGTATTTAGTACTAGCAGCGCCCTGCGGTTTTACCCGCGTTGTACCCGTTCCCGTGGGAATTTCGTAATGAAAAATAATCCTGAGATTACCGCGAACATACAAACAAACAAACTTACAAATTACCTCTTTATAATATTAGTAATGATTAGTGAAATCTCTAGCTCTGCAGCGCATTTGAAAAAGTCATAGTACTTAATATAAGTCAAAAGCACAAGATAAAACTAGTTGATCTAGATGAATGTTCTAGGCATTATGTCACAGCCTGGATTAGACTGGAATATGATGGAATTAATATGATTCCAGCGATTCCCGAAATATCCAAGGTAACATAGTTTTACAGCACTTAATGCGAGCCAGAGTAATGAGGCAATAAGACTAAGGATTAACTGCAACAATCTTGGAAATGATCGTAAACTTTCTATCATACATTATAATAAAGATTTAGCTTGTTGCTAGGATGTTTCCGTTTCCTTTATTGTCATGACAAATTATCAACACCTCTTCTTATTTTAGGTTTTCCGTACTCAAAGGTTTGCCAATCACATACGTGGAGGAGGTGTAATTAGTTTGGTATTATGTAATCTAACTGATACTAGACCTAGAAAAAAAATCTCACAGACTGACTTCGGCGAACTTCATAAGAATTTTAAAAAAACCTTTGGGAGACTTATTAACATTTCGATTTCCCAAGCTAATATAGGCGGCAACTGAAAATCAGCGCTGTGCAAACTCCTTCCCGTAAAGCAACAGCTGAGTTGCAGCCAAGTCCTTTGTATTTTTGTCTTTTTATACCTGATTTCATATTTGCCAATGAACTTCTTTTATTATTATTCATGAAATTGAAAAACAAAATCTTTTCTACCCATAGTGCATAAGCAATTGCACTGGCAAGCCGTTTGGTGTCAGCCGGCGGTCGGTAGTGTGCGCACGCGGCGGCATGAGCGACGCGCCCGTCAACGAATTGGAGTGCGCCGCCGCGACGCGCCCGCACGCCTCACGTGACTGTGTGCCGCGTTGCCCCTCCCAGATGACACAACCACCCGAGTTTATTGTCGGTGAGTGGACTAAAAGTGTTACTAACATTGCTATTATTGTATGTTTAAAATAAAATATGTATAACCGAACAAATTCATACACGGTTAATTAGACCCAAAGTAAGCTCTAAACTTGTATTAAGGAATCTAACTCACTGTTACTACTACATATACATACACAAATAGAAAAGAACATAAAATTGACACCCAGTCGTTGTCACCAAAAACTGTCTTCACATATCGTTGACTCCGGGCGGGAATCGAAGCCGTAACCCCCGACACAGTAAGCGGTCTTACTGCCACTGTGCCAACGGACTTGTCAAATGTTTGTAATACTAATGGGACTCAACTGAAGGAGTTCCGGAAGAAACAGATCCAATGGGTAGAGTGTATAGAATTAGGTGGAAGTGTAAGATATTAAGGTGTGCCTTGTATTATAGTGTTTATTGTAGGCTAGCTGTGCCCCGCGGTTTCACCCGCAGCGCCCCCGTTCCCGTGGGAATTTTGAGATTTTTATTCCCTATAAACCTCACGGAGCTCGAGACCTTTCCAACGAATGCAAAACCGTGGATATCGGTCCAGACATTGACGCGTGATGTCTTGACCAAGGAAAACGGGTTTCATTTTTATATATATAGATGAGCAGTACTATCAATCTAAGAACATATGTAAGGGATCATAGGTAGAGTATAGAAGGTTGCAAGCCACAGTGCGGCTCTCAGACTATACTACGTCCCAAGTTTATGGTAGCGGGAATAATCAATGCTGGGACATAGGAAACGCTTCGGTCGGATCTCAGACTACACCGGTACATTCGTTGCACCGTGCCGTACCCGTAGAACTATAATAACTACTTGCTAATAATAATGCTGGTGACATAATGGCTTTCATTTATATATAATGTACCTTTTTCCCTTGACAGAGTCTGAAAGGTCAACAATCTCCGATACAACTACACCTTTCACTACAACTACCACCACCCATAAAGAAGAATTAATGTCTATTGAAGTTCGACCTGTTAATAAGAAGGGTAAGTTTTACAAACAAATAGCCTTATCCCTGCAGTACCTTTATATTCAGTCTCACTCATTTATGTATGTTAAAACAATTGGGTTATTCTGGAAACTTAATAACAAGCTAAACTTTCTTTAAGATTCTATTTCTGCGATATTGGTGAAATGGCGATATTTGACTCAGATGCGTCAAATGCTTCCGTGGTAGATTTTAACCGACTTAAAGAATGGAAGAGATTTTTCAATTCGACCGTACATATGCTTTTTTAATGAATGATTTTGACGTGTAACGTATGAAAAATTACCGCGTACGTAGTTACATATGTGTCGATTTATTGGACGTCTCTGAGTGCGGTAGTTTTAAGTTTCAGTCACATTTTCATATTTATTTTTTCTATTCGTGTTAAAATCATAATTGTAATTTTGTCCAGGATGTAAAGACAAACTACCGAACTGTTTCCTCGCCGTACAAGCTCGTCTCTGCCACTACAGCTACTACATACAGAACTGTTGCCATTCCTGCAAAGGTAAATAAATAACAAACCCGCATTTCTCATCAAAACGACTATCTCATCAAAATTTCACTCATTTGTACCATACATTGAAAACTTTGAGGTAATTTTGAGGAAAGCTGTCTATAAATAGTTGCTTTCATCGTAAAAATGCTTAATCGGTGTGATATAAGTTTAAGTGCTGCCTAAACTGCCTTATTTAATGAATGTATAAGAAATCATGACTCAATATTATGAAATTCGAATAGGTAGTTAGTTCTATTGTACTGTAAATACAATTAGGCTCTTTGAAAAGTGATAAATAAAATAACGTAGTTTTTTATTTATTTGTTTTATTTATTCCTTTTATAATATAACTTAATCTAGTTTAATTAAATTAGTTTTTGATGAACAATATATATTAGGTATCTTCTTTAGACTTAAGGTAAAGGCATGGTAAAGGATCACCAGTTTAGTAAGAAGTATAGTAGATTTATCTCACGAGCTACCCTAAGTCATGCTTAGGTATGCGGTATCGCGCGGAACCTTGCGGTATCGCGCGGAACCGCGCGGTACCATTGTACCATAAGTAAAACATTGTAGATTTACTTCACTACCAATTTGAAAACTCAAATTGTTAGAAGTAAATAGTCTACCGGAAATAATACAGTTTCTCGAAAATCCTATCGCAATATAGGTGTTCGAGCAATGATAAGGTTTTGTACGTAGGTGATAACAACTAGTTTTAAATACTCTAATAATAACCTTCGAATAGCAAAACACACTTAAATTAAGAACAAACAATATTTGTCTATAAATGAGATGGAAAAAAATTCAAACAAAAAACTCATAAGAAGCTCCTCAAGCCCATAACATTTTGACAAATGCTTCCTAATTTAAATGGTTTTGCAGTATTCGAGATAGACTATTCTTAAGAACTACTTAACTACCTAGGTAATCGTACAGATTGAATGAGTTTATGGTCGGCGAATTTTAAGTAAACAGTTTTTACTTAAAAAAATTAAAACGGCCCTTTTAATAGACTACAGGGACTATCGGTAATGGTAAATTAGCGTCATCTTGCAGCATGCAAACTCGCTCAATCTATACCACCTCCAAAGATATTTCTATTGACTAAACCTCCTAATAATCCTACATACACTAGCCAATAGGACGCCAGCTAACGCCAACACAGACAAGGCTATACCATAGTTAGCATTTTTATCTTCTAGAATATTGGTATAAAGAGAACTAGAAAATCCAAGACATAGTGTGATGAACGCAAACGTTATTGTAAGAGCGCCGAGTATACTGTAGAATGTTTCGTAAAATAGTGTTTTTGATAGATTTGAACAAATTATGTGTATCAGTCCTCCAAGCAGACTGCAGCATGTCAATACAAGAGCGCAGAGACCTGAAAGGAAAGATATGATGATTAAAAGATAAATATAGTAAAATCAATGTGATCAGTAACAGTATAGGTTAGTTTTGCTCCTATGTCAGTTTTTTTACAAAGTATGAATACTGTTTCCAAAAAAGAAAATGACTTCGGCGGAATATGTGAATTGAGAATAAGATAAATCAAATAATATCTAAACCTTGTCATTGTGAATGATTTATACTAAAAGACAATGATCTAAAAGAAAATATCAAACAATATCATTATGATGTACCTACGAAAGTATTCAAACTATGTACGACAGAACAATACTGATCTCTAAGACTAGAAGATTTTGAACATACCTTTTATCTAATAAATCAGTGCAAAAATAACTCACAAAAATAATATATTTATTGCTATGGTTCGAGGACGTGATATACTTTTTATACTATTTTTCTTACCCATAACTCCATGGGTGTTATTAAACGGGTTCACGCTGTCGTTTATTTTGATAGCTGATCCGGCTATAGCCATTATGGATCCTATGACTTGCAACACCCAGTGTACGGTCCTCTTTTGAGGGTATTTGAGAGTGCTGGCCCAGCCGGCGTGCGGCTGCATGGTCAGTATCGCTTGGCTCATCAGAATGACGTACTGGAAAAGTGGAAATCCCAAGTAATTAGTAACTCCAACCTCATCAGTTGTCCTGTGTGCTCTTTCAGCTATACGGTTTAGGATCTGTTTTGAGCTTCTGACAATTCCATTGAACTGGCATTGAACTGCTATTGAATTGGAAGAATTGAATTGCAGCTCTTGAGTGTTTAAGTACGAGGAAATGGAAACAATGTGTTTCAATCAAAATACCACGTCGGAGGCCTTCTAAAAACTCTGTCACCAGGGTTGGCCACTTACTTACTTATTTATAGCCTTAGTATGGAGTCATGTTAGAGCAAATGTAAGGCATAGAAGCTACGAGCAGAAGTGAGCACCGTGGCTGAAATCGGCTGGAGGACTATTATTATTAATTATTATGGCAGGACCTTATTTTTGGAGAGATAAACTGACTAGTACCCGTACAATTGGCACCCGATGACAAAGAATAATCAGACATATTAATAACTAATAGAATCTTTATGTAAACCAGTAGTTGTTATCGATGGCGTAGGATGCTTATGATAGATTAAATAGAGCTACTGTTGGTTTGATAATCGTTGAGATATCATCAATATTATTATAATGTATGCTATCTATGATCATGTGCTATTGCGTCAATAAGTATCTAAGTCAGACACTTCTTGTAGTAGATACAGATATACTTGTAATAGATGACTTTTACTAACTGGTTATCATGACAATTTCAAGTATTACAATAATTTGATTTGTCCATCCACTTTGTCAACATAGAAACGTGCGCATTTGTGATATTCTATGAATTTTAAAATATTGTAGTAAAATGATCTAGCTATATTAAAACTGCTTCATAGATTTAGATAAATGGCCCATTAAGGCTGTAGACATTCATACAGGCCCCTAATTTGTTAATACATAGGTCTGTTAAATCTCACAGGAAAGCGGGCTAACCACGAGCGCAGCAAGTAAATAAAAAATACTCATAAAACACTTACCCCAGTAACACACAATAAGATATGCTGCTCAAAAGCCACGCTTCTTGTAATATTCGGGTTTTCTCGTAATATATTAGCTGCTGCGAATGCACAGATCGTGACACCACCCAACAGAAGATGCGTAACTGTGTTCACTATATTCATGAATATTACGAAGGAGTGGGAGACTTGAGATGGCTCTTTGTAAGTGTTGGATTCCATGACATGAGGGTTGTTGGGCCCAGCAGGCATTGGAGGGGGTGGCGGTGGGTTCATGGTCTTTTCAATCTTTCTTCTCAGAAAATCCAATAAAGCAATCCTTTCAAGGATTTTTTTTAATACACTATTTTACAATTTTTAACGGCACTGTATATTACGGCGACTAAAACTTGAGTTACGAGATGAAAAATTCCAATGATAGTGTTATCGATATCTTATTGATAGATGCTGTTGATTATGAAACGGCCTAATCTTGGGTGAGATAAGATTTTGAAATATCAATATGAGAAGCAAACTTCGATATTGGTAAACCTAGTTTTTGCGTAAAAATATGAACATTTTTTCGGTACATACTTAGCTTCCAATTATTGTTATTTTACTTTGATGACTTGATGACAAACACACATAAACTTTTCTCACTGTTCAACACAACGTAATGGGTTAAAGAATATGTTCAAATGCTACGACTGTATAAAAGTATTTGTTTATTACATTTATTTAATACTCCAATAACATTACTTTTACATAGATACTACATCATCCTCTCAAAGCATTATCTATTCTTTTCGCAGTACTCATCCAAAAGTCTAAAGCAACCAGTATAGTAAACACCCATGTTATAAAAATAAGTGCGCCTATACACTCTTCGTTTTTGGCCCAAAACTTGAATGCTATCCCATCGAAAGCCGTTGAAAGACTTGCAGCGGATAAAATTAAAGTAAGTACTCCGCAGAAGTAATGAATGAATTTCACCCAGTAACCGTAAGATTTACTTATTTTGTAAGCGCGTTGAGCTAAAAATCCGTTCAATGCGCTTATCAATGTTGTTATTAAGGCGCATATTCCTGAAAGAAAAACATTTACAAATTGAACAGAGTCTCTATATAAAATATATTCCAATACATACAAAATAGACGTGATAAAAGGTTCTGAAATGGTATCATTGTTGGTGAAGATAATTTACTTTACTTCAGAATATAAACTGCATAATAAGGAAGAAATGACAGATATCTCAAGTACAGGTCAAAGGACCCTAAGGATTCTTAATTTGATTTAGCACCAGAATATATTTAAAAAACAAAAGATCGTTTAAAATTGTGTTCTATTAAGTATGAAATAAAATTCACTATTGAACAAATCTCTTTTGTTTATTAAATACATTTAAGTGCTACATAGATTTAGAAATAACTGCAATCTGTTCTAAAAGTACTAGAAGCACTTCTTGCTCTTCAATATCTATTTCTTTGCCTCCTTATCTTTTTATTTTCTTTCGATTTGGACTTGCGCATCTTTTTTATTAGTTTCTTTGCGGATTTCTTGCCGGCTGTACAAGGTGTAGAGCAAATATTATGTTTTGGTGTATGCAAAATATTCCTACCTAAAGTTCCATGCGCGGTATCAAAGTGAGTTTTTTTCTCCGACATAATCAATACAGTGCCACCAGCTACTAATATAGTAGCAATAATTTGGAGGCCAATGTGGAGTTGTCTTCTCAAACTCTTGTGCAGGAACATTGACCAGCTGTTGTACTTGGACAATAAAACTATTCCTTGGCACATGAAGAATTGGTACTGGAAATTAAACATATATTTAAGTAACTCAGCTTATTAACTTTTACTTGGGATCTCGTTTTTAATTTTTATCAAATATTTATGTATTTACATCACTATACATGAATAAACAAATATTTTACAGTTATTTTTCAAATATCTGTTTTATGGAAAATAAATCGTATTGACATTAAGCGCTCTCAAGCGTTTGCCACTAATTGGAAACGAAAGGGCTTGTCGAAAAATATGTCCTAGAAAGTAAAAAAATCTTCTACATTCCTCCACTTTAGGCCACTTAACTCAATACACTGAAAATTATAAATTATTCACACACAAATACCCACCCCTAAAACACACAATATAATATGCCAATGGTATTCATTTAAATTATCCCCATGCAGGGCGAAAGATAAACAAATGAACACTGTTATACACATCAGCACATTAGTCACCAGATTTAAAATTAATCTTATAGTTTTGAACACCGAACTATCATCCATGGCTTTAGGGAAATCTTCTGAATACCCTGACATTGTTTCACTCTATTCCCTTCGGTACTAATAACCGATAATGCAACTGATACATCACTTTATAGTCCTCTTGAAGTTAATGGCCACTTAAATAACGAGGACTTTGATACGAGTTATGTGTGATTGATCACGTAAAATAAGCGCAATTAACGAGGTAGAGTACCTTTATCTTAATTCTTAATTACATAACGAACTGTTTAAGGTGTCAGTGATATTTCATAAGAACATGAGATAGGTTATTTACAAGATCACGTAGTGTTTAATTTCGTCTATACCTATTATCTTATTATAACTTCCCTTAACTTATATCTGAAAAGATATAGAATATACTATACCCTCTTACCTATTATCTATATCTTATACTCGTATATAAAATTCTCGTGTCACAATGTTCGTTCCCGTACTCCTCCGAAACGGCTTGACCGATTCTCATGAAATTTTGTGTGCATATTGAGTAGGTCTGAGAATCGGCCAACATTTATTTTTCATCCCGAAATTCCCACCAAAACGGGTACTGTGGTTGAACTCCTCTGAAACGGCTCGACCGATTCTCATGAAATTTTGTGTGCATATCGGGTAGATCTGAGAATCGGACAACATCTATTTTCCATCCCAAAATTCCCGTGGGAACGGGTACAACGCGGGTGAAATCGCGGGGCGCAGCTAGTCTATTTATATAAAAGAAAGTCGTGTTAGTTACACTATTTATAAATCGAGAACGGCTGAACCGATTTGGCTGAAAATTGGTGGGGAGGTAGCTTAGAACCAGGAGATTGATATAGGATACTATTTATCCCGTATTCCCTACGGGAACGGGTGCGCTGCGAGTGAAGCTGCGGGGCGCTGCAAGTATGTATTTAAAAGGCAAACCTGACTGAATTATTGACATACTCGTATATATCAACGCACAAACGAAACTACAAACTACTGGCCTGTTCACTGTTCGCATTCTATAGCTTCATATCCACTTAAGGCAGTCTCAGTTAAGCAGCCTTGAATTGAGGCGTACAATAAGTATACAATATGTATCGTATCGTAGCGTGCCTTAGGTTGAGGCAGTGTCTCCACTGACGTAAGCTTGGGGCGAGGCAGCCGCTCAATGGAGGCTGCCTCTTATAAGTAAAGCTTGCTGCCGCAGCTTGTATCTCGCTTTGTGTACAACGTGTAATGTAATTTTTAGCATATTTTATGTGGGATTTTCGCTCAAATAAAAGTCAGCATTGTGTTTAAAGCTTATTATTTTTGTACAATGTTATACGCTTTACTGGTTAGACATTATACGGCAGTTATTTAGCAAAATTAAATAAACATAATCATTGTGATGGTGGTACTAAATTATATAAATACTTAACAGCCAGTATATAAATGCACTATACATATAAATATATTATTTACATACATTAAATAACTTTAAAATCTAGTGTACAATAAGTTAATTATGGCTTTTACACTCTCTTTGGGTACAAATATTAAGAGGAAAACAATTGAATAAATGTTCTGCGCAAATTATACAATATTGTTTAAGCAAAGCAAAAAATCTTTTGCGGCGGGTATCATTCATACTCATAAGTATAGGTAATAAGCTTAACTTGATAAGGTAAGCGGATATACCTAATTATTACGCACACACACCCCATTCATAATGACAAACACACCCAGTATACAGAAAAATAAAACATAAATGAAATAACCTGTTATAATTACTAGCTGTTCCGCGCGGCGGTTCCACTTGCGATCCAATAGATGGCATTAGTGTGATTTTTTTTAGATCGCGATTACATTAAGTATTTTCTCAATTTACGTAGAGTCGTGTTCATACCTTTGATTGAACTGAAAAAATCTCTATATAATTAGTGTTTATATGTTCTCTGAAAACTGTAATATGTCTTATACAAAACAAAAAGAAATTATTTTCATAACATATATCTTTTATACTTACATACATTTTTTAAAAAGCCAATCAACTTACTGTACATTACATAAAAACATCTACTTATTAATGAATCATAAAATAAATTATGAACACTTTGTCATACTTTCTATCTAATATTAATAATCAAACTTTAATAAAAACTAGATTTTACTTTCATAGAGGAATACTATTTTGTTCCTATTCTAACATAGCCTAGGTGGATAGCCTGCGGACACAGAAAGAATTCTAGATTTCGTAACAAACAGATTGTGTTAAAGTTAAGTATTTTAACTTTAATTAAATTTAATACAATATGTAAAGTCAACAAGAAAAGTTGACGAACCCATTCAATGTTAGCTTTGTTAGCTTCTTCTTCCTCATCGAGTGGATGGTCAACCTGACCAATCCTGGTTAGCTGAACGTGTGTTAAATTAAATTAAATGTGTTCATCAACTTTTGTAGTTGATTGTACGTACCTAATGTTAGGTACCATAGACTCTATTAATACTCGTAAACAGACTGTTCAATTTTACCTCTTTGACATTAATAAACTTTTTCACAACTGACATAAATATCATGTTGTTCATTTTTTAGTTTTAACTATGAGGAACTCTTTCTGTCTTCACAGCCTAAGCCCTTATTACTTAAAAGTTGCTTTTAATTGGTTATTAAGAAGAAAACAAAGTATTTATACAATTTCAAGTGCAAAGTTATATAGTTTTGTGCGATTAATATTTAGAGAAAAATGTTTAAGCGAGTTTAATTCAATTTGAAATTACAAGAATTTTGAATTTGTTTACAAACTAAATTAAACATTAATAAATAGGTACTTATTAATTTAATGAATAAAACTCGCATAAACCGTTAAACGTTACGTATAAAATGTATTTTATTTCAAACGCACGATTTTCAAATCTAAACTCAAGTAACTGTAAAAGCTTTTCACGTTACAAATCAGTATTATCTTCAATACTTTTACACTTTTAAACACATAAATAAAATCCATATTGAAATTATATTTTTAATATACCCCAATTTAATACGGGTTACAATATAAATATTAATATAATCGTAGTTTTCGTGTAAAAACATTGAAGTATGCCCTATTCTCTTAATCCACAGATCGCGTCCATAGCTCGACTAATGTATCGAGATCACGAAACTAATTCCTAATACTTATATTATAGCAATCAGATAAACCTGAGTACACACTTGAATACAATAATAAAATACAATGAAATTCGAGAATTATTGACAAACTTTGATACTGATGTGTACTAGGTTTTGTGTGGCCCTTGTTTTCTGTAATATTTCGTATGCAAAGATAAGTATTGCAGTTGAATAAATTTTAAGATAAATTTTTCATCAAAAAACTTAGTAGATACCTAAGGATGTTCACAATTTTGAACATGAATCGGAACCACAACAATTATAGCATTCTAAACGAAGCTATAGTTAAAACATGGCTTGTGATTACTTTAACTGGTACCATTATAAGTACATACATAACTTGATTCAATAAATGGCCTTAAGTTACCTTTAGAAACCTTTTTGTTAATGTATATCTTTAAACCTTACACCATTGAAAACAAGGGCCATTACGTATCTCACTAGGGTTGCACCTCGCAGTGGTGTATCCGCGGTGGTGTGACACCACTGTGTTTACCGTCCGTGGCACGAATGACAGCACTTGTCCGCGTAGTAAGGATAGTGGCAGAGCCTGGCCTGGACGGCTAGCATGCAGTTGGGCAGCTTATCTCTGCAGGCACCTGGTGGGCAAATACAGAGACAAAGTTATGATAAAGTATGAGCACTAAAGATTACATTGGGTTGAAGAGCTTGAAGATCTAATTTGAGCTTCAAAACATGATTTTAAAGTAAATACATTCGAGGAGGGTAGTGGCTAACTCTAGTTTCGTAGTTATTAAATCCTAATACTTAGATGTAAGGATTGCAGTACCATTTGAGTAGAAATGCACGTTATTTCATAATGGCGGTTTGTATGAAAAAGCTTTTTGAAGAGGCCTTTGGCGGCTCAATAACTCTGACACCAGGATTGGTCAGGTTGGCCATCCACTCGATGAAGGAAAGAATGAAAAAGCTTAATTGAGTAGTGTTACAAAGGAACAATAATGCAAACAAGTTTAATGATATACTGGTCAAATACAGTTGTACAATGATTTGCTTCACATTTTATAGGTTACAAAATGCCGTACCTTCTTTTATTTTATTTCTTACTGCAGTAAGGTAACTAAAATATAGTAAGTACAAGTGCTCTAGGTATATAACTCAGTATATTTTGTTCCATATTTGCAAATAAAATTGGGTAACATTTTCATACAAATAAATTCATCACATCGTCCAAATATTTTCGCTTCAAGTGTTTTGGCAGAATATATTTCCATCAGAGATTTATCGCAATACCAACATAGCACAAAGATTTTCGCAAGCTCAAACATTTCTCGTTCGTGATTTTACTGATCTCTTTTTATTAAATCACATTCCTGGAATATCTATATCGGTTTGCAGAAATATCACGCACGTGCTTTAGATGTGATTTAGGACAAAATTCAGATCAAAACCCATTGCGGGTTTAAGTCATCTGGTGCCGTACTTGTTGTCAATCCTTTCTTTCATTTACTTGGTCCACTTATTAGTAATCTATTTCTAAAATAGTTTCACCCAAAACAATAAACAACCTAACAACAATATGAATATTGCTTAATAATATTTGGGTCTAATAACGCAATATAACCTCAACCATCATAACTACTATTATAACGTATTTAGGTTAATACTATTTCTATTAAACGGCACACAGGATTTTACTGTCAACCTTTGTCAAGCAGAAAATCTTTATAATTCCCTTATTCATGTCCTAGTGCTTAGTATACACTTGATAACTGTGGGGCCTTAGGGATCTGTCACTTTGGTATTGTGAACCCTTTTCATAGCACCCTTTTAATACCCAAAAATACTGAATGGGTAAAATCAGATAGACGCTATGTGTTATCAGTAAAGACTCACCTTCTTTGAACGGTCCATCCCTGCTTAGAGTATTATGGCTTTGGTGTCTTGTCACCCTTTGTTGGGGGTCCGAAACTGAAGAAGAGTTTTATTCAAAATTAGGTATTATCTTAATTTAGTTTTTTAGTAATATTAAATTAAATGTCATTATCCATGTGGTTAACATTAATAACCTCGTCCATCATATTCAAACTTCTGTCTTCTATATCATTGATAATTTCCAACTTCTACAATGTGACAAGGTTTTAAAGTACGAAGAATTTTTTGGACCAGATGTACATCACGAGTTAGATGGTAATGAGATAACATTACATCACAGTCACAAGTAACCCTCCACAAGAACCTTCAAGTTACCTGACGGCGCCGGCGCAAGCACTCTGGGCTTGGCAATAGGCCTGGTGGTGCACCTCGCCGGGACACATGACTTTTTGGCCGCGGGCCGTACCCCCGGACAGTCGGCGTCTCGGGCCGCCCCGCCTGCGCCCTCCGCCCCGCCGCGCGCGCACCACACCGTACGAGATTGTACCCCGGCCTCGCATGGGCCTTGGCACTAGAGGAGGAAGCATGGAGTTAAAATGGGCTATAGGATATGTATAAAAAGTATGCAGAATAGAAAGGATATAACAAGACAATAAGCTGAAGTCAGAGACTCTGGTCCTTCGTCGTATGGACTACTTGGTACTAATGGATAAATATATATTTTTTTTGATGTGTTACTACAGACTGAGGCGTCCGTACCCTTTGTCAGATTACATTTTGTTTTTCAGATATTTTTTATAAGTAAATTACACACTAAAAGTAGACTAAGAGTTAGTTTGGGTTAAGTTAGTAAGTTTAAAACAGGATAATAAGAATAGTAAAAGGGACTTCTGACCCCTTTTTGCTTGTAAATGAAATGTCCATATTAAGTCTATAAAGTCCACGTATCTTTCTGGACATCAGAAGTATTGAAATAAAACGCATTTATGTTTGAATTGATCTTGGAAACATCTAATTGCCGTTTAGGGAAGATACTAACCTCACTCCAATCACTCAAATACCACGAGGGATTACACTTCTCCCCACACGCCCGTTCCGTCTCTGGTTTGGGCTTCGTGCAGGAGTTGTCCCGGAGCCTTCTCCCGTTGCCTCCGATGCAGATCACTCCTCGCACTTGTCTCCCACCACATTGCGCTGAACATGGTGACCATTCGCCTGAGGAACAAATTATAAATTAAAACTATGGTGTTCATTCAACCAAACTACGTGTAGGGTCGTAGGTTTTTGGTTATCACCTTTTTTTTAAATCATAATCAAAATTCTGAGTTACAATTGGATTATTGTAGGAAACAGGATTGTCAAAACAGGTCTTTCAAGGCAGGGCTCTGAGAAATGCCATACATCTTAATCTTGTACACTGATAATACTCTGATGTATCCCCATGCATCAGAGTATTATCAGAGTACAAGATTAAGATTAGTTTTAGTAAAATTTACATAATGTATACCAAATCATTATTTAAGATCTTTACCACTAAACCACTGTGCGTCGCATTGTTTTCTCACTGAACACGTTTGTGTGGACTCGGGCATCCTATGAGGCACGCATCCAGTAGGATCTGCGCATCGCACACCTCGTGATTGCACTCCACCACCAACACACCAGCCAACGCACTGAAAACATTGGTGAAATCAGATTTTTGCTAAATAGAACTAATTTAAGGATGAAGCGTATAAATTTCTTCTGCTTTTACCTCAGACCATTCTGTATAAAGCCAACCTCCAGCTGCACTGTAACTGTAATTAGGACTTTGTTCCGGCGTTCCCTCAGTGATATTACTTGTCAGAGTAATGGCTGGTCCTCTGAAAGTGTCAGTATTGTCTTTGGGTCGCACTTGACGTCTAGTGTCAAGTCGTGGTAAGCTTGTCGTTGATGGTGTTCCATCGCAGTTGGGGATGTCGCAGGGTTCACTGCTTGGAGGCATTGGGAGGGGACATTTTTGATCACTGATCTGCAACAATAAACACAATGTTGGAATATAATCATTTGGGAATCCAGCTAATAGGATTGTAATAGTTTAGAGGTAAAAAGAATAAGTACCTACCTTAGTGATTCCTCTGTTATGGTCCTGAACACATCCCACAATGCGTGTCCTCGTGGCCGGCCCACACACTGGGCAAGGTCCCCACGCCGCCGCCCTCCACCTTGGAGTGCAAGGCGCTGTTCCACATCGTCTCCGCCGAGGAGCAGGCGCCGATCCACTGCAGTGTACTGGAGAAACTTCCTTTTCTTTATCCCCAACTTCTACACACCTGAATTTACCAATCTGCAGCCCACCTCCACATGTCCTAGAGCACTTCGTAAAAGACAGTATCTTCCAAGCAAATTCCCTATCTCCAATGACATTGCTTTCGATTTGGGCTCGACTTTCCAAGTTTCCTATATCTGGCTTAGCCAGGGTAGGCTCAGGTTTGTGTTCCAAGTCTCTCAAATGAGGCTCGGTGTTGTGGTGTCGGTGGTGTCTGGTTATCTCATGATGGGGCGAAGGAACAGGCGGTATATCGTTGCTGGTAACGTCTGATGTGTCGGTAAAATATTCGTATTTTATATTCGGATTTGGTTGGGTGTACAGAATCTGAAAGAAGTTTCCAATCCATTTACTAAATGAAATATTTGTATCTAAATGTATATATAGTGTATAAGTTTTGGTGTCGATATAACCTTACCATAATATCGATAGGTTGGTGTAGTGGTCCAGGTGAAAATACATTATCCAGGCCCGCAGACCTTGTATAATGAAACCTGGCTCCGGCTGCCTCGTACACGCCGGGCGCGCTCACAGCGAACTCTCCGTTCATGATAAAAGAACCATTGGTCAGCTTCAATGCTAAAACAAAACAGTCAGGGATGAGCAAACCTAAAAATACTGGTTTGGTTTAATGAGAGCATCCAATAAATTACTTGCTCAAACTAAATTGTTACCGGCTGCGTCATGCAAATAATTAACCATCAATTGCGCAGCCGGCTACCTCCATTTATCTCACAATTTGTGGCGTAGGCGCCTCTATTGAAGAGTTACGCCGCCGCTGCGCATGTGCAATTCCGATTAATCGATTCGACATCGATCTTTGCACTAGAGAACACTTCATTTTTCGATTAAGGCCCGCGCCTGTGGCCTACTATTTGATGTGGATCACGTTTTCATAAAGGATCGATATTGACATCATTATGATTTCTAAAGTGTGTCACAAGGCCAACGAAACTATTGTGCGAATGTATTCATAATTTCTCATTAGAATCTGAACAGCCAATTTGGTTAAATAGGTCAGTCTGATTTTTCTTCTAATTGAGCTGCATCTTCAACGAGAGCTAGTTTTAATTGATTTACTGGTTCACAACATTGACTGATGTTTATTTAAGTGATTCGAGGTCTTCCGGTATTTAACAAGACTGGAGAAATAAGAGTGGTTAGGAATCTATAAGTATTTGTGTCAGGAATTGTGACCATGGAAAAGTTACGCTTTACTGACGTCAACAGTTATAAAAAAGTTCATAAACAATTTTTTCAAGTGAAATACAAATCAGATTTTTTTGAGAACTACCAACTCTGAAAACGAGACTATTTTATAAGCATACACCTTCATATTATGCAGAAAGTATTTTTGAAATCTGTTCACAAACGAGGAAGATCAGGTAACAAACATACAGAAGAATTGAGCAATTCCTTCAGTCAGTTCAAAATTAATTATTTACCTATATAGTTCTCGCTTGGTAGTATCTCGGAGACGTTGAGTCTGCAAGCGCCCTTCGGTACAGTGGTGACGTGGGAGTAGCCCAGCGGGAGACGAGGCCTCGAGAACAGCCCCGAGACCAGCTTGTGGCCGCAGGATATGTCGCGGGAGTCGGTTTGACCCAACACACCCTCTCGGCCTACCACCTGTGGACAAAACAGAAGAGTATTAAAAAACAAGCTAGGGCAAAGATCGATTTGGTAAGATCGAAACTTAAATTATAATAACCTTATTTTATTTGTTTAGAAAAACCTGAAATAGAGCCTTCTATTCAAATAATAAGTATTATTTTAGCTATACCACTTTTATACTTTCTTCTGTTTAAGCGAACACTACACGGAAGAGCGAAGCACTTACTGACACTTCTCTATTTCGCGGAACACTACTCATTTTGAATTTAAACTACGTTTACGGATACACTTCGCTTTTATTTTTACATTTTTATTCAGCTCTTTTAAGCCTGATACAAACTTCATTTCAACTAGTTTTCTAACTTCTTGAAAATGTCGTACATTTTTTATTTGACTAAGTTTTACTACGTTTTCGTCGCATTTATCTACGAATTTAGAAAGTAGAATTCAAACAAAGCACATTCATCTGTACTTTAACGTTTAAGTAGTAAAAACTAGAAGTTCACGATGACTCAATAAAACTATACACTGTGGGGTTTTATTGAAAATAAATGATATATTTAAAGCGGTAATAAAGTGGTTTATTAGTCACGCAAATAAGCGTAAAGTGAGATGAGTTTCATGTATTAAGTTATCAAGTTGAGGGCATTAACTACGGTGCTCAGTTTAACGCCTGACAACCAGGACATTTCAATGCGGAGCGAACCTTTGTGCCTTTCTTTTGTTAAAAGAAAAACATTATATTAACTCTGATAAGTTAATACGGAAGATATGATGTTGATAAATTCTGTATCTCTATTTCCTTAACTTTTCAAGTAGTGAATTGACTCTCTATGCGGACTATACACGATCAAGTTCACCGTCAAGTTCGCAGTGGACTTGATAAAGCGTCCAGTAAAATTTGAAGGTGTTAGTAGACTTGTCATTGTCATGCATTCCCATAGACATACACCGTCAAGTTTCCTGGACACTGCATCAAGTCCACTAAAAACTTGATGGTGAATTTGATCGTGTATAGCTCACATTAGTTGGATTAAGCGATTGAGCATGTATATAAGCTGCGAGAATATCAAATAGGTTCGCTCGCTCACTCGCTCTCGCTCGCGTTCTATTAAGTTGAGTGAGAGTTCAATCCAAGCGTGACGCTCAATGTAAGTTATTTTTATTATATTTCTTCAAACATAAAGGTATAAATATAAAAAAGACATAAATTACACTATTCAAACACAAACGATTCCAATACAGACTACCAAACAATAAAGCTGTTGACTTAATAAAATTTATTACGACCAATTCAAAAGGATATCAAAACTTATACGCTCCATTACGATGCCGTTCAATGCGCTTGCGCAGGTAATCTCTTACTTAATCTAAGTAGAAAAGACGACATTGTATAGATTCAGCTTTATTTTACGAACAAACCCAACTTTGTAAGGCCAATAATTTTAATCCTATTAAGAATGTGAAACACACTTACTTGAATTAATATGTTAATATTATAGAATTATCAATCGTATTATGTCAATTATCCATACTTTGTGATGAGTTTATTTCCTTTATATGCCATGGGACTTCACTTTGTTTGACTAAGCTTTATATAGTTTACTAGCACCGCCGCGTGGTTTTACCCGCATTGTGCCCGTTTCCATGGGAATTTTAAGATGAAAAATAGCCTATAAACCTTCCCGTTGAAAGTGGCTATCTATTACAAAAAGAATTATTAAAATAAGACTGATAATTTCCGAGATTAGCTCGAACATACTAACAAATTTTACCTCTTTGTAATATTATATAGATAGTAATGTTTGATTTCAAAATAGCTGGGGTGATTTCAAAATATGTTATAAGTAATACGGTTTTTGGACGAGGTTAGAGGGCATTATATTTTTATATAACACTATTAGGAAAACTACTTACATCCTTCTTGTTATCATCCTTTTTATAGTTTGTTTATAATAAAGTTTAATAAAAATATTTTTTATCACACGAATTCGGTCCCGATTTTATAACAGGTAGGAATTTTGGGTATTAATACAGGGTGGGCAATATGCAATGAAATTTAAGCCTTATTATTGAAATAAAAGCAGAAGTTCATACATAATGTAGCTCTACTAATAAGGAAGCTATAAAAATAGATATTTGTTCCCTTCAGTGAGGTACCATACCATACCACAAATTTTAGTTAAGATCTATCTAAATTGAGGCATTCCCATTAAGAGCCTCCGTGGTCTAGTGGTTTGAGCGCTCGGCTCACGATCCGGAGGTTCCGGGTTCGATTCCCGGTGGGGATATCTCACAAAAATCACTTTGTGAGACTGTCCTCAGTTTGGTTAGGGCATTGCAGGCTGAATCACCTGATTGCCCGAAAAGTAAGATGATTCCGTGCTTCGGAGGGCACGTTAAGCCGTCGGTCCCGGTTACTTTCTACGGATAGTAGTCGTTACATGAGCCAGGTCAGAGGCCTTTGGCGGCTCTATAACTTTGACACCAGGATTGGTCAAGTTGACCATCCACTCGATAAGAAGAAGGAGGCATTCCCAAAGTCTTATAGCCCCTAACGACGACAACCATGATTTGTGACAAGACCATCAAATCAAATACTTTAAATAATGTATTATGATGCTTTGTATGTCTTGTAACATTTGATCAACGTTCTAGCTTGGGACTCTTGGGAGCAACAAAGGATGCAATGTCACCGAATCGAATAATTCTTCTTCTTCATCGAGTGGATGGTCACCCTGACCAATCCTGGTGTCAGAGTTATTGAGCCGCCAAAGGCCTCTGACATGGCTCATGTAACGACTACTATCCGTAGAAAGTAACCGGGACCGACGGCTTAACGTGCCCTCCGAAGCATGGAATACGGAACGGAATCGAATAATTGAAATCCCCACAAATGGCAATTCCAATTTCAAAATGTTCTAAGCAGATGCACCATTTTACAAATGGACTAACAGTCATACAAATGTGGTGTGAACTACAAATCTAACGGAGATGTCTCAAACATGTGCAATTAGTAATCGGACCAATATGTCGATAGGTAATTAGTTGCTGCAAGTGACGCCTGCCATTTGCAGAGATGGGCTTAACAATGTTACTCATATAAATTACAAATGGGAGTATAATATGCTCGTGTGCTTTATGCAATATCAAAATTATGTTTTAAAATGAAAATAATTGTATCTATTACATTTTCTCATATTCTTTCTTCACGAATATTTTTTGTCCAAGGATTCATTCATACATGGACCTTCGCCCACATGTTATCTGAATATAACAGTTACTATGAAATTTCATAAGATGAGTGCTTCTAACAAAAAAAAATCGGTTCATTGTTAAAGTTGGGTTATTTGATCTCACCAAACTAAAGGACCCAAAATAGGACTCTCTTATGAAGTACTTTAGCTAAGATGTTTCTATTGGGAACTATTAAAGTTGCCAAATAACTTCACTTCCTTGATCTTTGATATTTATTGCATTATAATAATAACTTAGTCCAGGAAACTAATAAAGATTTCCCAAACGTCCATAAAGAGCTAACGAATCTTGAAATAAGTATCTTTGTTAATTGCAACATGAATCATTTTAAGCGCCAATGATTCAATCCGGTCCTTTTGTGTCGCAGAAATTAATGTTATTTGTTACTTAGTTAATGTGTTGGTTCTAATAGATTTACGATTATGTGTGTCTGCTGCCATACCATGACCTCTTAGATGGCGTCTCAAGATCCAAGCAGATCAGTTTAGGTTTGCGTTTCAATTCGTACCATGACATTATTAAAACAATATCGCACTTGAATTGCCATCGCTTTGAATGAATGAACAAACCATTTTGCTGATTGGCTAATTGCGTCACTTCCTCTTAGAGACTTCCTCTCTCGTCACTTCCTCTCTCCTAGAGAAGTGATTAAGGAGCGTTCGAAAACCTCAATAATTAAAATGACGGAAAGTTACGGTTTTTAAGAGAACCTCATAAAAATGATAAGTATTATTGAAAACAAACATTGGTTTGTTTATACACACGATAATTATTTTTATATAATTTGTAATCATAAAATGTTTGAACTATAAAGTTTTTGTTGCTCCAGAAACCAATGGTATTTTTAATTTTAAACAGACATCCAAAATAAAATTACGATTTAAGTGTTCGGAACGTCACTGAAAGTGGCATTTCATTTTTGGCAAAGATCATAAAATTCGTAGAATATAAAATAGACATAGATTAAAATATAGACATAGATTTATAGACATAGATTAAATATATTATTATAGGTATATTTTTAAGCATTTAAATTATTACCTTCAAGCTCGTTTGATATAAATTGCGATTGTTAAAGATTTATTTCTATTATGGATTAACCAGGAATATAAGTTAAGTCTCAGAATTCTAGAGCCTTGTGCCTCGTCGCTCTCGGTTCTTTGGGGAAATTCGGGATAAAACAAAGCATATCCTACATGTTTATATTGATAGTCATGTTTACCCTCGTAAATACCTACCTACCTACTCGTACATCCCCTGCACTCGATCCACACTATACAGTACTACAACCCGTCCACGCATGTCTCAGTTTTCACCAAGTGTTTGGTGAGGCTATATCGTGTAATAACTAATAAATTCTTCACTCTCTAATCATTCAACGGGTTCGACTTAATCTTAGTGGACATCGCCTCAAACGTCGATTAACTTTTTCTTCGTTAATCTCCAAAAGCTCAAAAGTTCCTAATTTAATATAATTAATTTAATTTTTAAATGCAAACTCGCACATTTTAATCAATTCTTTCAGTGGAATATCATTAAGTTATTTGCACAAATGCATTGTTTATAGTAAGGAACAATTAAACATTAATAGTTAAGTAAAGTACATACTTATTGTTGTTAAAAATATCAACAAAGGTTCAATTTATGTTAGAAAAATGTATCTTTTATTGAATTGCTAATTTTGACAGCTGAGACGCTTTACCAAAGCCGCAATAGACGCTCATGGTACCAAATGAATGAATGAAAACATCTTTAGTATGACAAATAGCGAATCAGTTTAGGTGATCTGCAAAGCAACTACAATTTGTCACTCATTGATGTCATGGTACGAAAACTGACAGCGAATCAGTTTAGGTCCGCATTTGTATCGCGCTAAGAGGTCATAGTATGGCTCCTGTTCTGATATTATAAGGGTGTATCGATATTTATAGTGCGTGTGTTAGCAATTTTCTTCGCAAGTATGAATATGAAGATATTTCATAGAAGTTTTACAATAAAGGAATGTCACAGTCACAACAGCAGTGCTGGTGGTCAGCTATTTATCTATTTGACAAAAGATTACAAAATAATGTATAGTCTAAGAGCAAAGAGAAGAGAGAGTTAGTTTTTGTTCCAACCGCGGTACGTCAATAACTTTTGAGGGTGACTCCTTTATTTACTGTCCTAAATGTTGTGTAAACAAATTTAATATTGTTTTCCCAAAAGATTCAAAGAATTCCTATGAATCATTTGGTATTTTAATTTAAAGGAAAATATTATGAGTTTATTTAGAAACTTACTCCCATGACTCATTATACATTTGTTTAACTATTATTGCCCCGTTCTATTATTGCGGTTTCTAATTAAATTACTAGCATTTGAGGAAGCTGTCTGTATTGTCATACTGAAATAAGGTACAAAGTCGAATTGGATATTACAGAGGGAAATCAAATATTAAGTAAATGAAGCCATTCAAATAATACTAAAAGATATTTTTATTTAAACTGAAAACTGTTTGTTAATAGTGTCTGATAACATACTCAATAGAATTACAAGTAACACGTATGAGGAATAAGTATATGTAGTTTTATATGTAGGTCTAAAGAAAGAGAGCAAATGTCGTGTCGTACAGCTAAAGAGGGTGGCATGGAAAGTGGAAAAAACTCCATTGAGAAGAGCTCAGCTCTTATGCTTAAGAAGACATAGGCTAAAGAAATATAAGTACCAGTAGTAAGTACCAAACAAATGAATAGTAACCTAAGAATTTAAATTTTTCAATGGAGTCCAAACAAGTGAATACCAAACAAGGAATTTAAATATTTCAGTGAAGTCCAAAGTTCCTCATAGAAATTTTTATTGAAATGTTTCCAATTGATCAGCTATTGTATAAATCGCAACTCCTAATTTATTTAATGAATAGAAAAATGCTACAAGTGTAATCATTGACGCCTCTTGACAAGCGTAAACTCGTTAGCCATTGGTTTTATTGAATAGTTTAAATGTGAATTATGGTTGTGATGTCAGGACGAGTAGGAGCCATGTGGTTAATAAAAATTCTTATACTATTTGTCACATTGCTTGAATGTTTCGACAACTTGTCATATTCTCTGATTAATTAGGAACAATTGAAAGATGTGATGAGTGACCTTTTTAGTTTGTTTAAAGTTGTAATTAAGGATCTAGTTATGCAGCTATGTAGTTAACGCTTATTTTATATCGATAAAATAAAAATAAAAGCTCTAAAACAAATTTGCCCTTTGTCAGAGACTCTCTGGTCACAGAAAACTGAGGTGGTAAGTGATTATACAAGAAAAAGTTAAAATGTCACTAATCCATATACAACGAAAGCGGTGGGCTGAAATGTCTGAAAAAAATTACATGAAAGCGAATGATATTCGTACACGTAGTTTCAATTTATAATACAAATAATGATATGGCTTAGAACTTTAGGAGAAACAACATACTAATATTTTGTCCACCTTTTATCAAACATTTTCCAGATAAAGCAAGTTCGACACTACATTCAACTATTGCACACACACACACAGTTTACCAAGTCAATGTGTGCACAATCGAACGTCAATCACATATTAGCATGACACAAGTGTACATTTGATAAACAAATACAATGTCACTGCAATCAGGTTTTATTCGCAGATGTGACTTTATTACTTTCAATTGTTGTCGTTCATAGAAAGAGGCAAGGACGAAACGGTTAGGTTAAGTGATTTCTTCCAATTTTGTCAAGTGGGTGGTGGAACAATTAATAGGTGTACTTATCAACCTGTTACAAATGTAACCTGTTCTATATGTTCACCTTCTACACCACAAGACACACATACCGACCTGCAGGAAGGCGCGAGTTACAGCAAGAGTCCCGTCAAGTTCCTGGAGGAACTAACCTGACAGTTTAGTGGTCAACTTCATCCCATCATCATGCGCAAAATGGGCGTAACCAGGACGCCTAATTGCGGAAGAAGCGGTTATCAGTAAATAAATAAAAGCCTTTCATCTTTCACTTCTTACATGTACATGAAAATTTTCAAATTTATATTTTATGTTTATGACAAAGTAGTAATAGGTAGCTTATCAGAATTTTATCTACCTAAATCTACCTAAACTGTGACTATCGAGTATTAAAATCAGATAATACTTAACGAAAAATCTTGTTTGCCTCTACACATAAGTATGTTACATTTTCGTGTTGTTAAATAAAACTTTAATTCAATACTATTTGTACTTTTCTGACGCACATCCAAATAATTGTTATTAAAATTGCTGTACATATTTACAAAATTACTCATTAAACATTCCGTTATTCGGAGTTCAATTCCGATCGTTATTTACATAAGTGCTTCCACATTATACCTGTTCATTGTTACCTTAATTAGTTGACATTTAATTATCATACCTGACGAAGGTAAGTTAAATTACGTCCCCTAGAGTTATAAATACCAGACCCGAGTGCCGCGCTCGCTTTGAAGTTGAACTAGCATAATTCCTTATGCACTACCAACTGAATAAGTAACGTCTGAATCCCCAAAGAGGCTGATGGTTCGTATCCATCCATCTAAATTGGAACTGATCGCTTCGCTGGCTTCACTCACTTCATCTGAATCTCCTAGATTTAATCCTGATGCTTTATTTTAGGGATAAACTGTCCAGACATTACACACGAAACAAAGACAATGGCATTCCTAACGATTAAGACGCCGATTCTAGATTTATAGAGCCGAATATTCAGGTCGGGTGAGCATCTGAATCAGATATCGTATTGTAAATTAGCCTGTGATATAGTAGGCTGTTAGACAAAGGTGCCTGGGAGTGTGCGGAGCGCGGTGCGACTGCGACTATGCAAATAGTCAAACACCCATCTGTGTCGCACGATCACAACTGGGTCGCGAAACGTTTATCGTACAACATAATAGCTCTTATTCAATACGAATAAATACAACAATCTACAGAACAAACGAAAACGACAAACAATGAACCGCTTCGCATTATTTAAATAACCCACGTTTATTATACAAATTGTGAATGTTTGACTAAACCAATGTAAAGTAATAAATTACGAAGATGACCAATTATGATAGTTGGTATAAACAGAAAAATCGTGACTAAGAATTTGTAAGTTTGCATTTTAAATACGTGATGTCCGTTTGTGAACAATATCGCGGTTGGTTGGCGCCAACATTCTTCGGAATTGATCCAAAGAATGTTTCGGCCAACATGTGGTGTGGTAGGCAGCGGGGATCGCGATCACCGCGGAATAATTGTTGATCAATGGCCTATAACCGCCCTGGAATTTCAACTACATTTCCTAGCAGTGAACACGAGCAAACAGTTTCAATGTCAAATTTTACGATTCGCAAATGAAATAACGCGCGTAAATCTATTTTTTCCAAATTCCGATCTCACTTTTAATCATGGTTACATGTTTATTCTGTCCACGACCATTTTATGTTATTGGTTACAAGAAATGGCTCGACATTACAGCGAGAGTGAAATAAATTGCCGTTGCATTTGCCATTGAATTTAGCATTGGCTTAGATGACGGTAATAATTCAAAATTGAACGTCTAGACATCATTACAATTTGTTATAATTCATGGTTTATATTATTTTAAATTGAGCAATTGAACTAATAACAAAAATACCGTATCAATGCAAATACTTATATGTAATTTAGAATATTAAGTTTCTCTTTGGAATTATGGTTACAATTTTAAGTATTTGCAAGAGAATGGTATATAACACTTTAAAACAGGTACATTATACAGATAAGAATATCATCTACTAGTTTTTAAAACTGGTTAAAGAATACTTAACTATGATTTATAGAAAAAAGATATATTTTTACTTACCAAGGAGATGAAGATGAAAACAAACGAAACTCGATACATTTTCGTTCACTTCAAAATGCACAATTCACTTCTTACACTTGGCAAATGCAATCTTTGCCAATAAAGAATTAGTTCACTAAAGTTCATTCACTTAATTTCCTTCAAAACTGAATACTAAGATGTTAGTCTCCATCAACAAACACAAATATTAAATAATTAATCATAGACAGTTTTACAATACTGATAACCTATATACTGTATTTATACTTAACTAACAGCGCCGCGCGGTTTTACCCGCGTTGTGACCGTTCCCGTGATCATTTCGGGATTTTTTATACATATAAACCTTCTTCTTGAATCACTCTATCTATTTTTTAAAAACCGTGTCAAAATCCGTTGCGTAGTTTTGAAGATCTAAGCATACACAGGGACAGACAGACAGCGGAAAGCGACTTTGTTTTAATACTATGTAGTGATTATAAATTGATTTCGTATCTAAGATTAGAATAATTGCAAAAATATTGATAAGATTGTACTTGTGGTGTGAGTATTTTGTTTTTATATCTTATAATGTGATTTGTTTTGTGATATGAGATAACAATTTAATTATATTTTTGTCTTTGTTACCTTTATTTAGTTTTTACCCGACTACCGTGAAGGAAGTAGTTATGATCTTGACCGAAATCTTTATGGCGTATTACCATTTTGACAATGTATATATTGTTAATCATATATCTTTAGTAAGCAAAAATCATCAGTGGGATGTAACAATATCCACGCGCGTGGACACACGCGGGCGCCGTTACGAGCGGGCGTCACCCGCGCGGTTTAGCGGTCCTAGCACTTTTGTATGCAACCGTGCAGGTTGACACAGTAACAGGCCTAAAGGAACTTTAGTCGGTAGCTTGGATACGATTATTACTTACTAATTTTCAAAAATTAAATCACGGAAATGTACCAAAAATGCATAATAACATCGTCACAAACTTATGCATCTAACTTAAGTAAGTCAAGGGAACAAAAAGTGATTAAAATGACATTCGATATTTGAATGCCTGTTTTAGTTATCAATGTGCATTCTGTTATCGTTCAATCTGTATGCAAAACACATTATTACCTACCTAACGACATTGGCTGATTGATAACGTATTTAATTGAATATCGGAATATTGGGATGAAATGTCAGTAGAACTTAATAGGTACAAAATGTAGGTTGATATAAATTGATAGGTATAAAATGCAGCTGAAAAGTGACTTGATAAACTCATACGTAAGTTCATAACAGGTAAAACTAGGCAAAATTTTAAACCGCATAATGATGTGTTCATTAAAGTATTATGGGTCAATTACATAAAGTCATTCGCCGCATGCATCATGCGCTGACCGCAAACGTGTTAAGAATACGGTAGTCTATTTGGGGACAGCAACTATGACTTATTTTTTGTAATTTCGAATATGTATTATGGGTTTATTAAATTAAAAGTAGTTCACCGCTTGCGGTGACCGTAATCGTGTAAAGAATATGGCGCCTTTTGTAGCGAGCTACAAGAACTGTTACCCTTCTTCACGATTTGGATTCTTGTTATTATAGACAGAATATTATAAAGAATATTCATCGAAAACCTGCTTCCTTCCTACTTCTCAAACATGGCTCGGGTTTGAGATCACCAACCCGCATACTGATATCTTCAGTGAGATAGGAGGCCTTTGACCAGCATAGGGACATTACAGGCTTAATATTTTACTTTAAATTACATCTTAATGTAACTACGTAGTTAAAAACAATGCATCTGTACGTCATCAAACGTGCAAGATTACATGAAAACCATAAAAATTCTTTCGTAATTTGTCTAAAGATAACGGATAACAATTTTAAGCGAACGCAAACATTTGGCAAGATAACAGAGCGTGGTTACAGATATATGCAGTGTTATTTTCGTATATTTTGGTTGGTTGACAAAAGTTTATGAAAAATACTGTTAAATCTTCTTCATCGAGTGGATGGTCAACCTGACCAATCCTGGTGTCAGAATTATTTAACCGCCAAAGGCCTCTGACATGGCTCATGGTAAAGACTACTATCCGTAGAAAGTAACCGGGACCGACGGCTTAACGTGCCCTGTGTAACGTGTAACTGTTAAATAAGGTTAATTAATCATTCAAAAATATAAATCTAAGGCGTTTATTTAGAGAGAGTTCAATAGAACTTGCGTTATGGCAATCGCCGGTTACGTGGCACCTGACAATGTTTTTACTGCAGCTAAAAACCCTCGAAAACTTTTTACGAAAATCATAATCAGGTCACCCATTTAACAAATAAAATACACTCACACACACACGTTCACACTTAGTTGCAACATTTGTATTATTCGACAGCTGCAGTTTTTTTGCCAACTGCAGCCAACTAATATACTCTTTACACTGCTGCAGCCACTGTATGTTGCAAGCGGCGAACGACGTATTATTATCGTACCTTAAGTACAAACTATCCCGATAGACGTAAGCCTATACCCGCCTTATTATATCTAGAGTTACAACAATTGCACAATAATTATCACAAAATTAATTAAAACTATAACAATGAAATCTAGTTTAAACAATTCTGGTTCAAATTACAAAAATTTCAAAGAAATATGACTAATTTGTACCATTATATCCTTTTTACACAGCTGAGTAAACTCTCATTTGTTTTAAATATTTGGTATAGATACATACATAAATATTCAAATTATTTATGCCCCAATTCAGGTAAATATTTTTAAGACGAAAATAAGAGAATGACAAAACTAAAAAGAAATATATGATGTACTTGATGTACAAACTTCCACCGAAAATTTGCTTTGACAAGTAAGTAGTTTTTTAAACCGCAATTTACTTTTCATTCAATCAACTCAAATATTTAAAAAAGCCGAATCTTACAAGAACTTTTATATTATGTTACTTGCTGCTACGGAAACCTTTCATAGGCGAGTCCGACTCGCACCTGGCGGCTTTTTTTCTACCCAGTACAGTCTATCAGTATTTAGCCTACAACTCATACTGTTCATTCAGTGCTTACATAAGCAATTTAACTTTAACTATCTTGTACTAATATTTGATATTTTTTATTTTAGTTCCGAGTTACCTTATCCAGCGTTACCGTCTCACTTAAGATAAAAATAGACATTATACAACTATGTATCGATCGTTAAAAATATCCGTAGTAACATTTCTGCTATGAAAATAGAAGGATATGAAACATCAATCATAAACTGAACTTTTTATATCCCACAAATCATGTAATGTATTTTTGTGAATGATATAAATATACATTTAGTTTACGATTCGGGATGGAAACCTTTTCAAGGTCAATTGTTACCGTTAGGGCTGTAACTACTGCTTATTTAAAAAGAGATATAAAATACCTTATCTACTGATATCTATACTAATGTTATAAACAGGTAATATTTGTAAATTTGTTTGTTTTTATGTTCGAGCAAATCTCCGGAATTACCAGTCCGATTTGAATAATTCTTTTTGTAATAGATAGCCACATTTAACGGGAAGGTTATAGGCTATTTTTCATCCTGAAATTCCAACGGGAACGGACACAACGCGGGTAAAACCGCGGGGAGCTGCTAGTTTCATATTCAAGCTACATGCCGAGTTCGCTGCAGTGCAGCAGTGTAAAGAAAACGGTAGTCGGCCGCAGTCGGCTAACGACTGCAGCCGTCGAATAATAATTGGTGTTTGCAGTTGACGGACAACCTAGTGCGGCGTGTGTGTAGTGACTGAAGTAGATTGAAATAAGATCAATGACCACATTAGGCGTACGTAGTATGTGCAGTATAATATTCTATTACGAACTATCAGCTAACCTGTGTTCGCAGAGATATCAATACCCCGTTGATGAAGTTAGTTTTACGTCAGAGACTATATTTATAGCTTTTAATTCACACATGTCCGTCGGAAGGTTAGAATAACAGTCGCTACATATATAAACGTTTTATTAGTTGTCTAAACCTATCAGTTATTTAAATATATTAGTTAATCCATTCGAATAGCTGCGGTTATTTTTTTACACGAACCATCAAATAAAATAAAGTTTGAAACGGCTGAAACGACTAACATTCATACGTTTGTTTACTATCAGATGACGCCAGCAAACATGAGCCACGAATGTTTCAGCGAATTGAATTAAAATGTAGTAAAATATTGGACCTGAATGGTTTTGTAAACACGGAAAATGTGCGGTTATTTTATTAAATTATTAAATGTGATGTTTTATAGTTTATCGTTAATTTATATGAAAATTATTTTGTAAACTTCAGCCTAGGTTATAATTTAGGTAAAAAGAGGCCGCCATTCAGGTGGAACAGTTTGTTTAGGTTACCAAAGTGGCTGCTAATGATTTAGTACTCTTTCTTAGGTTTTTATGAATACTTTTTGTGAATGGATGATGCGCTTGGCTGCGAGCCAGAAGGTTAACACGTTGTTCACGCATTTAACATCACCGAGAGTGTTCTTTGTATCAAACACAAATTATTTTCGACACACATAAATCAATACGAAGACTCGAGCCTTCCATTGTAACTTTTAGTTTAGTGTGAACGCGGCATAATCGTAAAATTATTTTGATGTGGCTAAATAAACCAACACTCTGATTTTCGAAACGAAACTTTTATCTCAAATATTTAATGTATTTTTTATGGGTTTTCTTTAGTGTTGTCAAGGTTATTTATTGTTTTTCTTGTTGAAATTGTTTTGTGCTGAATATAATGAATGGGATAGACCTAGTTTTATTGCTTTGGATGTTAACAATAACTGTAATCAATAGATTGAAACAAAGGACTAACTGTTTCGCTCATTGCGAGAGATAAGAGTAATCGTTACCTGCAGTATTGTCTTGCCTTAGTTGTTCACATTTCAAGCGTATCCCGAAAGTGTAAAGGATACTGCAAGGAAAAACTTTTCCTCATTGAGCCTTTTTCATTTTTCAAGATATTAAAATCGATAATACAAAATAATCACCACGCTTGCTAACCTAACGAAAGTAAAAGTCAAAGTCAAAGTCAAGTCAAAGTCAAAGTATTAGCCTGTAATGTCACACAGCTGGGCAAAAGGCCTGTATCAGTAAAGTGAGGAGGGTTAGGCTTAATCACCACACATGCTTAATGCAAGTTGGTGATCTCAAACCCGAGTTATGTTTCATCTAACCTAACCAAGTCGAATATTAACTTAGAACAGAAATTGGAATTTAAACGCTGTACTAACACAAGATATAGCTACTCGATTGAATGGTTTTCTTGTACCAAATATTGTATCATTTTAGGATCGTCTTAACTTACAATCGAATCAGAATTAATTTGAATTATTCAAATCAGGACATGATTGTGATAGTAACCCCACTGACCTCGGCGTGTAAGAAAAAGGACTATCCTCACAAACACACAATAAACTTGAATATATTTAAATATATTATAATAAGATAATGATCAAAAGCAATAGAAATTCAATATCTATACATCGACAAAATACTTAATACAAAAACGCGCTGAACAACATAATTACGATGCTGTTAACGAACTCATTACTATTAAAATAAAACACGTATTCGCGTCAAATATTTGTGTTGAACCGATAAATTACATAAAATTTAAAGTGTCAATGGCAATGATTTAAATAACTTATCTTAGAAGTTAAATAGAATTTAGTCATATACATAAGTACTTATATTAAATTTTATCTCAAATTATGCCTCAAGTAGTTTTTTAAATATTTTAAATTACAGTTATTTTAATGGCAATAAACTTGAATTCAGATCGGAGTTAATATTTTTTTCAAATAATTAGATAAAAGCTCACAGCATACTTTTTAATTCATCCACAAATAATATTGTCTTCTTCCACACTTTCGATTTTTGTACGTACACATTATCTATACTAATATTATAAAGCTGAAGAGTTTGTTTTGTTTGTTTGTTTGTTTGTTTGTTTGTTTGTTTGTTTGTTTGTTTGTTTGTTTGTTTGTTTGTTTGTTTGTTTGTTTGTTTGTTTGTTTAAACGCGCTAATCTCAGAAACTACTGAACCGATTTGAATAATTCTTTCACTGTTAGATAGTCTATTTATCGAGGAAGGCTATAGGCTACATTTTATCCCGAAATTCCCACGGGAACACGGGCACAACGCGGGTAAAACCGCGGGGCGCTGCTAGTGTATACATATTTATGTAAAAAAGATTGAAAAAAACATCAAGTCAAAAACATTTTTTTTTAATTCAACGAGTGAATAAAAAAAAATATCAGAAACAAAAGACAAACATTCCCAATTTAAAAACAAAAGTACGTACCGATGTCGAATATAATGGAACAAAAATACGCTATAAATCATGAGATTCAATTGAAAAAACTAGTATTTATTAGTCAGATTAAAGTATCCGATTGTAAACCAATTAACGGTCTCACACCTCGATCGCTACTCAATCTGGCGGCGCCTAGCCTATAATTAACATAATTTTTATATTGAGTGTTACCGTCTGGCCGATAGGTAAAATGGTTTGATTACACACAATGGGTATGATTGATAAACGATTTAGAGATTTATTGTTAGATTCAATTATTAGACTGGTAATATAAGATAATTATACATAACTTCTTACAAACATGCCTTTGAACAGTAGTAGGTAGATACAGTGTTAGTAAAGGTATTACTTTACTTTACTTTTATAATCTCACTAGGAGCGCCCCGCAGTTTTACCCGCGCTGTGCCCGTTCCCGTAAGAATTTCGGGATGAAAAATAGCCTATAACCTTCCCGTTGAATGTGGCTATCCTTTACAAAAATAATTATTGAAATCGGATTGGTAGTTTTTGAGATTAGCGCGTTCAAACAAAATCTTCAGCTTTATTATATTAGTACTAGCTGCGCCCCGCGGTTTCACCCGCGTTGTACCCGTTCCCGCGGGAATTTCGAGATGAAAAATAGATTTTGTCCGATTCTCAGACCTACCCGATATGCACACAAAATTTCATGAGAGTCGGTCGAGTCGTTTCAGAGGAGTTCACGCTCCCCGTGACACGAGAATTTTATATATTAGATAGTAGATGATAGTTCAGGACTGATGCAACATTAACCTCTTCTCATCAAGGTAGGTTATATCAAGGATCAAGACAAGCCTATGTAACTCTAGAAGTGTCCCAAAACTTCCTTTTCCTACATTTGTTGCTATTTCAATTCTAATGTGTTTTCACTAGTCATTTAATTGCTAAGACAGTATTCTTAGTATCCATACTCATATATTCAATTTTAATCTCGCTAATGCCCACATTAGCTGGATGCCAATGCGTAAGTGTGATCGAATAAGCAAGAGTATTAAAATTCCTGTCCCATGAACTAAAATTAGTAAGCACTGTAAGCTCCTGCCGGGACTCTACATAATTTTCATATAAAAATGTTAGCTTTATGTATTTCAAAAGCATGTAATGAAGGTTGTGAGCAAATAGTGTATTTAATTACATACGTACAAATGGTTTCTCACTAGAGACTGCTAACTTCTGATTAATTTAAATATTAAGTAAATAAATATAACTTCTTATATTTGGTTGCATCTTTTTGTAGTGAACTAGAAGCGGTCCCGCGGTTTTACCCGCGTTGTGCCCGTTCCCGGGGGAATTTCGTTTTTTTAATACATTTATAAACCTTCCTCTTGAATCACTCTATCTATTTAAAAAAACCGCGTCAAAATCTATGCATGTAGTATTTGCATTTATCGCGAACAGACAGACGCCGGGGACTTCGTTTTATAATATGTAGTGATATCTAAAGATACCGAAATTGCTCTTTACAATACCTACGGGAGTTTTCAAGCAGAAAAATCCAAAACAATTTAACACTTACACCATCATAACATTTATTCGTAAAGTGTTTCACAAAAATTTCCACTAAATAAGCGAGATATTTTGTATCTCGAGCAAAATTGACATTAAAGATAAGTCGTCCCTTCTTAGGAAGTAATTTAGGGCAAGTAAACGTTATGGTATGGTTTAGGGCGGGCGAGGACAGCGTCGGCAAACGTTAAGATATTTATTATATTTTGTAATTGACCCATTTTTTCATAGTAAATCTTATCTTTTGATGACATAGAAAAGTTTTTTGAAACTGAGTTTTAAAGACTTTGAGCGATTATTGTTTGGGATATAATTGTGTCTTGTGGGATTAACTATAATATACATATAATATGTTTTTACTAGCAGTGCCCCGCGGGTTTCCCCGCGTTGTGTCTGTTCCTGTGGTAATTTTGAGGTGAAACGTAGCCTATTTACTTTCCCGTTGAGTATGGCTATCAATTACAAAAAATTATTGAAATCGGATAAGTAGTTTTTCAGATTAGCTTACAAACAAAAAAAGTTTTTTTAAAACATACTTTACCTCTTTATAATATTAGTATGGATTTGGAATTTTGCAGATAGGTATTAACATAGAGACTAGTTTAAAACCACACGATTGGCTATTACGTATGTATCATATGGTTTATCAGTGAAAGTCTTTGGGATTAAGCCAGCTATACAGATACATGATACTTAGGTACTCATCTTTATGTATTTACCTATTTAAAACTAACAGCGTTCTGTGATTTCTCTGAATTTAAACCAAATCCTATAGAAATTTGAACACAATGTGTTGTGAGTGTAACGTTTCTAATAATCATTAATCCAAATCCGATAAAAAATGTCGTAGTTCGCTTCAAAGACGAACAATATCCGCCAATCCCTTTCGCATTCATAATTTTAGTTATTTAAGGTACCTACAGACTAAGATACAAATCCAAGGTCACACGTTAATCCAACGCAGTTCGTTTCCATAGCTACATAAGTCACAATCGTCAAGTTTCCTCGTCTATCCGCGGCAGACATAAGATCAATTTTCATCACTAATTGTCCGCAACAACAATATTCAATTGAACGATTGTTTCACGGTACATCAATTTTTAGATTCCGCGTAATTAATTTGTTCTGTATCGAGTTGCAAAATGTAGGTGCGTTAATTAATATACGAGGCGAATGGTCAAGAGTTCCATTGCCACGGTCGTTGAGAGATCTTGGAATCGTTTTAGATGCAATGTTTGCAGCACAGTTATTTTGTAGATACTATGTTCTTTAAAAGTTAGGTCTTCTAGATGTTTTATGTTCTTAAAGAGCAATAAATGATTTTTTATTTAGGTAACGAATGACTAGGTAGATATACAAAATAAGTTTATGGTAGAATAAAGATACAAGTTAAAACAAAGCTTTAAATGTTTTCACCTAATTTGTCAGTGCTTGTGGCACATCGTTTATTTCGATGCAGTATTTTTATTTGAACGCCAGTTTCCTTGCGGTGATTCTGAGCTATGTATGGTAAAAATAGGTCGAACCAATTTTTCGCAGGGGGTTTCAAATTTTTAACTTAACTTTTTGTGTCAGCGAAACTAAGGTAAATGGAAAACCATGAAAACAGAGTACGACAACACTCATAGTACCAGTCTTCCCGGAACCAAATTTGGCGTTATCCGTTCGAAATATGATACTGTAGTTCTAGGTAACATTATTAAAGCGAAAATTTTCGACCTAGCCACAATAGGTATATTTGGGAGCGTAGCTAACCTTACCCACACCTCTAAATCAACGTAGGTAAGTAGACGAAGTCAAAGGATACAGGTACTCTCCGCTTCATCCATCCCTTACCGTATTTTATAAAAACAATCTTCCAAAATGCTCGCCATTATTTTAACAGGTTGTTCAGCAGCCCAGAATTAATCCGTACAATGTGACGTGACCTTATTTCCGAAAATAAAACCGACGTATTTTAAAGGCTAACTCCGTTTACGCTTAGAGTGTTCGACGTTAATAGTAAAATAAAAAGTTATGGATTGAAACCCCTAATGGTGCGAGGGAGTGTATTAAAGGGATGTAGCTGTGTCTTTAAAAAATAATGTACCTATAATGCGTTTTATTGGAGATTAAGGAAGAAATATGTACGTTATTGAGTCAGATAAGAATGTAAACCTAGAGGAAATCTAAAAGCTTTTCAGTCTGAAAGAACAGAACAATATCAGCTGACTTCATCCCTAAGAAAATCATAGGTAATTTTAAACGTCTTTCGATGAAACATGACTAAGTGAGAGTCATGGCTAAGTATGGAGTCTTTAAGCGGTCTAAAAGCCCAACGTTAAAGTTAATTGCCAACGTCACAATCCAAAAGTAACTGTCATATTGCGGAGAGAGCTATTTTTTCTAACCAACACACTTTAGAATCAATTGATGTCTTTCCCAATGTTCTTTGTCTTTAAAACGATTAACAAAAAACAATCTATGCCGTTTTTAGCAAAAGCATACATCACTACTGAAAACAGTGCGTCTAAATTAATTTTGATGATTCATAAAAAATATGGAGATTTATTATTACGTGCTCCATATGTTTTTGATTAAGAAGATAATTTTTAATTTATTGCTTCACACAACACACAATTATGTATGTTAAATTATTTCTGAGCTCAATGAACATCTTATTTTTTGATAAATTATGATTTAATTGTGCGATCTTGGGAGATAAGATACCTTGGGAGATTTATTAGATTTTAAAGAACATACAAAGTCTTAGTGGGTTAAGAATGCAGGAGAATTAGTAGTTATCTTTATAGCTAATGGTGAAGTTTCTATTGCTTAGCCAATTAGGTAGCTAGTTAAGTCTGAGGAAGGTGTACAGTCCAAGCAATTAAAAGCAACTAACACTAACTAACTTGTGAGTTGTGACGCTATTTTTTACGAGGAGTTTTCAAATAGAAAATTCCATTTCCATGAAAAAAATACTTATAATGACCAGAAAGGGAGATACGAATCCCATGCCATGTTTTATAGTTTGTGCCTACATGGTGTTGATACCAAATCAAATTTCATTATTACATGGCAGGTCACTCGCCCACAATGTATAGGACAGAGTAATCATTGCGCTTTAAACTAACGCAAAATTATATTGTATGTTATTTTGAACTACAGTCATCCTATCAAGACATCCTTTAGATAGAGAGATGTTTCAATTTTTCAAGTTGCGAGGTGTTGAGTACAATCGAACGCAAGTAATTTGACATGTGTGACGGTTGCGTTCTTTTGTGCTTGTCAGCTAGCAAAATTGCTAAATCTAAACCAGCGTTAAAGCGCTACACTTGATGGAAACTCCGTCACAAATCTTCCGCCGATGCATGTTATTGCATATAATTTGACAAGCCCGTTGGCACAGTGTAACCGTACGTGAATTTGTCCGGGTGTTTTATTTATTTACAAATAGCGGGCCCACTATTCGGAATATCGGTCGCTCCGTCGATTTGTAAATTAAGTATATGCAAAAACATGTATTGCATTACATCGCTGAGGCTCCGGGGTTTCTGTTACCAACGGAGTTTCCGCCCAGTGTGTCTGAAGCCTTATGAAGATTTATTTCTAAAAATACTCTCCGAATATATCCAATCTGTGCTCCCATCGTTACAAATAAACATTGTCAGTTCAAATATTTGCTTTAAGGTAAGCATGCCGGCCGACAATGCCCTTTCAGATGCAAATGTTCAGTGCGCGTGCGACCTACATAGTTATTCTCTAGATAACACAGAGTATAGAGCATAGATCCATTGATAACATACTCTACGATATTGGGCAGACCTTGACGAGATGTATATACTATCTACTGTTTATCTAGGTGATAATTTGAGAAAATTACGATATGTGTGCGATAAGTTATATTTTCAATATAATATTTTGTAGGTGTTTTTTTATTTTGTTGGAACAGGTGGTTATGTGTTTTTAAAGATTTGTATGTAAAGGTTTATAATGTATTTACATTACATTGAAGCTATGTAAAGTATTAAAATTACACAATTTTTCATGACCTTAAATATACAGGATGTTGTTTAAGTTGGGTAACTTATAATTAAATTATTTAACCATGTATGTTTATTGTACAAGTGTCTACTAAGTTACTTATTGCCCAAGACATTGTACACTGCTCTAATATCAAATGTATCGTTCGTTTATAACCATGGGGTTTATAAAATTGCAATCCGTTTTTGTTCCTGATTCACGAATTCAACATAACTAATTCGATTGATTGATTTCACGATCCTAATATCATCTGTTCACGATCTTCTCTTGCTCCTGATTTACGAATCTACAACGATCGTAATTCGATCGTACCGTACCACGATCTTAAGCTATACCTTTTTGTCAGACCACATTTAACTCTTTTAATAATAATTTTAAGCTGTGTATTTTTTTTTTAATAGTTTTTTTAACCGGCTTGATGTGACTGGCATTCCTAAGTCCTAAATTTTTTTAAACATAATTTGTTTGGTAAAAAAATAATATATTTAACTCAAGAACCAACTGCTAAATAGTGCGTTTTTAATGTCAATTTTCAATCAGAGTTCATTTCGATTTAGTCTCCAATCGATCGGTTTGTATATCCAACTGAGATAATCATAAAGGTACTCCTAATCCTGATAATCGGACGATACAAGAGATTACGATTACAAAGGAAGTCAGTACGGGGGGCGCAGCTAGTCTTAATATATTAAACCGATTTTCTATTCTATAATATAAGTAAGTACTTAAGGAGATAACTAGGCATTACCAAGAAAAATATATTATAAAAAATATCAAATTATACATTGATTAGATTACCAAAATAGTGTCGTAAAATTACCATAACGCCAAATTAGGTAGTTCGTGATGACTTTTATATTGAAATTAAAGAATAAATATATATTTTATATTGATTTATTTGTTGGAAATTATGTTATTTTACCAATTTATGAGTATCAGGTTTAACCGTCCGTTACATCGATTATTCTAATATGGTTGACAAAACGACAAATATGAAATGACAAATTGTTGTTGATAGCGTCATGTGTGGTCGGAATGGTAAACATCAAAGAACTTGTACATGGACGAGTCTTGACAAAATAATATTGTTTTTGGGAAAACCAAAGAAAAATATCTTAGGTCGATATTTTTTGTTTGGGTTTCCGAGAAGTTCCGATTTTTTTCTCGAGTACCTATTAGGTAGGGAATCTACTCTACGAGTTATCTATCCGGTTATAGACTTCATTTTCAACTACACCACGTCCAATACATCTTTTTATCACACAATATTTATAGTTCAAAGGACCATCATTACATCTTATATATAAAATTCTCGTGTCACAGTGTTCGTTCGCGTACTCCTCCGAAACGGCTTGACCGATTCTCATGAAATTTTGTGAGCATATCGAGTAGGTCTGAGAATCGGCCAACATCTATTTTTCATCCCGAAATTCCCGCGGGAACGGGTACAACGCGGGTGAAACCGCGGGGCGCAGCTAGTAATATATATATTTAAGATAGAGTGAATTGGCCTGTTTGGCTATGAGCGAGTCATTTGACATGTGTAACTTTTGGGTGCTATCGAACTCGCTAATTCGCATTTCGCCAACTTACAATTCACCAATTCGCTCAAACTAAACCAGACACCTTATGAAAGAAGAGTTTCAGCCAGTGTTGTTTAAAAATAGGTACTTTGTCTTGTTTGAAGATCAGATGAACCTTTTAACGTGACTCAGTAGTTACGCAACAGTAAGTGGTTTCTGCATTGTTGTTGAGCCCTACAAAAACGTTCCTAAATTTGGTAGGGTCAAGGGCCTTTTATCTATCCAATCGTAACTATATCAGTTAACAAGATATGTAATGGTGAGTAATGCAAAATGACGGGGCAAAAGTTTGTGCGAAAATATGCAAATAGTAGTAAGTACTTGTGTATGTGTTTGTGAGGACTTTGCTCTGTAGCAGGGTCAAAAATATAATAATGTATACTGTTGTAAAATATTAAAATATCGATTCTTAGTAGTTAACTGTATCGAATCTTGTTAGCAGATTAGTTTTGAGTTCAAATGTATACATAATACATTTTTTGTGATAAAAATTTACTTTGAAAAATAAAAACTGTAAGATTAATTGCAAAGCAAGGTATCATATTTTTAAGTTAATCCATACAACTGTTTATATCTCAATCGTAAGTATTATTTCACTGTTGCCAAGTGAACCACAGAGGAACTAATTAAATAAAACGCTACACTTAATTAAGTAATCATGTTAGCAATGGCTTACGATACAACTAAGAACACATTTAACCAGTTTTCATTAAACAGCATCGCTTTTCTATAATCAAGCGCCAAGATTGCTAAGGGGAACATATTTTCCATAATCAGGAACCAATTTTCATGCCACAGAGAGAACGTAAATAAGTACTATTTGAAGTACTCTGTTATTTGTATTGCGATAAGTGAGTTCTTAAACGTACTTTTATCTATACTACGCATATACAGTGTTCTTATTTCGAATTTTTGTAAACTCAACTTCTTTTAGTAAAAAGTTATCTTTGAGTAAAAAGATTTTGGTAACGTTTTTTTGTGTGCTGAGTGACTTTTTTAAATTAAGAACATGTTTTTTTTTAATGTGCTGAGTGACTTTTTTAATTTAAGAACATTATTTGTTAGTAATGAATTACTTAATTTTAAAAGATAAATGTCCGAAAAGTTATACTAGTATTCTTAGCGTTAAAATTAGCAATTTAAATGTTGATCTTGACATAGAAGAAACGGTCTAAACCCGGCAACTCGTTAACGTAGTCAAAACAAAAAGCAATTTATTAATGGCACGTGTCTTATAGAATACTTTATTAATGGTCAAGATTTAATAAATCATTATCTCTTTAATCTCAACATTTGTCTAATAAATAATTATTTATTTAAAAGTAACATGGAGACTAACATCACGGAAAAACTTACAAATACAGAGGCAATTCCACAAAAGAGTTCAATTTTTTTTTAAATCACTTCACTTAAAGTATGGCTGAATGCAACTGTTTGCAGTTAAAAAAGTATAACTTGACAGTTCGTCATTTTCGCGCCAATTTTCCGGTTTGCGCGGGAAGCCCGTGGCCGTGTCGGATAGTGGAGCGAGCGCGCGCTCTCGTTGCGTACTGTGTCGCATTTGCTCCGAACCCCATCTTACTACCTTACAATTTATGTGCGTGACGCAAAAATGGACAAAATACATAGCGGTTGTTTCATAATACATACTTGGTGTGATTGAACGCACATTTACGGACAACGGTTAATTAATTTACGCACCTTGTTTTTTTATTTAGCACTCTATGGTATTACGGACTCTTTCAATTACTGTGATTAATTTTAAGTAGTATGTACATACTCACTACTGTAAAAATGTGTTGTTCGAATATTGAATTTAATTTAAGAGTTCTATTTTTGAATATTCGAGAAAAAAATCAAATAAAACGAGGGAAGTAAAATTTACAATCGTAGGTTACTTAAGGTTAAGTTTTAAAATAAACTATTTAAATAAAAAAGTTGTGCTACGAATTTTTAAATGTATATTAAAGGACGTGTTTCCTCACCTCCTTAATATTTATATGTTGTATTGGACTTTTTTAGCGGTCCTTTTTACTAAGTATTCATGTTTATTTTTTAATTTCATCGCGTGTCGTAGCTTGTATGGTAAATAGCTTTCGTTTTTCCGACGTGTTTCAAATATAGAAAGCTTATCACTTGTAGTTCAATTATGTTGCCGTGAGATCGTTTTTCCTTTTGAACTATAATTATTATTTTATCAAGGTGTTTTATGTATGTAAATTTATTTTATTGAATAAATTAAATAAGCTACTGCAGTTGTATCGTAATTTCGCCACGTTAATACCTATCAATCTTTATATTTATTGCCTTAATGTCTACCTGTCTAACTAGATAAGTAGACATTAAGCTTATTATATGTGTAATAAATACCTGTAATTTAATAGAAATTACCTTCTTTACAAGTAGTAAAAATGCTTTTACTATTTATTATGTAGGTACTTGTAAAATCTTGAGCAGGGCTATATTTGAAACAGATTTTTTTTATTGAAATGTCAAACTTAAGAAATACAAAAAAAAAACACAAGAAAAATCAAAAAGTATACCCACCATCTAACCGTAATTCGAAACTTCCTGTTTAAACTTACAACAGCAAGGAGTCTGCAATCACTCAATGACATACAGGTAAAGAGTATTCATGTTAGGCTAAACCAACAACTCTGGACGTTCATATTATATTAGTTAGGAGTTACACACATCATAAACAGCGGGGCTACTATCTGCACTATCGTACACGATCCTCGTTCCTGATTTACGAATTCAAAACAAATATTATTCGATATCATTATACGGTACTACGATCCTAAACCTAAGCCCTTTTTAGCCCCTGGCATAAAAGATGGGCGTTATAAGTTTGACGTTAAGGTCTGTGTGTGCATGTGTCTATATGACGGTACGGTAGCTCTTAAGGGTCCGTTCACACAGACCGGCTCGGAGAGGAGAGCAGATTCTTATCACGTTGAAAACAGAGTTTTTAGTATTTGTATTAAGGTTTATTTTTGCATGTGCACTGCTTTTGTGATTAAGAATGCTTGAAGGCGCTTGGTGTGAAATAATAAGAGGAGCTTACCGGCTCCGATCGCATGCTCTTTAATGCTCGCACAGCCGATCGGCTCCGATTGCGTGCTCTTTCTTGCTCGCGCAGCCGATCGGCTCCGATTGCGTGCTCTTTCTCGCTCGCGCAGCCGATCGGCTCCGATTGCGTGCTCTTTCTCGCTCGCGCAGCCGATCGGCTCCGATTGCGTGCTCTTTCTCGCTCGCGCAGCCGAAAAAACTTGGACTGCGTGGAAGACTGGTACTGCCTTTGTAGTGTACCCATCTAGCTCCGAGCACATCCGAACGGCTCCGAGCGCATCCGACCGGCTTCAAGTGCATCCGACCGGCTCCGAGCGCATTCGACCGGCTGCGAGCGCATCCGACGGGCTGCGAGCGTATCCGACCGGCTGCGAGCGCATCCAACCGGCTCCGAGCGCATCCGCTTTCAGGTCGCTTCCAGCCGGTCTATGTGAAATAGTTGGCGGCTCCGCTCCGACCGACTCCAAGCGCATACGATCCGGTCTGTGTGAAAAGAAAAATGCGCGCCGATGCTCTCCGAGCCGGTCTGTGTGAACGGACCCTAAAAGGGTGGACCGATTTTGAAGCGGCTTTTTATTTGGAAGCCAGTTTCCTTGCGGTGTTTCTTAGCTTAACTTAAGCTCGGTAAAAATCGGCCCCGCCGAGTTTGCGCAGAGCTTTATTTTAAATATTTAATTTACCTTATATTTCCAGTTCGAGTAGGTTAGTTTTGACACTAATCAATTACTCTTCGATTTGGTTTAAAGTCGATCGTGTTAAATAGCAACCCAACTGAACCTAACGACCAATGTGCAATATGCATTCTCAAAAATAGTCTTCCATTTTGACCAAGTCTGAAAGCTTAACATGCTCTCAAAGCATTGTAACGCTCAAGCAAGCCTCTCGAGGTAAAAGTCCCCAATCTACATACAACTACGCAAATCCAGTAGAACGACAATAATAATTTATTCTTCCGTATCCATTGCAAGTAAACTTGACCATTATCTAACACGACATGATTACTCGCAGTCTATCAGATATTTGAATAACGAATGGCGCGTCTTAGGTAAGTGAACGATAAAGTCGTCCAGATAATATATTTGATAGACAGATGTAATTAGCGGGGGGCTGCGGCAAATGGAGCCTAGTGATAACGGCTGGCCAGTGTGGAGTAAACAACGATGGTAGAGGACGGGGCCAGGGATGGTGGGACTGGGGAAGAAAGGGGGGACGCTGAAAAATGCGGACGAGTGGGACAAGAGAAGAGGTTGGGCGAAATAAGGAAAAGAAGGGGGCTGTCTGGGAAAATTGGGACGAACGGAATAAGAGACTGAAATGGGGAAAGTTGGAAAATTTGTGAAGCATTGAACAATAGACAGGTGTGGGTGGAATTGGAGACGAAATGAGAGAAAATGGAAAATGGGGAAGAATGGAACAATAGACAACGGTGGGCGGAATTGGGGAAGAAATTGGAGAAACTAAAAAAATTGGGAAGAACGGAACAATAAAGTTTCTTAAACCTTTACTAACTAATTGCCCCTAACTAAACTTCCTTAACTACATCCCTGTATTTGCGATTACATCTGATGTTTAAGTGGTTAAATGGGATTGCGAAATGCAAGTGGATATAAATAATACGTCTTACTGTTACTACGATACACTCCATATAACGTTGTGAGTACAATTATTTTGTTACTCGCTTATCTATATGGAATCTAATTCTGTGGATTCATTCATAACGTGTCATAGAGTTTGATAGATAAGATTTTGTATGGACTTGTAATGGATGTAGGTTTTGGTACTTGTAATGTTGGCTTAGTAGGTAAGGCAAGGTTAAAGTGATAATTATGCCCTCTACAAATAATTAGTGGGGTATATTCTACCGAATATAAGCCTTCCTCTTTGCCCCAATATATGCCAAATAATTCCCACTAGTGTGTTGCCTTGGTAGAACAGAGTAGAATAGATGTTCCGTGAATGTTGTATTCATAGATATAACCCAATCAAAAATATCTTACAAAAATCCTACTAGTATTAAAATTTCAAATGTTTGTCAGGATGTAGGTACTAGTATGTCTGTGGCCCTTTCACACAAAAGCTATTCAGCAGATTTAGATAAAATTTACAGAACAAATTAAAAAGATACATATTATCACGAAATTCCCACGGGGATGGGTACAACGCGGGCAAGACCGTATAAGATAGAACAAAAAGTCTATTAGCTAAGCACATTATTAAAGCTTAGTATTTATTCCGTAGGTAGATTGAAAAGGAATAACTTTATTGGCGCCACTATGAAATCTTATACCTCTTCAATTAACTAGGCATCTTATGAATAGAGTAATGTAACATAGAGGTGTGAAAATACAGAAGGATCTGCTTTATTTGGTGTCCTCTAATTGACCTTGTAGTTTTGCGTATTGTCTGATATTTTGTGTAGGTTATGTACTTGGCTACTGGTACTAAGGTACTGGATCTATTGTTATGTGAGTTTATATCAAGGCCGATTGAATGGAAATATGGTAAATATTTAGTTTTATATGAATGGAATACTGATTTCCTTATTTTTTGTAAGTATTGCAGAAGTAACTCTACAGGGAAAATATAATAATTAAGTACTATTATTCCTGGCATTTTTGGTGTAGGCCTATCAAAGTAGGCCCTAGTTAAAGAGAAGTTGCACTTGGCCGCTTGTTTTTGACTCGCCTACTCGCCGCAAGTAATCTCACTCACTCCGTTGAAGCGGGGCGGAGCTGTGTGCGATGTTCAATTGACCAACCACAACGCATTACGAAAAGATTTTGACAATGTCAATGCGTTGTTTGACATTCCCAATGCACCGTGATTGGTCAGTTGAGCTCCGCACCGCTTCTAAGAAGACACACATCAAATCCCATCTTAACAAACCAGCACGTGGCCGGTTCTCTTGTTGCAAAACTAGCTTCGTATGTGATGCTTGCTTTTGACGCCAATTAGCCGCTGGTAAACTCGTTCAAAGTCATCATCCAAGTTCCTTATCTTTCCATTAAATACATATTTTTATTACATTCCTCCGAGTCTGCAATCTGTTTGCTCAGCGAATATTTTGCACTACGAGTATTTCGATAAGAACAATATGTGCAATCATCTGAACTGATAATTGTGATAACGTTTGTGTACATAATGCATTCCATCGCTGTGTAACTAATTAATTACTGTCACGTGATATTTGTTTGGAGTAACAAGAATTTTGAATACCTAATCCTCTGGTATTATTCTACTTAAAAGGAGCAAGTAACTTCGAGTATATTAGTGGCTAACCCTGATGTTTGATTTTTAGACCGCGTTAAGGCCTCCGACGTGGTCTAAAAGGAGTTCTTCAAAATCATATTAATACATGTGTAACAGTGAAATTGGGTTTAAGTAGAGTTGGCATCATCATAGTCGAACCGAGCGTACTCGAATGATTAATCGAACTCTTCGGATCTGTCACCCGCGTAAGACTGCACGAATTCAATTGGGTCCAGTAGACTTGGCATGCCAATTATGGGTCATTATATAGACCCCCCGCCACGATGAGTAAAAGTATCAATATTTTAACTATAATCAATAAAACAGATATTTCGGAAACCGATTGATATATTGTATTTAGAAGAGCATTGATTTATGTGAAATGTAGGCAACAGGAATGTTTTATATGACACCTACGACCGTTACTGCAATATGTCGAATATCTGGGTTTTAACGTGATTTACGAGTAGCACAGCTGTTGGGACCTTTTACCTTTTACGGGGCACCACTATTTTGTAGCTACTCGTCCGTGAGAAGCGTTTTACCATAGCGTTTTATTAATAAATGTTACATGAGCCATGTCAGAGGCCTTTGGCGGCTCAATAACTCTGACACCAGGATTGGTCAGGTTGATCATCCAATCGATGAGAAGAAGAATAAATGTGCAACTGTCATCAGAACTGACAGTTGCAAAAAGAGATGATAATTGTAATATCTGAGGTGTTGTCATTTACACTAATTTTGTTTTTTCGTTCAGAAACTACCGATCCAATCTGAATAACTCTTTGAATAGATAGCCAAATTCAACGGTAAGGTTATAGGCTATTTTTCATCTTCAATCTCCTACGGGAATAGCTAAAACGCGGGTAAAAAGGTTTGCACTTCTTCAATTTTTCAACCTTTGGTCAAACAGTTAACAGTTAAATATTTTTCATGCAGCAGGTGCGCAGATAACTTTTAAAAAAAGCATAATTTTTGGTAGATGTCAAATTGATATGATTAATCATTATCGACCACCTACATAAGGAATTAAAATAAAACATTGAATAATAAACAGGTAATTATTAAATTGGAAAGTAATCAATACGAGTTAATGAGTTATTTAGCAAGTAAGTGTACTTTTTGATGTTAATTAATACTAGCAACGCCCCGCGGTTTTACCCACGTTGTGCCCGTTCCCGTGGGAATTTCGGAAATTTTTATACACATAAACTTTCCGCCTGAATCTCTCTATCTATTTATAACCGCATCAAAATCCGTTGCGTAGTTATAAAGATCTAAGCAAACATAGACAGACAGACAGCGGAAACCGACTTTATAATATACTATGTAGTGATGATGATTCAGGATATTATTACTACGCTCAGTATGCGATGCAACATCGTATTGTGTTTATGTGAACGAGCCTTTACTTAGTCGCACTTGCAGCTAGTAAAGCTCAATTTCAACAACGCTTTAGTGAATAGTATTCCTTCAATTAATATATCATCTTATTAATCCAATAATATCAGAGTCACGAGACTCTTTGTGTTTCATATCTATCATGGATGCCGTATTCGGAAACCCAACGAACCCGCAACCTTGCTCCCATATAATGACTAACTTTACCCAAACACAAATATGTTTATACCTTATCGGGACAGATTTCACAACAATTAACGCACTTTATGAAGATTGAGCGGTTTATTACGGTGTAAACATTGTTATATAATAGATAGATAATATAATTCCAGGTATTGTTGGAAAATCCGTAGTTTTGCGTAATCTGGTCTTGGTGAGGTAATGCGAAAGCTTTTAGATTAGTAAAAAATGGGGCGGTTTTCAAGCTGCGAACTGGTAAGTAAAATAAGACTTTGGAATCTGTTGAATAGCTGCATGTAAACTTTCTCATGTGAACAAAGCTTTAAGGTGGCTATAGTAAGTTATAGCGTTTAAGACATTGGTTTCTCCCCCTAAGAACAATGAAAAAGCAACGCCATTCACATGCGTATAGATGAAATGCAAACTTGACTGACTGATTGAATGATTTACTAACTTATATGTATACATCCGAAGCTACTAACCTAGATACTTGAAATTTAGTACAGAAGTTCCTTTCATGATGTAAGTGAGCACTAATAAAGGATTTTGCGATATTTAAGCCATAACAAGGGATGGACCTTTCACCCAAAACGAAGCGATCGTACTTCATAAACCTTCACAAAAGAAAATCTAATGAAAAAACCACAAAATAATTACCTCATTTAATTACTCGCGTATCATCTCATGTTGAGTAACGTTCAAACGATGCATGCGTGTGATTCAACTATTACTCTCGGTCAGTACGTTAACATGTGCTGCCAAAGGAATCCATAGACGAATGTATCTAATGTGCGTTCATTAGATCTGTTAGCTATTAACGAACTTTCAGATAAGAAGTCTGATTGATGACGCATTCGTGACGTCGTAGTACAGTAGCTTGTACTGTGAAATGTTGGAGGTATGTGGGATTAGTTGGATTGCGGTAAATATTGAGTAATAAAAAGTTGTTCGGAGTGTAAGCTATATTATGGATAGTTGCATCCAGATAGTTTTATGACATTTCATGACAAAGTCAATGGGAAGACAATAGTTTTATGAGAAAGTAGAAAATAATAATACATTATATAAAATAAAGAATATTTAATATAAATAAAAAATATTTATTTGATACGTGGTATAATTTTACCGAATATTATTTAAAAATTATTTGAGAAAGGCTTAATCTTTATATTATCTTTACTTACTTCACGAGAAGGTAGTGCACCATCGTGTACACCCATTTCTTTTAATTTGTTTAATGTTTGTTATCTCTGTCATACATAAAAGAACATCACCCCCCAAAATGTTTTTATCCCATTTTAAAATACATTTCTGACACTAAATGTATAAATTAATTTTGATTACTCTAGCCTATACCAATTACAAAATAATTGCATCATTATTGTTACAGCTGACTTTCTCTACCTAGTTCCTATTTACAGGACATTTACAATAATAATTAGGAAATGTGTCACTTGACTCAGCGAGTTATCTTGACACTATGCTATAACACTTCCTTATCTTATCAAATGCACTTGTCATGTCTATGCAAATAATGAAAATAACATATTTTGTTCATACGCCTACATTATTATGATCCAACTAAAATTATATTTATTTGTCTATACTAATATTATAAAGAGGAAAGGTTTGATTTTTTGTTTGTTTGTTTCGAATAGGCTCTGAAACTACTGCACCGAATTAAAAAATTCTTTCACCATTCGAAAGCTACACTATCCCTGAGTGACATAGGCTATATTTATTCCCGAAATTCCCACGGGAACGGGCACAGAACGGGTATATGTAACCCAAGGTATGAAAAACATGCCTAAAAAAATTGGTTATTGGCGTGCGCTACTAAATCTATTGATGATACACAAAAACAATGTTCTACACAATCAAAGTACATATCATTGCGAACAAATAAGTTCGCGAGGGCATATGTCTAACTATTATAGTTAAGACACAATAACCGTTTTAAGTTAAAATTAATTAGTTAAAAAAGGAGTGTAATTTTAAGTTGATGATATTCATATGATGATATGAATCTACATCAAAATAAATGGCTCTACAATCAAGGTTAATTATGTTTCTTTGTGTACCTCTTTAAATTATTAAAATCGGACAGTTAGTTTCAGAGTTATGATGAGAAATATCACTACATAGTATAAAATAAAGTCGTCTCTGTTTCGTGTCTGTTTGTCTGTTTGTCTGTATGCTTAAATCTTTAAAATTACGCAACGGATTTTGATGCGGTTTTTTTGTAATAGGTAGAGTGATTCAAGAGGAAGGTTTTTATGTAAAAAAATTCCCGAAATTCCCACGGGAACGGCCACAACGCGGGTATAACCGCGGGGCGCTGCTTACAAAATAGTAATGCTCGATTTATGGCTACTTACTGTTTCGTGCGGTCAAAGCGCGCGGGGATATACCTACCTACGAACTACGAACGACGAAGACGTGCTATGTAGGTATTATCCCGAATTCTTCCTCACATGAAATCTTGATTGTGTATACATATATACTCGCGCGAGACATGTAATATTTTATCCCCAATTTCCCACTTGAAATTTTGATTGTGTATATTCCTGCGGGAGACACGCAATGTTTTATCCCGATTTTCCTACATGAAATCTTGATTACCCGAAGCGAAGCGAGGGCGGGTCGCTAGTACTAAATAAGTACTGAATAAAGCGGTTAATTTAGAATTGAAACTACGTTTGCGGAACCGTGGTCACAGATGGAGGTTCCTGTAAAGGGATGGAAATGTCATATAAAACTGTAAAATAAAAGCGAAGTGTATCCGTAAACGTAGTGTTCGCTTAAAGAAGCCAGTATACAGGGTGAGCAATCCAAATGGGTCAGTATGGAGGTTTTGGAAACCATAACAGATAGCGAAATCTTGGCTTAGGAACCATGACGTTGATTTTGGTAAAAAGAAAAATTGCATTCATATACTTACAAAAATACGTGTACTCGGCCCAGGAATCGAACCTGGACTTTTTGAAAAAATTAAATTTCGTTATTTTCCTTTGAATATCGGTTATGTAGCTCTTAAATAGTAAATGTTACTAAGAAACATGATATCTAAAACTAATAAAATGCATTGTTTTTAAACAACGAAGTTTTATTTTTCAATACTTCAGTGCCGCCGCCCGGCCCTTTGACTTTGTATGGGGAAGTTTGAATATTGTTTAAGTAATTGAACAAAAACACAACAATAGAATTAATCTTTGCATCCAGGAAAATGGTTACCATTTTGAACATTTACTGAAATAAAATAATTATCTTTTTGTTGTGTTTTTGTTCAATTACTTAAACAATATTAAAACTTCCCCATACAAAGTCAAAGGGCCGGCGGCGGCGCTGAAGTATTGAAAAATAAAACTTCGTTGTTTAAAAACAATGCATTTTATTAGTTTTAGATATCATGTTTCTTAGTAACATTTACTATTTAAGAGCTACATAACCGATATTCAAAGGAAAATAACGAAATTTAATTTTTCAAAAAGTCCAGGTTCGATTCCTGGGCCGAGTACACGTATTTTTGTAAGTATATGAATGCAGTTTTTCTTTTTACTAAAATCAACGTCATGGTTCCTAAGCCAAGATTTCGCTATTTGTTATGGTTTCCAAAACCTCCATACTGACCCATTTGGATTGCTCACCCTGTATAGCGGTTAAGTTAAATTATTATTCAAGTGACAGCTTTAAAGAGTAAATTAAATTAATATTTTTCCATTCCAGGGTCGAGCGAAAACCATGTTTCCTACTTTTCAAACATGGCTCGAGTTTGAGATCACCAACTCGCATTTGGCATTTGGTGATTATGCCTAATACTCACTGTACTGATATCTTAAGTGAGATGATGAGGCCTTTGCCCAGTATAGGGTAATTACAGGCTAATACTTATTTACTTTTTCAAGACAGAATGTCAGACTAATGGAAATATAAACTTTACCTCTTTATAATATTAGTATGGATTTATTTGAAAGTAGGTCTTCGACAATAGTTGTAAATGGACTCTGAGTTATTACCTAGTAGAATTTAAAGCCGAATCGAAACTGACTCCGTTAACTAACGAAGTGACACGATTTATGTTTTTACTTCAGTTACTTTATAAATAAATCTTCAGTAAGATGAAAGGTATTTGACAGCAATTTGACATAACAAACTTAATTTGACAGTAGGTAAATAATAGTGTTAACTTTTATAAAAGAGGATTGTAGAAAAACTCTTAAATCGCTGATATCTACAAACTAAAAGTAATGAATGTAAGATCGAATGCAAGACTGCGGATATTTGTGCCCGTTTTTCAGTGAGGATCTTTAACAATACCTCTCTACCATCAATTTGTTACGGCAAGCCAATTAATTAGTTTGACTTTCAGGTTCGCAGGACGACTGAGAGCTTAGATTGAGCTGCAAGGTGAAGGATTCAACAGAAATTTATTTTGTAAGATGGCAAATAAATAAATATAAATTGAGATACTGTTGTAAGGTGGGAGTATGGGGTTTCAAGTGAAACGAACGAAGTACAGAGCAAGACTAACTTTATTACGCTAAATACCTGAATTATATACTGTCACAGAATACATACTCACTTATACTACTACACCATCCATCCAAGAGAAAAAAAAAATATTACATAGGTACATTTTTTTTTACATACCATAACAATACAAGATTACATTACAGATTACAGAAGATTACAGTTTTTTTTTTTTTTTTTCATTCATATATTTTTTTTTTTTTTACAAAGCAATACAACATGATAATGACAATACAAGATTACAAAAAATACATTTTTTTTTTTTTTTTTTTTTACATTCACCATATACGTTGGTTAAATTATTCAATAAAACATAGTAAAAGATAATAATAACTTCATAATTCATTGTATATATAACTTTGTACGATTTTTATGTACTATTTCTATTTTTCCATTTTTTAATATTTCTACATTGGGTGTTTTATCGTTAACTACTTTATAAGGACCTGAGAATAATGAACATAACTTGTTACCAGTTTCATTTTTAACCAACACCATATCATTAGGCTGGTAAATAATTGGATTAGTATATTTATCATAATTTAATTTTCTATTTTGTTTACATTTTAACAAATTGTTCCTAGCTTCCTTTTGTGACATCTGTAAACGATATTTTAGTTCACAGGGGTAGTCATCAAGGTTATACAATGGTTCTAAATGTGCGGTTAAATTACTGGGTAGTGAACATTTCTTTCCAAATACTAATTCATAGGGAGTAAATTTTGTTTCTGAGTGGACCGTTGTGTTGAAAGCAAATGACCAGAATGGAAGCCAACTACTCCATGTTTCAGAGTGATTGTCGGTTTGAATTCTAAGAAAAGAATTTAAATTTTTATGAGATACTTCCAATGCGCCTAACGATTGATGATGATAAGCTGTAGAGTTTAACTGTCTTATTTGTAATAAACTACATACCTCTTTAAACGTAGCTGCGATAAACTCCTTTCCTCTATCTGTAGTTATTTCTTTCGGCACTCCATACCTAAGGATAAAATTGTTAACAAAACTTTTTGCTACTTCTTCTGCTTTTTTAGATATCAAGGGATATGCCTCAACATACTTGGTTAGTTCACATTGAAGGGTTAAAATATATGAGTAATTATTATTATCAACTTCAAATGGACCTACTAAATCGAGATATACCTTTTCAAACGCCGTATTGGCAGTTGTTGTTATATTCATTGGTTCCTTTATCGGTAAGGAATGTTTCTGACGTTGACATTTGTCACATCGTTTAACATATTGTCTGACATCATTATCTAACCCAGGCCAATAATAATATCTTTTAATATTATTGATCATCCTTCTCATGCCAGCATGGCCACTGCTAGGCAGGAGATGGAAATCGTTTAAAATTACTCTCCTATCATCTCTGTTATAAATCGCTTTTACATTATTTATTATACAAAGGCGTGGGCCTTTCCTATTCTCCATACTCTTTATTTCTTTAATCAATTTCTTAATAAAATCTTTATTACCATCTTTCTTTATTATGCATATTTCGTTTACTTTAATATCATCACAAAATTTATCTAGTTCATTCACGAATTCGCGTCGCGTCATTTGTGAGTCTGAACTAAGATATTTTATATATATTACCTTTTTCTTTGAATCATAACAAAACGTTTCATTTTCTTGACATATATGTCCTAACTTTCTCAACTTTATTAAATCATTGGCATTCACCATACACATCTCTACTGATTCTACCGGTTTAACATGAGTACTCACGACTTTTGGTTGATCAGGCCTCGAGTCAGTGTGTACCATATCCAACGAGGAAGAATCTGGAATGTTATTCTTCTTTGATTGAGCTCGTGTCAATACATTAATATCGTAACACATATCCTTCAATTCTTTCGATGTTAAACAGATTCTAGATAAAGCATCTGCAGCTGCGTTATCCGAACCTTTAACATACTCTACTTCAAAATTATACTCTTCTAATAATAATCGAAACTTCATAAGCCTACTTGAAGGGTCTTTCATTCCGAATAAGTAAATCAATGGCTTATGATCTGTTCTTATTTTGAAATATTGACCATATAAATAAGGGCGAAAATGTTTAACGGCCCAAACTATAGCTAATAGCTCTTTTTCTATGACCGGGTAATTAGACTCTGCTTTATTCAATGTTCTACTAGTAAAAGCTACGGGACGTTCATTTTTATTTGATAAAATTGCTCCTATTGCCTTATTAGAAGCGTCAGTTTGTAATATAAAATGATTGTCTTGTGAAAAATCTGGGTAATCTAAAATAGGAGGTGAAATAATACGTTGTTTAAGTGTATTGAATGCATTCTGACATTGTTCATTCCAAATAAAATTTACATTTTTCTTACAAAGATGATTCAGGGGATATGCAATTTCGGAAAACTTTGGAATAAACTTTCTATAATAGTTTGTGAATGCAACGAATCTTTTAACTTCGTCTACATTCTGGGGACAAGGGTATTTTTCGACTATTGCAACTTTTTCTGGGTCGGGTAGAATACCTTCATTTGATATCAAGTGTCCTAAATACAAAATTTGTTTCTTTAGAAACGTACATTTAGAAGGATTTAACTTTAGATTTACTTTTTGTAATCTTTCGAATACATTCTGCAAATTTCTATTATGACATTCTAAATTACGACCAAAAACTATTAAATCATCCATGTAAATTAAACAGATTTCATTGTTTAGACCTGACATTGCCAAATTCATCAGCCTGGAAAATGAACTAGGGCTGGTTTTTAAACCCATAGGCATCCGACACATTTGGTATTGACCCGAACAAAAAGCTGTGTATTTTCTACTCTCTTTATCTAATTCGACATTATAATAACCTTGGTTTAGATCTAAATGTGAAAAATATACACTTCCAGACAACGACTCTAATATTTCTGTAATGTCGGGGAGCGGATGTTTATCGTCTTCTATGCAATTATTCAACTTTCGATAGTCTACCACTAAACGCCATTTTTTCTGTCCAGTAGAATCACATTTTTTAGGTACTAATAATACAGGACTCGACCAGTTGCTTCTACTAGGTTCGATAATGCCTTGTTTTAGCATTTCACTAAGTTGTTTCTTAATTTCCTCTTTATGAACCCTAGGCAATCTGTAAGGTTTTGCAAAAACTGGAGCAACATCCGGTTTTAAAGAAATATCGTGTTTATAAATATCCGTAACAGACAATTTATCTCCTGGCAAGTAAAAAATGTTTGCATACTTGGCACAAATCTTTTTTATACTCTCTGACTCTTCGCTATTAAGATCGTTTAAATTTAATAAAGAAAATAAAGATTTTACTCTATCTGAGGTATTCTCTGACTTATCAAAAGAGCAAATACTATAATCACTAAGACTATGGACTACTTTTGGACTAATACTAGCTAGTGAAATATTTTTATCAGTGGTATTCAAAATTCTAACTGGAACCATGCCATTTATCGGACTTGCAATCGAACTAGCAAGATAAAGACCATCCTGTAATTCCTCTGAACAAATAATACAGTCCGTTTTAAATTCAGTTTGAATAAAATGCACCGACTCACTGCGAGATGGCATATAAAATTTATCTACTTTACAACTACTGTTAATAGGTATCATAACGTTTTGTGCCAAACCAAAATCTAAAGATAAAATGTTTTCATTGAAGTCTACGGACGCCCTAAATCGTTCTAAAAAGTCACGTCCAATAATTCCATTAGATAATATGGGCAATGAATTAAATACAAAGAACTTATGCTTAATAACTTCTCCTTTTATAGATATTGGAATGTAAACATATCCGATAGTTTGTACTTTGCCCCCGAGTCCATTTATTGTAATACTATCTTCATGAAATGGGATATTCAATTGATTTACATGTTTATATGATATAGCTGATAATGATGCACCCGTATCGATTAAGAATGAATAAGTTTTATTAAGTGAAGCTATAGACAAATTAACAAAACAATCGCTACTACTGCTTAAAATGGAATGATATTGATTATTCACGAAAAAATTTGTCCAACTGTGGTTCTACATCCGAAGTGGGCTTCTCATGCTCATTAATAATATTTACGTAATTCCTATTCATCCCTTTACGCGTATTTCTACGATAAGATCTGTTGTACATACCTCGACTGTAAGCTCCGCGCTGTCCTTGGCCTCGCGACGACGGCGAGTTCCAACCGCGCTGCGATCTCCCTCGGGACGCGTGTCCTCTATGTGAAGAAATTGGACGATTGGGTCTTCCACGGGTATACCTAAGGTTGTTATTAAAATTTCTAGATCTATAATTTTGATTATACATACCCATTACCTCACCTGAAGAGGAGGGGGACGAAGTTTCCTCATCTTTGGCTGCCTGTATCGCATCTTTCAGCGAGCTGAAATTCCTAGCCGCTATCAAAGTACTGAGCCTACGATTTCGCAAGCCATCGGAAAACTGCTTAATCGCTTGTTTTTCATTGATAGGTTTCAAAACATTGTAGTTTTCAGTATTTCCGTCGGCTTGTGCAATCGTAAGGTTCACAAACAACTCCGTGATTTCCTCTCCGAAATCTGAAATAGACATGTCATTTTGTTTTGTAATATGTAACTTTTTTTGAATAGCCGTAGCCCCTTTACTTGGTAACAATTGTTTTTTCATATCAGTAACTAAAGCTTCAATGCAAGAATAATTATCTCGGAGACGTAATTTGGCAGATTGTGATAGTCTGCTTTTTAATACAAATTTAATTAAGTTATTTTTGCAATCAGATGATTTGAGCAAGGAATCGTAATACTGAATATTATCTATTAACTGCTTTATGCTCGCTTCATCGTTTGACATAACGGGCATTAAGGTCAAAGCCGTTTTTAAATCAAAAGTATCCATTTCGTTACAACCTTTGTTTTCAACACAATCGGCACACAAGTGTAAAATATCCTTATATAACAAATCGAACTTTCTACATGAATTCTCATAAAGCGATATCTCCTCACATTTAAATTTTCCCTCACTTATCTCTTTTTTGAAATTTAATAACCAACTGGTATACTCATTAAAAATAACATTCGCTTCCTTTAGCTTAATTTGTAATATATTCCCCTGTCGTCTACTTGGTCCAATTTTAATTAAATATGATTTTACTTTCTTTAATTCTTCATATAACTGATTTAAAACAAAAGCCATAACTTACCACCAATATAATATGTAGTACGCACGTAAATACATCAAGAGTAAACATTTTAAGTGATTAATAATTTTTAAAAACAAAACAAAAATGAGCGCATAATTATACGATAAAGTTCATTACTTAAAATACGGTCCATGGATATGTTTTCCCAAGACGTATAATAATATATTTGACACTATAATACACGGCACTACGCACGTACGTGCTACGATTTAATTATTTTCGCACTGCACTCACACTTTCGCCTTGGAGTATACGGCCTGGCCTGGCTGGTAAGTCTCGTCTGCTGCGGCCATGGGAAGAACGGGCTGCTGGAACTGACGGAATAGGGACCTCCGCAACGTATTCCGGGTTATTTCCGACGATATCCACTTCATGTGGCACCTCTTATACGTTCGATAAACGCAATATATTACTCCAACACATATGATCAGTACAATTATTCCCAATAATATGTTAATAGTGGAAAGGTGTACTCTGACTTCCTCCAAGTGTGAATTATTGTCGCCTGCTGCTGCATTTTGCACTATTATTGTCTCTTCTTTTGATTGTTGTTTCCCCATGTCTTTTTTTGCACGTATATTTGCGGGCACGAATAAAGTATATCTAACTCCATGATTATTTATTAGTCCATCAAAATAGTTCCACAAAAATTCCACTCCTAAAAAGGGACGCGCATCGCGTTACCGAGCGGACTCCTTCTTCGGCAGGGTCGCCATGTAAGGTGGGAGTATGGGGTTTCAAGTGAAACGAACGAAGTACAGAGCAAGACTAACTTTATTACGCTAAATACCTGAATTATATACTGTCACAGAATACATACTCACTTATACTACTACACTGTTGTTAAGTTTAAGCGAACAGACAGCGGAAAGCGACTTTGTTTTATACTATGTAGTGAGTACTAATAGCCTATTCGGAAAATAAAATATGCGAGAAAAGCAGCTATAAATTACTATAGTGTACTGAAATATGAATGAAAAAATATAAAACCCAAAGTCTTACAGGTAATATATAGCGTAAACAAAAGTTATTTGTGAACGAACAAAAAAGATTCTTTTCAAATTCGTTTTAATTCACGTTTAATTTATGAGTTTACCTCCAAACGTTATTCGTTTATATTTATGGGATGACGTATTGCATATTTTCAACCTGAAATTCTTGAAGAAATGCATATTCAATGTGTTTAGTTTAACGTGATTTATGTGTATAATATTTAGGCAAATTGATTTGTCTAGAAAGATATTTAGGTCAGTAGGTTCTTTAGGTTCTGTTGGAGGAAAAGCAATAAATATTGAATCTTAATCTATGCACGCTTAGATCTTTTAAACTACGCAACGGATTTTGCTGCGGTTTTTTTAAATAGATAAAGTAATTCAAGAAGAAGGGTTGTATGTATAAACATTTCCGAAATTCCTACGGAAACGGGCACAACGCGGGTAAAACCGCGGAGCGCTGCTAGTATAAAACAATAGCGAAATGTATACGTGAACGTAGTTTCAATTCAAAATGAGTAGTGTCAAAATGAGTAGTGTCAAAATGAGTAGTGTCAAAATGGGTAGTGTCAAAATGAGTGGTGTCAAAATGAGAAGTGTCAAAATGAGTAGTGTCAAAATGAGTAGTGTCAAAATGAGTAGTGTTAAACTAGTATGTTTTTATTTTAGGCAAATCAGGAGTAATAACCAATCCTGTATGTATTTGTATAGATAGTAAACCCCACAGTATCAAAACTTAGTTTAATAATATTAGTCGTGTTTATGAAGTTAGTTTCGTATAATCAACTGTACAGATAGTGGAAACATTAGACAATTTGCATAGATTGTTATCTTTATGAAATTATGTAATTTACTTATTATTTTAGTTCGCGTATAGTTTCGAAGTTAGGAAGGGCTTTGTTATCTATGTATATCTAGTTATCTGATTTTGCGGCTGAGTGAGTTTCTGCGTTCGTGATTACTATAATTAATAGATAATTTAGATACCTATACAGTAATTAGGAAACTTCGTAGCTCATCAAATGTTTGAATAGAGCAATTAGGAATATGCGTTGCTAGGCATGCGTGGTGATTACGCCTTTTCCTCACTGTACTCATATCTTCGGTGTGATGAGGGGTTACCTTTTTACAGGGTAATACTTACTTTTTATAATTGAAACTAAGTTTACGTCGTTTCGACCCCTTTACAGGCAGAGGTGCTAAGTGTCTATACAAGAAAAAGTAAAAATATTGCTGTTACTGCCAAATAGATACTTAGTTACTTAATTACGTTGCTAAATCAAATCTTGACGTTCACGTTAACTATTGGAGTTCTCGTGACGTAGTATGACTCTGGTTTGTTAACTCATCGCGATTGTAGCTCATAGCATAACTAATAGCGGGCCCGCATAACTAATAGCTTAGTGTTCCCGTACTTCAGACACGTTGTTCCAGTCTAAGACCATGTCGAAAGCTTTTTTCGAAAAACACTGACTAACTGTACCACTTTGATGGATTCGGGGTATTCACTAACCAATCGAACTATACAAGTAATTACAAATGATAAATGTGTTGAGCTTTCTATATTGAAGTTTTGGGTTTCTGTGTGGTTTTAAATCAGTTATTTTTCCGAGAAAAACGCCCATTGTCTCTGCCATTGTTTTAAAGAATAAAAGTACCAATTTGTACTCCATAGGTAGGTACAGTCAGAGAAGTTAATGGTCAGCCATTTTTAGTCGCAAATCCCCGCGATGGCAATCGTAGTAACATATTGTGAGGGTTTAATATGATGCAATGCTACTACATGCGCAATATTATGACATTTACTGCCGAGTTTCCATCTTTTTGCCACTACAATACATATTAAATTCATACCGCCTCTGCTCGATTGTGTACTAGTGCCATTTCAATGACTGATACTAATTTGATTCCTTTTCCATATATTCTAAATTCGATTATGTTTGCTAGCAACCCAGCAGATCAAACGTCAACTTCCCTGATTGTACATTAAGGTACAAACACGAGACATTACGTTACTAAGGTACAATATAAATTAGTATTTCATACACCACGGCCCTACCGCGGTAATAATTCGTTATTAGTCCGGTGATCTCATATCAGTTATTGTTAATCTAATCAAGTTACCGTGGAATTCATGAAGATATCTATCGTTGATCACGTACCGAGTTAGCACGCCATCAGTGGCCTTCACCAATTAGTTGGAGGGTAAATGTAATGTTATCCGTATGGAGGAATTATTGTTGTATTATTATTGCATAGTAATATCAAAATTAATTTATTCAGTGGCTATCCATTACAATTTCTGTGCCATCGATACGGAGAAGAAGAAGATTAAATTAAACATCTCCAAACGGGCCTCTACGAGTTGGATCTGTATCCTCTCGCATGCCTCTTAAAAAGACTGGGCTTGTTTTAAGACTCCAAGGAGAAAAAAAATATAATTCGATAAAAAGTGGTTTTATCCGCGTTGTGCCCGTTTCCATGGTAATTATTCAAATCTGACTGGTAATTCCCGAGATTAGCTCGAACATCCAAACAAAGAAACTTTCAAATTTTACCTCTTTACAAATCTTACAAATTTTAGCTTTAGGTTTTGTTCAGCAGTGGGACATTACAGACTATTTTTATTTATATTAGTACTTCTCATTGCAACAAATACTGAACGAATTAGAACAAAGCTTCAGCAGGCACATTTTAAAATAGATTAGTAAGCTTTTCAATTCAGGTATTTTAATCTTTTTTCTTGACTGTAAAACCACGAGCCACAGTCAGTCCAACGTACACCTAATCTAATCTACTAATGGAATTTATGGGAAAATTGTTTGGATTTGCGAGTTTTTTGATCTTTAAAATGATCGTTAGCTTTGTAGTTAACGTATCTGTTAGAAATATGAATGGTGTGGATAGTATGTGGTAGAAACCATTACCCATTGGCCTTTAAGAAAAAGGATAGTGGGCTATATTTCTTTTCTTCTTCTTCTTCATGGAGTGGATGGTCAACCTGACCAATCCTGGTGTCAGAGTTGTTGAGCCGCCAAAGGCCTCTGACATAGCTCATGTAACGACTACGGGCACGTTAAGCCGTCGGTCCCGGTTACTTTCTACGGATATTTCTATTTGTAGAGCGTTAAATTAGTGAAAAGACCAGGATTTTTTGTAGGCAATTTTACAGTTAGTGTCAAATTTTGACAAACTCCAAAGTGCGTATTAAGCCTAAAAATTATTTCATACTTCGGTTTCTTAGGTTAAAGCGAACACTACTTATTTTGAATTGAAACTACGTATACAGAAACACTTCGCTTTTAATCTATATTTACATCTGACGTTTCGGCACCTTTACAGTAAGCGTGATCACAGAAGACTGAGACTTTCAAAGGTCGATGAGTAATATATTCTGTCCAGTACTATACGTGTGTACGTGTTATGGAATACTCGAACGTAGACTAAAGATTCTTGTTTACAGAGGAATGTCTATGGATTCTTTTGCGTAAGTCTTCATTGGAAATGTTAGCTCACGTCTTCGTTATATGAAAGTTAATGAAATCGATTCATTATATAAATGTGTATGAAATAAACACATGTTTAAGGAATCATTAAACAAGTATTTAATACTTTATGATTAAAGCGCCATAAACATTTTGATAGTTGCCAAGCTTTATAATAATACTAACTGTTCCATGCAGTGTGGTTCGATCCGCGATCCAATAGATGGCGCTAGTGTGAACATTTTGTAGATCGGGACGTTATTTTCCCAGGTATAGTCGCGACCAAAAAAATCTTACGGAAAAACCGCTTCATCTTATGGCTATATTGATCTTCTGTTAGCTTGTTAAAGAATGCTTTTTGTAGTTCTTATAGTTGTTAAAGAAGTAGCCGTTCTTGCGCTCACTGGCGATCGGCATTCATTTGTTTTGTAACAATATTGAATGCAAGTCTAATATATACAATTCTCGTGTCACGGGGTGCGTGGTTGAACTACTCTGAAACGGCTCGACCGATTCTCATGAGATTTTGTGTGCATATCGGGTAGGTCTGAGAATCGGACAACATCTATTTTTCATCCCGAAATTCCCGCGGGAACGGGTACAACGCGGGTGAAACCGCGGAGCGCAGCTTGTAATGTATAGTATTGATGATAATGATGAATTCGCTCAATGTCAATGACGTTTAGGTAACGAAGTTGAGTAGGTATTATAATATTTTTCTTCATCAAGCCCCAAAAAGGATTTTTTTCGACAAAATACATCCGAATGCATTTTAGGTTCGAAATCTTTTAAACATTTTTTCACAAATAGGTATCATGTCATTGAATAATTATTACTTGTCTGCAAAATTGTTTGTTTATTGCATTTGTTGCTATTTCCGTCTGCATACATAATTTATTTTAAAGAATAAAACAAAGATTCATCTGAAGCGAATGCGTAGGCACTTTATGAGTAACAATCTGACATTATTTTGAGAGAAAACACTTGTCTTTGGGTTTACGTTTATTCTGAGAATAATTCAATAATATTGTTTTGTTTTTATTTAATTTTTCTCTGATTTAACACTTCCTTATAACTTTCTAGCTGCCCCCCGCGGTTGTACCCGCGTTGTACCCGATCCCGCGGGAATTTCGGGATAAAATGTCTCCCATGTGTTATTCTGATGTATAAACTATATTACTGTAAAGTTTCATCCAAATCCGTTCAGCAGTTTTTGCGTGAAAGAGCAACAAACATCCATACATCCATACATACATCCATCCTCACAAACTTTCGCATTTATAATATTAGTAGGATAAGTAGTTGAAGTTGATAGAAGTAGGAAGTTGGTGTCATATTAATTTCATCAATTCTATAATCAAATTCAGTGCATTGACTAACAAGCGAGTATCTATGACGAGTATCTATCTGCTGAGAATACGTTTCATGACGGTAATTACTATAACTATTGTTATTACTATCGGTAATTATCAATCCTGTGCATGATCGACTTTGTGGTATGTACCTATGTACATACCACAAAGTCGATCCTAGTAGCAAACTTTCTATGTGGTAGGTATTTTAGAGGTATTCCTACACATTTTTAAAGAAAACATCTCGAAACCCAATGTTTAACGTTTTTTTTTCCTGCGAAACAAATGAAACTTTTATAATTACCTTTCGCCACTTTTTTCCACCGCTGCGTGTAAAGATGGGTTCAACTACATATATGTTCCATGTGTCTTGTATTGAAGAATAGTCTAGTATATACACCATTTTTAATACTTTATACTATCTAGTACATTTCAAAATATATGATAGCTATTTCGTCTTATCACTTAGAGCCTATCCACTATCAATCTTACTTAAAGCACTGGTTATTTTATGCAAAATAGAGTTGGCAGTAATCAGGGGGTAGAAACAATATTTATGGTTTACAAAACGTAATGAAATAAACAGGTTAACGTAACGATTGGTAATGTCTCACTTTATTGATAACTGCCTCAAATTATTACTTGCTTCTACTCTGATTGGCTGATTTATAAGGATTGGTAACAAATTGCCAATGAAAGTTACTTCTTGTTACGCAAATGAGAAAAGGTTTCGCTGAGATTTTGAGAAAGTTGTGGTTTATGAAGATCGAGCGAAATTTTCGGGGTAAATTGAACGGTTATCGGTGTAGTAATAATGCAAGTGAGTACACGTATGTGGTCATTCATTCATTTCGAGTAGGCCATGTCGGAGTTCTTAGACCCCCTAAAGGCCTCCGACATGGTCATTTCTTCTCTAGGTATTGTAGTACTAATTATTAATGCTGGTTACATCTCTAAATTGCTGTCCACTGAAACTAAACTACTATAAATTTATTATTGACGTAAAAGTCAAATGCTGCGGATATTAACAATTAGATAAACTAATTCTTCCCATCTCATTACACCCAATCACTGCTACATATTCATTTCCATTCAATCAATAACACCACTATGACGCGATTACATAGATGCAATCATTAACCGCTCGCCCCGGGCGCATTTACACTGGACAGACGACAAATTAATTATATCTTGATTGTTGTATAAAGTCGGGTAATCACAAGTCGGCGAGAGAGTTTGCCGGTATAATATAAGGGGACCCTTAGGGCATCATACGAGCTCAGCGACGGCGGTGGCGGCAGCGGAATTGGTCAATCATAGAGCTTGAAACGATTTTGACTCACGATTTGAAGCACTGTGATTGGTCAATTAACGGTCTGCGACGCTGCCGCTCTGCTACCGCAGATTTTGTGACAGGGTCCTTAAGTACTTCAGTAATTGCAAGGCAACGTTGCCTCCCCATAGATCTTCTACAATTTATTAGTTTCTTGTATGGAACTTGGGAGCAGATATATATAATATGACCTTTAATGTAGATATTTGACTAATTTTGCGTTGTTATAAGCGTGGTAAGGGTTAGGTCCATTTGTATTTTTTATTAGGTACGTTGATACAGGCATTCGGAAACCGGGAAGTGGGTTCGTGCCAGATTTAATTTTAGACAGACAGGCTACATGACATGTATGTAAAATATGAACAGCACAAAGTTAAAGACAAAGACAAAGTTAACAGAATAAAAAAAAGTTTTTATTCACACTACTTTACTGAAAATATGGTTAAATTGAAATAATATTTCCAATATCACAATAACGATCATACTAATCCAATAAAGCCATTATATAAACCCCATCAATTCCAATTACATTTCAAATCCCCACAATTCCTATCAAACAATAATACCATAAACAAAATAAGAAACAGTTGAATGCAGCCAAAAGACTGATAAGTAGTAATATTCACAGTCATAGACAACAATTACTGTCAAAACAATAGCAACTGATCTTCAATACCGTTAGGGCAATACTACCGTAATATAGGCAAGCACTTTGATAATATTGTACTTACAATATACTGCGCGTGACCTCAGGCGAGTTAGTTTGGACGGATAAATCGTAAAGGAACATGGTACAAGAAAGGAATAGACAGTAGACAGACACCTAATACCTAGTATTCAACTTTTAAACCTAGTAATAGTAAATGCATCTTAGAATGGTGATTCGATGTATAAAATAGGTAATGATGCAAGTGAGTATATAAAACATGTGATCATATTATGTGATTTAGTTTGGTTAGGGCACTGCAGGCTGAATCACCTGATTGCCCGAAAAGTAAGATGATTCCGTGCTTCGGAGGGCACGTTAAGCCGTCGGTCCCGGTTACTTTCTACGGATCGTAGTCGTTACATGAGCCATGTCAGAGGCCTTTGGCGGCTCAATAACTCTGAAACCAGGATTGGTCAGGTTGACCATCCACTCGATGAAGAAGAAGATGTGACTTAGGGCTTCAGATTACGCCCATGCACCAGTATACATTAACTCAAAATGCGTGTCTCAACAGGTGTAAGAAAATAAAAAATCGCGATATTCTACTGGTTACTAAAATTAAATGTTCTTAAAAAGTAGAAATTGGAACTCTGCGCCATCAACCGCCACGGTTTTTGACACACAAATATCAGAAACACTAAAAGAAAAAGAAAGAAAGTAAAAGACCTAAAGATCTAGACTGTGAAACTGTGAGGAATAGCCAGTTCTGTTGTAATGTTAAAGTACCTGTCCAAGTATCTATTATGAGATACCTTTTAAAACCTTGTTATAGGAAAGTATGCAATTATCGAAAGCGGTACAGGCACGGTATAGATATTAAAAAGGTAGACTGGCTTAGGTCTAGATGTGACAAGTATTTAGTACTTTATGAATGCCAGTGAAAGTTAAACGTTAGGGCTTAATAGGAAAATGTTCTATAGAATCAATTTACCTACAGTAATGGGTAGAAATTAAACGTAATTTTATTGAGGTTACAGATTATAGTCATTTATAGTACTTATTTATTGATTTAAGGGTTGAGTATCAGTATTTAAATATGTATATGAATAATTCGTAAATAATATGTTTTTATTCAACGAATAAAAGACTACACTAGTAGATTAAAAGGGTAAGTAGAAATTAACCACATTACACATTTTCATTTTATCATACTGTTAATTTATATGTATCTTTATAAGGAAGGTAAAATTAAAGAAAGTTGAAAAAAACTGAAAACTGAAACCCTGACTTTTATCACAACCACAGTAAACTTTCTTAACTTTACATAAAGAAAGTTGTTTGCTACTCATCGCTAGATGGCGTTGTTCACAAACTTGTTGAATGAACGCTTCAATGAAACTATTTTTTCCTAAATTATCGTAGCATTTTGGAAGTGTTTACCGTCATCTCTGTATTTTTTCTTTTTACCCCCAACACATAAATGGGTATTACTTATTATAATTGACGTAAACGCATGGACCGATTATGATGCGGTTTTTTATTATTTGAAAGCTAACTCGATCGACATGGTTCTTAGCTCTACGAGTAATTCACTGCCGGATGGTTAATCGCAATTTTGAATTTTAGTCAAAATTAACACTCACATATTAATTGTGATGACAGTTGACCTCTCAACATGCTACAATCCTTCCTATATTTTCCAATTTATTTATTTATTATCACAGTGTTTTAATTAGAGAGCGTTTATGAATAAGGCAGTAAATGACTAATTTTGACATGTGATGTATGAAGAATAACGTCAATTAGTCAAGTTTTGATTTTATTGACGTCTTTGAGTGCGGTATTGACATCTCTGAGTCTAAAAGAGGCAGTTTAAGTTTCTGTTTGATATTCCACTGACCTTGCAAGCCCCTTGCACGCAGATAGCGCGGAAGCCTGGCCTGGTGCAGGGCGTCCCGTCCGTGACTAGAGCGAGGGACGCGTAGAACTGCTGCCCTCGGGGACGGCAGTTCAGGGTACATGGCGCTTCACCTGGAAAAAATACGATAATCTATATCTATATACTTATATAAAATTCAAAGTCCTGACTGACTGATAATCAACGCACAGCCTCAATCACTACACCTAGAAACATGAAATTTGGCAGGAAGGTTCTTCAAGTGACGTAAGTGCACACTAAGAAAGGATTTTCAAAAATTCCTACGGGAACGGGCTCAACGCGGGCAAAGTGCGCTGCTAGTTTATTATAAAATATATTTGTAAATATCATAGACTAGCGACCCGCCCTCGCTTCGCTTCGGGTAATCAAGATTTCATGTAGGAAAATCGGGATAAAACATTGCGTGTCTCCCGCAGGAATATACACAATCAAAATTTCAAGTGGGAAATTGGGGATTAAATATTACATGTCTCGCGCGAGTATATATGTATACACAATCAAGATTTCATGTGAGGAAGAATTCGGGATAATACCTACATAGCGCGTCTTCGTCGTTCGTAGTTCGTAGGTAGGTATATCCCCGCGCGCTTCGACCGCACGAAACAGTAAGTTATTTTGTAAGCAGCGCCCCGCAGTTTTACCCGCGTTGTGCCCGTTCCCGTGGGAATTTCGGGAATTTTTTTACATATAAACCTTCCTCTTGAATCACTCTACCTATTACAAAAAACCGCATCAAAATCCGTTGCGTAATTTTAAAGATTTAAGCATACAGACAAACAGAGACGAATTTATTTTATACTATGTAGTGATATATCTCATCATAACTTTGAAACTAACTGTCCGATTTTAATAATTTAAAGAGGTATACAAAGAAACATAATTAACCTTGATTGTAGAGCCCTTTATTTTGATGTAGATTCATATCATCATATGAATATCATCAACCTCAAATTACACTCCTTTTTTAACTAATTAATTTTAACTAAAAACGGTTATTGTGGCTTAACTATAATATTTAGACATATGCCCTCGCGAACTTATTTGTTCGCAATGATATGTACTTTGATTGTGTAGAACATTGTTTTTGTGTATCATCAATAGATTTAGTAGCGCACGCCAATAACCAATTTTTTTAGGCATGTTTTTCATACCTTGGGTTACATATACCCGCGTTGTGCCCGTTCCCGTGGGAATTTCGGGATTTTTTTTACATATAAACCTTCCTCTTGAATCACTCTACCTATTACAAAAAACCGCATCAAAATCCGTTGCGTAATTTTAAAGATTTAAGCATACAGACAGACAGACAGACAGACAGACACGACACAGAGACGACTTTATTTTATACTATGTAGTGATGTTTACCATCAATGTAGGGCACCCAAGTGTAGAAGCGTCCCCTGAAGGGCCTGCGGTCGTAGACTGAGCATTGCTCAGCACGGGTGTCTCTCTTCGGACCAGGACACAGCTGGAAATGAGAAAATTACACATTTAAATTTCACATCATAAAATGGTATATCGGATTTATAGGGAAACTAACAGCACCTCGCGGTTTTATCCGTATTGCGTCCGTTCCATATGTCCGTTCGTATGTAGTCAGTGATTACCAAAACCTCTAGAAATATAAATAATTCTCAGTAACTCACCGCTGTATTGCACTCGTGGTACCTCCGTGCTAGGCCGGGGCAGTCGGGCACGGAGTCTCGGTACCGTGGCACGCTACGTACACGTCTGTCGTGCTCGTGTTCGTGCTCAGCACGCAACACTAATTTCCTTTTCTTCCTGCTGCGCTTTATTCTGGAACGAAGAGACATATCGGGAATTAAGGGACTATTAAGATTAGTGACCCTTGGACAAGTGATTATAATTACAGGAAGACACGTTAAATTGTCGGTCCTGGTTGTTTCAATAAGTAGTTTGACCAGAGAATGAATTCGATTTTTTTTAAATCAGAAACCTTTTCCGGAGATTTAAGAACACCCCAGAATTAGTAACTTATACAACTTAAGCTTGCTTACTTACTTATAAGAATATTCTTAAAATAAAAAACATATATTTAATGGCTTTGTCCACAAGTTACAAGCATTGTTAAACTCAACTACATATTTGTTGACATACAATAAAACACTATACAAAGATTTGCCTACGACATAACATTGACGAAGATTTACTCCAAAACATAAGTAGGTATAAGTAAACTTTGCACACAATTCCTCTTATTTCCATACATCACAGCCACTCAAGATAACCACAGAGTTCACATTTGATGGATGCACGTAATGCGGTTTTGAATGCCGTTCCCACTATGTCAATAGTTACTAGATTAGCCCCCTGTTCCGGGTCAAATAATACCCATTCTATATCAACCTATATTCTGTGGTAATTGTGACGCTTGTGGTTACCCATGTGGTTATCAACGATGGTTTATGCAAATTCAAATATGGAACCAAGTGGAAAACGCAGTGATTTGGATATATTTTGTTTTTTTATCCGGTTGTGGTCGGATTAGTAAAACTGGTTTGAATTAGATTTTGGGGTTTGGTGTTTGATTGGTATTGGACCTTAAAGACCCACATTCTTACACATTTAAGAAGTACATTTACGACTAATTATTTGTAGCTTTTGAACCCTATATTTTTCTATCTAGTTAGTTCTGAGATTGTGTGAATCTATTTCTCCCATAAATGGTTTTAAATTCACTCTCTCACGCTTAAGATTCGTTCTGAACTTTCTGTTTCAATCCTCAAAACTATTCGAAGTTCAATATTCAGATACCTATCTATTAGATCATCAAACATTTATTTTTCCAAATAGGTACATAATTGTAAATTTTATAAAAAAAGTAATTCTAACTGAAAGCTAAGTTAGAATTATTTTGATTTGAACTTTGAGGGAACCTTGAGGGAACCATTCGACTCTGGGACCAAAACATCCTCCATCTTATCTCATCTAATCCACAAACAAAACTAATAATCATTACAATAGGCAGATTCTTAACAAATCACAATCAAAGAATCGAATGGGTCATGATAGTTATTAATCCTACAGGCACACGTATCAATATCATCGAACACCATTCTGAATCCTACTCGGGTCGTAATGAAATATCATTGTTTTAGTTCTAAGACCCGCCGCGGCGGGGCGCCTCATAACTTTTGTGGTGTAATTAAAATTACGAAATGTGTTTCATATATTTAATTGTACTACGATATCTATGGTAATGTTCTTGTTGACTTGTAATGTCTAGACGGGGATTTGTAGGTTATGGGGTGTGTAGGTGGTGGACATGCGAGGTACTGTTGGTATAGTCAGTGATAACGCTTTGAAGTGTAAAATTCCCGTGCAAAACTCTACACTGAAATTCGTGTTAAGCTTAGTACATCACTTAATAAGATAGGTATTGCGGTCGACGCCATCTTCGTAGATTATTGGTTATAACAACGAACCCAATGGAGTTTAAGATATGATTTTTTATTTAACAAAGAATAGTAAGTTTATTGTAATAGCTTTAATTTTTCTTTTTCTTTTATTAAGTTGGAAAATGCTTATCATAAAATTAATTGACTATCACAATAGTTTCCAAAGATCTCGTTTGAAAGATCTAATTAAACCAATTCCCAGTACTATAAATATCAATAATAGTTTACATTAAATCAGGACACGGCACTTTCAAAGAGATTAATTTAATGTTCGTTTTAGTGCTCCGGCGCAATCTTTGATCGTTTTGTTCTCATACGTCATAGTATACAACAGAGCTGGACAATTTCATGGGAAATGAGTCTCCAATATGTTTATATTCTATTACTAGTAACGGCCTGCGGTTTTACCTGCGTTGTGCCCGTTCCCGCAGGAATTTCGGTATAAAATGTTTCTATGTGTTATTCTGTTGTATAACCTATATTACTGTAAAGTTTCATCCAAATCCGTCCAGTACTTTTATTGTGAAAGAGTAACAAACATACATACATACATCACAAACTTTCGCATTAATAATATTGGTTAGGATTAGCAATGCCCGCGGTTCCGCCTGGTTTCTGAGGGACTGTCGGTATGAAAAATAGTCTATTAACATAATATAGGAAATATCTTCAAAACAGTGTTTGATTTTATCAACATAAACAATGGATTTTTCGCTTTAATTATAACGAAAGACAAAGTCGGAAGCCAGCGAAGTTTGTACCTAATTCTTCTCATCTCGTTTATACTTTCAGGCAGCTGACAGACCTTGCTGGACCTTACTGGACATCTCTTATTTACTGACCATTTTGAAAGAACAGCTTTTGCTTCTTAAACATATTTAAGTACTAAATCGATTTAAGAGTTCTTGTCCAAGCCATCTTACGTACCTTTGTGTAATGAAACGGTTATTTCGATTACGATTCCAATAATAAAATTGTCATTTATCCAAATATCAAAACATTACGAAATCCGTACGTTTGTTTAGATGTCAGATGTTAGTGAAAGTTGACATATAAAATGTAATCTATTTCAACACGGCTCGTTTGATGAGCGGAGAGAATCATGTGTCCAATCGATGGACACGGCCGCTCAGTTACATCTCAATTGATTTTATTTTTTATAAGTATGAGTACTTCTTTGAAGGCAGAATATGTCGATGGATTGGTAAGCGAAGGATAGGAATGGTTGGAGATGATTTGAGGAGACTACCGTCAATGTATCCTTTGTTTTTGATTGTAATGATGTACCATATTCAATATCAGTTACATGAGTCAGATTAAAGAAAAAGTGTCTGTCATGTCTTATAGAGATGTGAAGGAACTTGCACTGAATAGGAATAGATGGAGAAGTCTGCATCGGACTCACCGACAAGAGCCTTGCTCTTGACCATATTCTAATTTCGCTTACGACCATTGAGTTAGAATCCTAACTCAATGCTTACGTACGACAGGTAAAATTAAAACCATCATGATTTTTCAACCAAAGAGAACTTTCACATTGCGGAAAACGATTCAATGGGGTAGGATTGAAATGAAGTCACTAACCCTTTTTTCTCTTCCGAAGGAATTTTTCTTCTCGGAAATCGAGCACATAATTTTACCTTTACCTTTACCTCATAAAAAAATAATTTATGTAATAGGTCAGTAAATAATTATTTTAAGAGAAAATCGACTTTAAGCAAATTTTGATGAATCCTGTTGACTGCCGAAATCGATTATAAACAAAAAAAGGAGAAAAATTGTACTTGTAAAACGTAACATATTAGTCGTTAAAACCTACACCAATTTTAAAACAAGCAAGACTTGCAAACTTCTTAAACTTGCAAGGTTCCTGAGCTAGCAACTCTAGGTAATTCAACTATTAATATCCTACTACTCCCATACCAAGTAACAAAAAAATCAATTGAGTATGTTTTGAGGAAAATTATCATAATGCTGTACACATCACTCCAACGTGTAAATGCCTTATCCAATCGATTCTGATTGACAGACAGACGCACACAAAGCCCTCACACATACAATTGTTACCCACATTTACATGAATCTCTAATTTTGTAATTTCATAATATCAATTCTGCGGTCAGAGGGCAGAATTTGAAGCAATAACTTTGTTCAAGAGATTGCGTAAGAGTTTCATTCAATGATTTGAAGAGTTTGGACTTTACTAATAACTTCGAAGAAAGCCCTTCGCTGTGTAGTGATCGAGAGCACTCTACTATGACGGTCAATAATTAATGTCTATCGAAGATAAATTAATTGAAAAGAATAAGTAGTATTACAGCGAAATTAAATTATTATTATTCTATTTGCCTCAGGTGTCCCACTGTTGGGCAAAAACGTCCCCTATTCCTTAAAAATAATTATTTAAAAAATTAAGAAGTTTGCTATCAAGTTTACGTTTTAGTGATTGGTTCTTCAAGCCTATATATTCCTGCCATTTCAGGCACCAGTAAATCAAGGCACATCAAGTTATTTAAAATTCAATTTCTAACTAGAAAAAACATGACGTATTTTCCCAGCCTTCCCTTCAATTATCGCATGGCGTCACCAACAATCAATATTCAAGAAAGATACCTAATTAATCCCACTTACATACCTAACTCGCATCTCCTGATTATTCTCACTAAGATCATGATTAGCTTTCACAACCGGCATGTGGTTACCAATTCAATGAGACAAGACCTCATCTTAACAATCGTGTTGATCAAAATCGCTTCCTAAAACTCTACGTGTAATCACAAGTGTTAAAGGATTATAATATTAACTAAGGAGTGATGGAGAGTTTGGGTGGTAATGCAGATTTTATCCTCAATTACTTAAGTGGCTATTTAAAGTTAGGTGTTCTTGGTTAATTTGAAGCAACGGCCAGCTCAATGCTTATTGGATGGGTAGGCGCTTATTTTTATGTTAGCAGCGCCCTGCGGTTTTACCCGCATTGAGCCCGTTCCTGTGGGAATTTCGAGATGAAAATTAGTTTATACCTTCCCGTTGAGTGTGGCTATCCAATACAAAAAGAAGCATTCAAATAGAATTTGTAGTTTCTAAGATTAGCGCGCTCAAATAAACAATACAATCTAATTTTATGAGGGCATAGAGGGGATACAGTATTTTGAATAGGCAAGTAATTTCGTCGGATGTTTTAATAAAAATTAAAAAGTCGATATCTGCGGTTTCTGCGTCAAACACACCAAATCCAGGGTTGGACTCTCATTTACAAGCAAATGTAGATCTCTTTAGTTACATATGGTATATACTCGGACATATTATGTGACCAACTTAAATGACCGGGCCGGTGCTAAGTGAGATTGGTCAATCATGAATGGTCTACCATACTATAAACGTTTGAAAAGAACATACTTTGACTAACGGGTATCATTATGTGACTAGAGGTACTCAGTTTTCTAGGCATCAGCTAATCAAAATACCTAGAAACACCAAATCACCTAAATTAAGTGTAGGTGAAGTAAGTTATAGGTATGCATTAGTTAACACCATTATACCGTTTAAGGAAAGTAATCAGCTCTCAAACTGGTGTGTAATTATATGAATGGGACCCTGAGCAGGCCATAGGAAACAGAGTTTTCTGGTCTATAAAATTTATGAGCGAGCGTATAGATAAAAGACGCCTAACAGACTATTTCGTAAACATTTAGTCTATCACTGTTACTTTTTGTCTAATATACGGAATAGTGTATTGGTAAGGTGAGTGAACCCACTCACCTATACGAACTTACTAATCCAAGGGCTCTAATCCTCCTCACTGTACTGATATCTTCAGTGCGATGAGAGGCCTTTGTCCGGCAGTGTGACATTACAGGCTAACACTTTACTTCACTTTAATAATCTCTACTAATATTTGGAGACCATACTCCTTTCATTCAAAGCAATCAAATCCAGAAACATCTCCCAAGAATCGCTCCATACCATCTCTTAATTCAAATGTAATACTCAGCGGTGGTCGCGCGGTAATCTTTTACTTTTTATCTCCGTATCATTAAGTATCATTGTGATCCATCAATGGCGGCACAGACACGTGACAGAGGTTACAACTTTATTATAGTGTAACCAACCTATTTGGTCACTGTTTGGTAACTCGTTTCATTGTCAAGTTACGTGGTTTGGGTTTTCTTTGGTGATGATTAAGGGGAAATCTGGATGATGTGTTTATTAGTTGGCAGCGACGGAACTAATATTAATTTGTTCATAGGTAACTAATGGATCCACACTGCGTGATGGCATTGCCGCATGCAAAACTCTGCCGGCCGTGAGTGAATATGATTAGCTAGCTCTCTGTACTTATGGCTAAAATTTTAGCCCAAAGACAAAGTTTGTGTCTTATCTCTCATCTCCCCGGTATTTTTTCTCTTCCCTTCAGCCAAAAATAATCAGATAGAGGAGATGTAGAGATAGAGAGATAAAGAGGGAGAGATAAATAAGAGTTAAAGTTATTAAAATAAGAGTGTTCAAAATACTAATAAACCTACTTAGGTGTATAAAATTGAAACGATCTTGTTAAAAGGTATTGTTAGATCTATTGTCTTGTACACTTCGAATGTCGTAAACATAAACAAATGAAAATCGTTCACATGAAATAGTAATAGAATATTACATCGCACCATGCGGCGTCATTAAATCAGCTCAATGAATAAAAATAATCCCTACAACTATCACACTTGTAGCTCACCTAATCTGACATATTTATAACGCGGACAAACAGAACCAAGGATTTGTATCTAAACAAGGCATCTTATCTTAATAGCCTCATACTCTGTACTGAACAATAATTCAAACACGGAATAAAATATTTTAGTTACGTTAATCTTTTTCACGTGTTCGCTTTAATGAGATATATGAGAACATTTGAAGTTGTCTTTTGAGTAATTTGGGAAACTGGACCAAATGGGAATAAAGGATAGATTAGAATTAGGACCATTTTGCGTGGAGCATTTGGTATCTAATGCAGGTAGCATTAGATTCGAAACAATCGTCACTATGTCGTTTCCTCACACTCCACTGACACTCGACTCACACTTGAGTGAATAATCGGTATTCTAAGTCTATTGAAAATAATTATGACAAAGGGGTATTTATAAATAGGTAAACCTGTTCCTGCCTAAATTAATTGATAAAACATTTGCTGAATTAGTATCGGTAATTTTTATATCATATATCTATAACTAGCAGCGCCCCGCGGTTTTACCCGCGCTGTACCCGTTCCCGTGGGAATTTTGGGATGAAAAATAGCCTATGTTACTCGTGGATAATGTAGCTTTCGAATGGTGAAAGAATTTTTAAAAACGGTCCAGTAGTTTTTGAGCCTATTCATTACAAACAAACAAAATTTTCCTCTTTATAATATTAGTGTAGAAGTGTAGATAGTGCAGAAGTGTAGAAGTGTAGATAACTGCCACATTCAGAGACGTCCATTAAATCGACAATTAACTAACTGGAGTAACTTTTTATACAAAACACGTCAAATCACATTAAATCACTTCTAAGAAAGTATTTGACGTCTCTGATTCCTATTGCGGTTAAATATTATTTTATACGCTACAAAACCGTTATGAATATGAGTAAATTGTCAATTACAATAAGCTAAGTTTTCACTCCTACAGAATAATATTATTATGTACTCATTAAACATGTATTTATTCATAGGTTTGTATTCAAGCCGACACCTTTCTATGAAAGTTGAAACTTAGTGGAAATACTAAGCGTTTCAAGTGGAAAATACTAGCTTAAGAGTTACAAACCTTTGTATAAAGAAGAGGATTACTTTAGTACATTTTAAGTGTCACTTAGATACCAAGGTAAAATCGAGTTCAAGTCCGTCTAAGGGTCTCTTTCATGGTTTAACATTTGAAAAAAGAAGGGATATCTCACCTGGAAGGATCTCTCGGCAAGCAATGCCTCTCCTGGATGGCGACGCCGCCGCCACACGTCTTGGAGCACGGACTCCACTTGCCCCACGCTGTCCACGCATAGATTGTCGTATTCGATCGTATCGCTTGTGTATTTCGAGTCTGGAATATTTAAATCAGTTATGAAATATTTATTGATGTTGTTTTGGTTCATTAGCATATTATTGAGTGTAATATGAATAAAATTCTACGTGTTATAGATGTTTTGATAAAGTTTAAAATAATTTCTAGTTCATAGGAGATATTATTTACGAAGCTAACAATGAGGTAACAGGCTTTTACTATCTGGCAAAGTTATATTTTATTCAAAGATATACTCATATTATCATTATTTCGACGGCTAAAAAGAAAGTGGTATCAAGGAATCAAGATTCTATCTTTGACATGTTGTTCAAACTTAATGTTTTGAACAACCTAATTTTGTACCTACAGGGTCCATTAATAAAGAACAGTTTAGCTATCAAATAGTTTGTCACTTTTTGACATACGCAATTTTCTGAAGAGCAAAAGAGATAAAACACATTGTAAGAGAGTTTTAGTTTTAGACCGACACAGTGTATTTTTTCTTAATTGTTCTAATTTCTAAATTGAGACCAAAATCTTAATGACACAAAATACGAAAATTAAAAAAGTATGACACCGTCAAATTGAAAAGTAGTCCACCAATCAACAGTGTTCCTAATTCAAAAACGGGCATACCTATCATTGTTGTAAGTGGCCATTTCTATTAAACAAATGGCTATCAGATTGATGCCTCATTGACGTTGTATCAATGTTTCCACTATTCTAATTGGTTGTTAGAATAGGTTAACAAGAGTCCTTGAAGTCATTGGTCAATATTTGGCATAATAAGGTCAGGTTTCTGGAAAGTTTTTGAAAGTAGAACAATTTTACAATACTTTTATGACGGCAGACTAACAACTAACATTTTGGTGCAGATTTATTTGAGTAAAATTTTATTGTTCCTAGAAATAAGTTCCACATTAATTCAGATTCAAGTAAAGTGTTTTCCCACCTCAGAAAAGCATTATTTATCAATTTTACGATATTTTAAATAAACACAAGACCACTTAGTGTTACATTCATGATTACAATGTTGCAATTTGCGTGGTTCAGAACTATATTTTTAGAATAATTTACAGCGAATCTTAATCGGATTTATGATGTAATGTGCAATTAGCGCATTTAAATCATCTGTTTCATTGTAAAGCTTTTACATTGTACAACATTTTATGTACAATTTTTTTTAACAGTAGAAATTCAAAGAGGAATTGTTATAATATTGAAAAGTTCTATAAGGGGTGGTTAAGTTTGATTTTAGTTTATGGATATTTCCACGAATTCTATACCTATTCAAAATTATATCAAATATTGGTCATATTTAAATAAATGTTTTGATTAATTGGAATGGACTGCAGAGAGCCTCCTTGAGTCCATAAAACTATTGAAACGAAAAGAATATTCTCATTCCAGTTAAAATTTTCATAGATATTGAAAATTGGCATGTTTTAATATTTAATCATGTAAAAATCACTTGATTAATTTATCATGTTACTAATTGATTCACTATTCTCAAACATACACGCACGGAAGTCAAATGTTCAGAATATCAATTTCAATACGTTAGAAAAACACGTATTAGTATCGTGTATCTACATAATGAACCATTCACACTTGTCGGTTTCAATTTATAAAGGTTCCCGATTTGATCTCAATGTTTTTGACGTTAATTTCCTATCTAATGCAATTTATTGACCAAATTACGTGCAATCGAAAGTGATTTGTGGTTAGTTATAACTTAATTTGGTAGTGTCAAATTACTGGGTGGCCGTCAAAATAGTATCGATTACAGTTGCTTACTTTTTATTTCTAGTTATATATCGAGTTTGTATCTGTGAAATATAGATATTAAAATTTATCGCAGACATTAGGCGTACCTTTTGTAAATGTGTAAAGGGCAATTTAATTTTTTACAATGTTCATGTAAATCCTAAGACAAATATAAGCTAGCCATTTTTTTTTGCAAATCATGGAAGTTTAGAAACGCATGTTGCTATTTTACTCTTCACATTATGTCTGGTGCTACGATTGCTAGGCTACTTTTGATTAAATTGATAATAGCAATAGTATATATTTAGTTGATTTAATGAATCGATGGCTATCGATAGCGAAGATCTAGTGAAGGGGTACCTTAAGGCCGTTGTTTACCTGTCTTAATTCTTCGACGCCCGTCAGTTGCGCATTCGTCAGTAAGTCTCGAGAGGTCGCCAATATTCTGAAACAAAGCAAATTTAATGTTATTCTGAAACTGTTTGTAAACAATGTCTGATTTATGAATTTATTCATTTGGCGAAAGCCTGTGAATACGGTGAGCGTTTTCTAAAAGCTTTCTTGTGATTTATTGAGTGCAGAACGTTTTATGTGTAGTTTGAACTTGGTGTCTTTTTATTTTAGCTATTTATTATAAGATGATTGTATATTTTAGTGAAAATATTAGTATTCTTATGAGCAGACAAGATGAGAGGGTTATAAAACCTTCCTACGAAAATTTTCAAAATATTTAGAGTTAAAAACTGAGCAAACTAAGTAACAATTGAGTTTTATCTGTTGTCGACATAAATAAAACACTTAAATGTTATTTTCATAACAAAGTCAAATTCTACTGAAAAAAGACCAAATCTAAAATCTCCTAAAAATCTCAAAACTCAATTACCTCTTTTGTTATCAAACCAAACCAATTTAATTTGTAACTGACACCGTTCCAATTATCTATTTACGTAACACGTCAAACTGACAGTTATTTTGACAGACAAATGGAATTCTTGAAAAAATATCCAATTCCCATTTCTGGTCCGAAATTGTCTATGATTTTTCTTCCTAATTGACTTTAGCTAATCTAATACGGTGTGTTTTGTTAACTGGTGTGAGTGTGTGTTTGTGTGTTGTGATATTAATTGTTAGTTTATAATGAGCAGGTGTCACATCGATATTATGTTTTGTGAAAAATAGACGAAGATATTTATGGTGTCCAAAATAGGTGTTTCACTGTCTGTGGCACCGTAGCTCTCAAACGGATGAACCGATTTCGATGTGGTTTTTTTCATTTGAAAGCTAGTTTCCGTGGCCGTGGTTCTAAGCTATGTTTTGGTAAGACCAACCGATATAGATGGTGGCAGTACTTAATCGATGTTTTTAATATTTTTAAACTAATAAGGTACTTATTTTGAGTCATAAACAAACAAGGTTACCCACTTATACTTTAAACTGAATTAATTTATCTATTAGCAACTATTTGGACTATATAAACAAAGGGCTATCTATAACGGGCTGTATAGTGTCAAAATAATTAAAATTTCTGTCACAATCGGCGCTGGCGCTTTATACAGCCGATCGGACTCGCGGTGAATACCAATAGGCAGATAACATCGAAAAGGGCCCAGGATTTACCAACACCATGGGCTATCAATGTAGTTTTGTTTAATGAATTAATCTTGTTATGTAAATATCGAATTTAAATAATATGTATAAAATAATCATACTTGAAATGTTGCCGAAATGTTTAACGATGTACATTTTATTTTTGAGTCATAAAATCCAATATGGCTGGCTTTCTTATTCAAAACTTTAGATTAGCTTTTCCTTTAGAAGACTTATTAACCAAGTTTGAGTGGCAAACCGTAGCTTCGAGTATGTAGACCACCTAAAGGCCACTGGCAGGTCTAACGATTGAAACAACCAGGACCACCAATTTAACGCGCCTTCCGATATATAGAAACTAGCAGCGCCCCGCGGTATTACCCGCGTTGTTCTCGTTCCCGTGGGAATTTCGGAATGAAAAGTAGCCTATAACCTTCCTGTTGAATGTGGCTATCCATTACAAAAAGAATTTTTCAAATCGGTTCAGTAGTTTCTGAGATTAGCGCGTTTAAACAAACAAACAAACAAACAAAACAAACTCTTCAGCTTTATAATAAATGTTACTACCGGCCACCCATCCAAGTTGTAGTCTAGCTACGTTGCATAACAATCGCGAGTAAAGATCGCTTAGTATTACTACTTTACTAACGCAACTATTTTAATATACTCACTTATACCAAATGAACAATAGTATCCCAATCGACTGAATAAGTTTTACCGTTTCCTATTTCAAGATAGATCTAAGTCTGGATAAGTCAACATGAAATACTAGCCCCACGAACTAAAAGGGAATACTATTCCCTAAGAATTTATTGTTCAGTTACTTGCACGAGTTCCTTCGGCGTCTTTGATGCAAGTGGGAAGAGATTCTGTTAAGCAACGAAGCTTAAATATTACTTAACTAACAGCGCCCCGCGGCTTTACCCGCGTAGTGCTCGTTCCTGTGGGAATTTCGGGAATTTTTATATATATAAACTTTTCTCTTGAATCTCTCTATCTATTAAAAAAAATCGTATCAAAATCCGTTGCGTATTTTTAAAGATCCAAGCATACATAGGGACAGACAGCGGAAAGCGACTTTGTTTTATAATAAGTAGTAAAGAGGGCGATAGGTAGTTAGTTAATTTTTGTAGGCTAGTGGTCAACCCTGGTGCTAAGAGTTTTTAGACCGCCTAAGGGCCTCCAATATGTCTATCGGTTGAAACAACCGGAACTGATAATTTTACGTGAACTTCGACGCACGGGAGCGGCAGATAGAAATGCCACTACTGTTTATGATTGATGATATGACGTAAGCTGTTAAATAAATGTTAAATTTTCAAAATGTTGTTCCATAACTTAAATGACAGTATGTTAAAGTTATTCGGGCGGCCAGTAAAAAGCCACGATTTTTCATTTTCTTACGTCTAGCAGTTGGGACTGACATTGTTAGTGTTAACGTTTACTGGTACGACAGCGTTAGCTGAAGCAACTCGCGTTTAATGTAAAAGCTGACCAAATTACGTGTGATATAATGTGTAGGTCCATAACATCTATATCTATATATATAAAATTCAAAGTCCTGACTGACTGATAATCAACGCACAGCCTCAACCGCTACACCAAGAAACATGAAATTTGGCAGGAAGGTTCTTCAAGTAACGTAAGTGCACACTAAGAAAGGATTTTCGAAAATTCCTACGGGAACGGGCACAACGCGGGCAAAGCCGCGGGGCGCTGCTAGTTAGTACATAAACTGTACTACCAACTTAACATAAAGTCTAGCCTAAACGGATATGAATCAGGTTCATACATAAAAGTAAGTGCGGTAGAAAGATACATATCCTCAGCACCTAACATACCCTAAAACTAGGGCGTTGTGAATACAAAGCAAAATTCAGATTTATCAGCTTTCCATTTATAGCTCGAGAGCCATAGCTCTCGTATCTGGATGAATCGGGAATGGCGTTAACGCAATTTAAAAATACAATGCCTGTGTTGCTATGTCGTGTATGTGACATTTGGAAAGAGTTGTTTGTAGTGAAAAATGTCTCTGTGCATTTTTTTGAACTGAGTTTTGGATTCTGATTGGATTTGCTGTTGATTTTTTTGGGAACGTTGAAAATTGAGATATTGGATTTTTACACACAGAAGTAGACTGTTTATTAAGATTAGGTACTCAGCTTGACGATGATGATGGTGTACTCCGTGGAACTTATAGTTCAATAAGATTATGAGCTTTAAGATTATTTGTTTATCCTAACATGAATAAAACCATTGATAAGCCCAAAATTATTTCAAACCCAATCTGATCTTCAAGCATTTTTGCCAAAACTGTACCATTACTCACATATTAGGCCTATCTCTACCTAAACAATTTACAAAATACCAAAAACCAGTCATCCCAACTATAACCAAGCATTTCAACAAGAAATACACAATTAATGTAACAGTTTGGCATGTGTAAAAATAGGTCATTTTATAGGTAGGAGTGTTCTTTACGCGCCAGTGGACATTGCGTCACTGATAGCTCGTCGGCAGCTGTAAATCACTTCAGCTGAATGAGATCACGGCATCCAGAGATGCGGTAAAGCTCGGAACAGGGTTTCGGACGCGGCTGACGGACGAAAACGCTGCATGTGAAAACGTCCGTGGACTGTACTAGTAGATTAGATACACGTAAATGATTACTCATTCATTACTCATAGTTTTACTCTTCTATAAGTAACCTATATGTACCTATAATTCCGTTTCTGGGCAAAGGACTGTAGTTCGCACTATAGGACCTAGCAAGCTAATACATCACTAAATAAATAACTATGTTTACGTATATCTCATGTTTCCACCCCTTTACAGAAACCTTGGATAGTGAAAACTGTTAGTATGTAAGCCACGTCAGTCAGCCGCGCCCGTCATCTGCGTCAGTCAGCCGCATCCGTCAGTCGCGTCCGTCAGCCGCGTCCGTCACTTCACCTCCACCTTATCGTACTCGTCCGATTATATGTTTCTGGCTTAATTGTTCATTTTGGACATTGATTTGTGCCCATTTGTAGCACTGAAAGATATGGACGAAATAACGGTCGAATGATATAAGCTGGAGAAACTATTCGTTGAATGATATCACTAATTGGCTTCAAATAGTTAATTAAAGGGGTTTTTTAATTGAATCTTTAATTTTAGTTATTGACAGATTTCTTTGTTTCGTGATGATGTCTTCGAGTGACCTAAATAAATGAAAATTATTAATATACTTATACGTAATTATGCACCTGTATGCATCTGCTGCATCTGTATGATATTCACGATCGACTTAACTCTTCTGCTCGCTTTCATCGTTCAAATCGATTTACGAGAACGATTTAAGGCTCCTTTTAAACTGAAAATTTAAGGCTACACACGCACAGGTAGGTCATCTAAGTAAAACTAACGTTCGCGAGTGTTCGGGAGTGTTCGCGTTCCGAATGCACTGCGCGTTTAGCGCCTACCTAGGTTAATCAGTTAGAATGCAAGCCTAAACCCTAGGCGCCAAACTAGACACCTCCCTACTCATTCGTATTAATCTGACGAGTACAGCACTGACAAAACCTGAGCAGCGCTTTATAAAAAAAATAGTTCAGTAAGCCATCGTATTTAATTTACCAACAAATTAAGCACAAGCTGAGTCCAAAAATAATCGTGAATCATCGCGTGATCCTTAAGTATCGGTGATTGAATCCAGAACCCGGCGTGGATCAAACTCCTTTACTTATCATTAAGAGGTAACGATTTAATAACGATCATACCCTGAGGTTTACAACGTGTGTGGCTAATTGAACATTGATTAATGGTTTGATAATATAATGTGGGAAAGATATATTTTCAGCCCTTTCCTCTGTTCAAAATGTTAGGAAGTGCCTATTGAATTATGAACAGTTTGATCCTAAGGGCATGGGTGGTAACGCAGTTAAAACCGAATCGATCCAAAGGCTTGGCTTAGAGAATAGAGAAGTTGTCATTATAATTCTAATATACTAACGATTTTTCAAATGATTTTGACAACCTAAAGACTGTAAAACTCTGTTGAAAGTAATTTCAAAAAATTTACATATTGTAAATACTAACTACTTGATCTTGACAACCTAAAAACTTTAATTCTAAGTTGTTTACTTCAAATTTTGTACCCATGATTGTGCTAGGGGTGAAATCAACTATTGAAATCTAAGTTCCCATCCCTTTACTTCAACCTATGGCATTTACGTATCACAACCACTGACAACCTGACTGACTGACTGAATGACCTTTGAAGTCATCTGATTCTGTCAGTCGGTACCGCCTTGATCTCGTCTGTAAATGCGCCTCCTATCAAACAGTTGTCACTTGAGCCGACGCCCTGCTCACTGTCAATGTTAAACTAATTGGCTGAATTAATCATTAAACAGCTTTTGCAGTATGTGGAGTTTGTAGGGTTGTTAAGTTGAGTGGGTTGAAAAATGTGGTTGGGTTAACCTCGGATGAGCGAAGTACTTACTGCGCAAGGGTCACCATGAAGCCGGCGATGAGAGATTAAGAAAAATCCACCGTAACAATACCTAATAAATATCTTACTGCCGCACTCGGAGATGTCCTTTAAATCGACATTTAACTAACTGACGGAATTACGGACGTTACATGTCTCACTCATTAAATCTCTACTAAGGAAGCGTTTGACGTCTCTGAGCGAGCGTAAGAATATTTTGAATATTTTGTCTTTTTAAATTAAAACTACAAGAACTTACAATTATGTCATAATTATGTGTATCAACTTAGAGTGCTTTTAAATTATGCGTTTCGTGTCGGACCGCTGCGGTGCCGAAGCCGTGCACCGCAGCGAAATTTTGTATGAAAACACACGATCGTACGTTCACAATACGACAAACGCACCGCTTCGGCACCGCAGCGGTCCGACACGAAACGCATAATTTGAAAGCACCCTTATTTAAACATATTTCAATGATATCAAGAGACAGTAATAGAATAGGTACCTTACTTTACAATATTGGTTAACCTATAACAGTACAATGGGAGTTAAAAAGTAAGTTCAAACCGCTTTCCCATGGCAACTAATTAAGTTAATCAAACTAATTAGTTGATTATACCATCACATTTAAAAACAAGAAGCGTTTAGTTAGATTTATTTCAGTTTTAACTAACAAGACGCTAATTTACGAGGTTAATATGCAAATGTTAATTTAAACCCGCACCGCGATCGGGCAGTTAAATCAAATTATTAATTTGTTTACAAAGAGTAGCCGACCCTTTGTTAAAAGAGCCATAAAAATAATTGATGCAATTTGTTTCAATCGTTAACAGTTTGGGTAAGTTCGATGTGAGAAAATATTTGGGAGACGTGTTTTTGTGATTTTGCTATTCATTTTGTTTGCTTCTGCTTAATAAAAAAGTTTTTTAATAGCGTCTATCTAAAATACCGAACTACCAATCTAATAAATTGGTTTTTATAATATCTGGAACGACCGATCCAGTTATCGATTCCGTCGAGATAGATTTTAAAAATATACTTTCGTTTATAACCTCCTCACTGAGATGAGAGAGTGAATATACCTTCTCCAGATGAGTATTACACTATATGACTATGTTACTGTCACCTACATTCATCTATCCAAACAAACAAAGTCATGCACCAAACGACAGCCGTAAAGTACACAAAGCCGAAACTGTGATGCAACTCTCTATGACATCAGTTTCATTCCACAGCTAAGCGAACCACTCCCGCCGCGGTCCTCGATAACCATTGTTTGGCTAATTGTTGCAATTATAAATCAGGCTTTTGGGACAATTGGTCGTACAGTTGGCTAGCTTTTAGGTTATGATTATGTGCTTTTAGGTTATGTTATGATCCTATTTTGGGTGGATGTTATGAGCTTTATCGTACTGCGTGCGCACGCCGCGGTTTCATACAAAAGTGAACCGCCGCGCCGTGCGCCCGCTTAACGCAGTGTTGGCCTTAGGTTATGAATTATGATACTATTTAGGTTGAATACTAGATTATGCTTGGGTTGTTTTTAAATGATCAGTTATCGTAACATCGTTCGTCAAGATCACGATTTTTTACGCTGTTTGATGTTTGTTAACACAAAGGGTTGTTAAAAACAGTCTGTTAAAGGTACCTATTTGGGTTGCCAGTAGAAAGCTTTTTTAATTTTCTTACGTCTGTGGAGACTGGCATTATGTTTTAACTTTTACTGGTGTGTGAGCGTAAGCTGAAGTCACCTGTCTCATAACTGTCTTGTTTTAATAGCTTTAACAATATCAATGTACCTTTAAGCTCTCTAGAGCTTTATCATACTGCGTTAGGTTATGTTACTATTTCCGATTATGCTACTTTATGTCTTATTTTCATAGGTATGACAATGTGATTAAAATTACCAGGTTACTAGGGTTGTCATAAAAGTTTATCCTCTATTATTAGGATATTAAGAACTATTATGTATTGCTCATTGCAGATACTTAATGCAGTAACTTTTAGCACTGGTAAGTAAAGCTGTTGTTTTTACAAATACAGTTGTTTTGTTTTCGTAGTTCAGCTGTCTATTTAAAAGGAAATATTACGTTAAAGTAAAATTAGTACAACAGTGCTAGAGCCTATGATTGAATATGAAGGATTTTGGAAACTACACGACTTTCATTAAACGAAGCAAAGCGATGGCGGATATATACAATGTATATAAAAATAATAAGATAGTACTCAGCGCGTACATATTGAGACAGGTTCATTATGACTCTACGGCCGTGTTATCAGAAGGTTAGTAATTTATAAACTAATTTCTAGAATGTAACAAGGATACCTACTTGATACTTCGTCTACCACTGAGAAATGATTACGCACTGACTGTTAAAAATGCACTATTTAAGAAATAATTTTAAAGTATTGTTAATTTTACATGCACCCATATACACCAGTATATGGGTGCATGTATGTGGATAGTTCATATGTACCCGAGATATTATGCATTAAATGATTTAGAGTTGATCTAACACCTCGTGTTTAAATGAGCTCCCATACCTCGCTCCTTACATGGCGACCCTGCCATCTGACACGGGCCACACATATACACTACAGTATTAAATAAGCCTAAGAATAAAGATTCAGTAATATAATAGGTACCTATAATGTTTTGGAAAAAGGCTGTTTTTTTAAATACAGACATTTTAGTCTCTACTTTACATCACTCGTGCTCAGAGTCGTCAAATGCTTGAGTGATTTTGACAAGTAATGTATGAATACGACAATTAGTTAAGTAATGATTTAATAGACCTCTCTGAGTACGGTAGTAATATCACTACATATTATAATTATAAAACAAAGTCCCCGGCCGCGTCTGTCTGTCTGTCCGTCTGTTCGCGATAAACTAAAATATTATGGCACGGATTTTAACGCGGTTTTTTTAATTAGATAGAGTGATTCAAGAGGAAGGTTTATATGTGTTAAAAATTCTTACGGGAACGGGCACAACGCGGGTAGAACCGCGGGGCGCTACAAGCTCTATATAAGCGCACCATTTCTGTATTAAATATTAATAGTAATTAATTACTGCCCGGTGCGTTTTTTGGTCCCAGTGCGAAAACTCAGTATAACGGTGTACTAAGTCCTCGAGTTGCAATTAACAGGGCCTGGTTTGCAATGCCTGGAGATTACATTTTGTGCCAGGATTTACTGCAAGATAAATGTTTTGAATACCTTTCTGCTATTTCAAGGCATTTTGAAAAGAGAACCCGTTTAAGTAAGGTTAGATTTGAGGTTAAGTACAGGGCAAAGGACTAGGTCATCAAATAAGGTCAAAGGTTTAAAAGACCTCACTAGAAATTCAAATTTACATCTATACTTATTCCTTAATGTAAATACATCACACCCTGTTAATCATAAATACTACAAGTAAAAGTAAAGTATTAGCCTGTAATGTCCCACTGCTGGGCAAACAAAGGCCTCTAATTGCACTGAAGATATCAGTATAGTGAGGAGGATTAGGCATAATCACCACGCTTGTGGCACTACAAACTAAAATAAAAACTTAAATCTTTAATATTATGTAGTATAAAAAATTACTATGCGTTGATTGGTAAGTCTCGACAACAAGCACATTATTTATCATATGCTTGAAGCCCTATAGATCCTCCTGAAAGGTCTCGTACTCCCTGATATTATCAGTGCAATCATGTAGGATATCAAGCCGAAAAAAAAGAAAAGTTAAAGCAGTATGTTTATTAAATTAAAGGTTAAACTACCTTAGTAGGACAGTCGAACGGATTATCATTGCCCTATTTATTTTCCGCAGAACGTACTCACTGGTCGACCATTTTCATTCAGAATGAATAATAATATTTCACCACTTTATATTCCAATATTTAACCCAAAATATTCGTAAACATTATATTAGGTACTAGCAGCGCCCCGCGGCTTTGCCCGCGTTGAGTCCGTTCCCGTAGGAATTTTCGAAAATCCTTTCTTAGTGTACACTTACGTCACTTGAAGAACCTTCCTGCCAAATTTCACGTTTCTAGGTGTAGCGGTTGAGGCTGTGCGTTAATTATCAGTCAGTCAGTCAGTCAGTTAGGACTTTGAATTTAATATATTATATGTATAGATATCAGAATCATTTTTAACCTAAATCCCAATGATGTCAATGCAGGACAAAGGCTTTTCACTCACCAAAGATAAAGGTGATAATCACCATAGTAACATGGTTATTGGTGATTTCAAACTCGAGCCATGTTTGGAAAGCACTTCACTAAGAAAGTTCCTTTTTAAACTAATTAGTTTAAAACACTAAATATTTATTAATTCGTTATTATGATCACTGAAACATGTTGAGTGAATTCTTTCAGGCAAAGGATGTTTACTTTAGAAAGTTTTGGCGGTTCAAGCACATTAGTGGGTTATATTCTGATAGAAAACAGATAACGTTAGATGGATGGGTTTATGGAATAGTTTCGGGAAAAATTTGTTTGGCACTAGGTAGGTAACTGTACGTCTCGACTCGATTAACCTAAAATACACTTGAAAAATGTAGCGAAAATATTGTGCTAAATATAATAATGTTGATAGGTGTGAACATTTTCGAGCACAGGTAAGAAAAAAGTGGCTGTGACATACGGACAGACAGACAGACAGACATGACGAATCCATAAGGGTTCCGTTTTTTGCCATTTGGCTACGGAACCCTAAAAAATTTAATAAAAATTATTGAGCAAAACCTTTGTAGTAGCTTCATGAGCAAAACCATACAGTTGAACCTACAGACCGAACGGCGACACGATGACTTGCAATTTTTTGAAAAAAGAACGCTAATTTCAAGTTTTCTACATTATCTATTTCCTAAAGTATTAAAATGATATTTTTGTGTTCCTTTCTTAAAAAATTGCAAGTCACGCTCGTCAATCATATTCACCATGACACTTTCATAGATCTAGTAATTAGTAAGTAAATTAAAGTATAGCCTGTCCCACTGCTGGGCTAAAGCACTCATCTAGCTCACGGTATCAGTTAGTAGGAATCTAAAATAATGTCTATAGCAAAGGAACTCCTATCACTAAAGATAATAACCAATACCGAATGCAGTAATTGCAACGAAGATACTTCCAGTGAATCTTAATCGTAATTCGCATGGAGAAAATAGTCATAGTGCATTCAATACGTGCATACGTGCAAATATTATGGCGCCATGTTGACGTTACTATTGCTAGTGAAGTACAGTCAAATACAAACTATAATATTTATAAGAATGGAATAAAGCTGAAGAGTTTCTTTTGGTATTAGCCACGTTCAGGGAAGAATGAAGGCTTTTTTATGACAAAAATTCACGAAATTTGGTAAAAAAACAGGAACTGCAGGTGATGCTAATTTACCTTATGAAACTTGTATATATAGCTATAGAAAACTTAAATCTAATAGAGAAAATATTCATGAAATTAATGATATGTTCTTACTTTAAATATTTAAAAATCTTTTGAAGAGTCGGTATTTTCTGGTAGTTTAAATGAAATTGTGATAATGTATTTTGTACTCGATTGTACTTGTCCATATAGGTTAACTATAGTGTTTCACGTCCCCATAGAATACTGTAGGTCTTTTTAACCCAATACCATAATGTAATGGTATACCATGATATCATCGCTTCTTTTGTACCGTGATTTATCTCTCGTAATGCTTTATAGTAAACTAGCAGTGCCCCGCGGTTTTACCCGCGTTGTGCCTGTTCCCGTGGGAATCGGGATGAAAAATAGCCTATAACTTTCCCGTTGAATGTGGCTATTTATTACAATAAGAATTATTCAAATCGGACTGATAATTCCCGAGATTACCTTCGAATATACAAACAAACAAACTTTACCTCTTTATAATATTAGTATAGATGTACTTGAGACGATATTAATGTTTTTAGTGGTAAGATGCAATTTACTCTAATTTATAATCTTGGCTCTAGATTCTCGTATCGTATGTATACTTAATTGCTTTTATAATAAAGCTCAAGAGTTTGTTCGACGTTCAAAGCGGATTAGAAAAATAAGGCATTTCATATAAAAAGTCTTCTACATTAACTTGAAGTTATAGATTACCTTTCATTCAAGAATCTCAAGAGAACAGGTACAACAAAAGTTAAAGGTTTTTACATAATACACGTACCTTTCATCCTGAAATTCCCTCAGGAACGATTAAAAGGCGGGTAAATCCACAGGGAACTATCAGTGTTAAGATACACTACATTTGTACGAACAACTTTACGCACCATCCAGCTACATCGATCACAACTAGACTATCCAGTCAGAATTAGAATCAATAATTCAATGTCAAGTGTAGGTATGGAAATAACAGCCAGAGGAAACGTTTAACTCACTCTTTTTGAAGTGGATAAAGCTCTTTTTAAATTACGCGTTCGGTTTTTAATTATGGAGTTTGAAGGAGGTTTAAATGGAGTGTTAGGAATGTGGTTTACGTTGGGTGTATGGCATTTTTGATATCCTTCTTCTTCATCGAGTGGATGGCCAACCTGACCGATCCTTGTGTCAGAGTTACTGAGCCGCCAAAGGCCTCTGACATGGCTCAAGTAACGACTACTATCCTTAGAAGGTAACCGGGACCGACAGCTTAACGTGCCCTCCGACGGAATCATCTTACTTTTCGAACAATCAGGTGATTCACAGCCTGCAATGCCCTAACCAAACTGAGGAAAGTCTCACAAAGAGATTTTTGTGAGATATCCCCACCGGGAATCGAACCCAGAACCTCCGGGTCGTTATCCGACATCTAATTTTGGATTTTTGTTAAAACATGTTTTTCAAATTCTGCGGATTTTTTGACCGAATTGTGTGTATAGGCAGTAGTTAGTTTATAATATGACAAAACCTTACTTTGATGAAACTTTTTTACAAATGCATTTGAGGAATGTTTCTCCTTTAACCTTTTTCACTCAAGTTTATTGGTATTTTTACATTTCAAGCCACAATTTTCATCTACATCCAACTACATTCAGAAAAAACCATTTTCCACAGCATCCAAGAAAAACCCGTATCAATTCAACAAATGTTGTGAATTCAATAAATTGTGAACGCGCAGATGTAACGTTGATTTCTTTTAACCGCTCCTCGTGTAAATATCTTAAATCTTCATTAGCAATTTGAATAGCTGAACGAAATATGAGGTCGGGTAATTGTTTCACAAGTGGAATGGTGTGTAGATGTGGACGTATTGAAGGAGGAAATAGGAGGGGATGAATTGGATGCCCCCCTGGATTATAATTATATATTTCCTTAGAAAAAATTACAATACTTTAGGACTGATAACGAGTAAGTATTAGCCTGTAATGTCCCACTGCTTTTAGTTATTTTGAACTGATTTAAAAAATCAAGGGAGGAATTATCTATTCCAATTCCTTCTTCGCTTAAAGACTTAAATTATTTACATGTAAATTAGCCGCTTTCTGTATCAATTTTTAATTAATTATAATCGAAAAAAGGACAATTCCTTCGGTTAGAACTATCTATGTTAGAGTACCATCCCTTTGGCTTAAAATTTATACAGATTACTGGTATCTTAAGTTTAAGCGAACACGACTCATTTTAAATTGAAACTACGTTCACGGATACACTTCAGTTTTATTTTACATATTTATCTGACGTTTCGGTCCCTTTACAGAACTAATACTTTACTTTTTTTTACCCCACATCCAGATTGCTCCCCTTATTTCATACCCTGGGTACGCCCCTGTACATACATGACTATTGGAAGTCGTATTTTGGTACCCCGTCGCCACACAAGTCGTACTCGACTCGTAAAAGTGATTTGCAAATTAATGTCTCGAAACCGTTTAGACAAGAATTTGATCCCAGTAGACTAATAAATCAGATAGAACTGGTTCGTATATTGTTATTAAAGTATCATATTCTTGTTTTTGGGTTGATAAAAGTCACTTGATGGTATAATGATGAAGGTACCTAGGTATAATGGTAGGTAGCGTGAGTCCGATGCAGACTTCTCCATTCAAAGCAAGCTTCTTTACATCTCTATACGACATGCCAGACACTTTTCCCTTAATCTGGCTTATATAACTGATTCTAGGACGTCCTACAGCACCAGTGGGTGAAAAGAATTGTACCGTTAAAATGAACTTAATCTAACCTAACCTACAAATTCAGGACAATCATTTGATAGAACGTCTTCCATCTGCTTTACTTTATGGAATTAAAATTACATAGTTCTTCTTTCCTAGGTTTTTTATAATAGTGACAGTCGTACCAAGATGGAATATTCTAGTAAGTTTGTGTGCTTAGTGTTCCAAAATTTAACAAAAGTTTAGATTCGAAAAAGGAATGGGTTCAAAAACTCACGGATGTTTTCGTACCAAGAGCTACCTTTTCGAAGAGCACGTTAAATTATCAGTCAAGGTTGTTTCAATCGTTACACCATCGGAGGTCTTAAGGCGGTCTAAAAACTCAGAAACCAGGGATAACCACCAACCTATATTCCTGCTAATAACTCCAAACTCCATATTACTTAAGAGCTACAAAATTTCTTCAAGGTCAAAGGAATGAATTTATAACCGAGGAAAGTTTTCCCAAAAAATCTCCATCTATTTGATCCAATTCATGTAGTTCCACTTCTGGCCGCATAGCGCCGCGCTCCACTAGCATACAATATTTGACACTTACGCAATGATGCGTGTGTGCGTATGAATCGCTAACATTGCACAACATAAAAACTGTGTTATCGCCCTCGCTTAGATAAACGCCTTACTTAACCGAACTAATTACATAATTATTTTATTAAATATTTTTATGTGATACCCACTACCTGTCTAATTTGTCAGAGCTTGCAAGTCTGTAAATTAATTGGCTTTATTTTAGTCTTATTGTTTATTAAATTCATTGTGTAACCTTTAAATTACAAAAAAATACTTTAGAATTCGAACCCTCGGTGGTCTAGGTAGTCTGTGCAGTCGCCTGCTAAGACTGAGGTCCCGGATTCAATTCCTAGGTCGAGCGAATACATGTTTACTACTTTCAAACATGGTTCGGGTTTGAGATCACCAACCTGCAGTAGGCAAGCGTGGTGATAACGCCTAATCTTCCTCACTGTACAGGTATGTCCAGTGAGATGAGAGGCCTTTGCCCAGCAGTGGGACATTACAGGCTAATACCTACTACTACTACTACATTTGCAGTAAATGATCCAGTAAAACACTTCTAGCCTACTTCAAAAGCGGCATTCATTGACAATCAAGACTGTCCTTAATCCTAAACTCATATTCAAATATTGCACAAAGACAATAATCCCAATTGCGCCGTTTGATCGTTGTTAACTCTACATTTAAAATGAACATGAAGGCGACAGTTAATTGAGACGTCTACTTACTATCATTTTATTTGCACAGTGGTTAAATTAAATTGGGTCTAAGGACGATGCTAGTTGCTACACATTCCAGTTCAAATTACCTGTGAAGTACATAATTAATCTTGTTTGAATATTTTGTAGTCTGCACATTCAAGCTACTGATGGTGGTTGAATGTCTGGGAATTTCATTTATGTGTTAACTCTGTGTATCAGAAGTAGAAGAACAGTAAGTCTTAAAGATTAAATGATTTTATCTAAACATTTTTCGTCTTCAGGAGTAATCGTCTTCGGCAGAAAAATTTACGACATAAGTTCTCATTTTAAGACTCGTAAGAAAAATAGAGTGTAAGGGCCGAAACTGCGTAAAGCGTGCGCCCGTCGCGTGCACCCATCGCCTGCGCCCGCCGCGTGCACTTATCGCGTGCGCCCGCCACGTGCGGTTTCATACAAAAGTGAAGCGTCGCGTGCGCTCGCCGCGTGAGCCCGCGACGGTTCACTTTTGTATGAATCCGCAACAAGCGCACGCTTAACGCAGTTTCGGCCCAGAGTGATCAGGCTCAACTAAACAAAATATGATTTTAAATCATAATTCAAAACTCGACTGAAAGAATCCTACTGTGAATCTGTTCACAGATACATATTAATCTTGTAATACTGTATGTCCAGTCGATCAGAGGGCTTCTTTGTGTCGCTGGTGACCCGATTGTGGCATTCACACGTATCTATTGGATTAGTGGCCGATGAAACTCGATGAAAAATGAGTTCTGAATAAAGGATTGACTGTTACTAAGTCTTCTATATTTATTGAAGGTATATTATTATTTTAGGATATAAGATTATGATGTGTTTTAAGTTTAAAGAGCTTGAAGACCTGAAGACCTGAAGGGTTAGGCTGCAAGCCAAGACAAAATATTGTTGATTTCATTTCTATAAAGACATCTCCTTCTATATACATCTCTCTCCCTTTCTTTCCCTCTCTCTCTTTCTTTGTGAGGAGAAGAGAAAAGTGATAGAAGCGATATTATGGCAGACAATTTAGTCCTGCTAGGCAGTTTAGGCCCATCTCGTAGCCAGATTTGGTAGCTAGCTACGAAATGAGAAAAGTGTTTTCCCATCTTGAAGCTAGCTACTAAATGGGAACGATCTATTCGGTAGGTTAGGGTAATTTTTTTTTACTAGTTAAAATCCTAAATCTTGGACTTTCGAATTCCTATTTCGTAGCCAGCTTCGAATCGGGATTATTTCTCCCATTTGGAAGTTAGCTACCAAATCTGGCTACGAGATGGGCCTAAACCTGCTAGACTATCTAAAATTAGGTAGCATGTATCGTTTTGATTGAACACTGTTATAGTACTTGTAAGTCAGTTAGCCTGGTATAGGACTTTAAGTATGTATCTATTATTATATCAGTACCTATCTATTTTTTATACTGACTGATATTAACTGATATTAAAATGTCGCCGAGATGACCTGAAGTTAACCTGTAAGTGCTTCATAAATATCTTATCGTAAAATACTCGTTTTCTCTCAGTAGCGTTAATAAGTAGTAGGCTATAAACCGCATAAAGTTGCTATATAAAGTGGCTACTGAATAAGTTGGCGTGCGGCCAAATATGGAACTAAATAGCGGTAGAACAAAGTTAGTCGTTCCAAAGCTTTTCCGACTCAGAAATGCTAATGTGGCGCCCCCAGGTTAAGCTCAACTTTACTTGGTACTAATTTTTATGTGACCACAGGGAAGCATTCCCAAAAGCGCAAAGCTATATAGATAATTCTCAAACAAGATATTTAAAACATTCCATTGTAGTACAATTTATTTCGTCTGATCTATTTTCGGAGTTGATTTACGCATCATAATGTAAGCATTGAGTTGTAAGTATGTTTCTAAGAAAGAGTTATGGTTCTGTATTGTAGTATTTTAGGATTTTTTGAGAAGCAATGTCAGGTCTATTTTAGGGTTGTCTGCAGGCGATTTTAGTAATGTTATCGCGTCATATTATACTTAGGGTCTTATTGATAAACGCTTCTTAACAGCACTTTAGCTATCAAATAGTTTGTCCCTTTCCGACATACGCTATTTGTCAAAGAGCGAAAGAGACATAATACTTTAAAACACTGTTTTGTTTATCATAATTAACGGTCACTATTTATGGTTCTTATACCCTACCTAACCTATAGATAGAAAACAAGAAATAGAGAAGTGTAAGTACTTGGCTTTCCGTGATAGAAAAAGGGGCAATATTCACTAATTTACCATTATCTATCAGTACGAGTTCAAAGCGCGTATTAAATAGATCAATCCTGATTTTGTATTCATATACCACATTGGTGATTTTAAATCGACGATACTATGATTGACACCGACTTAACTACTGGCTAACAGAAGCATTACAAGCTAAACCCCAGACCGCATTACAAGCCGCAAACATTCAGATCCGCAATGCGGGCAAACCGCGATGCGGGCCCCGCTTTTACATTCATTTACCGCTTGCGGTTGCGGCTCGGAAGTACTAACCGCTTCTCTATTTCGTGGCTTGCGGTATACGGTTAAACACGGAGCGATACCTCTACATCACCTTGACCTAATAACCAATCGAAATAAAAACAATAGCTTCAACAACCAAGTACAATCATGAACAGAAGTCCGAGGGATGTGGACATGAATGAAACTGTCCCACTTTTGGGCGTGATGAACCGGAACAGGTCTCGCTCTCTTTACAATAAGTGACACAATGCACTAGTGTTCATCATTTTGGGATATTTGGGTGTGTTTCGGAAAGTTTTAGAGAAGTTATTTTTGAGGAATGAGGCAGGAGAAATATACAGTGGTCACTCCACTACGTGGCGACGACAATGAGTAATGTCAAAGTTCTTTTTTTCAAGAAAAAATTGGTAACTGTCGCCTTCGCCGCACCATTAGTTCCTATCCAGAAAACGGTTGAAAAACTACAAGCAAGGAAAAAACATCTAAAACGGTTCATCACTGAGACTCCGTATTCGTACAAAACTGTGATTACGTACGTACAGTAAGCAAGCTATTTGCCAAACAATCGTTAGTAATCAAGCGTAGTATACACAGTGTAGTCTAAACAAATGATCTATAAAGACGAGTATTCATTCGCTTTCAATGCCGTACGAATATGTTTATTAGCCCAAATTTTCAGCTTCACGGTTATTAAGTCTCGTACAGACTAGACATGCTTATGTAAGGTCAGTAACGTATGCAGTATGCACTAAACACTACTTAAAATAGCATTTTAAAAATAGGTGAGTATTATGTATTGGTAGATAACTATGGAACGTCCAGAACCCTATGTTTATACCTAGCGAGGTGTAACCGTCCGTCTTAGCAGAGTTTTAGTTCTGTTTGTAAATTGTATGAAAGTGTACGTATGCGTTTCGTATATAGACGGATTTAATTACATCATAATATCTTGAAGATAGTGAATACCTACTATAGTCACAAACATTGAGAAGTTACCGTCGTCGCGAAGGATCGGTCATTCAATTGTTAATTCTTCTTATCGAGTGGATGGTCAACCTGACCAATCCTGGTGTCAGAGTTATTGAGCCGCCAAAGGCCTCTGACATGGCTCATGTAACGACTACTATCCGTGGAAAGTAACCGTGACCGGCGGCTTAACGTGCTTAATTGTTAATTGCGAACTTTTAAAGCAAAGTCTGTGTCTTCATTTATTCTGTACGGAGCTTTAAATGTCAAGTTGACAATGTGGTGACAGAGTTAACGCCCGTGACAGGTCGAATTAGGATTATAATCATATTGTATTTTACATTTCTGTAACATTTTTAGCCGGAATTTGTGTATTTAATCCTTGGTTTTAGTATTTAGTACATATTTTGTAGTTTAAGTATTAAGTCGAGAAGAATTCGAAGAAATGTAAAATATAATAATTAAAAACGGTTAGTTGTTTAAATAATGCGCAGATTTTTAGGAAAGGAAAAACATATTTGAAATAAATAACATAGACTTTATTGAAGTTTGGTAAAGTACACACAAACCGTTACTTCATCAATAATATTTAAATTTTATTTTGACACGACACGTCTCGATTCCCAATAACAACGCATTACCGTCCATTTTCTCTTGTCTATGATAAAGTGTCAATTTGACAATTAAATGTCATAGAACCCCTATGGCGCCAAAACATATTAATTCTCGATATGAATAAATTACTTCAAGTGCCGTCGACTTTGATTTATAGCCGAATATATACTGCGTGATACGAGTATTGCCAATTTATTGTTTTATTAATGGTTATGTTTTTATTATACAAAAATGTAGACAATCATTGTCTGAGCTAGTTTTTATAATGTATTTATATTTTTATTAATAAATATTGCTTAATATTATGCTTTCATTTGGTTCTTAGCTCATAACTTCAAATTATAACTTTGCTATCGACACGGCCTTCTTATTCTCCATCTCGTATAATATAATATTAGTTACTTAGGTATATTATAAAATTCTTAAAATTTATCGTATGGGGTATTTAAGCAAATCTATACATAAAATAAACATTTTCACATTGAATTTCATGAACCGAAATATGACTAGAACGAGACTCTCTACCATTGACAAATTACACTTGAAATTTCAAGCTTCCCAATTCCATAGTCAGTCGACAAAATAAGAAGAGTTTGTCTATATGTACTAAAAATATTTGTCTGTAAAAATATTTGTCTCCTTGCACAGTAAAGGCCTCTCATCTCACTGAAGATCAGTACAGTGAGGAGGAAACGAACAAAAAACATAAGAACAGAACCAAACATTAAAATATCGAATTTCGAACATCGAATACCGTTCTCGATTTCAGAGTCGGTCAACAAATAACAACAGATGCGCAAATAGAACTTAATAAACTCAATCAAGGAGCGATATTCGCACGCCTCGGCGCTCCCCAATTATTGGCCAGCTGATGAAGGGCTTCCTTATGTTCTTACAATTTGTTATTACTTTTATTAGTCACTGTATCAGATCCAATGAGGTCACGAATCGTGGTTTCAGTGGTTATCGGTTATCAAATAGAATCACTTAGAGTTGAGATGCATGTTATGTAAGTTGGAATAGGTTAGTAGATATAACCAGCTGTTAGTCCAAGGGGCTAATTAATTGTGTTTTGTTAATTACTACAGTAACAATAGTTTTAAGATCATCAATTTTTTTACAAGAAGGCTATAAAATCGTCCTTCAAAATAATACGACTACTTATCTTCAACATTTTATAATTTGCAGTTTTTTAATTATTTTTTTATTGTTTTGTTTGACATAGTATTTCACTCATCGATAGCTATTTAAATTTGACATCTAATTTGTCAAATATCAATTCCGAATTCGAAATTATGAACGTAGAATGTCACTATTCGCTAGGCAGTTTTATTGGTGGCATTTCAATTTTATTAGCTTTTGAGTCTAATGTCACTGGAATTAAGGATAAAATTGCATGTATTTATGTACTAGGTATAATTTTATTTATTTTGTTTTGATTGTAATGCAACGTGCAGCTCAGAAAGCCTTGGAGGAATACTTGGAGGAATAGCCGATAGTGGCATTTCTATGTGAGCCCTAGCGTGCTTTGGAGGGCACGTTAAGCAGTCGGTCCCGGTTGTTTCAATCGATAGACCTAAAGAGGCCTTTAGGCGGTATTAAAAGTCACGGTTTACGATCCGGTCTTTTTCCATATTTACCTACGCAAAAATAATTCGATTTCTAATTCGATGGACACAAAAATGTATACAGTTATAAATAGTTTGTTTCTCTATTGGGAACCATGAGTAAAAATAAAATCTTTTATTAAGTACCGAGCGCATATTTCTATGAAACCAGCTTTTATAGCAATAAATCGTAAGTACATAGAATAATAAATAGTAACAACGCGATGAAAAATTGATTGCACCGCACGCGGAAATCTCCACGGGTTTATTCGACATAAGCTTGGATACGTATGGGGTGACCATGTTGTATAGTTCATTGAAAATTGACAGCATTTTCGCTAACGGATTTAAAGTAAAAATCTGCCCTAACACAACAAACGTAAGCAAGGCGACAAGATATGATATGATAAATATTGTGTTTTAATTGGTGACACATTGGAGGAAAATTTATGTCATGACATAAAAGTTTACAATTTAATTGAGCCAATGTGTGTCGCTACCCACTCTTCATTTAGGCCACTTAGGGTGCAGCTTTGAGGGTTCGAGGGGCCGATCAGAACGTGCTGCCGTCTAGCGTCTGTTTGGGCTCCCCGCAGTTGCACTGGGTCTGACACGGATTTATCATGTCTCACTTCCCCATGTGAGATCTGCAGCGACCAACCTGGATCAATAAAAGCTAGAGAACTAGAGTTTTATCTATTTATTTAAGTTTTCTTATTTTTTCTTTGCCACTGAGTGGCAGCCAGATCCGGCAAACAGGCGGCGCGGCGGCGCGGCAAACCGAGGCGTAGATGGCGGGATGAACTCGACACATATCTCAGCAACTGGAGAGAAGTGGCCCAGGATAGGGATGCATGGAGGGATAGGGGAGAAGCCTTTGTCCAGCAGTGGGACAGTAATGGCTAAAATAATAATAATAATAAGCTTTCCTAGCTGGCCTGTCCCGCTGTTCCTCGACAGATGTAGTCACTCCTTTACCATGATTTGTGCGTCCGTGACTAATCAGCCTATCGCTCATTGTTCCAAGTGGCCCGATCAGGGGAAGTGTTTCGTTTCACTATTTTGTTCGCATTAATTAGTTTTGAATTGGGTGCCATGATTAGCCGAATTCATTTGGGACAGGTAAAATGAAAGAAAAGTGATGAGCTTTTATAAATGTAACTGGAATAGTCTCTCTGTTTTTTATGCTTTCGTGGTTAAATTAGTAAATCAAGTCAAACTTCAGCTCTGAGAAAAGTCTGTGGGACATCTTGTCTCTAGTATTCTAGTTTCCTGTGTAGATACTTAATATTATAGTTGTCATAATCAGTTTTATTTATTTCACTGTTACATCGGCGGCGTTTATAACATTAATAATTTAGAAGGAAGCATGTATTCGAATTCGGTGTGCAACACCGATTATAGATTTAATCAGCATTCGTAAAGAGTAGGGTATAGGTATAATAGTAAGCATATTAGTTTTTATAATGACTTGACTATGATAGTCCGTCGTTTTATATAATGTAACGTACTAGAGTCAAAATATCATAGTCTCGGCCTTTGGCGGCTCGATAACTCTGACACCAGGATTGGTCAGGTTGACCATCCACTCGATGAAGAAGAAGAAGAATATCATAGTTCAGATTTTTTCTTAAAAAGTTAGTTAATCGTTTTCTTTCTTCTCATATCCATGAATATTAAGAACTATGAGTCATGAAACACTTTCTTATCAAAGATTACCAGATTGATAGATTTTAGTACACTATTGAACACTAAGCAGGAAGTTGCTAAACCAGTATTAAGAACAAACGAAAGTGGAAACCGAACTCTTTGTAGTGATCGAACAGAGCTGCAGTTTGCTTAATTATCACCATTATCATGAGAACTTGGCGCCGTGGATTGTGTTATTGGGTAAGGAAACATACATACTGTCTATGATTTATCAAAATTTATTTAAGAAACTTGTGAATCGTTTTGATTAGGTATTTATGGAGAATTGAATTATTAACAGTTCATAAAAAAATATTTTGTTTTTTATAATTTTTAAGAACTTGCTATTCATCCTCAGGTCCTCAATACTATAAAAAATTATCGTCGATGGTTCGTGTTCATGATTCACTGACACATGATTCACTGTTTAATTAATTACCCCCTGCTGCGCCAAAATTAACACGAAATCACACGGATATTTTTGTGATAGACATGTCAATAAATAGCATGCCAATAAACGGTCCTCTAATGGTCCTCTAAATTTATTTAGAGAACCATTTAGTGGCATGCTATTTATCTATTGTATATTATATATATTTATTTATTGGTCCTATATTTTAGATTTAAGTTTTTAAATTTTTAATTTTAGATTTTATAGGACCATTTTTCTGTACCAAATAATTCCATCCCGCACACACCCATCCCGGCCGGCGGTATCGAGTTATCACATTGTTATCGCGCTATCATTAATCAACGCTCACTCCGAGCTTTCATTAATTATAATTAATAACTTTATCACCTCAAAGTCGGCGAAACTAGACAAGCTTTTCGAAAAACCTTCCAAGCTAACATAATCTTTAATATCAAAGATTAAGGTATAATTTTCCTTGTACTTTCTTTGTTTGAAAAGCATTGAAGCTTCCAAACAAATATAACCTTTAATGTCAAAGCTTATAGTATAATTTTCTTTGTACGTTCTTTGTTTGAATAGTGTACATTGCAGATTTTAGTAGGAGTCTAATTGATTTATTTTTCTGTGTTATTTTATTAGTGATTAATTGTTGCATAGTTAGTAATTTATAGTACTTGTTGTGAAGTTTATGTATTGTTTATTGATATGTATGGACAATATTTGGAAGGGTGGGCGTTACCATCTGCGCTCTCTATACTGTATTGTCATTTAATAAAAGCTTATTAATAACTAGCAGCGCCACGCGGTTTTACCCAAGTTGTGTTCGTTCCCGTGGAATCTTCGGGATTTTTTAAACCAATAAACCTTCCTCTTGAAGTACTCTATCTACTAACAAAATTGCATCAAAATCCGTAGCGTAGTTTAAAGATCTAAGCATACATAGGGACAGAGAGACAGCGGAAAGCGACTTTGTTTTATTATGTAGTGAAATTGTAAACCAAAGGACAAAAAGTTATTATGGTTGCTTGGAATCGATATAATTGTATGGTATAATAATAATTAATTTTAGTGCGTAACATTATTTATTTATTAATTTTAGAGTAAAACCTATCTAGTAAGCACGTACGTTCTAAAGCGCAAGACACATATACAAAGCAGCGGGCTGTGTGACACCTTTTAACATATTTTAATATTTAAATAGTAGTAATATATTACAAGATAGTTACTATTATATTAGGCAGCTTTTTGGAAATAAACATTTTGTATCTTCTTATATATAAAATTCTCGTGTCACAGTGTTCGTTCGCGTACTCCTCCGAAACGGCTCGACCGATTCTCATGAAATTTTGTGAGCATATTGAGTAGGTCTGAGAATCGGGCAACGTCTATTTTTCATCCCGAAATTCCCGCGGGAACGGGTACAACGCGGGTGAAACCGCGGGGCGCAGCTAGTTTTTTTATAAAAATACATGGAATACAACGTCACGCCACTCGCACCCGCACTATGTATGAATGTTTGTGTGTCTTGCTGTCTTGCTGTGTGTTCTGCTTTATAGAAAGCACACCAGGATACAATAAAGTCATTAATATGACAATAGTTGCCTTTCATTTCCTTGAACACAGGATGGATCACACACTGTGTACATTATCTACAATGTTGGCAACTAATCTCATGTCGCCAATCACCAACGAACGAATAACAAACAGCTTACTACACTTAGCAACTTAAGACGGCAACTAACGTTATTGCGGTTCTTCGATTTTCGTATTCCATTCTGCGTTTGAATTTGGAGATTAGGAGTAGTCAATAACCGATGATTTTAATAAAGCTTTGTTTGCACTAAGCAACTAAAGAAGGCAACGAGACTAGCGCTATTGCGTTTCATAGTTCTTCGTATTCCATTTGAATTTGGAAAATAAAAGTAGCCAGTAGTCAATGACTGATGATTGTCAACTTCGATTGCCGAATACTGTTCGAATCTATTTGTAGGTTCGTACACAGCATTATTGTGCAGGAAATCTAATCAATTACCTAATGTCGTAGTCATTTGTCTAGTATTGTGTAGGATTCGGTTGTGCGATTTCAATCGTAACCATTTGGGTGATGATGCAAATCAATTTTGTACACAAACAATTGATTTTGACCTTGATTAGTTTACAATAAGTCAATTAAGCGATTGCTTCTTTATTCTGAGGCGCGGTTGAGAGGATACATTTGTACTTCCATTTGCTTTGTGTAGAAAATCAATGACATTACACAGTCCATGTGTTATACGCCAACTGGTGGTAACACATGAACAGTGGTATATAGAAAGATACGCAAGTTTACATTGCAGTTCGAATGTCATTATTAACTTTCCTTAAGCATCTACATATGGAAAGTTCAATAAAAAATCGTTTGGCGATTAGGTATAGTATCAACTTACACTAAGCAAGTTTGAAAATAAATTTTAAGCAAGTTCTAGTAGCCAAGCTTGGTGTCGGAGTTTTTAGACCGCTTAAAGGCTGCCTACATAAAGTTTAATTAAAAGTGTAAATGACTTTTATCCAACTGACTAGCAGCGCCCCGCGGTTTTACCCGCGTTGTGCCCGTTCCCGTGGGAATTTCGGGATAAAATGTAGCCTATAGCCTTCCTCGATAAATAGACTATCTAACAGTGAAAGAATTATTCAAATCGGTTCAGTAGTTTCTGAGATTAGCGCGTTTAAACAAACAAACAAACAAACAAACAAAACAAACTCTTCAGCTTTATAATATTAGTATAGATCTAGCCTTTTTAAAAAGCTTACTTCTCTAAACATTATCTATGTGGTTTATAAAATCTTTTTAATCTGTAAAAAATCTATAAACCATCCGAAGTCACGTACAGTGTTTTTTCGAAATCAATAAAAAAATAGTTGCTCGTTTAAAAGCAATAAAACCAATAACAAAGTTATAAAAACGCTTATAAGGAACAAAAGCAATTTATATGTTTGTTTATTTGGTAAACGCTTTTAATTGGAACGTTATTTGCCTTAGCAAATTAGTTACGATTTGAAATAAGTGATTTTGGTAATAAAAATATTATATTTATCTAAATGGTTTTGATATGCTATGTTAATACATGCTTTAAGGTTTATATCTACGTAGCCCACGCAAAACATTAATAGCTCGAAAAGTGTTTCAAAAAATATATCTGCGTTAAGCGTGCGCACGCCGCGGTTCCATACAAAAGTGAACCACGGGCGCACGCTTAACGCAGTGTTGACCCATACAAACTGTGCAATGAATACGAGTACTTTTGTTCGAATTTGGAAGAATTGGTAAATAGTTAAAAATGATATTCTTCTTCTTCTAAACTTAAGAGCTGGGCTCTTGTCGATGGAGTTCTTTCCACTTTCCTCTGTCATCTGCCATTCTCTTCAGCTGTTCGTTATTGTCCTACTAATATTATAAATGCACAAGTTTGTGAGGATGGATGTATCGTATGTACGTTTGGTACTCTTTCACGCAAAAACGAATAAACGGATTTTTATGAAACTTTACTGTAATATAGGCTATACATCAAAGTAACACGTGGGATACATTTTATACCGAAATTCCTGCGGGAACGGGTACAATGCGGGTGAAACCGCAGGGCGCGGCTAGTGATTTTCTAATTTCAGCGATGTAAATACCAGCACATATAATTCAACACACATCGTAGCAAAGAACAGATATTCCCGTTATCCAGTATCTGCGCTATCTACCTGATAATCTATCTATCGGTTAGATCAGATCTATGGCGCGATGGCGATTCGTAACTCTCGGCGCTTGGTTAAGTAAATTTAGCTCTAGATAACAGATAGAGTCTAGTACTTTGCATAATGTTTGTAGATTTATTTGAGTACCTACTTCCTACCTCTTCAATGTAATACTGCAAGATTTTATATTTTTATTTTTATGTAGATAAATACAAGTTGTTCGCCTACTGTTAATGTTAATAGAGACGTAATTTCATTTTTAAGGGCCAGTGTGACATCTTTCATACAAGGAATACAACGTCACGCGAACCGCACACGTTCAGTATCCGCACTATGTTTGACTTGCGTTTTACAGACACTTCAACTACTAACGTATTACTACGTATGAGCTAACCTGTAAAACTGAGATTGTTTAAGTACTTATACGCACTGTCGACTAGTCTAGTAGTAACAGTCGAGATTGTAACTTACTACACTTTCAATAGGTAGTCGCCGGTGACTAGTCGACAGTGCGTATAGGTACTAAAGGTCTTTATTTAAAACATTAGCTCTAATACTAATTATTTTAGTTCTGCAAATCTTTACATAATCTTTAAATGTATGCGCCAACACCTACATTTTGCTTATCTAGTGTTAATTGTACTATTATATAAACTTCCTTACAGCCTACACTGTACGAGTCAAATAAATAACTCCAACATTTTGACATCTCCAGTTGAGAAACGCTGTGAACCAACTGGTCGAGGTGATACAGAAATTAGCCGAGTTTCTACGAATCAGGATCGCCCACTAGTCAAAGTATTGATAAAATATAAAATAGTTTGCATTAGGTCGGGGACATACTAGATAGAACTTCTGCAGAGCTTAGTTGCTTATCAAAGGTTATGTTTACGTTTTATCTCTTCTTTGTATTGATATACTATAAAATGTCATCTCTGCTCTAAGAGATATTTATATATGAAGAGAAGATATATCAAGAAGACAAAACCTTAGTCTAGTCTAGGCGACCATCTGGGTCCTAGATGGTTATGTTTCTATAGGTTAAGATAAATAGTACACATGTAAAACAGAGTAGTTAGCATACTACTCAACTCTTTCGCAAACTTTTGGGAATAATCGGTTTCAAAAAAATCAAGTTAATGAATTAATCCAGAACGTATGGTACTGGTATGCCAGCTAACATATGCCAGTAGGTAAGTACGTGCAACTGGTAGGCAATTATGCCAGCTATGGGCATGAATATTCCAACCTTGATTACAACTAGTCTTGCAGCAATAAAAGATAAATTTCCATTTCCACCTTTCACTGTAAGCTTTTACTCAAAATTATTCAGCGCTTTCATTAGATAGGTTCAAACAATTTTATTTTTACAAGAACATAAATTTAAATTTAAGAACACCCTTTTGGGTACATAATGGTTTCTTAAAGCGAAGTTTATCCGTAAACGTAGTTTCAATGCAAAATTATTTTTTGGTAGATTCTGCAATAATATCTCGTGGCATCACTACATAGTATAAAACAAAGTCGCGTCTGTCTGTCTTCTGTTTGTCTGTCTGTATGCTTAAATCTTTAAAATTACGCAACGGATTTTGATGCGGTTTTTTGTAATAGGTAGAATGATTCAAGAGGAAGGTTTTTATGTAAAAAATATCCGAAATTTCCGAAATTCCCACGGGAACGGGCACAACGCGGGTAAAACCGCGGGGCGCTGCTAGTAAATAATAAAAGGAGCATACACATAAATACTGTTTATCTTTACGCAACGTACTAATATGAGCTTCGTAATGATGTTCGGAATTAAAACACCCGAGATACACTACAGTCGGATAAAGGGGATATCAAACGGTTCACTAATTTTTATTTCATTCCACGTGTACACGGTTCAATAAAATGATAAGAGAATGACATAGAAGTGAATATTCATCCGCAGTTTCTTCCAAAATGGCGAGTTTTTGTTAATTCGAAATGGGAATAATTTAATATGCCGAATGAAAAAGTTAAAAATGTAAAATCAAACATGAAAATGAATGCAAAATGAACCGACTAAACAACGTTAAATCAGTTCATTAATAAAAATAATAAATAAAAATGCATTTGTTATAGAAAATGAACGCAAAATGAACCGTCTAACTCCACCTTTACAAGTACCTTTATACTCCGTACTGTAAGCTCATATACACATAATATACATAAATAGATTCATAAACAGGACAAGGTCAGTTAATTTGTAGTACAATCAAACAGTACCCATTTTCGATTCATGATATAATTCTGAGGTTTCAGAATACTTTGTTTATGGATTACCGAAATATGTATCCGCTTTGTAAAACGATATTGTGATATCATAATACTACACAAAAGCTTGAACATACGATCTTAATTAGTAAGGATTATGTTGTTAGGGCGGTTTCAAACAAGCGTTATACATAATATACAAGAGTAAAAAAAACAATTTATAATTTTTTACTATTTTAACGCCTCGATGGTCTAGTGGTATGTGCGCTCGCCTGCCAAGACTGAGGTCCCGGGTTCAATTCCTGGGTCGAGCGAAAACATGTTTCCTTTTCAAACATGGCTCGGGTTTGAGATCGACAACCCGCATTTGGCAAGCGTGGTGATTATGCCTAATCCTCCTCACTGTACTGATATCTTCAGTGAGATGAGAGGCCTTTGCCCAGCAGTGGGACATTACTGGCTAATTCTTACTTTTACTTTTTACTATTTTATTTTGCTTTTATTACTACCCGACTGCGGCGAAGCTCAAAGGTTGGGTTATGTATTCGACCTGAAAATATTTTTAATCATGTTCTTTTCATGAAGATAATCATGAAATAGTTTGCTTCAGCACACAGCTTCATTCAATGAATTAATGAATAAATTATACAAATAACAAAAGAAGGATGACGCTTTATATATTTTTGTTTCGTTTTGAAACACACTAATCCTTCCAACATTAATCCAATATTGTTACTACGACTGTCAATTGTTTTTATTACTTGTAGAAGTCAATAAAATAGTTTTATAAACAGTAGTTTCTATTCCAAACATCAAGTCATTACGAGTTTGTGCACCTGTTGACGATTTGTGTTAGAATTTTTATGTTTTTGAAGAGTTTTGTAATGGTATACGAATAGAATACTTATATAAAAATGATTTTATTGTTCAACACTTATTACTGATTGTTTAAGTCGACTCTAGGGTATAATTGGTGTTGACATGTGACCACTTTTAGAGAAAATTCCTTGACATTAAAATATAGTAAGTTATAACTAACTAGCAGCGCCCCGCGGTTTTACTCGCATTGTGTCCATTCCTGTGGGAATTTCGGGATGAAAAATAGCCTATGTTACTCGTGGATAATGTATCTAATGGTGAAAGAATTTTTAAAAACGGCCCGTAGTTTTTGAGCCTATTCATTACAACCAAACAAACAAAGTTTTCCTCTTTATAATATTAGTGTAGATAATAAGATTAATTAGTTTAGTAGTTATTACTCAGTTTTCTGAAGCGCAAGAAGAATATTCTGATCATATTGAAGTGAATAAATGTTTTTTTTCAAATTTCTACAAATAAATGGTCGCTCGCAAAAAGATCAAAGCACAAGAGTCAATCTAACGTAAATCACTCAAATTCATATCCAAAGTATTTACACTGAGTAAATCTTAACTATATAGTTACTGTAATTTTGTCCAAACATATATCTAACATAACCAAATAGATAACAATACTTACATAATAAAAATGTAGAGCAATGTCCTTTGAAGCTTCATGTTGAAGGCACATTAACACACACACGGCCACCGTAACTAAACCATTTATTATTGAAAATATTACCAATGGCAACACTGAGTCACGGTTCTGTTTTAGCACTTGTAAAAAAATAACACTCTATCGCTTGGATTGATTTCCATTGTACATAAAGTCGCTGGATAATTGTTCCATTTTCTTTAATTGTTTCGGTCATGTAACACCAATGTTAGTCATCTTTGTAGATATCTGTAAGGGAGAAGACTGGTTAGCTAAGTGATATTCAAATAGTAGTGAAAACATTTATATGTACAATTTTAAGTAAAACACTTAAAAATAATCAAATTATATTCACTGTACTTTAGTTAAAAGCCTATAGAAAGGCCAGTATCGAATATAATAAACATCACATAATTAAAAAGTAAAGTTTGATTGCCAAAAGTTGGCACTTACAACTTGGACTCATTTTATATTTGGATATGAATAAGTAGTACAGCATTCGTATGTCAATCGAACTTCAATGACAATGATTAAGCCATTCATAGACTAACTGATCTAGCTATCTATCTAACTCAAAGATAGGCCATTCATAGACTAACTATCTAGCTAGTCAGATTTCTAATAACGCTAACATTTATATTTGTAGAGCAATTAGAGCACTAAAGTCTTTAGAGCGCTAGATAACTCCCGTAACATAAACAAAGCTTTATAGGTACTGCATTAATGTGTTAAGTATTCTCGCTATGCCAAGATTCGTTTGTGCCAACTTCCACTAACAATACCATACTTCGCTCGTCTCCTACACTTTTTGTAGGATAGCAACGGCGCCGCAAAGTAAATATTTAATATTATGAAATGTTGAATGGGACGGTTAGAAGAATTGTTGATTACCAAACAGTGTAATGATGTATTAGAAAAAAATATATGATCAAATGATTGATCGTAATAAAATGATGACCACGTACAAATAACTTGACTGTACGTGTACTGTCGACGTCTTATACAACTATACACTTTTTCGCCTTATTACAATGGCATAAGGAGAAAAAAATGAATACGTATAGATGGCATCAACAGTACCAATCGTGTCGATCTCTCCCACACTGCCCAGACAAATATAAGGATTGATACTCATAAAGTAAGTCATGCTTTAAGTAACGAAGTAGCTGGTTATTGATTAGTTTGATTCAGATAACGTAAGTAGGTAGTACTGTAGTACGATGTTAAGGTAGATTTGCCCTAGTGAATAGTGTGTTAAGTACTAATAAAACTTACATGAAGAATTGGGTTTATACTTTGAAGGATGAATGACCAATAAATTGCGACGTACAGTAACGATGTTCTTTTGTTTTATGGAACAAGCACTTTTAAACAGAAATCAAATGACTTCAATTTTATAGTATAGTCTACTATAAAACCTAGTTCTTTCACAAAAAATAAACCTAAATTCTTAAAACATTATACTAAAATTTTAAGTAAATTCGATTAGGTTGGCCAACCCTGGTGTCGGAGTTCTAGGGCCGCCCAAAGGCCTCCGACATGGTCTAACGATTGAAGCAACCGGGACCGACAATTTAACGCGCCCTCCGAAGCACGGTAAACCTTATACTTCACAGACAAGCTCAACTTATATTGTAGACTGAGGTATACCATCGTCATAATTTCATTAGTAGACAAATAAGTGTAAATTACTTTGTAAAGGTCCCTAACACGTGATTTAATTAAGAACATACAACGATCAAACAGTAATGATGAATGATTAATATTTTCCTCGTTCAAAACTTAACTATACAAACATTGAATGAAGAACTAACTTTAATAATAAAACTAATAAAACCAACATATTGATCAAGATACTAAAGTACAGTGGATGAAGTTATTAGTCGACCATTTTAAGCTCTGCCAATCCTCCTGTATATAGTCTCTTTTGACTATTGGATGTAAGCTCATTGCGACTTTTTTTGAATTGAAGCTACGTTTACGGATACACTTCGCTTTTATTTTACATTTTTATCTGTAACTAGCAGCGCCCCGCGGTTTTACCCGCGTTGTGCCCGTTCCCGTGGGAATTTCGGGATAAAATGTAGCCTATAGCCTTCCTCGATAAATAGACTATCTAACAGTGAAAGAATTATTCAAAACGGTTCAGTAGTTTCTGAGATTAGCGCGTTTAAACAAACAAACAAACAAACAAACAAACAAACAAACAAACAAACAAACAAACAAACAAACAAACAAACAATCAAACAAACAAACAAACAAACAAACAAACAAACAAACAAACAAACAAACAAACAAACAAACAAACAAAACAAACTCTTCAGCTTTATAATATTAGTATAGAAGGGGCCGAAACGTCAGATAAAAATGTAAAATAAAAGCGAAGTGTATCCGTAAAAGTAGCTTCAATTCAAAATGAGTGTTCGCTTAAACTTAAGAAACCAGTATACTCATTGCGACTGTTAAGCAACGTGTAGCTCGTAAAACTATTTGGATGGTTGGCCGATAGAGGCATTTCTATCTGAGCGTTATCCTTGCTTCGGAGGGCACGTTAAAATGTCAGCCCCGTTTGTTTCGATCGACAGGCCATGTCGGAGGTTTAGGAGGTCTACAAACTCAGACACTAAGGTTGACCATTAACCTTCTCCAACTTACTTTGTAATTTAAATTGCTAACGACCGAATTAAAAAAAAAAATACAAAATGTTTATTTCCAAAAAGTTGCCTAATATAAAAGTAACTATCTTATAATAAGTTATTACTATTTCAATATTAAAATATGTATTAAATTACAGACTAAATATTACAAGATATTACGTTTGATACATTAAGTTGCACCGTATTGAAAATAACGAAAACAAAAAAAAACAAATTTGCTGTTTGTCCAACAGCAAGTTTTGTTGACTGTACTCACAAAAGAAACAACAGCAAAAAACCTAAAGAAACTTATATTATTACAGTTTCAATTTAATAAAAAATCTCTTAACGTTCAACACGTATTAGTAAAAAACTTAGTTATTGAAAATTTAAATATCAGTAACAGACAGACACTCCTACAGTGAATCATAGTACATAGTTGCTATTGGATGTGTACACAGAATATGTAGTAGTACCTAAATACACTTCAAAACTGGTAGCTCGAAAGACTATTACGAAATGAAAAAACGTACCTATGTGATGTACAGTAAATAATGCTTGTATCTTATTTTCATACTACAAAAGAATAGATTATTGTAAACATATAAATAGTATAAGGTAACTAGTGCTTTTACCACTTTATTTTATACCGGCCCTCGCGTAATAATTTCATGTACTAATTTAAAGACAAGTGACTATGCACGTCCACAATAAATACAAATTAACCTGTTATGTTCCATAGATGGGTAAAACCCTCTTATATCACTAAAAAATATTTAAAAAGATTAGCCTCCAATGTCCCAGTGCTGGGCAAAAACCTCTCATGTCACTTATTCATTCAATTCGAAAATAGGTTAGTGCCCAACTCTGGTATTGAATTTTTTTTAATAAAGAATATTTAAACAGATTAGCCTGCAATGTCCCAGTGCTGGGCAAAGGCCTTTCACACACTCATTCGTTCATTTCAAATAGGCTTTTAGACCGCATCGTATCACTAAAAATACATTCAAAGTGCGACTTATACCAAACATGACAAAAACACGAGTAAAGTCGCCACTAATACCTAGCTTAGAGATAATTATCGTATACAAACTGTACAACAGCGAGACGAAACAAAAAAGGAAGTGTTTAACATTTGTTTAAACAATATGGTAGCGAGTTAACGGTGAACATTGTGATATAATCTCTTTAGATGTTACAATATTAAGTAGGAGAGGCCGTTTCTTTGAGGCGTTTGGTTGTACGCATCTATACTAATATTATAAAGAGGTAAAATTTGTAAGTTTGTTTGTTTGTTTGTTTGTTCGGGGTAATCTTAGGAATTATCAGTCCAATTTGAATAATTCTTTTTGTAATGGATAGCCACATTCAACGGGAAGGTTATAGGCTATTTTTCATCCCGATATTCCCACGGGAACGGGTACAACGCGGGTAAAACCGCGGGGCGCTGCTAGTTTTTCAATAAAACCAGCGCTCGTGCTGTAGTTTGACTAAGCAATATTAGCACATTGCGATTGTTAAGCAATGTACAACTTGACAACTATATATTTAGACTAGCAGCGCCCCGCGGTTTTACCCGCGTTGTGCCCGTTCCCGTGGGAATTTCGGGATAAAATGTAGCCTATAGCCTTCCTCGATAAATAGACTATCTAACAGTGAAAGAATTATTCAAATCGGTTCAGTAGTTTCTGAGATTAGCGCGTTTAAACAATATTAGTATAGACTATCTAACAGTGAAAGAATTATTCAAATCGGTTCAGTAGTTTCTGAGATTAGCGCGTTTAAACAAACAAACAAACAAACAAAACAAACTCTTCAGCTTTATAATATTAGTATAGATGGGTGACCGATAGTAACATTTCTATCGGAAAGCTAACGTTCTTCGGAAAGCATGTAAAATTGTCGATCCCGGTCGTTTCAATCTATAGACAAAGTCCGAGGCCTTTAAGCGGTCAAAAAACTTTGACATCAAGGCTGGTCACTAACCTACATGAAGTTACTTACTTTTTAGCACAATTATTATTGTGTGTGTTACAGCCGCACTAAGAGACGTCCGTTTAATCGACACTTAAGTAATTGACGTCATTTTTCATACATTTGGTTAAAAACACACTATTTATTTTTTCGTTTGTAAATAACTAGCTGTGCCCCGCGGTTTCACCCGCAGCGCCCCCGTTCCCGTGGGTATTTTTTTTGCTATAAACCTCACGGAGCCCGAGACCTTTCCAACGAATGCAAAACCGTGGAAATCGGTTCGTGCGTTCTGGAGTTATAGCGTCAGGAAGGAAAACCCGACTTATTTTTATATAGTAGACTAGCAGCGCCCCGCGGCTTTGCCCGCGTTGAGCCCGTTCCCGTTGGAATTTTCGAAAATCCTTTCTTAGTGTGCACTTACGTCACTTGAAGAACCTTCCTGCCAAATTTCATGCTTCTAGGTGTAGCGGTTGAGGCTGTGCGTTGATTATCAGTCAGTCAGGACTTTGAATTTTATATATTATATAGATATAGATAATAATTGTATCACTTAAACTGATTAAATGTAAATGAAAACATTAGTAAACCATAAACAATCTATTCGAAATAATAAAAGAACTGCAAGTTCTAAAATAATCTCTGGTTTTATAAAACATCTTTATCATCATTATGTGACATAAGCCGTTTCCTTTTCACATAAATATTTTTGTTCGACCGAGAAATTAACATGTTAATTCATATTTAGCACTAATAGCCGAGGAAATTATCTCGTATTTTGTTTTAAAACTTGTATTAAAACGATAAATAAAATACACTTTTGAAAGGTACATTTGTTCAGACGTATAGACTAACATATACGAAAACTGGGCAGTTTGGTCGAATTGATAACCTCCTTTTATTGAAGTCGGTTAAAAAGATTTAAACACAATCCCCTTAAGACTGAAGTCCCGTGTTCTATCCCGGGTCAAGCGACGTATGTTTCCAATTTACTTGTCAGAAGCCTTTGGCGGCTCAATAACTCTGACACCAGGATTGGTCAGGTTGAACATCCACTCGATGAAGAAGAAGAAGAATTTACTTTTCAAACATGACTCGGGTTTGATATCACCAACTCGTAGCAGACAAACGTGGTGATTAAACCTAATCCTCCTCAATATACTTATATCTTCAGAGAGGTAAGAGGACTTTGGCCAGAAGTAGAACATTACTTTCTTTACTTTACTTTGAAACCCCTTTATTTGATCATGAATATGTATTGGAAATAGCGTAAAATTATGTTTATGATGTTGAGAACTTTTTTTTATTTTTTTTTATTTAACCTGTTGTGTCCCACTGCTGGGCAAAGGACTCCCCCAATTCTTCAGAACTTAACTAAAAAAAATTAATTCCTTATTTTGAAAAAGGAATACAAATGGAAAATTATATAACAACTAGCTTTTGCCCGCGGCTTCGCTCGCGTGGAATTTAATTAAGTTTTGTTAAAGATCGTTTAAAACATTTGTTTATCGTAACACACTCTATACCTCCGCATCGTAACACACTCCCACCTCTTATTTCCTTATATATCTTCTATGTACAGACAGCGACCATTTACAATGTATTATATGAATTGATTAGGTACTGACAGGTTCAAACTAATACATTTACATCTTCCATCATCTCTCATTTCATTTGGGGGTTGAATTTATGAAAATTCTATTTATGCGGACGTCGTCATCATAGTAGCTCCAATCTTTAATTTCAGTTCAATCAGTCGAAAATCTAAGAAGATTAATACAAAATTTCATCCCCTATTTTATCCCCTTAGGGCTAGAATTTATCAAAATCCTTTCTTAGGGAATGCCTACGTCATAGTAGCTATATGCATGCAAAATCTCAGCCCGATCGGTTTAAAATTGACAAAGTTTCATACAAATTTTCATCCCGTATTTTATCCCCTTGGGGGTAGAATTTATCAAAACTTAAAGGATGCTTATGTCATAGTAGCTATATGCATGCAAAATCTCAGCCCAATCGGTTTAAAATTGACAAAGTTTCATACAAATTTTCATCCCCTATTTTATCCCCTTGGGGGTAGAATTTATCAAAATCCTTTCTTAGGGGATGCCTACTTTATAGCAGCTATATGCATACAAAGTCTCAGTCTGATCGGTTTAAAATTGACAAAGTTTCATACAAATTTTCATCCCCTATTTTATCCCCTTGGGGGTAGAATTTTCGAAAATCCTTTCTTAGTGTGCACTTACGTCACTTGAAGAATCTTCCTGCCAAATTTCATGCTTCTAGGTGTAGCGGTTGAGGCTGTGCGTTGATTGTCAGTCAGTCAGGACTTTGAATTTTATATATGTCGTAGGATAATTTGATACTTCGAATCTTCGCGGAAATCCTAGGGGTTTTGCGAAAACGCGGATAATTAGACATAGGCGAAAAATTATCAAATTATTAAATTCAAAAAAATATAAAAAAAATATATCAAATTATTAAATTATCAAACATGAAAAAAAAATAACCCTAACCTACCGAATTACTTACTATTCGGTAGGTTAGGGTTATTTTTTTTTTACTTTGTCCAGTAAGATTTGATAATTTTTTGCCTATGTCTAATTATCCGCGTTTTCGCAAAACCCCTAGGATTTCCGCGAAGATTCGAAGTATCAAATTATACTACGACATATATATAGATTATATCTATATATGAATATTAAAAAGCTAAAGAGATTATTGTTTGTTTGTTTGGCCGCGCTGATCTCAGAAACTAATAGACCGATTTGAATAATTATTTCACTGTTAGATAGCCTATTTTTATCGACTGTATTTCTAATAAAGTTAGACCTGCCCGTGCCCGCTGAACGTTTGCTATGTGGCTGGTCCTTAAATAGCTGCACTATCTATTGGAATGCTTGGTAATATCTACTACTGCGTGAGTGAAACCGTAGTCGCCATGGGAAAAGTAGTATGGAGTCTAGGCCCACCCCTCAATAGTGACGTGTGATACACCGTTGGATAGGGCTTCGACTTTTAATTACGGAGTTCTTATGGCCACCTTCCGGTTCCATCACCAGACCCTGGTTACCATATAGTATCAAAGTACTCGTCAAAATGAATCAAATGAGCCCAAACTCGGTGGGGCTGCGTCGTTTATGTACGGATTTGCTAGAACCTACTTCCAACTCCATACAAACATTTATACCGCTAGTTTACCCTCTTAGGGGTTTTTATAATTCCTTTTAGTAATCCTTATCTACGATAAATAAAAAACTTACATGTAATATTTTAAGCAAATGCATCAAAGGAATAAAAAAAGTCATAGAACAAACTGTCTACCCCTAAAATAACGTTTTAGGGGTGGATTTTCCAAAATGTTTTTCGCTGGTAGTTACTTTTGTTATATAGAGAACCTACATGCAAAATTTGAAGCAAATACATCAAAGAAATAAAAAGTTGCATGTAAGCGATCATCCCCTAATTTACGCTCTTAGGGGTGGAATTTCCAAAATTCCTTTTGCAATCCTTATCTACGTTAAATAAAGAACCTACATGCAAGATTTGAAGCAAATCCTTTAAAAAATTAAACAAATATTATAAATCTTTCAACCCCTAATTTACCCTCTTCGGGGTGGAATTTCCAAAATTCCTTTTGTAATCTTTAACTACGTTAAATAAAGAACCTACATGTAAAATTTGAAGCAAATACATTAAAGGAATTTAAAAAGTCATACAAACTTTCAACCCCTAAATTACCTTATTAGGGGTAGATTTTCCGAAACTTTTTTAATTAGTGGTTATTTTCTTTGTATAAATAACCTACATGCAAAATTTGAAGCCAATACATCAAAGGAATAAAAAGTTGCATATAAGCGATCATCCCCTATTTTACGCTCTTAGGGGTGGAATTTCCAAAATTCCTTTTGTAATCTTTATCTACATTAAATAAAGAACCTACATGCAAAATTTGAAGCAAATCCATTAAAGAATTTTAAAAAATTGTAAAACTTTCAACCCCTAATTTACTCTCTTAGGGGTGGAATTTCAAAAAATCCTTTCTTAGCGGATGCTTACGTCATAGTATCTACCTGCATGCCAAATTTCAGCTCGATCCGTCCAGTAGTTTGGGCTGTGCGTTGATCCCTCACTAACCACTTTGAGTTTTATATATATAGATAAGTATTATTTTAATTAATCCTTTTCATTAATATTAGCTATCAAAACTCTTCGGTTAATTTAAATGTTTATAAATTGACCGTTAAGTATCAATTAATTTGATAATTATGGTCGTAAAATGAATGTTTATAACTTTTTACCGCACAGGTGCTTAAGAGAGTATTATTAATAGTGAATTCTAGATATATCGCTTAATTTAAATAAAATCTAATTACTTAAAATCACATAAACTTGCTTAAACAGATGAGCATAGCAATAATCTATGGTGAAGTTCTCATTATCAAAAAAACATACATTATAGAGACCAAAGCAAAGCGTCGCGAAACTAACCTAATTAAAAGCACTGTAAAAAAGTTTATTATGAAAAAAAATCTAAATAAAATATACCCGGACAAATTCACTCACGGTTAATTAGGCCGGTTACAGTGCTCGACCGACCGTCAGTGCGCACGTCAGTCGCGCTTGTCATATGTATGAAAATTCATAAACCGTACAGTGCTAGACCGACCGTACGCACGCGTATTTTCATACATATGACAAGCGCGACTGACGTACGCACTGACGGTCGGTCGAGCACTGTAACCGGCCTAAAACTAAGCTCTAAGCTTGTGGAATCTAACTAACTGATAGTACTACATATATATACACAAATACTTTATAAGAATATATAATTGACACCCGTACGTCGTCGCCAACAACTATATCTTCACATATTGTTGACTCCGGGCGGGAATTGAACCCGCAACCCCCGACACAGTAAGCGCTCTCACTGCCACTGTGCCAACGGGCTTGTCAAAAATTATTGTTTAGTTTAAGTAACAGCATAGTTCTTAAGTTTTATAGCTACTTGCCTATTTACAATCTAGCTATTCAAGCTAAGCATTAAAGTGAGAATACTATTAGTGTCAAAGAATTAAATTTCTAAGCGTTCCACATAAATAACTAGGTAAGTACTTAATAATCTGAAAATGTAAGCACACAGTACTTAAATACTGTTTATAAGCTACTAATTATAATAAAAGCTGTAACTAGGTACGTGGACTGTCTACCTACCTAAACACCCGGTAGGTACCTACTTAATAAGAAATTCCAATGCGAACGCAAATAATTTACTAGAAAGACGTGTGTCTATCGTAAATCCGTAGTGCTGGACACTGGACGATGTCCAGAAGTCCTCACGAGACAGATGGACAGATGAAACGTGTCTGCGAATGATATTTTTGGAATGTATCACCTTTTGATATTGGGTCGTTTCTGCGACACGGTTTGGGTGGCAAGTGAAGTGATTTGAGACATTTGTTCTGTCATGTTAGCATTTAAAGCGCACTTAACACTAGCTCAAAAGATTGGTACAGAAGTTTGTTTAAAGCACCCGTAGAGAACTTATCTATACTAATATTATAAAGCTGAAGAGTTTGTTTTGTTTGTTTGTTTGTTTGTTTGTTTGTTTAAACGCGCTAATCTCAGAAACTACTGAACCGATTTGAATAATTCTTTCACTGTTAGATAGTCTATTTATCGAGGAAGGCTATAGGCTACATTTTATCCCGAAATTCCCACGGGAACGGGCACAACGCGGGTAAAACCGCGGGGCGCTGCTAGTTATCTATATATCTACTTAGATGATTTCGATTTGGTTTAAATTTAATCGTGTTAGATGAAAACCGGTACCAAAGAAAATGTAACCCCATAAATATTTTATTTATAACCAACAATTTAGGAAAATTTATCGTATTCTAATCGAATGTTAAACATTAAAATAATGCGACCAGTTTGATTGTTTCCATAAAAAATGTATTAGTTCCACCCACGCGCTGATTTGACATAATAATAAATTGATTTGTAATAAGTTCAAAATATTTTTTTCTATGAATGTTAACTTGTTAATCCTTGATTTATATAGCAATGGTCATGTCGAGATTAAATATATTGATTGTAAAATATAGATCGTATTTGGAATGAGATTATTATTGTTGTAGTCAATTTATGTAACTAAACGAATTTTTTGACAAGCATAATAAAATAAATTAAAGAATAGATTTTGCTGACTCGAAGTTTCTTAGTTCAATGTTAAGGAATGCTTAAAGGATATTATTCTTAGCTGACTTCAAATACCAAAGGAGGTTCTCATATTCAGCTGGATGGCTTGATTTCTGATAATTCTTTCATTAAGTGTATAAAAGGGAATGCTTACAGAATGGGCCAATATTAATAAGTTTAAATAAGGTATATATATAGTAGGTCTAAGTTTAAACCTGTTGAAGCAAAAAACCGACATTAAATTAGATTTTTAAACATTATTTTATAATCTACTTTAAATTAGGTATTGAATAAGTTAAACCTAATTAAAAATCGTTGTTTCGCTCAAAAAGTTATAAAAAAATCTAAGCACGTCTCTCCTCCACTAGAATTAAAATAATGATAATTCAAGTTAAATGATTCGAATGCATTACGATTCCATGTAATTCGATAACGTGACTACAGTTAGTACAATCATTTGATGTTATTTATAGTTAACAAACAAAGATATGTGTGTTGGTTCACGCCCATTCAATTTGATTCAAATGTTTCGTCATACACATCATAATACATTTTTATAGTCACAGGTATTTGGGTACGGTTGGCAAAAAAGATGAGCACTGTTATACTTTTTACATAAGTGGATAAAACTTTGTGATACTAAACCTGTGTTCACAATTGCATCTAAAATTTCCGTTACTTATGTCATTTGTTCTTAGAAGCCTTCAAAATTGAAATCTCAATAGATTTGTAATGATCAATCTAGATTACAGTTGTTTAAAAATGGAACTTCAACTTATTTTTAACAATTATTTTCTTGCTAACTCTACTTATACCATTTTTCTGATTAAAGTCACAATATTTTACATAAATAAGCTCAACATTCCGTATCTACATTTTAAATGACAAAAATATATTAAAACACAATTAATCAAAATAATAATTGGTTGTAATGCCAGTTATGCCGCGTACACACGAACAAACTGCATCCGTGACCTCGAGGCGATACAAATCAACGTATCTGACGTTTCAATTTGTATATTGACACGTTTTTAATCTTCAACCATTGTCTATGCGTTCGGAAGCAGTATAAAGTGTAACTTAATAAATATGTTACTTAACTATGTAGTGGTATCGTCTGTAATGACCATAAATCTTATTCGGTTGTTTTATTTAAAGTTGATGTGTGTTTCAACGCTTTCTTTATATTATTAATCATTTTATAAGCGGTTCAAATCCATCTATGTTTGCTTTGGTTTATATTTTAAGTACTCACTCTAATTCAATTTGTTTTATTAAACAACTTTGTTTAACAAGTAGTTAGATAAATTGAATTTAAATGTAAGTTTTAATTAAAATATAAAGACTTCAGTACCTTGGTCCCTTTATCAGTACATTGGGAACTGTAACTATAAACACTAGATTATATCAAAACAGTTTAAACACGTAATAAATCTGTTCATAACCATTGTAATACACAAAAATAAATATTAATTAAAGTCATTAACCTTAAAAAATAATTAAATTAAACAAGTTAAACAGTGTCTCAGAGTTTACCCAAACACAACACTAAATTGTAAATCCTCCAAAACAACTGAACTAACAATTTGTTTCTTAATGTTTAACCACACATAGGAATTTAATTAAGTTGCAGTACATAGTGTTACGACATTTATTGAAACGTATGAACCCTGACCGGTATTAAGAATTGTGTCAAATTGTGGACACAATTGTAGCGGAGCGGTGGCAGCGGCGCCACTGTGCAAATATGCTATAAGTTGACACGTGTGAACGCGGCAGTAAGGTGTTTTACTAATTCCAAAAATTCTGATTTACATTTTGACCCGATGGTTGATTTTAACGCCTATTTGCGATAGTCAGTTTTAATATAATTTTGGAAAAGTTTTATTTAAACGTTAATATAATAAAAACATCAACTGCCAAGTCATAAAATGACTTATAAATAACAGAGAAAATCTCTGAAATCAATGTTCTAATAAATCTTCTCCGATTCATAATAAATTCATTTAAAGTCACGTAGAAAACGTTTAAAGCTACAAAGAATTATTCTAATAGAATAGTCGGCGATAAGAATGCGACAGTAATTGGGTTATCACAGTGTAGCCCATCTCATAAACAAATATATAGTTAGAAAAAACACCCGAGATATTAGATAGGTTGCGAAACGAAGATTTCTAGGTGTGTAGAGTGCGTTATTTTTATAGAAGACTAGCTGTGCCCCGCGGTTTCACCCGATTTTTATTCCTTATTTTTCATAAATAAAAACCTTGTCCTGACAATAAGGAACACATTAAAAAAAGAATCATCCAATTTGGTGCAGTTCTGAAGTTATGCGCTTAGCAACAGATTCAGCGATTCATTTTTATATTATAGACTAGCGGCGCCTCCCGGTTTTACCCGCGTTGTACCCGTTCCAGCGGAAATTTTAGGATGAAATGCATTTCATGTCTTATTCTGATGTATAGTCTACATTACTGCAAAGTTTCATTAAAATATTGTTAATAGGTTTTGCGTGAACGAGCAACAAACAAACATACATAAATGCATTCTCACGAACAGTCACGTTTATAATATTAGTAGTACCAAGACATTTTTGTATTAGTCTTAATAACATCTGCTGTCTTTAAGTAAAAATCTAATTGTAAATAGCTTCAGTAGATTTGGTCACTACAAACATCAACATATTAAAACAAAGTGGGAAAAAAGATGTCAGTATAAAATATGTAAAATTAAAAAGAGAAACTCAGTTACGAAGAAGTTACAAGTTTCTTCAAAAGAAGTTGAAAACTACATTTGTGTGCAAAAAGTGAATTTATGACTTTTGGCACTAACGAAAGAACTTAAAAATGTATTGAGGTAAACAGGAAACTCTTTGCAAAGTCAAAATGAAAAAAGGCCCTTTGTAAATCTGAAAAAGTGACAAGAGAAAATTATATGTAGAGGCAGGATATGATTAATTTTAGCATAAGTTTTGTATATATTTATGTAAATATATACAATTAAAGGTTTTGGAAATGAGGTGAGAGTGCTTTGTAGTATTTTATGTTGATTGGGAGGATTTAATTTAACCTACTTATAAAGAGGTGAAGATCTGTAGGATGTTAATGAATTAAAACTATAAATAAAAATACCTATATTTCACGCTTCATTTTAATTGGAATTGGTTTTAATACCAATTAAAAAAAAAACATGTCTCGGCTTTGATATCATCAACCTGCATTAGTGATATTTTCAGTGGGACGAGAAGCCTTTGTCCAGCTGTGGGACATTACATACCATATTTTTAAACATAAAAAGTCTTCGAAAAAAGTCAATTCAGCAAGTCTTCAAGAATGAACATTTTTTCAGCGTTTTCTATCGACCTACATTTAAAAGTATTTTTAATCGTCGCAACTGTCTTTCTATAATCTCTTTCAGAAGGTTAGATAATAATTTTTAATTACCTAAAACATAAACAAAGTAAATCCGAGTGTCCGAGTGCCAGTTATTTTATGCGACCTACATTACGATGCATTTATAAAAACATTGGTAAATGTATGGTGTGACTAAAACCAGTGCGGTTCTAGGGTTTACCCAAAATGTTTTACAATTCCACAACTTTTTATTTGTAGTTATTTTTGAATGGAGATTTTTGAAGCTTGTACTTATATGGCATGCTTTCGTTATCTCATATACTGAAAAAATATCGTTGATATTGAACGACTTACAAGTTTGAGCCGGCGTAAATAAAGCGAACGTCAGACACTGACAGAAGCTGAAAAAAGCGGCCAAGTGCGAGTCGGACTCGCCCATGAAGGGTTCCGTAGCAGCGAGTAACATAATAAAGATGTTCTTGAAATAAATGTTTTTTTATTTACATTTGAGTTATTGAATGAATAATCAGTATTTTTTTGCGGTTTACGATTTATGTCGTAAAAAAAAAAACTACTAACTAGACCTCGTTCAAACCAATTTTCGGTGTTAGATTACATTGTTATGTACATCATATATTTTTTTTAGTTTTATCATTCTCTTATTTTAGAAGTTACAGGGGGGGGGACACACATTTTACCACTTTGGAAGAGTCTCTCGCGCAAACTATTCAGTTTAGAAAAAAATGATATTAGAAACCTCAATACCATTTTTGAAGACCTACCCATAGATACCCCACACGTATGGGTTTGATGAAAAAAAAAATTTTTTTTTTCATTTCTATGTATGGGAGACCCCCCTAAAATTTTATTTTTTTTCTATTTTAGTGTGAAAATATTAATGCGGTTCACAGAATACATCTACACACTAAGTTTCAACAACATAGCTCTTATAGTTTCGGAGAAAAAAGGCTGTGACATACGGACAGACAGACGGACAGACGGACAGACGGACAGACGGACGGACAGACAGACAGACAGACATGACGAATCTATAAGGGTTCCGTTTTTGCCATTTGGCTACGGAACCCTAAAAAGCTGTTTGAGCTTTTTTCAGGCTCGCTGCAAGTAAGCTCGCTCAATGTTAGCTTCAAATTGATCAGAATTTAATAAGCGAAGGAGAGAATTTGTCCAGAAGTGAGATCTCATCGATCCCCGATGTTATACCGATAATTTGTATAAAATCAGAAATAGGTACTTCTCTATTTCAAAAATCGATTTCATTAAATCAGAAATAATTAATCCAAAATATTTAATTATAAAAAAAAATGTATTATTTCAGACACCATCCCGTGACAACCCTAGCTATCATCACATCGTAATTCAACTAGGTTCGACCCACATTGGAATGGAACACAAAAATCACACGATCAACGTCGTTAAACTATCCATCGATAAGTTATCGCGCGGGGTGCGCGGGCGCACGATGGAATGCTAATGAGCTAGGGTTGACACTTGCATAAGATTAATCACTAGTCGGGCCATCATTTTGGTTTACAAAGATAACACTGGTTTGATTCCTTAGTACTATTGGCGACTATAAACTCTGGTTTGATTAGTCATATCTTCGATGAGATGAGAGGCCTTTGCCCAGTAGTGGGTCATTGCGGGCTCTTATAATGATATGAATTCAAGTCATCTTTCTCACTAGGTTTTTTAGTTATTTTGAATAGAGAAGCGATAATGTTTGCATGCTGGTGGTCTCAAATACATAATCTACACTAATATTATAAAGAGGAAAACTTTGTTTGTTTGGTTGTATGTTGAATGGACACAACGCGGGTAAAACCACGGGGCGCTGCTAGTGTTGTATAAACTATATATATGTACGTGCGATATTTGGCTGTACCCAAAAATACGTAAGTCACAGTCAGCAAATGAAAATTGTATGCACTTTTGGTACTTTGTCAAACGATCAATTTGAAAATTCTCGTTGATCTGTAAGTAGTTATACTAAAGTTTTAATGCGACACGGTTCTTAGTATGCTCAGCAAGTTGACTGATCTAAAACATACGTTTAATAAACGTGCTCTCGAAAGAAGGCCTTTGCTCTGTTGAGTTTTTACCACTTTTTAGGGTACCGCAACCAAAGGATGTTAACGGATCGGAAGCTTTGCTGTTTGATTATTTTCTCACTGCTGATCGTCCCACAACTGGGCAAAGGTCTCAACACTTCCAACCTTCGCAGTTTTTCAACACTTGCAGTCGAAATAGACAAGGTCGCTATTTGACATACACATTTTTAATTCGTACAATTGGAAGGCGATCAGGCGTGGTGATTACGCCTAATCTTTCTAACTGCTCTGATAGCTTCGTTGAGATGAGGGGCCTTTGTCCAACAGCGGGACATTACAGGCTAATACTCGTAATTGACTTTACTTAGAATTAGATGAATGGTTGTAAACAAAAAAAAAAGTTATCAAATATATAATAGCCATTTATTGGTATACAATTAACCCGTTTAACTAGTAGAGATCACAGTGAGTTATAGCATGAAAGACTGCGCGCCAACAGAGTAATGTAATTTATGTTAAAATATTGTGTACCAGTAAAATATTGTATTTTATACAGAACTCTTCACACCCAACTCACAATTGACTACTTGTTATTCTCTCATTACGAATAACCAATAAATAGTACAACATGTTACATTACAAAGCATCTATTTGACAATACAACGTTTAATAACAAAAAACCTCTCTATACTGAGCTATGACGTAAGATTCGAGATCGCTTTTAAATCGGTCATTCTCCTTTCAATTATATTATTTACTTTAACAATGTCATTCATAAATAATATTTCAATTACTGTGGGCTTTGCACGTGTAGTAGTTTTTGGTGTTAGGGTCGGTGCACTTATAACGAAAAATACGTTGTGTGTATCTATCAAATACTTAATTTAGTTAGAGGATTATTTTTTCCTGCTCAATAAAATGTGTGAGCGACCCCACTAAATCTGGGAAAATAACGAAGAACTATCTACGAATTTTTCACACTAGGGTCATCTATTGGAACCTTGTTTAACCTTGCTACGCTACGCCCGACGCATTTTCCGTCAAGTGTGTACCAAGCTTTAGATCTGGCTGCATAGTTATCTTAGTACAAGTCCCAAAGGAAAAGATTCATATCGCAGTTCAATGGACAAAGACAGAAGGTATTTAAATATTGAGTGAAGCTTCTTTAGGGCACTTCTTCATTTGTAGACTGGCTGACGTATAACTGTCTACATTGTCTTGTCCCTGAAGTGGGCTTCTTCATGCCTTTGTATAGAACAGAAGACTGTCTTAAGTATAGCGTACTTAACGCAGTACTCAAAGACGTGAAATACTTCCTTAATAGAGATTTAATGAGTAATTTTGACATTTAAGTAAGAAAAATAAGTACCAGCTTGTAATAACTCACAGCTGGGCAAAGCCTCTCATCTCACCGAAGTTATCAGTTCGGTAAGAAGGACATTTAATCTATACTAATATTATAAAGCTGAAGAGTTTGTTTTGTTTTGTTTGTTTGTTTGTTTGTTTGTTTAAACGCGCTAATCTCAGAAACTACTGAACCGATTTGAATAATTCTTTCACTGTTAGATAGTCTATTTATCGAGGAAGGCTATAGGCTACATTTTATCCCGAAATTCCCACGGGAACGGGCACAACGCGGGTAAAACCGCGGGGCGCTGCTAGTAGTTACCATAAAGGCCTTATTCATAACGCTTACGAGCAGCACTTTAGCTATCAAATGGTTTATCCCTTTCTGACATACGCTATTTTCCGAAGAGCAAAAGAGACAAAACACTCACTGACAGTGTTTTAGTTAGAAAACGTTCTTTAGCACTCAATTCTCAACAAATCTTCATAAATCGTTAAAATCTAAGCCCATAAATAAAATGTCCGTTTATAAAGTTTTTTATCGCATTTCATAACAGGCAGGTTTGAACTTAATTACAAGCAGTTCTTATTTCAACATTCTGCGTTGATGCTGTTTAATTGCCTAGGTATCCTGTAATGTAAGCACTGACTAGGACATAAACTATACTAATAGATAAGTATAGGTCTAAATAGTAGGGTATACTTGACGAATACTAAGTTATTTACCAAAAACTGGGCTATTGCGGTTTGTAACTTGGTTCCTGGTATTATCAATCAAGATAAGACTTGTATTACCGTGCAATATTTGATAAACATGCACTTTAAACTAATTTTCGGTAGACATGTCTAGTCTAGTGTCAAAAGACAGAAATTTCAATCACCATGTCAACGACACTTACATTTACGTAAACAACTTATTTTTATAAAAAAAAATAGGTACTTTACTATAAAAGTACGATTTAATTTTCGGTAGACATGTCTAGTATAGTGTCATTAGACAGAAATTTTCATCATTGTCAATGTAAAAAATTGGGCAACAAAATGTCACCCAAATATTGTAATCATATAGCATTAAAAGTGCGATCATTGTAAATCTTTTTACAGGACAAAGGTTCGAGCTCACTGAAGACATCAGTACACCAATAAGTGCCACCTACAAAAGTAAAAAGTAACGTAAGTTGGAGTATGTTAGTGGCCAACCCTGGTGTTAGTGTAGTGCTTTAGACCACCTAAAGGCCTCCGACATAGGCTTACGATTGAATCAATGAGGACCGACGATATAATTTAATAAAGTACTTATCAACCTGTAATATCCCACAACTGGGACAAAATCTATAATATAAAAATGAATCGCTGAATCTGTTGCTAAGCGCATAACTTCAGAACAACTGCACCAAATTGGATGATTCTTTTTTTAATGTGTTCCTTATTGTCAGGACAAGGTTTTTATATAAGAAAAATAAGGAATAAAAATCTCAAAATTCCCACGGGAACGGGGGCGCTGCGGGTGAAACCGCGGGGCACAGCTAGTAGTCAATAAAAATATAACCGAAAAAATAATATTTTACACGCGCCCAAATCAGACAGGGAACATATCAATCAATAAAGATAATCGAAATCGGTCACAAAAAGATAGATTACATGTCATCGAACCATTACAACTGATGCATAAATTACAATGAATTACTTGATTAATTAAAACGCTTGTTTGAATCTGTTTGTGACTGTTGAATTAGTGTACTAACTGCTATGTCAGCTGTGGTATAGGTGTAGTAATTAGGTATCTATATATAAATTTAAAAATTAATTTTAATTTAGTTGTCTACTGATTAAAGAATGTCGTGTGATAGTAAAACTCTTGGCATGTGAAGGTATCTTGATTTTCGATTACATTTTATTAGTAGACTAGCAGCACCCCGCGGTTTTACGCGTTGTGCCCGTTTCCGTGGGAATTTTGGGAATTTTTATACTTATAAACCTTCCTCTTGAATCACTCTATCTATTTTTAAAAATCGCATCAGAATCCGTTGCATAGTTTTAAAGATCTAAAGGGACTCTCGTACATAGGGACAGACAGACAGTGGAAAGCGACTTTGTTTTATACTAAGTATATAGTGACAAAAAAATAGAATGCGAGACGATTGACACTTGTCTTTGAGGTAAGAAGTTTATATTCATAGGAAACGATAAATCCCTCTCAATTATTTCTGATCTATTTAAATTTTATATCTTGACTGATGATTTTGAAAATGCTTCTCAAGCTTTATGAAATAATGTTAATCGTAGTTTAGAAAATAAATCGAATCTATCCGAAAAAAAATAATATAATATAAGGTCGAATTGAGAAACCTCCTTTTTTAATTCGGCTAAAAACGGTTTCCAACTTCCATACGAGACGTAAAAAGCATATATTTATCTATTAATAATTAGTGGTATTATTATAAAAAAGACGTGTGGCACTCGGGGACTGCCGCGGTAAAGCTATTGCATAGTTATTTTTTCTATCACTAGATGGCGTTAGTGGGGAGCGTGAGGTTTTTTCGTTACGGAATTTCTGGATTCGGTCCCCGCGCTCAAGGCCCGCGATAGAAGCTATGCAATAGCTTAAAAATCTGGCAAAATACATAACTGTAAGCGCTATAATTTGTACGTTATTAGATTAAACTTTTGTACGGCCAAGTTATTTATAGGAACGTGTAAGACTAGTTAGTAAATATATAATCTTTTATAATATATTCAATGAATGCAAATTGGTAAAAAGCATAATTCGATTATGCTTAGCAATAATCGTTATGGTACAATCTTATAAATTAGTACCATTCAGATTTAGGGTACCGTTAGTTTCAGAGATAAAAAGGTAGATAGATATAAATAGAATTGGCAAATTGGATGATTTTTGCAAAGTATTAAAATATCTTATTAAATTGATAATTTTGTTGACAATTACTAGTATTAATCTTCAAAATTAGCAATGTCTTCCAATGTTAATGCAGCTGCAAGGATTGAACAAAAATCTACCCATTAAAATAATAGTTTAGTTAACTACCGTAAGTCAAGGTCAATTAAATGAGACAAAAAGAGAACGAATACAATAACACATTCCTGTCAAAAATAACAGAAAAAATAAGCACTCTTACTTGTAGCAAATGTACCTTTCGTAGGATTGAACACAAAACTACCCGATGAAATAATAGTTTAGTTAAGTACCCAAAGTCAAGGTAAGACTATTCTACTTAATAAAGCAATCAAGCAAAAAGATAGGGAATAAAAATTCCTGAAAAACATAACATATATATAATAGTACATAAATCCTAGTACTCCTAATAGTTGAACAAAATTCCTAACAAAATAAAACCCAATAACCTACGGAACCCACATTAACTCAGAAGCATTCTTGTCCAAATCAACCTGTCATTTGATACAACCGGTTTACATTAACGGTCGCAGATGAAGTTATCACTTATCTATTAGTGATTGGCGTATTTTCCAATGTTTTTTTGTATTTGATGTATTAATTTTAGAACGCTCATAAGCGCGCTTATTAACACGTTTAAAATAAGCGATGGTCATCATGTTTACATGGTTTAATATAAAATTACTTATGATAAGTTAAAGTTTTTGAAAACGTTGTTAATATAAAATAAAGTATTAGCCTGTAGTATCCCACTGTTGGGCAAAGGCCTCTGATCGCAGTGAAGATATCAGTAGAGTGAGGAGGATTAGTAAATCACCACGCTTAACGCTATTCTTGGTTAATCAAATAAAATAAAAAATCATCAAAATCGGTCCAGCCTTTCTTGAGTTAAATGTTAACATTAGATTTTAAGTAAGTTCTGTTTGTATTGTTTTTAATGTTCAGGGCATCATGTGACTGGCATGCCTTGCTTGGGTCAAACTCCGTAAATAATGATAGATTTTTTTAACCTTAAAGCTTAGTTAAGTAATTAATCATGTATGACTTTGTCCGGGGTGTATTTAGGTATAAAATATATCATTTACCTACGCAATTGTTTTATCAAAATGTGTTTGACAAGTATTTGCCAAACATACTTAATCCTTTCATGCTGATTAACTCAAACCAAAATATCAAATAAACAAACCTTGAAAATAAAAAACTTAAAACGCATATGAACATTACGAACCTAAATAACCAAGTGATAATAATATCATTAAATATGTATATACTAAACTAAAATAGATATTAAATGTTAATGTTTTATCAATGAAGGGACCACCCAGATGTGTCGATAGTATCCGAGTACTTTAAACTTGAGGTTAACAGTGACTTTGACTCGGACGTTAAATCAGCTATTGCAATCAAATGTAAATTGACTGATGTGTCGAATTAATGTTTTTACTGACGTTGTATATCTGAGAGTTAACTTAAAGACCATAAAGTGTGACAGTTAATATTGTTTGACCCTTTGACAGATGAATGAGTTATCCTTTATGAGTTTTCGTTGAAGTTAGGGAACCCTAAAAAGACCCTAAAATTAAAGTCCTTGAAAGGCTTATATGGCTTATATAGGCTTATATTATATCTTTAAATTATTACCCATTTTACAATTTTACTTTTAAAAATTATTATCTACTTACAAAAGTACTACATAATGGAAAAAAATTAAGCTGAGACGACACGGAAAATGGCACGTTATAATTTTGAATTTTTTTACAAAAAAATGCACCTATTAATAAATAAAATACATGAAGTTAAGTCACATAAAATAAAAATGAATAGTTTGTTATACAATAGTTTAAAAATAGAACACCATTTAAAATGCGAACATAAACTTAAAAGCAACTTCAAAGAACGGAAAAACAAAAGAAAATCGAACGTAACTAATACCAACCTTTAAATATTGGGTCACATAAAAATCATTCACTTTTATTTGCACATAAACAATATGTTTTAACTGAACGAACGTAATTATAGTATCGTAAAGAAACGGAGGGATTTAACACGCGTCCGTTCTGTAACGGGCCTTATAATGAACTGTTGAGCCAGAGTGCTACATTACTTGCGGTACTCTAAGAACTATATTGTTTTCTGTAGTTTAGTTTGAGTTTCATGAAAATGTGTTCAGTATTTTTTTTTTGAAGGGCTTTTTGTTATGGCGGTTTTAGAGATTTATTTAGAAATTTTTTTTTACTTGATACGTACATTCCACATTTTTTTTGGTTTCAATAGAATCTTTAGTTATAAATTAATATCTACTTATGAAGAATTTTTGGTTAACTCTGCCACAACAGAAAACGTTTAGTGGAATATCTAGGTACTAATAATTTGCGGGGTGACGCGGTCCAGCGACAGTGACAAGACGTTATGTAAAACAAAAATTTGTAAATGTTTTTTTCAAAAAATAATGGTCGTCGCCGTTGTTCTTCTTGCACCGTGGCACCCTGACATTATTATGGTTACTTCTCAGTATTAAGAAAGGATTATTAACCTCTCCAAAAATGCATTAACTGTGGAATGCTGAAATCCGTACCACGATAAGCTACAAGTATGTTAAAATGCACTACGTAGTAAATTGTCGTCCTACATTTTATAAGCTACGGCTATTTTTACACCATCAAATAACCTACTAGCGACGCCCTGTGGCTTTACCCGTGTTACACAAATTCCCGTTGGAAATTCGGGATAAAAAGTTACCTATGTCCTTATTGAAGATTTATTTTATCACTTTTTTAAATTTCATCAAAATCGATTCAGTAATTTAGGCGTCAAAGTGTAACAGACAAAGTTATTTTCTTAACTATAGAAAAACAAGTTACCTATACCCTTTTTGAAGATCTATATCTCCAATCAAAATTTCATCAAAATCGGCTAAGTAGTTTAAGCGTGAAAGTGTGAGTTAATTTCTTACCTATATCGTTTCTAAAAAAAGTTACCATACCCTTTTTATAGATCTATCTACATTCAAAATTTTATCAAAATTGGTTCAGTAGTATAGACGTGAAAGTGTAACAGCCAGAGTTACTTTCGCATTTATAATAATAGTAGAAATATAATATTGTAATTTATGCCGTGAGCTCGAAAATACCTATGCACCAAATATTTACCACCACTTAAAATCAATCTTAGGTTTGTGAGAAACACCAAATTGCAGTTTGCGTAATTAAGTAGTTAAAGATTACTAAGAATATCCTTTTTTCTCTCATTTATGCTGGTGTAGGTAAATCGTGAGTGTTAAGCAACGTGCAGATGAGATACTACTTTAAAGGGTGACCGAATGTGGTTTTATTTTAGGCGCTTCCGTGATTTAGAAAGCATGTTAAATAGTTGGTCCTGGTTGTTTCAATCGTAACACTATAGTATCTGTGACAATTTTTTTATTGTTTCTTAATAATTGGACTCTTGTAGAACTGATTGACATTTTGGATTCAAAATATCGATCATAAAGTCAAGTGGCAGTCAGGAAACGAAAAGTTAACTTTAAATATTTATTAGGTTAAAATTATTTCATGTCATTTACTGCCACTCAATCATAATAATAACTATCGTAATTTTTCATAAATTACATATTAAAACTAGCAGCGCCCCGCGGGTATGCCCGCGTCGAGCCCGTTCCCATAGCAATTTTCAAAAATCCTTTCTTAGTGTGCACTTACGTCACTTGAAGAACCTTCCTGCCAAATTTCATGTTTCTAGGTGTAGCGGCTGAGGCTGTGCGTTGATTATCAGTCAGTCAGTCAGGACTTTGAATTTTATCTAAATAGACTAGCTGCGCCCCGCGGTTTCACCCGCGTTGTAGCCGTTCCCGCGGGAATTTCGGGATGAAAAATAGATGTTGGCCGATTCTCAGACCTACTCAATATGCTCACAAAATTTCATGAGAATCGGTCAAGCCGTTTCGAAGGAGTACGCGAACGAACACTGTGACACGAGAATTTTATATATAAGATTATTCATTAAATCTCTACTAGGAAAGCATTTGACGTCTCTGAGTACGGCCGTTAGAACTCTATCTAGGTATACTATTTCTGATTTCTGGTTAGTCAATCATATCTATCACTAGCTGAGTCCCGCAGTTTCACCCGCACACCCATTCCCGTGGGAATTTTGAGATATTTATTACTTTATTACTACTCTATTGCATTGGGGTAACCTGTAAAAATAGATGTAGCTATGATAAATAAATAAATAAAATAAATAAATAAATAAATAAATAAATACTTATTTTCTTATATAAAAACCTTGTCCTGATAATAAGAAACACTTAAAAAAATAATCATCCAATTTGGTGCAGTCGTTCTGAAGCTATGCGCATACATATCGGCGATTTTTTTTTATTTATATAGATTTAAAGGAAAGTATCATTTTTACTATTGACAATGCACAAATGTCAAAGTAACAAATAACCCTTTCTAAGAATAAGAAAAAATGCAAACAAAATACGAAAAAAATAGTAACACTAGCTCTGTTACATGAGCCGCGTCTAATAACAATTGATGGTCGTGTTTGTTTGTTTATTTATTCACTAGAAATGCTCGTTGGTTTTACGTTACCTACTTACTTATTATTTTCATACTTAAAACGAATATAATAATAATAATTAAGATACCTATAAGGAAAACAAAGATAAAAATCTGAGAAAATTATTTAAAGTATTAATGTCCTGTAATCCTGTGTCCTGTAAAGCCTGTAATGCCCACTACCGGGCAAAGGCTTCTCATCCCACAGATTATTACACTAAGGATTAGGCGTAAAAAAGTATTTTTCCCAAAATATCCGTATTCAGATTTTCGATATCTTGTATAGTTTATAAATAATCTAATATCGCTTATCGTTACCACCCCATATAGTAAAGATTATCAAGCACCAAAACACATTTTGCTTATGTACTAAATTAAGTACTTACTGTAAAGTTTTCTATGAAAAATTCCTTGCGCCGATGTCGTCAGTTTCCCATTTCCTGTCCATCAGTCAGTGTCAACGCACATTTTGATGATGTGCGCTATTTTGGGTTGATTTGACTTGCACATATTAGATGCGAGCTAAATTGGATTTGTGTTTTGTTGTCTTTATTTTATGTCAAAAATGTGTTAACATTTTGTGACAATTAAAAAATGGCTTCAATAATATATTGATACATGACTTTGTTCACATTGAGCGAGTTTACAAGCCGAGCTGGCTAGTTTAATAGAATGCGAGCTCGCTCGCTTAAGCGCACTTTATTAAACACCTTGCAACGCCCCGCAGTTTTACCCGCGTTGTGCCCGATCCCATGGGAATGTTGGGATGAAAAATAGCCTATAACCTTCCTATTGAATGAGGCTATCAATTTCAAAAATAATTATTCAAATCGGACTGATTATTTTAAGTATTATAATATAACATACAAACAAACTTACAAATTTAACCTCTTTATTGTTATTAGTATAGATTCATTTTTCGATTTGTAATCTTGCTTTATCAACTTAATAGGCCTTACTAATGGATTTTCACGCGGTTTTTTTTAATGTAAATAAAAAATAAATATCATAATTCGCTTTTTGAAAACAAATGCTAGACTCATAGACAACCAAATAATAGTAAATTAAACTCACACAGAAGTTAATAAAAAAAATATAAACATCATATTATTTGACACTCCGCGATGTCAAATCAAACGTGTGAACAAAACAATAAAAAGCTAGTCCAAAAGTAATAAAACTTTGTAACATTGCCGACTAAATGATAGATATTTTCGTTGATGTTTTCGTAAGTCATCTATCTCGGTAGCTTCGAAATTCTTTAATCTCGGACGTAAATATAAAATTTTAGTGTTGTTTTGTTTTGAAAATCTCTGTAATACTGAATACCTATTTTATTTCTATGGATTTGGAGATAATCGTATCTTTATAGTACGATCGACGTAAGCCATTGAAACTGTTATTAAAGTCTGCATTTCTGCATGTTTAGAGGCATAATTTTTTTATCAAAGAACATTTTTTTATTATCTATTTAGTAATGTATATTTTTTCTTTTGTATTTCATTGTCGATGGTTTTAAAGCCATCAGTGATAGTTATCTTTAAAGCTCATAATTCTTCCTCGTACCAAATTACATGCTAATTATTCCAAAGATGACATCATGTTTATGACGACATTCATCAAAAGCCATTAGGTAAAAGTAGAGAATGAACCCTGAAATCCAATTTCACGGAATTAACTTTCTTAACTCTTGCTTAATTGAAGAGACTAATTTCTAAGGAGTTAATTTCTAAATGAGGTTTCTAAGTGTGTCTTCACTATTATGACCATCTTCTGTGTCATTAGAGGTTTATGGCCAGCTGTGGGATTTTTATAGACTTATGTACTTATTACCTAATAACTCCTTACTCCTTTTAACTCCTATTCTCGACTCTAGTGGAGTGGCCCTAGTATGATTTTAAAGACTTTTCAAGACGTGTAAATGTCTAGCAGATCATGAGGCATATTTTGTAGGTACACAAACAAAAGTTAAATTTGGAACTTTTCCAATCGTTTAAAATCCTTGTGACTAAAAAGCTTTTTCAGTCATCAAAATCATATTTTGATGATTGACAAAGCAGTTTAAAATTCAAAATAGGTACTAATTCAAATAAAAAAAATTACATATTTACCTAAATTGATTTGCCATCTCAGATTGGCCAATCAAGATCGCTTATTGGAAGCGGCCATCGTTCTTTTAAAGACCTCCATAAAACGACATCAAACACCGAAAAATGGAGCAGGAAACAAATCATTTGTTTCTCTGTTCTAATCTGTATTTTATTGTTATTTTCCTTTTAAAGGAACTTGTTTTGATTGAGCCTACGCGGGTTAATCACCATGACCTTACTCTATTCGTCACATAGGAGCTTGGACTATGTTGGAGAGAATTAAATTAAGTTATAATGTTCGAAGTCGTTATAATGTGGAGCATAGATGGTTATTGCAAATTGGTATTTTATATTCTGTTATGATAATAATATACTTAGATCTAGTATATACTTAATGGTTTTAATGTGGTAGTGAATACTGAATACAGATGATATGAGTCATAGACATGGTTTTTTATAAGTTTTGGTGAAGTGCGGTAGCGAATGGCGCAAATATAGTGTAGAAACGTGTTCAACTTATTTTATTGTTTCAAAACTTATGTTACATATAAAAAATACATTTTCAGTCCTTTTTTAAATCACTTATTCGTCGCTAATTGCCAAACGCTTGCACCGTGGTACTCTTCGCTACCGCATGCAGATGTGATATTTACCAAATATCCTATACAATTTACCTACGACTAAAACAGAATTTTGTTCAAAAGCCACCTTATCGGATTCATTCTTTGAATTCAACATTAGAATATCGTTGCCGAACTGCCACAGCACCACAGTTTTTGTTCCAAATATAAACTTTCTTGATAAGTGTCAACAGGCTAATATTTGTCCTAATACAAGGTAACTCGATCCGAGTGGGTAAGATCGAGTGAACTGTGATTATTTGGCCAAAGTAATTGATTGTCACTCGACACGTTAGTAGGGGAATGCCGCTCGATTTGTGAATCTAAGAAAATAGGCTGTTACACTGGGTTCTAGAAAACAAACATGTTTATTTGATAAAGTTGCACCTACATTTTTACGTTCAACATTTGGGCAGTTTAGTACATTTTTGGTTGTTATATCACAGTAATTTTCATACATAACTAATATTTGTAAAATGTGACTTGAGCCAGCGCACAATTTAACACACACAGTCTATGTACTATAATTGTATTATATAATTACTATAATTTTGTATAAGTGCTATAATATAATATGTATTATCTCATTATGTTGAAATATAACTGAACTGTAAAGTTTTTAAGAGAAATAAATGTCTTTAAACCTTAAAGCGAATTTCTTAAAGAACCACGGTTTAAGCGTGCGAATCTCTTATGCCCGGGATACACGAGGCTAGTTTTTCAAGCCAGGATAGCAAGCTAGTGTCAGTAAGCTAGCAAGCTAGTACTTCTGGCTTCGTGTAGACAAAACTAGCTTCATTTCTAAGCTAGTAAACTAGTAAGGTAGTTGACAAGCCAGGACAGTTTTTAATAGGATGGAGTTCTATTTTTTAAGCTCGTAGCGCCCCCCACCACTGATTTTACTATCCTGGCTTGTGTACTAGCTTCATGTGGCCGGCGAGCGAAGCTAGTTTAAAGTTGACTCGTAAGCAGTAACCACGCGTTTTGTTTGTTTTTCTCCGCGACACGTGTTAATACTAGCTTATAATAATATAGCCTCATGTAAACAGAACTAGCATATTCCAAGCCAGGTCAGCTAGCCAAGACAGTTTAGAAGAGAACTAGCTTGCTATCCTGGCTTGAAAAACTAGCCTCGTGTATCCCGGGCATTAAAGAACTACAGGTAACCGCCCAATAGCCACGAGTAACTGTAACCCAATAGCATGTCCACAAGGTGACGTTTCTCACGCCAAACCATCGAGTAATAGAACACTTCATCTATTCATCACTTTCATTAACAACTATCACCGAAATTCAAAATATAGTTGGTTACGGTGATTACCTCACATCAAGTCGAAGCATCTGGGTTTTCGTAATAGCTTGAGCAGACAAGAGAAAAGATCGCGGGGACAAAAAGTCCCTTTAAGACATTTTTGGTGGACTATTTGTCCAGTGTTTGTGTTATGGGATATCTCTAAGTTCTAACAGACTAGAAACGAAAGACTGAACAGGACATAAAGTCCCCAAAAAATTTCGTGGACTATTTGTCCGGCGTTTGTGTTATGGGATATACGTATGAACGTATCTATACTAATATTATAAAGGTAATTTTTTTAAGTTTGTTTGTTTGTTTGTATGTTCGGGGTAATCTCAGGAATTATCAGTCCGATTTGAATAATTCTTTTTGTGATAGATAGCCACATTCAACGGGAAGGTTATAGGCTATTTTTCATCCCGGAATTCCCACGGGAACGGGTACAACGCGGGTAAAACGGCGGGTCGCTGCTAATAGTTTATAATAGTTCTGTCTTGTGCGAACAAAAAGTCCACGGGGCTAAAATGTCTCGTCTGAGCAGACTAATAAATTGTCACACATCATCATTACGCGACAAAAAAATGTTAAAAAATTAATTTAATGTGAAAACATTTTTCAGTAGACTTAATTAAAAATGGAATTTAGAATAAAATATACCTTCTTAATAGTCTTTTGAATGTTTCCTAAGTGTAAAGCACCAGTTTAATTGAAGGGAAATGAATGTAGTTATGTTGGAAAGTAAAGTAATTATTATTAAGTAAAGTATACCTATTATTAAGTTCATTTACAGATTAACAACTGCTCTTAAATAGTTAAGCTTGGTGATTATGTTTAGTCCTTCTTACTGTAAGTACTGAGCTAATAACATCAATAAAACCTCATTCGCATTGAACACATTTACAAGTTCTTCTTCATCGAGTGGATGGTCAACCTGACCAATCCTGGAGTCAGAGTTATTGAGCCGCCAAAGACCTCTGACATGGCTCATGTAACGACTACTATCCGTAGAAAGTAACCGGGACCGACACGGGTTAACGTGCCCTCCGAAGCACCGAATCATTTTACTTTTCGGGCAATCAGGTGATTCAGCCTGCAATGTCCTAACCAAACTGAGGGCAGTCTCACAAAGAGAATTTTGCGAGATATTGCCCCACCGGGAATCGAGCCCAGAACCTCCGGATCGTGAGCCGAGCGCTCAAACCACAAGCCCACGGAGGCTAACAATTTACAAGGTATAAGCTAGCGAGTTTATTAGTACTGCATTATGTCAAACGTACTTATTTAATGTTTTGACACTCGTACCTTGTTAAGGCCTGGTCAATGTTAATGACAATTAAATAAATATTACGTTTCTGTTTAATTTTTTTCAATTTAAAATACCTTGTCTCCGGGGTCATATGTTGAATCATCCATGTTGTAGCATTTTACACGATCATACTTAAATTCCAAATTCAAAATTACTAAAACATAATAGAGGCAATAAACCTTTAAGCATCATTACCAAGTTTAAATCCAATCACGAAATTCGAACACCTTTGGCCCTTCCCCACGAACAAAACAAAACATAGGTTTTAAACAAAGGAGGATGTAATGTCGAACTATTCTGTTCTGAGTAAGATCTAGCTCAGTATCAAAGTAGAGACTGTCCATTGTCTTAGGGTAAGGTTAGGCGTATACGGCAGGACAAATACAGGAATTACCTCAACCTAAGGTTTCAATAGGTGGAAAATAGATCTACCGCCATCGGTACCGGTCAGGCTCGGGTGGAGTCGTCGGTTGGGACAAGCTGTCTCTCTTATTACAAAATTAAATCTTACAAAATGCGAGCTAGTAAGTAAATTCAAATGTCTGACCATGGTGATTTGTAAGCTCGATGTATATTGAAATTTTAAACTGGTCTGAAAATATTAATTGTATTGTGAAGTATGTAGATATGTTGAAATTAGTAGTTAGATTAAATATCATAATCTTGATGTGTAAAAATTATGTGCTGTGCTGACGCCAGCGTTACGGTATACGGCCAACCTTAAACCTAGAACACTGCCCGCGGCATTCACCTTACTCATTGTCTATACGTACAAAATCTCAGATATGGTTTTAAAATAATACTTTACGAGTTACTAGCCCTGGCAGTTGTAAGTCTTCCGAGATATTTTGTGGTATTACTGGAATATCTTTGTAGGATGTCTGTGGCGCGATAGTTTTATTTGTCTTTGGTTCTATTTTGAATATAGTATACCTACCTATCTATTAAATTCGTAGTTTTGCCGGATAAAAATGAGATGGAATCTGCGCAAAAACTGCGAATGATTAAAGAAACAATTGGTAGTTACAATTTTAAATGAAGCTGAGTTATATTAGATGAGAAATAAATTTTGAAGCATTTTTTGCTCTTTCTTTCTTACAGCTAAGTAATAGCATAGAAAATATATTATAGTTTTTTACATATCTAAGTTAGGCTTAAGGTGCACTTGCGAAATGCATCTTTTACAGATTTATTAAAAAAGTAGTATCGTTAGTATCTAACACACCTAAAATACAAATACCTAAAATACTTAATTCAATCCAGATGCAATATCAAAAGACTGAATGACAAATTGGACTGCAATAGCAATGCAATCTCCATGCTAAGATTTTAAAATGATAAATATATTTGCTGCACCATTTTCAACTTTATCCTTAAATGAATAAGGTTTACAAGAAACATTGCAGTTCGAAGCTAGACTTATTATTGCATGCAGCGGAATCTTATCTTAGCTTTGATAGTGCCGCGCATTGAAAATAAATGAAATAAACTAATCACAAACATACTAAATTAATTATACTAACTGACAGAAGACAGCAACTGTCATCTGTGAATTAGGCAGAAGGGCTAAAATGTTGCATGAATTTTTGGGGAGAAATGTATTGAATGGTAAGTTCCTTGTTTAATTTTTTTGATCCGCCATAAATTTAAATGTTATTATGCCTTTTGTCTATTTATTTTGGAAAGGCCTTTGTCCTGCAGTGGAAATTCAGCCTTAAAATAATTAATAATTTATATGAAAAATAATATTAATAAACCTACTAAAATAATAACATTTGTATTGCAACAAAATGTCAACAGAAGCAGCCCCACCCAACAATAATTAAAGATTGAGTTTAATATTTAGTTTTTTTTAACCTACGAGTACTTAATTACTTTTGGAGTTGACAACGATTTAGTTTGCTATGAATATTGCACCTGATTCCTTCATAGTTTATCTACCACACCATTGTTCAATGCCTAAACAAAACGCACTAGACACCGCACATTTATAACAAACCGAGTGTAATAAAGCGTCATTTTACCACTCCACAATTTCCAATCTGTGTGCGGTCTGTTTTCCAAACAATTTATTCTCTCGGCGCCTTTGGTCCAGTCCTGCTAAACAGAGATATCTAATTTAAATAAGTAATGTGAATTTGATAAATTCAGACCTATATTTGTACCGACCGCCTTGATTCGACCAACTAAATTCGCTTAATTGACATTACTTGGTCTAACGCATTGTTTACCAAATTGATGGATATAATTGGAGTTTATGACTTTTTGACGCCTAGGAGATGAAGAAAATGTGCCAATTGTTATTTTTAGAATTGTTTGTGACCTTTGAATTGATGGTTGTCTGTTAATAGAGCATGCTGTTGTTGGATGGGGTGGCAGAGACAAACATTTGTGTATGACTTATGAGTAGAATGTGTATGATAAAAACTAGGCTGACTAGACTAAAAATGTGTACTTCACGCTTTTAATAGTCTCCCAAAAAAGGAGTTTGTCTATATAAGACCGGTATATTGAAATTATATGCAATGCCCATTGATTTGTTCGTAATTTTTCTTTCTTTCCATTTGTTTCTATTATTGTTTTTCGTTTTGCTCCAGTTTTTAAATTTTTGGATAGCCTTTCGATACCTATTGAATTATTTAGGTTAGCTAAACCAATATTTTATTGCAAAAATGCATTAATATTATCAGGAAGCAAGTTTGTGTTTTTTAAGTGCACTTCTCACTATTACTTAAATAAGGGTCAGTTTAAGACCTAGATTGTGGATAGGACCTTGTGCATTGATTCCAAGTCAACCGCAGACCATATCCCGGCGGTTTGACCTCAAAGACTCTCGTTGCAATTCACTGCTAACTGTCACACTTATGAAATAGAATAGTTAGCTTTAGTCTAGTGCTTAAGTAGTACCTTAATCATGTAGATATCCTACCTAGGTCTTGTCTAACAGTTAATACGTAGTAGGAATAAACATATATCTAGTCTAGTGTTTTATAAGACCAAATAGATCTTGACTTAATACCTAAACCATATCTAGGTTTTGTCTTTTATAATAGAATTAATATAATATGAGAAAGGTTTTATCATTTCCTTCCATTCTTATAACATCACTAAACCTTCTTCGTAAACCGTAAATATTTTTTAAATTTCGAAAATATAATTTAGATAAATTATCTTATTGATATCTTTCCTCCTCACTGTATTGATATCTTCAGTAAGATGAGAGACCCAGCAGTGAGACATTGCAGGCTAATACTACATATTTTAATTGATGTACAATCGAATAGCAACCACAAGCATCGACTGCTAACGTTATCTAGAGTTGATTTGGTACCTATAAACTTTTAAGTAAAGATAAACTCCAAGCACAATTTAAAAATCTACTAATTTGATATCTTCAAATTGAAAAGTTACATCACAAAACATGTTTGAACTATTCAAATGACTTAATAAAACCAAATGAATATTACATATTGCCCCATAACTGCCATCAAAAGGAATATCTTTCAAGATCTAATCGGTAATTTGTCAACACCATGTATAGTGATGTGTTATTAGCAAAATGTATTCTTTCCGTTCCGATAGCTCTGCATATGAAACGAATAAATATTGTTGCATAAACGTAAAATATGTTTACAAATTGATATAATTTGCTTTGAACTTAGTAAAGGTCGGTGCATATAGAAGCTTTGGGATTAAATGTTGTGAAATGATTGAACTTGGAGTAGTGGATAAGGTTAGTCAGAGGAAGTACTGGTAAATGGTTATGGTTAGTTCGAGTAGTTTAACCATTTCAATACTTGTTATATTAATTACGAGGAAAGGGTAGTTTAAGAGTCATTCGATATTAATTCATGAATAATAATTATTACTTAGTGGTTATGACCTTCTCTGATTATTTCAGTGCGACACAATTCCAAATGTAGGATAATTTTCTTGTTTTTTATACAATTTAAAACCGCGTACCTACCTCGTCGATATCATAGCGCCCACTTCTAATCACTTCCAATGGTAAGAAGAATCTGTCCGATTTTTTTTCAAATATCTCAATTTTTATAAAATCTGTTCTGTTCTTATAAAAGACTAGCCGCGCCCCGTGGTGTTACCCGCGTTGTAACCGTTTCTGTGGGAATTTAGGGATAAAATGTATCCCATATGTTTCGTCCAAATCCGGCCAGTAGTTTTTTCGTGAAAGACTAACAAACATACATCCATATATCCATACGTATACATCCATCCTCACAAACTCTCGCATTTATAATATTCGTAGGATACTTATTATCTAAATAATATTAATAATGAGTCTTAATTTTTTATTAAAATACTGAAGCTAAACTAAGCTATAGTAATAAAATATAAGCTGTTCTTATAATACGAAATAATACGCAGTGTACGAAGGCCCTTAGCACAGAATGCATGCTTGACATTACATTATGGTTCGTACCATAGAGAACATCTGCCTTCCGGAATTACGTCACACAACAATTTGTATGAATTAAATGTTTTTGAATGTAACAGTTGGTGGTCAAATCGCTATTTTGTGTTTGATTTATGTTTATAAGTTGTTAGTTATATTTTTCATTGAAAAATTGATTTATTTGCTAATGAATGACGGTTATGTATTTTAGAAGTTATGTACTTTTTAAGTATGTATACTCTGAAATCTTGTAGTACCTACTTATTATTCTGTGGTATGGGTAAGTAGGTTTGAAACGGTTCTAATTATATATTTAAGCTTATAATATTAGTTTTTAAAGTTATTAATGTAAAGAGATATTAATGTTTTACCGTTTGATATATTTTTTATCGATGACTAACACAAACAAATTACTTTACCCTCTACCTAAAATTATTACAATCTATTGCTTCTTTATGTCGTCAAGCGTTCCTTACCATCATGATATCACCCAAATAGAAACATATTAGTTCAATAAAAATAAACATGTTGACATAACATCCTCACAAATACTTTAAGTCTTTCTTCAATCCTTTCTATACGAGCTGGTCAATACTTTCCAAGATATCTGTTGTAGGTAGCAAGTAAAGTATACTAAGCATAATCGGCTTACATTTATTATAACAAGCCTCGTAAGAAACAGCCGCAAGGATAATAACTAAATAACATAAAATACTGGAGACTTGTTGAATAATAAAATGTTTGAGTTAACTGGAGTAATAAGAAAGGATCATTGTTATAAGTAGTTTATCACCTAAAGCGGTAGACACACATAGTGCGGCTGCGGGCCGGGTGCGGGTCGCGTGACGTTGTATTTTTAGTTCCTTGTATTTGTATGAAAGGTGTCACACTGGCCCGCAGTTTACGCGTTCGCGCACGGCTAGCAGTTTACGCGTTCGCGCACGGCCCGCACTCGCATTATGTGTGTCATGCGCTTAAGGTCCATCATCCCTTGCTAACTATAAAATTAAGTTTGAGTAGGTTGGTTAGCCAAATAGCCAACCTAAGTTTTCGATTGCCCGAAGGTGAACCGCAAACTATAATTGTGGTTCACACTCAAGACTTTTAAGCGGTCTGAACACTGATACCAGCTTCAACTACTACTTACTTCATACACTTTGAACCTTAGATATCTAGTATTAGTTCTATGCTCGGTCAAAGTTCGTTTCGTAGCGATAAACTATTGGATTAATAACTTCAACACGATTGACAGTTCCATTTTTTTTCTATCAAGGTTGTAAATGATCTATATATATATAAAATTCAAAGTCCTGACTGACTGACTGACTGATAATCAACGCACAGCCTCAACCGCTACACCTAGAAACATGAAATTTGGCAGAAAGGTTCTTCAAGTGACGTAAGTGCACACTAAGAAAGGATTTTCGAAAATTCCTATGGGAACGGGGGCAAAGCCGCGGGGCGCTGCTAGTTTAATATAAACCTGCTTATTTTATCAATACAATTGAGGATCAAACAGCTCAATTCATCACAGCCGAAACAAGGATAATATCCTATTCATGTCTAATATCGTCCTATATTTTATTCCAATGTATGGCAATGAGATCACACATTGTATAGTCAGATAAAGAGATTTATAGCGGGATAAATAGATATGTAACGCTTGATATCTGTTATCTTTGACAAACACAATCTATCGTTCGTTATCATGAAATAGAAATACTTAGATGTTTGAGAAAAATAATATTCTGTTTACCTACCTAGTTTTAATGTCAATAACCTTTATTGTTTTTTGATCTTTTATAAAAAGTAGGAGCTTCTATGGGTTGTCATTACCTTTTCTATGTTTATATATAATAACGTTTTCAAATATTTTTCGAAATTAGTAGCAACAGCGTTAACAGATTTCTTTAAAAAAAATATTTTTACAATATATGAGCTTGGTTTACTTCGAATACCTACGAATATAAACGAACAATTTATTCTTTGGATTACCTTTTAGTGAAGAAACGTAGATGAAATATTGAATTTCTTTGCAAATTACCTACCTCAAATCATTTTCTCCAATTTCGCCATTTTGCGTTTGTTTTCATCTATTCAAGTCATTAAATATTCCTCCTAAACAAAACAAAATCGGACAAATTGAAAACCTTCTTTTATGAAGGCAGCTAAAAAGTTACATAAAAAATATAAGAATCATAAATCTCCATATTATAATAGTTATCAAACGATCTCATTGGTATTGTCACAGTGATGTGCGTGTGTTGGTCATTGTTCGTCCTTACGGTTTAGCATCCTCGTGATAGGGGCGCGGACAGGACAATAAAGGTATCAAGCATAGACTAGGATAGGAGGTTTATGTTACAGTTGACTGGGTGAGTTTGGGCAGTTTGCGAAATGAATAGTTTGAGCAGTTTGATTGATAGTTTAAATTTAATGGGTTAATTTTTGACGTGAAAACTTCTTTAGCGGCGTTGTGCTTTTTTGTAAAGGGTATAAATGTTAAACTCGCGTCGTGACCTGATCGAAAATTCGTAAGACGTTTTGACGGTAACATTCAAGTTTTTCACTTCTGCCGGCACTCCCGGAGTGCAATCCGTTGTTTTTTTTGGTTTAGACGCAGGTATTCAACTACTAAAACATAAGTAATAACTTAGGTGTTGCAATGTGCTTATGTTCTTGTCTGCAGCATGGAATCTGTCTGTCTTTCTGAAGCAGTGCAGGTCGTAATTCGAACTACTCATCGACAAAAGGTGATCGAAGCCCTGTTACGATGTGCGTCTCCCTGATGTGTATTATAAATCGCATTTGACAGCGTTTTTTGATACCATGTTTCTTGACAATTATTTGGCACCACGATTGATTTACGCTTTAGCCAGTTTAAAAACTTTCAAGTTTAACACATCGACTACAACACAGCTCAGCTCACTTTGACTATTCAGATGTTATCGTCGCTTGCAGTCCATTGTGCGCTTAGTCATGCACTTTACAGCGCTGTGACAATACCGTTTAATAGCTAGCCAGCGCAGGTTCCCATCAGAATAATATCCCTGCATTTTACCTTAATTTACTTAGGTTTAAAACTTGATGGTAAAGTTCTAGAATAATATTTTTATAGAATAATAGCTTTAAAAAGTTGTTTAAGTTTCCTTGACAACATAAGTGTATCAGTTGAGTTTCAGCGGAATCCGTGCTTCGGACACGTTAAGCCGTCGGTCCCGGTTACTTTCTACGGATAGTAGTCGTTACATGAGCCATGTCAGAGGCTTTGGCGGCTCAATAACTCTGACACCAGGATTGGTCAGGTTGGCCATCCACTCGATGAAGAAGAAGAAGAAGCGGAACTAAGAAAATGAAAAACCGTGGCTTTTACAGATTTTCACAGAGAATCTTGAATTGTCTCCCAGTTGCTTCATAGATACTCGTACTTTGTCAATGCATATTCATGTAATTCCATCAGAGCTTCTCCCAATTTCCTAAATGATGTCACAGTCATTGTGCGGCGATCCGGTCCAATAACTCAGTTGTCGAGTATTTTTCTCAGAACCATTGTTTAGCCACACGTCCAACGTGCGGTACATTTGAACAGACAATTTGAAACTTTAATGTATTGGATAATTACTGTGACATGGGCGTTGAATAAATAATGTTTACGGTTGCAGTTTAGTATCTAACTAGCGGCGCCCCGCGGTTTTACCCGCATTGTGCCCGTTCCCGTGGGAATTTCGGGATAAAAAATACCTATGTTACTCGTGGTTAATGAAGCTTTCGAATGGTGAAAGAATTTTTAAAAACGGTCCAGTAGTTATTGAGCCTATTCATTACAACCAAACAAAGTTTTCCTCTTTATAATATTAGTGTAGGTACATCAAAACAAAATTTCAATCAAACGAACGTCATTAAATTTTTTTTCATTAATAAGTTTAGGCGCTAAATCAAATTAAGAATCTTTGTGCAATTCACCCTAAGATACCCACAGAAACTATGCAAGAGAAAAATAACAAAAAGGAGAATTGAGAACCTCTTTCTTCTGACATTGTCTTACAACCGTGACAAATTAAAATAAAACCATCTTCCATCTCAATACACAGACAAGCAAGGGTGACAACAAACGTTTCCATTAACAATCAAAAAGGTCTTGTTAACAACTTAAAACTGCGTGGAAGGAACAAAGCATAACTCATTCGATTAACCCGATACTCTACCCAACGCCTGCGGGCTTTAGAACAACCACTAACCATTATACAAAGACCTTTCTTTCATTCTAATATCAATAGCTCAATAGTTCAACTTAAAGTAGACGATAACTTTTTTTAACGGCTAATATAAAGATCTTAGTGACGCCGGGAAAGTATTAATCCCATTTTAATATGACTAATTGCAGGATAAATTGACATTGGGTTGAGTTAGTAAGAGCAGTGGTATGTTTGTGGGTGGATCTCAATTTGTTGATACCTATTCATTTGTTAGGTTTAGGGGGCTTCATAACCGTATGTTATTGACATCGATAGTACTTTAGCAGGTGTTTTGCAAACACCGTATTTTTTTTCTGAAAATCTTATAAAGCGAGTACTTACCTAGGTAGGTTACCTACCTAAACTTAAAACATTAATGCATTAGGTAGGGTATGTTTCTTATTTATTCTAAGTGTATAGCGTTACTTGTCAGCGGCGAGATACATTAATGTTTTCTGAATATAATATAAATTGATAATAGGTAGTTACCTAAATAAAAAAAATGGTTTAAAAATAATAGGTACAAAATAATAATAACCTACTTGCGTATTACGAAATGCTTTATTAATGAGACAAATAGAATAATAATATTAGTCAGTACATTAATATTCATATAATGATTTAATAATCTGGGGTGTGTCTGGGGTGGGTTTTAAATGTCAAAACTACATAGTTGTGTACACTGCCATCTAGTGATGAATAGATGTAGCACTTACGAAATAAACTTGTCCTCTAGCGGAAAGTAGGAGAAACTTTTAACGAATTTGTTTCAAAACAAACCAATAGATGCTGTTTAGTTCCACTTACCTGACATATTCCTTGGTTGTCACTGTCAAGTTGACATATTAATTAAAGCAAATGTCAATTTTCCTGGCCGAGTCACCGTTACGTCATAACAAAAACAACTTTACTGGTCTCATCTCAACTCAAGTTAGTGGTGATTTATCAAATTTTAGTTTAAAGATTTTATAAGTATGTAGTTTATCAAATTATATATTTGCTATAATAATTTTAGATCCTTCATGGATTATTAGATGTAATCATGAGATGAATAACGACTAAGGTTATGTCTTCAAAGTTAGAAGATCATTACACTTTTATACAAGAATAAATGCTATTTATAGACAAAATACAAAATGAATACATTAAGACTGCAGTTTTTGAAGAAACAAGATAATTACTTGAGAATATTGAGCTACATTTTCAACGGTAACTGCAACACTTTGCCCGGTATGGTAACCTACGTGACTACAGTTGATACCTTCGATCCATATGTTAACGAAGTGTTTCAAAGGCCTAAATATGACGAAAACACTATACGAATGCCTATCATAAAGATGGAGCAAATCAAAGGCACCGAAAACAGTAGAAGCATATCAGATTTTACAGATGAAGAATTAGACACTACTATCCAACAATTATCAAAAAAGAACAAAGATAAACAGATCGAGAAGCTCATACTAGACGCTTCTGAAGCCAAGAAAATATTAACAGACAAATCTCTAAAGTTATTACTGAAACACTATTCTAAACAAGGTAAACCGGATATAATAGAACTGATACAAAAATACTGTGCAAAATTACTTCCAAGTGTATTGAAACGGAACGGTGACTTCACACACTATCTGGCTAAAGCCCAGTGCTTCAAAGGCAACTCAGAGAAAGGTTTATCGTTACTGAAAGAATGTTACATAGCTTATCCTAATATTGTCAGCGTTTATAGGCTAATATTTAGAGAATTAATCAACGATTCTGTGATGAATCGGTCGGAAGCTTCTATGGTTGTTTTTAAGAAGTATGTGTTGGAGTTTAGCCAGGAACGGGAGGAGCATTACCCTCTGGTCTGCTTGTGGCATATTTGCTGGTTGAGTGACTGGTATTCAGATCAGATGCTTGCAGATGAGTTGTGGGACACGTCAGCACAGCTTAGATTACTCATTGTGGAGAAGTAAGTGTGTTTTATCAATTTGCCGAAAATTTTTGTGGACTGATTGCAACTATTTGAGTTTTGTTTTGTTATTTGAAAATAACATTTTAAAACACATGATTCGGGTTTCAGATTAACAAATTGATTTAGGCAAGTGTAGTGACATCGTATCCTCCTCACTGTACTGATATCTTCAGTGAGATTAGGGGACAATATAGGCTCAAACTAACTTGTCTACTTACTATTTGAATGTACAATGTAGGTTAAGAAAAGTTTTTTAGAAACAAATAGGTACTTAATAATTAATTTGCCCAATTTAACATTGTATGTACATTTAACATTGTATGTACATTTAACATTGTATGTAGCAATGTACTGCAGACTATTATAAATCAATGTTTTCCTTAATTTTTACTATCATATCAGAATGTATGTTTATAATATACACATTACACATACTATAAGTACACTTACATTTACTTACACTTGTGTATAATATACACATTCTGATATGTGTATGTGTATAGTGACATTAATTTAAAAGTTTTTTCAAAGATAATCAACAATGATGTTGTCCATTAAAATTTACATTCTCTGCCCAACTACAGAACAGCTTTTTTTTACCTACCATTTGTATCTTTAATTTATTCCAGATTGCAATCTCTGTGTTTATCGGCTCTCTGGTCGAAATACAATGAAGATGCTGTCGTGAGACTACTACAGTCATTACTGCGATACAAGATGATGGAAGAATACACCAGTATTCTGCAAGTCTTCTTCAATTTTAAGTGTATGTATGACATTGTCTTATGATATAAAACTACCTATTATAGGTAGATAGACCACGTCTGAATCAGGACATCTTTAGGCGGTCTAAAAACTCTGATATGATGGATTGCCATTGACTTGGAGACTTTTTTTAGAGATTTAAGATTGATTGCACAAGAATTCTTCATTTTATTTAGTGCCTAAATATGTGTAGTAAACAAATGACGTTCATTTTAAAAAGTGTTCTATTTAACCGACTTCAAAAACCGAAGGAGGAGGTTATGTATGTACATCGATTACTCTAGGGTTTCTCATCCGATTTACGTGATTATTTTTTATTGTGCTATATATATTCTTTTCTTACAAACAGCTTTTGTTTCGTAAATATATTTATAGTTCTTTTCCTTGCCACCCCTTGAAATCAAACAGTCACTAAGTATTTTTTAACATAATCAATTTATATTGTATCAAGTAATGACCAGCGAGACAGTCACCTTTTACCTAAATTTATATGCGAAATCAATAAATACATACATTATTTTAAAAATATATATAGGTACCTATTATTATATTGTATTAATTATTAGGTTAGATATAACAGAAGTTTGAAAACAATAGATAACATTAGTGAATCACATGGAATTGGCGCATTTGATAACCTCTAACACTTTGTAACTTATTTTAACACTATGTAAACTAACTTCATTATAATAAACTAGCAGCGCCCTGCGGTTTCACCCGCGTTGTACCCGTTCCCGCAGGAATTTCGGGATAAAAAGTAACCTATGTCCTTTCTCAGGCTCTGGACTAACTGTGTACCAAATTTCATTCAAATCGGTTCAGCAGTTTTGGCGTGAAAGCGTAACAGACAGACATACAGAGTTACTTTCACATTTATAATATTAGTTAGGATTGTAATACAATGTGTTAATAATACTAAATAATCTTGGTTCTAGTCAGATTAGCGAGTGGCGAGTGGCGAACTCTGGTGTCAGAGTTTTAGATGGTCTGATAGCCTTTAACTTGCATACTCTAACATAGTCTAATGATTTGTAACAACCAAGACCGACAGTTTAAAACCTTTTTGAACCTAGTTTTAGTGTTTCCAATTTATCTATACTAATATTATAAAGCTGAAGAGTTTGTTTTGTTTGTTTGTTTGTTTAAACGCGCTAATCTCAGAAACTACTGAACCGATTTGAATAATTCTTTTTGTAATGGATAGCCACATTCAACGGGAAGGTTATAGGCTATTTTTTTATCCCGAAATTCCCACGGGAACAGGCACAACGCGGGTAAAACCGCGGGGCGCTGCTAGTCTATATATACAGGGTGGAAATGTAAATTTGTCGGTCCCGGTTGTTTCAATCGATAGACCATGTGAGAGGCCTTTAGATGGTCTAAAAACTCCGACATCAGGCTTGACAGTCAATCAGAGTTCGTGTAAGTTAGTACTTACTTAGTGTGAAAACTATAGGTGATCTCGGTTGAATAGTTTTGAACTATACAATATATTGAAAAACTAGCGGCGCCCCGCGGTTTTACCCGCGCTGTGCCCGTTCCCGTGGGAATTTCGGGATAAAAAATAGCCTATAACCTTCCCGTTGAATGTAGTTATCCATTACAAAAAGAATTATTCAAATCGGTTGAGTAGTTTCTGAGATTAGCGCGTTTAAACAAACAAACAAACAAACAAACAAACAAACAAAACAAACTCTTCAGCTTTATAATATTATATATAATATATAATATATTGAAAAATGTATTACTTATTATAAAATTTATAAGTCATATTTAATAGCAAAGCTTTCGAATTTCACATAAGTATTCATGTTCATTTATTATTATTACTAATAGGAACCAAGTTACTATGTAGCATTAAAATAGTAATTGACATGTGTCATCAAAATTGATGTGTGCACAAATTATCTGATAAAAACCGGATAAAACTAGCTATATCGAGATGTGTTTGCTTAGTCTATCAAATGACCTTTTGAACTAAGTTCAGAGTTGGATTTATCATTTAAATTAGGTGTCCAACTAAGCAATCAGCGACAGATCCTATCTGTTATTTATATATCCTATTGTAATAATACTAATGATGTATTATTTTGGTGGCGTAGTTTGAAATAGCAGTGATAAGGACACCTTTAAAACAGAGATTGATATTATTTGATGTTATTGGCAGAGATCATCATTGCTACGTTACGTTAATGTAATTGGTAGATGGACACCAAAGGTAGCATAACCCTTAGAGCGTTTGTCCACCGCCGCCGGCACCGGACCGTCACCGGGAACGAGATTATTTCGGCCCGAGTTTATTATGACGTGACGGATGTGCGGTGGACACGCGGCTAAAGTAAAACGCTCTAAATGTATCTACCGCTACTTCGGCGCCGTCATCTCTTTCCCGGTGACGGTTAGTTGTAAAAAGTTTAACATGGACAATTCTTCAATAGAAGTCCGTTAATAGCAATGAATGAATACTGTGACTGTCGGCCGTGACTGTTTTCACAGCAATTGATTTATATACCCATACTAGCTGACCCGGCAAACGATTTGCCATATAAATTATTTAAAAAATTAAGATGTAGACCACCCTCAACATTTAGAGCTATGAAAAATAAATGTTGTCCGATTCTCAGACCTACCCGATATGCACATAAAATTTATTGAGAATCGCTCCAGTCAACTTTAGAGAAGTTTGGTAACAAACACGACAATTTTATATATTAGAAGATTATACTTGCACTTCATATATCACTAGGTTCTCCATAATTAAGTCTCATACTTGCCTTTACCCTATTTGCGAATTTATAACACTAGATAGCCACTTCTTATCTTTCTGTCAAACATTACGGTCAATCATTTCTTATACCTATATTTAATTTCTTGTGTCTTCTACAAAATAATGTGTCCTTTTTCTTTTTGCAGTGAAAAACAGAGATATGAGAGGTTGTACGGAGATATTGAGAAACTGCGAAGTTCTCGGGATAAGTCTTACCTCTGATCAACAAAGTAGGTATATCAGAATGTTAATAAATGGCCAAGATAACTTGAGAACACACCCTAAACTTATTTCAAAGGACTTCAAACTGAAATTCTAGGTTCTAAGGATGTAAAGTATTATTGTATTGTAATATTTGTATATATAGTTTGTATTAAAAATAATTTATTAAAATTGATAGCTTTTATCTTTTCTTTCTAGTTACACTATACAACAGAGGGCGCAATGTCTTGCTAGTTTTGTAGAGACTACGACTGGTATTGCAGTAGTCAAATATCTTTCTTCAATGTTTATTGTATCCAAGAAATTAAATGACTTCATTAAATGAACACAAAAAGTTGTGCTGGCGACTTACTTACTCAAACTTACTAACACAAAAGTAATAAAATATTAGACACCAAAATTGATCAAGATATTTGACCAATAGAAGCCATCACACCACCAGTGTGAAGTTTGTCACATTCTGTCAACATTTCTGTCAAACTTTACATCAGTAGCGTGTGACAGAGAAAACGCTCTACAAAACGGCCACAAACTCTTTCTATCTCCTTCTAAAAGCCAAAGAGCAAGACATTTAGCCCACTGCTTTACTCTTAGTACCTAGTTACCTACATAATAGTTCCTACGTAGCGATATTTTGGTAGTTGCTTCCTGTAGTGTAGACGATAAGGCATTATAAACAAAGTTTATCTTCGGTCTTCTCAATTATTTAGGTTTAGGTATATAATAGACTAGCAGCGCCCTGCGGTTTGACTCGCGTTGTGCCCGTTCCTGGGGGAATTTTGGGATAAAACATAGCCTATAACCTTCCCGTTGAATGTGGATACCAATTACAAAAATAATGATTCAAATCGTATTGGTAGTTTCTGAGATTACCGCGTTATTAAAGTTGGAGTCTTTTCTTTCCGCGATGTGCCCGTTCCCGTAGGAATTTCGAGATAAAAAATAGCCTATAGCCTTCCTCGATAAGTGGACTATCCAACATTGAAAGAATTTTTCAAATCGGACCAGTAGTTCCTGAGATTAGCGCGTTCAAACAAACTCGGCATCTTTATATTATTAGTGTGCGTGCACTATATGCGAAGTAAACTACAAGACGTTATTGCTACGCTGTAATCGAGTAATTCAATGGAATTTTCATGTGTTTGCCGCACCTAGATAAAAATGACAAATTATGATGAAATTATCAATGTTTTCCATCTTAATACAAATAAGTAATTTACTTACTGTCACCTTGGTGATATCTGAAGGTAGACAGAAGTAGGTACGGACAAACAAATCTATACTAATATTATAAAGCTGAAGAGTTTGTTTTGTTTGTTTGTTTGTTTGTTTGTTTAACCCTAGATCCCTACCCAGGGTGCTAGGGCACCCTACTCATTATTCAAAGTGGTGTAATATTTTTATGTGTAGCAACAGAGCTTTGTTTTTTTTTCTATTTACTTGTCATCTCGCACTATTGACATTTCATCAGTTGTCAATTGGCAAATACATCGGTAAGTTGTTAAAATATTTATTACTGGGTGCTGTAGCACCCATGGGTAGTAAAATGTGTATATTTTTAACCCAATCTGTATGCTACTATAAGTAAACAAAGTATAGTTTTTTGAATACATTTCTGTTTTAATTTGTAGGTTAAGTGTTTAGTTTATCAGCTAATAAAGAAAACATGCCTAACAGACGCACGTTTTTGAAAAAATTGTCACTACAACTGATAACGCCGTTTTTGGAGGAGCGAAAATTTGGCCCACTTTGACTAGTAATATTCGCCAAATGATAAATGGTATACTCAAAACGCCCGATGAACCTGATCGACCAGCTCCTGGCGCGATGAAACAAGGACGTTGTAGATTCTGTCCTTACTCCAAGGACAGAAAAAGTAAGACGTTTTGCAACAAGTGCAAAATGCCTATATGTGCCGAGCATCAAATAAAAATTTGTGCTAAATGCCAATAAAGCATTTATGATTACTTTTTCTTATTAAAATTAATTGAAACTAAATTAATAAACACATTTATAAATAAAACACTGTGTTTTTATTAGTACTTTTAAAAATATGACCCATCAGTTTACAGGGTGCTCAGTCACCCTGGGTAGGAAAAGTCTATGTTAAATATGGGTAGGGATCTAGGGTTAAACGCGCTAATCTCAGAAACTACTGAACCGATTTGAATAATTCTTTCACTGTTAGATAGTCTATTTATCGAGGAAGGCTATAGGCTACATTTTATCCCGAAATTCCCACGGGAACGGGCACAACGCGGGTAAAACCGCGGGGCGCTGCTAGTCGAAAATAATTCTACGTACCTAACTCGAGATGGACTGTTCGTAAAACGGAGTTTCAATTCATAACAAGTACGTTACTACCCACTAACTGTTACCAAAGATAGAAGGCGAACTCCACCGCGGCGACGAGCTGGACTAAGTAGTATAATAAGGAAGGACCCCTGCCCTACAGTGGGACAGTAACGGCTGATTACAATAAACTGTAATGCTGTAGCTGTAGGTTGTGCCTTAAATATACCTAATACAGTGGTTTTATATTACTAATGATCTTTCTTTCTCTTAGAAAAGACATCGTCAATCATAGTTCATTGTAATGTCGACAAAATATTTTGCCCTATTACAGATTTTAGATTGGACTAAATTACCTACTTGTCAAAATATCAAAATGTGACATCATGGCGTCTAGTACCTACCCCTCGTGGTAGTTGATGGTAACTGCACGGATCTTCGTATCCCGTGCAGTTTGATTATACTATACATACATACAGTAGTATTTAAAAAAACAAGCGATATAAAAATAGAAATCTTAATTTATTGAGATTTTTGGATAATTTGTACCTATAATAATAATAACAGTTAATCTTAAAACTAACTAAACTATTTAAATTAATTATTTTAAAACGAGGTGATCTCATTCTCTTTTGGTTTCGTCTCTTTTTGGTCTTCTTCCGCTTCTTTTTTGCGAAGAAAGTGAAGTACTCTGTGGGAAAACAGAAGAAAACAATTAGTCATAATAATATATTTGTTTCATTATGTTAAGGCGATATACCTACTTCGCTTTAGAGTTTTCTGTGATCACGGCATGATCACGGGGTTGGTAAGGAGCCGAAACGTCAGATAAAATTTTTGAATAAAAACGAAATGTATTCGCTAACATTATTTCTATCATTAAATCTTAGTCATAAGTATTCAAAAGTACCCTCGATTTCAATCACCAGAGTAGATAAATGTGACCTTTTTTAAAACACAATCGGCTCGCTAAAATATATTTGAATTGCATTTTGTGTGTTCAAAATTTGAGCTCAAAGGGTTCACGTTTATTGGTTCAAAGTGCAGCTCCAAGATTTACTATAATAATAATATAATACAGTTACCCGGACACTAAGTAAGTATAAACTAGTTATAACTCGGTAACCTAAGCAACTGCTGTGTAGGAATTCAGTGTACATGTACCCAAGTACCTACAATGTCCATTATACATTATAGATAAACTAGCAGCGCCCGCGGTTTTACACGCGTTGTGCCCGGTCCCTTGGGAATTTCAGTATGTTTTATACATATAAACCTTCTTCTTGAATAACTATCTAAAAAACCGCGTCAAAATCCATTGCTTAGTTTTAAAGATCTAAGCATACATAGGGACAGACAGACAGACAGACATCGGAAAGCGACTTTGTTTTATACTGTGTAGTGATATTCCATGCATACATACAAGTTTGTAATAAATTATCTACTTTGTTACTTCATCAACATCATAGGTTAATGTTTATTTAAAAAGTCATTATAATAATATAAACCAAAAAGACCTTATTTATAAACATCTATACCTAACGCCTCGGTGGTTTAGTGGTATGTGCACTTGCCTGCAAAGACTGAGGTCCCGGGTTCAATTCCCAGGAGCGAAACCGCGTCAAAGTCCGTGCGTAGTTTTAAAGATCTAAGCATACATAGGGGCAGACAGACAGCGGAAAGCGACTTTGTTTTACTATGTAGTTGTACTATGTAGTGATTAGTATCACTACAAAGTATAAAACAAAGTCGCTATTTTTGTCTGTTTGTTTGTCTGTTTGTCTGTATGCTTAAATCTTTAAAATTACGCAACGGATTTTGATGCAGTTTTTTTAATAGGTAGAGTGATTCAAGAGGAAGGTTTTTATGTAAAAAAAATCCCGAAATTCCCACGGGAACGGGCACAACGCGGGTAAAACCGCGGGGCGCTGCTGGTATACATATGTATGAAACTGATTTGCCAACCAACAACCAGGTTCCTATGTACATTACTAGTGTTCTATTATCAATTGTGCCTTTCCAGTACTATGTGTTTTCTATTTGCAAATCCAATACAAATGTCATAATCGAAATCACCATTCTATTTCATGGCGTTGTAAGGTCGTCTATATAGAAATATATTTTAAAAATAAAAATGAAATGTTATCAAGGTCTCGAATACCATTAGAAATCGTTTTCAAGTAAATTGGGTGTAATAAGGGCGTTCTCGACTTGACCGCAAGGCCTTTTTTTGCTAATGTCGAAATGAGCTGTCGGTCGTTACGTGAAAGCATTCGATTGGTTTTTATTTACTCATGTTTATTGTTAGACTTGTATTTATTTTTGTAATGTTGTCTTCTACTTGTAGTTGGTGAGTAATGATTCATAAGATTATACATATATAAAATATTTATGTGTGTATATGTAGTAGTAGGTATCAGTTAGCTTAGTTAGCTTAGCGCCCCGCAGTTTTACCCGCGTTGTACCCGTTCCCGTGGGAATTTCTGGATGAAAAGTAGCCTATAACCTTCCCGTTGAATGTGGCTATCGATTACAAAAAGAATTTTTCAAGTCGGACCAGTAGTTCCTGAGATTAGCGCGTTCAAACAAACAAACAAATTCTGCAGCTTTATAATATTAGTATAGACTAGCAGCGCCCCGCGGTTTTACCCGCGTTGTACCCGTTCCCGTGGGAATTTCGGGATAAAAAATAGCCTATAACCTTCCCGTTGAATGTGGCTATCTATTACAAAAAGAATTATTCAAATCGGTTCAGTAGTTTCTGAGATTAGCACGTTTAAACAAACAAACAAACAAACAAAACAAACTCTTCAGCTTTATAATATTAGTATAGATTCGGATTTGAATCTGAGTGGTACTTGATAAGATTAGAACTGGGTAAGTAAGTATAGGTTACTAACCTCTAAATAATTAGATTAGGAACTCAAAAATACAGATTGAGAATCTGTAACGTACTACGTAATATTGTATACAAGTGCTATTATTTTCTTAATCAAGCGTTCTAAGTGTTGAATAATATACACTTGCATAGAAAACTTAGTCATTTACATTTTCTGAACAAACCGTATCAAAATGATTTGCGTATTTTAAAAAGATGGTATGACAAAGACAGTAAAGCGATATTGTTAAATACTCTATTTCATCTATTCTAATACATCTCTCGATAGTCTAGAGCATTCTCGGATTGAGGTCTCGGGTTCCATTCCCGGATCGAGCATAGCATGATTCCAGCACTTTTGAAACGCAGATCGGGCAAGCGTGGTGACTACGCCCAATCATACGCACTGTACCTAATGATATCACATTGCAGGCTCATTTTTTTTAATCAATTACATAAGGCTTCGGTGTTGTAATGGCACATGTACAGTCACGAGCATTAATTTGGTTGGCACCTAAGGTTGAATATCGTGTATAATTTGGGACCCACCTAAGGTTGAATATCGTGTAGCAAACTTACGCTATTTAGAGCTAATATTTTATCGTAATATCAATGTCATATTGTTTACCATCGATAACTTGACGTTTCTATCAAACTAAAGTTTCGAACTTATTGCATTATGAATGTTCTAACAACATTTGATGGAAATGGGTCCCAAATTAACGCTCGTGACTGTACTTGCATGCCGCTTGCATTAGGTACTACTTTTTAAACACGGTCCAGGTTGATATCACCAACCCGCAGTAGAAGCGTGGTGATTATTTTATTACGTCAAATAATTCTTTGTGTTATGATATCTTCAGTGACCTTAAGGATCTTTGCTCTTAAGAGATTACAAGCTTATACTATATTTTACTTCTGCTAATACACGTAACAATACATCAATATATTCGTATTATCATTGACCAACGTATACATTAACTAGGTGCCCCCGCGGTTTTACTCGTTTTGTGACCGTTCTTATGATAATTTCAGGATGAAAAATAGCATACAACCTTCCCATTGAATGTGGCTATCTTTGATAGAAAGAATTATTCGAATCGGACCGGTAATTCTCAAGATTAGCTCAAACATACAAATTAAAAAATATTTTACCTCATTATAATATTCGTATACTTACATTAATTAGCCTATAACCTTCCCATTGAATATGGCTATCTTTATCAAAAAGAATTATTCGAATCGGACTCAGAGATTAGCTCGAACATACAAATAAACAAATATTTTACTACTTTATAATATTTGTATAAAATATACAATGAATGATATTATTCCTTTCATCCATGGTATTATTAAATTTGTTTGTAGGAACAATGAGTCATCTTATTGTGTATTATCTTTGAACTTTTAAATAAATAGTTTTCTTACTTGAAACAAACAATTTCCTGTTTACACCCTATTGTTATTATTTACTCCATATCTTATTATTTAAACGACAATCGATTTAATTAGATTGTTATTATTATAGTAGGGGAGCCCAAATGGGGATATAATATTTCTTGGTTTGGTGGGATGACAATGGATGACTGTTCGTTCAAGTTGTTCACTTAAAACCTATGTCCATCAAGTCTTCAAGAAAACGGCAAAGCTGATTTTTAATCGATTTCAAAGATCGATGTTCTATTCGGATGTTTTTTATTAGCTAAAGTGTTTGTTTGATCGTCCTAATCTGTAAGAACACTATAAGTTGGGTTTTCAAAACTCCTTTTTTGTTCTATATAGATTTATTTGACAAGCCCGTTGGCACAGTGGCTGTAGAGCGTTTACTGTGCTGGGAGTTGCGGGTTCGATTCCCGTCCGGAGTCAACAATATGTGAAGACATAGTTGTTGGCGATGAGGTCTGGGTGTCAATTATATATCCTTATAAAGTATTTGTGTATGTATATGTAGTAGTATCAGTTAGTTAGATCCATATTACAAGCTATGAGCTTAGTTTGGGTCTAATTAACCGTGTGTGAATTTGCCCGGGTGTATTTATTTCGAAAGATCCCATTTTTCATCGAAGGTCAAATTATTAAATAAGTCTGCTAGGTATTACGAGTGGCGGTTCCACCCGCGATCTAATATAGATGGCACTAGTGTAAAAAATCTTTAGGTCTTGCTTAAGTATTTTTTTCAGATTTAGTGGGTCGCGCTCAGACATTCTTTGAGCATGAAAAAATATCTGTAAAATTAGTATAGATTAGGTAATCTTCAGTGAGATGAGAGTCCTTTGCCCAGCATTGAGATATTACAGGTTAATACTTACTGCTATTTACTTAGCATAGCAATAGTTAGTAACATGATAATCAGCCTCTTGTAAAAATCTATACTAATTTTACATAGTTAGGCTACCTAGAAAAACACTAGGAGAAAATAACCGAATAACAATATACTGTCTGCACTTAGCTCTTTCATTTCTAGCCAATCCTTTGTCCGCCTTAGTCTGTACGATAACCTAAGCCTTGGAACCTATTAATATGAATATAATTACTAACGTGCTTGTTTACTTACGAGTACAAGTCAGCAAGTGAGATATTCACGTGAATTACATTTTATAATAATGATGTTATGTAAAATATACCATTTTACATAACATTATGTTTAAAGTAATTTTTTATAATTGCGTATGATTATCGCTTCATTCTAGATAGTTAGTTATTTATTAAGTGTATACTTGCAAAGCATTTTTCTCAAAGACGTGTCCTATCCTATGTAAACTCACTAATACTATAAACGCGAAAGTTTGTGAGGATGGATGTGTGTATGTATATTTATTACTCTTTCACGAAAAAACTACTGGACAAAATTGGATGAAACGTTACAGTGATATAGATTAAACATCAGAATAACACATGGGATACATTTTATCCCGGAATTCCCACGGGAACGGGTACAACGCGTAACACTGCGGGGCGCGGCTAGTCTTTTATACATTTATAAATTCGGAACTCTAACATCGCATACTTTATAGCTCGCTGATATTTAATTGAATAAATTTAGGTTTAATGGGCTTGATTTTTATAAAGTTTCGTTTGTTAATGAAGGGCAAATCTTGGAACTGAACTTTGAACCTAATGCGGGTCATACATAAGTACGTTTATCATGCACACCCATAGACTTACACCGTCAAGTTTATTGGCGGCGGCATCAAGTCCGATGCAAACTTTACGGTGAACGTGATCGTCTATAGCCGGCATTACTGTTAAAATTACACATAGCCATTTATCTTGTCAAAATTAACATAATTTTATCTTTATCTAAAAGTTGTTATAAAATCAAATATATCATGACCAGTATCTAACTATTATTATCATTTTGATTGTGGCAACATTTATCCCTCTTATTTCTACTAAATAGACATGTTTCAATGGGTGTATATCTACCACGTACAAACCGCCTTTTCATAAACGATATTTACTTAAATGTCATAAAGTGTTTTGTCTCTTTCGCTCTTTGGCAAATAGCGTATCAGAAAGGGACAAACCATTTGATAGCTAAAGTGCTGTTAAAAAGCGTTAATGAATAATGCCCAAAGTGTATATCTACTAGGTTAGGTACTTATGAATACTCACATTAATATGGCTATAGCTGGTACTGCGAGCAGAGAGCTGATGAGATAAAACGCCCCCGGCAGTGTAGACAGTGTTCTGTTATACACGGCGCTATATAGTGGTGAATATATCGCCGGCACCAGGGCTTCTGATATGCTTATAAGAGAGCTGGTTTTACCTGTTGACAGAAATAAATTGGACTTAGAAAGGTGCTCACCTACGTCATGAAAAGCATCCAAACCAAATTTCAAGTTTCAGGGTACGGTAAGTTCGGCTGTGCGTTGGTATATTATGTTAGTAAGTCAGTCAGTCAAGTTTCATTTTTATTAAAATAGATGAAAATAAAGTAATGAATTAAGCTGTGATGTCCCACTGCTGGGCAAAGGCCTTTCATCTCACTGAAGATATCAGTACAGTGTACCAGATAAGGCGTAATCAAAGATGTCAAGAAACAAATTTTCCATACCGATAAAACTACACGTGTTGCCAACGAAATAATGATTCCTTTACAGTAACTACTAATTAATCTAATATCCGTAAAGTTAATTAATTATCATAAATCAAACAATGGCGTAAAATCACTAACAATATGTACATGTATTATTTGCGGTCATATGCATTTGTTACGGTATTAAAAATAGATGTTTAATTTACTAATGAACCCGGTGGATTGGTTGAGCCTCGGCGTGACCTATTGATTAGGTTTAGGTATACAGAAATCGATATAAAATATGAAGTGGCCCTTTAGTTTTAAAGTAATGAAATCGATAATGTACTTAAAGTGGCATTTTCAAAGTAATTAAGGGTTGGTTAAAATTAGAAATGTGTATTGGAAATTGCAATTCAATTTGATGATATGAAAGACCTTTGCCCAACAGTAGGACAGTTGCAGACTTATCTATACTATTACTAGCTGTACCCCGCTTCAATCGCAGCACTTCCCGTTCCCGTGGGATTTTAGAAAATTTTATTACTCATTGTCATATATAAAAACCTTGTCCTGACAATAAGAAACACATAAAAGAAGAACCATACAATTTGGTGCAGTCGTTCTGAAGTTATGCGCTTAGCAACGCAGTCAGCGATTCATTTTTATATTATACTTAGTTATATAAATCTTTTTATATTTTTTATATAACTGTGTAGAGCTATATTTTTTGTTTGTTTATTTGTTAGAACTCGCTAATCTCAGGAACTACCAGTCCGATTTTAAAAAATATTTTTGTATTAGATAGCTGCAAGAGGAGATTCCTATGATACTTTTCATGACGAAATCGCAGATACAGTTATTAAAGTAATGAAATATTTGTAAGAGTTCGTGCGAATCCAATCCCCTTTAGTCCAATATCTAAACGTTCAGCGCTATCCTATCAAGTTCATTTGAGGTCATTCAAATAATCAAGTGTGCTTAGTACAAACGTAATTCGGTGACCTGATAAACTAATGAGATTACACTGTATATAGTTTATATGCAAAATATATACACGATAGATTGTATAAATATAAGTATTTGTTGAGCAATTATTATGTAATGTTAATTAGACACGTTTTCAGTGTTGAGGGTCAAGGAAAGTTAAAAGGTCAAAGATTTGTAAAATAATTTTCTTGAAATAATTAAAAATTTAAAACATAAGTGACATTGAGATTTCTCTTGAAAATATCTGGAAATATTTGGTGAATTTAAAAACTATGATTTGAATTTTCGAAAAAATTACGTAACATCTGCAAGGACAAACTTTACGTGTCTATTATTGTTCAAATTGGATTGGTAGTTTCCGAAATTAGCGCGTTCAAACAAAAAAAACAAACTCTTTAGCTTTATTATATTAGGCCCATCGCAGACGACAGACTATTTGTGCGATCGAGTCTGCGGCGCACAAAAAGTCTGCATGGCGCGCAAAAAGTCGGTCGCGGATTTTTCACACTCAACGCACACGACGCACATCTTTCACGTAGTAACTATTTAGTAATCTGTGATTCTGTCGGCAGAGCTGTAGGGACGTAGATAATATGCTATGGAAATCGTGCAGAGATCGCGAAGTATCATTATGTACATGAAGTACAGAAAAAAAAGAAGAAACAGAACATTTTGGGTACATCATATACCTTCGGAAAGATCATCAATTTTTTTCACACACTTTTTGCGCGGAGCGGCGCGGCGCGGCGCGGTGCGGTCTGCCCGAATTCACGGATTTTTTGTGCGCCGGACTTTTTGCGCGTCGTGTGCGTTACTGCATATAATTACATAGGTTCTATTTTCACAGACTAAAAAGTGCGTCACGGATAGTCTGTCGTCTGCGATGGGCCTAAACTATAGACATCTATACTAATATTATAAAGAGGTAAAATTTTTAAGTTTGTTTGTTTGTTCGAGGTAATCTCAAGAATTATCAGTCCAATTTGAGTAATTGTTATTGTAACAGATAGCCACATTCAACGGGAAGGTTATAGGCTATTTTTCATCCCGAATTTCCCACGGGAACACGCACAACGTGGGTAAAACCGCGGGGCGCTGCTAGTATATAATATTATGAATGACTAAATATTAACCATTGATTTGACCATTGAGTATATAACGTATTATATAACGATCACACTTTTAGTTCACAATAGTTGTAATAACTCAGGTTACATAAAGAAATAAAAAGTTACATGTGAACAATAAAATAATACTATAAAAATGCGTGTACCTAAAGATTATAGGCATTACCTGAAACTAATATTAACCAAATAAGTAGGTTTGTCCTTACTCCAAATTATTATCAAGGAGGGTACACATTTTTATGTAGTTAAGACTTTGAATTCGTTAAGCGAATTCAAGTCATTTTAAAATCAAACGGTTCATGTTCTGTTGTTTATTTGCGACTCATTTTGCATCTTTCTATCAAAGTGCGGCTTTTAAATGTTGACAACAATATCCTACGGTTTTACTTGCAATTGGGGAAAAAGTAAATGTCCCACTAAGCAAAAGCATCTCTAAACTCGTTTGCCCACGCTGTTTTAGTAATTAACAATTATTAGTTACTAGCTGTGCCCTGCGGTTTCACCCGCATATATTCAGTCAAGCTTACCGTTTAACCTTCCCTGGACTTTCATGAGTATTTCAAGAACAAAATTAGCCTAATCGGTTCAGCCGTTCTTGAGTTTTAAGCAGACTAACGAACAGCAATTCATTTTTATTTAATATATAGATTTGTTACATCAAACTCCTGTAACTTATGAAACCCATTTTAAAACAAAGATTTAAATCTATACTAATAATATAAAGCTGCAAAGTTTGTTTGTTTGTTTGAACGCGCTAATCTCAGGAACTACTGGTCCGATTTGAAAAAATATTTTTGTAATGGATAGCCACATTCAACGGGAAGGTTATAAGCTACTTTTCATCCCGAAATTCCTACGGGAACGGGCACAACGCGGGTATTAGCGAATTTCCAGAGGGTTTTAATTCTAAATTAGACTTGGTTTTAGGTGTACCAAAATTTCCAAATGATTTAAATTGTGTCAAACAAACGTTGCTTACCAAATGACATAATTAAAATATAAATAAAATTAAAGTCGTATACAAATATTAATATCACGTTACTCTTTGACCTAAATTTGTGTAGACCCTTGAATTGTATAATTCTGTATACACATTTACCGTTATATATTGTCGACATCGTATCACGGCATATTTACATGACGCTATCTGTAGACACGTGTTCTTCATAATATAAACAAACCGATGTATCGATTACTTGGTTATTTCTTTGTCTATGATAGATGTTATTTAAAAATATATAAATGAGTACGTTATGTCTTGATGGAACTGCGAATTTGAGAAATAAATGAAAATAATTAGGTGGGGAGGGATTTTCTTTCGAAGCCAGTGTTGGCGAATTAAATCATCTACCTAGGTATAATATAAAAATGAATCGCAAAATGTGTTGGGTAAGCGCATAACTTCAGAACGACGCCACCAAATTGGATGATTCTTTTTTTAATGTGTTCCTTATTGTCAGGACAAGATTTTTATATAAGAAAAATAAGGAATAAAAATCTCAAAATTCCCACGGGAACGGGGGCGCTGCGGGTGAAACCGCGGGGCACAGCTAGTAGTATGATAAAGTTAGTTCGAGTAGGATAGTGACCCTGGTGTCGGTGTTTTTAGACCGCCTAAAGGCCTCTGGCATGGTCTCATTAGTATGATGTTACAGTGTGAGTATGATGCGAAGAGTATTGGTCAAAATCAGTGAAACGGCAATCCTCAATCATGAAATCCTGTTCCTCCCAAATCTCCAAGCTTGCTACTGCTACCTACTGCTAACTTATCGTTTCTAATTGACCCTATTTTCAAACAATAACATGGTATCATATAAAATATTGCATATTATCACTACATATTACAAAACAAAGTCCCCAGTCGCGTCTGTCCGTCTGTCTGTTCGCGATAAACTCAAAAACAACTGTACGGATTTTGAAGCGGTTTTTTAAAATAAATAGAGTGATTCAAGAGGAAGGTTTATATGTATAAACATTCCCGAAATTCCAACAGGAGCGGGCACAACGCGGGCAAAACCGTGAGGTGCTGCTAGTTTGATATAAAAAGTAGACGGTCAAATGGTTATCAGCGTCGAGCGGCGCGGCGTAACAAGGCATCGTTCATTTCAAACTTCGGTGAATCGTGTTCGACATAATGAGCTTCGGTCAAACGCATTTCGAGAAAAAGGTAACGCGTTAAAGTCGGAGTGAATGAAATGGAGTCTATGTTATTTAGTTTTTTAATTTAAATCTTGATTTTATTGTGTTAGATACAATAAGAAGTTACACAAATTATATAAACGGACGATAAAATAAATGGAGATTGTAACCCATTGTTCATTTAGTACGGTGCAGATGAATCACTAAAAGTAGTTACCAATGTAGTCACAAAACCTAATGGTATTCATTATTTTCCTTGTAATTGTTCCTAATTCGATCAGCTGTGTTTCTAACGGGTTACCTAAACTCTTGTTTAGAGACACAACCAATTTCAGATAATTTACGAGTATATGGGACCGTTTTCAAGGTTTATTCCGAACCTGACCCGAAATCCTAACAATGCATGTATTAGGAGTACCTTTTTCGGTAGGTTAGAGTTTTTTTTAGCCAATACAAAAACAGATTTGATAGAGGAGAAGGGGGTTACGAATGGAACTATACGTCGGGTCAGGTTAGGAATAGGGTTACGTTCGGAATAAATATTACATTATTTGTTAAGTTCCTAACCTAACCCGCGACCGATTTAGGATTTCGGGTTCGGTTCGGAATAAACCGTTTCGGAACCAACCCATTACAGAAAAAGTGCTTTAAAAGTCTAATCATACATTTACGGGTTATGCTCGAACATACTTTTACATCTTTATATTATATTGACTTATATATCAACGCACAGCCGAAATTTCTGCACCTAGAACTTGAAATTTGGTACAGGAGTTCCTTTTATGATGAAAGTGAGCACTAAGAAAGGATTTTGAGAAATTCAACCCCTAACAGGTGGTCCTTTCATCCGAAGCGAAGCGAGGGCGGGCCTAGTAAAAATATAAACTTCTGCTCCATTTTTAAAATGGTTAAAAATAGTTAAGAATTGTATTTCATCGATGTTTGTTCAATTTATTTTGGAACTGTAATTGGTAGTAGACGGCTATTAGCCAACGTTAGCGGACAATTTAGATTAGTGAAGCAAAACGTTGACTAATTCATGTAATAGAGGATAATTTTATCGTTCCAACGAACGTTTAGATAGGTATTTAGTGCGGGTGCCTGTGATTGAGTACTTTATAAAAATACTCTAATAACAAATCATACTGTGATTGGAAAAAGAAGAAAAAAACAGATTCCCACAAAAAACTGATTTCCGTTAATAGTTCCTAGTTAAATTGCGAAAGTTTAAAAAGCAAATAGTAGTAAAAGTATTAATTAGCTTGTAATCTCCGACTGCTGAACAAAGATCTCACTTCTCACTGAAGATAACAGTACAACGAGAATTAGGCGTAATCGCCACACTTGCCTAATGCAGGTTCGAGACCTCATCTAGTGCCATATTTGAAATTATACTACAGTTTAATCTTACCAGATATATCTTACAAGCTTACCAGCTACATAAATCTTACCAGTTTACCAGTTATTTCTTACAAAAGAAGAAAACATTTAAAAAATATAGTAGTTATAGGATATGAAAAACTTACCAATCTCATCACTATTAACAAGCTTAGTCGCTATAGACCGGAGACAGCTGGCTCCTGCTGAGCTGAATATATCCAGCAAAGGTCCGAGGAAGTAGATCTGAGATGTAGGAGCGAGACCGTAGGCCACACTGCCAGCTATCCTGCTGATGCAGGCGATAACAGCAAGGGTAATATCATCCATCTTCCACCGTTTGGTAAATACGTATATGGTTATGAAGGAACCTGTAAGAAAAGCTGATGTTAATGGTCTATTAAAAGACTGTGTTAATCTGTAGGAAAGATTTATGTTAATATCAATTCTATTGGTAGACTATGTAGTTAGATGTCAATCAATGTCTTACGCCCGTTCTCAGAAACGTCAAATGCTTCTTTGGTACATAATGAAAGATTTTGACATGTAATGTTTGAAAAGATTAAGAAAAATATGCTTAAAAACAAATGACGTTCGTTTTAAATAGTGTCCTATTTGGTGCACCATAAAGTACGAATCTGAATAAACAACTTTTGTTTTTTAAACATACTTAACCGCTTTAAGAATATTTGTGCAATTCACCTTAGTCAATTAGATAATTGTCCATTTATTGGACGTCGCTGAGTAAGGGAGGAAGTATGATTGGTGGAAATCAAACAGAACATAGTTCTGTTTGGGATTTGTAAAGAACCTCTCAAGAAGGTGTTAAACGATAGAGGTAGTCAATAGACACGAATGAAAATTAAACCTCATCGAAAGAATATGCAGCAGATAATTTACAAAGTTAGAGAGATGTTTTAGTTCTTGAAAAAATCTAAAGGGAACTTTGTCTATAGTTGGGACAATATCCCCGCGAGGATAGTCTTTATCTGCGCAGGCGTTAAAAATAATTTTGAAACCCAATAAAGTTCATAGCAGACATGGAAAGTTCCTAAACTGTATAAATATAAATGTGTGTACCCTACACATTGCAAAACAAAGCCTCACACAATATTTTATTTTATAAAAGTGCATCACTTGTACGGAATTCATAACAGTCTAACTAATAGTAATGAATTGAAAAGTTTTCTTGTTAGTCACTATTGTTGACATTTTTATTTCAATAAATATCACTTTATGATATTGTTCATTCAACAAAGGTTTGAAATGATGTGAATACAACGGTTTTATTACAAATTCGTCAGCATAAGAGCTAGGCTCTTGTCGCCGAGTCCGACTGAGTCGACTTTACCTTCTATTACAAATTAGTTGTATGAAATCATTTTTAATAGGTTTATTTTAGTGGATCGATCATCGACATAACTATTTATGGCTACAAAATCAACAAAACATGATAAATACGAGTTAATACTGTGTATCGATTGGATAAAAAATATAACGTAAAACATCCACCAATCAACACTCTATATACTAGCAGCTGCTTAATATCCCACCCCGTGGTTTTACCCGCGTTATGCTCGTTCCCGTGGGAGTTGCGGGATGAAAAATAGCCTTTGATCTTTGCGTTGAATGTGGCTATCCATCACAATAAGAATTATTCAAATCGGATTGGTCGTTTCTAAGATAAAAGCGTTCAAAAAATCAAACTGTTCAGCTTTATAGTATAGTATTATATTATAGATCATGCATGTCTTGTCGCATATTTTTTGTGTTGAAGGTTCTATTTGATTCTAGATGATTCAGTTAATTAACAAGATAAAATATTTTTAGCAAATTCACCTTCCGGTAGGTTTCGTTTATTCTTTGATATTATTCTGAATGACTAATTAAGATCATAAATAATTTCGACGGATGTTTGCTAATCTTTTTACTCTGCGCACTTTGTTATGGAATTATTTTTATCTTGTATTTACATAATTTTTCCTTCGTCTAGTGATTTGGAAATGCTATTTAAAATGTCATTATCTTTTGTACATATTTTGGCAAGGACTTTTATTATATCTATTTTGTTTGTTAAGAATCATATGGGTTTAGAAAATTCCGGTGTAAACCTAACGTACTATCTCAAAGTTTGCACAATGTTAGTATAATTTATGTAGGCTTAAGAATAAATAAGAGAAAGATAAACTGTCCTTTACGGTCAGCAATACAAAATAAATTATATTAAGCTTTGGTTTGGCTGCGTCTAGAAAAGGCTTATTTATATATTGTCTTTGTTCATGTTCTATGTAAATACTAATCGCCTTCTTCATAAACGCTATTTAACTAAAACACGTGTCCTAAAGTTTTTTGTCTCATTTGCGCTTTGGAAAATAGCGTATGTCGGAAAGGGACAAATTTGATAGACAAAATGCGGTTAATAAGCGTTTATGAATAAAGCCCAAAGTGTACTTAAAAGTATAGTCAGATTATGAAATCCCACTGCTGGACAAAGACCTCTCTCAGAAGATAAAGAATAGGATGGCAAAGTAACATCATAATACAAAAATCAACTGCAACACCAAAAGACGTCACGTGCTTCACGATATGTAACTCAAAAATTAATTAAGACCATTCATGCGTACAAACCAACATTACTTACCTAGAATTCCGATAAGAGCGGAGTAAGTGAGGAACAAACTGTAATCCACTTCAGTGAAATTAAACTTGTGTCTTGTGAACCATAATGTCATCTGCGTCTCACCTTAAGTCCAAACGAAACAGGTATTAGTACGTGGCTTCACCCTCTGTTGGTGATCTGGAAACATTTTAAGCCTCATAGGCTCTGTTCCTAGATCTAAGGGGATGTAATGGGTCTATCTTTAAGGTTCAGGAAAACTGGGAATGAACGTTAGTCTGCTAACTTGAAACCTCCTAAACTTGAAACTAGTCTTTTGCTCGTGATTCCCTTTTCTAATCCTCTTTTCTGGAACCCTTCAAAATGAGACTATAACCGACCTTTTAGGTGCAGCTATCGTCCTATAATCATTGGGACGAAAATCAGCTAACGCTTTTAATATGTATATTTGGGAGGTGAAGTACCCTTAACTTGGGAGACTTGAAATAAGGGTCTGGAAGGTGTTCTAATAGTATGATTGAAAAGGTTCAGAACTCAAAAATAATAGGGCTACGTATTTCACAAAGACCAAATACTTTGCTCTCGACTTACATTCTCCCCTTGTAAAATAATGGGGTATTCAAAAAGTATACAAAAAGTAATAAATTTTGGAAGAAAAAGGACAATGATTGATGCATGAGTGGAAATGAAATATTGTTTAATCCTAGCACAAAACAAAACAAGAAATGCAATATGAGCTTGTGACCCTCCATGTCATATAAATTGTGGATATGTCTGTAGAAAATCTCTTTTAGCATACTTAAGTAGATTTTTATCTAAAATTAAGATCTGAAATCATATGCCTTGATTTCTAATAATATGACGTGAACAGCATTAGGTATTACGGACCATAATTGTGTTATTATAGAAAATACTTTAGGGTATCAGGGGTTGCCTGCACCATAAGTACATATATTTTTGTACGGAATTAAGTATATCTTGTTATTCATACTATAACCCCAGTCTCTTTACTTTTGTTGCATTGACAACAATCTCATTACGTTTTAATGCATAATGATAACTTTTAATTTAAATGTCTATAACATTAACACGAGAATTCTAAATATCATTGGGGAAAACATAGTCTATGTTCATGAGGACTATTTTTATTATCGATAAATATTGTTACAAGCAGTATCCTGCGGGTTTACCCGCGTTGTGCCCATTCCTGTAGGAATTTCGGGATGAAAATTAGCCTATAACCTTTTCGGTGAATGTGGCTATCTATTACAAAAAGAATTATTCAAATCGGATTGGCAATTTCTGATATTAGCGCGTTCAAATCAAGATAAAAAGAAAAATCAAACTCATCAGTTTTATTATACGTGTAGGTAGGTATATATATTTCTTAAATTATTGTTTGTATATGAATAGCTTTGAGGACTAACAGCCAAATTAGATCAGTATTAGATATACATTTTAACTTGAGATGTGAAAAAGGCTTTGTATACGTGACTCATATCTCATTCTTATTATACTACTCTAGTTATTAGGTACCTACTCTAGTTTCTAGTTTTTGTACTCTAGTTTTTGTAATCACTACATAGTATAAAACAAAGTCGCTATTTTTGTCTGTTTGTTTGTCTGTTTGTCTGTATGCTTCAATCTTTAAAATTACGCAACGGATTTTGATGCGGTTTTTTGTAATAGGTAGAAAAATTCCCGATATTCCCACGGGAACGGGCACAACGCGGGTAAAACCGCGGGGCGCTGCTAGTTGCTTATAATAATGATAAATCATTGCACCATTTAATATTGCTTAAATGAATAACGAATGACTCAAAAACAGTTAAATCTACGCATTGCGATGTCATTAACAAAGTATGTCCTAAAATAAATGAGACAATATTTGTTGTGACAAATCCAGGTAAGATGCGAACAAATATATGTGTATTATTTTTATGGAACAATTTTCCTTGAGATTTGGTAAACAACCACCTGTAGATAGTCAACAAGATAACGCTCATTCATAATAAAAAATGAAGGATCTTCACTACATAGTATAAAACAAAGTCGCGTCTGTTTGTCTGTTTGTCTGTATGCTTAAATCTTTTAAATTACGCAACAGATTTTGATGCGGTTTTTTGTAATAGGTAGAGTGATTCAAGAGGAAGGTTTTTATGTAAAAAAATTCCCGAAATTCCCACGGGAACGGGCACAACGCGGGTAAAACCGCGGGGCGCTGCTAGTTGCTAATAAAATAAAGAAGAGTTTTGTTTGTTTTAATGTGCTCTGTAACTATGGGTCGGATTAAAAAAACATTTTGTATGCGGTGGCATGTACACTCGCCTGCCAAGACTGAAGTCTGAAGTCCAGGGTTCAATTCCATCGAGCAAAAACACGTTTCCTACTTTTTAAACATTGCTTTGAGGTTACCACACCAACCCGCGCAAGATTGGTGATTACGCCTAATCCTCCTCACTGTACTGATATCTTCGTTGAGATGAGATGAGATCTCCGATACTATTAATCAGATTCGTAAAATCCTTTTCTATACAAGTAAAGTGGAATGTCATAGCACAAGTCATAGGCTAATTTTCTGCCTGAAATTCTCAAAAGAACGAATACAACGGCAATATAACGGTAAAACTTTATCAAGGATGATATGTGTGTGTGCGTGTGTGTGTTGTTTACTATTTTACGCGCAAAAAAAAAACGAATCTTAATGACCAATTCATTCACACTTTATATTCTGAAATAACAATTATGACATATAAATTAAAAAAATCTAAGAACAGGTATCTACAATATATTGAGCATTTTTTAAAATACGTAGTCAATTTGATTATAGATATAATCGAGCTGCGAATATTTGGCAATTCTCACTCAAAACTGACACCTTTAATAACACCAAAATCTATCTTTAACAAACTAAACGCCACAATCGTTGGCGCGAAGTTAATTCAGGAACATCGGTCTAAACTCGCCAGCATAATTAACGTTTCGACGGATATCTAGGTTATTCAGGTAGCCTAGGATAGACCTAGGTATTCCATGTGACTGCTTTGCACGGTCTCGCTAATGTTAATGGTTGTTACGTCAGTAATTGTTCAAACACTGTTTTGACGTCGATACAATTGTTTCCTAATAATCATACCATTTGCTATATGATTACGACTACATACATATATAGGTACTGTTCTGCAGTAGTAAATAATATTCATTGAGAAATAGATTTGAGACTTTTGAAGTGAAATTTCTTTATCGGCGTTGTGTACTTTTTTGTGATGGGGGAAAAATTTAAACTCGCGTCGGGACACGTGACTTGATAGAAAATGACGTTATTATTCAAGTTTTCACTTCTGCCGGCACTCCCGGAGTGCAACCCGTTGATTTTTTTATTTAGATTTTGTTAGAGTTACCAGCTTCATTTTATCATCGATCCCACACTCTAAAGGTTATCTTAAATTGGTTAGTATGGGCAAATATCTTTTTTTAAGCTAAATATAATTCGGAACTTTTACCCAATCAGGGCATGATGGGCAAATCTAAAACTTAAAGAGGTACGATATTTTCTTTAATACCTTACCATTGATTTTAGTGATAATAAAAACTGTACTCATGATTTTTTGAAAATACGCTTGGTTCCTAAGGCGACGATTACACGTAAAGTATTTACTGTGATGAACAGTAAATATCACGTATTGTGGTATTTACTGAACGTGTAACCTAATGTATTGTTGGATGACAGTATTTATTGATGGATTTCTAGATTTCTTGATTCTGTAATGATGATCCGTCAGATTATGATCGTGTAGCCTATTATGACGTGTAAACAGCAGGAGACCGGACACAATACTAACGTAATAAATACTGTACGTGTAGGCTGGTGTATTAGTCCATCAGTAAATACTGAAATCCATCAATAAATACTGTATTGACGGATCACAGTAAATACTTTACGTGTAATCGTCGCCTATGATATGATCTTCATATCTCTTGTATCTTCGGACTTGCCTATACAAACCGATTAGGCCACTTTGTATATATCATAAAAACTCTGAAATGTGTTTATACTCAGGACTATTATATAGCTATTATAATTATGACGCTCGTTTTGAAAACAAGACATTTTTACCATAGTGTATTAAGACTTTTTAGGGTTCCGTACCCAAAAAGTAGAAACGGGACCCTATTACTGAGACTTCGGTGTCCGTCTGTCTGTATGTCTGTCTGTCTGCCCGTATGTCACCAGGCTGTATCTCAAGAACGGTGATAGCTAGACAGTTGAAATTTTCACAGATGTATTTCTATTGCCTCTATAACAACAAATACTAAAAATAGAATAAAACAAATATTCAAGGGTGCTCTCATACAAAAAACGTGATTTTTTGCCATTTTTAAAGTACCGAACCTTCCGTGCGCGAGTCCGACTCGCTCTTGGCCGGATTTTTCATCTTTTTTAGACTACACGAAATATATATTTTGTCTATTCTTTCTCAACATTCGACTTATTACCGCACCGAGATTTAGGAAATATTTAATAAAAGTTAGATAAAAATATTTTTATGACATACTTCTGTAACCTAAATAGACCAAACGTAATGATATTTAATTTAAAAACAAGTATTACTTAAAAACGTGTTACTATTACATATTGTATATCAGTTACGACAAAAGTGTATTTGTAGATTAATCACGTGCTTGAAGGAATATTTTAGAGGTAGGTATCTATCAGTTTTATCTGTTATCTTATTGGAATATAATTACGTATATTTTCTATTTCTAAAGAACACACGAATACAAGAACATATTTTTTTCATTGTGACAGAACACAAGAACATATTTGTTCATTGTGATATTAATGGCTTGCTAGCGAATCAATATAGCTTCACCTGTTATAGCCAAGTATTATTTGCTGAAATTCAGGAGGCAAAGTAGCTTTTGATGCCTTTTTAACGTAGCATAACTCAACGACGCCGACGCGGTCGGTTCCGAAATGTCAAATCATCAACTGTTTTTGCCACCAAAATTTAACTTCAGTTTTCTCAGTTTGTCAGTAGAAATAAATACATTGAAACCGGTCGCAAAACTGTATCTGCCTATTTGTACGAGAATTGTAGTGAGACATTTAATACATTTCCATTTTATAAAGTCTGTAAGAATTCCTTTTATATTTATAATAGCAGCGCCCCGCGGTTTTACCCGCGCTGTGCCCGTTCCCGTAGGAATTTGGGGAATTTTTATACATATAAACCTTCCTCTTGAATCACTCTATCTATTAAAAAACCGCGTCATAATCTGTGCAGTAGTATTTGAGTTTATCGCAAACAGACAGACGAGGCCGGGGACTTCGTTTTATAATATGTAGTGATCATAGAATCTTTAAAATCTGATAAATAACGACGGTGACATCAACTAAAAAAATTATCTACAGCAAAATTACACGAATTGACAAACTCCATCTTTGGAGTCTCTTAAAAATCTTAATGGCAGACTACTTGAAATGCCTATTGGTTTTTGGTACAATAATGCTTTATTGACCAATAACAGTGTCCCGCGGTTTTACCCGCGTTGTGCCCGTTCCCGTAGGAATTTTAATTTCAAAAGTAGCCTTTAACCATCCCGTTGAATGTGGCTAACCATTATAAAAAGAATTATTCAAATCGGATTGGTAGTTTCTGAGATTAGCCCTTACAAACAAACAAACATACAAAGCTAGAAACTTTACTTCTTTATAACATTAGTATAGATTGGCTTTGAAGCTCTTTACCGTACTTTAGACGGCACAAGAACTGTCGAGTCTGTTTGTTTCAATCGCTAGACCATATTGGAGACCTAGAAGGTCTTAAAACTCCGATACTAGATTTGCCCACCCAAATAAGTTATTCGAACCAAATACATTTAAAATCGGTTCAGCGGGTTATGCGTGACAATGTAACAGACAAAGTTCCTTTCTCATTAACAATATGAGTATGGATAGAATAGATTATTAACGCTCTTAAATGTATGTACGTCAAAGCAAACAATAAGCTATGCTTGTTTTTATATAATTCAAGGACGGTAAATTCAGCTGAAACAACAGTTATGCATTCTTAGTACTGGTAATGAATGATTCCATTGCCTTTAGAAGATAAGTGAAAACATAAACTACATTAATAGGTACTAGCGACTCGCCCTTGCTTTGTTCCTGTGGTTAATCAATATTGTTAAAATATTAAAGTACATAAAAACCTTCCTTCCTTCAGATGATCGAAATTATTTCAAAAGTTTTTGATTACGGCGCTAATATGTGAACTTACAGACTGATGCGGAGAGGCGTTGTGTTTTATACTAGCAGCGCCCCACGGTTTACACTCGTTGTAGCCATTCCCGCGGGAATTTCGGGATAAAATGCATCTCATGTGTTATTCTGATATATAACCTATATTACTGTTAAGTTTCATCCAAATCCGTCTAGTAGTTTTTTCGTGAAAGAGTAACAAACCTAAATACATACATCCTTACAAACTATCGCATTTATAATTTGTTAGTGGGATGTAAGGAAGAACTGCCTGACCCTTATGAATGTCATTGCATAAATTCGTCGATATGTAAATAATGAAAATAATGTTTATCGAAATAAATCCGGTGATATGTAGTAAATAAATGTCATTGGATAAAGGGAATAAGTTGATTCGTCTTTGTTCCTTTTCGATTCGTTCCTTCTCTTATACCTACAAGCTTTACCAATAAGCCAATACCTTTAATTTGTACTCTTTTTGCAAATGCAGCCTTCGATTAATGCAACATACTTTATCTTCGTACTATAAAATACTTGCTGTGAGTTCCGAGAGTCTAAAAACGACTCAACTGATTTTGATGCGGTTTACTAACAAAAGTCTAAAGGAAACCTTCCTGTTGAATTTTGGTGTTTGAATATACTTATAGTTTTTATCCTGAAATTCCTTTTGGAACTTTAGTCAATCCTGGTTTACGCAAACGAAGCGAGGGTACATACTCGTACTAACCTAGGTTGCTGAAAATTTGTTTGTTTGTTTGCAAGGGCTAATCTCAGAAAGTACTCATCCGATTTGAATAATTCTTTTTGTAATGGATAGTCATATTCAACGGAATGGCTATAGACTATTTTTCATTCCGAAATTCCAACGGGAACAGTTGCAACGCGGGCAAAACCGTGGGGCGCTGCTAGATCTGTATAAAAAGTTCTGAGAATGATTTCTTCTCATTTTTATATCAAGAACTCCGACCTCGTTAACAGTTGCTTGAACTTTGATTCGACAATAAATAAAGTATTTCTAGCGATAAATTCTTCAAATAATGCGATAATATGTCTTCTGCTCGAATAGTATACAATTTAGTATTCATGATTTTAATACAAGTTTTTTGTTACATAGATAATATTATAAATTTTTTGAATATGCTTTGTTTATTATCAAAAAATGCGTCATTTTTGATAGTTTACACAGTTTATATGTATTTATACATTTTAGTGCGGTTACATATTCAAGGTTTCGCAGAAGTGCTAATGTATAGGAAATAATAGAACAACAGTACATATTTCTAACGTATCGAACATTTTTTTCCTGGCATTTTAAATACTTTACATTGCCCATTTATCATCAGATCATTTGGAAAAAAACGCCTGTCTATAGTAAACCATGTCTCAAGACAGGCATTTTGTAATATAAACTTACAAAATTGCCTGTCTTAAGTTAAGACAGGCAATTTTGTAAGCTCAGAGCTTAGTTAAGACTCTTAACTAAGCTCTGAGCTTGTATTATGGAATCTAACTGATACTAATACATACGTACATTAACAAAATAATATAGTTAACACCCAGACGTCGCGTCGTCGCCAACAACTATATCTTTACATATTGACTCCAGGCGGAAATCGAACCCGCGACCCCCGACACAGTAAGCGCTCTCACTGCCACTATGCCATCGGGCTTGACATGTCTTGTCACGGCTTGTAAGTTTATTCTTTAGTATAAACCTACGAAATTGCCTTTGTGTACTTTATATTATATTCGATTTGGTACAGATGTCGTAGATGATATGCTTAAAATCCTTTCAAAAACCTTTGTAAGGCAACCATACGTTTACTTTTAATAATCAAATTATAAAAATAATGAAACATTTGTTTAACTACTTTACATAAATTATTAAAAATAATGCTTGAAAAAGACCACGACTGACAAACGGTCTTTATATCTTTGGTCACCAAGGACATTTAGGTACTAGCAATGACTAGCAATGTTTTACCCGTATTTTGACCGTTCCCGAGATGAAAAATAGCCAGTAACCTTCCCGTTAAATGTCGTGGTTATCAATTTATCCAAAAAATAAATATTTTAATCGCAATGGTAATTTCAGAGATTATCCCGAACAAACAAAATCACAAATTTTACCTCTTTATAATGTTAGTATAGATATACTGCAAATTGGTACGTTCAAAAGAGCCTCTTTGGGGCCATATCTGAAAAAAACACATTTGGCTTTGACAAATCGCTAAAATAACCAATAACATGGTAATTTCATAATTTCATTCGTAATTTCAACTCGATGTTTTAATCTTTATTAAAATAGAGGCTAATAGTTATACAAAATGAAACTTTGGAAATTATATGGAGGAATTAATAACAATTCACCCATATTAAAAGGGGCCTTACAATTTTATTAGTACCTACTTACAAATCTAGTGGTTTTTTTTCCAAATACTAGACATGTTGTTCCACGAGATATTCTTTATTTTTCTATATAAATAAGGACAACGATGTAAACACGATATTTTACGTACATAGATCCAATGCAATGCTAAGCGTAGACGCTTATGCCATGCCTTTGCCAACGCGAGAAATACTTCAACGAAATGTTTGAACGAACGATAAAATATGTAGTAATATTTTATGCATTTGATCGTAAAAAATGCAATCCAATTAGAATTACTTAAGGTTTATTGTGAGGTGGGGAACCGCATCCTATATACATAGTCACAAAGAATGAATGAGCGAATAGAACTAGGTATATAAATTGATAATACTGAGCGAATTGCGGCTGTGACATTACTTGGATGGGTGGCCATTTATTTCTAAGCGGTACACCGTGCTTCAGATGACACGTTAAACAGTCGGTACCGGCTGTCAATCGTTTTTAATTTTGAAAACTCAGACTCCAACGTTGGCTTTTAACTTAGCTAGATATTAGGTTTCGTTTGGATTTGTTTAGGTGCACATTATTATCAGAACAAAAAAGTCAATGACTCAGTGTGATTGCTCTGCTAAGATGGACCTATTTTCCTTTCACAAAGATTGTTAATTTGGCAACATGTTTCGTAATTAGGCTATTTTTAATTCGACCTGAACAATAGACTATGTTTAACAATTTTAACTTGAACAATATAAATGCAACACGAATGGTATTGAGACTGAGATACCGTACGAAAAAAACTTAAACGGTTAAAAACCTTGCAATAATTTTGTATGCATCGTGAATTTTCAAGTGACATGGATGGCCAAAAAACTGAATCTATATTTTTACAAAATGGTTTAAACTTACCTAATACAGGTCCAACAATAAGCATGTGTGTTATCATAATCAACAACAACTGTAGACGCCTCGAACTTTTTCTCTTCTTCATACCAACATTCACTGTTTCCACTAAATCGTGCACAAAGAACAAAGAGCCACACACTCTGGGCTCAATGCTCTTCACCGGCGGTTTCGAAGTTTTTTTCACTCTTTGCACGATATAAATAAACCCGACTAAATAGAAAAAACACGCCACTGAAAATACTCCGTAATAGCCGAAGTATTTCATCGTGTAACCACTCAACGCCTGACCCACGGGTCTTGTAAGAGTGAAAATTCCAGTTATGATTCCTAATCTGAATGTCCTCTCCGATTCGGTTGTAATGTCTGTAATATAACTGTATACAGCCATAGTCATGGCGGCTCTGCCTCCAGTCAATGCAGGTGGCAGACCGTCCATCAATGCAGTTTCATTCACACCAATCTCCACCATGTAAACAGTGCACACTATAATTCCTATGGTGGAAAACAATTTCCCTAATATAGGAAGTACCATGAAGGTCTTTCTATTGCCTGTTCTGTCACTGCAGGATCCTAGGAACAACGTCAGGATTCCTGACACTGCTGTCTGCAATGGAAAGCTCCACCCAGTCATTGTGGAGACCATTTGTGTTGCTTGTGCCTCTTCTTTAGCGTAGTTCTTCGTTTTACTCAACATTATGTGGTCGCATGTCGTGCTGTTGAAGTGCAAGTTTACTCGACATGACTTTTCTAATGATACTGTCTGGACTGCTAATGCAGCGAGCACGCTGGGTAACATGTAACATATTATAAATGGCTCCACTGTTATTTTGGATCTGATCTGCCACCCGTCCTTGATATATGCCTTGAATCTTCTGAACCATTCTGTTTCTTTCTTTATTTCTGTTGGGAAAGGAGGGCATTTGTATTCCGTGTTAATATTTTTTTCGGGCACTTCAACAATTAATGTCATTTTGGTAACTGCTTATCACTTTATCGTTCATTTGTTTTATATTTAATATTTTTATTTTACGATGTTTTGTGTAGTTTACGAAATTCGAATTATTCAGTTTGAGTCGTGTTTTGTTTTGTTTCGTGTACACGTGTTTTGCGTCCGCGCACTGCGTTACGACTGGCTATCAGCTGGTGACTGAGAACACTTTTATAGCACTAGGCATACACCACTACGATAATGCATAACATCCAATAATTTATCTCAATGAACCCTAACTTGATAATGTTGAAAAGCTTATCAATCAGAATTGTCACTTAGTTTTTGTATTAGTTAGTTTCCAGAATGAATAAATTAAAAATTAATTAATATGTCGTATAAATGTTTTATGTTTCTTTAAAAAATAACAATTTATTTTCGAAGTACCGTTAGATTCGTACAAAATATACTGTTTCCGTAGTTGTTTTGGCTTGAAACGAAACTGACATACAAATACACTCATTTTTTTAATTTATATTATAGTCCAATCATTTGGTAGTTTTACCTGGAAAGTTTTCCGGGAGTTTTGAAAATTGGTTTATTTATAAATTTGGGTATGCTCTTTTCGAATTTCAACTTTGCCACCTCGTACCACCGCCGCTCGCGCCGCCATATTGAAAAAATGGCGCCTAAAAACGGTTTTTTGGAAATATCTCTTTTCTGACGCATTTTACGACAAAAATATTTATGACAAAATTAAACTAGAGAAAATTTCCTACAATTTATGTATTAATATTTTTTTTCATAAAATCAATAGTTTTTGGCGTACGAGCGCCTCAAAGTAGATTTCAATAGACGTTTTTAAAAAAAACTCATTTCCACACCACCTGTTTGTTTGAACGCGCTAATCTCAAGAACTACTGGTCCGATTTAAAAAATCATTTTGTAATGGATAGCCACATTCAACGGGAAGGTTATAGGATACTTTTCATCCAGAAATTCCCACGGGAACGGGTACAACGCGGGTAAAACCACGGAGCACTGCTAGTACTTATATAATAAATCTGAAGAGCTTGTTTGAACGCGCTAATCTCAGAAAATACCGATCCGATTTCAATAATTGTTTTTTTAATGGATAGCCACGTTCAACGGGAAGGTTATAGGATACTTTTCATCCAGAAATTCCCACGGGAACGGGTACAACGCGGGTAAAACCGCGGGGCACTGCTAGTATAATCCAGTCGAGTCCAATCGATTTCACGTGGGATAATTATTACAATCTGTTAGTTAATGCCTTGTTAGAGCGACCTTGATGCGTTGTGTTCGGAAGTATTTATGGAATTATGATCTCGTTGTTCACTGTACATTGTATACTATGGTAATCCTAACAAAATTGTAATGCGAAAGTTTGTGAGGATGTATGTATGTTTGTTACTCTTTCACGCAAAAACTAATGAACGGATTTGGATGAAACTTTACAGAAATATAGGTTATACATCAGAATAACACATGGGATATTTTTTATCCCGCATTTCTCGCGGGAATAGGTACAACGCGCGTAACAACACGTGACGGACACACTTCGCTTTTTTTTACCATTTTTATCTGAAACTAGCTGTGCCCCGCGGTTTTACGCGTTGTGGCAGTTCTGGTGGGAATTTCGGGAATTTTTATACATATAAACCTTCCTCTTGAATCACTCTATCTATTTTAAAAACTGCATAAAAATCCGTTGCGTAGTTTTAAAGATCTAAGCATTGTTTGTTTTGCAGTGACTACAAATGTCAAAGTTATATCTATCAACTAGCCGCGCCCCGCGGTTTTCCCACTTAGTACCGGTTCCCGCGGGAATTTTGGGATAAAATGTATCCCATGTGGTATCCTTCAGAAATGATACAACACGTAAAACCGCGGCCGGTGCTAGTGTATACAAACATATGATGGTGTAATTGTTCCATATATAAAACCGGGATAGTTATGACGTTTGTAGGTCAATAGAGTTCTAATATAAAGTCGGAGTAACGTTAACTCGCGGTTAATATGTACTATACCTACTGTTTAATGTATACAAGACCCGGTTGTGCTTTGAGTAAACCAAATGAAATTATGAATCATGAAAGACTAGCACCGCCCGCGGTTTACCCGCGTTGTGCCCGTTCCCGTGGGAATATCGGGAATTTTTATACGTATAAACCTTCATCTTGAATCACTCTATCTATTTAAAAAATCCGCGTCAAAATCCGTGCAGTAGTATTTGAGTTTATCGCGAACAGATAGACAGACGCGGCCGGGGACTTTGTTTTATAATATGTAGTGATGAAAGATGATTGATTTTATGAAAAAAATTATTAATACATAAATTGTAGGAAATTTTCTCTAGTTTAATTTTGTACATAGATATTTTTGTCGTAAAATGCGTCGGAAAAGAGATATTTCCAAAAAACCGTTTTTAGGCGCCATTTTTTCAATATGGCGGCGCGAGCGGCGGGGTTACGAGGTGGCAAAGTTGAAATTCGAAAAGAGCATACCCAAATCTATAAATAAACCAATTTTCAAAACTTACTGCACTAATATCATCAGTGAGACGAGAGGTGATAATCATTATTATAAAACAAAATCATTGATTATAAAACAAAATTCTATGATAATCATTGATATAATGATAATCATTGATTATAAAACAAAATTCGTTCGTTGATTATTAATCAAGTCAAATTTTAAATTCTTCAAATCTCACTCTTATTATTTAATCTGAACCTTACATAACCGCTCTTTAACTAAAACAGTGATATAATGTTCTTTGTCCCTTTTGCTCTTTGGCTAATAGCGTATGTTGGAAAGGGACCAATCATTGGATAGCTCAAATGCTGGTTATAAACTTTTATATGAGTATATATAATAACTTTGTATATATATTAATTTGCTACTCATATATTTCAACCGAATTTGCAACTAACTATTTTCCACCAACAAAAAATTGCTACGAAACTAGTTTGCATCTAGAGGTTTCTACCAATTTACTTACTTGCTACAAAACTTATTTGTACCTAAAGATTTGCTACGAAATTACTTTCTACCACAAGATGAACTACGAATATTTTTCTACCTAAAGATTACCTCGAAAGCATTGTCTATCAAGAGCCAGTTAAGGAACTGGTCGTCCAGTCAATTATCGATCATTATCCATAAATTTCAAAACTACTCTCGAATTTGCTTTGCTGCGTACCCAAAAACCAAGTCACTGATCGCTGCGATCATTCCAACGATCATAGACAATGATCGACGACTCTATCCCGTAAATCATCAAGTCAATTTGAGCCAATTTTGGTGACAACACCTTCTAAAGATACATCTCATACCTATGCTTAAAAAACCGAGACGATCATGCAATCTATACTAACATAATAAAGCTGAAGAGTTTTTTTTTTGTTTTTTTGTTTGTTTGAAGGCGCTAATGTCAGAAACTACCAATCCGATTCGAACAATTATTTTTGTAATGGATAACCACATTCAACAGGAAGGTATGCTATAGGTTATAGGCTATTTTTCATTCCGAAATTCCCACGGGAAGGGGCACAAGAGAATAAAACTGTGTGGCGTTGCTATTCGTCTAAAATAGGTGTTTGTGCAGGAGCGCTGTGTGGCACTCAATCAAGTTTTCACTGGGCCTGCGTCTACTGATATTTACAGCAAGAGGTTTTCGCAACTAGCAGCGCCCTGCGGCTTTGCCCGCGTTGAGCCCGTTCCCGTAGGAATTTTCGAAAATCCTTTCTTAGTGTGCACTTACGTCACTTGAAGAACCTTCCTGCCAAATTTCATGTTTCTAGGTGTAGCGGTTGAGGCTGTGCGTTGATTATCAGTCAGTCAGTCAGGACTTTGAATTTTATAGATATATACCTATAGATGTTTGCACTTGCAGTGTGGTAAACTAATAATACTTTAGGTACTGTTCTCACTTATAAAACACTTAAATAAACCCATTAGTAATTAATTGTATCACGTACATTTCTAATGGAAACATTATTTTTTCCCATAAAGTCGGTCAGTCGGTCAACATATTTCGTAATATTATGCATTCTATATTGTTGTCATTGATAGTAAATATTTATGAATGATTAGTATACGTGAATTTATTGCAAGGTCAAATTGATTCCACTTGTATTCAATTCTCTTATTAGGTAGTACTAAAGTGTAAGAGTTTGTCTAAAAACTGAACTAATAACGCCTACCGATATAATCCCAATAATTGGTAAAGCTTCACTTCCTAGATCGAGCGAAAACATGTTTCCTACTTTTTAAACATGGCTCGGGATTGAGTTCCCCAACCCGCATCAGACAAAGTGTGGTGATTACGCCTAATCCTCCTCACTGTACTGATATCTTCGGTGAGACCAGATGCCTGTGCTTGGCAGTGGGACGTTACAGGCTAATAATATGGTTTTAGTTTACCAGGAATTCTCCCGAGGTCCTTAACGGTTAATCGGCAGGCATAGTGTTAAAGTATACCTACCTACCCGCAGTGAGACATTACAGGCTTACTTTTAACCAATTCATACAAATCTATTGGGAGAATCTTAAAAACGAGAAAAACTGATCTAAAAACAGACTATTCTTCTCGTGTCAACCTACATCAAATAAAACGGTAAAGCAAATTGCTCTTGAACTCGTAGATGACATAAAGCAAAACGCTGTAAGCTGATAGAGCAAAATGCAATGCGAAGTAGATGATGAAGGCCATCGAATGTGGCTGAAGCTTTTCAGTAAGTAATGCCCGGGATACACGAGGCTAGTTTTTCAAGCCAGGATAGCAAGCTAGTGTCAGTAAGCTAGCAAGCTAGTACTTCTGGCTTCGTGTAGACAAAACTAGCTTCATTTCTAAGCTAGTAAACTAGTAAGGTAGTTGACAAGCCAGGACAGATTTAATAGGATGGAGTTCTATTTTTTAAGCTAGTAGCGCCCCCCACCACTGATTTTACTATCCTGGCTTGTGTACTAGCTTCATGTGGCCGGCGAGCGAAGCTAGTTTAAAGTTGACTCGTAAGCAGTAACCACGCGTTTTGTTTGTTTTTCTCCGCGACACGTGTTAATACTAGCTTATAATAATATAGCCTCATGTAAACAGAACTAGCATATTCCAAGCCAGGTCAGCTAGCCAAGACAGTTTAGAAGAGAACTAGCTTGCTATCCTGGCTTGAAAAACTAGCCTCGTGTATCCCGGGCATAAGAATCAACGGTCCTGAGACTCGATAGGCGCTTGGAGGTTGCTCAATGCTAAGAAAGTTCGAGCAGGTCAGTGGCCAACCCTGGTCTTGGAATTCTTAGGTCGCCTAAAAGTTTTCGAAATGCTCTGTTGATTGAAAGGACCGATAATTTTACATAACCTCCGAACCACGGTAGCGCTCAGATAGAAATGCCACTATCGGCCACCCATCCAAGTAGGGACCGAGCTATACATTGCTAAACGATTGCAATGAACTAACATAACTTAGTCGAGTTACGCCACGAGAGCTACGCTCATATTATTTTAAAAAAGCCTGACAAAATATTCATAGCAACCAATATAAGTAACAATGCTATTAGATATTTCACAGGCGTTGGCGTCACGTTTGAATATCTGCATAATGAATCGATTATAAACTAAAAATGTATGTAGTGAAACAAATTCAGTTTTAGGTAAATTATGTTCATATTTTAACAAAATCTATCTAATCTTATCCATACTAATATTATAAATGCGAAAGTAACTCTGTCTGTCTGTCTGTCTGTTACGCTTTCACGCCAAAACTACTGAACCGATTTTGCTGAAATTTGGTATAGACATAGATATGACTTTGAGAAAGGACATAGGATACTTTTTATCCCGAATTTCCCTCCGGATAAGATACTGTTACGCTTTCACGCCAAAACTACTGAACCGATTTTGCTGAAATTTGGTATAGACATAGATATGACCTTGAGAAAGGACATAGGATACTTTTTATCCCGAATTTCCCTCCGGATAAGATACTGTTACGCTTTCACGCCAAAACTACTGAACCGATTTTGCTGAAATTTGGTATAGACATAGATATGACCTTGAGAAAGGACATAGGATACTTTTTATCCCGAATTTCCCTCCGGATAAGATACTGTTACGCTTTCACGCCAAAACTACTGAACCGATTTTGCTGAAATTTGGTATAGACATAGATATGACCTTGAGAAAGGACATAGGATACTTTTTATCCCGAATTTCCCTCCGGATAAGATACTGTTACGCTTTCACGCCAAAACTACTGAACCGATTTTGCTGAAATTTGGTATAGACATAAGATATGACCTTGAGAAAGGACATAGGATACTTTTTATCCCGAATTTCCCTCCGGATAAGATACTGTTACGCTTTCACGCCAAAACTACTGAACCGATTTTGCTGAAATTTGGTATAGACATAGATATGACCTTGAGAAAGGACATAGGATACTTTTTATCCCGAATTTCCCTCCGGATAAGATACTGTTACGCTTTCACGCCAAAACTACTGAACCGATTTTGCTGAAATTTGGTATAGACATAGATATGACCTTGAGAAAGGACATAGGATACTTTTTATCCCGAATTTCCCTCCGGATAAGATACTATTTTTCTATATTATGTTTACTATTTTTCACCTAAGCAATTGTTTGATGCTTCGCGCTCACTGGGACGGCACGGCTAGGGATTTTAAGGTTTGCTAATATAAAATCAAACGTATTCGTATATAAACAAATGCTATACCTACTTTAAAATAGCGCCACGGCATCGAAAAGGATTTGTCAATCCCGCGGCGTCATTTGAATGCATAGCCATTTATGCTGTATTTCTATGAAGCTACGTTCGAATTTTCACAAGCAAAAATGATAAATCCCGAGACGTTCCGTCCCGGTGAGTGTGCAGCTTGAGTCATACTTTGGTAAGATCCTAAAGGTTAAAAATAAAACTACTGTCCAAAGTAACAATCTAATGCGGACGAAGTCGCGGGTAAAAGCTAGTATTATATAAAATTCTCGTGTCACAGTGTTCGTTCGCGTACTCCTCCGAAACGGCTTGACCGATTCTCATGAAATTTTGTGAGCATATTGAGTAGGTCTGAAAATCGGCCAACATCTATTTTTCATCCCGAAATTCCCGCGGGAACGGGTACAACGCGGGTGAAACCGCGGGGCGCAGCTAGTTTATCTATATAAACTAATATAATAGAGCTGAGGTGTTGTTCTTTATTTAAATTTATTTGAACGCGCTAATTTTACAAACTAGCAATACGAATTGAATAATTATTTTTGCAATGGATATCTACATTCAATGGGAAGCTTAGGTGTAGGCTAATTTTCATCCCCAAATTCCAACGAAAACTGGCACAACGCGAGTAAAACTAAACTACTAGGTATTTTGAATTGAAACTACGTTTACGGATAAACTTCGCTTTTATTTTACATTTTTATCTGTCGTTTCGGCGGCCCCTTTACAGGAACCGTGGTCACAATAGAAACCAGTACAAAAATACCTACTAAGTACGTTACAATACTCCGTTTTGTGACTTAAAACAAAACACATTTTCTGCTTTGCGTCATGCTTTCTATGACGATTGAAGGTCGATATAATAAAAGCGTGAAATAATATTTCACACTCAGTTAATAAGATTATAATTAACGAACAATTACTAAATTAACTCTTTTATACAAAAAATCTTATAATACGTTACTAATTTTTGTTTTATAATAGCTTGACGTTTAGGTAACGTCACTGGTATACGAAACTGGTTAATTGGGAACGTAATATAGTTTCATATTTATATAACAAAGCTAAAGAGTACAGCCTCCGTGGTCTTGTGGTTTGAGCGCCCGGCTCACGATCCGGAGGTTCCGGGTTCGATTCCCGGTGGGGACAATATCTCACAAAAATCTCTTTGTGAGACTGCCCTCAGTTTGGTTAGGGCATTGCAGGCTGAATCACCTGATTGCCCGAAAAGTAAAATGATTCCGTGCTTCGGAGGGCACGTTAAGAGCCGTCGGTCCCGGTTACTTTCTACGGATAGTAGTCGTTGCATGAGCCATTTCAGAGGCCTTTGGCGGCTCAATAAGTCTGACACCAGGATTGGTCAGGTTGGCCATCCACTCGATGGAGAAGAAGAAGCTAAAGAGTTTGTTTGAACGCGCTTATATCTGAAAACTACTTCGATATTTGCGACACTAGTAGTTTCATTGACCACCACAATATACTTATTAGGCCACCTGTTTTATATACATACGTACCGCCTTCATACACTCTATACTTACCGCATTCATAAACGATAATTAACTTAAAAACAATAATTCAAAAGTTTTGTCTCTTTCGCTCTTTGACAAATAGCGTATGTCGGAAAGGGAGAAACCATTTGATAGCTAAAGTGCTGTTCATAAGCGATTAAATGAATGAGGCCCTTAATCATTATCTATACCAATGAATAAAGCTGAAGAGTTTGATTTTTTTTGGTTTGAACCCTATTATCTCAGAAACTACTAATCCGATTTAAATAATTATTGTTTAATGGATAGCTGCTTTCAATAGAAAGTTTAGAGGCTATTTTTCATCCCGAAATTCCCACAGGAACGGGCACAGCGCGGGTAAAACCACGAGGCGCTGCTAGCATTTGAATATACTATATAATAGTAAAATTGTTTGAACATCATAAAAACCAAATACTTTTTTCATTACGTAATCTATAATGAACTTTAATTTATCAATCAAGGACGTGATGAGAAGTTCAAGATTCAAATGCACGCTCGCTACCTATACGATAACTTGATAGAAGTAATCACAAAAAACAAGTTCTCCGTCGCTTTTGAAACAAGTTACGGTGGTCAGTCGTTCGCGGTCCGTGTATACAAATAAACATTCCACCAACTGACATTTAAAAATAGTATTCATTAACCAGTGATGTGAAAAAATGAAGCCAAATAATGAACCTGCCACTGAACTCAGTGAAACAAGACACAACCGCGCAAATACAGAACAAAACGGAAAAACAAATGACTCAACTCAAATATCTTGCAGCGAACGGGTCAAAAGTATATTCACTTTCTTTACCGTCGAACCGTTCCTGTTATGCTACATCTTGCCGATAGCAATATCAGCCCTCGCCGTAAACAAATTCAACACGGAAAAAGCTTGTCGCGTTGATTTGAATTACACGGAAGAAATATGTACGAAAGCTATCAATGGAGAAATAGATGACAATATAACGAAGTTGGCACAGGCTGAGGCTGTGAAAATGATAACAGATATGCAATCATGGCAGTTCCCTGTACAGAGCAGCGTTCCAGCTTTAGTTATATTATTTGTTGGAGCTTGGAGCGACCGAACAGGAAACAGAAAAACTTTGATGATGATACCAATTTTAGGAGAAATAGTATCGTCATTAGGGTTGCTTCTCGCCACCTATTTCTTCTTCGAAACGCCTTTATGGGTGACCGCTTTGATCGAAGCGGTACCTAGTGCTTTATCAGGAGGACAGACCATTGCTTTAATGGGATCATACAGTTATATCGCCGACGTTACTTCGGTAGAAGCGAGGACCTTTAGAATAGGCGTTGTCGCAGTCATCGTAACTCTGGGTATTCCATTTGGGACATCGATAAGCGGCGTGTTAACACAAAGTCTCGGCTATTACGGGATATTCGGGATTGGTTTTGGCTTATATGTAATTGGCTTTGTGTACACATTGTTGAGAATTCATGATGTGAACGTAATCGAAACTGAAGGAACGTTTTTGCAGAAGATAATTGAATTTTTTAACCCGAAAAATGTTTGGGATACCCTTTCAGTGATTTTCCGAGCTCGTGGAAGGCAGCTCTTGCAAATTATTCTTGTTATATGTGCACATATTGTTATTTTGGGACCGGTTGTTGGTGAGCCATTTTAATTTCAAATTAGTTTTGTTAGACAATATATAAAGAATAATACATTAAATTTTATTTTTTTAGGTGAAGCGTCAGTACTTTATCAATACACTTTGGTGAAATATGAAATGGATATAGTAGAATTGAGTTTGTTTAGCACTTACTCTCTGTTGATGGGTACTATAGGTGAGTCCACAATACCACTTACTTATCTTTCACATCAAAAACCACCTATTGGACTAAGAAGCTTTTAAGCCAAAGTTGTGATTTAATAGTAAAGTATTCTGGCATAATTCCAGTAAGTAACGCACTTCCCTTATGTTCATTATAAACACTATTGATCTTATTTTTCAATATTTTTCAGGAACGGCCGTAGCAGTGACTCTTTTCAGTAAATTCATGAAAATGGATGATACGTTTATCGGTATCATAGCCACTGCTTGTAAAACAGTGTCGAGTTTCGTGTACGGATTGGCGCCAAACAAGAAATGGTTTTATTCTGGTCCTGCGTTTGATTTCTTCGGAAATTCAGGAGTTACAGCCATCAGGTCTTTGGGGACTAAAGTGGTTGATGCCGAGGATGTTGGTAAGAGCATAATATGTGTAGCTAGCCTGTTCCCGTGGGAATTTCATGGTGAAAAATAGGCTATAACCTTCCCCTTGAAGGTGGAAGAATCTATTACAAAAGAATTACTCAAATCGGACTGGTAATTCCCGAGATTAGCTCGAACATACAAACAAACAAACAAACTTACAAATTTTACCAAAATTTATAATATTAGTATAGATTATCCTTTTCCGGGATCAATCATATCCGTATAGTAAAGCTACTTAAATTATCAAGACAAACTATTCATTAATGACAAGGTGACAGACTACCGACACACTTTCACTTATTATTAGAAGTCAAATATTTAAAGGTCGTGTTGAACCTTTACTTTAAAATAATTTCAATGTAAATTAGATTAAAACTTTTAAGTGCCGATTGATGTCCTAACTTTGTAAAATAATCATTATTTAAAAATTCTTTATGAACATTTTCTTAACATAACAAAATACTTAAAAATGGGTATTGTTTTAAAATATAGATAAAAATAAACCTTTCTTATTGTACAAAATTCTTTTTAAAAGTATCGTAAAAGCTTTAAGCTTTAAAAGCTCTTTACATTAAATGAAAGCTACTTACCAACCTTATTTGATATTCATAATATGTTCCTACCTATAAAGATACTTATTCGTATAATAACAGTTTTACAAATCTAAATATAACAAAAGCTGAAAAGTTTGTTATTTTGTTTGAACGCGCTACTTGGAATTAAAAAAACATTTTTGTTTACGACAAGCTCATAAAATACATATATCCCATGAGTTATTCCTGATGTATAACCTAACGTCCATACGTCCATACGTCCATACGTTCATACATCCATACCTCCATCCTCACAAACTTTCGCATTTATAATATTAGTAGGAAATAGGAATACCTAACTGTAAAGTTTTATCCAAATACGTTCAACAGTTTTTGCGTGAAATATTAACAAACATACATACATTCATCCTATGCCCTTCTCATCCCGAAATTCCCACCAAAACTTGAACAACGCGAGTAAAACCATATGTCACTGCGAGTATTCTCACATTTCAAGTTTAAGATTCACAACAATCAAATATTATAATACCCAAATCAATTTCCTTTGCCAAATCTGAAACCCGTCTTTACGATTCCAAAACTTTCCTTACCAAATTGGATTCGAAATCATTTTATGGAATATGGTAATAAACTTTCGAGTTTTGTTTGAACAATTAGCAGAAATATTGTTTTGAAAAGCATTAAGTTTTAATGTATACTAAGAAATATAATATAGCAGACGTTGTACCCGTTCTCGGGGGAATTTTGAGATAAAATGTATCCCATATGTTATTCTGATGTATGACCTATATTACTGTAAAGTTTCATTCAACTCCGTTCAGTAGTTTTTGCGTGAAAGAGTAACAAACATACTCCATCCTCACAAACTTTCGCATATACAGGGTGTAATCGTTAAGTGTGCACAGGCGATTATTCCGTAACTATTGCAGATATCAAAAAACTTTAAACTGATATCGAAAGTACTTTACCTAATGAGTAAAATGACATTAATAACTTTTTTAAAATAAAACGAGAAATATCCAAAAAAAATACATTAATCACTCCCATACATTTTATTTCTTAGTAAGTACAAAATTTTGTATTCAAAGCATATGTTCGAAGTGACGTCCTCCTTGTGCAATACAATGACGAGCTCTAATGGCTTAATAGCCAATAATAGTGCAACCCCTTGGCCTGCCAGATCCCCGGATCTCACGCCTTGTGATTTCTTCCTATGGGGATTTGTCAAAGACCACGTGTACGCTGAGAGAGTACACAGCCTAGAAGAGTTACAAAATCGTGTACGTCGTGCAATTGCTTTAATTACTCCGCAAATGTTAAGGAAAGTTCATTTAGAAACTTTAAATAGAGCTCGTCATTGTATTGCACAAGGAGGACGTCACTTCGAACATATGCTTTGAATACAAAATTTTGTACTTAATAAGAAATAAAATGTATGGGAGTGATTAATGTATTTTTTTTGGATATTTCTCGTTTTATTTTTAAAAAGTTATTAATGTCATTTTACTCATTAGGTAAAGTACTTTCGATATCAGTTTAAAGTTTTTTGATATCTGCAATAGTTACGGAATAATCGCCTGTGCACACTTAACGATTACACCCTGTATAAAACAAGCCGCGCCCCGCCGTGTTACCCGCGTTGTACCCGTTCCCGCGGGATTTTCGGGGAATGTATCCCATACGTTATTCTGATGTATAACCTATATTACTGTAAAGTTTCATCCAAATCCGTTCAGTGGTTTTTTCGTGAAAGAGCAACTACCATCCATACATCCATACATACAAACTTTCGCATTTATAATATTATATTTTAGTAGGATATGATGCGACAGCATAGCAATTGCAGTTTCATTAATGACTAACCAAAAATCGTAAATGATTTGTACAGTTCCCAATCAACAGTTTACGAGTATAATCTTACTAGTTAGTAGTATAAGTATCAATACTAATATTATAAAGAGGAAAAAATTAAGTTTGTATGTTCGAGCCAATCTCGGAAATTACCAGTCCGATTTGGATAAATCTTTTCGGAATACGTAGCCACATTCAACGGGAAGTTTATATGCTACTTTTCATCCGAAAATTCCCATGGGAACGGGCAGAACGTGAGTAAAACCGCGGGACGCTGCTAGTTTATTAATATCCTAACGCGATACAGTCCCGTTTCATTAGTATAACGACTATGAGTATACTCCTACGCAACCTTTTGTAGTTTTTTATTACAAAAGCTGATGTAAGCATCGTTACCTACATATATTGTATTTTGACCGCAGATTCTATGTCCGGATTCTTTAGATAATTGAGACCTCTTGATCTTAGTTCGCAAGGTAACTTTGTAACTTATGCAAATGAATTATACTTACAATATTCAGACAGGCACAATATTGTTAGGTTTGTCTTTGAGTTTGGGTATTTCCTGTATAGGTAGGTACGTTTACTTGTAAATTCAGCGGTTGATCAATTAAAACTGTTTGTACCGGTCAGTATTAGATATACTATACTCGGAATTTTAATTCGATTCCAGATTGGACAATTTCAGTGTTGCAACATTATGACAAGTACTAAATAGTGACGTTGCTAAATTATTAGATATGGAAATGGAATATTTCCGGATCGATTCTTCTCGTTTATAATTTTACTCTCGTAAACTAAGTTTAACAGGAAATTAAATATTTCTGAATCGATAATTTAGTTTTGACGATTAATTAACGATCTGAGACTTTTCTTTTATAATTGTGTGTGAAATAAATAAAAAAATGTAATCATGAAGGAACATGACAAATAAAACAGATAGATGTATTATGGTAATAATTATTAAATTAAAACTATAAACGTAACAACAAACACAACGTAACAACACTTTAACAAAACCCAACAAAATAACAAAATATCGATTCGCAATGAAATAAGATATTCGTATCACTACACTACACTATTATATGTGGTATCATTATTTCACAAAATGACAGTAGCTAATGTCAAATCTGGAATCGAATTAAAATTCCGAGTATACATATGGAAAAACAGAGTTGTTGGCGACGACGTGACGTCTGGGTGTCAATTGTATATTCTTATGAAATATTTGTGTATGTGTATGTAGAAGTATCAGTGAGTTAGATTCCATAACACAAGCTTAGAGCTTAATTTGGATCTATTTAACCATGTGTGGGTTTGTCCGGGTATATTATTATACTAGCAGCGCCCCGCGGTTTTACCCGCGTTGTGCCCGTTCCCGTGGTAATTTCGGGATTTTTTTTACATAAAACCTTCCTCTTGAATCACTCTACCTATTACAAAAAACCGCATCGAAATCCGTTGCGTAATTTTAAAGATTTAAGCATACAGACAAACAAACGGAAGCGACTTTGTTTTATACTATGTAGTGATTATACTTGAGATATGCATGTTTTTGAAGAATGACTTATTCACAAATTATGAGTTTGTATACTCAAATCTAAGCCAGTTACATAATTTTAACATTGTAGTATCCAAGAAGCTTTTAATCAAAACATGATACCACCCTAATGTCATGTTATTATCTACTCCCAAATTCAATTATATTGTATTGTTCAACGAAAAAATTGTTGTCAGGTGGTTTTATAACAATTCTTTTTTTCTATAATATAAGTCTACCATTATTTTTTCTATATTATGAATTATAAGGCGAAGGTTTATATTATCTACTAGCAGCGCCCCGCGGTATTACCCGCGTTGTTCCCGTTCCCGTGGGAATTTCGGAATGAAAAGTAGCCTATAACCTTCCCGTTGAATGTGGCTATCCATTACAAAAAGAATTTTTCAAATCGGTTCAGTAGTTTCTGAGATTAGCGCGTTTAAACAAACAAACAAACAAACAAACAAACAAAACAAACATTTCAGCTTTATAATATTAGTATAGATATAGCCAACCAAATAACCACATTGATGAGGAAGGTTATATGCTTTTTTTATCCCAAAATTTCCATGGGAACTACCACGAATGCTGCTATTCTTCTTTATACATATATAAAAATCACGTGTCACGTTGTTTTTCCGCCATGGACTCCTAAACTACTGAACCGAATTTAAATTTGATTTGCACACCGTCTGCAATTAAATCTGACTCGAAAGATAAGATAGCTTACATCTCAATTTATAGTGATTAGGGTGGTCCACCCCTTAATTTTTACATGGCAAAACAACGTTGGCTAGTTATACTCGTATATACATATTCTACACCTACGAGTACACATGCCACCCACCGAAATGCATCATCTAACAACAAAACGTTTTCCTTTCCAGCAAAAATGTGTTCAATAATAGGATTTGCAGAAGCCGTACTACCCATGGTGTACGGTCCGTTATACACGCAGATATTTTCAAACACCTTTGAAGATTTCCCTGGGACCGTCTACATTATAGGAGGTTTCATGACTATACCTGCTTTTGTTATTTTCATGTAAGTTTTAAAAGTATTGTTTTTAAATTTAGGGCCCTTTTCATTATTCATTCAACGCTTATTAAACAGCCTTCGATCAACAATACATAACGAGATAACGCCTCACTTTTCAAATGAGGCGTTATTCACCGAGACGTATTTTTTGCGCCGACCCAACATCTAGTTGTGTATTGTTGATCGAAGATTTTAGCTATCGAATGGTTTATCCCTTTCCGACATACGCTATTTACCTAAGAGCAAAAGAGACAAAACACTTTAAAACACTGTTAAATAAATGGCGTTTATGAATAAGGCGTTAAGTCTCTAACGCCCGTACTCAGGGACGTCAAATGTTTCCTTAGTAGAGATTTAATGAATGATTTTGACATGTGATGTGTGAAAAAAAATGTTATTTATTTAAGTGTTGATTTAATGAACGTCTCTCAGTAAAATGCGTAAGTAAAAATGTGGTTATTGCATTAAAAATCCGTTATGGTCCTGTTAAGCGGCCAACGTAGGTAACGTCTGATAAATCTTATAACTATTGCTATAAATGTCTGTAAGTCTGTCTGTTGCCTTACACGTTGATTTCGTTGACCAATTTTGACTGATTTTTATAATACGCCTGTATATGCCAACAGTTATAGTATTTTGTGATGTCAAGTCCATACAAAAAGTCGGCTTTAAACTTTAACCCGGTTAGTAAAACAGTAAGGCGAGTCCATTTTCGAAAATTGTTGAATCACGTTACATAGAAAAAATGTAAGCCTAGAAATAACTTTTTAAACCAAACTTAGCAATCAATTAATCATTTGTCTAATATATTTTAAGTTATGACCTAGTCCAAAATTTGCTTTAGTTAAAGCCCGTTACAGATGGTGAATGTAGATACTATTATATGATACACAATATCAGTTAAGTTATAATATACTAGCAGCGCAAGGTTTTACCCGCGTTATGCCGTTCCCGTGGGAAATTCGGGAATTGGCCACTGACCTACTCGAACTTACTAATATATTTTGTCTACTTTCAGCGTACTCTACATCATACACAAACGACAACAGAGAGACATAGTTAAAAATCCAGCTGAGAAGGAAAGATATGCTCATGATAATGACGTCACTTCTTTGTAGATAATAATTATTATAAAATATCACTTATAGATACACTACATAAGGTCTAGTTTCCATTAATATCATAATTCAGTTCTTATTCCTCTTTTAGAGTAGAAAGGTAAAGGATTAATTGTGCTTAACCGTGGCGAGCACGAACCGTGTCCGAGACTTTTACGTGCTACATTCAAACACATCATTTGTAGAATATCATGGTGAGATGTAAAATGAACTACTTCATACTTAAAGTTAGTAATTTTTCGAATGTGATACATATTCATTCATACTACACCGAGTATGTAATTTGTAGGTAGAGTATCGTGTGTCGTTCGGTGTACGGCCGAGACACGTCTGCGGCGCTGACACCTTACGGTCATGGGTATGAGATATCAAGAACTATCTAAACATTTTGAATAATTTTAACTATGTTTACTTACAGATACACTTTTTTAACTGACTTTTCAATTTAAAATGAGTATTCACACAAACCTTAGAAATTAGTATGAACTAAATAGGTATGTAGATACTTCATAATAAAATGATTGTCAAGTTGTGAGTCCTCATCGGTTTCTCGTCCGAGCCTTGTGCGGGACACGGCTCGTACCCGCTACGATATAGCATAAATTGTCCTTAAGTACACCACCCTAGTAAGTACACGACACATTATAATATAGCCTAGTTTAAATACGTAATGTACCTATGTGGTAGAGATGTTAGATTGGTTAAGTTTATTTTTAAGACGTACGTAATTATTTTAGCTTTATATGCCTAGTATTCTATTTTCAGCCATGTTTATTATACTCTTGTTATTTTATAACGAAATAAAGTTATCTCAATTGTATAACTTGATTTATTTCAAAAATCTCAGGTATAGATTCCCAGACTTATTAATTCGCGGTGGTTATCTATGGCTACCTATTACTTAAATGGTTAATATATTAGGCACTTCTTCGTGTTAACTAGCGAAATACATCGTTTATATCGTTTATACAATTTGTAAATATCATAGGTAATTTGTATAGTTTTACAAACTACATACATTGAAATAATAAAAATATGTCAACAACTAAAAATACACAGTTTGTCGCTTCCGTTAGTGCAAAACTAGTTGTAGCGCCTGCAAATAAACGTAGAGCAATATACCGTGACGCGTCGTTGTTAACAGTAAATATTTATTCGGCAGGCGTCTGTGAAGATTGTTTTAAAGTCTATCCTCGATATTCTAAAGACGTGTCCACACTCGCATACACCTGTTGCGCAACTGATTTGTTTCTGTGTTCTCCGCCGCAAGTGGGGAGCACCGAAACATCCGATAAACACGTAGTGTTTACAGAAACAAAATGATATGTTTCTGATACAAAATCATTTGTTTCAGAAACACGTAGATTTTGTTTCTGAAACAGAGTTTATAAACAATTGTTGCTCAGTGAATACGGAATATATGAAGTTTGGAAACATAATCCAACAGTGATATAAGAGAGCTATAAAAAACGATTTAATAATCAATTGTATATAAGTTTTTGTTTCCTTAAAGGCCTTATTCATAAACGCTTATTAACAGTACTTTAAATGGTTTGTCCCTTTCCTACATACGCTATTTGCCAAAGAGCGAAAGAGACAAAACACTTTTAAACACTGTATAAGTTAAATATCGTTAATAAAAAGGCGGTTAGTCTTTACTTATGTCTATAATTTCTGCAATAGAAATGCAATAAAAATAAACTTCTTATCAGTCAAATGAACTTGGTGAATGACATTCATTAGTACTTTCCTGTATTACAATCTATACTAATATTATAAAGCTGAAGAGTTTGTTTTGTTTGTTTGTTTGTTTGTTTGTTTGTTTGTTTGTTTAAACGCGCTAATCTCAGAAACTACTGAACCGATTTGAATAATTCTTTCACTGTTAGATAGTCTATTTATCGAGGAAGGCTATAGGCTACATTTTATCCCGAAATTCCCACGGGAACGGGCACAACGCGGGTAAAACCGCGGGGCGCTGCTAGTTATAAAATAAATACCGTGTTTGTAGTTATCTATCTTGTAGGAAAACCAAGGATCCTGTAGTTATGGTTTACATGTTTGTAGGTCAGGGCCATTTTTAGGGTTCCGAACCCAAAGGGAAAAACGGGACCCTATTACTGAGACTTCGCTGTCCGTCCGTCCGTCCGTCTGTCAACAGGCTGTAACTCAAGAACGGTGATATCTAGACAGTTGAAATTTTCACAGATGATGTATGTATTTCTATTGCCGCTATAATAACAAATAAAATAAAACAAATATTCATGGGAGGCGGCCAAACTAGAAACGTGATTTTTTGCCGTTTTTTAAATTACGGAACCCTCCGTGTGCGATTCCGACTCGCACTTGGTTTTAAAAGGATATTTTTCCACGCATAGCTAAACATTCTTGAATTTTACTTTTGTTGATACTCAATTGTTTTATTTGCCCATATACTCTACTCGTAACTGTAAATCGTGACTATGTTACTTGCAACTCTATGACGGTTGCGAATTACATAACGACATCGATAACGCAACAAAAATGTATGGGTTGATTAATATGTAATGTGGCCGCCATGCGTGACCCACTGTTGCCATGCTGCCTCAATTATGGAATTCCTACGTCACGAGAGAAAGTACATCTCCGTATAATAAACATAAAAAAACTCCTTCGAATATGTAAACAAACTCCACAAGGAATTCGGAACTACATGCAGTAAAATTTAAACCCACGGATAAGAAATAATAAAAAAAGGTTGTTAACCTCACGCCACTATACGACTAGACCTCGCTCGAGTAGCTGATGAATTCGGCAATTGAAAATAACACAGCTTAAACTTATCAAGTAGGACCCTGTACCTACTTAGATAATAACTTGGCTGTTCAATTCACTATGTTTTTATCATTACTTATGTTTACTATATAATATGTGGTGATGTTGCTAATGAGTGTTTCAAGTTTAAACAGTTGTGCAGAGTTCTATAATTGATATTTATACGAAACAAAGTTGTTTTTATAGTCAGTGTGCGGCTAGAGTATCGCGCGCACTGGCGAGGCGTCAAGTAACTTAAGGCACAAGATAAATGAGCTATATTTATTAAAGTGGTGTCGTCGACAGACCCGTGTTATCGTATCCGAGATGTGAGCGACTCATATGCGCCGACGCACTCACATCGTGTTTGATTTTACAACCTTACATTTACTGCTCAAGTTTTTGGAAACGACAGTCGAAAAGGCACGGATTAACCGTAGAGACACCGATGAGAGACGCCGTGTGGAACTAAATATCGGAGTCGGCGACTCTCACTTTTAACGCAATGATTGCGAACACTGAAAACGTAGTCAGTGTGAGCGACTTGACGAATTCGAATATACACCTTACCGGACATTCTTCAAAGAAAACATGGAGGGAAAAATCGAAGAGCGTTTTGAAGAATATCAAAAACGTGTTCCGGGAGATGACGGTGGAGCCTTGCCTGTTCACTTACATGATGTGCACAGCGATATCGTCGTTTGCAGTCCAGAACATGCACTTGGAAAAAGCCTGCAGAGTCAACTTCAATTACACCGATGACATCTGCGATCGAATTAGAGATCGGGATACGATACACTTGCAAGCAGAACTCGTGAAGATCCAGTCTCTAGTTGCCACAGTAGTAGCATGGAAGTTCCCTTTACAAACCGGTATTCCAGCTGCTATGGTGATCTTTGTTGGAGCATGGAGCGACAAATACAAGAAAAGAAAAATATGCATCCTATTCCCTTTCCTCGGAGAAATAGTTGCCAATATTGGGTTGCTCCTGGCAACTTATTACTTCAAAGAGTTACCGCTAAGAACGACAGTGTTGATAGAAGCACTACCGGCTGCTTTCTCCGGCAGTTATATCATTATATTCATGGGGATGTTCAGTTTTATGGCGGATCGGACGTCGCTTGAAAGCAGGACGTTTCGTCTCGGTCTCGTAACAATATGCGTGACACTTGGTACTCCTACAGGAACTGCGCTCAGTGGAATACTGTTAACAACTCTTGGTTACTACGGAGTGTTCACATTGTTGTTAGTGTTTTATACTTTCTCTTTCCTTTACGGTTTGTTTAAACTTGAAGACGTTGTTAATGATGAGGTGAAAAGTGAATCTGTTGAGTGTAGTAACCGGTGTGCGAAGATATTTCGTGAAGTTCTGCAGTTGGTAGCTAATACTGTGATGGTGGCTTTAAGGCCTAGAGTGTTGAGAGGAAGGACTCAGATATTTTGTGTGTTAGTGCTCTATTTGCTTATGGTTGGACCTCTTTACGGTAAGTAATATTTGAAAATGTATATGTCTCTAACTGTCTACTTAAGTTAATGGCTCACCTTGATGTCTCAATTTACACAAGTCGAAGGCTACTTAACACGTGTTTTTGATATAGAATATGTAAAAGAAATTAAAATAGATATGATAATTGTGTACTGCGGAAAAATATTCCCATGATTATACTGTGCTTTATAGAAAAGTACTTAAGATGTACAGTAAAATTATGTTTCAAATTTCCGAATTGGAAACCTCCTCCCATTTTGTTGTTGGAATCATTTTAGGTACGAATTAAACTTGTTTAGAATTTGAATGAAAGCGGCCACATCCGTGAAGATACAGTAATTTCGGTATAGACTTTTACTACACTGTTTGTTCAATAATTTAGGGCAATTTTTGGCAGTGCCAAAAAGCGGAGAATAGGCTTACTTTCTTCCGTTGATTTAATTTAAATAATAATTCAACATTTCTTGTATAAAATCGTCTTGTTTTCAAAATACCTACTATCAACTATTTTAACGATTACGAGCTACTTCTAAAGATGGCTATTACGTTATCTTTATTAGTTCCACACTAACTATTCAATATTAATAGCCTTAGAGCTAAATCATAGTAGCGGAGCGTAAACTTGAAACATGACAAGGCAAATTGACCCTTATCTCATACGCGTAATGTACATATTTACTCTGAGATAAAAAAAATATCCGATGCATTGAAGACCTCTCCTTTTTAGTCAGGTTCATATATAAGTTGAAGGGATCCACCCGATAGCGCGTTATCCTACCGAATTGTGCATATCCTCTATATGGTTGAAATAAGTGTCATTTTGCTATATCAAGAATTACAACAAGAAATGTGAATACTAACCGTCGAACCATTTTGTATGTAGTTGCCATAATTGATTTCTCATTTTTATTGTTCTGTGAAGTTAAAGTTCCTACAAAATAAATCAAACAAGTATAGTTTTCACACATGGTTAATTAGACCCAAACTAAGCTCTAAGCTTTTTACAGATGAGGGTTATCAAATCAAATTAACTGATACTATGACATATGCATACACAAATAGGTACATTATGTTAATATATAATTGACACCCAGACTTCATCGCCAACAACTATGTCTTCACATATTGCATACTATGAATAGTAATTTTGCACAATAATCATGGACCACCTACTACTTAATACTGCCCAATATATGAGAACGAAGGCAAATGACTGCGCTAAAGAACTACACTTGAGAGCATAGAAATCGCACATAGGGTAATTTTCCTGCATTTTGACTTCGATACTTGTTTTTCTTTTAAATTAAAGGTTGGTAGCAAATATAACTTAAATTAAATTAAAGTACACACTGTTAGCTTCCTAAAAACCCATAATGTCTGGCCTTGACCTCCCTTATCATAGCAGTAGCGGCTTAACAATGGAATGACCTAAATTAGCTCGTTTCAGGTAGCGCGGTTTGTGGGACTTTGAGCAGGTATTAAAGGTTAAAAAAACAATAAATCTGTGAATGTAACGATTTTTTAATACGAGGTAATGCCTCCCCTAGCCTGAATAACAGCTTCCAGTCGAAGATTCATTGAAGAAATCAATGTTTATACGAAATCCTTCGGTATGCTGTCCCATTCTTCCTTGATCGCGGTTTGAAGCTCACAGAGACTCGTAGGCTCGGCGTTTCTGGCTCTTACTCGTTTCTTTAGTTCGTCCCATAAGTGCTCAATGGGATTGAGATCTGGGCTTCTAGCAGGCCACTCCATAACGAGTACTTCAACCTCCTCCAAGTACTGGCGTACTATAGCAGCGGTGTGTGGTCTAGCGTTGTCCTGCATAAAAACGAAGTTTTCGTCGATAAATCCCGAAAAGGGCACAACATGTTCTTGCAGGATATCCCGACGTAATGTTGGGAAGTCAATCCACGCGATCGATGGTCGGTATCGGGCCCTGTGATGAAGACAAGTTCGGTTTTCGCTTCCAGTGAAATACCTCCCCAGAACATACACGAACCATCCCCGTATGCGACCCGTTCTGAGATGCAGCATTAAACAAAACGCTCACCGGGTCTTCGGTAGACTCTACCCCGTCCGTCTTTATCAAGGAGACACATCTTGCACTCATCGGAGAAGAGGACTGCCTGCCATTGATCCATAGTCCAATTAACGTGATTTCGAGCAAACTGAAGGCGCGCTTGTCTGTGTGCTGGGGTAAATTTTGGGCCAGTTGCGGGTCTGTGCGCTATCAGACCTCCTTCGGTTAGTCTTCTTCTAACTGTCCACAAACTGACTTCCACTTTTCTTACTTCCTGGAGCTGCTGTCCGAGTTGAACTGCATTCAACCGGCGATTTCGTAGTGATGTATTCACAAGAAAGTGGTCATCGCGCTGTGTTGTCGCACGTTTTGGGCCTGTTCCTGGTTTCCTGGTATAGCCACAAGTTTGCTGATATCGCAAGTATACACGTCGAACAGCATATCTGCTCAAATTTTATTGACGAGCCACTTGACTTTGGTTCTGTCCAGCTTCGATTAGTGCAACCGCTTGAGCCGCTATTTCTGGTGTGGTATCCATTTTCTTGATCAGAGAGATGATGTATTCGTTAAATGACCTTTCTGACTGGGAGTTGGTATGCAAATGATGTCATTTCAATCGACCCTTATCGTTTTATACCTGCTCAAAGTCCCACAAACCGCGCTACCTGAAACGAGCTAATTTAGGCCATTCCATTGTTAAGCCGCTACTGCAATGATAAGGAAGGTCAAGGCCAGACATTATGGGTTTTTAGGAAGCTAACAGTGTGTACTTTAATTTAATTTAAGTTATATTTGCTACCAACCTTTAATTAAAAAAAAAAACAAGTATCGAAGTCAAAATGCAGGAAAATTACCTTATGTGCGATTTCTATGCTCTCAAGTGTAGATAAATGGTCCAAAAAAATTGAAGATACACCTCTTTTTTATTCTTATTTATTACGCACTTCTCCACTCGTACAAAAGACTAGTCATTATATCCAAGACTAGCAGCGCCCCGCGGTTTTACCCGCGTTGTGTCCATTCCTGTGGGAATTTCGGGATGAAAAATAGTCTATGTTACTCTTGGATAATGTAGCTTTCGAATGGTGAAAGAATTTTTAAAAACGGTCCAGTAGTTTTTGAGCCTATTCATTACAACCAAACAAACAAAGTTTTCCTCTTTATAATATTAGTGTAGATAGCAGCGCCCCGCGGTTTTACCCGCGTTGTACCCGTTCCCGTGGGATTTTCAGGATGAAAAGTAGCCCATAACCTTCCCGTTGAATGTGGCTATCTATTACAAAAAGAATTATTCAAATCGGACCAGTAGTTCCTGAGATTAGCGCGTTCAAACAAACAAACAAACTCAGCAGCTTTTTATAATATTAGAATACCTACCTAGTGCCCCGCGATTTTTCGGAGCTCGGTCCCGTAGAAATTTGGGGATAAAAACTAGCCTTTCCTTCAAATGTTTAAATTATTCAAATCGGATCAATAGTTTCTCAGATTAGCGCTTTTAAACAAAACAATCTATTCAACTCTATTATATTAGTATCGATATACATAAAAACGCGACTACTCCATATACATACATATAATAAAATCGGCCAAAAGCGAGAGGGACTCGTCTTCGAAAAGTTCCATAGTAGCAAAGAACAAAATCAATCTATCTCATTAATTCCCCTTTATTTTATCAACCCAAAAAGTAACCTAAGTAGGTATAAACATTATACCTGTCTTTTGCAACGCAGTCACCTTTTTCCTCTATAGACTGGTCTATAAGGTGACTTCTGTTGAAAACCACAAATACATGCAGAGGCAAAAACAAATCGTATTTTCAAGGTTACGGGCACAATCCGTAAAGTTGATTCATATGCGTTTTTAAATCGGTTTTTACTTTGGCTTTAAATACGCTGTTGTTACAGTACTAGCCAGAAACCGTTGGTTAACGATTAAAGATGGCCAGATTCATAAAATAGATGCAGTTTCATAAATAAGATTCAGGTCCATAAAACCTTTGTCGCCTCGGTGGTCTAGTGGCATGTGCACTCTCCTGTCCAGACTGAGGTCCCGGATTCAATTCCCAGGTCCAGTGAAAAACATGTTTCCTACTTTTCACACATGGTCTGGTTAGAGATCACCAAGCGTTGTGCTGTGTTGATTTCGGGATGGTAAAATTTGCCTATATCCTTCTCGTGTAATGCGGCTATCCATTACAAAAAGATTTTTTCAAATCGGACTAGTAGTTCCTGAGATTAGCGCGTTCAAACTAACAAAAAACAAACTCTTAGTAGACCAGCAGCGCCCCGCGGTTTTACCCGCGTTGTACCTGTGTCCATGGGAATTTCAGGATGACAAGTAGCCTATAACCTTCCCGTTGAATGTAGCTATCCATTACAAAAAGATTTTTTCAAATCTGACTGGTAGTTCCTGAGGTTAGCGCGTTCAAACTAACAAACTCTTCAGCTTTATAATATTAGTATAGACTAGCAGCGCCCCGCGGTTTTACCCGCGTTGTGGCCATTCCAGTGGGAATTTCGGGATGAAAAATAACCTATGTTACTCGTGAATAATGTAGCTTTCGAATGGTAAAAGAATTTTTAAAAACGGTCCTATTTTTTGCACCTATTCATTACAACCACACAAACAAAGTTTTCCTCTTTATAATATTAGTATATGTCGGAGCGTGGCATCAGTGGCGCCACACCAGATAGCGGTTTATTACGGCACTACATTATTTTTAGTCTGTAGAAGTTTAAGAGTAGTTTGTAAATTCAGTTGACTGATGGAATCGGTAGTGTTGTTATTCCGTGACGTGAGTTCTATCTTCGTGGTGTAGTCTGTGGTATGAGAATAGACTATGTTAAGTCTGTGGTGTTACGCACTATGACAGATGACAGTTGTTCGATAGAGGGATGTGAGCTGGTTTGGTGGTCTGTGGCAGTGAGTGAGTGAGTCTATGATATGAAAAGATGAGACATTAGAGTTTTGGAGGGAAATGGGGACGGTTGGATGGTGATCGGATGGGAAACGTAGATTGGAAGGATGAGGTGTTGACGACATCACGATCGTATTGCGAATCGAGTATAGAATAGGGAAAAGATATTCTATGGCGTGGACAGGACGACTAATGGGGTGAAGGGAGGTCGTTTAGGTTCCATCAATTAATTGAATCTAGACGTATCCTAACTGTAATCTGTAATCCATGATGATCGTGTGTAAAATACAAGCAATGTCATTGTAATGAAGTCCTGTGAGTTATTATTTCAAGACCAAGACCTAGGAATCATAAGAAATCTGATGTTGTATTGGCGGTATAATGCTCGTGCTTATCCTGATGTGACATGACCCCAATAGTGGGATAATTATCGCTGTTTCCCCGACATCAGAAGTGGGATAAAGATCGCTATTGCCCACCGAGCGTCCAACAGAGAAGGATAAAGGTCGCTATTGCCCACCGAGCGTCCAACAGAGAAGGATAAGGATCGCTATTGCCCACTGAGCTTCCAGCAGAGAATGATAAATTTCACCATAGCACCAATCTCTCAGGTGCTGAATATCATATCGCCATGGTGTGGTATTTGGAATTTGGATGCTATATTCCCACGGGTGGACGAAACATAAACGATGTAGTCCACATAACTACGGCGTTGATGGAAAAATGGCTTCTTATGATTTGAGAAAGAAATTTAAGATTTGTTATTTGTTACTGGAATGGACGACGGCGACGACGACGACGGGATTGAAATTCATGTACCTTCCACTGGATTATGAAGCTCGTGGTATTCAGAGATATGTCTGAATCATCATCGCAACGACTATGGTGCTTTACGTAATGTTTATTTTGCAATTGGTTATAAAACTTGGAATGTTCTGTGAGTATAGTTAGTTAGTTTTCTACTCTATTGTGGAGTTAAGAAGGTAATTATGAGCTTCCGAAATAGTCAAGTTTAATCTTGTACGTAATGTGATATGTTCTAATATGTTTTCTTATTTTCATGTTGGATCAATGCTGGTAATTATTGTGAGTATTGATAAACCTCGTCCGGGGTTGAACGTGGTTCTCTTCTCAATCCTGTAACCTGAGGAATATGAGGGATTGCGGTAATGATTGGTTTGTTGGGTGAGCCGGTGAGCTATTTTGTGATATTTGAGTCAGTTAACATTGAGAGTTTTGTAGTGAATCTTCGTACCACTTGATAAAGTAGAAAGCTTATTGAAAGTATTTTGGATGTTTATTCCGTTGTAAAATATGAGAGTACGAGTAAGGGTTTCATGTGACTATGTGACTTATTAAGTTCAATGTTCGAACTCGGCGATGGTCGTGGTCTGGATTGACCGTACTGTGGAGTGGTCTGCTGAGACCGTGTGTTGTTGAGCAATGTGATTGCTGGTTGGCTGGTTGCCGTGACTAGACGTGACTAGACAAGCTTAATGTTACTTACTCATGGCTCATATTGTAATGTGCATTTGAGATTAATAGTCTATTGAAGTTAAAGTTGAAAATGACGTGGTACCTAGTATTCATGTGTTACATAGCATTGAAGATTCCCGATTGATAATAATTGAAATTAACTTTTGATTGAAATCAAGAATTTAAGGAAGAACAAGCTTCTTAATAGTCAGGTTGACCGAGCGAGTGCAAATTACTGTGGCCGCGAGGTTTAGAGGAGAACGAGTAGGTACACAATATAGTGTCATTGACTGGTATAGGAAAATGCCTGAAGGGCAAGTACCCATTGTTAGTGATTCTGAGCCTTGTGAGGATTAACTGTAGTCACTTTTGACTGTGTGGTAACTAGTTGTGCGTGTCCTCTTGAGTCTGGGTGGTCACGGGGATGATCACGGGTGGTCACTGGGATGATCACTGGAGCGGCTGATCACAGGGATGATCAGGGCTATGGGTGATCACTGGGATGATCACGGGAGTGGCTGATCACAGGGATGATCAGGTCTATGGGTGATCACTGGGATGATCACGGGAGTGACTGATCACAGGGATGATCAGGGTCATGGGTGATCACTGGGATGATCACGGGAGTGACTGATCACAGGGATGATCAGGGTCATGGGTGATCACTGGGATGATCACGAGAGTGACTGATCACAGGGATGATCAGGGTCATGGGTGATCACTGGGATGATCACGAGAGTGGCTGATCACAGGGATGATCAGGTTTATGGGTGATCACTGGGATGATCACAGCCAGTCACAGGGATGACTGCGTATTAGGGCTACGGGGATAGCCGGACAATAGAGACACACACACTTGACCTTTACTTTGATTTGAGATTAATTTGATTTTTAATGGGTACTTGTGCCTGACGATGTTCTAGTATTATGTTGAGATAAGCAATGTGAAAGTATTTTGTTGAAGTAGAGTTATTTAGGTCAGGAGTGAGCGAACGATGGTGATCGTTACACGTTGAAAAGCTTTGAACTCTAAACGTACTTACAAGTATGCACATGATCGTGTTAGGAAGATGCCTGTGGGGCGGGTAACAGCTGACTCAGACGAAGGTGGAGACAGTGAGGTTGATTAAGCTGTTGATTGTTACTGGGTTTTTATGTCGGTGGGTCAGTCTGAGACCGCACCAGGGTGCCGTAGCTGTAGCCCGTTAGAAATCGGTGTCTACTACTTGTAGTAGTCCGTGGGTAGGCAGTAGGCGGTAGCCCTGGGTAGTGTGGTCGGGTCTTGCCTGGTAGCGAAGACCGTAGAGTCATGGGACGACTCGGCATTCCGAAATGGAAGTGCATAAAGGGCAAATGCGTTTACTAAATTTTGTGTTGTGACCACGGATAAGGGCTCAGTAGTAAATCAATTGTGATTAAATTGTTAATTGTGTGTGAATAATGAACCAGAGTCTGTCACTGTTACTGGCCTCAGGGTTTTGGTAGATGAAACGTTATCATAATTTACTTTGTGATTTCTTACGCAAGATGCCAGTAGGTCATGTACCAGTCGAAGTTGATGTTAATAGTGATTCTGATGAGGATGAGTAAACTTGTTTTGGTGGAAACTCGAGTAAGGGCTCTATCGGCCGTATTGTGTTCGACCGTACCAGTAGCTATTACGTAGTCGTAGCCCGGTAGAAATCGGTGTCTCTTGGGGTAACTCAAGTAGTCCGTGGGTGCGCGGTGCGCGTTTAGCTCTGGCGGAGGTCGGGGTCTGCAGAGACCATAGTGTGCAGTCACAGGGTGATGCACGTGTGCGATCCACTTGATGGATATGCATAGTGTGAGAGCAATTGCGATTGCTGGTCGGCTGGAGAGCCGTGGCGATAGAGGGGCTTACTCTTGTGAAGTTTAGATTTGTGTGGTTAATTAAATTGTGTTAATTTGTTGTTACAAGCGACAGTGGTACATGGCTCTGGTTGATATTTTCTTATGGCTCTTTTATGGTTTTATTCGAGTAATTTAAAAGAAAAAACTATACAGTTACGAAGTTTCTTTATTTGAGCTGTTTGTAGAAATATGATTGGTCAGAAGTGGCCGAGGCGAACAAATACTCTCGTTGGTTATTTCTGTGCAGGTTAACCAACACACGAGGACGTGTGCTAGCAGGATGGCCGTGTCGGAGCGTGGCATCAGTGGCGCCACACCAGATAGCGGTTTATTACGGCACTACATTATTTTTAGTCTGTAGAAGTTTAAGAGTAGTTTGTAAATTCAGTTGACTGATGGAATCGGTAGTGTTGTTATTCCGTGACGTGAGTTCTATCTTCGTGGTGTAGTCTGTGGTATGAGAATAGACTATGTTAAGTCTGTGGTGTTACGCACTATGACAGATGACAGTTGTTCGATAGAGGGATGTGAGCTGGTTTGGTGGTCTGTGGCAGTGAGTGAGTGAGTCTATGATATGAAAAGATGAGACATTAGAGTTTTGGAGGGAAATGGGGACGGTTGGATGGTGATCGGATGGGAAACGTAGATTGGAAGGATGAGGTGTTGACGACATCACGATCGTATTGCGAATCGAGTATAGAATAGGGAAAAGATATTCTATGGCGTGGACAGGACGACTAATGGGGTGAAGGGAGGTCGTTTAGGTTCCATCAATTAATTGAATCTAGACGTATCCTAACTGTAATCTGTAATCCATGATGATCGTGTGTAAAATACAAGCAATGTCATTGTAATGAAGTCCTGTGAGTTATTATTTCAAGACCAAGACCTAGGAATCATAAGAAATCTGATGTTGTATTGGCGGTATAATGCTCGTGCTTATCCTGATGTGACATGACCCCAATAGTGGGATAATTATCGCTGTTTCCCCGACATATAGATATAATTTCCTACATTACTTTTGTAAGCATTGACCCACGGTCAGTTTTTGTGCGTTCATTTTAATTTGATTATTTATCATAGAGGTCTTATATTATGGTTGTAACTCACGCCATATTCTTACCTATATCCTTGAAGGTTGAATGAACTATATCTGTACTTGTCTTTACTACTCGTAATTTTATAGAGGTATAATTTGTAATTTTGTTTGTTTGTATGCTCGGGCTAATCTTCGGAACTATTAAACCGATTTTAAAAGTGCGTTCACCATGCGTTTTAAAGTTAAATATTTATGGAAAAAATATCTTATCTGTTGCTCTACGTCACGACTGCAGGACAGCACTCCGCGACCGCAGCAGAAGTGTCACCGCGCGTTCGAAATTTCATAGAAACTAGTAGTGAAGCTGTGTCTGCAGTTGCAGTCGACTGCTGCAGTCGCTTTACCAACTCACACCTTAAATGCCACTTTTGGGATTTGGTAGAAAACATCTATTTTTATTTGACGTTTCGGTCCCTTTACGCTAACCGTGGTCACAGAAGGCTGGCGAAACGAAGTGTATCCGTAAATGTAGTTTCAATTCAAAATGAGTAGTATGCATTTAACCTAAGGATCCAGTAAAAAAACGTCTACCTAGAAAGTAAGGGCATTTCATATATTTTCCAGTAAATAAATACGAGTAACCAATCAATCACTACATAGTAAACAAAGTCCCTGGCCGCGTCTGTCTGTCTGTTCGCGATAAACTCAAATACTACGTCATGGATTTTGACGAGTTTTTTTTAAATAGATAGAGTGATTCAAGAGGAAAGTTTATATGTATAAAAAATCCCGAAATTCCCATGGACGAGCACAATGCAGGTAAAACCGCGGGGCGCTGCTAGTCTAGATCCATAATAAAATGCTTCATTCCGTTTGATTCGGACATAAAATCCTAAGATGATTGAATTATAAGAAGTTATTGACTTCACTAAACCAAGAAAAAAAGCGTTTCTTGTAGAATACTCTAATATTGATCAACGTAGGTACTGCAAAAAATATTTTATAACCTTAAACACATTTTTATATCCTTTTTAGTTCGTTTAAAAGGCACAGTTCAGTCATTTTAGGTAAAAATGCAAAAGTATCGGAGCGGTGCCTATACGTGAAAAATAAATGAAAATTATTATTAGTTTCAAATTGATAAACTGTTTATCTGTGCGGCTTAACGTCATAACCTAAGTTTTTAATATCTTTTTCTCATCTGTTATTGGTGTTCATATCAGAAATATACTTTGTTACGCTTGATTTAAATCACTACATAGTATAAAACACAGTCGCTATTTTTGTCTGTTTGTTTGTCTGTTTGTCTGTATGCTTAAATCTTTAAAATTACGCAACGGATTTTGATGCGGTTTTTTCTAATAGGTAGAGTGATTCAAGAGGAAGGTTTTTATGTGTAAAAATTCCCGACATTCCCACGGGAACGGGCACAACGCGGGTAAAACCGCGGGGCGCTGCTAGCAATTAATAAAAAGCTTTATTACTGCCGTTGAGCTTAAATATGTAGCTATTAGTATTTAACTGCATTGATTACATTACTTGTTTCACTTTAAAAGCAAGGTGAACTGGGTATTTACTTACCAACTTGCTGTTTACAGTAGTAACTATTATTCAATCTGCGACTAGGTTTCCTTGACTCAATTGAGTATATGTAGGCTTAAGGGAAGGGCTGAGTAAATCAAAATGTACTCAACTCCATTTGATATTAACAAGTAGGTAAATATCGGTAAAATTGAAACTACGTTTACGGATATACTTCGCTATCGTTTAACATTTAAATCTGACGTTTCGGCCCCTTTACAGGAACCGTGGTCACAGAAGACACAGAAGATGAAAGCAAAGTGTATCCGTAAACGTAGTTTGAATTCAAAATTAGTAGTGTTCGTAAATATCGGTAAAGTTTGTAATCAAATGGAGAGCTTTTAGGCTATAATAAACTGTCTAACTATGAGAAACACACGTCGTATACACCAAAGTTGTCTAAGTTTTAGTCTTAATCACATTTCCAAATGATTTCCTAATTTGAGAAGCTAAAATGATTGTCGTTCTTGGTTTGGCGTAGTTTGCGCGTCAAAATCCGTGCAGTAGTATTTGAGTTTATCGCGAACAGACAAACCCGGTCGGGTACTTTGTTTTATATATAGTGACTAGCAGCGCCCCACGGTTTTACCCGCGTTGTGCCCGTTTCCGTGGGAATTTCAGGAATTTTTTTACATAAAAACCTTTCTCTTGAATCACTCTACCTATTACAAAAAGCGCATCAAATTCCGTTGCGTAATTTTAAAGATTTAAGCATATAGACAAACAGACAAACAGAAGACAAACAGACGCGACTTTGTTTTATACTATGTAGTGATAGTGATGGGTTTATTAGGCGGTCTTCTTTACCTTGAGTTCTTGTTTACCTTATCGCCTAAAATAGTCTGTAAACTTTTGCAACTCACGTACCTAAGTCAACTTAACATTACGTATTACGTCTCACAATCTAAAGTTCAGGAGTCTCCATCCATCACAGAAGTTGTGGCCTCTTGACGAATGTTATGTATCTCTGAATCTGCGATTTGGGACTCGTTACTCCTCGGATTTTGAAAACATGCGAGAAAAGAGTTATTGTTTTCATGTTTTATGAAAATGAATGGGGGTTTAGTTGGGCGACTTTTATTATAAACTTTTTAGTAAGTATGTGTAAAATTTGGAACTATACTAGACTAATATTATAAAGAGGTAAAGTTTATATTTTTGTTTGTTTGTAAGAGATAATCTCAGAAACTGCCAATCGGATTTGAATAATTCTTTTTGTAATGGAAAGCTACATTCAACAGAAAGATTATAGGCTATTTATCATCCCGAAATTCCCATGGGAACGGCAAAATGCGGGTAAAATTGCGGGGCGCTGCTAGTGGTAAATAAATTGAAAATCAAAGTTTATAATATAATCATCATTTTGTATAGTCACGAACTCTGGTTTCGGAGTTTCAGATTGAGACTAGATTTCGAATACATATTTTAGATTAAATATTATTTTATAGGGATTTTATATTAAAGGAAAGTATGCACCGATACGGGAACTTAAAAATAATTCCGCCCAAAAACCGTTGAGCAAGACATTTCGCCCATACTTATCTGTACTCAGAGACGTCAATTAATTAGTGGTTTTGACATTTAATTAAATCAATTAGTCAATTAGTAAGTGTCGATTTATTACACGTCTCTGAGTGCACCAGTTAGATACATACGAGTAATTAGTAACACATTTTCCCGCTATTACCTCGCCGCCATTAATTGTCATTTCACAACAATGAGTAATGTAAATAAGATAGAGACAATTGGTTCAATGACACTTGAATTTTCCTTATTTTCTCATAATCATTTTGTAGAGTTTGTTATTTGTTCAGGTTTTGTGTTTGTATAACAATTGTTTGTCGCAAAGACAAGGGCATTGCTTCGATACTGGCTAAGGGTAAATGTAAAGATGGTAGTTGGAACAATAGCCTTTTTGTACTTTTGTTACATCGTAATGCTACATTAATATAATATACCTGGACAAATTCACACACGGTTAATAAGACCTAAAGTAAGCTCTGAGCTTATGTTAAGGAATCTGGACACTACTACACAAATACTTAGGAAACAAAGTCGCTTTCCGCTGTCTGTCTATCTGTCCATATGTATTATTATAACATATCCAAAATTCCTACCGGACCGGGCACAACGCAGGTAATACCGCGGGGCGCTGCTAGTTAGCAATAAAATCAAGTGATACGACCATCACGTGTGCTTGTATGGCAATCTAATCGTGATAGGATTTTCGTTTCGTAACTGATATTTAAACAGGCTTTTAAAAGCAATAAAGAGACTTTTATGTGTAATTAAAATTAAGTAAGTTCGTAGATATAGTAACCAACCCTGGTATATAAGTAAGTTCTTGTAGGAAAGGCTAACTGATGTGGGAATTTTCAGCCGACCGACTCCAGGCCTCCAACATGGTCTTGCGGTTGAAATAACCGGGACCGACAGTTGAACTTGTCCTCCGAATCTCGGTAGCGCTCAGATAGCCATAATCAGCCGGGTGGCCGAGCAGGAGCCGATCTGCAAGTTGCTCAACAATAGCAATCACTACATAGTATAAAATAAAGTCGTCTCTGTTTCGTGTCTATTTGTCTGTATGCTTAAATCTTTAAAATTACGCAACGGATTTTGATGCAGTTTTTTGTAATAGGTAGAGTGATTCAAGAGGAAGGTTTTTATGTAAAAAAATTCCCGAAATTCCCACGGGAACGGGCACAACGTGGGTAAAACCGCGGGGCGCTGCTAGTTAGTTAATATTCTTGTCTAAACTACGATACGAGTATTGAAGTAATAATAATTATTCATACCGTAAGTTAACTTAGATGAATTATTAGTCCAATACTTATAAACAGAAACATACTAAAACATCAAGATTGTTAAGTACTTACCTATTTCATATTCAAAATAATCCCACGGTTCTAATTTTTTCATCCTCTTTTTTCAACAATGACCTTTTAAGAAGGTTAAGGGACTTGACATTTAAAAATGTCTGACGATGATATTTTTTGGGTAACCATTTGTTAAATATCTCATCTGTGTTGAATCTTATCAGCTCATTTGGGATTATGTGTTACAAGATTCGTATTCAAACGCGAAAATACTTAGAAACGTATATCTGAGTAGGTACTCAGAGAGATGAGTACAAAGGTACCTATATTAAGGTTCAATAAAACCTCTAATTAAGCTTGAATATATAAACATAAGGAACGACCAATAACACATTTATATTTTTTTAATACTTTCACTTGTGAATTTTTGTTTAGAGTCTTTAGGCGGTCAAAAACTTCATCAGGGTTGGCTACTGCACGACCTTACTGATAACGAAAAACATATAACGGAGGATTTCCTACTAAAACTAGGCTGTATAAAACCTTTAACATTACTAAATTACTTCAGCATAGTAAGAGGACACAAACTAACACATTACCAAAGAAATAGTGACTAAGTACCTACTAAGTAAGTAATTTACTTCGCTCTTCCATGATATTACCGATGAATGTTTTCCCCAAAATAGGTACACTCGATAATCATAGTGTTTCACTTCTAATATCGATATACAGCGCTGTGTCGCAACATTAGGTACAATATTACATTATCGGTTAGTCGGTTACGTATTTGTAATGTAATTTGAAATTTCTCCACGTCTGGCACGTGCCATGCGGCCGTGACCAATTCCAAGACGCCATTGACACGCTAAAATCTGTAATGTAGATTCATTAAGATAAGTTTTTTTACTGTAATTAGATCCTGTGCAAACCTTAGTCCAGTTAGACTTTGGCGGTTTTTTAGTCTATACTCTCACTTCTAGTCTATACCATATATATTTATCTATACTAATATTATAAAGCTGCAAAGTTTGTTTGTTTGTTTGAACGCACTAATCTCAGGAACTAATGGTCCGATTTGAAAAAATATTTTTGTTATCGATAGCCACATTCACAATCGAGATATGTCAAAAATATTGTGACATATGCCCTTGAATAAATTACGTGCCAGACACGGACTTTTATATTTTTAGACAACTTTCAGAACATCAAAACAAAGATATAACGTCTAGTCATTTATGGAAAGGTTAGCCTTTATTTATGCTTAAGAAATTAGGCTATATGAAGGAGTATCAACGTCCACATAAGTGAAAACCAGATGTTCACAATATATCAAAAAATATTTTTCGTCTGTCACCAGTGTTGTCTGTTAGACTAAAGAATTGACTGTTTAACTGATATCAGACTTGACTGTCTTGAACAAGTCAGTGTTAAGACTGGACTATAGTCAGCCACCCGTTGCATTACGTATTGATATCATCTGGGAGAACTGACGTAAATAGAACCTAAGTACGTCCTGAAAGTTTAATGTTAGATTTAGCTAAAGTCTAGTACCGTTTGAGACTACCCTTATTGTACCGAAGTCACAGATCTGAAGTACGTTTGATGTGGTTTGCTCAAAGCTCTCTCTAACATGAAGCATCAAATTCCCGATGCCTTGTGTCGCTTCAATTGACCGATGTTACGTTTGACCGAAGTTATATTTTACCGATGTGCATAACGTTTGAAAGTTTTTTCTGAGTTAATTTGTTTTGAAATAATACCTGTCAAGTATTTGGATATAAGCATGACGTCACAGAGTCATTTACCCTTAATTATTTTTTTATTTTATTTTATTTTATTTATATTTTGGAGCATCAACAGCTTGATAGATAACTTATTATGGAACATTACACAATACAATTAAGCCAATTATAGACGCCCACGAGTAAAAACAAAATCAAATCAAAGCTAAGCTATAAAATACTAGATACTAAAATAAAGTAAGTTAACAAACATAAATATCAAACACATTAAATAACATAAACAAAATTACTATAAATCGTTAGTTAAAGAAGTCGCAGCTTAGAAGTCTTTTTGTCGCACATAAACTACTTGAAAATATATCTAACTCAATTTTTTTACAGTGATTGTTAAAACTTTTACTTGTTCTACAAATAAATGAATTTTGTCGGTAATTTGTATTCACATTCATAACTTGCAAGGGACAATATCGTCTAGAAGAGTACTTAGGTATACAAAATGATAATTTTGACAGAAGATCCGGACAATCAATTTTATTATTGATTATGGTCAGTAGCAGGGATATATCAGCAATGTCACGTCTGATCGATAATGGGAGGAAATGGAATTTCTTACAAATTTGTATATAATTTTGCGAAGAATAGGGGATATTTAATTTATAACACAAAAATTTAATGAATTTCATTTGGATGCTTTCTATTCTGTCAATATATTTATTATACGAAGGGTTCCAAACTTGCGATGCATATTCCAGAGTGCTCCTAACGTAAGAACAATATAATACTTTTAAAGTTTTAGCTTTTTTAAAGTCTTTCGTGCTCCTCATTAAGAAACCCAAAGATTTATAGGCCCTGCCTACAATACTATCAATGTGCTTATCAAATATCAGTTTATGATCATGCTGTACACCCAAATCCCGAACACAATATTTCTCAGCAATTGTTTGATTTTTAATATTGTAAGTAGAGTTGAATAGATGCTTCTTACGAGTGAATGTAACCTTGCAACACTTTAGGGGATTTAAGTCAAGCTCATTCTCAGTACAGTATAAATCTAATCTATTCAAATCTGACTGTAATTGATCCAAGTCCGATAATGACTTTATGGATTTAAATATTCTCATGTCGTCCGCAAAACATAGAAGATGACTGAAGTAGAAGCACTCTGAAATGTCATTTACTGTGATCAAAAACAGCAAACTTCCAAGAATTGAACCTTGAGGTACCCCGCTAGGTATGAATACCCAACTTGATATGTAGCTACTGACCACAACAGCTTGCGACCGATTCAAAATATAAGATATTATCCATCTAAGTAAGTTACCTCTAATACCCATTTTTACTAATTTACGTACCAAGACCCTATGACTAATTTTGTCAAAACACTTGCTGTAGTCAGTGTAAATGACATCTACCTGATTACCAGCATCCATTTCATTAGTAAGGTATTATAAGGTATTATATGGTTGTCATATCTTCTTCGTGTCGAAAACAAGACAATGTACTTTGTAGGAAAAATATTATTGTTACTGACAAGCCTGTTGGCACAGTGGCAGTGAGAGTGCTTACTGTGTCGGGGGTTGCGGGTTCGATTCCCGCCCGGAGTCAACATCATGTGAAGACATACTTGTTGGCGACGACGTCTGGGTGTCAATTATATATTCTTATAAAGTATTTGTGTATGTATACGTAGAAGTATCAGTTAGTTAGATTCCATAATACAAACTCAGAGCTTAGTTTGGGTCTAATTAACCGTGAGTGAATTTGTCCGGGTATATTTATTTATTTATTGTATTGAGGAGGGACTCTAAAATTTAGCCACCTCAATAGCGTTGCGGCGACGGTCATTAAGTCATCCAGGTTGCAGGAGCTCGGGCAAGATGGGCTCTAGTAGATGCGGTATTGTTTGTGGGATGTCGCATTTACCCTACATATCGGACGCCTCGATAATTCCCCATAGTCATATCTTACATAACTTTTATCTTACATAACTTTTACTACTACATTTATTTGTATAACAATGTTCATAGAACGTTTTTACCGCCAGAATATTTTGTATAATATTATGAGGTAAATCAGAAGTAATGGTAATTTATTTTTCAATGTATAACATCATCTTGCTTCATGAAGAATAACCGTTTTTGTTCAACATTTTAGTTATACTTGCGTTAACAATACATTTTTGTATAACATTGTTTTTTGATGTTTCAGGTGACTCAAATGTCTCGTACTTGTATGCCATAAGGAAATTCAACTTTACAGAAGTGGAATTTAGTGTTTATGGTACCATCAACATCGTGCTTGGTTTATTTGGTAAGATTCATTCATTTATTTCGATTAGGTCAGTGGCCTGCCGTGGTGTCTAAGTTTTTAGACCGCCTAAAGGCCTCCGACATGATCAACCGATTGAAACAACCGGGACTGACTGCTTAACGTGCCCTCCGAAGCACGGTAGCGCTCAGATAGAAATTCCACTATCGGCCACGTAGAGGTACGATAGTTTACGTTTATAGTCATTACGCCCGTGGATTCATATAACCAACGCCTGCGTTGTACCAATTCATATAACCTTTCTCTTTAAGCTATCCGAATAGCATAGGATTCCTCAGATTACCGCGTATAAACAAATATATAGCTTTATTATATTGATAAAAATTTATACATTTAGCCTGTAATGTCCCGAAGTACTGCAAAGGCCTATAACACTGAAGATATTATTACAGTGAGGAGGATTACAAGAAACATACTTCGCTTGACCCGGGAATTGAACCCGAGACCTCGTTCATAGCAGGCGAGTGCACATGCCACTACACCTTCGTGACTTATTCATGTTGAATATGGAATCGTTTTATTCCATATTCAAAAAACTTTTAGCGCGGTTTTTATTGAATCCGATGTTGCTAATTTCAATGTGAAAATTTAATCCTTTGTTTAAAAAGGAATACGAAACGTTTATAACTGGCCGAAACAGATAAAAGAGGAAATGACTCTGTTTGTGAGTCTTTATGCCTTCAAAAAATGCGTCGAAACGCCTCGGTTAAGCTTAATTGCCTCAATACAGGGTGGACCATTAACATCGGTCAATAAGGGTTTTTTTTATTCCGTATTGTTAATTGTAAATAATGTACTGTAATAATGCTGTAATAAATAATGTACTGTACATTGGTACAGTTTTTCTTGTCACTGAGAATAGAAATGATGTCATAGTTCCTAAGGGGACATCTTCATGGTTCAAAATTGCCAATAGGCACTGACTGACCTACCCCCGTTAATGGAATATGTATTAATACGTCCAACGTTTCGTTTTGTACTACCACTACCACTATTCCATCTATGTTTCATGATAGACACATTTTATGCAATGTTTATCGGGCAAGGTTAGATGGTATATTGTTGCTCAGCACCTATACACACCTTTCAGCTGAGAAAGCCGTACTCTCAGTAAAAACATCTATCTATACTAACATAATAAAGCTTTATTATAAAGTTGCTAATCTCAGAAACTACTAATCCGATTTGAGTACTTATTTTTGTAATAGATAGCCACATTCAACGGGAAGGTTATAGGCTATTATTCATCCCAAAATTACCACGGGAACGGGCACAACGCGGGTAGAACCGGGGAGCACTTCTAACGGGCGATCCAATATGCCTACAAAGTACTCAACTTTGTAGTCATATTGGAGGCGTAGAACATGAGAAAAATAACGTTATCTCCAGTAATACACATTGAATTGCGTGTACAACTTCATATTTATCATCGTAGGTCAAGGATACAGCAGAGATAAAGAATGCATTCACGCCATGCGAAAACGTATACAATAATAAACCCTATATCCTTATACATTAAAATTGTAAATTGAATACAGTGACAGTTATTAATTTATTAATTACTTTTATCGAATCAGGTTTCAAGAAGCTCATTAAAATTGCCTATAATTTTAAATTGTGATGGCACAGATAATGACACCTATATATTTTGTTTTGTTTTGACAATTTTATCATGAAGTTTACAATTACATGAATGAACTAATTAGCTATATTTACCTTTTATTCACTATGTGTATTCAAAATTTATCGTCAGAAAAATCGATTTTATTTATCGAAGGTTCTAAATATTTGGGAATTTATGTTAGTCATCAGTAATAAGTTGAATGACAATATATTATTATACGGTACGATTGTTCTGTACGATCCGTCGTTAGATCGAATGAAACAACAAATCGATCAAAATCGTTAAGGTTAACGTTTAGGGAAAAATAAATATGAAAAATAGTTTCTAGACCTGCTGTATAATGTTTATTATATACTAGCAGCGCCCCGAGGTTTTACCCGCGTTGTGCCCGTTCCCGTGGGAATTTGGGGAATCACTCTACCTATTACAAAAAACCGCATCAAATTAAAAGTAATTTTAAAGATTTAAGCATACAGACAAACAGACAAAAATAGCGACTTTGTTTTATACTATGTAGTGAAAATATGTATATTTTATTTCAAAACAATCAGTCAAGCCATTTCGGAGGAGTATATATCCACAAACATTGTGAAACGAGAATTTTATAATATAAAATTGTTTGCATCAGATTTTTAATAATATTAAACGGGTATTTTTAGATGTTTCTATAACCTTTAAAAAGTATCTCTTTTGATAATAAAAATATATTTTAATTGTCATCGTAACGATGCAACTTTTAAAACATGTTTAAATATATGAGGAATGTACAAAAAATTAAAGAAACATGTCAATTAAAAACTTGTTATTATAATCATTATCAAGGTCAAAGGCCGTCAAGGAGAAAAATAAGAATAAAAGTAGAAATCATCAAAATCCACTCTATTATGTTTACCTGGTGTAAAGAACTATTGGCCTGTAATGTGCCGCTGCAAGGCCTGTCATGTCACTAGGTTTCTTACGTATGTTACATAATATGTTACATTCGACAAAATTATTAGTCGGTCAAATATAGTGTAAGTAGTTGAAATAAGCATCGGTAAATTGGTTTTCGGTGAGTTGTTACATCGGGGAATTAAAGCTTGGTTCTAATAAGGCATGGATCAATCGATCAATGGTTTTCGAAATGAAAACCGATAATTTATTTCTATTTTACGTTGGAAACCCTCATGTCACTAAAGCTGTTAGTGCAATGAGACATCAGGCCGACTGTGAGCGCTATCATGACTGCCGTAGTAACATAAAAATATTGTTACGCTCGCGGCGTACCTAATTAGACAAAGCAAACGCTATGCGAGTACCTAACTGAGGTACTGAGTACCTAACGATGTCATGAATGCACTACCTTATGAGTGTACTACTTAGATTTTATCCGAATTGAATACTGACTTACTTAAGACATTAACGCTCGTAATAAAAGATATCAAACGCTTCCTTAATAGAGATTTAATGAGTTAGTTTGACATGTATGAAGAATTACGTCAATTAATTAAGTGTCGATTTAATGGACGTCTCTGAGTCCGGCTGTTATCAAGTGACGAGCTGTTAGTGAAACACCCACCGGCTTCTCTAAAATAAATAAATAAACACACCCGGACAAATTCACACACGGTTAATTAGACCCAAAGTAAGCTCTAAGCTTGTGTTATGGAATCTAACTCACTGATACTACTACTTATACGAGTACATACACAAATCTATACTAATATTATAATACTGAAGAGTTTGTTTTGTTTGTTTGTTTGTTTGTTTGTTTGTTTGTTTGTTTGTTTAAACGCGCTAATCTCAGAAACTACTGAACCGATTTGAAAAATTCTTTTTGTAATGGATAGCCACATTCAACGGGAAGGTTATAGGCTACTTTTCATTCCGAAATTCCCAAGGGAACGGGAACAACGCGGGTAATACCGCGGGGCGCTGCTAGTACTTTATAAGAATATATAATTGACACCCAGATGTCGTCGCCAGCAAAAAGATCTGTAGGATTGGAGAAACCGACTCAAACACGAAACGTACAAATAAGTTGAGTGATGGCAGAAATCATAAACACCATATTTTTTCCATTCTATCCGTGTTATTCTGATGTATAACCTATATTACTGTAAAGTTTCATCCAAATCCCTTTAGTGGTTTAGCAGTTAACAAACATACATCTTCACAAACTTTCGCATTTATAGTATAACTAGAATGATGATCTAATTAAAGCCATTGTTTTTCAGGTACGGTCTTCTGTATTGGTCTTTTGAGTAAAAGACTAAGGGTGCAGGATAGCGCTATTGGTGGTTTGGCAGGAGTGAGCAGGATAGCAGCATGTCTCATGTTCTCTCTTGCACCGACCAGGAAGTGGTTCTACGTGGCTCCTTTGATGAATATCTTCAGCCATTCGGGCTTGACGGCAGTGAGAGCTATAGCTTCGAAGAGTGTTCCTACAGATGAAGTTGGTAAGGACAAGGCTAGTACAAATTAAACAGTACTTTGGAGAGACTTGTATAACATGTGTGTGCTTGCACATGTTATAAAAATCTCTCCATACATTAGGTATAATTACCCCATCAAAATGTTTGGACGTGTAACTTGGGCATATTTTTATTTCAATTAGAAGTTTTTAACTCGACCAGATTTTATGTATTCTTAAATTTTGGGATTTTTTCTGATGATTCTGACTTAGATTTAAATATTAGAACTAGCAGCACCCCGCTGTTTTACCCGCGTTGTGCCCATTCCCGTAGAAATTGCGGGATGAAAAATAACCTATAAACTTTCTGTTGAACGTGGTAATCCATTACAAAAATAATTATTGATTATTAGTTTCTAAAATAAGCGGGTTCAAACAAATAAAAACTCAAACTTATTGGCCCTTATTAATAAACGTGGTGTAACGAAAACACTGTTACACTGTGTTTTTTCTCTTTTGCTCTTCGGAAAATTGCGTATGTCAGAAAGTGACAAACCATTTGACAGCTAAACTGTTCTTAATATGGCGCTTAATCTTTATTATATTATTATTGATTTAATAAGTGTCTCATAAAAAAGTCACTAGGTATATAATATACCTAATACTCGTATAATTTTAGTTACGCACCTATTTCTTAAAGAAACTAATCTAATCCTACGTTCTAACTTTAAATAACTTCTCGAATTTTCCATAAACATACCTACATTTTACGAACTAAATGTGTTGATTATGTTGTCAAATTATACATTCCAATTTGTAACTCGATTTACAAATAAGAACACCAGTTGCCAGTATTAATTCACTTTTTATACATTTCGCAAATGTTACGTTACTGGCACAGTGTATGATAAAGACAGTAGGTCGATGCCTTTTTCTGATAAACAGTGTCATTACAATGCGCTCGCTTACTGTCATGTTATAGGATAATATGCGCCGTACTCAACTAATTAAGATACGGATTTTTCTCTAGAAGTCCATTTTATTGTTCTAGTTCAGAATTTTTATTTTCGTGTTGGTCATAAAAAGAACCTCCCTAATCACTGCATCAAAAACCTACTTTGTAGTTTTTTAAGTGATTTTAAAGATATTTCAACTCCATATCGTTATATGAAACAGTATATTCAACCCAAAAACTTAGAAGAAGGTGTCGACCACAATAGTAGAACATCTTCAACCCAAACAGCTGAAGGTTTTTGCCTAAGAATGCATCTCTTGATTGCTTTTTACATTATACACTGTTTCGTAGTTGGAACTTCTATTACTGTATTGTCTATACTGTGGTCTAATAGGATTAGTAGTGGCCAGATTAACTCAACTTTAATGGAACTGCACGTGCAAGATTGTTGTTGTGTTGCGTTAATGGCACTGGCTGTGTTATGTGACATTACTATCTGCAGTTGTTACTATCCCGTGACATAGTATAATGCTGTTGCGAAGTAGGCTACAATAATTATGTTATTATATAAGCTCATTGTTGGGCAAAGGCCTTCCCCCACTTCTTAAACTCAGCTCTGTAAAAAGCCTCCTGGCATCAACCAGACAAATACCAAGCTCGTCTCGCCATCTCCGTTTTGGTCTGCCGTCCTTTACTAGAGCCCAAATCGATGGATGCAATAATTGCTTAAGGAATTATAAATTTAAAAGTGTTTGTATGAAGGAAAAAGATAATTTCAAATACCATAATTAGAAACTTTGACACAAACTAGACTTTTGGCAAGCAGTGGATAAAGATAAAGAAAATAATCAAACAGTTTTCTAAACAGAAGTTTTATGGCTTCTTCTTCTTATCGAGTGGATGGTCAACCTGACCAATCCTGGTGTCAGAGTTATTGAGCCGCCAAAGGCCTCTGACATGGCTCATGTAACGACTACTATCCGTAGAAAGTAACCGGGACCGACGGCTTAACGTACCCTCCGAAGCACGGAATCATCTTACTTTTCGGGCAATCAGGTGATTCAGCCTGCAATGCCCTAACCAAACTGAGGACAGTCACACAAAGTGATTTTTGTGAGATATCCCCACCGGGAATCGAACCCGGAACCTCCGGATCGTGAGCCGAGCGCTCCAACCACTAGACCACGGAGGCTGGCGTAACAAGATATCTTAATATCACCTACGTTACCTGAAACCTGACGTGTACTTTATGAACTTTATATCTCTCAGTTATATCAGTACATACACCCATCTAAAGAAAATACGATAGTTTTCAAGGTAACCGATGCTTAACAATCACAATCGCTCTCACTTTTATTTATTTTTTCGGTTTAATCTCTTTTTGTAACATGGTTACTTTTACTAATCTCATAAGTAAATAAAAGTACTTAAAAAGTTATGTTACGTCTTTTCGGTGATTTGAATTTATCAACATGAAAATCAAATGTTTCCATAACAAATTAAAGCTCAAGTTAAAGAAAAGTTTGACTTAATTACTAAAGTTTCAGTTTATTTCAACATTTGACACCATTTCATTACAATTTCATGAGTTATTCGTCAACTCTTGGTCCATTTACTTTTAGTTAGTAAATACAAATACACGCACTGCTGAAAAAGTATGCATCTGAGCACACTGTAGTCCAAAAAGCCTTTAGTTGTTAGACAGTTCTGTCTTTAGTCAGACATTTTCTAAACTAACAACAGTTTTCGGTGCAAATTCTAACAAACAGAAAAGGCTATGATAGACAATTACTAATTTAAATAGAATAACTAATTTCAGACAATAATCAAATTTTTCTTACATTACATGTCAAAAACACTCATTAAATCTCTACTACGGAAACATTTGACATCTCTGAGTAGGGGCGTTACTAATCCAAGACTAACTAGGTAGAAAGAAGGGCTATCTAGATCTATAAGTCTCTGTAACATATTCATATTTAGAATCCATTTTAACAAACGTTTTCCTTTCATTACTTTCAGCAAAACTTAACGCTCTGATAGGCGTAACGGAGGCGTTAGCGCCTTCAATTTACATGCCGGCAACGAGTTATATCTACATGGCGACTATTGAGACATTCCCAGGCGCTTTCTATCTGTTCGACGCGTCACTCACTGTCTTGGCTTTAGTGCTGTTTGCGTAAGTATTTTTTAAATAAGCTAAGGATTGTAATCATATCCTCGGTGATATGTTACTTAGGTTACATCTCACCGAAGTCCTTTGCCCAGCTGTGGGACTTAGGCTAGTTCTTTTCGCTTCTATTAAGCTAACGGTTTGTGTTGTATGTGACCAACTTATTTTTAAAATATCTACTCAATAATTGGTAAATCGCTTAATAATAAGATTAATAATTGTATTATTTGTACATTATTTGAATGCTACCGTGGTGAAATATTAATGTGTTTTCCATCCGCCATCTTCATTCGCGTAGCTAAAATATTTAAAATTTAAAATTACCAGTCGATTAGGTTTACATGAAAAGTGGTTGTGAAACAGCATATTTGATGAACACTTGTACACTTTTGATCTCGTTCGAAGGTTGATGTAGATACTAATCATCGAACTGACAGTCAAACAAACAATTATCGCTCTACAAATCCTGAGCTCACTCTCCGTTCAGAGGCTGACAGGGAAGATATGTCGCCTTTTGCTGTAGTATACTGCCATTTGACAGCCAAACTTGTATTGGACATAACGTCGTAATGGACGGGGCATATTATGCCGAATCTCGATCTAAATTGCGTTTCTGAATTAAGAAACTGATTTTCGGGATCTTAGCCTCAGACATGTCTGAAAAATCTGACTGATCAGTTATTTTATTCTTACAGATCAGATCAGTTCGTTCTGAAATAGTAAGAATCTGAAAAATTACAATGTATAATGGTACTTGATAATTTTTTACAATTCTGTGCTTTCCGAATGCAGAATCTAAAATTCTGCATGTATGCTGCCGGCCTAATATTGTATATTGATTATTTATTGACTAGCAGCGCCCCATGTTTTTACCCGCGTTGTGCCTGTTCCTGTAAGAATTTCGGGATGAAAAATAACCTATAACCTTCCCGTTGAATGTGTCTATTGTCAGTTTCAGTGTTAAGCGCGTTCAAACAAACAAACTCTTCAGCTTTATTATATAAGTAAAAGTAGATTGAGATTAAGTTTAAGTTACAAACAGCGTAAGATAAAAATCTTTGTAGACAAGTGTCTAAAAAATAAATTCCTCAAGAACGTCCATAATGAATATTTCAATTCTAGAAAATTTCTACAAAATACAACTTCAAAAGCAAAGTTAATCCACCGTTGTACTAAACTAAAATCCTTTGAAACCCACAACATGTTTCTGGAGAATTCCAACCATTTCTAGAATGAACCAGATTAATCCAGTTCCAAATAGAAAATAACTTTAAATGAAGCCATTTTTTACTGAATCAGTAATTTCAATGTGCTTTGATTTGTCTCTGTTGATGTTATTTAGGTCGAAGAGTTTCAGCTTGTAATTTTGTTTTTGTAACCGTCTGTGTCTCTAATTGGTAACTCTTTATTTACTTGCAATAAGTACAAGTCCACAATAGCGTTGGCTCTATAGAACTTTATAGGATTAAATCATTTATATTTTTTGTTGGCATTTGTTCGTAATTATTGCTGAAATTTAAATATGATAAGGTTCTATGTATGCTCAATATTTTCAACATATGTTCAGTATACTCGTATTTTTCCTGGACCGACTGTAATGCTAAGACTAAGCGTCTATAAAAATACTAAGTTATTAAAAGTTATTAAAGACAATTTGAAACCATTTTCTTGCAACGAACTGATGGGGTCTACGCAGTTCTCGTTCTTGATTTATGAATTGTAAATAAATGTAATAGATTTTAAAACTCCGATACTGAGATTCGCCACTAACTTACTCGAAATAAATTAATTCAATCCATCGGTTACACGATCCTAGCAATAAGTTTTATCCTATTTCTCAGACAACATTTATTGGGATATACTAAAGCAATAAGTTCTTCTCATACAACATTTAAATCAATGAACCATGTTCAGTTCAAGATTGTGCGCCAGTGTCATTTTTGAATGCTTATTTTGTTACACACTTTATTACACAAAGTTCATTCGATTTCATTTCGGTTTGAATTCGGTTGCGTTATATAGGTATCTGTTTAGCACGTACTAAGTACACTCACCGTTTTATTAACCAATTTTTATTTATATTTTCAGATTTATTTATATCCTGGTCAAACGCCGAGACTCGATCTTAGTCAAAAACCCAGAAACAAAAGAATCATTTGCCAGAGTGAACGAAGCATCCAGGTTTTAAATTATTAAGGAATTAGATATAGATGAACTATAAAGGTGGCTATTGATTTGCGAATTCGGATCTCAGATCGTGAAGATAACGAAAAACATGTGTTTTTGTTACGTTTCACATCGTTGGCATTGTAAACGGGACACAAAATTGAGACTATACTTAAATTCTTATGTTTAAAGTTATTTAAAAATGCTAGTCGCCGCCGTCGGGACACCATGGCTTCCCGGTGAGGTTTAATGTCCATGGAAGTGTAGTGTCATAGCTGTAAATAATACAGTTTTAGAGGGTCTTAAAAAGCACTCGAGGGAAAGATTGAGTGTCATAGTTTTATATGTAAGCTCCTAACGGGTACCTATATACTATATTTTCTTACAAGAGTTAAAATTTAGACCATCATGCCTGATTTTTCAACCAAAGACAATGAGACATTGAGGAAAAGGGTTCAAGGATAGGATAACACTGGAATTAAATCACTTTACCTTTTTCCTCTCCAGAAGGAATCGTCTTGGGCTGAAAAACGACTGCAATAGACCACATATTATTTTAACTGTCGCAAGAAAAAATAGGTACACGTATTCTGATGAAAAGGTGTTCTATCTATGAAGCGACGCTTCCGTATACTCTATTTTTCTTACTTATCTTAAAATGTGGACTAATGTCGTCAATTTTCCAGCCGAAAACGATTACTCCTGATAAGGAAAAAAGTTTAATGATTTTATTTTATTCTTACCCTATCTCTAAACCTTTTTCCTCTTCAGGAGTTTTCCAGTCTTCGGCTGGAAAATTGACGACATAAGTCCACATTTTAAGACAAGTAAGAAAAAATTGAGTTAGATAGAGACCTTATGGAATTTGGAGTCCAGAATTATCTTTAGTGTAAAAGCAGCTTAAGACTATTCAAAGAAGTGAGTTAGTAAGAAATCTCAAATGTATCTCAATGATATTTGTTTTTGACTAGAGTTGAATGTGCCTTTATCATGTACAAATAATATTAATAAATGACTGATTACAATGATTGTACGTTAAGTATGGTTTTAAAGTGTTTGTTTCTTTTTAAACTTTGTCTTTAATTGAAAAAATGCTTTGGCATTATGACATAGGTAGATCATTGTCCAAATAGTATACATTGGGGTTACAATTTAGGTTAACATTTCTTGCAGTACAGTCAGCCAAAAATGTGGTCTACCACCCTACGGTTGAGATTAATTTGAACGTCATGAAACAACAAGGTCAATTTTCATTTAATAATAGAGGTCCAACTAAGTCACCCAATGATGTCAAATATTAGGCATCTCAGATAACAGACAAAACGTCATAACATAATTGTGCATAGAAAAGTCAACCTTAGCGATCGTTACATCTCGCAGAAACTTTTGTCAAAAGTGGTAGACCACTTTCTTGGCCGACCGTACCTAAGAAGATTTTAGAATAGTTGTAGTACTACCTGCCTCTAAAGACAAGTGACATTCTGTTTGATTGTTTAAAACAATTTATAGTTATGTGTCAGATTATGATGTAGACAGAAAAATCTTTCCCCTGTCTATAGATAAATGTATAGTTATTTGTCAGGTTATGATGTAGACAGGAAAATCTTTCCCCTGTCTGTAGATTATGACCATTTTGACAGATGACAACCAAATAGAGTCCGAAACGATTGCCACTTGTCTACGGAGCTAAAAACCTACAAAAATTAAGACATTATGTTAAGAGCAGAAATAAATCGAAGACAAAACCTTACTTGGTAAGTATCTTAACTCTTCAGGTAAGTCCTTTTGAGCCCTAAATGCCCTAATTTTTCCTATTACCGGACACTGTTTTCTCAACTTTTTAAACACTACCTTATACCAATAAATAAAGACAACACAGTAAAAAAATACACATAATTTAAAACTTACGTGTATCCAAACACAAGGGCCTTATTTTAAGAACTACCTAAACATTTTCCTTCGCCGATAACGGACAATAAGCCCGTATATTCACCACATTATAATGAGAAAACGTCTTATAATACTCGTAGAAGCAGATAAGTTCCATTCTATGTCACTCTACTTCAACCATTGTTAGGATATATTCAGCAAAATTGTGACTTCGTATAATGTGATTGAAACTTGAATCATTTCTATAGGTGTTTGAGAAGAGCGGAGATTTGGTTTTGATGAAATGAGTTCGTTTTATTAAGAATCTTTTCGCATAGTTGCCACTGAGTTACTTCAACTTACCAAATGTATTTTTCGGCACTTTGATACGCGTCTTTGATATGGTGATGACGGTTGATGAATCTAAGCGAATTAGCAGATAAATAGATAAGAGTCTGGCATAACACATAGATTGCTGTTTATCCTGAAATTCCCATAGAAAGAGGTAAATTAAACTATGGGAGCTGATGGTTTACATAAAAATATCAGTATTATAGACTAGCAGTGCCTCGCGGTTTTACCCACGCTGTGCCCTTTCCCGTGAGAGTATTGAGATGAAAAATAGCTTTTACCCTTTCCGTTGAATGTGGCTATCCTTTACAAAAAGAATTATTCAAATCGGATTGGTAGTTCCTGAAATAAGCGAACAAGCAAACACAAACTCTTCAGCTTTATTATATTATACTAGCTGTGCCCCGCGGTTTCACCCGCAGCGCCCCCGTTCCCGTGGGAATTTTGAGATTTTTATTCCTTATTTTTCTTATATAAAAACCTTGTCCTGACAATAAGGAACACATTAAAAAAAGAATCATCCAATTTGGTGCAGTCGTTCTGAAGTTATGCGGTTAGCAACAGATTCAGCGATTCATTTTTATATTATAGATATAATACCGTTGTCTGAATGTATGTATATTAATAAATTATAACCTACACACCGACTCATAAATCTCATTTCCTATGTTCACGTTCTGAATACTTAATAAGGATTGTGTCTACTTTACACGGGAATAACCATTTAATAATCAAAATTCTCGATACTTTGTGCTAATACTGAGTTTATCTTTCTTCACTACATAGTATAAAACAAATTTGTTTTCCACTGTCTGTCCCTATGTATGCTTAGATCTTTAAAACTACGCGACGGATTTTGACGCGATTTTTCTTAATAGATAGAGTTATTCAAGACGAAGGTTTATATGTATAAAGTATCCCGGAATTCCCACGGTAACGGGCACAACGTGAGTAAAACCGCGGGGCGCTGCTAGTAAGTAATATTCGGAGAACATCCTTTGAGAAGCAGCATAATGAAAAATGAATTTTCATATTACAGCTAGTAGGTATAGTAACAATATCGCGATGGTTTTATCGAATATTGTTTAATATTTTATACCGTATTTGAATTTGTTTAAGCAAGATTTTCGCATATTGAAACTTTTATAAGTAAAACAATGAATGCGTCTACCATTCTATATAGAAGTTTATTAGCTAAGTAAAGCTTAGTAAAGTAGAGAGAACTCTACTGATTTGAATAAATATCATAATAAATATAGATTATATGGATAATATTAACAAAAGTGGTAAAGATTACTATTGTAAGCAAAAAAATAATACCAAAAAAAATCTTAAAGATGATGCATTTTTGAGACGAACCTCAATTGTTGAAAACTACATCATTACATTACATAATTGAAAACTTTACAGTTAATTTATTATGTACAGTCAACTACCAAAGTTGATGAACACATTCAATATTATAAAACACCTAAACACGAAAATGTCTAAAATCTTTTAGTGTTGAAGTGTTTTGTAATATTGAAAGTGTACATCAACTTCTGTAGTCGACTGTACATAAATCCCAATACCCAATGTGTTTAAAAAACCAAACTTCCTTATTTCAGTAAGGGTTGTACGTAGCCTCACCACAGGGTGCGCCAGTTAGTAGTTTCCGATCCCAAAAACTTTGCTCACATGTTCCGTTCCGATTTCATGTTTTACATGAAAACTTTGTATGGAGGATAAGTTCGGAATCGTGAATTGTTTCTCAGGTACAAAGCGTAACTTTCATTCAAGTTTTGGAGAACAAGTTACAAGCCTTTACAGTTCATTAGAAGTTTGATTGTTCGATTTGTTTTTGGTTAGAACAGGCTGAGGTGGTATGGCCAAGAAGAAGACCGCTGGACTACGTGGGGAATATGGCGCTACAACAGCCTGTAATGTTTCATTGTTGCCAAAAGCCTCTCATCCCACTGAAGATATCAGTACAGTGAGGAGAATTAGGCGTAATCACCACGCTTGCCTTATGCGGGTTGGTGATATCAAACCCGCAAATAATAGTAAAATAATAGACAGTTTCTCTTTGAAAGCTTATGAATAAAAGTACCTGCACATTAGCGCACAATTTCGTGGTTTCGTAGAATAGGCGTCTATTCTAAAGAGATCAGTGATAACTTTTCCTTTCAATTGAGTCCGTCAATTAGTACCCGTTGCCATTTGGAGTCATCCATGTGAATGGCGAAAGCAATATCAGAAAATACTCGTACAATAATGTATCAATCAGTTATTGCTAAAGTTAAAATATTCCAAGTTTTAGGGATTTCATTTCATACCCTGACTCTGAACCCTGTTTAATAGAAGAAGTCTTCATCGAGTGGATGGTCAACCTGACCAATCCTGGTGTCAGAGTTATTGAGCCGCCAAAGGCCTCTGACATGGCTCATGTAACGACTACTATCCGTAGAAAGTAACCGGGACCGACGGCTTAACGTGCCCTCCAAAGCAAGAAGAAGATGAAGCATAGAAGAAGTTGTCTTCGGTTGAAAAATCAGTTATGGTGGTCCAAATTACACTTGTAAGCATAAAAAATAGAACATACCTTATTCTATTCAAACAAAGGATAGTCGCTATGTTGTTACTTTACTTTTAAAATAAACTTTATAACCATCAATTTCGCTTGTGGTTCTTACACTTAAAATGTATATGAATCTGTAGGTGTCTTACGTACTTACTTCACCATTTGGTAAGCAAACAACTTCTAATTTAAAATAGAGAGAAAGGTTTTCTAAGACTTGAGGCGACGAAATACAATACCAATATTAAATACCTACACTTTTACTTCAAACAAGCTTTCAGGCATTACTTTTGAGAGTTTCATTAAAACAATTTTATTAAAAAAATTGAAAACGTGTAGGTTTTCAGCAATATTTTGTTACATAGCGTATTAATGGTGGGTTGTTTCAAAAAGTTGAATATCGTAACGATATAGTTCACGATTTTTTACAATGTTGAATAAATAGCGATGTTTGTAAACTGAAATAACAGTTTGATAATGTTTTAAATATGAATTAAATAATGATTAAATTTTCCCAGTAGAAAGCTACGATTTTTCATTGTCTTACGTCTGATGAGACTGATGTTAAGGTAATTATCGTTCTCCACATCACTAGCTCCAATACACTGGAACAAACAGTTTGAAAAATTGGATATCCAAAGAAACGTCTCACGATTTTTTGAAATTCGACTTTCGTTCCAAGCTTGCATCCGACACATTTTCTCTCGATACATATGAAATATTCGGAGACTTTCTATCGCATCACTTTCGTGGAAGGGACAAAGCTCCATAGCTATCCATTTTCAAAGAATTTCACAATCTCGTCTAATAGTTTTGGAAAGAAATAGGGTCAAAAGTCATTCCTCTAGAATCGACATTTTATAGTTTTCATTTTAGATCGTCTGTACCTTTAGTTTTATGAAGGTAGTTTCTTAGATAGTGAACCTGTAAGAACTTCAGCTATGTGTACTTTATTTGAGAGTAGATTTTATGTGGTGCATGTCCGTTATCTTTTAGATGTAAGCTTACGTAAATGTTTCAGTAAAATGACTTGAGTGTCTAAATTACAGACATTAAAAACCGCAGTGCTGCCGGATAATCAATTATTAAACGATATTTGCCTTTCTTCTTTTTTTTATTAGATAGTATTTGTAATAAAATAATTAAGTTTGTATTTGTTAGTAAAAACGTTTATCCTGTTATCTTTGTAATAGGATCTTGTGCGCCGTTTACTATTCATTCATCAAGTGATCTGCAAATAAGTGAGGACAATCATCCATTCATCCATTTCAAGTACACGTAGGCAAGTCGTAGGTCAGTGATCAACTAATGTCAGAGTTTTAAGACCGCCTAAAGACCTCCGCCATACTAACGATTGAACTAACCGAAAACAAATACTCAACGTGCCCTTCGAAGCACGGTACCGTTAAGATGGAAATGCCACTATCGGCCACCCATTCAAGTAGCTGCCGAGCTGCAAGTAGCATAAGTAACAATCGTAATGAACTAAGATCGCTTAATCATACTACGTCACGAAGAATACAATCACATCGGCATAGAAAACGAGCTCAAGTAAGTAGGTTTAAGTAACATAATGCCACAGCAACCCTTTATTATACAGTCACAAAGCCTTCTCTCGAGTCTGCTTAAATAACCCTAATATTGAAGAAGTTTCCAGACCATTTAACTTATAGAGAAAAATAACGATAACTTAAATGAACAAAAATATTCTTGGTATTATGAAGGCTCTACGATGTATGTTGAATATGTGTTGTTAGTTTGGGTGAAATGATATAAATACTTTATTGTATTCGTCCTTTTAGATATAGGAACAAATTTCTTCGAAAAAGATAACGTCCGTACTCGGAGACGACAAATGCTTCCTTAGTAAAGATTAGTGGATTTTATGTCTGATTTTGACATGTAACGTATGAAAATGTATGTCGATTTAATGAGTAACGTCTCTGAGCGGCTAGTAGTAAGTAGATTTAGTGGAGCAGTTTATTAAAGTAGTAGAATTTCGTTTCTAGAAGACATTATTCTCATACTTAACCAAATGTCAATCCTAATACTCCTCGCTGACCTCGCTGTACTGATATCTACAATGAGATGAGAGGCCTTTGCCCACTAGGACGTTTCAGGCTAATACTTTTTTTGCTTTACTTTTTCAATGTCAATCTTCTTTGGAGAAATCCAATAACCATAAAACATGCTTACCTATTCCAACGTCTAGAAAATAGTTTATCGCCCCGCTAAAGGCCACATCCGGTGAGGCAAGGCGTGTGGTGGATGCAATATCCTCGGAACAATTCACTTACCGTATTGATTCGAACACGACTCAACTTTTCTCAATACTCACTCCGACATAACAAAGTTATTTGCATGAAAAATCCAATAAAAAGCAATTTCATAACATGAACGTTGCCCTTGATTTTATATCCTGCTGATTTTGTATCTAGATTGAAGATTTATAAGAAAATCTTTCTAGAAAAACATTTTTGTTTTGCTTCTATTTTATTGAATATTTTCTAGGAAAACAAATAGTGGGAGAGGCGAGCGTGCTTTCGTGATGTCATTAGAGCACGTCAGACTAAGATATGGGAGATACCTTGGATCATATTTAATATCTCCACTAAATATTTTAACTTTGTAGCTAGTGACGCAAGCTATCAAAAGAATAATTTTCTTCCACGGTATTATTACAAATGTCAGAATAAGATATGGAAGATAGCTCATTCAATAGCATAGTGTGTACACCGAACCTCTCTCGTAGCGATGTTGGTCGTACGGATGCATAGAATCTAATTCTATAATTTAACTCTGTTACCGTGTATTAGGTTTCATATTTTCGACAAACAAACTCGAATATTTTTAAGCTATTGCATAGCTTCTATCGCGGGCCTTGAGCGCGGGGACCAAATCCAAAAATACCGTAACGAAAAAAAACCTCACGCTTACCCGATCCGACGGGAAGGAGGTGTGGCTTGAAGGCCGTGCATCGTCTAACGTCGTTTCAGTTCGGCAGTCTTCGACACGGCGTTGTGTGCGATTGTGCGTTGGGGGTGAGAGAGGGGGGTGAGAGAGGGGGTGAGAGAGAGGGGGTGAGAGAGGGGGTGAGAGAGGGTGGTGAGAGAGGGTGGTGAGAGAGGGTGGTGAGAGTGGGTGGTGAGAGAGGGGGGTGAGAGAGGGGGGTGAGAGAGGGGGGGAGAGAGGGGGGTGAGAGAGGGTGGTGAGAGAGGGTGTGAGAGAGGGGGGTGAGAGAGGGTGGTGAGAGAGGGGGTGAGAGAGGGGGTGAGACAGGGGGTGAGAGAGGGGGGTGAGAGAGGGTGGTGAGAAAGGGCGGTGAGAGAGGGTGGTGAGCGAGAGGGGGTGAGAGAGGGGGTGAGTGAGGGTGGTGAGAGAGGGTGGTGAGAGGGTGGTGAGAGAGGGTGGTGAGAGAGGGTGGTGAGAGAGGGTGGTGAGAGAGGGGGTGAGAGGGGGTGAGTGAGGGTGGTGAGAGAGGGTGGTGAGAGAGGGTGGTGAGAGAGGGCGGTGAGAGAGGGTGGTGGGAGAGGGTGGTGAGAGGGGGTGAGAGAGGGGGTGAGAGAGAGGGGGTGAGAGAGGGGGTGAGAGAGGGTGGTGAGAGAGGGTGGTGAGAGAGGGTGGTGAGAGAGGGTGGTGAGAGAGGGTGGTGAGAGAGGGTGGTGAGAGAGGGTGGTGAGAGAGGGGGGTGAGAGAGGGTGGTGAAAGAGGGGGTGAGAGGGAGGTGAGAGAGGGTGGTGAGAAAGGGGGGTTAGAGAGGGTGGTGAGAGAGGGTGGTGAGCGAGAGGGGGTGAGAGAGGGGGTGAGTGAGGGTGGTGAGAGAGGGTGGTGAGTGAGGGTGGTGAAAGAGGGTGGTGAGAGAGGGTGGTGAGAGAGGGTGGTGAGAGAGGGTGGTGAGAGAGGGTGGTGAGAGAGGGGGTGAGAGAGGGGGTGAGTGAGGGTGGTGAGAGGGTGGTGAGAGAGGGTGGTGAGAGAGGGCGGTGAGAGAGGGTGGTGAGAGAGGGTGGTGAGAGGGGGTGAGAGAGGGGGTGAGAGAGAGGGGGTGAGAGAGGGGGGTGTGAGAGAGCGGTGAGAGATTCATCGAGAATTGGCGAGTGGCGAGTTGGCGATCTGGCGAGTTTGTGAGCTGGCGAGCTGGCGAGTTGGCGATCTGGCGAACTGGCGAGCTGGCGAGTTGGTGAGCTGGCGAGTTTGTGAGCTGGCGAGCTGGCGAGTTGGCGATCTGGCGAGTTGGCGAGCTGGCGAGCTGGCGAGTTGGCGATTGTCGATTGCGCCAACTCGCCAATATAAATGCAATAGCTTTACCGCGGCAGTCCCCGAGTGCCACACGTCTTTTTTTTAATACTGTTTTTATACTGTTTTTTAATACTTGACAACTTCTTGATATTCCGTCCAACGCCGACTTTGTGTACTTTCCTATTTTTTTATTACTCTTATTTTGTTTCAAGTAATCTTTACATTCCATAAAGTCTCAATGACGATCGAGTGACGACTTGATTAGCACGTAAAGCTCCTGATCTAAAAAGTCAGTGTTCCAGTGATAATTTAGACTACATTCTTGGATAATATAAATAGGAAATTCGTTCTTGTTGACGAATGTGAGCAGTAAACCAAAAACAGGCCAACAAAATACATTCCTATTTCAGGATCTAATAAAACTTCGATATGTTTCTTGTAAATAAGTTCTGAAAAGTCTTGCTTCAGTATATTCGAATGTTGGGCTACATCCAAAAACAGACAATTCATGTTCATTCATTACTATTGACGTCAACTGTCACTGAACTAACAATCAATAACAAGTTTTTTAACATAAGCTCTTTTACTATTTTTGCTTTTATGTGGAAATAGTGTTCTTTTCCTATTCTATAGATACTAAATACCGACGACTCTTCTCGCTTACACTATTTGAAGTTATTATCAGATATAGACACGATAGGATAAATACTGAGAATTTATTGATAGGATAATTTGAATTAGAGTTCTGGCCCAATATGGTCTCGAAATTTTGTTCCTTTCCTTTGCCATAGATATTAAGTACTGATGACGACTCTTCTCGCTTACACTATTTAAAGTTATGGGGTTGAAAATGACCTCTAGCATAACCAAAATGTGACAAGACACGATTGGATAAATACTGTGTATTAATTGGTGGAATAGTTTGAATTAGACTGTTCCAACAATAGTTATAATTACTTTCTACGGATAGTAGTCGTTACGCGAGCCATGTCAGAGGCCTTTGGCGGCTTAATAACGCTGACACCAGGATTGGTCAGGTTGACTATCCACTCGATGAAGAATAGATACACAGTAATTATCACATGATGTCTTATCTTGGTCTGTTTGTAATATGCCGATAGTATAGGTTCGTTTTGCCCGCCCTTTTTGGTTTCTCCTTCATATATAGTAGTTTCCAATTTGTAACTAATATTTTAGCTCATGGTTGACACTTCACAAACAATATACTACCATCTCGTTTGTTGTCTAAAATACTAGTATCTTATACATAACAAATGGCACACACGAGAACTGTATACCTACGCAATAAGTTGCTCAGATCAATATATCAGGCGTTTTGTAAACGACGCGTCTTTTTAGTGGAAAGTTATGTTCACGTCACGTGTAATAGATTGTACAAGACACTTGTGTTTGAAGTTGAATGGAAAATAATATACTTGCCAAAATATTTGTTTACTGGTGATTGAGGGAGATTTTAGCTGAGAGTCGGCATATTCGAGTGACAATGTTTGAACTGAGTGGAAATTAGTTTTTTGATAGAACGCACAACTAACTATAAAGCTAATATTGGGTCCAAAGTATCTCCCGTATCTTAGTGTGACTAAAGTGACTACACGAAAGCACGTTGGCCTCCCTTACTAGGTAATTCAAATTCAAAATATTTTGCTTGCAATTACTACTATACAGTTAAAAAGTATTGTTGTGTTGTACCTAACTATGTGTTGGTAGATGTCTTCACAGTTGCACTGTTTTTGATTGTATTATCTTTCTTTGCACTAATCTATCAATATAAAGAGGTAATTTTTTTAAATTTGTTTGTTTGTATTTTCAAGCTAATCTCGGAAATTATCAGTCCGATTTGAATAATTCTTTTTGTAATAGATAGCCACATTCAACGGGAAGGTTATAGGCTATTTTTTATCCCGAAATTCCCATGGGAACGGGCACAACGCGGGTAAAACCGCGGGGCGCTGCTAGTACGTATATATATAAAGTATAAAAACTCTATACGAAGATTTTCAAAAAATCTTATAGCAAACGCCTTCATACCTTTGTAAATGGCACCCTCCTTTCAGCAGTAGGTTAACAAAGAGCGTCGTTGGTTTGAAGGTACATTGTCGACAGGAAGAGTGCTCCAATTTATACAGAAAGCGTGATAAATGACCGGGAGACGAGTCGGGTACAAGTGAAAATATCCCCACTTTCAGATAGAGGTCGAATAAATTCGTTGGTAAAAAGTTCTTGCATACTGATCTATCAAGAACTAGCACCGCCTCCGGGTTTACCCGTGATATGCACGTTCCAAAAAATAAAGCCTAAAGCCAAAAATAATTTATCAAATCGGCTTGGGATCTAACAGTCAAAAAATTAAACTCTGCAGCTTTATTACTCAAACTATGCCTCTTAAAATATAGCGTGATTTTGTTTATCGGCGAGTTTTGGTGAAAAATATTCACCATCTTTTTCTGTTTCTTGTGTAGTTATGTTAATATGATGAACAATAAAGTGTTTATCTGTCTAATTGTCGGTAAAGTATATAACTGACAACTTGCTAAGCAACATTACCACGGCAAGGAGCGGGGAGGAGACATCATTGAATTATTTCCTTTAACAATGTCCATCTATAACATTTATTCCTATAAACTTCCCGGATTTTTGGAATCTACTTTTTTTGCAGTTATGAATGAAATTCACATCACATGTACATGTAAATATTTCTTCATCAAAATGCTTTCTGTGCAATTTCATACTTTCTCACTAAAAAAACGAATCCATATAAAGTTCACCTAAAATAATTTTCACATTTCAACGTGAACTATTAAAATAAAATTAAAATTATTCGCAAAATTAATTTCACAACAATCATTTCATGAGGACCATTCAAAAACTTTTGCAAAAGTTCAAAGCTCAGAAAGTTTAAAAGACGATCATTATTTTTTATTTTGAACTCATTTTGAACTTTTAAAAGTTTACAGCTTCAGTTGAAGGATTTGTTTTTACAATAAGAAACCGATAAAATATTTCGTTTGATAAAGTTTCAAATGAAATTGAAATATTTTCTCGTTTCTTGAACTGTATTTCATCCAGTTATTCACAATTTATTATAGACCTTATATTTCAAGCTTATAACTGTATATTACACACTTGCCATCCCCTGCAGCATACCAGTTCCCGTGGACTAATTTTGGGATAAAAAGAGATAAAAAGTTCATACGTATCCAAAGTCTTGTCAAAAGTCATCAAAATCGATTCAGTAGTTTAGACTCAAAAGGTTAACAAACAGGTGTAGTTAGCCAAACTTAGGTACTTAACTTTCACATCTAATATATAAAATTCTCGTGTCACGGGGTGCGTGGTTGAACTCCTCTGAAACGGCTCGACCTATTCTCGAGACCGATTCGAGAATCGGACAACATTTATTTTTCATCCCGAAATTCCAAATTGTTTAACACCCAAGAAGTTAACAACGGCTAAAATGAATTTAATTAAGCTTTTAAAAGACAAGAACACATCTTTATGAAACTGTCACGGATTTTTAGTCTCAACCACCTTAACTAAGAATTCTGCTATGAATAGATATTAATGAGAACTCGAAGCTTAAAGTTATGCGAAAGCTCTGAAATCTATTGAAGTTCCAAGCGAACTTTCGTTTTACAAGGTATGCCTTTTGGGTATACACGTCTTACTCAACTTAATATTAATGTAAATTGTTCACATTACATTTAATGTTCGGTACCTACACTTACTCTAAATTGTCACGGGATTTGTTTCCAAACCACAGAAGCGAAGATTTGTGTATTGTATCAATTAATATTGTAATAGCTGTCTTCATACTGGATAGGTTGCTATATTATACGATCATAATATGTAGGTAAATTAATCAAGTGTCCTACTTTTCAAACATATAAACATGGTTCGGTGTGCTTAGTGGGAGTTTTCCAAATAACTTTACAGTCGCGTAAGCGAAATAACTCTGTGAGTCTGTTGTTTTTAAGTTGCCATGGTTATTTTTACGCGTTCACAGCGTCAACATTAAGGCCGACGCCGACGATGAACGAGAAACGAGTAGAACTAGAAACTATGTATAAACGAGTTGGCGATCAACAGGAAGTCAGTGTGTAGTTTCGATAGTATTGAAGCTGGGCTATAAGCGAGTGTGCAAGTGCGACGAGCGATTACTCGCGCAACTCGCCCGCAGTTGCTCAATCCTGTGCAAACCTACTTCTATCTACTTTCATTGTCGCACTGTAAAGAAATGATAATTCGAGCTAGCATCGTTGAACGAGTATCGCTGAGCGAGTTTATTTTTGAAGCTCCTCGCTCAGCGACAAAACTAAGTAGTAAAACGAGTCGATGCCGGCAGTGTGAACAGTCAGCGAGAAACTTTTAATATTTGCACCTCTTTCGTTTATACGGAATATGCATTTATTGTGCGTTTCTTGAGAGAGAAAATTGCCGAGAGTTACTCGTTTTCTCGCCGGCTGTGGGACCACTGCCTAACTCAGAAATATATGTAGCTAAAAAGCGCCCCTAGTGGTCACAATGCGAACTAAAATCTGCCATCGACTTAGTAAGCGCGTAAATGTACATTTCGCGAGTGTGAGTTGCAAGTTGACAGTTACGCTCACTGTGCGTAAAGTAAAGTTCTCACTTTGAATTTATTGGTGAGAGACGGGCGAACGGACGTAAAATGTAATTGTTTGTTTGTAACTATAGTGATTTATCAATACGTAGTATAAATCAAAGTCGCTTTCCGCTGTCTGTCTGTCTGTCTGTCTGTCCCTATGTTTGCTTAGATCTTTAAAACAACGCAACGGATTTTGACGCGGTTTTTTTAAATAGATAGAGTGATTTAAGAGGAAGGTTTATATGTGTAATGATTCCCGAAATTTCCACAGAAACGGGCACAACGCGGGTAAATAAACCTCGGGTGCTTCTAGTAGTGTTATAAACAAACGATGTCATGGTCAGCATATTATTTTTTCGCCTGGAAGATGTTTACGACCGCAAGAGCTCAAGATGATCTTTGTTATAATGTCCAGTGTTCGTTCTACTGTTCGAGTTTCTAGTGATCCTCTGACGGAATTGACGGAAAACGAATTTTTAAAAAGATATCGCTTTACCAAAAAATCATATATACGGTTGAATTGAGAAACCTCCTCCTTCTTTAAAGTCGGTTAAAAATGTCTTATGTAAGGAGCTATGGCAACCTACAAACAACTAACAATGTCAGTCAAGTGCGCGATGTCGATGTCATGGAATTAGTATGTACTACGTACAACTAGAAGGTTATTTTTTTAGACATCGACCATGGAATTAGTATGTACTACATACAACTAGTACATACTTATTCCATGGTTGATGTCTAATAAAATAACCCGCATAAATGTTATATGTACTTTATACCTTATGAAAACACAGTCGATATGGTATATTCAATTTTGCCGGTTTATTGTTTGGACGCCACAGAGCTACCAACTTAGAAATAAAAATACTCACGGTTTACGGTGAAAAAACGTAATAAATGTGAATACTCAAAGAAACTCGCACTCACAGTTATTCGATGCTCACTACGTACAGAGTTTAGAATGGGTTCCCAACCTTTTTTAGACCGGAGACCACTTTTTAATTATTATTGTTGTCACCAAGGACCTCCAGTCAATTTTTTTTCATTAATTAGCGGTTTAATTTATTTGTATTTCACATGGAGCGTGCGCGAGTCCGACTTGAGCATGAATTATTATTATCTTGGACCTCAAAGAAAATGTATTTTCGACTTCATTCAATCAAACATTTGAGCGAGCGCGGAACGCGATCGAAGTTTTGTCACATTTTGTCTTCCGCGGACCATCAGTGGTTCACGGACCTCCAGTGGTTCACGGACCACTGGTTGGGAACCCATTTAAACGCAAACGTGAAGTTAAAGTAAAATAATTGGAAAACTCGCACTAAGCACACGGGTTTGAGATCAACAACCCGCATTAGGCAAACGTGGTGATACCTTTTTTATAGATGGGATTATGCCTTATTCTCCTCACTGTACTGAAACCTTCAGTGAGATGGCATGAGAAGACAGTTGCAGGCATTACTTTTAATTTATTTCCTTAAATAAATGAAATTCATCCTTCCTACTAATATTATAATTCCGTAAGTTTGTGAGGATGGATGTATGTATATATGTTTGTTATTATTTCACAACAAAACTACTGAACGGATTTAGATGATACTTTACAGTAATATAGGTTATACACCAGAATAGCACATGGTATACATTTTATCCCGGAATTCCCGCGGGAACGGGTACAACGTTGGTAACACCGTGGACGGCGGCTAGTTTAATATATATAAACAACGATTTTTTCAGCAATGATTTCAGGAGTGTAAATATATTCCTTAAAGCACAGGACTCACAGTAACGTAATTCCACGTAATAGCTTCTGAAATTTCAATTTGCAGAGGGAGTAGCCTTCGATGGCTTCATGCGTTCGCTGCTTTGTGACGAGGCCTAGTTAAAACGCTTTGGGTATTGCGAGTCACGTGTCTGCCTGTCTATTATATGTCACTGGCTAGATGCCCTATAGTTTCACCCGCTTTATAGTTTCACCAGTTTCCGTGGAATATTTGATATGAAAACTCGCATGTGTAGTGGTGTAATGACGTGAAGAAGTAAACCTTTTGCGGTAGTCGTACGATGCGAATCAACGGGGCTATCTTTTTAGATAGTTTGTGAGGATGGATGTATGTACGTTTGTTACTATTTCACGAACAAACTAATGGACGGATTTGGGTGAAACTTTTTGAAATATAGGTTGTACATAAGAATAACACATAGGATACATTTTATCCCGAAATTCCCGCGGGAACGAGTACAACGCGGGTAACACCTCGGGGCGCGATTAGTTATCAATATCGATTATATAAAAATGAATCGCTGAATCTATTGCTAAGCGCATAACTTCAGAACGACTGCACCAAATTGGATGATTATTTAATGTGTTCCTTATTGTCAGGACAAGGTTTTATATAAAAAAAAGACGTGTGGCACTCGGGGACTGCCGCGGTAAAGCTATTGCATAGTTATTTTTTCTATCACTAGATGGCGTTAGTGTGCTGAATGTCTGCATCGCGCTAACGTTGTGTTCTGGGCTTATATGTAGGCAATGTTTGAGGAGAGTGAGGATTTGAAGCGTGAGGTTTTTTCGTTACGGTATTTCTGGATTCGGTCCCCGCGCACAAGGCCCGCGATAGAAGCTATGCAATAGCTTAAAAAAATAAGGAATAAAAATCTCAAAATTCCCACGGGAACGGGGGCGCTGCAGTTGAAACCGCGGGGCACAACTAGTTAGTAATAAAGTAAGTTCGAGTAGGTAGTGGGTAACCCTGGGTGTCAGAGTATTCAGACCACCTAATACTAGAAGTCGTTCATTCGTAATGAATACCTATTGTAAATTCGATCGGTTCACTAATGAATTCATTCAACATTTTTGTTTCATTTTGTCAGACGCCTACGCCTACGCCTCGGTGGTCTAGTGGTATGTGCACTCGCCTGCCAAGACTGAGGTCCCGGGTTCAATTCCCAGGTCGAGCGAAAACATGTTTCCTACTTTTCAAACATGGCTCGGGTTTGAGATCACCAATCCGCATTAGGCAAGCGTGGTGATTACGCCTGAAACCTCCTCACTGTACTGATACCTTCAGTGAGACGAGAGGCCTTTGCCCAACAAGTGGGACATTACAGGCTAATACTTTACTTTACTTTACTTTGTCAGACATTTCTCTTTGACTGAAAGATACAAAATGAATCAAGGAAATAAATGAAACATAAACCGTTTCATTCCACCGTAAGTACATAACCGTATACATAGATGCTTCACGCCACATACTACATCTAAGTACATATACCTAGTTGTCCGTAGTGTGAATTAGCAGCAATATAAATCACTCTCAAACGGTGACGGACACCACTCGAGAACATTTATCAAGAGCCCGGAACGAGCCGGGATCCTTTGAAGGATAGCACGTTAATAGAAACGTACCGGAAAAATGTTCGTATTATTGTATGGTTCACCTGTAACTATTTTATGAAGATAAAACATGAAATAATACAGGTGATTAGCGGCCCGCGGTTTTACCCACGTTATTCCCGTTCCCGTAGGAATTTCGGGATAAAAAATACAGCCATAACTTTCCTGTTGAATGTAGCTATCCATTACAAAAAGAATTATTAAAATCGGATTTGTAGTTTTTGAGATAAGCCTTTACAAACAAAGTAAGATACTTTATTTCATTCAACCCTATTTAAAATACATCAGAACTATTATTTAAAGTGATATTTTCTTTACACGTGTAGAAACTAAAAGGTATGAAGGGATAAAATAGTTTCTGCTTCAAATTTCATAAGTCTACAAAGTTTTATCATCGGCAGCATGTGTTCTTGAGATTAGTTTAATGCTCTTTTCAACAAGAATTCATTTTTGAAACGCTTAGTTTCAGTTTTATTATATTAGATTTAACTTTAAAATTGTTTAGTTTGAGTGAAAACAAACATTTTATAATAAACTAGCTGTCCCGGCAAACGTTGCTTTGCCATATAAAAAGTAAGGGTGGACCACCCTTTTTAGGGGGGTGAAAAATATATGTTCGATTCTCAGACCTACCCAATATGCACACAAAATTTCATGAGAATCGGACAAGCCGTTTTGGAGTTTAACTACAAACACCGCGAAATGAGAATTTTATACATTAGATTTATTTTCATTTTGGTCATAAAGTTTCTTGTACTTATCATATTTCCTGCATTTGAGTTGACTAACTTTGAAAAAAGATATACAGTTTGCTTACTTTTCAGTTATATTTCAAAAATAATGAAAACATTTTTATTTACAATGAATAACAATAAATATCCTTCGCTACAAACAAAACCTAATTTTTTTTATTAAACTCATGCCCAATACATTATCCATTTGGTAACTCACCAAATAAATTATTTTCATTTGAAAAGAACGTACAAATAACAATGTATTCTCGAAGGTACTCTCAAGCCCCACATTAGTGTAACCTAAGATACAGTGAGATACCCGCATGATCTCATATAAATCCTTTGATCGTAGTATTTAGGTTATACAAAGAAATGTGGACGGACCCTGGAATAGAACTACAATAAGAATAGACTAATTTTAGTATTATTTATATTTAAATTATTAACAATATTATAATTTATTAGCAACGCCCCGCGGTTTTACTCGCATTGTGCCCGTTTCCATGGGAATTTCGGGAATTTTTATACTTATAAACCTTTCTCTTGAATCACTCTATCTATTTAAAAAACCGCGTCAAAATCCGTTACGTCCATATGCCCAGACAGACCGCGGAAAGCGACTTTGTTTGATACTATGTAGTGATTTAGTAATATTACATGTTTAAATGTGTGGGAAAAGTGTGATAAGAATATACCATAATATTAAGGTGTGTCTGTGTGTGTGTTTGTAATCGAAAACCTCATTCGGGACCGCTATACGTACTGCCACATTCAGCGGTATGATTATAGGCTATTGTTTATCCCGAAATTCCCACAAAGCTGGTAAAACCGCGGATCTCTGCTATTATAATTTATCATCGTTTAAAAAATACCTTTTAAATGCACTAAAGAAACCTATGACACTCCCTAAGATATCCCTACAAAATGTAAAATCAGTTACGAATCCTACAAGCTGTGGCGCGGTTCAATTCTCAAACATTTTGTAGCTGCCCTGAATATTTCATCAAAAGCTTTGGAAGCACTTTATCTTATTTATTCAGTTTACAAGGACACGACTTACGAAGGGAATTTCAAAATAGAATGTATAGTATAGGAGGTACAAAGGGTTGATGTTCTGCGGACGGTTTAAATTAAACGGAGACTAAAATAATAGTTAATGTTTAGAAAGTGTTACTTGATCCTTAGCTGGCTTATCTTATTTATCTATGGAGGCTGGTACGAGGTATAGATAGAATTAGAAATTATTTATTTACATAAAAGACTTACAACAGAAATAGCATATATGTTTAAAAATATAAGAAAAAGAAAATTAAATCTTCATAACCATAATAGGTAGTATTTCCCCCATCTCAATTAATATATTAAATATATTTTATTCAGAACAATAAATTATTAAGTAAATCAGAAGCATTACTTGTTTCTCAAAGAATGGTAAATAGAATCTTGACTTTGTAAAAGCTAATTGTGTTTATTCAAATGAACTGACAATTTTAAAACATTTGAAATGCATGTATTTAGGTTGTAATAACTGCTGTGTTATAAAATAATTAGATGAATAAAATCAATACTTAGGTACTTAGTAAGTAAATATTAGCCGATTATTGCCCACGGCTGGGCAAAGGCCTTTTACGTTTCGGCCGGCTGCGGGCCAGTGTGACACCTTTCATACAAATTCAACGTCACGCGCCTCGGTCAGGTTGCGGGTTGCGGGCACCCGCACTATGTATGTATGTCTTACGCTTTAGGTAGTTACCATTACTACAAACAACTAACGGTTTTTTTATCAAAACAAAACTCACCAGGCCACAGTACAAACAAAACAAAAGTGCAACTAGTTAAAAGAAACAACTCGACCACAGTTTAATGCACACCCCACAAAAACCGATTCGCAATCCTGTTCGGACCTACTGAATTTATTTGGGTTAAGTGTGACACAAATTAGGGTCGGTGTACACTAGACACAGCGAAGCATTGCGGGTTAAAGGACGCATAGACTATTACTGCAATTACGGGGTGTTCACTTACTGTGGTAACTATTTACTATAGTTAATAGGGGAGAGTAAAATGGTTTGTAAATAAAGTGTTGTATTTATAGATTGTTAGTTTGATATTGTTTACGTAATATAATACTGCACGGAAGAGAGAAGTTCTTTATTTACTGAATAATTATGATTGTCAAGATTCGTAATATTTTTGAATAATAACGTTTTTGACAGTAGAGTACACTCTCGAAAAGGTCGAAAAGTCCGCAATTGCCGACCATTTATTATCATCAGGACCAAACCATTGGATTGAGTTGCATGCGCCGAAAATCCTTTCCACGGAACGACATTACTACTCCAGGATTGTTCGTGAAGCGGTGGAAATCAAAAAACACTTGAATTTCAACCGGGAAAGTGGTTTTAAGCTCTCGTCTATGTGGAATCCGGTAATTAATGGTCGTAGGCAACACAAAAAATTGACCGAAAATTCGGATGTAGTGAGCGTGGTGTGTCGCCAACTTAATGACTAACAATTTTGATGATAAACATTAAGTGCGGGTAGTTTGTGCGGGTAATTGGAAAAAACAATATTGTGCAGTGAATATTCGCCTCTCCAGCCAGTTCTCCCGTGACCACGAGCGGTGTAATCCGCTCGAAACGTCGGGTACGTATTTTAGTAAATACGTTTAATTATCTAACGCGATACAGACCCGTTTCATTTAGTATAATGAGTGCAAATCGTGTGAGTTTAAAAAGTTAGAGTACACTCTATTTTTTTCTTACAAGAGTAAAAATATGTGGTCTCGTTATTCCCTCTTAAAAGGAAAAAAGTTTATATGAAATATTATTTCATCCTTAGCCCATAACTGAACCCCTTTCCTCATAGGGATAAGTTGCCTTTGTACAAAAATTTGTCCTGAGATGGTTTGAATTTTGACTCCGTAAAAAATATAATATAGGTAAAAAGACTAGCAGCTCTCCGCGGTCTTACCCGCGATGTCCCCATTCCCGTGGGAATTTCGGGATGAAAAATAGCTTATAACCTTCCCATTGCATGTGGCTACCCATTTCAAAAATTATTCAAATCGGTCTTTTTATTCCTTAGAATACTCTTTACAATATTAGTATAGATAAAGTTTACCTTTACGTTCAAACTATCTGCACCAAGCTTAACAATATCTCGTCTCTTGGGCATTAACCATAAATTAGCGGTGTGATCCAATTAACTGGTGGATAATGCACTTTCAATACGGTTACCCTGTAACTACATTTGTGTATAAATCTCCTTTATTTATTTTAAATGGCTTTGCGTTTTTCCAATGAAGTTAAAGCTCAGGGATTGGATAAATGAAAGTAAATAGAGTTGATATAGATCCTGGTGTACCCAGGGATTATAGTGACATTAATGTACTTGTATTCAGTATTTTGTTCGTGGAATACAATGGAATATTGTAGGTTTTGTTTACCATTGGTTGTTTATTTTGGTTGCTCGTTTTGTATCAAAGAGAAAGGTAAAGTTAAAAGGAATAATTTTAAAAAATAGGCTAAATAATTCCTTGCCATGCTAATTGGATCATTGAAATACATTTCTGAAGATTGAAACTGAAGAAGTATTAAAGAAATTGAAATTACTTTTGAAAATCATTCCTTTGATATTACACGTAATGTGAAATATTTCCTTTAATGTTTCCCTCAATTATATTAATATATTTGGGTCATGAAAGGTTTGTATGTTCATTGCAATTTAGAACAAAATGTTATTCAGTATTCAGGTTAATTTTGTACCAATTAACTGCTTGATTAATCATGGTTGTATGTTAAAAGATAATTGACAATGTGAATAAAGTTTTAAAACTAAAATGTTTCATCAAGAAAAAAATCATAGTCCTCCTAAATATTGGCATCCAAATATTATCTAGTATAAGTCCATAAGCCATAAATGATATTTCAATACTCGGCCACTAATATCCACGAACACAAATATTTTTTCAGTGAATTAAGTTCGTCTTAACACATAAAATGATATTAGAGTCGTTAGAGTGTACCTAATGACCTCAGAGCTGATTTGAGAGTACTTGACCTCTACCAAATGGGTTTAGAAGAAATAATGACAGTTTAGTCGACCAAATCGTCGTCAACCATAGCGACATCAAACGCAAATGATCATTTTATTTTGTGAATGAGAAAGAATATCAAAAAATAATCAAGTAAATCAAACATAAACGTTGAATTAGAAACCTCCTCTTTCGGTTTTTGAAGTTGGGTAAAATTTTGTTCTTAAGGAGCGTTCCCATTGTAGCGTAACAGAGCTCATAGAAATTGTTAAACAACGCATTGACATTGTCAAAATCTTTTCGTGATGCGTTGTGATTGGTCAGTTGAGCTCCGTATAGTTCCGCTCCGGTTTAATGGAAAAGGACCCTTGGTCACGTAAAATCATCTTTAACGAAAGATCCTATCTGAAATCTACTAAATCACAAGCTGACAATATAAAATACTTGCAACATATTTCTTATTGCAAGTCCTTAATACTTGCAGTATATTTCTTATTGCAAGTCCTTAGTAAAATACTTGCAGCATATTTATTATTGCAAGTCCTTAGTAAAATACTTGCAGCACATTTATTATTGCAAGTCCTTAGTAAAATACTTATAGTATATTTCTTATTGCAAGTCCTTAGTAAAATACTTGCAGCATATTTATTATTGCAAGTCCTTAGTAAAATACTTGCAGCACATTTATTATTGCAAGTCCTTAGTAAAATACTTACAGTATATTTCTTATTGCAAGTCCTTAGTAAAATACTTGCAGCATATTTATTATTGCAAGTCCTTAGTAAAATACTTGCAGCATATTTATTATTGCAAGTCCTTAGTAAAATACTTACAGTATATTTCTTATTGCAAGTACATATATTCTGCAAGTAAATACTTGCAGTATATTTTTTTACTACAAGTCCTTAAATTAGTGTTAATTATCAGATTTTCCAATCTAGCTCCTTAATTAGCACATTTGAAAGTAAAGTAAGAGCAAAAAGACAATTCTAAGCCTTTTTTGGCAGAAATGATGGCTGTGTGGAGCAGAATTAACCAATGACAACGTATTTTGAAAAGATTTTGATGATGTCAATACGTTTTTTGACAATTATAATTCTCTGTGATTGAATAGGGTTCCGCTCCACTTTTTTGGAGACCCACCCACCCTTATGGTCATACAGATAGTTTCGAGTAAAGGACAAAATTGGGGTAAACTAACAAATGACGCACCAGGGGGCGTCAAAGTGCTCTTAAGAACTAACAATCTTAGTTTACCCTATTTCCGTAGATAAGTACGTTTTTTGGGGCAATAAATAATTTAGGGTATTATATTTTGTGCTCTGTTTTGTTAGTTTGTTTTGAGAAGGAAAATAGGAGAGGATTCGTATAAGAAGCTATGGAGACATTTTTATTTACTCTTTGTCCTACTGTTTCGTCATCGTATTCTTAATTCAAAAAGCACCCTATGTTTCTCGTAATCGTTCCCAGGCGTTTGTGATTAGTACATATTCACTGATGTAAATATTGACAAGCGTGATGGTAAGCGCAAGCAGTCTTCCTAGGGTGGCATAGGGACCCAAGAAGAAGCATCATCACACCAATCGATAAACCTATAATCGATTCTACGCTAATAAGTCGTGTGCGCTTGTTATCTGTGGTCAAGCGCATCCCTAGTCTTACAAGAGAACTTTGAATGGCGGCGCGTCGCTCCGACCAACTTAAAACTAATAAATACAATTTAACGTGTCTACTGTGTTGTGTCACAAATAAAAAGAACTGCTTAAGTGTGTGCATATCAAGGACTCAAAGATCGAACTGGGAATCAAAGGTAAGGCTGCTTTTATTGTCTTATATTTTGATCAGTCTAATGTCTACCACAAACGCTTGGTAATTCAAATACGAATTGCCATCCCTTATGTTATTTAAAGAAGTAACCCTTCTCGTAACATTATTTTGGTGCCGAAACCAGGGATCTGCTTTAGATAGTAGTAATCGTAAAGATAGCGAGAAACATTTCATTCACTTTCGTAATTTGCACAAATGGCTGACCGAATGGTCACCATAACAAATCAGCTCAAATCTCGTTAAGTACTGAATATTTCTCCAAAGTATATGAACAACACGTTAGAACAATTAATTCTGTTTGTCCTGGTGTATTTATTTTTATTTAAAATCGAAAATTGATGAAAAAAGTAACAAACATTCCAATCCGTCGGCCTAGGTATTTACCTACGCGCCTTGGTGGCGCCGGTCATTTACGTAGGTACTAATTCAATCCGTTGTTGGCGTACTATTTCATCTTGGTAGCCCGATGTTCAAAGTTCCACATTCAAGTCAGCGATTTGTATCAATCCATTCATAGGTAATACTTTAGTTCCGTAGGTACGATGTTAGTAACTTAGTATAATAAGTAAGTAGTACATGTAAAATTCAACGTTTCATTCGGTACATGTTATTTTCATTACGTACATTCTATCGTTACATAGGTACAATAGTTATAAGTAGGTATAACTAAGCTACGTGAACAAACTGCAGTCATCTAATCATTCGTAAATTATCGTAGTCAGGTACAAATCAATTCAATCCGTAACCCGTAGTTATCATTTTGCATTACATTCGCTCAAGTTTATTAGGTAATCATAATAACAAAGGTACATATTTCGTAAATTATTATTCTGTAGAATTCACAAATCAAACTTAGTGAGAAACCATCAACTACCTACAAGTAAAAACTAATATTTGTGGGGTAGGTAGGTAACAACTACGGTTGTGCCCTAACGGTCTGTAAACTAATCGATAATTATTTTGATATCGATTTTCGTTATTGAAAATTATTATTTTATTAATCGATTCGGTTTGTTTTGCATAATCGATTCTAGCCATGGCTTACGTACCAAAGCGTGGTGTTAAGAAGATGTCTAAGTCTAAATCGATTGACAATCCTGGTCTTACGCATGCCGACTTGCCCGTATTACGACGTAAACGGACTTTAGCATTAAATCGATTGCGGAAAACGTTGGAAGTTGCTCGAATCGTGAAATCGGATCACTTACGTTTAGATGAGTTTAGCGTACATTATGCAGCGGTACCTAAACAAGTTGAGAATTTCGAGGAAGCGCATTTGGATATTTTAGGTATTATTGAAGAGTCCGATATGGAGAATGAAGACGAAATTCGTACCGAATTCGATGATATTTATTTTGAAGTGCTCACGATACATCGAACCCTTGTTCCTTCTTCATACGTTCCAGAGGAATTGCCAGCTGTTCAGATGTCGCAGGCTTCAGCTATCAAACTTCCTAAGATCGACTTACCACGTTTTTCAGGATGCATGAAGGATTTCAATATGTTTTTTGATGCGTTCAATTCGCTCATTCATCGGAATGAATCATTGTCGGACTCGGATCGCATGCAGTATCTTCGAGCGAGTCTATTCGGGGACGCATTAGGACTTATTCGGACCTTCCCTATACAGGGTGCATTCTATCAAGAGGCGTACAAGACATTAGTAGCTCGTTATCGTGACAAACGTGAACTCGCCTTTACTTGTTGGCGGGAAATGCAAAACATTAACTTAAAGATTAACTCACCTACCGAATTTAGACGCGTGTTAGATCTTTTCAACGAAAACTTGATAATTCTAAAAGGTCTTAACTTACCGACAGACCAATGGGACTTTGTTTTATGTTATCATTTACTATCAAAGTTAGATTCAAAGACGCGTTGCGCCTTTGAACAATCGCACCCGACATCGGAGATACCTCGTTATCGGGATCTCAAAGTTTTTTTAGAAGCAAAATGTGATGCACTCGTTCGTGATACTCACTTTTCAGGTAATCGTGAGTCTCAATCATCAACTAGTAGTAGTAACAAAAATGATGTCAAGTCAAACAACAACAACAAAAAGATAATGTCGTCGTTGTTATCAAATTCAGAGAAGACAACACACCGGCCAGAGGATACCAGATCTTCTGCACCTTCAACCACTGCGCGAGGGGTAGCTTCTAAGTGCTCTTTCTGTTCAGAACTTCATACCATTTCGCACTGTAAATCATTCGCTTCAAAAGCCATTCCAGAGAGACGTGACATCGCGAAAAAGAACCGCTGGTGTTTTAATTGTTTGAAACCTTCCCACATTGTTCGCGATTGCAGGTCGACCTTTACGTGCCAGAAATGTCATCAGAGGCATCATACACTCCTGCATCAGGAATCCGATGTTCATCTTCCTGAACAGACGCCTTCAGTCAGTGAACCCGTTCGTGTGTTGACGAACGTGGGTGATAATTCGGTTGTTCTTCTATCTACTGCCGTTATAAACATTCGTGATTCGTTGGGCGACTACCAGCCTTTTCGCTGTGTTATTGACACTGGTAGTCAGGCTCATTTCATTTCAGAACGTGCAGCAGACAGTCTAGGACTTGACAAACGCATGACCTCACGCCAGGTTCGTGGTGTAGGTCACTCGTCAGCCCCCATTTCTGGAGCTGTTCAACTTCAGATAGGTATTAACGGTCAAGCGGCTTTCAATGTTGAAGCGTTGACCATACCTAACATTTGCGGAAACATGCCTAGCGTCAGGCTCAACAAATCGTCTTGGCTTCATATTCGTGGTCTCAATCTGGCGGATCCAGATTGTGACAAACCTGGTCCAATTGACATTCTTCTAGGTGCTGAGATCTTCCCTTTTCTGATTCTTCCAGGAAGTGTGAGCGGAGGACCGAAGCAACCATCGGCCTTAAACTCAGTGTTCGGATGGCTTCTTCTAGGAAGTGTCGGCGAACCGCAGGCTGAATCAAGTTCCAATTCGTTTTTCGTTACAGACGACCAGCTTTCGCAGGAAGTCAAGAAGTTCTGGGAATTAGACAATCTTCCAAGCGTCCCCAAGTTGAGTGAAGCAGATCAACGTTGCGAGCAACTCTATTGTGACACAACGACTCGTGACTCAACTGGACGCTATAGTGTTGCTTTGCCCTTCGTAGAGGACAAAGATCCGTCGTTTCCAGGTTCACGAGAGTCCGCTCTTCGGCGTTTTCATTCGTTGGAACGTAAACTTTCCACAGATCAGGTTCTCCTAGAACAATACTCGAGTTTCATGGCTGAGTATATTCAGTGCGGCCACATGAGTCGTGTGCCCACTAAAGATTTGCAGAAAGGAAAGTATTACATCCCTCATTTTTGCGTTCTTCGTCCTGACAGCGTCAGTACGAAGCTTCGTGCCGTCTTTGATGCGTCAAATCGTGACGCAGTCACTGGCGTATCGCTCAACGAAACCTTACTCGTCGGTCCAAAGTTACAGGCTAACATTTTGGAAATTCTTCTTAGGTTTCGCTCCCATTCTGTTGTGTTCTCAGCTGACGTGCGCCAAATGTACCGTCAGATACTCGTTCACGATGAACATCGTGATTTTCAAAGAATCTTCTGGAGATTTCATCCAACCCAACCCATGTTGGAATATCGACTGAACACTGTGACCTACGGCGTCTCTTCATCACCTTTTCTTGCTTGTCGTACCGTCAAACAGCTCGCTGCGGATGAAGGTCGTGACCTTCCTCTCGGCAAATCCGTCTTAACGACTGACGTGTACATCGATGACGTTGTCACAGGATGTTCTAATTTCAACCAGGCCGTCCAAACTAAGTCGGAAGTAACGGAGCTTCTAAAACGTGGTCACATGGAGCTGCGCAAATGGGCCAGCAATGACCCTAGACTGCTGTCTGATCTTCCTCCTGAGCATTGCCTTACAGATAACGTCTCCATGGACGTTGAGAAGTCGAATACTCTCAAGATTCTAGGTTTAAAGTGGGAACCAAATTCTGATCATTTCTTGTTTGAAGTCAAGCCTCAAGATCGTGTTTGCAGCAAACGAAATATTCTCAGCGAACTCGCAAGGATCTACGACCCACTCGGTTTTCTGTCGCCGTTAACTTTCTTCGCGAAGTATCTAGTTCAAAAATTGTGGGTTCTTGGAATTTCTTGGGATGCTGATCCTCCTGAAGACATCAAACGACTATGGAGTCGCTACACCGAAGAACTGCCCGTCATTCAGAATCTCCGAATTCCGCGTTATCTCTCCGTGTCAGAAGTCAAATCGTGTGAACTTCATGGGTTTGCCGACAGTTCTCAACGTGGATTCGCTGGTGTGGTATTCCTACGAGTCATCGACCCGGATGATAACATTAAGGTCTTTTTTGTGTTATCAAAAGCTAGGGTAGCTCCAATCAAAGTTGTGTCCCTACCAAGACTTGAGCTTTGTGCTGCCGTTCTTCTGGCAGACTTACTCAAATTCGTCAGCGAGGTTTATCAACCTCTTCTGCCCATCTCAGCAATAGTCGCGTGGTCAGATTCGACTGTCGCGCTCTCGTGGATTCGATCGTCTTCTTCACGTTGGAAAACATTCGTAGCAAACCGTGTCAGCCATATTCAGGATGCGGTTCCTGGCGCACAATGGCGCCATGTAAAATCGGAGGACAATTCCGCGGATATCGCCTCTCGTGGTCAGACACCGGCGGAACTTGTCAATAATTCGTTATGGTGGGCGGGGCCTAGTTGGCTCTCTCAAGCCGTTCAGTCGTGGCCTTCCTCAGTTTCAGATCCTCCTGAAGAAGAACTTCGTGCAGAGGAGAAGGTACAGGTTCTCCTTACGAGTGATATTCCTGCACATCCCATCGATTACTTGCTGTCTCGTTACTCGTCAGTTCGCAAAATCCAACGTATTGTCGGCTTATGGCTTCGCTATATTAATAATCTTCGCTGTAAACTTAATCGCCGTTCTGATCATCCCTTGACTCGTGCAGAACTTCACAACGCGTTATTAATAATAGTGAAACGTACTCAGTTCCTTCATTTTAATGAAGACATCAAGCGATTACAGGAACGCAAGCTTCTTTCAAAACCAATGCGTAAGCTTAATCCATTCATTGACGGCCTGGGTGTTCTCAGGGTGGGCGGTAGGCTGTCAAGATCTGGACTAGAATACAGCCACAAACATCCCGCATTGCTCCCGAGACAGGCTCCACTAACTTATATGATCATAGACGCGCTTCATCGTGAAAATTGTCACCCTGGAATCAATACGTTACATTATTTAGTTAGTCAGCAATTTTGGATTTTATCAGCTAAACGTGCTATCCGACACCGTGTTTCAAAATGTTTGAAATGTTTCAAAACAAATCCTACTCCTCTCGAACCGTTTATGAGTGATTTGCCTGCAGTTCGTGTGAATCAAGTAAAACCTTTCAGTATCGTAGGCGTGGACTACGGAGGTCCTTTTCGAGTAAAATCAGGCAAGCATCGCGGTGCCAAGATTAGCAAGGCTTATCTTTGCCTTTTCGTTTGCTTTACGACTAAAGCAGTACACTTAGAAGTAGCTACTGATTTGACGTCAGAATCATTTATCGCCGCACTTCGACGCTTCGTCGGTCGTCGTGGACGAGTCCAGACGATTTATTCCGATAGAGGAACCAACTTCGTTGGTGCTCAGCGTGAGCTTTCCTCGTTCATGCAGAAAGCTGCTCATACTGAAACTATTGAATTCAAGTTTAATCCCCCCTCCAGCCCACATTTTGGTGGCGTGTGGGAGATTCAAATTAAAGCGGCAAAATCAACCTTGTATCGCGTCATCAACAATCAATCGTTGACGTTAGATGAACTCATTACATTATTCGTGCAAATCGAAGCAATGCTCAATTCCCGGCCCCTTTATCCGATAAGTACCTGTGCAAATGACATGACAGTGCTTTCGCCAGGTATGTTTCTGACTTTAGAGCCACTGACCGCGGTTCCCGATGAGGATCTTACCTCTGTCAACATTACTCGTTTAGGACGGTGGCAACTCATTCAACGTTTTCAACAAGATTTTTGGAAGCGTTGGAAGAATGAGTATTTGCATTCGTTAACTCAAAGGGCCAAATGGACTAAGTCTTCGCAACCCCTGGAAATCGGTTCCGTGGTTGTCATCAAATCGGAAACTCCGCCCCTCCATTGGCCTTTAGCTCGTGTAGAACGGTTGCACAGCGGACCAGATGGAGTAGTACGCATCGCGGACCTACGTTTACCTAATGGTTCTTTTCTAACTCGACCGCTGGCAAAGATCTGTCCTTTGCCAAACAATACGGATTAGAATAGGTAGAACGTTAGTTTTCTCATTAGTTAAGTTAGTATTAATCCAAACAATAAGTTTACTATTCAGTTATATATCGTTGTTCATATACTTGGATAGGTATCGTGCCTTATGTAGGCTTCATAGTACAGTAAACAGTCAGCACGCTCGGGCATAACTCCCTTTTGTTGTAATTAATTCGCTACGTTGCCCTAAGCATATCGTTTTATAGTTAAATATTCGTACCATACCGTTCAAAGTATTCTTGAAAATACAACTCTATGTATTTTGGTGGGCGGTATGTTTCGTCATCGTATTCTTAATTCAAAAAGCACCCTATGTTTCTCGTAATCGTTCCCAGGCGTTTGTGATTAGTACATATTCACTGATGTAAATATTGACAAGCGTGATGGTAAGCGCAAGCAGTCTTCCTAGGGTGGCATAGGGACCCAAGAAGAAGCATCATCACACCAATCGATAAACCTATAATCGATTCTACGCTAATAAGTCGTGTGCGCTTGTTATCTGTGGTCAAGCGCATCCCTAGTCTTACAAGAGAACTTTGAATGGCGGCGCGTCGCTCCGACCAACTTAAAACTAATAAATACAATTTAACGTGTCTACTGTGTTGTGTCACAAATAAAAAGAACTGCTTAAGTGTGTGCATATCAAGGACTCAAAGATCGAACTGGGAATCAAAGGTAAGGCTGCTTTTATTGTCTTATATTTTGATCAGTCTAATGTCTACCACAAACGCTTGGTAATTCAAATACGAATTGCCATCCCTTATGTTATTTAAAGAAGTAACCCTTCTCGTAACACCTACTATACCAGATTAAGGTTTCTTACCCTTTCTTAAGGATTCAACGAAAAAAAATTGATTTAAAGGTTAAATATTCATTAAGAGCATACATTTTCATACCCACCGAACACTCCGTAAACAAACTACGATCGAACGTGCATCAATTATTTTATCAATATACTACAGAGTCTCTCATTGTATCTGTATTAAGATTACCTTCAATAATTTAAAAGACAAAGACGACACCATCCTAATTAAAAACACTAACTAAAACCTTCTCATATATGTACTTACAATGTCTCATAAGCATCCTTTGGGACCTTGTCACATTCACATCAGCAAATATCTTATATACAGTATCACATCAAAACTCAATTCCATTAAAATGCAACAGTCCCAAAGCTAGTGAACTTCAAGCGTGGAAAGAGAGTACCCAGGAGTGTAACTAAGTTAAATCTGCTAACTGCACTTAAAACAGGGAGAGTTCACGGTAAATATCTGAGTAATGAACTTTACGACTCAGTTATTGAGTTTGTATTCTGCGAAGATTGTTCTTTTCAACTCCCTATGGGATATTGGTTGAAAGTTTGACACCTGGATTGACGTGTGTCTAATGTTTTAACTACGAAATTGAGAAGTTAGTGGAATTGTATGTGACGTATTTTCTGTGGATAGCTATTGTCACTTAACTTGCAGATATTTCGACATTACAATAATTTGTGTTGGTGTAATCCTTGGGTTATACTTTTTGTATTGACTAAGTGGATAAATGGATACTTAAAAATACTAAAAGTAGAAACCTCATTATGGAAAACGTTTATTCCTTATCTGCCATTCCGCAGTCTGCTAAAAAAGGCTTAAGAGAAACTTTTCAATTAAAACCGATTTTAGTAATTATTTTCAAATGTCCTTTTGGTCTTGTTTTACTTTCAAATGTCTCAATTAAAAAGCTTTCCGTTACGCACCTAAACTCCTGATGTGACTTTTAAAGAGATTGATGAAATAGGTATTGGCTTTGAATCGCTGTGGCTATTGAGGTTTACACTTTTGTCCTGAAATTCCTGTAACAAATAGAGCAGAGAAACAAGACGAAGTAGCCATAGAGCAAGTATGTGCAAGCAATGCGTAGAATGTAGATGATCTCTTAAGACATTCAAGATTCTTGCATTCTATTGCACTGGCCGGGTCACGACTAGTAATCTCACTTAATAGAAACGATGTCTTACTGCCGCACTGAGATACGTCCATTAAATCGATATTTAACTAATTGACGTATTTTTATACATTACTGTGAAAACCCTCGCCTCGGTGGTCTAGTGGTATGTGCACTCGCCTGTCAAGACTGAGGTCCCGGGTTCAATTCCCAGGTCGAGCGAAAACATGTTTCCTACTTTTCAAACATGGCTCGGGTTTGAGATCACCAACCCGCATTAGGCAAGCGTGCTGATTACGCCTGAAACCTCCTCACTGTACTGATATCTTCAGTGAGACGAGAGGCCTTTGCCCAACAGTGGGACATTACAGGCTAATACTTACTTACTTTACTGTGAAAATGCCTCATTCGATATTTACTAAGGAAGCATTTGACGTCTTTGAATACGGGCGTGAATTCTGAATCTAAATTAATTCCGTTTATTCGTCTCAGTGGGCATTTCAGGATAAAATATAGGTATCTTCAGTCAGAACCCATATATATTAATGACTACCCGCACCCCGCGGTTTCACCAGCTTTGAACCGTTAACGCGGGAATTTTGCGATAAAAAGTAGCCTATGTCCTTTCTCAGGCTCTCGACTAACTGTGTACCAAGTTTCATTCAGATCGGTTCCGTAGTTTTGGCGACATATAGACAGACAGAGTTACTTTCGCATTTATACTATTAGGTACGTAGTAGGATTACGAACGGTTAAAATAATAATCTCCAATGTTTCCTTCAATATTAAGTTCCTCTTTGAGCCGGACAAAATTCATGACTACAAAGACGTTGAAACCCTAGAAACCGCTTTGTTTTAACTTATTCTCTTGTCAAGACAAGCTTCATTTCGCTCTTTTGAAAAGGACCGTCTTACAAATCCATTGGAATGTATACGAGTGTAAAATGACTGGTCCTAGAAATGAGTATTGTTGGCCAAATTGGCTGAGAGTCTGAGAGATGACTGCCATAAGTTGAAAAGAGATAACTATAGTCTTTTGTTGCACCTTTTATTAAACTGCCGGTAAGTGCAAGCGAGATAGAAAATTATTCTGAGCCCAACTACTCAAGTTGGTAATGAGCAAACCACAATGACATTTGGAGATGCCACATTCGCCGACCCGACACGACATAAAATCATTGACAGGCTCATAAAATCATAATAGTAAAATAATGAGAAGAATCAATCGATACTCAAAACCATTTGTATTAATGCCCCCAAATGCTAAGTATTTAAGTACTTTTGCCTAATGCAGTTGCCGATTATATTTTACTTCGGTCGTCAAAAGTTATCTTCCCACTAAGTTATCCGTCACAGTTGTCCGTCCACTTTATTATTTGACAGCTGCAGTCGTTCGCCGAATGCGGTCAACTATTCTAAACAGCGCAGCAGTCACCGCATGTTTGATGCAGCAAACGGCTTATTAAAATATCCCAACCAGTCTGTTGAACTATTTTTTAATTAGTTATAACTTACATTATACATAATATTCCTGTAAAATATCATAGAGATTCTTGTACATACACAGTGGCACGTTATCCCGGTTACTTTCTACGGATATAATGGAATAGTAGCCAAAATCGCCTAAAATCTTCATCACGGAATGCTCATTGAAACAAAAAAGTGATCGCTAATGGTTCTACTATCTAGAGATAACAAGTATCTATAAATACTCGTTACTCAAACCTAGTAATCTAAAATGTATGACAGTCATTTCTCAGAACCAGTTTCCTTCATTCACCTCACCTTTATTTACCATTCTATCAAAGAACTTCTCTAGATATCTTTATTTATTACCCCATCACTTAAGTACACTATAAACAATTGCATTTAGAACTAGAATCGTTTGTTTATGCCTCAGTTTATTTACGTTTCTAGACCTTAACTATTAATTGACTACAAATATGGATTTAAATGTCATTTGATCGTCTTTTGTTTTATTCACATAATTTAACCCCTGAAAAGCTATAATTAATCACTACATAGTATAAAACAAAGTCACTCTTCGCTGTCTGTCCCTATGTATGCTTAGATCTTTAAACTACGCAACGGATTTTGATGCACTTTTTTAAATAGATAGAGTTCAAGAGGAAGGTTTATAATGTATAAAAATTCCCTAAATTTCCACGGGAACGGGCGCAACGCGAGTAAAACCGCGGGGCGTTTATTAATAGCTTATTAATTATTATTAAATACATTTGTTGAATGTATGAATCTAATCTGTAGGTAAGCCGATTTTTTAAGTTACTTTCTATTATAGTATATTAATATAATGATAGTATAATAGAATTAATAAAGAAATTTGTAATCCATTACATTAAACATCTCCAAATGGCCTCTACGAGTTGGATCTGTATCCCCTCGCATGCCTCTCAAAAGATCAGGCTCATCCCAAGATACTAAGGAAAAACACTGTGTTAATACTAATTTAAAACAATCATTCAATATTAGTTATGAGTTAACTTCATAAAAACTTATTTAAATATTTATTTTACCGACATTCTTGCAGTAATTACAAGAGTACAAGAATTAAGAAGAGTTCTTAACAGCATCTTTAAACCCAAACAACATTTGGAAACACTCTCCAATAAATGCCCGGAAATTTGAAAAAAGAAAAATAAAAGAATTCAAATTAATGTTTTTTCTTCCATTCGTTTTTCAAATATTATCTAAAAACGTTTTGATTGGTCCGAAATAATCGATGTATGTGTGGGATAATGTTTCCCTCCAGTAAATTTTTCTCGGAATATATTTTACATTTTGTTGGTATAATGGAATGGAATATTTTCATAAAATTGAATATTGATGATGAGTATTATTTTTGTCATATAGTTATTATTTTTTCTTAAATATTCGCAATAGAAGTAAAAATGAAAAAGTTCACTAGCTTTTTAAACATTTTTATTACCGCCTACGCGAAAAAGAGTAGTATGTATTTTACTTTAGTTATTTTCATAAAAATAAATTCATTCATTTCATAATTGCTGTAATTAAAACGTAAAGCGTTATTAGCCTGGAATGACCCACTGCTGGGCAAAGACCCACATCTCACTGTAGATGTAAGTGTAGTGAGGAGGAAATTATATAAACCAATATATATAAAATAATAAATAATAATATATATAAACTCAGTTACGACTTTTTACTTACACACTCAAATATCATAACCTATACCGCCCTCTTTTCAAAATCATGTCCAAAAAGGTATACTCCGATAAGTGGTTTTTGTCACGAATTTGTCACCAGGGTCATTCCGACCCCGAAGGGCCCGTCAAGAGCCCGCCTTGATCTGTGAAGTGTCACTTTCCGTGTCAATAATAATGTAGGGCCTAGGAAGGGCCCCGGGTTCTGTCTCGGTCACGCTTTAGATACTTACTTTAAGGTTACATTCAGTAGGGTTTATATTTATGCCCTGCTATTACAACTGTAGGAGAAGTTGCTTAGTATGTACTTAGATCTTAATTAGGGTTTGTAATGTCTAGTCTAGCCTAAATCTAGTAATTATACTAAGACTTTGATTATTTACTCATTAATGTGGTAAATATGTTCCCACTGGTTTTTTATAACATATTATTTAATTTTAACATGAAAATTAATACATAAAACAATATATAAAAAAACTAATCAGAACTATACTTTCCTAATTAAAAAGTTTCAAATAATAACAGAAATGACAAAAACACAAGCCACATCAACATAACGTACAACATCAAAACAAACAAATGCATCAATGATTATAATCAAATTACAGTTATTAGAATCATTACACCAACACCAAAATGTGCGTAGGAAAATTAACCCAACAATCTACAGAATGTTCTTATCACAAATTGAACCGTAAAAGACCTTTAGAACACCCCACATAAGTTAACACGAGGACTCTTAAGTTTTACGTGGAATGTAAGCAATTCAAATTATGAATTTTTGATATGTGATTCAAATGAGGTACTTATCAAAAAGTGATTCGATAAGGGATACACGCTATACCTACGAGTACACGAGACATCTTCAGTGCTATCTTGACCACGGAGGCGAACGCACGCCCGGTACGGTTAACTCGCGACGATCCATTCGGAATTTAAATAACGTTAAATATCGTTCTAAACTTGAATTAAAACTGTTCCACAATAATAAAACGTTAGTAATACAGTGAAGTGAATTTAAGTGAGTGTTTTTCAGCTTTAAAGGTAGCTTTACAACGATTTCCTGAAAGTTTTCTTCGCGGTAAGTTTTGAAGTGTTAAGTGGTATAATTTTCTTAGATGTATACATGTTGTAGTGGTGTTGATCGTTATCTGTGACCCCGGCATTGGACCGATTGAGTTGTTTGTTCAATTTGTTAATGGCGAGATGAATAGTCGCATCAAACGGATAAGGACGTGTGAAATAATACATTACGTAGTACATCAATGTGTTATATTGTAAAGTTGGAATTTGATTAAAATATGCGTACAGTCGACGTCATTATGTGTTTACACATTTTCACCTTTAATCACTTAAGTAAGGTGACATTTTTTTAAACATTTATTGACGTCATATCGACTGTAAAATAATAAAAAATCTACGCTACTCAAACGCAATATTCGCATGTGTGTTGCATCTATTATGTGAAAGTTTCATGATGTGAAGTCCGTTATTCGGATACTTCGCTTAATTTGCGGGATCTATAGATCAGGATACTGCTTCGAAATTCAAATAATTTAAATAGTAATAATATACGTAGTAAACCATAGAGGGTGTCATAGACATTGACTGTGACTCACATTTTTTCAAGAAGTATTAATCTGTAATATCCCACTGCTGGGCAAAGGCCTCTCATCTCACTGAAGATATCAGTACAGTGAGGGGAATTTGGCGTAATCACCACGCTTGCCTAAGGCGGGTTGGTGCTATCAAACTCGAGCCATGTTTGAAAAGTGGGAAACATGTTTTCGGTCGACCCGGGAATTGAACTAGAAATATATTTTTTAAATAACGAACACGGAATTTTAGTGTAAGAGCTAACTGTTCAATATCGCAGTATACATTAGTTAGTTAGATTTCATATTACAAGCTTAGAACTTAGTTTGGGTGTTATTAACCGTGAGTGAATTTGTACGGGTATATTTTTAATTTTTTTTATTTTAAATTATACAAAATATATGCAGTAATACAAAGTACACTCGGCGTCTTAATTTTCTCATATACCTACTGTTTCTGTGTTCCGTGTGAACTTTGCTTGTGACACCTTACATTTATAACAATTAGACCAGATGACTGGATAAAAGCATTTGGAAGTGAGTTTGCAAAATACAAGGATCGTGTAATGTATCTAGTTTTTAATTCAGAGTAGCTTGAAGACAGCTTGAAGCTAGCACTCGTTGCTATTATGTAGAATTATGTTGGTTCACTTTTGAACATTGAATTTCGCGCAGAGGCTCTTATACTATTTAGACATCAAATTGCACAGCGAACTCCTCGCATCGCCTCTTCTACTATTTGGTCATTAAATTCTGTACACTTGTAATTTATTAAGTATCACTACATAATTTATAAAACAAAGTCGCTTTCCGCTGTCTGCCTGTTCCTAAGTATGCTTAGATATTGAAAACTACGCAACGGATTTTAACGCGGTTTTTTTAAATAGAGTGATTCAAGAGGAAGCTTTATAAGAAAAAAAATCCCGAAATTCCCACGGGAACGGGCACAACGCGGGTAAAACCGCGGGGCGCTGCTAGTTTAATATAAAACTATTTTATTGCGACTTTTTACAATATCTGACATTGATTTAGCAATATGTATCATTGTGTACGCTTACCTTTACACTTCAATACATCATTCCGAATCTATCATTTCATACATTAGATTATACCAACAATATTTTCTGTAGATATGTAAACGTTATTTTTTCTATTACCGTTCCATCCTAAATGTGAACGTAACGGTTTATTTGCAACGAAAATTTCCTGGTGTAATGTGTACAAATGTGATACATTTTTATAAGGGTAGATTTTTTGGTGTTAACGACCTATTTGATGTAATGGCCCACCTTTGGGGGCGAAGGCCTATTGGTTTTGTTATGGTACAGTAATTTTTTGTAAAACGGAATAAATTATTTTTATTTTACATCCAATAGTAAACAAAGTATAATAGAATTATCTCTTTCTATTTTATTCATTCAAAACCGAAAGAGGAAGTTCTCAATTCGACGTCTATGTATATTTTTATTGCATATACTATTATAATGTTAATAGGTACTGAGTAACCTTTAGTAAGAGCTATCGATCCCAATTAAAATCCATATTTCACTATAATATGGAAAGAAAACTTTCGGAACGGACAAAAACTATGTACTTGTATTGTTTAATGCTACGGCTACACTGTCGCGCAATAATTCCTGTTCCGTTGTCGCGATAAAAACTTCGTGTTCGATCTATGACGAAGTGCTTGGCCACATATTCACTACGTCGCGATAATCAAGAACGTCGCGATAATTCATTTCGCGGGAAACATGGAAGAGGCGGTTGCGCTGTGTCACATGGCGGCTAATAATTATAAACTACATCTTTATTACTTGAACAAAATAAAAAGGTTAAAAAAGAGGAATAAAAGGCGATGGTTCATAATTTTGTATGAATAATAATATTTTCTCATTAGGTACTCCAATCCATGACAAGTTCACTGAAAATGTTTAGTTTTTTGTTTAATTGAAACACGTTCAAACCGCTCGGAGTCTCGCAGTCAACTAAAGCGCGTTATGTGTAGCCAACCGCACGAACTTTGTCGCGACAAAACCCTTTGATGTGCGGCAATTTACCGACAACGGCGCGAAGGGCATTCGTATTCGCGAAGATGATTCGCGATAGGACGAAAACTTTGGCCAGACGTGTCGCGACAACACAAATCTTCGCGTTATCGCGATAGTGTGGCCCCAGCATAACAAATAACTAATTGAATAATATACCCTAGGTAAAACGCAACATATACATATTGCGGTTGCAGGCCGGGTGCGGATCGCGTGACGTTGTATTCCTTGTATTTGTTGAAAGGTGTCACGTTGCGGGCTCGCGCTGCTTAAAACCGCACGTTTCAACCCGCAACCGCACCCCCTAGTAACATCGAGAAACATCTTAGTCCAATAATAGTTAAAATTAAATGACATACCTACTTACGTTAAGGGTCATTCGATAGTTAACGTTTCATTTAACAAAACAATAGAACATCGCTTCTATATTCAAATGCAAAATATTCTAATAAGTCGGCGCTACTACTTCTAGTAATGGATATCTTCCTTAACCGTATTGAAACATTGCTATAATATCTACATTGTGTAGGAATAATTTATTGATTATGTATCAATTAGTTAAATTAACGGTCGCGGTCGGGTGCGGTTACGATAGTTTTATTTATGAGTTTTAAAACAGTATGGATTGAGTAGCGTTTGCAAGGCCGATGTTTGTATTATAAGAGTCTTTTAAAATATTTGAATAAGTTAATGAGATTTATACATGAAACACGTATATTTTATAACTAGCAGCGCCCCGCGGTTTTACCCGCGTTGTACCCGTTCCCGTAGGAATTTCGGGATGAAAAATAGCCTATAACCTTCCCGTTGAATGTGGCTATCTATTACAAAAAGAATTATTCAAATCGGTTCAGTAGTTTCTGAGATTAGCGCGTTTAAACAAACAAACAAACAAACAAAACAAACTCTTCAGCTTTATAATATTAGTATAGATGTAGATTGTTTCAAAACTAAAAAAAAATACCATAGTAAGTAAGTTCGAGTAGGTTAGTGGCCAACCCTGGTATCGGAGTTTTTAGACCGCCTGAAGGCCTCTGACATGGTCTAACGATTGAAACAACCGGGACCGACAATTTAACGTGCCCTCCGAAGCGCAATATACAGTGCAAACATCAATTTACTACAGTATTTGTTAACTGTACAAAACTTCTTTAGTTAACTAAAATGAGCCAAATTAGCAAAAAAAGTTACGTATAGAACAAGGCGATGACTGTTGCGGTCAACGCATACTGAATATAGAATACGGTAGTCGCACGAATTCGGTAAGCGACCACTCGTCATCGTATAGTCCTAAGCCGTGGAACACTCAAACAAGTTCACTCTTCTATATCGTTCAAAACAATTGAACAACAATATAATCGGTATTTGTATGAAATAAATAGAAAGTTTATAAGTATATAACCTCTTTGGAATTCCGAATAAGTTGGAACCGAACAAGTATTCCATCACAACTGGAATGTAAGCAGATGTAGGGGAGTTTTCCTTCAAGTAAACAACTAAGTTATTCACAGAAAGTTTTACCAATACCACAATATGATATGCTGTCAATAGGAGAAACTTTTGTGATATTGGCTTGCCATAACTCTTTCGATTATACTACTAACCTGACCACTATAATACCCTTTTGTTTCAATCTGCTTGCTACAAGTCCATTTCGTTTTGAAAGTAAACTAGTTATGTCCCGCGGCTTCACCCGTTTCCGTGGGAATTTCAAGAGTTTTATTACTTATGATCCTGTTCCAGACCAAGAAAAATAAAATAAAAAAGATTCGATTAAATCATTTATAAATTTGTCCGGGTATTTAAATGTTATTAATATTATGATAACTATACATACGACTACTTACTTCTTCTTCTTCTTCTTATCGAGTGGATGGTCAACCTGACCAATATATTCAACTACTTACTTGAATATATTGTTCAATAATAAAAAGAAGATTTATGGCTACATATGGTATTTTTTATTGTTACGTTTGACGTACGTAATACGGTTTGTGATACTGTGAATCCTCGTTCGTGGACTGGATTTATAGCTAAATATTAAATATTCATCACTTAACAAGCTCCTAGGCAAACGTTTGTACAAATATTTGTAATAAACCAAACTTTATGCAAATTTTAGTGGATGAGAGCCTACGCAGATCGTAGTTTAGACAGTGTTAGGCTGTCTTTTGGTCTTTAAAGAATTATACAGGAGCTTCGAAAGAAAAGGCGTCATACTGACTTTTTCGTCCATCACAGACCAAAGTATTGTACCAATAACTTAGTCAGTCTTCAAGATTGAAACAACTAAACAGACAAACTTGACTGCATCAAACCAGGAAGTATAAATACTATCTCAACAATAGTTTGCAATGGCCGTCCAATTTTAGACCATCAAAACGCATCTCAAATTTCGATCTAATAGATAGGAATAGATACGAGTGTTAATTGAAATTGCTCTCCAAAGTTGCTCATTTAAAAGACTTATTTGCGAAATTCTGATAAATTTCACCTACGCTTTAATGGTAAATGGAAACGCTAAATATCGCACAATAAACGCGTAGGTTGCGTATAATTTACGTCAACACATTTATAATATACTAGCCGCGCCCCGCGGTGTTACCCGCGTTGTACACGTTCCCGCGGGAATTTCGGGATAAAATGTATCCCATGTGTTATTCTGATGTATAACCTATATTACTGTAAAGTTTCATCCAAATCCGTTCAGTAGTTTTTGCGTGAAAGAGCAACAAACATCCATACATCCATACATACAAACTTTCGCATTTATAATATTAGTAGGATTTTATTTGGAAAACGTTCATTTATTAATTAAAATGACTATTCATTATTCACTAAAAGAGCATTCTTAATTAAGGCATATCCAAAGTAAAAACAATTTTATTAATAGTAGGCAATCATGTAATAGTCCAACTATTCTATCAAAAGGAACAATTCAAAATGGGTATAATAAAACTCGATGTTTATCGGAATAAAGAATGTCCAAAGCCCAAATGCAATACTAAACTTGGCATCGCTATCAAAAGTGATGGAAAAGAGTCATATCCAACCCTCGACATTGAACTACTAAAAAGAAAAACACTTTGTAGCCTCTAATACCATGACCATTAGATACAAATTCGCTCTAACATTGTATAAAATGTGAGTTTCGAGTGGGCAGTACAATACACTGTAGGTATATTGACTATAGCGTGATAAAGCGGGGTATTCAGTAAGCAACATTGCCTCCGAATAGGTGTCGCTCAATTTGACATGAGATTTTGCACAACAATGCATGATATCGCGAAATGAGCGGGATGCCTTGCAATTTGACACGCCTTTTGTTTTCAGACGAACTTGGGCTACTAAAGTTGCATGTAAATAGTAGCTTAAAATTATCTTTGTTGAACCCATCTAGCTGAGTTAAGCTGAAGAATAATGTCCCAAATACACAACAACATTCACCTATTATGGCTGCCTATCTTATTTCAATTTACTTCAGGCCCAAATATCAGCTTTAATACCAGATTGTCCGCTGATTGCTAAGACCATGGATTTAATATCGATACTAATATTATAAAGCGGTATTGGTAATTTTGTTTTTTTTCTATATTGGGTCTAATCTTGAAAACTACCGGTCCGAATCGAATAATTATTTTTGTAACGAATAGCCACATTCAACGGGAAGGTTATAGGCTATATTTCATCCAAAAATTCTCACGGGAACGGACACAAGGCAGGTAAAACTGCGGGGCACTGCTAAAACAATACAAAGTCCTTGACTAACACCTAACATTTGACAGCTGCAGTCGCCGCATTCGACCAACTACCGTAATCTTTACACTGTACCTGTCAACGTATGTTGCATGCAGCGACGTACTGTAGTGCTAACGTTGCGAGGTGAATATGTTGCTTAAAGAGTACAATATATCGCTAAGAGCTGCCGGTACAAAGGTGTGGTTATTCCAATAAGTAACTTTATTGTATCGCCTCAGCCGGGAAGTGCTTGGTTTAACGAGTTCGGAGCACATTTTATGGCCATTTTTACGGGCCTTGTGGTTGACTGACTTGAATTACTCATCTAGTTGTCTAGGTAAAAGTGTTTTTGGATTGTTTTTGTCGTTTTTTACATCGAATTAGGGATAAAAAACATCTAACATGGCATGACACTTTAATAAGTTGAAAAATCCCATACAATTTCTATCTGGCTTTCTTTGTACTGAATCGCACTTATAATTAAGTTGGATGCTAAATTGGCTTAGAGATTTCAGGAACAGCTGATGGTTTCGTCTCTATCAAAACAAGATTGTTAGTTCCAACTAGAAGCCTTTTAAAAATGCGAGCCGTTTACAAAATCCCCCATCTCGTGCATGACTGAGCAAATCCTACTAATCTTATAAACGTGAACTTGTATTTTTTGGTTTGTCCTTTCACGGAAGAGTGGACTATCGAGATGATAGGATTGTTCGTGTTGCAAGCATTGGACCAAATTTTTTTGCATATAGTTTATGTACCCGAGAGTGATATAGGCAATTTCTTTTCCTGCAAAATTGTGGGTTCGAAAGTGGGTTTGTTTGGGTGGAAAAGTAGGTGAACAAAATATAAGAAATAAACTATTTTATCATGTACTAACCGCACCTCGCGGTTTTACCCGCGTTGTGGTGTTTGACTGGTTGCTCGTACAAATTTCGGGATAGCCTATAACTTTCCTCTAGAATGTAATATACCAAAAGTATTATTCGAATCGGAAAGGTATTGGCAGGGTCCCGAGATTAGCCCTAACAAACACCTATTTATAATATTAATGGATATAGATTAAGGTCTATTATCTATACTAATATTATAAAGCTGAAGAGTTTGTTTTGTTTGTTTGTTTGTTTAAACGCGCTAATCTCAGAAACTACTGAACCGATTTGAAAAATTCTTTTTGTAATGGATAGCCACATTCAACGGGAAGGTTATAGGCTACTTTTCATTCCGAAATTCCCACGGGAACGGGAACAACGCGGGTAATACCGCGGGGCGCTGCTAGTGTTGAATAATATGTGTTCTTTAGTACGTGTTAAGTTTTACATTTTTATCTTTTTGGTTAGACGCTAAAGTTTCTAAGTTCTTTCGCAACGCTTGACTAACCTACTGATAAATTACGATCCAGTTATAATGGTTGAACTAATCAACGGTTTTCGTACACAGGTCAAATATAATATTCTTTCCTAGGCTTCTAACGAGTAGGTACAAACAAATACAACTTGTAAATTGTCACATTACATGGAAGTTTGTAAACCCTTTGTCACAAATTGCTTTTAAAGTGTATTTCATACTATACTTTCAAACAAGACAACTCAACATGTTAAGTCACACAATTTATGTAACAGTAATATAGGAACGTGTCCTAGTTTCCCTACGGTAACAGGAGACTTCCTTTGAACGTATGAACTTATGATATTATCGTATGGAATTGTTAGGGTGAAATACTGACTATAAAAAGTCTATAAAAATAACAGCTTTATAACATTCTCGATTTTTTCTTGTTTACTTTTCATAGCTTTTTGTCCGCCTTTTGGGCAGCCATGTAAGAGGCCTTTACCTCTTACGTGGTCTAAAGATTGAAACAACCGGAACCGATAATTTAACGTGCTCTCTAAAGCAGGGTAGCGCTCAAATAGAAATGTCATCGGCCACCCATCCAAGTTAAGGCTGAGCTTCATGTATCTTAACTATAATATTGCAATGAACTAAATCACTTAGTCAAACTATAACACGTAATAGTTAGGTGTGTACCTCACATTATATTATCAGTATTTGGCACCTCACTTCAAAAATCTAGGTAAACTTTGCAAGACTCGTGTCTTCAATAGTCTACTACACGATTATAAACTCGCCGTAGAATCAACCTATTTGTTTTGGCAACAGTACAAAATGTTTAGATAAGATTGTTGAAAGTCAATTTCAATCCCATCTTAGAGCAAGAACATTATGATAAAAGCTTTTATAGAACCGTTTAAATAAACAATGTAATAGCAAAGCCGACTTGACACTGACTGGAACTATTTGGACCGAGAGTGCACTTGAATGGTTACTTGGACTAAACGCAAGATAGACACTTTTCATTGGCAAGTAAGTTTGAGGTTAGTGGCCAACACTGGTGTCAGAATTTTTTGACCGCATAAAGGCCTCGGCCATGGTTTAAAAATGGCCTTATTGGGAAAATAAAAAGCATGTCGAAAATAAATGGAACCTCGGTCAATATCGGGCAAATGAGCCATCAGCGAATCAGGACATCGGTCATTTGATAGGTCGGTGAAGACACACCGTTGTTTTTTATAAGAGTATATGCTTTGTAAGCAATCAAATAATACATTTGTATATTTTTCTAGATGTGCAAGAAATGTCATTAAAATGCAATCGCTTTACGAACTAAAACTAAGTTAGTGCATAAATATAAACGTGGTTATTAATTCGTTTACTGTCAGATGTTCAGCGAAAAATATTTGCAAAGAAATAAACGGGAGAAAAAAGTGATCACTCAGATTTCATTCATAAATCAAGATGGTGAAGGATTGAGATGGATTTATTTTAAAGGTAAAGATTTCAAGCGAAATCTTTAAAAATAACGCTATTTTGTAAATAATCCTTTGTTGGTTTATTTTAGTATGCCTTATCTTTTAATTTTTGAAGTACAAAAAGGCTAGAACAATCACTGTTATACAAATTACTATTGTTCTACGGAAGAAAATTTCCTTATTAGCTAAATGTATGGACGCGACCTGACCAAAACTGAAAAAGTACCGTACGCGCCCTCTATTGGATCGCAGGTGGAACCACCACGGGCGCGGAACGGCTCGTAAACTCGTAATTTTATGAAAAATTACACATATTTTGCTACCTCCAAACCAAAAGAAGACCAACTTTTCTTTTCAATGTCGATGTTCAAATAATTAACCAATTATGCTCATTATTTTCGCTAGTATCAATATACATTATGTATCAATACCTAGCAACGCTTAACGTGCTTCGGAGGGCACGTTAAGCCGTCGGTCCCGGTTAATTTCTACGGATAGTAGTCGTTACATGAGCCATGTCTGAGGACTTTGGCGGCTCAATAACTCTGACACCAGGATTGGTCAGGTTGACCATCCACCCGATGAAGAAGAAGAAGAAGCAACGCCCCGTATATTAATGTAATATATATTCTTTTGTGATAAAAAAGCTATTCGATTTAATTTGAAGCGGGAGAATTATATACGACCTTTTATTATTCTAAATTGAATTATCTAAAGATTGAATCCCTATAATCTGTTGGCGCGTTCCGTCTATTGCTTCGTTTCGACTCTTTAAATATCGGGGGCGGAGCTCAAGTGGTAGAGCGCTCGCTTTGCAAGCGAGAGGTACCGGGATCGATGCCCGGCGCCCCCAGTGTAGTCATCTCTCATAGTTTTTGTTTTTTTTTTAAATATTAATTTGGGGCAAATTGCACAAGTTCTTTCAAAACTATTTTGTTCATAAATAAGGCAAAGAAACAAAAGCAGTTAATTCAAAATTGTATTTTATGTTGCATCAAATAGAACATTATTTTAAACGTCATTTATTTTTTGTTTCGGGATGAAAATTAGCTTACAATACAACATTTCTCATGAATGTGGCTATTCGATACAAAAGTAATTATTCAAATTGATTTAGTAGTTCCTGAGATTAGCGTGTTCAAACAAACACAAAAATCAATCTCTTCAACCTTAAATATTAGTATAGATGAGAAGTGCTCGCTTAACCCAGGAAATCCATATTCCAGTTATAAACTGGTTTTAACAGAATTTGATTTGCAAATATAACTGGTTTTCTTCATTCAACATTATTATTATATCGGACTCTCTATGGTATATTAAATGGTATTTGAATATCCTAGTGGAACTTAATTGACAATAAACCGTTCAAAAACTGCTAGCGCAAGCAGGAGAGTCCTATTAATATTATAAATGCGAAAGTTTGTGACGATGTTTGTTTGTTACTTCACGAAAAAACTACTGGACGGATTTGGATGCAACTTTACAGTAATATAGGTTATACATCATAATGACACCTGGGATACAGTTTGTCCCAAAATTCCCTCAGGAATGGGTACAACGCGTGTGAAATCGTGAGGCGCGACTAGTTTTGTATATAATGAACGTCTGTGGGCGAGTTCTTAAGACACTCGGCGAGTAAGGTTGGATTGCAAATGGATTCTTAATTAGATTTAGCTTCTTAATATGTTAAAAAAAACAAATGACGATGATTTTAAATTGTGTTCTTTTTTAAATTATTGATTTAAGTCGCTTTTTAACATCTAGGTCATTGGCAACAATTCAAATTACAATAACAGTATAGTAAAATAACATTGGTGTGACTTAAATTAACATTCAAGTTATAACAATAACATCAGATACATTATGTTCTATTTCGTACAATATTAAATACAATTTTGAACAACGACCTTTCCTCAAACAGATTTAGGTACTAAATAGATTTTAAAGAACTTATGCAATCCACCCTTAGTATGCAAAGACAAGCACAACAAAACTCAGCTTAAAAATTGGCCGGCTTATAGATTCGCTCAAGCAAGGACGTTTGACATACTTGGATATGCAAAGGTCAGTCTACATTATAGAGAAACATACAACAAACAACCAATGTATAGACAGCGAATAAAGAAGTGTTAAAGTGCTTCGCTCTTCCGTGAGTATAGATGCGTCGTCGATCGACACTAGTTCGTAAGTATCTCATCTTGTTTCCGTTCTCATCATCAGTTGATCTAGAAGAGAGAATTCTTGGCCAAGACTATTTCCTGATACGCTGTCTTTTACAGTAAAGGGCGACATATCTTGCTTGTCGGCCTATAGACCTATGTATGTATAGTTAGGTAGTTTCGGTTTTGAAGGCACTCTGTCACTCTGTTGGTTTATCATTATTTTATCATGGACAAGCCGTTCCCTGCGGTGTTACCCGCGATTTACCCGTTCCCGAGGGATTTTGGGATGTAATGTATCACATGTGTTATTCTGATGTATGTATAACCTACTAGCAGCGCCCCGCGGTTTTACCCGCGTTGTGCCCGTTCCCGTGGGAATTTCGGGATCAAAAATAGCCTATAACCTTCCCGTTGAATGTGGCTATCTATAACAAAAAGAATTATTCAAATCGGACTGATAATTCCTGAGATAACCTCGAACATACAAACAATCAAACAAACAAACTTACAATTTTTACCTCTTTATATATTAGTATAGATATATTACTGTAAAGTTTCATCCAAATCCGTCCTACACCTTTTTATGCACCATCACAAACTTTCGCATTTATAATATTAAGATTGTCAGTGGTTGTATCTGTACGTAAAACTTAACATTACTAGCTTATGAGAAATATTGGGTGCTGAAACGATATCTACTGAATTTTAACTCCCGTAAGCAAATAAAATAAAATACAGCTACGTTGCTAAGGTAAGCTTATTTAAAGCAAGGCTCTGATGAAGTCACCCTAAGCATTTTCTGAGACACATTTTAAAGTACAGATTAAATAGTTGTAAGGTATATTTAGTCAAAAACTTATATATGTATCATAATAGTGATAACAAGAAGATAAATAATATTAATTAACAAAGAGCAAGAGTTGTTTGATAAGAAGTTATGTCACGAAATAAGTAATCAGTCTCCGAGGTTATATTTCATGACCTGCATTGGAACTGGGATCAATATACATTACTAGCAGTGCCCCGTGGTTTTACCCGCGTTGTGTCCGTTCCCGTGGGAATTTCGGGAATTTTTACACATATAAACCTTCCTCTTGAATCACTCTATCTATTAAAAAAACCGCGTCAAAATCCGCTCAGTAGTATTTGAGTTTATCGCGAACAGACAGACAGACGCGGCCGGGACTTTGTTTTATAATATATAGTGATATACCTATATTAGTGTGTATGTATATGTGTGATTAATCGTTTATTGTTATGCATTGTAAATTACTTATCAAATCAAACTGAGTTATTGTTTGCATGGTTTAGTAATATTTATTAAAATACCTAAACGATTTTACCTTTAGCGAGGTTTTACCCACTTTGTGCCCGTTCCCGTAGGAATTTCGGGATTGTTTATGCATATAAACCTTCCTCTTGAATCTCTCTATATATTTAATAAAACCGCATTAAAATCCGTTGCGTAGTTTTAAAGATCTAAGCATACATATAGGGGCAGACAGCGGAAAGCGAATTTGTTTTATAATAAGTAGTGATAATGTTTTGATGATATTTCTAAGCAGAAATATTTATTATTAACTGCTTCATATTAACTTTTTTCTTAGTATCATTTAAATTCATACCAACAAGTCCAATATTCCAACCAAAGACAATTTCATCTATTGAGGAAAAAGGTTTATTGATGGGATAAGAATGGAATGAAATTACTAAACCTTTTTGCTCCCCAGAAGAAATTGTTTTCGGCTGGAAATGAACCACATGTCCACACTCTCATAAAAATATATCATACTACGGAATACAACTACTTAGGAATAAGGGCCCAAACTGCGTTAAGCGTGCGCCCGTCGCGGTTTCATACAACAGTGAACCGTCGCGGACGCACGCGACGGGCGCACGCGACATTTCTCTTTTGTTTGAAGCCGCACGCGACGGGCGCACGCGACGGGCGCACGTGACGTTGGCAGTCGAGCTCACATACCATTAGACCACCGAGTAGTCACTAAAGAGAAAAGTTATAGAACTATTTTTATCCCGAAATTCACAAGTAGACAGGTATAATGCGGGAAAAAGCAGGACGATTTTTGATAAAATTTAAAATGTAATGCAAAGTGTACCAATGTATCCAATAAAGTAATTATTTTAGTATAAATAAATAGAATAACCACACATGTGGATGTTGATTTATTAAAACGAAAACCAATTTAGTATGCAAATATATAAATTGGCAATAACGTGATAGCATGTTATTATAATGAAATATATTGCTTAATTCTATTAACTAAGTATTTTATTCGACGGGGTCGATTTGGGAACTCCGTCTAGAGCAATATATTTATTACCTGAAAAAAATCGACTTTACTTTACAGTCGAGTAGATTAGTAGCCAACCATTACAATATTAGTGTTGGGAGTTTAAAAACGTTACCTTAACGCCTCCGACATTGTTTAACGACAATTTTACGTGTCCTCCGAAGCACCGTAGCGCTCAGATAGAAATGGATTGTAAAGCTACATATAAATAAAAGTCAAGGTAAAATACAAACCAGAGATGACAACCTGCTACTTCAAAGTTTTAGGCTAGTTTTGCAGATACATTAGATTTCTATAAATATTCATATAATTAAATAACGATAACATTTAACTGATACAATATGTGAAGACATAGTTGTTGGCGACGCCGCGCCGGGTCGGTGTCAATTATATAGTCTTACTAGCCGCGCCGCGCGGTGTTACCCGCGTTGTGCCCGTTCCCATTGGAATGTTGGGATGAAAAATAGCCTATAACCTTCCCGTTGAATGTGGCTATCTATTACAAAAAGAATTATTCAAATAAAACTGATAATTCCCGAGATTAGCTCGAACATACAAACAAACAAACTTAAAAAAAGCGGCCAAGTGCGAGTCGGACTCGCCCATGAAGGGTTCCGTAGCAGCGAGTAACATAATAAAGAAGTTCTTGAAATAAATGTTTTTTTATTTACATTTGAGTTATTGAATGAATAATCAGTATTTTTTTGCGGTTTACGATTTATGTCGTAAAAAAAAAACTACTAACTAGACCTCGTTCAAACCAATTTTCGGTGTTAGATTACATTGTTATGTACATCATATATTTTTTTTAGTTTTATCATTCTCTTATTTTAGAAGTTACAGGGGGGGGGGACACACATTTTACCACTTTGGAAGAGTCTCTCGCGCAAACTATTCAGTTTAGAAAAAAATGATATTAGAAACCTCAATACCATTTTTGAAGACCTACCCATAGATACCCCACACGTATGGGTTTGATGAAAAAAAAAATATTTTTTTCATTTCTATGTATGGGAGACCCCCCTAAAATTTTATTTTTTTTCTATTTTAGTGTGAAAATATTAATGCGGTTCACAGAATACATCTACACACTAAGTTTCAACAACATAGCTCTTATAGTTTCGGAGAAAAAAGGCTGTGACATACGGACAGACAGACGGACAGACGGACGGACAGACAGACAGACAGACAGACAGACATGACGAATCTATAAGGGTTCCGTTTTTGCCATTTGGCTACGGAACCCTAAAAACTTATCTCTTTATAATATTAGTATGGATAAAGTATTTGTGTATGTATATAATATCAGTGAGTTTAATTTCATAATACAAGCTCAGCGTTTACTTTAGGTCTAATTAACCGTGTGTGAATTTGTTCAGATATATTATATTATTATAATACATACGAGTACATAGAAGAGTTCTATTACATTGTACATGCTTCGTTTCAGATTACAACCAATTAATATCAGTCACGAAAGTTATGAACAAATTATATTCGGCACCCAACATAACCTCTAAATTGAATGATTATGATTAATAGCTATCTACAAATTATTATTGCCGTTTGGTCCCGCTTAGGGCTATATCGATTGATTTATTACTTCTAGCATTGATAACAATCAGAGCTGATTTAAAAGTCCAGTTATAATAATTATAACGAACGAGTATGTGTAATAGTATAACAAAATAATGCATAGTATTTAATCTTAATTATTTGATACACAGATAGGTTATTCAAAGATGTAGAACAATTTGCATCTATCAGTATTATATATTATTTGTATTCAGTTGTAGTTATAACTAGTTTTAAATTGATCTTGTTTATTGGAGATCATTTATTATGTTTAATTTCTCATTTAGTTGTACAGTCACGAGCATTAATTTGGGACCCACCTAAGGTTGAATATCGTGTATAATTTGGGACCCACCTAAGGTTGAATATCGTGTAGCAAATTTACGCTATTTAGAGCTAATATTTTATCGTAATATCAATGTCATATTGTTTACCATCGATAACTTTACGTTTCTATCAAACTAAAGTTTCGACCTTATTGCATTATGAATGTTCTAACAACATTTGATGGAAATGGGTCCCAAATTAACGCTCGTGACTGTACTATGTATGGATAAATGAATATACTAATCAAAGTTTTAATAAAGTAAGTTAGTGGCCAACCCTGGTGTCGGAGTTTTAAGACCGCCTAAAGGCCTCCGACATGATCTAACGATTGAAACAACCGGGACCGACATTTTAACGTGTCCTCTGCACTGCAGTCGCGCTCAGATAGTAATGCCACTATCGGCCGCCCATCAAGTAGGAGCCGAGCTGCAGGTTGCTTACCAATCGCAATGACCTTACATCGCTTAGTCAAACTAAGCCACGAGCGCTGAAATTGAAGTTAATAATCATAGTGGGCTGCCAATTGTGGTTGCAGGGTGACATTCCACCAAAAAATGCTAAGCTATAACGTTACTAAGATACTTTTGGTACATCAAACAAAGCATAGCAACATAAGTATCACAGCTCTGGTGTAAAAGTCGCTTGTGGAAAGACTCAAGTTGCCGACTTTTCTCGCCAACTGTAAATTATGTATACACTATAGATTCTTTTCTATGGTACACATTAAAAGTTTCAGCAAAATAGTATACATTACCCGCCTTATTAATAACCGCAGTGTAACTAAACCACTGTTACACTGTGTTTTGTCTCTTTTACTCTTCGGAAAATTGCGTATGTCAGAAGGTGACAAACCATAAGATAGCTAAAGTGTTCTTAATACGCGTTTAATTATGACATTATTGGTGTCAGTCTATTGAACATCCTTTTTTTAAATAACTCAAACAAAAACGTTCAAAAGAAAAAAGTCCAACACCAAATTAAATTAAGATTTTATCACATCCCTATCAATTCCCTATTCTCGTAAATCATTCAAAACGTGAAGGAAGGAAAGAAATCCCATTAAAGCATATTATGGCTCTGAAATCGTCCAATCTTTATGTCGAACTCCGAGGAATCATTTATATACTTATTGGCACACACTCGATCACAAAAAATAAGATCTGTCTCGATTTTTCCAACGAAATAAATATACTTAAAGGAAAGTTTATTTTTCTGTTATTGGATCGGTTATTAGAAGTCGATTATCAGTTTTTCTTCAACCTTCGTTGGTCAAAAGAAAAACAGATGTTTGAAGTTTTTTGTTATATTTATTACTACGAGTAGCAGCGGTCCGCGGTTTTACTCGCGTTGTGTCCGTTCCCATGGGAATTGATATTCAAATCTCTTTATTATATCAGATCAGTACAATAATTTCTAATACATTCATGATAGCGCCATAGACTCAAAAGAAGAAGAAGAATTTGTATACTGGCATAAACAAACCACTTTTCCAGCTTATCTCTACATCACCTTAAGGTGCCTGTCCACTGAAACGGAGCGAGGGTGCGGAGTGGAGACACGGAGAAATATCAACCAATGAGTTTGCATAAAATATCTGACCGGAGATTTTATTGATGTATCTACCTGTTATACTATTAAACTTTGAAATATATTTTAAAACGTTATGACGTAAATATTCGCATGAGTGTTCGTGGACCATAAATCATTATTTTAATACCACGAGAAGAAAGGTGACTTTTATGTCTTGATTCCGCGAAGAAACTTGGCAGAGCATTTTTATTATAAGACATGGTAGCTGCGTTGAGTCACAGATAACTTCCCTTAATCTACTGAGACGGAACATTGGTAAAATAGTTTGTATAAACGATAGTAAATGAATTTGAGGTTAAGCAACGTATAGGTCTGCTTCTACTTGGATTGGTGGACGAGTGTGATTTCTATCTGATTTTTTACCGACTCCGAAAATAACAATATTAGTTTATAATTACAATTATTATGACCGAAAGTATAAATAACTCATATGATTATATAGTAATTTTTTGCTTTTAGTTTTGAAGTTGTTTATAACGTATTTTTAAAATTTTAAGAAGACTCCCTATTTTTCTTCAAAGGGCTCCATTCTTTTTAGAAATCGTAATTTCTGAAACATATTTTTACATCTAAGGGTGCTTTCAAATTATGCGTTTCGTGTCGGACCGCTGCGGTGCCGAAGCCGTGCGTTTGTCGTATTGTGAACGTACGATCGTGTGTTTTCATACAAATCGAGCAGTGCGGCAACAGTGCGGCGTCGGTACCGCGAAATAATTTTAGTACGCACTGTTTCCGCACTGCTCGTTTTGTATGAAAACACACGATCGTACGTTCACAATACGACAAACGCACCGCTTCGGCACCGCAGCGGTCCGACACGAAACGCATAATTTGAAAGCACCCTAAACAGGGAAAGCAAAATTGTACCTATAGCTGCACAGTCAAGATTATGTAATACTTTAAGCTCTTTAAAGGGCTTTTTTCAGAAATGCGACTTACTGTATTACACAAAAATGTATAATTACAAGAAAACTTCAAACATGTTTTTCAGGAAAATAACGACTTCCTCATAAATTATGTATTTAAAACATAATTTCATACTTTTTCTAAATTGGATTTTTAATATTAACATAACTTTCTTTTCAAGTAGGTATTTTTACATTTATTTACACTTACAACATGTTTACGCATTTACATGAAATACATAAAGTTGCTATTAAATAGCTATCACATCAAATATATATCGGAAATAGGAAAATTCAACTTTATTGAGTTTCATTCCAATGATAACATTTTATGAGATGGAATGGATATAGATGAGTCGGTAGGCATTACCTTTTTCCTGAATGTAGTTATTATTATTTTTCCTTAACCTATTTCGTCCCACCGCTGGGCAAAATCTCGAACGAACGCTTCCAACACTCCAATATAGTAATTATTTATATAATGACAGTTCCAAAGATTACTGTCTTCAAACAAAAAATTTCTTCAGATTCATTTTAGTGCACCTAGGTCTCTTTAGGTATAAAAAGAGCAAACCCGCCAGACGTTTCTAGTTTCACAAATACTTCGTCTCACTTTATTATTACTTTTTAACACCCCAGACGACATTTTGTAAACATAATTTTCTGTAAATTTATGACTTTCAATAATGCGATTTATTTTCTTAGGAACAGAGTACATATTTGCATAGTAAATTATGCTGAGCAATAATTTACTATTTGTATGAGTTTGTAGACAGTTTATTCGTGTGTATAATTTCAGGCGTTCGGTGAAAGGTCGTTGACACAATTTGTATATTCAAATGCATAGAATAATAAAATAATACTATAGAACATATTACGTTGATACTTCGGTTGTGTATATTACCTGGTTACCGAAGTTAATTCGGCTCTCATAGAAACTTACGTATGAATCATAAAAAAAACTACAATAACTCCGACACCAGCGTTTAGCAGATACTTTAATTAATGCTTCCTTAGTTAATGCTGTTAGAACTAGCTTGCTTGCTTGTTTTCCTTTTTAGAAACATCTCGATGGAATTTATTGACGTATGTAGTTTTTAATTTACTGCTCACATTTTAAAATATAATTTTTATCATTATCTGGTATTTTCGTCCCACTTCTATCATTTGCGACCGGCTTAAACGGCTTAAACCGTTTTAAACGGTTTAAATTGTTATTAAAATACGAAATCATTTTTTATATTAAATCCTACTAATATTATAAATGCGAAAGTTTGTATGTATGGATGTATGGATGTTTGTTGCTCTTTCACGCAAAAACTACTGAACGGATTTGGATGAAACTTTACAGTAATATAGGTTATACATCAGAATAACACATGGGATACATTTTATCCCGAAATTCCCGCGGGAACGTGTACAACGCGGGTAACACCGCGGGGCGCGGCTAGTGATACATATGTTGAACATGTTATTACTTATTTAAACGGGAAATTACGTGTGTGTATTCTCTTATATACTCGACAGTTTCGACTACATACTAAGGTATGTAGTGTTATCGTTCTAACTCCTGAAGGTATGTGGATAAGGTAAGACCTTATCCACATACCTTCAGGAGTTAGAACGATCGGCCACCCCTGAGTAAGGGGTGAGACGCAGCATTTATTAACTAACTCTTTGCTTTGTTTAGCTCAACACAAACAGCCTTACAAGTTGAAAGCTATTCAATAACTCCACAGACATGTAAAACAAAGTTCTCTAACTTTATAGCTTCAAGAAATTCTTTGGCACAATATTTATCGGGAAAACATAAATACGAACAATGAATTTATTTTCAATTCATTGCGTTTTCTTTGAAAACTCGAAAGAAACCTAATTGTGTACACAAAGTGCCTTTTTGTATTATTTTCCTGGTTTTTCCTGATGATTTAAAGAAGTACGACTTATGTTAAATGTACAATTTTTATAGTTAAATGTAGTAAGTTTGCTAAAACAAACTAGCTATGCCCTGAGGTTCCACCTGAGGCTACTGCTAATAGATAACACCAGTAAGATACACCCCAAAAACAATGTCTCTTCACCTTCGCTCTTCACCACACTTGCCTAATGCAGGTGAAAAGTGGGAAACATGTTTTCGCTCGACCTGGGAATTGAACCCGGGATCTCAATCTTTGCAGTTGGCAGGCAGGCGCACATACCACTAGACCACCAAGCCATATTTTTTATATAAAAGTAAAAGTATAAGCCTGTAATGTCCCACCGCTGGGCCTCTTAAAAAAGTCTCTCAAAAAAGCCTCTCATCTCACTGAAGATATCAGAACATGAGGAGGAATAGGCATAATCACCAAGCTTGCTAAATGCGGGTTGGTGATCTCAAACCTGAGCCATGTTCATTTTTTGCCCAAGATTTTGAAAATGTCTACCTAAAGATTTCCACTATAATGGAGACTGTAGTTTAGTCTACCGGATTAGTTGACGTCATACTACAAGATCACCGTTATCAGCGTCTAATCCTCGAGCTCAAGAGATTGCCCAAAGAATTCCATCTCCAACACTTATTATGTAAATTATGAAACGTCCTCATACTGTGATAAGATGCTGGTGTAATAGTCGCTTGGTTAACACGTAACCAAACAAACTTATTAGTGTCACTACTTAGATATTCTACTAATATTATTAATGCAAAGTTTGTGAGGATATAAATATGTTCCTTTTTTAACGCGAAAACAACTGAACGCACCTTGGCTTGACCAATATTGACCAATAGCTAACAAACACCGTAAGAAAACTGGCATTCAAATAAAAAATCCAAATCCAAATCTGTTTTTCCATTTGAGAGCTACGGTGCCACAAACATACACCTACGTCAAACATACAACCCTTTTGCGTTAAGGGTTCAAAAAATCCACAGGGATGGCTCCTTTTTATCCCGACATTCCCACGGGAACGGGTACAACGCAGATGATACCTCAAGATAGACTAGTTACATCTATACGGGTCATAAATGTTTACTAATATAGCCCATTATCATACCAAAGACCAACCGATGGAATTAGGACCATTTTGAATTCATACTTTAGGATTAAGACCGGATTGTGTATACCTAGATAAACCCGCAGAACTTTAGTAACATACATTTTTGTAGTACTTAGATAACAGACTAATGTGCTTATAGTAAGCTGAACATTTAGGTATGTTGACTGTGCCTAAACCTTAACTTGTTTTGTGATTAGATTTTGCCCTAGTTTGTATTTTGGTTTTGATATCTCATGGTGATAAAAACAAGGTTCATAGAGGATGATAAACATGTATCTATTTTATACTAATATATAAAGCTGAAGTTTTTTGTTTGTTTGAACCGCGCGATGGTTTCAACGCGCTGTTTTCAGAAACTACCAATTCGATTTGAATAATTATTATTGTAATGGATAGCCTCATTCAACGGGAAGGTTACAGTTTATTTTTCATTTCGAAATTCCCACAGGAACGGGCACAACGCGGGCTAAACCACGGGTATTTACTAGTTTCATTATAAACATAAATCTGGACGATAAAATAGTCTTGTGGTCGTCAAATGAGTGTTTTAATAATAAATTAAAACACTTGATTTTAACGAGTTGCTAAGTGGCAAGTTAAAGAAGTGAAGAATTAAATAGAATGCAAACGAGCGAGTAACTTGACAGATCTGACGCTCATTGAACTCTCCAATTCATCGCTCACCGCTCACCATCTTACTCAATCTTAACAACACCACCATGCTTTAGAACCAAATAACTAAATAAGCATATTTAGCATTGAACAGCACCTGTTCACAGCAGGATGTTCGAAGCTCTCCGCTAAAAACTTTAAGTTCCGGCTTAACACGTTGCACTGACCTCATTCGTCAGCTGAGTTCAACAAAATGAGGGTAATTCTGACCAGTTGAGTATTCCTTTTGTGAGTCCACCCATGCGTAGTGCACGGTTTAAATTTTGCACTAATTATGAGGGCAGCTGAAAACACCAAGCGTGGTATTTTTGAAATACGCTCAGGCGAAAAGGTTAGAGGGAAATAGAACATTGTTGCTATTTTCTACATGTTTATTGTAGTGTCTAACTAATATAACGTTAGACTAAATACGCAGTGCTTTAAATATTACTTTTCATTTTAACTTATTTTATTTAACAGTAGACAAATCCGGTTGGACTCTTCTTTTAAGCATAAAATGTTTGCTTTAGAAGAGTGCAGCACATTGTTTCTTGATGGGATAAAAGAGTTGTAAATTACGGTTTCTTTGATGAAAAACCAACATTAATTCTCATATATATCTTTTTCTTCATCGAGTCAATATATAAGTGAAATACATTCAATTATTTTCATTGAAAATAATATTTTTATGGTATACCACTCGTGTCGGTAAACCTATACTTTTAGGCTCTATGTACGGTTTGGCGCAAACCCAAGCGGTTTTGTTTACATTACCGTTAAAATTTACGAAACAACATTAATATCAAAGTACTTTGTATTATCGAAGGGTTTCAATTAATTAAATTTTGTTTAACAGAAAAGTTGATACCATTTACATATTGGTAGCAAACCAAACAGGATATTGGTGTTAATCGTTATATCTTTATTATTTCTCATTACAATGATATATCATGGGGTTCCAACGTTCTTAAGCGCTGTAAGATTGTGCGAGTCAGATTGCTAGTTGCGAGATGCGAGTTGACGAGTTCAATAGAATACGTCTCAAATCTCAAAACTTGCTCACGCACTCGTGTTCTATTGTATTCGCTAACTAGCTTACTCTAAACGACCTTATCTACACAAGTTAATCTTACTTAATCAACTATGCAATTGATCAGAATTAAATATTAAAATATATTTCATGGTTATTTTCCATATTAAGAACCCTGAAAAGCCATAAAAATGCCACATAACCTTGTCTTCGAAACACCGCCATAACCCGCCATAAACAAATATTTGTCCAGGCCAAACCTTCACGGTGTGACGTCATCAGTGTTCAACTTGCAGAAATTCTGGACAGTCGTAAAGAAACTCTTTATCTTTAGATCTACAGTTACTAACCGTTGATTGTAGTTTATCGGTATACGTTAAGCGTTTCACCAGATTTATTCGTCAGTTCGTCAAACTTGATGTCTGTTTATTATCCTTTACTCTTGAGCTTTGGTTTCCACTATCATGATATCGACATAGCGATGTTTTGTTCAGGCTTACGGCGGATGGATTTAAACTACCTAGGTATATTCTACATGTTTACTACTTGTCTAACATGGCTTGGTTTTGAAATCACCAACCCGCAATTGGCTAGCATAGTGATTATGCCTAATCCTCCTCACTGTACTGATATCTTCAGTGAGATGAGAGGCCTTTGCCTAGCAGTAGGACATTACAGGCTAATACCTTTTTACTTTTATATTCGAACAAACGTTTGCCTATTGTCTTCGCGTGGAGTCTAATGGGTTTTCTTTTCGTACAATGAGTGTTACAAAGAAAAACGTAGGTACTATAAATACATCTATCTATGGAATCTATGTGAGGTAACCAACTGTTGGCTGCGGTTTACATTGATACGATTTTGAGCTGTTCCAACCACCTACATATCAAATGAACTATAAAATAACCGAGTTATTCATAAACGCTCACAAAGTGTTTTGTCTCTTTCGCGCTTAAGAAAATTGCGTATGTTAGAAAGGGACAAACCATTTATTAAAACGCTGTTAATAAGAGTTTAAAAATAGGACCCGTAAATGTTTATGCGATCCCAAGGGTTTTTACTTGGTAAAGATCAGTACTTACACTGAGGATTAGATTAAATACGAATAGGTGAACTCAAACTCGAGCCAAGTTTCAGTACTAATTAACAAACATGCTTTGATCAACCTCGGGCGTCGTATCTGGCAGACTAGACAAGTTCACAGACCTATGTAGTTCATTGTTGAGAGGTTAAGTTATAAATTGAGTGCATGTGGTGCGTCACACGTGGAAGCTCCTTTCATGCACACCGTAAAATGAGTCATCTGCTTGCATTATGCAGTGACTGCAATAGTTTAGGGAGTACGGTAGTCGGCTGCATTTAGCAAGTGACTGCTGATATTCTTAAATAAGTTTCGGGGAATATATAATAAAGAATTTCGGGATTTTTATACATATAAACCCTTGAATTGTTCTATCTATTAAAGAAAAGCGCATCAAAATCCGTTGCATATGTTTAAAGATTTAAGCATACATAGGGACAGACAGCGGAAAGCGACTTTGTTTTATAATATGTAGTGATTATAGGCTAACACATCTTTTGTTATAACTGGATTTATGATAATGGATGACCATAGATTCGCTTAGTATTTTCTTTCTCTTCTTTCGTGGTAGATGTAGCACGACCCTAACAAACGTTATCAAGTCACAAAAGTAGTTGACATTTACACTCCACTTGATTTATGTACTTTGCTAACTAAACGTGTAATTGGTAGTAAATGACGAAAATAAAAGAAATGTTCTGGTTTACTTTGCGTTTTATTTAGATGTTGACACAAATTTTTACTTTGATGATTAGTTTTTTGGACAGTCGTATGTTAGTCGTATGCATAATTGTGTTTGTGACGTTTACATGTATATAGTTTCTTTCTTCCACATCTATACTAATATTATAAAGCTGAAGAGTTTGTTTTGTTTGTTTGTTTGTTTGTTTAAACGCGCTAATCTCAGAAACTACTGAACCGATTTGAATAATTCTTTCACTGTTAGATAGTCTATTTATCGAGGAGTTTAAACGAACACTACTCATTTTGAATTGAAACTACGATTACGAATACACTTCGCTTTTATTTTACACTAAGCCCGGCGGTGTTACCCGCGTTGTACCCGTTCCCGCGGGAATTTCGGGATTAGATGTATCATATGCGTTATTCGGATTAAAATTCGGAATTTACAGTAGTATAGGTTTATATTACTTTTTTATATTAGCGTGTAATGTCAAACTACTGGGCAAAGGACTCTCATCTCACTGAAGATCAGTACAGTGAGCAGAATCCAACCCTATAATATCATAAATTCATTTCCTCAATCCACATAACACACGGCACGTCATTCAATACTCGGCATCACTCAGTGCCAATTAAGAGGGTCATATTATAAAGATCGATCGTAAATTGGACATCGAGCCGGTTCAATGCTGACCCTGGAACGTCTATTCAGGACGTTTCATGAACATCGATATCAAATTCCATGAAGATGAAGGGTTAATGTGAAAGGGCTTTTATTTATAATGTGTATTGAATGAACCATGGGTTAACCAACTGTAAAGAGCAAAAGTCGTGAGGAACGAACAGCTAAAGAGGTTGGCAGGAGAAAGATAAATATAAAAAAAAAAAAAATGCCGCAAGGTAGCCCCGCGACTCTTGTCAGTGAGCCGCTGACGACGGAACACAGTAGGAGTTTTAGTGGGTATTTCCCGGCCCGTTGATCGCGTCGGGACGAGTCCCACATACCCCGGTCGTTTCCCCGAAATGCATTGCTCCTACTCAACAAAAAAAAAAAAAGGAGAAAGAGAAATATGGAAAGGATTCCATCGACAAGAGGCCAGCTCTTCAGTTTAAGAAGAAGAACGGGTTGAATATATTATATACTCTGTATTAGATCACCAAAACTTTCTACAGAAGCATAGCGATAACGCCTAATCCTCTTCAACATGTGTACTGATATCTTCAGTGCTCAACTTAGTTGTTTCTTCTGCACTATACTTAACTTTTGTACTTAAAAGTCAAACTGTATAATACTTTCTACTAATATTTACCAAAATTATGGCCATTTCATGATGACTTTATGAGCGAGAGTCCTTTGCCCTGAGCTTTGACTTTACAGGCCTTGACATTATATTTCTTAAATTATTTCAATTTATTGTAATAAAATAAGATATTGTAATAGATAAACAAATCAACAACAACAAAATATGAGAGATTCTTATTTGACATTTACATCTCTGTTTTTGATATTATTTTATTAACCGTCGTAAAGTTTATAAAAATATTATTTGCTATAGTCATGAAAGTGTCAAATTGACCCCGATTCATAAATTCGCAATTTATTTTGATTTTTATGAAAGAAGCTTGTCATAAAATATATTTTTATTGAATCAATTCGTTGTAGGTAAGTAATTCAATTAGTTACAGTAAATATATTTTTTGTAAACCAATTTTACTCTCTCTTTTATATCTATACAACTTTCTACAAACATCTTATAAACTCGTATACAATTCTCATGTCACAATGTTAGTACCACTTCTCCGATATGGCTCGACGGATTTTTATTAAATTTTGTGTCCATATCGGGTAGTAATTATTATAAAGTGACAAGACAAAATATTCTGTCTGGCCATTTCGATGATCTCAAACTCATTCGCTTTGGTGTTTGGAAAAATCGTTAACATCTTTCAGCTGACCCGGAAATTGAAACCGAGACCCGGTCTTGGCAGACAAGTGCACATGCCACAACACCACCGCGGTAATAAGTTATTAGTACACTAGCAGCGCCCCGCGGTTTTACCCGCGTTGTGCCCGTTCCCTTGGGAATTTTTTTACATAAAAACCTTCCTCTTGAATCACTCTACCTATTACAAAAAACCGCATCAAAATCCGTTGCGTAATTTTAAAGATTTAAGCATACAGACAAACAGACAAACAGACACGAAACAGAGACGACTTTATTTTATACTATGTAGTGATGTTCGTTGTATTCCAGAGCGTATTCAATTCAAAGATGATTACTTTAGGTGAAATATTTGACATACATCTTCAAACATTACCACATGTTCACATTCAGTAATACTAAACTCCACTTTAACTATACTCTACCTTCATGAAATCAATCAACGCATACAATGTATTGGCACTTAGCACTTGGCATCGTGGACATACAACGTAAATAGAATCAATTTGACGAGACCCAACCCACTGCGTTTAATCATGGGCGTATAATAATATTAGGAATATTATGAACCATATAACCCGGCCAAATGATGATTGGATATCGATATACTGGGATGATGATTTTATTATCTGTTATGGTCAGATAGAAGCTATAATGTTAGAAGATATGTCAAAAGTAAGTTTTATACAGAGTAGCTAAATATGTTGACGTCATATAGGTATTTATAGTTATACTTACTAAAACATAAATTGCAGAGTTTTATTTCTTGTTTGTTCACGCGGTAATCAGAGGAACTAGTCCGATTTTAATAATTCTTTTTGGAATAGATAGCCACATTCCAGAGGAAGGTTACAGGCAATTTTTTTCTACAACCCCGGGTACGGGGTAACGCAAATGTATTGTTATTGTTGGCCGATAGGTATTTCCATAACTCTTAACTTAAGAAAAACTTGTTGTGGAGAAAATTTCACAATTAGGGTCGTATTTATAAAAAATCAGCACAGAAAGATATTAAATACTTATTTGTAGACACATTTGTGTCATTCTTTGTCGAATTAACAAAGGAATCCTTTCTTTTTGGTAAACTTAAAAAAGAAGTTGATCAGTTAATCTTAAACAAAGTAATCTTTATGTATAAGTAGATTATTCGCGCAATTTTCCATTGGAAGTTGAAAGAGCCACTTCGCGTCGAAACTTTTTGGTTCTACAATATTGCAGTTTCCCCAACTAGTAAACGGTTCGTTATATTTGTTATATTTTATGGAAAGTTGCTTTACTGGGAAAACGTTAAGATAGGAGTTTGTGAATGCTTTCATAGAGTGTTGTTGAAAAATCTAAAGCATCTATTTATTTATCTATAGCGGTATAGAAAGTATCTTACTACTTTCCTTAACCCTTGATTAACTTCGTGAAATTTACTTACGTAATTAACTTGTATGAGTCAGTGGGACTCATATATTTTCTAAGCGTGATATTCTCAAATAAAACATTTTTTTTTCATTTTTTTTTTATTATTCATATTAAATATTTATTAAGGCACTAGGAAAAAGTATCAAAACTGGAGAGACTTCAGAGATCCTCTTAAAAATTAAAGAAACTAATTTTATCAGTCTCAAAAAACAAAGGTATTTTAAAACCTCTACAAAACTATGAAATATTCGTAACTTATATTATGTTTTTATGTTTTTAGACTCTCAAAGATATACAAATTAATAATAATAAAACAAAAATGTATGCTCCAATACAAAAAAATAAAAGGTGCAATGGGTTTTGGCACTGCTCATTCCATACATCTTGCAGCCAAGATTCCAAAACGGAATCCGCCCCATCTTCATTCAAACTAACGAATTTATCTTGTTCTGGATTCATTCTGCAAACCTAAAAAGATATATGTTATAAGCATATAAAAAATATAATTTATATCAATAATAACGACAAATAAGCAACGTTCAAAAATTGAAACAAATAAAAAAATATATAGCACAATTCACTTGTATGAGTCCTTGGGACTCACTCGACGCAATAACTCACCAAATACGCAGTGCCGGCACTCGTTCTCTCGCCTCCGCGTAGCCCGCGACACTGCAGGAAGGTACTGAGACGGGGGGGAATCTAGCCGCTCAAATGTTACAATTATGGAAGTTTGAAATTTTGATGTGAGTCCCAGGGACTCAGGAAGTTAATTAAGGGTTAAATAAATGAGCCAAGATTGAGAAGCTCATTTTCAAATATAATGTTACTAAGTAGTTCAATGCTTAAACATTTTCATAGGCTCACTACGTAATCATTTTGTAATAAGCCTCCAGTCCGATCCATTTTAAAATGGTCTTCCACTGGAGCGTTGAGGGTGTATAAGCGAACTTTTCAAGTAGCCTCCACCTTACACCTAGCACTTTAAATAGGAGCTTTATTTTTATACCGATTACCAACCCTTTCTCTTCCCCCTTCACTCATTTACCCATGATCACCTTATTTCTCTACTCAGTGTTGTGTAAGAATTGCTTAAACGACTGTTAATGTAGTGAAAGAATCGCGTTTGAATTAGCTAAATCCTCCCTTCGGATTAAGGAAAATACTTTTAAGAGACTACTAAAAGGAGTTAAATGCTTTTTATTATGGTACTACTAACTGTGTAATCATGAGATTACAGCTGCATTCGCTTAATGCGGCTGCCGAATTTATCTATTACGGTCACCGAACGTCGCGCCACGCGCTCACACTAGATAGTTCACAGGCTGTGGTCACCTAATTATGTGACAACTGTTGTCGCTCGACGTATTCTTTACTCTATTGCGGTCACCGCTTATTCCATTCGGCGAACGATTAAATCTATGTCTGCTTTAACTTTTGTTGCAAATTTTTGTTTTGTACCAAATGTTTCTTGATTTATCAAGTAGAATTAAACAGCACACTAACATTTTGTAACCTATATGAATATGAAAATTCCGTCACAATACAAATCTAGTCAAGCCACAATCATCATAAGAACGGATAATGCTTAGAATCTGTAGTAAAACCTCCAATATTCATGTTAGTCTCCCGGGGAAGAAAGGAATAGAAAACCAAATAAATATAAACCAGTCTTAGGGAGCCAGAAATGATGAAGTGCCGAAAGTAAACAATCCAGTATGTTCTGTTTTTATGAATCAAACGCCAATTGAACTCGAAGGAAACTCGAAAAGTTTTTATGTTATCACTTTCATCGACTTACAGGATAAGCCTATTTTTTATCAAGAACATGTTACGACATTTTGGTACATTTTGTGACGAAACACTAAGGAGATAAGGTTGAATTTAGTTTTAGCAAGTTACAACAAATATTTGAGTAGATGCTTGCTATATCCTCTTATTAAAAGTGGCTTGTTGTCTTCAAAGAGGATTTTTTTGAAGGTTTCCGTTTATTCCATTTTTTTGTCCTCATATTCAAATTACAAAAATATCTAAAAAAAACGAATTTCCTGAAAACATAAATTATGGGTAAACATTATTTAGCAAAACAATCTTATGCAATTACGGACATGTCAGTTACAATGTCAGATTTGTAAGATAAAAAAAATTGAAACGTCAGATTGGCTCGAAAAAAGGTTAAAAAAAACATGGAGGTTTTATTCATTGTGTCATTTCTTTTGGTCACATACTTTGACAATGACAGTGACATTAATGACAGTGCTTGTCCGCCATTTTTAATCAAGATTAGTAGGCGGAGTGATATCCGAACACACCTATCAAATTCCCTAATTGCATCACATGATATTGACAGGATAACCACCATGTATGGATACCATTAAAAGGATTGGATATTTGGATTGTGTAAAGGTCAACTTAGACGCAATAATAATTAGTAAAACACACATAAAACTGGTGTTTTATAGATGTGGTCGTAGTGTATGATTGTCCATTAGCCTAAACACCTGCCCACTCCAAGGCACACCTTTTCTAATAAAATACAACGCTATTTCACGACCCATTAATTCAGGCTTTGTTCCTATTTCAAGAGCTTTGATTGTACAATTTAATTGTCATTAAATTTGCTTCTTTTAATGAAAAACATATAAAAAACAATATGTTCTTAAGTGAAATAATAATTGCGGTCTGTTTATTTGCAATTCTTGGAGAGCTTTTTATTTATATTGGGTTTAATTGTTTAATTAGGAATTTATTGGAAAAATAAGAAGATGTAAAGAATTTCATAACTTTAGAAATTTGAACTCTACAAATATTTATGAAATAAAAAATAGATATTTAAAAAGTAAAATGAAATAAGCAAGGTAATAACATTTCCGTTTGAGCGCTACCGTGCTTCGGAATCCAGAAGGCACCGTTAAATTAACATCGAAGGTAATACTAAAAATATTAAAATGTTTTTTTTTTATAATACCCCTAACTGTTCCACCCGCGTCCCAATAGATGGCGTTAGGGTGAAAATTTCGTAGATCGCGCCTCTCTCGCCTCTCTTGTATCACTATTAAAACTATCACGATATGAACACATTGTAAATACTAATTAGTGTTTACAGAATATTACCAGTACCTACAAGCTTAGAGCTTAGTTTAGGTTTAATTAATGTGTGTAAATATTAAATACTAGCAGCACCCCGCGGTTTTACTTACGGTGTGTCAGTTCCTGTTGTAATTTCGGGATGAAAAATAGCCTTTAACCTTTCCGTTGAATGTGGCTGTCCATTACAAAAATAATTATTCACATCGGATTTGTAGTTCCTGAGATTAGCTTGAACATACAAACAAACAAACTTACAAACTTTACCTCTTTATTATATTAGTATAGATATGTCCTGTGTAATAACCGTGTGTGAATCTGTCCTGTAAATATTTATTTATTTTATATAATTACTATACATTACCTTACTGTAGAAACGTAGTCAACCATCAAGTCAATCACAGTAGTCATAACATCGTCATCAAAAGTATTCGTTAAATCACAAGTATCATCTTGTGACCGTAGCTAGAAACTTAATCCCGGTGACTGAAATTTAAATAATTTTCAGCAAATCCCATGTAAATTCGAAAAGGAAAGCTATAATTTTAAGATAAAAAGCTCTAGAATAAAAAGGGTCTGCTTAACTTTATTTCTTTCTTTGATCTTAAGGTAAATTCTACGCAGAAAAACGTAAATATTCGCAGATTTCGAAATACGTACTTAATTTAGTTTCGTTTCTGTTCATGATAGTAATTAACTAGACTGGAACGAGTCTAGAAGCTAAATAATGGGCATTTCAATTTTTCATGATACCTTAATAGGCTCTCAAAAGACAGCTCTTGTCGTAAAATTGATGATTACTATTATTGTTTTGTTATTTAAAAGGTTTGTTGCTTGCCTAGTAGCCGAGACTAATCTATATTAATATAAAAAGAGGTCTTTTTTTATTATGTTTGTTTGTATGTTCGAACTAATCTCGGAAACTGCCAATCGGATTTAAATAAATCTTTTTTTAATTGATAGCCACATTCAACGGAAAGGTTATTTTTCCCCCCGAACTTCCGACGGGAGCGGGCACAACGCGGGTAAAACCGTGGGGCGCTAGTAGTAAATAAATTGATGCACTTTTTCCTTACTTTTATTTTTTAGTTTCCTAAGAAGAAGAAGAAGATTTTAAAAATGTACTTTTGTTTTTAATGTTCTGGAAAGACTATAACTTTACCGGCCTAGTTATTAGCTACGAACGTATCAAATAATTAAAGACTATTTAATAAATGGCATTTAATAGACTTTAGTAACCTCATCAATAACCATAAACAACTAGAGACCTATAGACTACAAAACAAAAACGGTTCAAAACGCGAAGTCATTGCCATTAATTTGGAACAACAAAGGTGTTTTTGATGAGACTTATATTAATGATCATCTAACCATAGAGTACGGAAAATATAGATGCAGGTATATACAGACAATTAGGCCTATAAAATGAAGACCATGCCAAGAATGTTGTAACATTTATATTTGTGTAAACCGACGTAAATAAATGTATTTTGACAGCTTGCTGAACGCTTTTGGGGCAAAAATAGAAAATATAAAGTTTTGTAAACTATATCGGGTGACAAGATAAAGCTGTTAAATAAATAATAAAAGTATTCGCGTGGAATACCCCACGGCTGGGCCTTTAAACTCACCGATGATATCAGTGATTCGTTAATTTCGGTTAGGTTAGTGACCAACCCTGAAGTCGGAGTGTTCAAGCCTCCTTAATGATCCAAAGTAACCAACTGCTTAATGTACTCTCCGAAGCACGATAGCGCTCAGATAAAAATGCAACTTTCGGCCACCCATCCAACATCGTGTAGTATAGTATTAGCCTGTAATGTCCCAGTGCTAGACAAAGGCCTTTCACCTCACTGAATATACTCGTATCAGTACAGTGAGGACGATTAGGCGTAATCACCACGCAGGCCTAATGCGGCTAATACAATCACGGAAGAGCGAACACTTTCTGCTATTCCGTGAATACGGAGTCTTAAATCAGAATATATTTTTCTTCTGAATCGCCTTGTGAATCAAGATCCCTATAGTACAACCCATCACACAATACCCAGTTGTGGCAGTATGAATCATAGCAACGGCTGAAAAGATAACACTATTCAAATCTCGAATCAGCTCAATATAGGAATATTTCACTCGCGTTCTAGATATGTCATTTGCGATATTTCTACAGTAAATGTAATAGATATGTACATGGCATAGATATTCGAGCGTCGATTACCAAATGGAGGTGTGTCGTGCAAACCATTTTTTATTTCACCCTAATGCTGTTACTGTGTTCCACTTTGTACGCAAAATTTGACTTAGGAAAGGTTTTTTTGGAGTTAAATGGGGAGATTTAAATAGGATGAGATATAAAGAAGAGCAATAAATTCATGTGACGGTTTTGTGTCTTTGATTGGAGTTTGAATTATACTATTTTATCTTTTTGGTTCTTCTTATCGAGTGGATGGTCAACCTGACCAATCCTGGTGTCAGAGTTATTGAGCCGCCAAAGGCCTCTGACATGGCTCATGTAACGACTACTATCCGTAGAAAGTAACCGGTGATCTTTTTGGTGTGTTGTGTAAATAAATATTTTGTAATTTGGTGATTTTTTAGCGACGGACTCGTGGTCACACCGTTTTGTTACACCAGTGTGACTACGAGTAATTTATTTTCCTCGTGGTCACACTACTCTGAAATTGACTGAATAGTAGGTATGTAGTGAAGTGCCCGATAGATAAATTAATTACGATAGACAACCGTAGGTTAACAGTAGGTTAGGTTAAGTTTTTTTTTTTTTTGTGAATGTTTCATTAATTATTATATTTTAATTATATTTTCATTGCGGTGTGACCACGAGGAAAATAAATTACTCGTAGTCACACTGGTGTAACAAAACGGTGTGACCACGAGTCCGTCATCGATTTTTTTAGGTTATTTTTTATTCCCACTGGAACTGCCACAATGCGGGTAAAACAGCGGAGCGCTGCTAGTATCAAATACATCAGTCCAATTTATACTGTTTAGTCAATAATGGTAGTATTAATAGCAAAAGCAAAACTGAAATACCTAGTTAACTATACATAAATAAAAGTCTCTCCATAGTAAATTTCTACCAACACTCGAGTTATTTTATCTATTCAGCCGTTAAAAGTAGTTCATTCTGTAGAGTCCAAAAATGCGAGGTGTTTGTAAAAAATAAAACAGTCCAAAGTCAAGGTTCAGCTCACAAAGGTGTTTAATTTCTGTAAAACACCAGACGAACAAAGTCCAACAATTTATTTATTCAAACGCTCTCCGCTCCAATTCTTTGTAACTTTAAATCCACATAAAAGTTTTACGGATTCTTTCGAATACGTTCCTTTGTGTGAATGAATTTCTTACCTGTCAAAGAGAAGGAATAAAAACACAAATAATTTTGACCTCTTAATAAATATTGACAGTATTGCTTCCATTTATCCCGTTACGGTCATTCCCGTGGGAATTTTGGGATAAAAACAGATTTTTCCATTGAATGTGGAATACCTCTTACTCGTACAAAAAGAATTATTGAAACAAAACACAATCGGATTACCAAATACTTTGTGTTCCATGTTGACTCATAGACCGCACGTGGCTCTAATGATGCGCTCACGGTTGACCGCCATTACGTTCGCACCTCACTGAGTATCCTATTAACCCCACACAAACACAAGCTTTACATAAATATTTAACAAGCAAATATTTGAGTCACATGACTATTTGTATGAAAAATATTTGTGGTGATATTTGATGATAAATATTTTTCATAGTAAATAGGACTACACTGCACTGCCCTACATTTAATGCTGTTTGGTGTTTAGTGTCATGAACTCTCCATTTTGATAATGGAGAGTACACATTCCCATACATTTTGATAGTACTTAGGTAACCAAATATATTAAGTGCTTCCGAGAGCACGTTAAATTGTCGGTCCAGGTTGTTTCAATCGTCAGACCATATCGGAGGCCGTGATTCGGTCTTTAAACTCCGACACGTTGGCTACTAACTTGCACGAACTTCCTTTTTTAAACCAAATAGGTTGGTTTAAGATTGTCATTTGTCTTGAGGGGCTGGCATTCTCAGCGAAGTATACATCCGGAATTATAAGGATATCTTTTAAGCTATTGCATAGCTTCTATCGCGGGCCTTGAGCGCGGGGACCGAATCCAGAAATTCCGTAACGAAAAAACCTCACGCTCCCCTCTAACGCCATCTAGTGATATAAAAAATAACTATGCAATAGCTTTACCGCGGCAGTCCCCGAGTGCCACACGTCTTTTTTTTAATAAAGAGAGAACACTATGGTTATAAATGAGCTCAATCATAAAACTTCCTATGAATATTAGCGTTTATTAATATTTGTTTTTATTTTGTATGTTCTGATCAAAACTATACGAGTAACTTTAATGAGCGCAGTTGACGCTTTTTCAAAGCAGTGGGATGTGTATACACTAATATGTATTTCCTATGATCGAAATGGAATTATATCTTCGACAAATAAAGATTTCGAAAAATAAAGATTCATTACTATTAGAGAGACTATTAGAGGTTTGGAGCTTAGTTTGGGGCTAATTAACCGTGTGTTAATGTCAGTAAAATAATTAGATCAAACTCTTCCTCTTGTATTTTATTTGCGACTCGGTTAATGGAACTAAAAATTATAAACCTGATATATTGTTACTAGAATTTGGGGGACTACACTTAACATTTAGGGGGATAAAAATAAATGTTTTCCGATTCTCAGACCTACTCGATATGCACACAAAATTTCATGAGAATCGGTCAAGCCGTTTCAGAGGAGTTCAACCACGCACCCCGTGACACGAGAATTTTATATTAGATATTGGAGTATATACGAGGGTGGTCCGATAAGTACTTAGCCTACAAAAAAAAAACGGTGATTTTGGAAAAGTGGCGTTTTATATCTGAACATAGTCTCCTTTTAGCTCGATACACTTGATCCAGCGATTCTCCAACTTCTTTAACCCGTCTAAAAAATACGTTTTCTCGAGGTCGGCAAAATAGGCTTCTGTGGCGGCGATGACCTCCTCATTCGACTCAAATTTCTGCCCGGCGAGTGACTTTTTCAAGTTAGGAGACAAAAAGAAATCGCAGGGGGCTAAATCTGGAGAATACGGTGGATGGGGCAGCATTTCGTAGCGCAATTCGACCAATTTGGCCATAGCAAGGGCGGAGGTGTGAGCCGGTGCGTTGTGCGGTGAAGAGCACTTTTTTCTTCGCCAAATGCGTTCGTTTTTTCTGAAATTCGGCGTCGAATCGGCCCAATAATTCAGCATAGTACAGCCCTGTGATCGTTTTGCCCTTCTCTAGGTAGTCGATGAAGATCACACCTTGTGAATCCCAGAAAACAGTGGCCATCACCTTTCCGGCCGATTGAACAGTCTTCGCCTTCTTCGGAGCACGTTCGCCGGGTGAAGTCCACTGTTTCGACTGTTCTTTGGTCTCTGGCGTGTACCAGTGGATCCATGTTTCGTCAACGGTCACGAAACGACGCAGAAACTCCTTTGGATTGCGCTTGAACAGCGTTAAACACTGCTCTGAAGTGGTCTCACGGTTGCGCTTGTTGTCCAGAGTGAGCAAACGCGGCACCCATCTCGCCGACAGCTTTCTCATGCCTAAAATTTCATGCAGGATATGACCTAAGCGGTCTTTTGAAATGCCTACTGTCTCAGCTAACTCGCGCACCTTAAATCGGCGGTCTGCCAATACGAGATCGTGGATTTTTGCCACATTATCCTCAGTAGTAGCCGTTTTTGAGGCACGTGGGCGTGGCTCATCAAAAACCGTCGTGCGACCACGCTGGAACTCGTTAAACCAATTTTTGGCGGTCGCCATCGAAGGAGAAGAGTCACCGTACACAGTATCCAAGCGCTCTTTGATTTCGCTGCGCGATTTCTCTTCCAAAAACAAGAATCGAATGACCGACCGATATTGCTCTTTTTCCATTTTGCTAGAATCCGCGGACAAGCCCGCTTCTACACGCGGTCAAAAAAAAACTACGCGTCCAATTTGGATGAAATTTCTACAGTAGCCGTCTACAAGAATGTACTACACGATAGTAATTTTTTCTTGCGATAGTCACGCCATCGGGCGGTGAGGCTAAGTACTTATCGGACCACCCTCGTACACCAATAGATATTGGTTCTAAAGCTAAAGCTCCAAAGCGTTGAAACGTTACTTCCTTCGATTGTGAAAGAACTTTAAAAGCACTCTGCACTTCAAAACTGAAAGTGAACAATCACTTCTGTAAGGTGGCATCAATTTTCTGTGCCACAAAAATGATGAATGATACTCAGAAATTGAGTTGAAAATGTAGTCGTATCTGTCTATGTATATCATCACACTTATATAGTAAATGCGGAAGTTTATGAGGATGTTTGTTTGTTCAGGGTAATATTACTGAACGGATTTGGATGAAACTGTACAGTACTAGGGAGGTTACTGTTGAGGGACACTCAACAGTAACCTTTACGTAAGTTCCCGTTTGAACAAAAAAAAATGACATCAACGTACGTTTCAATTAATAAATGTATGTCAAAATAGACATGAGATACATTTTATCCCGAAATTCCTGCGCATTATACTAAATGAAACAGGACTGTCTAAAGACTCTGATGACTCTATCATCCCGTGACCACGAGTGGTGTAAACTCAAAACATCAGTCACGTATTTTAATAAATACGTATTCTAACGCGATACAGTCCCGTTTCATTAAGTATATCATAAGTAAAAATTATTTTTGTTTGCGCTTAAAAAAGTATATTACTGGCTAACACTTTACTTAGGTACTTCTCAAGATATTGCTTTAGCAATTTCAACTGACTACCGCACTCAGAGACGTCCATTAAATGGACACTTAACTAATAGACGTACTTTTTCATACATTAAATGTCAAAATCATTCATTACATCTCTACTAAGGAAGCTTTTGACGTTTCTGAGTAGAGGCGTTAGTTATATAGAGCCAAACTGACCATAACATCTGTAACCAACCCAAATCGCTGCCATTCCATAACAAGTATTCAAAACACTTGTCACTCCAATAAATTCCTCCTAAATGGAGAGCGATCGGACAGTTTCGTCAGTGAATCGTTGAATATTAATTCAGGGTAGTTATTGGTTCTCTTTGAATTACTTTCACAAGGTACCGTGTTTGCAATCTGTTGCCAACTCGAATTAATTTTCATTAAAGATCATGGGCGTTTCAGAGCCTTCCCTATTTATATCAATCGTGGCTTTGGTACTATTTTTACGTTTAAATGTAATTTGATTTGATTGTTCAATTAGAATTTTATTGGGATTTTAAAACTTTTATTCAATTTGAGGTTTTTACAAAAAGGTACCTACATTTTGGGTAAATTTTCTGAACATGATGTATTTGAGTACAAAAAGTAATATCAGTCCTTACTTGGCACAAAGAGCACATTTTATCCCAAGATTAAGATTCTTCTTTCTTAATCTCACAATGAATCATTTATTATCTAGGTATGTACTGCAGTGCACTAATACATAGGATATATTATATTTATACATACTTTATAATTCCGATACCTACTGTAAAAAGTGAATTCCTAATGCTGCAAAAGTACTGCATACTAGTAAAGTAATACAGCTCAAAGGCTTGGGTATAACTTTGTTAGTGTCTTTTAGGTCCATAAAATCTGCGATGCGAAGTCGCATGCGAAATTGTGTGGTGAGGCGGGTCTGTCCGTTGAAGACCTTTGCTTTACGATGCGAGTCAATTCAAGTATATTTACTGTTTATTAGATTCAAATGTTTACTATTTTATTCGTATACGATCTACTTTGTACGTTAAGATGACGTAAGTTTGAACCCTATGAAGGTGACATAGTGCAGTGGTATAAGAGATTAGCAAATATTTGAAAAAAGAACACAAAAATATGGCGTAAGAGCATACAATCGATTTTCTTTTTTCAAAAAAATCTCCAGTCTTAACCACTGTCACCACACTAGCATAAGTTTATGGCATAGCATAAGTTTATGGTAAATGAAATAAATATATTTGATATATTTGATATTTGACTAGCGCCCCCAAATAACCTGCACTTCTCCCTACCTTCCTGAATCATATGCTACTCATTAGATTGAATCACATGTGCCAAAACCAAGGGAGGCCAGTTGGCAATGCACTGAAGTAGGATATCCAATAAACTTAATTATATACCTATTCATATAACCTATATTGTTAACTGCGAGACTTCGATGGGTGGCCGATAGTGGCATTCTATCTGAGCGCTACCGTACTTCGGAGGGCACGTTAAGTTTGTCGGTCCCGGTTGTTTCAATCGTTAGACCATGTCGGAGGCCTTGAGGCGGTCTAACTCCGAGACCAGGGTTGGCTGCCAACCTACCCGAACTTACTTACTTAATAAAATTATTCATGAAGGATCTTTTCCATATTCATCATGAGATTAAGGAAATCATCGAAGTTAGAAATAGTTAAGTGAAAACATAAAAGCTTAAATTGATAGTTAGGTATCTACTATCTACAAACAATACCCTTTCACAGACCCACGGCTGTATAAACACCCACTTCGATTCTAATTAAAACCCGCTTACTAACCAAAACACAGAACTTACCTTTTAGTAAAACGTGCCTTTTCTCTGACATAATCGACTCGAAATTACACCAAGCGAGACATTACAAACATATCATAAAAGAAAATTATCGAACAGATGATTATAGTTCGATATAACGTCAATAATATTATTGACTACCTGTACCCCGCAGTTTCACTCGCGTTATGCCCGTTACGCTATTTATTTGGTATAAAAAATACTATATAACCTTTCTATCTAATACAAAAATAATTATTAGAACCGGACTTGTAGCTTCTAAGATAGAGCAACAAAACGTAACCAAACAAAAAATCAAGCTCTTCAGCTTTCTTACATTAGTAAAGAAGTATAGATAAACGTGCGGTGGAATTTTACTGAGTATAGGAATCGTATTTGTTAAGCAACGTTCAGTTCAGACACAGATGGGTGACCGATTAATAATTATATCATGCTTTGGATATCGACTAATATTTTTGGTCCCGGTTTTAGTTCTTAGAACTCTTTGCTCACCCAAAATAAAATTAATATAGGTATCAGTAAGTCAGTGATAGGAAAGTAAAATAGCTCTGACAATTAAAGTAACAAGTAACATAATATGTAACATCCAGAGGCAATATCAACAAGGTATATATATAACTAGCAGCGCCCCGCGGTTTTACCCGCGTTGTGCCCGTTCCCGTGGGAATTTCGGGATAAAATGTAGCCTATAGCCTTCCTCGATAAATAGACTATCTAACAGTGAAAGAATTATTCCAATCGGTTCAGTAGTTTCTGAGATTAGCGCGTTTAAACAAACAAACAAACAAACAAACAAACAAACAAACAAAACAAACTCTTCAGCTTTATAATATTAGTATAGATGGTTTGTCACTTTCGGATATAAGCAATTTTCTGAAGAGCAAAAGAGACAAAACACAGTGTTTTAGATAAACCGCGTTTATTAATAAGGTGGAAGGAGCTGACGTAGGTTCGGAAATTCGACGAAGCACATTTTTTCACTCAACCAAATCTATGATTAAAATCTTTAATTAAGATTAGCAAACCAATAAACCGTTAAAACGCCCGAAACTTCGATTCTATCTGTATCGGAAAACCATTTACAATTATAAATCTTCTAAACAGCTTTAAGAATATCCGCAAACGGTATAATATATGGAAAATTACTCGTTTATCACTGAAAGCTTTTTATAACATAAATCTTTATATAGGTATTTCTTTTTGGTGGAAAACGTCAAGGAAACGAGATATGTCGTAAATTCTTTTTTGAGGGGCAATATTACGTTTGTATGCTTGTGAACTAAGTAGGTGAAGAAGGGGCGATAGGAAATAAGGTCATAGGTACAGGTTTGGAACCTGGCCGTTTTGCCTAAGAATCTAAATGACTGTCACCTACTTTTGAAAATAAGAATCAATCTACAAGTAGTAATGCTCGTGGTGTAGTTTAGCTAAGCGATGTTGAGTCATTGCTATTGTTAACCCTTAATCAAATACGGGGAAATTATTTCCCACTTAGTCAGGATAAATATATTTTATTATTTTATTTAAATGGCTACACCTAGGAGTGCCAACCGTAGAGCAAACTAATTTTGGATATATTTTTTAACTGAAAAATGGCAACATTTGTCCAGAAGTTGAAATCCTGTCATAATACGACAAGTCAAATTCGAAAGTAGTGGTTTTTATTCAAAATATAGCATTCACGTCAGTTTTTTTGAAAGTTTGTGAAAAAAAAAATCTAGTAAGTGAGTACACGTAATGTTATAGTAAACTAGACATATTTTTTGAACTTTTAGCTGGAATACAACCTAGAAAACAATAATGTTCGTTGGAAATATTTCATGTTTAATTAGTGGGAAATAATTTCCCATTGTTTGTTCTTGATTTCAAAAAATGATAGGTATATATATAAAAATAAAAGTGTGCCCGTTCATTGAACAAAAAATGTGCCTGCCTATACCTTAATAGGTTTTTTTAGCAACTTTAAATGATAAAGATACAGGTTAAATGACAAAAAGACATATTTTTTATCATTGTTTTATTTTAGAACTGCATGACACATGTTTTTTTTTATAAAAAAAAATGATAAGTAAAGCAAGGTGAAGAACTAGTATATAAACAGTAGTAAAATACTTGAAAATATCTTATCCTATGCTGAATAATGGGAAATTATTTCCCACTTGGTGATATTTTGCAATGCCGTTATGAACAAAGGGAAATTATTTCCCACCGCAAAACCCCCATTTCCCCCCACTTTTCCATGTTTTTTTCATTAGATTTGTAATCTACTCATAAAACTCACCCTAGAACCGATCTCAGTTTTTATTTATCTCTTAAAAAGTTTTCCATTTGATTAAGGGTTAAGCAACGTTTAGCTCACAACGTTTAGCTACTTGGATGGGTGGCCGGTAGTAGCTTACTATGTGAGCGCTACCGGTGGAGGGCTCTCCCGGTCGAGTCGTTCAATCGTCAGATCATGTCGGAGGCCTTGTGGTGGTCTAAAAACTATGACACCAGGTACTGCTCACCTACACGAACTTACTTATTTACTTAATCTATAAATAAATTAAATTCTGCTACTTTAGGTTTTCCATATAGGAACATTTGTATAACGCTTTTGAACAGGGTCAATCAATTGGTTTTAGTGTTGAATTGGTTTGATTTTGATATTATAGGTTAAAAGAAAAGAAATAGTATAAAATGAGACAAAACCGACAAATTCAATAGCATTAGAGCGTTTGTCCACCGCCGCCGGCACCGGACCGTCACCGGGAACGAGATTATTTCGGCCCGAGTTTATTAAGACGTGACGGATGTTCGGTGGACACGCGGCTAAAGCAAAACGCTCTAAATGTATCTACCGCTACTTCGGCGCCGTCATCTCTTTCCCGGTGACGGTCCGGTGCCGGCGGCGGTGGACAAACGGTCTAAAAGTTCAAATTATTGTCATAATCACTACTAAGCTATCCCTACCAGTAGGGATTAAAGTAATTTCCAAAAAAAGGGCATTATACACACTCACATTTCTGATTCCGATAGCAGGTACGCAGATTGTAATCTTGCTCAATGTATATAACGCTTTACCTACCTATATAAAGTGTACAGAATTCTTTACCCTCCATTGTTTAATATAAAATAATAACCCAACAAAATACAATAAAATATGCCAGTTATAACCGTTACTATAACTTGTTTGTATACAGAAAAGATCAAACAAACCGTTTAGTATACTTGTTAAGTACGAGCCACACATAGAATATGCAGATTAAGGAAACTACATTTATTTGACAACGAGGATTGCATCAGCCCAACGACAATGAAGCGCTGCTGACTCCGCATTTGGTGACGCACATCGACGAGCGACGTGCCACATTCATTCCGTAATAAGTATCACTTTTGGTTCTGACATCGAACAATTGTCATCTACTTAGTACATAATATAATTGTAATTAATTCAATAAATTTTGTTCTAGTAATCTCGGTTTTTTTTGCAACCGGCCTGCCGACCTGACTTAATTGGCGCAGTCGGTAGGATCCTCGAGGACTGCCCTGCAAGACATCAGACCCTGCGGAGCTGTTCCTGTGGTTCTCAAGCCACGTGTTCAAGGATCCGAATCTACACGTCGGGAGGCAGCCGGAGTATCCAGCCATCGATACAGCAGAGAGAATGCAGATACTGTGAGTACATTAAAATTGTTTAATGTGTTGCTCTCCCTTTACCTTTTAAGCTATAATTTTAATATCCTTTCACGATTTTCCATCCAAGGAATTCGGGAAACCCTAGGTTAGGCGATTGTAATAAAGGTAGGAATAATTATCACGATTTTAATCGAGACTTAGTGTTAGATTGTAGTTTAAATTCAGATACGAGTTCGGATATATCTAAAATGGCTGATTTGGACCAAATTTTCAAGGCTCTTAGATTAGTACCCGAATTTGATGGCAATGTAAACGTGCTTACACGATTTGTTCATTTGTGCGACCAACTGGTAGAGGAAATTGTTAATAGAGATCCGTCAAATAAGTTATCTGAGGTTGCTTTAATTAATGGCATTTTAAACAAGGTTACGGGGCCCGCCGCCCGATTGATAAACGCAAACGGTATACCATCAGATTGGGCAGGTATTCGCAATGCATTGATTAATAATTTCGCAGACCAGCGCGATGAAACAGCGCTATACAATGACCTCGCGTTGCTAACCCAGGGGTCGGGTACACCCCAAGAGTTTTATGAGAGATGCCAAACCTTGTTCAGTACCATAATGACCTATGTGTCTCTACATGAAAGTGTTCAGACCACTATTGACGCTAAACGAGACCTATACAAAAAGTTAACCCTTCAGGCTTATTTACGGGGTCTAAAAGACCCATTAGGTTCACGTGTCCGATGCATGCGTCCCGTATCAATAGAGAAGGCTCTAGAATATGTACATGAAGAGCAAAATACCCTCTACTTACAATCTAAAAATGAGAATTATAGTGCAGATAAGAAGTCGCAAAGTTTTATTCATCATAAAATGATAGGCCAGCCTCCTCAAGGCTTTAGTATGGCCCTGCCGAAATTACCATTTAACATGCCTATGCCTAACCCTCCTAGGCCGCCCATGATGCACAATCAAGGTCCCCAATGGAGATCAAATAATAACTTCTACAACCAACCCGGTCCTTCCCGCACACAACAAATATTCCGGGCCGCACCACCTAATTACAATAATAATACATTTAGAATGCCTGTACGTAATAATACATATACTGCACCACAGTTCGGTTCACAGCCAGCTCGCCCGATGAGCGGAGTTAGTCACTTTGTGCCCAGAAACTTACCCCCAACTATTAAAGGTCACGATTGGTCAAAATCAGGCAATCCTCCCCCAAGTAATTATTTCAAAACGAGGGAGATGAATTTTAATGATTGCTATAACTATGATGATTCACATGACTATTATCATAATGAATATCCTTATTACGAAAGCATGGAAAACATACTCCATGAATACTACTGTAGCGATTTCGTGGACCCCCAAATTGCTTACGAGCAAGGTGAAATAAGTAACGAGAGTCATAATGATGTTAATGAATCAAGTCCCACTCCCAGTCCCACTAGTGGGCAAAATTTTCAGAGAACCCCCAGGTCCGACAAACCAAAATAGAACTCAATCTGCATACCCAACGCCAACTTCCCTACATACAGACAGACAACCCTCCGTTAAAATTATTAATAGATACCGGGGCGAACCAATCGTTTTTAAGCCCTGACGCAGTTAGTAATTATTTCAATAACATAAAATTAAATTACGATCCATTTGAAGTTTGCAATGTACATGCGGTAACCCGAAGCGACTATTCTATTACCGTGCCATGTTTCTCGGAATTCAATGACGATAATGATGTGACTTTCTTTGTTTATAAATTCCACGATTATTTCGATGGTTTAATAGGTTCAGATTTATTAGATAAATGGGAAGCTACAATTGATTTTAAAACAAAGTCGTTAACCACTAGTAATGCCACCAACCCTATCCAGATTTATGACTCACGTAACGCGAACTTATATGAGGATGTTATACCGGCCGGCACCTCAAAATTAGTTAGATTACCGATTAATGTTCAGAAAGGGGATGCATATGTTAATGAACAGATAGTATCGAATTGCCACATAGTAGAATGTTTAACAAACGTTAAGAATAGCCGCGGATTTGTACAAGTGTACAACCCTAGTAAAAATGACATAATTTTTTCAATGGATAGACCCATACAGGCCGAGTTACATAACGTCCAGTGCTCTGAGGCCACTCACTCACACTTAAACGATCGTGCTAAAAAGGTCCTTTCTAGACTGCGGACCAAACATATGAATAAAGAGGAACGTATTAATATAGAAAACTTGTGTTCTCAGTACGCTGATATATTTTACCTGGAAGGTGAAAAGTTAACCTTCACTAACCAAATTAAACATTCCATTAAAACCACCGATGAGCAACCCGTGTATACTAAGAGCTACCGCTATCCTTTCATACATAGACAAGAAGTACAAGATCAAATGAATAAAATGTTAGAACAGGGAATAATTAGGCCGTCTGACTCAGCTTGGAGCTCCCCCATTTGGGTTGTGCCAAAAAAATCAGACGCATCAGGTAAGACCAAGTGGCGCATTGTGGTAGATTTCCGTAAATTAAATGAAAAAACAATAGACGATAAATATCCCATACCCAATATTGCTGACGTGTTAGACAAATTAGGCAACTGTCAATATTTTTCCGTGCTAGATTTAGCCAGTGGCTTCCATCAAGTGGAAATGGACCCTGCTGACATTGCGAAAACAGCGTTTAATGTTGAGCACGGCCATTTCGAATTTTTGAGAATGCCCATGGGCCTCAAAAATAGTCCTTCAACTTTCCAAAGGGTAATGGATAATGTGCTTCGAGGTCTCCAAAATGTCATCTGTTTGGTTTATTTAGATGATATTATTATATTTAGCACTTCACTCCAAGAACACATCGTTAATCTTGAAAAGGTTTTCAAAAGACTACGTGAATCGAATTTCAAAGTCCAAATGGATAAATCGGAATTCCTTAAATTAGAGACAGCTTACCTTGGTCATATCATTAGTAAGGATGGAGTGAAACCTAACCCCGATAAAATTTCAGCTATTAAAGACTACCCTTTACCAAAAACCCCTACAGAAATTAAAAGATTTTTAGGACTTCTAGGTTATTACAGAAAGTTTATACCCGATTTCGCTAAGATCACTAAACCGATGACTCAATGCTTAAAAAAGGGCTCGAAAATTAGTCTCGATCCGCTTTATATTGAATGTTTTGACAAATGCAAAACTCTGTTAACAAATGACCCCATACTTCAGTACCCGGATTTTTCAAAAGAATTCATTTTGACAACGGACGCCTCTAATTTAGCAATAGGTGCTGTCCTTTCACAAGGCCCTATTGGATCTGACAAACCAATAGCTTACGCCTCTAGGACACTCAATAGTAGCGAAATAAATTATAGCACTATTGAAAAAGAACTATTGGCAATTGTATGGGCAACCAAATATTTTAGGCCTTATCTATTCGGTAGAAAATTCAAAATTGTTACTGATCATAGACCCCTCCAATGGGTCATGAACTTAAAGGAACCCAACTCACGGCTTACTAGGTGGAGGCTTAAGTTAAGTGAGTACGATTATAGTGTTATATACAAGCAAGGTAAATTCAACACAAACGCCGACGCACTTTCCCGTGTACAGCTGCACAATGAGGAAACTAACTCTTTAATAGCTAATCCTTCCGAAAACCCTCCTCATATAGGAGAAAACTCGGATACTGCTACGATACACACTGACGCAGAAAACCCAATATTAGAAGTTCCTATTTCAGACTATCCACTCAATAAATTCAATAGGCAAGTCATATTTACCATCGTAGACGAGATTAAAAGTAGACCTTCCGTCTCTAAGCCCTTCGAATCACACATAAGAACTCACATACAGATATCTAAAACTAATATGAGACAAGATGTAGTAGATGCAATAAAAGAATTCGTTAACCCTAAGGTAAAAACAGGTATACTTATTAACCCTCCGTTAGGAATGTACTCTATTATTCCAATTATTCAAGACGCATTTAAATGTTCGGCTATGGACTTAGTATTAACAAAGGTAGAATTGGAAAATGTCAAAGATTACTTAAAACAGCAGGAAATCATTCGAAATTACCACGAAGGAAAAACCAACCATCGTGGAATAAACGAATGTTATTTGTCATTATCTCATAAATACTTCTGGCCTAAGATGAAAGATCAGATAACTAAGTATATTAATGAATGCAATATATGTGGTAAAGCAAAATATGATAGAAATCCCATAAAACAAAAGTTTCATATTGTACCACCGCCCACTAAACCTTTCGATATAGTACATTTAGATTTATTGAGTATAGAAGGTCATAAATATCTAACTATAATTGATTCTTTTTCTAAGTACGCACAAGCGTATCAGTTGCAAGATTCAACAGCAGTCAGCGTAGTCCAAGCTCTTCTCATATTCGCTACACACCACGGGGTACCTATGACGGTAGTTACTGACCGTGGCCCCGAGTTCACAAATCAGATATTTTTAGAATTCGTCAGGTTGCACAGAATACAGCATCATAAGATCTTAGCATGTACACCCAATGAGAATGGTATGGTTGAGAGATTACACTCGACCTTACTTGAACATTTAAGATTGCTCAAGTTAGAACGCCGCGGAGACTCTGTAACTAATTTAACACCCTATGCACTTCTAGCGTATAACAGCTCAATTCACAGTTTTACAAAATGTAGACCCCTTGATATTATTACCGGACATCTAGACCCACGCGATCCGCTAGATATAAATTTATCCGAGAATACTCTTCAACAATATATGCAAGAACACAAAAGTAAAATGCAAAAAGTTTTTGACATGATAAATGAGACTTCATTGCATAACAGGACTCAAATTACAGAAAACATTAATAAAAATCGCGAATCTGAGCAAGAATATTCACCCGATCAAAAGGTTTTTATACGGAATCCTTTAGCGTCACGTCAAAAACTAGCCCCTCGCTACACGGAAGATGTAGTATTAGCCGATTTACCGATACATATTTACACTAGAAAGAAACGCGGACCGATTGCTAAATCCCGTTTAAAGAGAGTACCTCATAGTTCACGGTTGTTACAGGATTCTACTCCCACTCCTGAGCCTGGTTCAAGCGCAAGAGATAACACTTGACAGCCTAGACGATGGGCCTGGCTTATTACCATTTAACCTTGGTACTACTAAAATCATCTCCCATTACCATTCCTTTATACAACCTATAAACTTAGATATATTACGCTATAATATTAATATAATCCGAGATCAGTTAAATAAAATTTCATCTGAATTTCATAATAAAACGCTTTCATTATATAGACCACATGTTCAATACTTACAGAGTAAAATTAATAGTTTATCCAGTCAATTAGACACTTTCGAGCCAACCCGATTTAAAAGAGGTCTGGTTGATGGACTAGGTTCAGTTATCAAAAGCATTTCAGGCAACTTAGACTATACAGACGCGATAAGGTACGATAACGCTATTAAGATATTACAGGAAAACGATAATAAAATAGTTGCAGAAATTAATAATCGTGTCAGCATTAATAAAAATTGGATGTTTAAAAGTTCAGAAATATTATCAGATTTGGTCCATAATCAAAAAGAAATTGAGACAACTATTAATAAAATAATACGTAGCGATTTAACGCGGGAAACAGATATAATAAAGTACGCCCATCTGGCACAGTTCTTAGTCATATTATCAGACAATATAGAGGTCCTAGCGAATGAGCTTTTTAGATTAGAAAATTTATTAGCTTTTGTTCGCGCGAAAAGTACGCATCATCTTATGTTTAAGGTAGAAACTCTTAAGGACATGAAAAGTAGGTTAAGCAGTCTCTATAACAGAGACCAAATTCTAGATATTAGTATTAGAGAATATTTCGAAGTAATTAAATTAGGTTACTACTATAGTAACAGAGAGTTAGTATTAGTTTTCAAGTTCCCTGTCATTTTTCCCGTTACCTACAACTTATACAAACTTTCCATCGTACCTAACAAGAACAAGAAGGTCCTTATCCCTACACATCCCTTCCTAGCAACACATGATAATGATTTTAAGTACATTGAGGCAGAATGCCCGAAGGTCAGCTTCGGTTACATTTGCGAGAGTAACCCTAATCTCCACTCGAGCAACCACGTGGACTGCATCCAGCGCCTAGTCAGCACACAGGCTATCGACGAGTCCTGCCAGTTCATCACCGCCGAGCTGAACCATGAAGCAGTAGACCAACTTGACGACCGACATTATGTCATCAGCTTTCCAGAACAGACCAAAATTCGCCTATCCTGCACACAGAACCAGTACAGCCTAATACAAGGTAGCTACATAGCCACTGTTCCGAAAGGATGTTTCATTCAAACGAAGCTATTCATCGTGACCAACAACGACGACCGAGTAAGAGGACAAGCCCTTAAAATTACGAGCCTACCGAAGGGAGATAACGAGGACTCCGCCACCACCGAGAGGAAGATAAAGTTAAACACAATAAATCTACAAAGTCTGCATCAAAGTAATACCGAGATATCTATGCTAACACCCCTAGCTATAGATAAGGTCAAAATTGAACCCATCTACACAATTATACCTATATATGTTCTACTACTCGGAGCATGTATACTTGGTATTAGAATAGTATTGCGGAGGCATATCAAGAACAGACATCAAGTCAAAATTCCACAAAATCCTCCGACCGAAGAGACATCTCAAAGTCACTATGCCGAAATTGGAAAACGAGGTCATCCCGAACCTTCAAGCATCTCAGCGCTATTTCAAACTAAAGTTCACCAATAGTCGCTGAACTTCGGGAGGGAGATGTTAAGTACGAGCCACACATAGAATATGCAGATTAAGGAAACTACATTTATTTGACAACGAGGATTGCATCAGCCCAACGACAATGAAGCGCTGCTGACTCCGCATTTGGTGACGCACATCGACGAGCGACGTGCCACATTCATTCCGTAATAAGTATCACTTTTGGTTCTGACATCGAACAATTGTCATCTACTTAGTACATAATATAATTGTAATTAATTCAATAAATTTTGTTCTAGTAATCTCGGTTTTTTTTGCAACCGGCCTGCCGACCTGACTTAATTTACTTCGTAGATCTCTGTGCATTTGCATCAAAGATGAGTGATGTCGGGGGATTTAACTAAATTGCTTAAGGGATGCTATGCTCAGTAAACAGAACGGCTATAATGCACACTGTATTTTACTAGTCTGTTTGTCTGTCCATGTTCATGGAATGCGGTTTGGCTAGACTCAACTAGCCGTGTTGTTGTTTAATCATGAATTGCATTCCATTTGTTTGACACAAATACAAAATGGTGATACTTACTGAATATTTTGACTGGTTTAGCATCATTCAATTTAGGTGCAAGATACACTTAGTGTGGATGCAGGCCCATGTGCAGGCTATGTATGTCGTGCGCTTTAGAGCAAGTATGACCGTGTAAGTTTTTGAACTAAAAGGCGTTTAGAAAAGGAACTTTTACTTTCGTATAAAAAGTTCAAAAATCGCTTTTTTCGAAAAACCACAGAGTTCATTTGGTCACTACTTGGATAATTCAAACTGTCTTCCATTTTCAATCAAATTCAAATTCCCATTCCTTTCATCTCGCTGCGTAGATTATGTGAATTTAAAAAGTCTATTTACAAACAAGATACTTTGTCTATTGATGAGGTATTTAAAGCTGTGATCAGTTTCTTTAAAGTACTTTAGTAGCTTATAGGTAAAATGTAGCCTAACCTTGTTTATTACCCAAGTATAATAACAAAAGACAGAATAAATATAATATCTGTTATTGAACGTAAAAATCATTTCAGATTATATCTGTATTCATTTCCGAACGGACATTTATTGACAACCATTCTCTCTTCGAATTGTGTTTGATATACCAACATTATAAAATATTGAGTTTCAATTCAGTCGAAATATAAGTATTTTATTACTATTACATGTTTACTCCTGGCTAGAAATATTTATTTTTAGACTTATTAATATGTAATAGAAGTAAGTTTTTATGAATAAAGATTTTATTTATTTATTTATTATTACTCTTCATAAGTGGAATATATCCTCCCCAGTGTGCTGATATCTTCAGTGAGATGAGAGGCCTTTGCCCAGCAGTGGGACATTAGAGGTTAATACTTTTATTTCTACTTTTAGGCGAAATATTTCACAAACTTTATTATAAACTAACTGACGTACTCAGAGACAATGAAATAGTTGAAGTAATTTTTCATACATTACATGTCAAAAATCACTCATTGACCTCTCTGAAAGAATCATTTTATGTCTCTAAGTACAGTCGGCCAAGAAAGTGGTCTACCACTTTTGACAAAAGTTTCTGCGAGATGTAACGATCGCTAAGGTTGACTTTTCTATGCACAATTATGTTATGACGTTTTGTCTGTTATCTGAGATGCCTGACATTTGACATCATTGGGTGACTTAGTTGGACCTCTATTATTAAATGAAAATTGACCTTGTTGTTTCATGACGTTCAAATGAATCTCAACCGTAGGGTGGTAGACCACATTTTTGGCTGACTGTACGACGCGGCGGTAAAGTAAGTTCATGTCGGTTAGTGGCCCACCTTGGTATCAGAGCTGTTAGACAGCTAAAACGATCATCGACATGTTATATCGATTAAACAACCGGGACCGATAATTTTACGTGCCCTCCGTAGCACGGTAGCTCTCAATTAGAAAAGCTCTTATCGGCCACCCATCTAGGTCAAGAACGACCTACACATTGCTTGACAATCGTAATTAACTAAGATTGCTTAGTCAAACTACGCCACGCGTGGCGGTAACTATCTATTAAGAAAGAATCCCCAATAAAAAAATATAACTGAAGAAGATCTAACTAATATATCTAAAACATCTAATACAGTTCTGATACAGAACATCTAATATATCTATAACTAGCAGCGCCCCGCGGTATTACCCGCGTTGTTCCCGTTCCCGTGGGAATTTCGGAATGAAAAGTAGCCTATAACCTTCCCGTTGAATGTGGCTATCCATTACAAAAAGAATTTTTCAAATCGGTTCAGTAGTTTCTGAGATTAGCGCGTTTAAACAAACAAACAAACAAACAAACAAACAAACAAACAAACAAACAAAACAAACTCTTCAGCTTTATAATATTAGTATAGATGAACACCGCTCAGCCTCATGTTAAATTCAGTTTAATCTCAGAGCTCTACAGAAACCACTTCCTAGATAATTCTAAATAGATCTAGATAGCCTACCTTGAGCTAATAGAATGAAGCACAAGGCTTAGTCTTAGGCTGGGTACATAGCTGTACACTAATGCATTTTGCTTGTACCTGTAATACTTTGCGATGTTTACTCTCTAAATACTAATTTGAAAATGTTGTTTAGGTGCCTACTTTATCATAAGTAATTGTGTTAAAATTTGCTGAATCAATTTTCTTTTGATTTCGCTTTTCAATTTATTTTTGTGTTACCTTAACCAATTAGAACTTTAGATTTAACCTCGGATATTGAAATAGGCAACTTACTATCCCAAATTACTATCTCTACGGGGACGGGTACACTATATCCCGTGGGAATTTTGGGAATTTGTACCGGTAAGTTATTTAAGTATGGTAGGTTAGAGTGTGTTAGTGGCAGACCCAGTGCCGGATTTTAAGACACTAACGCCCGTACTCAGAGACTTTAAATGTTTTCTTAGTAAATATTTAAGGAGTGATTTTGACATGTAATGCATGCAAGATAACGTCAATTAGTTAAGGGTCGATTTAATGGCCGTCTGTGAGTGTGGCAGTAAGGTTGAAACTAGAGAATACCTATTTCACAGCAATTTCTTATTTAAACGAAACGGAAACATTGTTTCAGCACCGTTGTTTCAAACGGACATGACTGACGTGTGTCTATAGTAGTCCAAACTCGTTTGTAGTGATGTATGAGTAGTCCATCGAAAAGTTACATTTGGGGTTGCGTTTTTTAGAGGACGCAATTTTATTTTTTTGATGTGTAGGGGGGGTCAGTGTAAAGCTAAAAACAAGTTTGTGGGGTCGCCACCCTTGTCCCACGGCCGCCATCATGAAAATAAGGGTTGAAATGGTTTTTACGATATATCTCATAAACTATTAATTTGATAAAAACATTTTTTTAATATTTTTGTTGCAAATTAAATTCTCTACAACTTTGGTCCAGTAACTTTTTGTCGTAGAACTATAAATAAAAAAGTTATAAGCGGAAATGTTCAGAAATTTTAAAAGTAAAAATAAAAGACATAAGGGACATTACAGCTGCTGCTGATCCTAATACCGATCTATCGAAGGTCGTAGTTCGATTAGGTGGGTTCCATTTGCTCATGTCGTTCATAGGTGCGATTGGATATATCATGTCTGGTAGTGGACTCGAGGATATCTTCAAATTAATTTATGCTGAGAACTGTGTACAGCACATAATGTCTGGACATGCTTATGGTAGGGCTGTACGTGCTCATTTGCTAGTGCATTTATCAGAAACAAAAATATTTATGGATTCAATAGAATAGAATACAGAAGAAGAACGAGATTTTCTGGATGATAATAGTACTATAAATGAACACGTACAGCCCTACCATAAGCATGTCCAGACATGTGCTGTACACAGTTCTCAGCATAAATTAATTTGAAGATATCCTCGAGTCCACTACCAGACATGATATATCCAATCGCATCTATGAACGACATGAGCAAATGAAACCCACCTAATCGAACTACGACCTTCGATAGATCGGTATTAGGATCAGCAGCAGCTGTAATGTCTCTTATGTCTTTTATTTTTACTTTTAAAATTTCTGAACATTTTCGCTTATAACTTTTTTATTTATAGTTCTACGACAAAAAGTTACTGGACCAAAGTTGTAGAGAATTTAATTTGCAACAAAAATGTTAAAAAAATGTTTTTATCAAATTAATAGTTTAAGAGATATATCGTAAAAACCATTTCAACCCTTATTTTCATGATGGCGGCCGTGGGACAAGGGTGGCGACCCCACAAACTTGTTTTTAGCTTTACACTGACCCCCCCTACACATCAAAAAAATAAAATTGCGTCCTCTAAAAAACGCAAGGTTAGGCCTAAAAAATGTAACATTTCGATGGACTAGAGTTCTATTTTGATTTGTTTGAAATGAGACTTAAGTTCAAAAGATCTGTATCTAAATGAATAATCCGTTGAAAACACGACATTATCTATATGAAACAAATAATTTGGAAGGAATCCGACCTTTTATTTCAAAATTTCTACTAATATTATAAATGCGAAAGTTTGTGGAGATGGATGTATGTTTGTTGCTCTTTCACGAAAAAACGCTCAACGGATTGGGATGAAACTTTACAGTAATATATGTTATACATACATCAGAATAAATATGGGATACATTTTATCCCGAAATTCCCGCGGGAACGGGTACAGCGCGGGTAACACCGCAGGCACGGCTAGTGCTTTATATTTTTGAAATATTTATCTCTGTCATAAACAATCATTAGACGCGGAATATATTTTGTTAAAAATGTTTAAAATACTTTTCCATTATCAAACAAAATAGATATATTTTGCTATCAACTCATTTTTATATGATTATACTCTGTGGTGGTAACGCCTAGGTGTGCACTTGCCTGCCAAGACTGAGGTCCCGGGTTCAATTCCCGAGTCGAGCGAAAACATGTTTCCTACTTTTCAAACATGACTCGGGTTTGAGGTCACTGACACGCATTAGGCAAGCGTGGTGATTACGCCTAATCCTCCTCACTGTACTGATATCTTCAGTGAGATGAGAGGCCTTTGCCCAGTGGTAGGATATTACAGGCTAATACTTTACTTTACTTTGTATACTTGTTGACTCAGTAAATAATTTAATTTTGTATAGGAAAATTTGACAAGGCCCAAATATATAAAAGCTCGATATAGTGAGCTTCATCGTAATTGGCATCATCTATACAAACATTCATGAACAGAATAATAAGTGTGTTGTGTATCTACGTAGGTGTTTACACGAGTACAGCGGACCCTTAATGAAGAAGATACAAGTCTTTAGGAAAAATACCCAAATATTCCCCAGCCTTCAATTAAGTATAATGTAATAATGGGTATAGTTATAATATGAACTTAAAAGACTCTTAAAAGAATTTTTTTCGAAGGTTTTTCGCATCAAGAGACTGGATCAGGCAATGAAATCACTTAGTGCGTAAATAATTTTTAGTCTTGCCGTTTTAATTGTCTTATTACGAGTATCGAAAATTCTATCTCTATTGCTTCTATGCTTTCATTGTTTGAGCTAGACTGTTTTCAATAATGATAATTACATATTAAGAAAGACTCAAGTCAGAGTGAGAATATTATCTCATCTAGGTATATATATAAAATTCAAAGTTCTGACTGACTTACTGATAATGAACGCAAAGCCTCAACCGCTACACCTATAAATGAAATTTGGCAGGAAGGTTCTTCAAGTGACGTACGAGTAAGTGCACACTAAGAAAGGATTTTCGAAAATTCTATCTCTAAAGGGATAAAATAGGGTCCAAAAGTTTGTTTGCTGTATGTAAAATAAGGGTATATAAGGGTTTCTGTTATGGATAGCTACATTCAACGGAAAGGTTAAAGGCTAATTTTCATTTCAGAAACTCCTACGGGAACGGGCTCAACGCGGGCAAAGCCGCGGGGCGATGCTAGTCCTGTATAAACTAACAAACTCCAACATGAGCTTCAAATACGTAAAAGCAAAATAGACATGACATTGATATTACTCGTATCTTGAATTGAAACTACGTTTACGGATACAGTTCGCTTTAAATTTCACATTTTTATCTGACATGTAGACTCCTTTACAGGAACCGTGGTTACAGTAGATTAGGATGTAAAGCGTTAATACAATTCAGAACTGTTATAAAAAAATTACCAACAAAAGTTTGATACACCAAAAATACATCATCACTACATAGTATAAAACAAAGTCGCGTCTGTTTGTCTTCTGTTTGTCTGTATGCTTAAATCTTTAAAATTACGCAGCGGATTTATGTAATAGGTAGAGTGATTCAAGAGGAAGGTTTTTATGTAAAAAAAATCCCGAAATTCCCACGGGAACGGGCACAACGCGGATAAAACCGCGGGGCGCTGCTAGTATTGATATAAAATGCGTAGGATATTTGAACTATCATCATTCTACAAAGAGGTCAAGACGTAGACTATGAAACTCATGAGAGCCTATCAATCAGACAGTCAGTAAATCTAAGCTGTAAACTTCAAATGTAGAACACATTCACAATACATCTCGACTAATTACCTACGTTTCGCAGGAAATAAGAGAGGTATTGAAGTGGCGTTGAGCGCGTGAATTAATGTGGAACTGATATCCGCTGCCAAATGAGATTTTCGCCCGTAAACGATTAGACCGTTTGATTAGGACTCATGTGAATGTGTAACCACTTATTAGCAACGAGTGGGTTAGAGTTACGGAGATACGTCATGGTTTTGTTGACACACTTGAAGAGGAAGTTCGTTAATCTTTTTGGAAATGGTTCTTTTGTGAAAAGGGACTTTATTTTGAGTTTCTTAATTATAGTATAATACTAACGACCCGCGGTTTTACCCACGTTGTGCCTGTTCCTATAGGAATTTCGGTATAAAAAGCTTAACATTGGTAATTATTCACTCAGAGTAAAATACTCGATCATATTTATTGAACTCGTTGTTTCGTGCTTTGTAAACTCGCTTATCTTAAACTAAGGAAGCATTTGATAACGTTATCAAGGCTTTTAAAACATTAAACACAAAAAAATCTGTCCTTTTGGTAATTTAATTCAAGCAAAGCATTCAAAGTATTGCAGAGTACATACCAACATTATATACAAGAGCACGGTCAATAGTGATCGCTATCTACCCCGGTATTGTTAGTTCAAAATTGATATGAGTAAAAAACCGATACTTTATTGTCTGTACGTAACAAGTTCGTGATCAGTTTTGAGCAAATTGTTCTCCATATACGACATAAAATATTGTCCTACAGTCATTGACTCGTGGCGCGTGAATCGTGTACCATATACGATATAATAGAAGTATCCTTGAAGTCATAAATAAAAAAACGCTGTGTAAAAACAGACTGTAGGTATATAGATCACGAATAAAATATAAGAATAATAAAAAATAGAAAAATAGTTTACTGTTTTCTTGTTGACAAATAAATATGTCTAACTAGCTGTCCACCCGCGACCCAATAGATGTCGCTAGTGTGAATCTAAACCATCCGGTGTGCCACCCAAACGCATACAAAAAAAAATTCAAATCGGTCCAGCCGTTTAGGAGGAGTTCAGTTACAAAGAAAAGTGGCAATAATTTTTATATATATGATGATAAAAAATGTATAAAAAACAGTTCAAATTGCACACTAACATATCTATAAATATAAACAGAAAGCTTTTTAAAATGTAACAAGCTTTACAAAGTTTTATAACCATATGCTGACTTAGAATGTCAGCTATAAATTCAGACTTTCCAATTCCTTAGAAAACTAAAGCTCCAAGCTTTAGTGTTAGAGATGTGTAATTCTATCCAGTGCTTTTACACTGACATTTATTAAAACCTTACTCCATGCGGTTTCAATTTCGAACGTAAAACGGGACGTATTTTGTTCTCTCTACTCTACTTTGTACGTTCCAAAATTGAAAAAATATCATTTGAACTTCGTTACGTGTTAATTAAAGATGGTGTCTACATTAAAAAGTATATATTTTGAAACATGCAGTTTTCCAAAGAGCAAAAGAGACAAAAAACTTTATAACAGTGTTTTAGTTACAGAGCGTGTGTTAATAGGCGGTCTATGTTTTGCTTGTTTGCATTCATCGAGTCAGTTGACAGATTGTTGTGACTAAAATGTGGGCTGCCTCTTAACCTATTTGTACATTAGGTAATTAAATTATTAGTACCTCATGGCTTTTCACTTTGCCCTTGTTCCTGTGGGAATTACGGGTTGAAAGTGGCTTTCCTTGAGTTTAATATGCTTTTGTAAATCCGATTTCAAAGTCTAAATTAGTGCGTTCAGGTGAACAAAAACAAACTGTTCACCTGTATTATACGAGTTTTAATAGAAAGTAAGAAATATAGAAGGTTTTAAAATTGGGTACTTTAAAAAAATTAATTATACAATTTACTATTCTAGATCCTTTGTTGGTTTAGTTAGATGAAATAAAATGTGTACCATATCCCAAAATATTACCTTAAAAATAACCAATAGCGAAGCCTGAACTGAAACATATTTTTCTCTTTGATTGATCGCTTTTAATATTGAACTCCTACAAAATTCTAAACCGTGAGTGTATTCCAATCCGTATTCCAATCTAGATTTATTTACGAAATATATTCAAATCTATTGTTTTAATAACCTTTCAGTATTTTCAGTTTCAACCACAATATTTCATGTTTAAACATTTCTGATCATGCGTAGTATGTGTATCCTAATAAAACATGATTTATTTTGATTGAATTAATTGAATTATTAATTAAAAAAGGCAGGTATCATCTCCCTGAGTACCTATATCGCTTTCAATAGAGTTAATGTGGCAAAAAAAATACCGGCCGAATTGAGAACCTCCTTCTTCCGTGTTTGAAGTCTGTTCATAAATTATATTTGTGGACATTATTTCACTTATCAGTCCTTTATATAAAAAAAAAAACATTTGTTTTCCATAATAACTCATATTAACATAAGAAAAAAACTGAAGAACAATTTCGTATCTTCAAAACATTGCACCAATACTTGGATGACAGCCAGATAGGAAAACGCATGATGAACTCAAAATAGAGAAGCGATTTATTTTGATCGATAGACGGTATCTGGATATTGAAAGACAAATCTGTTTTGACGGGCGCTTTTAACACATTGTGTTGTTAGTTTGATTTTACTATTCACCCGCTAACAAGTAAGTCCGAATAGGTTAGTAGTCAACCCTGATGTCGGAGTTTAAAGACCGCCTGAAGACCTTGGTCTATGGATTGAAACCGCGACTGACAATTTTACGTGCCCCCGGAAGCACGGTAGCCGGGATAGAAATGTTATTGGTGATATTGACGTAACAAAGGTACAATTTATTTATTTATTGATGTAAAAATATGACATTACTAGCCGCGCCTCGCGGTGTTACCCGCGTTGTATCGGTTCCCGCGGGAATTTCGATAAAATGTAGCCCATGTGTTATTCTGATGTGCATTATACAAAACCTACACCTACACATAACCTACATTACAGTAAAGTTTCATCCAAATCCATTCTGTAGTTTTTGCGTGAAAGAGCAACAAACATACATTCATACATACATCCATCCTCACACTTTCTTTCACTTTCGCATTTATAATATTAGTAGGATAGGATACGATAGGACTATATTACACTGTAATGTATAAAAAGAGTTGCCATGCAGTAGCGATAATGGCAATAATCGATTTTTTTTATAGAACACATATTATAGGGTAAGAGAACAGAATTAGGCTATGTTTACATTTAACGCGCGTTAACGCGCGTCAACGCGCGTCAACGCGCGATCAAATTTGAAGAGAGCTATGTTCAGGCTATGTTCAGATGGCTGAATTGTGACGCGCGTTTTCAAATCGCGCGCTTAGACATCCTAATATATACCTAGCAACCGTTCACATGCGCGCGCGTTAACGCGCGTCAGCGAGCGTCAACGCGGCGCTCAGAGAAAACGTTTCTAGACGCAGACAATCGCGCGTTGACTCACTGTTTGGAAGACTAGACTGACGAGTACTCTCGCAACGCGCATTAGCGCTCATCATCTGAACTCTCTTCAAATTTGATCGCGCGTTAACGCGCGTTACATGTGAACATAGCCTTATGGTAACATTCAATGATGTTACTTTTTCAAAAAAATAAGAATACTTTGCTTTGTAATACGCTTTTTTGTTACTAAAATATATTTTTCTTTACAGATTTGATTCCTACATGCTTTCGGAAAATGTCTTCATAATACATAAGGTCAGTGCTAGATTATTTACTCAATACAGTATGAAATAGAAAAGTAGTTAGTTTACTTTTCATGTATCACTTTCCGTAAATAATAAATGGTTTATCTAATGTATGTCAAAGATATAACAATGTACAATCTATACTTAATATTATAAAGCTGCAGGGTTTGTTTGTTTGAACGCGCTAATCTCCTGAGATTAGCGCGTTCAAAGCGTAGTAGTTCCTGAACTACTAGTCCGATTTGAAGAAATCCTTTCGTAATGTATACGAGCCGCATTCAACGGGAAGGTTATAGGCTACTTTTCATCCTGAAATTCCCACGGGAACGGGTACAACGCGGGTAAAACTGCGGGGCGCTGCTATAATTTATATGGCAAAACAAAGTTTGCTGGGTCAGCTAGTATATCTAATACAATAGCAAATTCAACGTCCAATAAAAACTTCACTACCTTACATTTTTAAACGATCTTACTTAAGAAGTAAAACAAGAAAGTAATTATCGTTAAGACTTTTAATGAAACTTTAATTTTCTCGTCAGTGAAATAACAGTTTCCTTCAGAGAATGTATTTTCATGGACTTGCCGACGTTTCCAGCGGAACTCAATCCTATGAGAGTATAATTAATTATTCAGTAGGAATCACGTAGTACAAGATCTATTAATAGTCTTAGATATAATAGTTATATATGACGAGCGCCCCGAGTCATGCTTGTGTAATTAATTATACATGCACATTGTCTTTGTGTGCATCATAGTCCGCGTCAAACAACTGTCAAAATGTCTTTGAAGTAGCGACAGCATGGTGGATTTCAGTAATCTGAGAAAAGTCATTAGATGGTAATTCGCAATGATGTATGGCAAATGAACATAAACAACTATTTTGCTAACGGTACTGATAGCTACGTACACAAAGATGCGTGTCTCTACTCATTACAACTACAGAGTATGATATAGGGGCGCTCTGAAACAACTATAATATCATAATACGTCTTTGCTTGCTTTTTCCAAGGAATTGTCGAAAGGTGAAACTTGGTATACATTTTTTCCCAGTATAACATTATGTATGATTACCCAGGATAACAAATAAATGATTATGATATTAACGTATGAATAAGCTTATTTGGTTGAATGCTCATAATAACTATGTTAATAATATTAGCTTGCAACATTTTTAACTGACTTCATGCAAAATAAAGATTTTCTCAACTCTTTTATTTCTTTTATTGTTTTTACGATTAAGGCCAGTCTTATTTTCAAAAATGATATTTTGTTCGAAAATTATTTACTATTATGGTATGGTCTTTTATAAAACACTGATTTCAGTAAATGTTTATTTCATTTATTTTTCATTGCGATCAAATTAAATTGAGAAGAATCTACATTCGGACAACTTCTTGCCGTTCATCCCTCGCCATCTTTTGTTCTTATAAAGCCACTGGAACCTATTAACATTATATCGAATCGTTTCAGTAATTGGCTTAGTGTAAACCTCAAAGAACTTTCTTTGAACACATTTCATATCACTACCCTTTTACTTTCGTAAAAACATTGTATGTTACATAAGGGTTAAGAGAACAAGCACACTATACCCAAGACTGTAGACAGCCTATAAAATATAGACACACAAGAGAGACAAGTATCTTTGTCTGTTAGACGAAATAATTTGTATTAACACACTGTTATTAACATGGAAGATTGAATTACTTAATGCGTACACTTATTTATTTCGTGGTTATTAGAGTGACTACTGACTGACTAAAACAGCATTGTTCGAAGTCAGTTTATAGACTGTTGTGGCTATAATGAGCTCTAAAAACAGTTTTGTTTCAGCAAGTCATTTTATGGACTGTTGTGGTGAGCTCGGACTCTATTGTTTTTATAACTATACCATTATCTTAACAGTAGCTATTATTAGAGGATGCCCTATCATGCCCGTTTAACCTCAGATATTTTGGTATATATTTCCCTAGAGTACATCCAAAAGATTGGTCGTAAAGAATAAGGGTTTCCTCTAATAGAATTACTTACATTTTTGTACCGTTTAATGTATGGGCAGCTTTTTATTTTTGTACACAACGTGGGTTGTTATACTCGTAGCTCACACATAATGATGTTGTTTTTCCTAAATATTTTGGTTATGTAAAAATATGATGTATAAATTTCTTGAAATCTTTAAAATAGAGATTTTAGTCAATGTTGATATTTCTCTTAAATCGGAACCCAAAATAAAGTTAATAAAAATGTAGTTAGTTTTTGGTGAATAGAACAGAAACCGAAAGTCATATATGTCTTAAACTTTATCTTGATTTTGCCAGCTTGTAGCTTATAAACTAGCTAATCACTACATAGTATAAAAAGCAAAGTCGCTTTCCGCTGTCTGTCTGTCCCTATGTATGCTTAGGGTCTAGACAGACGGACTGCAATTCAACTGCAATCCGACTGCCAAATGGCAGTTCAGATGCAGTTTGAATGCAGTTGGCTCGACTGCAATCAAACTGCACGTCGACGGGCAGTTGGCGTGCAGTTGGATTGCAGTCTGAGTGCAGTTACAACGACTGCAATCAATCAGACTGCAATCCAACTGCACGCCAACTGCCCGTCGACGTGCAGTTTGATTGCAGTCGAGCCAACTGCATTCAAACTGCATCTGAACTGCCATTTGGCAGTCGGATTGCAGTTGAATTGCAGTCCGTCTGTCTAGACCCTTAGATCTTTAAAACTACGCAACGGATTTTGCCGCGGCTTTTTAAATAGATAGAGTGATTCAAGAGGAAGGTTCAAATGTATAAAAGTTCCCGAAATTCCCACGGGAACGGGCACAACGCGGCTAAAACCGCGGGGCGCCGCTAGTATAAAATACGTAATAAAGCAGAATCCCACTGAACACAAGCTGAGGATGTGTGGTGATTACTTACCACCCCAGCTACTAATCTGAAACAATTTCTCATCCTACTAACTGTAATCAAACTTAGCTCTGTAATTATTACCGCTATGTTTAAATAAGCAATGTAGGCGTAACCAACCAATAGCTGTCAAACACTATCTTGGTGAATTAATTATTGTGTGTTGGCAATACAATCACGTTGGAGACTATGTGATGTTCAATTGTGTTCAATTGTTAATTCCAGCACTGCCCATAGCCGTGGACATAGTAAGCAATCCTGTGGCAATACTGGAGGGTTATGATACAAGTTAGTACGAGGATAACGGGAAACTTTTTTGTTCTTTTTTTAACATTAGATGGATAAATACTGGTTTCGAACACTACTCATTTTTAATTGAAACTACGTTTACATATACACTTCGCTTTTATTTTACATTTTTATCTGACGTTTCAGCCCCTTTACAGAAGACTGAGGTCTTCTGTGACCACGGTTCCTGTAAAGGTAGGTAAACATAGTTTCAATTCAAAATGATTAGACGGATGGTTTTCAAACTATGTATCTATATAGGTGTAATGGAGGTACAGCAGGTGGTCATTACGGTTGTGGTAAAGCTGGTTTACATTTAGCCGACAGACAGACGTACCGGAACGACAAAGGAAGGAAGCATATTGGCATAATATTGGTACACTAGGTAAGTAGATACAAGAGGTATGACCTAGTAGGAGCTCTGTTTGCTGATAACATTTACGTCCAGAGTTCAGCTTGTAGAAATACAGACAGTATTGTTTGCTGTTGCATCGCATGACCACAGGCTTAGAGACTAGTTATTATAATTACTTATGATTATACAGGGTTTTAACTCACCTTGCCTGAAGAGATAATACTGTAAAGTTAATGTAAAAGTATTAGCCTGTAAGGGCAAAGGCCTCACATCTCATTAAAGTATCTAACAGGCAGACAGCTTTCCGCTGTATATCTGTTCTTATGTATGCTTAGATCTTCAAAACTACGCAACGGATTTGATACAGTTTTAATTAATAGATAGAGTGATTCAAGAGAAATATTTATATGTACAAAAAATTCCGAAATTCCCATAGAAACGGGCACAACGCAGGTAAAACCGCAGAGCGGTGCTAGTTTATCAATAAACTCATAAATATGTGTCGCGCATAAGTGGTCGATCGCGTTAACAAGAAGCCTCTAATAGGTACAAAATCGATGACTATAATATAATACAAGAGTTGTCAAATCAACTAATAACACCTTCAATCAATCAATCAAAAATTATTACTTAGAATCGTAACGTTTGTGATAATATTAATGGCTCCACCACTAATTGGTACACTCCATCTAAATTGCTGTCATGTAACATTTAGTGGTAACATGACCGGCGCTATACTGTTAATTAAATTTGATTTGAACAGATATGTAGGAGGGGTCTTTAAAGCCTTTTAAGCCTAAATGGATAGGTACTAATAGATACCTACTGTAGTAATCCAGTTAGTACGAAATGTTCAATCAATGTTTTCGAGAACGGTAGATTGAAATACATATTTTTTAGTAATTGAAAGAACTATTGCACTTTATGAAATACTAGCAGGGCCCCGCGGTTTTACTCGCATTGTGCGTTCCCGTGGGAATTTCGAGAATTTTTATACATATAAACCTTCTTCTTGAATTACCATCTATTTTTTAAAACCGCATCATAATCCGTTGCGTAGTTTTAAAGATCTAAGGATTGATTGCTCGAATTATATTTAGAAACGGACTCGATATTTCAAACAGTAAAAAACTGAAATCAAAGGTACATCCCACTCAAACACTCAACAAAATTATAACATTTGTTCCGGAATTAAAGCACTTAGGCATATATATACACTCGTACATGCTGAATCTCGATCTGAATTCAGTTGCTAAATTAAGAAACGGTATTTCGGAAGCTTTATATCACACAAGTCTGAAAAATCAGATTAAACGCTTGGCGGAGTCATTCAGATCAGTCTGAAGAATTAAGAATTTGAGAAATCAGAATCTTTGTGGTGGTACTCGTTAAGTTTCTTGTAATTTCTTCTTAAATACAGATTTTGGACTCAGATCTAAATTCAACATGCATTGTTACGACATGGCTTTAAGTTACGACACCATTTCGGCGGTTACTCTTTACTTATGAGCTCATCTATACTAATATTATAAAGCTGCAGAGTTTGTTTGTTTGAACGCGCTAATCTCCGGAACTACTGGTCCGATTTGGAAAAATTCTATTTATAATGGAGTAACATTCAACGGGAAGGTTATAGGCTACTTTTCATCCTGAAATTATCACGGGAACGGGTACAACGCGGGTAAAACCGTGGGGCGCTGCTAGTACTTGATAGACCACTACTTAATTTCTCAAGAGTATAATAAGTAACCTTTTCGCGTTAGGTCTGACAAATTGACGTGCCATGAGATTACTTTGGTCAGTTGGTCTGAGCCAATCTGTCCGTCAGCCATAACTTAGTTGTGGTAATTGCAATATTTCTCACTACAACCCACGTATATGTTGTGACAAGTTCTGATCATTCGATATAAATTTATCAGTTGTATTGCCTGTTGGAATATATCGAGAATGACAGATTGAATAGGTATCTAAGTGTGTGTTCGATGTACTACACCTTATGTACAAAAATGTACAAACTATCTTAGTTATTTTTGCACTTTTGTAGGTTTTGACAATATTTTTAACCAAGTCAAAAAGATAAATCCTGAAATTTATGTACTGTACAAATACATTGTACGAGTATGTTACGTGTTTACGAAAATAGGCTTATTTAGGACCCTATTTCTTTACAGCAATTTTATTGATATCAAAAGTAACATAACATAACATTAATTACACTTGTTTTAAAACTTTTTATTTAACTTTCATTCAAGATTTAAACAATAAAGGCTCATATTACACAGGAAAGCCCGCATACAATCTTGATTAATGTACCGTACCGTCGTATAATCGATCTTAGGTTAGACTCACATTAGGTTAGGCTACCACCGACGCGGATTAAGCCACGGTCAGCTAACTCTCTAATTGATGGATGATGTGTGAGGGTTAGGGGCGTAATGTGACTGGTGTGACATGATGACCAACTTACCCAATAAATATCCGTAAACCACGTAATAGCTGAGTGGATAAAAAGTATGTGACAGGTCTTCAATAAAAGTAGGTTTGAGTAGTTAATTTCGAGTACCACTAACCTATTCGAAATTAATGAGTGCCAACCCTGGAGTCAGAGTTTTAGGGCCGTCTAGACACCTCCGACATCTATCGATTGAAACGACCGAGACCAACAATATGTGCCCTCCGAAGCACGTTAGCGCTCTGATAGAAATGCCAGTATCGGCCACCCATCCAAGTAGGGGTCGAGCTGCACGTTGTTTATCAATGACAATGAACAAAAATGGCTTAGTCGAAATATGCAACGAGCGCAAGATTTTCAATGTGTCGAAAAGTCTCATTTGAATATGACTGGTACTTACGATTTTAAAACCCCTGCTGAGTTCTATTGTCGATTGTTTAGTGACAAAATGTGGCAATTTAACTATCTCAACGTCTTCCACGACATTAAAATTTAGTTGAAGTGTTAAAATATGATTAAAACAAGTAAAACGGACAGTGAAACAGAACTAAATTTTAATACTATGATAAACTTTTACTATTTCATACATAACATAGCGCCGTCACTGAAACTTTATGACAACACCAAAAATATATATTTGATAGACCCACATAAAAGTAGGTAATAAACAAGCACTGCGGAGTACTAACAATTATCATTTTATTGTTCACTAGTTCAGGAACGTGGTTCTGTATGCTGACTTTTGAACAGGCACTGTTTCAGTATAAACTATCACTGAAAACTTGCTTTTATTTCAAAGGGATAAGGTACTAATTTTGTTCAGCAGTAAAACCTACAGACTGAATAACAGCACGGCTGAAAAAAACCTATAGAATTATTTTTCTTTGCAGAAAACTGTTTATAGACTGCCGAACGACTTGTACAGTCTGAACTATAGTCTGTCGTGATGCTTAGGCGCTTCTGCTTACGCTCACACACCACTCAAAGTTAACGTAAAATGACAGTCCAAATAGATGTAAGAAAACGAAATCGTGCCTTTCTACTGGCTACTCGAATAACTTTAACAGATTGTCATTGAAGTTATGCAACAACGCGATGTATTGAACAGATATTTAACAGTAATAATCGTGATATTTTCGTGATGTTTTCGCTGTTAAATGTCTGTTCAATACAAATAACCTTGAAACAAACCACCGTTAATCTCACTTCTTTCAGTTAATAATGCTTGATAGACAATTGTCCTTTGATAAATTTTATTAGCCGTTTATAACACCTGCCTCCGAAGGTGACAAGAGAACACTCAAATTAATTAAGTAAAAAGCAATTAACTTGAGGATCGACACGTCTAATTGTGAGAAGCATTTCAAAAGTAATATTTAATTGATTTCGAGACAAAAACGTATTGTTTTTAAGTTCTTAGAAGAAATAATAGGAATTTCTTATTAAAAGTCTTAAGCCCTTAGAGACGACAAATGCTTCTTTAGTAGAGATTAAATCTACACTAATATTATAAAGAGGAAAACTTTGTTTGTTTGGTTGTAATGAATAGGCTCAAAAGCTACTGGACCGTTTTTAAAAATTCTTTCACCATTCGAAAGCTATATTAACCACGAGTAACATAGGCTATTTTTCATCCCGAAATTCCCACAGGAATGGACACAACGCGGGTAAAACCGCGGGGCGCTGCTAGTATAAAGTAAAGTAAAGCCCACACAAGCCTCACTTGTCTCACTGTTAGGCAAAGGCCTCTCATCTCACTGAAGATATCAGTATAGTGAGGAGGATTATAATAATTACTAGTTTGCCTAATGCGGGTTGGTGATCTCAAACTAGAGCCATGTTTGGTAGGAAAATTGTTTTCCCTCGACCCGGGGATTGAACCCGAGTCCTTAGTCTTTCCAGGCGAGGGCACATACCACTAAACCACCGAGGCGTTGTAAATGAAATGTCATGTAATGTAAGAAATCATTTTAACTACTTCATGCATTAGTTAAATGTCGATTTAATGGACGTATGAGTGGGCAGTAATTTAAATTAATCATCCTTAACTATCACCACCATATCACGTTACTAAAGACTTGGTATTATCAAATTGTAAATTTTGACATTTTTGCTTTTTTTTGCTTATTTATACAACACTAGCTGTGCCCCGCGGTTTCACCCACAGCGCACCCGTTCCCGTAGGAAATACGGGATAAATAGTATCCTTTATCCGTCTCCTTGGTACCTAAGCTACCTCTCCACCAATTTACAGCTAAATCGGTTCAGCCGTTCTCGAGTTATAAATAGTGTAACTAACACGACTTTGTTTTATATATATAGATACTCGTACACGAAATGAAAATATATCTTCATTAAGTAAGTTATGAGGTAACCTTACAAAGTAGATACATCCGATTGAAAAAGTTATGAAAAACAGCGCCAAGATAAGGATAAGACAGCGACGAATTTTGTCGTTATAATACCCTCGTGTTATATGAAAACCTTGTTTGTATATTCTTTTGTTTACTCTCGACTTATCGTTTATGCAGATGTTTTTGTTTCTCAGTACATAAGCAATATCTTACTTCTACACTTACACTTAATAATATTATAAAGAGGAAAACTTTGTTTGTTTGTAATGAATAGGCTCAAAAACTACTGGACCGTTTTTAAAAATTCTTTCACCATTCGAAAGCTACATTATCCACGAGTAACATAGGCTATTTTTCATCCCGAAATTCCCACAGGAATGGACACAACGCGGGTAAAACCGCGGGACGCTGCTAGTATATTATAAATGCCTATGCCCATTTTCGCAGAAATTTTGGGCGAAAAATAGCCTCAAACCTTTTCTGGAATGTAGCTATTTCGTAGATCGTATTTACGTTATTTTCCCAGATTTAGTGGAGATACAAAACATTTTGATGACCAGAAAAAATCTTGCTTTTTATAAAATGAGTATAGATAACATACACAGTACAGAGAAAATAATCCTAAGCACATTTTGGAAGCAAAAATAGATAGACGTTCCTTACAATGGAAACCACTATCGCCTACTAATATTTGTACAGCCTAAAGTCTACAAAAGTAAAGGTAAAGTCTAGTAACGAACTGATAATTATTTTCCTGAACCGTAAACAAAGTTACCAAGTCTTGTTTGGCTTGAGGCTAGCGACTTTCTTATGTTCTATGAGCACTCCTAACTAATTAACAAACACGTTTAGCTTTAGTAGAACAAGTATTTATTATTCAGTGTGGTGTTGAACTTTGGGTTGAGTAGTTATTTTAAAATAAGAAGTTGGGAGACTTATTCGGTAACAACTGATGTGGGTGCAACAAGCACTTATTTCTTTCGGTCTTCTAAGCAAAGTATTTGATTAAAATGCGGATTCAATATTGAAACAAGAATTTTAATAAATTTACATCATAAAACTACAGGATACTATGTCGTAGTAGTAGTAGCATCTTAAAGCTCGTCTTCTATACTAATAAAACATAGCTGAAGATACTAATTTATTGTTTAAAAAATGTCTTTTAACGTGCTAATCTCAAAAACTGCCAATCCGATTTGAATAAATCTTTTTGAATTGAATAGTCACATTCAACGGAAAGATTAGAAACTATTTTTCATCCAAAAATTCCTACGGTAACGCACAATGCAAGTAAAACCGGAAGACGCTGCTAGACTGCAATATTTCACTCCCCAATTACATTTCTAATTAAGTTACAAATACTCTCCGTCTCAAATAGCGATGCTTGTCACTTAAAACGGGCCTTAACTCAAGACATTTAACACTAAATCAAAGTCGACGTGGTCATCTAAAGGTCTGACGAAATGTTATTAAAGAGGAGTTAATTTTAAGCGTTTCATAGTTCCTTTTCAGGGTAGAAAGGACATATTAAGGGCCACTAATTGTTCGAAAGCTTTCGTTATTAAATTAACAACGGGTAGGTGAAGGTTTCCTTAATAACACGGCTTTTTATAAGCATCATTAGACGGAAAAGTTAGTCGAAAAGTTGCCGAGTTCACTGGGATTAACTTAAGCTGGGCCAAACCAAAATAACGATGGATTTACCTGTATTAACATAATCAGTGATATTCAAGTTTCTTTGATTTTGTTGTACTAGCAGCGCCCCGCGGTTTTACCCGCGTTGTGCCCGTTCCCGTGGGAATTTCGGGATTTTTTTTACATAAAAACCTTCCTCTTGTATAACTCTACCTATTACAAAAAACCGCATCAAAATCCGTTGCGTAATTTTAAAGATTTAAGCACACAGACAAACAGACGCGACTTTGTTTTATACTATGTAGTGAAGCTAGTTTTATAAAATATAAAATACTCTTTCGCCCGTACTCTAGAGACGTCAAATGCTTCCTTAGTAGAGATTTCATGGAATCTGAGTGCGGCAGTTTGTATTTTATATGAAAATGTATGTCGTATGTAGTATTAAATCATAAAATTTAAGCTGCCGAACGAAACATTTCAGTAATTCAACTGTGCATTATTGACGAATTACTACGGGTTCTTTCGCAGCACAGAAGTTCAACTGTGCAGACTTCATTGCACAGATTCCACAAAAAAACTGCACAATTCAGTTAGCACACTTTAATCGCTGCGATTTATCGTAACACGTGTATTAATATTACTGACGTGATATTTAAAAAAACAAATGAAATCGTACAAGAACGTCCTAACGGAATCAATTACGCAAAATGGCATTACAATATATTTTTAAAGCTTTTCGGCCACAAACGGCCCGATAACGTTGTTAATTCAATATGAAAAGGAAAAATATACCTAGTTACTACCTGTTACGAGTTCCCCAAGGATAGAATGTGGGAACATTCGAAATAACCCGAGGGGCGGACTGATCCTTTTCAAATATAATTATTAATACCATGTTCACTGTTCGGTACTTTTCTGTGGGAATGGAGGATAATGCAAATAAATAGCAGTTTTTTGATGTTTACCTTTATGTGTAGGTATACATGCCGCCATTTTTAGAACGCCTTATGGCTTCCGACATGGTCTGCCAAAGAGCAAAAGAGACAAAACACTTGTTTACAGGTACAGTAGCTTAGTTATAGTTATAGAGCGAGAGTTAATGATTAAGGCTGTTAGGTTAGTATGATCGCCAAATCGAAAGAGACCAAACACTTTTAATTTAACAGTGCGTTTGTGAGTTTGTGAGTACGAATATGTACGTACACGCTATGGCAAATAAATACATTTTTAAATTGCAATTTGCTCCGTATAGCTTTCATCTATCTATATATATAAAAGAAAGTCGTGTAGTTACACTATTTATAACTCGAGAACGATTTGGCTGAAAACTGGTGGGGAGGTAGTTTAGAACCAGGAGACCGATTTAAGATACTATTTATCCCGTATTTCTTACGGGAACGGGTGCGCTGTGGGTAAAACCGCGGGGCACTGCTATTTACCTATAAAGCTCTTCGTATTATAAATATCATTTTCTGTGCAGCAAATGTAAGAAGATCAAACGGATCTTTCACTTTATTATTACATTAGATATATAGGGAATAGGTGAACCGATACATCCACTCTTTCAAATGAAACCATTACGTAATATTTTCAAGGAAAATTGAAGGAAAATATAAACGAACTATTGGACAATTGGCGAACCATTCCGGTTTCAATGCAATTTCTTTAAGATCTTCTCAATAATATCTTCATGAAATTGATACTACATTGTTGTTTACTTACAAACAAAAGGAATTGCTTTATTTGTTTTGAAAAATGTGTTATTTGCATTGAGTTAGTTCAGTTGATAAACAAATTGAACGATTACGATCTCATATTTCTCAAATACTTTTGTATTTGAGAAATATGAGATCTTAATCGTTGGACTAGATAATGAACTTACATTTTGGCTCCTTTTACGGGAAAATCTCTGATTATTAAAAAAAGGTAAAATTTATAATTTTGTTTGTTTGCATATACTCGTACGGGCTTATCTCAGGAATTGGGCTTTTGAAAAAAAAATTTTTTTGTGCTGAATGGAAAGATTATATATTAGTTTTATAACAAAACTATTTTTATTTTATTTTTTTCGCAATAATTCAAAAGTTATTTCAAAATAAAAATTAATTTTTGAATCCAGTACCGAAAATACTCGGACAACTCCCGAACAAACCCGAGCGCGTGTGACGTCATAATGATAGCCCCATTCGGTTACACGTGTAATAGCCGTAAACGCTGTACGTACTTATGGTTAAATAGCTATAACATTATCACGTCACAACCACGGTGACCAATTATGGCGCGTTTATAGTCACGTGATTTTTATTCAATTTTTAATTGTTTATAATTAATTGAAAAAATATATTTTTTAAGTTTTTTGCATTAAATATCAATATTATTAATAATAAAGTTTTAAAATACATAAAAAAATATTATTTTTTTTTCAAAAGCCCAATAAACCTTTTTCTTATGGATAGCCACATTCAACGGGAAGGTTATAAGTTATTTTTCATTACAACATTCCCACGGGAACGGGCTCAACGCGGGTAAATCCGCGAGGTACTGTTAGTACTCGATATTCACATAAATACTCAATGCTATTTATTCACGTGTACATTTACAATTAGTACATGTGATTAGAATTGGATATACATTTCACAGTTGACTCCGTGCTTAATATATCTATACATATATATAATACACACACATATAGCGTGGAATATATATACTAGCTGCCCTGACATAACGTTTTACCATATAAAAATTAAGGATGGACCACCTTTAACTTTTAGGGGGATGAAAAATAGATGTTGTCCGATTCTCAGACCTACCCGATATGCACACAAAATTTCATGAGAATCGGTCAAGCCGTTTCGGAGGAGTTTATCGACAATCACCGCGACACGAGATTTTTTTTATACTAGATGACTTTATACATATAGGTAGATACGTAATATTGTTGGTCTCGGTTGTTTCAATCATTGTCCCAAGGCGGAAACCTTAGGCGGTGTCGAACACAGCACTCGAATTAACTTCACTTAGTTAATACACAGCGGTCTAGTGGTATGTGCGCTCGCCTTCCATGACTGAGGTCCCGGATTCAATTCCCAGGTCGAGCGAATACATGTTTCCTACTTTTCAAACATGGCGGGTTCGACATCACCAACCCGGGTTGGGCAATCGTGGTACTGCACTGATATCTTCAGCGAGATGACAGGCCTTTGCCCAGCAGTGGGTCATTACAGGCTCATACTTTTTTTTAGTTGATACTTACATTTAATTTATTTTTTCCGATGAAGGATCATGAAATTAATCTCGTTGTTTGTCGAAGTATTAAAAGGCATCGTTACCAATGTTTTGTTGCGTTCTTTACGCCTAGTTCTCTCTATGCTTATTGTGACAGGCCTTTGACCTGTATTGGAATCACAGGTCCTCCTTCATTGCAATTACAAATTAATGTCCCACGCAATGTTTGGTTTGAGTTCGTAAGTGAATGCCGCCCTTTAAAGCAAACAATTCATGTTAATGAAAGCTTTCCAGTGTTGTATTTCAATGTTATTTACACTGTATAAATAGAAACGTTATTCAATGTTATTCTTTTATGTGTACTTTATTTACATTGGAATAAGGTTCTGTATTTTGAAGGAATATTTTATTGTTTAAAGATTTCCAATGTGTTGGTTTAGGAGATCAAATTAATTTCAACTTTTAAAATAGTCATTATAAAGATATTTAACCGAGGTCATGAGAGGATAGACAGTTGTGTCTACAACAGTGACATTTTAGGTGGTTTGCTTATATTGCAATTGTTTCTTTTGTGTCATAGTATGGATCACGAAAGAGCAAATAATATTTTACTTCCAAAATAATTGTTCTTCCTGGCGAAGCTAACTTTTTTTTAAAGGCCACCTTAAAGATTAATAAATGGATAAGGCATCTCAAATACTTAGATAAAAAGGCGCATCCAATTACTTCTTTTATTTATTAATCTGCGGTAAACGACATAATGTTCTAGATGTAGAATCACGTCGATGCATAGTGCTTGAGTGGCGCTTCGTGTCCGACGAGCTTCGAGAACTCACCAGCATAACATGAACTGCAGTTTTTAACTACTTAAACGTAATGAGAGCTCCAGACAAGGTGGTCGGATTAACTCGATCGTCTGAGTTTTGCACAGTCTAGGGAATCTTTTGATCCCTATATGTTCATATTTTTAACAAGATATTGATGGGTGCATCTCATTATGGCGGTAAACGTTCGCCGAGTTAAAATGGTTATACATTTAAGGTCATATAGGTATAAACGAGTATTAAGAACAGTATAGCTATCAAGTGGTTTGTCACTTTCTGACGTACGCAATTTTCCGAAGAGCAAAAGAGACAAAACACAGTATAACAGTGTTTTATTAACAAGGCTCTAATTCTTTCGTTGAAAAATATTCTGTTAATCTTTAAATATGATAATATTGAAAGCGATTCATTCATTACGAGTAGGTTGGCCAACCTTGACACCAGGATTGGTCAGGTTGACCATCCACTCGATAAGAAGAAGAAGTGGCCAACCTTGATGTTGGGTGCTGTAGACCGCCCAAAGGCCTGCCGATTGAAACAACAGACTGACTGACTGACTGCTTATACGAGATTCAAAACGTTGTTAATGTTTATTGCCCTTAAATGTATTCTACATTAATTTTATTGGTCTTAACTTTGTCTAAGTTTTATTAAACCCAATTTAATTCCAAAGAATCGAATAAAATAATCAAAAACATTGTTCTGAAACCACTTTACGAAATTTCAATAAAACATAAGCCATTGAGATTCAATGAAGTGTGAGGTTTATCTCAATGAAAGTTTGCCAAAAGTAAATTGAATTTCGAAGAACGTTTTGCCACTTAGGTAATAAGGCGGCCCTACTTGAATGATAAACGAGACAATGCGAAGCGATGCAATAATATCCATCGGCTTCTTACTATACAGCTACATTTAGCATACTGCTTTTGAGCATCAACTTCGACGTCTCAATAGTCAAAACGAAAGAATGACTACATAGTATAAAACAAAGTCGCTTTTCGCTATATACTTAGATCTTCAAAACTACGCAACGGATTTTGATGCAAATTATTGAGATAGATAGAGTGATTCGAGAGGAAGGTTTATATACAAATTCCCGCAATTCCTACGGGAACGGGCACAACGCCCGTAAAACCGCGGGGCACTGCTAGTATTTAATATAACTACCATCATACTTTTTAAACTCACACGATTTGCACTCATTATACTAAATGAAACGGGTCTGTATCGCGTATTTACTAAAATACGTACCCGACGTTTCGAGCGGATTACACCGCTCGTGCTAGGTACCATATTCATAAACCTTACTTACGCCATCAGAACGCATTGAGTTCCCTTTATTAAAGGAATATTTGCAGAAAAGAGGGTTGAAGTAGTTCGATTCGGTAAAACTCGGGTCAAAATACTTCACTGGTCTCCAAATTGAATGTTACCTCCTTTGCGTTGTATGAATTTTATATGTAAATTCGAACTGCTAGTTTGATATTTCAGGTAATGACGTAGCTGGAAAGTGTCTCAAACATGGCTCAAACGTGAACCGAACTTGGGTCGAACTAAGCATTTTTAAGTGTTCGAAAAAAGTTTTACACTCGTGATTTCCGAGCTTTGAAAAATCGAAACTACAGTTGTAGCTAAAAAAGTGTCGAATGGTTGATTTGCCACGTGTTTTATTACCTCTCATTACTTCTTCACCTTTCGTCAATGGCGCAAAATAAATTATACATTTGTTTATATTTGCCCGGACCAATAACTCGTAAGCAAAAGGTTACATTCTCTAAATAAAAAGATATGTATTGATGCGTCCATGTTAATTTATTCGACATATTTTTTGTTACTATAATAATTATGGACCAAAAACGCAATTAGACTGAGTCAACAGCCGCATGCAACATATACTGACAGCTACGAGTACAACATTAACTTTCTTTAGGACTGTCAACCTTTGTCTTTAGCAGCGGTCGTCCTAATCCAATTGCGCCTTAACTGATCCAACAAGCCCCAAAAACACTATAGTATGTAAACTGTGATTTGAATTCAAATAATCGTCGCTTTTTGGCACGAAGATAACATTATCAAGAACTGAAATAAAGGTAATTCAATTTATGAACGTAATGAGAGCTGACAACGAGCTTTAACTACTGAACTAACTGTGCTTTGCCAACTGCAGTTGAATCGTGCTAACGAAACTGAACCGGGTGTTCAAATAGACTATTACGCTTACGAATCATATTCACTTCAGTGTATACATTTAGAAGAACGGTTCTTACTGAAAATGTGTAGTTTTGTGTTATGTAGAAAATAATTCACGTTATTTATGGATGTGAATAAACTTTTATTACAAACTAGCTAACGTTACGTTGTTTTGCCATATAAAAATAGATATAAGTACCGATTCTCAGACCAACTGCATATGCATATATAAACGTTCATACAAATCAGTCCAGCCGTTTGGGTGGAGTATGGTAACTATATCGTAGTGACACAAGAATTTTATATAAAAGATTTTAAAAGGTTATTAGGTTTTTGTATTAAGATATAACTTGATGGACGTAAATATTGTTCTATGTTCTATTTTACTACACATTTATCTACTGTAACCCAGTATAAGTAATCAGTCCCTATAACCAAGTGGCATTCGATCATCATCAGTCATCATTCATCAAATCACTTCACAATCACTTTGCATCGCTAGTGTCGCATTCATGAAAAAAACTTTCCACAAATTCCTACAGGAACAGCGACAACCGCAACTGATTGCTACTAATAGAACAACTATCCTATGCTAATGTATCACAAACTTTCGCAGTTAATAAACCTCAACCGTAAAACTACGGGAGGCAACCACGGTATAAAAGGCAGTTAATTTGAATGCCAGTTCGATGTTCAATTGGATATTAACAAAGTTTTAACCCGTTACCAAGCTATTCTCTCACTAGGAACTAATAGTCAAACAAGTGTTCACGAACGAATTAGCACTTTGGATTAATTTAAATTCAATTCTCTAATTAGTTTCACTTTTACACTTATGTTAATCATTACTGTTTTGAGGAATGTATAATCATTAGTTTTTAAAGTAATACGTTACTTATTTAATACTATTGATTATATATTCCACCCTCAAAGTTACGAGTGTTAATGATTTCTTTAGATAATGAGTAGGTAAACATTGATTTTATACATGTATGTAAAGTGTCAATTAGTTAATTATCGAGTTAATTGACGTCTTTAACCACCGTAATCAGAGACGTGAAAGGCTTCCTTAGTTGATTTAATGAGTGATTTTGATGTAATATGTAATTATTTTATTATTTATTTCCAGCCAGAGTTGTCCCACTGCAGGACAAAGGCCTTATTAATGTTGTCAATTAATTATTTATCGACTAAGTGGTCGTCTCTAAGTGCGGCAGGTAGTCGTCTACTGTTTTATTAATTGTCAAGTTATCTTCCATTTTAATATCTAACTTTTCAGGTGAACGATTTTTTATTTTATACCTATTCCCGTCCGTAGTTTCGTTTCATTTCGTCAAACAATATTTAACATTCATTTTATGGAATAGACCTTTCGTAAATTAATACGAATTGTATAAAGGTTTAAAATAGATAGTGGTTAGTGTTTTGTTAGCTTTGTACTAATTACTATTTTGTTCAAAGTTAACAGTTGTTTTTGATATGAAATAACTGTACCATTCCAATTCTTGCCAAATTCCAGCGTCAAATTCCGTAGCGCCTACGCTACGCCTTAACGTAGGCACGTAGCGAAATCTGTAGCAGCGTAGCAATTATAGCTTCTAACTTTCGTAGCGCTCCCTACGACATGCTACGCACATATTTCGTAGCCTTACCCAACTGCCATTCATAAATGTATCTAAGTAAAATATTAAGTGAAGTAGTTTGTATATTAACAACAAAAGTTTCTGAAAACTTCCTTTTGTTTGTATACATTGTATATAATAAACCACGTTGTTAAAATATCGTAACTTGTGAGAACAGTGAACCTTCCATTATCTTGGTTCTAATAAAACATCAACAAACCGAACAAAGGCGTCTCTCCTGAAATTTAAAGCCTTCAGGCTAACTTCAGGGTTATATTGAATTATTAACACGTGGAAAACATCATTAACATAAAATACTTGGAATTTTAAAGCAGTGACCATGATAACTTATATTCTACTGAGAAGCATTAGCTTTCATAAATATTCAAGTACTATTTATGGCTAAAGATACATACATAAAGATATTCTAAGTCGGCTTTCGTCATAATTTAAGTTATGTTGATGTCACAGTGGATATCAAATATAGAAATACGAGTTATACTAGAGTACTTTGACAATATACCATTATAAAATGTTAATTGCCAAAAATGATGGCTTCTTCGTCCCTATAAAACATGTACAATATTCAAATTACTAGCTGGTTATTGTTTGATCGTAAAACTTTAAATTACTCAGCGCATTTACTATCTCTGTCATAAAAATATTATACACTAGCAGCGCCCCGCGGTTTTACCCGCGTTGTGTCCATTCCTGTGGGAATTTCGGGATGGAAAATAGCTTATGTTACTCGTGGATAATGTAGCTTTCGAATGGTGAAAGAATTTTTAAAAACCGTCCAGTAGTTTTTGAGCCTATTCATTACAACCAAACAAAGTTTTCCTCTTTATAATATTAGTGTAGATATCTATCCTTATATAATACATACAGTATCACTTATTTGCTGCTTCAGTGACAGTAGGTACAATTTGTAGTTTTTGAATAAATACATTTGGCATCAGAACGAAAAGCTCAGGCCAAACGACATATGGGATGGAATTAGTTCGGGTTTCAACGTTCAGGAAAGTTTTATGATATCATAGAATAGTGTTAGACACGGTAGTAAATTAATTTAAACGTGAACTTTCGGTATGTCATTCATGTGGCAATTATTTGCTGTTTTTCATATCAATCTAGTGAATTGATATCGCATATATAACGAAAATATAAACAAGATCATTTCATTCTAATGGTATAGTTTTAATTAGTTTAAGAACTGTAAACTTTGACTATTTTATAAGCAAACCTGCAGAAAATAAATAGGTTAAGCAGTTTGACCGTAACACACAGATTATGGCATTTTTACTTTGAATAAGACAAGATCTCTATGCATTTTTCATTTCAACAAAGGAAGTACTTATACGAATAATTCACATTCAGTAAATATTTACATTTCCGAGACCTTCGCCAAAGTATTTCGACTTTACGTAATAGCAAACTATTTGCTATTTGCACTGAATATGTTGTACACTGTAAATTACTTGCATGTTTATTTAAATTGAGGTGATAGCGTGACTTGTAGACACAGCTTTGCCGGCTTAAATAGAACGACAAAGCAAATAGCTGTGACTGAATTGAGTTTTAAGGACATTTGTTTATGTATAGAAAATAAAAGAACCTCCCATTTTGTCTTCTCTCCCGTCGGATCTTCGGGATAAGGAAAAATTATCAACTTATATACCACCATTCAATTTCATGTTTCCCTTCAAAAAAATCATCCCACAATGCCTACATTATTCCAGCTTCAATTTTAGCATACTAGACTTACAGTTAAGAGCCTGTGTCCACTATAGCTACAACAGTCTATAGATAGACTTATTTGACGCAAACAAAACTGTCGTGTCAGCCTAACAACAGCAGTCGTAATAAATTATTTAGTCTAACACCCAAAACAGTATGTGACCTACGAAAAGTCAGACGCCTTGTCCCTACTGTATGCGTTTTCATATGTTTTCACAGACGAAGACTGTCTTGCTTCAATCGTAACTACAATGAGCTCAGACTTTTGCGATACCTGCTATTGTTAAATAAGTACCGTAATTTGAACAACGAGAAATAACTATAGTATTTTTCATTAACTCCGTTCATTTTCAACCTCTATTGTCCATTGTCCGTTCCTCTCATTTTGTGAGCTTTATCTTTACTGTTGATTACAAGGCCACTATTTTTGAACGAATAAAAGAGAGATAAAGGGAGATTCAGAGTTCAAGGAAAGTTTAGCTGATGCGGGTGAACTTAAATAAGGAATCCGGGTAACCTAATTAATATACGTCTGTCAATGTTGACTTCCCTTTTTGTTCTGTCACTTTGAAAGTTGTCAATTTGTTTCTGGACATTATGTTTGAGTTAAGAATGTTCTGTTATAGAACTAAGCTCCGCTTGCACTACAAAATTAGTTTAAATGTAGGAATACTTCATGTTATTGTCATGGTCAATTCGATATTGTTTTTTCCATAGCTATCTCTGTGTGGCAAGTGTGATTACGCCTAATCCTCCTCACTGTACTGATATCTTCAGTGAGATGAGAGGCCTTTGTCCAGTAGTGGGACATTACAGGCTAATATAATTACTTACTTACTTATCTCTGTATGTACCCATAACTTGTTAATACTTATTGCTTCATCACATAAACAAAACTCATTTAACTTAACCAATAAAAAAGCAAACCTAGTTAGTTCATTCTCTTTTAAAATAACAATGACATAAAGTCAATATGAACAAATTACGAACGGACAGGAATGTCACACTTCAAATAATACGAGTATTAACTCTGAATAACTTTTCTTTAACCCTTTTATTTTCTTTTTGCTTTGAATAATTCTTCTTCTTCTTCATTGAGTGGATGGTCAACCTGACCAATCCTGGTGTCAGAGTTATCGAGCCGCCAAAGGCCTCTGACATGGCTCATGTAACGACTACTATCCGTAGAAAGTAACCGGGACCTTAACCGGGCTTAACCTAATTTAACTTAACAAAGATCAAACTATAACCATAATCATATTTTAGGTGTCATAATGATTCCCAAACATTCTTAGAAGACATATAAAAACTGTAGAAAGTAAGTAAAACATATTATTCCTTACCAGGAGTCCAGGAAACTCATTGATCGTAATGTAATGAAACATTATTACTTAAATGACTATTACAGAAAGTGTTCTGGCGTTTTCCGGTAAGCACCTTTCTCAGCTCTATTATGGTGAGATGACAACCGCTCTCTGCTCTCTGGGGCCGTTAGATCGTATGACATCGTATAACTGACAGTTTCGTTGGTAGCTATTCATTATCATAACCAGAGGTTTTCCGAATAATATTAAAGCTAAACTAGAATATGATTAATATAAAATATGAGCTGTACCTATTTTCTACCTGTTTTACCTATTTTTTACCTGTTTTCTATTGAATATTAAAACTGTACTAGGACATTCTTAATAAAATAGAATAATATTAGGAAAATAGATTATATTTTGACGTTATTTGTTGATTTGAGGATAACCAGTGAAAGTTAAAACAAACTTACAAATAACTTACAACAATATTAAATGCACTTACCTTAATTTTGTAACTGCTCTGTACTGTAAAGTTTTATTCCCAGAAGTAGGGCATTACAGGCTTATGAATAGTATGATTTAATACTGGTAACTAATCACTGACCTACTGAACAGCAGAGCAAATTGCGCAAAATCACTTAGTGTAGGGCCACATCTGCGGAACGTACGGCGCCGAACCTTCCGCTAAATACGCTCGTAGTGTATTTCAAGTTATCTATGACACATCAGTACGCGGCGTAATTTCGACTGATGTGTCATAGAGCGGAAGGTTCGGCGCCGTACGTTCCGCAGATGTGGCGCTACACTTATGTCACGTGACATGACAATGAATAACCGTAATCTATTTCTTCTTACCAGTCCTTCAACGTAAAGATATTTCAAGTCTTCTCTTCTTCATCGAGTGGACGGTCAACCTGACCAATCCTGGTGTCAGAGTTATTGAGCCGCCAAAGGCCTCTGACATGGCTCATGTAACGACTACTATCCATAGAAAGTAACCGAGACCGACGGCTTAAGGTGCCAAGTAATCGTGGTTGTTGTAATCACATAAACCTTTACTACTGAGGTGATATTATCACTTATGTACGCAGTTCGTGAGTACCTTCTACTTCATCACTACATAGTATAAAACAAAGTCGCTCTCCGTTGCCTGCCTGTACCTATGTATGCTTAGATCTTTAAAACTACGCAACTGATGTCGATTCGTTTTTTTAAATAGATAGAGTGATTCAAGAGGAAGGTTTATTGGTATAAAAATTCCCGAAATTCCAACGGGAACGGGCACAACGCGGGTAAAACCGCAGGGCGGTGCTAGTAAAACTTATTTTTCAAATTGTATTAATCTAGATTTATCTAATTCAAATTATAATTAATTAAAGTTTAGGTTAACCGAAACTTCGATTAATTATATCGACGAAAAGGCTACATATAAATTGTTTTTACTCAATTATTGAACAACTTAAGGTAATTAATTTACACCTCACAAGTTTCGATTTGATTCTAATTAAGATTTAAGATCAGAAGTTTAGTAATTCTCGGCGAGACTTCTAATTAATTTCATTGATGAATTAATTATATAAGGGTTAATCGATTTAGTTTCTTGGTGAATGGATGTTGAAGTGTTAACATATCTAGTGTTCTGAATTTGAACAGCTGAAGGGTTTGCTTATATTCCCTTCTAGATGTACCCGCGCCTTCATCGCGATTTACCAAAAAAAGTCGCCTAAATTACTCCTTATTACATCAGCTACATGCCAGTAACAGTCTCGTCAAAATCGGCCCAGCCATTTCAGAGATAAGCTGGGACAAACAAACAAAAAATGTTTGAAAAAATATCTTGGTCTATGTATGTATCTACCGCATACATATTACCAAAAGCGGTTATTTTAATATTACAAACATACACTCCAATTTTATTAATATGTATAGATGTACAGATATGTCGTTCAATAATTGTAGGTATAATATTTATTTGGACTTGTCTACTCAAACAGAGATTGAGTTATAGTACAGTAATGGTGAAAAGGGTTCGATTACTTACGGTCTATATTAGTTTATAATTAAAATATCAATTATTCCGATTGAGTTTATGGCATTTCATTAATATGGTCTTAAAGGAATTAATTTGAAAACTAACGAAGGTTTTTCCTACCACGATTGTACATATTGATCTCTACTTAATTCTAAATGCATTGCATCCCACGCAAAAGTACATTAACAACATACATTTCAGTAAATATAAAACTGCTTCTAGTGTAGGCGTTCATAGAACATGCAACTGAATTTGCGTAGGAGATATTAAGCGGGATACATATAGTGCGGGTGTGGGTCCGGAACAGGCGAGTGTGACACCTTTCATACAAGGAATAAAACGTCACGTGATCCGCAACCGGCTCGCACCCGCATATGTGTGTCTTGCGCCTTAAGTGCTTAAAATTGTATGTATAACGTTCTGTTCAGTAATTTGCTTGATTTAAATGCTTGAGTTGATTAATCTATTCACACGTTCTCTACATTTCATAAGCTTTACAGAATAAAGTGTATAATGAAACTCGCGAAACCTTATTAATAATGAAAGTAACAAACACACGATGTAAAGGATACATTTCAATAGGTTGTGTATACTTTGTGTATATATAGTACATTATATACTGGCCGTTAGCACTTTACAATATATTTAAATGTAAACATAAGTATTTATTTTTTGTGTTTATATTTTTCACGTTGTACATTTTGACGTACCTTGAATTCAAGTCACAATAAACATTCATACAAACCTTTTATCTCTATGAGTATGCTGTTATATACACGCTTTACATATTAATGCCAAAATCCTTTTATCTTTTACTTTCGTATCCACAAGTAAAGTAGATTCATCCCGGCTCAACGCTTTTGTTCCCGTTTGAAAAATAATCAGCGTCTCTCAACATTGTTTTTAAAAAAATGTAACGTAAAAATTGTTCTTTAGTCTGTGCTCGGTCGAGGTCGAGCCTCTCTCGCCGCGCCTGGCTCAGCATTATACATCGAAAACAATACTTCAGCCGAAACCTTTTGCTTGAAGATGCTCTCATGAAAGTTTGATTAAGCAATTCCCTGTCTGATTTGTTGCCAGTCAACCGTTTCACGGCTGTCGGTAAAGTGCACTCTTTATGTTCTGCGAAGGTCCATTTGCGTATTTATTGCCTTGAAATATGGAAACGAGGAACAAAAGTTCATTTAGTACCGCTGGCTTGCTACACCGCGGTCGGACCGAGGTGGGTTCGCATATTTTATTCAACAAAAGCTAACAACACTCTCCTTACATTCCTGTATTTTATAAAGGGTTAGTTCACGTTTAACTTGTTACAAAGTTAATTTGTTTCGCGTAAGGTATTGCATTAATTTTTTATAGGGTTTGTGGTTTTTTAAGAAAATGGCTGCGGTAAGGTTTTTGTAATATACGAGGTACAAGGAAGCCGATTGGTTTTAATACATTCCAGTACAATCGGCTTTCTGACAAGAGTTACTAAACGAACTTCAAGTTATATAACAGCGAAAATATAAGATAGTACTCAAGCAAAAATACTGTATCTTTACATGACTCGGGTTTGAGATCACCAACCTGCAGCAGGCAAGCGTGGTGATTACGCCTAATCCTTCTCACTGTACTGATATCTTCAGTGAGATGAGAGGCCTTCGCCGAGCAGTGGGACATTACAGGCTAACACATTTACTTTTTACTATCATTAGTATACCCGTATTATATTAAGTCACTGACTGAGACGAACTTACTTAGCATAATAAGCGCAAGACACACATCGGGTCGTTGCGGGCCAATGATAGTGGCCATCATTGGCCCGCAACGACCCGCTGCGGACCAATGGGACACTCGCACTCGACTCGCACTCGGCCTGCATCCGCACTATATGTGTTTTGCGCTTTTGTTTACACAATTCTTTCTCAGCATCAAAGTACGCTAAATACAAAGTAAAAACCACAATTCTCTTTGAAACTAAGTGAACGCGTGCTTGTGGTCGCGTGTAATTAGTTAAGCTAATTACAGAATGTCCCTGATTTCGATTTATCAAATCTACACGAGAGGCGACCGTCCGTCACATGTTACCGAATAAATTAAATCTTTTGAGTATACAAAGTTTGTATGTAACTTCTGAAAACCGCTTTGCAAATTACAATTTACATAATTTAGATTATTATCTAATTCAGAGTATTTGTTTTTCAGTTATACATTTTAAATTGAGTTCGTTTCAACTTTTAACGAGTAATTTAAATCTTTATAGCTTTGTGTATTTACGTTGATTATGTTTAATTTGTTAAAGGGCAAAGTGGACCCCCAGTGAGAATGACAAAAGGTGATTTATACACATGACACGCACATTCATAATCTGGAAGCCACATGTCTGAATTCCCTGTGTGATTAGAGATATCCGGTTTTAAAATATTAATTTTTCGGTTAATCGGGGAATTTATTTCTCCGCTATTTAGAAATCGATTTTGATATTTATTTCTTTATAGACAAAAGTTCCCTTCCAGATTAATTTCCATGCTCTATACAAATTTGCCCTTTATCCTTTGAAACATATTCTTTAGAATACACTAACTCGCGGGCAAACTCGTAAACTCGCCCAATCTAAATATTATTAGTTTTACGTACAAGTTAATTGAAGAAAAATCTGCTATTACTTATTCTATGATCATGGATTTTATGAAGAACGGTATTCATATTTTGATAACCCAATCAATATTATTGGAGCTCTGGCGAATTATAATTTTTCCGTTCGAGCAGTAAAATCCAAAAAACACAAAACATTTATTCGTATTATTTTTAACCAATAATTGGGTATATTTTGCATCATTTATCATCATGGTATAATTTCCTTCTATTCCAAGTTTATTTATAAAACGGAACGTTGTATTGTTTGTCTGATATAAAACGCTTGGAATGACTCAAAGGGCGTGTGTTTTTATTATGTTTGTTAGAAATATTTTATTGAATAACTTTTTGTTTGTCAAATGTTGATGAAAATACAGAAATTTAGAAGTTTAATATTTTCTACAAGAACGACTTTATGCCTAAGGTTATAAACAATAGACTTCTATCAAAGCAAAATACCTATCCTACTAATATTATAAATGCGAAAGTTTGTGAGGATTGATATATGTATGTACGTATGTTTGATGCTGTTTATGAGGATGGATGTATGATTGTTGCACTTTCACAAATCAAACTACTGGACGGATTTAGATGAAACTTTACAGTAATATAGGATATATATCAGAATAACACATGGAATACATTTTATCCCGATATTCCCGTGGGAACCGATACAACGCGGGTAACACCGCGGGGTGCTGCTAATAATGAAATACATACCATAATCTCTAAATTCAATGTGTACTTATCAAGTCCAGACTCGCCGTGGAAGATGTAGCAAGTGGGATGAGTTTGCTAAAGCTCAATGCACACATGTGCAGTGCACCGGGCCCATCTGATGCCTCACATTCTGTGTGTTTTGCGCTTAAATCCTACTTACTTTTGATTTTACTTTATTCAGTTAAAGGTTTTGTCCTGCAGGTCCTTAAAGTTTAGAGTTGGCCTCTAAAATTATTGTTTTTCATTATCCTATCCTACTTATATTATAAATGCGAATGTTTGTGAAGATGGATGTATGTATGCATGTATGGATGTATGTTTGTTGCTCTTTCACGAAAAAACTGCTGAACGGATTGGGATAAAACTTTACAGTTATATAGGTTATACATCAGAATAACACATGGGATACATTTTATTCCGAAATTCCCACGGGAAATGGTACAACGCGGGTAACACCGCGGGGTGCTGCTAGTAATTTCATAATTCCCGAGTCACATAAAACTAAAACTAATTAAAATCTTTAAACAACAGGATTCCTTTCATAAAGTAAAACATTTCTAATTACCTATTGATGTCTCTTTTAACTTTCTGCGTGGGTGTTGGGAGTTATTCAAAAATATGTATAAAACATGGGAAGCGGATGAACAATATGGTCTGTATGTATTACGAGGGGGTATTGCCTTTAAGCGTTATATCTGTGGGTTTCTTCGTGGGCGTAGATCCGTACTGTGTTTGTATAACGACTAGCAGTGCCCCGCGGCTTTGCCCGCGTTGAGCCCGTCCCGTAGGAATTTTCGAAAATCCTTTCTTAGTGTGCACTTACGTCACTTGAAGAACCTTCCTGCCAAATTTCATGTTTCTAGGTGTAGCAGTTGAGGCTGTGCGTTGATTATCAGTCAGTCAGTCAGGACTTTGAATGTTCCGAAAGGTGTCAACTACTCGAAGCAGTAACTTCAAGACAAATATTTGAAGTGCCAACAAATTATTTACTATGAGACAACAAAAGCCATTACTTAGACACAGAAGAGCAAACACTTCAATACTATTGTAAGAACTCTGACATCGTTACGAATGTTTTACAAGAAAACTATTTACTAACTGTCGTAATATTCTAATAGTGATGAGACAAATGGTTCTTGTGAAGATATGTGTCAGTCTGAGAGCGTTAAATAGACTACAAAAACGTTTTTACAGTACATATTACATCAATAATAATATGAGACAGCAAGTCAAGTTCAAAGTCAAAGATTTGTATTCAGTTGTGGCCTCAAAGAGGCTCTTTTGAACGTATCACTCATTCGGAAGAACATAAGCAGAGAAGAATAGTAAAAAAGTAAAAACATAAGTTCGCGTAAGTTTGCGGCCAACTCTGGTGTCGGAGGTTTTGAACTGCCTACAGGCAGTAATGTATAAGTAATGTAAATTTTATTCCATTTCAATAATATCAGGGTATCATATGATTATGCTAGTTCTAAGCTAGCAGATCTTATGCATTATTCGGAGCTATAGATTTCGGTGATCTCATCTCAAATGTAATATCTTTCTTTCAAAGCAGTACTCAAACTTACTTCAACTTTGTTGAAGTGGGTAACCTCTTAGTTTCGTATTAAAGTATCTTGAAAAACTTTTACGACCTCACTGCAAAACTAAGTTATTAAAACTCAGCTTAACTTTACTTTACATGTAGGTTAGGAGCCAACCTAGGTGAGTTTTTGAGGTTTACAAACCGCCTAAAGTTCAATTGTGGGTTTAAGGGGGAATTGCACACGCATTCGTAATTTAATTTAGCGCGTTCTAGAAACAAATGACGTACGTTTTAAATAGTGTTCTTTTGAAACGTACGTAAGTACAATTTTGAATTTTGTTGCTTTTGTCTCTTGAAGATAAGATAGGTGTCAATTATAATATTCATATTAATAAACGTGGTGTAACTAAAACACTGTTATACTGTGTTTTGTCTCTTTGGCTCTTCGGAAAATTGCGTACGTCAGAAAGTGACAAACCACTTCATAGCTAAACTGTTTATTAAAATGGCCCTAATTTGTGTATGTACTCGTATATGTAACTAGCAGCGCCCCGCGGTTTTACCCGCGTTGTACCCGTTCCCGTAGGAATTTCGGGATGAAAAATAGCCTATAACCTTCCCGTTGAATGTGGCTATCTATTACAAAAAGAATTATTCAAATCGGTTCAGTAGTTTCTGAGATTAGCGCGTTTAAACAAACAAACAAACAAACAAACAAACAAACAAACAAACAAACAAACAAACAAAACAAACTCTTCAGCTTTATAATATTAGTATAGATAATATCAGTTGGTTAGATACCATTATACGATTTTAGCCCTTAGTTTTGGCCTAATTAACCGGTGTGAATTGGTCCTAAAAATATTTATTTCATTATTTATATTGACACACCTTAATGTTAGATTTATTACCCTTTAGTCGCCTACTGTTTCATAGTAAGTAAACTGAAAATTGCCACGTTCAACAAGTAGTGCTCACAAACGAAACATGTTTCGAGTTTGTTTTAGGTTGGGTGAACATTTAGCTTTGAATTTCATAGCCAGCGTTAAATTCATTGCGTTTAATTTAGGTCCATTTTATTCAAAGTACCAGCTTTATTTTCTATTCATATTTAACATTTAAGTACAATAGAAAAAATAGTAGTAAACCAAAATAATTTGTGATAGCATGCGAGTTGAAAAAGTACGTGTCGTGTGTTTCGTTCATTCATACTACGAGATTGTATTAAAAAGTATAAAAACTAGTGAGTAAGGAGTAAAATTTCAAAGGAAATAAAATTAATACTCTTGTTATTTTACGCGTACAAATTAATTACAAAGATTTTATCACTATACGACTTATCAAATAATATTATCAACATGAAAGGTCAGAATGGAAATAACTTTTTATAAACACATGAAATATTTTAATTGTGAGCACGAAATGAAGTAAGTCAAATTAATCTACAGATTTTTAAGGTTGTAGAGTAACTAATAGGATTATTTTCTTTTAGTTAAATCCAATTGCAAATATGATCGATTTTCATTTGTTTTTATATTAAATCAAGATGTTTACATACAAAGGTGAGATTTCTGATTTCTAGATGCTTACTGCATGTAATATGCGGTGACAATCGAGTTTAAAGAATAAGGTAGTCGGGTGCATTCAACGAACGACTGCAGCTGTCAATAAGTTAGGATTTGATAATCGATGGTCAATCTAGTGTGAAGTTATCTTATTCGACCGAACATTGAAACACAATTAAAGCTACTCAATTCTATATTTATAAGTCTATCCTATATTTTAAAAAGGTATACTTTGTTTGTTATAAGTAAATGCCCTGATTTTTTTAGACACTTTCTTGGTTCTAAAACATTATTTTTTACCATTGCTATGGGAAACGAATATCCCTGTAATTTGAAACTGTGGAGATTGTTGACGGAAATCTGTTGGTGGAGATGTCAAACCAAATCTATAGACACAAGTAAAAGTCGTTTAAGATTTCCTCAAAACAATTAGTCACACAAATAACTCGGTTAACTTACAGAAAATTTTTGGAAAATATTTTGGTGACCTTTACTTGACGGACTTTACGAATTATGTTAACTTTCCTCTGATTTACTTAAGAGGCTTAAGTAAATATTTTTAAAAGTTATCCGGTTTTGATTGGGCAAAGTTTTCACAATTTTCGAGGCAAGTTTAAAGGTCGATTCGGTTACAAACAATTTTGATGTTTTTTGTTTTTGGACCGATGGAGGAGATTGGAAAACAAAAACATTGAGTCGGGATTGAAGTATCGGAAACGAGATCCCAGCTTCAAGTGTACAGAGTACTTGGTATTTGGTGATTCAATTCAAGGACTTACGCCTAAGTACGTGTAAGTTTCAAATAAAGGGAGACAAACTAAAATCAATCAGTTAACTGATAACTGTATGCCTACGAACGGCATACAGTTAGCGGATAGTCGTTACATGAGCCATGTCAGAGGACTTTGGCGGCTCAATAACTCTGACACCAGGATTGGTCAGGTTGACCATCCACTCGATGAAGAAGAAGAAGATCGCGTAGTCTTTGAAAAAGTTGCGAAAAGCAAGTTAGTTCGTGTAGGTTAGTTAGGTTAGGTTAGTTGGCCAACCCGAGGGGAGTCCGGGAGTCCGTCGGGAGTTTTTAATTGAAACAACAGGTACCGACAATTTAACGTGCCTGAAGCATGGTACCGCTAAGATAAAATTACCATTATCGGACACCCATCCAAGTAGGTGCCGAGCTGCACGTTGCTTAGCAATACCAACGAGTAAACATTGTTTAGCTAAACTACGCCACAATCGTAAAAGATGCTTAATTTACGCCACGAGCGTAAAAGTTGCGTAAGTCCAAAAATAACATTACACGTGCTCAAAATAAGACCATACATAACAAAGTGCCCAAATTAAGAGTAACAACGTCCTTCGCGATGAAAAGTGATTATTTTTTAAAAGGTTAAATATTTTATGAGAGCTGTATAAGCTCGTGATGTGTCGACATCTAGCTCGTTTCGTCCCACGCACGTTGTCGTATTAATTAATTTTTACATTTTCCATTTTTGAAGAGTTCTTTGTTTTGAACAAAAACGTCGGAAAATTGGGGAAAATATCTCTCTTAGCAGGATTTATAAAATATTTTTCAGGAGAGTAAAAGTAAACCTATTCAATTTCTGGTTTAAGGTTCAATCATTTTTTGCCGCGAAAAAGTTTTTCTAGCCAACTAACAACCGTAGATAATAGAGGTTTAATCATGTTTATGATTTACTTTTTAAGAATGGCTCAAGTTTTAAATCTCGAACTTTCATTTTCCCACATTGTTTTCACTGTATTCCATAGAATGGATGGATGGTATGTATGTATGTTTGTTACCCTGTCACGAAAAAAGTACTAGATGGATTTGTATGAGAATTTAGATAGTAATATGGGTTATACATCAGAATAAAACATGGGATACATTTTATCCCGAAATTCCCGCGGGAACGGGTACAACGCGGGTAACACCGTGAGGCGTGGCTGGTACATTAGAACCCAATGCGTCAATCAATTTAATAACAGTTAAACCCTACACTGATATTACGTGACATAATTATTAATCACATGAGACATATTTCAAGTTTAAACGCCCATTTCAGTGATTTCGAATCGAAATCGTTTCACCCATCTGAGAGCTAAAAACCACAGACAAACGCCCACACTTCAATCGCACGACTCCTCTTTCAGTGTCCAGAGCAATAATCTATACTAATATTATAAAGCTGAAGAGTTTGTTTTGTTTGTTTGTTTGTTTGTTTGTTTGTTTAAACGCGCTAATCTCAGAAACTACTGAACCGATTTGAATAATTCTTTTTGTAATAGATAGCCACATTCAGCGGGAAGGTTATAGGCTATTTTTCATCCCGAAATTCCTACGGGAACGGGTACAACGCGGGTAAAACCGCGGGGCGCTGCTAGTACAAAATATCCAGAAAATAAAAGCGAGTACCAAATGACTGTTATTAGCCCACGAAGCCCACGATAGCCAATTAAAATGTTCACGGTGAATGAACCCAGTATTCGTTAAAATTTGCTACACTTTACCGTTAATTTTATAAAAATAACTCTTCCCATCCAATTAACGCATATTGGCACTCAATTGTTCACCATATTTTCAGTTCATTTATGTTCATGGGTTAAAAAAATATTGTTTGGTGATATACTTACATAATTACTTACTGCCAATTATTACTTACTTACAAGGATCGGTCAATCAATTAAGTCGACACTTAAGTTCTTCACGTAATGTGTCATACATTACGGACGGATTGCACAAGCATTCTTAGCACCAATTTCAATTCATAATCGATACTTAAAAGTTGATTCACTAAAACCGAGTTTAGTTGATCGTTATTCAAGATAAAAAATGGTGAATTTGGACCTTTATATTTAGCGCCTAACCGCCTTATTCATAAACGATTTTATATCATAAACGATATTACGTATAGATTTTGGGGGGAAATGTAACAGAAGTTAGTGTTCCAAATATAAATAGAAAATATTTAAAGGAAAATAAGCCTAAACTTTTTTCCTTAAATTATTCTAAAAATGCCCCCGAGCTTTGAACAAAACATTGACTTTTAATGAGTTTAAAAGCTCTTGTAATTGTTTCGTTTGCCACTTATTAGGTTATTGGGTTTACATTAACTTAACGCTAATTAAAACTTTCTACTGCGAATCTGAATTTGAATGTAATTAACCATGTTTGTTAACATAATATGACTAATGTCTAAAATGTTCGTTAAATGGATTTGAATCGACTTGTAGAATTGTTTACGTACTTGTGTTTTTCATAGAAGAAATAATATCAAAAAGCCTGTTAATCTATATAAAGAAAGTCGTGTTAGTTACATACTCGTAGCATATATATATATATATAGGTATATATCTTTACCAGTATAACAAGTCCTTATATATCATTTTTATATATACAGATCTTTACTAATAGTGTGGTGGAGTACAACTTTAGTAAACAAAGCAAAGAATATTAAAAAAAACACTTTTATTAACTTATCACTGTAGTATAAAACCGAGTCGCTTTCCGCTGTCTGTCGGCCCCTATATACGCTTAGATCTTTAAAACGACGCGTTTTTTTAAATAGATAGTATTATTCAAGAGGAAACTGTATATGTATAAAAATTCTCCATATTCCCACAGGAACGGGCACAACGCGGGTAAAACCGCGGGGCGCTGCTTGTAATTTATAATACTAGAAAATGAAGTAAAAATAATACCTAACGCTTCCCGGAGCAGTTTCTACATAAAATAACAACTACGGCACTGAGATATCTTTAGATGAAGGTTTCTCGGGACTTTGATATACTTAAAGCACTTGAATAGAACGAAGCATATTTACTCAACGATGCACTGCAGCCTTATACATAGTTCTTATATACATAGCATAACATCCTTGTTAAATTAAGTGTGATTTTTCATAAATATTAATAAGTTTGTCAGTTTTAGTAGGAATAGAAGCAAATTGTTTATATTTCATTTTGTTTGTTCCAGGTAAATAGTGGTGTTTTGATATGTGGCTGTGATTGAAAGGTACAACATATTATACTTGTAGTAATGGTAAGATTTCTGTCAAAGATTAACACTCAGGTATGCAGGAATTCGAACTTACCTATTGGGATGACTTATTCAAATATTCACCCTTACAGCTAGTATATCAATAAATAAAATACCAGTAACATAAATACAAAATAAATATCGGCAAGATAATAATTACATGAATAAGATAATAAACAAAATAAATATCAGTACACCGAACAAACATCAATAAATACGAAACAAACAAGAAATACCAATAAAGAACATTGATAATGAACTGCGTTCTTTTTTCTGTCCAACGAGTTGTTCGGTCTGCATCAATAAGTCCGGCTACATCACTAGCCAGACAAATTAAATGCATTTCCTTTGAGACAGCTTACAAAGTGAAAAAGACACGATAATTAATATTAATTGGATGGATGAATACGTGTTGAAGCGAGCGCAGACTCTATACTCTATTCACAGTCTCAAAATTGACTGTGACTTATGCTGTAGGCGGTACACCAAAGACAAGATTAGGCGACTCACGGATTTACTTTTGGAAAAAATATCTTTTTCTGCTTCACTCAGAGACGTTCATTAAATCAACACTTAACTAATTGATATAATTTTTCATACATTACACGTCAAAATCATTCGTCAAATATCTACAAAGGAAGCATACGTCCCATGAAATACGCATATTATAAACAATAAATTTTCTAACGCTCAGAGTCGTCAAACGATTCCTTAGTAAAGATTTAATGAGTGTCTTGACCTGAGATGTTCGATTCCTTCAATTACTTAAGTGTCGATTTATTGGCCGTCTCTGAGTGAGTCAGTTATACTTTTAAATAAGTTTTCATATAGCTTTACTATGTCTGCGCTCAACCTTCAGCACAACACAACAAAATTTTATGTGTAAATGAAATATTAATTAAACTTTAAAACAGGAACATAAACTAGGTATTCGCTACAGAGTTAGTTTAAATATGAAATTTTGCGTTTCATCCCAAAAATTTGTACAAACTCCAGGACAAAGTTTGACATAATGTTCATAGTTATAGGTTTGTGACAAAAAATGGCGGTAAAAGAGCTTAACTCTATCTTTTATTACGAGAGTTAATTTATGGTCTAATGAGGTTGATAAAGCCGAAGACGATTCCTTCTGAAGAAAAAGGTTAAGTGATTTCATATCATTCTCACCTCATCACTGAACCCTATCCTCTATGGAAGAAATTGTCTATGATTGAAAAAATAGTCACGAATGGCTTGAATTTTAACTCTAGCACGAAAAAAAATATTTTGAATAAAGAACACTGTAGAACATAATTCATGTTTGAACTCGAGTCGACACGCGTAACTCCAATAAAATAAACATAAAAAGTTAAATTAACTCACAATAGTAAACTCAGTGTTGAGTTGCACGAAATACCCCTATATTACTCGTATTAGTTTAACATCAACAAGTTGATATCTAGATCATAAAGAAGCCTTGTTACGTCGTATTACGTTTTTACAGCCCGACCCGCAGTGTAAACGCGTATACTTTGGAGCTTTCAGGAAATAACGTATTTACTCCGCATGTATCGACACCAAACTCAATAATGGTTTGGTAAATGGTTGATAATATAAACAATCAACAAAAAGTGGAATGTTGCAGTGCAAGGCAAAAATCATTGAATATATCAGCGGAGAAATTTCAGTAGAATTAAAGTTAGGTGTAACATTACATACAAAAGTTAATATATGAAGAGTATCACTCGTACTCAGAGACGTCAAATGCTTCCCTAGTAGATTTAAAGAGTGGTTTTGACATACAATGTATAAAAAAATTACGTCAGTTAGTTAAGTGTGGATTTAATGGACGTTCGAGTGCGGCAATAATTATGTCCATGTCTTATATATTTGTTTACGATTCACTCTTCAACCATGGCTCGGATTTGAGATCGCTACTCCACATTAGGCAAGGATGGTGATTACGCCTTATCCTCTTGACTCTGCTAATTATCATCAGTGATATTATGTTCTTTGCCCAGAAGTGGAATGTTACAAGCTTATTCTACTTACTTATATGTGCTTCATATGTGGCCTTTGCCGAATGTTACAGGCTTACTATACTTAATTACTTATATTTGCTTAATCTATACTAATATTATAAAGAGGTAAATTTTTTAAATTTGTTTGTATGTTCGAGATAATCTCAGGAATTATCTGTCCGATTTGAATAATTCTTTTTGTAATAGATAGCCACATTCAACGGGAAGGTTATAGGCTATTTTTTATTCTAAAATTCCTACGGGAACGGGTACAACGCGGGTAAAACCGCGGGGCACTGCTAGTTCTATAATAATTAAAATATTTGCAACATCATGTAGTTGTGCTTATCTCAAGACAAGACGGTAAAATAATTAAGTAAAATTGCATGAATAATTCTGTTTGAGATGAATAATGTAGGTAGCGCATTTCCACTTCAAAGAATTTCTTTGGTAATCAAAAGAATGCAGACAATGCCTTTGGTGTTTTATCTCTAAACAAACATTTATATTTCACTTTTAAGTCATTAAGTAAGTAAGTCATCGAGTAGGTCAGTGGCCAACCCTTGTGTCGGAGTTTTTAGACCACCTAAAGACCTCCGACATGGTCAATCGTTAATTGAAGCAACCGTGATCGACAATTTTTTATTTTATTCTATTTCATTTACTAGTGCTGTATGTATAGTGGTTTCATAAAGGGCAAGGTTTCTGACACAGAATTAAAAAAGTATCTTAGTACCGTAGTGTACGAGTATATTAAAATTGATAAATAAAATAATCATTACTTATCAACTTAGGTCTAACTTTAAAGTTCTTAATAAATAAGACGATAACACGAAATTAAGAATCTATTATTTTTTTTGTCTCTTCTGTGACCACGGTTCCTGTAAAGGGACCGTTATATAAAAATGTAAAATAAAAGCGAAGTGTATCCGTAAACGTTGTTTCATTCAAAAAAATATTGAAAAATTTCATTCATTTTCATGTGTTTCAAAAAAAACGTGTTTTTAGTGACGTGTATGTTAGACATAATAAAAGGAAATCAGAGCTATCTTGTTTTTATTGACCCTAAATATTTTTATTGCGGGACCAAATCCGGGTTGTAGACGAACGCAGATGTTTGATATTTTAATGGCACATATATTGTTTTAATGATTGATAAATACGTTTGAAAGCGGGACTTCCATTTCGATAAACTAATACAAGTGAAACTAGTACTTACTGCCGCAATCAGAAACGTCCGACAATTAACTAATTGACGTTTCGACTCCTTTACCGAAACCGTCGTCACAGAAGACTGAAGTGCTAAGTGTACATAATTTTCAATTGCTGCGTTAAATGGTTTCAAGGATTATAAGACTGAGATTCAATAAGTAATTTTGAGTCCAGCAATTTTGAGTTTAGAGATTTCTATGATAGTTTCGTTATTATTAGGTACTAGCTGTTTCCATCAGCGATCCGCATCGCGCGTACGTTATTTTCCCAGATTTAGTGGTTGCCCGTACATTTTTGAGCAGGAACAAATATAAAATTTCTATAGAGTAGTATACACTATGTTCGGCTCTAAAATAAAAAAAAATATGAAAATATACAGTTGCGCGTATTCATAATAAAATAAACAAACGCTTTTTTTCAGATTTATTATATTTAGATCAAGAAATATCGAGACATGCCATATATATTCTAATATAAATATTTATTATACATAAACTAGAATAGTTCATGTATTCTTCATCTCGGTGTCTCGCAGTAACTCGGCAAATATGTATAGCCCGCATTATATGCTATGTGCAAGACATTTTTCCAACACTAAACTTTGCATACTTTGGATGCAGTCAGGTTTAATTTAAAAGTTCGATGGAATGTTCTTCGTAGCTTTTCAGCGTCGTCTTATTACATTTTTGTTCGCCAAAGGACACATTTTCATGTGTATAAAGTTTGCGTTGTAAATACGAAAATATCACGTTTTATATGCTAAGTAATTTACAAAATTAATGAAGACACTTTGAATAAAAGCAGGTGACCAAATTGAAAAAGAACGCGCGGCAAATGTTATATGACTTGATAAAATATTATTCTGTTACATTCAAGTAATATTATTATTTAATTTATCCCAGTAATAATGCATACTTCAGATTAAAAAGCGAATGTTTTTTGTTATTTTAATTAACACTGGGAGAGTCTTGAGATTTCATCCGCGTTGTATTTGTTTCTGTGGGGATTCCAGGATATCAGATCAGATATATAGACTCCGTATCAGATACTGCCGTACTCAAAAACGGTCAAGAAATGGACACTTAATCGTTCGATGGAATTTTTCATACTTTACATGATTACAATATGTCAAAATCGGCCACTAAATCTGTAGTTACTAAGGAAGCATTTGTTATCTCTGAGCACGGTTAGATGTACTTATATTATTTTGATTAAAAGACACAACAGAATGAATACCTGAAAATACTTTTAAATAAAGAGCTCTGTAACTAAATTCATTTTATTGAAAAGAACATAGAATGAAAACTGGCAAGTCACAAATGCATACGAACAACAAACTTCAATTCGGATGCAAAACGGAATTCCGATATCCCGAATTCTCTTCACGTTTGGTTACACCGTAGTCATGTCATACGGTTCACTCGATATAAGTGGTTTTAACCTAGTACGTTTACATAGGGTGCCTTTTTAGAATTAGTTAGTATGGGTAAGTGTGAAACGATAAGTAATACGAAGATGTTTTCTTAGGAACCCTGTTACCGAGAGATATTAAGTACTTGTTGCTGTCTCCACTCAGCTGGATTCTTTAACTTATCTATCAATCGACTAATATGGAGTATTAGTCGATTACATGAATTTAATATATTATACTAACCGGATAACGGACTGCTAATATGTTGTTATAGAATATTAAACTCTATGACATGGTGATAAGTCTTAATAAGTGTGAATGAATTGTGTGTGTGAATTTGTCCGGGTATATTTATCTACATTAATATTATAAAGAGGAAAACTTTGTTTGGTTGTAATGAATAGGCTCAAAAACTACTGGACCGTTTTTAAAAATTCTTTCACCATTCGAAAGCTACATTACCCACGAGTAACATAGGCTATTTTTCATCCCGATATTCCCACAGGAATGGACACAACGCGGGTAAAACCGCGGGGCGCTGCTAGTTTATTTATATATAGGTTGGTGGAATAAGTTTACTAAACTTTCCTACGACAGTTTAATGTTAAACTGTTTATCTTTAGGGTATCTTGCCTGCGTCACTTAAAGGTCCCCCGTTAAAGTCCCATGTCCCTTATTTCTTAACTTGTAAAACAAAATCTTATGTACATGACATTTTACAAAGATTTACGATGAGGGTGCTAGGTCATAATATAACACATGGTAATTTTAAGACAAACTTTGTAATTTACGTGATATATTGTTATGTAACCCTTAAATTATATATCGGTCATGCCAAAAACTTTATTAAGCTAAAAAGTCAGTTTGAGTAGGTTACCGGCCAACCGTGTACCTAGGTATACCGAATACCTAGGGTTATTGAAACTCTGATACCTCAAGTCCTATAATACTCAAAACAAACCTTGTTCTTGACATGAGTACAGTTCTTAATTAAAGGACTATTAATCTTCTATATATATAAAAGAAAGTCGTGTTTGTTACACCTTTTATAACTCGAGAACGGCTGAACTGATTTGGCTGAAAATTGGTGGGGAGGAAGCTTAGAACCAGGAGACGGATATAGGATACTATGTATCCGGTATTTTCTACAGGAACGGGTGCGCTGTGGGTGAAACCGCTGGGCAAAGCTAGTTAATCATAATTTTGTCATATGGATATCAAGTTTTGGCAAAAACAACACAATCCATAAACTAATAACATTGCCATTGATTTCACAAAAAAAAACAGTAAGTATTAGCGGGTTATGTCCCACTGCTGGGCAAAGGCCCTCATCTCACCAAAAAGGATTTGGGATTGGGAATTAAAGGACGTGGATTATGGATTAGTGAGAAGGATTAGGCGTAATCACCACGCTTGCTTTATGCAGGTTGATGATCTCAAACCCAAGCTTTTTAAACCTCTTTCCCTAAATAAGCTTAAACATGAAAGCCTTTCAAGTTTTCTTAAGTTATGGACGTATTTATATGCAAATAAATGTGTGAGCTTTTAACACGCATCCGAAAGAAAACATCAAACTTTATGGGACCAAGTTTATAAATCACGTAACTCATAACATCACGTCTAAGATGCTTGCTCTGGAATCATAATGCCGTTTCTTATCAGACAAAGAGACATGAAATAATACTGTTTACTTTTATTTTGTTTTGTTTGAATGCTGATAAGCAAACGAGTGGATTCAAGTAAGTGTCACCTGAGTGTAAGATTGATTACAATTATCGATGAAACAATAGGGGTTGATCCATATTTAAAGATTACATTATGTTAATCAAAAAATAGAGAATGAGATATTGTGACTTATAACTTGAAAAACTTATTTTCACTTGAATTTTCTCACCATTCATACATCAATCGTCGTACCTTCTTTTTTTCCCCAATGACTTTCCAGAATATTCACCAAAAAAATCCTCAATGCAGTTTCACGTGTGACAAAAAAGTAGTAAATAAATTTAATCAGCTAACTGAAAACAGCCAAAGGAACATTTTTATATCTATTTTATCTTTCAATTAAAATTTTACATTTCCATTAAGTATTTTCAGTAGACTTATTTTCTGTTTTTCTGTGGTTAATTAATGTGCTTTCATCCCATGTAGAAGAACTTTCGCGTTTTAAAGCGTAATTTAATTTTTAAAACATCAAAGGACTTTCTTCATTTAAATATCGTATGGATGTTCTCATAAAATATCACTGGAATAAATTTAGGCTACGTTTTCTGAAAAAACTAGCCGCTCCCCGCGGTTTCACCCTTGCTGTGTAAAACCATTCCTGTGGGAACTTTAAAATAGCCGGTAACATTGTTTTTGAATGTATCTATTAAGTACAAGAAGAGTTATTTCAATAAAATAGTAGTTTCAGAGCTTTCAAACGACTAAACAGAAATCTACCAAACTTTTAAGCTTTATTATTGAACTAGTAGTTTTATCCGTGCTTGTTCCTGTGGGAATTTTGGGATGAAAAATAGTTTGTAACATTTCGTTGAACCCATTACAATAAGAATTATTCATATCAGATTTGTAGTTCTGAGATGAACGCGTAAAACAAAATATTAAACTCCTCACCTTTTTGTTCAGCTTCTCACTAGATTAATCGTAGTAATTGTAGAATGCTGGTGGTATGACAATGATTACACACGAATACAACGGCCGTTAAATATGAAAGCTTCCACATTCAACGTAATACTATGACGTGTACAAATGGATGTATGTTTAGTAATTCGTAAACGTGTCAAGTGTGCACAGACTAGTTTCCGGCACCGCAAAGCTTTTGTCAAAACAGCGAGCTTTAGCGACGACGCGATAAAGCCAAAACATACCTTTTCTAATTATAATTTTGGAGAAAATTACAGAGCATTAAGGCAGCATTCCTTTGCTAAAATTATACGTGACATTTAGAGCTATGTGTTAACTGTGTTAGAGTCTACCTAGACATTTGTGCAAACAGTTTTTAGTTTAAAAAAGTCTGAGTAGTATAAAGGCAATTATAAGTAAAGCAGCGCCCCGCGGTTTTACCCGCGTTGTACCCGTTCACGTGGGAATATCGGGATGAAAAATAGCCTATAACCTTCCCGGTAAATGTGGCTATCTATTACAAAAAGAATTATTCAAATCGGACTTATAATTCCTGAGATTACCTCGAACATACAAACAAACAAAAAAACAAACAAACAAACTTAAAAATTTTACCTCTTTATAATATTAGCATAGATAACTATAGTGGCTATATTCAACTAGCACTGCCCTGCAGTTTTACCCGCGTTGTACCCGTTCCTGAGATAATTTTGGCAAGAAAAGTAATCACAAACCTTTCTCTTGGATCACTCTGTATGTTAGTAAAAACCGGATGTAAATCCGTTGATAGGTTTTGAGAAAATCTATTACTTACAGTCAGATAGCTTTTATGGACTTTGTTAAGTAATATGTATAGATCTATCAAGCAGCCTTAATAAAAAGATCAATCAAAGTTAGTCAATATTGTCATTTTTCATTTTAAACTAGTAGAGCACAGTCTAATATAACCAAAGTCAACGGGTTCATAAATAAAATCATCGGAGTTTTCACAAAAGCCCCGTCCATTTTTCTCAACAATAAATACAAGAGAATAAAGTTCCATACGCGTTCGTACACGCAGTCACATTATGAAAGGCTAATGACAATAGTGAGTGGAACACCTGAAGTTTCATGGCTGCGGCTTCTAACTTTATCATGCAATATCTGTACAGCTTAAGGGAGTGTCCCACTGCGCCAATTCAAATCATACATATATAAGGAGCTTTCGTGTTGCAGCGTGATAAGCGCATTATTTGATACGCTGCCTATCGCAACGCTACGCTACGCGCAGCGCTCCACGAATGAGGGACGGTAGCTGAATATATAGGTCTTTAGACCTAATGAAAGCTTGAGTATTGGCAATATTGGTAATGAATAAATAGATCCAGGCAGTTTTGTTTGAAAAATAAAAATAAATAGATTTGGTTCCAATTTAATTTTATTATCATTTCAATTTAAGATGAAGCACTAAGAATACGCTGTGATTTAGAGACACAATTTTGGGAAATCCCCACAGAACATTTTTAAAGTTTCCAACTTTCTCCCGATTTCAGTAATTTGTTTTTTATAAGTTTATATAGTGTGCTTACACATGTAATTTTGTACGACAGTGATATAAAGCACAGCGTTCGCACAGTGTAACAACACTCTTATTTAGCCAGCAAAACTACTTATAGAATTCCTTTCAAAGTCGACTTAGTTAGAGTACTTTCATTGAATTTGGAATCAATTAATGCACTCGCTATTTACAGAGCTTCTTATTGGATATTGCAAATATTAGCTCATTAATAAACGTCATATTATACCAATAAAATGTTACATTATATTATACCAGTGGATTTATAATGTTAGCTGTGAAGCGTTATTAACTTTAGCGAGCGTACAAGCGGCGAGTACAATATACAACCTTTGATTTCAAACGCCATATTGCCTTCCGCCCAACAGTTTTATGCCAAACTTATTCGACGCGAACTAATCTGTCTTCGTCTGAAATCTAACTAGCTCTATGTCATAAACGCCATAGTGATGTGAGCGTTAACCGCCATATTAAATTAAAAGTATCAAAATTAGATTTTTTTCAAATAAATTCTTAATATAGTGTGCTCAAGTTCTTAAGTTGTTGAAGTTACCTATACATAGTTTTCTTTATTGATTCTCTAGTCTCTACTTTAATATAGAATAGGAGCACCGTCGCATCGAGCACTTGAGTTATTAAGGTCACTATGACTTTCATTAAAAAATAGCAAATGTGTCATGACTTGTTTATTCTTTATGGCTGGTGTTTTCAAAACCGTCTAGATTCTTGTACCTAGTAAGCACCTACTATCTAAGTTCCTTCTATATATGTAAGTTTTAGTAGGTTATTGGCCAACCCTAGTGTCGGAGTTTTAGAAGCCTCCGACATAGTTGAAAGATTTAATAAACCGAAACCGACAATTTAACGTACCCTCCGGAGCACGGTAGCGCTTATATAGAAATGCATGTCTCGGTCACCCATCCAAGTAGGGTCCAAGCTGCACGTTGCTTAACAATTACAATGACCTAAAATTGTTTAACCAAACTACGGTACGAGTGCTACAAACATACTAAGGTTCATAGCCTTTCTGAAAAGGATAGTTTTGGAGATTACTTCCTAAATTCGTGCTTACAAAATAAGACTTCCTAATAGTTTACTAGTTGTTTCCCTCAATAGCACATGCATTGTGGGAATTTAAGGTTTAAAATACCCAATTTCCGTCCATTTCCTTGGAATCTAGATCAAAGCCAAAATCAGTCTAAAATTGGTATTATTAATTTAGTAAATTAGTGGTCTAATGTAGTGATGTTTCATAATCAAAATTGGTATTAATTAGTTATTAAATGGAACGCGTGAGGGCGTACAGGCAAACTATTTTAGTATACCTATCTATACTAATATAAAAAAGCTGAAGAATTTGAAGTTTTGTTTGTTTAAAAGCCTATAGAGTTACAAGTCCAGTTCGGTCTTTCTCAGAAACTACCAATCCGATTCTCATCATTCTTTTTGTCATAGATAAGCGCAGGTAAAACCACAGGCCACGGCTAGTCTATCAATAAATGTATTTTGCCATAGCAGCGCCCCGCGGTTTTACCCGTGTTGTGTACATTCCTGTGGGAATTTCGGGATGAAAAATAGCCTATGTTACTCGTGGATAATGTAGCTTTCGAATAGTGAAAGAATTTTTAAAAACGGTCCAGTAGTTTTTGAGCCTATTCATTACAACCAAACAAACAAAGTTTTCCTCTTTATAATATTATAGTGTAGATAAACGTACAGTAATCATCGTGTAATATCAGACGGAGTGAACATCACTGTGTGACGTCATCGAGAGAGGTTAAGTAAAGTCTGCGATCATTAATTAGATATCGATGGCCCATAAATTCACAATACAATCTGTTTTTAATCTACTTAGGATTACTGATACGATAGAGTATGGCTGTTCAAATACGTTAAGTAAACACATACGATTGATTATGTTTAACGTTGATTTAGGAGTATGTTTGTAAGTTACATAAGTGTAAGTAGGTTCTAATGATCTAAAACTCCTGATGATGAAGTAAACCTCGGGTAGGTTAGTGGCCACTTCATCATCAGGAGTTTTAGATCGCCGATACTAGTTTTTAAACCATCTAAAAGCCTCTTACATGTATTAACGACGTCATCTATACTAATATTATAAAGGGGTAAAATTTGTAAGTTTGTTTGTTTGTTTGTATGTTCGGGGTAATCTCAGGAATTATCAGTCCGATTTGAATAATTCCCACATAGATAGCCACATTCAACGGGAAGGTTATAGGCTATTTTTTATCCCGAAATTCCCACGGGAACGGGTACAACGCGTGTAAAACCTCGGGGCGCTGCTAGTTAATTTATATTAAGGAAGAATTTGATGTCTCGTGAGTACGGGTGTAAATCAACTCTCCTACAATCATCCTACAATATATGAATAATTTATTATTGTATATCTTGACTACTCTCTTGTTGCTCTATTTTTAAAGAAAAGCATTATCTTGATAATATCCCACAGCTGGGCAAAGGTCTAAAATCTCACAAATAATATGTTGTACAATAAAATATGAAAGTAATATTAAAATTCCTGAAAATGTCCTGTCTTAAAAACGCCCTAATTTAGAAGTGAAATAGGACGGAAAAAATTGAGCGAAACAATCGGAGCGTTAGTACACTCGAGAACAAAAGTAACTGAACGATTTACAAGTTTTGTGTGTACTAGTATCTAAATATTCTAATATTTATGACAAATTCGGACGTTTTCATTAAAATCTGGCGCAAACGGGATGTTATACGATGGGTGATAAGTTGATAGTCTCTATGTCTGTGTCATCGTAACTCTGAAACGAATTTTAATCTAGTTTTATTTTTATTGGAATCCAGGAAATTTACTTTTCATATTTAATCTTGTTTATTCTACTTGACAAAAAAAACTCTCTTGTGTTTTACCTGTAAAAAACGGGTTTATCAGTAAGTAGTTAAAACTTCACATATGACAGAGATAAAGCTCTGCAACCGAAACTAGCTATCTCCCTCTAAAGGCCAATAAGCAAGACACATCGCTCATTTTTGTACTTACGTTTATCTCCGCCACTGTACCACTGTGTGTCGATGACAAACAAAATTATTTTCTATATTTACCTTCCCTTCTTTATCTAACGGAATGGATGTCAATGTTATTTATTACTTTCATGTAATATTTGACCTTTATAAATGACTTTGATCTATTCGAAGGTGGACTATAAGGCACTTTAATATGGTTGCCTAGGTAACGGTAGTTGTCGTTAATTTCATGACTTAGGTCTAAATTCACCGATTCTATCTCGAACTACGATCAACTGGACTCAGTTTTAGTAAATATTATTTAAAGTATTGATCTCAGTTTAACTCGTAAACTAGGATTAAGTTGCTTGATCGATTAAGTTGCTTAATTGTTGATCGATAAGTTGGATTAAGTTGCTTCAGTTGGAACGGTTAAATTATTAGGTCTTAAGGGATTGTTATTAATGTAAATAGTAATTGTATTCGCCTAAAATCTAAAGAGTATCACTATCTCGTTACTGACATTCATCAAACAATTGAATTACTGGAGCAGAATATTATTTCATTTATTATTTCTACCATTTAATAAAATAGTTGTTTGCAGTTGAGATGCAAAATACAATTTTAATTAACAAAGGAATTGCTACCTTGTTCCGTCTGGTGAAGTTCCAATATTACATTTTCTATTACATTTCCTAGTTTCTATCTTGTTGGATAAGCTTCAAGAGAAATAATTCTCGTTTGTTTAATGAGAAAATATTTGATGTTGTTCTGAAAGTAAATATATCTATTTACAGCCCTCAGAAATAACTATTTAACGTATTTTTTCTTACATTACATTTTAAATCACTCATTAAATCTCTATTGAGAAAGCAATCGACGTCTCTGAGTACTGGCGTAAGTGCAACATCAGTTGGTATTGGTATACCTACCAACTGATGTTGCACTTACGCCAACTTACCGCCCTACCTACTTACCTTTGATTTATTACAATTACTTGATCTATTACTTAATCGAATACATACCGCCCTACCGGTAGGGCGTGTGCAGTACAATGAAAAATACAAATTTGATGTAAGGTCAATGGTTTTTTTTTGATAGTGTTACATAGGAGTAGAGTGGTTTTAACATAATATAAAAATAATTTTGATGTCATAGATAGCATAGGCGCAGGATTTAATATATGTACGCTTTTCAGAAATAGATTATATTTATATTAGACTTTATTTCATTTTTCTCATCGTGAATACTACAACTTTCTTTTATAAAAAATCGTAAAATTTCGTGGAAAGAAAAATGGTGTTCGTTAAAAAATCGTGTGTTAAATCTCTTTACGATTTCCAACTTCCTTTAAAATGTCGCTTGACATTTAAACATGACGTAACAAACAACGTCAAATTGTCGACGTACAATTGTGAAATTCAACGTTTTATTTCAGTGGAATATAAATGGTTAATTGAAAATAGGGTCGCACATTGAGGTCGCATAGCCTTTGATTGATGGTTTCAATGCAATAAAAGATTTGTGAATAGGGCAAGGGAAACCTTACGAAACCTTTTTTACATTTCAGTACACATTAACATCTGAGTACAGGGTGGCCCGAGGATATGTAACATTGTAACTGGGAAACTGGGTTAGAAATTGCCTTAAATATTGTACTGTCTGGTTTGGTTGAGAGAATATATCTTTATTTATACGTTATGTTTCTGTTAATAATGGTCATTTATATAGAAAGTATTTTTTCAGCTTGTTTTAAAAATTAAAGCTGTTTTCTTCAGAATGTACTTTAAAGAAACACAAACTTGTGTAACCAAATGACACCCTGTACATATTGCAAGCAAAGTGTAATGTTCCTAACTGGCTCTTGATTGATTTTATTTGATTATCAAAAGTCAGACGTATTAATACAATTTCCAGAATAAATACAAGCGAGGTAAAATTATTCCACACAACCCAATAATCGTAAAATACACGCAGACTCTGTACTGATTATAAATTCTATACAATTCAATACAATAATTTCGCACAGGCAATTTATACCCTAAATTCTACACAGCCTGGTTACCATCTAACCCTATCATTTTGAACCAAATCTAGATCATATTGACTTAGTATCAAAGTCTACCATTAATTAGCAACAACATTAGTACACAATCAATTAGTCCTTTGAACTAAATATTGCACGACACAAAGTGGTACGATGGTTGAATTAAGCTCGTTTTGAATTCGTCATTTGGAAAACGGAACGAATACAGATGGTAACCTCAAAGCTCATAACATCACTCTTCAATCAAAGCTTTAATTTGGACTGGACAAATACCGATTTGTATATACTTAATTTAATTCTTTGTCAGTACATTGTCTACCAATAACCGACCGGTCGGCCAGTGTGTAAATAGAATATTGTTTTTTTAATTAATATCAATTTCAGGTATCAATAACTCTATCATGAAATTCCCACAGTAACGGGGACAACCCGGATGAAACCGCGGGGCACTGCTAGTAAATTATAATTGGGAATATTATTTTTGAACGAAAAAAGAACAATTTATTATTATTGATAGTTACTGAATATCGTAATATTCGAGGAAAATTATGTGATTAATTTCTACATATTATGTTTCTTTCGGGTTTTTCTTATGATTCTTATGGAATAGCTTCATTATAAAGCTCGCACGTGAAGTCGCGCCGTTATTTCACGCCGTGAATGTATGCCGCGATCCACGCGTGAACTGTGTCCCTGCACAGTGCATAGAATTTGAACGTGACCGAAAGTGAACGCACTGGTTAGATGCGTTCACGTTCGCGACAAAAGACCGACACTGATCGGGGAAAGGCGCGAAGCGCGAAGGCGTGAACAACATCTACACTTGTGATTCGCAGTTGTCGCGGACTTTCGCCGCCGTTCGCGCCGCGAGTGTAGAGCCGGCTTAAGGAAAAACATTCATGACAAGTGGAAATGCCGACGAAAACCATAGACAAACCTGTTTTACTTAAAGACTGTGACAGAAAAGTCATAAATTTGATATATTTGATATATCTTACGCAAACTGAACCGCAGAGGAAGCGTTTTTCTCAAAATAAATCCAATTACTTTATTTCTTACCCGATTTTATATTGCTTTTTCGCTCTTGATATTATATTCAGTGTTCGCGGACCGCCAATCATTTTCATTCTGTTTTCATTAATACCAAATGTTATATTTTTATTCCTTTGTTGGACTTTAAAAAGTGTTTTACTTTTTAATTAGCCTGTTTTATTTTGTATTTTATTTTATGATTTATGTTGTTACCTTTTAATTTTTAATCGACTTAACTGTAACCAAAAATTGCTGTAAGTATTGCGCTCGTGGCGTAGTTTGACTAAGATCACTGTCATTGTTAAGCAACGATGGGTGGCCGATGGTGGCCTTTCTATCTTAACGCTAACGTGCTTCGAAGGGCACGTTTAATTGTCGGTCCCGGTTGTTTCATTCTTTAGACCATGTCGGAGGCCTTTAGGCGGTCAAAAACTCTGACACCAGGATTTGCCACTAACCTACTTGAAATAAACGAATGAACTGTGAGATCACGGAAATGGCAGCTATCATTCCAACACAATTTATTAACAAAATCCGATAGCTTATAAATATTAACAGGTAAAAAATATATATTAAAGTATATCACATCAAACATAGTTACTAGTACATTGTTAGGAAAATAAACAGATATATTACTGAAGTAACATTGTTCTCGTTCAATTATATCGGTCTATTGAAACGACTCATTCATTACGAGAACGAAAGGTTAATAGAATGCTCTTGACGTCTTTATTAACGCTCAATGGGTGCAATCAGGTGCATCAATGCAAGAGGTCATTGATATTACATGAGGAAGATGCAAATTTTACTCTGAAATCTTGTTAAGAAAAATTAGTTCGGTCGTTGGCTAGCCCTGATTAACTGCAACAGTTTTAGTTTATTTAGTTTTAGTTTTTCATCCTCCTCACTGTACTGATATCTTCAGTGAGATGAGAGGCCTTTGCCCAGCAGTTGGACATTTTTTCCCAGCAGTGGTTTGTTGCTCTTTCACGCAAAAACTAATGAACGGATTTGGATGAAACTTTACAGTAATGTAGATTATTCATCAGAATAACGTATGGGATACATTTTACCCCAAAATTCCTGCAGGAACGGGTACAACGCGGGTAACACTGCGGCGCGCAGTTAGTCGATCATAAGCGTTATATTAGTAGAACTTGCGTTTTTCTTCAAAAAGTTAAGTGAACCGCTATTAAAATTACAGTTTCATTATGTTATCTCAAAGAAGTTTCTTAAATAATACTTGGGACCATTCCCGAATTGGAGAAAGTGAACATACGCGTTACATTTGAATAAGAACTCGATATAGAGTCGGGATTTCTAACAAAGAGTATGTTAAGGGCACTACGCACTGACAAGACTAGTTTATTTAGACAAGTAAGATAAGTTTACATTCTATTCTCTTTTATTTGTTCGATCAAAGTATATACAGTTACTGATAGCCTGTAACATCCCATTGTTAGTTGTTAGTAGGTAGTTGCCAGTTCCTCTTGAAGGCGTCCAGTTCATCCCGCCACCGTCTGCACGGCAAATTATAATGATTGGCGTGATTATAATACATCTCCATTTCAAGCAGAAATTGAATGGAATTCTCTGTATTCAAATTGAAGTAGTACAACGCTAATCTCCAATGGGATTACGTCCCATTGAAGACTAGAGGAGTCTTAATCGTATTGAAGCTAAATCCCTTTGCAAAGTATTATGACAGGAGCTACACCATGCTCTGTTGGGCAAATAGTGAGCACACTCCCCCTCACTGAAAAAGCACCCTTAGATTAGGTTATTTTAAGTGGCCGGTTATCGTAACATACGTTCGTTAAAAAGTAATTTTTTTACGTTGTGAAATGCCTGATAATAATACAAGGCGTTGTTTCATAACTTCAATGACAGTCTCAATCTCTCTGTTAATGTTATTCGGGCTGCCAGTAGAAAGCCCGGTTTTTTTCTGGTAACGTTTACCGGTGCGTAAACGTAAGCTGGAGCAACCCGCCATTCAAAGTCAAAGTAAAATATTTTTATTCAGTTTTGGCCCCAAAGAGGCGGCGCTTTTGAATGTACCTTAATCCTAAATATACTCCACAACCCCCCGGGTCACCGTTTAACATAATTTACTTTCTTTTCTTTTACACATCACCCCAAATCCCAAACATATCCTGGTTGAGATCCTCCGACTAAAACATTTTATATTGCCCCTAGGAAAATATGTGGTTTTTATTAATAATTTATTCTTCGTACATTTATTTACCTCATGTTCTGCTGTAGGTAGTAAAATAGAAGATTTACATGAAAAATATTCCCTAGTAGGTATATTTTTCTTGATTATGTTATACATTTTATTTATTATCTAGAGAATGGGAGACAAAGCTATATCAGATTATTATATTAGTATCAATTTAGATTTTTATTATTTATCAAATAAGCAAAAACATGTTTCCTACTTTTCAAACATGACTCGGGTTTGAGACACCAACCCGCATGAGCCAAGCTTGGTGATTAAGCCTAATCCTCCTCGCCGTACTTCAGTGAGATGAGAGGCCTTTGCCCAGGAGTGGGACATTACAGGCTAATACTTTACTTTACTTTGCAACTCGCTCAAAGTCAACGTGCGTGATTAAACGTTCGTTTAAAAAATCATAAGTCATGTACGTAACAACAACAAAAACATTTCTCGTCATATAAAATCAATATCTGTACAAAATAAACCTAACTAACGTACAAAATGGATTACCAGCAATTTGGATAAAGGTAGATCCATCATATTGAGTTTCCCCCGCAAGCACCGCTTGTTGCCAAAGTTATAAGCACCCGGTGGCAGAATACATGTGAATGATATACTGAAAGGAGATTGACTGATATACGTTGCTTATTTTCATCACATTATGAGGCAAAAACTATTTTATTCTTCATGTCCTCATTGTTTCTGGCCAACAACTCGGGACAGTGATAGCTGATAAAGAGGGGCAGGCCTGCAATTGAAGAATACAGGCCGAAAATAAATAAATACAATTATACATCACTTTCTCATTGCTGGGAAAAGGTCAATCCCATTTCCTTCCAAGATTCTCTTTCCTGACTAAATTATAGACAAACAAAAAAAAGCATCCGCCATTTTGTCATCACCGCAATAGCCCATAGTTAAATTACTCCAAACGAAAAATAGAGACCGCCATATTTAAAATTTTGGATTCAGTTATTAATGAGTAAACCCGAGAGTCACAGCTAGTCTAGTTAATATGGCATTATATGGCGGTTTACTGCGTTCCCTATAAAGTTATTTAGCACCAGATAACGTTCAAAATGACAATATTGATTCTATCTGGAGCGTGGCTTAGTATTTAATCCCAGAGTATTATAAAATCAATTTCAGATATAATTGGAGACACTAACTAGGTTTTAATTAAAAAGTTTCTTGCGCACAGTGCCGCCGTATTTATTTTATACATTTTTAACTGGCTTTAAACTTTGTTGGTCTTGAATATTATTAGGGGCTCTTTTCCCTTTGAACCCTTTGGGATTTAATGAAATGGTTGAAGTAATTTATGGGAAATTGTGATAATGATTTGAAAAATAGTTTCTGTACTTGTCAATCAATGCAGTTATTTTTCAGAGATCAATCTAAACCAAAAATATAATTTGTTTTTAAACTACCAAGGTGTGCTTTCGGTAGCAACCGCAGGCAACGACTGTCGACGGCAAGCAGCAGTTTATAGAGAACTTTTGGTGTCGCTGTTGCTGTTTGCTGCTGCGTTCGCTACCGAAAATATACCTTTAATTTGCATGCTGGTGTCAGACTTATAATGGAGTAGGGGACGAGGAGAATCCTACTAATATTATAAATGCGAAAGTTTGTATGTATGGATGTATGGATGTTTGTTGCTCTTTCACGCAAAAACTACTGAACGGATTTGGATGAAACTTTACAGTAATATAGGTTATACATCAGAATAACACATGGGATACATTTTATCCCGAAATTCCCGCGGGAACGTGTACAACGCGGGTAACACCGCGGGGCGCGGCTATTATAAATAATAACTTTCTTCTTCATAAACTTCTCGCTTGAAAGTCAAAGTCAATGACGCTTAAATATTGCTTAAAAGCTATGTAAATATCAAAGCTCAAATTGATTATTGTACATTATATGTTGGAAATCACAAGAAATTGAATTTCATACTCGCAGCGACCGAGGAGTATCTTGATTGGAAATTTAATTATAACCGCTTCGTAAACTGATAAAGTCAGCAGCTATCAATATACGGCGATTTATTGAATACTGTGAAATGATATCAATACTAGCCACGCCCCACAGTTTCGCCCACGTTGTACCCGTTCCCACGGGAATTTCGGGATAAAATATATCCCATCTGTTATTTTGATGTGTAACCTATATTACTGTAAAGTTTCATCTAAATACGTTCAGTAGTTTTTGCGTGAAAGAGTAACAAACATGCATACATATATCCATTCTCACAAACTTTCGCTTTTATAATATAAGTAGGATATACTGAAACATGTTTCAGTTTTAATTTTGTTTATATATCGATAATTGAGTAGCTGCTTATTACTTTGATTGAACGTAATAATTGATGCGTTCGTTTTTAATTAAATAACTGCGTCAATGTGCTGATTTTTTTATCAAGTGTGGAGTCATTGAGAACATTTAATATTAAAAATGATAAATAATTGGCTCCTAATTAATAGATAACTAACTCGAGGGGTAGTTGGTAATGTTTAGAGAGATGTTTGCCCATCAGCGGGATAGAAAAGGTTAGGAAAACGAAAAGAAACACATAATATTTTAATGCAATTTCTATCGGGTTTAAATTAAGTGACAGCGTCTCTCGTGTAGATATAATTAACAAAGTACCTCTTTCGCTTCAAATTAAAAAGAGTTACAGAATCGTAGGTAAAATAAAAGATCCCAATAATATTATACTACAGTAATACTATAAATAAGGCGATATGTCCGCCGAATAGTATCTGGTGGCCGTTAATAATTTCTTATCAAAATTAATGAGTAACATTACATGTTCCCGGAGTTTTTCCGATGATTTGTGATCGGCTTGTCGTAGAGATACCTATTACTAAGTATAGTGTAGTTGTACAGCAGGAAAAATACCGTACATTGACCTTTATGAATCTGTCTCCATCACTTGTATACAATATTATTACTGTCTCACTCGCACAATGCGTTTGCGGCAGGTGAAACAGGAATAGTATTGTGCACTAGTGAGAGAGACAAATAGATAAAGGTGAATGAACTAAATTGTTCCTGTTTCGCGACCGTGCTTTACTAGTAGACCTAGAGCCCGTGAACCCCAGACTTTCGTCATTTTATAAAAGCTGAAAGTTTGTCAGCGCATGCTCCCACACACAGGTAAGAACGATGGACTATTATGAAGTTTGGGTTATGGTGGCTTTGGCAGGTATACGGTACTAAAGGTGTGTAAAATACCGATCTAAATTCATCAAATAATTAAGTGTCATTTGTGACATGATATATGTCATTTGAAAGCTCTTGAAGAGTTGTACAAGTCACCCTTTGACGGTGATATCGAAATCGACGGCCAACTTGGTGTTTTCGACCATTGAAGATTGGAGTTGACCTATGCTATGGACGCTGATCCTAATGCTCAACAGTGACATGACCTATATCATTTGAAAGCTCTTGACAAGTTGTATAAGTCACCCTTTGACGGTGATATCGAAATCGACGGCCAACTTGGTGTTTTCGACCATTGAAAATTGGAGTTGACCTATGCTATGGACGCTGATCCTAAGTGACATGACCTATGTCATTTGAAAGCTCTTGACAAGTTGTACAAGTCACCCTTTGACGGTGACATCGAAATCGACGGCCAACTTGGTGTTTTCGACCACCGAAGATTGGAGTTGGCCTATGCCATGGACGCTGATCCTAATGCTCAACAGTGACATGACCTATGTCATTTGAAAGCTCTTGAGGAGTTGTACAAGTCACCCTTTGACGGTGATATCGAAATCGATGGCCAACTTGGTGTTTTCGACCATTGACATTTAGTACCGTATACCTGCCAAAGCCACCATAACCCAAACTTCATAATAGTCCATCGTTCTTACCTGTGTGTGGGAGCATGCGCTGACAAACTTTCAGCTTTTATAAAATAACGAAGGTCTGGGGTTCGCGGGCTCTTGGTCCATAGTAGAACATCATGGTTGACCTATCAGAGTCTGAGAGTGAACTTGAATGTTGGTGTAAAGATTTTACATAAAAGATGAAATTATAATTAGAATCCAATAACTTTCAAATGTCATACATCCTTATGTGACATATTTATCCAATTTATTCAAAATGCGAACGTTTGTAAGGATGGATGTATTTATACTCTATTTTTTTTAGATTGGCACAAAATGTGGTTAAATGTCGTCAATTTTCCAGCTAAAGACGATTGCTTCTGAAGAGGAAAAAGGTTTAGAGATAGGGTAAGAATGAAATAAAATTTCACAGATTGTATGTTTGTTGATCTTCCACGCACAATCTAGAGAACGGATTTGTATGAAACTTAACAGTAATATAACATGTACATCAGAGTAACACATCGGTTACATTTAATCCCGAATCTCCCACGGGAACGGGTACAACGCGGATAAGACTGCGAGGCGTTACTCGTCTTTATATAATTAAACTTTGTTTTTCGTTTGTTTCAACTCCCAAGAACAGAAAAATCTTCCACATTCAAGACGCAGGTTTTAAATTCCTTTTTATACAGTAATTCTGACAAAATTAGTTAACTCCGAGGGCGCTGCTAACCAGTCATAAATGAACACAAACATACTACACGTAACTTATTCAGTACCTTTTCATTTCTGTTTCATAAGAATATTAAGATATTATAAGTTGGTGTTTTTGTCTTCAAATTCCACGAAATGAGATAAAAAAGGCAATAAACCCATCTTGCCACTAAATAAATATTATTATATCAATATCTCGTAGTGAGTACGTTGTAGGTAAACGAATTCGTATCTTATCTCGACGACATGTGGCTTCCGAACCAACCTTAGCTTCGAACAAAATTAGCATAATGTTCTACTACAAATATAGAAATCTGATTTCCTTAGGAGTAACTGATTTTATATGTATTTCGAATTTTGAACTAGTTGTTATAATAAATAGGAGCTATTTTATATAAGACTAGCAGCGCCCCGCGGTTTTACCCGCGTTGTGTCCATTCCTGAGGGAATTTCGGGATGAAAAATAGCCTATATTACTCGTTAATAATGTAGCTTTCGTATGGTGAAAGAATTTTTAAAAACGGTCCAATAGTTTTTGAACCTATTTATTACAACCAAACAAACAAAGTTTTCCTCTTTATAATATTAGTGTAGACTAACGCCCGTACTCAGAGACGTCAACTACTTTCTTAGTAGAGATTTGGTTTTGACATATTTTAATATCAAACTTAACTTTCGAACTAAGCGAACAACGGCGTTTCGTTTTACCCGCATTGTGGACGTTCCTGTGGAAACTTTGGGATGAAAAATAGCCTTCCCGTTGAATGAGGCAATCCATTACAAAAAGAATTGCTCAAATTGGATTGGTAGTTTCTGACATTATCGCGTTCAAGCAAACAAAACATTAAGTATATAAGTATCACTACATATTATAAAACAAAGTCTTCGGCCGCGTCTGTATGTCAGTTCGCGATAAATTCAAATATTACTGCACAGATTTTGACGCGTTTTTTTTAAATAGGTAGAGTGATTCAAGAGGAAGGTTTATACGTATAAAAATTACCGAAATTCCCACGGGAACGGGCACAACGCGGGTGAAACTACGGGCGTTGCTAGTATTAAATATGAAAATTTTCGAACAGTATACGTAACCCCAAGCGTAACTTTAAACAATATATTTGAATTTTCAGTTTGACATGGTTCAATTGATCAACCAGTGACCGTCATGCATTTATCGATCATCCATCCAATTGGAGCGACTCATTTTGAAATATATTTCTCGTTTATAAAAGTTGATCAAACGAAATTATATTATGTGTTAGTAAATAAAGTGGAGATAGGTGAAGTTATCGAAGAGAAAGTTTCCATAGATGAGTGGAGCTATGTGGAGCTCAACTGACCAATCACAATGCGTTACGAAAAGACTTTGACAGTCACAATGCGCTGTGATTGGTGAATAGGATTCCGCACTACTCCACTCCGCTTCTTTAAACACACTAAGACCCTGAGCTGTGAGCACACTATTGTCAAGACTGTAAGATTACTAAGAATATCTTCTGATCTATGAAAATGTATTAAGGACCGCACACTAGCCACAAGGTGTCTAACCGCCTATTTTGTCAATAAGTCTTTCTTTGTCCGTCAGACAAAAACATGCAACTAAAACGGTCGATAGTTTAACTAATGAATGTTTTACGTTTAACAAAGTAGCCTAAAGACTATGGCATGCTCAAGGTGAACTAATTTAATACCATCAAGATACATAAGGGTGACTTTTCACTGGAGCAATAAAACCTAACATTGCAATGATATAAATATGAATTGTGGTTTCCACCTATGTTACAATATGTGGTGGATACCAAAATATCATTTGGAAATACACCCTTACTACAAAGTACCAAGCACCTAACGCCCGTACTCGGAGACGTCAAATGCTTCCTTAGCAGAGATTTAATGAGTGATTTTGACATTAAAAAAGTAAGTAAGTTCACGTAGGTTAGTAACCAACCTGGTGTCGGAGTTTTTAGACCGCCTAAAGGCCTCCGACGTGGCCTAACGATTGTAACAACCGGGATCGACAATCTAACGTGCCCTCCGAAGCATTTTGACATATAATGTAAGAAAAATCAATTAATTTCAATTTAATGGACGTGTCTGCTTGCGACAATAAACCAGTAAGGCGCATTACAGCTGTCATAACATTAGCTACTATAACAGCTGATACTTTAAAGTAGCTTTCACATTTTATTGTTACTTATAAACCACCTGTCAAGAAATTTAACGTTTATTGCATTTTATAGTCTATGCACTAACGTTGCTCTACCTTGAGGTAGAGCAACGTTAGTGCATAGACTATGTTAACAACGTTAGCAGAATGAATCTTTACTATATCTTCAGTAAGTTTGATAGCTTCGTGAACTCGGGGGTGCCACTTAATGTGTTCTCATAGTTATGATAACTTCACTTTAACAACCGCCGTTATAAATTGAAGTGTAAAACACTATATCGCCTCAGCTATCACATTATAGACGTTCTCTTTTAAATCATTATCAGTAGTAGTAAAAGGCGTCTTTTATATAAAGTTTATTGAGAAAATAAATCTAAGGTTAAATATATCTGGTTTGATTCTTTTGTACAGAAGCTTCTAGTTCACTGAACATATCAAATAAACCATGAACAAAGGCTAGTGACGTAGTTTGACTAAGCAATGTTAGCTCATTGCGATTGTTAAGAAACGTGCAGCTCAGCCCTTTCTTAGATAGGTGGCTGATAGTGGCATTTTTCTATCTAAACGCTACTGTGCTTGGGGGGTACGTCAAATTGTCTATCCCGGTTGTTGCAATCGTAAGACCATGTCGGAGGCCTGAAAGCAGCCTAAAAACTCCGATACCAGGGATGGCCACTAACCTACACGAGCTTACTTTATAAAGGTATTTTAAAATACATACTTATAGTGAGAAATTGAAATAATATTAAAAGATCAATTTATAACAGTTACGTCTTTCCTTTAAAGGTACGGAACGCTAATTATAAACTTTAATTAATTTAATATTTACCTCGCTGTTATTTTCTGCACTGTTCCTAAAGGCGCCCTGTCTGCAGTGGGGTCTTATGGTTACCAGCTTTATTTTTACCTCCTTATAGGTGTTATTTTTTTAAAACCTTTAGGGATGACGTGATGCAGGCGCCTGTCAGTGATGGCGGCTGGCAAAGTTTTAAAATAAGAACACAACTTAATGTATGAACTAAGTTTAACAGTACAGTTCAATGTTCCTTTTTCTAATAAAATAAAAAAAAACTACGTTTAAAAAAACCGACTTCAAAACTAAAAAGCAAAAAATAACTCTATAATAATCATAATATGAGTACTACTAAGGTAGTAATAATTATTAATTATATACTAGTATTGTTATTTTTGGAGTCGGTGACAGCCAAGAAAGAACTAATTACTCAAAAATTGTTAAGCTATGCTCGCGTTATAGTTATACCTTACCCGAACCTTATTGCGAACATCCAGCGAAGAGAGGAATTTATTTTCATAAGCTTCTCCCTCTCTCTCTCTCTCATCCACACACACAATCTCACTTGGCTTTTATTTTTTACTTTTAAGTGTCTACTCTCTTGGTTTGTTAGTTAATTAGCTTCCTAATTCAATAACTCTTGGTAATGTTTTAACAGTGAATTACTTATTTTTTCCAATTGATTCGAACAGCGCGTGCAGCGGTTTGTTTAACCCGCCCGTTGCATATTTCGTACTTTTTAATTTGTCGTTAAATTTTAACGGACGGTCCAATTTTAATAATTTAAAAAGGTATTGAAAGTCACTTTCCTGAACTTGAATGTAGATGTATTTATTTTGATATATATTGATATCATCACGCGAATATCACAAGATAACTATTGCAGTAGTTTTTAAATTGAAGAAATTTAACTAGAAGTGGTAATTGTACGTAAACTATAATAGATAGGCATATACCGTCGCGGGTTTAATTGTGCAAAATAATGAGTACTTTAAACGTGTAGAACATTGTTTTTATGTATCATCTATAGTTTTCGCAGCGCACGCGATATAAGCACGCCGATAAGTGATTTTTGCTATACCCTCCGTTACATTATTTAAATTTTAGTTAGGTTCCCGAAGGACTCAAGTGGATACCGTTTGCTCGAAATTAAGTCATTTCTCGTATGCATTATATATGCTAAAAAAAGTAGCCAATATTACAGCTGTCCTTAACGCTTATCATGCTTTTGTAGGTTCAACAATAAAATATGGATTGTTATTTTGGGGGAATTCCACTGATAAGGAGAAAGCATTCAAAGCACAAAAAAGATGCATAAGATCCATCTGTGGGCTCAGACAAACAGACTCATGTACTGATTCTTTCAAAGAACTAAACATTTTAACTCTCCCCTCTCTATACATTCTCGAAGCTGCGCTATTAGTCAAAACCAACATTCATACATTATGATAAGGCGAAGAGTAGTAGGAAAAATGATTTGCTCAGTATTAAACCCAGTAGGACTACCAAATTTCACAATAGCATATTCTGCATGAGTATTGTAATATATAATAAACTGCCAAAGGATCTCAAAAATATAACGTCAATTTGTTTATTTAAGAAAAAACTAAAAACTTATTTAATATCTGAGTGTTATTACTCAATTAATGATTATTTATTAGATTAAGAAATGCTTGTTATTTATTATTATTGTATTTTTAATTTTATTTGATTACTCTCCGTCCAATAATTGTTATCCCTGAATTGTTTATAATCTGTTAAGTGTTTGTTTAAGTTGTTAATATTTAGTATGTATGGTAAACCTGTGTACCCTTAAAAGTTCATATACCTTCATGGCGAAACGTGGCTGTTACTGCTATTACTATAACACCTTGTAAATACCTTGTACCCATGTTTATTGAACAATAAATTGAATTGAATTGAATTGAATTGAAATTTGGGATAAAACTTTAAACGGGACCAATGGGAATGTCTACAGAATCGAACAAAAAAAGAATCATGTAAATCGGATGAGAAACCCCAGAGTAATAGGTGTACATACATAAAACAAAAAAAAAAAAAAATCCTCCTTCGGTTTTTGAAGTCGGTTAAAAATGAATGCCAGTAAGTATGTACTGTTCGTCATCTTTTTCACAAAGTGGCACCCTTATTATTTTTCTCCATCAACGTCCCGCGGTTTTACCCACGTTGTGCCTGTTCCCGTAGGAATTTCGGGATGAAAAATAGCGTATAACCTTGCCGTTGAATGTTGCTATCCAATACAAACAGAATTATTCAAATTTCTCTGATAAGCGCTTCAAAGACACAAAAAAAAACAAACTTCAGCTTTTTTATATTAGTTACTGTCTATACATTACATACATACTAGTCTATCTAGACATTCGTATTATATACCATGATATAGACGGTCTCGGTTGTTGCATCGTAAAACCATATCGGAGGCCTTTAGGCAGTCTAAAAGCTCCAACAGGGTTAGCCACTAACCTACTCGAATTTACTTAGCTTATCCTACCAATATTATTAAAGCGTAATTTTGTGAGGATATAATATGTAGGTAGGTATGTATGTATGTTAATCTTCAATACCATTATATACTGAAGAGCCAAAGCACTAGAACTGAAACTTAATATCAATTCTAATGACTTGAAAAGCCGCCAGCGAAATCCGGAGCGTATAGAGTTTCAATAAAAATTTGAATATTCATTCTGGCTAAACAAACCGCGTCATTTGTCCGCCACATTTCAGCGCTGAATGGTTGAATGCCTCCGCTTTCGGTTTTCGTTCCCCACGATTTTTGTTTTTACCTTTGTTTTAAATATACATACGAGTACGAACGGGGAATGCGTGCTGCAACTGACGTCTAAAAAAGGAAAACATTTCATACGTCATAGCTGTTGTAAATGCGGTGATTTTTTTATAATATTTTATTTATTCATTCATACATTTCGAGTAGGGTTGGCCAGAGTTTTTAGACCGCCTAAAGGCTACAAAGCTACATGGTCTGACGATTAAAAGAACTTTTTTTATTTCAGCAGGTTTATTGTGAACAAAAAGAATATACTTGACCAATATTTGGATGCTTTTTACAAAACGAATACTAGAAATTGCGACAAACAGTTGCAAGTTAGCACAAAAGCAATCAAGCTATAGTCATCGATTTTTCGCATAACCAATAACGGTCCGAGTACAACTAATAACAAAAGTCACATTCAATTGACTTCAATACCCTCCAATAACCAACGCCCGTCATGTTCCCGGCAATGGAGATCAAAACAGATGCGTTAGAGCAGGGCTTCCCAAACTAGGTAGGCAGGCCTATCCTAACCCGGCTAACACAACGAATGTCACAGAAGGCGAAACGACTTGATATAACAAATTCTGTAAGTTGATTGGTGAAATGTTTAAAATTCGAATTTTCCGTCGATATGTCACCAATTAAAACACAGTATTCATATTTTGTCTCGTCGTCTTTTGTCACGTTCGTTGTGCTTGGGGGCAGAGGTCTGCAGATAAAACAAAAATTAGATGAACTTTTACAATTCTATCGTGCTTTTTGCTATCAAATTACAAGGTTATTCTGATGTTAGACATCTGTCTATAAAAACCTGTTAATTGAATCGCCTTTAAGAAGAACATTTAAGGAAATTGCGTAAGGAATTTTGGGAATGCATTTGTTTCATGTTGATGTTAAGGGTTCTCAGTGGAAAAAGGTTGAGAACGCCATCGTTAGAGACACGGACCCGACCGCAGTCGCTCATAAAATTTTCACAACAAACACCTGCTCACAGAACTCATGTGTTTCTGCTTGTGACAGTACTTTTTTCTACAAGGTTATTGTATGGCCTATAAGGTTTGTTACACGAGTAGGGCCATAGAAAGTATTGTATGGGTTAGGTTTTCCGAAAGGTGGGCTGTGATATTTGTTTTTGACACATTTGACACATTTGATTTTGACACATTTGACAACTCTGATGTCGGAGTTTTTATACCGCCTAATGACCTCCGACTTGATATCAGTGCCCTCCGAAGCACGGATCGCACTATCGGTCATCGTAATTTCGCTTCCGACCACCCATCCAAGTAGGGGCCGAGCTGAACGTTGCACAAACGCAAAGAGCTAACAACTTAATCGAACTTCGCCACAAACGGTACTTATCTATACTTAATATTATAAAGAGGTAAAATTTGTAAGTTTGTTTGTTTGTTCGGGGTAATCTCAGGAATTATCAGTCCGATTTGAATAATTCTTTTTGTAATAGATAGCCACATTCAACGGGAAGGTTATAGGCTATTTTTCATCCCTAAATTCCTACGGGAACGGGTATAACGCGGGGAAAACCGCGGGGCGCTGTTAGTAAGTAATAAACCAACATGATTTTCTTTCACTAACAATACCATAATGTAAGCCTCATCTTATTCATAGATTCTCATGATACATTCATCTATAAGGCTCGTAGTAATAAGTAATCCCAGCTATTAACATAAATGTGAAACCGTGTTTGTTAGTTGGCAAGTCTCGCACGTATCAACGAATAAATGGATCGGGTTTTTGCTGACTTGTACCGAAATTCTATTTATATGAAGAAAAAATATACGGTTGTCGTGCCTTAGGGTATGATTTTAATATTGTTTCTTTATCTAAGGAAGTAATAGAAATAAATGGAAATTCTTGTACTTTGAAAGGTATAGTTAGAGCGCTTAATTAAATATATATATCGACTAGCATCGCCCCGCGGTTTTACCCTCGTTTCACCCGTTCCGGGATTGAGCATCAGGGATATCGGATTGGTAGTGTCTGAGATCAGCACTTAGCGACACATTGAGCGATTCATTTTTAAATTATAAAAATGTGTTACAAAATGTGTTGGCAAGCGCATAACTTCAGAACGACTGCACCAAATTGGATGATTCTTTTTTTTATATGTTCCTTATTGTCAGGACAAGGTTTTTATATAAGAAAAATAAGGAATAAAAATCTCAAAATTCCCACGGAAACGGGGGCGCTGCGGGTGAAACCGCGGGGCAGAGCTAGTTGACGATAATTTTCACTAGCAATACTTTAAATTAAATACCACAAAATGCTAACATAATGTATGTTATGTTTCACTGCAGGGCAGAAGCTATTTATCACACAGAAGATTAAAAAAGTGAAAATAGTTTAAGCACAAGACACACATACCGCGGCTGCATATAACATCATATTGCTGGATTCGTTCTAAACATTCTCTCACAAAAGCTTCAGTTGCAACCCGCCAGCAGTACAAAGCAATAAATTCTACTTACATTCCTACACTTCCACTTAACTTTTAGAGGGAACCAACACTAAAATTACTAACCATTTGATTTATCTATACTTATATAATGAAGCTCCAGAGTTTAATTTTTCTTTATTTGAAACGTGGTCTCTCTGAAACTACGTCATCTACACTTCTACACTAATATTATAAAGAGGAAAACTTTGTTTGGTTGTAATGAATAGGCTCAAAAAGTACTGGACCGTTTTAAAAATTCTTTCACCATTCGAAAGCTACATTATCCACGAGTAACATAGGCTATTTTTCATCCCGAAATTCCCACAGGAATGGACACAACGCGGGTAAAACCGCGGGACGCTGCTATTGAGTTATTATTGACTAATGTACTGGTTCGTTAGTACATTACTCAGTCCTACCCGTCCAATTCGAATAATTATTTTGAACTAGCAGTGCCCCGCAGTTTTACCCGATCTGTGCCCGTTCCCGTAGGAATTTCGGTATTTTTTATACGCATAAACCTTCCTGTTGAATCTCTCTATCTATTAAAAAACACCGCATCAAAATCGGTTGCGTAGCATACATAGGGTCAGACAGCGGAAAGCGACTTTGTTTTATACTATGTAGTGATAAGGCACTGTTCACTATACCGTAGCTATTTTAAAAGAAGGTCTTTAGTAAGCCTCATTCTTGAGTATTCATTATGCAAAAATTCCCACGGGAACGCGTAAACGAAAATACATAAATAAAATAAAATTTTGCGGAAACTTCATCCTGAATCTCCCACGGGAACGGTCGGTTAAAATCGCGGGGTGCTGTTAAATGATAAATTAAGCTATTAAAAGTCAATCCTTAAAGCCTGAAGTAGTAGTGATTTATAATGACGCAATAATACTAGTCATAAATCAAATGTTGGAAGGAAACAAGACAAATGACTTCTTCAGAATGATAATGCTGTTTACTTATATTTTAGTGGTTTAGGGAAATATTCTGGGTATATTAAGAGTAGCGACCGCACTCGCTCCGCTTCGAGTGAAAAGGCCTGCCCCTGTTAGGGGTTGAATTTCGCAAAATCCTTTGTTAGTGCTCACCTACGTCATACCAATTTTCAAGTTTCAGGGTACACTAAGTTCTGCTGTGCGTTGAAATATATGTTACGTTACGTATATATATGTTACGTGCTGGGCAAAGGTCTCCGGTTCACACATGTCTCCGTCTTACTAATCCGTTTTATCGTGTACGTTTTTTTTTCGTCGATGGCGTATGTAGTTGTATGAGCGATTTCACACATGGCACAGTATTCTGTATACAGTAAATAATATAAAACTACATACACGATAAAACGGAACAGTAAAATGGAGACATGTGTGAACCGGCCGTTATGCGCGTTGGTAAGATAATAGATGAACATAATCGGTGGATTGCGTACTACAATGCTATCGTAGTTATTGCTTCAAAATACAGCGTTCGCCTGATACGGTTACCGAATTTGTTTCATAGGCAAATCTAGATTCAACCTGATAGACAAACATAGATTCCTTTTATCCTGAATTGTATTAATTTTCGTATGCCGAAAGGTGACACATTGAGCTCACTTTATTCCTAACACCACTATGTATGTATACCCAACCATGTTGACTAAATAAATGATCATGATTATGGTTAAATGAGTGAGTGAGTGAGTGAAATCGCTATAGACAGGAACGATAAGCAATTTAAAAAACATCCATCATTGATATTGTATGGGACCAGTTCGGAAACCTCTTTCGGGCAAACAAATATATAGTTTTGATAATCAGATCACAATTGACAGAGTTATAGAACTACATTGAAAAAATAGACATAAAAATTGCTTACTTTTTATAAGATTTTCACTTAAAAGCTGAAAACACTATTACACTTTGTTTTCAGAATCCATCAATTTTAATTCAATTACAAACGTAGTTTTCGATCACACCGTTAAATGAGTTTCCAATTCAATTTAAAGTTGAAACGAAATAGTTTTTAAAGTGTATAAAAGCTTTGACATTACATCGGTATGGAACTGGGCTATCGTATGTAGCTTCACTGCCTTAATCCCGGGCATGATGCCAATTTGGAGGCAGTCACTGCCATAACTTAGGCAGTACGTGCCCAATGTATCTGACTTGAAAGTTAAAATTTACGTTGTTTTATTGATAAAACTCTGCGGACCTTTTACGGTGCCAATAACTTAGTTCTACCTGTGATCTTACTTAGTAGATACAATTTTTTTTTGCCCTCTTTGTACAGTCACTCTATCCAGCTTCCGTCGAGAATTCTTAGGAGCGCATGCTTGGACGAGCAATCGTGCGCGATAAGCTTTACACGCGCGTTCTTTTGCACAAGAATACTGTTTCACGAACAGCCTCCGTGGTCTTGTGGCTTGAGCGCCCGGCTCACGATCCGGAGGTTCCGGGTTCGATTCCCGGTGGTGATATCTCACAAAATATCACTTTGTGAGACTGTCCTCAGTTTGGTTAGGGCATTGCAGACTGAATGACCTGATTGCCCGAAAAGTAAGATGATTCCGTGCTTAACTCTGATACCAGGATTGGTCAGGTTGACCATGCACTCTATGAAGAAGAAGACTGTTTCACGCGCTTCTTTCGCACAAGAATACTGTTTCACGTGCGTTAGAGTGATTATGTAAAGAGAATATGGTTTCTTGTTTCTCTATCTGTTATTTCAAGCCTCTTCTCAGCTAAAAGAATAAACAGGTTTACATTAATTTACATAAATTCAATGACATAATTGGATTTGCTACCTGAGATTACTGGTTGTGATAAATCACTGGGAGCGACCGGTACAAGCAACTTACAAACTACTATAAATTATTTAAGCTACCGTGTCAGTGGAGTTTTCTTTTGAAATAAAGTGCATATTTTTTACGCTATATTGTTATTGAATGTCGTAGCATAATTTAAATAGGTTTTTTCCAAAGTATGTACATACAAATTAATTACATCATTTGTATAATTTTATTCAGAACTAAAATAATTTTATTTAGAATTTTAAAATTTTCATAAAACGTTCGTATTTTAATACAAAGTAAATACTCGTAGTTACACAATTTAAAACGAACGTTTCCCCTTATAATTATAAAGGCTGCTCGTTATACTTTAGAGGAAAATTAACAGGATAATAAGTAAAACCGATAATACATTTTAATGTGATAAAAAGCTCTCTTTTATCAAGAAAATTATTCTAGAGAATTAATGACCGGATCCGAACTTTCTTATAGATAAAACTTTCTTTGAACAATTTCTTTAAAAGAAGTAATAACTGGTTTTTAATGAGGCTCTAGCGGTTTGTTTAACTTTTTCCTGACATTAAAAAAGTCGATTAATACAAAGTATTTAAGATATAATTATTAAGGTATCTGAAAATCACCATTATACCTACTATTTTAACTAGATACAAAAACCGAAAGTAGTTCAAAATTATGATATCTCTCCGCCGAGTATGAACCGGAATAACTTTTAGGCATATTATGAAGGGTGTGCCTACAATTATTTATAAACCATTATAAACCGATTTCAAAAAAAAAAATCGGTCTTTTGCTTGAAAAAGTTATATGACCATTGTATCGTTTTTAGCTTGTTAAACCGCTCAATATAAGCGCCAGACACACATAGTGCGGTTGCGAGCCATGTCACGTTGTATTCCTTGTGTTTATATGAAAGGTGTCATACTAGCCCATTGACCGAACTGCGGCTGCGAACGTTTTTATGCGTTTAAATTGAGCTCCCGTTCTATTGATCGACCTTAACCAAACTGCGCAAACAAATTTCCACTTCTTTTTGAATTGGAACTACGTTTACGGATATTTTTCATTTTTATCTGACGTTTCGGCCCCTTTACAAGAAATGTGGTCACAGACTCGACTTCTTTAAAAAAAATCACTAATCGCTCAGTTGCTGCATTGTGGCACTCCCTAGTGATGTCTATGAAATACAATTAAATCTGATGTACTACTAGGTATCTGTGGTAAATACCAAATATCCAGATGGCTGTACCATCAAAGTACCGGATACCTATAAAATAACGTTCCATCTTCAAAAGGTATTTATAACTGTTATAAATCACATTATAGTACCGCGTTTCCTTCCCTAATTTCTACTGCCTTTGCCATTTTATTGCGTTTTAAAATCGCTTTATTATACTTTTTTTGTAATTGTTAGCTGTGAAATGGAAGGAATGAGTTTTAAAATGGTTCGGAAATTAAATTGCGTTGAATTTATGTTGCAATCTAGTCTGAATATGGTTTTAAAAGAGTAAGGTAAAGAGACGAAAATATGAAATATTTTTAAGACAAAAAACGGATTAGTTTGTAACTCTGAAGAACGAAGTACTACGGTACGCTTCTCCGCTTCGGGGTTTGTCACACTACTGAGCAAATGTCTCTAAGTTCACTGAAGATATTTGTGTTAAGGCTAGTGGGGCTTGATTGTCTTTTAATACGTAGATTGAACCAGTTAGTGTATACAATTAGTGTGGCGTTTCCCCACTGTAGAGCATAGTCCTAACTAAAAAGGATTCAAATACTTATATTTACTCATATAGTCTTCAATCCAATTAGGATTTAAAGTGTATTCGTTTTGCAGTGACATAAGCGGAAACTTGTTAACAGTCTAAGTAGTAACTACCTAACAAGTTTAACTCTGTCGGAAACGCCGGGGCAATTTATAAAATAGCGTTCTTCAAGAAAAATAAGGTAGCAAAAATAGTCGCAGCGGTTTCCGATCTAATCTTAACTTCGATATGAAACTACAATCTATTTGCAATGTTGAGGTACATAATGTTATTTCTGTTTGTACTTTGAATGTTTTCGAATAAAAATGTATATTTATAACGACAAATCTCGTGTATTTTTGGTAAAATTCCGACGTAAATACGATTTTCCGGATGGGAAATGTGTGGCGGAATTGTGACGTATGTAAATATGACAAATTGTTAGGTAAAATATGCTTCTATATGTCAATATGTTTTGAATTGGCCATATTTTTAAATATAGTGTTGAGAACACTTTTTCTAACAAAACTTTTCAAGGAATAAACTCACAAATTTTTCCTTAAGGACCACAAGATTGAATTCCTAAAATGTTGAAATCCCGAAATGATGACTTTCTCAGAACGTTGGATCTTGCTACTCCAATTTATGATTCATATAAACGCGTCAACGATTAAAAGACCCATTTTTTGTTTCAAAGTATCATCGTTAGTATTCACACAGTACATAACTAAGTATACACTTTACAGTCTACAAATTCAACGAAGGTTATCTATATTTATCACAATTTTCCAACCTCCATCCATTCACCTTCACCTTAAATGATATTTAACCATGCCTTAAATGCTTCTTACAAGCAAACATTAGAACAAAACGACATTCATATAACTTGATGCAATTCAAATAAACCAACAAACTACACGTCTAAAACAATACCTTCTTTTGTTACAGGTTACTCAAGATTTAGATGAAATGGAGGCAATTAAATAAAAACTAGAGTTCGCCAGCGCAAATACTCGTACATATTGCAGATGTTTACATTCGCGGCGTTATCATATGATAAGTTAGAACACAAGCCGAGAACAAACAACGTTATCATGGTAACGTTCTTGCTGGGAAGTCAGACGCAGTGTGGAGCCTCAGGTCAACCGAGACTCGATGCGAACACTTGAACACTATGGGACATACAGACTCAGTGATTGTGGTTGTGCAGTGATTGCAAGATACATTTTCTGGTAGTCCAAGTTCAGCAGTCAAACTGGAGGACTTAGGCACTTTGGATAGCGCTGAGAGCATCGAGAATGCGAGCGCGAAGACCCTGGAATGTTTGGAGAGGAACCTCAATCTCTCGGATAACTTTTGCCCCGCGTACTATGATGGACTGCTGTGCTGGGACCCCACTCCTTGGCACACGCTGGCCGTGCAGCGATGCTTTAAAGAGTTCCATGGAGTGCAATATGATGATACGCGTAAGTAACTTTTAAATATAAAATGTTATATCGCTCCTAAAAATATATGTTTTTTTTAATGAAATAGACTGTGTAGATAACTAACTAACTTTTAAAAAGCAGTTCTTTTAATCTAGTATATGGAGACATAATCGTTTTGTTGTTGAGTTATTTCTAAAAATAAACTATTACACAATCAATCACATTTCAAATCAGTAGCAAAAATGCAGTAGACAATATAAATCGCAAATCTTAGTTGTACTGAAATATCTAACCGATAATAAGAGTCTGTGACAAAGATTAAATCCTCCGATAAGATGAGATGATGAATAACGGAGATAAATAAGTGATTTACAATCGTTATCCGTGCTAAAACATTAGCGTCTTGAAAACAACACAAATGACCGTGTTTTGCGCAAACGATGACAATAACAAGTAGATAAGTACCTGTTAATGAGGATAGAAAAATATGCACGTGGTGGAACTATATACACACAAAAACAAACAAGCCAATTTCTTTCGAGCTACTTCAAGAATGTATTCAGAGAGTTATGTCTGAGCCCTATGTCTTTGAACTACGCCCTTTAGGGTGCCTATCCATTGATGCGGAGCGAGGCTGCGGAGAAATGGACAAATATTAACCAATAGATCAAATCAAAATCTCCGAGGTTTCATGCAATCCTATTGGTTTATATTTGTCCGTTTCTCCGCTCCGCAGCCTCGCTCCGCATCAATGGACAGGGACCCTTAGGGTGAGTTTCTGTTGAAGCGTAGGGGAGCTAAACGATTGGTTATTGAACTCCGCTCCGCTTCGATAGAAAGGCATCATTATTAAAAGCAGTACCTCGCATAATTAATGACATATGTCATTCCAATACCAAATTAAAATCAAGTTAAAAACAAAACAAGCAGAATTTAGGTACTAAAATACGTTAAATTACTCCTTTCGTTCAACATAGTATAGCTTTAAATACATTACACAAAGGTTGTTCGTCTAGAACCAAACAAACAGACGAGACTCAATTTTATGACAGTCGCATGCCGAGTTCAATCAACTTGCAGTTATATTATTATACTTAATGAATAATTCAAATAGAAATTGTAAACATAGGTAATAAACATTTTATATTCCAACAAGGTCTGTTTACCTTGATACTTAGTAGTAGAAATAGTAATAGTACTTGTCCAAAAACACTGATAATCGTAGTGTCCTGTTTAGTGCTAAAGCGCAAGACACATAGTGCGGATGCGGGCCATTTTCGGACCGTGCGAATCGCCTTACCACAGAAATATATCGAGACACGTGTCATTGTATTCCTTGTATTTATATAAAAGGTGTCACCATCGATTTAATAAACAAACTTAACGTGCCCCCCCCGAAGCACGGTAGCGCTCAAAATAGAAATGCCACTATTGGCCAGCCATCCGAGTATGGGCCGAGCTGCCACATAGGTTTGTACAAAATCGGTCGAGCGGTTCCTAAATTCCCACGGGAACGGGTAAACGCGAGTAAAACCGCGGGCGCATCTTGTATGAATATAAAAAGAACTGAAAAAACTGTAGTTGTACCAAACCAATTTGTTTATGGATAAATGCCTGGAAATAAGTTCTTTATTCAAATTATCATTCAAACGTTAAACTTCCATTTTTAGGGTTCCTTACCCAAAGAGTAAAAACGGGACCCTATTGCTGAGACATCGCTGTCCGTCACCAGGCTATATCAAGAACGGTGATAGCTAGACAGATGAAATTTTCACAGATGATGTATGTTATTTATATTGCCGCTATTAAAACCAATACTAAAAATACAACAACCGTGATTTTTGTCGTTTTTTAAAGTACGGAACCCTCCGTGCCCGATTCCGACTCGCACTAGGCCGGTTTTTGAAATTCATTTTTCGAACAATGCTCAATCGTTTTCCAACGTAAAATTCGGGACGTTTCATAATTGTTACAAATGGTTGAAGTTTAACTTTTCGACTGTTTCATTGGAGGCTTTTGTTGTAAATTGGGCAATATTTATTAATTGGCGTTCCATTGGCCATCCGTCCTTTTATATTGAATACAGGATGCTCGCAAAAATTGAATGCAGTCAAACGTGTTTGTTTGAAATTGTTTATCGAAAAATTTACACTTTAAAATTCCTAGAAATTCAATGAACAACGAAACTGCTTTACTTTTTTACCTGCTTGTAAAAGTGAGCGACGGATTAATTTAGCAAATAGATATAAAGACATGTAATAATATTAAAGGTTTCCCAATAATTGTAATGTGGCCACATTTAGAATATTTATAGGCAATCGCAGTAATTTTCTGAGTACTATATTAACTTAGCTTCTTTGCCTACCTATTTTTGCTGACTATATGAGTCATTTATAAAAGACAAGCAGCGCCCCGCGGTTTTACCCGCGTTGCGCCTGTTCCCGTTAGAATTTCGGGAATGTTTATACACATAAACCTTCCTCTTGAATCACTCAACCTATTTACAAAAAACCGCATCAAAATCCGTTGCGTAGTTTTAAAGATCTAAGCATACATAGAGACAGACAGCGGAAAGCGACTTTGTTTTATACTATGTAGTGATGAAGCCTTTTCCAGTACTTTGATATAGGTAAAGGTTATTGTAGGAAATAATCACTAAACTCTGTGAATAAACTTTATCTCTGTCTACTGACATGTAAATATTTTATAGTGGTCGACCACAGAAACTAAACTGAGGTCAAGGATTTTGTAAACAGAATCCTGTATCGATGCCAGCAACGAACACTACGTTATCTCAAAAATCGTTTATTTTCAGAATAGCCCTATGAAAATTCTACTTTAAAGCATCGCGAATAATTTACTTTAACACCTCTCCCACAAATCCCATCTTATTATTATCTGGAACATTTCGCATCCAATTACTTCCTTCATCTGTTTTCTGCTGACCGTACTAGACAAGTTATTGTAGACACTTATTATGCTAACGCGACACAAAACACGTTGCGGAAAATGAGGGTTATTTAAATTCTGTAAAATATTTTCTGCATACTTTGTAAAATCTCTAATATATAAAATTCTCGTGTCACGGGGTGCGTGGTTGAACTCCTCTGAACGGCTCGACCGATTCTCATGAAATTTTGTGTGCATAGGGGGTAGGTCTGAGAATCGGACAACATCTATTTTTCATTCCGAAATTCCCGCGGGAACGGGTACAACGCGGGTGAAACCGCGGGGCGCAGCTAATGTTTAGTATAAAATAACTTTCGTGGAATTACAGTTTAGCGAATATTTTTGCAAGGTTATAAGTATATGACTCTTTTTTATCAGTCTCATATATATGAGATTATAGTATATTCTTACATTATAGTTTTATCGGTTAAAGTAATTAATTGATTTTAAAAAAATATCTCAATGGGCAACCAGCTTGTTTATTTATTTTTTAACCCGACTACCACTTACAGATATTAAAGCGATGAAACAAATTAAAAAAATCAACCATGGCATGTTAGCATAAATAATCAATCCTCAACAGCGTTTACTAGCATCATAAATATTCTGAGGGCTCGAACTGTCTTAATACATTTCTACCAACATCTCAGAAAACAAATTTTACATTAATTGTCTTACAGATAAATCTGTGTAGCCACCAAGATATTACATAGAAAAAATATTACAACTGCAGCAGCTAAGTAAAAAGGCTCCTCGCTGAGCGATGAAGGAGCTGAGACTATCCTGGGCCAAGTTCTCCACACGAACAGTTAGGGCAAACAATACATCAGTCATTAGAGATAGGTTGTCGGGTGAGAATCCGAAAGGGTACTCAACTGTATTATTTTCTTACCAGAAAACGCATCGCGACTCTGCATGGACGGCGTATGGCACAACTACACGAACTACGCGAACTGTACCGAACGGATCGCCAACGTGTCGCCGACCGACGTCACCAGCCTCATCTACCTCGCCGGGTACTCGCTCAGTCTCGCCGTCTTGTCACTCGCCGTATTCGTATTCCTGTATTTTAAGTAAGTATTCTATTTTCGAATTGTGTAAGTGTGCGAAGCAGCGACGAGTCGGCAACTAGCGTTTTCTTTCAAATAAAGAACTATAATGTCAGCAAATGTTATAGTGGTATGTGAAATTGGAAAAGTGCTAATATTTTTTTTTTACCAAAAAATGCTAGTCGCCGTCATCGCTGCTGCTTATGGCATCCCGTGTGTATTGTAGTTCAAACAACTTTATGATCTATTATACTAACAATAAAGCCTTTGAAGGTGCTATACAATGTATCAACTGATCATGGAATTGACTGTCATTTTAGTCGGATTTCACAGATTAATGACATCACTTGGAATGAATTTAGAGAAATTGTTTGAGGTCATAAAATACATTAAAACAAAAGGTCTATCAAACCAATACTCCCCTTAGTTCTTGTATAATCTTTACAGTGTAAGGGTGCTTTCAAATTATGCGTTTCGTGTCGGACCGCTGCGGTGCCGAAGCCGTGCGTTTGTCGTATTGTGAACGTACGATCGTGTGTTTTCATACAAATCGAGCAGTGCGGCAACAGTGCGGCGTCGGTACCGCGAAGTAATTTTAGTACGCACTGTTGCCGCACTGCTCAAATTGTATAATTTGAAAGCACCCTAAAAGCTAATAATAGGTATCAATTATATTAATACCTAAACCACGAACTAATTGTGAATTCACCCATTGAAATGACAAACCGAATTTGATTGCGTTAACGACTCTGACCCAGATAGATGAATAGTACCGAAATGGTAATTGTTTGTACACTGAACGAGTACACATTAGTGCTTAAGTTAGGAATTATATATATACAATATTTTGTTTAACATTTTAATTATTACAAGCGCCCCGAGGTTTTACCCGCGTTTTGCCCGTTTCCGTGGGAATTTTGAAACGAAAATTAGCCTAAAATATGATTAAAGTGAGACGGAAATAATATATATAATCACGGACACCTATATTTTACATTGACTACAAAAGAAAACTAGTTCTAAGGGGATTTTAAAATGTCTGTTTTTTAGAATTTAGTCTTGCACAGAAATAATACTAAATTCACCGCCATTTTGAAAAACAAAATGTCAGCCGAATGTAGCTAATCTAATTGGAACAGAAATCCTATAAAAAATCTTTAAATCTCATCCATCTAAATTCTTCCAGCTTACAAATAAAACCCAAACAAGATTAATATAAAACAAAGAACACATAATTCATCCGCGGTTTTTAGACCGTCCCTCACAGCCATCAGAAACCGCTATCGTTATCAAACGGAATGAAACACAACCGCGAGTGACGCCTCCTAACCAAAGAGAAGAGACAGAGGGATGTTACGGATATCGTGTTTCGGATACGGATATTGTTATAGCACGGATAATTCGGATGACTAATTTCGGATGTAGGTTACGGATTTGGAATAATTTTATATCGGTTACAGCAACGGAATAATTTTACATCGGTTGCGGTAACAGTGACTTCTTCAGTGACATTAGAGGCCTTTGCGCCGTACTGGGAGATTACAGGCTAATACTTTTTTTACTTTTTATGGTAACGATTATGAATATTCAATAAGTTCAGACTATCCCTAAATTTTGGATGGTTGCAATTTTTGTGGGAGTTTAAAAATTATAGATTTCGGATATTTGATATTGTAAAATAGCAAAAACTATTAAAGTCTGTCACAATCGGTTCAAACGGTGTTGCCTCCCCCATATCCGATTATTCGAAACTTTTTCCATCGAAAAATACATTTGTTTAGGTTAGGCACAATTATTAGGCACGCATAGTTATTATTTCGGATATCCAATAGTTACGTTACGGAAATCAAACACCCCTGCTCTATTCGGTGAGCTGTCTGGTTGCCGCGGTTTTACCCAGGCCCAGTTTATCAAGAGAACAAATCGGCGATAATCATTAAATAGAGTTTACTTAGGCACTGTCAACTACATGAAGAAAACTAACGTATGGTAGTCAATCACTAATTAGCGGTTGCATAAATGTCATGAAAGTAATCGAAAACATTTTATAAAAAAATAATTTATGTTAATTAAAATAAAAAGTAAAGTCCCTTAACATCCTTACATACTTAAAGAATATCATATCATGTACTTATATTTAATAACAAGCCGCGCCCCGCGGTTTTATCCGCTTTGAGTCCGTTCTCGTTGATAAAACATTATAAACCTTTCTATCCAATACAAAAAAACGGATGAGTGGTTTCTGGGAACAAAACAAACAAAAAAATCAAACTCAGCTTTATTATTTTATTGTAGAACTAGCAGCACCCCGCGGTTTTACCCGCGTTGTGCCCGATCCCGTGGGATATGAACCTTCCTCTTGAATCACTCTACCTATTACAAAAAACCGCATCAAAATCCGTTGCGTAATTTTAAAGACAAACAGACGCGACTTTGTTTTATACTATGTAGTGATTGCAGAAAGATAGAATATATTAATTCTCTTTATTATAGTCCCTTAAAATTTCATACATATTTAATGAATGTAGTAGTCAAAAATTTATTTACTCATTGCTTTTGCTACGTAAAAGTATTTACATCGTTATTCTATTCCATTAACCAAAAAAGGATCATTTATTTAAAATAATAAATACTAATTATTATTGTTCACGTTTCCAGTGAACTACAAACAAAAGATAAAAAGTTCAAAATTATTCGCTTCAATGACCCCTTAGAGAGTACAGTCACGAACAAAACTAAATTACACAATTTAATAAAAAGTTTTAATAATTTTTCACCGTCTTTCGTACAGTTTCAATCAATTTAACAGAATTCGCAATAACACTTATGTAGTTGTATGATAAATAAAATTAATGTAAGAGCATTAAAGTTTTACCACTTTTTCATTTATAAGTAAAAGTTAATTTGGATAGTTGAGGTTTACATTTTTAAACGAAGATATTCTTTTATTGGTCACGTATTGTGAATAAAAACGAAATAGCTCCCAGACTTCCATTTATCAAGTTTATTAAAATTGCCTATCTCCAAAATTGTACGGTGAAACGATTTATTTTTAGTGTCTGTAATATAAAGTGTAATAGAAAATCAAAAAGTGTAGTACATTCGTTAATACTTAAAACGTGTGCACACCTGTCAAAAATATACCTAAAATTAATAATCTGTGGTTTAGAACAATAGGTTTATCATTCTTATTATTTTTTTATTTCACCTATTCACTTTGCCTCGGCTAAACAATAATCAGCTTAAACTCATAAATTATTTTGAACCAAAACACTGTTACAAAGTGTTTTGTCTCTTTTTCTCTTTGGAAAATAGCGTTATGTCGGAAAGGGACAAACCATTTGACAGCCAAAATGCTGTTAAATCTTACTACCGTACTCAGAGACGTCCATTAGATCGACACAAGACTAAATGACGTAATTTTTCATACATGACATGTCAACATCACTCATCTCAGTATGGGCGTTAGAGCGTTTCCACATTATCCGATCCGATATCGGTGTCGGACGCCGATCCGATATCGGGGTAAGTAAAATGTATGAAATATGTACCTGTCTTTCATATTGTCCGGCCCGATATCGGAACATATTTCATACATTTTACTTACCCCGATATCGGATCGGCGTCCGACACCGATATCGGATCGGATAATGTGGAAACGCTCTTAGTCATACAAATATTAACAAAATAATGTAGTATTTAAGTCACAGCCAGAGATCCCCCAACATCTTGTTTTTTAATCAAATCCAGTCCTCGAAACAGATTCCTTAATAGACAAAGTTTAATTTGTTTCTTCATACAAAAAGGACACCTTTCATTAGGTACGTTGCGGTGATGCCCGGTTTCGTTCGCTTTTTTTTATTCTGATGAAAATTAACTATAGTATTACAATGTTAGTTATTACAATGGCGCATAAATTAAAAAATATACACTATTAATATAATTAAGCTGAAGAGTTTACTTTAGGTTAGTTTTTTTTAAGTTTTAGGGATATTTTTTGGTTATCAACCGGGTACAGTCCGCGAGGTATAAGCTGAGCTTTGCAATTGTGTGAGTGTACATGGATAGTGTAGGTGTGATAACCGGCCTTAGGCGCGGCGCCATTTTCGCCCGGTAAAAACCGTTTTGGGTAACCGGCCTGAGGCGCGGCGCCATTCTGTCTCGCCGCGCTCCTGTACTTTTGGTGATCACTCACACTAATGCAAAGCTCAGCTTATACCTCGCGGACTGTACAAGGTCCCTAGTATATTAATTTGCCGCGCTTTCCCGAAATCCCCTCTTGGGCTCCCCTACTATAGTTTGAACGCGTTAATCTCAGAAACTACCTATCCGATTTTAATCATTCTTTTTGTAATTGATAGTCACATTCAACGGAAAAATTATAGGCTATACCGAAGTCCCAGAATTCCCACGGGAACGTAAAACTGCGGGTAAATCACTAGTAATAATATAAAGTAAGTATATGGCGTCGACTGTACCTACTTTCATGACCTTATCGATTCCTAATGCCTAAGTTGTTTTCTTGAGTCTAGCTACTCAGATTTACTCTCTAATGCAATTCGGTGGTTCTAAAACGGATTGAAACAAACAAACTTTTCCTCTTTAAAATATTAGTAGAACACAAACCAAGTTTAAACGAAGGAAGTCTTGTATTTTGTAACTAATTTTTAAAGAAAACACGAAAAGGTTATATTACTTGGATTGCCTGAAGGAGCTTTTTAGGGTTCCGTAGCCAAATGGCAAAAACGGAACCCTTATAGATTCGTCATGTCTGTCTGTCTGTCTGTCCGTCCGTCTGTCTGTCTGTCTGTCCGTATGTCACAGCCTTTTTTCTCCGAAACTATAAGAGCTATGTTGTTGAAACTTAGTGTGTAGATGTATTCTGTGAACCGCATTAATATTTTCACACTAAAATAGAAAAAAAATAAAATTTTAGGGGGGTCTCCCATACTTAGAAATGAAAAAAATTTTTTTTTTTTCATCAAACCCATACGTGTGGGGTATCTATGGATAGGTCTTCAAAAATGGTATTGAGGTTTCTAATATCATTTTTTTCTAAACTGAATAGTTTGCGCGAGAGACTCTTCCAAAGTGGTAAAATGTGTGTCCCCCCCCCTGTAACTTCTAAAATAAGAGAATGATAAAACTAAAAAAAATATATGATGTACATAACAATGTAATCTAACACCGAAAATTGGTTTGAACGAGGTCTAGTTAGTAGTTTTTTTTTTACGACATAAATCGTAAACCGCAAAAAAATACTGATTATTCATTCAATAACTCAAATGTAAATAAAAAAACATTTATTTCAAGAACTTCTTTATTATGTTACTCGCTGCTACGGAACCCTTCATGGGTGAGTCCGACTCGCACTTGGCCGCTTTTTTTCTGTACAAGCTTTGCGAACATCAATTAAATAAAAATTTTGTGGTTTTAATTAAATTTTGTAAATTAAAGCACGGTTATTTGATTATAATTAATTGTTTAAATTATGGGTATTATTTTTTTATTGTTCAATGTTAAAATGTTAGCCTGTAATGTCCCACTGCTGGGCTAAGGCCTCTCGTGTCACCGAAGACACTGTACAGTGTCGTATTCTTAATGTATTATGGAAAAAATTAGGGAGGTTTTTGCCCAGCATTGGAACAGAAAGGTTTTATATAAAAACGTTGTAACCAATTTTATCTACACTAATGTTGTAACATTCTACTTATGTTTCCAATACTTGACTTATAATTACTACTGTTATAGCGCAGACAACAAAACAATCAATTTAAGCAATTTCACATGATGGTATAATATCCTAAAACATCGATATCGATATCGTAAAATCTCATTATAACATCAATAAAACGCGACCAATTAACCTGGCGAGCCTTATGTCAAAATCCTCATACAAGTTGTATCAAATTTTGATATTAGGCTGGCTTTTGAAAACAGTTGGGTTATACGTGAAAACTTCGTCGAAACTACATACACAAAACTCTTTGGTAAGATCTCGCTCGCTCCTGATTGGCCCTTCGCGCAGCTGCGCTCTCATTGGTTAGATTTTAATGGCGGCAAGTTCACTGTGACAATACACGTACGCGTGAAAAACTATTGTCAGCTTTTACTCTTGTTGTTTGATTAATTGCATTAGTGAAGATAAAGTAGTGTATGCAACTGCATATAACACGGGTATTAAAACACTCGTTACTATTATGAAACTCGCTGCGCTCGTTTCATAAACTCACACTCGTGTTTTAATACCCTTCCTTATATGACAGTTGCATAAACTACTATTATTAAAGAGGTTTCTAAAATAAGGTTTATAACGTCATAGGTCCGCCATTTTGAAAATTATTATTTTTTAATGAAAAAGTAAGTATGTTCAAGTAGGTTAGTAGCCAACCCTGGTGTCAGAGTTTTTAGACCGCCTAAAGGCCTCCGACATGGTCTTGCTATAACCTTAAATAGTTGTAATTAGTTTTGTCTGTTTGTTTATATGAATGTGTAACATTTATTTAGAAATAATTATATATAAAAATTGATATAAAGATTTCTTTACAGGGACCTTCGATGTTTAAGGAACACCATCCATACAAACCTGATGTGTACCTACATTCTATCTGCTTGCAGTTGGGTCTTAAATTTAGCTTTACAAGTGAGTATTCAAATAGATTTTTTTATTTGCATGTACGGAACTTATTTTAAAGTGGCTTAGGTACAGTCATGGTAAGAAATGGTTTGACACTAAGATTTATACTAAGACCTATCGATTATATTTTAATATTGACCGATAAATTGTTAACGAGGTGTTTAAGGCGTATTTTTTTGTCTTTTATCGTATAGAATAGGTAAACCAAAAAATAGAATAATATCGATTAATTTATTAAGAGTACAAAACGATTATAAAGCTTATAATACCGCTCACTTTGAGTAATAAGTCTTAAACAAATTAAAAAAAACATTACATAAAAGTAATGTCAAACGTTTGTCTCTTATTTTAGTTTACTTATAGGCAGTTTAAAGGCCTATTTTGGGACCGGCCTTTAAAGTTCATTCAAATTAATCGTTTTCAACGCACGTAGCACGGACCTACATACGTGCGTTTAGTAAGAAAAACAAAAGAACATCCGTGCGCGCGGACTACTGCGTACGATAAAAAACGCTTACATTAAAACATGTCTTGGAGGGACGAATGCCCGCTACTACGGCGCGTAGCCGGACGACTTAAAACGTAAAGTAAATACGTATATTGAAAGTATAGCTTTAGATTACAGTAGGAAATTCTAGTCATAGGCTATAATGAATCTAAATGAGTTCTCTAATGTCTCTAAATGAGAAACGAGTGGAGTTAACCCTTAACTTTTCCAATAATTTAAACTTAAATCTCACTTACTATCGCTCGCGTCTTAAATCTCAAAGTTATAAATGAAGTTATTTTAATCTGAATACACTTAAAACTGTTTTATGTGATTAATTTTAGTTAGTTTAACTTAACGAGTGTTAAACTTTATTCCTTGACTTAGGACATCTGGAACTTAACATTTCGTAGCACAAATTACAAATTGATGATATTACTTGCTCACAGAATGACGTTTCATATAATTTATATAAAAATGTATCAAATTCAGTAAAGATTTATACAACACAGCAATGCAACAATGACTTTTTATTTTTAAAAAAGAATATACAATTATATTCCTACTAACTTACACTATGAATATTAAATTGAATGTTCTTTTTTCAAAAGTGTTAACTTGCACTATGAATATATTTTCGTGTTCTTTTTTTAAAAATCACTCTTACCGTAAAAATCGGAGCTCTTTTGTTAAATGTTATTTACTCTTTTAAATGTCCAGCAGCCGAATCGCCAATGTAAATATTACTTAATACACATTGCCAGTTATACTATTCCCTGTACCGAATAACACGAACGGTGTAATTAAACTACATGATATCAAAGCAAATGTGCAATATCTGTGACATTACAATCGCGTACTAATATCCGATTAGTTTTCAGACGAGAATTAATTTGTATGCGGTTGACTAATTGATGATTCTATTATTCGATATCAATGTATGGACAACTATAAACATTTACGATAAGTAGGTAATTAGTTGACATGCAATGCAACCTATATCTGTACCTATATGAGATTGATGTGTTCATTTATAACTCCCTACGCAATTAAGAGGAATTGTAGTTTGGTGTGTGTGTGTGTGTGTGTGTGTACACAAATTAATACATTCAACGGCTACTCTATAAAACAGGTGCACACACACTGATGCACGGCACTCGAATTTCGAATGGTGTCAAGCTAATGTCAGTGAAGACTATGAAAAAGGTGTAAGCACGTCATTGATGGTCCTTCTAGTCTAGATGTAGTTATTTTGTGCTGTATGTGTTTGACTGTAGCATCGTAAGCCCGATTATAAATGGACCTATTTTAATGAAGGATTCGTTTTGAGCAGTATAAATATTAAGTAATAAAAAAATCTCATCAGACTGTAGCATCTTAGCTAATTTAAAAAATGGACCGATTTTATTGAGGATTTGCTCTAAGAAATATAAGAAATAAATCTCGGGTTTGTTTCAGAACTGGTCTGATGAATCGCAGCAGGATCAAACACCTTGTATGGTGTTAGTGATCTGCATGCATTACTTCTATTTGACCAATTTCTTTTGGATGCTCGTGGAAGGTTAGTCATCGCGCTACATGAAACACTTAAACATCTTAAACTTACATTAATCTTACTTAATCTTTAAGTAAAACTAATAATGTCTACTACCACATCTAGCACAATGAATGAGACAGGAGGCGACAACACATGATATGATAAATACTGTGAGGTGATTGGTGACACGTTTGTGGAAAATTCTAATTTTAAATATTCCACCAATCAACATACAGCATTTATTTTGTCATGTCTTGTCGCCTTCTGTGACAATCATTGTAGACAATGCTGCTCCTTATAGTCAAGTCTTCTTTATCAAGTGGATGGTCAATCTGACCAATCCTGGTGTCAGAGTTATTGAGCCGCCAAAGGCTCTGACAAAGTCAAGTGACAAATACTCATTATCTATTTGGTAGAACACTGTCCAAATGTATGGCAATGCAAGAATGTGATATTTTGATAGTAAACAACTTTAATAGAAAAGTGCAAAGCAATAATCACTTGTGCAGAGGACTTGATAATTTGAATATTTACATTTCAAATTCAAGTATAATGTTTTTCTTTTCAGGTTTATATCTGTACATGCTAGTCGTTGAAACGTTCACTGCTGAAAATATTAAGTTAAAAGTGTACGCTACTATTGGTTGGGGTAAGTATCGTTATATCTCTAAACCTATTTACACGGAGTAAGACTACCTCCTATAAAATTTTATACAACTATTCAAAGATCACTGCAACAGTTTCTTGGTCGCATACAGAGCAATTTTCCCGACTCAGGAAATAACCTCGCAATTGAATATTATCAATGACTAGCCCCGTGGTTACCCGCAGTGTACTCGTTCCACTGGGAATTTCGGGATAAAATGTATCCCATGTGTTATTCTGATGTATAACTTATATTACTGTAAAGTTTCATCCAAATCCGTCCAGTAGTTTTTTCGTGAAAGAGTAACAAACATACATACATCCATCCTCAGAAACATTCGCATTTATATTAGTAGGACATAAAATTGACACAACGCATAGAGTATCATAGAGTCCTATAATGTACATTATAACTCAACTAGAGGCCAAATTTCTTAGGTCTCACATAGGTAAATTATGAAAGGAACCCCTGTACTAAATTTCAAGTTTCTAGGTACAGTAGGTTCGGCTGTACGTTGATATATGTCAGTGAGTCAGCCAGTCATGTTTTCCTTTTACATATTATATAGATGTTTAGACTATATAGTTATGTCAATAGAGTATTGATAAATGAAGAATTTAATTATTCGTTATACCTTAATCTTACGCAATCATTATTGAAATATATGTTGAGCGATGAAAACCAATATAATACCATACATTTTCGCGCCCTGTAGCAACCGTGCGAGAAACTCGCCCCATGTAAATGAGCCTTTAATGTAGCCAAGTCGCGTACTTCCCTTTAACTTGACGAGAGCTTAAAGACTATATTATCTGGCACTTGGGAAGAGATCCAGATAAATTGACTGGGTTTTAAAAACAGTCTCAACTCGTATTAGACAGATGATTCGCTTTTGAAGTATTTTTCTGTTCAAAGAATCTTTTTTAAAACCTAATCTTTGGTAAGTGAGTCCTCGACTTTAGAAAGATAGAACACTTGAGATGAAATCTATATTAATATTAAAAAGCTGCAGAGTTTGTTTGTTTGAATGCGGTAATCTCAGGAACTACTGGTCCGATATGAAAAATTCTTTCTTATCGAGGAAGCCTATAGGCTATTTTTCATCCCGAAATTCCCAACGGAACGGGCACAACGCGGGTAAAACCGCGAGCCCTGATAGTTCTTGGTATAATGTCCCGTGACCTCCTATCCTCCTCCTATGTATGTATGTATGTTTGTTACTCTTTCACACAGAAACCACAGAACAGATTTGGATGAAACTTTACAGTTTAGGTTATAGGTACATCAGAATAACACATGGGATACTTTTTATTGCGAAATTCCCGCGAGAACGAGTACAACGCGGGTAACACCGCGGTGCGCGGCTAGTAACGTTATAAGTGTGCACATGATCTCAATGTTCAGTCTACAGTGCAATGATTGAAGTCGTCGGTACATTTTATTTAGTAAATAGTGATATTAATATAAGTGTCATTATGTTCCCAGGAGCCCCAGCAGTGTTCATTGCGATATGGGTGACGTGCCGATGTTTTGTGAATGTCGTCCCTGCAAATGGGACAGATGGGGTAAGTTTATTCCAAAAGTCACTACACTCAAAAACGTCCACTAATTCGACACTTAACTAATTGACGTTATTTATCATATATTACATGTCAACTAAGGAATCATTTGACGTCTCAGTTTGATTTGAAACGCCCGTGGTTAGTGTCAAATGTTTATAAACCTACTTATTACTTTTGTGTCATTGACTCTGAAGATGAAGACTCTACACTCTACACCACACTACACAATACACACTACTACATAGAAAAATAGACCATATCTGAGCGATATTCGCCTGTTACTGTTAGTTTTATTGGTCAGCACGGTATTCGTGAAAAATCATCGCGTAATTGCGTATCCCTACTTCAAATCTTACAAATTAAAAATAGTTCAAGCCTGTATATTTTCAGTTGGTTGTGTACGAATAAAAATTTAGCTTTACTCGAAGACATGAAATGAGAATTTTTAATAAAGTTCTAAATATAGAATACGATAGCACAAGGCCTTGGTACAGCAGCATCTAATATGAGTCAAAATTGGAATTTGTAGGCGCAGCGTTCAATGTAAATTGAAACGCAGTATCACGAATATTACTCGTATAAGCCTTCGTCAGATATTGCAATATGTAATTGAGAGATGGCCGTTATTTGTTCAATTCATTACCAAACAGAGTTTGGGGGCGCGAAAACGATGTAACGGTGGCAATGGCGTCGATCGCCATGTTTTTGAAAAAAGAACACAAAATAATTTCAATGCTAAAGTTCATAATCAATGTTCTTTTTTCAAAAAATCGCCAGTGGCTTTCACGTAGTCGTCAAAATGGCGTCCTCGGTTAAAGAGTCATAATTAAAAATGTACTTTGAATGTTAGTAACCTTCGGCTTTGAATTCTGATACTAAATACTTGGACTCAGATAGCACTTTTAACTAACACAGACTTTAATCAGAAAAATTGGTTTTACGAGTCTGTGATCGCTTCAAAAACACTTTAATTAAACATTTAGTTCGAAAGAGGTTCATACCAAACCTTTATAACTTTAAACATGCTTGCTGTTTTATAACCTCTTTACGTCCACAGCTCGCGCTAGCCGGCGAGACGAAGATGTGTATGTGGATGCACGAGCACCAAGTGGACTGGATCCACAAGGCGCCCGCGCTGGCTGGATTGGCGCTCAACCTGTTTTTCCTCATTAGGATTATGTGGGTAAGTGAGAGGTACAAGCAAAGGTGTCGCTTAGATAGCGCGGTTTACAAGCTGCGAGCCAACTTGGCTGTGACTAGCGACTCCGCTTTCTGCGAGCAACTTGGTATGTATCTATTTCGTATTATTTTCCATGATCGCAATCTGTACTTGCTCACTCTAAACGAAGGCTAAGGATATTAAAGTTCATAATGTTGCAAGAAAAACTTAAGCTTAAAAGTACAGAGACGAGCACTTGACTAGCGCTCCCTATTCCGATTTTATTAGGTTTCGTATCATGGTGCGTTAAATAAGCGACGACATTTACGCGTAATAATCTCGCTTAAACGCAATAATAACGTGCATTTTTTACTTAAAGTACCGATATGTTTTCCGAATTTCGCTTACAAAACACCATAAAACACCTCCCTACTAGGATAGTTAAACCCATTTGACGACAATGTGTTTCCTACACAAATAACAAGGTCCCGAGGCACCTAACCCTTTCTTGACGTATGTAGTTCCTTATTTATTTTTGTCCCACATTTCAATTGCCTCTGTACCGAGAAGGGTCAATTACAACCCTTGAAATTGGGCAGTTGAATTTATTGTAATAAAACTACAAAAGAGATTTCACACGCACACAATGCTTTTGTTTGTTTGATAGTAAATAGATTTTGTGCTCACGCGAAGTTATTTATTTATTTAAGGACAGCTCGTGAAATATATATCAAACATAACATTAAGTAAGTATGTAAGTTCGTGTAGGTTACTGACCAACCCTGGCGTCGGAGTTTTTAGACCGCCTAAAGGCCTCCGACATGGTCAAACGATTGCAACAACCGGGACCGACAATTTAACGTGCCCTCGAAGCACGGTAGCGCTTAGATAGAAGTGAGACGGATTTGGTTATTACCACGCTTTTTCGGAAATGCATTTTTTTTTCGGAAGTGTAATATAATTTGTTATTTTACACAGGTACTCATCACAAAGTTGCGATCAGCAAATACGTTAGAAACTGAACAGTATAGAAAAGCTACGAAGGCGCTGTTGGTGTTGATACCACTGCTGGGCATAACCAACTTGCTGGTGCTGTGTGGGCCCAGCGACGACTCGTGGTTTGCCCACGCCTTCGATTACACTAGAGCACTTATGTTATCTACACAGGTGAGTCTAATTTTTAGCGAAATTACATTAAGTCGGTCACATAATTTTCTAAACTTGTTTTAATCTACTTCGGTCACTGAACGTCCACCGCAGCCAATTGATAGCTACTGTCCTTCGCCAAATGCGTCTCACTCTCGTATTCTTTACAAATGTTGCGGTCACATCATGTAAGTTTTCCATATATTTAATCTACTATTTGTATGTATTTATAAAAGATAAACGGATAGAGGAAAGAGGATAAGGATAGAAGATCCGAAAAAAGGGCGGCTTCTGTTATTAAATACCATGCCTCGCGGTTTTACCCGTTGTGCCTATTCCCATGGGAATTTCAGAATAAAAAATGAGGCCATTACCAAAATAATTATTCCATTACAAAAATAATTATTCAAATCGGACCACTAATCCCCGAGATTAGCTCGAACATACAAACAAACAAATTTACAAATATTACCTCTTTATAATATTGGTATAAATTTTAGAACAACTTGAAATAGATACTCATGGTTACTAGAACATTGAAACAAAACAATCTCAACTTGATTTCTAAACTTAACAAAAACAGCTAAGTAAAGCAGGACATTTAAGTACAAAGCCGGAGTAAGACTAAGCTTAAGTCGACCGCGTCCTTCAATGGTTGACCTCAGCAAAACAAGGGCCTCCAAACAAACTCCCAAACTCGAGAGCAAATCTCTTTCATCAAACACACTGAAAACATGAAACGGTCTTAAGCTGCGCACAGACTAGTTATTCTATCCGATATACCTCTGTGGTGGTTTATAAGGATACGTGAAAACTTAACTCTTTAACATAATGTATTAAACCTGGCTCTTGTAAAAACTCTTTTAAACTCGGCGTTTCTCAAGAGGTGTACATGAACTCTTAGTCCTGTAGCACGCTTATAAAACGCCTACTTAATTCGTAGTCTGTATGCGGCTTTACAAAGTCCTTAGTGTAGCAACTTGTAAGATTGAATATCTCTGTCTCCTTCTGGATATCCGTATCAATCCAGGACCCGACACCGCCTCACTTCCGTTGAATATATTCACTTATTTATCTTGAATTACTTCTGAATATTTAACATATCCGCAACGGATAGATTTATCAATGCAGTCCATACTACATATCTACCTACTAGCAGCGCCCCGCGGTTTTACCCGCGTTGTGCCCGTTCCCGTGGGAATTTCGGGATAAAATGTAGCCTATAGCCTTCCTCGATAAATAGACTATCTAACAGTGAAAGAATTATTCAAATCGGTTCAGTAGTTTCTGAGATTAGCGCGTTTAAACAAACAAACAAACAAACAAAACAAACTCTTCAGCTTTATAATATTAAGTATAGATACTAATATAACAAGATTTTTTGGTTAGTTTGTTAGCGCTTATCTCAGAAACTACCTATCCGATTGGAACAATTCTTTTGTTATGGATAGTCACATTTAACGAGAAGGGTATATGCTATTTTTCATCCCGAAATCCCCAAGGGAACGGGCACAATGCGGGTAAAACCGCGGGGCACTGAATATTCACATTTATATTGGCCCCAATGATGCTCGTGTGATTACACAATTAGCACGTAAATCTTTCCATCTAAATACTAGCTTGTACTATTCATTTTAGTGTCAGGAGTTTTTAGAGGCTTTCGATATGGTCTAACTTTGTACGCAAAACTAAGCGATAGTCTGATTGCATCCGTTTGACTGAGTGTGAATACTTATTCCGCTTAGCTTTGAAAATAAAACGATAAGCGCTTAGCTTTGTATATAAAACTAAGCGATTATAAGACTTCACACACAATCAAATGGCTTCAATCAGACCAAGTTTTCTATTACTTTCGAACTTAAAGCGTTCGAAAGTTTACTCAGCCGTATCGGCATTGTCATTGCGATGTTTAGAAGTTCATTTAGAGTTTATTACTTAGTTTATTTAGTTTGAGTTTTAATGGTTTTCAACTTTATATTAACGGAAATTCACAGAAGGGTATAGCTTGGTTTATTTTACTGTGAGCTAGCGTACTGAGGTTTCGTAATTTTAACAGTGGAGAGGAAGCGTATTCGTTTGTTTGCTGTGCTATACTTTTTACTTGTAAGTGTTGCCTAATCTATCTTCTTCTTCATCGAGTGGATGGCCAATCTGACCAATTCTGGTGTCAGAGTTATTGAGCCGCCAAAGGCCTCTGACATGGCTCATGTAACGACTACTATCCGTAGAAAGTAACCGGGACCGACAGCTTAACGTGCCCTCCGAAGCACGGAATCATCTTACTTTTCGAGCAATCAGGTGATTCAGCCTGCAATGGCTAATCTATACTAGTATAATAAAGCTGAAGAGTTTGATTTTTTGTTTGTTTGTTTGTTTGAACGCGTTTATGTCTGAAATTACTAGACCGATTTTAATTATATTTTTTTCACTCTCTTCTATCGACAATCGATAGCCAGATTCTACGGGAAGGTTATAGAATTTTCATCTCAAAATTCCAATTCACAGTTATTACAATAAACTGTTTTTCAAACACAGATTCTCAACACATACGATGGATTTTATGAAAACACGTGCAAATATACAGGGTGTAATCGTTAAGTGTGCACAGGCGATTATTCCGTAACTATTGCAGATATCAAAAAACTTTAAACTGATATCGAAAGTACTTAACCTAATGAGTAAAATGACATTAATAACTTTTTAAAAATAAAACGAGAAATATCCAAAAAAAATACATTAATCACTCCCATACATTTTATTTCTTAGTAAGTACAAAATTTTGTTACAAAATTTTGTACTTACTAAGAAATAAAATGTAATAATAATTGTATTGCACAAGGAGGACGTCACTTCGAACATATGCTTTGAATACAAAATTTTGTACTTACTAAGAAATAAAATGTATGGGAGTGATTAATGTATTTTTTTTGGATATTTCTCGTTTTATTTTTAAAAAGTTATTAATGTCATTTTACTCATTAGGTAAAGTACTTTCGATATCAGTTTAAAGTTTTTTGATATCTGCAATAGTTACGGAATAATCGCCTGTGCACACTTAACGATTACACCCTGTATAATAACCTCATACGTAATTAATTTTCATTACATAATTATACCGCATGCCACAATAACCACTGTTAACCAAATTCAAACATATTAAAATTGTATTCACCTACCTCTATAGTATATATCTATACTTGTTATAACACCCCTTGGACAAACAGCCCTAAGCACATATTGTTTCAATTGTATATCTAAGATGAGGAACATAATATCTCATTGAGTAACTAATCCTATTGAAGCTTATAAACATAGTATAGAGCTTAGGTTTGCGTGCCTTCAACCACTTGTTAGGCTACGAACAATAACGCATTGTAAGTACTAGGAATAACAGGATAGATCTAGGTTATCTAGGTATGATTTTACATTGTTATTTACTTCCTAAATACAAAATTTAAGGTGAATTGTTTCAACAAGTAATTAAGTTCAAGTAGGTAAATGCTGGCTGGTGTCGGAGATTTGAGTGCCTAAAAGACTCCGCAATTGCTAGACCATGTGTCTAGCAATTGTAACCGGGACCGACAATTTAACGTGCCTTCCGAAGCACTCAGCTCAGATAGAAATGCCACGACTCGGCTACCCATCCAATAGGGTAGCTGTACGTTGCTTAACAATTGACATCGCTTTGTCAAACTACTCAACGAGCCCTATAGTCCATCGAAATGTTACATTTTTTAGGCCTAACCTTGCGTTTTTTAGAGGACGCAATTTTATTTTTTTTATATGTAGGGGGGGTCATTGTAAAGCTAAAAACAAGTTTGTGGGGTCGCCACCCTTGTCCCACGGCCGCAATCTTGAAAATAAGGGTTGAAATGGTTTTTACGATATATCTCTTAAACTATTAATTTTATTTAAAAAAATTGTCAACATTTTTGTTGAAAATTAAATTCTCTACAACTTTGGTCCAGTAAATTTTTGTCGTAGAACTATAAATAAAAAAGTTATAAGCGAAAATGTTCAGAAATTCGAAAAGTAAAAATAAAAGACATAAGGGACATTACAGCTGCTGCTGATCCTAATACCGATCTATCGAAGGTCGTAGTTCGATTAGGTGGGTTCCATTTGCTCATGTCGTTCATAGGTCCGATTGGATATCATGTCTGGTAGTGGACTCGAGGATATCTTCAAATTAATTTATGCTGAGAACTGTGTACAGCACATAATGTCTGGACATGCTTATGGTAGGTCAGTACGTGCTCATCTATAGTACTATTATCTTCCAGAAAATCTCGTTCTTCTTCTGTAAATTCTATTAAATCCATAAATATTTTTGCTACTGATAAATGCACTAGCAAATGAGCACGTACAGCCCTACCATAAGCATGTCCAGACATTATGTGCTGTACACAGTTCTCAGCATAAATTAATTTGAAGATATCCTCGAGTCCACTACCAGACATGATATATCCAATCGCACCTATGGACGACATGAGCAAATGGAACCCACCTAATCGAACTACGACCTTCGATAGATCGGTATTAGCATCAGCAGCAGCTGTAATGTCCCTTAGGTCTTTTATTTTTACTTTTCGAATTTCTTAACATTTTCGCTTATAACTTTTTTATTTATAGTTGTACGACAAAAAGTTACTGGACCAAAGTTGTACAGAATTTAATTTGCAACAAAAATGTTAACAATTTTTTTAAATAAAATTAATAGTTTAAGAGATATAGCGTAAAAACCATTTCAACCCCTATTTTCAAGATGGCGGCCGTGGGACAAGGGTGGCGACCCCACAAACTTAGTTTTAGCTTTACACTGACCCCCCCTACACATCAAAAAAATAAAATTGCGTCCTCTAAAAAACGCAACCCCAAATGTAACTTTTCGATGGACTACTAGAATTCCACCTAGAAAGTACTGTATATAGTGACACAAAGCAAATTGTAGCTAAAGTTGACAAAGGAAATAATAATGTATAATTCATACATCTGTCAGTGGAAATGTCGTATCTATACTAATATTATAAAGCTGAAGAGTTTGTTTTGTTTGTTTGTTTGTTTGTTTGTTTAAACGCGCTAATCTCAGAAACTACTGAACCGATTTGAATAATTCTTTCACTGTTAGATAGTCTATTTATCGAGGAAGTCTATAGGCTACATTTTATCCCGGATTTCCTACGGGAACGGGCACAACGCGGGTAAAACCGCGGGGCACTGCTAGTAAATAATAAATAGATTTATTTTACGTATTAATAGACTACTGTCACATAAAACGGTTCTACTTACACATTTTTCTATCATTCTCGTTTCACCAAACGTGATTTGTAAAACGTAAGGAAATGTATTAATAATTCACGTTACGAGTTCTTTACCTTTACAAAGATGTCATTTACAGAGCCCAGTTCGTCCTTCCGATTATTCAATAATCCGGAAATTGGTAAAACGAATAAATAGAATAGAAAAATATGAATATAATGTTTATTTTGAACAAATTATTGAATGATGGTTGTATGTTGGCTGTTAATGGCTGAGCGGCCGAAATACATAATATTTTTAACAGATAAATTTAAACACATAAATAATAATAATAGGCCCTCAATAACACATTTTTCTAAATCAATCAAAAGAGGGAAAATAAATTAAAGAAATAAAAAATAACCAGCCGAGTTTCTTGCCCATTCTTCTCTGCTGATGTTCTTCCGAATGGGTGGTTCGTTCAAAAGAGCCTCTATGGGGCCAAAACTGAATAAAAATATTTGACTTTGAGTAATAATTAGGGCTAAATGATTTAATAATGACATTACTCAATATACTACAATAATAGGATACATTTTATCCCGAAATCTAAGCTAAGCGTTTTACCTTTTACCTTTACCATAATATCTTACTAATCTTAACCCTCTGCTAAGTTACTAAGTATGTCTTCGTCTCCAGGGTTTCACAGTAGCCCTGTTCTACTGCTTCATGAACACGGAGGTGAGACACGCCATCCGGTACCACGTGGAGCGGTGGAAGACGGGCCGCACCATCGGCGGCGGCCGCCGGAGAGGCGCCTCCTACTCCAAGGACTGGTCTCCCAGATCCAGGACCGAAAGCATCAGGTATACTGTCCATCTAAACTAATATTATAAAGGGAAGTTTCTTCTGGCCAAGAAAATGTACGGATGCTCCAGTAAAACTGAGTTTTATATAGGGCATTATGTTTCTGGCAATTAAAACGTGTATGGGCGAAAATAACGTTAGCGTGATCTACAAACCCACACTGGTACCATCTATTGAGGTCGCAAGTAAAACAATTACGCGGACCTGATAGTAGGTAATAATGACATAAATATGAAGTGAACAGTCAACGAATTAAAGGCATTATTAGCATCAGGGCTACATATCAGGGCTAAGGTATTTACCTTGGCTGTTGACCTTCATTGTTGCTCTCTAGGATAGTCTAAGTTTAGAAGTTAATAGGGCACCCAGCAGAACGGCACCTGAGCGAAAGGCTACATGCCTTTCGCTCAGGTGCCGTTCTGCATGCTGCATGCTTGTTATTGCATGTTGGGTAGACTTGGTTAGAGTTAAAACACTTCTTACACTACTGTTTTTGTAAAATCAGGGCCTCTTGTGTCAGGAAATGGATTGCATGCTTAGTATATGTTCCCATGCTTTTTAAGCGCACTCGACCACAATTTAAAAAAACGTAAAGGTTTTTTCTTCCTAAGCTTTTTAACGCTACTTCGCAAGCTTTTCTTAAGCTTTTCTACTTAAGGATGAGTTAATAAACAATTTAAATTTTCTCTTTTTTTATACCCTTCCATGGCTCGTGTTTGAGGTCACTAACCCGCATATAGCATAAGCTAATGTTATGAAAACGTCTAATTCTCCTCCCTGTACTGATATTTGCGGTGAGATGAGAGGCCTTTGCCCAGCAATAGGACATTACAGGCTAATTACTTTTATTGTTTACTCTTGAAATTTGAATGCAAGTCAAAGCTTATTAATAAGTATTAATATTCAAGCAAATCTTTGCTTACTAAACATAATATATAGCGTTAATGTTTAGTAAGCAATCATTTAAGAAGTATAAGCTCTTCGCGTTCATAACGAGGATTGCCCTCGGGATGTGAGGATATTATCTTACAAATACAGCTGAAACAAACATAATGTTGAGAGAAAATTAATTACGAACGTTACTGGATTTTCTACGTTAAATATTATAACTCATGATGATTATTGTAATAAATTTCATGGCGTATTTCGAAGCTTTTTTAAGATTCCGTAACCAAATGGGAAAATCGTATCCATTGAAGTTTTTTTTAAACCGAGTTCAAAGAGTTCCTCAATTCGATCGTATATACGCTTTTTAAAAATGTCTTTTCTTTTATGTTATGGCCTAGTCAATATTTGATAAAGCTTTTATTTTCCAATAGGCTCACACTTTGAAGTTGGGACTAACGAGAGATTAACCGACGAATTTCAAACAGATGGAATCTAATGCATTTATGAAGAAATTATATAATTTAATAACAGCACTAATGTGGTTATTTTGTTGCAAATAAAATTATTTTTTGCACTTTTCTTTTGTTTGTTTTTATTTTGTGTTTTGTGATGTATTGTTTATGTTTGTTGTTTTGTAAGAAGATCAAATTTTTCAAATAATATAGGTACGTCATAAATCCTTCAGATCTAATCTAATCGAACTATGTAAGTCAACCCATGAGAATATATGTAGGTATATAGTATAAAAAATTATATATCTATATAAATAAAAATGAATTGCTGTTCGTTAGTCTGCTTAAAACTCGAGAACGGCTGAACCGATTTGGCTAATTTTGGTCTTGAAATATTCATGAAAGTCCAGAGAAGGTTTAAACGGGAAACAGTGAGGCAAAAAATGCGGGCGAAACCGCAGGGCACAGCTAGTTAGATATAAAAATTGTCATTGACATGTGAGTTGATATTATAGAGCCTTAGGCAAAAGTCAAAAGCAAACCTGACTGGCTCACTGACTTATATTTTAACACACAGCCGAAACTACTGTACCTAGAAACATGTTTTCATATGAAAAATAGTAAGGCTCTAACATGAAGTAACATGTCAATGACAATTTTATTATATAATGTGACAAACTAAGTAGCACGCTTTAAGTTTTCATTGGTTGACTGTACATTCCATTATAGCCTTTGACAGCCTTCTTTTATAATGCTTCTCGTCATGAAACTCTCGATACAGATGAATTAAAGGGTACGTTTACATTGAAGTAGAGCGGAGCTGCGTGGAGCTCAATCTTATTTTTCCGGAAATAACATATAACTGTCTACTATCTACACTAATATTATAAAGTTGCATAGTTTGTTTGAACGCGCTATTCTCAGAAACTACCAATCCGTTTCGAATAATTATTTTTGTAATGGATAGCCACATTCAACAGAAAGGTTACAGGCTACTTTTCACCCTCAAATTCCCACAGGAAAGGGCATAACGCGGGTAAAACCGCGGGGTGCTGCTAGTAAATAATAAAGTCGATATTATATTGTTACATTCTTCAATAAAAAAATCTCTGCAAATAAAGGAAGATCTAAAAACATCGTAAGTTATCGTATCAATAAAAGAATCATAAAATATCCTGCCATTTCAGAAATGAGAACAAATAATACTGCATTAAATTTTTAATAGTGGAAACGCAATAACTGGAAAATAAGTGCATTTATACTTGAGTTCATATTCCGAGAACGTACGGTATAACATCACTAGAGCGCTCCGCGGTTTTACCGGCAATATCCTCCTCCTGTGGGAATTTGGGGATAAAAATAATATTAATATAAGATTCCTCTTCATTTTCTATGGCTATCCGATACGATAATAATGATTCAAAGATAGTAGTCTATACTATCTATACTAATATTATAAAGCTGAAGAGTTTGTTTTGTTTGTTTGTTTGTTTGTTTGTTTAAACGCGCTAATCTCAGAAACTACTGAACCGATTTGAATAATTCTTTCTCTGTTAGATAGTCTATTTATCGAGGAAGGCTATAGGCTACATTTTATCCCGAAATTCCCACGGGAACGGGCACAACGCGGGTAAACCGCGGGGCGCTGCTAGTAATATAATAAAGCTGAAGAGTTTGTTTGTTTGAACGCGCTAATCTCAGAAACTACCAATCCGATTCGAATAATTATTTTTGTAACAGATAGCCACATTCAACAGGAAGGCTATAGGCTATTTTTCATCCCGAAATTCCCACAGGAACGGGCACAACGCGGGTAAAGCCTGCTAAAGGGCGCTGCTAGTATTAAGATCCAACTAAAATATAAAAGTTATAGGCTATTTTTAATCCCGAAATTCCTGCGGGAACGGGCACAATGCGGGTTAAACCACGAGGCACTGCTAGTTTCTTAGATAAGTGCTTTCTAATAAACAAAAACGAACAAAACACACACTTTAGCTTTTTTATATTAGTTTAGCAGCAAATTTTGTATCGTTGATTGTTGTGTCTAAAATCTAGACTATTATTAGGTATCACATAATGTACGACTTTCTAATAAAACTTTTCTTCGCTTTGTTAAGTGGTGCATAAAATATGAATCGCGTTTCTGAAAGTCCTTCACTTTAATTGTCTCTTTATCTGAAGTTAAAAGCAGTTTTATAGCGATACTTATGCCTACATAATAATATGTTTGACAACAAATGACATAGACATTCGAAAAAAAAGTAGATTCAAAAAAACGTAATCTATTTTTTAAACTTCTACTTTAAAGTGATCATTGTATTCAACTCTTGATAAAACTTATCTTTCTACACTGAAGAGCGATTTTGGCCACACACCTGTGTTTTAATTCTAACTTCATGACCTGCAATTTCCACTTCACATAACACTCCTCAAATGTAAAGTGTAATCTAGTGCTTCTATTAAGCGTTCGTTCGCTTGGCTTGACACAACCTCCTTGGGATTTAACCTCGGGCTCAAATGGTTTCATAGCAAGAAGGTAAGTTTGCATGATTAATTGTTTTAATTTATTTTTTAAGTTTGGAACAGGCTTTAGTACACACACACATGTAGGACGTTTTAACACCTTGAAATTACAAATGCATGTGCATACATCATTTAAATTTAGAATCGTCTACATCACAAAATATAAGGTCATATAAACTTTTTGGAAGTACCTACTTACTTTTTTAAATCTTCTTTAATAATGTCTTCCAGGATCTCACTTATCTGTTAGTTTTGCTTTCATAACACCTCTAATTAGGAAACGAAACTTTAAGCCTAAACTTGTCTAGTCTGTTTGAATCTAATCTACTATACAAGTCTAAGTATGTATGTATAGGACAAATATAAAGCACAACAGGAACAGATCAAATTTATACTTTATTGTACGGATAATAAAGATGAATGACCGGCTTTCCCAGCTTTCATCTCATTACAAATTCCACAGCAACACTGCACCATAGCTTTACTTGTGGTTTTACTCCAATTACAAGGAAAAATAAAACATAACTCAAGCTTAATATTAAAATCCAACTGGTTAGGTTGGGCGAGTTTACAATCTACTAGTAAGTAATTAAGTTAGGGTAGGTTAGTTAGCCAACCCTGATGTTGGAATTTTAGACCGCCTAGAGGCCTCCGACATGGTCTTACGATTGAAACTACTTGACCGATAAATTTGACATGCCTTCCGAAGCTCGGTAGCGCACTGATAGAAATGCCGCTTTAGGCCACCCATTTAGATGGGAGATCAGAGCCGAGCTGCGTTGGTTAACGATCAAGACACATACATGTACTTACATATTTAGGGAATACATCAAACACTGAAATAAATACATCATGCAAATAACATGAAAATTCAATCAGTTTACGAACATACAGAAAAGCGGTGGGTACTTAGTTTAATACTATCACAAAATATAGTTCTATTATAACATTAGTAGGATTTATGCAAAGACTAGCCGCACACCGAAGTTTTAACCGCGTTGTATCCGTTCTCACTGGAATTTCGGGATAAAATGTGTTCCATGTGTTATTCTGATGTATAACCTATATTACTGTAAAGTTTCATCCAAATCCATTCTGTAGTTTTTTGGTGAAAGAGTAACAAACATACATAATATCTATACATTCCATTCGCAAGTAGGATTGCTGTCATTATGTGTGTATTACATGCACATTCTTTCCGACGTTTAATCCATTATTCAAACCCCTATAAAACCTTTTGAACAGTCAAATCAACACAAAGTATCGAATAAAAAATACATGGCTATTGACACTAAACAAGAAATCGGACTTACTCTTATAAATATGAATAAAAATCGCAGAACCTTTTCCTTTTAAATATTACTTTGGACGGTTGTTAGATCTTTCATAAAGCATTCAATTTTATGCTAAAGCCTGTGCAGGTATAATCATGCAAAAATACTTTCCTTTGGAATGCTTTGACTGTTGTTTTTATTGAGTTGAAAAAGTTATAAAGGGATGTTATAAATATATGTATTTTTATGGAAACTTGAACTTTTCACCTATACTTAATGTTTTAAAGAGGCAAAAATTTGTAAGTTGTTTGTTTGTTGGTATGTTAAGCTAATCTCAGAAATTACCGTTCTGATTCCAATTATTCTTTTTGTAATGGATAGCCACATTCAACGGAAAGGTTAAAGGCTATTTTTCATCTCGTAATTCTTACGTGAACGGACACAACGCGGGTAAAACCTCGGGGCGCTGCTAGTGACATCATATTCACAGTCCATTTCTATTATATTATATACTTACTCATATATACACGTCTAATTTATATTCGTCTTTCGTCTTTCGTTCGTCTATTTACACATCGAAGAGTAAATAAATATAGATACCAAGTATAAGACTCCACTGTAAACGGATTAACTAACTTTAGTAGAATACCAATCTAGATAGTTAAGGAAGTTTAGGACCAAATTACGCACAGGTCCTTCCAGTAGCTTCTAGTCAACTTAAGTGCATATATCTAGAAATTAGATCGAAGCAGCTTTCAAACTTACTCTTCGGTCTCCACTTGAGACCGGTCAAGAACCTAATCAATGAGACAAGTTATAATAGACATCAATTCTATTCCGTTTGAAAATTAACTCAAAAGTAAAAAGTCAAGTATTAATTGTTAGAATCTAGCCTTATATCCCCTAAAAGGATTCTGAGGGTGCCTTTTCGTCGAAGCGGAGCGGAGCTCAACTGACCAATCACATCGCATTACAAAAAGATTTTGACACTGACAATGCGTTGTTTGACAATGTCAATGTGCTGATTGGAGAATCGAGCTCCGCACCTCTCCTTCGACGGAAACGCTAGTTTACTGCTTTAACATTAACACCTATAGATACACAGTGTCTAATACAATATTACTCTCAACTGTAGATCAACTTACTGTAGCACAATAATCCAATAAAATGTTGAACAAATGTACTCTATTAGTTTTATTTGAAAACTAGCAGCGCCCCGCGGTTTTACCCGCGTTGTACCCGTTCCCGTGGGAATTTCGGGATAAAATGTAGCCTATAGCCTTCCTCGATAAATAGACTATCTAACAGTGAAAGAATTATTCAAATCGGTTCAGTAGTTTCTGAGATTAGCGCGTTAAAACAAACAAACAAACAAACAAACAAACAAACAAAACAAACTCTTCAGCTTTATAATATTAGTATAGATTGACATTAACACGTAAAAATGTTGATTGAATACAAATGTGAATTGTGCCACTGAATTGAACACTTTAAGTATCAGAAATTACATACAAAAGTTTGAATAATCGAAAGTTCAAAGTATGCTCAACATTTTCTTAGGCCAATTATACTACTGGGGGAAGCCTTTGCCCAACAATGGGACTCCCGAGGCTAAATAATAATTGTACTACTGACTACAGAATATAGTAGATACTATAGTTCATCTATAAGTACCAACCCTCACCACCAGATTATACAGTCATCCGTCGAAGCGGGAGTCAGCGGCGTCTGAGACTACCACCACAACTCTCCTGGTGCCGAGGACTTCGCTGGCACCACCTCACGATGGAAGACACCTTCATGCTGTGAGTAGAAAATAGGTATTTCACTCCATCTCGTTTTATGAGTAGTAAAGGTAGAATGGTAGTGATGTGAAAACTGATAACTATAACTATATTTCGGACATCGAATGGAGGAGATCGCAACGTAGCAAGCAAGCAACGTAATTTTGCATTGTACTACGACTTGTAGTACTTATTATTCTGTGATTGTACTTAGTCTTCGAAAACATGTTTCCTACTTTTTAAACATGGTTGAGATTTGACATCATCATCCCGCAGTAGGCAAGCGTGATGATTAAGCCTAATCTGATACTCACTTTTTCCAGCAGTGGACAGGCTTATATACGTTACTTTTTTAATTCGTTTTCTTCTGTCAAAAGATATGAAAATTTACCATGACCAAAATATGGCAATGATTAGAATCTAACGTCAATTTGCTCCAAATTTATTTTGGAAAAAAGCGAGATGAAAAGTAAAACGTTATCAACCTTCCCTCATCCAAATTTGTCCAAACTTCGTCATGATAAAATTTTCTCAATGTCAAAATAAATTGAGAATATTTTGAACGAAGTGTTTTCTTGTGTATCAAATTCTGACATTAAGGTTATGCGCAGGATTACATAACGAGCGGTAGTGCGAGCGGGGACCAATCGCCTGTGTGAGGGGCGGGGCGGGGGGGGTTACCACGCCTGCGCACTTTACCCGAGGAGGACCCCGCGTCGCTCCCCGCCTCCCCCGCCTCTTCCAACCCCCTCTGCCCGAACCACGCGCCTGTGACTTGGTTGGACAATCCACACAACAATATTACGCATGCATCCTTACATATTGTTGTACATAAACATGAAACGAATGGACTTTATATACTTAGCCCTTCTGATTTGACTAACGGTAATTGAGTTTCATTATAACGTATGTAAGAATTATAGAGGTAGTTAATGTATGAATTCAGCGCAGGACACACGTATTGCGGCTGCGGGTTGGGTGCGGGTCGTGTGACGTCTATCATAGTAATACAACGACACGCAATCCGCAACCGGCTCGCACGCGCACGTGTGTCTTGCGCTTTACTGGTACAAACAGCAACACAGCAATGAAACGGAGCATGCCATACATTTTAACTTCCATAGTTGCATAATATACAAATACCACATTTTTCAAGAGTTACCTTTTTCTCTTATTGCTCAATAAAGTGTGAAAAAATTGCTGCTGATTGTACCAAACCATATCCCAAGAGATTAATGATTTCATCTCATTACAATAACATCACATCTCGAAAAAGAGGAGTACTATAATATCGTTGCTCTATCGAGGTAAACTTGTATAATTACATTGATAGAGCTATTGTGATACAAGTCCAGCAACAGGCATTAAGGTTGGTTTTACCACAAAATCGTACAATAACTAACCTCCTTATTAATAAACGAGGTGAAACTAAACCACTGTTACACTGTGTTTTGCCTCTTTTGCTCTTCGGAAAATTGCGAATGTCAGAAAGTGACCAACCATTTGATAGCTAAAATTTTCTTGATAAGCGTTTATTAATAAGACCCCTAAAGCACAAATCTCATGTTTTTTTCTGTATTGTTTGTTATCGCTGTAAATAAATATACTAAGTGCGATTGTAGCATTTTTCGCGATCGCGTTTCGAATAGCACAAACGCTGCTACTGCTATAAGTATTCTATTGTAGCATTAACAGCATGTAAATAAACTTTAGTAAAAATCTTTTTGCATTTATATGTATTCATTGAATAAGTAATTTAATATTATTAAGCTTTTTTTTCACTTGTGCCTCCAGTTATGTAATAAATATGATGTTTATAATATATATTTACTTGTATGACTGTATATATTTGTGAATATAGTAAATATCAAATTCATTTATGATTTACAATAAAATTATTTATTTGTCGATAAGATCGTAATTATTGTATTAGCTATTAATATATATATAAAGAGATTATGCTTTGTGCACACTTAAACAGAAATGAAAAATATCTTAGAAAATGTAAATTATTAATCTTCATTGTGTTTTTGCAGATTTATTATCAAGATATGTCCACGATTAAAAGTAATTGTAATTAATTAATTAGTATTTAATTAATTATGTATAAGAAACACCATATATTAGGAAACCTATTTAAAATTGTCCCAATTTTGTGTCACAACGTAATTATTATAAGATTTTTCAGAAAATTTAGAAATTCAATTTATAATTGTATATTTGTGTGTACGAAGTACTTATGTGTCCTAATTATTGTTGTATATAACATAGGTACATACATGAAAAATATTTGATGTTTTTTGGTAAATATCGCATTTTATTTATATACTAGTAGCAGACTGCGGTTTTACTCGCATGTTATACTAATTTCCGCGGGAATTTCAACGTAGCTCTTATTTGAAAATGTCCAAATCTCTTCGTAATACCTTGTGATTGGTTAATTGAGCTTCGCATCGCTTCGTTACACTTCTCTGGAAACGCACACTTTTCCTTCAGATATTTATCTGTCATATACCAGTTCTTTTCATCTGACAAATGTAAGTTCGTGTAGGTTAGTGGCCAACCCTGGTATAGGAGTTTAAAGACCACCTAAAAGCCTCCGAAATGGTCTAACGATTGAAATAACCGGGACCCACAATTTAACGTGTCCTCCGAAGAACAATAGCGAACAGAGAAATGCCACTATCGGGCACCCATCCAAGTAAGGGCCGGGCTATAAGTTGCTTAACAGTAGCAATAAGTTAACAACGCTTATCTAAACTACACCACGAGCGCTTATATTTGACTGGTAGGTATTTCTGCAAATTCAAACAAAAACAAACTCTATATCTTTACAACTAGCAGCGCCCCACGGTTTTACCAACGTTGTGGCTTTTCCCGTGGGAATTTCGGAATAAAAAATAGCCTATAAACTCATACCATAGTAATTATTGGAATGGGCTTGGTAGTTTCTGAGAATAACGCGTTAAAACAAACAAAAATACAAACTCTTCAGCTTTATTATATTACTATAGATATCAAAGCTATCGACCAGCGGTTTGGACGCTCATACTGCATCGTACTGCCCAATGCCCGCCTGCCCGTGCCCGCTGCCCGCACTTCAGCCCAGTTTGCGTTCATTGGTTATGCGCGCACGGTCAGATCGCATCTCTACACAAAACATTTCGGGTCTTCATATTAGCATAATAGATTGCCCTAGTAATTAATCTACAGTTGCATTTCTTTAAAGCTAAAGTCCCCTTTATCTTGTAAAAGTAATCTCTTTTTAATCGAGCTTTTTACCCGACTGCGCAATTAAAATGTTTGTAGTTTTTCTTTCCTTTATTAATAGTAATTAACATTAGATGTTAAGAATGATACTCGGGAAACAAAACGCTAATTCGTATTATAAAATTTATTAGCATATCGTAGTGTATGTGAAGTCATATGTGGGTAAAGTCATGGACAAAAGTTTGTATATTCGAATAGGACATGTGAGAATTTCTTAGTGAGTAAATTAAATTAAAAATATTTAATATTTATCATAGCTATTTAAGTCTAATTATAAGATGTATGAGATTCATTTAACATTTAAATTAGCCGAAAATAAAACTATTATAAATAACATTTATTTATTTCAGCTTTTAATAAAATTATTTCTTTATATATATGCCATTTTCATGATTTCCTTGAATTCCATGTTTTCTAGTATTTCTAATTACTTTATATACCTAATTCAGATAAACATTTATACTAATCTAATGAATGCATTTAGTATTTAACGAATATAGATATAAGTGTTTATAATATAAAGCCAAATACATAAAGAAGATTGTACATAATTTATTTATTACTCGTGTATAATGATTTGGTCTGATTATTTATAATAAATTGTCGTTGTGAACAAACCTTCAATTGTTTTAATTATAGAGAAATATGAGCACAAGAATGAATTTACCTTTACGCTGTAAGAACTTCGTTCTTCCTCGAACAGATCTATCAAATTAAAATATTCGTTGAGACCGAGCAAGTTTTCCCGTTCAACAAAAGATAATGCAATATAATGGAAAGCCACACATACCACAGACACTCAAAGATAACATTGATTGAACCTCTTTTTGTAGCAGACCAAATTAATTTCATTCATTTATTTCGTTCAGTGGTGAACGAAAACTCATACAGACAATTAAACGGATTACAATGCAGAGCAATTCACGAGGTACGTTTTAACCACTGAGTTTATTTATTTAATTTGTTTTTTAAACTTCGTTGTCGATTTATAAAGGTTTATATAAACCGAACGAACGAAAGCTCATTTGGAAATTCGCCCGTAAAATTAATTTCGAGTTAACGGTAATAGATCACTGTGGTTTAATCTCAGTCAGTACTAGTACCGATAGATCTAGCTTTTGAGCTTTAGGCAAAGTCATTTTAGTTACTAATTACTAACATGAACCAGTGTGAGTACTTTATGAGTGGGTATATAGAATGCTCCGTCATATACGTATAATTATGATGTCTTTACTTCAGTCATGCGCCTAGTTTAAAAAGAAAAGAGTATCTTCGGGCAATTTGCACAACTCCTTTTAAATATGTTCAAGAAACAAAAGCAGTACGTTCAAAATTATACTTTATATTGCATGAAATAGAACACTGTTTAAAACGAACGTCATTTGTTTATCAAACATATTTAAGCTCTTAATAAAATGATGACCAAGTTGTTGAAGCGACCTTAAATAAATAAATTAAAAAAAAAAAAGTTGTCTTGTGCCTCCCTTAATCTTTTCAAAGTAGTAAATAGAAGTAGACAACCAAGAAACAATAACTCAAAAGCTTACCGTTTATTTTTAGTTCTCAATTGAATTGAGTGGAAAACCACTGTGCTAGGAGTCAGGACCATTTGTAAAAACGTTCCATCCGTCGTATCGTAAGTAATCAAAAGTTAAAATAGGACGGATTCCATTTCAGCTGAAACATTTGATCTGTAATGACTTTCCTACTGGCCCATCAATTTGGTTCCAATTTTACGACCCGCACTAAACTTACAATATTTAACATAATGTATTCAAGAACTGTTTTATTATTTTATGACTAAGGAACTGGGTCACGACGTGTACTTATATCAACATGTACCAATAATAGCAATATAATGTCGTACTAACTCCGTTGAATGATTTCATAGCACACTAATTCTTATGATTTTAAATATTAAAATAAGTTGAAGAAATGAAACACTTGGAGCAATAGGAATAGTGTTGTTACAGGATCCGTGGACAGAGCAGTCTGCTGAAAGGTGCCGAAAGGTCCGATAAAGATGTAAAATAAAAGCGAAGTTTATCCGTAAACGTAGTTTCAATTCAAAATGAGTAGTGTTCGTTTAAACTTAATAAACCAGTATGAAAGTGCAGTCACGACAGTTTTAGACTGACGAGTTCGACGCGAAAAGAACTGTCTTCGGTCAGTTTTGCAACTTAAATGAAATATCTATTCTTAGAAGATTGAAAAGAGCAACAGACATACACGGAAACTATATAATATATATTAGTCAGTAAATAACCCCTTAAAATAAGTAAATATCTAAAGATAAGTAAGTGTAGTCGCGAAAATGACTAACCATCTCCAAATAGGCAAGACTCGCCGACAAAACCACATTAACATTTGATTCCCACAAGCTATCAATTTCAGGAAAATATATTTACTAAAAAAGTACGCACAAAATAATAAAATATTGTTGAATATGGGTCAAATGCTAAGGTACTTATGACTACATTTACAACATTCAATGCCTCGACTTCGTAGAATTTATAAAGATTTTCCTTTATTGTTGAGAATGTGAGCTGTTTCTTTAAATCTGTTGAATAGGAAAATGAAGAAATGTTTTGCATTCTGCCGTTCATTTTTACAAGAAAATGAAACGGATCGTATTACAGCACGCGCGCGATCTGAGTGCAGCTCTGAGGAATGCGCTAGCGATGTGACCTAATTAACGACAGTGCACAGAGTTCAATATTTTTCACAAAACCAAACACAAAGACTGCAATGTTTCCCCATCACGCCCCCCCCCCCCCCCCCCCGTTTTTGTGATTAAAGGAACCCTATACAAGCGACCGCGGCCGCTAACCGCAGCAAAAACTGGTTCAAACCACAAAGCTAAATTGGATGATAAACAAAACACATATGTAAAATCCACAAAATTATTCAAATCTATTTTCCACGTATTCGGACATGTCAAGTTAAACTCAACTTGCAAACATCCCGGGATTCCCGGGATCCCGGTAATCTGTTCTGATACACGGGATGATCCCGCGGGAATATCTGTGACTTGAAGTTCACCCACTTGTCACGTACGTTGTAAGGTTTCTATTATCTGTGACATGTTTGGGTTTGTTGTTGGCCGTTGTTTGTATAGGGAATTTGTATTTTCATTTGTTTTTTACCGGTGTTCTGTCTGATACAAATACGTCAGTTGTAGATCGACTTTAAAGTTTGGTTTTGGTTTGTTCTACCAATCCGATTCAAATATTCTTTTTGCCATATTAAACACTAGCCGCACCGCACAGTTTCACCCGCGTTCTACCCGTTCCCGCGGGAATTTGGGGCTAAAATGTATTCCATATGTTATTCTGATGTGTAAACTATATTACTGCAAAGTTTCATCCAAATCCATTCTGTAATTTTTGCGTGAAAGAGCAACAAACATACATCCATACATACATCCATCCTCACAAACTTTCGCATTTATAATATTAAGTAGGATAGCCACTTTCCGCATTCAACGGGAAGGTTATTTGTCATCCCGAAATTCCTACGGACGCAACGCGGGTAAAACCGCGGGGCGGTGCAAGTAGCAGGTATTTTAATACAAATATTTTTTTCATTATCATTAATTCATCGAAGTATGCTTGGGAGCTCAAACGAACAGAGCTAATTATTTGAAATAATGTTATGTTTCGCCGAAAACTATTATCCGAAGCATTAAATGATCGATATTTAGCAGTATACTGAACGTTTGGTAGAGCTTTGGTCGAGCATTATTCATGGAAACGAAGGTAAACTGAAATGAATCAAATAATAATAATACAATTCAATTTATTTATTTTAATGCCTTTAATTATCGAACATTTCCTAACAAAACTCAACCCTTTAAAGAGTAGATATATATTTAATTATAAGGACTTACAATGTAATTAATTCAACCTTTCAATTCAACCCTTTTTTAGACAACGGGCGACACCCTCACATCCCGTTAATAAATTACTTCAATATCGTTAACGGTACACTTTAAAGATGAACATTAGCTTTAATAACCAGCGTTTGTATCATTATTAAATTACTAGTGACTCGATCAGGGTTTGCCTTTGGTTAGGTCACTTAGGCCAAAAAGTTTTAAAACTCATAGATTCCTCCGTAATAACTTATGTACTTATTTGAAGTAATAAAGATGCAGGTTTTTTTATTTGTTTGTTTAAACTCCTTTATCTCAGAAACTACCAATCCATTTTAAATAATTAATATTGTAATGGATAGCCACATTCAACGGAAAGGTTATAGGCTATTCTTCATCCCGTAATCATCAAATTTAATTGTAATACTAGCAGCGCCCCGCGATGTTACCCGCGCTGTACTATATAAAACTGTAAATTTTCGTGCAAATCCGTTCAGTAGCTCTTTCGTGAATGTGTAACAGACATACATACAAACATACATACATACATCCTCACAAACTTTTCATTTATAATATTAGTAGGATTTTGCCGCTAAATAACATTAAGTATGCTTGTGCGCTCCGACCTTAAAGAAATAATATATTTTCCACAGCTTGTAGTAATGTTTCATGACATATCTACTTCTATTACATTGTAATCTTACAAGAAAAATACTCGAGCCATTTATCTCAATGGATGTAATAAAGAGAAGTTACTTTTTCAAGAGATTACCTTTATTACAATATTGTAAGGTTGGTACAAAGCTCTACAAATGTTTTTACATAAATCTTCAGGATTTATTCTTTATTCTTGTACTTGGATTCTTAGTAAGGCTTTAAACGTATGAAATAAAACACTGAATGAATTTCCACATTTAAAATATCATTTCATTACAAATGACATGATTGAAATGTCTGTTTTGACAGATGACATTCGAAATAAATTTAGTGTAGACCACGTGTAGACCATGTGCAAACAAACAAGTGGAACTGCGGAAAGTAAAGCTGTCATTTTCTTCTTCTTTCCTTGGATATAGTATACGTGCTATAAATATATCTGCAACTCAATTAAATACAGCATAAATCTTATAAACAACCTGCGCTACATTACCGAAAGTCTCTCTATTCATAACGAAAATATCGGCCGCGGTCAAACATAACGGTCTTTGTGAGATCCCCAACATTAGTAGAACCGCTCTTGCCTGTTTCACGGTCATGAATTCCCATCCACAATCGTAAACACTACCTGACATTTCATTACCAGCACTTATCAACAACTCCCCGCCGAAACAGTAGATAAATAAGGGCAACACACCAGTCACCCCAGTTAGAATCGTATTCCTTACATCCCATACGTTAAGTGTCTGCAAAGTAGTGACCAAAACTATCGTCATCATTAGAAAATGGGCCCCAAAAATAACCTTGTACAACTCCCTGATTTTATTGTGGTATTTGATCAGAAACTGATGATGTGTGATACAGAATTTCAGCTTTTCGTCTATCTGTTTCTCTACATTGTCATCAAATTTGTCTGTTTGTATCAGTAGTTTGTGCATGTCGTTGAATGTTTCTTTTATAGCGTAGAAGTGTCCTAACTCGTGGGCGAGAAGTGTGACGAAGAGAACTATGTATCCAGTTTGGTTGACGGCGGAGAATATAGTTGCGGTGGTCGTCAGGGTGAAAGTGGCTTCGTAGAATGGAGTTTCGTATTTTGGTGTTAGACCTAAAAAAGGAAACCCGTTCAGTTTTATTATTACTTCATTTCTTTTCAAAATCGAAAGTATTATTTTCCCATAAAAAGTTTAGCGGTAGAGTATGGAATGAAATCATGGAAGCAGGATGAAGTCTTAGGGTTCGTTTCCATTGAAGGGAGCGAAGAAGTTAGAGGTAGTTAGAGGAGGAGGAGAGAGGTAGAGCAAGATGAAGAGAGCAAACCTCAATTGACCAATCACAACAAAAATGTTAAAATTTCTTCACAACATTCTCATTATTCAATTGATCTCCACTCTGCTTCTATCGCTAGCTTTCGCAACGTTTCGTCTAGAACCTGAAGAAACCAGACAGCCAAAATATCAACAGTATACCAACATTTTGGGATCTTAACTTACGGTGGTAAATAATAAGTTTTATTCATATTTACAAGTTGGTTTATTCAAATAAAACTATTCACACTGAAGTCAGAGGCAGAGAGAGAATATTATACGTAAAAGGCGGCAAAACGGTGACATAGACACATGACAGATTACACACCACAGATAACGAAATATTAAAATTGGGTGCGATCCAATATTATTTTATCCAATATTATTCCCTTCCCTCCGGACCTCTGTACAGTTCAGACGTGTTTAGATACTTTATTTATTAATTTTTCATTGATATAATTCAAATTCACTAAATTTAAATACGCCGAAATAATAGGAGTTCATAAACGTTCGTCGCTTGCGCTTTGTGAAGCACACTACTGCGAAGACACGCCCCACTTCACACAGATAGTATCTGCAACTACGGAGGCGCGTGCGTGAGTACTTACAAGCCTGTGTGCGTTACTCAACCATTCATGCACTCGCGTCTTATCTCGGAGACCAACTAACACTGGCCGGCAACCGGATTTGTATGATATCGTCGATAGCGCCCAACTAAGTTGGAGCTCTCTCGACGCGACAACGCCGGTTACTGTCTCGGGTCACCTCTGCGGTTTGCTGTGCGCCTAGTACTCCACTCCTACTAATATGCCGCTCAAGCGCACGCCCCCGTCTTCGCCCGCTCCATCACCGGTTCCTCAAATGTGTCAAAAGTCACCTGTGACAGTGACAGCGTCTACTCCTCAACCGCAAACAACTCTTATGGTCCCATGTCGACAGAGTAAACATTCTTCATCCGATTCAAGTATGGCGGAAAATTCAAATATTGCTCAAAGGAAGCGTAAGCGCTCAAATAGTACCGAGCTAAGTAGTTTTATGTCGGAAATCAGGAAGATGTTTTTGGATTTTAAGAATGATCAAAGCAGCCGGTTTGATAAACTATTCTCGACTGTCGAAGAGCTTAAAACAACTTTTGAGTTTTTATCCGAGAAATGCAACCACCTTCAAAGTCAGATTGACAATTTTGAGCAGGAACGAACCCAGCTCTATACAAGGTTTAAAACTATTGAAGATAGGATTGAAAGCATGGAACGTTCGTCAAGATCTACATGCATTGAAATAAGAAATGTGCCCTCCAGTACTGCAGAAACTAAGAGCTCTCTACTGGATACTTTCATTCAAGCCGCTAAAGTTATCAATGCTCCAATTAACCCCTCGGACGTCAGAGACATCTTTCGGATCAAGACAAGAGACCCAGCAAATAAAACCATCTTAGTGGACCTGAATAGTGTTATCTCTAAAGAGAAGGTTATAAATATGTTCCGCCAATTTAATAGAGGGACCTCTAGGCTCACCACAGAGCATCTAAAATTAAGTGGTCCTATTAAGCCGATATTCTTATCCGAAAATCTTACACCACACATGAAGAGGCTATTTTACCTGGCCAGAGAATATGCCAAAACAAACAATTATAAATATTGTTGGGTATCTCACGGTAAAATCTTTCTGCGCGAAAAAGAGAACGGAAGCCTTATTAGAGTTGCTGCTGAATTGGACCTCCAGAACTTGCCGAAAATTAACTGACGCCAAAATTATTATTATTTTATAGTTTTCCATTTCTGTTTTTTACTTCAGAGTGTTTTATTTATGAATTGTCTGCATGTCATTCTTTTACTAAAGTTTGCTAGTTATTGTTTAATTTTTTTATACTTTTATAGTTATTGTATACACACCCCACCCTGGGACACGAAACCTAATACACATTTACATACACTTAATCGCATAATAATATGGTATAGTCCAGTCACGTATAGATTGCTAAAATTACAGTTATGTTTAGTTATTTGTCTCGTAAATCTCACAGTCCCTTTAGTTTTTATGTTAACTTATAATATATAAATTCTTTTATGAACGATATCAATAGCATTGACAATGATATTGAACATTTAACAGTGTCGGAGTCTTTTGTTTGTACCCCAGAAGATTGCCCCAATTACGTAACTTCGGGCATTAACAATTCCATCAAAATCTTTCATGTGAACATTAGAAGTATTGCTCGCAACTTTGACGATCTCTCTATATTGCTTCAAAGAATCTCTTTCAAACCTGATATCATTGTTTTATCCGAGTGTTGGCTAAGTAAAAACCCTCTTATCCCTTCAATTCCTGGTTATCAACACTACCAATCAACCTACCATAACCAGAATGAAGGGGTAGTAGTTTACATAAATACCTGTTTGGAATACAGTATTGATTTACCCGACTTTCAGGAGGCTAATTCCATCATCATTAAAATCTCTGATACACTTGCTGTAGTTGCTCTTTATCGTTCTCCATCCTACAAAAATGTTAATCCGTTTCTAAATTACTTAGATGCTACCCTTCTAAATTTGAAGCCCTTTAATTCTGTGGCCATAATCGGTGACATCAATATTAATTTAACTCCTTCCTGCAATGACAGCTCATCGGATGACTACAGCAATTTACTTGCTTCGCACGGTATGCTTCCAGCTCACTTATTTCCTACTCGAGAGGGAAACTGTCTTGATCATGTTATATTACGCACACCTTCACCGGCCACCACCTTAGTCCTTAATTCATTCATAACTGATCACGCTCCTGTAATTTCCGTTCTGAACAAAATAAAAATCAATAGTTATATTCCCTCACACTGTACAAATCGCATTAATATTCCGAATGCTGTACAGGATCTGGCTAACGCTGATTTTACTACTGTACTTAACTTACATAATCCTGATGATGCTGCGGATGAATTTATTAAATTGATTCAACCGATCGTAAAAGCTAACACTCACAATACTAAGATCCCTTCTCAAAAACGTATTATTAAGCCATGGATTACCTCGGGTCTTCTCAAATGTATCCGGCATAGAGATAAGTTATATCGTAAATTTAAACGCAATACGTCAAATGAGACAAATAAAATTATTTATTTTAGATATCGAAAATTTTGTAACTCTGTTCTGAAAAAAGTTAAGAGAGAATATGAAAGAGCAGAAGTCCTTAAAGCTAAGAATGACCCAAGAGCTACTTGGGACATTATTAAAAGAATCGCTAATCTAAAAAAGAAAAACTCATCAGCTACTCAGCTGTCTAAGGCATGTGATAATAACCCAATATCCGCGGTCAATAAAATTAACAAATTCTTTGCACAAATTGGTCATGATCTTGCAAGTAAAATCTCACCGTTGGACAATATAGGCCCGTCATTTGATGTCACTGACGATTCTCCTTCAACCCGTTCTATGGCTCTCCTAAAAGTTGATCATAACGAACTAGAGAATATTATATTGTCCTTAAAAACTAAATCCGCAGTGGGTTGGGACGGTATTTCAACAGCGCTAATCAAAGCTTCCAGACATGTTCTTATACCTATACTACTGCATATTTATAATTCTGCTATATCCTCAGGTATTTTTCCTAGAGCTTTTAAACTTGCGGTTGTGCATCCAATTCATAAGTCTGGAGACAGACACAGTATAACTAATTACAGACCTATCTCAATTCTCACTGTGCTATCAAAAATATTTGAAAAACTCTTAAATCTCAGACTAATCCGGTATTTAAATGAAAATAATAGCTTATCACCCAACCAGTTTGGATTTAGACAGGGAAAATCAACAGAAGACGCTGCACTTGAAGTTACTAATACTATAATAAAAAATATGGACACTAAACTTAAAACTTTATGCATCTTTCTCGACCTTACTAAGGCCTTTGATACTGTGTCTGTCGCCATACTCTTGAACAAGCTCGAGAGGCTCGGTATTCGAGGTATTGTCAAGGAACTCTTTCGCAGCTATTTAACGAACCGTACCCAAGTTGTATCCATTGACAATGTCACAAGCTGCCCTGATGACGTGTTCTACGGTGTTCCTCAGGGTAGTGTACTAGGCCCAACTCTTTTTCTTATATATATTAACGAACTATGTAATATCCCTCTTGTAAACTGTAGAATTGTCACATATGCGGATGATACTGCTCTTATTGTTCACGGCCTTTCCTGGGAAGAGGTGTACCATTTCTCTGAAGTGGCCTTAAGACATGTTATAAACTGGCTATCAAGAAACTTACTTACTCTAAATACTTCAAAAACTCTATATATTCCCTTTTCACATTCTATAGCTTCTCAACCACCTCAGACCTTAACTTTAAAAGCTCATACTTGCAATATTGACGCTACTAACTGCAACTGCATAAACATTGAGCATACCTCGCACCATAAATACCTGGGAATATGGATTGACAGTGCAATGAGCTGGAAATTACATATTGCTAACTTAGTGTCTCGTACAAGAAAACTTATATATGTTTTCAAAAACCTGAGAACTGTATTAGACTTTGACAGCCTTAAAACAGTTTATCTGGCTCTTGCTCAGTCTATTCTGAGTTATTGTATTACAGCCTGGGGAGGGGCTGTCAAAAACTATATGCATCGACTTGATATAGCTCAGAGAGCAGTGCTTAAGGTTATGTGTAGCAAGCCTTTAAGGTTCCCCACAGCTCAAATTTATAATAAGTGTGAAGTTTTGAACGTACGCCAATTATTCATCCTTCAGACAATTGTGCGAAAGCATTGTAGTACTACTTATAACCCGAACATTTATAAAACCAAAAGGAGATCCGACAAAGTTTGTCTAACTCAGCTACACCGTACAGCCTTAGCTAGCCGTCATTATCTTTATTTAAGTTCTTTCCTCTACAATAAAATAAACAAATTACTTAATATTTACCCTTTGTCTCGCCATAATTTAAAATTAAAATGTACAAAGTGGCTTCTTACTCTCTCTTTTGACGAAACAGAACGACTTTTAAAATGTAACATATAAGCCAATCTATTTCCTAGCACTATACTACCCTTATACCATTCTATAATTAAACACAACCACACTCACACATACTCACACACATACACACACACTCACATACACACACACTCACATACACACACTTACCCTTACAAACTTTTGATTGTATATTCCTTTGGAACTGTTAATATGGATTAATTTGTACTCTCAACCTTTACATAGGAGGTGGGCGTTGATATCCGCGACACAGTTATACTACTGCGGATATCATCGTTACTTTATTGCTTTTTGTATCCCATTTTGTTTTTGTTCCAATAAATACATTTTTATTTATTATTATTTATTTATTTTATTACTAACCCAAAATCCCCTTACCATAAGAGTCTCCCGGAGTAGTAGGCAAGTATCTATCGTTACCAATCAGTGATAACAGTAGAGGCATCAACAGATACACACAGTGTGAGATCGCCTGGTTGAACACCACGAGCCAAGACGCGTACCGAGCCTTGTTTAACGTCCGCAGCATCTCCCTGCGAGCTGATGAGCCAGCGGGGATCGAGGACAGACCTTCGCGGCTCATCGCGAATATTCGGTTGAGACGCGATCTAGATCAATGTGGAGAAAGGCGAATTTTATGTACCTACACTAGTAGCACTGCTAGTCCCTGCGGTTTTACTACAAAGGAAGGTTCTAGGTTGTAAACAAGTTGTAGGTATACCAACGATGTGCCGGTTCCTGAAGGTAATAGATATTAAAAGTAGTTTCTTAGTAAATTAAAAAAATATTCTGGTGTATGTGTTTTGCTTAAAATCTTGAAGGTCCCTACATTAAAATCGAAGCTACGTGTGAGCCTTCGTATTTTTGGATCAAAATACTTTTCAGTATTATAATGTACTGAATATTCTTCTAATATCCATCCGTATCAACTTACTTGGAGGTCCACATGAAGACGTACTTTGAGAACGGTACGCTCGTCGCACTAACGCAGTTAAACACTTTGAAAGCTTCCATTTTATTGGGAAACACTTGTATCAAGTAGACCAGCTGACTGAACTGGCCCACATAGAGAAATGACCCCGCAAATATTACGATTGCGAAGATAGATAGCACTGAAAATGCTGAAAATATTTTAAAAAGAGTAAAAAATGCATATAAAGTCGGCTCAGTAAAATACTGAGCATTCTTAAAACCTTGTCATATTCAAACTTCTATAAATCCTTCTAAACATTTCAATGAGAATTTTCAAATTGTATAATTTGACAAGGTGTTTAAAATAATAATACCATTTGTGCAGTCATCGTTACTAGTTAATACTAACTATTCAGACCCGATTGGCATAGTATAAACACGTAATTTGAAATTTCGAACACACAGTCAACATCCCAAATGAATACTCGGATCAGCGTAGTTAGTGGAAACAGCTTTAACTTACGTTTCTCTCCACCCCCAAACACATTTCTAACGCCAACTAATCTCTGGATATTACTAACTAGCTTTTTTTCTCCCTCAACAGGATCATTTTCGTCAATAGACAGTTTATCCAAATACGGTTTCAACTTCAACCTAAGCCTCTCCATTGCTACGCTTTTTACTACGAGTGCTACGCCTGGCTACGAGGCTACGAAATTCGTAGCTATAATCAAGTGTTGTATTTTTTGTTCTTTTATATATTTTTTTCAGTTTATAAATAATTTGTTTGTGAAATTAGTCAACAATTAAGTAAAACGACACTTAAAGTTAATTTGTTTCGTAACTTATCAAAGTTAACAAATTGGTGTTAATTAACTTAATTGAACGTTAATTATCAATTTAGTACTGAAATGTTTGTATACGTGTTTCTAATAATTACTCGGAATTGTTTTTTATTTATAAAAACACAATTTGAAACAAATCGTTGTTATTAGAACTTTAGTCAACATTATTTTTGTACTGTTTCATTTTCATACTTATATTACGTATTAATTCCATATAAGCTCAGTACTCCCACCAGTGGGCGCTGCCATGTCGACAACAGTAACTGCTGTTTATTAGCTAGGTTGTCTCTAGGTTTTCGCATAACGTGCGTCACTTGCGGCATCCAACCTGCATCAAGTGACGTCGTCATATCTCTGCTTCGCTTAGATTCTACACTATAATACATAGTATTTGATTACTTTACTTACTGGAATCACTTTCTCGAAAATTGCTCGAAATTATAGTAGATAACATGTTACTAGTGTATAAAAACCATAAACCCATTCTCTTACACCGAAGTTTTTTAATTACTGCCCTACATTCGTGCTGCCCTGCAACCATTACTGAATAGAATCGATGTAAACCTTAGACCTAATTATTTGTAATTAAATCGTAGTTTGCGCACATTAGAAGCACTTACGGCGGCGACGGCATCACGGAAATTAAACATTGTTCCCGTGTTCCTGTTTAGTGCACGAACCATTTACTTTGAATAGGAACTTTGTATGTAATTACCTGTATGCTACTAGCGTGGTATCAACTATAAACTCCAGCGGTTGGTCCTAGTTAAGTTACCATAATATTGAGGAGATCAACCATAGATTGTGTGCAGTCAGAAATTTGTGACGTTTCACGGTTACGATTGAAGATTGATGAACGACGAACGACGCTTGACGAACGACGATTGACGAACGACGATCGACGAACGACGAACGACGAACGACGAACAACGAACGACGAAAGACGACCAACGATTGACGTCTATGGCAGGTCGCTAACAGGAAAGTCGAGGCGCAGGCGAGGCGCGGGTGAAGGGGCGAATGTGCTAAGCATCGAAGCAGCGGCGTTTATGCCTCGTTTGAATGTATTCAACATGTCGTCTTCGGAAGATGAAGACGTGCTTGCGCTGGTGCGTTTAGATGGACACGCGAATTGCAATTATATCCAATTAAGATTACCATTAAAAGTTATAACTAACTACTTTTTATCTTCTGTTCACGGCTTCGCTCGCGTAGTACCTACCCGGATAAAATCTACCTACTTATGGTAAGTACTTATTTACCAGTTATGAGAGAGTATACTATCGAAATACCAAATTTCATAAAAAAACCGGTCGAGTGCGATTCGGTGTAAACGCTCCTCTAATAGAAATAGAATGTCACTAAGCGCGCGCCGCGCCCGCGCCTCGACGCTTGCTCGCCCGCGCCTCGACTCCTGTTCTGTTAGCGCAGTTACATAAAAACAATGGAAAACAAAGAGCAAGCGTCTAGGCGCGGGCGCGCGCCTCGACGCTTGCTCGCCCGCGCCTCGACTCTTGTTCTGTTAGCGACGCGCCTATAATCTCGTGGAGGCGTAGTTGATCACGACCACACACCTTGTAGTCACATTACACGTGTCGTGTCATGACACAACAGAATTTTCAAAAAAATATAGGGTTTGATAAGTGAAAAAACTCAGTTTTCTATAACTTATATTTTATATTTCATATTCAACATGTGGAATCATTCATAATAGTAAGACTAGATAAATTATTTTTATCTTGAGTACACCATGTAAATACTTTAAACTGATTGTCAACAAAAAGGCGGTTTTCATTAATTGTAAAATTCGTTGTGACTTATCTATAAATTAATTAATGGACAAATCTTAGTGTCAAATCCCTTTTCTATACATTTATCAGTATGATACAAGCTTCGTTTACAGTAGGACATAAATTAACTGCGGAATCTCAGCCTCGGGCAACCTCATCTTGAGGCAAACAGTCTACAATAAGTACAAAATATACATCGTGTCGTAGCGTGCCTCAGGTTCCTTAACCTGAGGCAGCGTCTCCTCAACCTCAGGGCGAGGCAGCCCACTCAACCCAAGGCTGCCTCTAGTATATAACCAGCTTTACGTAACGCCATTTATTTTTATTTATTCCATTCATATCCCATACACAAAAACTTGCTAATTTAAATAAACTACTACAATATAAGTTAATACACTATTGTATTTTTCTATTATTCCTCATGCCGTACGGCATTCGTTTCTGGAACGCAGGCATGCCTCTTGGATCCTGGGATCTTTTCTTCGATATCGTTATTTCTGAGTTCAGAAGTTGGTCGATTGACTGCAAAAGAAAAGGTATAAGGTAATAAATAGCTTTTGAAGTTTTGGAGACTGTTCCATTATTATTATTCTGAGACTTCAACCATAACATATTATATGTATAACAATAAGATAAGATTTTATAGATGGATGTATTGTATAGATATTTAGTACCAGTTTATAGATGAGTCTATTTAGTCTATTTAGTTGATATTTGAGTCTATTTAGTACCAGTACATAGACTCTATCTACCACAGAAATCTACAGGTCAAAATTATTTTCAATTAATTCTTTTATAAGTAGCATATTATGTTGTCTTTAGTATCCAAAATACAGCATTTTCATTTTATTTTGCTTAGTAAGTTGATAACGGTCAGGTTTTTATCGGAGGGAGAATAATATTCTAGAAAGTATTAAGTACCTGTTTGTCAACCAGTCCTCGATCCCGTAACGCCTTCTCAATAGTTTCAAACTCCTTTACATAGTCTTTATTTTTAGATTTTTCAACTGCGTTTTTAACTACTGTAATCTGAAACAATCAAATTCTAAATATGATAAAACATGATGTATCTTATTTTTAATTTAAACTTTGAAATATAAAATGGTGCCCGTAACATAGCTAAACATGCCAAGCTGATTAACTACTGATAGATGTTTGTTTTTATAATATATGGGTTTTAGCTTTTTATCCCACAATTCCTACAGGAACCTTAACCAATCTTGATTGACTGAAGCAAAGCAAAGGCGGCTCGCTAGGAAAATACCCGCATTTCGAGAAGAAAAATAGCCAATACTGCCTTTTTCGTTAAATGTGGCTAACCATTACAAAACGAATTATTCAAATCGGATTGGTAGTTTCTGAGATTAGCGCGTTCAAACAAATAAAAAATCATACTCCTCTTTATCATATTAGTGTAGTATAGACTAGTATAGACTAGAGTATAGACTATGTATAGAGTATAGACTATTGAGTATAGACTATAGAGTATAGATTATAGAGCATAGACTACAGAAGTATAGATATAAACAACATATACTCACAGTGTCTTCAAAGAAGGTGTGTTTCGCATCTTTTCCCGGAGCGTCTGTGTCCAAAACCTTCCTCAATAGAGGGAATGTGTCGTCCACTCGACCGATGTCAGCCAATGCCACTACCTGACGATAAAATCACGCATATTGAAATTTAACAAGCTAACCAAACTTAACCAAATATAATATAGTGTAGAATTGCTTCAGAACCCCTGAATGCTTCTAACTTGATGTTATGAGTTAAGTTAGTAAAACTCCAACTGGCGCACTCAGAGACATCCATTAAATAGACTAACCGCCTTATTCACAAACGATATTGAACTTAAACGGTGTTTTAAAGTGTTTTGTCTCTTTCGCTCTTAGGCAAATATCGCCCTAAATAAGGCCCTAAGTGTCTATACTTATTAATGTAATTTTTCATACATTACATGTCAAAATTAATCATTAAATCTATACTGAGGAATAATTTGACGCCTCTGAGTATGGGTGTAACACTTAATTTAGTTCCTGACGCAAACCAGGGTGCAGAATAAATTATAGTAGTAAAATATGGGCCCACGGCCGGGTAGAGGCCTCTCATGACTCTTTCTGATATAGTGATCACAGTGTAGAGATCAAGGGTTGGGCATAATTGTATTTATAGATTACTAGCAGCGCCCCGCGGCTTCACCCGCGTTGTACCCGTTCCCGCAGAAATTTGGCGATAAAAAGTAGCCTATGTCCTTTCTCAGGCTCTGGACTAAACTGTGTACTAAATTTCATTCAAATCGGTTCAGTAGTTTTGGCGTGAAAGCGTAACACAGACAGACAGAGTTACCTTCGCATCTATAATATTAGTTAGGATTTGAATAATTTCTAAAGTGTTACCTTAATATTCCGGAGAGTAACATACATCGACTTCTGTGACGACATCGCCTCTAGGGCAGCGTGCGGAGCGCCTTGCTTATACGCTAGGGCTGTAACAAAACAAATAACCATTGAATACCATTTTATTTAGTGTCCTGTAAGACCCAATTTCACCATTACTATCTCAAAACACGATCAATTGAACATGGATTAAGGTAAAAAAAAAAAAATTGGTAAAAAAAATTCTACGTATCCGTATATTTTTAATAATCCGTCGTCCAGTATTCGATGACAAAACGGAATGTAATTTTTTTACGGAACGATATTTTTTACTGTATACAGAATACTGTGCCATGTGTGAAGTCGCTCATACAACCACATACGCCATCGACGAAAAAAATACGTACACGATAATAACGTTCCAGTAAAACGGAGACATGTGTGAACCGGCCGTTACTTGAGCCATGTCAGAGGCCTTTGGCAGCTCAATAACTCTGACACCAGGATTGGTCAGGTTGACCATCCACTCGATGAAGAAGAAGGCCTAATGACTATTGTATCTTGGTATCAAAATTGGTTTAGGCATAAAAGAGTAACCAACACACAGACTAATTTACTTTCGCATTTGTTATCTATACTAATTATGTTTTATAAATGCGAAAGTTATCTGTCTGTCTGTTACGCTTTCACGCCAAAACTACTGAACCGATTTGAATGAAATTTGGTACACAGTTAGTCCAGAGCCTGAGAAAAGACATAGGCTACTTTTTATCGCGAAATTCCCGCGGGAACGGGTACAACGCGGGTGATTCCGCGGGGCACGGCTATATGAAAATAACAAGTAAGGAAGTAGACTTCCAAAACATACCTCCAAAGTATGTGGCTGCTCTTCTCAGTGGAATATTGCCCACTTCCGACATGTTTGACCATAGTTTAGAAGCATATTCGAAACTTTCTTTGGTATTCTGAAAAAAAACTCCTTTGAGGGCCGATACTGCGTTAAGCGTGCGCACGCCGCGGATCCATACAAAAGTGAACCGCCGCGTACGCACGCGACGGGCGCCCGCTTAACCCAGTGTTGACCCTTAGTCTTGTTCTTAATCTATACTAATATTATAAAGCTGAAGAGTTTGTTTTGTTTGTTTGTTTGTTTGTTTGTTTAAACGCGCTAATCTCAGAAACTACTGAACCGATTTGAATAATTCTTTTTGTAATAGATAGCCACATTCAACGGGAAGGTTATAGGCTATTTTTCATCCCGAAATTCCCACAGGAACGGGTACAACGCGGGTAAAACCGCGGGGCGCTGCTAGTGAGGAATATGATTCCAGAGCAAAAGTGTCCCATTGTTAAGTATATGGCTAAGATAAGTAAATTAAGTGGAGTAGAATAATGGTCAACCCTGGTGTCGGAGTTTTTAGACCGCCTTAAGGCCTCCGACATGGTCTGAAACAACCCAGACTGTAACCAAGATCACGTAGGTAATGCGCAGACAGAAATGGCACTAATGCGCACCCATCCAAGTAGGGGTCGAGCTGCATATTGCTTAACAAGATAAAAACGACTTTGAAAATATTCAATATCATCTAAGTATATTAATATTATAAAGAGGTAAAATTTCTAAGTTTGTTTGTTTGTATATTCGAGCTAATCTCGGGAATTATCAGTCCGATTTGAATATTTATTTTTGTAATAGATAGCCACATTAACCGATTCAATGCGGAGGGCATTTTAGCAAACTTCTATGCCTGGCGGCTAACAAAATTTTCGTGGCACCTCAGAGGCGCCCAACGCCAGGAACTATGATGGCACCTCTGGGGCGCCATCCGCCATGAATAATACTTATCGTGTTTTCTTTTTATTTTTACGTGTTTGTAGTTCAGTTGCCATCCGAAATTGATCATAAGCGGTCGATTTATTGATTTTGTGTGATTAAAAGTGAAGGAATCGTGTATTAATCGATATGGAAGGTATGTAACTTACTTTTATCAGAAGTCATAAATATTTTGTGACAAACCTAAATTGACAACTGCGTCCCGCGTCCTCACTAACATAACTGGTCCTACTAAGACGTGATAAATAATTAATTGGTATTATTTTACATATCACTAGTAGGTACTCGTCTAAACCAAGCTTCTTTTTTCTAATTTAGATTTTACGACAACTCTACATATTGCCATAAAATACACAATCTCTTCTGTGTTGTTGTATGATGTTTACTGTAAGTAGCTAATTAATATTTCTCTTGAAAAGGTTTACTACCCCTGAAGTTTGCTATTACACGCAAAATTAACAAACGAACACTGTAGGCATACAGTATAAGCCGAAATAAGACACTTTTATTTAGGGAAAACGTCTGGAAAACAGGCTATGTGAACTTGGCACCCGACTTTTTCAAACTGGATCTTTTTTTGGTTTTTATGATAGATAATCGTTAGTAGTAGATAGTAGTAGCAATAATTTCGTTTGTAGTAAAATAAAAAAAAAATAAAAAAAATAAAAAATAAATCATCTCCCGACTTTGCAAAAAATTATTTTACTCGATGATTTCCTACTAAGGAAGGCCCCTGGAGGTTTGTAGTGAAAGAATTTTCGCTGAATGTTACATAGAAGCTAAAATAATTCATACCTACTTTACCTAACTTTATATGGGACATTCCGGGATAAAATTACTCAAAGTCTATGGACTTTTGGACTACTACGAATGCTAGAAATGAATGAGAGAGGTCCACAGAGGTAGGTAGTGAACGAATTTTCGTTTGTAGTTACATAAAAGTTGAGAAAAGTACCTACTTTACGAAAAAATATGAAAGTTCCATTCCGGGATGAAATCATTCAAAATCTATGGACTTTTGGATTACTACGAATGCTAGAAATGAATGAGAGAGGTCCACAGAGGTAGGTAGAGAACGAATTTTCGTTTGTAGTTGCATAAAAGTTGAGAAAAGTACCTACTTTACGAAAAAATATGAAAGTTCCATTCCGGGATGAAATCACTCAAAGTCTATGGACTTTTGGATTACTTCGAATGCTAGAAATGAATGAGAGAGGTCCACAGAGGTAGGTAGTGAACGAATTTTCGTTTGTAGTTGCATAAAAGTTGAGAAAAGTACCTACTTTACGAAAAAATATGAAAGTTCGATTTCGGGATGAAATCATTCAAAGTCTATGGACTTTTGGATTACTACGAATGCTAGAAATGAATGAGAGAGGTCCACAGAGGTAGGTAGTGAACGAATTTTCGTTTGTAGTTGCATAAAAGTTGAGAAAAGTACCTACTTTACGAAAAAATATGAAAGTTCGATTTCGGGATGAAATCATTCAAAGTCTATAGACTTTTGGATTACTACGAATGCTAGAAATGAATGAGAGAGGTCCACAGAGGTAGGTAGTGAACGAATTTTCGTTTGTAGTTGCATAAAAGTTGAGAAAAGTACCTACTTTACAAAAAAATTGTGCAAGTTTGGTCGCGGGATGAAATCACTCAAAGTCTATGGACTTTTGGATTACTACGAAATGAGAGAGGTCCACAGAGGTAGGTAGTGAACGAATTTTCGTTTGTAGTTGCATAAAAGTTGAGAAAAGTACCTACTTTACAAAAAAATTTGCAAGTTTGGTCGCGGGATGAAATCACTCAAAGTCTATGGACTTTTGCATTACTACGAATGCTAGAAATGAATGAGAGAGGCCCACAGAGGTAGGTAGTGAACGAATTTTCGTTTGTAGTTGCATAAAAGTTGAGAAAAGTACCTACTTTACGAAAAAATATGAAAGTTCCATTCCGGGATGAAATCACTCAAAGTCTATGGACTTTTGGATTACTTCGAATGCTAGAAATGAATGAGAGAGGTCCACAGAGGTAGGTAGTGAACGAATTTTCGTTTGTAGTTGCATAAAAGTTGAGAAAAGTACCTACTTTACGAAAAAATATGAAAGTTCCATTCCGGGATGAAATCACTCAAAGTCTATGGAATTTTGGATTACTTCGAATGCCAGAAATGAATGAGAGAGGTCCACAGAGGTAGGTAGTGAACGAATTTTCGTTTGTAGTTGCATAAAAGTTGAGAAAAGTACCTACTTTACAAAAAAATTGTGCAAGTTTGGTCGCGGGATGAAATCACTCAAAGTCTATGGACTTTTGGATTACTACGAATGCTAGAAATGAATGAGAGAGGTCCACAGAGGTAGGTAGTGAACGAATTTTCGTTTGTAGTTGCATAAAAGTTGAGAAAAGTACCTACTTTACAAAAAAATTTGCAAGTTTGGTCGCGGGATGAAATCACTCAAAGTCTATGGACTTTTGCATTACTACGAATGCTAGAAATGAATGAGAGAGGCCCACAGAGGTAGGTAGTGAACGAATTTTCGTTTGTAGTTGCATAAAAGTTGAGAAAAGTACCTACTTTACGAAAAAATATGAAAGTTCCATTCCGGGATGAAATCACTCAAAGTCTATGGACTTTTGGATTACTTCGAATGCTAGAAATGAATGAGAGAGGTCCACAGAGGTAGGTAGTGAACGAATTTTCGTTTGTAGTTGCATAAAAGTTGAGAAAAGTACCTACTTTACGAAAAAATATGAAAGTTCCATTCCGGGATGAAATCACTCAAAGTCTATGGACTTTTGGATTACTACGAATGCTAGAAATGAATGAGAGAGGTCCACAGAGGTAGGTAGTGAACGAATTTTCGTTTGTAGTTGTATAAAAGTTGAGAAAAGTACCTACTTTACGAAAATATATGAAAGTTCCATTCCGGGATGAAATCATTCAAAGTCTATGGACTTTTGGATTACTACGAATGCTAGAAATGAATGAGAGAGGCCCACAGAGGTAGGTAGTGAACGAATTTTCGTTTGTAGTTGCATAAAAGTTGAGAAAAGTACCTACTTTACGAAAAAATATGAAAGTTCGATTTCGGGATGAAATCATTCAAAGTCTATGGACTTTTGGATTACTACGAATGCTAGAAATGAATGAGAGAGGTCCACAGAGGTAGGTAGTGAACGAATTTTCGTTTGTAGTTGCATAAAAGTTGAGAAAAGTACCTACTTTACAAAAAAATTTTGCAAGTTTGGTCGCGGGATGAAATCACTCAAAGTCTATGGACTTTTGCATTACTACGAATGCTAGAAATGAATGAGAGAGGCCCACAGAGGTAGGTAGTGAACGAATTTTCGTTTGTAGTTGCATAAAAGTTGAGAAAAGTACCTACTTTACGAAAAAATATGAAAGTTCCATTCCGGGATGAAATCATTCAAAGTCTATGGACTTTTGGATTACTACGAATGCTAGAAATGAATGAGAGAGGCCCACAGAGGTAGGTAGTGAACGAATTTTCGTTTGTAGTTGCATAAAAGTTGAGAAAAGTACCTACTTTACGAAAAAATATGAAAGTTCCATTCCGGGATGAAATCACTCAAAGTCTATGGACTTTTGGATTACTTCGAATGCTAGAAATGAATGAGAGAGGTCCACAGAGGTAGGTAGTGAACGAATTTTCGTTTGTAGTTGCATAAAAGTTGAGAAAAGTACCTACTTTACGAAAAAATATGAAAGTTCCAATCCGGGATGAAATCACTCAAAGTCTATGGACTTTTGGATTACTACGAATGCTAGAAATGAATGAGAGAGGTCCACAGAGGTAGGTAGTGAACGAATTTTCGTTTGTAGTTGCATAAAAGTTGAGAAAAGTACCTACTTTACGAAAAAATATGAAAGTTTGGTCGCGGGATGAAATCACTCAAAGTCTATGGACTTTTGCATTACTACGAATGCTAGAAATGAATGAGAGAGGTCCACAGAGGTAGGTAGTGAACGAATTTTCGTTTGTAGTTGCATAAAAGTTGAGAAAAGTACCTACTTTACAAAAAAATTGTGCAAGTTTGGTCGCGGCATGAAATCACTCAAAGTCTATGGACTTTTGGATTACTACGAATGCTAGAAATGAATGAGAGAGGCCCACAGAGGTAGGTAGTGAACGAATTTTCGTTTGTAGTTGCATAAAAGTTGAGAAAAGTACCTACTTTACGAAAATATGTGAAAGTTCCATTCCGGGATGAAATCATTCAAAGTCTATGGACTTAATAAAGAAATAAGAAATAAGTTCGCGAGGGCATAGTTATGTCTAACTATTATAGTTAAGCCACACTAACCGTTTATAGTTAAAATTAATGTGTTAAATAAGGAGTGTAATTTGAAGTCGATAATATTCAAATGATGATATTCATCCATAATAAAAATAAATGGCTCTACAATCACCGTTTATTATGTTACTTTATATACCTCTTAAAATTAATAAAATAGGACCGTTAGTTTCAGAGTTACGATGAAATAAAAAATATACAAGATAATAATGCTCGATGGCGGGTCTCTTATGGCTACTAGGCATTTCGTGCGGTCAAAGCGCGCGGGGATATAGGCCTACCTACGAACGATCTATTCCGATCTAATACCAAAAACTAATACCATTTGGTATTACTTTATTTCCGAATTTATTTAGTTTTCATTCCCAACGAGTACCACGTTTTTTTAAACAAAAAATGTATTCCTAACGAATACCAAAACATTAGTTGTAAGTACAGTCAGCTAAAAAAAATTACCCTAACCTGCCGAATTACTTACTATGCGGCAGGTTAGGGTTATTTTTTTTATACTAGTTCCATAGTTATCGGTTAACATTAATTAACATTGTGAGAAAATTAACTAGTGGTGCTAAAAACTGCAAATTTCTTCTATTTGATTGTTTATAAATAGGTAGGTAATATTGTAATTATGTTGGACTTGGAATGGTAACAGTAAATTATGTGATATCTGTTAAATTTCTACAAATGTCTAATTAGAGGAAAAGAACCTTTTGTGAGTTATATGTATATCAAACCATAATATTGATAAAACATTAACTGAAATCATAACTCAAAGCATTGTTATTAATTTTACTGAACCTGACTGTACTTTATTCCTTCAAACTTATTTTGGTATTGGTTTACAATGTTCGTTGGGAATGGAAAATAAGTTCAGAAATAAAGTAATACCAAGTGGTATTAGTTTTTGGTATTAGATCGGAATAGATCCTACGAAAGTCAAAGAAGACGCGCTATGTACCTATTATCCCGAATTCTTCCCCACATGAAATCTTGATTGTGTGTATGTATACTCGCGCGAGACACGCAATATTTTATCCCGAATTTACCACGTGAAATTTTATTTGTGTATATTCTCGCGGGAGACACGTGTTTTAACCTGATTTCCCTACATGAAATCTTGATTACTCGAAGCGAAGCAAGGGCGGGTCGCTAGTTTAGTTAAAAACAAAGTCGCTTTCCGCTGTCTGTCTGTCTGTCTCTATGTACCTATGCTTAGATCTTTAAAATTACGCAACGGATTTAAAAGCGGTCTTTTTAAATAGATAGTGTGATTCAAGACGAATGTTTATATATCTACTAGCTTTTGCCCGCGGCTTCGCTCGCGTGGAATTTAGTCTGCCGCATTAAGTTTCGTAATAATAAGATTTATAAAAACTTTCATTCCCTATTTTATCCCCTTGGGGGTAGAATTTATCAAAATCTTTTCTTAGAGGATGCCTACGTCATAGTAGCTATATGCATGCAAAATCTCAGCCCGATCGGTTTAAAATTGACAAAGTTTCATACAAACTTTCATCCCCTATTTTATCCCCTTGGGGGTAGAATTTATCAAAATCCTTTCTTAAGGGATGCCCACGTTATAGTAGCTATATGCATGCACAATCTCAGCCCGATCGGTTTAAAATTGACAAAGTTTCATACAAACTTTCAACCCCTATTTTATCCCCTTGGGGGTAGAATTTATCAAAATCCTTTCTTAGGGGATGCCTACTTTATAGCAGCTATATGCATGCAATGTCTCAGCCCGATCGGTTTAAAATTGACAAAGTTTCATACAAAATTTCATCCCCTATTTTATCCCCTTGGGGGTAGAATTTCCAAAAATCCTTTCTTAGTGTGCACTTACGTCACTTGAAGAACCTTCCTGCCAAATTTCATGCTTCTAGGTGTAGCGGTTGAGGCTGTGCGTTGATTATCAGTCAGTCAGGACTTTGAATTTTATATATATAGATAAAAATTTGCGAAATTCCCACGGGAAGGGCACAACGCGGGTATATGTAACCCAAGGTATTGAAAACATGCCTAAAAATTGTTTTTTAGCGTGAGCTGCTAAATCAATTGATGATACACAAAAACAATGTTCTACACATTAAATTATACTAACGTAGCACATATAACTCAATGGTTCTACACAATCAAAGTAGGTACATATTATTGCAAACAAATAAGTTCGCGAGGGCATTAGGTACGAGTATGTCTTAAATATTATAGTTAAGCCACAATAACCGTTTTTAGTTAAAATTAATTCGTTAAAAAAGTAGTGTTATTAGTGTTAGTTTAAGTTGATGATATTCATATGATGATATTAATCTATATCAAAATAAATCACTATACAATCAAGGTTAATAATGTTACTTTATATACCTCTTTAAATTGTTAAAATCGGACAGCTGGTTTCAGAGTTATGATGAGAAATATACAAAATAATAATACTCGATGGCGGGTCTCTTATGCCTACTGTTTCGTGCGGTCAAAGCGCGCGGGGATATACTACATACATAGTTCATAAGTACCTACGAACGACGAAGAAGACGCGCTATGTATTAATTATCCCGAATTCTTCTCCACATTAAATATGTTTTATCCCGATTTTCCTACATGAAATCTTGATTACCCGAAGCAAAGCGAGAGCGGGCCGCTAGTATAGGTACCTTAAAACCGCATCCAAGTCAGCAAGTAGTTTGAGATTTAAGCGTTAAAGACAAATTTCAATATTGGTTTGCACAAACAAACACATATCCATTCTCCCACCCCAAAAGTATAATTATTCCGGTATAGGTACATACATAATTATATATAATTTTTTTTTTCAACATTTTCTCAACTTTCAACTTTCAACATTTTCTCAACTTTAATGCAACTACAAACGAAAATTCGTTCACTACCTACCTCTGTGGACCTCTCTCATTCATTTCTAGCATTCGTAGTAGTCCAAAAGTCCATAGACTTTGAGTAATTTTATCCCGAAATGTCCCATATAAAGTTAGGTAAAGTAGGTATGAATTATTTTAGCTTCTATGTAACATTCAGCGAAAATTCTTTCACTACAAACCTCCAGGGGCCTTCCTTAGTAGGAAATCATCGAGTAAAATAATTTTTTGCAAAGTCGGGAGATGATTTATTTTTTATTTTTTTTATTTTTTTTTTATTTTACTACAAACGAAATTATTGCTACTACTATCTACTACTAACGATTATCTATCATAAAAACCAAAAAAAGATCCAGTTTGAAAAAGTCGGGTGCCAAGTTCACATAGCCTGGAAAACAACATTTAAACCGAGTTGTAAAGGTATACATTTTGGCACCTGTCGGGTGCCACACGCCAGCAACTTATAACATTCAATGGCGCCTCTGCGGTGCCATCCGCACTGAATCGGTTAAACGGGAAGATTTTCCCGAAATTCCCATAGGAAAGGGCACAACGCGGGTAAAACCGCGGGGCGTTGCTAATTCTTAATAAAACCCATATTTTAAAGTGTTATAAAAACTTACCTGTTTATAACAAGCTGCAAAAATAAGTACAACTGGATACTTTGGGTATTTTGACATGTTCAATTGTTTTTCCTTCACCCTTTCGAACACCCTGTACATGTCGTCATACCTCTCATGGTTGTATAACAGGTCTAGTAACAACTGGTATGTAATCTGTTGGTCGAAGAACCCATCATTTTGAGGGTCTTCGAAACACTGGAATAGAGAAATTGTAATCGCTTAATGAAAATAATAGATATAAACTTTCTAGACCTGACATGACTTTATTTAATTATAGGAGAGTATTGTTTAGCTTAGCTTATAAGTTTAATGATATACAGATGTAGTGAATAATCCTTTCCTATCGGCAAAACTCGGAACAACGATAACACCCGAATGGTGCCGATGTGTCTATGAATCACTGTATTATTAAATTACGTGTAGGTACCTATCAAATAAATCGCATACTTTATTTATCAATGTCAAACTGCCCGTTTGACGTTGTCTCGATGGGTACTGAGTGCGAGTGAAGTAGTAAGACAAAAACAAACATTTCCGAAAAAATACGAAAGGATTATTCACTACATCTGTACATGCATGCATAAATTTGACACAACTTTGATGTCCAGTGGACAGCAAAGAGGAGTAACCAACAACAATGGAACCATTTTAGAAGAATAAGTTTTACTTTTAAACTAAAAGTTCAATAGCCATTTTAATAGATTTATGTGCTATATATATTTTAATAGTTATAGCATAAACTATGGAAAATAAAATAAATCAAACAAATGTTACCTTCAAAGCAACGTCAGGAGCATCAAGAAAATAAAACATTCTCATAACAACAGGACCAAACACAAATAAACCGAATCTGTACTCTGTGTTCTGGGAATTGAATCTGAAATCAAATGGAAAAAGTATAAAGGGGTACAATTGAAAATTAATATTCCTGCAAAATCTTTTACTGTAGACTTCATATTTGATTTCTTATGTAATAATACGTAAAGAAGTATATAGTCTCACATCAAAACTGGTTAATACTTACTTTTTAATCATGTTAGCGACTAGGCCCAAATCACTGGGCTCTGCCATATGAACCATGTTCTTCAAGTCTTCAGTAAATATCAAACTTTTAGAATCGGTAACGAAATCAGTCATTTTAGTTCTAAAATTATCTGACAAGCTAGCAAATTGCTCCTTTACACGCTTTCTTGCCTGAAGATATCCATCAATACCCAGGGCTTCACTAGAGTATAAGTTGTTCGCTGTAAACACATAGAGGTTAGAATGTTTTAAGTTTTTGGGAGAGTAATAATTAATATCTGCTTTCGTGTAAATATTACCTGATGAAACATGAAAACTTCTACAAGCAGATATAGCTCTATAATTTAAATTCAAAGCAGTCCTTCTCATCAAGGTGTTCAAAAATAAAGTCATTTTAGACTTTTGCTAAACGTATCCGCTCAAAAATATATATTAGTAGATAAAAGCAGTTTTTGTTGTTAATAAAGTAAAAATAGATAAAAATAACGTTTTCAATACAGAATCTTAAATAAGTTAGAATAAGAAAAATGACAATTGGAGGTTATTTTTCATTTCAAACTTGAACTATAAATTTTTTGACGTTGCTATGATGACATCTCGTTGATTGATTCAATGACAATGTGACAATGGCAATGAAGACACTTTGAAAATTGACGGTGCCAATTGTTGTATAATGTATATTGTAAACCACAGAAGGTAATAACTAATGATTACTGAACATTATAATATTTTTCATACATAGCATAAACATAAATAAAAATTGTAACCAGACCAATTTATTATGATTGAAATGTTATAATTTTAAGCATACATAATATTTGTACGCCTGGTCTTCAGGCAGAACATGAAGATACTTTACTATAATGTTATTTACCACCTTTACAATACTCATGTATAACAAACTAGCAGCGCCCCGCGGTTTTACCCGCGTTGTGCCCGTTCCCGTGGGAATTTCGGGATAAAATGTAGCCTATAGCCTTCCTCGATAAATAGACTATCTAACAGTGAAAGAATTATTCAAATCAGTTCAGTAGTTTCTGAGATTAGCGCGTTTAAACAAACAAACAAACAAAGAAACAAACAAACAAACAAACAAAACAAACTCTTCAGCTTTATAATATTAGTATAGATGAAAATTCTTATTCTTAGGCCCAGCGCAGACGACAGACTTTCCGTGACGCACTTTTTAGTCTGTGAAAATAGAACCTATGTAATTATATGCAGTAACGCACACGACGCGCAAAAAGTCCGGCGCACAAAAAATCCGTGAATTCGGGCAGACCGCACCGCGCCGCGCCGCTCCGCACAAAAAGTGTGTGAAAAAAATTGATGATCTTTCCGAAAGTATAGGATGTACCCAAAATTTTCGGTTTCTTCTTTTCTGTACTTCATGTACAAAATAATACTTCGCGATCTCTGCACGATTTCCATAGCGTCTACGTTCCTACAGCTCTGCCGACAGAACGATCGAAGATGTGCGTCGTGTGCGTTGAGTGTGAAAAATCCGCGACCGACTTTTGCGCGCCATGCAGACTTTTTGTCCGCCGCAGACTCGATCGCACAAAAAGTCTGTCGTCTGCGCCACACCTTATTCTTACCAAGGAATAACTTCACTTCATGCATGGAATAAAGTTCTTCATGACACTCAAAATGACAAATTGACTTGACTTACTTGACAAACACTTTGAAAAATGTCATTCCGATCTGTCTGTGATTCCGAATTTCCGATTTCGTTCGTTCATTAACATCAATCAGTCAACAATGGTATATTTGTAAAATCCTGAAATCTTTGTGTTTTTCTGTTATGGTAAAAGTAAAATCAAGTGTTTATTAAATTCTAGTGTTAACAACAAGCATTTAAAATTATATCCCAACAATTGTTTGATATAATTTCAAATGCTTGTTTAATATTATTGACCTATTTGCATTCTTGATTTACAGAAACTGTTGCACACTAGGTTTTTGTATTAAATTCTGCTCATTAGCAAGAAATATTTGTTTGCCGTTGAACTTTGAACTTGGTTCTTTGATTATTTTATTATGAATTCCAATTCTGACAACTAGAATTATTATTTCTTCCTTGCGACTATTTCTCGCTGCAATACTTGTGCCTATCACCCATAGATATATTTACATTTGTAATAGATTTGATACATTTCTTACATCTTTAATTCCAGCTCGATAATCATTATAAATAACAATATTATTGTTGCAAAGTAACCTTAAATAAAACTGATAGTAAAGTTGCACTGATATTGCATTGTACTTATCAAGATATTTTTCTATTGGTACATTTGAAATAATGCATTAAGACGCATATAGAGCGATTAAAGAAAAGAATAATTACTAAAACAATGAATAATCGGGATGAGTACCTACCAAATGTTTTTTATAATTTATCATTTGTCTGTTATATAACGACTGTATGAATAATTCATGTAACTTAGTATACTTAAGCTTTGTTATATTAATTTGTTCCATGTGTTTTTCTAGCATAAGAGAACACTGGCCATTGAGATAACCACCTTGAAACAAAACCACGGATGGTACTATAAATGATGATCTGAAGGAACATAAAGAACATCAAATAGCGGGTTTCCTTGAGAAACTGTTATCACAGAATAAACATGAGAGTTGTTAAAGGAAGAGGGTGGAAATGTAATCAAAAATATAGTTATCATATAATTTTTATAATAGATGTCCAATCAATCACTTTTGTAATTGTTTTATGTAGTATTTTATAGAATAATGTCAATCAAAACAACTACAAAAGTGATGTCAACCGCTTTACATAAAAAATATATAATAAAACTATATGCAATGGGTTTTTTTTGTTTTTTTGAAACACTATAACATTAACTTAAATCAGTTATTTTACTCATAATGCATTTTATCTTTTACAGATCGTTGGAAGCATAAGTTTGTATGTAATTAAAAAATATGTCAGGAAGATATGGCAGTCATAAAACTACATCTAGAAAATCATCAAATTACTCTTACAGAGTTGAATCACCCAAATATAGGAAAAGAAAAAACTCAAATAACAAGAAAAAGAAAAACGTCGTTTCCAAGACACCTCCATTGCCACCGAGGTTATGTATGGAAGAACTTTTGAAGAAGAGGGAATCCCTGCAGGATAAAATAAATGAAATAGAAAAATGCAAAGATTTGAGCACAAAAAAAAATAATGAAAATAAACGAAAAGTCAACAATGAACATCCTACAGCACCTAGTAAAAAACCAAAAATATTACCAGAAATACCATCATACCATTCTGAATCTGAAGATGAGGAAAACATAATAGAACAGAGACGTCTACAACGAAAACAACTTCTAGAAAAATTCAAGGAACCCAAATTGCCAACTGTAACAAAAGTAGATAAAAAAATCACCAAAACAGTATCAGCTGTTAAAGAGGGATCTAGCTTCCAGAAAACAAATAAAAGTAAAAGCTCAGAAAGTGATAACTCCACAACAGATATGTTTTCCGATAAAGATGACTTTGTTCATAAAGATGCTGTGAGGCCTGGTATAGCTCTGACTGAAGATGAAAGCTCCCAGTTGAATGACAACTGGGACGACCCAGACGGGTACTACAACATAAGAGTAGGAGACATCCTAAGAAAAAGATTTATGATAAACAAACTTTTAGGACAAGGCGTGTTCGCTAATGTGGTCTGCGCTCATGATATCAATGATAATAACCACGTTGCCATAAAAATCGTAAGAAGCAACAATTTAATGTTCACAACTAGTCTCAAAGAAATAACTATATTGAAAGAAATATCAGAAGCCGACCCCGAAAACAAGAGTCACTGTGTGAAATTTTTAGGTCAGTTTCTGCATCGAGGACACCTTTGTATTATATTGGAGCCATTGCACATGGATCTGAGAGCTGTACTAAAGAAATATGGAAGAAATCATGGAATTAACCTCAAAGCACTTATTAGTTACACGAGGCAGTTGCTAACTGCACTGAATTTGTTGGCGAAAATTGGCGTTATTCATGCTGATATTAAACCGGACAATATCCTAGTTAATGAAAAGAAGACTATATTAAAATTATGCGACTTTGGATCTGCTGCAAAGATTTCTGAAAACGAACCAACGCCTTACTTAGTTTCTAGATTCTACCGAGCCCCGGAGATCATACTCGGCATTGCATACAATCATGCAATAGACATATGGGCCGCTGCTTGTACTATTTACGAACTTGCTACAGGAAAAATATTATTCACTGGAGGCTCCAATAATAAAATGATTAAATGCTTCATTGAATTAAAAGGTAGAATTCCTGCAAAGTTAATAAAGCGAGGGAAGTTCAAAGATCAACATTTCAACTATAACAACAACTTCATGTTACACCAGAAGGATGAATATTCTGGCAGAGAGAAAGTGTTAGAAATAACAAATTATAGTATTCACAGAGATTTAATGAAGGAACTGATGAAATCAAACAGTTATTGGACCCCGACGGAGCAGAAAAAGATTGTTCAACTTAAAGACCTATTGGACAAAATGTTGACAATAGATTTCACCAACCGTTTGAATGTAACCAACTGCCTTAAACATCCATTTGTACAAAACCAAGTGAACGCTGACAAACCTTAACATGCTTTAATTAAAATTCATTGACAATTGATTTGTTATAAAAATAAAACAAAGTTGTAATTATATTTATATTTTATTATTCACGATAAAAGAAATCAACAAAAAAAACACCTTCAACCAAAAATATCACTAAGTTTTAAAAGAATTATCACAATATAAAGTAAATTGACAAGATCATATTAGGTATTGTAATCTGATGAATGAATTGACATGGCAGGCAAAATAAAATCAACTTATTTACAATAATACATGTTATTTTGTTATGATGATTCAATATTAGTACATGCCTGTTCTATCCCTCGTCTAAAGTTTATTCTAGGCACCTAATAACCGCCAATATAATTACTTTCCTTATAAAAACTTAAATTAATAAACATTTCATAAATCAGCTTTGCCGTTTTGAAATTAATTCGTTGACTGTTGATATAAATAAAATCAACATAAAATAAAAAAAGAATAACATATTATAAAAGAAAGAATCTCAAAATTACACAATAGGTATAGAAAATTATATAATAGTTTATAATACAAATTAAATATTTACAAATAATTATTTCCAAGGAATCAACATCTGATCTAAGTAACTCAAGTAGATACATAAATACTCATTTGTAGGTAGGAATATATAATTACTACAATTTTAAAAGTTATCCTCAACTAGCATCACTGTAATTTTAGCAGTGTTTTAGTAATCCTAACAGCAAAATAATAATCTAGGTAAAGGTTAATTCTAGACTGCCTAAACCGTATCAAATATAGATAGGAATTAAATATTGCTTCTTTAAAACATTTTCAAGGAGGTAGGATAATTGAAAATGATATGAATACTGGATTTGCTTATTATAATGAAACAATTTGATTGTACAGACTGATTCAAACTTTATGGCTACTCTGAATATCGCGATTCAAAAGAGAAGTGGAGTAGAACACAAAATCCATATTAATTTTAAACCCCCGAATGTAAAAAGTGGGGAGTTACAAGTGTGTCAGTGGCATCATATCTCAACAAATAGACTAAAATGATACGACATTTTTATCACGATATGAACTAAAAGGTTCATAGATACAATAATTTATTGTTTCGGGGGTTACATAAATCTCACAGGTGTGAGTGTTGGTTACTTTCTACGGATACTAGTCGTTACATGAGCCACGTCAGAGGCCTTTGGCGGCTCAATAACTCTGACACCAGGATTGGTCAGGTTGACCATCCACTCGATGAAGAAGTGTTGGGAAGATTTAAATAACATTCAAAGTCGCCATAAAATTTGAATCTTTCTGTGCCCACTCAACATGAACATCCATGCTCAATAATAGAATGCAACTTGTGGTGTAGGTAATTAAAAGTAAGTATTAGAGCCTTATGCATAAACGCTTATGCACAGCACTTTAGCTATCACATGGTTTGTCCCTTTCCGACATAAGCTATTTGACAAAGAGCGAAAGAGACAAAACACTTGATACTGTTTAACTATAAATTATAGTTTATGAATATGGCGGTTATTCTGTAATGAATGTCTCACTGTTCGGCAAAGGCCTCTCATCTCAATGCGGGTTGGTGATCTCAAACCCGAGCCATATCTTAAAAGTAAGTACTAAACATTTTTTTGTTTCTTTTGTTGTTTAATTAATTAGTAAACCTTGATTGATAATGTTTATAGCTTATATTCTTGGGCATGGACAGTGACATCAAGCGGGATTGATTCCATTCTTAAATTTATAGAATAATTGAAAATTACTTTAAAATGTAATATTAAAAACAAGGCAGAGCTAACGAAAGTAGATGCTTGTTTGTGAAAGATTTGCGCCGGAATACACACACGCCTATAAAACAGCAGTAACTTGCATTCCAGTTACCGGCAAGTGCCTACTTGTCAGATATACCGGGCGAGCAGTATTTGCTAGTAACTGATAGCAAGTCTGCCAACTATTAGCATGTAATTCCATCTTATATACTTTGATTGTATTGAATCAACATCGAAATGCATTTCCTAAGGAATTTTTCCAATTAGGTAGAGCGTACAATTGACCAAATGACATCGCATAGAATATTCGAAATCTCTTTATAATGTTATGATTGGCCAATTGAGCTCTACTTCGCCCCATTCGAAAAGCACCCTTATTTACATGTAATAAGCATCTATATCTTCCAGCAAACAAAAGGGTCTTCTTTCCCGTAAATGTTGCTACAATCGTTAGATCTGCCTTATTGAAACAAGCACACAACATGGGACAATGATAAATGGGTGACTATAGTGCATAGAAAACACGCAGCTTGGTTATAAGTGAGATAAATTATATAACTATACTTAATAAAATTATAGCTTACAGGTATTACAGCCTCAATCAGGTTGGGACTCAAATCACATTGGCGCAGAGTTCATTTTACATTGCATTTTGAACTTAACAAACTTACATTTTAATTTGAGATTAAATTCACACGCGATTAACGGCCACTAGTATCATTTCATTAAATCTCGTTTATTGACTTTAGAATTAATCTAATATTTAAAATATTTTGAATAACTTGGTGGTAAGAAATAAGTAAGGAACACAATGAATTATACATAGTTAATATGTCGCCATGCATATATAATTATATCCTGTTAGTATAAAGTTCATTATGCTATGTAAAAAAATCCGCATATTTATTGCGAATTGAGTTTGAATTTGTTCATAAACTGATTCACTCAAACATACTTCTATAAGTAACACACTATTATAGTTCTTATCATCTATGCAATAGAGTTTTGTTTACATTCACCTCGATCGACTTTAATGATTAAGTACTAACATTGTGACATAAAAAAGAAAATGGCGGTTGTTTTGTAAAATACGATTCAATTTATAAACAGAGAAAGAAATAATTATTATTTTTATTCCTTGAGCGTGCTTTCATAGTTTTAAATGTAAATAAGATCATTTTCTTTTGTTCCATGAGTTTGACATTTGACAAATCAAGCGACCTGATTGGTCAATACAATAAAAGCACGCATTTTTATAGAAACGCTAGCCTTATTAGCATTGAAACGTAATCATTATCGTCTACATGAAGTAAAATCATCTTTATAGCTATAAAAATATTTTGTTAATATTTTAATTCAAACATGTGATAGCAAACTGATTGGTTAACTGCCAAGTCATCATTGACGTATTAATAAAAGGGTTTTACAATAAAATTCGCCATTGGCATTATGAAGTCGTTATGCACTATTATCACTTAACATAATAGCCTGTGGCCATTATGCACTGTAACTTACAGTACACAATGTCCAATTTTGGACCAAGATTACAAGCCTGTAACCTTTACATTTGGTTGCCATGACAATATAACGCACTTTAAACGCTTCCCACTTATTAATTCACCAATGTAATCGCCGAATACTAAACCGTTCTCAAATTGATTAGTACTGAACAGAATCGACAATTTAACTGTTCATTTAGAAAGTCCTACTCAATTTGTTTGAAGTTTGAGTATTCAGTATGCCTTAAAAACATTAAGCGATTTTATTAGATACTAACCAATTTGATTAGTAGCCTATTAAACTCGCTTAATAAATTCAAGGGTTTTGTCACAATAGTGTCACAATCTCTTACAATATTACAATTTATCTACAGTTCTTAGGTAGCTAATTCTAACGTCAAATTATGGATGGATCCATTACCAACGACTAATAGCAGAAATGGGATGTTATGACAGTCTCAATAGATTCGTTTAGATCACTGGCTCTTTTTAATTATCACAAAATAAATGAATAGTACAGTTCTGGTCATATACTTATGCCCAAATCCTCTAACACTAGTCGAACTAAGCAGCGAATCGTGTCACACAATTGACAAATGGTTGTCGACAATGTATGACATTATCCCTCGTATACTTAAACAGGAAAGCGGTAGTCAAATCCATACATTTTCAGCAACTATTTGACAAAACTATGTGAAAATAAGTGCCGTTTTACTTACTACTAAATTTTGTGGTTAAGCGTATGACCACAACTGTACAGACGAAAACTTAATTATTTCGAAATTCAGAAGTAGAAAATAAGTAACTATTCTAGACCCTAATATTAAAGAGATTCTAGTTTTAATAATATTTTCATGCTTACTCCATTGGCTTGTGGAATACTTTTTCAACTACCCTCTAGGTATTTTACATATTTCATTTATTACTGATTGAACTAATGTGGACCGAGATTCGCAAATACAACTCTGCTAATCATCAAGCTAGTTAATCAAACTAGAAGCTCTATTTATTTTCATTTTAAAGACTGAAAAATGTAGGTAGAGGATAATACTCTTTTAATCTCAAACTTTTAATAGACCTGGCAATCGTTTATGAGTAAGTGTGCGTTTTTGAGCCAAAATAACCAATCACAAAGCGTTACGAAAATAATATGACAATGCGCCATGATTGGTCAATTTGAGTCCGCTCCGCTTCAACAGAAACGCACCCTTGTGTTAATCCTCAAAAACTTAGGGATGGCTTTCTACCAGATCTATATTATACTATGTTTAATATCCACTCATATTATCAACCTTAACACAGCGATAATAGTATCCACCAATCATATCAAACGTAGAATACCATAGTTCTGGTAAAACACCCAAGGACTTTATGTCATACAATACAACAGCATAACACTCCAGTGCCTATAAGACCCACACTATTGGGCAATAGGGTTAAATCGTACCAGCCAATAGAGCGCACATTCTTTGGATGTGTTGTGTAAGTACGTTACCGTTGTTATGTCGACGGCATTCGTTTGTGGAACGCAGAGGGCCCGATCTCTATGGATTGTCCAGAGGCTATAGAGTCGGGGCTCTGTAGTGATGCGCTGTACACCGGGTTCATTGGGGTTGTGCCGCCGGCTTCGAATAAAGTGCTGTCGTATACGCTGTTGCTCTGCTGGAATAAAAGGTTTTTGGCAATGGTAAGTGAAACTATACTATGATGGTAATGAGCAGAATATGCTATTTATCTTAGTATTAACCACTTGCCAGAGTTTAATGGGGCTTGCAGTGGTAGATAGAAAAGTGGTGATAGAGGGGTTGGGTACATATAGGTTAATTTTTAACGCGAAAATTCCACGGGAATCGGAGCTACGCGGGACAGTCCTAGTTTAATAGTAGGTGTGCCCTACAGCCTACCGATCTGATCGATTCTAATTCGCAATTGATTAAATGTTACTAAAGAAAAGTAAAAATGAGGGCGGTAGGTATGGACTATACCTGATAAATATAATCGGAGTCTGTCTTGAGCGAGCTGAAGCTCTGCTGGTGCGGCAGAGACACCTGGTCGTCGTCTATGGGTTCGTCCATCTGCGCCTTGTACGAGAACATTATGCTCGGCTGGGAGACGCTGCGGAACGATACAAAAATATTCATTAATATTTTTTATGTAGTACCTATACAGCAGCGAATGAGGTCTCAAAACTTGAAATCTGTTTGATAAGTACGGTGTTTATGTATATTACCTACTCGACGAAACAATTTTTACCATTATTTGACCAATACAACTTTTTCCATTTGTTCTCTAGAAATCACAATTGTTTTTACTAGTAAAGTTGAAATTGAAAAGTTTTTTGACGACCAAACTTAAGTATGTTAAGTCGTCTATCTGTCTAACTATTGACATGGATTTATGTATACTAATAGTATAAAGAGATTTTTTAAAAATGTTGTGTTTTGTTAGTAAATTCGGGCTAATCTCGAGAACTAATTATTTTTATATTGGATAGCAGATACTCGAGAGGAAGAATAGGCGATTTTGTATCCTATATCTATACGTTTCCAAATGAACGCCCAGAACACAGGTCAAACCGCTGGACACGACTAGTTGAAAATATGAACGGAACTCACCTGAAGAACTCGCTCAAGAAGGTGTGATACACTAGCGGGGTGTAGAGCGAGAAGTAGACCCACGTGGTGACATCCACCACGCACAGCCCCGACTGCATCGACCCCCAGGCGAGCAACCCCGCGCCCGCCGCCTGAGCCGTGTTCAGTATTGCCAGGATCAGCACATACACGTAGAATGACAGCTTGGCTGTAAATAAAAAATTGTTTAACTACGTTGTTTTCCTACTTTTCAAGCGGTTTGGTTTGAGATCACCAATCCGCATTAGGCAAGCGTGGTGATTACGCCTAATCCTCCTCACTGTAATTGTAGTATCTTCTGTGATATGAAAGGCCTTTGCTCAGCAGTGCATCATTACAGGCTAATACAGGTACTACTAGTACTGAAAAAATGACAACCCCACTGAGATTCTTGTTAGTTCTTTTCGTAAACGTAACGTAAACTTAATTTTAAGCTGACGATTATAAATGACTAGCCGTGCCCCGTGGTGTGACCCGCGTTGTATCGGTTCCCGCGGGAATTTCGGGATAAAATGTATCCCATGTGTTATTCTGATGTTTAACCTATATTACTGTAAAATTTCTTCCAAATCCGTTCGGTAATATTTGCGTGAAAGAGCAACAAACATTCATCCATACATATACATATGTACATACATCTATCCTCACAAACTTTCGCATTTATAATATTAGTAGGATTATAGTAAGTAAAGTAGGTTCTTGTTTTTTAAACATATTTAGGCGTTAAATAAAAGAGTTCTTGTGCAATAAGTCCTAGGAGTCAGAAAAAACACGAGAAAAGTGGCGCTCATTCACTAGTCCACAATGTTATAATGTAATAAGTGTAATGTACCTACATACGTAAGGATTTAAGAAAGAGTTCAGACCGATCCAATTAGTAGCATGTTATTACAACTTTCAAATCACAACCGAAGTATTATTAGTGTGTTATTGTGACGAAGTATTGTTTTTCGTACAATCACTTTGTATTTACTAAAAACTCGAGTACGATATATGCTTTACTAGCTGCGCCCCGCGGTTTTACTCGCGTTGTGCCCCTTCCCGTGGGAATTTAAGAACCGCTCGACCGATTTTGTGCAAACTTCACATAAACCATCTACTAAATAGTCTGAACAAAACCTAAACATTTGGTTAGGATAGGTGAGCCCGTTATTGAGTTATAAAATTACAACGAAAACTGGCATTGATTTCTATATAATTATAGATATTACTTTAGAGTCTGCTTTTAAGTTTAATTCTGCATCTCTGCTCTCTGCTCATCACTCTGCTTGTTAGGTAAGATATTGCTTGCATGGTACAGTAAGGACTCTTTTAATCTAAGTGATTTATCAGCCGGCAACGCGGCTATCTTCTTTTGTTTTCCATACAAAACGCACGCAGCAGGATGACTAGAAACGAATCATTTAAAAGAGCCCTATCCCTGTGACATTAGTAGCTAGGATACTGTTAATGTCTCCCTCACTTAGTAGATTAAATTAGAGCCATAAATAGAATCCCAACAGTCGTCACTGTTTCAGAAACGTGATAATGAACGAAACAAGAATATAATTAAGCTTCCCAAGAAACCTTTAAACGTTCAGAACGTTTTAAATTTGCATTTACGTCACAATAACAGTTAAACGATATAAACGAATTTCTGTACCGTACTACCATAATGACCAGAGGACTTTCACTAACGAACAATAATCATTTTTCTTCAGTCATTTGAGTTATTCGTAATGCATTATGAGATACTAAATATACTACGATCGTTGAGTGACCACAAAACGTCTTGCGAAAGAACTTAGCTGATGGTGTGTAGCAATTTCCTTAATGGCGTATACGTTCTTTTTAGTTTAGTAGTTTGTTTGAGCGGCGATGCAATGCTAGTCCGAATTAACATCGTGATCGTAAGTTGTTAAGCAACGTTCAGATTGGACAGTAGTTAAATGGGAAATTATTCATTCCCGTAGGCATTTAAGTTAAGAATGAAAAGTAGTTAGACTGTTTATGCATACGAGTAGTAGAGCTCGATTTATCCAACCGTTTTGGTTTGATAGAGTAACGGACAATGTTCCTTTATAAAAATCATAGCCTGTAGTGTCCCAAAGCAGGGTTAAGGTGTCTTCGTTCCCTGAAGATATCAGTAAAATGAGTACGATTCGGCGTAATAACGACGCTTGCCTACTGTGGGTTGGTTGATCTCGAAAATCACATAATAATCTGTTCAGTACTTTTCGAGATGAGGATAATCATACAAATAGACAGACAGACTTGGTGACTTTTTTATACTATATAAAGATGTCGGTACCGTTCATGACCAACCCAACAAAGGCAAGGGTTATCTGAGTAATAAATTAAACGTTGAAATCCGTCAGTTGTTACTACAACATAAATAAAGGAAATACATAAAATGTGATAACAATACGACCGATGCCTTGTTTAATGAACAGAATTAAAACAAAGTCGATCGCATCTCTCATGACTATACTTCTTGCTTCATACGTCAATATTAATAGCCGCGCCTCGCGTTGCTACCCACGTTGTACCCGTTCCCGCGGGAATTTCGACATAAACTGTATCCCAAGTATTATTCTGATGTACTTATAAACTATTTTACTGCAAACTTTCATCCAAATCCGTTCAGCAGTTTTTGCGCACACTCAACTTTCGCATTTATAATATTAGTAGGATTATTTCTACTTGAAAGTTCAAACTTCACTTCATTTTCACTTTTCAGTGAACTACTTGTTTCTATCCGTAATAAACGGATCAGTTGCGTAGGTACATTTAAATCGATTCCAAAAAAACGGACAAGTCTTATTCATTTCATTACCCATTTTAAAGATTGCTTGTTTACTTAGACTGTTTTTAACGATATTGACTTTACAAACCTTTGTATTATAGAGTAAAAAATATCTTAAACAAAACTACATCACTACATAGTTTATAACAAAATCGCTTTCCGCTGTCTGTCCCTATGTATGCTTAAATCTTTAAAACTACGCAACGGATTTTCATGCAGTTTTTTTAAAATAGATAGAATGATTCATGTGAAAGGAAAGGTTTATGTGTATAAACATTCCCGAAATTCCCACAGGAATTGGCACAACGCGGGTAAAACCGCGGGGCGCTGCTAGTTTAAATAATAATACACTAAAGGACAAGGTAGTATTATGCAATTATTTCATTGCTGTACCAGTCCATTACAGACTTTTAAAAGCCAATTATAATTATTTTTAATGGTCATTTTATTTATATTGCTCACTTGTTCTTTTTAATACAGTTGTACTTTTATATCAATTATATAATATCTTCAAGCTATCGTGCTTTAAGTGGGTCAAATTGATACGGCATTTTTTGGCGGCAGTCTTATTTTTATTTGCGTTAGGAGGATGCGTCCCCCGAGGAATTAAAGGATAAATATCACCTCTCAGTTCATACTTCGAGCTACAATCTATTTATTTTAAAAGGGTTAAATCCCAAACTAATATTAGACGACTTTCCAACGAAAGACAATTTCTTTTATAGGGATAAATAGGTTTATTCCCTTGAAATATCTTAATACTATAATCCATAAAATACTTCAGCGCCCCGCGGTTTTACCCGCGTTGTGCCCCATCCCGTGGGAATTTCGGGAATTTTTATACATATAAACCTTCCTCTTGAATCACTCTATGTATTTACCGCGTCAAATTCCGTTTGCGTAGCTTTAAAGATCTAAGCATACATAGGGACAGACAGACAGCGGAAAGCGACTTTGTTTTATACTATGTAGTGATATATAATTTATCTACAGAAAGTTTTTCTTTTGTTAGAAAATTATCTTTATAACTTTGGTTTTGAATTATTTTAAGATGAAATTGATAGTATATACAGTGAATTTCATTTATTACGACCTTGGTTGTAGCGACCATTTGTCTATAGCGACGTTAAATCTCAGTCCCTTGAATTAAAGCATACTTTAGTATGTACAAACATATGGCTATAGCGACTTTGGATGTAACGTCGAGTTCGGGTGTAGCGACTGTTTTCATTGAATAGTTGGTAATAAATTCTTGGAAATCCCAAGCAGATGTTGCGACCGGAGTCGGCCGCCAAAGACACAAAAGAGCTTTCTTATCTTTTGTTTACATCCATACAGATGGTCAGCAATCTTTACTTTTTGTTTATAAATATTAGCTAGGTAATTAGGTAGGTAAGCGTGTAAAATTTGCGAGTTAAAATCATTCAGTTACAAATTGGTATTCAGAGTAGCAACTGTGTATAATAAACTTTTGAATAAGTATGGCTCCTAGACGCACGTTTACTGTTAAAGAAAAGGCGGAAATCATTTCAAAATTGAAAAATGGTGCAAACAATGCTGATTTGTGCAAAGATACAAAGTTTCGCATTCGCCTTTGGCTGTAACGACATCCGGATGTAACGACGAAATAACAGTGGTCCCTTCATCGTCGTTATATCCGAAATCCACTGTATATGCCCAGACCAGTTATACCACTTTCATTCACATAGGTTGGACCTTTTAGCCATTAGAGTGTAACAAAGTGACTTTCACATTTATATGGTTTATGTAATAATTATATACATATAACTGATGTATATTATATGTTTTATGTAATGGTCATTTACTCGAAATGTGCATTATTACCACATTTTACAAACTTTGTTTAATATTTCTTCGAGATCTTGAGATTCAACTAAGCCTTCCCTGTTATAGCTATCATGATAAAAAAGGTGGAGGACGTAACTCATATCTTGCTGGAATGTGGCCGGAACGCTGACCTGAGAGTGAGGTTGTTTGGAGGTCCAGCCCACCTCTATAATGGGCAAATCAACTGCTGGTTATCAGAGTGCCTCTCAGACAATGCTATTAAATTGTACAAATTCATAGCATTGTCTGGATAGGCCATAGGCAAGTAACCATGAGGCTGACATGACCAACCAGGGTGGTCGAAGCCTTGATAAAAATTAGAATAAAAAAAAAAAGATAAATAAGTATGAGCCTGTAATGTCCCACTGCTGGGAAAAGGCCTCTCATCTCACTGAAGATATAAGTACAGTGAGGAGGATTAGGCATAATCACCACTCTTGCCTAATGGTTTGTTGATCTCAAACCCAAGCTTACCCGGGAATTGAACCTGAGACCTCAGCATTAAATTAGATAGACTAGGTATTATTAGAATGATAACACCATATCAGTGTCATCAGGTCATCATTTATATGTAAAATAAGTAGCATGATCAAACTTCAGGGCAAAGCTGCTCAGGTCACTAAGAACATCCATAGAGGAAATAATCACTACGTTTTAAGAACATCATTGCAATACAGATTTGGCATAATAAATAAAAAACAACTTACTCGGCAACGCCAAATATTCCCTTAAAGGTATCCAAGGCAGCAACAAAATGAGGTAATATATCATCGCAAACACCAAGGAGGATGTAAACCAGAACATCATTCCTCCGTGACCAAAGAGATCATAGTCTCTAGAGTCGAGTGTAATGTGGAACATGTCGTCTGGCATCACTAGCTCCAAGGTGCCTTGGGTCACGGTGAAGGCAAGGGATATTAGTGATGTGGCAAGGAGAACATATCTGATACTACTTCGGCTGTCAAGGTGTCCTGGAAAAAAGGCTTGTATTAATTATGGGTGGTTTCATTTATTTGCTGAAGAGGGAGAATCTTGAGAATAAGGTTATAAGTTGGGGCTCAATGTATAAAAAATATTGTATTTTCTTGCATATACTGTAAACTAGCAGTGTGTCACTGTTTTATTCTCGTTGTAACCCTTCCCATGGGAATTTCTAGATGATTATAACCTTCCCGTGAATGTGTGGTTTTGAAAAAGAGTTATTAAGAGGTTGGTTTGGTTGGAGTTTCTGAGATGAGCTCATTCAAACAAACAAAACACAAAAAAATTAACTCTTCAGCTTTATTAGATACCTACTAGCCGCGCCCCGCGGGGTTACCCACGTTGTATCGGTTCCCGCGGGAGTTTCGGGATAAAATGTATCCCATGTTTTATTCTGATGTTTAACCTATATTACTGTAAAGTTTCATCCAAATCTGTTCAGTAGTTTTTGCGTGAAAGAGCAACAAACATACATCCATCCTTACAAACTTTCGCGTTTATAATATTAGTAGGATAGGAAAGTATGTAGGATGTGCTAAAGAAAATTAGGAATTTAAGAATTTTTGTCTATTAATAATAAGATAATTGAAAATCCCAACCCAACAGGCCAAAATTCTACAATTCCTAACATAGTACACGTGTACTGTTTACAAAATAACTTTAGTTTTGTTTTCAAACAAAGTTGTCTTATACTAAATTAATTGTTTTCATTTCAAGACCAGAGAGTGTAAACTATCTGTAATCAATTCATATTATCGGAGATAAATCACTAACATAACATACTAATACAATAATACTGGCAGCTCCATGCGGTTTTACCCACGTTATGACTGTTGCTGCGGGCATTATCAGATAAAAAAACCGGCCAAGTGCGAGTCGGACACACGCACGGAGGATTCCGTACTTTAAAAAAGCGGCCAAGTGCGAGTCGGACTCGCCCATGAAGGGTTCCGTAGCAGCGAGTAACATAATAAAGAAGTTCTTGAAATAAATGTTTTTTTATTTACATTTGAGTTATTGAATGAATAATCAGTATTTTTTTGCGGTTTACGATTTATGTCGTAAAAAAAAAACTACTAACTAGACCTCGTTCAAACCAATTTTCGGTGTTAGATTACATTGTTATGTACATCATATATTTTTTTTAGTTTTATCATTCTCTTATTTTAGAAGTTACAGGGGGGGGGGGACACACATTTTACCACTTTGGAAGAGTCTCTCGCGCAAACTATTCAGTTTAGAAAAAAATGATATTAGAAACCTCAATACCATTTTTGAAGACCTATCCATAGATACCCCACACGTATGGGTTTGATGAAAAAAAAAATATTTTTTTCATTTCTAAGTATGGGAGACCCCCCTAAAATTTTATTTTTTTTCTATTTTAGTGTGAAAATATTAATGCGGTTCACAGAATACATCTACACACTAAGTTTCAACAACATAGCTCTTATAGTTTCGGAGAAAAAAGGCTGTGACATACGGACAGACGGACGGACAGACAGACAGACAGACATGACGAATCTATAAGGGTTCCGTTTTTGCCATTTGGCTACGGAACCCTAAAAACGGCAAAAAAACATGTTTCTTGTATGGGAGGCCCCGTTGATTATTTGTTCTATTTTATTTTTAGTATTTGTTGTTATAGCTGCAATAGAAATACATCATCTGTGAACATTTCAACTGTACCCTTTGGGTACGGAACCCTAAAAAACAGCCAATAACATTGCCCTTCAATGCAACTATTCAATAATTGAATCGGACTGGTAGTTCTTGAGATTAGTGCATTTATAAAACAAAGAATCAAACTCTGCAGCTTTATCATATCAGTGATTAACAAGCAAGATTATGTTAGACTAACAACACCCCGCAGTTTAACCCGCATAGTACCTGTTCCTGTGGGAATTTCAGGATGAATAGTAGCCTAACCTTCCCGTTGAATGTGGTTATCTATTACAAAAAGAATTTCTCAAATATGACTAGGATTTACCGAGATTAGCACATTCAAACTCTGCAGCTTTATAATATTAGTATAGATTGATTGATGTTTGTTGGCACATCATGATTCGACTGAGTGCATTTGATTGGTATTCTGCATTATTAGTTTTTAAACATGAAATTTTAAATTAAATAAAAGAAAAAAACTTATAGCTGTAATTTCTGGCTTTTCCAATTGAATACAATACAAGCATTAGATGTTGAATGATTTAACTTTTCTTAGGATTTGTATGAAATTAGTGTTGGTACATATTATACATTTTTTACCGTAAGTTCATGACCTAAATGACTAAGATTTTTTCAGAACTAACAACTTAAGTATACTTGTATTCAAATCCAATTGGGAGCAACGGCCTGAATAAACAACTACAGAAACTAAATAAACTCAAGAAATCTTACCAAATGCAAGGCCAAATATGACAACACTCATTTCTGTTGCCAACAGAAAGAAACGGACGACCACCCACAAGACCTTGTCCACCAGCCCTCCAACGGGCATTGCAGCGTTCACAGTCATTGATACCGCGCATCGCACAAGGCTGACGATCACATTGCCCCATACCAGCGCGTAAAATGTCAGGAATATGGGACTACTCGTCGCACGTAACTTCAACTGTGCCTTATTAAACCTCACCACCAGAAACAACACAAACAAAGCACTCGGTATCAATATAATCAAATCCCAAATACGAACTCTGAAAATAAACAATACACATTGTAATGTACAATTAACTAAGCAATAAAGATAGTGAGTTAAGTGACCAACTAACCCTGAATTATTTATCTCGTAGTACAAAACATATTTACAAAATGTGTCCTCCTTCACTGGAGGGAAGTCTGAACCATTTGATCCGTACATCATGATATTCCAAGCTAATGTTTAGCCATTTAAAAGTATGTTACGACAGCCTTTGGTTTCACGATACAGAGTAGCATTACTCCAATAATCGAGTTACTGGAATATTGTGGGTCAGCGTTACGTCAACTGAGCCCAACCATTATAAACAGATTCACTTTGCTTCTGTTGTAGATACTCGCGCTTTCTAATTAAATTTGCAATGACGACACCACAAACGCAATACAATAAAAATTCAGCAAAATTATCTTGGTAACGCTTGACAGTTGTCAGTTGTTGACTCTTCCGGAAAATATTCAATTGACGTTATTTATTGATAGATTGACAGTGACTTTCGGCAGTTAACATTTTAATGCGAATGTCAAAATTATTAATAAACTAACACTAACATTTACCGCTATTGTCAAATTTGTCAAATTAAGCGTCAATCCTATCAGTGTCACTGTCAACTAAAAGTTAAATATGAAAAATCTTTAAAAAAAAAGTTAGTTTTATTCGGTTCGGACGGTCCTAATTGAAATTAAATTCAATAAATTAAATTGCCCTGTTTTTTTCAAAGCATTTCTTCAAGAATACAGCCCTATGTAATAATTTCCGAGTTCATTTTAATGAAAAACAGAAATCAAGTTACGTAATAATAAAAAACATGGCATCTTATAGTTGCCGGTTTATTTTTAATAGATTTGTCAGGCATGGGTTTAGATTAAGACATGTACCAATAAGACAAGTATTACAAGGTGTACCCAAACACAATGCGACTGTGCCATGTATGCTTGGCTTCTCCATATTTTCTTGGTTAGAATTTGATGATAAGAAGATGTCACCAGAAGATGAACTTATCCATACCATAAAACATTCTATACTTTTCATTCAGAGAGGAGACCATGTGAAAGCTGAACAACTACTACACATAGCGCTTCGACAAGCGCAACAGCTGAGCAATGAACTGGCTGTCACTTATATTTATGATGTGATGGCAAACTTGGCCATTGAACGAAATCAACTAGATAAAGCCAAAGATCTATTTGTCGCTGTTGCTCAAAGAGTAATAGCAGCTGGGGCAGTTGATAGCGACCCTAGAGTCGTACATATAAGTGCCAAATTAGCCAGAATAAGTCATTTGAAGAAGGAATATGAAACGGCACAAATTGGATATGATTGGTGTCTAGAAAAATTAAATTCATTAATCACAAATGATCCTACTGGAAATAATCTCAAAGTGATGGCTTTAACTGAAGATTGGTATGGAAGACTGTACCTTGACAATAACCAGCATGAGAAGGCATTGCCACTGATGGTCAGTGCTTTGAATCGCATGAAGCAAGTTGATAATGTTGACGGAGAACATATTGTTTATCAATTGAATGATATTGGAACAGTTTGTGACCACATCGGTGAATCAGATCTGAGCATATCATATTTCCAAGAAGCTATTGATTTAGGTAACAGCCTGAAGATGGAGGACCTAGGAACCATGTATGTCAATCTCGGCAGAGCTTACATAAAAAAACAGATGATTGAAGAAGCCCGGAAAAGCTGTGGTAGAGGCTACAAATTGGGAGTACTAGCCAAAAACGATGATGTGAAAAAGGAAGCCACATTATGCTTACAACAAATAAAAAATTTATGATAGATAGATAGGCTTTTATTTTCAAGTAAATTTTGAGTTACAAAAAAAAAGGTTTCACCCTGTTTTTACATGAAACTATACTTAAAATTAAATGCACTGGTAGAAATAAAATAAAAGAAAAATGTTATGTAATCTTAGTTCTAAGTTTGAGTGTTAGTGTTATTGAACACTTTCTTTTGAGACACTGAATGGTTCAGCAACTACTTCTCCGTGCGACTCTTTAATAACCACATCCTTGACGGGGCGGTCATTCGCAGCAGTCACGGTGCTCTCTACTTTTCTTACAATGTCCTGTAAAAGATAATGTCGATTAAGACTATGTCTCCATTCATTACTATAACATGTAAGATCTTTCATTCGAAATTTAATTCATAAGATAAAATTTTATTTACAAAAAATATTTAAGAAACTTGAAAATGTGCATTCAATAAAAAGTCCTATGTTTGAGCCTAGTTTTCAAACAGAAAACATCAACTTTTATTGTTTCAATTTACGTAATATTTGGCAACAATGGTAAATGAATGTATTGTATACTGAAAGGAAGGCAACTTTGAAGCAAACACAATAAGCATTCCAAGCGGAAGGATTCCTAAAGTAACCTTGCAACTTTATCTATTTCATTGAGATTATCCATCTACCTTGCATTATACAACTTTATTATCTGGTACCTATGCAATACATATTTTATGTGATACCAATGTCTTTTATCTTTATTAATTTTATTTTATATATATAATTGTATCGAAAGTGATCTTATCTTAGAAACAGTACTGTTACAGAAATTCAGTTATTTGACGGAACTTAACTGTAAGTCAATAGTTTTTATTCCACAATTTATTTTAAAATCCCTGTGGGTTTGAAATTTTTCATATTTTAAAAAATGTACCCACTCCCTCACAAAAATAACCGGTAATTTAAATTTTTAGTCCATGTCGAAGGTCTTAAGACAGTTTAAAACCTTCGCCAGGGTAGATACAATATGTAGGGTAATAGACAATACAATCTATACTAATATTATAAAGCTGAAGAGTTTGTTTTGTTTGTTTGTTTGTTTAAACGCGCTAATCTCAGAAACTACTGAACCGATTTGAATAATTCTTTCACTGTTAGATAGTCTATTTATCGAGGAAGGCTATAGGCTACATTTTATCCCGAAATTCCCATGGGAACGGGCACAACGCGGGTAAAACCGCGGGGCGCTGCTAGTATCATAAAATAAATAAAATTACGTTTCATGTAGGGTATCATGTAGGGTAATAGACAATACAATATCATGTATTGTCTATTCCACCTCTTTATTTGAACTCACCATGCCTTCCAAGACCTTTCCGAAGACTACGTGTCTGCCGTCGAGCCAGTTAGTCTTGGTGGTGGTGATGAAGAACTGAGAACCGTTGGTGTCCTTGCCAGCGTTGGCCATGGACAGCCAGCCAGCGCCATAGTGGCGCAGCTTGAAGTTCTCATCTTCGAAGCGCTCGCCATAGATGCTGCGGCCTGGAAAGATTATTTTTATTTAGAATAAGCAGAGACGATGGAAAAAACAGGGAAGAAGCTATTGTCAACAATGGGCTATTTGAATAATCATTTTTTCATTGGATAGTGACATACAAGACGAAGGTACTTTTACGTCACGAAATTCAGACACGATCGGGTAAAACTTCCCAACGCGGGTAAAACCTCGGGGTGCTAGTCATAATATAATAATAGTCACAACAGACAGGAGTCTTTTATACACTCTTTTTTTATACACTCTTTATTGTATAAGCCTTTTTATCTGGATTATAATTTTTGCAGAAGGCCATTATTTTATTACCAAGGGTATACCGCACATGCGTAATCTAACCAGGGTTTGTAAGGTTCAAAAACCGTAATAATTTCCCTAAATTCTTATTCATAATTTTAAAGAATAAGCGTTAAAGTAATCACTGTTCTCCCCCTCTGGTCTCTTGTAAAATCTAGGTACCTACCCAATCATAAGTACGTTATACGTTAATATTCTAACTAAACTTAAGTAAGATTATAAAAGGTCAAGTTCAAGGGAATATTTTTTTCAATTATTCCATTATATAATATGCCTAATAGGCACCTACATTTTGTTTATCTGTAACAACTACAGGGTATGTTATGCGATTGAGACTTACACAATGAAATGAGATTTACACCATATAATGCACAATGGTACATGCTTTATAAACATACTATAATTTTATTATTAGATACGCAACCACTATAGTTAGTAAGTACTTTTTCTTTCTTCAAAAACATAACAGTAAAGACCGGTTTCAAAAATAGTGTTTTGCCTACACGACCTCTGTACCTCTGTGCAAAACTATTTTAATCTTAAATTTAACTCAAATACTTATAACATTTAAGAGAAATAACCTTCTATAAGTAATAAAGAGAATTGATTTCAAAAATCTTTGTATGGGCTAATTAAGATCTATACTAATATTATAAAGCTGAAGAGTTTGTTTTGTTTGTTTGTTTGTTTGTTTAAACGCGCTAATCTCAGAAACTACTGAACCGATTTGAATAATTTTTTCACTGTTAGATAGTCTATTTATCGAGGAAGGCTATAGGCTACATTTTATCCCGAAATTCCCACGGGAACGGGCACAACGCGGGTAAAACCGCGGGGCGCTGCTAGTCCTAGATAAACTAGTGTCCAGCTACTATACTATCTCAGCTAATCCTAAACTTACTTACAATCTTTTTACCTACGTAATTTGTAATTGTAACTCTCTTGGCGTAGATTGACCAAGCGATGTCAGTACATTGGGATTTTTAAGCAACATGCAGCTCACCCCCTACGAGGATGGATGGCCGATAGTGGCATTTCTATCTGAGCTACCGTGCTTCGGAGGGCACGTAAAGCAGTCGGTCCCGATTGTTTAAAGCGTTAGACCATGTCGGAGGCCTTTAGGCGGTCTAAAAACTCCGACAGGATTGGCAACTAGCCTATTTAAAATGAATGAATGACCTTCGTAATCTATAGCTCGTCTTTTATTTGCCTTTGATTATACTGCAGTATAAAATATGATGAATTTATAAAAGAAACCAGGCGTCAATGTCCTAATTACCAAAAGCCGGACGTAAACGTATACTTACATTATAATATTGCAATAACATGTGTTTGTTATATTAATCAGTGGGCGATCGTTAATGTATTTATACCGAGTCTAGTTTAAAGTTATGGTATAAAAATCCTGCTTGACTACACTGTGTGGTCAGTGACATCATTGTAAGAGGTCACGAACCTGCTAGTTGGCTGTAATAACATCCAATCTTTTTAACGCTGGACGTAAACACCTCCAAATCTATATTATGTATTTATAATCCTTAATGTACTCGTTAATCAGAGAAGGAAAAGGTACCTTTTTTGTAAATGTTACCTTTATTTATAAATGCACAATCATTAGACCAATCTGTTTTCTTAATATTCCGTACTAAATGTAAAACGTCGAACAGTTCCCCAGGCTTCGGTAAATATATTATTAGTCATAAACCATCCTCTTGAAATTCTCTGTGTTTTTATGAAAATCGAATGAAAAATTGTTCAGTAGTTTGAGTTAAGCGCGGATAAACAGACACGTCATATTATTATGCGGTGGGGGACTAAATTTTAGGCTATGCAAAGAAGATGATTTGTTGTATGATAGCGAAGTAATATCAATAATGTTATGTGTGTGATATTTACCTCCAGTACCATCACCCTTGGTGAAGTCTCCACCCTGGATCATGAAGTTAGGAATGACTCTGTGGAACTTGCTGCCCTTGTAACCTTCACCTTCTTGCATGTTGGACAATTGGTAGAAGTTCTCTACTGTCTTTGGCACAGTCTTTCCGAACAGACCAATCACAACATCTCCCAGTACTTGATCGCCAATGGCGATTTTAAATGTTACCTGTTGAAACAAAAATGGTTTTGGTATTACTGGATTGAAGTATTGAGTCCCGAATCACGACTCCAGTTTCAAATCCATACTAATATATGTACCTACTGTACTATAAAAGCTGAAAAGTTTGTTTTGCTCTAATCTCTCGAATTCAAATAATTAGATTTATTTATTGGATCGCTACACTCTAAATACTTCTAAGAGGAAATTAGATCCTGTCCCCAAAATTACCACAGCCTAAAAAACCAATAGATATAATTTTAAAACTAGAACCTAGAACTTGATTTGTCTACAATTTAATCATATTAAACTTGCACAAAGTTATTATTGAATTACATTTTAAAAATTTAAGAAATAATAAAAGGACCATGACAAATTCGTATGGAGATGTTATTAAAGTTATTGATTTAATCGATTATGAAATATATTATAATAAATAAATGAGAAAGTAAGGACGTAATCAAACCATATAGGATTGTTACCTACCTAAAATTTTCTCAACTTTTGTGCGCTGATACTATATCATAAAGTCTAAATAATATCTATTTTAGAAAATTGGATGGCATGTGTTAATGCTTGGTTTGCATGCTTCTATATAAATGTATGGGTTCCATACATTTATCACAAATGTTTGGCAGTTGAAATGTGGCGGAACAATCACCGTGAAACAAATGTTTGTTTTGTATGCTCGCGAGCTTAATAGTATAAAGTATACTATATTAGTCATGCATGTCACACTTTATTATCCATATTTATCCTCAACATTATAATGCAAATAAGATGCGGTAAATAAATGAAAAATCAATATTATTATGCAACATAATAGTTTGATAACATTTTTAATTCACTTTTTTGTTTCATTATTGTGAGGATACTCCTAACAACTTTTAAGCTGCCTTTTGCATAGATACTTAGCTGATATATTATGAGCTTTTTATAACAAAGGTTTTAACACATTTAAATTAAAAAAATATATACAATTAACAAAATAAAAGAAAATACAAGTCAAGATCAGAGTTATTTTTACAAACGAATTTTCAAAATTATTCCCTGTCCAAATATGTAGGTCATAGATCATGTTATTGTATTGTAATACAGTAGATATTTTATTACTTAACAATAGCCCACCTAAAAGGAGATGATTGACGATCAATTGTAGCACTTTACTATTGTGCTTCATTGAATGATTCATATCATACACATAAAAGGCCCTGGCATTATATACTTCTGTAATTTACAGCTAAAAGTACTAAAGAAATAAGATGTATGTACTTAGGTATGTGTATTTTAGGAGCATACTTAAAAAACAGAAAATCTGTAACAAGATTTGTATGCAAATATGTTTTCAATCAAAAAGCAATTTGTTCCAAATGAAATCATAAAAAAAGAACCATAAAAATGCTATAAAAATCCAACTAATGAGAAATTAGAAGTTATCTGATAACAAAAGAAATTAATAGCGTTAGGCAGTGTTGCCACCATAGACTTTATAAAGTGCTAGTTATGAGTCAAATGTCGCCAGATTTCATGGATTTAAAAAAACTCTAAAATATTGTATCTATTAAAATTTCAAATGAAAGAAAACCAAATTTAAACTAAAAATAAACAAATGTAGGATGTTTAAAAATACGCTTGTTTCATGTTTGTGAAACTAGTGGCGAACAATTTGAATCCTCCTATCATTACTGTTTGTTGTAAACAAGTAAATTACGAAATCTAATCGGGTTTCCTGCCGTTTATTTAAAATAAGCAGTTAACCATTAATTACATATATCTGGCAATATTATGCATAGTAGGAAAATTAAATACTTGTAGGAATAAATAAACAGCAAGGTGTTTTTTAATGACAACTATTGCATAAATATCAGCATCAGATCATGAAGATCTGTCATCTGACTGATCTTTACTTAGGGCCAGTCCCCAGTTACATGGAACATGGAAAAAAATAGTTGTACTTGGCAATCAATCTTATTTATTACTAGCACTGCCCCGCGGTTTAACCCAGTGGGTTTGGGTTGAAAAATAACCACAAACTTTTCTGTGTGTTAGTAAATCACATGGATGTTGAGTAGTATTTGATACAGACACCTTTTGAGGAATTTGTTTGATAATATGTATAGAACATTTTTTAAGGGGAATTTCTTAACAATTTCATTTTGAAAAATACTGGTAAAAACTTTTGATGAAAAATACTACCCTAGCCTAGCCTCAAAAAGGACCAGTTCTAAGGAAAAAACTACCAAGGTGGCAACACTATCGTCAGCAAAGGTCACCGACCGTTTGAGATCATTGAGCTTTTTTTATTTGAACTTTGGCAAGAGAACTTTTTCATTAAGCCACGATTTAAGCGAGAAGAGGTTATTTTATATATTTAATTAAATAAATATCAAATTATTCATAAATTACGTACCTTGTGGGTAACCTTAGGTCCCTTTGGAGCATCATCAGACCTGGCTAAGGATAAAACGAGGAGAAGGCTAAGAGCCGTGGCCAAAGCACCCATGATTAAAAAAAGTTTTGTTCTTTTTCTTAAAATTTTTACAACTTTAACAATTAGGTGAATATACACAACTATTAATTGTTGAGGTAATACTTAATTTGTGACTGTATTTATGACTTAAAAGTTCTAGGGCCCGGGGCTGCCTTCTCAAATCCGGTCGCCAACAAAAGTGCCACACAAAGATGATGTCTATTTCAATGAAAAATATTATTTCTCTCGGCCAATCACAAAAAATTTAGTGGCAACTGTGTTTCAAATCAACCAATCAACATTTTACTTGTCATCATTTAAGGAGTCTTGTTTGAAGCTGTCATCAGTCACAACACAAAGTGACATTTATGACGTTTGTGACCATGTGACAGACTTACTCATTTACTAATCAGTTGTGATCGAATATGTACGATTACGATTATTACGATTATGTATACCACAGACCATGAGACAAATATGATGTATACTATTCGATTACGATTATGTATACGTTTTCGATTACAATTATGTATACTATTCGACCATGTAACATAATTATGCCATGTAATCGTAAATTATTTAATTTCGCAGAAACAATAATCTCAAATGAATCGTGGTATTCATGCGGTACTAAGTATGATGCACGAGTTTTGTGTAGAATCGTCGCTGATAAAGAACGTAGTTTAATTTCAGAACTATTCAGTTTAATAATAGTAATATTCCCGAGCTGCGAGCACGTAGGTACTGAGAGGTCAATGCTTGATAGAAATGGATGTAAAGATAAAGTCAATTTTTTTTATTAAAATTATGAAAAACATTATTACATATCTTTAGCACATTTCGTTTCCTAATTCAAAATACCTATCTTCTTTAAAACTAACATCTATAACATTAGCTTACATTCAAGAACTTTAAACAAAAAATAACTTATTTTAAGTAAATGTAACTTAACTTATATTTTTTACTTTTGTACTTTCTGGAAAATAACTTAATAATTAATTTTACTTTAGTAGAACTTAACTTTTTATTCAGACAGCAGGCCAATCCTCCAGTTATGTATTCATCTGCATACCTACTTAATACTAACTAACATCTAACATTAGCTTACATTCAAAAACTTTAAACAAAAAATAACTTAATTTAAATGCAACGTTACTTATATTCTACTCAAGTACTTAACTGAAAAATAACTTAATAATTAGTTTTGTTTTATAACTAATAGCGATAGAACTAAACTTTTTTATTCAGTCAGCAGACCAATCCTCCAGTTAGGTATACCTCTGTAAAATAAGAATAGTTGTTTTGTTATGGACGATCCATTAATAGGTACCCTGTTTCATACCTGTCTCTCCCCAAACTTCTAAATGAATATAAGATTAAGGTCGCTTCAAACGATGATACTTACAACTTAGGCGACTCTTGGGTAGAAAAGTGAGAGTTAATATAAACAGCTTCATCTTCGAGATAAGTTCTATATACGGACTGTTTAGTTGGTCGCATATAACTGTCTTTTTCTCGAGCGCAATTTTTAATTATTTTTTTCGGACATCTTTTATTTGATCTTTGATAACTTTTATCGTCCTGTTTTATGTTTTCGGAGCTGCTCGCGTTAGAAGTTTGAGGTGTTGATTCGTTGCTACTGCAATAGTTTTATTTATAGTTAATTGCTTATTATGAAAGTCTATTTGAAAAAAATCTTGAATAGTGATGGTAAATAAGATTAGTTTAGGTACTTACTCAAAGGATACATTCGATTGGTTGCTTATCCTGTGGTTTAAAGTTACCTAGAAATTTAAAATAATTATTAACAATCTATATGTACATACCTACCTAATATGGGTAATAATATAAATGTATACTTAATATCACTCCTAAACGTAATAGGTATTTGGATATAAAATTGCTAAAGCAGAACCGGTATAATTTTAAGTGTGAAATCAGAAGATTTAATCATAATAAAATATAAAAGATTAACCTTCAAGAAATTCTGTGACCGGCAAATGATAAACTGATACGATAAAACACACTGTACCTTTTTATTATTTTGTAAAATGCTTCGTTTATTTTTCCATTTGTCAATTGCCCTTTGTTGTTGTTCTTTTAAAAATGCATACCTCGAGTACCATTTTATATGAGTTTTTATATCCTCCTCTGTGACTTCTAAAACAAGTTATTTTACTGATTATAAAATAACAATATTTTAATTCATTATTAATATTTAAAGTGTTCTTTAAAAATTTGAATGTTGGCTGATCTTTATTGAAACAAATGAATTGATTCATTAGAATTAATTAATTGCAATAGATGCCTATTAAGTTTATTATTTTATGCTATAACAAGTGCAATAAGGTTTAGTTTCATAAATTGACAAACCGTGTAATCTAGTTATCAATTCTTCAATAAAAGTATCGAACATATCCATTTGGGTTTCGTCTTCATACTCAGGAATATAATTTATCCCGAAGTATTTTTGCCAGAATCTTACAAAAATATTATGGTTGTATTCGTTCCATCCTCCATATCGATTTGGACTATTTTTTATAAAATCTTGAAATTGTTGAACCTCCTGCCAAGATTATGAAAAATACATTTGTTTAAATATCTTCTTATCTTATAGGTATATAAAATTCTCGTGTCACAGTGTTCGTTCGCGTACTCCTCCGAAACGGCTTGACCGATTCTCATGAAATTTTGTGAGCATATTGAGTAGGTCTGAGAATCGGCCAACATCTATTTTTCATCCCGAAATTCCCGCGGGAACGGGTACAACGCGGGTGAAACCGCGGGGCGCAGCTAGTTTAAATATAAATTGGAACCGGATATACTCAAACAGATGTCTAGTACTAATAAAATAATCGAATAACCGGATGTGGATGACCGGAAGTTGAACGGAAAATACGAAAATGGACGATAATTCATAATACAAATTAATTCTCACCGTGCATTTAAACGGAGATGTCATTAACAACCTTACAGGACTTGGCACAATATCTTTATATTTAGCAGAAGAAACTTTTGGATGGTTTTTAATTTTTACTTTCAGAGTTGTTGAGTCGTTTATCTGAAAAACGGATCAATTGATTAATCATTCATTATTTAATAAATTGATTAATTGTTTGTATCATTGACATGTTTACCGCAGTGTTTACCTGTTTATTAAGATCCATTTCAGAATTTCTCAAATAGTTTAATTCTGAATGTAAATATGATTTTAATGATTTTATGTGTGTATCCAAATCGAATACTTTGCGTTTCATATCATCTAAATCTGTCAAAGTTGAATAATTTTGTTAGGGTTGCGCTATCGATATATATATGAAAATTAAATAATTTGATTGATATAAACTTTACCCAAATCGGCGAGAAGCTCTTTGGAATTTGTGTGAATTTTCACTTCATCAAATAAATTTTTAATCAAAACAAATCTATCCTTCATTTTTGTCTCAAATGATTCATAATCGTCGTAATTTGTTTCAAACTCCAAAGAATGTTTTTCTTCAACTTGTACCTTGTCGGACTTTTTCAACTGCTGTAATAATATTTTTTCTTGAATTTTTAATCGACGTATTTTAGACTGTTTATCAGTGTCACTTGTAGTTTTATTACTTCTACTATTATTTAGATCCATTGTTTAAAGGCGAAAGTGAATATTATTGATCAAACTTTCAAACAAAAGCTTCCGCCGCCTGCCGCCCTGTTTTCATTCATACTTCAATGTTGCGTTGCGTTTGTTTGTATACTTTGCTACTCGTACTCGATACAACAGAGGTCCCGACTAGATTTCAATAACCTGTGGTATCAATTTGACATTGACGATGCAATACTTGACATTGACAAACGTCAGAAGAGTTTTTAGGTGGTACGGTTTCGGTTCGGATTTGTGGATTAAGGATTTTGGATTGGAAACCCTCAAAATAAAGCATACTTTTTAGTAGTGGAATGGACTGAATTTATATTAAATGCAAATATATAACTACTAAAAAATGTTTACCCGATCCCGAATTTTCCTTACCAAAGCGCTTCCTTTGAAAGTGAGTAAATATGGTGAAAGAGTTTGAATATTTTTGTGTTCGATATAACCTATGAATTCCTATATTTTCAGAATTTGTTTGTTCCTGAACCAAAAAACAATGCCCGGTTTCTCTATAGTATCACAGCAGCGAGATACCGCTCGACTACTCCCCTAAATACTATTATAATGTTTGTTCCCCAGCAAGAGGTTAGCCAATATATTTATATAATAAATTAAATACGTATTGTGTCAGTATTGAACTTAGTTTTTATGCCGCTTAGGTAATATATAGTTGTTGAAAAAAATAAACATTAGTCCATGGTCTTATGATTTGTATTTAACAAGAGGGAAATGAAATGAACTGAGTACAAGGTATCTGATCTGATGAAAATTGTGCATTATGCTCTAATATCAATCAACAGATATCAATGGCAAAATATTTAAAAATTTCTTCAGAATATCAGTAATTGTAGTAATACCAGCACACTATAATTTACCTGCATTTTATACATTCCTATTGGAATTTCATAGCTTTTAAATTATTTTAATATTGGTTGAATCATAAAAAACATACAAATTTGTCTTTTTAACTTTATTATATTAGTAGTAAGTTTGTTAACATTTATACGATTTCACAGGCATGGGTAGTGGAGCGCATGGGCAAGTTTCACAGGATTCTAGAGCCTGGATTGAATTTACTCTGGCCGGTCGTAGACAAAATTAAATATGTGCAGAGTTTGAAGGAAATCGCCATTGATGTACCAAAGCAGAGCGCTATCACTTCCGACAATGTTACATTGAGTATAGATGGTGTGCTGTACTTGAGGATTGTGGATCCTTATTTAGGTATTTTATTAATTTATTTATATTAAGTTTCCTTCTCATTGTACTCATAATCTTCAGTGAGAGTAGAGGCCATTGCCAACTGTGGAACAACACAGTAAGTATGTTCAAGTAGATTAAAATAATTAAGTTAATAGCCAACCATCTAGGCTGATACTTATATAAAACTTAGGTTGGTACAAACCTAATCTATGTATCTACACTAATAATGATGAAATAGGATGAAAATTAAAGCTCCTTGATTCTGCTATGGAATCTGACAATTTATACCATCTAATATCTATTGCGTAGACATAATCATATTGTGATTGTATACTAATTTATCTAATTGTATGTGTAGATTAAAAAACAAAATTTGTTCTAATTAAAACCCTATATAATGCAAAGCCCTTATGAGTTAGTAAAACTCTTATCAAAGCCTACAAAATGAAACATTATACCTTACACATTTACTTACTGATTATCTTTGGATTTCAGCATCATATGGTGTAGAAGACCCTGAATTCGCCATAACCCAGCTAGCGCAAACCACTATGCGTTCTGAACTAGGTCAGATTTCACTAGACAAAGTTTTCAGAGAGAGGGAATCTTTGAATGTGTCTATAGTCCATGCTATCAATAAGGCCAGCGAGGCGTGGGGGATCACTTGTCTTCGATATGAGATCCGTAAGTACTGTTGTAAACTTTATTTAACCAAGAATATTGGTTCTCTACTCAAAAATATATAGGGTTTGAGACTGAAGAAAATGATTTGATATAAATTTTCCATCTATGATGCATTTCCAATGTAGCGGAGCTCAATCAACACATTGTCAAAAAAATTCGTAATGCATTGCGATTGGTTGAGTTCAGAGACAGCTCTGCTCTTCAATGGACACATAGGAGAATTGCCAAGATTGGGGAGAATGCAACCTCTTATCGAAATTCTTTCGTTTCTGTAACCATATCATAACAATTAATATTTACTCGCAAATTCCCAGGTGACATAAAACTCCCAAATCGTATACATGAAGCTATGCAAATGCAAGTGGAAGCAGAGCGGAGGAAACGGGCTGCCATCTTGGAGTCTGAGGGAGTGAGGGCGGCTGACATCAATGTAGCAGAGGGCAAAAGACAGTCTAGGATATTGGCTTCTGGTGGGTATCGATACATTTAAATAAGTATTTGATTTACTAATTTAATTTCTTGTTCTCATTTTATAAATAAAAATTTAATAAATTATTTCAACTGGCTCAATGTATACACACTCAGTCTAGTTAGCTTATAATTTTTTATCTTGTATCCTGAAAATCTAGTCTGTATTTATGTAAATAACCAACATAATATCAATAACATTTTATTAATTCAGTGGAAAAGCCTGCATCAATTACCCCGAAAACGACAACTTTTTAAAGTTTGATAATTATTATCTATTCAGCAATTAATATTGTACATACAATCAGTGAATAATGGATATTGCAGCCATCTCATGGTTTTTTTTTTTTTTTTTACTGGACAAAGTCACTCACGGTTAATTAGACCCAAACTAAGCTCTAAGCTTGTAATATGGAATCTAACTAACTGATACTACATATAATACACAAATACTTTATCTTATATATAAAATTCTCGTGTCACAGTGTTCGTTCGCGTACTCCTCCGAAACGGCTTGACCGATTCTCATGAAATTTTGTGAGCATATTGAGTAGGTCTGAGAATCGGCCAACATCTATTTTTCATCCCGAAATTCCCGCGGGAACGGGTACAAAGCGGGTGAAACCGCGGGGCGCAGCTAGAAAGAATATATAATTTTATCAACCTATATGTAACCCTTTCAAATAATGATATGTATTCTCATAATTCCAGAGGCTGAGAAACAAGAGCAGATCAACAAAGCGTCGGGAGAGGCGCAGGCGATGCTCGCGGTGGCCGAGGCGCGTGCCACTGGCCTCAAGTTCATAGCGCAGGCGCTGGCTGAGAAAGTACGTTACTTGCCTTTCCCGTATCTTTAATATCACTGTTTTCACAGTTGATCATTACTGTTGTAACCCAATGCTCTAGTGGAATGTGCACTCGCGTGTCAAAACTGAGGTCCTGAGTTCAATTCCCGGGTCGAAGCAATTTACTTTTCAAACGTAGGTTTGAACACTAAGTTGTTAACTTTACTGTTGCTTTGGGCCAGTCAGTCATTTCCCAATGTTAAAATAACGTACACACTGGTGGTATCTACAACTTTAAGAGTACATACAGGTCCAACTTTACTTGTATTTGGTTTACCTCACTCTCTTTTTACTGTACAGGACAGCAAGCACGCCGCTTCTCTGACGCTCGCCGAACAGTACGTGTCTGCGTTCAATAAGCTAGCGCGAACTAACAACACTCTCATTCTGCCCGCGAACGCTGGAGATGTCTCCAACTTAGTAGCTCAAGTAAGTGAAGTATCTTTTTACCGAATGGTTTTTTAAAACTGCTTTACTAAAACCGATTTGATGGAGCTGTTAGGTTTTCTTTACTTATTCTACCCGAATATAAATAAATAACTTTCCATGCATTTATATCTATACTAATATTATAAAGCTGAAGAGTTTGTTTTGTTTGTTTGTTTGTTTGTTTGTTTGTTTGTTTAAACGCGCTAATCTCAGAAACTACTGAACCGATTTGAATAATTCTTTCACTGTTAGATAGTCTATTTATCGAGGAAGGCTATAGGCTACATTTTATCCCGGATTTCCTACGGGAACGGGCTCAACGCGGGTAAAACCGCGGGGCGCTGCTAGTATTCTTATAAAGTACTAGCGGCGCCCCGCGGTTTTACCCGCGCTGTGCCCGTTCCCGTGGGAATTTCGGGATAAAAAAATAGCCTATAACCTTCCCGTTGAATGTAGTTATCCATTACAAAAAGAATTATTCAAATCGGTTCAGTAGTTTCTGAGATTAGCGCGTTTAAACAAACAAACAAACAAACAAACAAACAAAACAAACTCTTCAGCTTTATAATATTAGTATAGATATATGTAGTAGTACCAGTGAGTTGAATTTCTTAATACAAACTTACGAGATTACTTTGGGTCTAATTAACCATGTGTGAATTTGTCCGGGTATTTATATTATACATTCCTTGCCTCTAACTAACCTAATTCCAACAACCATTTAGCTTCATAATTGAATGTGAAAAATGGTATTTCACTCTAAAGTTTTAAATAAATCAGACATAGTTTGATACTGCCCACTTTGATATTACGTTTTGCCGACTGCTAATAAATATTGTATGTATTATTTTTCAGGCCATGTCAATATATTCAACAGTAACCGCACACAATAATCAAGCACACTCAAATAGTCAGACTGAAATCCCAGAAGTACTAAACGCAGATAACATTATCAAGATTAACACACTCAATGAAAAGAGCACCACTCTAGCTGGCCAAGCAATACCCAACGAAGACAGCCTAGCTGAATACTTCTCAGACGATGAAGAGAGAGAGAAAGCACTCAAAAAACAGAAAGAGAAAAAAGAACAATTAAGCAAGATAGAAAGAGACACATAATTAATTGTTCAGTAGTATGTTGTTAAAATAAATTTATTTAAGAGCAGATGTTGATTTTTTGTTCAATGAAAGAGTAAAAGTGTGTTTGATGCATTTATTCTTATTAATTAAAGTACAAAGTTATAAATATAGAATTTTGGTGTTGTACTTATTTTGGAATGTTGCTCAATAACAGTCTGTTTGGTTAGTCGATTTTAAAGTTATTTTTAATAAATGGTTAAATAAATATCTCATTTTTGATCTTAATCTCGACTAAGTAGTATAAATATTGTTTTTTTAATGTAGAGTACTTAATAATGAAAAACTTGTCCAATCACAGCATGGTGTGTAAAATACTATAATCTGAATCGTGTTTCTTGTCGATGGTAATTACACAATTTTATATCTCTCAAAACTTAGTAGAAATACGTACAGGTCAGTGAGAAATACACAATATTAATAAAAACTGCCAAAAACCAATAACTAATAAATAAATTGTTTTTAAAATATTTTAACTTATTATCATAATTCTTATATTTTATCACATCAATCCATCCATGCATCATCTTAATAATTAGTATATCATAAATTCAGATTTTTTAAATAAACGTAAGCTGCTAAAAGGGAGATGGAAAGTGTCCATAACTTCAATAAAAATATACAATTTCACAAAATTAATATATTTGAAAAATATTTAATGCATATGAGAGGTTTTGTAGACGTAAAGGTCATGCAATAAATGAGATGAAGCATTCGTTCGACTCTGATAAGTCTTTAAGTTTGAGAAAATAAGGTTGAATTTAAGTTTAAAATTGACACTTCGTTTCAACTCCGATATTAAAAATTAACCCCTGAAAGTTAGTTTGGAATGGTATAAAAAGGAACTAAGATTACCCTAATTCACAATATGAATTCTGCATTTGATACATTGTTTAAAAATTGGCACTTATAAAATTGACTAAAGGGAAATTCGATTAAATATTTCGCCTGCCAATTAAATTGCATGCAGATTAATTTACGTAACATAATATAAATAGTTTTTCAACAATCAATAATATAAGTCTTTAATTCAAGACGAAAATAAACCCAATATACTTATATACTAATCTTAACCTTAACTCCTGTATAATAAAGTACAAAATTGCTTCCTCAAACAATTTGTGAATAAGACTTATTAATTTATTGCCATATATTATATTATAGGAAATACCGTAGCAATATCAACCTTGTTTAAATTGAGGTAGAGTACAAAATGGCTAAATGTAGATGAAATTGGAACGCCAATTTGTACATTTCTTTTAATAATCATTAGATTGATATCTATTCTCTATTCTAAATTTAAGAACAGCAATTAGACAGCTTTATTGTTCAATTAGATACGCGGCAGAAAGTCTTTCCTACTGAACTTTGGAAAATAATTTATAAATTCTGGGTATACCGAGTTTTAATAACGGATGTAAAGTTTTCCTCACACATACTGACAGACTAACTATACAATAGTACGACTATAAAACGGTAAAGCTATTCATAACTTAACCATCCATCCACCAAAGGTTTTCAAGGGTAAGGGAATCTGCCGAGTACCGTAGAATACACAACTAGAAATGTATGGAAGAATGGTTGTTTCAATTCCACTGTTGTTCCAAATGGTTAATTCAATTCCTTTCACAGTGTTATATATCACTGAACATTGCACATGTTCGATGACTTGTGTTATACTCCACTATACATGTTCTAGGAAGATATTTTAACCTTTTCCCGTTGGTTGAAGTAGCTGACGGTTCCTTCTTCAGAGTGACCCGAGGCGGGCATCTTGTGCAGGTTCAAATACGATGGTGATAGAGGCGTGCCGTCGAACTGTCGTAAGTGTATCTGTGAAATGAAATAAATAAAAGTAAAGAATGAGCCTGTAATGTCCCACTGCTGGGCAAACGCCTCTCATCTTGCTGAAGACATCAGTACAATAAAGATAAAAAAGGTGAAAGAAATTTATTAAACTTCTATAATAAAATAACCTAATATAAAACAATAACAATTTTATTAGATAAAGTGCTAAAACGCCCAACATTTTCTTGGGCTTAATAAAAAAGATATACGGACAATGGAGTGATCCAAAAAGGGTATCTTCCTTTTTTTATTAAGATAGGTACCATAAAATAGTTGGCCCGTAAGATGCAACTGCATTACCAATAATTGATGTAACCATTAATTAAGGAGTATTAATTGTATCAATGGAGTCCTCACATGTCTTTCACCACGAAAATTGGGTACATCCTTTGAAGTAGTTTCATGGGTACTTACATCAGTCCTATAGATGTCACATGACACTACATATAGGCAGTCCATAAATTAACAGAAATCGCAGTCGCTAAAATCGGTGACATGTTTCCTAAGAAAAGTGTCCCCTGTAGTTTCAGTCTAGCATGGTCAGTATGGATGAACTGACCGTTTTAAAAAGTCACCCTGTATAGATTAAGAAGTAAACACCTACCAAAAGATGTAAATTGACCTCATCACTCCTACTCAAATAGGGGAAGTTGCCCCCGCTCTTCAGATGCGCTAGTTTCGCGTTCGGGTAGGACTTGTAAAGGTCTTCCCGGACCCTGGAGCTGAGTGCACTCTCGTCCCATACATCCATGATGGTGACAGGCAAGTGACTTAGTTCATGAGGCTCGACGTAGCAGGGGTGGCAGTTGAGTGTGAGACGAGACGCTAGCTCTTGTTGGTTCAGTGATTCTAGCTGTAATAACAAAATTAATCTTTACTTTTTAGCGGTTTCTTAGGTTTAAATGAACTATACTCATTTTGAATTGCAACTACGTTTATGGATACACTAGCTTTTGCCCGCGGCTTCGCTCGCGTGGAATTTAGTCTACCGCATTAAGTTTCGTAATAAGAAGATTTATAAAAACTTTCATCCCCTATTTTATCCCCTTGGGGGTAGAATTTATCAAAATCTTTTCTTAGAGGATGCCTACGTTATAGTAGCTATATGCATGCATAGTCTCAGCCCGATCGGTTTAAAATTGACAAAGTTTCATACAAAGTTTCATCCCCTATTTTATCCACTTGGGGGTAGAATTTATCAAAATTCTTTCTTAAGGGATGCCCACGTTATAGTAGCTATATGCATGCACAATCTCCGCCCGATCGGTTTAAAATTGACAAAGTTTCATACAAACTTTCAACCCCTATTTTATCCCCTTAGGGGTAGAATTTTCGAAAATCCTTTCTTAGTGTGCACTTACGTCACTTGAAGAACCTTCCTGCCAAATTTCATGCTTCTAGGTGTAGCGGTTGAGGCTGTGCGTTGATTATCAGTCAGTCAGGACTTTGAATTTTATATATATAGATTTCGCTTTTATTTTACATTTCTATCTGATGGTTTGGTTTCGGCTCCTTTACAGGAACCGTGGTCACATACTCCTTACCTCGTTGCTAATATATAAATGCGAAAGTGATTCTGTCTGCGTGTTACATTACATCACGCCTAAACTAATGAGCCGATTTAAGTGAAATTCGGTACAAGGTTAGTCTTGACCTAGGGAAAGTGCAAGGCCTACTTTTAATCCGAAATTCCCATGGGAAAAGGTACGCCGCGGGGAACAGCTAGTAATAAACAAGATGACTGGTAAATTTAAAAATCTGGTAGTTAAATCTTAAATAGAAAATATTAATAAGTAATACTAATGTCTGTATCCAAATTTAGCTTAGAAGAGATCGCACTTACCGATAACGACCGCCCATAATACAACTTTTAATATTATTTGAGTTTCTTGTTTGTTAATGAGTTGTATAAGAAAATAAGTGTTAATTTATGTATCTATTGATCAAGATATTCAAGTTATAGATAGGATAGAACGCACAATGTGATTGCGACTTTTTATAGTTGAATTTAAGCAATGTTGGCAGTTGACAAGACGATATTTATTTAAACGTACTTCAAAATGTTATTCAAGTTACTATGAACCGTTGCCGAATGCTACTACTACTACTAACTACTACCTATTAACTGATTGCTATTCAAAGTTGGTATTTATACAAAACAACTTACAAATAAAGATTTTAAAAAAACTCCGGTGTAGAAAACATCCATCTTAATAAGCTCAGCTCATAGATATAAAGCATTAGGTTGACTGACCTCTGTATGTGTTTGCGTTAAATAATTTCATGTTACGACTTATAATGCGGAATTTATGAATAAAAATGCAATAATATTCCGTCCTGTCGCCAGATTATAATCTATACTAACGTAATATATAGAGTTTGTTTGAACTTTTTTTATACAGTAAGTACAGAAAAAATATAAAGCTACATTCCAGTGGAATCTATACCTACTAATGTTAAAATTTGTAGGTTTGTTTGTTTGTATGTTCGAGGTAATCTCAGGAATTATCAGTCCGATTTGAATATTTCTTTTTGAAATAGATAGCCATTCAACGGGAAGGTTATAGGCTATTTTTCATCCCGAAATTCCCACGGGAACGGGTACAACGCGGGTAAAACCGCGGGGCGCTGCTATGTAAGATAAAGAGTAGCTTATAACTAGGCATATACTTAAAGTAAGCCATAAATAGGCTTCTTTTCATCTAAATTTTCCACAGGAATGGGTACAAAGTGGTTAACACCATGGGGCATAGACAGTTACTAATATTATCCATAGTTAGTTAGATGATATTCATATTGTCTGAATAGGAAAATAAATATCAACTCACCCTTTCAACCATAAAGTCTATAGCTTCCGATATCCTCCTATCTACTTTGTCTGTGGTAAAGTTTCCCATGAGCATCCTCTTCAGTACCAATGAAGGAAGGATCCAGAATAAAGCCGAGGAGTCTGTGTATTCAAATACTGTTGTATCGTTGAATGTATTGCAGAGGATTAGAGAACACACTCGGGGACAGCCTTTGGTGTGTTCAGCGAATTTCTGGGCTATGAAGCCTCCTGAAAGTTGAATAAATAGTAAAGTGTTAGTTATTCAATCTAATTTTAGGTACATACTTTCATAATCTAGTCATCTAATGCACTCTTGGGTGACAACAACTCAAGTATAGCTTCACAAGTTGATGTCCAATATGGGGCACAAGCTTGGAGCCAGTTCATTGTAACCTAATACAAGCATACTGTCAAGTAATGTAACACCAACATTTGAAATAAAATCTGACCAATTAAAGTTTGAAGTATAGTGTCAAAACAAATTAGGACACCATATTTTTAGTGACAGTTTAGTATTTTAGTTTTAGTGACAAAATACAAAATGGCACATCTTGAAATTTAATTTAATTTTGTTTTGTAATTGAGGGCAAAGTTAATTCATACTATATAATAAATCAACACATTAATTCTATCTTAGAATTCTATTTTCTGTATCACATTTCATTTAGGCATGGTTCAATGATTTGTGAGAGTGCAACAGAGAAAGTTTTCCATAAACATGAGCATGTATGAATAACATTAAATAACATAGGTTTTAAACGTAAATTAAAATCACCAATCTACAGTAGTAAAAGATTCATATTCATGAAAACAAAACCGTAGTAATACCTGGTTCAGGGTGCCTATCCATTGACGTGGAGCGAGCTGGCGGAGCGGAGAAACTGACAAATATTAACCAATAGGATTGCGTAAAATATCTGACCGCAGATTTCATGCAATCCTATTGGTTTATATTTGTCCGTTTCTCCGTTCCGCGATGGACAGGCACCTTAAGAGGGACTTGAAGGGTCTTGCAAGTTGGCCTCACTTAAATAGGCATTCCACTGAACCACTGTCTCAGATATGCAGGTATAAATAAATAATCTGTGTCATTTACAGAGGGTCCCATTAATAGAAGAGAGAATAGAAGTTAAGTCAGTTATAGAGGAGGGGTTAGAGGTTAGGGTTGGTTAGGGTTGACTAACCTAATCAAACTTAGGTACTTACTTAGTTATAGATGAGTTTGCAACTATATAAAATTGTGTATTAAGTATGTAAAAATTAAGAATAAGATAAATTTATTGCCAAAAATTAAAAATTGAAATATACACAGAGATAAAATTAAAATACAAGGGACTCGGCAAAAGGCTAAATTATACTAAAGTTATTAAAGTATATTCATAAGTATTTTTTATATCCATTTTATTCCATTTCTGGATTCCTTGTTTGTTTTAATTCAAATGCATATTAAACACTTGAACAAACATATCTGTCAAGGGACTTTACATGCAATGAGTGAATATATATTCAATGAGTCAGTGAAATAATAAGTCATCATGATTACTAAGGAAATCAGAAATCATTACTTTATTAAGGTTTTTTTATTCTTTGTTATTTATACATGAGAGATAACAAATCTAAATGGAAGATAACAAGAAGGTAGGTATTATAGCTTCTTTTGAAAATACTCATTCAATTGTATTACAGTACATTGTGTGTGGATGTTGAATATAGTGAGTAGGCCCTTTTTATTAAGACTATAAGACCAGTGCCTAATAAGGTGACTATAATTTGCATTTATATATGAAGGTATGTAAGTATTACTAATGAATCATTGAAATATATTTTTGTGTCATATTTAACTTTTGTCCCGGGTTCAATTCCTGGGTCGAGCGAAAACATGTTTCCTTTTCAAGCATAGCTCGAGTTTGAGATCACCAACCCGCATTTGGCAAGCGTGGTGATTATGCCTAATCCTCCTCGCTGTACTGATAACTTCAGTGAGATGAGAGGCCTTTGCCCAACAGTGGGACATTACTGGCTAATACTTTACATTTTTACTTTTATTTAACTTTTGTGGTAACTATGTCTTACCTTCATTGCTGTATTGCTATCAATGCCAGTGAGATGAGAGGCCTATGCTCAGCAGTAGAACATTACAGGTTAATACTTTGCTGTTCTTTAGTTACTACTAAGTGTCAGACGAACCCGTCATTATTATCAAACTAATACCAAAGTCAAAGAAGTGTCATAGATCAGTAGTTGTATAAGTATTATTCAAATTGTTTTACCCAATGATGCTCCAAATATATGTATCTTATCCAGTTCTAAGTAATCAATCAATCTCTTGAACCCCTCACAGAACTCCTTCATGTTCCAATAAGGGGGAGGTTCAGCAGCAATGACCCTTACTCCTCGGGAGGACAGGCCCATCACTTGCTTGAAGAATACATCGGCTGTTCCCGAGACAGGGGGTAGACAGACCAGTGGACAACTCACTGATTTCGGCCCTGAGTCGAATATACGCCATGCCTAGAATATTGTTAGGATTAGTTTCAGATCTTGTAATTTCGTGGAATGTATTAGACGAGAGTAAGAGTGTTTCAGACAAGCACAATATAGAGTAGTAATAGTTGATTGGCATATTATTATTACTTGACCAGCTGCGATTTTTCAAGTCCTTCATATTCCAATTTACTTAATATAGATATTTACTTTATTTACGTTAACAGTTAAAGGTAAAAGTAGGTCAGTTTTGTTTACCTTGGATCCATCAGAGTCAACAATGATTTTTCTCAAAGGAATACAACTCCTGAAGCTGAGATATTCATTGGACTGAGCGAGGTCACTAACACAGCTCATGATAGTTTCTAAATTATAATTATATTTACGAAGGAAGATAAATCAAGTTAATTATAATAATTACACATTTCTCCTGTATGAGATCTTTACATAGTTGAGAATATTGGCTAAATAGTAAATCACATTATTTATTACTTTTAGCTGCAAAATGAAATAGAGTAAAATACTACGCGTAGCCTGTTTGTTTTAAAATGTAAAATTTGCTAAAGTGGCAAATTAGATATCACATCACAGTCAATCACAGTAATGAATGGCCTTTGTTATGACTTGAGAAATGTCAAAAATGACTTTTCGATATTGATAAATGACATTGACATGCATAATGCTTAATAATGATGACATAATTCTTGCCAGACCATCACTGAGACCATACATTTATTTCACAATTTTCATTAATGAGTATCGTATTCATAAGATTACAGCGTCTGATTGTGAACAATCTGTTGAGGATTTAGAGGATAGGGTAAATGGGTCAAAGTAAGTGTTTTTACTTACTAAAACAACCTTCTGTGCCGCGAAAAAACCCGTAATAATACGTTAATAATGTAATAATAATGACTCTTATGTCTTGCCATCTGTGAACCTATTCCATACCTAAACACAATAATTAGTGGTTATATCTTATCAGATGCTTATCAGTACTTCGATCAACAATAAACAACTAGATTTCGGGTCGGCCACTGACCTCTATCTATATTTTACCACAGAGCTTAAAAGCACCGCCGGGCCGGTAGGAGCGCGCGGTGCTTCTATGCTCTGTGATTTTTTACACTGTACAGGTTGCTGTCATAATAATTTTGTGCCTATTTGAGTGTCGCCATTTTGGCACTGTAGGCCACATAAAGGCAGATACGAATGTCCATGGAACTAAAATTAGTTATGACAAGTCGACTGATTTTTAAGCTATATACTAATAAATAATAACGAATTTTGAAAAAAGATACTGATTTGAAGTCACGGCTACAAATGTTTGTCGGCCTTCGATCAACAATACACAAGTAGATTACGGGACGGGCGCAAATAATACGTCTAGGTGAATAACACCTCATTTGAAAAGTGAGCCTCTACCTTATTTAGTTCCCTCCGAACCACAGCCAATGTAAACACGTGTCACAATGCCGCAATTTTACTATTAATTGAAACGTACGTTGATGTCATTATTATTTGTTGAAACGGGAACTTACGTACGCGGAGGTTACTGTTGAGTTGTCCCTCAACACGTTTCGGCCACATACGGTGGCCTTCATCAGGAGGTGGGTGAAGCGCTCGCGACAGCGTCTCTCCCCGCACTCACACTCACTCAACAGTAACCTCCGCACTCACTCAACAGTAACCTCCGCGTACGTAAGTTCCCGTTTCAACAAATAATAACAATGCCGCAATGTTTATTTAAAAGTTGCAAAAATAATGGCCGGAAAAACAATGTAACGGCCGGAGTGTCTTTCTTTCGGTAAGTACATGTAGAATAAGTAATGTTTTAAGCTTTAAACTAATAAATAATATCAAATTTTGAAAAAAAAATACTGATTTGAAGTCACCACTACAAATGTTTAACTAACGTTGGCGCAAAATTTTGTGAAACAGAACAGCACAAACATGGAGTAGATTTGTTTTGTAGTAGTAATTGGTTTGTTACCAGAACTTTAAAATTGCTTACTACTACTTTTGTGTCTATCGTCCAGTCGGGGCAGACATAAAACTAGACTGAAATAGAAAAAAATCCGGGGGCGATTTTTTTTAACGTCGTGGGGGGTGGTTGGGGTGGGGGGTTGGCGGGAGTGGTTGTACTTATAAAATCTCGATTTTCTAACTAATCCCGGTAGAGGATTCGCCGCCATCTTGTTTTAATTTAAGTTCATTTTTTAGTTTTTCTGAAATAACTCGTTAATTATCAACTTTAGAGCAAATTGACGGTATCCAAAGTTGTTGGAAATTTGATTTCTCACAAGTTTGGTCATTATCATTTAAACGCTAGGATCAATATTTGCAGAGTTATACTATCAAGTTTATCAAAAAAATCGTAATGAAATCAAGTAAGTATACTTTCAAAACATAGATAGCCCAAAACATAAATAATTTTAAGTAAACTTTTACGTGCATATTACAAATTATTTAAGTGTTCAACACGACTCCATTCCATCTGTAGTTCTTCAAAAAGAACGAACGAACTGTTTTAAAACTTTTTGTCAGGTTGGTAGTAAACAAAATAAGCTGTCAAACCCTCCGATCAACAATAGACAACTAGATGTCGGGTCGGCGCAAATCATACGGCCAGGTGCTTATCGGCTCATTTGAAAAGTGAGCCGATCTTATATTTAGTGCCCTCGAACCACAGCCAATGTAAACACGTGTCACAACACAACACAATGCCGCAATGTTTATTTAAAAGTTGCAAAAATAATGGCCGGAAAAACAATTCAACGGCCGGAGTGTCTTACTTTTGGTAAGTACATGTAGAATAAGTTATATTTTAAGCTAACTAATAAATAATATCAAATTTTGAAAAAAAATACTGTTTTGAAGTCACCGATACAAATGTTTGGCCAACGTTGGCGCAAAATTTTGTGAAACAGAACAGCAAATCCATGGAGTAGATTTGTAGTAATAATTTATTATATATAATTAATTTATTATAGAATTATATATATTGTAGTAATAATTTATTTGTTATAAAGATATAAAGTTTAATATAAAGATGTGAAATTTAAGTATATTTTTATTTTTGACATCCAGCGATAGACACCTTGGCCAAAACATACACAAACACAACAGAACACTAGCAAAAAAACAAGTATGTATACTATCAAACATAGATAGCCCAAAACATAAATAATTTTAAGTAAACTTTTATGTGCATATTACAAATTATTTAAGTGTTCAACACGACTCCATTCCATCTGTAGTAATTACCTTTACCTACCCTAGTTGTGTATTGTTGATCGAACGAAGGTAAACATAATATCAATTCAATAGGTCAATTGGTTTGGTATGTTTATGTTTACGGTAAAATGAATAATTTTATTGAGATTGATTATTTCAACTATGGATTTACCAAGAAAGTAAGTTACCTCTCAGTATTCTAGAATCTTGTGTTTTATATAATACTCTAGCGACCCATCCTCGCTTCGCTTCGGTTAATCAAGATCATGTGTATAATTCGGGATAAAACCAAGCATAATATATCCTACATATTAATATTGATAGTCATGTTGATCTCCGTAAATTCGTATTCAACTCATACATCCTCTCAGAAACGGACAGAGGCGGAGAGAGTGGATTTGAAATAACTTGAGTTGAATAATGTTAAGTGATTTTGTTTTTATCTAGTGACTTACGCCGAAGAGTGAGCTATGGTCAACTCGAACAGCTATGGGAGTTTCTAAACCAGCGAAGAGATGTAGCTTTGGGCTACAATAAATCCTCAGAATAAATCTTCCCAGGCCCGCCATTATCATAGGCAAATGTGGGAAGAAGTAACCCAAAGCTTAAACTCCCATGGCGAGGGCTTGACGAAAGATTGGAAGGGATGGTGAAAAGTATGTAAGTACATTTTTTAAGTATGTAGAATTATGAGTGAAAAACAAAATAAGAGAGGACTTTCTTTCACTTTCACATGTTTGTTTCATTTTAGTATTGGAATGATTATAAATCAAAACTTTAAAAAATGGCGGCAGCCGCGAAGTCTTCCCACCCAGGGACTGGGGGAGGGCCATCCACAGCCAAACCCCTCACTGACTTAGAAATAAAATTTCTTCAGTTGGTTGGGGCAGATTTTGGCTGTGGCGTAAGAGTTGGAACCGTTTGAAGAGGTAAAAGAAAATACTTTTTGATAACTAACTAAGTACTTCTTGATTTGGGCTCTAATAAATTGTTAAATTGTTAACATAGCAAGGAATATTTATAATAAAATGGTGTTAAACCTTTTACGAGTTTTATTTATCTCCTGTAACAATTTTAAAAAAACAAAAATAGGTACCTACAATATTATTTATTTCTCATTAATGGTGAATCACTTAATGCTGTAACTTCAGCTATCACTAATGAACAAGTTTGCTGGGCTATGGAATAGGCACTGCTATCACCAATGGGCCTTTGGTAAGAACCAGATGCGTAAAAAGACAATGCTGTTAATAACAATTATACATACAAATAGTTTAAATCATTGATGTTCAAAGAAATAGATGCTTTAATTAGGTATTTATTGACAGGCACCTGTTTGGTTTTCAATGTTTTATTTATGAGAATTATGGTATTCCTTACCTTTGTACGGATAGGTCTGTTAACTTTATTGGGGTCTTCATTAGTGGCCTTAGTTCGTCGCATAGATTTGTTGCTAATTCTTCGGAGAGGCGATACCGTTTATTGAATTCTTCATCCTCCGACAAATAGCGAATCAGTTTAGGTAGTCTGCAAAGCAATCTCAATGATGTCTTTCATTGATGTCATGGTACGAAAACTGACAGCGATGTAGTACTTACCTATAGGTCCGCATTTGTATCACGCTAAGAGGTCATGGTCTGGCTACAGTAGATGCATGGAGTAGAACTGTTGGACTCTCATAAGAGTCATAAGATAGGTACCTACTTTGCTTTCCTTTTTTAACCAACTTCAAAAAAGGAAGAGGTTTTGAAGTCCGTTTTTTATTTATTTTAGCTTTCCGAACGACCCGTTTACTTGTGCAGAATGGATTTCGATTGTCGCCAGAGAAAGAAAAGATGATTTTTTTACGCCAGCTAAGTTTTCGGTTATATGTTCGGATCACTTTGATAAATCGGAAATTTCTGGAAATACTAACCGACGTCGATTGGTTAAAACAGCAGTTCCTAAATTACAGGTACAGTAATGAATAATACCTACTTAATCGAAATGTAAATATAGGTATATTTGTTTTCTGCGTATTTGTGATGCGATAGATACTTGTGTCTTTGGAATTTATTTTATTTTATTAATATGTATATTTTTTCCAAAAACGCAGATTCAACTCCCGCCGTTGGACTCACAATTGCCATCACCCAATACTAAACTCTCAGCATCTGATATTGAAGTGCAGGTAAATAAATTTTACTACGTAGGTATCGTCAATTAATTGTAGATATGAAGTGCTACATTGTTATATAATTGAAATTGTGCATTATCTACATAATAAATATGTCATTTTACGCAAAATCTAATATATAAATTTCTCGTGTCACATGGACCAAGAGCCCGTGGACCCCAGACTTTCGTCATTTTATAAAAGCTGAAAGTTTGTCAGCGCATGCTCCCAACACAGGTAAGAACGATGGACCATTATGAAGTTTGGGTTATCGTGACTTTGGCAGGTAAACGGTACTAAAGGTAAATGGTCGAAAACACCAAGTTGGCCATTGATTTCGATATCACCGTCAAAGGGTGACTTGTACAACTCCTCAAGAGCTTTCAAATGACATAGGTCATGTCACTGTTGAGCAGTAGGATCAGCGTCCATGGCATAGGCCAACTCCAATCTTCGGTGGTCGAATACACCAAGTTGGCCATCGATTTCGATGTCACCGTCAAAGGGTGACTTGTACAACTTGTCAAGAGCTTTCAAATGGCATAGATCATGTCACTGTTGAGCATTAGGATCAGCGTTCATAGCATAGGTCAACTCCAATCTTCAATGGTCGAAAACACCAAATTGGCCGTCGATTTCGATATCACCGTCAAAGGGTGACTTGTACAACTTGTCAAGAGCTTTCAAATGACATAGGTCATGTCACTGTTGAGCATTAGGATCAGCGTCCATAGCATAGGTCAACTCCAATCTTCAATGGTCGAAAACACCAAGTTGGCCGTCGATTTCGATATCACCGTCAAAGGGTGACTTGTACAACTCTTCAAGAGCTTTCAAATGACATATGTCATGTCACACAAATCACACTTTTTATTTGATGAATTTAGATCGGTATTTTACACACCGTTTACCTGCCAAAGCCACTGTAACCCAAACTTCATAATTGTCCATCGTTCTTACCTGTGTTGGGAGCATGCGCTGACAAACTTTCAGCTTTTATAAAATGACGAAGGTCTGGGGTTCACGGGCTCTAGGTTACCATACTCCTCCGAAACGGCTTGACCGATTCTCATGAAATTTTGTCAGCATATTGAGTAGGTCTGAGAATCGGTCAACATCTATTTTTCATCCCGAAATTCCCGCAAGAACGGGTACAACGCGAGTGAAACCGCAGGGCGCAGCTAGTGATTTAATAAAAAAAAATCGACTTTTAATGATTTTGGTTCCCTTACAATGTTGCCAAGTGATAATTTGCTTTAGATTTCTAGTTAATTTCAGTTCGCGGTTTTGTCGATAGTTAACTGAGACATTTTTTTTCTTTTTTTCAGCCTCTATCTTCAAGTTCCGAATTAGACATCAAACCAGAGGCCATCTTTAACCAAGACGAAGCAGAGCATATTTCTGTTATGACCTCTCCTGTTGCATCAGTATCAGATTTAATTTCAAATTGTGAAAAACCTAGGAGGTTTCTGAATAAACAGTTCCTCGCTGCCCGCGAAATCATAAATACTAAATCAAAAAAAATTCAAACATTGCAAAAAAAGACCAATGGGCTAGTAAAACAAAACAGAAGGTTAAAAAATAAAGTTATTATGTTGGAAAAAAAGCTAAAGATTCACGAGACCATCTTGAAAGACTTATCAAAAAAATTTGAAATTGCAGAAGTATTAAATGGAATGTGCATAAGGAATAAAAAACAGCGTAAAAAGCCATGTTTAAAAGAGGAGCCAGAAAATTTCCCTGATAATCTGACTAGCTAGCTTAACCTTCATAATATTGTTGTAAAGGAGCATTATATGCCTACGTGTTTCCTGAAGTGTATTAAGCTCACATAGTAGAATCCAATTTATTTCTTGGTCATTTTCATCCAGAATATTTTTTTTTTATTCAAAATGTATTCTTATAAGTTTAAACATTACATGTATGGGGTCTAAGAAAAGAAAATATTGTATTATTTTATGCTTCTAGTATTGTACAGTACTTACTACTTAGGTAGGTAGAATGGTTTTTTTTCTAATGTTGAATCGTTTTGATTTTTGATATCATTAATTGCACTGAAATGTACCTACTTGTATTATTAAGATTGTAAACATTAATATAAAGATGTGGAATTAAGTGATATTTTTATTTGTGACATCCAGCGATAGACACCTTGGCCAAAAACATACACACAGACACAACAGAACGCTAGGAAAAAACAAGTATATATATACTATCAAACATAGATGCCCAAAACATAAATAATTTTAAGTAAACTTTTACGTGCATATTATAAATTATTTAAGTGTTCAACGCGACTCCATACCATCTGTAGTTTTGAAAAAGCAAAAAGAAACGAAACGAAAGGATGTAGCTTGCAAGGTAATAACGGGAATAAAATACTTTATTTGTAGCTCTATAAGGTTGATTTCACACTAAATGTTGTTTTCGCAAGGTGGTCAACTGGGCCCGCAGAGCACTGAGCCCACGGGCTAAGTTGACCTTTTTTTTTTTACGGGCGACTCGACCCAAGGGTCAACCCAGCCCGCTTACTTACCGCCTAAGAGTCAATTCAGCCCGCGGGCGTAGGTACTATTCGGTAGGTTAGAGTAATTTTTTTTTAGTAGTCGTGTGATTAGTGTGGGTCGAGTCACCTATGAAAAAAAACGGAGTGGGTAACTGAATCTGCGGGCTCAGTGCTCTGCGGGCCCAGTTGACCACCAAGTGGTTGTTTTACCTATGTCTTTTTATTTCTAAGTGACAGGAGTAAGTTATTGCTTTGTTCGTTTTTTTGTGACGGATGATCGTAAGTATAAGATAATATTTTGAAGATTTGCTACTTTATTGTCATGGTTGTAATTAGAATGAACTTCGAACTGTTTTAAAACTTGTTTCGGTTCGGTAGAAAACAAATTATTTATAAGCTGTCACACGTCATCTCCGCGGCAAGTATTTAGCTTTGATTTTGTACGTGACCCATCTAGTTGTGTATTGTTGATCGAAGCCACGAAGTAAAATAAAACATTCAATTCTCGTTCAAACACATCATTTATTTATTAAATACTATCATTATGTAATATATCGTCCTCGTCATAAATTTTCCTACATTGTTTTCCAAACCACTTACGTAACTTATGTCTAACTAACATTTATGTTTGGACGATTTTAGCTGGATTACAAGAGAACAGTTGTATTGGAAGAAACTACTAGATAACAGCGGATTTTAGACGCCAATTGTCACATACTCTTGGCTTTACGGAATCGCACAAACAATAAAATTGAACAAGCGATATTTTAAGTAATTCAAAAGCTAAAATCGTAAATGTAGTTCTAGAATCTTATACAATGATAGGGCTAAAGGTAAATTAACTTAGTGCACACTAACCGTTAATAATTCACTTGCGTGTATAAACATACCTACTAATTTAGTTCATGAAACACTACGTCATGTAATCTATAAGTTATTTATTATGTAGCTTATTTATATACTGTTTTCTTTAGTATTAATATTATGTTAATGATTTGAGCATATCCTTGACTCGAATCATTTCATACGATAAAATCTCTGTACATTTTGTTTTTTTTTTCATATAAAATAGACGATGCGCTATGTTTTAATTTTGTAATATAACTTTTAATATTATTAAACGTTAATGTGATAAATGATTCCTAAATTGGTGTTACCAGTTTCATTTTACAATACAGTTAAAGTGACATTGTTATTAAATAAAATCAAATAAAATTAATATAAAAGATAAGTAGGTAATTTATGATTCTAAAAACGAGTTAAACTAAAACTTAAAAACTCAAACATTAGACAAAATATTTTAATCAATAGGTAATCACAGAAGTCTTGTAATAAATGTATAATATTTATATCGTTAACAAAACTCTACTTCATGTTATTTCGAAAGGGTCCTATCATTTACATTATGAAATTAAAATTAACATATTGAATGACTAATTCACTGCTAGAATTATTTATTTATATTTAAATTAACTATGCAGTTCAGGCAAGGATGTACGGACATTATTCCTTTTACAAAATTACAAGGACTTGGTCTGCACCTTGAGAATAAAAAATACAAAAATACAAATACATTTGAATTCACTCATTGATAAAGATTATTCTAATATATCTTATTCAAACACAAGACATGGCATACACTGACAGACTGACAAATATAATAGACATAACCATAAAATAAATGTAACAAAAATATGGTTTTAAACATAAACTCATTACTTAAGAAATATTAATTGTAAAGTGACATTAAACCTTAATCTCTCAGTAGACACGTTTAGTTAAATGTCTCAAATCATTAAAATATGTATATGAGTCAAAAATCTTTATAATATGAGTGACACATTTTAAAAGACACTATTTCATTCCACATTTGAAAAGTTTACAAATGTACAGTTTTGGTTTTACAATAATATTTGAACCTAAACAATTTGTTTGCTAGCAACTTGAATGAAATATACACAATCACTTATATAAGGCGTTTGTCTGTGTGTACTTTCAGTCATTCTTTTGTGTAATTGTGTAACGGATGCTGTAACTGCATCTTACGCATGGGCGATCAGAAGTGACTTTGTAATACCATTTCGTAATTTAAGCACTACGTATATTCCTCTTCTTTTACCAATAAATTGGAAAAGGCTTTTGTACTGCAGTGATATATTACAGGCCGCCATTTAAAATACTCACTTTGAATTGTATTTTGCACACTATGATCCTTATTCAGAAACGCTTATTAACGGCATTTTAGCTTTCAAATGGTTCGTCCCTTTCTAACTTACGATATTTTTCCAAAGAGCAACAGAGACAAAACATTTGTTAACATTGTTTTGCTTTTAGAGCGATTAATGAATAAGGCGGTATTACTATAAGGTGAGTCTTCATATTACCTTCCTCCATTTTGTCTGTATTTTCTATGTACCATCGTAAGAGGTCTTCAAAATAGATATTTAACAGGCCAACACTCCACTTATATACCATTATTCTAAACTCAAACGAATACATACAATAAAGGACGCAATAAACAAAGAACACGTGTTTGCTACTTGTTAAAGATTATACAATAAAAATATTCGTGAGTTTATCATGATGCGCATTCGAAAATAAGCTGCGCAGATTTGACATGGGGCTTTGACGTATTTGACACAAGTACGTTTTAACACGTGTATGTATCACTAGTATCGTTACACGGTTTTGTTCAAGTTTTACTCACGGGAATCTCTACGAATATGTATTATAAAGCTGCACAGTTTGTTTGAACGCGCTAATCTCAGGAACTACTGGTCCGATTTGAGTAAACAAATATTTTTGTAATGGATAGCCACATTCAACGGGAAGGTTATAGGCTAATTTTTTTCCTGAAATTCCTACGGGAACGGGTAATACCGCAGGGCGCTGCCAGTATTGGGATAAGAAGGGAATTTCCCTTTAACATTCAATTCAAATCGGTAAGCTTTTTTGTATTTTTTTCGGACATTAACACACAAAGTTTCTCACATATATATCCAAGGTATAGAGTTGTATTTTTATAAAGTTTTTGATAAATTTTAAACAGCCTGCAAGATTTCAGGTCGAAATCGGATACTCATTTAAAATTCAATAAAAACATTCCGTTGGTTAAATCCACTCTCGAAATAACAAGTCATATCAAAGTCAAATCAATTGTCATTATGTCAGTAAAATAAGTACTGTGACTCACTGTTTACAGGCCGTATGTTGTTATTAGGGTCTAAAATGTTTCTTTGAGATTCAGTACACGTTTGTCTACTCATATAATTATGATTAAATATTGGTGTATAATTTATACTTCTGTTAATTCGTCTCATATGGTTTACAGGCTGCTTTAGTTTGTTTGAAATAATATTTTGTCTGTATAAAATAAGTTTATCTAGATTTACAAAATCCTTGCGTCTATTTGTTATATATTTCTGCCTATTTTCAAGCCAATGTCTATATTTATGCAGTTTTAATCGGTTTACAGGCTGCCTATGTGTGTTTATGGACTGCCTATATCTATTTACATGTTGCCACTTGTTTAACGCATGTCTTTTAATATTCTGTATGTTTACATGTAGCCAGTGCCAATTTATATCCAGTTTTTCAAATTTACATATTGCCAAGTCAGTATTGCCATATCTTTTACATGTTGCCAAGTTAGTATTGCCGTATCTTTTACATGTTGCCAAGTTATTAATGGCGTATAGTTTAGTTATTACCAAGTCCTTTATACCATATCCTTGTGTATCGTGCTGTCCTTGTCTCGCCGGGTGCCTTGTCCGCACGTGTCTCTCTCTGTCCGCGAGAGGTCGCCCTCAGGACTCGCCGTTGCCGCTGTCGTCTGCGTCGCCGTCGCCGCCCTCCAACTCTTCGTCGGAGTCGGTGTCGAGATCATCGTAATCGTCGTCGTAGAAATCTGTCATGTCCAGCTGAAAAACACATATCAAGATTGAATATTGTGCTCTCTTTAACGAGACCACAGTTTTAGCTGCGCTTTCGTGGGAATTTCTATATATAAAAGTAGTAGTAGTGTGTTATGATAGGTATCCTATTAATATTATAAATGTAAAAGTTTGTAAGGATGAATGTATGTATGTTTGTTACGCTATCACGCAAAAACTACTAAACGGTTTTTATGAAACTTTACAGTAATATAGCTCATACATCAGACTAACACACGGGATACATTTTATCCCGAAATTCCCGCGGGAACAGGTAACAAAGCGGGGGGCGGATAGTGTAGTTATAGTATTGTATCTTTTTAGTAGTTTATACAAGGCAGTAACAAACATCTATCCGTCCATTTTCGGAAACTTTCCAGTGCATGTCATTGGTACCCTTTAAGTCCGAAATCATTAAAATGAGACCACTTTGTAAATGAGGTTAAAATTAACGCACGAAACTTAAATAAATTAATAAACAACGTACCAAGAAACCGATTGAACAAAGATTCCATGTTCGATACAATCTTGAATTTATTAATTTGATTTCCGTTTTCACAGTGACCTCAATAAGTGGAGTGCATGTGAATAATAACATCTACATAATTGATTTATAAGCGTTTGTGGTAAATCGCTTATCATGATACTTGCGAAATTTTGGCACATATACTATAATGTATATTATGTATAGCAGCGCCCCGCGGTTTTACCCGCGTTGTACCCGTTCCCGTAGGAATTTCGGGATGAAAAATAGCCTATAACCTTCCCGTTGAATGTGGCTATCTATTACAAAAAGAATTATTCAAATCGGTTCAGTAGTTTCTGAGATTAGCGCGTTTAAACAAACAAACAAACAAACAAACAAACAAACAAACAAAACAAACAAACTCTTCAGCTTTATAATATTAGTATAGATTGTAATTCTATATGTAATTTATTGTTGTTTACTGGTGAATCTGTATGAAGCGGAAAGTGAAGTTGAAACCTATAAATTTATTTGTTGAGTGATCCCAATTGATATTTTCCCGTTATGAAATTTATTTTTAATTCGTAATCAAAAAGATGTGGCCAATTTTTTTTTGTATATTGGTCGCAAGCCAATATTTTGCCTGTATTGTGCCACAGCTGGGCAAAGGCCTCTCATCTCGGTTTTTTTATATAATTTAAGTACCTATGTTAATCTACACTACTATAAAGAGGAAAAGTTTGTTTGTTTGGTTGTAATGAATAGGCTCAAAAACTACTGGACCGTTTTAAAAAATTCTTTTACCATTCGAAAGCTACATTATCCACGAATAACATAGGCTATTTTTCATCCCGAAATTCCCACAGGAATGAACACAACGCGGGTAAAACCGCGGGGCGCTGCTTGTTATAGATATTTTAGGAATAATTTTGTATAATAGTCGAAAATATGGAACTGGAATATAATATTTTTTTTTGCTGATACAATTAACATTAGTAAAAGCTTACCTGGGGTTCCTGCGTTGATGATTTGACCTTAGTTTTAATGCAATAGTCTTCTAACGTGAGAGGCACCACTATGCCTTCCTTCTCCGCTTCCATGCGAGCCACTTGGGCTTGTTTCCTGAAAAATAGACGGACGTACACAATTAATAATGGTAAAACAGAACTAACGAAGTCTGATTCAAACAACAATATACAAAATATTGATCTAATGGCTGGTAGTGGCATTTCTATCTGAGCGCTCGCTCGCAAAAGCAGTCGGTCCCGGTTGTTTCAATCGGTTGACCATGTCGGAGGCCTTTAGGCGGTCTAAAAACTAATGGCCCTAATAGTCCTAATGGGCCAACTCTGGAGTTTGTATACCTTGTCTAACGATTTAAACATCCGGGACCGACACTTTAACGTGCCGTCCGAAGTAGGCAGTAATGTTTCTATGCAATGTTTAACTATTACCGACACCAATGTGCAAAGACGTAGATCTTGTAAGTTCAAATTCAAATTATTTATTTGTTCATAAACATTCAAGTTAATACAGGGTTCTTTATACCTAATTGTTAAGCAGAGACTCTTTAAGTTTAGACTATTAGTATGGTACTGCGTAAATATCAAGTTTTTTATTTATTAATAGTTGACCCCGCGAACTTCGTATCGGCATTTTTGTATTTGCGCTTTTTTACTTTTTCGTACAAACCTTCTCAATAAGGAAAACATAAAAGAAGATTTATCCAATTTGATGCAGTCGTTTGAAAGAAATGCGCGTACAAACATTTCGGCGATTCATTTTTATTTACATAGATTTTGTCCTACATTACTTTCATAATCAGAGTTCTCTGTTTGTTTTTATTTAAGTCACGGAGGCGTATACTGTTAGTTAACCAGCTTAAGGCCCTAACTAACTAATAGACTGATCGGTTATAATCTCATAATCCACCCACTGTACGTAAGGACAAGGGCGTGACATTGTATTGTGTAAGTACATTTTGCGACTCGCTTCAATCAATGATACGAATGTTGGAGTTGGGTTTGCTATGTAATATCGTATGTAGCAGCGCCCCGCGGTTTTACCCGCGTTGTGCCCGTTCCCATGGGAATTTAAGGATGAAAAATATTCTATAACCTTCCCGTTGTATGTGGCTATCTATTACATCTCTCAAAAACTGCAAATCCGATTTCAATATTTATTTTTGTAATGAACATTCACCAGGAAGGTGATAGGCTAGTTTTAAGTCGAAATTCCCAAGGGAACGGGCTCCACGCGGGTAAAACCGCGGGGCGTTGCTAGTACAGTCATAAACAAGAACAAATTCAACTCGTTAAGCAGACTTGACCACGCCATAATGTGAGATCGTTACCTGATAATATTCTCATACTCCTTGTCCTTGCCCTTGGAGTCGCGCCAGCGGCGGTACATGACGCTGGCGTCCACGTTGGCAGGGCTGAAGGTGTTGGGCTCGTTCAGGAGGGAGATGACGGAGAGCAGCACGGTGCGCACCGACTGCGTGGGGTTCCAGCGCTCGCAGGGCAGCTCGCCCGAGTGAGGGTCGTCCACCGGCGGGTGCAGGATCGATATGCACAGGTCGCCGTTCTGGAATAACACGGGATTGATTAGAAAGTGTTTTGAATTGAAACTACGTTTACGGATACACTTCGCTTTTATCTGGCGTTTCGGTCCCTTTACAGGAACCGTGGTCACAGAAGACTCAGACGTCAGATAAAAATGTAAAATAAAAGCTTTGAATAGCTTAAAAACCGATTAATCTATGGTGTTTGTTTTTCTTGTTGAAATACGGAACATTACAATTTTTAGATCCCTAATTTTTCTATTTCCTATGAATTTGGATAGTAAGGTTTTTGATGCGAATGGCATGAAAACCGAGTGATCTTGTAAGGGATTAATTTTCCTTGTTTGATACGGAGCCCTAAAATCTCAGATTCCTATTTCTATAATTTATGAATTACATAATAATTAATAACCGAGTGATCTAAGATTTTCATTTTCCTTCTTACTGAACCCTGAAGACTCACTTTCCTAATTCCTTTTAAAGAGATAATAGAGATATAACGAAAGTGATCGAACGACTTATATGGAATGTTACATGGCATACGTAAATACAAACAAATACAAATATTTATTTCCAAAAAAGCCTAATACAAAGTAACTGATTATAAACCAGTTATACTAATAAATGTTTCCTTGTTCATAATCGATGTTGTGCAATTGATTACGGATGACTTTTTAAATCTGAAGTCTGTCTGAGTGAAGAAATATTATGCAAGTCGGTATCAATTAGGTATACCTAGGTTTATCATAACAAAGTAAAATTAAAGTTTCAGCATCGGTATTGGTATATGGTCATAGTTATAAACACTATGGGCAGGCCTCCGGTGCGAAGCAATCACAACTGTACGCTTGAGAAATTAGGCACATTTTAGCGTGCAGCGGTTGCTGACGCGACGGAGTAGGCAATTATAGCAGTAGGTATTGAACATTTTCTTCAGAGTGAAGTATCTGTTACGTAGTAACTATTTAGTAATCTGTGCTATGGGCCATATTAATAAACGCGTATTAAGAACAGTTTAGCTATGAAATTGTGTGTCACTTTCTGACAAACGCAATTTTCCGAAGAGCAAAAGAGACAAAACACAGTTTTTCAGTGTAAATCGGCTACGGGAGTCATGTTAGAGCACATGAAAGACGAGGAAGCTAGGAGTAGAAGCGGTCGCCGTGGCCGAAATCGGCTGGAGGACTATTATTAGTTATAACGCGTTTATAAATAAGGCGGTATAGGCAGATCAGATCAGATCAGATACAGGCTATAGACAGTCATATAAAAAAACAATTGGGTTCATAGAGGAATCCCTCTTTTTGCGTAAAGGGGTTTATACATAAATCTCATTTGTTCGATTATATCTTTATAATAATATTGGAACTTTACAATAATATTGTATAGACTCAAATGTAAGCGAACGCGACTTTTTAATTTCCGCATGCTAAATAAAATGGAGCGGAAGACTGAAATATGTTTCAAGCTGTTTCATGAAGGTTTGTTTTTTACTAACGCTCTTTGTATTGTATTCTTTCTAGTGTATTGAAACCTACAAAAACGTTATAAATACTCCTTGGTCTGTTTCCGTCTAATATAGTTTAGGCAGAATAAAACACGGCCTTAACACCATCAGTTTTAAGATGCAAACCAAAGATAATATCTCTACTAATCTTTCATAATCTTTTATTTCTTTTTTTCTTATAGACATAGAGCGAGAGAGATATCTTCAGAGAAGAGTAAAATGAAGACAAAACCTCTGTCTTGGCTTGTGTTATCTTAGCCATACAGTCTTTAACACGCTTTCAATGTTGTCAGTAAAGCCGGGTGCAGTCGGCTAACCTTTGCGTTTAGATTTTTAATACATATTTTCAAAATTCAAAAGCATATATCATAAAAATCTTTCATAATAGGTATAGTAAGAGTTTGTTTTGTTCGTTTGATGTCTAGAATTACAAAAACTATAGGCTATTTATTATTGTAAAATTCTAATTGGTTACACATTTCAGTTACATAGCAATAGGTTACAATTAAACTAATTCCTGTTACTACTAAAACTAGATTTAGATCTGATAATGGCCGCTTTATGTCCAATAATGTCTAGTCAGGAAGAAGCGTTTTTATAGCGCGTAAGGTCAGGCGGTTTGTAAGGTCAGTCGGAAACACTACTTCTGCATCGCTAGTTAACTATTGTGTATCTACAAGCGAGATTTCACCCACCTTATTCATAAACGCTTTATAACTAAAACACTTTCTGTCTCTTTTGCTCCATAAAAAATAATGTATGTCGGAAAGAGACAAACCATTTGATAATTAAAATTTAAAAAGACAAAAAAAAGAGAAAAGGCGGTTAGTGTTTAGAACATTTCCGAATATCTGCGTGCTCGCTCTTTCTATAAATGAAAGAGCGAGAAGCAATATGTTAAGGACTGTTCTGAGCGAGCATTCGTTCGGTGAAAGAAAATATTTCAGGGAACGAAGATCAGCAGTCATTTTCTCGGAACAAAATGTGTAAGCACCGAGTGAGTTTTTTGGCTTAGGTAATAAATAGCATATGAAAATGTTTGTTATTAAATTAATAATGCATATGTCAGAATTAACTATTGAAACAACAAAAGTACATTATACAATTTCAATAAAGAAAACTCAACCAAATTGGATCAGTATTTTTGAGACAATCCCGTCCATACAACCACATCTCATAAGGGTCGAATATAGAACCTCCTATTTCAGAAGATGGTTACAAATGAGGTTCTTATTTCGTTTCAAGATATATCTATTTACAGAAGCAATATCATATTTAGCTAGGTTAATTTAACAAACTAATAACACAAACACAGCTAACGAGTAACAATTATAATGTAAATTAGTTAAAATGAGTCCTTGCAAAGTAATTCTCGTTTTAATTGTAAAATTTCAAAGCTGTGTAGGTTATTAGGACAATCTCAGCACGTAGTGAGTGTGAGAAGTACGAACGGTAAATGTTAACGTCAAATTATTTACTCGCAAAGATCGGAGACACGTTACTTAAATTTGGGGCACAGCGAATCGTTGGAACTTTCTTCGTGGATACAGTTTGGTGATATTTTTCTATCGCATTTTATAGGAAGTAATTTTGTTATTAAGTTGACATTTAGTAAGTAACTCATCGTGACTAAGCAATGAGCTCAGGCTCTACTTGAGTGAGTCGCTATGAGTCGTGTTTATTTAGTCGTAGACTGATTTACAATGTTTTATTAGTAACTAGCAGGGCCCCGCGGTTTTACCCGCGTTGTGCCCGTTCCCGTGGGAATTTCGGGATTTTTTCTACATAAAAACCTTCCTCTTGAATCACTCTACCTCTTACAAAAAACCTCATCAAAATCCGTTGCGTAATTTTAAAGATTTAAGCATACAGACAAACAGACAAACAGAAGACAAACAGACGCGACTTTGTATTATACTATGTGGTGACTAGCAGCGTCCCGCGGTTTCACCCGCATTGTACCCGTTCCCGCAGGAATTTCGCGATAAAAAGTAGCCTATGTCCTTTCTCAGGCTCTGGACTAACTGTGTAACAAATTTCATTCAAATCAGTTCAGTAGTTTTGGCGTGAAAGCGTAACAGACAGACAGATAGAGTTACGTTCGCATTTATAATATTAGTTAGGATTGTTATGCTCCTTAGTTATCTTGTTTACGGACCTTGTGTTCAAAGGTGTGAAGAAACAACAACAAGTATGTTGTTACAAATTCTTATTCCAAAGTAAATATGTACACACACCGGCATCAATTAACAATATTAACCTTTTGAGCGCCAATGTCGGCTATAGCCGACATACAACTCCGAGCCCTCCACGCCAATGTCGGCTATAGCCGACAAGAATTGTTATTATTATTTAACCATATATTTGCTTAATAAAAGAGTATTTGTTTATCATATCTTATTTATTGAAGTCACAACGATATAACAATTTATTTTTAACTCAAACCTATCCATAAAAATAAATTGTATGGAAGATTTTTATACCAAAAAAGATGACAAAAAATACGTGCGAAATGCCATGCCTCCTGCGCCATTGTCGGCAAATGCCGACCGCTAGTGTTGTGCCAACTTTTTATATAATAAACAACCTGTATGCTAATGTTGAGAGTAAATACATATACAATTTTAGTATTATTTCATTGCACAAATAGCATATAATATTTCTGATACAATAAATAACATTATCGGTGCCCCCTGAGTGAAAAATTATTAAACTTTTTTACCACCCCTCCATACAATCGATACAATCTACTGTGCCGTGTGCCCATCCTTATTCTATTATCTTTTATGACTGTCCTCTACGCCACGGTCGGCATTAGACGACGCACTCTGACGTCATCTGCGTACGAGTTACACATCTAGTGATGTCCGTTGTAAGTTTGTTATCGTGCTCTAAGTTATTAAATTACATAATCCACTTAAGTGACTTACCTCTTAGATTTCTTTTCTGAATTTTTTTGCGTCTCCATTATTCTACTCGTCTCTCTTCTGTTTCAGTCAACTTGATCGAATGATTTTGTTTTAGTGTGTATAGAGAAGGGGTAAATTAAGCATTTATTTTTCAATAATGGAATGGGTGTTACTCATCCTTATTTATCAGAGTTATTAATTATGTAAGTCGTTTATTACACATTTTACTTTTGTCATTAAACATAATGAATACCTATTTGCCCTCTACGAAATGAATACAATATGTGGGTACCTATCTACTTTGATGTACCCGCCTTTTGGCAAACAAATATTATGTTATGTCTTTCCCACGGTGTTAAAATATAATATTATAATACATTTAAAAATATCGTTTTTTTACGACAGCACGTGTTGTACAGTTTTATGATTTACTATTGCACTCGTATATTCCATGAAAATTTGGGAACAAAGAAGTAACAAAAACAAAAGATTTATGATACATTTTTGGGAATAACGGCTTTTACTAAAGAACTCCTTAGAATAGGACCATCGCGTTAAAACATCTCATTGTAAATAAAATAAGTAATTTTATTCAATATAATAAATAATGCTAAAATAAAAGGTAGGTATTACTCGATAAATGTAAATTATAATCTAAACGCGCGCGTCCCATCTCTAATAAATAGCGTGCACATAATGAATTCACCGACTGACCACGCCAATGTCGGCTGGGGCCGACAACATCTATTGACTAGTGCTGGGGTAAAGTTACTATGATATTTTTATTTGATTACTTATCTTCAAGCGACTTTGATGTATTAGTATTTGCTAAAATTACGAGCTTTGGTAAAATTACTAAATTACTAGTGTGTGGTTAAAAAAAACTTCAATAACAATATGTTTGTATACATTTACGCACTTTATTTAATCATTATTTAACCGGAAAAACACGTTTTCGACATGCTATTCCCATCCTTATATTTTTTTAGGTATTTATCTCTGATTTTTGGGGCTGGCGTGGAGGGCATGATTTGTGTTTTATTACTTGGCGCTCAAAAGGTTAATAAAGATAACAAAGTGATTAAGTTTTTCTTGCATTTTTTTTGCGTGTGCTTCCAAATTACGGTAACCTTTAGATAGGTGGCGCCAAAAAGGGCCTCCATGTAACGTTATCAATTTAAATAAAACCTAGCATGTATTTGACATTCATGTTTACAACAAAGTTAGTCGATCTATACTATATTGCACCCCTGCGAAGGGAAAAGCCAATTGATCTGTAGGAACCTTCTGCGAAGGTTGCGCCCTCAATGCCATGCCCTTAATTTTTTGGATTAAGGACACACCACGTCAAAGGCAGAAAGTAAAACAGTTTCTAGTCATTTCGTCCGTAAATCTAGCTCAGAATCGAATAGTAATTGTCTGAAACAGTAGTTGTCTGAAACACTGATTGTTTGCGTAACTACCGCCGAAGGCCGTTGTTATTAAATCTTGATACGATTTAATGCTTCGCAGTTATAAAGCGAATTCAGTTTTCTCTCGTGTTATATAAACGACAAGAAGCTATTGTTACCTGTCGATTACAACTTAGCAACTGAACTCATAACGTGTTTGTTTCACTGAACCACTGTAACCAAACAACATCAGAGGAAAATTCAATTTGCTAACAAAACTGGGTTTTACGAAATTGTTCGTAAAGGAACAAGGGTTTGTGTTGAGTTAACTATTGGTAACAAGTAACGGTATTTGAGTAACGATAAATATGCTTATAGGTATCGTTATTTTTTATGTTAATAATATTTACCATAGCAGTTAACATGCATCAAGTTTACGACGAAAAAGATAATGTTAACAGCGTTTTGGCGGAAGCGTAACGCGTTTTACAAACGCGGAAGGAAGCGAGTTATTTTGATTATGCACTGATTGTGAGCTGGCTAATTAGAATGGGCAACCAAGGAACTGATGCCTAGTGTTGTCTATTCTGTGGACCGTTGGAGGTAAAACGAAGAAAAAAGATATAAGAAGTACGTTCTTTCATTACACGCGCGACCCGCACTGAAATGGAATGACATGGGGTAATGAAATTATTTCTTAGGAAAATAGGGATGAAATAGATCGAGTTATACTACAATATAGTGGAATTGGACTATGGAATTATGAAAGATGCCATTCAAATACAAATTTTAATCAAATTAAAGTCTCTTTGACGTATTTTTGTACGAGAATTATAGCTATATTTCAGTTTTTTCGTTGAGAATAGTTACGTATAAAAATACTGTTATACATGCACTAGCTAGTTAGCTAGATCCAATCTTTCATGATAGTGAATATCCATGGTATATATTTCACATTCATAACGAAATGTTTAGCTCTCAAGAAACTTTAGAGCTCCGAACCTCAGCCATGTGAGGGCGAAACAAAATGGAAGTTAATGAAAAGTAAACGGGCGCAGTCCCTGACATCAGTGTGGAAGGCTTTATCATCATCAGAATTTTGTGAATGTAGAAGTCTAGACAGAAATAGAAAATAATGTATGAAAACGGTTATAATTATCAGAGTATATTGATTAAACACTCAATATTTGGAACTTGGGACGAACATCAGAATATCGATTGGAATTATAATGGTGTCCTCAGTTGACGTACGTAATATTAAAAATGCAAGAGTGTCGGTTTGTTGGTCCTCTATTCACGCAACGTTTGTTACGATTAATTTTATGGGAATGAAATTGCTTTTATGTATGGTTTGATATAATGTTTTTATACAACAGATATTTGAATTAAAAATAATTACCAATTTACAAAGTTATTCATATAGATTCAGCACCTAATAAACAACTTGAAGCTACACTATCGCCCTGTTACGAGTAGGAAACCCTTATAAGGCGGGTATTCTAAGATTAAAAACAGTACAAAACAGTACAATATTTCATTCCTGCGTTTAGCTTGATACAATACAAATACATTAATTCCAAAACTACAAACTTCAAACTTTATGATATTTATTATACTAGTCGGTTCAGTAGTTTAGGAGTCCATCGCGGACAAAACATAACACGTCATTTTTACATATAAATAAGATTTAACCTGTACTAAGTCCGACTTTCCTAAATGTCTCTTGAATCACTATCCTCTTCATACATACTTCTCATACTTCTTCGGATCACCACAAATAAAAAAGTAAGTTTGTATGTTCAAGTAGATTAGTGGCCCTAGTGTCGGAATTTTTAGACCAGTCATAAGACATGGAGACAGTAAAGGAAAGCCAGTGAGTCGGAACGGTTAACCTCGCGCCTCGCGACCTTGCATGCGGCCGACTGCCAACACTTTTGGTTCAAATAAACTCACATCTCCGTGAAACTTCCTGAAGGTTCTTGGAAGGAAACACGCCCTACTAAGAGTTATTAGTTAGATTGAAATCCCGGAAGATTAAGATGAAGGTTCAAGGTGTTAAACTAAAGGAATTAATGTTTGTTTCGCACGTTACACTTAAAGTTAAAATATTAGCTGAAGAATTTTCCTTTATGGGAAAAATAAGCTTTTGGGTTCTTATTTTTTATGAAAAATATGTAGCTATTGTCGAACTACCGTATCGTATGTGATGCTTTGTTAAGTGACTCATCCTCATAACATAAATGATGAATGTATGTTTGATTCTCTGTCACGAAAAAACTACTGGACGGATTTGGATGAAACTTTATAGTAATATAGGTTATACATCGAATAAAACATGGGATACATTTTATCCCGAAATTCCCGCAGGAACGGGTACAATTTGGGTAAAACCGCGGGGAGCGGCTATCTTAATATAAATAAAGAAAAAGAATGATGAAAACTGTAATTTCTTTAGACTTTAGTCTCGAGCACTATTGAAAGAATGCTCGTGTCGTGCCCTTGAGTGTCCAAATCGAGGGTCGATGCCAAATAAGCTCACGGCTAACGAAATTCCGCATTGGAGTCTTCAGCCCAATGAAAAATGATAATTAATAAATAACTTGCATATTTTAAATTGGTTTACAACCGGGGGTTGGATTCATAAGGATAAAGGTTTTTTTTTGGGTATTTTTAGAGTTCTTTAGCCAAATGGCAAAAATGGGACCCATATTTTTATTATATACCATCATCATCATATATTTAAGAGCTCGTTTCTTGTCGGTGAGTCCGATGCAGACTTCTCCGTCTATTCCTATTCAGTGCAAGCTCCTTCACATCTCTATACGACATGACAGACACTTTTACTTTAATCTGACTTATGTAACTGATTCTAGATCTTCTCGCGAACTGATTCTAGACCCTTTCCTTCAAATTTACCACTACTCATATTAGCGGCGTCCTGAAGTTTTACCTGCGTTGCTCTCATTGTCGTGGGAATTCGGGAGAATTAAGTAGTCCCTTTGAATAAAGCTATCATTTAAAAAAAGCAAATGACTAGTAGTTTCAGAAGTTTCTAATGTAACATCGTGTTGATCTATTGTCCTAGATCGGAAGATTACACATTAAGATCTGGTTAAAAAATATGATTGGTAGTTTCTGAAGAAGTTTCTAGAACAATGTATTGTGTTAATCTAGTGTCTTAGATGTTACGCAAAAATCTGGTTAACAGCTGTCTTTGCAAAAAAATACACTCATTCGTCACCCGAACTTTGCCGACTGCAATTTCAGCAAGAACCCAAAATTCCGTCACATCAAATGATAGAACACGATACCGAATTCATTAAAGACAATTTAAATAGAGATGTTGAGAACAATTGGTATTATTTTGTAAGTCAAAACTAGTCTGTGGCCTACTCCGGTTTCCAAATGACCTAGATGGGCCGGCCGATATACGAGACACACTACGCTTCGTACTAAGTACTACGAATAAAGTAGATGGAATACAGCATAAAGGATCTCAGTCTTTATAAGTAGATAAATAGTAGGAGTGCGCAGCGGTTTACTCGCGTTGTACCAGTTCCAACGGGAATCTCGGGTTAAAAAGTACCGTGTTAACTGCCCCTTGAATGTAACTATTCAACAGAAGAATAATTATTTCAATGGCTCAATAACTCTAGACACCAGGATTGGTCAGGTTGACCAGCCACTCGATGAAGAAGAAGAATGGGATTCGAGAAGTTTCTGAGATATTTTCTAGTAGTTAGTTTCATTTTTAGTAAAACTAACTGTTTATCTGTCAAAACTTAATTTTCCACCTGTGCTTTGAAATATCTAGGATAAATAGTAATCCCAACAGCCTCCGTGGTCTAGTGGTTTGAGCACTCGGCTCACGATCCGGAGGTTCCGGGTTCGATTCCCGGTGGGGATATCTCACAAAAATCACTTTGTGAGACTGTCCTCAGTTTGGTTAGGGCATTGCAGGCTGAATCACCTGATTGCCCGAAAAGTAAGATGATTCCGTGCTTCGGAGGGCACGTTAAGCCGTCGGTCCCGGTTACTTTCCACGGATAGTAGTCGTTACATGAGCCATGTCAGAGGCCTTTGGCGGCTCAATAACTCTGACACCAGGATTGGTCAGGTTGACCATCCACTCGATAAGAAAGAAGAAGAAAGAATAGTAATCCCGTATTCTTTTTAACCCCCAGACGCAAAAAAGAGGGGCGATATAAATATTAGTGGCATCGTATTGGAATATAAGAATAAATATAATTGGAAAGTAAAATATTTTAACGAAATCTGATAACGGATAGACCGTTTCGAAGATTACTTCCTTATTCCTACAGTAACCTTCTTCCAATATTTACTTAATGTTAAATAGAATCGAATCTTGTTAAGGCACCGTTATTCGCGTATAAACAGCGAATAGTCTAAAGTGTTAGGTATAATTTACTCACTCATATAGACAACAGACAGTGAAAGTAGCTTCCTAACGGTATTCTTTAAGTATCCACAGTATTGACATGAGATTTTATCGAAACCACCGCAAAGATACAACCTTTTCGCCATCTACAATATAAAAAAACAAGTTTTCTCGTATTTGTAGTATATACTTGTGTTTTTTTGTATCCATTTTTATTTTAGCATTGGTCGTTGAACTTCGTTACGTTGCAAACTTTTGGTAAAAACAAACTCCTTAAATGCAGATTGGAATGAGTTTTGAATAAAACATGGATTGTCTAAAAATACAATGGAATCATTAAAATTGGGTGGAACGGCGCATTTAAGATTGGAGATTACCCTTAACGTTGATTAAATAAAGTTATCTACAATGCCGTATATCTCTGGTAAACTATTTACGTGTGCGAATGCTAGTGAACTTATTGCGATGCTGATAATAAGCAATGACACGCGGCTTTACTCATTTCAATGTTTATGTTAGATAACCTATTGTCCAGGACTACTCTCCAGTTAGTAATTCAACAAAATTGAGACAGATATTGGTTTTTAAGTGTGAAACCGGAAAAGACTGAGTTACTTTCGCATTCATAATGTAAATATATGGAATTTGGATTAGGATTAAAATATGGAGTACTAGATAAACCACACGGTTTTACTAGTAGCGTATCCTTCCCTGTAAAGCCGTAGAAATTTCGAGATAAAATGTCTCATGTCGGACCTGGGTTTAAAACGCGCATGGAGTTATGCGGTTTGGCCATTAAATCATAATAGACAGACAGATTCGCATTCACAATATCGGTATAGATCAGGCAACTCATTATTATTTCGTATGTATAATGATGTAGTGAAAGAGTGTGACCGTCTTGGTAGGGGAACACCGTGCGTCGCCCTCGTCTAAATATACGCCACCGGTTCAGCGCTTCCTCACAAAGACTATACGTGACGCGTCCGACCTTCAGGGCGGCAAACAGTCAGAATATCGAAGACTAGAAAAGCCCCGCGGTTTTACCCGCGTTTTGCCCGTTCACGTGGGAATTTCGGGAGTTTTTATACTTATAAACCTTCCTCTTGAATCACTCTATCTATTAAAAACTGCATCAAAATCCGTTGCGTAGTTTTCAAAGATCTATGCATACACAGGGAGAGACAGACAGCTGAAAGCGACTATGTTTAATACTATGTATTAAGTGATAAACGAATGAGATTGCTTGATTTGGACAAACATAACTACTTATATTTTTGGAATAGGATAGAATAGGAACTTATGGTATTTGGAATAGATTTTAATTGAAGCGCCATGTGACTTGACCAGCATGGCACCCATATACCACCACCGTACTCACTTCCGTGAAAATGAAGGGGTAAACGTTATTTATATTATATTCATATAGCTGCAATAACATTATTGCAGGCTATAAACTTGTATCCATGCTACATTTAATTTAAATCCGTGAGATAACAACAAATACTCATCATGTACATCCTCGCAATTATAATATTAGTAAGACACTATAGTTAGCTTGGGTTAGGTAATGAACGAATTAATCACGGTCTATTTACAAATGTGCATCAGCGGATTCTAACGTCGAACACCACTCTCCTCCCGGTAACATTATTGACTCAAACATACATACATCTCTAGGCTTTTCTATCAACATGCGGCAAATCTATTCATCCATGATAAATCTCCTATCACGTTGCGACAAAACTCTTCCTATCTTCTCACAAATCTGTCTAGTTATCTTACTACAAATTATCTTGTTCAGAAAAGTCAGCTTCCTCCTTCTATCTTTATACAGAGTTTACATAGCAACTTGTATAATGTCAGTCTTGTACGCCCCATGGGTCGAATCTATTCCACAGTACAGCAGGGCCGTTCATCAGGCCCTATGTAATTCTATAGTGCTGTAAATATATCGGTAGTTAGTATAGATTTACCGAGGCACGGTGATATCCGTGTAAAGGATGTCAAGGCAGACGGTCACGAACAATCGACAAAACGGAAAAAAGTTTATCGACAGGGACTCGCTGTAGTGCCCCCGCTTGAGGTTACAATATCGTATTACCACTTTGTTAACTTACACAGTGATTAAAGACCCCACAAGTTAAACCGCAACACGTTTATGCATATTACCATTATGCGTTGACATTTCCAAAGAACTTTTCAAGAAGGTGAAAACACAATAGATCATTTCAAAAATAGACGCAGAACCGTGTACCTACCAATTGTGTATTCAGGACGTAGTACTTTTAAAATACGGCGAATAAAATTGACGTCAGTTATGCGCAGATAAGTCCAGGTGTCCTTACCGATTGTATAGGTTTCTATTTGTGTTCATAAATATCAATGGATACATGAATCGGGGACGGGGAGTTTGTTGTGTCTTTCGACAGACATTATGATAATATGAAACGTTTAGCTGTCATATTCAAGACCTCACGGGAACGTGAAGGTCTTGCGACGCGTGACTCTGCGGAAGCTTGATCGATGAAAAATTGTATATTTTAGATAATTGAGTCGTACTGGCGATTCTTCTGGTCTAGTCTAGAGGTGTGGCTTTGAAAAAGTCAAGGTTACTCGATCATCGTATCGGACTTTGTTTCAACGTTCTAATGCAGAGCAATGAATGTTGGCACGAATATCAACCGTTGTGAGATCGAGGCGTTATTTAAAGATTTGCGCGTGGATGTAGAACAAGTTCAAAGAAGCCAGCGCGACGCAGGCCGCGCCGTGAATAAGGTTAATTACCCCCAAGGCCGGGGAGTGCCAATATCCCAACATTCCCCGAACTTAATAACCACTTACCAGGGACATCATAACAAACATTTGACACCGAGCCAATATGATTTAGCTTTATTAAATCGCATCGTACGATGACAATGATTAAGAATAGGTATCAGTTCAGAATGTGATACGTCACGTTCTTTATCCGAGTACTAGCAGCGCCCCGCGGTTTTACCCGCGTTGTACCCGTTCCCGTAGGAATTTCGGGATGAAAAATAGCCTATAACCTTCCCGTTGAATGTGGCTATCTATTACAAAAAGAATTATTCAAATCGGTTCAGTAGTTTCTGAGATTAGCGCGTTTAAACAAACAAACAAACAAACAAAACAAACTCTTCAGCTTTATAATATTAGTATAGATCTGTTTCTCATTATTAATGTAGCGAATACTGTGTTTTATTGAATAGTTCCTGATATGGTTGTTTTGCACCTGTGCGCATTCGTCTCCTGAATGATTCACGATGCGTTTTGTTTGGTTACAAACCTGCGACTTTATGCGGGTCATTCAACCTTGTAGACTGTAGAGCATCCTGTTTTACGTCTGACTTTTATTTTATTAACATAAGAAAACAACAAGGCATATAAGTAATGAATGATGTGCTAAAGAACTGCTATTTCACGTTTATATACTACTAGCAGCGCCCCGCGGTTTTACCCGCGTTGTGCCCGTTCGCGTGGGAATTTCGGGATAAAATGTAGCCTATAACCTTCCTCGATAAATAGACTATCTAACAGTGAAAGAATTATTCAAATCGGTTCAGTAGTTTCTGAGATTAGCGCGTTTAAACAAACAAACAAACAAAACAAACTCTTCAGCTTTATAATATTAGTATAGATAAGAACTACTAGTTTGGTCTGGAATCATTTGGAAGGGGAGAAAGAAATATGAATTTCTCCTCAGAGTGACAATTAGGGAAAAATGCACGAGGTGGCAATTCTGGAGGGGACCAGTGTAAATGATTCCTAATTTCCCGACTCAGTAAAATCTTCATTAACAAGTTCAGGTCAATGACACCCTAATTTATCTTCTTGACGACATTTTAATTAAACACTTTGATGTACTTTGAATATACGTGTTTCAATTGACAGAATATTTCTGGAAATCAGTAATCAGCTTGTTACAGAGAATTCTGTATTAAGTTATTGTTTGTTCCAAGCAATTTCCTAGAACTTCCCGAAATGTAGTCTTGTAGAGTCAAGATTAGTTACTACGAAACAAGCCAATCAGTATACCGTGTACGAATTCGTATCTATCGTTTAATTATTTTTGTATTAGATAGTCACATTGAAAAAGAAGCTTATAAAAGCGGTGTACTCGTTCCCGCGGGAACTTCGAGATACAATCATCCATTAGTTTTTTCGTGAATGAGTAACGAATATACATACATCCTCACAAACTTTCGCATAGATAATATTAGTAGGATTACATCTCGAAACTCCCAGTTGAACGGGTACACCGAGGGTAAACCCGCTGGGCATTACTAGGAATGATAATACACAAAAAAGTTCCAAGAAGCATGAAAGGCCACGCGTCTGCGCCTGCGTCACGCAGTGATTCAGACGTTACCGTGGTATGATGACCCCTCGACAGTTCTAGCGAGTCACATTCAGCTCACACTGAGCTTATACTAACGGTAACCTTGGATACCACTCGAATACATGCTAAGGAACTGTTCACATTGCATAGATTTTATGTCATTTCTGTTTATGGGGATGCATTTCTTTTTTTCTACTTATTCTTATTAGACAGATCATATTTGTGTGTTCACACTGATAAAACTGCGCTGATTTGTATGCTTTGGTTCACAATTACCATAATTTTCGTAACAAACTGGACAGATCTGAATACTTACTATTGTTCAAAATTCTCTAAATTCAGTGCAATAATTAAGGCAGATTTTTATACTTTGGTACAAACTTCCCTTGAGTTCAGCATTCAGATAAAGTATTACTATACCAAACTTCTAGGTATTCTTAGGACTTGAATGGGTACTGAGAATTTTATATTCTACAGGATGATTACGGGGTCGTGGAGCAAGAAAGAAGCATTTATCTTACTTTCTCCTAAGCATCACGATAGGTTAGGACTAACAGTACACCAGCGACTTATTTTAGTCAGCAAAAAAAACTGCCATAATTTGAGATCATGGTCACCCTACTATTTCCCAAGAAAACTTATGTCAAGATTGTCAAGTAATAATAAAAGTAGGGTGACCACGCATTTTGAGTCAATAATTATTTTTAAATAAAAATACGTAAATAACGAATCATCTTTGTTTAAATTAAAATAAATACAGGTAGCATCGCAATCATTTATTTACTGAGTCAGAAAAAAATGGTTGGGATCATGACCCCGAAATCACCCTGTATACTATATTCGGTACTGCGTATCAATGATCGATCAATCATCATGACTTTGGAATAGAGTAAAACATATATCTATCTCCTACGTACCATAAAGAGGTAAAAGGTTTTAACGTTCAAGCACCTATCTAGTAGGGATTTATAAGAACTATCAATCCGATTTCAGTATTTCTTTTGGACTTCGCATTTTAAAATTGAAAATTATCCGATGTAAAAACAAAGCTTTGTATAACAACTATAATATGCATTATTTAATATTTAAAAAAAAGGGACTGGTTTCTTTAAATTGAGAAGAGTGGCGGGAATGGGGGCAAGGACTTTTGCCCAACAATGGGATGACATAGGTTAACAGCAACAGTATTATTTTTAAACGTCATAGTTTATGAATTGAAACTACGTTTACGGATACACTTCGCTTTTATTTTACACTAGCAGCGCCCCGCGGTTTTACCCGCGTTGTGCCCGTTCCCGTAGGAAATCCGGGATAAAATGTAGCCTATAGCCTTCCTCGATAAATAGACTATCTAACAGTGAAAGAATTATTCAAATCGGTTCAGTAGTTTCTGAGATTAGCGCGTTTAAACAAACAAACAAACAAACAAACAAACAAACAAACAAAACAAACTCTTCAGCTTTATAATATTAGTATAGATTTTTATCTGACGTTTCGACACCTTTACAGGAACCGTGGTCACAGAAGTCTTCTGTGACGTCGAATAAAATAAAAGCGAAGTGTATCCGTAAATGTAGTTTCAATTCAAAATGAGTGGTAGTGTTCGCTTAAACTTAAGAATTCATAGTTTATTTTCGTTTCATATTGAGCTAGGTTGTCTGTGTACCTGAGCTTTACCCCTCTCAAGTCTAGGTTTTGTAGTTTATTGACATATTTGGGTCGGCGAGTTTCTCTAGTGTAATATTTAATTACATACAAGTATTTACAGTTTAGCGCTTTTACTTAAATGAGTATACTGGTTATTTGGAGGCATTGGTGCATTTCTGAGGTTACCTAACTTTACCATAGTATTTAGAGCGTAAAAAGGCTTAAGCAGCAATAAAATTCGTCACAGACATTGCCACTCACTTGTTTCTTTAAAATTCATATAGTTAGGTAAATTTACAAGATTTATTATGGACTCTATTTTCAAGATTATACTAAACATGGCATTTAAACTTACTCTTACGCCCACACTCAAAGACGTCAAATGATTCCTCAGTATATATTTAACTAGCAGCGCCCCGCGGTTTTACCCGCGCTGTGCCCGTTCCCGTGGGCATTTCGGGAATGTTTATATATAAAAACCTTCCTCTTGAATCACTCTACCTATTACAAAAAACCGCATCAAAATCCGTTGCGTAATTTTAAAGATTTAAGCATACAGACAAACAAACAGACAAAAATAGCGACTTTGTTCTATACTATGTAGTGATGAGTGAATGTGACATGTATAGTATAAGAAATGTCAATTAGCTATGTGTCTATTTAATGAACGTCCCTGAGTGCTGAAGTTGAAGTCGTATTTGCTCCTAAAAGTAAGTACGTAAGTAAGTTAGTGGTCTAACCGGGTGTCGGAGTTTTTAGACCGCCTTTAGGCTTTGAACATGGTTTAACGATAATCTATAGACTCTTTTAGAGATACCAAAGACTAATATGAATTTAGTGGTATCTTTCTAGAAATTATAAATGAAAGTGGTCTTGGCAACCGGTTACAAAGCATACAGTGACGGTTGCGAACAGCTACTAACAACTTAATAGATACTACTTTACAAACAGGACTATTGATTACATCCGTGTCTGTGTAAATGATAAATCTATACTAATATTATAAAGCTGAAGAGTTTGTTTTGTTTGTTTGTTTGTTTAAACGCGCTAATCTCAGAAACTACTGAACCGATTTGAATAATTCTTTTTACAATAGATAGCCACATTCAACGGGAAGGTTATAGGCTATTTTTCATCCCGAAATTCCCACGGGAACGGGTACAACGCGGGTAAAACCGCGTGGCGCTGCTAGTTAACTATAAATGTCGAGTGCGTAGATGTAACTAGCGGCGCCCCGCAGTTGTGCCTGTTCCCGTAGGGATTCTGGGATAAAAAATAACCTATAACCTTCCTTTTGGATATGGCTATACAATAAACAATCAATTATGCGAATCGGACAGGTAGTGTCTGAGATTAGAGCGTTCAAACAAACAAACAAACAAAACAAAAAATCAACCTTTAGTAAAGCAAAAGGTATTTTTTTCTTCTTTAACCTAGTGTTTAGTTAAGATTTTTAGAAGAAAGCGATTAATCTATACCATGACCAATAGCTGTGAGTCAATATTTAGGGTGAAATGCACAAACATACTTAAGTTTATTCAGCGGGTAAATATGTTTAAAAAACAAAAGTTGTTTATTCGAATTGGTACTTTATATTGCACCTAATAGGACACTATTTAAAACGAACGTCATTTGTTTTTTAAACTTATTTAGCCGCTAAATAAACTTAAGAATGTTTGTGCAATTCACCCTTAATTAGTTAAACCTATCTATCTTCTATATTATATATATATTAAAATGAAACCCGTTTTCCTTGGTCTCGGGCTCCGTGAGGTTTATAGGGAATAAAAATCTCAAAATTCCCACGGGAACAGAGCGCTGTGGGTGAAACCGCGGGGCACAGCTAGTTTTTAATAATGACAGATTATTATAAACTATCAAAAGCTTTCACTGCATCCCAATATTGAAATAAACAAACACTATACGATCAGAATAAAGAAAGCGAACACAAGGTCAGAAAACAGATGACACAGTTTGAAAATGTTAACTTCAAATTGGGGTCAATACCATCAGGTGTTGCAACACTGGTAGAATAAGAAAATATGGTAGAAAACTTTCAAACTAGAAATAAAGAAAATATTATTCGAAGATGACAGTTAAAGTTAACATAATCAGTACCTAACCTATTTACAAATGGTATTTAATTATTACCACCAACCCGCATTAGGCAAGCGTGGTGATTAAGTCGCTGTACTGGTATCTTCAGTGAGATGAGAGGCCTTTGCCCAGCAGTAGAACATTACAGGCTAATATTTTGTATTTTTAAATTATTACTTGCACCCCGCGATTTGACCCACGTTGTGCCCGTTCCCGTGGGAATTTCGGGATTTTTTAAAGATCTAAGCATACATAGGAATGGAAGAAATGGAAGGAACTGAATCCCGTTGAATGTGGCTATTTATTACAAAAAGAATTATTCAAGTCGGATTAGCTCGAACATACAAAACAAACTAACTTACAAATTATAGCTCTTTATAATATTAATATAGGAGTATAGATAAATACATCATGTATAAATAGTTATATATTTACTGTGGGATAGCCCTAGCGTGTACCATTTACCAAATCATATCAACAAAGTTGTTGACCTAATTGACAATCTAAATAGGTGCATTATAAATAGATCTATTTACTTTAAATCTACGCTGATACATTAAGCAACTATATAACGAAAAGGTACGCATTGTTGCCCTAAAAATAACTCTTTACTTAAGCAGTTAGGGAGAGGAAAATAAAATATAAAGCATGATCTTAAAATAAAACGTTTTGAAACAATGTAACAAGGAAAATAATTAGGTAAAACAAGCCCTCTAGGCTGGGGATCAAGTACGGAACATTTTCCTTTAATATCAACATAATAAAAATCGATTATATTATTTGGAACTTTCAAGATCATTTCATCTATCTATGCTAATATAATAAACTTGGAGAGTTTTTTTTTGTTTGAACTAACAATCTCAGAAACTACCAATCCAATTTTAATATTTTTTTAACGGATTGCCACATACAATGCTAAGGTTATGGGCTATTTGTCATCCCCACGGAAACGAGCACATTGTGGGTAAAACCGCGGGGCACTGCTAGTTAAATGAATAAAACATTTGACTACTATTATTATTATTACATTTTACTCAATAGAGTGTTGGTTTCCATTCTTATAACTTCATTTAAGTAACTTGTTGTTTTAGCTTTGATTGATATACATAGTTAGATAAGAAATAAAAGGTTGAAAATATAATTGATAAGTAGGTGTTTTAATATTTAGTGACATAACATTGTTGTCCACACACATCCACATATATTTTTTCAATTACATTTCAAGAACCATTATCAACACAGTTTTGGACTAATTCATCGATTGAATAAAAAATAGTTGTTCATATTTTTATTCTTACTTTTTTGGTTCTATGTGAACCTATTTCTAATTCTAATTGATAAACAAATCTCCAGTTTAATTAAAGTTTATATAAAACGAAATGTTTAATTAAACCATTAAAATCATAAAATAGACTCAGTTATTTATTTTTAGCATCGGAAACATAATTATGTAAACGAGATCTAGGCAAGGTTTCTAAAATAAAAAACAGTTAATTAATTAATCACATAAAATCTAAAAAGAGCCCAAACTAAAAAAAAAACTAACTTTCCATACTCCTCAGAGGGATAAAGATAATGCAACAGTGGATTCCCAGTACCATTCCTATAGTCGGTAGTCTTTTAAAATTAGCCTGTTATATCTGACTGGTGGTCAAAGGCCTGTCTTCTTACCGAAGATATCAGTACAGTGTGGAAGATTAGAAGATTAGGCGTAATCACCATGCTAGCCTAAAAATATGTAAAAAAAACATGTTTCCTACACTTGGTTTTGTCAGCAATAATAGTAAGTACTGTTTTGATGACCTCAATACAGGCATTGCTTAATCAGGCCAATAATGTCAAAACAAATTGTAATATAATGAATTACTTTAGATAGATTATAAATTATTATTATAGATTATAAATTCTTGCGTCTTAAATTAGATTATAGATTATATTCTTACAGTAAATTATCACAGAAAGTCTACCATGCTACATGAAGTATTGTTCACTCCATGGTATTATTTTGTGGTCTTTTTTGAATAAGTATTTTACAGGATTTGGATATTTTGGAATACTGTCATGAGTGTGAAGTGTGAACTTGGTAATACAATTACATCTACCATAGATACTGATCAATATAATAAAGTTAGAGAGCTTGATTTTTTGCTTTTGTGAACAACCTAATCTCAGAAACGACTAGAACCACTCGATTAATTAATTTTGCAATTATTGGATAGCTAACATACAATAGGAAGGTTATTATTTATCCCAAAATTCCCATGGGAACAGATACAACTGCAGATAAAACCGGAGGCCCCGCTGATTTTTTTTTTTTCTGAACTGGCCAGTATAAGTGATTGGTGTGTGACTGTACTTATTTTTTAAGACTTACCTCATAAACATTTGGATGCCAGACTTTTGTTAGAAACCTAATTGTTGGTGGCGAATATGGGTAGTCTGGGGGAAATTTCATATGTGCCTGAAAAGAAAGGAATAATATATAAGTGGTGTGAAGTGAGCCTACAAATAAAACATTGCAAAGTTTTCAACAAAGGTATATAAGTAAGTTTGTGGGCAACCCTGGTATTGGAGATTACAGCCCACTTAAAGGCCTCCGACTTGGTCTGATAGTTGTAACAACAGGGACCAATAACAATGGTAAAATAACATGTCATTTACATCCAGGGTGGCCGTAATCCAGCTCTGCCCTGAGTTATGCTATGAGCAGCACAGCCAGAGTCAAATACAACACTATTATTATTTAATACCTATTTTATTTATTGTTTATCATATCGTAAAAGTGAGAGTTTATAAACCTCTGTTTTTATCAACTTTGTTTTGTAAGGCTGGGAAAATACAAATTTAAGTAAAATCATTGCAGGGTTATAGGTCATTATTTCACCGCATTCATAGTAAGTCAAAAAATATTTTGATTTCCAAAATAAAGTACCTACTTATTGCTTATTATCAGTTATATACCTATCACTATAATATCACACTAAATATACCTACCAATAAACTACAAAAGCAATACCAATCTGATGATAATTTCTTTGGTAACCATTTACTTTATGTTGTAATGTTGTATTGTGGTGCAAAGTAGCGGGTAAATTTTATTTTTTACCCAACTTAATAATTTCTAATACTGGCATCTTATAACTTCAAGACAACCAACAAAGATACCACACTCAATACCATAATGTGTCATCAAAACGTAAATATTTTACGAATATGTAACCAAGAGAAGGTATGTTAGGTCATTGCTTTTAACCAACCATCATAAAATAGTTAATTATATTTCGATCTAAAGGTTAGAAAACGTTCAAAGGAACTAAAGGTTAATCTAAACCTGAGATACCTACCTGATTAACTACTCAGTGATATTGGTTTAGGTTCAACCTTCATCAACAGAGATGCTTATTCTCTAAACGATTAGTGATGGATGATGGATGATAATTCAATAAGCTTACCTTGAAGTATCCACCCTGGTATAGCGTGTCCGGTGGCCCGAAGATAGCCACTTCCCACTCAAACAAATTGTCTTCTCCCAGCAACTTGACTCTGAATCCCTCCACTGGCTCCTCCTGCAGACTCTTGTACTCAAGGCCCAGTGCCCTCAGAGCAGAACTCGTCGGTACCGTGTTAGACATTTTCAATTTGTTAAAAAAACACTATCTAAAATATTCTACTGACATAACACTACGATAATCTTCTTTTGCTCCACGTATTCACGAGGCATTTCAATCCGATTCACAATAACAACGAACAATGTTTTTTGGTAAACATAGCCACGAATATAGTAACAGTTTTACGATTCACACGCTTCGAAAGTCTATACTGGAATAGATGCACTGCACAGCAATAAACTATGAAAAGTGGAAAAAGAACAGTCCAGACCACACGGCGAGTTGTACAACAATGAGAAAGCTAGCTAAGCAGAGCAACACCAAACAATCGCGATTCCAAGGAAAACGGCTGCGTGGTGTGGTACAGCTGCTGAGTTCTGCTTGCCAGTGCCTGAGTTGCCCGACCGAATATTGTAGAACAGCTGTTATTTTATTTCCGTGCTTGATTGCGCAGCCTGCCTTGACGCATACGGCCATTTATTGACTTTTAAAACTAGTGCCGCCATCTATCTCAATGTAAATTGTTCTTAAGAATCTCAATTTTTTAATTTCTAACTAGATGGCGCTATAATAAGTGATGTTATTTATAGTAAATGCTAAGAGATGTCGCTAGTAGTTCTTAAATTCACATAGTTTACCCAACTGTGCAAAAATGCATTCAAGCTTTTGTTTGCCTGCAGAATTAGACAAATTATAGTATTAACGTTATCATCTGTTCCTTGACATACCGTGCTTATAAAATTCTATTTATTTATTAAGACATTCCAGCAATATCTATGCTAGTAGCCTCATTCTCCAACGATTACATTTCTCATTTCTCTTACCCGACCAGCCTAAATGAAAGTAATGTGTGTTACTTTTCCTTGTGCTTAGACATCTATCTACAGTTTACAATAAATAACTGCACATTATAATTAACGATGAGGTAGTAAATTATAGTTTAAAATATGTCATAAGTAACGGTGTAACGTTTGATTAAAGAGCTAGAATCCGCAGACAATCGGTCGTGGGCGCCTGATTCAATGGTCCTCGCCCACTGTCACCTTGTATAGGCAAAGTGAACTGCCCACGCCGGCAGTACAGTAATGCCTTTTGGCCATCAATATTCGACAATATCCATTCATGGCTGTTTAAAAAGGAAATGCAGTAACCGCGAAATGTTTTACCTACACAATTTAATAATTTGGGTGGGTGCAGTTTATTAACCAATTCGTATGACATGAATGAGAATTATATGCAGGTTTTTAATTGGATATAACCTTCTCCTCTCTGAATAATGCTTGCTTCACAGGATTGATAATACTTGAGAGACTTTGCTACATTACTTATTTATTTATTTAATTGTTACATCAGCGGCGTTTACACATTAACATTGACAATTTAGAAGGTAGCAAGTATTCTAATACGGTGTGCAACACCAATTATAGATGTAATCAGCATTCACGTACCTAGAGTACTTATTGTACATGTTTTTAGAATCAGTCAGTATGGGCAAGTCTAGCAAGAAATACGAAGATCTTTTCTTAGGAACCATGTCATCAGTCATCAATTTAGGAAAATGCATAAGTACTTAATTGTTATATAAAAAAAAAAATCTAAAATGTATGTATCTATAAATAAATCAAATTTTTTAACAAAACACCTTTCTTTTTTGCTTAAAAACATTTTTAATCTGCAAGTCTAGAATCGAATTCGTCCCACCCAAGCAACGTTAAATACCTTCTACCACTAAACCATCAATGTCCCGTACCCTAATGACAAAGAAATTGGAACGAAAGGTTATTATTTACCCCACAAGGCCATGAGAACCATTGGATGTCACTAGTCGCGAAGAAATGGTCACCATGATGCCATTTACAGTCAGTGTTGTTTATCATAAAGATAAGTTCATTTTAATAAACATTTGCTTCGTTTAAATGGTAATAAGTTATAAAATATAAAGCATTTTCATCTAGTTTCCAAGACATGATTGGTAAGGTTGAATTTTGTACCATTGAGCACTATTTTTTGACATTTAACTCGTGTTTGACAGCTAAGTTGATTGGCCGAAACTTTCTTATAATGTGACCAAGTATCGATCGCGTTTGACATTTAACTTCGATAGCTTGTGGAGTAGGTACCTCCCCTGGTAGTTAGGAGAATATTTTATGAAGTCACAATTATGTATCCACCTACCTACCTATGTATACTAATCTACCTATCTAATTTGACAGGTAGCTACAGCCATTTTCCTATATTGTTATAGTATAGATGGTAGAGTTACCTTATCACCCATTAAAGCTATAAACATAGCACATAACAATAGGTAAACTTGCGTTGTAACTTTTGTAACTAATTGGAACTTTTGTTTTTAGTTAATTATCAGCCTTTTGTGACAGCACTAGGTTTTTAATGACCTTACGTAATATAGTGAATTTCATAACTGGGCTGTAAAGAAGACATATTCTAAAAATCTGTTCTATACTTGAGTGTAGCTTTGTTGAGCGAGATGACTTTGCTCTGCACTATAGATATCTTAAAGCTGTAGCACTGTAACCTATATGACAGACTAGCCGCGCCCCGCGGTTTCACCTCGTTGTACCCGTTCCCGTCGGATTTTCGGGATAAAATGTATCCCATGTGTTATTCTCATGTATAATCTAAGTTTATTGCTGTAAATATTCATCCAAATCCGTTCAGTAGTTTTGCGTGAAAGAGTAACAAAAATACATACATACATTCATATTCACAAACCTTCGCATTTATAGGATAGGATGAATTCGCTTTTTAACCGACTGCGGCATTTTAATCTTTCCGTTTTTGTCCTATTCTTTTAAATCCACCCTCACTATAAAGTGAGATCACGATAACAGATCCATCATGAGGTCATCTCTCATGAGTGAGAGAGACCCTGGATGGATTTGAGAAGAACGGCCAGAAGAAAGGGTTTTGCCCAGTAGTGTGAGGTTGCAGGCTAATACTTTACAACTTTTAATTTTATTTGAAACTAGCTGTGCCCCGCGGTTTCACCCGCAGCGCCCCCGTTCCCGTGGGAATTTTGAGATTTTTATTCCCTATAAACCTCACGGAGCCCGAGACCTTTCCAACGAATGCAAAACCGTGGAAATCGGTCCAGCCATTCACGCGTGATGCCTTGACCAAGGAATAGGGTTTCATTTTTATATATATAGACTACCCCTTAGATGATGCAGTAGATTTCCAGTAGTGCGTTACTCTATCTTAGTTTACGCTAAAGAGGAAAAATCAATGAATAAAATGTACTTATCGAATATCGATTGTAGGCAACTACCTACCTTACATAAAGGTGTACAAAAAATCTAGGTCATATGCACTGCAGTGCGTTGCAGGGTTTGGCTCAAGCCATGGCAAGACTGGTCGAACTCGCTTCATTCTGGTACAGGACCATAAGTGGATGCTAATTAGTGTCTTACTGTTAGCCTACGCATTGTCACTTACTCATGTCTTGTATGAGATGAACTAGCGATTTTATTCTAAACTAGCAGCGCCCCGCGGTTTTACCCGCGTTGTGCCCGTTCCTGTGGGAATTTCGGGATAAAATGTAGCCTATAGCCTTCCTCGATAAATAGACTATCTAACAGTGAAAGAATTATTCAAATCGGTTCAGTAGTTTCTGAGATTAGCGCGTTTAAACAAACAAACAAACAAACAAAACAAACTCTTCAGCTTTATAATATTAGTATAGATAACGATCGAATATTTTTCGTATGAAAATCTATCTCGAAAAATATTTGATCGGATTTATTTTGTATGAGTTTTAATATTATTTCGTGGTTCTAAGAACGTATATCTATGAAGGTTGTCCTTGGATTTTCACTGACGAGGAATGCATAATATCTGAAGGTATAAAATGAGTTTAAAGAAAGAAAGCACATTAAAGTTGGTATAGGTTACGTCAATAAAAATAACTCACTTAATTGAAGTAACTTAATTTGTCTCCTTAATAATGATTCTAAATATCATACGAAATATCGATTAGAGTTGTTGTTTTGTTAAATTCCGTACCAGCTGACACATAGATAAAGGTTGTGTAACATTAACGTAAGGTCAGCGAATCTATTACAGTAAGCCACAAACTAAGGACAAGTCTACAGTTGTTCTAAGAAAATTAACCATTTCTATAAAAGTTGATCATGATTCGTATAACTCGACAAACAATATTATTCATGATTTTTAAAAGCCGACGATGACTACATTTCAGCATCAAGTAAGGTTAACTTTAATCCATTTTTGGTATGAGTCCAACGCGAGATGTGAGCGCTTACGTGTCTTGAAGGTTGGTGGGCGACAGGCGGGGGGCGCCGCCGCCGGCCTGCGCGACGCATGCGCCGGCGCACCGCCGCGCTGCTACAGAATCCGCGAGGCAGTCGCGACCGGCGCGCGCGCACAACGCGACAACGACACGAAACGACTCTCGCGATATTATTTATCTCTGTTACATGGCATTTGTTTGACTTTGTTATTGTGATTTTATTTAAGTATATTTAATCTTTAGTTTAAGAAATACGAATCTCCTATTATTTTATTGTTAAAGTAAAAAATAAAAATAAAGTGGGACCAAAATGACGATAAAAAATAAAAAGACTAAGCAACAATCAAAATCTTCCGAAGTGCAATCATCGAGTGCTTCGACCAGTGTTCAGAAGACGAGCACGAGTTCCTCGGTGCAGTCTAGCTCCAACACTTTGCAGAAGGTGTCTTCTGGGAAGAAGGTGCGCTACATCGAGGTGAAGGTAGAGGACGACGACCCGCTGATGATCACCGACGTGAGCTCGGAGCACGACCACGCGTCCGTCAGCGGCTCCACCGTGTCGGAGCTCTACAACAGCCACCCGCACTACATCATCACGGAGGCGCCCTCCACGCTGGACCTCTCGCGCTCCTCGCAGGAGCACCACGTCAGTGACATGGCGCAGTCCAACACGGGCGAGTTCATCTCCAGCTCGGCGATGCAGGAGTCGTCCTCCCACCAGCAGAGCTCCACCAGCCAAACATTCCAGACCTCATCCAGCTCGATTCAACATTCCGGCTCAAGCCACAGTCAGTCGCTTGACAAAACGACCGACTCTACCACGGCTAACCAAACCCTAAACACAGGGTTCATTGATAACTCCATTGGCAATCAATCGTCCAACTCTAACACAAGTTATACTTCGAAGTCGCGTAATGCTAACGCTTCTAACAATTTTTTGCAATCAGAAAGGGAAAATTTAGTGTCACAGACACAGAAAGGACATTCTTCGAATTCTAGAGATGCAAAGAATGTTAATCAACGCGAGAATGTAAGTTACCGAAACTCACCACAGCCTACTAATAGGAACCAGACTGTGAAATCTGATGATTCAAACTTTCATGGTGGTGAAGGAAGTTTAGACAAAAATGTCAAGACTAAGGAGTACTCGAGCACCTCTCAGTCTAGCGAGAGTAAGAGCAGCAGCGCCATGAAGTCATCATCATCTTCATATGTTGTTGAGATTGTAGACGGAAAAGAAAGAATCATTGACAGTTCCAAAAGAGAGTGGGGAGACGCGAAAGAACAGTCTACGAAAGAAGACTATGCCAGTGTTAGTGGAACTGATATCAAACCTCAATCAGTATACAGCGTACAAAACCGTGACATGCAATCTAACTTCGACACAGGGAAGGAGGGCCAAGCTCCTACCAGCCAAATGACATTAAAACAAGACTCGAAGTTTGTGAAAGATGGCACTGAAGTGACCAAACACGCTACTATTGTCTCTGAAAAAGATAATTCTAAACATCAACAGTATATACAAGATCAGCTGACGACGCAAGATCAAGGATCGTCTCATATTACTTCTGACAAGTACATCTCTGATACAAGCAATATTCAGAACAGAAACACAGTAGAAAACACAACAACTAGTCGTGAAACTACCAGTGACCAGAGGCATAACGTAACTTCAACTCAATCTACGGATAATGTTACCAGTCAACATCAACAACTTGTCAACAGGCAAGATAGAAGACGCAATCAAAACCATACCGATGCATCAAACTTTTACGGTTATGACAAGACTATCCAAAATGAACTCAGGAAAGTAGGAGATATTCTACAAGTTCAAAACATTGATAACATTGATTACTCAACTAAGATAATGAAGAGTAACACTAGCAGCGCTCAACAAGCTTCTACGTCATCGTACCGAGTTGAAATAGTTGACGGCAAAGAAAGAATCGTGGACAGTACTCACAGGGAGTGGGGTGACAGCAAAGAATACTCTACCAATGAAAAGAGTCACAAGGTCAGTGGCACTGGCATTGAACCTCACCACGAATACAGTAGACACATCTTAGATAAAGAATCTCATTACGATACTGGTAAAGATGGTGTACCATCAAGTTCTACTCTTGTTACTGAGGAATCAGCTTTGTACAAGGACGGTAAAGAAATAGCTGCAACTAGCAACACCTACGTTGGAGGCTTTACTAAACCTAGGCCTATCACAGAGCATAGCACTGATAAGGATGATGTGCATAACAGGCGCGTCCAAGATAATAAGACTTCATCAGATACCAACCTCCAATCTACCACATACCAATCAACTTCTACTGACTCCCACTCCCAAACTAAAGACGTGACTGACATAAGTAAAACTACTGAATATTCCACCACTGAGAAAAATGTTAGTAAACAAACGAGTGATAAGCAAACTAAAGATACTCTTACTTCCTATGAAAGGAGCACTGGAACATGGAATGGGAAGTTTACTTACGAAACTGATGAAGGCAGGCCGAAACGCCCCAAAGAAATGTCTCCATTCGGTAGACCAGAACAACCAAGACACCATCTCAAACGACAAGACACCCAAGAGAATATCATACTCTCTTCTCACGACATCAAAGATTTCACATCAATCAGTGACCTTCGTAAAATTATCGAATCATCTCAATACAAGAAAGATGTTAAGGTCAGCAACAAAAATATTGTGATCAACAGGAACATCGATGATCGTATTTTGAAAGAAATTATTGACACTGTAAAGAAATATCCTTTCAAGCGTATTGAGAAGGTTACTTTCGGGACAAAGATTAATGAAGATGTGAAGGATTTGTACGAAGGAGTCGATACTCAGGAAACGACTGTTATGTCTTCAACCACTGGAGGTGCTACTAGGAAATCATTTGCGGTAGAAAAGAATGTGAGCCAAGTGGAAGTTACGAGATACATTACGGAAAATGGGATTACAACGAAGATAACAACTTACGAAGATGCCAAGGAGGACGATAAGATAAAGACGGACGTTTACGTCGACAAGAGCTCGATTGACTTCAGAAACCAGGTGAGAGATCAGATTTTAATTATAACACCCTGTTTTACTAGCTACTTATTTCGCTTTAATAGGCACATTAATTAAAAATGTGTACGATTACTTTAGAACTTCGAGTTTGGTACAAGAATTCATGCCTCTAAAAGGACATTTAATATCATTTATTTCAAGGTCTTCCATAAATAAACTAAGTCTAGACTTGCACAAGTTTAGATTAAAAGATTACACCGCACACACTGTACAAACAAAGAGTGCATCTGTGTGAACTGTATATTGTGAAATATATTGCGACACGACAAATTAGTGGCGTTTCATCGGCTCACTGAAATTCCGTAAAGTCTGAGTGATATGAAAACTTTTGTTTGCCATATCGCAATTTCTGTTTTAGTTCATAACTTAGCTTACTAACTTTAAAAGTCAGTCTTGATTCTTGATACTTGTAGATCCATGAATTTATTACCTTTTCTCTGCCACGTCCCGCTAAATTCAAGTAAACTAATAATTCTTCCCATTCTCCTAGCGCGATGTCCAAACGACGAAAGACGTCAAAGAGTCCTACGACGTGGTGGACCGAGCCATCACTGACACCAAGGAGGTAGTCAGCACCGTTTACGACGAGACCATCATTGATGATAGGAAAACGGTGCGTGACGACCGGACTACTGTCCAGGAGACTGTCTACACCGACGAGAGGCCCAGGCAAGGTCCTAGGAAGCCTGAGAAGACAGCCCCGAAGGAACAGTGCATCTGCGAGATTTGCACCTGTGGGTGAGTACCGTTTTATGACATTTTTGTTCCGTGATGAGACACGACACGATAAGGATGATTTAGGTTGAATAGTGGGGGCAAGTTTGTAATTATTTTTAATATTTATGCCTTGACATTTATACATTTATACATTTATTTAGACATTTATACATTTTTTGAAATTGTGTATCTTAAAAAATCTAATCACAATTTCATACAATGTAATTTTTTATTGACCAAAATTGCGTCACCTTACATTGCTTTAACCAACTTTAAAATAGGCGTAGGTGGTAAATCTACGCAATGATATAATTCTATTAAAATAGGTATACGTTTTATTCGGTCTACTTATTAAGACATTTAAAGGTAAACACAGACATTATGTAACGTTTTTAAAGTAGCGGCGAATATAGTTAACATAGCTCACATGTGCGGGTCAAATAGTGTTTCTATTGTGTAATACCATTCATACATTAAATTGATTGTATTGTACGAATGAACGCAGTTAGGTCGTTATTTCGATGCGAGAATTACTAACAATTAAACCGACTTCTAAACGAGATGACGAAAACAGCTTTTTAAAACAATATCGAAATAGTTGAAATTGTTTTTGTTAATGTTGCCACTATTAATATTTCTTTATATCGCGTTTATTGATTCCAATTCGTTTTGGTGTAATGTTAATGTGTTAGTAAGTTGCTGTTATGATGCCTATGCATGACGTATTTATTTAATTTGTAAGCGGTTTGTTAGAAGGCAAATACTTTAGTCACGTTTATTTCTTTGAATCAGAGATTCAAATATAGTTTGCATCATCTTTAGGTAAACTGTCTGCATACTTATTGGCCTTTCGTCGTAATTTTACAATATTTTAAATATAGCTAGCTGATTTAAAAAAATATCCAAAAACAACCGCATACTTTTCTTCTCACTAATTTTTTTTTTTTACAACCAACCTGTTTTATTTCTTCGTCATAGACAACAAAAATCATAGACATAAAACTCTTTACTTCATTCATTTCAACAACAATATAATTTCACACTGAGATTTCACACTATGTAGGTGCTTATTACAATGGAGTTGGGATCTCTACATATTCCCTAATTATTAAAACTTACGTACTTATTATATTGTTTTTCGTGATTACTTTGTATTTTACCGAATATAACTATCGTTGCATAAGCAAGATAACTGCAAGGAGTGTCACATTGGATTCTTATCTCGGTATATTTGTGTTCAAGAGATAAGATTTCTTTCAGGATTATATTTTATGGATCAAATAATATTTAGGTGACATAAATTTTGTAATTATCTACTGATAATTGTTTTTATGTCAAAAGGATAGATAGGTTATTTGCAGTTGTTTGTCAAGTTTTATAGAGTTTAACAAAATTATACGCTGCATCATGGCTGCATGCATCTAGGTATATAATATGCATTTATACATGTATATACTGCAGCACCCGCAGTTTTACCGTTGTGCCAGTCTTGGAAATTTCGGGATAAAAAGCCTATAAATCTTCCCGTTGAATGTAGCTATCTATTACAAAGAGAACTATTCAAATTGGATTGGTATTTTCTGGGATTAGCGCGTTCAAACAAACAAAAATCAAACTCTAACTTACATTAGTACATAGTATATATAGTATAGATATATTGATCATGTTGTCTTTTAGTATTTACCAATTAATATACCCAACAGTCTTAAAAGGAGTATAATGTATTTCCAAACAGTTTCTTGTAATAACATTAGAAAGTCTAAAGCTCATACTTGACGCAGGCTCTCTGAGTACGAATTACTTAATTCAGTTAATGTATAGTTTATGTATTTATTCATATTAAGGTATTGTTCGTTTGTACGTGTACAGATTTATTATAGAAAGAATTGATCCAAAGTTTGTTATTTTGCAACACCTGTGTGACATATTACTAGGAATTTGATTTCAAGTTGCCTTTAAAGTGAATCCTTAAAATGTAACGTCTGCCTGTAAATAAGTACGTGGAAGATAATATAATAGTTAACGTTAACTATAGCTTTTCACTTTTGTTAATTCAACTCGATATCTCAAAATGCAATTTAACAACCGGTTAGGAATATAATTGAAACCACATTACTTTCGAAAATATTGCATATACTTTAGTAAATAAAAAACCGGAATAAGTTTATTTATTTATCACAAAAAAAATTACCTGGCTCCGTCCTATACTTAAAAAGATAGGGACAATTTTCATCCGAAAGTAAATGGTATTTTTTTCCTAAATAACTTAGTGGTTACTGGTCAGTCAACTCTATTTTTACGAACGTCAAACTCATCATAACGGTGATGACCTAAGCTTCTAATGCGATAAATTATCACCATCAAACATAACAGTGTACGACAACGTAACGTAAAACTAATGTTTAAAACAATTAACATTCTTATTTACCTTCTCATTGTTGACTCGAATATTTGAATAAGTGTTGGCAAAGTGCCGATTTCTCAGGAATCGATACCTTCAGTGCAGTTGGCAGTCAACAATTTTTAGGTGAAAATCGTATGACAATATTATTTTTCCTTCAAAATTATTATAATAAACAAGTCCTTTTTGTTTTAACTGTATTGTCCCACTGCTGGGCAAATGTCTCCCCTAAACAAACAGTCAAGTCCTTCTACAGAGTACCTAATTCAACTCTATTTATTCCTAATCCCTTTTTCCTTGAGAACAAACCATTTTCTTATAGGTAGAAGGATTTGTCTTTGATTGGAAAAAATATCTCAGCGTGCAAGCGATTTTCACTTAAAAGTGGTCACTGAAAACTTCTTTAATAGTACCATACATACATACAATATAATTATAATATGAAGTTACTTTATGAAGTAAACGTACAACTAATTCTATATGTACTTTGTATGTGTATGAATGGATGTATGTGTAGGTACGAGTATATACTTTACATTTCAATGTCATAGTCAATGACTAACGACAACATTAGAAGATAGGGATTGATTGTAAATAAATAGGTGCATTGAATATAGTAAACATTGATAATAACGATGCACGATGTCGTTAAGGTTTTGTACGTAGTTTTGACTATTGCACCTATTTGCGACTTGTCCATGCCATAATCTAAGTACGTGCTTAGAGCGAAATTACTACACATTTTGGCTATAAAATAGATACTTACATTCATTTCCTCATAAGAAAACGACAGACTATTTCAATGGACAAAATTACCAGTTTAGGCAAGATTAAGATTATTACAGACTACATTAGAAAGGTCTCTTTAACTAAAACACTGGTTTATACATAGACGTGTTTTGTCTCTTTTGCTCTTTGGAAAACAGCGTATGTCGGAAAGGAACAAACCATTTGATAGCAAAAATGCTCTTCAAAAGGCCCTGAATATAGATTAAGAAATGTCAACGTTACCTGAATTTTCTTTAACTTCATTAATAGTTTATGATCTTGCTTACACAGTCCTTGTACCGTCCTTTCATCTCGTACATAACTCTGCAATTCATTGTATATTAACTAGGCACATTATGTACGAAAATAGATTCAAACAACATGCCTTAACCTAACCGCAACCTACATTGAGTTCTAATATTCATTGATTACTAGAAAACTTATCAAGTAAACCAATGAGATCATCTCCTAATAAGGATATTTAATTGCTAACCAATTACAGTTGTATGGAGACGAGATCTGAGTCAGATTTATTTAGCAATACGTTTTGTATTGATTGCTTCATTTGAGCGTAGGAGGCTGCAGTCAAAGCCAATAGGTATTACTGATGAGTATTACTCATTTGGTATTAAGATTGCTGTAGATAAAAAGTAATTCTGAAAATATCACTCCAATTTTTAACAGATTCATTTATTCATTTCGAGTAGGTTAGTGGCCAGCCCTAGTGTCGGAGATTTTAAGCCACCTAAAGCCCTCTGAAATAAAGAAAATCTACCGTTTTAACCGATTAAAAAATATAGGTTCTCAACTATTCTGTACCTATTACTTATTCTTTTGTTTTCAATACACAAATGCCAAAAAAAAGTATTCCAAAAAAATATTAATGTAATTTTTAACCGTATGTGTAATACAACCTCTTTGTAGAAAAATTATGTGTCTAGTCACGAATAGCTGTGAAACAGCCTTCAGTTATATTGCAATTGATAAAAACTATACCTACATAATACTACATATAACTGCAAAACTATGTAAGGTAGGTTTCATACACTTGTATAATTGACAAAATTATATATTGTCACACTTCATCGAAAATATGTTTTACCCTATTTATAAAAAATCGCCTTATTTTAAACCTTTCCGAACCTCCCTATAAAAAGGAATCTACTTATAAGTAGGTACATAGTTTTAGGACTCAGCTTAGACCTAAGTCTAGACGTGCTTCGGCCCAATAGGATATACTGTGGTATAACGTTACTTATTATTTTATTATTATATAGGTGTACGTCTTCATACAATCACGAAGAATGAAAGGAGCATTTGACCTCTCCCAATGAGTTAAACAAGCGTTGATCGTTTTAAATTGAAACCCTGGATGTATTAAGCTCTCTTAATTAAACAGTAGCTAACTGTATATGAGTGATTTAAATTATCCACACGGAGAAAGCAGCTGTTATGTACAATCAACCAATGAATATGCTTCTTGTTAAATTTAAGAGCTGAGATCTTGTCGAAAGAGTTCTTGTCATTTTTTCTTTCTTCTGCTATCCTCTTTCGCTGTGAATGAATGCATACCTTCATAAAACCTAACCATATTCAAACTTCAGTAATAAAGATAAGAATTGAATTATTTTTTAATGTGACAAAGTATGTAACCTACCAAATTGCGAAACATGTGCTTCCTTACCTTAACTGTATTTGCGTAAATTTTGACAAACATTAATTGTTACATTACATTATACCGGGTGCCAACAATACACAATAAACATCGCAGAAAGCAAAATATTAAATATCAGCATCAAAAAATGCATATATATTTTCTTACCCAACACTCTAAAAAGCTAATTCAAATGTAGCACCGATTACGTCACCGTACAAACAGCTGACCACAAAAACATTGAGTACCACTCAGAACTGGCGCAGTCACGTTTTATATTTAAGAGATGGGACTCACAATCATAGTTGTTGTTTTATTTCAAAGACAGCTAGTATCAGTTGACAGATGGATAGTGTGCTCGTTTCATCCAAGTCGATAGGTATCTAACTATCTATATTATAGGACGGAATAGATGGATCAATCGTGTGGCTAATGTTAGTTTTGGTCCAGTATTAAGACACCATTTTGAGTGAATGTATTAAGTGAATGAATGAATGGTATTTTAAAGACTATATATTTTATAGTACCTACTTACTTAGTATGTATTGCCCTTATGAATTAAATTCTATTACATTTAAATAAAGTTCGACCAATATGAATACTTCTTATAATAGCTAGGTTATATATTTTATTTGTTGTAAATTTAGCTTACGGTTATGTAAATTTTTATCAAGTATTAAGTAGTACTCGCTTCATTCGTTGAAAAACAATAAAATACCATACAAAATCCTTTTAAACCCATAAAGACCAGTAGGAACTATCTACCAGATGGAAAGTGGTACAGGTCACGCCATAGCGTGCTGGGTTCAATGTAATGTAAACAACGTGAATATAAAACTAGAGTAAACGATACAATATTGAAACTGAAAATAAAACCTTTGAATTGTTACCGGTTTGATAGTTGAACATAAATTACTCAAGTTGGAGAAATGAGGTTTAAAGAGGTTTGAATACACTAGCTGTGCGTTCATTGCATCGAAAGCTATGAATGGAAGCCCTTTAGGTTGTTCACTCACCTATTTCGATTGGAAAATAGGTAGAAACCAAGAGACAATGCGTCGTGTGGAGAAAAAATGTTCCGAGATTTCTGTCCATTCGTACCCCTTCACTAACACAAGTACCTTTTTAGAATAAACATTTTAAAACTGACTGCCTTAAATCTTTTTCCGTGTTATCCTATATTTGAGGTTTTTTTCTTCTGTCTGAGCACTACAATACAATGCGAACAAAATAAGAACAGGCATGTCAATGACCTCTACATTGACAATGAAATGTACGATTTGCTTGGAATTATTTGCATATGTTAACGTTTAACTTAACCATAAACTTGTCTGAGTTTTACCAATACGTAGAATTGCTATATAAGTACTAAGTTCGTCATAGGAACATAACATTTTGGTTATAACTTATAACCGTTGATATTACATAAGTAGCTACCAACTGGTATACTTTCACGGTCTTATAGTTTCGACGAATGTTACGTTTTATTTTCCTAAATATGACCCATAATCTTAAAAGCTCTATCATGTACCAAGTTAATAAGATTAAAATTTTCTAAAAAAGCTTTTATCCTGGCTTTTGTTACCCTTTGTATAATGAGAGGTATGATATGAAGGTAATGCTCTTAAGATACTTACTTATTATCTACGGTAGCGTGAAGTTTGGTACAGTGCCAGGTTAGAAGTTTGATCCAGTAAAGCTTCCTCTACGACTGTCTAAAATAAATAAGTATAAAATAATGTTCATTTTAAAAGCTTAACGTTTGACTTCAAGAGGATTTGTTATTAGGGACTTGTGGGCTGTGGATAAGAACTTTAACATGGTGACCAGCCGTCCCGGTTTGAAAAAAAATTGAGAACCTTCCTCCTTTCGGAAGCCGGTTAAAAAGGTGCTTTACGGTTAACAAAGAACTTTAAAACAATACCTTAGAAAATACAACTGGAAAATGTTACCTCGTAGAAAAGAGAAGGAACTTCTCTTCCAAATGTCTTCCAAAAGGAATCCTTATGTTGAAGTAATTAATTCAGTACAGTTTATTCTACACTTTCTGAACACCTTATTTTATGCACAATCGATTTCGCACTCAACCATACAATGCAACATAATAATATGGACATCCAAGGGTATTAAAACAATGGAAGACTTTGTATTTTATGAGATCATACCATTTTTTTTTGGTTTCACAGTACGTCTCAAGATTTCTTGTTTCTGTATATAGTCAGTTAAAGTTACTAACTGTAAATCATTTTTGAAAAAAAGTTGCTTGTGGTTCGTTAAAGATGTGTTTTTTATTGTCATACTCTATGTAAATCACTACATAGTATAAAATAAAGTCGTCTCTGTTTCGTGTCTGTTTGTCTGTATGCTTAAATCTTTAAAATTACGCAACGGATTTTGATGCGGTTTTTTGTAATAGGTAGAGTGATTCAAGAGGAAGGTTTTTATGTAAAAAAATTCCCGAAATTCCCACGGGAACGGGCACAACGCGGGTAAAACCGCGGGGCGCTGCTTACAAAATAATAATGCTCGATGGCTCGATGGGTCTCTTATGGCTACTTACTGTTTCGTGTGGTCAAAGCGCGCGGGGATATACCTACCTACGAACTACGAACGACGAAGACGTGCTATGTAGGTAGGTATTATCCCGAATTTTTCCTCACATGAAATCTTGATTGTGTATACATATATACTCGCGCGAGACATGTAATATTTTATCCCCAATTTCCCACTTGAAATTTTGATTGTGTATATTCCTGCGGGAGATACGCAATGTTTTATCCCGATTTTCCTACATGAAATCTTGATTACCCGAAGCGAAGCGAGGGCGGGTCGCTAGTGACAAATAATTTTCGTTTCAAATAGGTAAAGGTCCTATCAATTTCTTTAAGCTCTATTTCAGCTCTACAGTGCTTCAGAGGCAACGTTAAATTGTTGGTCCTATCTATTGCAACCGTTACACCAATCCATATAAGTCCTATAGGCGGTCTAAGAAACTCTGACACTAGGGTTGCTCACTAATCTACTCATACCTATCTAAAGACGTTGTAACTAATCATTAATCTGTGCTTTAAAGTGAGAACAGAAAAGCAATTAATCGGTAATCAGGACAGCACCTCACAAGAATGAAGGCGACTTAATTATGTAGAAAGAAATCGGAACCAGTTGTGCTTACTCAGTAAATGTAGAAATGTAGAAAGCAGTTGAGTATTCTGTCCATTTCTGCTGTATTGATAAATTTATCTTGTTGACGTGTTGATAAGAGACTGTTCTACTTTTAAATAGTTTGTTTTTAGTGAAAAGAGGTTTTGGCAAATGGTTTTGTAAATATTCTGCCTTAGCAGCAGTAGCTATCTTTGTTTTTTTTAACCGTTCGCTTGCCAGTTTTATTATCAAAACCTGTCTTTATCAATGTGTAGTTAAGTTTATCTGTAACTTATATTTCACCGAAAATGTATACTAAAATTGTATTAACTAAATTTACCAAAACAGAAATGTTTTCAGATCCCACATAGACCCCAGTTTGTGCATTTATAAATATAATTTGAATATTTACAAGATAACTAAGTATGCACCATTATAATAACAAAATATTTGCTAACTTCAGGCTGCAGTCGATCTCCGTCAGTCACGCTAGCTCTGGCCTTCCCTCCGACCTTTGATGGACAGACACTAACTACGATCGATTTTATAATCTATAGGTTTAGTAAACACTATAGATTATAAAACGATTGAAACACAACACAATATTAATTAACATTAAAAATACGAAAATTTGTTTTTGAATTTCGAACGGTTTTATAATAAGATTTTGTATTTCAAAGAAAGTAGGGTACTTACAATAAGAAAGGATGAATACATATTAGAGAAATAGTCCAACTTGAGTGCAACCGTGCTATTTTACTTGTAAACCATACGTGTACCAAAAAGTATAGAACCCGTACTATGTCATCTATACTTATAATAAAGCTGAAGAGTTTGATTTTGAGGTAACTACGAACTAACGATAGTGAGGTAACTACACATAAAATAACAATGTTTACTTTGAGTACATTTACATACCAATGTATAGTATAAGTAAGGTATATTAGATATACTAAGTACTGTATAACTACTTTACCTATTAGTTTATCTCGCATTCCGTATAAAGACATGTTGCTTTAATTATCGTAAGTACTTAAAATAAGTATGGCGTCATCTTTAGTGTCATTTTGTTTCATTACTCACTGCTATCTCTATTTCTTTGACATGACATTAAGATAAACTGTAGACAGCTAGTTTACGGAGATACACAGTCCATGTTATAGACCTATAGGTATCCTACTTAGGTATACCTAGATTGCAGCAAACAGTAATAAACTAAGTAGCAAATTATTGACGTTATTTATAGCTGTCTACTAATTAATTTAATTGCTTTATTTAAACAAACTGGCGAGGAACAAGCAGGCTTGTTCCTTGTGTAGGTTTTATTACACTTTATCTATACTAATATTATAAAGAGGTAAAATTTCTAAGATTGTTTGTTTGTATGTTCGGGGTAATCTCAGGAATTATCAGTCCGATTTGAATAATTCTTTTTGTAATAGATAGCTACATTCAACGGGAAGGCTATAGGCTATTTTTTATCCCGAAATTCCCTCGGTAACAGGCACAACGCGGGTAAAACCGCGGGGCGCTGCTAGTCTGTAATAAAACCTACACCATGGTCCATGGTACTGTCTTGTGTACCTAGATACAGTCTAGACAGGCCCTTGAAATAGACACAGACAAGTCTAGTTTTTAGTACGTTTCTGCGGTAATTTAGAGTTAATTTTGCTTGTTAAAGTATTAATTATTAATGTCGTCATAATAAGGTAATGAATGTAAGGCCGGCGATAGTTTGCGCTAATTCATGTTATTTAACCATTCATCAGCAGTGCGGGGTCAATGAAACTATTCTATAAACACACCTTCTTTACATTATGTATAGATACAAGTAGCACGAAGTAGCAAAATGTACCGTCGGCAAGTCAATCACTAGTACATTTTAGTACTTTGTCAAAATATATACTTAATTAAAAAATGTATTACTCATTGACATGTATTTAATTATGTAGTAACAGCCGCGTCCTGTGATTTTAGCCGCGTTGTGCCTATTACTGATTAGCCTGTTGGGAATTTCGGGATAAAAAGATAGCCTTCCTCTTAAATGTAAATCTGTTTCAAAAATAATTACTCCAATCCAACTGGCAGTTCATGAGATTTTAAACAAACAAAAAAGAAACTCTTCTGTTTTATAATCTTAGTAAAGATATATTATTATACTTAGTCTCAATCTACCAAAACACACATTAGGTATTTTAACCTTGACCATTACCTCAGCTAGTTCGATTATCGCCTTAAATTGAATTACATTAGTGATAACGAACGGCAGGTTTTTCAAATATTATCTCTTTAATCAAAATATTTTTCAGTTCTTGTGATAAGCGGCTAGAGACTAGAAATGTTTAAGGTGAATATGCTTATTGATTAAGTAATAGATAAATACATTGATAAAATATGTGTAACTAGCCAATATCTACGGAGAGGGATTTCAGGGGGAATTTGGGAATATTTTTTATATACTAGGTACTTGTCACTCCCAAAGGGGATTGATCAAGGGGAAATAGGAATAACTGAATAACCCACTACCAAGACTTAGGTCTACTTAGACAAAGGACTTTAGTCCGCCAGACTTTACTGTGTCCCTCAAAAAATTCCTCCAAAATCTTTATCAGTGAGTGAGTTAAAAATATAAGTTTGTATTTTTAGGTTAACAGAACAAAAAACAATGTTGTACCATAACTAATATTTAAATATTCCAGACGGTATTGATTCAACTTGGCTCAGCTTTGAATAATTTAAATGAGGAAAAGAACACGTGTACTTAAATAATAAAGAATGTAGATGGTAGACGATTAAAATAGGTCGTACAGTCTAGAAATTAGATTACCTATAGTTAACCTAGGTGATATTGATATTACAGCTTAATATAAGTAGTTAAAAAGATAGATTAGTATATATTAGAAGTCACGTTTAAAAGAGTGACAATAACTTTTTGTTCTTTTGTACGTAATTTTTTTTTCTAAAATCAAAAATTGGTTTACCAATATGGCCGCTTTTACAACTAAAGACAATTCCTTCTATAGAGGAAAAGTTAAGTGCTGGAGTAAGGAATGACATCATATTACATACCTATAGATACAAGTATTTCATTAGGTATGTATTTGTTACTAACGTCAAAATTACTTCAAACTTCAAACCCAAATACCATAAGCACGACTATTCCAATTTAGGTTTTAATATCTAAATACTAAGGTTACGTTTCAAATGTGATGATGTAATTTCCTAGTCGTTTGCGAATAACAATTCCGTGTTCCGTCATATTGTACGATGCGAGGTAGAAACGTATTGAGCATTACGTTTTTATTGTCGAGGCGAGGTTGGATCTATTAACCTCACTAGAGGCTAGCTAGGAGCAATCAGTTTTTATAGATTTGACTTTTGGTTGTAAAAGAAACAATGAAATAGAGAGAGTAGAGAGTGTAGTGTTGTACCCTCCGGACAAATTCACACACGGTTAATTAGACCCAGACTATGCTTAGGCTTGTTATTATTGCTCGTTTTTTAAAGATTTGTCTTCTTATTAGATTGTCCTCTAAAAGATTAGTCTAGTAGGGATTTGCTTTTTTGCTCGCCTGTTAAGACCACGTGGGACGTTTTTAAGTAGTCTAAAACCTTCACTGACCTTCTCGAACTTAAGTAATTTTAATTTTAACGATTTTAAGTAAAATATCGTTTTTAATTTTACTGCTTGGTGGTTTTTTATATGTCGAGAACCACTTGTCGTTAAATACGAAAAAGTACCTGTGGTTACACTTGAGTACTCAACTCGTACCAACTACCACATAAGCTGTGGTCTATGGTAGAGTGCGTCGCTATTTTTATAGTACCTATCACTTATTCTATGGCAGACTCCAATAGTAACTGTTACTTATTCTGTGACACAGTCTTATAGTAGCTATCATTTATTCTGTAGCAGATTCATAGAAACTATTGCTCTTCTGTGTAGTTTATGTACTTGTGTGTGCTCTTACCGTGTCCAATGCTTTGTTATGATTGCAACATGGCACGTTGCCACTGTCACGGAAAGGGACTGCTTTAGAGAATGAATGGAAAAAATGTAGTACAATTGTTGATGGAACTATTTGAAGTGAGGCAATCATTGATAGAGCTGTACACTCTACTGTCGCCGTGCTTTAACTAACTAGCAGCGCCCCGCGGTTTGACCCGCCTTGTTGCCTTTCCCGTGGGAATTTACGGAATTTTTATACATATAAACCTTTCTCTTGAATTACTCTATCTATTTAAAAAAACCGCGTCAAAATCCGTTGCGTAGTTTTAAAGATTTAAGCATAAATAGGGACAGACAGACAGATGGGAATCGACTTTGTTCTATTGATACTATGTAGTGAAAGTGAAGTACGATAAGTACCTATCAGAAACCATTATTGTATTATCCACCTTTAGAGGAAAGTCTATTCTACATAAAGTTTTTAAATTATTGAAATAAGTCTGTAAGCTACACATTGCATTTCTTATGGCATTGTTTACTTATTTCCTTTTATTGCCATATAAGTAGGTAGGTACGTAATTATTCTTTTTCAAAAGTATATAAATTGATGTACTTCAGCATTCAAGGAACAATAAATTGCAAAGTTTTGTAAATGACAGTCAAAAAACTCAAAAGTTCCTCAGTAATTAATGACTTCCTCTTTTACAGGGTCAGTATTTGACCTCAACCTTTTTAAAGCCGATATAAAAGGATCGAAAGTGATGCTTAATGCAAGTAATGAATCATGTTAAAAGGAACCTCAATTTATTATGCATTAATCACTTGTATTAGGAGTGACAATTAGTGTCCTATATCAATAAGCGTCGCGCGTGATTCTGGCGCCTTAGCTGCGATAAGGATTGCCCATTCAGCACACGTCTTGGCCACAATTCATATTGGCCAACCATATCAGGCAATGGAATTGTTACTGTTATTAATATTTGTAGAACAGACAATTTGCTTTTAAAATGTAAACTATACGTAATAAAATGATCCTTTTGAAATATTTATGGATTTTTTGAAATTGATCTAGTCTAAAAACAATATAGTTATGGACTGCTTGCAAGCCGATGTTTTTTCCAAACCTGATGTGAAGGTTGTACAAAAATACGTTAAGAGTAGTCTCAAAATTCAATGTAACTAAAGCATGGTATTTATATAATTCCCAGCCGCAGGCAACCGTAGATAATTAGATACACGTTTCGTTTTATGGTTTTAGCAAAACTTGTTTAAAAACTGGTTTCGTCCTACAAAAAGTTTGCACACTTTGTGCCTAGAAATGTTCTATATTCTAATTCAAAGTCTGTGGGTTGTAGTTTTGTTTTATCTGTGGTTTATTTTATGCCTATCTTTAAAGGGTTTTACCCTTGTCGAGTAGGAGGCATTGATAGGCGTGGGTGGGACATTTCAGATAGGCTAACATGCAGAACGTTTGAAGTAATATATTTCAAAGTAAGTATTTCTTTGAAATATTTTATATCTAAAATAACTCTTTGCAAATTGATTCAGTTGTTCTTGAGAATATCGCAACCATATTTGTTTGTACTCAGTTTGAATACAAAACTTTTTTAAAGCAATTACGAGTATAGCGTTTTTATTGACTAGCAGCGCCTCGCGGTTTACCCGTTGTGTCGCGTTCCAGTAAGAATTGGATTGAATCGGGATGAAAAATAGCCTGTAATATCTCCGTTGAAAGTGGCTATCCATTACAAAAGAAATATGTAAATTGGATTGGAAGTTTCTCTGATTAGCGCATTCAGACAAACAAAAAAACAAACTCTTCTTCAGTTTTATTTTATTAGTATAGATTGACGATTGCTAGAATTGTAGACTTATGTCACACACACGGAAAAGTGTCTGATTCTGACAAGACAATTGAGATGCCGAATATTAAGTAGAAATTGTGTAGCTTTTTTAAAAACAAATGCAAATATATTTCAATCACGAACGGAGCTAAGCTTTTGTGAATTCTGCGAAGTATTCGCGGCACTTAATCTACATGTTTGGTTCATTGTATGTTAATAGTGGTGGGATCGCTCCGTGGGACTATCTCACTGACGTGACACACATAAGATTTGCGATCACCGATCATTATCTGTCTGCGACATTCGAGCGAAACGGTTTATGAAGTTTACCTACCTAGGACGTTTATACCTTCTGCAGTAAGTAACTCAGCGGTTATGTTTTACGAGTTTTCTTCTGTTATTCAGTACTGTGTACATTATGTGTTAAAAAATATAAGTCTTATTTATCGTAATCACTTAGATAAAATTGCATACTCAAAATATTTTTGTCGATATTTTCCCAGTAATATTATATCAGTGTATTTGCATTTATCTAAAAGATATAGTGTCAAATTACTTTTATCTATTTATTTGTATTCTATTAAGAGTTTTTGATATTTTGTTTGTTTGAACGTCCTAATCTCAATAACTGCTGGTCCGATTTGAATAATTCTTTTTGTAATGGATATCCACATTCAGCGGGAAGGTTATAAGCTATTTTCCATGCTGAAATTACCTCGAGAACAGGCACAACGCGGGTAAAACTGCGGGGTGCTGCTAGTACTTATTATAAAATGGGTAGAAGTTTAACTATATATGTTCCTATGTAAAAAATCTTCTAAGATCTTTGTTCTATCGCAGGTTTCATTACAAACACCGCATTTTGCGTGTAATATTTTTCATTTGTGTAGGGTAACATTTTATAACCTATATCAGCGAGGGTTGCCAGTATCATTACGATCGTAAACTATACAATAATGACAATCACCTGTCGCGTTGGTTGTGAGTGATAGCATCAAGTAGCTAACGAGACTAATCGGTAAAGTGCTTCTCGTTCCTCGCCCACGGGACTCGGACACAATTGGAAAATTCATCTCTTACTGACCTTAGTTCGTCCTACTCTGATCCATTTGATTAGAATGCGTTTCTAAACGTGTGCAAAGAATTAAACGGTGCATAATATGCTTTTAAGCTGTGTTATGGAGCGGTGCATTTTGTCTCTAATTTAGTGTACGTTTGAACACAATTTTGCGGGAATAGCTTTTTTTAACTCGTATATTATAACACTCCGCGATTTACTTTGACTTGTACCCGTTCCCGTGGGAGGTTTTGGGGTAAAAAGTAGGCCAAACCCTTCCCCACTCTGTATACTATATCGGTGAACCTGTGTGTTTGCCTTTGTGTCAGTAGTACCATTGATTTGTACCATTGATGGTACAAATGACACAACTTTGTATCCTTAGTACCTTTAATGGTACTAGTGACAACTATTTAGGATCAGTAGTACCATTAAAAAAAATAACCCTAACCTACCGAATAGTAAGAAAATTGTTTTTACGTAACTGGTTACAAATCAGTATTTTCTTACTATTCGGTAGGTTAGGGTTATTTTTTTTTATGGTACTACTGATCCTAAATAGTTGTCACTAGTACCATTAAAGGTACTGAGGATACAAAGTTGTTATTTTTTTTTTTACTAGTTCCATAGTTATCGGTTAACATTACGGGGGAATATCCTCATTTTTCTTTACTGGTACTAAGGATACAAAGTTGTGTCACTTGTACCATCAATGGTACAAATCAATGGTACTACTGACACAAAGGCGTGTGTTTCTGATATCTATGGGTGAAACCAAAACATAAAGACAGAGCGACGCCACCTAAGTAAGAGTAGTTATATAAGCTTCGCATTTTGTTGCGTAATTTAATCTGATCAAAACATGAAGTTATCAAGTTATCACTTTATTTTATGATTTGTTATCAATGCAGTTTTTAGAATAGCATTTATTTCTCGCTTTCAGTCTAAAGATTAAATTTTCTATGACCATATTGTGTAAATATGTACTTGTATTGGGACCACAGGGAATTGCTTGTGACAATTGTGACTTAATAATTCAGAAATGATAACCCATTCATATCTAAACAGTCTCATAATTTAATTCGCATGTTGTTGCTATCGTCTTCGTTCCTATTTTGGTCAATTACTCGATGAATACTGTCGTGGGTCGAACAAGCCGTGTTTATTGCTGTTGACTCGCGCCTCGCAATTTGACTCAGGTAGAGTTTGTGGAGCAATTTGATTTCACCTTGAAACTTTTGCGATTTAGTTCCCATTAGTCGCAATCATGTTAAACTTATTTCTGTCGGCAATATAACATGTTTGTGTTTACATTTCATTTTTGTGGACTCTATTCGGTATGAACTAAAACCAAAGCTTAGTTGACGAGGTCGTCTTGGTAAGCGTATTCACTGACTTTACTCACGTCGGAAATAAAAATTCCTTCTTTGTCATAAAATAAAAAAATGTTAAGTTATTCGGTTATGTAAGACCAGTGACCACTGTAGCGCATTTAATTCTGTCCAAGAAGATAGTACAGTGAAGAAAAAAACGCTACCACCACTCTTGTCACACATCTATAGGTACTAATATTATAAAGAGGTAAAATTTACAATTCTATTTGTTTGTATTTTCAGGCTAATCTCGGGAATTACCTGTCCGATTCCAATAATTATTTTTGTAATGAATAGCCACATTCAACATTAAGGTTATAGGCTATTTTTTATCCCAAAATTACCGCAGAAACAGGCACAAAACCGCGGGGCGCTGCTAGTATAGTATTAAATCAAAATCATACATCCAACAGTACCAATAAGAGAGATTGGTGACGTGTAGCAGGCTCCGACTCCCCGACTCAGTGGTGTATTCGCGGCGATGATCTCACCGAGCCCACGTCCTCGCTCAAACTCGTTTCTTGTTTACTTGTGTACAACAACTTAACGTTTTCGAACACAGGACGTTCTGTATCAACCTCTGCAGCATTACGTCATCGTCTGTGGCACTCTCTAATTTCTTAATTGAACGACCCACGGGTAAAGCTGTTAGTTCTTCCTGCATTGCATCGTGCCTATTCTTAGCTTTCGTCACACATGCTAACGACTTGTGTTGGCATTTAGCTGTATTGATTAGTCTTCTAATAATTGCTTTATGAATGAGTAGACTATGACAACACCCCCACTCTTTACCAAAAATGGTTTGATACAATCCTTGCAGTCAGATAACCGCGCGGAAATAAAAAAACTAGTCAATACACGACCAACTTTTCAAGAGCAAAGTAAATTGCACAGGAAACTATTATGAAACAATTCGACGCCGTCAATTAGGTTGAACAATAAAAACTCTCATAGAGGTCATATTCTCAAAATTGGTGAGATTAATCCGATTACAATTAGCATGGATTGTGTAATTCGGTGTGTTTGCGTGATAGTGCAGGGAGCTGGTCGGCCATATGGTCGACGACCTTGTCTGCCGGTGACTGGCAAACTGTTTCACCACCCACATCCATTTGATTCTTCACACCCAAAAACTGAACCATTAATATTGTACTAAATAATATAAAGAGGCAATTGTCGGGCTGTTATGACTTGAAGCCAGCCATAAAAATGTATTGGAGACTATATCAACCACTAGATAAAGAGCTAGGCTGTACAATTGGGTGGGTACTGGCCAATTTTCGTAGGATAATTACTTGTTTCAATATTTTTTGTAGCTGCAAAAATAAACTAGTTTTGGTTAGATCCAAATTTTATGCCACCAAACAAAGGTAACTCCAACATTATGGATATGTAAAGATTGTCGTATCTTATCTTTGTTTTAAATAACAATGACCTTTTTAAACAATTGTATAACATTTAGATACCTACTCGTATGTATAGGTGTTCAAAAGAGTCGTATTAATTTACATCGATATCGTCTGTTACTGCAAATAAAATAGGTTTGTATATGACAGATGGTTTGTGTTACTCAACGTTTTGCGGTTTACCGTCTTTTGCGACTGTCTTGATCGAGTCAATTCGAGTCCCCTGTGTTCGATACTTATTTGGTTTCGAGCCGTTTTAGGAGAGCCTCACAGGACAACTTTCCAACTTCGAAAGATTGGGGCCATACATTTTCTGATTACTTTTTTATTTGGTAAGGCATCTTAAAACTATTGAATTGCAGATCAGCTTCGTGAATTTTGCTTGTTGCACAAAAAAAATCTGTAATTTCGCCAAATTTTTGGCTCATAAAATGTTAATGTTTATTGTAATTTAAATATTGTTTTGTGATAAAAGTTAACTGCACAAACCGGCTTCAATTTATGTATGAGATCACCAACAAGGCAATTAACTTGTATCGAACATAAAAAACGCCTCTTTACTTTTACACACGTAATATTCGTAACGACTTACCTATAGGTTTTTATTAAGTAGGGACTTATTTGCGAAAGCTAGTATAAAATAAACTTCTTTAATACCAAACAAACATAGTATAAACCTAGTGAATGTAGGAAAACAGGGTTTAAAATAGCGAGTTTTTGAGAAAATTTATAGTACAACAAATAAAGTTAGGACGACTTTTCAACTCAGTTAAAACATAACACCCTTGATAAGCACCCACGGTATTGAATTACAAGCACTTTTATTCTCAGCTTAAGGAGAAATGTTGAGTAACGTCTTAATATAGCGCCTCTACAATGAGTCAGGACTACAGATGCACAGCTGCATTTCATTTCAAAGCACTTTACTTGCGACATATAACTACTATATATCCTTAAATGCAATCATTACGTCACCTTTCGTTTTAGTTTCCGCCTAGAAACCCACGGATGTTAGTTGCAGTAACATTAAATTATAATAAGTGGTCCATAGATTACAAACTTAGGTCTACAATTTCGATATCAGTGTTTATTGGTTATTTCGACCAATGAAATATATTAGAACGAGGTGCGTAGGATTGTATTTGAAATTGGAATCAATGTATATAGGTGATCAATAGATATAGGTGGTTAAACTGTATTTTTCCACCTTATTACCAACACTACATAGGTGACACCTTAATACCTACTATATACACTCTTTTTTTCTTGCGAGAGTTCAAATGCGGAATAATGAGATTTATTATCCAGTCGAAGACAGTTCCCTCTGAAGCGGAAAAAGGCTAAGTGATTTCATTCCATTCTTAACTCGTCGCTGATCCCCTTTCCTCAATGGAAATGTTGTCTTTGGTAGTAGAATCAATGCATAGGCTTAATTTTACTTCGTATGAAAAATAAATTTATCCTCGTCTTATAAAAGAATTTATCAATTAATTTATATCAGAGTAGTTATTAACGATTTTAGCAGTTTTATTTTTGAGAAAGTTCCATATTGAAGTATGAAGGCATATTTTCGAATCTTATGTCACGTCATGGTCTTATTACTTATTCTTGGAAATGGTTTCATTGCCAATTGATTCATTATTCACTTACTCATGTACGTTATTAATATGTAGAGGTCATGAGTTGTGTACGTAAATAAAGGATTTATCCTTGTTTTTATATTAATGTAGGTAGATACTTGTTTTAGTAAGTTTTTAATGAATTAGCTAGTATTCATAAAAGTACGTACTTACTTACCAGATATACTTATTAACCTTTCTAGGTTTACCTAGGCTATCCTAGTTTACCTAGATATTAATTTTAACGCCTCATTATCTTCGTATTACACATTAATTTGGTACAATCATTAAAATTGTTGATTAGAAGTGTTTTACGTTAATATACAGGAGAAAGTTGAAACAATTGAAGCGCGAAGAAAATCTAAACTGTGGAGTTAATAGGTATTATCGACAGATGCAAGATAGTTGTTAATTAATAATTATGTTATTAGCTGTCTAATTTTCTTTTTCATAATAACCGATAACCGAATACGCCAAATAAATACTGAAAAATCGATACCGTGTTTTTTTGCGGTCTTGGTTACTTAGAGACTACATGCTACAAAATTGAATGACATTGCTGTAAAAATGACATTTTGTTGAAATCTGAGTGTTAAATAAGGAAATTTTTAAAGTGGAAATAAATATACAACTATTTTCTAGTATGACTTTGCTAAGTATTTCCACATGCATGTTAAGTTTAGTACATGCACTTAACGCAAGAAACGCAAGTACGTGCATGCAAGTAAATCCTACCAACAACTCCAACAAGTATTGGAAAAGCTTATCAGATAAACTTTCAATAATGGCTACGCATGAAAAGTTCGTAATTACAACGAAAGCCTATAATCATTACCTAGATATAGAATGCCATTATCACACCCTACGATATCATTCAGTATTCATCAGTTCTACGCTGTGACAGCTTCCTATTATCAGTCTGAAATACTATTATTTATATTGCTTGCCTGTTATTGATGTGGTAATCATGGTGGTATTCGGAAGGTAATGGATACAATTAGTGGTCACTATTGATTGATTTTACGGTCAATTGAACTTTGTAAAGTGGTTTTGTTGCGTTAGTTGTTTGTGAAAGGAATAGGAAGTTTATGGAGAGAGAAAATTAGTTGTTGTTATACATGCGGGATGTTTTACAGAGAGGCAACTTATGCTTGTAGAAATCACTATCACTATGATGATGAGTGATTTTGACATGTAATGTATGTAAAAATTACGCCAATTAGTTAGGTGTTTTGGACATCTCTGAGTCTGGCAGTTATAAATCGGATGGCTTATTATGAAAATCGTTTCACATACTAACTAGGAACTACGAAACTATAGTTTATATAAGATTAACACTTATTTGTTTGTCTAAGGCTGTGCTTTATAGTGTGAAAAGACCTCGTCAATCTCACTTTTTAGAGGCTTAATTTAATATTACTCGTGTTAAATTTAGGTGAAACTTTGTGGGTTAATTCGTCGTAACATTTGTCGGTCGATCACCCAAAAAGTCTTGGTAATAATTGATGAGATCCTACTCAATGGAGGCATATTGATCGTAATGATGGGTGGGATGGATTTAGGACATGTTTGTCTTCTATCGCCTAGCGACCATTCAAAGTATCGTGACTGTTGAATAACGTTTACCATTTTCAGGATATGAACATACATAATGCTCTTTGCGATGATATGATCGAGGTATTTTCCGAAAACTATATAATATGTACCTAATTTAAATGTTTTCATTTAAGTCCAATCCTCCTCACTATACTGATATCTTCAGTGAAATGAGAGGCCTTTGCCCAGCAGTGGGACATTACAGGCTAATACTTTACATTTTTTTAGTCAATTTTAATTTATCAAAGCGTTTTCAAAATTAAATAATACATATTTAAAAAAGACGCATTATAAATTCTAGTAACAGTTTAAATAAGTAACATAAATTTGTCTGCAAACCACAAAATCTCTTTAATATTCTTAATCAATCTCTGAAGTTCGTTATGATATGAAACATGAATAGTTTATATTACAACTCACAGTCAGCTTCTGATCCTGAAGGGAACGTCTGTTCCCGAAACATTTGAGTCATTGCTATAACAGGAATAGCTCTAAGTTTCTCTCCATTTTAAATGGCGTCTTTATTTATACAGTTGACATGATTTACCCTTCTGAAAGTGAGTAATGTAATGTGACGCGTGAAAAACGCGCGCATAATTGGTGGGTTAAACTGTGACGCAAATACGAAACGGCGAAATGTTTGATAGTGTTTTGTTTTTATTAAATTAATGTGTGAGAGATAACAAGTTAACGAAATACTGTGTAAGAAAATGTGATCAAAAGAAAAGGTTCTGAAATGCTGAAAAAAAATGCTGAAAGTGTAAACGGCATGAAACTTCAGTAGCAGTTCATTGTGTTGTTATGGTAACAGTAACGAGGTCATATCACCACAGATTTTCAGTTGTAAACATTTCCTTTGTGTAAAAAATATCTGTTACAGAATAATGTCCTGATTAATCGTTTTTAAATGTAATTAATTCAATACGTCCGCGGAAATTCGTTTAAGGGGTGAATTATCGACTCGGGGATAAGTAAACCATTGTTGTTACGAGTATTACAGTAACCTACTTGTTGATGGCGCGTTTCAGTTTCAGTCTCACGAATGCGGCAGTACCCGTCGCGACGTCGCCCTCGAAGTATTGTCCCGACATTTTCCTAAAATAGAATAAAATTGACACGGATCTTTCGTAGTAACAAACGTGATATTAAATCTGATTGTGATATTTGTTTAACAAAAGGGGAATTAAGATGTTTCTTAAGGAATATAGGGAAATATGGAGGACTATTATTATTTGAGAGACAGCCGTGTAGTGCCGAGTGCACCGCTGGTTTGTGTCTCGGGCGCGCGGCGGGAGCAGTGAGCGCTATGGACGCGTGCGATGGCCGAGCCCCTGACGCTGCCTCCATTGCCGCTACCACGCAGATTCCCGCTCTTTTTACATCCTTATCGTGTCAAAAGGTCTACATTTTAAAACAATTTCAAATACCAAAATTTGATGCAGTATCTTATATTGTATTGTGCATTGCAGGCGTCACCGTTGCCCACACAACGATGTCCCGGAGCCATTGTTCGATGTGGAGCACACGACGAGCGTGGTCTCCGCATACAAGCGCGACTACGACGAGAAGCACGTCAGCCGCACGACGGCCGTCCACCACGAGGACCACCTGCGGCTCGAGGGCGACTTCCAGCAGCCCGAGCGCCACCCCTGGCAGCCCGCCGAGAGGCAGAAGCCTAAGAGGCCCGAGGACAACCTCAAGCCCGAAGGAGACTTCGAGAGGAGGCAGCCTGACGAATGGAAGCCCGGTGACAGGGCGCCGGTCAGGAGACCTGTGGATAATTTGAAACCCGAAGGGGATTTCGAAAAACGCCGTCCAGAGGAGTGGAAGCCAGGTGACAGAGCGCCAGTCAAGCGCCCCGAAGATAATCTTCGGCCTGAAGGAGAGTTTGAAAGGCATAAGCCTGATGAGTGGAGGCCTGGCGATCGTGCTCCAGTACGTAAACCAGATGATAACCTGAAACCTGAAGGTGAGTTTACTACTCCAGAGAAAGACAAATGGCGTCCAGCAGAAAGACAGAAACCTAAGAGACCTGAAGACAATTTAAAACCGGAGGGTGACTTTGAAAGACGACAACCCGAAGAGTGGCAGCCTGGTGACAGGGCTCCTACTAGGCGTCCCCAGGATAACTTGAGACCGGAAGGAGAGTTTGAAAGGAGGAAACCAGACGAATGGCGCCCTGGCGACAGAGCACCAGTCCGTCGCCCGGAAGATAACCTCCATCCCGAAGGAGACTTCGCTACCCCAGAAAAGGAACGTTGGCAACCAGCAGAGCGTCCTAAGCAAAGTAGGCCAAAGGACAATTTGAAGCCCGAAGGTGACTTTGAGAGACACCAACCAGATGAATGGCGTCCTGGTGACAGAGCATCTGTGAAACGTCCAGAAGATAACCTCAGACCAGAAGGTGCATTTACCACGCCCGAAAAAGAACAATGGCGTCCTGCTGATCGCCAAATACCTAAAAAACCGGAAGATAACTTGAAACCCGAAGGTGACTTTGAAAGGCATCAGCCAGATGAGTGGCGTCCAGGTGACAGAGCACCGGTCAAGCGCCCTGAAGATAATCTGAAACCAGAGGGTGACTTCACAACACCAGAAAAAGAGCGCTGGCAACCCGCTGAACGTCCCAAGCAGAAAAAACCACAGGACAATTTGAAACCGGAAGGAGAGTTTGAAAGTCGCAAACCGGAAAAATGGCAACCTGGAGATCGTGAGCCAGTACGACGACCAGAGGACAACTTGCGTCCGGAGGGCGAGTTTACAACACCTAAAAAAGATGAATGGAAACCAGCTGAAAGGCCGCAGCAAAAGAAACCTGTCGATAACTTGAAACCGGAAGGTGAATTCGCTAAACGTGAACCGAAAGAATTTAAACCTGCTGAAAAAGCAATTGTTAAGAAACCTGAAGATAACTTAAGACCTGAAGGTGAATTCACGAAGCGCACCGAGGAATACACGGTGGTGACTGGAGAACGAGCTGAAATTATTCGCCGTGTTGACAACTTGATCACAGAAGGAGAATTCACAGGTAATTTTCTCATAACAGCCTATAAATAAAACAAATATTTTTCATGGTAATAAATAAATAGAAAAACGACGCCATTTTCCTATTTTACAATAATCAAAAGCAATGTTATAAATTTTGTTTTTATTTAATTTCAGATGTAACAACGAGTCGTACCGAGTACACCAATAAACCAGTGGAGCGTCCCAAGCCAGTGCGTCGCAATACATGGACCAAGATCGAAGGGGATATGACTACAGAAACTACCAATCAATCTGAATATATTGACCACACGGACACCGTAGAAAGATCAAAAATAGTCGCGCGGAGAACTGACAATCTTATACGAGAAGGTGAAATTGAATTTATTACTTCAAACCAAGAAGATTTCCCTGAAAAAACGGGCCCTGTTGAGAGGCCACAGAGACGCCGCACATGGACTAAAGAAGACTTCGACAAGTTCTACTCTACAGAGGAAACACAAACTGTCACCACCTCTCAAGAAGAGTATAGGACATATGAAGAAACCGACGTGAGACAACAACGCATCATTAGGAAAGATAATTTACACATGGAAGGCACTTTTGACAGTCAAACTGTTTCTCAAGACACGTACCAACACATGATTACTGAGAGACCAAAACAAAAGAAGCCTGTAGATAATCTGAAACCCGAAGGTGAATTTGAATCTCCGAAAAAAGATGAGTGGCGTCCAGCCGAAAGACAAACACCTAAGAAACCCGAGGATAACTTGCGTCCCGAAGGTGAATTCGATAGGCATGAACCTGAAGACTGGCGTCCAGCCGAAAGGCGAACTCAAAGTAAACCCAAAGATAATCTCAAACCTGAGGGTGAGTTCGAAAAACCCAAACATGATGAGTGGCGTCCGGCAGAAAGACAGTCTGCTAAGAAACCAGAAGACAACTTGCGACCCGAAGGAGAATTCGATAGGCATCAACCTGAAGACTGGCGTCCAGCGGAAAAGCGGACTCAAAGTAAGCCAAAAGATAATCTCAAACCTGAGGGTGAGTTCGAGAAACCCAAACATGATGAGTGGCGTCCGGCAGAAAGACAGTCTGCCAAGAAACCGGAAGACAATTTACGTCCCGAAGGTGAATTCGATAGACACGAACCTGAAGATTGGCGTCCAGCCGAAAAGCGAACTCAAAGTAAGCCTAAGGATAATCTCAAACCAGAGGGTAAGTTTGAACAACCTAAACAAGATGAATGGCGCCCAGCTGAAAAACAAACTCCCAAGAAACCAGAAGACAACTTGCGTCCCGAAGGTGAATTCGATAGGCATCAACCTGAAGACTGGCGTCCAGCGGAAAAGCGGACTCAAAGTAAGCCAAAAGATAATCTCAAACCTGAGGGTGAGTTCGAAAAACCCAAACATGATGAGTGGCGTCCGGCAGAAAGACAATCTGCCAAGAAACCAGAAGACAATTTACGCCCAGAAGGTGAATTCGATAGACGAGAACCTGAAGACTGGCGTCCAGCGGAAAAGCGAACTCAAAGTAAGCCCAAGGATAATCTCAAACCAGAGGGTAAGTTTGAACAACCTAAACAAGATGAATGGCGCCCGGCTGAAAGGCAAACTCCCAAGAAACCAGAAGACAACTTACGTCCCGAAGGTGAATTTGATAGACATGAACCTGAAGATTGGCGCCCAGCCGAAAGGCGAACTCAAAGTAAGCCCAAGGATAATCTCAAACCAGAGGGTAAGTTTGAACAACCTAAACACGATGAATGGCGCCCAGCTGAAAGACAGAGTCCGAAAAAACCTGAGGATAATTTGCGTCCCGAAGGAGACTTTGACAGACGTCAACCTGATGAATGGCGTCCGGCTGAAAGACCGGAACAAAAGAGGCCTAAAGATAATCTGAAGCCTGAAGGACAATTTGAGCAACCTAAGCGGGAAGACTGGCGTCCAGCTGAAAGACAGACTCCTAAAAAACCAGAAGACAACTTACGCCCCGAAGGTGAATTCGATAGGCACGAACCCGAAGACTGGCGTCCAGCCGAAAGGCGCACTCAGAGTAAGCCCAAGGACAATCTCAAACCAGAGGGTAAGTTTGAACAACCTAAACACGATGAATGGCGCCCAGCTGAAAGACAAACTCCCAAGAAACCAGAAGACAACTTACGCCCCGAAGGTGAATTCGATAGGCACGAACCCGAAGACTGGCGTCCAGCCGAAAGGCGCACTCAGAGTAAGCCCAAGGACAATCTCAAACCAGAGGGTAAGTTTGAACAACCTAAGCATGATGAATGGCGCCCAGCTGAAAGACAAACTCCCAAGAAACCAGAAGACAACTTACGGCCCGAAGGTGAATTCGATAGACACGAACCCGAAGACTGGCGTCCAGCCGAAAGGCGCACTCAGAGTAAGCCCAAGGACAATCTCAAACCAGAGGGTAAGTTTGAACAACCTAAGCATGATGAATGGCGCCCAGCTGAAAGACAAACTCCCAAGAAACCAGAAGACAACTTACGCCCCGAAGGTGAATTCGATAGACACGAACCCGAAGACTGGCGTCCAGCCGAAAGGCGCACTCAGAGTAAACCCAAGGACAATCTCAAACCTGAGGGCAAGTTTGAACAACCTAAACACGATGAATGGCGCCCAGCTGAAAGACAAACTCCCAAAAAGCCACAAGACAATTTACGGCCAGAAGGTGAGTTCGAGACTCCAAAACAAGAAGAATGGCGCCCTGCAGACAGACCTAAGCAGACGAAGCCTAAAGATAATCTAAAACCGGAGGGTGATTTTGAAAAACCTAAGCACGATGAATGGCGCCCAGCTGAAAGACAAACTCCCAAGAAACCAGAAGACAATTTACGCCCAGAAGGTGAATTCGATAGACACGAACCCGAAGACTGGCGTCCAGCCGAAAGGCGCACTCAGAGTAAGCCCAAGGACAATCTCAAACCTGAGGGCAAGTTTGAACAACCTAAACACGATGAATGGCGCCCAGCTGAAAGACAAACTCCCAAAAAGCCACAAGACAATTTACGGCCAGAAGGCGAGTTTGAGACTCCAAAACAAGAAGAATGGCGCCCTGCAGACAGACCTAAGCAGACGAAGCCTAAAGATAATCTAAAACCGGAGGGTGATTTTGAAAAACCTAAGCACGATGAATGGCGCCCAGCTGAAAGACAAACTCCCAAGAAACCAGAAGACAATTTACGCCCAGAAGGTGAATTCGATAGGCATGAACCTGAAGATTGGCGTCCAGCGGAAAAGCGCACTCAAAGGAAACCCAAGGATAATCTGAAACCAGAGGGTAAGTTTGAACAACCTAAACAAGACGAATGGCGCCCGGCTGAAAGACAGTCTCCCAAGAAACCGGAAGACAACTTACGCCCCGAAGGCGACTTTGATAGGCGTCAACCTGAAGAATGGCGCCCAGCGGAAAGGCCTAAGCAAAATAAACCTCGCGATAATCTTAAACCTGAGGGTGAGTTTGAACAACCTAAACACGATGAGTGGCGCCCAGCTGAAAGACAGTCTCCCAAGAAACCAGAAGACAACTTACGCCCCGAAGGTGACTTTGATAGGCATCAACCTGAAGACTGGCGTCCAGCGGAAAGGCGAACTCAAAGTAAGCCCAAGGATAATCTGAAACCAGAAGGCGAGTTCGAAAAGCCAAAGTCTGAAGAGTGGCGTCCTGCTGAAAGACCACAGCAAAAGAAACCTAAAGATAATCTCAAGCCCGAAGGAGAGTTTGAACAACCCAAGCATGATGAGTGGCGACCAGCTGAACGACAAACACCTAAGAAACCGGAGGACAATTTACGTCCCGAAGGTGACTTTGATAGGCACAAGCCCGACGAATGGCGTCCGGCTGAACGACCACAACAAAGGAGGCCTAAGGATAATCTCAAGCCCGAAGGAGAATTCGAACAGCCCAAGCAAGACGAATGGCGACCAGCTGAACGACAGACACCTAAGAAACCGGAAGATAATTTACGGCCCGAAGGAGACTTTGACAGGCATAAACCTGACGAATGGCGTCCGGCCGAACGACCGCAACAAAAGAGGCCCAAAGATAATCTCAAGCCCGAAGGAGAGTTTGAACAACCCAAACAAGACGAATGGCGACCAGCTGAACGACAGACACCTAAAAAACCTGAGGACAATTTGCGTCCTGAAGGAGACTTCGACAGACGTCAACCTGACGAATGGCGCCCAGCTGAAAGGCCGCAACAAAAGAAACCGAAGGATAACCTTAAGCCTGAAGGTGAATTCGAACAACCCAAGCACGATGAGTGGCGCCCAGCTGAACGCCCTAAACAAACTAAGCCACGAGACAATCTTAAACCAGAAGGAGAATTTGAGAAACCAAAACAAGACGAGTGGCGTCCTGCTGAAAGACAGACACCGAAAAAGCCTCAAGATAATTTGAGACCCGAGGGCGAATTTGAGAAACCTAAACACGACGAATGGCGCCCTGCAGAACGTCCTAAACAGAAGAAACCTCAAGATAACTTACATCCAGAGGGAGAATTCGAATCACCGAAACCAGAAAAGTGGAGGCCAGCGGAACGCCCCGTTCAAAAAAGACCCGAAGATAATCTGAAGCCTGAGGGCGAATTCGAAACACCTAAGAAAGACAAATGGAGGCCCGCAGATAGGCCCGAAGTTGTCAAACCTAAAGATAATCTCAAACCAGAAGGTACATTCGAAAAACCAAAGGTAGACGAATGGAAACCTGCTGAGCGTCCAGAAGTCAAGAAGCCGAAAGACAATCTAAGACCCGAAGGTGAATTTGAAAAACCAAAACAAGACGAATGGCGTCCAGCTGAAAGACAGACACCGAAAAAGCCTAAAGATAATTTGAAACCGGAAGGCAAGTTTGAAAGTCCAAAACCCGATGACTGGCGGCCTGCTGAACGCCCCGAAGTTAAGAAGCCTAAAGATAATCTTAAACCTGAAGGTGAATTTGAACGCCCGGAAAAGCCTAAGGTAGTCAAAGGTGAAAGACCTGTACAGAAAAAACCAGAAGACAATTTAAAACCAGAAGGTGATATGAATATTGTCAGGCGTACTGACTACACTGCAACACGTGGTGAACGTGTCGATGTAGTTAAGCACGAAAATCATTTGAAAATGGAGGGTATTATAGATACTCATAGAACGAGTGATGATTACAAACGTATTGAAAAAACTGAAAAGGTTGTCATTAAGAGGCACGAGGATAATCTTCGAACTGAAGGTGAATTTATTGATCTTGAAATACGAAATGACTACAGTGCCACTAAAGGTGAAAGAGCCTCAGTTGTCAAACCACAAGACAACCTTAAACCTGACGGCAAATTTTACAAACCTGAAGTTGTGCCATCACAACCAGCTGAGAGACGTAAGCCTTTCAAACAAGTCGATAACATCACTATTGAGCGTGAGACTGATACACGACGCAACCAAAAGATTGAGCGTTTGGATATAATCCGAAGGGAAGACAACTTAAAAATAGAAGGTGAATTTATTGACATGAAACAAAGAAATGACTATTCGGTTGTAACTGGTGAAAGGGCAGCTGTTGTAAAACATGAAGATAATTTGAAGATGGAGGGAACAATGGAAAACATACGAACATCTGATACATACCGTGTTGTTAAAGGACAGAAGGTAAAGTTAACTCGCAGAGAGGATAACCTTAAAATAGAAGGAGTTTTTGAGGATCATACTCGTCGAGATGATTATAGGATCACAAAGGGTGAAAGATCTGCAATGATTTATCATCAAGATAACTTAAGACCAGAAGGAGAATTTGAAAAGAGGCCCATTCTTGAACCTGTCCATGGTGAGAAACGAACTCCATTAAAGCAAACAGATAATTTGAAACCTGAAGGTGATTTCGATAGACCATCAAAACCAACATGGGAACCTTCTGATAAGCCTGATATTAAGAAACCACATGATAATTTAAGACCGGAGGGAGAATTTGATAAACGCCCCAAGACGAAATGGCAACCCGGTGAAACACCGGATCAGGTGCGGCCAAAAGACAACCTTAAGACAGAAGGTGATTTTGATAGACCCGATAAACCAAAATGGGCCCCATCAGAAAGGCCGGAACAAGTTAAACCAAAAGACAATTTGCATCTCGACGGTGAATTTGAAAAACGACCTAAAACAAAATGGCAACCCGGAGAAACTCCCGATCAAGTTAGACCAAAAGACAATCTAAAACCTGAAGGTGATTTCGACCGCCCAACTAAATCGCAATGGAGTCCAGGTGATAGACCGGACCAAGTCAAACCTAAGGATAACTTACATCCCGAAGGCACCTTTGAAACACCATCAAAAACTCATTGGCAACCTGGAGAAACTCCAGCTCAAGTACGCCCGAAAGATAATCTTAAACCGGAAGGTACATTTGATAGGCCCACAAGACCTAAATGGGCCACCGGTGAAAGACCAGAACAGTTTAAGCCTAAAGATAATTTGCACCCTGAAGGGAAATTCACTGATAAGCCTAAGACTCATTGGCAACCTGGTGAGACACCAGCTCAAGTTAGACCAAAAGATAATCTCAGACCCGAAGGTGACTTTGATCATCCAAACAAACCAAAGTGGCAACCTGGAGACCGCGCTAATGTTGTTAAGCCAAAAGATAATCTACACCCTGAAGGAGACATGGATTCACGCACACCAACTAGATGGAGTCCAGGCGAAACGCCCGCTCAAGTTCGTCCCAAAGACAATTTAAGACCTGAAGGCGACTTTGACCGCCCTACTCCGCAAAAGTGGTCCCCAGCAGACAAATCAGGCCCAATCATGCCGAAAGATAATCTTCATGTTAATGAGAGAATTACTAACCAGGAAACAGTAAGAAGAAATGAAACTAGTCAAAAGACAACTGGTTCACACACTGTAATCGGTAGGGATGACCACGATACAAGATCTACAACTGTTGTAAGAAATGGCGTCGATAAACATAGGGACGACAGAACTCACGTCACACATAGTGAGACCCATAAGAAAGAGTCTCATACCCACAATGTTGCAGAACATCACACTTCATCAAAACAGATTAAATCTGGAACTATTATACAGCATTCCTCAACCACATCTGAAAATATTCACCAAAATGACACCAGAAAATATATTGATGACAAGTCTACCAACAAAGATGTCACTCATAGCAAAAATGTAGTAGATCGCTCATCAACACGGGGCGTGGTTGATAAGAATGTAACCAATAGAACCGACTCGAGAAATGTCAAAAACATTTCATCTTCTACTACTAAAGTAGTCAAGCAGATAACAGAAAAGAAATTGAGAGGAGGTAAATGGGTCCAAGTCACTCGTAACGTAGAGGTTGACGTCAGCTCTACAGGAGACAATAACTCCAAACCAGGGGTACCAGGACCGGGAGATAAGGGAGAACCCGATAACCGATCACCGCGTTACCGCCAAGGAAGTGATGTAATACATAGAGATGACAAAAAATCGACTAATTTAACTTCTTCAGACTCAACCACTAACACAAACAGAAGGAACGTTAGCCACATCACGAACGAGCAAAATGTCAATTCTGTCACTAACATAACAAGAGGAACTCATACTGGTCAAAATATATCTCGGTCGCACCAACAATACTCTGGCGACGACTCACAGAGATTGATCACATCTGAACAAACTTCAGCCAATACAAATAATCAGGGAATCAGATCTCAACATGTTTCTGAGAATACTCAAAGAAATATTGGGTCCACTACCAGCACGAGTTCAGTGACTAGAACCAGTCATACCGATCAAAACACATCTCGTTCGGTGCAGCATTCGACTTCGAACAGCAGTATCACAAGACAAGTCGAAGGTGAGACCAGGAGGATAGTATCCACCGAACATTCTGGTGGAAATATACATCAACACCACGAAACTGGTACCCATACCCAACGCGGCGGCTCAACTCACGTGACATCTTCTGATAGTAATGTTACGAGACAAACTGGAGGAGACACTCGGCGAATTGTTTCCAATGAACGTTCAGGAGTGAACAATATAATACATCAACACCACGAAACTGGTACCCACACCCAACGCGGCGGCTCAACTCACGTGACATCTTCTGATAGCAATGTTACGAGACAAACTGGAGGAGACACTCGACGAATTGTTTCCAATGAACGTTCAGGAGTCAACAATATAATACATCAACATCACGGAACTGGAAATGACACCCAGCGCGTAGGATCATCGACACACGTATCTAATGTGTCCCACATTGAACGTGCATCGTCGGCGTCATCGCAACATTCTACGAGAAGCCAGTTGAGCGACAGCGTCACTAAGACAAGCGCCGAGTTCCAGCGGGCCATGCACGGTGGCGGTGATAACGTTAGGTCAGTAGTCGACAACACGTCTCGTAGTGGTCATCATAAAAGATCTTCGGATTTGGTCAGCGACGCCTCTTCCGCAAACGCTGTACTTCATCGCAAAGGCGTTACCTCAACTACCGAAGCTCAACATTCAATAAGCTCCACAGCTGCCGCTCAACGGAAGAGCATTGTGAATCTGTCTGAGCGCGAGTACGTCAGCAACTCTACGCAGAATACTGACAGAAAGAGCATTAGTTCAATGCACCGTTCAACCAGAGACAATATGGGTATAATCTCTCAACACCACAGCTCCTCGGATTCAAGTCGTGACCAGATCAGACGGGATGGTCAGTCGACGATGGCTAGTGAGCGTCAACAGAGAGTTAATGCGAGAGACAATTTGCGCGTTGGAGGAGAGTTCTATGGTCACTCTGAGGCCCGTTCTTACGGCAACTTCTCTCGGTCGGAGCAATCCCAGAAGTCTGACCGTGTGGAGAGGGTGGAGCGCGTCGTCCGCCATGGCACCACGTCTCACTTCGTGCTGGATGACGGCAGCTCCAGCTACAAGCGCGAGTTCAGGTCGCACGTCCACGGTACCTGCCCCGCCACTCTCATCGAAGTCCCGAAGACCCCCTTCAAACACACTCGGGACACGCGCGAACACAAGTTCTACACCCCTAAAATGTCCCAACAACAATAATTATTTAACTTTTGAACTTTTCATATTTTTATTATTCTTATTTTGTAACAGTTGCTTTCAGTGAAACTTGATGGTATTCCTTATTTAAATGAGCTAACTTTGCTAGTCCTAATCATTATTATAACGTCATAATATTATTTACATAATTCACTTTTATTATACAAGAATATTATATTGAAGAATGATTAATTATTATTAACCTAAGTTTTATTTTTTGTCAAACATTGCCATGTAATAATTACATTTTATAAAAATACTTGTGTTTTTTTTTACCTAATTTCCTCATTCTGTATCGATAGGGACTGTGGCTCAGCCCTCTACCCTTTTACCGTTTAAGTATGTAAGGAAAACACCAGTTACTAAATTCAAACTTTATTCAACAACTACTCAAGGAATCTTAATAAAAATAACTATGTTACGAAATAAATATACTATGCATTAGGTATCAAATAGCTTAGAAAATATATTAATTAAAAAATATTGTACCAACTATAGATGAAGATTATTAAGTTTCTGGTAGTGTGCCGTCTGCATGCGATTGTTTGACTCTTCTTATCCTTTTGAACCTACCTAAATCACCTTCATAGCTGTGCGGCAGAGGTCCAAAAGAGTCATTTTCCTGATAATAGGGTTCCTTTACAAATTTATCAACCATTTCCTTATCTGCAATTTGTTTCATTTCAATGTTTTGTAATCCGTTGGCATCGTCGGAGTTTTCGTTCGTCATTCGTTTGTCTCTCGAATTAGTATTGCACATAAGGTTCTCATCAATGCCACCGTCTACTCCCGAGAGCACACCATCCGTATCAGTACCGAGGCTGTTCGAATCCTTGTTCACATCGTTTAGATTAGAATCAGATTTAGAAGCTGACCTTTTACTTTGCTGTATTTTGTTGTCGTTAATCAAATGTTTATTTTCACTGCTGCAAAAATTAGGATTGCGATCGTAGAAGCCGTCATCGTCAAATTCATTGCCTTCTTCAGAGTCTTCGTCGTTTTCCGCTTTGTATGGTACATATGCGACCTTGGCATCGGGAAGTACGCCAGCCGATCTCTTCATCATGGAAGAATCAGGATTCGTTCGTTTAACCCTGATAAGAGGACCAGGCGACTCGTCGTAGGAATCTGAACTAGGGAATGATTCTTCAAGGGATTTCATCTTCGAGTCTAATTCGACTTGATTGTCAATATCACGTTTATTGATGTTAGCCTCGTCTATATTCTGAATTTTTTCGTCGTCCAAATATGGATTTAAGTCATCTGCAGGACATCTATAGCCCTCATTTGCCTCGAGACCTTTAGCCATCATATTATTATCGGAGTTTTTAGCGTCCTCATAAGCTATATCTGACAATTCAGCAGAATTTACTTCTCGTTTGTTATCACTTTTGGACGTAACAGGTTCATTAGAAGCTATTTCCGCGTTTGCTTTCGAATCCGAATTGGAGTTCGAAGCCTCAATTTTGCTTTGTAAATTGTCTAATGCACTGTTAGTAGTCTCAGAAGGTTTGGCTACTTCCTTCAAACCTTCTGTTTTACTTTCAGCTTGTTTATTAGTTTCAGTAGTTTCAGTGCTATACGTAGGCGACGATTCCGCAATAGTCACTAAACTTTCACCCTTACTTATATCTTGATCTGAATAACTATTACCCTCGATAGCTTGCGCCTTCTTAGTTATTTCTCGTTTGTTAACCTCAGCTTCATTTAGCTCACTGTCGTCAATTATTTTTTTCAGTAAAGCTCTTTTTTCTTCCGAGAGAGAATTCAATAGCTCTTGTAGTTCTTCGTTGGATAGTTTCTTGATGTGCTGCCTTATAGCTGTTTGTTCGTCTTCATCAGATTTGATAATGGGATTTCCTTTACCATTTTCAGAGTTTGTTTGCGAGTTGGTATCTTCCGTTTCGCGTCTCTCGCGGTTCATAAAATGTAAAAGGTGTCTGTTATCAACCATTGCTCTGTTCTGAAATTGGTTGGGGAACTGTTTGGTTATTTCGGCGTTCATGATAAGTTGGTCGTTGTATTCGGCTCTATCGTTTTTCGCGAGGTCATCCTTTTTGTATCCAAACAACAAATCCCCATCTTCGTTGATTTTGCCCTCCTTCTTATCATGGGGGCTCTCCATCAACATTTCGTTATGAATCAGCTGGTTCTGCAAGTATGGAAAGCTCTTCGGGTTCATCTGACGTAATGGTTCTGTTTCGTCTTTTGATTGCGAATATTTCATGTATTCTCTTTCGTCTAAGGCATCGAAGTTATTAGCTCTCTCGTTTGCGCCAATGTTTTCGTCGCCTAATTTTTTATATGGTTTGTATTCATACATCTGAAATGAAAATAATAATTAATAATTCACGTATATTGTTTAATTAAGGTTCCAATTAAATGTTCATGTTTTAAATATGACGTAAAATGTACAGTGTGTAAACTTACATCAGATTTCTGTCGATCAATCCTGGGTTTGCTAATTCGAGATAAGTAGGAATTTTTATTCAAATTTACTAAAAATTTATCAGATTTTATGGAGTCACCAGGGTACTGAAAAAATAATAATAGTTATTCAGTTTCTGTACTACCATCAAATGTCAGATCCTTACGAAAGCAAGCAATAGATGTTATTCTAATCTACTCGCACAGAAAATACTACTCGCAGAGTGTTTACAAAACTACCTTATTGTTCTTCCTTTACTTATATTAGAATGGACTGTAAAAGGGGCTCCTTACCTCCTTGGATCTGATTCTAACCGCAACAGGATCAGCCATGTCCTTGACTTCCTCGTATTCAACCTCTTCGACTTCACTACAACATAGAAGTAAATTTAAACAACTATTCGTAATACCTAAAGTTCATGAGAAGAGAAATAGTATAATTATTGTACCTATTAGCATGGCTCGTGGTTTTGTGTGTATTCAACCAATTCCCGTAGGAATCAAATCAACAAATTTTTAATTTTTTAAGTAATAAATTGTCAGTTTAGTTTAGTTTTTTTTTTTTAGTTTAGTTAGTAGGAGACCCAACTCAGTCAACAAAATCATCAGATTTCCCAAGAATAGGTACATGTTTTTTGTTTTTTTTTCTTTATTGGTTTATAAACTGGATTTAACATAATTTGTATTGGATGTTAATGAAGCAAACAGTAAAGAACAATATGTAAATCCTACTCGAAATAAACACAGCATGCATGTTTCAAGTGAAGTTTTGATTAAACCTCGCAGGAGTCAAGCCCCAAACCAACATTCCCTAACTACACAAACCAGTGTCTCCCGTAATCACCTGATTTAATCCTGTAATATTTTCCGTTACTTTCCTTAGATAAAAACCTACCTCCTTAGGGGCCAAAATAGCTTAGCATTTCTCCAAAATCAAAATAGTCTACTCAACCGGCGTCAAGCCCCCTTCTTGAAATCGAACTCCCGGGTTCACCACTGAGAATGTTTGGAGGCAACACTTCATATAAGTACATACCCATCATTTTCAAATCCCGCATCAGCAGGCCTGCAGTAAATAAGCTCGGTAAAACACACAACTATAATAAAAATGGTTACTTTAAACATTTTCTCGTCACAATAAAATCGCATACAAATCTGCCAAGTTTGTTCATTCGTTGTTTGAATTTGAACCGGGCCAAATTTTGAAAACTTTGACAAGTTATTTTCAAAAGTTTGTATATCGGTAAGCCAAAGAAAAGCAAAAGAGAAAAAAGGATTCTTCATTGATAAGTATTTTCGGAAAAGGCTTTATATTCGAATTTTAGTATATTACTACTTCTGTGTTATTGATGGCATAAACCACAGAAGGAATACAATACTATTGTAAAAATATAGTAAAAATACTCACCTTTTTTTTCTTACGTGGCTAAAAAATATATGAATCAAAAAAACACAATATCTTGCCATATTTTCGGTAGACTTTAGGTACACGTTTTTAAGTTTAAGCCTTGTCCTAATCAGGGTCACAGTGGTTAACTCTTGGCCTATAGTTTGAACATTCCTTACCTTCCTATATAGTTTGTAATGAATATTATAAGTATAAAATTACTTTTGAGTCACCTTGAATTTTAAATGGCGTCCAATGTGTTCTTACAGGGTGCCCTGTAACGCAGTTTCGCTTGCCGTCTACAGTGAGTGGCAAATTAAAGCGGAATAGTTACTCATAGTTTATTTATTAAGGCCATCTGATACGATATTAAGGGGAAAAGCTCACTTTGGTGCCCTCGCGCACTACGCTCAGTAAGTGAACAATATAGTCGTAGGTAGAAGTTCGATTTCAGCACTTCGCTTGGATAGTTAACGAATTCACACGAGTTTTTTCAAGAGGATTATTCGGGAAGCAATTGAAATAAGGAAATATCCGAATTTCAATACGGTCATAATAAGTACTAATAAGTAGGTATTTGAGACGTGCTGATAAGATCATACTGTCAGTCTAATGTGAATGCACGATTAAATTCTAAAATTGACCATGTGAGGGTACTTCCAACACTTTGAACGCCTACCCTCGCATCACAGCGGTAACTCTGAAGTCTTCAGTTCACCCGCGACCACGAGAGGAGCAATCCTCTCGAAACGTCGGGAAATAAAAAGTAAGTATTTACTTGCTTTATAAACTTTCTGCCGCGAAAAAACCCGTGTAAATACGTTTACTATGTATATGGGTACAGATCGCGTAAGATTAAAAAATATTTAGCTTGGATGTTTCTGAACCGTCTGCGGTTGCGGTCTGTGTTCGAACTGTTTACCTTTGCTCTAATCCAGTTTTTACGTTAGCTGTACCTTTATAAATGATGATAATTATCTATATATATAAAACAAAGACGGGTTTGTTACAACACTTATAACTCGAGATCGGCTGGATCAATTTTAATGGTTTTTGTTTCGTTGGATTTGTCTCCGCCCTGAATAGCAGAATACATTTTAAAAACAATGAAAACTTGGAATAAAAATATCAAAATTCCCACGGGAACGGGGGCACTGCGGGTGAGACCGCGGGGCACAGCTAGTAATAAAATAAAAGTCAACATATTACTTACAACAACTTTATTTTAAATGAGACCGATTCATCTCTATCACACTTATGTACATTTGGTTTAAATAAAACAAACCTTAAACATTTCACTGCTCTTAAACATTCTCATATAGTTTTGTGCATAGTTGAGAAAAACATTAAGGTCCTACATTAAAATTTCGTAAAAATTGATCAAGTAGATTTAATGAATAGATATATTCGATCACACGTTTTGGTGTCTCGTTGCTCTCAATGGTATCGAGCTGGCATCAATCACATTTGACGGGAACCGTCAAAGGTAAAGGCCTGATTTTCTGTAAAGTTGACGTCAGTGGCGCGTATCAATAACCTTCAGTTCTGTGACACTGAGGCACTAAGTCAGCGGCGTAAAATTCGCGAGCGTCGTCGGCGTAAGAAAATATAAGGCCTAAGGGTATTGAATAGTTTTGAATAATTGAAGTGAATTTCACTAGACACATACAAATATAAACTCTAGCGCTTGTTAGAGGTATCAATAGCCTTGTTCTCCCGATGGCGTCCGTCAGTTGTGACTGATGCGTTGGGCACATACTATGTACGTCACATTACTATAACTACAGTAACCTAATCAAAATGCAAGGTAGTGTGAAACGCAACATTTATTTGAAAGGGCGCGCTTCCAATAAACTCCAAGGTACATTGTATAATTACCAATTTGTACTTTAAAAAATTTCAAATGATTTAAAAAATAATGAACTTATTAAAATTTAAATTACAATAAAAAATCAAGACTCCAAATATCCCAATATATTAAAACATTTCGCACCTGCATCAGACTCAAATCCAACCCAATATTTCGTAATTACATCCTGCATTATATGACGCTATCTTAAAATACATAACATGAACATATAGTATCTCTAATCTTTAGAAAAAACACTATTTAAAATTTTATTATTAGAAAAAGAAACTTATATTGTAACGTCAGATTAGGCTCCCCTATTAATTATCTTGTGCTTTTTTATCTTTATCACAATAATAGTACAATAACTATTTACAGAGCTATTTATATCAATCTGTCATACAGTAAATAACCTCATAGCGGTAGGTTTTTAATTTAAACTTTACAACGACATTGGTACGGTCGATTATTGCGTACGCCCGTCGCCGGTATACAAAAACAAACACATACAAACGAAACACGGAAATATGTAATTTAACATAAAAAGAAAGAGATTGCAGACATTTCACAAACATTTTATCACCGACCCATTCCTTATTGCCACACAAAAATGCACTCAAGTAGCATTCATTTGTATTGGAATGGTAATGAAACTGCAAAAACGCAACAGTTTTAAAAGAACAAAATAAAAATTGTTATTTCATCGTCTGTAATTCATAACGTGATGACTAGACTCTTAAACACAATAATAATGAGCATTTACAAAACAAAAAAGACGATATTTGTATGACGATACACTCACAATTGTTGTTGCACAAAACAAGGTGAAGACATTATAATGACAATAAAATATAACTAGAGTGAATAGAGAATAACGACTAATACTATATTGTACTACTTTTATATACATAATGTTGAACATTCTGTATCGTTAAACTTATAAAAATAGTTTACAAGAGGTTCAAACCAACTTTGCGAGTGCATCGAATATTGTGGCCCATCCACACTGTCAGTCCTTACGGCACAAATTAATTTAGAACCATTTACGCTACTGACGTCGTTGAAAAATGAGCCACTTACGTCAGTAAACTGGCAAAATTAAAATCACGCCAAGAATGTATAGACCAATATTAATTAATCTTCATTGGTACAGTTCAGTGCTGAGTTTAGTTTACAGTACTGACGCGTGTGGATGAACCTTAAAACTACATTAAAAAAACAAACTTATTAACTAGAATAAAAATAGTTTATAATCATATTCCTTATGTTCTACTCTAACCGTTGTGAAAATGCAAATTATTTCCACAGTCGAGTATTTAATGATAACTTTATTTGTAAAACAAAACAAATATAAAACCAAAAAGGTTTCATACACCCTGTAATCTATGTTTTCAAAAATAATTTAGAACAATGTACAGTCGGTGTCAAAAATACGAAATTCAATGAGCACTATAATCGTTCTCTTAAATATTATGCATTTATTTTTATTAGCCTGTAAGATGGCACAATAGTGCTTGAAGGATCCGGGTTAATCATCGCATTTGTCGGTAATACCAAACTTGAGCCATAGCATAATCGATATACTTTTTATATTCATTGATTTATATAAAAAATTTTGAAAACAGAAACTGATTACCATATGTTATTTTCGACACTGACTGTACCCAAAACCTATAAAATCTATTAAAATAATTCAATGTTTAGTATTGAATAGTCGATAGGGCGATGTGTATAAATCGAATGTGTATAAAGTGTGAGGCGCGAGCCAGTCTAAAGTAATCTAACCACAACACGAACCGTCCGCACCCAGACATGCGCGCGCACAACGTACACACAGATATGTTTGCGACAAAAGCTTATTAAAAATATACAATAACAAGTCTCTTCCTTATATGATACATTACAACGCACTAAACTGTTATCCCTAAACAATTACATTTAGAAAGGAATTGGGGCTCAATGTAAACATGCTCGAGAACGTAACGAGGCCTGTGCTCATTATAATAAGGATATTCAAAAAGGATGGATACATTTAAAGCTAAAAACGTTTTTTAAAGATTTTAAAAATTCAGTCAACGCTTGAGCAATCACTGAACGAACGTTAAAACATGACATAGAATATCTGAAAGGTGCGCAACAGGACATAATATTTCAAAGAGATAAAAAACGACAATAAAACAGAAAACTAGAAACGCTAGCATGCAACATTAGCGACTTAAATGCAATTTAAGTAAAGTGAACACTTTCGAGTTTTATTTACAAAAGTGACTGTAGAATCACAAATCACGAATTTTTTAAAAATGTCTCGGGTATATCGAATATAGTGTTGTTATTCGAGTTGTGTGTAGTACTGGGGTGGGTACCTTGAGTACTACAAGCGGTCGAGCCGGAACTCGTGCTCGACGGCCGAGTCGGGCAGCAGCGCGCTCGGCTCCTCGAGCAGCGACAGGTCGTCCAGGTCGAGCCCGGCGCGCAGCTGCGCCTCCTCGCCGCCGAATATGCCCGCGTCTAGCTCGCCCGAATAGTCTGAAACGATCACCATTTAAGGGTTAACTTAGGTAAGGTTACATTTTAGGAAACAATGTGAAGGTGAATTCAACGAGATCACCCGAGTAATCTGAACCGTTCATCATTTAGGGGTTAACTTAGATTACATTTTACGAAACATTATGACGGTGAACGAGCTCGTCCGAGTAACGTGAAAGGAGGCCTAAGTTAAAGATTAGGTTGGATTTTAGAAAACATTATGATGGTGAATTCAAACGAGCTCACCCAAGTAATGTGAAACGAGGCCAAGTTAAGGGTTAGGTTAGGTTAGATTTTAGGAAATATTAGGATGGTGAATGGTTAGGGTAGATTGCGGGAAACATTATGATGATGAAAATCAATTCTTCAATTTACACTAATAACACCCAGCTAGTACTATTTTCAAATTCGGCTACTAGTTATACTTAATTGCAGCTGGGTTTCGTTTTTTTTTCTAGGTGCGGAAACATATACATGCCTTGTTTGAAATAATGTTTGTTGTTTGATGCATGGATGTTTGTATATGTACTTTTTCATGCAAACACTAAACGAAAGTTGACGAAACTTTGCGGGATCTAAATCAATAAAATAACTATGTAAAGGCTGATTTACACAGGGTCAGTGAGTGACTCCGGTTTCTAGATAAATCAGCGCTGACCCGTAGAAAGACGATTTAAATCTATTTGAAGTTAGTACAACAAAGTGAATTCACCACTGACTTGAATATTCGGACACGAATTTTCGGGCCAGCTCCGATTTAGAGACAAATCAGCCTTAATGTTCATTCACACATATCAGTCATACATAATTATGCCATCAAAAACATTCTGTAAAAAACTAGCCAAGTCTCGATGGAACTGCTTGTTTATCTCTAAAAAGTAATGAAATCTAGACAAAGTCGTGCCAAGTGTAAGGTTCCTTACTGCGATTTCTTTATTATCTACAGTTAATGTTGTGTGACTTGGCCGTTGACTTTTATATCTTATCTACCCATTTCCAGCATCACTTTCCAAATAAAATCTCCGCGACCAGGATTGACCTCTAACCTATCAGACGTTCATTTCAAGCCTTTATGGAGTTTTTGAAGTATTAGTCGCCGTCGCGACTAAGAACTTCTGAAAAACTCGTTAAAAAATTCAATTCCGATTCAGATTGCGAGATATCACAGCATTGTAGAAGGACATCCTGCCGAAGGCCCATTCATTTCAGGAACACAACGTTAGCGTGTTCTAACTTGACTGAAGCGCCATCTAGTTTAACTAAAGTGAACTGAATGCTCACCATCCCTGAGGTAGATGGCGTTAGCGGCGCGAGATGTGGCAAAAGATAAAAGGGCAGGGACATATTATTACAATAATATAAGTAGTTTTGAATAGGTTAGTGGCCAACCCTAGTGACAGGAGTGTTTAGGTAGCAATGTAACGAGCGCTACAAAGTACAGATGAAACGTCACTATCAGTCGCCTATCCAAGCTGCACGTTGCTTTTCAATCGCAATGAGTTCACACCACACTTAATATCATCATATAAAATCTCTATAATATTTCTGTACACGTTAGTTTTCAATCACGTGCATTGTGTTATTTTCTTTTTGAATCTTATTTTTTGTTATTTAATCTCGACTAACCATGTAATGACGTAAATGTTTTTCTATGCAATGGACTGTGTTTAATTATGAATTCGCCAATCACAGCGCATGGGGATTGTCAAACAACTCATTGATATTGTCAAAATCTTTTCGTAATGCATTGTGATTGGTCAGTTAAGCGCCGTACAGCTCCGCTCTGCTTCAACGGAAGCGCACCCTTACTCTAGAGTGAATGACGTGTCATTATATAAATAAACTAGCAACACCCCGCGTTGTACCCGTTCCCGAGGGAATTTCGGGACGAAAAAGAGGCTATAGCCTTTCCAATGAATGTGGCTATCCATTCCAAAAAGAATTATTCAAATAGGAAAGGTAGTTTTTGGGATTAGCCCTTACCAATAAAAAACAAAGTTAGAAACTTTACCTCTTTGCCTATACTAACTAATATTATAAAGAGCTAACATTTTAAGTTGGTTTGTTTGTATGTTCGAGCTAATCTCGGGAATTACCATTCCGATTTGGATAATTCTTTTTGTAATAGTCACATTCAACGGGAAGGTTATAGGCTTTTTCTTCATCACAAAATTTCCAAGCGAACGGCCCAACGTGGGTTGAACCGCAGGATGGTGGTAGTAATATTAGTATAGATAAAGGAGTAGGCGGTACCTGTGAGTATGATGTCGGGTATGCTGGCGGGCGTGGCGGGCGTGGGCGGCGCGGAGGGCGAGGCGAGCGGCGCGAACCCGCCGCCGCCCGCCACCGGGTCGCGCGCGCCCAGCCCACCCTCGCACCCGCCCTGGCTCGCCTGCGGGACCACCACTACGTTATGCACTGCCCACTGACGACCCCGTCAACTAACTAACTAAACTAGGTTACAGGCAGCTTTTAATTTAAAGGCCTCCGACTTGATCTGACGATCTTGACTTGAACCGAAAACGACCGGTCCGGCAGTTAAAATGCCCTCCGGAACACGGTAGCGCTCAGATAGAAATGCTACTATCGACCACCCATCCAAGTAGGAGCCCAGCTGCACGTTGCTTAACAATCGCAATGAGCTACATTGCTTAGGCAAACCCCGCCACGAGTGCTAAGCGCAAGCCCGTTGAACGTAAAACACCATTATAACAGTGTTCTAGTTACAGCTTTTATTAAGAGGCGGTATTTGTTTAATTTCTAATCACACTTACTTGTGAATACGTGTGCTGCGAATTCGTTGTCTGTGGCGAGTGCGGTGAACTGTGGTTGATATATGACGAGTTATAGGACGGCACGGGGTGATCCAACTGCAAGACAAATGGACCAATTCAATAACCGTTCATTCATTCATTCATTAATACCTCAACTACGTTAAGTGAGTTCTCTAACTACTAGACGTCGAGTTCACTATCTGCTATTAAACTCGCCCAGGATGTTAATTTTGCTACATCATTGAATGTTAATTGGATCTTGATATAATAGTTTGACACAATTTGTTCCGAGCATACTAAATGTGTTCGGAATGAGTCTCGATTGGATCTTGATATAACAGTATGACACATTTTGTTACTAACGTAATACCATGTGTCAACTATTCGAGGTCCTATTCAATCGAGATTCAATTGATTTCTTCATTCAATGGTCAGAAATTACTGCTAATCACATTCAGTAGCTAACTAGGCATTTTCAGACCTGATGAATTTAAGAGCAGATATAGAATTCTTCGACTAAGAACTAGTAATCTCGCTTTTAGTAATTGAGGCTTTAATAACCAAGCGGAATTCAAATGCCAAATAAAATCTATACAATCTACCATTCCCAAAATAAAGGTAGTTTCAAGTCTGAGTAATGTTCATGAGTTAAGCGTAGGGTACTATTTGTAAATGTACAATAATAAAACGGATGGAAGTAATGCTGAAATATTAAGCTGGGTCTTTATATAGATGAAAGTGAAAAGTATTACAATTGCAATATATTTCATACTGTAACACATTTGGCTTAATGTAAAAGTTCAAATAGTTATTATCTTTTCATATTTTGTCTACCCATTTCCAGCATCACTTTCCAAATAAAATTAAATATGTAATATTAAGAAATATCTCATAAAACCATGCTAACATGCGAGTCTAAACTTTACAGAATAGTACTTAATTGATAGCAAAATAATCTTATATATTTGAATCGAAATATAATAATAATAAAAGTATGAAAAACTATAAGCAGCGTTGAGGAGAACATCTACAAAAATATCCAAAGTTACAATTAAATGTGCTCCAAGTTTACAAAGTTAACAAAATTATAAAAGATATACTAAACTAAGTTACTGAGGTAGAAATTAATAGTGTTATATCGCGGGAATAACAAGCTTTACCAAGTGGCTTTTGATGAACTATCGCTTCAAATGCGATTAGCCTTTTGAATTGAACCTACGTTTACAGATGCACGTCGCATTTGTTTTACATTTTTATCTGACATTTCGGCTCCTTTACAGGAATCGTGGTCACAGAAGACTGACTGCGAGTAGTCTGTTTACGATTAAACACGACTTTTACGACACTTAACTCTACGTCGCGGTGTGAGTTTCACTACAGGACAAAGGCTCCTCTTCTATCTTATTGGAGACTAGCAGCGCCCCGCGGTTTTATTCGCGTTGTGTCCGTTCCCGTAGGAAATTTGAGATGAAAAATAGCCTTTCTCGATAAGTGGACTATCTAGAATTTTTCAAATCGGACCACATGTTCCTGAGATTAGCGCGTTCAAACAAACAAACTCTGCAGCTTTATAATATTAGTATAGATATAATGAGGAGGTTAAAGAAATTATAAAATGATGACGTCATTTGACTTGTCAATTATTCCCGCGAAAACACTTCACATGCTTTGAATAATAACAATCTTAGTAAATAATAAAAAACTAATCTTACAACAGTAATAGTGCTACAATAATTAATATCAACATTTTACATAGAATGTAATAGTTGAAGTAGCATTAAAATACTAAAGGCTGATTTACACAGGGTCTCAGTGATTGATTCCGGTTTCTAGATAAATCAGCGCTGACCCGAAAAAAGACAGTACAGCGGTGTGAATTCACCACTGACTTGAATATTCGCGCACGAATTTTCGTGCCAGCTCCCATTTAGAGACAAATCAGTTACGAAATCAAAGTCAATCAATGACCCTGTGTAAATCAGCCTTAATGTTCATTCACACGTATCAGTCATTCATATCAAACCTCACGATCAGTCAAGACTCAGTCAGTAGTGACTATTGACGTGAGTGACAAGCGTATTGCGTAGCCAATATCAAGCCAAAGCCAACTTCTCCATAGCTAGAAGTATTGACGAGTTTGACGTGACTGATGAGTGTAGATGAACCTTTATAGCCTTAACTACGCATAGTCTAGTTTGGACTAGTAGGAAATTATTTTAACCGACTCCTAACTATAGGAGAAAAGAGGTTATGTAAAACATAACTTCATACATTATTTTCAATTTGTTCTATGTAAAGTTAAAATGATTTCCTTGTTGTGCTTATATATATATTATACAATGGTGTTTATTAAAACTATAAAACCCACAATTACGTCAAATAACAAATGGAAGAGTTAAAGTCATTGCTTTATGATTAGCGACCATCAAGTATTCATAATAGATGTTTATTTATAGTCAGAAAGTTGGAATAAAAGTAGGCAGCCGTTTCATTAGGTTGATTTTATTTGTTTGACATCTCAACAAATGTCACACAACTGATTGTCAAACATCGGCAAAGGTTCGTTGATTTATTTTATTTAAATTACCCCCTAATTTGTTTATTATCCCCGTTTATTTACATATCCCTCCATTCCCTCCCACGACACAGACACACAGTCACGCAGACACACACAGTTCAAACTAAAAAAATACACGAGTCTTTTTTAAGCGACTTCAAACACCGAAGGAGGAGGTTCTCAATTCGGTCGGTATTTTTTTTACTCCGAATATGATGGTCGCTAAGGATAAACGCAAGGCATGTATCGTACATTGTCCGCGACTTGCACATGCGCTGTCCACCCCGACTCGACCAGGCTCTGCACCAACTGGGCCCAATCCTTCGCAACATTTCGGCACAAGTTATTCGTCAGTCAACTTATTAACTAGTACTTTAACCTAAGTTAAATATTAATTAATTTAATGTAATTCAATTTAAAATGCTATATCCATGTTTGAATAGCATCTTGTTCAAATAGAACCGTAACATTATTTTTTGAAGTTTTAAAAAACAATAGTTGTATTTTCTTGAGAATATACATTGAAGTATGTGTATAAAATAAATGAATATATTATTTTATTAAGCATTAGCAAATAAAATAATTGTGCGCAATAAATCCAACAATAAAATATTACTTACAACTCCTTGCTATCATATCCGATGAAGCACAAAACATTGTAGACATAAATTATTAACAAAACAGGTAAACAAATCTTAGATTAAACGAATATATAGGTTTAGAAGTGGAAAATAATATCTTCAGAGGTCGATTAATATAAAACTACAATTAAAGATCAAATAAATGTACTACACAGCAAAACATATAAAATATCATGTAAATTCATAAATTGTTTTTATAAAATCTTTTGATATAAATTATAGTATATATTCGTACTATCCTCGAATTTCGAAGATTGGAGATTTATACCATAGTGTGTATTGAAAGGACCAACATATCCCACAAAGTGTGTTAGTGTAAAAACATCAAAATGTTAAATAATCTCATTCTAAAAATAGAGTGAGAGCTCAACACTTACAAATCCCTAAGTTGAAAAAAAAAAAATCCCCAAGGTATTAACCCAGATACACAACACAGAAAGGTACCCAGGAGTGAAAATAGACGTAACGAAGATTTCGCTGTAGCCAGGACCCATAAACAACGCCTTTTAGCATGACTATGCGACAAGATAAGATAAAATACTGTGTGATAGATTTTCGATCCACCACCATAAATAGTATATTTTATCTTATTACGTTTTGTCACATCGTCATATTAAGAAAGTCTAGACAGACATTATGGGCCTTATTCATAAACGCATATTAACAGCACTTTAGCTATCAAATGGTTTGTCCCTTTCCGACATACGCTATTTGCCAAAGAGCGAAAGAGACAAAACACTGTTTAAGTTAAATATCGTTTACGAATAAGGCGGTAGGAACCCAAAAAAGTAAGGTTTAACAGAATATTTACTGTAGCATAGAATGTTGCGGGTGGCAGTACTATCTTAGTACAAATGTACTGGTCAAAACTGTACTGACATGACAGGTGTCACTCGCATCTTGCCACAGTATAAGAAGTCAAGTCAATATTAACGTACTTACCATTGTTATTTGTTCGAAGGGCTGCAATAAAGCTTGATGTAAGTTATTAAAGTCAGACTGCGGTGATTCGGCGGGACTACCCGGACTATTGACCATCTGGAATTGTGTTGTTGAATATTCAATACATACAAGTTTTGGGGAATGTGTCAGATTTTAATGACACAATTTAAACGACACCGATGGGAATGACACGTAATGCAGTTTTCTGAAGAGTTCATTAAACTGACAATAAATTTATTGACACAATTTTAGATTAAATGTCAAAAATCACACATTAGCCACTCATAGGGACTGCAATATTAAGACAAATGGTACTTCTTATTTATCGCTGAATTTTTTTAGAAGGCGGGTCTTCTTTTTTTACATCATAATATAAAATATAAGTGCCTTTTTTGGGAAGCTGATCAAATTAAATTTGATAACATACAATCAACTATGAAAAAAATTAGCACTTTACCACTTCATATAATTCGAAATTTCTCATAGACTTGTTAGTAAAGCATGCATTATAGAGTTTTGAATATAATTGATTGTACATCGGGACAAGTTAAATTGTAGCTTAATTTATTTCAAACGTACCGTAGGTGAAGGTATATTAATATTAGACGTCGATGAATATTGCGAAGGCGGACTACAGTGCGATTGGTAGCCGGACGCCATCCAACTGTGGTCTAAGTGGTCTAAGGGGGACATATTCTGAAAATGACAATAAAACATTATTGAGACACGATTATAATATATAGTATGGCATCTTTAATAGCTCAGATAAGTTTGTACATTGTATGATTTTAGTGACGCAGGTACAGCGAGAATACCACTGCATTGAGTTACAAACAAATGAACTAAAAAGGCTGGTAATGCCTGACATCAATATGACTATAATAACGGCCTCATAAATGGCCCCATAAACGCTTATCAACCGCATTTCAGCTGTTTCAAATGGTTTGTCCTTTTCCGACGTACCCTATTTTCCGAAGAGCAAAAGAGACAAAACACTTTATAACAGAGTTTTGGTTAAGGAGCGTTTATTAATATAAACCTTGTCTAAAAAATACTAAGATTGATTTGTGATTCTGATTATATTAATTTGTGCATTTCAGTGATAAATATCAGTTATAAACAGCCTTTTTATACAAAAATGGATAATAATTAAGGCATTTGTTGTTAATCTTTTAATCTATAACATTATCTAGGTTGAACTGTATCATTAAAATCATACATGCCTTTATAAGCCAGCGAACATGCGGTTAGATACGATATAATCATAATATTAAAGCTATTGTATAAAATTATTATTGAAACTGTACAGAATGTTCTGATCAAGCAACTGAATAAATAGATGGTCTTTTTAGTTCTAAAGTATGTAGTTTATAAGCAGTTTGCGTAACGTTGCACTGAGAATACGAACTTCGATGTTACTATACATATTGACACTTTATCTATCGTATGATATTAAGAAAGGGTGGGTCGATGTTTGTTGCTCTTTCATGTATTTAATTAAGACTGGGCAATATAGTATAAGTATAGTGGGGGTACTTTTGGTCTAGAAATTTCTACGAGAGTAAATTTTCGACACCTGGTAAAAAGTAAATATCTTTATTGATAACTAGCTGTTTCGCGCGGTGATTCCATCTGCGACCCAAAAGATGGTGCTAGTGTGAAAATTTTGTAGATCGCGAATACGTTATTTACCCATGATGAGCATGTAAAAAAATCTTTTTAAAAATATTATAGATAAAAGAAATATTAATATAAGTATCATTTTATGACAAAATTGTTTTGGTTGACATATTATTTTTCAAATCCCAGTTTAATTTTGTGTCTCTCAGGAACTACCAATCCGATTTGATTAATTATTTTTGTATAAGATAGCCTCATTCAAGAGGAAGGCCACACTTGTATCCCAAAATTCCCACAGGAACGAGCCAACGCGGGTAAAACCGCGGGGCTCTGCTAGTGTTAGTATTAATGTCACAGCTAAAGGAGTTTGTTAATCAGAATGTTCATGCCGATTGTGGTCCGTATTACAGCGTAAGCTTAATGTTTTCGCTTCAGCGTGAGTATACTTATTACTAACTAGCAGCGCCCCGCGGTTTTACCCGCGTTGTACCCGTTCCCGTAGGAATTTCGGGATGAAAAATAGCCTATAACCTTCCCGTTGAATGTGGCTATCTATTACAAAAATAATTATTCAAATCGGTTCAGTAGTTTCTGAGATTAGCGCGTTTAAACAAACAAACAAACAAACAAACAAACAAACAAACAAACAAACAAACAAACAAAACAAACTCTTCAGCTTTATAATATTAGTATAGATAGGCGGGTGAATATGACCAATAAGGGTGCCTTGCATTAAACCTCTCTCCCTCTCTGAGAGGGGATTTTATGTAACCCTATTGGTTACTGTTTCTGAGTTTCCCCACTCGGCAACCTCGCGTCGCTTCAATGGATAGGCAGCGTAAGAGTTTAGTATTAGTGCTATATCTATCTTATTAGGTTTGAATGAAAGAAATGGCAATACTAATTAATTAAGATTATTGTACAAATGAGATAGTAAAGTTAAATATTGTTTCTTTATTACCAATACTACCAATACCTCGGAGCAGCATGTGTTACCTAAGACCGAATACTTACACTCCACACGTAAGGCCATTTTAATACATTTTGATTGATTGTTTGTCAAGCTGTTCGATTGATATTGACGACCGTCAGACGAATACGGCGAAACTGTTATGATGTTATGTGTGAACAATTATGCCTGATAATGTACTGAATTCAATTAGTTATTGGTCATATTCAACACCTTTTTAAACAAACCTGCCAATATTACACAAACTAAATATTAAGTTAAACAATCGATTAATGTTCCGATGGCAAAAATATATTTCAGAAGAATATTAGAAACAAAATTATATAAATAACCAAACACTTCAATACACCGTGCCGTGAGAAAGCAAGTAAGTATTGCTTTTCAAAACTTTTTATTTCTAAAATATTTTTGAAATTCATGCAATTTATCGCCAATAAGATTATATGAAAAGGAATGGAAATACCGATTAAGCTGAATTAGTTGTTAATGCTTTTGAAATAAGGTAGGTAATAGTGATACAAAATTTTGAATTACAATATACGTATTAGTAAGGTATCGTTGACGCGTTTGTATTACAAGAGGCACCGAAAAGCGTAAGGTAGAGCCCATTTACTTCACCGCTCCCATAAAGCACAAAAATAACAATCCTAAATATGCTTAACCTTTCGTAAACACATCTAAATGACATCTGAAATATACAAACTTACAGAAGTAGCTTGCACATACGTTAAGGGTTATACACATTTTTCATTCGCAAGTGACACTTGCAATAAAGGTTCAATGGAAGTGTCACTTGCAAGGACTTCTTCTTGCAAGAAGCGCGCGTATGCATGTGTTCCTTACAAAACTTTTCGTCAGTGAGCATGTCTCTGTTTTTCACTCGGGATGTTATTGTAATGTGTATTTACAAGGTATCAGATTAAGTCCATATTTGAATGGCTATTTCTGCTCTATGTGGAAGCATTTGGTATACAGGGTGTTTCGTAATGAGCCGATAAATCGAAGACCTGCAAGTAGAGGACACTAAAATATGTGAAGAATATTTATTTAACATTTAATATACTGAAGTTACACCAAAACCAAGGTTTATAGTTTGAAATTCACAATTTTGGTTCCCTTTTTTTGCAAATGTCTTGTGTTAATCGAATGATTACAATCCACCGTGTATATGGGCTATAACCTTAAAAGCGATTCCCTGACAAATGAATGAGGGAAAATAATTTAGACGAGGTTAAACAAGAGAACGAACCTTATTACGATGGAGATAATTATTTGTGTTTGGTACAGATAAGTGATTCTGAAATAAACAAAAATGATTTGTGTTTCAAAGCAAATTTAACACAAAAACAAAATAAAATAATAAAATTAAAAACAATAATAATATGAATGTTAACTTAAGAGTAACTGATTAATTATACCGGCCGAATACTCAAATTGTACTTAAATTGACTGAGCCTATACTAAAGTAAATTACTTCTGACAAAGATTTAGTGACAAAATATTTGGGACTAAAAGTTGACAGTTTCAAATTGATTTATCAAACTAATTAAGACATTTCATATCATTGTTAATATGTATAAAATGCTTTAAATAATTAAAATATCTCACATTTAAGCACAATTCGAGTAAGGCGGTTGTACTTTAAATTTTTAGCCTTGTTAACCTAAGCCATGGTTAGGTTCAACTACTAGCTTAGTTTACATTAGTATTGATTATAAATTAGTTTTACTGATGTAAACACAGCTTTATCTACGACAACTATGACATACAGATATAAGATCGATATGAAAAAAGGATATTTTTTCTTCCTGAATGTAAGGGTCATAAAAATAGTTTTAGACTGGGACGTATCATTTGTCTTTCCGAATTCCGAAGAATAGGGTCTATAATCCATACTTATTGATATTGAACTGTTTGTAATCTATTTCTTGGAAAGCTGTCTGTAATGTAAAAACAGCACATTATCATCTAATAACCATTCCAAAAAAGTCAATAGTCTGCCAACCTCCATAAAATATCCTTTAAGATACAGAATTTTTCGATGAATTAGTCAATAAAGTCGACCATCCTGTATTAAAGTGCTTGTCTATTTATTTTTATATCTATATGAATAGGGAAATAATAATAGTACAATGTTTAATTGATCGTAAAATTATATGAATTGCAACTCAGTATCACATTGAATGAAAAGCCTATTCTCAAAACAAAACTCAAGACTGTCATATAGAAATGAAGTTGTTTTGTAAACATGTGTGCAATCAATTAATTTTTATTTGGTTTGACGATATTGGCATGGAAATGTGTGCAAGGTTTCTACAATCCGCACAAGGCATTCAGTCAGCATACTTCACTGTAATGTTACAGCACAGCGTTTCATTTTTTAATTGGTTTGAGGGAGAATCAAGAGATCAAGACTCCTTTACTTCATCATAATTGCCATTTATTTTCATATCGATCTCATATCTACTCAGTGACATATAGACACGACTATCACACATCTACAGTCAAGTACAATTCACGCAACAAGAACTAGTCATAAACATGTAATTTCATTATATTCTTTTGAACCTTATAATATCCTATTTAAGTTATGATTTAATAATGGATACAATGGCCTGGACATTAGCAATTATATGCTAGCTCTTATGTCATAATTCTGACATATATTTTCTTTAACTCTTGGACCTTCTATTTTAATCTTTTATTCGTATATTATAGTCCAATCACAACGTGTATAAATTAATATACGTGTCGTGATTGGGTGGTATCGCTGCCACTCATCGAAACAAAAAAATGCGTATAAATGTAATAGTAATTTCCCTAAGCGAATAAAAGTCTAAATGAGTCGATGAGAACCAACTATGTCGTATTCATTTCATCTTACGAGTCCTAAAATGTCAATTGTGGCCGATCTTCCAACCAAAAACATTTTTTCTACAATGGAAATATGTGGTAAGAAGTTATGGGGTTAATGGAATGAAAGCAATAAACCTTTCTTCTACAGAAGGAATCGTCTTTGATTGGAAAATCGGACATTTTAGGACTCGTACAGTAATTGTACAGTTTGCAGTCCGAGCTCGGCTGCAGACCGCAACCGCAGGCGGATCACTAACATTATTCGCAATCATTACACCACCAACGAAATCACTGACCATCATTGACATCATTCCACTACCAACAAAATCATTGCACCACCAACGAAATCATTACACCAACAATGTTCGGGAACTTCCTGCGTTTACCGTCTGCGGCAGAGCTCTGTATGAAGGTTGTTAGTGACATACCTGGTGGTCGTATATGTTGAGCTGGTGGTCGTGGTGGTGCAGCGCGGCGAGCGGCACCGTGGCGCCCACGGGCGAGCCCGAGGCCGGCGACAGGCCGCCCGTCGCGCCCGACACCGGCGACGTCGGCGACTGCGGCCCGCACTACGCGTTAGTCACGGGGTTACAATAGCTGCGGGGGACGCTATGCCGTCTTCCTTATAGGGTTAAATCAAATTTGCTTTGTTTGGTCCGACAATTTTACGTCCCCTGCAGCATTATAAAGCGTACTTTTCAGAAGAAATAGATCTTTAGTAATAAGTATTATAAATATGTATTTTTTTCTGGCCAACAAAATGGAAAGGCTTATACATTTCGTTGGTCCATATTAGGCGCCACCCCGCCAAACTTGAGTCAGAAACGGAAGCGCAATCTACGCAACCACAGTGGCGCCATCTATTGAGGAGCGGACGGTGACGTCTAGTAATATGTAGTATCCTTACATATCTAGGTTGGTAGTCGGGCGAGGCGGTGGTGCGGTAGTCGGGCGAGGCGGTGGTGCGGTAGTCCGGCGAGGCGGTGGTGCGGTAGTCCGGCGAGGTGGTGGTGCGGTAGTGCGGCGGGAAGTGCAGCGCAGTGAGGTCGGGCAGTGAACCGCCCGGCACCTGCAGCTCGCCGCACGCCAGCGACCCGCCGCCGCCGCCTGACCCGCCGCTCGAGTATACACTGGAAATAATATACATTGGAATAAGTTTAGGAAGAGGCTAGTTCAGTTTTACAGCCGAAGGCGAAGGCTACTATTTCTGAAGAGGAAAAAGGTTTAAGGGGTAAGAATGAAATAAAATCACTAAACCTTTTTCCTCTTCAGGAGCCGAAAACGATTTTCGGCTGAAAAATTAGTCCACATTTCGGGGCAAGTACGAAAAACTAGAGTATACAAAGGAAACCTCTCATACTCACTTGTTATTATTTGGTATCCTAGGTATTTCACACGATGATCTGGGCCGATTGTTAGGGTTCATTCCGACTGATAACACGTCGAGATGTATGTCCGCTGAAACGTTAAATAAACACCAATGAAAATGTGAAAATAATAACGAGTCTTTACTTTGCTTCGGATAATAAGGATAAAAAATATTGGTACGTTACTAATTTCTATCATATTAGTATTACATTAGCGTTCATTAGCCTTCTTCAAAATGAAGTATGTTTGCTCAGTATCTTGTATCGAATAATAGATTTATTAACTCAGGATCATAAGGTTAAGTTAAATTATTATATTCCATGAACCCGATATTCCCCAGTGTGGGAAAACCCACAAACGTAACAACGTAATACGTATAATTCTAATTCATTATAACTAGTAAGAGGTTTCGGCATACAACGCGCATATTATATTAATTACTAACAACACCCCGTGGTTTTACCCGCGTTGTCCCCGTTCCTGACGATTTTTTTTTATTAAAATGGTAGCTTTACGATACGGAACGGGTACAACGCGGGATGAACCAGTTCCGGTGAAAATTTCGGAATAAAAAGCCTATAATTATGTTCTTCCTGGCTCTAATTTATCTGAGTGTAAATTTTCATCCAGATTAGAGATTCATTAGAATTTTTTTTCGTGATAGAGTTACAAACATTCATACATTCACACATTGCTCATAAATTGTCGCACTTATAATGTTAAGTAAGAAGTACGTATATTACGATGACGAGTCCATTAATTATGCATACTATCAATGCCGATTCATCTAAATTTAACACATGTGGTTAACAAATAATGAATGTGCAAAAACATTTTGGTCCGACACGATGAAGGCTTGAATTTGATTGATTTAATGTTATCTTTTACACTATACGTTACAAGGTCTAAGTCGTACACTTTGGTGCATAGATTTTGAAAGGCTTAAAACAAATAACGTGTTAAGTTTAAGGTAAAATAGTTTAGCGGTTTTATATATAAGGTTATGCTTAGTTAAACAATGTCCAATTATGCTGTTCTAAAGTCCTAGTAAAAATTCTTTGTTTATTTTTAACGAAGTCCGAAACGAAGTTTAATTAATTAGTTATTTTTTTATTGATTTCCTTTTGTTTATTTTTTCTAATTCTCCACAATGCACAATGTACTGATTTCTTTCGTCCTTAGCCTTGGATTGGTAAATTACATGATATTATGTTACTTGTATATATTTTCTTTCTAGATGACGATCACCAAAATATAAAGATAGTATCATCTATTTTATAACCAGAGGCCTTTGCCCTATATAATGTTACAGACAGTTACAGTTTTTTACATTAAACTTTTGAGTTAATGATACAGATACTTTTTTACTTGATATAAATGTATCAAATTTAATTTGTTAGGTTGCGCAGTAGATTTTTTGTTAGCAAATTCGTTATTGCGCATCGTTCTAATACTAATCAGTTTTGTTATATATTGGTATACTTGTAAAAGTAATGGTAACTATTTCCTGTGCTTTGTGTTTCCCGCCCACTTCAAAAAGGGAGGTTCTCCATTCGGTAAGTATTTTTTGTATACTAACTTTATAGTTAATATTAAGTCTGTAGTAGTTAAGTAAGTAAGTAAAAAGTATTAGCCTGTAATGTCCCACTAATGGGCAAAGGCAGTATTTTTTATTTAGGATTTCTCTTTGAATTATATCACCAAATTCGGTGAAATGGAATAGATATATGTAAAAAACACTTACGCATGAATACTGTTAGTTCTAACGATGAAGGAACTAATGCGTAATACAATTACAACGTAAATACACTGTACGATGTTGAGATATAATTGAATGATAAAACAAAAAGTTGAGCGATATTACTTAATATTCACAATACGTACAGTAATACACGGATTGTTGGCATAAAACCAGTTTCTGTCATATAAAAAACGTCCCTATATCAAATTAAAGGTATACAAAACGTATTAAATGTTTGGGTGAACGTAAAACTTTAATTAGGCATTTAAAATGGTAAAGTAACTTAGTCCAATATAACTTGATTCTCATGGCAACTTAAATGTCCTGTAGAATATGAATTCTGTAGTTACACTGATTTGGATCATGGAATAACTCCAGCCCGGCAAGCATATAGACAAAGAAGAACTGAAGACAAAGGTTTTCTCTTAGCTATATCTCTACTTGTGAGACACATTTCTATATAACTACATGCAACGTAAAACACTTTCGTTTATACTTTGAAGTGATGAAGCGAATGGTTTTATTATCTTTGGGAGTTTTCTATACATTTTTCTACAAACGGCAACATGCGTCCAATTTGTGTCGCTCAAGAGAGATAAATAAAATAAATATAATAGTTTTTAGACCGCCTAAAGACTTCCGACATGGTCTAACGATTGAAACCTGGATCAACTGCTTAACGTGCCAACCGAAGCACCTCTAACCATAAAAACATGGGTTAACTCTAGTAAAACCTTATGAAATCTATACTTAATATTATAAAGCTGAAGAGTTTGTTTTGTTTGTTTGTTTGTTTGTTTAAACGCGCTAATCTCAGAAACTACTGAACCGATTTGAATAATTCTTTTTGTAATGGATAACTACATTCAACGGGAAGGTTATAGGCTATTTTTTATCCCGAAATTCCCACGGGAACGGGCACAGCGCGGGTAAAACCGCGGGGCGCCGCTAGTCACAAATACACTTCAGTAAACCAGGGTTGGCCACATATCTACTCGAACTTATTTAGTAAAACTTCTTAAAGCCACTGGTTAACCAATAATACCTTCATAGTATGTCCCACAACACCTACAAGCAATCCCAATCCCAAAAAACCTCACCTCTATGATGGTTCTGGTGTGGATGTAAATGAGGATGCTGGTGCTGCCGCAGCGGATGATGCGGCGACAGCGGTTGCTGCGTGCTCTGCTGTTCACCGCAGGACTGGTGGAGGGCGGAGTCCGAATGTGTCCGCCGCCAATTGCTGTCCGGAGGTGGACTGGGTAGAGAGAGAGAATAAGTTAGGGTTTTTCGTGAGCATACATGCATCAGACATTCATGTTTATAATATTTGTTAAGCTTAGTGTATATTGGTAGTTAAGCTCGTTTGCTCCAACTCTATTCAGATTAAACAACCCTTAATTCTATAAAATTTTGACAAAAGTTTGTCAATGACTGTAATTTTTGACAAATCAAATGGTTATCAAAGTTTGTCAAGTTTGACAAATGGTTGTCAATGTTTGTCAAGTTTGACAAACAGTTGTCAATGGGGAACAGTAAAGGTAAAAAAACAGTGTTCTCAACGTTACCATTCTCCACTTTACATTAGTAGGACCTGATTCATCACCATTAACACGATGGGACCAATAAAGTGTTCAGACGAAGCGCGTGTCACTTGTTCAATTAGTAAATTAATTACCTACTTTATGGCACAACAAAGTGACATCACTATTTAATTTCAACGCAATTTGTACTGATTTATAAATTTAAACGCAGTATTGAGAGAAAACATGTTCTTCAAAGACAAGGTTGTGTTTACTAAATGACGTCAATTTTGCATTTATCAACTAATGATCGAGATCGCTTAATATCAAGCTTCAAAAGTTTTGAATAAATTGAAAAAAGAACCAGATTTCTAGAGACGATAAAACAATTAAATAACTAATTATGGGACGTTCGTACTCTATGGTGGAAATGCCTTTATGAGTACTGTACACTCCTACGAGACATAATTAGGCATCTCTAACACTGCAAAATAAGTCATTTATGTCAATTAAGTGCATTCATAGTAACATAGTTAAATCCTTTCGTAATTACAACACTTAAAATAGTCCGTTACCCGAATAAGGAAATGTAATTATAATAACTGCTTATCAACAAAGTTAAGTTACACGCAAACGCACTGTATGTATATTTTAAGATTCCAAATCACTACATATTATAAAACAAAGTCCCCGGCCGCGTCTGTCTGTCTGTTCGCGATAAACTCAAATACTACTACTTACACGTATTTTGACGCGGTTTTTTAATAGATAGAGTGATTCAAAAGGAAGCTTTATATGTATAAAAATTCCCAAAATTCCCACGGGAACGGGCACAACGCGGGTAAAATCGCAGGGCGCTGATAGTTTAACATAATTGCAGAGATTTCTTGTTAGTTATTTTAGTCAAACAATCGCCAATAAAGTAACAAATCGATAATAAAAGTAACGGGGACTTGTTTTTGTGAACATACAAATAAAATATTCATGACGTATGTTATGATGACACACAAATGTGAATATTTTAGAAAAAACATTCTTCTTTAAATATTTTAAGTTTAAATACATACAACAATAAGTTGGAAGGTATATAACTTGAATTGTTAATAGGCTGTATTAAAAGCCTACTTCGTCGTCTTAAAGCAGTGTAATGAAACCTTTTTAAATCCCGACGCTAAAGGAAAGGTTATAATATTGACAGACGTGTGTCTGTCTGTGATATAGTAAGTAACTCCTAAAAGAATAGACCGATTTGAATCTAGGTCTTTTGTTTGAACGGGTAAAGCTTACATGGGGAATATTCTTAACTATAATTAAATGAAAAAACCGTAACGTAAACCAAGTACGAGTGGGACGCGCGCACGCAGGGTTCCGTACCAAAACCACGTTTGTTGTATGGGAGCCCCCATTGAATATTTGTTTTATTTTATTTTTAGTATTGTTTTTATAACGGCAATAAAAATACATCATCTGTGAAAATTTCAACTGTCTAGCTATCACCGTTCTTGAGATACAGCCTGGTGACAGACGGACGGACGAACGGACGAACGAACGGATGGACGGATGGACGGACAGACGAACAGCGAAGTCTCAGCAATAGAGTCCCGTGTGTTGGGTACGGAACCCTAAAAAGGAGGCTACAAGCCATAATCAGTCGGGCGTTATAAAAATTGTGTAAAGATTTACGTATTAAAACACCTTCGCCCAAGTTAAAAGAAAGAACAAAAAGCCTTAACATTTTTAATTATTAAGTATAATTCCCACAAACAGATTACCCTTTGCGGCTAAGGCACGTTAATTGTGACTATAATTTCATCGCGTGATTACCAATACCTGCCTACTGTGACGGAGGCGATCTCGTTTCCTTAATCGACTGTCATATTTATTATTTAATTTATATTTATGAATTGTATGAATCAGTGTGTTTCAGTTTTATCTGTGTTGAACTAAGGACAATTTTGGGGAAGAGTAATTAAGTGTTGTAGTAGTACTCAGTAGGTTGCACACCAATCACCTACCTTGTAATTATTTTCGTTATAAAAAAAAACTAGGAGCGCCCTGCGGTCTTACCCGCGTTGTACACGTTCCCGGGGCAATATCAGGATGAAATGTATCCCATGTGTTATTCTGATGTATAACCTATATTACTGCAAAATTTCATCCAAATCTGTTCTGTAGGCCACGAAAAAGACTTTCGGGAATATCAGTGTCTCTCACGAAGAATCTCAAAGATGTTATCAATTAGACATAAATCTTATAGAACAGTTCAAAAACAAGAACAATACATACAATAACATCAAACGGTTTAATTAATGTAAGCCTGTAATGTGACCTGTTATCGTCGGCGGTAAATCATACATAGACATGCCCCAACTCGACAATCAATTCAAACTTATATGTATTTTCCTGTACATAATAAGCCACTGCCAAACGTACAGTTAAACGAACAAAGATACGAACTACTTAGAACTATGTCGCTGTCAGTTCATACTTTATACTGAACAGTTAAGAGGCTTTGTTAAGTGCGACATAGTTCTTTATTGTTTTTGTAGGACTTAATTTAAATTATTTTGAAGTAGTTGAGACTATGTCGCTTTGAGTGTATTATAAAGTACTTCGTTTCAAAGCTAATTAAAATTCTGTTTTAAATGTGACAAAGACTTTTGTGAGCGTATTTTTAGAGGGTTGTACTGGCTGTACAACATTTTTATAAATTATGAAATAGGTTTCTTAGAACGTGTCGCATCGAATTGAATTTATATTTAACGTGACTCATATTCATGATAACACGGTGAACGTTAAATTGCAATTTATTTACCTATTTATTTTCGATTGGCGTTAGCTCGGGCCCGTTTCTAACATGTTACATTATGCATCTTAATCTACTAACGACTTGCTTTAGCATCACAATAGGATAATGAAATATCGCTTGATGTCAGAATTATATTATCATTTAAAATAGTCCATGGTGATTTTATTAAATGAATAAATTCTTTTGTTTTCTACATGCAACTTTTACGTGTTCATAATAACAACACAACCTAGATTTTATTTTTTAGAAACTTGTTCCACAAATAAGTAAATCCTTATATGGTGAAAAGAAACACTTCTGCATAGTTTATGATCATAGATATTAGTCATAACATAACACAATTCCTAGGAAGAAATGTGCATTTGGTCTGCCAGTTGGGATACTTTGCAAACTTTTGAAGAAGGATTTAGGAAAGTTTCACACACTATTTTAAAATTTGATGCAACTTGTAAGCTTGTAAGCATTTTTAATCTTATTCAGAGCCATAATATGGTTAAATGGCGTTCCTTTGAAATAGCGTCCTATTTGGTGCACTTTAAAGTACAATTTTGAAGTAAACAGCTTTTGTTTTTATCGTATGTAAATTTGCCCTTAATTCTTATTAAATATTGTAACTATTTTGTATGAGTTCAGTACTGTTTGCTTCCCTGGAGATTTAAAGCAAAGTTCAAGTTTCCAGTTAGGTGCTATTCTTTATATCAATATTTAAATGCTGTTACGATCCAAGCACACCATGTACCAAGATCAAACATCAAAATTCCACGTTTTTCATATCACATTTAATTTAGAATTTAAACATATTACGTAAATATTCAAAATACGTATATCTCCGATATTTTATTGTAATTTTCAACAAATATTTGGTAACCTATAGTGACGTCAGGATCACAGAACGTACGTCATGGTTGTTGCAGGATGCTCCGGTATAGACATACGCTCGCGTGGAAAAACAAACACCTACAAGACATTAGTTACAGCCTTGTTCTGATGTGAGATATATGTTTTTTAGCATGTTTAATTTTAAACTTAATCGAATTGTTTTACAACTCTTTTAAGTTGGTTAAGTGGACAAAAATAAATATGGTTCGAGAGACGAATGCGGAAGAAAGGAATGATTGCTTGTGGCGCTGTTATATGTTTCGTAGATTCCTCACGGTTAAGGCACGGTCATAAGCCAGTATGTAACAGCTTCAATTAAACTATACGTATCCATCACCCCTGATAGCGTAGCATGATGACAGCTGTCATCCCAGCACAATTTTCACTCTAAGAGATAATTCACGATCCAGACCGTACTATGTCACTAGTGTTGTCAGTACATTAGGAACTTACCTCAAATAAACAGTGCTTCCGTAGGGGCTAGTGTCGTGTTTTCTGTCGGCCGGCCTCCGCATGGGCCCTACGGAGGACGAAGTCCGGCCGCGCTGCCCCGGCGACCGCGACGGCGACGCGCCGCCGCTGCGACCGCCTCCCATGCCATACTGTGTCGCTAGTGGTGTCTCTTCAGGCTGCGGGGAAAGGGTTGATAAATGAAACGTGCTATTGGTGTTGGAGTTTTAAAAGAACTCAAATATTAAGTTTTGTGTAGCTTTAGTCCTAGTAATAAAGCTAAACGACCTTTACAATCCGTTCATAATGTAAAAGGTAACATAGCAACGCAACAAAGCGTGGTATACTCTTACACCAATCATTTCCAACGTAACTTTGCACAGCTGTGTCGGAAAGTTACCCTTAATTAAACTATTTTTTCTACCATTTAAATTACGTACGTATTCTTGGGAGAAGCTTATGCTTGATCGTTCAAAAGTTTGTGGACGAAAAAGTCGGAAATCGACATGCAAGACACGATTTTTGCCGCAAAAATGGTCGACCATCATCCTTTCTATCCGTCCTAAATTAAGGAGTAAATAGGAGAATTGGTGTGTCATCATGATGCCGATATTGGTCATGTCATAAGTTAGATCTATACTAATAAGTGTGAAGAGTTCGAACGTGCTAATCTAAGAAACTGTCAATCCGATTTGAATAACTCTTTAAGTAATGGATAGCCACATTCAATCAGAACGTTACGGGCTATTTTTCATTCCGAAATTTTAACGGGAACGGGCACACCGTGGTACAAGTATAATAATATACACATTCCGTTAAACATAGTTTTCTGTTAATAAGTACATAAGTTGGTCCCACTACGTCAAATACTTATCCCTATGATTAAGGATAGTTCAAACACAAAATGTCTTTACAAAATGTATACTCCATTGTATAACATTAAGTACTTACATACAGCCAGCAATTTTTCCCGTTAATAAAACATAATAATACCAAAATTAATTGTTGTTATGTGTTGGCGCGTAGTTCCCAGTAGGTGATACATGCATTTCAATCGAGTTAGTTTCCTAAATAACTATGCGTCTACTAGTAATTGTTTTTCCTTGTTGTCTAACAGTTTAATTATGATAAACAAACTACCGGCGTTCGTACAGTCGGCATATGAAAATGCACGGCACTTTAGGACTTTGTCAAATTTATAATGTCTGAATTTTCATTGACATGTAAGTAGTTATTGTAGAAATTGAATATGACACGGTTCTTAATATGGTCAGCATTTGGGTGTGTAGACTTGCTTTTACCGACTATACTATATTAAGAAACTAGCAGCGCCCCGCGGTTTTACCCGCGTTGTGCCCGTTCCCGTGGGAATTTTGGGAATTTTTACATAAAAACCCTCCTCTTGAATCACTCTACCTATTACAAAAACCCGCATCAAAATCCGTTGCGTAATTTTAAAGATTTAAGCATACAGACAAACAGACGCGATTTTGTTTTATACTATGTAGTGATACACTTCTTTATTTTATTTCAAGACTTGGTCTTGTAAAATAATAAACAATTTATTGGACAAAAATAGAGCTCAATAATTATTAAGTTACTGTCGAGGACACGTTCGAAATGAGACAAAAACATATCAGAAATCTGTTACGTATGAAAGTTGTTTCAATTTCCGTATCTTTTGTTGGAAACTAACTTTTTTTATTGATCTCGGAAACTTTATTATATTGTTACTTTTAAGCTCTTATAGCTAACTAATATAATATACCCAATTGTTAAACTTTAAACCTCTTACACTTATATAACAGTAATCAACAGAATTAAAAAATACTGTTCAACTGAGTTTTAGCTTCTGATAATATCACGCGTGTAAATTAAACACTGATTAAATTTACCACCGCTTATATACCTTATTTGGGAAGTCAATAAATTAACTGAAACTTATTATAAAATATAGATTTTTCTACAACTATAGTAAAGACTATTGCTCATCTAACGTCCAGGCATCAGCTTCATTATCATAAAGTCCCACAACCTGGGCAAATATATTTCATCTCATTGAAGATATCAGTACAGTGAGGAGGCTACGGAGGGCTACGGAGGCGCGACAAAACCTTGTCACGATCGTTGGAGGAGACCTCTCCTTACTGACCCTCTTGTCCAAGATGGTCACTGATGAGAGGTCCTGGGAGGCGGTGCTTGCATTTTGTGACACCGCTCTTCTCGCAAGAGAACAGGCAGAGCGGGCTCGAGAGATGGATCCCCTCTCACACCCGCTCCGGCGACGGCGGAGAAGGCGGAGGCGATTCTTCTGAGCCGCCCTGTCCTAACCGCAGGACCTCGTAGATCGGAACTGGGAAATCCGATTCTTTCCTCCAACAAGGGGAGGTTTACTGACCTCCCCTTCTAGGAGCGAGGCTCCCAAAGGTGACGGTGGCGCGCTCTCGTGTTCCTGAGCGCGCCGCCTCAGGAGGGATAGGGGATGCTACGCCTTCCCTCTCCCTCCCTGAAGACGTGCTTGCCTCCGAGGGCAAGCGGCAAGCGGCATAGGTGAGCTGTGGTACGTGAGTGCGAAAGCCGGACCCACGGCATCACCTGCTTTACCGCCGACGCAGGAACACAGTGACGGTTTTAGTGGGTATTACCCGCCGCCGATGACCTCTTGGGGAAATGGCGGTCGGGTCGAGCCCCACATACCCCGGTGTTTACCCGAACACCGGGGATGCGCAAATGCATTTCCTCACTTAAAAAAAAAAAAAAGAAAAAAAAAAAAAGGAGAACCACTATGTTATTTGGTCTTAAAAGTCCCCATAATGTAAGATAGAGTTGGAATAATAAATTTACAAGTTGATCATCCCTGAAGTTGTCGTGTTTGACAACTTTCAGGCCTCCGACATAGTCTAATCCGATGATGCTACGTTTAGTGAGTCGATGAGTCAGGTGCGGGAAGTTAGATTCGCGACAACCTTAAAGGTTCGACCGAACTTCAAGACCGCTTCGCGAATTTCCGCCTGCGCAAGTTGCGCAACAATTCTTGTGCGATTTAAAACGGCCATTAAGTTCGAACAGTAGTCCATTAAATACTTAACATTATCACTACATACTTGTATACATACATACACATACCAAATACATAGCCACATAACTCATGCAAGTCCATTCAATAAATAGGAACTTGTAACTTAAAGATAACTTAATGTTTGCTACACAAGACCTGGCTGGTACCGACTCGACATTTTTATTATTTAGGTTTGTTACGTCATAATTATAGGCGATCGAAGAGGTCAGAATTACTTCTACACATAAGATCGACCTTGAGAGCAGAACAAACCGGATTCTTTAAATTTAGACGAAATTTTCGTTAAACGCTTTATGGTGCTTTAAGAGCGTCGTCAAAATCGGTTATGTTCGCATTAAAAGCGAGCTAAGCGAATACGAACTCAATAGAACAGTTAGTTGAAATCGATTGTGTGAACGGCGCGCTAACTCTGAAATGGCGGGAAAACGTTCGCAACAAGTTCTTGGCGTAAAGGCCGGTTTACATTGATAGGAGCAGCTAGCGTATTCATTCAATAGCGGTACAATAATAGGTCTGGTATACAGACGAGTAGGTACTACATTTATAATTAACATTACTTTAATCAATAGACTGTAGTTAAAGTATTGATTCTAGCTAGAGTGGATTTCCCGCCAATATGTCATTGAAAAGTGTCCATTTATTTCTCAGTGTAAACCAGCCTTTAGTAGCCCGCGCCTTGCTGTCTCTATCTGTTGGGCGAATCTTGGACATGCAAATCATATCTCTAAGAAACTAACATTTAACTTGAATTGAAATATTTTAATTGATAAACTACTTAATTTTCTTCCTTTTCGTTCTTATTAGATTCCTTTAATAACTAGTCTGTTTGTTTTTAAGACATTATGGTTAATGTGTTCACAAAAAATAATTACTTAATAACACTTATTTTTTCTCTTGCCTCTCTATAAAATGTATACTCATATACATCTTTGTTGACTCAGCAAGTAGGTATTTTAATTCATAAATGTTTGTTTTATAAACTTAACAGATGAACAAGTTGTAGTTATTACAAACAGCACGGAACACATGTTTCCATAGTCTGTGTACTTTGTTATAAAGTTGGTAGAATATTAAGTTTGTATATTACCAAATCATTTTTAATGGTTCATTGTGACATCTTTAGAAACAACTACATATATTGGTAACAATTGAAATGAGATAATTTATTAGGGAACTACAAATGGTGAATTATTATTTAATTTGAATATATTGTGAATTGGTTTGTTTTCAAGGTTTATGTTGCTTTTATTTTCATTTAATTTGATTCTTATTAGACTCTGTTTGGTTGAAATTAACTACATAATTTTATTAGTTAGCAAAATTTATCTTTGAAATTAGACCTCCTCAGAATTATCAGTGCCATCTTCAGACTTTTGTAAATGTACCATAATCAAATCACAGTGGATTCCTTAAGAAAATATTTGTTGGGTAAAACCTTTTTCTGTACAAAATTGAACCCTCACAGATTAAGGCTCTTAATAGAATCAATAAATTGAACCACAAAAAGTTTTCTGTAAAATAATTTGTGAAAATGAAAAAGGGTATAAACAAAATTTGATAAAACTCACAGCCAAACTACAACTGCACCACTACCTCAAATAAAAACATAAACAGTAGCTATCAGGAATCTACTTCATATTCAATATCAATGCACAAATTAAAAGAGATTTCTTTTTAATTGCAAATATATTGAACCTCATATTCCAACATGCACAATAAGAAGTTTAGGTTTTCAGACAGTTTTAGGGTACCAATGAATTCTTTATGATAGTAAACTAAATCATAGAACATTATTAAAGAGGTAAAATTATTTTTGGCATGTTGTTCACATTGCATTCTATATAGTGTTGTAGCATGAATTTTATAGTTTAGTTAATATGTTAGTATACTGTAGTTAGGTAACCACCAAATAGTGACTCAATTAATCATGTACTAAATCATAGCGGCTTGTTAATTTGCAGTCTGCACATGAATAATAAAATGTACATATAAAATATGACACAGCAAAAACCAAGTAGGTTTTAATTAAAACAAGAATTCAATAACTAATGCCTGTCAAATAATGTTGTATAATAACTTTTAGATTGATTGGTTAACTGTATGCATTTTGTTGATTTGTTTTTATTAATATTTGTGAATATGTACATAACAAGTTAAAACTATACCTACTTTGCCACTAATATAATTGTATTTCTCTGCTCAAACTACAGGGGTATAATAAAAGATAATTATAGCCCTTCTCAAAATTAAATGAGATATAATTACGAAATTTACTCGAGCATTAACTTCAGTATCATTAAACTGAATTTATTTTATTACTTTTGATGATGAGAAAATATAAATAGGTACAAAGAATATTATATTTATAAAAAGAAAATTTTAAGAACCTGTTTGACTTCATAAAGGTACCTGATATCTGTTTTAAATTGTGCATTGAGGATAAAAATTTCAACTCTGCAGGTATACATTAGAAATCAATTTGATTTACCTCAATAGTTATTTATAACTGAGAAAGAAATGAATGAACTGTTTACCTACAAAGTCAAAAAAGGTTTTACTACAGAAGAACGGATTCCATAAATAAGGAACCTTTGTGTTTTCCGTGTCAGTGTTAGTGGTCTGTGGTGCAGCTACATTTGGCAGGGAGCCACTGCGGAAGGAGCCCAGACTCTGCTGGCTCTGACTCGGGCTTAACGTCTCAACATTCTCTGACTCCTCAACATCTTGACCACACACTTTAGTCCTTGCACATCTGCTACTTGTGTTCACCTGAAAACATGCCTACTGCCTAAAATCACCACTCTTAACACCACTGATTTGTCAACAATTCAACACTACACTTTTTAGTTTATTTATAAATTACACAGTTTTCAACAGTCACTTTAGCAAGTTATGAAACTGGAAGGTTTCTCATTAAGTTGAACGTTAAGTGCCCTTTGAGGAAGCATTCATAACATAACTAGCTATTGTGTGGAACTAAATAGAGCTGAAACACATTTGACAATGACAATTGAACACTACTCACAGAGCAGGCACAGTATTTTGTTGGTGTATGTATTATAACAATAACAGTTTCTTGTTAAGGCGCAATATGCATATTGTAATGATTATTGTTTACGTCGGCGTGCACATTTGACGGCCAAGAAGCGTTTGCCTAAGTAAATAGGCGACAGACCTACCTTATTGGTTGCGTCGGAAACTTCGCGCATAATTTTCTCAAAAGCAGCAGTTTCTTCGGCCTGCTTTTGATTGTGGAGGGCAATTTTTTCACTGAATTTCCTTGGATTCGCCATGATGGCAAATAAACATTTATTTATCTCTTTACATCACAATTTTCAGCGCTCAAGAAATAAAACGCGCTTGTATTGTCTGTCAAATCAGGCAAATACTACGTTTAGTGTTGCCATTTTGCATAATTAATTATTAGTGACGTTACGATTAATTTATTTGATATTGGTAATTTCATGCGACATGTTTTTATTTATGGTCTAGATGTACTGTCGACATTCTAATTTCGTCAGATAATGTCTTTTGTTGATCGAAGAGATATGTTTAGGAATCATATTGCAATTTTTTTGTAAATTGTAGTAACAAAAAAAGATCAAGGTGTACCGATGTGTTTGTTATCTTGTTTTTTTTTTTGCTGTGTGAAATGGTATTGGAGTACTAGCCGGTTAGTTTGTAATTGTAAAGCCCTAACCTATTAAATTACTATCTGTGGCTCAAATAATTCAAATGACATTACTAAGCAGTGTCATTTGTCAATGTCTCCATGACAGTCTTTTATGATGACACTTAACAGTCTCCTAGTGTTGCCGCCTTAGTATATTTACCAATAATTTAAGGAATTTACCTTGTACTTTTGACAAACTAATCAAATAATACAATGTGCCGTAAACCAGTGTTATTTGGGACTCTGGGTTTTATTCGGGACACTCTACATTTTTATGTTTATATATTTTTGTGTAGTTAAATGTAAATAAATGTATTCTGGCGATTACATTTATTGACAGTTGCGACAATTTCACATTTGAGTTTAGCTTGCCATCAGCAATGTACAAAAAACGTGATACATACTAAAAGTGATGCTTTTTGATCTTTTATAATGATCTAACTAAAACTTTCAAGTAGCCCGAGAACTACCTATTTAAGTTAGAAAATAATTATTAAGACCAACAAAAAGTAACGTTATTGGGGAAACTAGGAATAAAAGTTTATAATTATTTGGGACGGATTTTGGTGTTATTTGAGAAAATCATCGTGAGGCGATGGAGATGATGCGATTAACTTTTCTAAAAAGGACAGACTTTGTTATGAAAATATAGTTTTTTTTAACCCCTGATGCCGTGATAGTCGGGCATTTTAGGTTTCATGTCGATATCTCTGTGTGTGTGAGTCTGTTTGTGGCATCTCAGCCCTCAAACTTAATATCCACCAAAAATCAACAATATATTATTTACTCGTCCCAAATAACACCCCTTGCGAGGTTATTAGGAATATGCATTATACATATTTGCTATTTTCTAAGAAACGCCTGTAAATTTTTTATAAAATTCGTTAGGTATTGATTGTCAATAGTCATACATAAGCAATACTATTTTTAGATTGAAATTTAGCATTCTTAAACTCAACCATTTCGGAGGAATTACATTTTGAACAAAAAAAATCTCGAATAACACTGGTTTAATGTAATAAGACATTAGAATGAAATGTCTGCATCTCATCAAAGATATCATATATTAAAAAAATGTTACAAACAGTTTTAACGTATAACTCTCTACAGTGAAAGGTACATTATTTTGTGAATATCATTGGATTGAATGATAATGTTGACAATATTGTTGATTGTTGACAACAAAATAACATTGGCCAATAACATTGGCAAAGAGCGTTTAAAAAGCGAAGTTAGAGATAATTTTATTTATACTCCCCATGTTTATTTCTGTCTAATCTATATATATAAAAATGAAACCCGTTTTCCTTGGTCAAGGCATCACGCGTGAATGGCTGGACCGATTTCCACGGTTTTGCATTCGTTGGAAAGGTCTCGGGCTCCGTGAGGTTTATAGGGAATAAAAATCTCAAAATTCCCACGGGAACGGGGGCGCTGCGGGTGAAACCGCGGGGCACAGCTAGTAGTTGAATAAATATGTTTGGTGATAACATTTCACTTTTCTACTAGCAGCACTGCCCGTAGCAAACGTCATTGTCAATGTCACTCAATGCGATCATTTGTTTGTATTGTACTACCTATCGTAGTTCCCTTGTCAAAAATGAAAAAAATAACCATATCAAATCGGGCCGTGAAGACTACAGAACCTCGATTGTATAATTTGAATTAATTTTGTTTGTAAAATTTAATAAGTATCCAGTCTTGCATGAACCGTGAACTGAATATGTATTTAAATTACAGTTTGGTATTAATTTACACAGTTTGTTGAAGTTGTTCTTCAGATAAAGAACAATGGAGGAGAAATATATTTTAACTTTGGACATTGGCACATCCACTGTGCGATCCTACATTTATAATGTAAAACCTGAAATTGTCGGAAAGGCAGTAGATCAGGTAATTTTAATTATATATTATCAAATCAAAGTATATAAACTTGACGCACTAGAAGTGTACCAATTGGTACCATATTTTCTTTTATTATTCTTTAAAATTTTTAATCATTTTTTATATTTACTATAGGTGATACTGCACTATCCTAATCCCGGCTTTGTGGAAATTGATCCGGATGAGCTATGGAACTCAATAGTTGGTGTAGTTAAAAAATCCATTGCAAGTATGTATGTAAAAAAATATTATTTAAAAGCCACAAATAATATTGACAATGTTTCAATGTATTCACTATGCTTTTAAATAATCAGTTGGATGCCAAATATTTAGTTTACAAAGTATTATTTTATTTTTAGGATCTACGTAATAAAAGTACAATATTAAATTAGAATATAACTGCATAATAATGATAACTTATTTTTATTAAAACATTTCCCTTGAAAAATATTAAATATGCCTAATATATTATTTCGTTATATACAATACACATGTTTAACTTAATACCAATGGGCTTGTTAATAGGAAATAATAAGTAACATTTTGTCAGCTAATTCAAATGGTATCAGCAAGTATTATTTATAGCCAAGTTACGTTATAGATGCCAGTCTGTCGGCCGGCCAGATCACAGCCATGGGTATTTCGACCCAGAGAGGGACGTTTTTGACCTGGTCTCGCCAGACGGGGAAGCCGTTCCATAGGTTCATAACTTGGAAGGACATGAGAGCCGACAAACTCGTGAGGCAGTGGAACCAATCTGTTACTTGGAAGGTTAGAGAACAATTTTGTACTGTTGGTCTATCTGCAGATGTCCTAACCCTATTCTGTCTTTTTCCATCTTATTATAAAATGGTATAAGAATAAAATTCAATATATTGGACAGTTATGTGCCACTGGACTAAGGCAAAAAAAAAACATATTAATTAGGTATATCAATGAATACTAGAAATCTGCAGTCGCTTCACTCTTATTAATCAAGATTTTTTATGACAAATGTTTGCCAAAAACTATCCGTAGGACTCACTGTCCATTGCTGAATACTGCATGAAAATCTGTCAGTAATTTTTTAGATAAGTGTGAACATGTGATGGTCTTTACTGTGTCTGCTTGTAAGGTACACCAATGTCTGTAGGTGTCTGTTTGTCTAAGGACCTTAGGTACAGTAAGTAGAGAGAGAAGAGATACAGTAGAAATGGTCATGTGCTCTGGGAAGCATTATTACATGTTCCCTTTTCACAAGGACATAGGTAGGTATTCTATTTTAACTTCTCCAAATCTCTATACTGCAAATAATTTGTACTGCTATTCAAATGGCATTTTGTTTTCAGTTCATCAGAGTAAGCTCCTATATACTATATCTAGTGTCGAGGAGCAAAAGATTTCAAGCAGGCAGTGTTTTCAAGTTCATGAATACACAGGTAAGTTTGTTTAAAAAGTTTTTTATATGATTTAGGTGTGACTGGAACATTGGCGGTTAAATAAACACTTTTTATTGGAAACTTTAATCTTTACGAGTTCAAAACGATATTGATAAAAATTGTATATAGTTAACGACATTTAGGAAGTATATAAATTAGGCATGTTTGTCCTGTGATTCCCACAGGATCAGATTGAACGTGTATGTTGGCAATGTTCTTCTTAAATTTGTTTACTGCCAAATTCCGTGAGCGTACACCATTATTTATAAAACCTATCTATTTAATTTGCTTCCTAAGAGATCGGTAGTTTGTAAATATGCACGCTTTGCAAATACTAGATATCATATCAGAGTAGTCCTGTCAGAAGAAGAAGTCAGAAAATAGTTAAATACGCGGCTGTAGTATGTTTATTTATTATTAAGTCTATTAATATATTATGATAAGCACCAGTACAACATGATTAAAAATCACTGCCGGTTCGATGAAAACAATACAGATTTAATTTTTACAATTAAAATTAAACACTTGGTGATGTGTTATTTGAAAAACATTACTTTTACTAGCAGCGCCCCGCGGTTTTACCCGCGTTGTGCCCGTTCCCGTGGGAATTTCGGGATAAAATGTAGCCTATAGCCTTCCTCGATAAATAGACTATCTAACAGTGAAAGAATTAGTCAAATCGGTTCAGTAGTTTCTGAGATTAGCGCGTTTAAACAAACAAACAAAAAAACAAAACAAACTCTTCAGCTTTATAATATTAGTATAGATAATAAACACCTATGCGTTTATCGGACATGTTTTTATTTAACCTTTAGGTCTCGCATTGTACTTTTTGATATAATAAACGCGCGAGGGCCTTTACTTTGTTTGTAGATACATACTGTAATGTAAATAATACAGGCTGTTGCAATAAGTACCGACTAAATGCGTGGTACCCTTTTTAGTAGATATTTCGGGATAAATAGTATAATATGGTATAACTATCTCCATATCTATCTTATCAAAATTAGTTTAGCAGCTTACCTCTGAAAACGTACCAAATTGACAGATTTCAGGATATTTTTTTTGGAAATAGTATACGAATAACAAAGCAACACCATCTTTTCCTCGCAAATAGTATCCCCGTCATCACTAACCTCCAATAATTTCAAAACTACTCAACGGGTTTTCATGTGTTTTACAACAACAGACAGGGTGTTAAAAAGTAAGGTTTATTTATTAATTTTGATGTCCTATTCCCAACAGAAATCGTGATTAACCGAAGCGAAGCGAAGGCAGGTCCCTAGTTTAAATATTACGAAGGATTAATATTTCCATTTGGTATTATTCCAAATAGACAATGACAGTAATAATTATCGTAATTTTGATAATAACATGCCATTATCTGGTTAATGCCTTATCACTAATGGGTGGTACTTACTTAGCTCATACTTAGGACATTTGACCTTAGGGGCGGTCCTCTAAATACTGTTTACAATAGTTATAAATAAAATTAATGTTGTTCTTAACGATACTAGCGGCGACCTGTGGCGTCGCTTGACTAAGCGATGTTAGTTCATTGCTATTATTATGCAACGTGCAGCTTGGACCCTACTTGGATGGGTGATCGATGGTGGCATTACTTTCTAAGGTGGCGCTATCGTGCTTCGAAGGCACGAAAAATGCACATACCGTGCGTCAGTCCCGGTTATTTCATTTGTTAGACCATGTCGGAGGCCTTTAGGCGATCTAAATAATTCCGGCCTGGGTTAGTCATTATTTACATTAACTAACTTACTTCACTTAGTATTTTATTTTAATTATACAGTTTTTGGAAAGTTACGGCTGACATAAACGTACTCGTATATAAAATAACAAAGAAAGGCCAATTACAAGTTCCCATTTATTATCTACATATTCGAGAACATATTTACAATAAAAACATAATGACGTAGTGTCAACAGAAGACGTCCTTAACCTAACCACCTGTGTTAAGTATCCAGGTAATTAACAAAAAAATAATTAGTGAATCTTGAAAAGAATCCATGTGTGCTAGCTAATATGTAACTTTGTTTTATTCGCCACCGTTAATAAACCTATAAAACTGACGTCATTTGTTTTTAGGGTTCCGTACCCAAGGGGTAAAAAGGGCTCCATTACGAAGGTTGTTTCAAACAGTTTGTTATCTATTCTAATATTATAAAGAGGTAAAATTTGTAAGTTTGTTTGTTCCTTTGTATGTTCGAGGTAATCTCAGGAATTATCAGTCAATAATTCTTTATGTAACAGATAGCCATATTCAACGGGAAGTTTATAGGCTATTTTTCATCCCGAAATTCCCATGGGAACGGGCACAACGCGGGTAAAACCGCGGGGCGCTGCTAGTCGTTACATACGAGGGTGGTCCGATAAGTACTTAGCCTCACCGCCCGATGGCGTGACTATCGCAAGAAAAATTTACTATCGTGTAGTACATTCTTGTAGACGGCTACTGTAGAAATTTCATCCAAATTGGACGCGTAGTTTTTTTTTGACCGCGTGTGGAAGCGGGCTTGTCCGCGGATTCTAGCAAAATGGAAAAAGAGCAATATCGGTCGGTCATTCGATTCTTGTTTTTGGAAGGGAAATCGCGCAGCGAAATCAAAGAGCGCTTGGATACTGTGTACGGTGACTCTTCTCCTTCGATGGCGATCGTCAAAAATTGGTTTAACGAGTTCCAGCGTGGTCGCACGACGGTTTTTGATGAGTCACGCCCACGTGCCCCAAAAACGGCTACTACGGAGGATAATGTGACAAAAATCCACGATCTCGTATTGGCAGACCGCCGATTTAAGGTGCGCGAGTTAGCTGAGACAGTAGGCATCTCAAAAGACCGCGTAGGTCATATCCTGCATGAAATTTTGGGCATGAGAAAGCTGTCGGCGAGATGGCTGCCGCGTTTGCTCACTCTGGACAACAAGCGCAACCGTGAGGCCACTTCAGAGCAGTGTTTGACGCTGTTCAAGCGCAATCCAAAGGAGTTTCTGCGTCGTTTCGTGACCGTTGACGAAACATGGATCCACTGGTACACGCCAGAGAACAAGGAACAGTCGAAACAGTGGACTTCACCCGGCGAACGTGCTCCGAAGAAGGCGAAGACTGTTCAATCGGCCGGAAAGGTGATGGCCACTGTTTTCTGGGATTCACAAGGTGTGATCTTCATCGACTACCTAGAGAAGGGCAAAACGATCACAGGGCTGTACTATGCTGAATTATTGGGCCGATTCGACGCCGAATTGCAGAAAAAACGACCCCATTTGGCGAAGAAAAAAGTGCTCTTCACCGCACAACGCACCGGCTCACAACTCCGCCCTCGCCATGGCCAAATTGGTCAAATTGGGCTACGAAATGCTGCCCCATCCACCGTATTCTCCAGATTTAGCCCCCTGCGATTTCTTTTTGTCTCCTAACTTGAAAAAGTCACTCGCCGGGCAGAAATTTGAGTCGAATGAGGAGGTCATCGCCGCCACAAAAGCCTATTTTGCCGACCTCGAGAAAACGTATTTTTTAGACGGGTTAAAGAAGTTGGAGAATCGCTGGATCAAGTGTATCGAGCTAAAAGGAGACTATGTTGAGAAATAATATGCCACTTTTCCAAAATCACCGTTTTTTTTTTTGTAGGCTAAGTACTTATCGGACCACCCTCGTATGTTCGTAAAAAATATCACGACTTTATGCTTTTTAGGGTTCCGTAGCCAAATGGCAAAAACGGAACCCTTATAGATTCGTCATGTCTGTCTGTCTGTCTGTCCGTCCGTCTGTCTGTCCGTATGTCACAGCCTTTTTTCTCCGAAACTATAAGAGCTATGTTGTTGAAACTTAGTGTGTAGATGTATTCTGTGAACCGCATTAATATTTTCACACTAAAATAGAAAAAAAATAAAATTTTAGGGGGGTCTCCCATACTTAGAAATGAAAAAAATTTTTTTTTTTTCATCAAACCCATACGTGTGGGGTATCTATGGATAGGTCTTCAAAAATGGTATTGAGGTTTCTAATATCATTTTTTTCTAAACTGAATAGTTTGCGCGAGAGACTCTTCCAAAGTGGTAAAATGTGTGTCCCCCCCCCTGTAACTTCTAAAATAAGAGAATGATAAAACTAAAAAAAATATATGATGTACATAACAATGTAATCTAACACCGAAAATTGGTTTGAACGAGGTCTAGTTAGTAGTTTTTTTTTTACGACATAAATCGTAAACCGCAAAAAAATACTGATTATTCATTCAATAACTCAAATGTAAATAAAAAAACATTTATTTCAAGAACTTCTTTATTATGTTACTCGCTGCTACGGAACCCTTCATGGGCGAGTCCGACTCGCACTTGGCCGCTTTTTAATGTCTGTTGAATACAAAACGCTGTTTCATAACTTAAATGACAGTCAGTTAAGTTATTTGGGCTGCCAGTAGAAAGCCATGATTTTTCATTTTCCTACGTCTGGGAGACCGAAATTTTGGGTTTACTGGTACGTGAGCGCAAGCTGAAGCAACTCCTAAAACTCCGCTGCTTCTTCTTCTTCTTCATCGAGTGGATGGTCAACCTGACCAATATTATCCTGGTGTCAGAGTTATTGAGCCGCCAAAGGCCACTGACATGGCTCATGTAACGACTACTATCCGTAGAAAGTAACCGGGACCGACAGCTTAACGTGCCCCCCGAAGCACGGAAGATAAAAAAGATAAAACTGTGATAGCTAGACAATTTAAAATTTCACAGATGACGTACATCTGTTGCCGTTGTAACAACAAATACGGGATAAAATAAATAGTTTAGGGGCTACCATACCACATACCTCCGTGATTTTTTTGCCGTTATTATGGATAACTAGCAGCGCCCCGCGGTTTCACCCGCGTTGTACCCGTTCCCGCAGGAATTTCTCGATAAAAAGTAGCCTATGTCCTTTCTCAGGCTCTGGACTAACTATGTATCAAATTTAATTCTAATCGGTTCAGTAGTTTTGGCGTGAAAGCGTACAGACAACGTTACTTTCGCATTTATAATATTAGTTAGGATAGGATGACACGGAGCCGTTTGTGCGCGAGTCCGACTCGCACTTGCCTGGTTATTATTAATATTATTGCTTCATTAGAATGTCTATACTAATGATGTAAGTAATAAATTTAGAGACGTTATTTTTGCATGCAGGATGTAAGTAATAAAACCAAGTTCAAGTAGGTTAGCAGCCAAACCACTGAGGATCTATGTTACTATGAAATAGATTTTGACTAGCAGCGCCCCGCGGTTTTACCCGCGTTGTGCCCGTTCCCGTGGGAATTTCGGGATAAAATGTAGCCTATAGCCTTCCTCGATAAATAGACTATCTAACAGTGAAAGAATTATTCAAATCGGTTCAGTAGTTTCTGAGATTAGCGCGTTTAAACAAACAAACAAACAAACAAACAAACAAACAAACAAACAAACAAACAAACAAACAAACAAAACAAACAAACTCTTCAGCTTTATAATATTAGTATAGATTATTGGTATTCGAAATATTAAGAGTGAAGCGTATCGATTGTAATTTCCACAATCCACTTTTAGAATTCAAGAAGACCAAACGTTAGGTAACTAGTATTAGGTAGGGTGTTGTAAGTACCTCAACGGAGATCATCCAATCATACACAAGCCGCGACTTGCGGTTTTACCCGTGTTGTGTCCATTCTCTAAAGCCTACCTCTAGAATTTTGCTATCCACTTGATACAAAAATACTTATAAATACAAAATAAGTTTGTCATTAATAAAACTTGTTCTAACTGCACTTGCATTTTTAACTAACTTTAGTTAACAATATGACGGATTTTATGTGCCTGGATTACGTTGCAGTTTTGGAACTAATTGAGGGAGACCTTTGCCTGGCAGTGGGCTAGTAGGATTACATTAAAAAGGGTGTGTCATTGCGATACAAGTCTTTTATACTTATACCAAAATAATGTTAAAAATAAACACTTCAGGTCTGAATTAATTGTTGATACATACATGACTTTTAATACGTTATTGGCTGGTCAGTGACGGTCGTAGGTAACGTTTTGTCCTCAGAGCACATTGACTTTACTAATTAATTTAAATATTTTTATAAAGCAATTATAATTATAATACACATTGTCTCAGGCGATACTAAAGGGCTATTGTAATCGGACGGGTTTGTTCTCATCATAATTACATTTTTTCGTCCGTTCATAAAAGCTGTAATTTATTGAAGTATGTTTATTCAACTAACCGTATCATTTTAAAGATGTTTGTAACGGATAAATACCTAATGACTATTGAATCTTTTGTTTATTATTTGTAAGATGTATGTTATTTGGTAGTTGGTATATAAATTCTGCTTTTCCTTACGAGAGTCAAAAGATCAAAGACAATTTCTTCCATCGAGGAACTGGGTTCAGTGAAAGAGTAAAAATGGAATGAAACCACTAAACCTTTTTCTGAAGGAATCGTCTTAGGTTACATAGAGTTTCTAAGAAACCAATACAGTTTGCAGCTGTAACTTGTTGTCTGTTGACAATCATCGACTTGTTACCTTAATCTTTAAATTTGGATATGTTAATTAGCTAAAATTACATTGAATCATATTATACTTCTTATAAAACAATTCACCATATTTGTATTACAGACTACTCTCCGATTAAGTTGGGTTCTTCAAAATGTGGCTGCGTTGAAGACTGCCGTACAGAATGACGACGCGATGTTCGGGACTTTGGACACGTGGCTGTTGTATAAATTGACCGGTGAGTTTATGTGGAAAGAGTACGAAAGTTGGAGATGGCGGTTGACCACTTTTGGGTAACGATCACATGACTATTTTTGGCTTTTAAAATCAAGATTTTGTATGTTATGCTTTGTGCTTTGCAAGCGATTAAAAGTTAAAATTGTGTACCTGACAAAAAGCGGATGACTGCTACTAAGTAAAAACTGCTATTAAAATGACAAATTCAGCGCGGTCTAAAGTTCTATTTCTCGTTGTCTTTACTGTAACGTGTTTATCTAAAACTATCTATAAATTATACAGTATACCCTAAACCATAGCACTGAGACCATAACGGTCAAACAAAAAATAAGAATGCAAAACTGAGGACTCTCACCCTAGATACCTATATTGCGGTGTTAATATTTTGCATGTACATACATTGTTAGCCATTACCAGTTCAATTGAGAGTTATGAATCGCTTTATCATCATTGTACTCCTATTGTCGACCTATCAAATACTAATTGATTGTTGGAATGAGGCAGTTATTGCTGCAGGGAAATGTTGACACAGATGGTTTTCTTGTGGCCACGAGTTTAGCAGAATAGTTGTAAATTAATACAATTTAATTATAAAAACTATAATTGCTACCTCTTTCTGTCTTTGGTACAAAGAAACCATGTGCAAAGATAAAGAAGTTTTCTTCTCTTTTCTAAAGTCGACTTTCTCTTTCTCTCTCTATTAAGAAGAAAAATAGAAAATATATTGTCTTTTGCGTGTAAAGCCTTACAGGGCCATCTAGTCCGGTCTTTACTACAAAACATGTTTATCCATACGTCTATTCATAACTTCTAATAAGAATATCTGTGAATATCTGCGATCTAATAACAGAAGCCGACGAGACATGATAAAATAAATACTGTGTCGTGATTGGTGGAATGTTTAAGAATAGTCTTTTCCACTAATTCATTTATTTCGAATAGGCCAGTAGCCAACCCTGGTTTGGTAATTTTTAAACCGCCTAATAGCTTCCGACATGGTCTATCGATTGATGCAACCGGGATTTCATTCCAACAACTTACAATATTCATCATGTCATATCTCCTGTTACGGTTCTTGTGCTAGACTTGCTGTTAGTCTATGGTTCATCTCTCTCTACAGGAGGTAAAATCCACATGACAGACGTATCATCAGCATCAGCCACAGGGTTCTACGACCCCTTCACGATGCAGTGGGCGGGTTGGGGTACCACCCTGCTGAGTATACCCACGGCAGCTTTACCCACAGTGGTGGATACTGCGGGCGAACATTTCACTGAGACGCTGCCTTCAATATGGGGGCATAGCATACCTATTAGGAGCTGTGTGAGTATTCTTCCTTGTTTTAATCCTTAAGACCAGTTCCAATAATTGATATCTACTCAAATTTGACAGTTACTTACATAGAAAAATGTCAAAGTTTGTTCTGCTATTTAGATATCGATTTAGTGGTTATCAGCTGTTACTTATTTTCTTGCGCGTGGTAGTTTCCAAAAGGTTGGACCGATTTCGTCTTTAAAACTACTAATGTAATGATCTAATTTTAGTCCCAAAGTTTCAATGTTACTATTTTTGGAAAATTAGGTTTAATCATTATTTTTTACTTAACTTTTTATTTGAAAAAATGACCTAACCCACTTTAAAAATAGTGACGTAATGGTAGTCGTAGATGGTTTTTTAGCTATGATTAAAAATAAACATTCGGTCAATTACTTTAATATAGGGATTGCATGTATAACGGGTTTAAAGCACAAACGCTGAAACCCGCTTTTATTTTTTAGTTCCGTCGGTCAAACTCAGTTGCTAAACCGGTTTGTCAATTAACACCGATAGGTAAATTAACACACACTGAATAAAGTTTGTTTTGGTGCTAAAACTTGTCTGAAAAATGTCTGTGTGACTAAGTTTTTGCCAAGTATAGTCCTTCGCAACAGATGTCAACGTAAACTTATACTATTAGTAGAATGTCATACAACACATACTCCAGTCAATAAAGCCCGAAAAATAGGGGTTGCATAAATTTCCAGAAAGCTGATCCTAGATCGATAGGCACTTTTTAAAGTTTCTTTATCGTTCTGTCACTAATTTTCAGCTTTATATGAATTTATGCAGAGATCAATGTTTCCATTGACTGGTCTAACACCAGTTCTAAACCCATAAACACACGAGTTTAATCACTAATCTCACAAAAAGTAACCTTATTACTTAGCAAAGACCCTTTGCGACCCAGTCCACAGCCGGCAATTATTTTAATGAGTCGCCTGCACTGATACATGCACTTAATTACACGGAATGCGGCGCGGTTGGCGCATTTCGTGATCGGCACGATAAAAAGGCATTGAAACACTTGCATATAAACCAGTTCGGTTCGAGTTACTTTGTGAAATGAGTCCGTATACATTTGAAGCTAAGAAATACAACTGCAATATACAGTTTTATTTGATAAACTAGCAGCGCCCCGCGGTTTTACCCGCGTTGTGCCCGTTCCCGTGGGAATTTCGGGATAAAATGTAGCCTATAGCCTTCCTCGATAAATAGACTATCTAACAGTGAAAGAATTATTCAAATCGGTTCAGTAGTTTCTGAGATTAGCGCGTTTAAACAAACAAACAAACAAAACAAACTCTTCAGCTTTATAATATTAGTATAGATTAGTATAGATACTAGTAATAAACTGCGAATTTACCGTTGTAACCGTTGGGGTTGTCGGTCGGTGTTTAAATCATTAGGCAATGTCAGTGACCTTTAGAGGGTCTAAAAACTCTAACACCATGATTGCCCACTAATATCCACGGACTTACTTACTCTTAACTAGCGCTATGTTTGTTATCCTATAATATCTAATGGAGCATGGCATAATTGCAGTGTAAATCTAACTTGCATTTTATCCGTGATTGATATGACATACAAACCAAAACCGTGTTCTAGAGATTACACGTTAGTATGCCAATCAAACAACAAATCTCTTGAACCTTTTAACACCTTCTAATGTGCATATCTAAAAGCTAAGCAGAATGACTCTAACGGATCTAAACCACGTCAGTTTAAACAGTTATTCTTACTTAAGTATACCACTTACATTCGTCGAAATGGACCCATTGGTTATTCTACCAAGAATCTAAAATTTAGATTCTTGGTAGAATAATTGGTTCATTTAGATTCTAAATGAATCGCTATGATGTTTCATAATAAGTTTACATTCCCTTCGAATCTTAATATTAAACAAATCTTTTATATTACGTTAAAGAAAATATCCCAGGTTCTTTATAAAACCAGTTGGCCTTGTTTTCATATTTAACTGTTGCATAAACTTTAACTTATTGTATAATTTTATAAGTACTGTCAGAGACTTTGGCAGTTACCTCTTTTAAGCGTTCGCTAACATAAAGATTACCTAACAATGTGGCAAAAGACAACCACGCATACACCTTGTGATTTATGAACATTTAACAAAAATACACAGTAAATAAATATACTAGACAAAGTAATTACCCTGTTTTCGTTCCGTTCCGTTATATGCATCGTCGTCTCTTCTAGACATGTCAACGTATGTCGTTTGTGGACTTATGCGAAGTTTTCTGACTGTGTATCGTATATCTTATGTACACTTAAAGTTTATCTTAATCTTTCCATAATATGTTAAACTTGTTTTTATGTTTATCTCCCGACGTTATTTGTTTCCGTCATTATGTAAAAAATATTTTGAATTATGTTTAAATATTAAAATTAATATTCACATGCACCAAAAAAACACATGAAATCGCATAACAACGTAGAACAAAAACCTGTGCTTGTAGGTATAATCTATAAGTCAACTAGTCAAATTATGAAATTACCTCAGCTTTAACTGAAACCATTAGGGCCGAAAAACACATGTATGTAAAGCTAGCTATTTTAGTAAGCCAGCTACATACGTGTATATTCCGGATTCCACTAGGGGCTAAGGTCTTCAAACTAAAAAAAAAGTATTGAAGATATTAGTACATTGAGGAGGATTAGACGTAAGCACCACGCTTGCCTAATGCGGATTGTTAATCTCAAACGCGAGCCATGTTTGAAAAGTAAATCGAAAACATGTTTCGCTTGACTCGGGATTTGAACCTGAACTAAGCAAAAAAAACTTGTAATAAAGAAAATCCCCGTTTTTCTCACATGGCTAAAATAAGAAAGTGTTGTAATAAAAAACACCTTTTGCCCACCAGATGGCAGACCAAACAGCGTCAATGTGGGGTTCGTGTTGTTTCGACGTCGGCGACGTCAAACTGACCATGGGAACGGGGACGTTCTTCAACATCAACACCGCTACCAACCCTCACGCCAGCGTCTCGGGGCTGTACCCCGTGGTGGGGTGGCGTCTGGGCCAAGAGCTGGTGTACGCAGCTGAGGGTGCCAATAATGATACAGCTTCTATTATCAAATGGGCGCAGAACTTAGGTGAGATGCTGCTAGTGCTAGTGATAATTTTAATGGTTTAGTAGACTTGAATCATAATCATTTATTCGTAAACATAGGTTATATTATTTTTCCTTACAAGATTTAAATGTGGACTAATGTGCTCGATGTTCCAGACGAAGACGACTCCTTCTGTAGAGGAAAAGGTTTCGTGATTCCATTTCATTCTTACCTCATAATTGGACCTTTTCCTCAACGGAAGAATTCGTCTTTGGTCGAAAAATCATGATGGTTTGAATTTATATTCTAGTAGGAAAAAATTGAATATACTGTATAATGTTACAGAAAAAATTGCACCAAATTTCAATTGTTATAATAACACATTGTAATAACATAATTACATATTTGTATATTTTCAGGTCTGTTCGATAACCCTGAAGACACGGTTGAAATAGCAAATTCAGTTCCAGATTCCGACGGAGTTTACTTTATACCCGCTTTCAGTGGGCTGGGCGTAAGTTGATACGTTTATTTATAATACGTTTTTTGGAATAGTGATGTACCAGTACATCATACGGTTTGACCATACGGCATTAAAACACTTGCATTGGCCACCAAATTTCGATGATTTGGGATTGTAACCTCCGGGGTGTTACAAGTTTGTGTGTTTGTGTTTGTAGCTCTCGAACGAATGGACCGATTACGATGCGGTTTTTTCCATTTGGAAACCAGTTTGCGGTGGTTCTACTATGTCTATGTCTGTTAAAATCGGTCGAGCCGTTTTTACGTAGAGGGTTATTTTGTTAAATTTCATTTGTTTTCAGTACACGAGCCATGCGTTTTATTTTGTGTAACACTTGGCCATATAATGCTGTTTGCTTTCAAGCTGTTATTATTGACATGTATTTTCTACATAACGGCATTATTTAAATTATGTTATGGTTTTTATTTTTTATATCTTGTATACAACGTGTAACATAATACCCCTATAAGTACCGGGGCAGGGTATTCTACTCGTCATGGCGAACTACGTTTGTTCTACCATAATTGATATTTCGAAGTTTTTCATTCATGTATTTACTTTTAAAGTTTCCTTCAGAAATACACTATCAAAAGGATGAGGCAACCCTACAACAGCTGTTTATTTGACCTTTCACTTTGAACTCTAGACCAAAAAACCAGAAATCAAAAATTGACAAAACATAGGTAGAAAAGTAAAATATTGACATTTCAAAGAGTATTATTTAAAGAGGCCGTCATCAACAGTAGCTCTTAAGAGGCCCATACACGGTGAGATTTATCTGTACGATCAGTCGCGTCAAACCGATCGAAACGACGAATCGATGGTGTATGTCAAGACCGTTAACGATTTACTTAATCGAAAATGATGTCGGAAAACGCAACCAAAACATTTATTTGAACACGTCCTTAACATTCAGCTTCAAACAAGTAAATGATCGATCGTTACGACCAGTCGTTTCGAGTATGAGTGACATTTTTGATGCGATCAATCGTCACGATTTTCATCAGATCGATCGTATAGACGAATCGTGCCGTGTATGGGGCCCTTTAGTACGCTATGAAATGAGGTTGGCAATCGACATATGATTATTTATGGCTAAAGTTTATAACCTTATTATTGCTCAGCTCTTGACAGCTCTTGAAAGCTGCCAATATGTAAACAACTATTTTTAAGCTGATAAATTTGTAGGATTTAAATATTGTTTTCTTATGAAGTGATGTGTGGAGACTGTGGAGTGTCTTGTCTGTTGTGTACCTAGTGTTGTGTAAACTTAATCAATGATAACAAAATCGAAGTAGAAGTAGTTTCATAAACCATCTAATAGAACATTTCTGCGTACCTACCTAGTTGTTTTTTATGTGTGAAAACTAGTGTTATTTTTTACGATATTGGCATAGCACACACATCAAAGCTCACGTCTTTCGTAAAGGCATGTGCTGGTTTAGGATGCGTCCAGATCTAGCGAATGCGTCGCAGTCCGTAAATAAAGGTAATCAACATTTAGGGTTGTCGCAAATTCCTAAGATTAAAATAATTTTACTTTTGTATGGGAATTTTAAATACGATGTATTCTACCTTTGCACACGTAAAACAATTTACATGCTTTATTGAAACAAACCGGCTGAGTACTTATAGGGCCATACATATACACGTTGTATTTTCTAAATTATTTTTTTAAATGAAGTTACAAAATATATTTTTTGGGTACATTTCACATCTAATTTCCTATGTGTAATGTCCACATTTCCTCCGTCCCAGCCCCCGTACAACGACGGCACGGCGGCGTCGGGTTTCATCGGTATGAGTCCGTCGAGCCGCAAGCCGCACCTGGTGCGCGCCGTGCTCGAGTCGCTCGCCTTCCGCACGGCGCAGCTCTACGCCTGCGTCTGCAACGAGACCGACTTCACCTTCAACAGTATTCGGTGAGTGATGTAGCATGAGTCCGTCGAGCCGCAAGCCGCACCTGGTGCGCGCCGTGCTCGAGTCGCTCGCCTTCCGCACGGCGCAGCTCTACGCCTGCGTCTGCAACGAGACCGACTTCACGTTCAACAGTATTCGGTGAGTGATGTAGCATGAGTCCGTCGAGCCGCAAGCCGCACCTGGTGCGCGCCGTGCTCGAGTCGCTCGCCTTCCGCACGGCGCAGCTCTACGCCTGCGTCTGCAACGAGACCGACTTCACCTTCAACAGTATTCGGTGAGTGATGTAGCATGAGTCCGTCGAGCCGCAAGCCGCACCTGGTGCGCGCCGTGCTGGAGTCGCTCGCCTTCCGCACGGCGCAGCTCTACGCCTGCGTCTGCAACGAGACCGACTTCACCTTCAACAGTATTCGGTGAGTGATGTAGCATGAGTCCGTCGAGCCGCAAGCCGCACCTGGTGCGCGCCGTGCTCGAGTCGCTCGCCTTCCGCACGGCGCAGCTCTACGCCTGCGTCTGCAACGAGACCGACTTCACGTTCAACAGTATTCGGTGAGTGATGTAGCATGAGTCCGTCGAGCCGCAAGCCGCACCTGGTGCGCGCCGTGCTCGAGTCGCTCGCCTTCCGCACGGCGCAGCTCTACGCCTGCGTCTGCAACGAGACCGACTTCACGTTCAACAGTATTCGGTGAGTGATGTAGCATGAGTCCGTCGAGCCGCAAGCCGCACCTGGTGCGCGCCGTGCTCGAGTCGCTCGCCTTCCGCACGGCGCAGCTCTACGCCTGCGTCTGCAACGAGACCGACTTCACCTTCAACAGTATTCGGTGAGTGATGTAGCATGGTACTGAATGCTGTATGTAAATAGCCGAATTCACACAGAGGCTAAAATACTATATGACATATAGTACATCCAAAAGTATATAAAAAGGTCTTTCCTTTACAGAATGGACGGCGGCGTATCTAACAATGACTTCATCGCTCAGCTGGTGTCGGATCTGACAGGCATGCGTGTTGAACGGCCGGTACACGTTGAGATGTCGTCTCTAGGGTGCGCCCATATTGTGGGCTTTCAGTTAGGTAAGTGATACAATTACTTTTAGCCCTGAGACTCGTTGAAAAAAACAAGTATTCAATATATATATTTCTGACAAACGGGTTTTTCTCTCATCATATCATACATTGTCTTCGAAACGAAAAAAAGGAAGTTGATCCAATTTAACTGGTAAGATTTAATTACAGAAAAACATACTAGGAAAGGTAAAGCTGAATAAATGTTTGTTTTAGTGCTTGTAATGGCCGTAACTTGAGTTATTTTTTTCAAAATATTCAATTAAATATAAACAGCCTCAAAAGGTGACCTTATTGTGATAAAAATATTACATCATCTATTCACTCAATAATAGTATTTGAAAAAAGTAAGTAAGTACCTATGTCAATTCACACTCTGATTGTCATAACCAACATGTATATATCTTGGAATTTTAAGTATTCTTTTATATTACTTACCAAAATACATCAAAACATAAAGCTAACACACTTTAAAATTCAATTTCAGGCATATGGAAATCGAAGGAAGAAATCAAATCGCTACGCAAAGTAGGCTGCGTATTCCACCCGCGCCCGCACGTACGTAAAGCGTACGAACACACAATCGCCCAATGGGAGAACGCCGTCAAACGAATGTGCGGATGGTATTCAAAAACGAACTCTACCAAATCTCTTTCTATCACAGACTCTAGCAGTAGTTCAATGGCCTCTAGATATAGTTTTAAGATCTCTAACAAGAAAAACGGTAAAATAAACACCTAGCGGTGGCTTTTGTATCTGCTATCGTTGATCATCGTGTGGACGTTAGGCAGATGATACATGATGCTCGGGGCGAGTTTGACTCGGCGTAGGATGACATTAACTAGGTTTTGATCAGTTTAGGTCGAGTTAGGACGCGTTTTGCTCGTTTTAAGGCGAGTTTAGCTCGTTTTAAGACATTAGTTAGCTTTGGGATGAGTTTAACTTGGCTGAAAACGAGTTTAAAGTTGTATTCAGACGAGTTTTTTGTTAAGAATGCGTTAAGCTCTGCTTAGAACAAGTTTAGATCCAACTTAGGTTGAGTTAAGCTTGGCTTAGGACGAGTTCGCCTCAGATTTGGGCGAGTTAAACGTTATTAAGGGCTTGTTAAACTTTTTCAGGTCGAGTTAAACTCCTTTTAGTTCAAGTTTAGTGTGTAGCTATGTATTATACTACTACTATCTTACATAAAATACGTTACGATAGATATTTTTATGTAAATAAATATCTGGGCTTTGATTAGAAAACGTAATTTAGTGTAAATAATTGATTTATGACATAAGTTAATTTTTATAAAGTTTAACAATAAGTTAGTATCGTTATTAGATGTACTATTATGTAGTTAAGATAGAGCAATGAAACTATGGAGTCTATTAGTCGTTGTGTAAAAAAAAGTTACTAACTCGCTATGACAAATTATTATGATAAGTTAAGTACTATTGATCGTATAAGAATGAACATACTTAATAAGCTATAGCCTATTATCAATTGTATGTGACTGTACAATAATTTAAACTTTATGAAGCAATAGTCTATTGTAACTAAATTGTTCCTTTATTTAGCGCCCCGCGGTTTTACCTGCGTTATGCCTGTTCTCGTAGGAATTCCGGATTTTTTTATACATATAAACCTTCCTCTTGAATCACTCTGTCTATTTTTAAAAAAACTGCGTCAGAATCCGTTGCGTAGTTTTAAAGATCTAAGCATCTATGTATGCTAGGACAGACAGCGGAAAGCGACTATGTTATATACTATGTAGTGATTCTAATGTCAAGATACTTTAATGCAACTCAAATTCAAACAATTTTGACTATGACTTGTGAAAACTGTATGAAAGAAAACATTGTCGTGAAGTCAAGTCATTCCCTATAAAATAATATTGTATTTCCAATCAATATATCATCAGTCAAAAGCATAGACAGTGAAACTAGTTGCCACATAAATATTCGGACCGGCATTGGCGGTTCGGCAATATTTGTTGAACATCAAAAGCAACCCACAGCAACTATTGTTCAGTTAATGTTTATTCATTAAACTCACGCCGGACGTGTAAGGATTTGGAACACAATATTTGATCGGGGAATATTGGTGGTGTTAATTTATTCGATTTAAATGCCCGGCCTTGCCGATTAATGCCATCCGACTGTTACCTAGTGGTTAAATTACCTAACAGTCATCAACATATATTTGATTCTATAGCCCAACCTGCCAATTAATGCCGGCCCAAATATGTGTGTAAAAATAACATCCTTGCATTGATTAAACGTAATATGTAAGTAAGAATCTTGATTTTCATTTAATGATAAGGGACTTTAAGAAAACACGTGTTTGATATAATTGACAACCGTTATTTAAAGCTGTTAAATTTTAGTTTAAAGTTATATTTAATAGAAGTGGGTGTATATCGTAATAGTTTAGGTAATGTAAATATGACCTAACCTTTAGCGCTGTGAAACATAAAGACAACTTAGTTTAGTTCTTTAGTTCTAATTCCCTTTGTATAAGGCTCATTATTGAATAGTGCGTATCAATACGATGAAATATGTATGTATAATGCTTTGTAAGACCAATTATAAATTAAATGTTATAAATACTAATAAGTTTGGAATGCTTGGAATGGAATACAGCTAAGCAATATTATAAGTAGGTTATCTAAGAAAATATATGTTTGGGGTGGCTTGTGAACCATCTCATAACTTAATTTAGTCCCAAACATAATTAAAAAAGTTATTTGTCTAAATTAAACTATATGGGTGGTTAGTATAAGGTCTAATATCTTTAAGACAAGCAGTTTAATGGAAAACTTAGTCACGCAGTAATTAGTTATACTGAATTAAATTAACTTCGTTAAACACACCGTCCTTACAGTATATGTTTGCAAATGAAAAGCCGAAAAACAGAATTGAATTTTAATGTGCAACAAATAGAATACAATTTAATACGAACGTCGTGTACAAAAGGAAGCTTATTTTGGTATGCAAGCCATCCTTAATTAATTAAACACATGGAATATGACATAATTTGTTTTACATACTTGTCACCAAATATTATTAAATTATAGATAAATTAATACTGAACATTATGATTATGCACCTTTTAAATTAAAAACATCTTTTGTATAACTCGAGAGTTAGTTGTCAATTTTTAATCCACAGTAGATGAAAGATGTATATCCTTTGACAAATTGAATTTAAATCTAGTATGACTGGATGGTATTGTAAACATGACAAATATTCTAAAATTGTTATTTTCTAATGTAAACAATACTTTAATTAGTGACACTTTTGTTATTAGCTTGAAGCTCGCTTCTTAGATAGTGATCTGTTCGTAATATTTAAAACGTTTAACTACCCTGTTAAAAAAACTTTATTTTAAAAAACTGAGAAAAGATTTACCAATAGGATTGCATATAATTTCTGAGCGGAGATTTTATGCAATCATATTGGTGGTTGGTGGGTATTGGTGGGTCCCCCTAAGGGTATGTTTGCACAGACAGGCGCCAAGGAGACCAAGATTCGGGCTAAGAAAGCACAGGCATGCTGTGCATTCGTGGCCTTAATGACACAGTTTTAAAAGTGCCATTTAGCCAATTGTGAACACACTTCGGTTTTGAAATCGTTTAATAAAACTGATAACTTGACGGCCTGTAGAAAAGCCTGCAGGCCAATTATACAGAGATGATAAACTCTGTGAAAATGGAAATATTAAATATTACGTACAGGATGATACATTTTCACTGTCACCATTTGAACATAAAGCAAGACGTTCGCATATCTACTTAGTATAATTATATTATCACTTGAGCGATGTTCCACAGCGGCAACGCAACGCAATAGCAATCGAATAGTCTTTAAGACCACATCAGATACTACGTGTAGCGAGTGCCGCAGTGAGACACCGCCCTTATCACGCCAAAAGTATGTTATTGTGCTCAAAAGTAAGACTGTCCAGTAATTAGTCCTATGAGACAATTAAAAATGTAGCTTATCGCTAAACACATAAGAACTATATTAATGTAGCTCTCATTTTAATCTTTTAAGTATATATTAATCCATCAATTTACTTTTAAGTAGGTATTAACTTTATTGGTTACCACATGGTAGTTATCATATGAATGGATTCTCTGAATTTATTGTTAAAATAATAATTGTATGATACAATGGACTGGCCATTTGCAATAGTGACTTAAAATTTTGATTCAATGTCGCTTTCTTGCCTAAGTATACTTATTTTAATTACCTCACTGTTAATTAGAAATTTGTTAGAAAAATATTGAGTGTGTCTAATATAAGTAGTTAAATTTGACATTATAATTATTTTATATTGATTTCTTTTATAATTGACATTTTATTTTAAGTTGAAATATGTAGGTGATTATGAAACTACTCTTAATTTTGATGGGGTAAATAAATCGAGATGGCTCAATAATTTGTTTTTTATTTTGTTTACACATATTGCTTAACATACATGCCTAACATAACATGCTTAACATACCTACAGCAAACGATTGACGTCAAGTAACGTTCAGGCCAGTTAGCGGATTTATAGAGCATCTCCGTCTCATGCACTCGTCATATTTCATACTAGCAGTGCCCCGCGGTTTTACCCGCGTAGTACCCGTTCCCGTGGGAATTCCGGATATGAAATAGCCTATAACCTTCCTGTTGAATGTGGCTATCTATTACAAAAATAATCATTCAAATCGGACTGATAATTCTTGAGATTACCTCGAACATACAAATAAACAAACTTAAAAAAGGTAAAATTTGTTACCTCTTTATAATATTAGTATAGATAAGAAACCTATAGACCATCTATAGTTATAGACGCCATAGACGCCATGTCGACACCCTACACTCCACACATACGTGTTATAATACTACATTGAAAGTGTAATACATACAAGTATCTGTTTATAATTACGGTCTGCGGCCCAACTTTGATTGGTATACGTAGTACTAGTTATTATTCTGTGCCAATACCAACATAACGGGTATCTTAAACTAGCAGCGCCCCGCGGTTTTACCCGCGTTGTATCCGTTCCCGTAGGAATTTCGGGATGAAAAATAGCCTATAACCTTCCCGTTGAATGTGGCTATCTATTACAAAAGGAATTATTCAAATCGGTTCAGTAGTTTCTGAGATTAGCGCGTTTAAACAAACAAACAAACAAACAAACAAAACAAACTCTTCAGCTTTATAATATTAGTATAGATAGATACTAAATTCAATGCCTAATCAATATACCTTAGTCTTCCACTCGATTCAGCGTTAATTCTTCTACATCCTTTCCTTCTTTCCAAGATAAAAACGACTATTGTGACAACATAACCAAGTCCTAGAATAGCGAATGCAGTGCGGATTTTTTCTAAATTGATCGGCTTGTACGGGCGAGGACGAGGTGAGAAGTTTTTATAGTGTATTGCCATCGTCACTGTACGCTTGGTCCATGTGAAATACATCTCTGGTAACCCGGCTTCAAGCAGTCTCATAATGAAGATACGGGAGTCTTCTATGAATATGAAACCTGGAAATATTTTCTACATTGAGTACTTTGCAGTTTATTGCTAAAGTTTGTGGTTATACTTAGGGACAAGGCGGTTATGCGCAAACCAAATAAGTCCAGACTAAGAGAAGCTATATGGTCTAAATTTCACGATAACGATAATGTGAATGTACTGTATATAACGTCAAACTTGAACGCTAAGGGCGGGTTGGTTGGGCTTACGCTCACGCACCAGTAAACGTCAACAAAAAATGACAATCTTAACAGACGTAAGAACATGAAAAATCGTAGCTTTCTACTGGGCGTCCGAATAACTTTATCAAACTGTAATTTATGTTGAGGAACAAGGCTTTGTATTGTAGGTTTTTAATACGTGCGTATTTAATGTTGTTGTGCCTACCATATTGGATACTATGTTTATAAATTCATATTGATCTATTACATTGCCATATTAGTCAGTCACTCGCAAACCTCTGTCGGTGTTCCTTGTGAGGTACTTATCCGTGACAATCAGTGAATCAATATAATATTAATGTGTGACGAACTTGTTTTCATTGCCTACTCCACGCAACCCTTACTGAACTATAAGTGCGGAATAATCATTACCGTAGGCAAAGTGGTGACCCCGACGTGATTGGTTTTTTTCAAGAACTTATCACTAGCAAAGAACATGACCACCGAAGGCAAACCTTCGACAGTAAACCCTACAAGTGCTACTTCCGAGCTGGCAACTGTGACAGTTTCTTCAAGAATCCCCGAATTTTGGTGCGATCAGGCACGATTATGGTTCGTGCAATGCGAGGCCATACTAACGCCCCAGAAACTTAGCGATGAAGCAAAATTCAACCTAGTTGTCACAAAATTGGGGAAGGATGTTATTCAGCAGGTCAGCGATATTTTGCTACAACAACCTGCAACCAAAAAATATGAAGCCCTGAAAACGAGGTTATTAGCTGTGTACGAAGAATCCGAAAACCGTCAACTACAAAAACTTCTAAGCGAAATTGACCTTGGAGATCAAAAGCCATCTCAGCTTTTAAGATACATGCGCGATTTGGCCAGGAGTAAAATCCCCGATGAAACATTAAGCATCATGTGGCAAGGTCATCTGCCATCTTCAGTGCGCGCAGTTCTCGCTGTAACCGATGTCAAGGATTTGGAAAATTTAGCGGCTATAGCGGATAAGATAATGGAAACTACCCGACCTTTTCAAGTAGCTGAAGTATCTAATAAACCCCCTACTTCGTTTGACCTGGCAACATTACAGACACAGATTGCACAACTTACCGTGCAAGTAATGCAATTGCAGGCCGAGCAAAGATCCAGACCGACCTTCAGGAGAAATTTCAACAATAATTACCATCGGAACCGTACAATTTCTCGAGGCCGTAACATGACACCAAATAGATCGCAAAGTACCAATGGTGTATGTTATTATCACAAACGATTCGGACAAAGAGCTAAGAAGTGTGTAGAGCCGTGCGCATATAATAAATCACAACAATCCTCGAACCAGGAAAACTAGATTCGGTGCAGTCAAAGGCGGATGTCTGCACCATCTCACCTTCTCACCGCCTCTGCGTGACCGACCTCAACAGTGGCCTACGCTTCTTGGTGGATACAGGAGCCAACGTGTCCGTCTTACCTGCCGTTAAGAAACCGTATACGAACAGTGAATGTGACAGTTATAAACTTTATGCCGCGAACGGGAGTGAAATACGAACTTACGGAACTAAAACTTTAGTGTTAAATCTGAGATTGCGTAGACCTCATTCGTGGACATTTATACTAGCCGATGTGAAACAACCCATCCTTGGTGCCGATTTCCTCGAACATCATAATTTATTAGTGGATATAAACGGACAGAGATTAATTGATGGAGTGACGAATCTGAACGTTATTGGGTCTATAGTGAGTCATAACCAAGACACAATCAAAACAATAGACATTACAAACCCATACTATGACTTACTATCAGAGTTCCCGGATATAACAAAGCCCTTGTGCTACAAAGACACCCCAAAACATAACGTTCAACATCACATCGAGACTACCGGACCACCTGTCTTCGCTCGCGCACGCCCATTGCCGCCGGAGAAATATATGAAAGCTAAAAAGGAGTTCGAGTATATGCAGCAGATAGGTGTATGCCGACCTTCCAAGAGTTGCTGGGCTAGTCCACTGCACGTAGTGACCAAGAAGAACGGTGAATTAAGGCCGTGCGGCGATTACCGCAACTTAAACGCCGTTACTAAACCCGACAGGTACCCGATCCCTCGCATTCATGATTTCACCTATATGCTTGCGGGAAAGAAAATATTTTCCCGGATCGATTTACAACGAGCGTACCATTTTATCCCGACCGCGAAGGAGGATATCGAGAAAACGGCTATCATAACCCCGTTCGGACTTTTCGAATTTCCAAGAATGACGTTTGGGTTACGTAATGCCGCTCAAACGTTCCAACGGTTTATGGTTCACGTGGTATTTGAAGGATTGGACTTTCTTTTCAATTTTGTGGACGATGCAATAATATGTTCTAATTCAGAAGCTGAGCATCGAGTACACCTGGAAATCGTATTCACCCGCCTGAACCAATATGGCGTTACTATCAATCTAGCAAAATGCGACTTTGGTAAAACAGAATTGGATTTTTTGGGTTATCGCGTTTCGCAAAAAGGTATCCGACCACTGAGTGAACGAGTCCAAGCTATAACAGAATATAACAAACCCGAAACAGTAGCTCAGTTACGCCGATTTCTAGGTATGATAAACTTCTACCGAAGCCATCTACCTCATGCCGCAAGATATCAGTCAATTTTGAATTCGTATATTCACAATACCAAACGCCACGACAAAACCAAGATAAATTGGAATACCGAATCAGAAGAAGCCTTTGTAAAGTGTAAAAGTAGTTTACGCGACGCCGTAATGTTAACACACCCTGTAGCCGGAGCACCCTTAGCTATTATGACTGACGCATCCAACACTTGTGCCGGCGCTGTACTTCAACAAAAAATAGATCAAACGTGGAAACCACTATCTTTCTTCTCAAGTAAATTCAGCGAAGCTCAACAAAACTACAGTGCCTACGACAGAGAACTACTTTCAATATACATGGCAGTCAAACATTTCCGGCACATGATTGAAGGTCAGCAAGTCACTATTTTCACAGACCACAAACCACTAGTTTACGCCCTACATAAGAAAGCGGCTAGTGAAAAGGATTCCCCACGAAGGATTCGCCACCTTGATTTCATATCCCAATTTTGTACCGATATAAAGTACATCCCAGGCTCAGAGAACATTGTGGCTGACACCTTATCTAGAATAGAGCAGATAGATACACCTTCACCTATGGATTACACCTCATTATCCATAGCGCAACAAAAGGACACAGAATTAACGGAATTACTCAAGTCAAAAAACTTACAATTCAAAACTATCATTCAACCTCAATGCAAAGAACCAATATATTGTGAAATATCAAAACAACACGCTCGTCCTTATCTACCAAAGGAGTATCGAGTTACAGCTTTCGAGGCGATACACGGTATTAGTCATAGTGGGACACGTGCTACAAGACGATTAATCTCAGATAGATATTTTTGGAAGAATATGAATCAAGACATCAACAAATGGACTAAAGCATGCATTAGTTGTCAAAAATCCAAAATACAGCGACACACATCAGCACCGCTCAGCCCATTTCCTGCCACCAACCGTTTTGAACACATTCATATTGATCTTGTAGGACCTTTAACCTATTGCCAAGGTTATAGATATATAATGACAATGATAGATCGAGCAACAGGATGGCCAGAAGTTAAATGTCTCAAGGACATTACAGCTGAAAGTGTTTCTCAAGCATTGTACACACAGTGGATTACAAGATTCGGTTGTCCTGCCAAAATTACGACAGATCAAGGCCGCCAATTTGAATCGTGTCTATTCAGCAATTTGGCGAAATGTTTGGGTATTACGAAAATACATACCACCGCATACCATCCACAAGCTAATGGTATGATAGAGAGATGGCACAGAACGCTAAAATCAGCATTGATGTCACGTGGAAATACCGAGAATTGGGTAAAAGAGCTACCTACCGTAGTATTTGGTCTAAGAGCAAGCTTACGCGACGATACAGGTATATCTGCAGCCGAATTAGTATATGGTACTACACTGAAACTTCCGGGAGATTTTTTTGAGCCGACGACGCTAAATTTTACCGGAAACGAGAGTTTTCTACAGGATTTACGAAAAAACATTCAGAAACTAGCTGCGATTCCAAGAAAGCCCCACAGACAAGTAAACACCTTTGTGCATTCAGCTTTATCATCATCTACACATGTATTTGTTCGCTGCGACCACACTACGAAACCACTTACCACCCCTTACTCTGGACCCTACGAAGTTATAGAGCGAGGCAGTAAATACTTCAAAGTAATAATCTCAGGCAATATTAAAATAATTTCAATAGATAGATTGAAACCAGCTTTCTTGTTGCACAATGACTCAGAAACTCGATATACCCCGCCGAAAAAGGACATGGAATGTTCAACAAAGCTAGACGTCCCAGATGACAACTTAAATGTTCCAGCTAGCAACAACAATAATTATCGAACCCGATCTGGACGCCTTGTTAAGCAAACAGTAAGATTTATGTCCCCGTAATATTTCATTAGTCATCGTCTATCATTTGGAATTTCAACACGTAGTACTTTTCCTATACATACTAAAAAATGGGAAAAACGCAAAGCCGCGAACAAGTTATCATCGCGCAGAACGGCGCAGAAAATCAAGCAACTACAAGCCAGCTGCACGAGACAACGCACGTTAAACTAGACATCATCACGTGCATCATCATAACGATGGTCATCATCGGCGCCTGCTACATCATGTGGCGATATTGTACAAGGAGGTTCACCGAGCACCTGCGCCGAGAGCTCCGTGGTCCGCGGGCCAGTCACCGAGCCCGCGACGCTCCGCAGCACGCGGTACCAGCTTATTCCGTTGCCTGATGATGGCAGCTCTATGAGCGAGTACCAAGTCCAGTGATAAAGAGTATGTGAAGTGCAAGTGCAAAGTGCAGTGCCTTAGCTTATTTATATTTAATCAAGTTTATTTTGTATCAGTTTATTAATCAAGGTTATTAAATATATTTTTTTTGTTTATTAATTAATTCAATGTAATCGTGTATTTAGTCTATATGACTTATTTTAATTGTTAAACATGTTTTACTCGAATATTAGCCATTTATTAATTTTATACTAAACATTTCATTGTATTTTTTTAAACTAAACTTTTTGTACCTTTAATATTTTAAAATTCTTTTTACTTACCTTTTTATACAAGGTTATACTTACTGTAAAAATGTTTTTTGTACTTTTTTCTAAAAAAAAGGGAAGGAAAGTATTGTGCCTACCATATTGGATACTATGTTTATAAATTCATATTGATCTATTACATTGCCATATTAGTCAGTCACTCGCAAACCTCTGTCGGTGTTCCTTGTGAGGTACTTATCCGTGACAATCAGTGAATCAATATAATATTAATGTGTGACGAACTTGTTTTCATTGCCTACTCCACGCAACCCTTACTGAACTATAAGTGCGGAATAATCATTACCGTAGGCAAATTGTAGAAAACCTTGAACTTTTTGACAAACGTATGATACGATAACGAACCGTTTGAAACACCCACCCTAAGTACAAGCATGAGTAAAGCATTTATTTTGCGCGCTTTCGACTCAAGATGATACCGAGGCGAGGATACGTTCAATTGTCTTTCCTTTTTGTTCCTATTGCTAATGAATGTACGGAGGCCAGGCGGTCTCAAAGTGAGCACTGTCATACTCGGTAAAAGTAGAAGCAGTGGCTTAATATATACTGAGTTCATTAAAATGAGCACTTCAGTAGTTTATCCGATTATAGAATGGATTTTAGCATTGAAACGTTAGTATGTACTATAGAAGTTTGAATATGACAAGGGTTTGAGTATTCTCAATATTTTCATCATTACACTATTTCCTAAGATATAGTACGTACCAGGCCTAGCGATATAAGACAGCAGGTAAGACCTAAGGCATTCTTCAACCAGGTATATCCTGGAGTACGTTTTCTCTTCGGGGTGGTTCACGAGCCAGACCAGTATAGCGTCATTGTATCGCCCCAAAGCCGCAGTACTCTTTTCTTTGATGACGTATTCTGAAAATGATTTGAAAGTTTATTTAATTATCTACCTACGTGTATACACGAAGCCAGACAGGATGCCAGCAAATGATTGGTTATGTTTACGTTACAGTTGTATACAGTAGTCGGGTTTTTCGCAGCACGAAAGTTTGTTGAAGCAAGTGAATATACTCTTGTACGCTCAATCCTTTACCTGCACTAGCATTCTCCCGGATGACAACTCGACTGTTTACATCCCAATCTTCCGGGTAAGTTTTTCTATTAGAGGAAAATTCAAGTAGTTTCGCGATAGACGGAGACATGTAAAGTACGGCAGAGGACTCATAGAAGTCTTTGAGGGTCTTGCACTCTTGGTAGGAGGTGATGGTGGTAAATTGATAGTTTATGTAACCCTAAAAATAGAATATAAGTTTTATTGAACTGTTGCATAGGTAATTTTCTTTGTAATTTGTTTTGGGTGCACTGTATTTAATGCAGTAAGTAATAAATCTTACCTGATATTTTGCCAAAAAGAGTATACAACTTGCAAAGGAAATTGATTTCAAAATCAAAAATTTGTGTTCTTTGTACAAAGGGAATCCAAACGTAGAAGATACGACAGAATTTATAATATATTGATGTACAGGCATGACTTTATTTAAAGTTGCTTTAGCAATAACCCAACTGAAGACTCCAAGAAAGATGAAGGAACCAAAATAGGTAAGCCACGATGCTGAAGCGAAGATATTATGAGCAAAATGCCACAATGGCACAGTGCCGGGAGCCTTCATAATGATGCATAGGTGGTCCTTCATAATGTAGTGTAAATAAAGTATCTGGTCTGAAATATAACCGACCAAGAATCTAGAATTAAATGAGATATCAGTAATGTTTCTGAGTATGCAACCGAGACTGCCGGTTGTGATGTTGGAACTCTTTAGGTACCCATATTGGTTGCAGGTGCCATCGTTTACCAACTCCATTTTGAATTTGAAATAGTCCATGTAGTCGTGCATTACCACGCCGTCCAATCCACACATCCCCCCGTAGGGTCTGAACTCCATGCCTGTATAGTGATGGACGATATCACACTGAAATATTGAAGTTGGGTATCTAAAGAAAATATTTGCTCTTATAGGAAATCCCACAGCCAGATATCGCGAGTTACCGCTTTCATTCAGCGCTTCGTATAACTCATCAGTATCATTTGTCTTTATTACTCTAATATGCCGGCTATACATCGATACCCTGTGAATCCATTCCTTGCCGTCGAAAATCACGTAAAGGTCAGGACAAATGTATGGTAAAGATACAAGAACACGAGCTATGTAGAACTGTAGCCACAACGTGTTAACGTATTTTTTTATTCTCTTCAACATTTCTTCACTCCGCACTCGATTATCTTCACAAACATTGTTCTCTGTTGTTGTAAATACAATGCTTACGGGTGACCAGGCTGATTTAAATAATTGTCTGAAAGTCTTAGTTTCAAAATCTACAACATCCAATGAGTTTGTTACTATTAAAATAGATGCATCTAAATTCGACGTAACATCTCGACTATAATGCAGGTCATCAGTTACTATTATAACACTGTTGTCTTTGCTGAGTCTTGCCATTATTTGATCGATGAGCACATGATCCGTATGGTCCTTCTTGAAGTGCACTACGTGATTATTGACACCTCTTAAATTGATAATTGGTATGTGATACTCTCTTTTTGACTCGGCAAATTTGTATTCTTTTGATTCTACCGCAGATATCATTAAGATGATTGAAATGATGAACATTTTGTTGTTATTTTTACTTATCATTTCCTTATTGTTTGGGAGTTTACGGAAAGGTTATTTTCAGTTTAAAAACACGTATTAGACTGGGTGTTTAGTCGACGTGTGATAGTATCGTGAATACGCACACAACTTCCCCCTATATGTTCCCGGCGGGTCGTGAGAGCCTTATGTACGTTATCGTCCATATCAGTTATTAAACATTTGACATGTCACTCCACTTTTACAAATGGGTTTGATTTCGTCCAGATAGTAAATAAACATATACTCACTTCAATTACATACAAACATGTTTGTTTACGGAATATTTGACGCTTTCTCTATCGTACGATCTAGTGTTTACTAATTCCAACCAAACACCAATTTTATAAACATTATTTAATCTATTAAATTTATATATTTTGACAAAAATAATGTTGATAGCTACAAGTTTAACACTTTTATAAGGAGATTTTCAAAAACAAATCAACTATAAAATTCTATCTCTCCTGAAAAGGAAAATGACTCAAAACTGTATCCTGCGTTTATTTGTAAACCAAACACTGACTGTTTATTTCAATATTGGATTATTTATTATACCCTCTTCGTCTTAGTATTCATTCTAATAATTATCACATTTTTCTTTACCGTATATAAAACATTTCCAGTGAATCGATAAGGCATTCAAAACATAAGTGAGGATGGCAAATCCGGCTATAATTTTATTGTTTGCTATATTTTTTAAATCTATAAGTGGATTTTATTTGGATGGACTCACCCTTACGCCTGAAGTTGAAAAGAGGATAACTGAAGTAAAGAAATACGGGAATGATTATATGGACTATGATCCCGATTTCGTTGTGAGAGAAATAAGGATTATCGATGTTCCAGTCTTTGATAATGAAGTTATAGAAATTATAGACGTTTTAGAAGAAAATAGTGAAGGAGTTAAAAAAGAAGAGCTGATTATTGAAGATGTTGTGATTAGTCCTTAAGTTATTTGATTTTGTATTGTTTTTTTATGAATTAAATATTTGAACAAGTATTCTTTATGAAACCTCAGATATTTTACTTTTACGTGCATATCTAGATACGCTTAAGTTTATAGAGTTTATAGTAGTAGAACAGGATCCTTCTTATAGGAATTGGATAATAAATTAATTAATAGGTAATACGATTTTCAAAGTCAAGTCCATATTTATTTATTTGCTAAATGTTTATACTCGTACATCACACCCTGTGAGAGCACTGCAAACTAAAACAAAAACTTTTAAACTTACTTAAAAAAAAACAAAGTAGGTATGTAGTAAAAATAATTTATTTAACGTTTATTGGTACAATATTTTTGGTAAAATTCATTACATTTTAGCCTTATATTTATACAGGTAAATAACATAGTTATACAAAATTCTAACTGGAACTACACTTAACAAGGTAGGTATTTTCTAATTATTGCACTTCATTTTTAACTAACTTAATATAACTTAAAAGTAATTAACTCATTTTCCTACCCACGTAGGCAGGAACTTTATCCTCCTTCCATCAAGACTTGACAGTCCATTTTCATAGTTGAGACCATCAAGCTCAGCTAAAAGGTCATTATTGGCATTATCTCCTCTGATAACCGACCTCTTTGCTACTTTATGCGTTGCTTCTTCAGGCAGGCCTGTGGTAGTTTCAATTGCTACCTCATCTGGGATGACTTCAATAACTTCATACACTGCCACTAGAGGGACCACTTCGTCAGCTTCAGTGGTAGTTACTTCAGTGGTCTCAGGAACGGGTGATGCGTTGATACAGGCGAATAACGCAAGCGAGAGAAGGATGCACAATTTGGAAGCCATGTTGGGGATGGGCTTCAAGATTCTTCTCCGCGTTGTGATTTGTGGATTTTTGCTTGACGTTTGCTGTCTTCCGTTTGCCTTAGCTTTGATGTTACCACGGCCATGCATTAGTTTTTATACTCCACCGTTCGTTTCAGCAGTGTTAATTAATGTTTCCAGAATAGGAATTTATTGACGCATTGTATTCTAACTCACTAATGCTGTAAGTAAATATTCTCAATAACATAATGGCCCTGAATGCTGTTTGGTTGTGCATTATACTGAAAAATTATGATTATTTAGTTTACTTTTTGTGAATTTGTTTAAATAAAGCTGAAAAGCGAAGTATTCACTGTGTGTTGACGCAGTCTATCGATGAGTAAGGCTATTTCTGGTTATTGACCATGAATCTCGCGGTGTTTTCGTTGCATAACGTTGCGTGGACAGGTGTGTAAATGGACTCCCTAAACAACAGATTTTTCCACATAAACACATTTTGTATGATGTTTTTGTTAGTAGAATGGTGTTAGTGTTTTAGTGGTTTGTTTATACTTTAAACTTATCTAAATATGTAGGGGAGGATTTTTAGATATGAATCATTGTCTCCTCCATTAGGTATATCCTGTTACTTATTCAAGTTACTAGCAAGCCCTCTGACAATATAGTTACCTACTATTGGTTCTTAATGATATTAACTTGCTAATTTCTTCCGTACCCTTTGAAGTACGAGTATATTGTTTACTGTGTTACTGTTTACCCTTTTTCTATTGTTTACTCGCTTTGCCTTGCGGTTACACCTGTATTTATTTGTTTGTACCTTCCCTGGACTACGATAAACATTTCAAAACCAAAATCAGCTAAATCGCTCTCGAGTTCGAGCGAGACAAGCGAACCACGATTGATTTTAAAATATATATAGATTATAAAATGTTCCTGCCGAATCAAATGAGGTTGTTTATGTCACCCATGCCTGCCATATCTTGTTTTATTTCTTCAGTTTTTTACGTATGCGTGTTACAATCTTATTCATTAACCAAAACACCATAAAAGTGCCTATCTAACCAACGAGCCACTAATGAAAACCAGATACAAGTATTGAACACTGGAAATATCCAGTCAGTTCTTCAGAAATATGAAGCGATTACTTAGAATATATTGTCTTTTGTTTGTCTAATTTATTGAAGTCATTTTGTATGATGAGTGACTTCTTTTCTTTGCATATTCAATATAGGGACAGTACCTATTACTGGAGGTACGAGCCCCAATGCATAATAGATCGTCTAGTTGCACTTCAAAATACGATATTTAATTGTAAGACGGATATTTAATCTCTGATTGACTTTGATGATTAATGAAATACGCTACACACGAGGTCATTACACCTAGTTTAATCTTGTGTTGTACAAAGTGTGATAATTTTAACGAACTTAATGTAATTCTATCATAAAGTTAACATCTTGTAAGCAAAAAATTACGTCTAGTTCATATTTTACGCAAAACAGGTCGTCTATATAAAATTAAAAATGCTTTTTAAATGGTTTGATGTAAAATAATATTTCAAATTGAATATAGAATATTCTCTGTCATCTAATATGTCAACGGGCTATATAAAAAGCCAAATTAAAAGTAAATTATCATTACTTCATAATCGTTATTCTATAAAAATGGCACGAGGTAAACCAGTGACTGAAGAAGTGCGGAAAGTTATCATTTCTAATAACAATAAGGGCAAATCTACGTACCAAATATCTAAGGACCTTTCGTTGCCAAGATCTACAATTCAAACAATCATCGAGCATCATCGAAAACACGGAACAGTCTCCTGTTTAAAGAAAACTGGCCGTCCACGAATAACCAGCAAAGCAGACAACAGGATTCTGAGGAAGATCATAAAGAAAAATCGTCGTGCAAGAGCAGGCGAACTTACCGTACTATGGCGTGACGCAATTAAAAAGAATGTATCAGTCGATACCTGCAAGAGAGTACTGAAGAAAATGGGCTACGGTTTTTACACAGCTAAAGAGAAACCGTTACTTACTCAAAAACAGAAAACCAACAGGTTGAAATTCGCTAAAGAACACAGAAACTGGACTGCCGATCAGTGGCGAAGAATAATATGGAGCGATGAATCGAAATTCGACGTCACAGTTGGCGACGAACGAAGTAAAGTCATTCGAGAAAAAGGAGAGGCATTTCATAATGACTGTCTTAAGCGAAAGGTGAAGTTTCCGGCATCTTTGATGATTTGGGGCTGTATGTCGGCACAGGGTGTAGGCCGTCTGCAATTTATAGATGGTACCGTCAATGCCGAGAAATACAAAAGCATCTTGGAAGAGAGTTTGCTGCCGTCTATACCGAAGTTGAAACTTAGAAATGCATTTACTTTTCAACAAGACGGTGCCTCATGCCACACCGCAAAGACAACGATGGCGTGGCTGAAGTCCAAAAAAATCCCTACCATGTCATGGCCGTCCAGCAGCCCGGACTTGTCTCCCATAGAAACTTTGTGGTGGAAAATGAAGAAGAAGTTGCGAAAGGACCCTTCTAGGTCAAAAGCTGATCTTAAGGATAAACTTACCTGTGTCTGGAATGGAATAACCCCTGAAGAGTGTAGGGAGTTAGTAGATTCAATGCCGTTCAGGATCAAAGCCGTTTTGGATGCAAAAGGTGACGCCACCAAGTGGTAGACGTTCTATTCTGCGTCGGTTGAACTGAAGACGAACTTTTTTGCGGGTGATACATTTTGCGAAATAATGTTTTTTTTTTCTTGACTGTGGAAAGTTACATTTTTTTTTGTTGGTAAATAAAATATTATTTATAATCTATATGGTTTATATGTTACATTTTCTACTGAACATCTAGGTCTCCCTGAATTTTATGTTGAAGTTAGGTTAATATTTTTTTTCCCTGGCAGACGAACTCATTTGCATTGGGGCTCGTAATATATTGAGTGTTTATTCTGACACTCCATTAATGTAGGTTATAGAAGAAGGTACGATGTGTAACAAAATAAAATGGTTGATCATTTTGAAGGGATTCTTGCGTGGCCCGGCATTGGCAGCATGGGTCCTTATATGACCGCTGCTCCCAATTTAAGATTGCAGATCAAGCTTGGAAATGGTTTAGCTGTAAATAAATACTAACATTTTTAACATTTTTCTAGCCCCTGTATATCTTACTACATCAATAAAATATTTAATAGTACTTAGTCACACTTAACACAAATATTTTAATCAATTTTACAACCTCAATAACAAATACTAGCTGCGCCCCGCGGTTGCACCTGCATTGTACCCGTACCCGTTAGAATTCCGGGATGAAAAATATCCTATAACATTCCCGTTGAACGTGACTATCCATTACAAAAAGAATTATTCGAATCGGATTGGTAGTTTCTGAGATTAAGACGTTCAAACAAACAAACTCTGCAGCTTTATAATATTAGTATAGAGTAGTATAGAGTATCGCCCTGTAGATTAGTGAAAACTACGAGTCTATCGTAGGGATACTACTGCATAACGCAAAGGGTATCTTCCATAACAGTATTATCAGGTGCTTTCTGGTTGTGAAAATTACGACTGAACAATTTGAGGTTGTCAATTTGAGGTTGTCCGACTTCACCAAGAACTTAGAAGTACGAAGAAAGTGCAAAAAACAAACTACCAAGGAAGCTCATACTGAACTAACTGTTCTTCGCAGTTTCACACAGAAGTCGTGCCACAAACGTGCCTGTTCTCGTGGAATTAATTAATAATTAATTAAATTTGTTTTTTAGTTGGTCTAAAGTGACAGAGTAACGTAATGCAGAGACAATTAAGGAAATGTGAAGGTACCCAAAAGTGTAAATCCATTCTGCCAAGGTATATGACCAAGTGTCGGATGAGATCTATCATTGTTATTCCAGGATTCATCATTCATTTAAAACGAAGTGAAAACAATTGTCATGATTAGCTATAATATAATCTATTACGAGTATGGTCTAATTACATCAGCAATTATAAAGATGCTTTTTGAAAGGTAACGTATCGAATAAGGTACTACTTATTAAACCCGTGGTTGTACGTTTCATTTCCGTGGCAATTCCGGGATTAAATATAGTAAGTAAGTTACCTTCCCGTTGAGTATAGATATCCATTACAAAAATAATTATTAAAATCGGATTGTTTGTTCCCCAGCGCGTTCAAACAAAAAACAGTCTGCAGTTTTATTATATAAGTCTAGGTTACATTACAAAACAATGCTACAGAATGGGCGTATTTCACAGTAGATTCGAAGTGCTAACTGATGGTTTGTTGCTCTTTATTTTTATCATGTTTTATCAACCGCGTTTGGTATTTCATTAGCAGCCGGCCCCAGCCAGGGCTTAATGAAACAGTCACTTACTGACTGTTTATAGAACTTCAGCAACGAGCTCGTGCGTCAGTCTTTGTAAATAATAATGCGCATTATCCGAGTGTACTGTTTCAATATAAAATAATTGGTTTTGCCACCAAATGGACGGTATATAAACCGGATTGTTCATAGATAGACAACAGTGTAAGATTTTGAAAAGTAAAGCAACATTGGATCTTTTGGGAATGCGTTCAATACTGTTTATCGTGGCGTCGTTAGCGCTGCTCGCGGTGTGCGCCTGCGCGCCTTCCGGCGAGGTGATCCAGCACATCCCGCCAAATCAAGAGAAAACACCATCAGCTACCGGAAGCGAAGGTGCGGCATCTGGTGCTGCGGCCTCGGCTGCTGGCTCTCATGACAGAGTGCGTCGCGACATAGGAGGGGAGGAGAGCGACCTGCTGCCATCAGCTGATGACGTCGACGCTTCGCCCTTCGGAGAGACCAGGCAGTTAGCAGGCCGCAGTCGCATCAGGGTGCTCCCAGCGTACCTCGGCTAAACCACCACGACCCAAGACCCCGCTAACTCCACCCGGACCCCGATTTATCGAAGGAACATGAAAGACATTGATTGCTTTGTAATTAGAGATAACCAGTAGCGTACTAACATAAATTTAAGTTGTATTTAGTACTAAATAAATGTAAGTGTAAGATTTTTGAGTTTTTCTTGTATCTACGTAAATCTACGTATTCGAAACCTTTTGGATTTGTTTGATCACCTCTTTGACCACATATTAGTAACTCTCAGTCCATTCTATAAATGATATATTTTTCAGAATCATTGTTGAAAAAGAATAGATTACTTACCTACTAAAGAAAGACTATTTCTATAGGATCTATATTTTTGTTAAGAGTAATATAAAATAGATTGTCTTAACATAACTAAGCCAATGCATAGTCCCTTTATAACATTACCTACAAGATGCTAATCAAGCTCCATGATTAGTATAAATTAACATCATTAATATAACTACCTTCTACTTCATATAAATAGCTTGATGACCTTTCACAACAATAATAATTCTTAAGCCTTTCATTCACAATGTCAATCACAACACTTCTCCTTCTATCTTTATTATTATTCAGCTTAACTTCAAGTCTAAATATTCCAAGATATAGTGATGTATTAGATGGTATACCGAATGACGAAAAAAACGTTACAAAAAATGGTATAGAAGAGAAAGAGAAAAGGCATTTGTCTGGAGATATTCGTGAAGAAAATATGGCGACAGCTGAAGATAGGAACTATGTGTATCGGCCTTTATATGTTTATAGGAAGATAGAGCATCATAAACGAAGAATAACCATGTTTAACTCGTTTGCAGGATAATGTAAGTATTTAAAAATAATATTGAAAGTGTAAAAGAAACTAAAGGACTTCAACTAAACTCCAAAACAAATTCCTATAATGTATTTGCAGGGTTTACTTTTCTATTAGTTTATTTTCCATTCAATAAAAAGCAATACAGTTAAAATTGTTATACTTGCTAACGGCCAATTATTTGCCAAATAACCTCACAAATTGGCGCCAATTAAAAATCACTTCAAACATTTATATTTCGAACTTACGTTGTAGGCGGACTCGTCAATATGATTCTCAAATATTTTACGTTTTGTATTTATGTAAGTAGTTTTCTATATATTTTGTACTAGCTTTCGATTGCTTTGTGCCCATCACCTGGAGACATTCGGGATATTTTTCTCTTGGATGTGGCTATCCAACACAAACAGAATTATTTAAATCTGACTGGTAGTTCCTAAAATTAGCCAGTGAAAACAAACAAACAATCAACTTCTTAGACTCTATTATATTAGACTAGCAGCGCCCCGCGGTGTTACCCGCGTTGTGCCCGTTTCCGTGGGAATTTCGGGATAAAATGTATCCCATGTGTTATTCTGATGTATAACATATATTACTGTAAAGTTTCATCTAAATCCGTTCAGTAGTTTTTGCGTGAAAGAGCAACAAACATACATCCATCCTCACAAACTTTCGCATTTATAATACATATTAGTATAATATTTTATAGATGATAGTTCTGTTAATTAATGGCATTATTTACAGTTAACAATAGTCTACGCCGGAATATCCCCCGTCCATGAAATGAGGGAAAGAATGAATGCCAAAATGCCACAAGGAAAACTTCTCCTAAATTCCCCCTACAAAGTCATGAAACATCTGGACGATTCTCTATCAAGAGCAACCAAAAATGTCACAGATAACCCTGAAATGGAACAAACACTGTATCAAATTGCTAAAGATTTGGTTTCTTCTATCTTATCCAAAATTGAATCCCAGGATAAGATAACTAGAATGACAAGAGAAGCGTTGGACGCTTCAGGGAAAAATAAAGGTGTAACTGCTATTGAAACTAGACGTATTTTGGACTACATCTCAAGAACTTTATCTGGGCACATTCTAAGTATTACCCGAGCCTCGACTGAACCTGAGCTACATCGTTTGGTTTACGGACTGGCTGTGATAGCAGCTGAAGTTTCCATAGTATCAGGTCTCAAAGATATTACATACGCAACAGCATTATCTAAGAAACAATCAATAGATTTGTCTTTGAGGAGAAAAAGGTTCATTGATTTCGACGCAGATTATGGCCCGTATGATGTTGATGTTGGAGAACATAGGCGCGAAGAAAGATCTATAGTTGGAATCCCAAAAAAAACTATTAATACATCTACATCAGCTCCATTCAAAACGTCAACTATTATTTACAATGCTGTATTAAATAAAACTATAGTGCCTACTAAACCTATGCCAACAACAACTGAATTCGTCAAATCGAAACCAAGACCTCTAATTCCAGCATCGTTTTTGAAAACACCCTTCTCTGTCATTCCTCATCAAGTTAAAACCTCCATGGTAGTGTTGAATAATAAAGAAATTGACCCAATGGAAACTAAAGGATTTTTAAACCAAACCGCACTTGAATATGAGAACTTGAGCAGACAAGCGGCTAATGATGCTCAAGCGATTGTCATGCAGGGTACTATCAATAGTAGTAACTATGAGAGAGTGGAACCAACATTGGATACGCAAGAACTATCAGCTCCCGGGCTCATTGACGAATGGTTAGGTCCAAAAGATAACTTGTTCAAACCAGCTAAAGTCCCTGAAGCTATGGCAGAAATGGAAATAGATAGAACTGAAATGGAAGACGAAGTAGCAAACCAGAAGAAGATGCAAGAGAAATTGGAGAAACTGGAATTGAAGGCTAAGAAAGCAATCCTTTACGCGGGAGATGTTGCCTATTTGACAGCAGCTAGTGTGATTGCGATGAGGAGGGCTCTCACTGCATCTATAGAGGTTCAGATGTCAGTGAGATATGCTAAGAACGGAATGTCAAACCATCAAGAATTGATGATGAATTTGGCAAAAACTGCGGCGCAACAAGCTGGTAAGGAAGCCAAGAGTGCTACTTCGAAGTCATTAGCATGTGATCGAGTAATAAAACTGGCTCTAAAATACACTGCGCAGTCTCATGGCGCGAAATTGAATCATGTCGCTAATAGAATTATTATGGACTCTCTATCGTTAGCTACGCTGGCCAAATCAATGGCGTTTGTCTCTTCGGATATAGCCATCAATTCTTTATATCAAGCTACTGACGTGAGACCTCCTGTAAAATAAGAAATGTTTAAAATTATTGAAGTATGTATCGGATTGTATGTATAAATAAATTATTTAAACATTCAATTGGTTTTCTTTCTTTATCTTTTCGTGGATATCTCCCTCGGGTGAACCCACGGTGTTGCGTTCTGAGCCCACTTGATTTAAATAAATAATGAAATGCTTCACATTAACAAAATATCAAACGCCCACGCAACTTTGTTTAAATGTATGAAAGCGACATCTGTCGTTCCATCACAGTACTTTTTCGTATGCCCATAGTGTACGAAAAACTTGGGCTAGGTATTTTGTAGTAGAATTTCTCAGCAAAATCGTAAAGATTGATTGAGAATCAGTTTTATAGACGTGCCGCTAGATGGCAGTACTAATTTGCAACTAAAATATTACAAGTGCTCTTAAAAATCATGTTAAATTTATTACAAACTGCGAACTCTACGTCAGGAATTTCTAGAATTATAATTAGTTTAGAATAACTCTACTTATTTGTCGTTATTAAATTGTTAGTTAGGACATGCTGCCGCGGAATGCCGGGAAATCTGCGTTAATAATGGGACGAGTTCCTTAATTAATAGATAGTGGGTGCCAGAAGGAGACACGGAAGTCGGAGTCACTGTCAACCAAGGCAGCGCTAGCGGGACGATCTCGTCGCCTTTAACAGCGATTGGGGTAGCTCGCAAAGGTCAGGGAGGGTTGTCGATGTTTGGGGGAGACCTTTGCCCACTAGTGGCATCTTCATTGGCTAGATAGAAAAAATTAGAGACAATCAATATTATTTGTATTTAAGTTCAATTAATTAGCTCCTGCTTTCAAAAGAGCTTACCTTGATAACTATCAGAGGAAACTAAACGTTTGTTTTTTGTTGTTTAAACGCACAAATCTCTTGAGCTACACTCCGGTCACGAATACATTATGTGTATACCTATATAAATGACTAGCAGTGCCCCGCGGTTATACCTGCGTTGTGTCCATTCCTGTGGGAAATTCGGGATGAAAAATAGCCTATGTTACTCGTGGATAATGTAGCTTTCGAATGGCAAAAGAATTTTTAAAAACGGTCCAGTAGTTTTTGAGTCTATTCATTACAAACAAACAAAGTTTTCCTCTTTATAATATTAGTGTAGAAAGTGTAGATAGTGTAGGTGTATATACATGATTTGTATACCTATTTTCATCGTAAGTACTTATGGATAACACATCTACCTACCTGAGCTACGTTGTAAAATATGTAAACAGCCGCTGATCAAAGTCCACTATCGATTTATAGCCGGTTGGTATTTCCAACTCGTCTATAAGATACTTGTTAATTATTTAAATTGCCTTACTTAGCGCTCGTTATATACAATTACTAATATATTTGGTAAATAGTGCAAAAAGTCAAGTGTATTGTTTTAAATTAACACTTTAGTACTTCGATCAACAATGTTGATCGAAGGCTTAGTAGGTATAAGAACAATACTTTACCGCTAAATATTTCCTTTAAATTACTTATCTACATAAAACCTAATGTAAACTTTTAAAGTGATAATGATTATTGTACTTCTTTTTGATATCAACTGTCCGATTATGCACTGATTAGTGCAAGTCAGAATAATTTTAGTGAAATTATATAGGTAGGTATACGATACAATTGAAAAACATCCTCCTTTTTGAAGTCGGTTACTACAAATACAAACGCAAGTAGGTACTTAGCCCTTTTCATCCTTTGGTATCTATTTTGCAAAAGAAAAACTGCACACTCATCCATCCATCACAATTATTTTATGACTAGCAGCGCCCCGCGGTTTTACCCGCGTTGTACCCGTTCCCGTAGGAATTTCGGGATGAAAAATAGCCTATAACCTTCCCGTTGAATGTGGCTATCTATTACAAAAAGAATTATTCAAATCGGTTCAGTAGTTTCTGAGATTAGCGCGTTTAAACAAACAAACAAACAAACAAACAAACAAACAAAACAAACTCTTCAGCTTTATAATATTAGTATAGATATGTAGCGTAACATCAGGAGAATAAAATTACAAAATAATAACACATATCATTTGAATAGTAGCTTCTAGTGTGTTACGCTTTAAAAACAAATCAGTTTTTGTTGTATAATCATGGTATTATGTAAGTAGGTACTTGGTATTTGAAGGTCAGGTCTATTTTCGTGAATCATACATAAAAACTACAAAACAAAATCATATTTATTTTGTTATAAATAGCTATATTATCTTATTGATTAAACAGGTATTTTTCGCGTCTTATTTAATACATATATCATATAACGTAGTTTATTTTTGATATACCTACCTATCCTTATGAAAAAAAATGTTTAATCGCTATATTTTTTATGCTAATAATCAATCAAAATATCGTTAAATTCCAGCTTAGAGCTTAGATTTGGCCTAATGAAATGTATGTGATTTTTTCCGTGTGTATTTATTTATTTTTATGTCGTGTGACTACAATAACAAGCCCGCGCCCGGTAGATACGTACTGCGTTAAAAACAACAACAATGTTCTAATCTATATATATAAAAATCAGTCGTGGTTTGAGTCTCGCTAAAACTCGAGAACGGCTTGGGTCAGTTCGCTGATTTTGTTTTTGAACTGTTTGTAATCCAGGGAAGGTTTAAACGACGACGGAATAAATGCGAGCGTAACTGTGAGGCATAACTAGTAAAGTTTAAATAACACCCCTGAGGAAAGAACATTGACTGATAACTTACTCTTTTCCTGCTAGTTGAAGAGGCTTGGAATGTCAAGGTAGACAAATTTAGAGCCAGTATTACATTTAATTGTTAATACTGATACTGACTCTACACTTGGAAGTTGCATAATAGTATATCTGTAGGACCTACGAGGACTTTGGAAATGTAAGTCACAAGGTGATATGAGTTTAGTGCCAACGAACTCTACAATCAATCTGCACCAAAGTGTGTTATTCTTCAGTCATCAGCGTGACATCATTAGCTCAAAACAAGTCGTAAAATGTCGTGACTCATTGTCTGTGACAAACATCAAAGAAAAGTAACATATACAGACATAGGGTGGGTTGCTTTAAATGGTAGGTTATTGTTACAAACGTTCGTTATAGAGTTCACGATTTTTAAGCTGATAACGCCTCGATGGTCTAGTGGTATGTGCACTCGCCTGCCAAGACTGAGGTCCCGGGTTCGATTCCCGGGTCGAGCGAAAACATGTTTCCTACTTTTCAAACATGGCTCGGGTTTGAGATCACCAACCCGCATTTTGCAAACGTAGTGATGCCTAATCCTCCTCACTGTACTTACCGATATCTTCAGTGAAATGAGAGGCCTTTGCCCCGCAGCGGGGCATTACTTTATTTTTAATTTCTGTTTAATACAAAGCGTTGCTTCATAACTTAAATGACAGTCTGTAAAAGCCAGTAATCAGACACGATTTTTCATTTTCTCACCCCTGTTCAGACTAAATTTTACCGGTCAGTGACCGTAAGCTGAAGTAACCCATACTTGTATAATACAGGTAACCAGGTATGTTTCTAAAGGACTGAACTATGTACTTAAAAGATCAATGATTTATAATGCATAACAAACGCCCAGAAATGTGTATTTACTTACATCAAATCGTTATCACAATTCCGTGCATAGACTGATAAAACAATAACGAACATTGCTACGTGCTTATCTATCGTTAATTAAATATGTATGTGTTGCAACAGAGGTGAAGACCTTTATTTACTATTCATACACGTTGGTGGTCAATACGTCGTTAAAGGTAGAGGTTTTGTTCTGTACGGCTATTGTCTTCGAAACCCTGACATTATTTATGAATTGTTGATTGTCCAAATATCGTTACGAATTGATAATTGAAAAGTTCTTTTGTTTTTGGACGTCACTAAAAACGTTTAATTTTTCTTTTGTTAGATACTAAGCTCACCACCCACCATATTACGTTTTGTTTGGTAAGTACTAAACAAGACTTATGTGTGCAAAAAAAATTTCATCCAGTACTTACTACTTTATAATTCTTATCTATTATTCCAGGGGTTGAATCGTCGATATTTTTGCCGCCAAAATCCGTCTTAATATTTTAAAAATATCTCTAAATCGGCTGAGTGTTCACATTGGCATTGACGCGTCGATGGGTGTGTCGGCTGGACTACGCAATCGCGACGCTCGTGTCCTTGTGCTGCATTCTGTTTGAATTTATTTTAAACATATCAGTCTCATACATGCACCTAACACTATAAGTACGTTACAAGCACATTTTCCCGGTCACTGTCCTCACTTATGTCTCGGTTATATGACGTAGGTTTCGTATCTACCGATGCAAATACAATTAAAACTTTCACTACACACTGAGCTACAAAGTTATGGAGTGTCATCTTCAACGGAGAAGGGCCAAAGTTGAATTTCATAAGTTGTTATGTCAATTCGTAAGTTACAAGTATCTGACGAGTTATGGAAGGTTCATAGTAGGTGTTAAACTGGCATTTAGAGCTGGACTATGTGATAGTAGATTTTTTATAGTTAGTTCAGTTTCAAAGTTAATTCTGTATCCAAGACCTGTATCTCTGTTAGCTATCTTTGAGATCAAATAGGTATGTGTATAAATCTAGACTCTATCTACCATCTTGCCTATGTGTCACTTTTATCTTAGGCTTGTACTAAAATTTGTTATCAACTCAACATTATGACCATTCTTATCTATGTAATTCATGTGTCAATAAATGCGCAGCACTTTATAGTCTAGATAATATATTCTAGCCTATACAAGGCCTACACATTTTATTACCAATATTATAAACGAAAGTTTGTACAATCTACTTTTTCAAGAGTTAAAATGTGGTCGATTTGCAAGCCGACGAAGATTCCTTCTGGAGAAAAAAAGGGATTCGTTATTTCCGTTTATTTAATTATTTTCTAACTCCATCACTGAATCCTTTTCCTCAATCAAGGAAGTTGTCTTAGGTTAAAAAATTAGTCATGAAGGTTTCACATGACATCTTGAAAGAAAAAATATAAAGATGAATCTCTGTGTCGTGGATGATTATTACTTTTCACTTGCCGGATTTGGATAAAATGGTCATAATCTATTAATAAGCTGGGTACCTAATTAAAACGAACCTGCAACTTGGTCTACCAAAAAGGTACCAGGTGCTTCTGCTGACAGTCAATGCATAATCTCATCTCTACATATAAGCAATATCAACATTAGACATCAGTGAACTTTTTCACGGCCAAGCCAGAGGTGCCTAACAACAAAATATTAAACAAAACCTATACTAAAGTCTAAGACTAAAGTCTATAAATCTTCAAGGCATTAATTATTGGCGCGTCTCATAAATTCCAGTGCATACAAAGTATTAAGTAACTACGCACGTTCATATTGCAACGCAAATAGTCTTAAAGCACTTGGTTGGCCAGACGGAGGAAACTTCTAGAAGGAGAGGTCATTGGTCCGCCCGCGGTTTCGAAACCTTGAGCTTTAACCAAGCTGAAGTTTCGCAAACATCGTGCATTTCAACTACTTACTCTGGGTCACGGTTTATTAATTTATTCACATATTAATGAACTTATATAGGTACTCGTACTTACTTGGGTACATATTGTTATGATCAACAATTAATGATTTATGAACTTAACTGGATATAAACGTAGGTACTTAATTTATCTAATAATTAGGATGTTGCAGTAGTGAGTTCGTGTAGTTCAGTAATCAACCCTGTTGACGACGTTTTTAGACCGCCTTAAGGCCTCCGACATTGTCTATCGTTGCAGTAGTTGGTGATCCAATGGAAGTAAGGTAGCGGTCTTAGATCCAGCATAGACTATCTTTAGGGTCTTCAAATGAGCTGTGGGAAAATGTATAGGTACTTCATAGAGTGTAGCGAAGATTCTATGACTATGAAGTAGGTATCTAGTACTGAATTTAATTAAGTTGACTAATAATAACGGAGATTAGGTGAAGGTAGGTTTGCGGTGAGGTCTAGGTCTTAAGACTAATAATTAGGTATTACAAATGTCCCTAGACAAACTGTTGTATTAAATATATCTTTTTAGCTAGTCTGCCGCAGTCTAATTAGCAGTATTAATGAGTTGTTACAAAGTATGACATCTATTAAATTCGAAATAATTGTTTATCGGATACCTACCTAATATCTAAACAAACAAACACCCTTTATCATATGTTTCGATACAATTTACCAAATATTATCTAATTGTTCTAATACGGTATTAGCTTACCTACTTAGGTATCTACTGCTAGCTGATATGCCCACCTACTTAGATAGTAGGTAAACAATATAAGACAGTTATTTATTAGTTTTGGTTAATTTATAAAAACATTTTACTTACTTTTCAACATGGCTCAGGTTGGAAATCACCAACCCGCATTAGGCAAGTGTGGTGATTATGCCTAATCCTCCTCACTGTACTGATATCTTCAGTGAGATGTGAGGCCTTTGCCCAGCAGTGGGCCATTAGAGACTAATACTATTTTTAACTTTTTATTTTATAAAAAAAAAAATTGAAGATATAGAAAACTACGACGATAGAGCACGTCAGTCGGGTTTTTCTACCAAAGAAAGTTATCGATTATCTATGTTCCCTTTACAGCAAAACACGTTAGTATACCCGTATGTATTCTGAGCCCGTATAGAAGATATGATGACGTCACAAAAAAAGAAATCCTATTCAAAGCTTACATACCAAGGCATTATCTTCTTCTTATTAAAGTTTCGAGTTTGGAACACCATGGCTTATGCAGAGTTCTAATGAAGATCGTAATAACTTAATAAGCAATTATTGTGGTCAAGGCATGCTTCCGAGGCCGGTTGTGCTCCAAATTATTAAACTATTACATTAAAACAGGATATAACGTAATGATGGCAATTAACCTTCAATTATTTTATAATATGAATGCAGTAAGTACTAGTCGCTGGTGCAGCTTGGAAATCCATTTTTTAAGTGGTCGATCCAAACCAACAAACAACGAGGTATTCATTCGTATTTAGGTTTATTTCTTCATGTTAAATACATTATAATATTCAGAATAGACCGGATTGAACTATTATATTATTCAAGAAACTACATGTAAAAAGAAAAATAAGTTACCTTTACCTATATTACTCGTCTGCAAACTAAAAGTAAGTACCTGCAAGTTCACATGTTGTGATATTTTATGGTTACTTCTAAAATTCGAGAACATCAAAGAAATTGCTCTGTTAGGAAACTTCGATCTATGTGGAAATAAGGGCGCCACTGTCACTGCACAAAAAAGATTCGGAAAACTAATTCGATTCTACAATCAAACACAACCTCTCTAGAACAACCCTTGTTTAACCAATAAATTGTCGCAATGTTTCTCACATGTTGATGTATGTTACACAATTCGTATTATTACACAATATAACGTACCTACTGTATAATTTACTCATGTAGTTTTAGTAGTTACTTTAAGATAGCACCGACGGGCAGTACAGCTTTATAAGAGTAGAAACGTCTCGTCGCGGTTCCGCGCTTTTCTCGCTTGTTTTTTGGAATGTTTTAAGAATTAATTACAAGACTTATTTACTTAATTTATTTATATTATACATATAGGTACTTACAGTGTTTCTCCTCGAAGTTACGGGACAAGCCCGGTCTTTTTGAGAGGCATGCGAGGGCATACAGTACAGATCACTCGTAGAGGCCATTTGGAGACGTTTAATGGCTTACAACTGCAGGGACACATTCCCGAATATATCAGTACAATGTGTCCGGGAATATTATATTGTATTATTATACTTACTTTCCTACATTATTGGTCTGTCTGTGAACTGCGCGCCAAATGCATTCCATATCAGATTTGCACTTTTGGCATTGTAGAGTAAAAACACCTGTTCAGTGCAATCTATCACTAAAGAGTTGCACAATACCTATAGTACCTAGATACCTAGTACTTACGTGACCAATTTTAAAAGACAATAGCCACCGTCCAGCATAAGGAACAACTACCTACCATTGTTATTAAAATAACTATCATGTTAAAATAGGTCATTCCGGAAGCGAAATACTATTAGTTGCATATCGAAATAATATTTGAAGCCGATATAGGAAAGACGAACGAACACACGCGGATTAAAATCTTTTCCTGGGTTTTAAAGTCGTTGAATAAAAAGCGAGCTCTTTAAAATAAATCAGTCTAAGTATATATCTAGGAAGAAACTGCGTATTTTCAGCATTTTATTTACAGCACGTGACTTTCGCTACACGACTAGTTTTAAAAATAATTTCAATTTCAAACATGATCTTTTTATTGATTGCACGTTTTATATGAAACGTTTTTGTAATAAATAGATAAGATACGGCAATTAGCGCCTAATGTTAATTACTTGGTGACCTACTCAAGGTAATGTGATTGAGACGAAATCAGAAAATTGATTTTTAGGGTTCCGTAGCCAAATGGCAAAAACGGAACCCTTATAGATTCGTCATGTCTGTCTGTCTGTCTGTCCGTCCGTCTGTCTGTCTGTCTGTCCGTATGTCACAGCCTTTTTTCTCCGAAACTATAAGAGCTATGTTGTTGAAACTTAGTGTGTAGATGTATTCTGTGAACCGCATTAATATTTTCACACTAAAATAGAAAAAAAATAAAATTTTAGGGGGGTCTCCCATACTTAGAAATGAAAAAAATATTTTTTTTTTCATCAAACCCATACGTGTGGGGTATCTATGGATAGGTCTTCAAAAATGGTATTGAGGTTTCTAATATCATTTTTTTCTAAACTGAATAGTTTGCGCGAGAGACTCTTCCAAAGTGGTAAAATGTGTGTCCCCCCCCCCCCTGTAACTTCTAAAATAAGAGAATGATAAAACTAAAAAAAATATATGATGTACATAACAATGTAATCTAACACCGAAAATTGGTTTGAACGAGGTCTAGTTAGTAGTTTTTTTTTTACGACATAAATCGTAAACCGCAAAAAAATACTGATTATTCATTCAATAACTCAAATGTAAATAAAAAAACATTTATTTCAAGAACTTCTTTATTATGTTACTCGCTGCTACGGAACCCTTCATGGGCGAGTCCGACTCGCACTTGGCCGCTTTTTCTTTGTATAAACATTGTACATAATGATTTAATTGTCTTTAGTGTAATGTTGGTACGTTTTGATATACTTTGTTGAGAGGCATAGATATTAAAAATACCTATTAGATACTAGCTGTTTCGCGCGGTGGTGCCACCCGTGGTCCAATAGATGGAGCTAGTGGGAAAACGTTGTAGATCGTGCTTACGTTATTTTCGCAGATTTAGTGGGGTCGCGCGAATACATTTTGTTAAGCAGGAAAAAGTTTCGCTCTTTAGAAAATTAGAAGAGATTAATAATGTTTCAGAATATGTATAAGTAGGTACACATACCACTGAAATCACCAGATATCTATCATCGATCTTACGAATACCTATCTGAAGCAGAAAAGTATCAATAGATATTTTATATTATAGATATTTTTTACTATTACATTAAGGTTTAAATTAATTAACAACAATTTCGTCTGCTTTTTATATAAAGATGATTTAATGAGGATTTGCGGTCAACTACATCATCCTAAAGCTTTTTCTTGCGCAAATTGACGTCTTTCTTGTACTACTAAGTTGTAAAGTAAACACAAGTGGTACATTAACAGTCTGAATATCGTCACGCGTAAAACAAACATAAAATTGATTCGTAATAAGTATAGATACTTTATGAACTAACTTCTAAATAATGCGCAAGGTTTTTATTGGAGATTTTAGCCGCAAAAGCTAATGGTCTCGAAATTCGAAATCATCATTGACCTTCTCAAAAGTGCCGTTTCGTTCACAATTTTACGATTTGCTGTGTACTTACTGAGTAAAGAAAAATTATGTGCTGGTTTCTTCAGTTTAGCTACTCATTTTGAATTGAACCTACGTTTACGGATACACTTCGCTTTTATCGTCGTGTCTTCTGTGACCACGGTTCCTGTAAAGGGACCGAAAGAAATGTCAGATAAAAATGTAAAATAAAAGCGAAATGTATCCGTAAACGTAGTTTCAATTAAAAAATTATGTGTTTTATTGTAAATGGTTTGTACAGTTCGATGACATACCTATCTATTGCGATTCCAGAAGTTTGGGGATTTAATGGACGAGTGTATTTGGGTACATAGGACTATGGGGTAATTTGGGACTTTATAGTTTCAATACCTCCACGATATCACAGTCACCATTTACTGCGTCTCATATAACTTTGACTCTTATCATTCAACCGTTTGATCGATCATCGATTAATTGAGATAGAGATAGACGAAGGAGATAGAGATGAGAAGTGGTACCTATAAAGATCTCTTCTTCAACGGTAACCTTATTTTACCGAAGTGCATTTGATCGAAGTTCAGTTTACTTAACACGATTTATAAAAGTATCAAAGGGTCGATGCTTGGTTTTGCAGATGTAAAGTTTGACCGAAGTAACAAATGACCGAAGCAATGTTTCACCGTTGCAAAGTAACGTTTCCTCTCTATTGTTCTTTGATATTGTCTGAGATCATTTGCATTTTAAAACAAATGATCACCTGGAAGTGATGTTACGGAAGATCTTTTATTTGCGCGACTCTTTCTGAATTTTAACCAGTTACGTATTTTGAAAAGGGTATTTAAAGCATTAGAATAAAAAGTGGACACAACACATGTGTGTTGATAAAAACAACGCAAATCGCAGTTGTACTTTGACCGGCCTCGTTCGAGAGAGCTCTGACGATCCGGTTTCTGTAATGCCAACAACATTTTTGCTCGTATATTTATACAAATGTATTGAAAAAAAAGTATTATTTTTGTTTTGAGCAAAATTGTATCGAACCTTGACGTGAGCGGTACGATTTGTTTTTATTACCTACTTTAATTTTTTTTATTTTGTTTTTGTTTTTTGCTGACGCGACGCTTATTTTCCTTAAGACTATTACGATGGATACCTACGTTTGAACCTACTACCGGGACCATCGACTGACTTGCCCTCCTAAGTCCGAAGTACAATGGATTATTCCTATAATATTTCACTTCTTCATTGTCGGCCACCCATCCCAGTACGGACTGCGCTGAACCTTGCAATGTATTATACATATAATTATACTTCACTTTAATAACTACGTCATGTGCTTATCTTTAACTACTTATATTTGTGTATAAACCCATAAATTGACATACCTACTTTATTTTTATTTTTAGTTCACAACCATTATGAATCAAGCAAAGACAAGTTTGAATAACGTCACTAGCTTATTTAAATATCCGTTACCTTTTAATAGGTAAGTACCTATTTTATTGTTTTTATTTACTTAATGTGAAAACCCAAGAAGGTAGGTACTTACTGTGGTACCTATTTTAATCTAACGGCCGTGGCCGCCCCGGTCCCATTAACACATCTCTACCGACATGCAATATGAAAATAGTAAATCATGTAACTTTGACATTGTTACTATTATAATCTTCATCGTGTGGGTCAACCTGACCAATCCTGGTGTCCAATATTATTATGTGAATATAGGTTTGTTATGTTGGCCGCGTAGGTAGGTATCTACAGACTTGAATAGAAAATCCATTATTGGCAATGATTCTGTATTTCAGAGAGTAATGTTCTTTGATGTCATTGACTTGTTAAAGTATTGAAACTGTACAAGATGATCAGGTAATTATAGGGCAAGTTATTTATAGAGTTAACCACATAACGTTAAAACAATAAGCACACATGGATAGTTAGAAAAGGTTAGAAAAATAAGTGATGCTACCGCTTACGCTCACACACCAGTAAACGTTAACAAAAAATGTCGGTATCAACAGAGGTCAGAAAATGAAAAATCGTGGCTTTCTAAGGGCAGCCCTAATAACTTTAACAGACTGTTATTTCAGTCATGAAACAACGCTTTGTATTACCGACATTGAACAGTGTAAAGATCGTGAACTTTTAACGAACGTATGTTACGATAACCCACCGTTTGAAACAACCCCCACTAAAAAGGTACTTATCCATGCATCCTATTATTTAGCTAGAACGTTAGTAAGTAATAACATAATTTGGAAAAATCTATACTGATATTATAAAGCTGAAGAGTTTGTTTTGTTTGTTTGTTTGTTTGTTTGTTTGTTTAAACGCGATAATCTCAGAAACTACTGAACCGATTTGAATAATTCTTTCACTGTTAGATAGTCTATTTATCGAGGAAGGCTATAGGCTACATTTTATCCCGAAATTCCCACGGGAACGGGCACAACGCGGGTAAAACCGCGGGGCGCTGCTAGTATAAAATATTATTAATGTTTTTTTGTGGGTTAACTAATTGATTAACCTACGTTAAAAAAAACTAACAAGCCATGAAGCAATTTGATGACGCTACTGTTTATAGCCCTGTTTATATATATGTTTTGTGTTTTCAAACACAAAATAAATACATAATCTAGCTTGTCTAAATAGTGTTTATCTAATCAGATATTAATCTAGCGACGCCCCTGTCCGATACATTCGTCTGTCACTATTATCAGTAAAAGTATGTCAGTCCTTGAAGAATAGAAAACACTTCATATCTTCCTATTTATTGATTAATTTAAAGTCTTACTTCCGATTATTCGAAACGGAATTATACTTAATCGAACCTTTATTTAACACTCTATTTTAATACCTACTTAACCTCACTTATTTGAGTTTTAGAAAACAGTTCTCTTTGATGTTACTTTAATATTTTCCGACGTATTTCTCATGAATTAGTGGCGGGGTTTTCTGTTATTGGATGGTATTAAGAATTCATGACAAATTAGTAGACGTAGGAGAACATTCGTTGATTAATAATTAATTGATTTCATCAAATACTATTGAGGTATAAGTAGATATAATAGGCTTGTTTCCACTAAGAATGGATCGGATGGCTTTTAGTTTCTAATGATTAACCATGATAATTAGTAAATAAATAATCAACTTTGCTATTAAAATAATAAAAGATTAATAATATTTTTGGAAAATAAAATCGACAAAATGAGGCGTTTAATCACGTGACATTAAACACCAATCAGAGAAGCGTGACGTCACATTTCGGATAAAACTACGATGTATAGTAGATTTCTAATTTTTTGGCAATTCATGTTAACAAACCTTTGATTTTACGACATTCACGTATTTATCTTAAACTACACACTCAATAGTTTGCCACACACTATACACTTTTTCCTAAGTTCTAAACACGGAATTCATGAATTTTATTAATTTTCAACATCATATTTTAACAAAAAGAAAAAAAGTGAGGTTGTGAAAATACAGATAGTAAAATGCAATTTTTTTGACTATGGACTATTAGTCCAAGCATTTGGTAAAAAAAAAGGGGGTTACCTGGAAAGTTTTCCGGGAGTTTTGAAAATTGGTTTATTTATAGATTTGGGTATGCTCTTTTCGAATTTCAACTTTGCCACCTCGTAACCCCGCCGCTCGCGCCGCCATATTGAAAAAATGGCGCCTAAAAACGGTTTTTTGGAAATATCTCTTTTCCGACGCATTTTACGACAAAAATATCTATGTACAAAATTAAACTAGAGAAAATTTCCTACAATTTATGTATTAATAATTTTTTTCATAAAATCAATCATCTTTCATCACTACATATTATAAAACAAAGTCCCCGGCCGCGTCTGTCTATCTGTTCGCGATAAACTCAAATACTACTGCACGGATTTTGACGCGGATTTTTTAAATAGATAAAGTGATTCAAGATGAAGGTTTATACGTATAAAAATTCCCGATATTCCCACGGGAACGGGCACAACGCGGGTAAACCGCGGGCGGTGCTAGTCTTTCATGATTCATAATTTCATTTGGTTTACTCAAAGCACAACCGGGTCTTGTATACATTAAACAGTAGGTATAGTACATATTAACCGCGAGTTAACGTTACTCCGACTTTATATTAGAACTCTATTGACCTACAAACGTCATAACTATCCCGGTTTTATATATGGAACAATTACACCATCATATGTTTGTATACACTAGCACCGGCCGCGGTTTTACGTGTTGTATCATTTCTGAAGGAATTTACGGATAAAATATCCTATCGTAGTAATATTATAAATGCGAAAGTTTGTGAAGATGTATGTATGTATGTTTGTTGCTCTTTCACGGAAAAACTACTGAAGAGATTCGTATGAAACTTTACAGTAATATAGGTTATACATTAGAATACCACATGGGATACATTTTATCCTAAAATTCCCGCGGGAACCGGTACTAAGTGGTAAAACCGCGGGGCGCGGCTAGTTGATAGATATAACTTTGACATTTGTAGTCACTGCAAAACAAACAATGCTTAGATCTTTAAAACTACGCAACGGATTTTTATGCAGTTTTTAAAATAGATAGAGTGATTCAAGAGGAAGGTTTATATGTATAAAAATTCCCGAAATTCCCACCAGAACTGCCACAACGCGTAAAACCGCGGGGCACAGCTAGTTTCAGATAAAAATGGTAAAAAAAAGCGAAGTGTGTCCGTCACGTGTTGTTACGCGCGTTGTACCTATTCCCGCGAGAAATGCGGGATAAAAAATATCCCATGTGTTATTCTGATGTATAACCTATATTTCTGTAAAGTTTCATCCAAATCCGTTCATTAGTTTTTGCGTGAAAGAGTAACAAACATACATACATCCTCACAAACTTTCGCATTACAATTTTGTTAGGATTACCATAGTATACAATGTACAGTGAACAACGAGATCATAATTCCATAAATACTTCCGAACACAACGCATCAAGGTCGCTCTAACAAGGCATTAACTAACAGATTGTAATAATTATCCCACGTGAAATCGATTGAACTCGACTGGATTATACTAGCAGTGCCCCGCGGTTTTACCCGCGTTGTACCCGTTCCCGTGGGAATTTCTGGATGAAAAGTATCCTATAACCTTCCCGTTGAACGTGGCTATCCATTAAAAAAACAATTATTGAAATCGGATCGGTATTTTCTGAGATTAGCGCGTTCAAACAAGCTCTTCAGATTTATTATATAAGTACTAGCAGTGCTCCGTGGTTTTACCCGCGATGTACCCGTTCCCGTGGGAATTTCTGGATGAAAAGTATCCTATAACCTTTCCGTTGAATGTGGCTATCCATTACAAAAAGATTTTTTTAAATCGGACCAGTAGTTCTTGAGATTAGCGCGTTCAAACAAACAGGTGGTGTGGAAATGAGTTTTTTTTAAAAACGTCTATTGAAATCTACTTTGTGGCGCTCGTACGCCAAAAACTATTGATTTTATGAAAAAAATATTAATACATAAATTGTAGGAAATTTTCTCTAGTTTAATTTTGTCATAAATATTTTTGTCGTAAAATGCGTCAGAAAAGAGATATTTCCAAAAAACCGTTTTTAGGCGCCATTTTTTCAATATGGCGGCGCGAGCGGCGTTGGTACGAGGTGGCAAAGTTGAAATTCGAAAAGAGCATACCCAAATTTATAAATAAACCAATTTTCAAAACTCCCGGAAAACTTTCCAGGTAAAACTACCAAATGATTGGACTATATAGTGATGAGCAAAGCAAGCAAAAAAATATAACAGAGTATGAAATCAACTAAGTGATTGAACTTTTTCAACTCACAAAAAGGCAAATTAAAATAAATCATCGTATTACTTTGAAAACTCACGACATTATTTTTAATTTAATATACTAGCAACGTACGTTAATATACTAGCGCTAAAGCGATTATATTTTTGTTGTATGTTCAGTTTTGAGATAATTAAGCGGTATTGCCACTGTCGGTTAACTAAGAACTGTCATTATGCTGGCAAGACAGGCCGATACCTAGTCAGCCGCCATGCTTCGTTCGTCATTCGTCTCGTTTGCTTGATGTCGTACGTTACGGGTGCTCCTCTATGTTCGATTTCCTAAAAAACTTGGCTTTCTCTCTGGACTTCGATTTGTTTAGTGATTTGGTGTGTTATTTATTAGTAGGATAGGATGGGATAGGATAGTAGGATATTATACGACTGACAGCAATTCGCGGTTTTTTATCAGCGTTGTATCTGCGTGATTAAAAGAAAAACTTAAAAACCCGACTGATTAACTTAATTAATGTATAAACCAATGAACAGATACTATGTCAGCCATTAAGCAAATTCTGAATTTATATCAGTCATATTTTAATATAGAATATAACTATCACTGCTATAAAAATTATTATGAACTCCTACCTCCGTGGCTAATATATCAATCTTTACCTCTATATTATCTTTGTTCAGAAAATCGGCCATATTTATTTGTACATACGTCTCGCCAATGCGAAAGAAATCGACTATACATTGTGGAATTAGTTGATAATGACTTTCTTCGTATTTTTTATTGTTTGGAACGTATATGAATTATTTGTCGTTGTACTTTTACATTGGGGCACTATACAGTATTTATAATACGAGATATTCATTATTTATTAAAAAACACAATTGACTTTCATACACAAACACGGCTGTTCTGCGAAATGTGACGTCATTCAAGACGGCATGACAGTCTTGGCCTTTTTCGCGGTCAATTTCAATTTCATTTCTTAAAACTCAAAATACAAACGTAAAAAAACTATTTTTCTTAAAATAATATATTTTTGGGGTGAAATAGATGCTAAGCTATAGTTTTAAACTAATTTCCAAATTTTGTCAACTAGCCTATTGTCCTACTTATATAGTTTATATTAACGAGCATATACATACATACATATGTGTAATATTATAAAACAAAGACCCCTAAAGTGATCTTACTGTATGTAATCGATCTTCTCAAAAACTACTGAAATGGTTTTCATGCGGTTTTCACCAACATACCTATAAAATTATTCAAATTAGTTAAGTTTTTTTTTAAATTTATATATTTAGCCACAAATGATATTATTTTATTATGTAAGCGTAATCAAACCAGATGACGTGGGCACTTCAATATGATTCCTATTTCTATACTAATATTATAAAGAGGTAAAATTTGTAAGTTTGTTTGTTTGTTTGTTATACGGTTAAACGGGCTATTTTTCATCCAGAAATTCCCACGGGAACGGGTACAACGCGGGTAAAACCGCGGGGCGCTGCTATCTAAGGCTAAATCTAATCAATAAATAGGATTTTTGTTGCGCCTATCGAATGTACCCGGATCTGATAAGGGGATGCGATTAAATATTATATAGACCAACTGCGAATATGTTTGTTGTTTTAAAGAGTGTTATGTGATTAACATGATAAGATTCGATACCTTTTAGATACTTACCTATTTAATTAAGCGTAACTACTTATCATGTTTACTGGATCGTGTTTGTTTACCTCAGCCTTTTAGGTAGGTACTTAAATATGAAGATACCTAGCAAGAAAATGTTCCTGTTATGGCAAATTTAATCATATCGGTATGTACGAGATTAGTCGTGTTGTTGTTTTTCACACTCGGTTTTGCTTCAGCTTACGATCACGCACCAGTAAACTTCAACACAAGATGTCAGTCTTAACAGACGTAAAAAAATTAAACATCATGGCTTCCTACTGGCTGACGAATAATTTTAACAGATGACTCAGTCATAACTTAAAAAGTTCTGATACAGAATTGTATTTAACAGACATCAAGGTACAAAACGTGAACTTTTTAACGAACGTATGCTGCAATAACAAACTTTTTGAAACAACCAACCCTACATTGGCTGGACCAATGAGGATTGAGCATTTTGATATTAATTCATCTCTTTTCCTAACCAAATTAGTTAACCGACATTGATGGAAAACTTTTTGCCCTGAGACTAATAATTCTATGGAATTATGTGCGTCCATAGATTACAGATCCATGATCGCATAAAGAGAACAGGTATACACAAAAAGTAACCGGATGTTGTGATGACTATCATCTTATTACGTTCATACGTACGTATGTGATGAATGTTAATATAAAAGGCTCGTGACGTAGGTATTCAGTTTTTTTCCTACAATAATATTGTTTTCCTTTTATAAAACCCTTTCGTAAACAATTATTTCGGTGTTATCGAAATCAGGTTTGTTTGTTTTCAGTACATTGCTAGGACTACTAGGTAATCCCTTCTCTTTACGATTTACTATATTATTCTTTGAAAGTAACTTAATAGTAGGTTTCAATAGCGGATCCAAGGAGAGAATGTATCCCTTGAAAAAAGTAATTTCGCCCAAAATAATTAAATAATTTATATTTACTCATTATTTCAATTTATTTACTTACTACCAAATTTATCGCCCACGTGTAATGAAAAAGCACTTAAACATAATTGTATGTAAACCGCACTTGTATAAATAATCATTATTTAACTATAATTAATTTTCCTAACACAACAATGTTTAAATTTATGTAGAACATTATTTGGTAGGTACACAAAACAAATAGTTACACTAATAGGCAATTTATTTGGTTCATGGCATATCCAAAATGTCCACCTTTAGTTCGAGAACCATTAACATAACATCTAATTATTCTTGTACAGTACATGTCATGTTTCTCATAGTAAACTGTACTAAAGCTGAATCCAATCTACCAATTGAAATGTCCAGAAATGTTTACTGGTTACTTGCTAAATTGATCGTGGTCGTAAATTGTTATAATTTAATGGTCGTTTACTTAATTTTCCATACACTCAAGTCCATACCTATAGGAACGTATTTACAATATAGGTACCTACCTAGCATGTTCATATTGTGAGTCAAACACACTTATGTAAGTAACTAGGTATATAAAACAATAAGTACTAGGTACAGTAGTTGAATACGGTAATGTACCTAACATTATCTAATGCCCTATGACTGTGGTACTCAGTTCTAAGTTATCCTATAAAGAAATGGTTAACAATATCGACTGCACGAACTCTACCTCATGCGAAAACTCTAGAAACGTCTGTTCAGTAATTAGGGCACGATAGGAGGTGTGTATCAGAAATAACCAATAGATAACTATTACTGCAGTGACGTTACACTTTGTTATCGGCTTACAATACAAACTAAGGTAAGTACCTACTTATCTGATAGATAAAAACACCAACAGTCTCGGTGGGTGTGTGTATAACACAGTGAATTAAAAATCACCGCGACAATATTTGTTTTATATACGATTGCTTAGTACGTATCGATCAGACAGTGTTCTTTCTAATGAGTCGACTTACCATTCAAGGTTTAACGTAAAGCAGAACGATTGTTTTGAGTTACGGTCAAACACCACAAGTCATTGAATACGATCGGACGTGCCGCGTTACCGCGCAGAACCAAACGCATTTTTCCTTCTTTTTATATTAAATAAAAGACTTAGAAAATGTATACCATCGCCGAAGCTACCTTAGCTTTCATGATTCTATATCTTTTCTCCTTCCTATTCGATGTAGTCACGGGACTCGTAGCATAGTACACAGTGATGTCCTAAAGTATAAAAATGTGATATTTTATGTATAAAAATTTAGCGTTTAAGTTTATTCTAATCAACATATCAATGCAATTATATTTATTGTAATTAGGTTAAAATAATTAGTCATTTAAACTTTCTTTAAATTCTTTCGCGCACCTTTCTAATCGCATCTTCAAGGAAAAATATCGGTGAGTACATTTATGGTTTCTTTTAATACTTACTGTTTGAAATATGGTATTGGTTTTTGCATTGTTCATTGGTTATCTGGCTTACATTTTAATTATGTGTGGTGTGAATACTTGTCTTACTTCTATACGTCCTATCTAAAAGTTTATATTAAGTAAATTCTAGGTATTTTGTGTTGTCCCTAATATTATAGTAATTCTTTTGTTTTTTCTTGTCCATGTAGAATGTAGGGAAATAGTCAAAAAATGAATATTTTTACTTATTTTATTTACTCGTTACGGTATTAGGCCAAATTATATCAATATTGCATATTGTGATAACTATTATCGTACAGTAAATCTCAATTTGTTCATTTAAACTGCCCGCCATCTGCCCGTATCAAACAGCGCCATCTAGTGAAATATTTCAGAACTGGGTAGTGGTGTATGCACAGAGCATAGAAGCACCGCGCTCTGCGCGGTGCTTCTATGCTCTGTGGGTGTATGCGTACTACGTAGTCAAGAAAGAGTCGAGGTTATGACTGTTCGAATCGAATCGAATGTAGGCAGTGACACGTGTTTTCAATTATAAAATTATCATATCTTTATGAATTTTGGTTTGCTGTGGTGATTTGTAATATGCTGAATAAATTATTGTAATTTGATCTTCAGTTTTTTATAATACCGGTGTAACCGTTGGTTTCCGATTACGTAATCGATTTTTCGTAGCTCCTTGATGGCATTGCTTTGTCAACATCCAAAAGTCAAAACAACATGTCACAAGTGTCAAAACAAGAACAGCTGATTCAAATGCAGTATTTAACAAAATAATAAATTAAAATGAGATTTTTAAATGTTTGTCGTATCAGAAATACAATCAAACCTTTTACTGCTAGAAAGTACTCTACAAACATGTCTAGCAATAAATGGGAAAGCGTTATCGGGTTAGAAGTTCATGCGCAACTGTTTACCGAATCAAAGTTATTTTCTGGTGCTGAAAACACGTTTGGCGGTGTTGTGAACAACTGTGTGTCTCTGTTCGATGCATCTATACCGGGGACTTTACCTGTACTCAACCGGAGATGTGTGGAATTGGGTGTAATGACCGCTCTAGCGCTTTCTTGTACAGTAAATGAAGTGTCCACTTTTGACAGAAAGCATTACTTTTACGCCGATTTACCGGCTGGGTATCAGATTACACAGCAAAGAGCGCCTTTAGCTAGTGATGGAGTTATCAATTTTCAGGTAGATTTATTGTCAGGCTATGAAAACATTTAGCTATCCATTATCCAGCTTTTGCAACTAAATATTACATTTTAACAGATTCTACAGAAACTAAACCCACCCCACAGTTTAGTATTGACTGTGATGTAAACTATATAGGTACTTAATACCAAAATGCGGTATCAATATTCAATCTCCTCAATATAGGTTTAAAGACTTTTTATTTCTCATACGAACAATTACATAGTTCATTTACAATGAGATAAGAGATTACAATATTGTCGATTCGTTAATCTACTCTGCTGCTACAGTTGATATATGTTTGTATAATAGTGTTTTATATTTGTTTATGCTGTCACATTCCTTTATCTTTTCTGGTAGTTTATTGAATAGTCGTGCTCCCTCAGATAATATACTGGACTTGCCGTATGAAGTACGAGTTTTTTCAATTTGCAATTTATACCTATTTCTCAAACTGTGTTTAGCTATTTTCCTACAGAACTTAATGCTAGACTTTACAGTGTTAGTAGTTATTTTTTTGATGAGTAAGCATGTTTTGTACGTATATAGTTGCGATATGTTAAATATTTTGGTATTCTTATACAGCTGTTTAGTTGGTGAAAGATACGAATAATTATGTAGTGTTTTGATTATTTTATTTTGTGTACGTTGTAACGGCATAATATTAGTGATTGCAGCTGATCCCCACACTTCGATTAGGTATTCTAGGTGAGATTTAACTAACGCATTATAAATTAGTTGTCGGGCCTTTACAGGAATAAAGTTTCGTATCTTGCGTATAGCCCCTAATACATTAATTAACTTTGTTCTAATAAAATTGATGTGGCCCGTCCATGTCAACTTGTCATCGATTACTAAACCTAGATATTTTTCTTGATGTGATCTTTTAATTTCTTTGTTATTTATTGTGAGGTGTATATTTTGGTCTATCTTTTTATTCTTAGCGCAAAAAATCATATATGCCGTTTTCGTCGTATTTACCGTTAATAAGTTATGCAATAACCAGTTGTGTAATAAATTTAAATCCCGTTGTGCATTCTCGACTATTTCTTGTATTGTTTTACCAAAGTAAACTAGGCATATGTCGTCCGCATATAATGTCAATTGTCCTACTAATCCTATTTGTTTAATATTATTCACGTAGATCAAAAATAGTAAACTTCCGATTATAGATCCTTGGGGGATTCCGTAAGAGGGTAGATTTCGAGCCTCACTTCTATAGTCGCCAATCTTAACTACTTGCTTTCTGTTTTGTAAATAGGAAATAAATATATTTAATGCCATACCTGAAATACCCATATCCCGTAATTTCTGTATTAGTTTTTTATGGCTCACAGAATCAAACGCTTTTTTTATATCTATTAATATTGCTAATATTATGTTTTTTTGGTCTATGTTTATTTTCATTTTGGTGATTAGATCGATCGCAGCGGTTAGTGTGTTAGCATGTTTTCTGAAACCATATTGTTCATCGATTAAAAAGTGTTTTTTAATTATGTAATTATTAAGGCGGTTATATAAAATACGCTCGAATACTTTAGACACTACAGGCAGGACTGACACCGGCCTATAGTTACTCGGATCCGACCTGTTTCCCGATTTGTAAATAGGACACACCTTTGCTACTTTTAGTGAATCAGGGAATAAACCATTCTTTAAGCAGTCGTTAATACACTCAGTTAATGTTTCTAAAATTATGGGTTTGATACACTTTAAAGCTTTAGTTGTCAGTCCGTCCAAACCAGTGCTTGTATTATTATCTAATTGATCGATTATTTTTGATACTTCATGCGTGTTTGTGGGTTCGATGTTACATAATGTATCGTTGTGTTGATAATTAGAGTCATACATTAAACTGTGCTTTAAATTCTCATGATAACAGCTTGGTATGCTATTCGCTAGTTCCTCTCCTACCGAAGTAAAAAATAAATTAAATAAATTGCAAATTTCATTACCGTTAGTGATGGTAGTCGATCCCGATATTAATTTTGAAGGAGCACTACATTCTTTAAACTTATTGGCAGCCATACTATTCATTAAATCCCACATTTTTTTTGTATTGGTCCTGTATGCCTGAAATAGATTAAAATAATAATTTTTCTTTTGTGTTTTGATAATACTTCTAACGTGATTTTGCTCTGTCATTAGCTTCTTTTGCAACTTTTTATCATTGGGGGTAGACTTTACTTGGGTCCATACGTTATTTCTGTTGTAAATGGATTCCATTACGTCCTTATTTATCCAATCCTCTCTAGGAGGATTTAAATGTTTCGTTTTCTTTATTTTGCTACAGTCTATTTGTTTTAGGATCAAATTATATAATATATTAAAATCGTTATCATGATTATCATACTCGGAGTTCAGTAAATTATCGTACAGTAGCTGATAATTTATGGCTTCGTAATGGCACTTTTTGTTAATTTTCGGGGGTAGTTTGCCAATTTCGACGTAAATTTGTTTATGATCCGATAAAGATGAGTCGATTATGGTCATATTGAATGAGTGGTTGCCTATGTTGGTACACACATGGTCCAGTATTGTGTTGGTTGTACTAGTCTCCCGTGTGCTGTATTTGCTGTTAATGCAGTTAATAATCTCGTACCCGGCCTCTTGAATGTCATTCTTGTATCTAGTAATTGTAGTATTGGTTTTACACAATAGGTCTATGTTAAAGTCTCCAAATACGACACATCTTTTTCGTTTCTCCAAATATGTTAGGTATTTTTCCATAAAGTTATTCATGTTCGTATCTCCAGGTTTATATATAGCTCCAATATTTAGACATAGTTTATGTATGTATACCCATAGGTAGTGGTTTCCGCTTTCACACAATTCATCAGTAACCTCGTATTTAATATCTTTTCTCACAAAATATTCTATTTATATATATGAATAATAAACAGGTCTGTAAATGAAACCAGAAGTCAATATACCAATATGTAGTACTTACCTAATTAAAGCATTGAATTGAATAAGGAAATACAAACATGTATATTTGGCATAAATTTAACTTATCTAAAAACTAGTTTCACAAAAGTTCTTTGTTACACAAATTAAAATGCATAGTGCCTTAGCCTAGATATACAAACCAATGTATAGAAATGCTACTAAATAATATTCTAATACAACCTAGGTTACAAATCTGACCCATTTCTTTAAATTAAAAGAACTTTTATTTCTTTCTAGGTTTACACTCCCGGTATCCACAAGAGTCCATATCAGAAAAGCTCCAAAATCAAACAGATTCAGTTGGAACAAGATAGTGGGAAATCTCTTCATGACAACGAGTTGAAACGGAGTCTGGTTGACTTGAATCGGGCTGGAGCTCCGCTGATAGAGCTTGTGTTCGAGCCGGACTTACAGGTAACAATTATTCTATTATTTCTGTATACATATTTTCATCTACTTTTGTTCTCCTTGGCCTCTTTCTTTTGTTCTGCACTTTTGCATTGACAGATTGATATTTTTAAAAGGTAGAGTATGATAGTTAGTAGAGTTGAGCAACCTTAAAATGACCTATGTACTTCCAAAATAACTCCGAAAAATATATTGGGGTTAAAAGTTAAAAGGGTAATATCAGTTATATTAAATTTCTAATTGAATATAACGTTTAATATTGATTAAACTGAAGCAAAGCATGTGCATAATATACTTTAAATAACTACTAATTACTTGACTATCCTTGATAATAAATAAAGTCTTAATTATAAGTTACATTTTAACCGTTAGTTTAAATCGCTAAAATAATTAAATTAGTGAAAAATATTCTCATTGTGTTCATTAAATTGTTCATTACTGTAAATTAAATGTGTTACTTTAATTACTTATTGTATTGTCCAATAATGACGTTTTGCGTAATGCTTACTACTTTCAGTTGTTACCTACTCAATAGTAGTTGTAATTTTAAATTTTAACCTTTAATCAACCCGGCCGAATTCCTTTGTTTACAACTATTGTGTTGATTTACGAGGTTAAAGGTATTTAGACTATACTCGTTTGTTTAAATCAAGTTTAAAGTCTTTGTTTTGATTTTGTATGTAATCTACCTAAATCCTACTAATTAAATTGAATTCACAATTTAAGTCTGCTATAAGCAAGCAAATAATTAAATCTTCGAGTTTCCATTCTTCACTATTTCTTTGTCTTCAACCACCTAGTTATTATGCAACCTCTATTCATCTTTCTCTGTCCTTCCTTTCTTCAGGACGGTGAAGAAGCAGCAGCATTGGTCAAAGAGTTGGTGCTGATCGTGCAGAGGCTTGGAGCATGTTCAGGGAGAATGGAGGAGGGGGCTCTGAGGGTCGATGCGAATGTATCGCTGAGGCGGCCCGGCGACCCGCTGGCGACTCGGACTGAGGTACATATAACGTATAATATAATAAATATAATAAACATATAACGTTTCTTAGGTCCAAGTGAACACTATTCATTTTTAATTGAAGCTACGTTTTCGGATACACCTCGTGTTATTTGTAATTTTTATCTGACGTTTCGGCTCCTTTACAGGAACCGTGGTTTTCTGTGACCGTAAACATAGTTTCAATTCGAAGTAAATACAAAGTTTGATCACTTCTAACGCCCAAACAACCGATTCTCGGGGTCTTAGAGCGTTAGATAAGTGATTACCTGTATTCGTCTTTACTGACTACAGAAAAACAGGTAATAATAAATAAATAAAAAAGAATATTAAATGTCTGAATTGACACCTTCAATCAATGATGTCAAAAATGTTGAAAAGAAAGTTTATCTTATTTAGGAATACAGGTTTTTATAAGGACTGGCAAACTTTCACAAATCAATTGGTTAAAAAGATTATTGTAATTTACTTTACAATGTAGTCCTCATTACTACTAATGAGGGGACTACATTGTAGTTTAATTACCTAGCTTTGTCCACACAGTATTAGACTCGTGCCCGTGGTAATTTTACGGGATAAGTATTTCTATATACTATGCTCTTCTCCAAAATATTCATAGCATAGTTCTGTAATTGCACCTTCGTTGTAGGTACTATTCCCGTGGGAATTTCAGGATAAAAAGTAGTTTTAAATTCCTCTTGATGGCAACTATCCAATACAACAATAATCATCAAAAAATAATGATTAGCGCGTTCAAACTAACTAAAAAAACAACATTATTATATGGTGAGTGCGTTTAGAAACGGGAAATATGATGCATTCGCGGTTATAATATTAATTGAGATATATTTTGCGGTGTGTGGTTTTAACTGCGCAGTAACCATAAGTACACACTACCTCGGTAATTATTGTTAGTGGACTTTGCACGCCGCGCCGGTACGTTATTAAATATTAATTTCTAGTCAGTAACTCCAATAATTATTATCACCTTGGAATATTTAATTGGTTAGGTTATAGTATTTGGCAATTCTTATGAAATATTGATAATTCATGATTATGAATTAATTTAAATGTATATTTTGTTAAATTGAGATGGAAATAAGACAATGCATACGTTGGGTGTATTTCGACATGTCGTTACTTTTAGTATGGTCAATGCCACACTTATTATTAAGTATTATATTATAATTGCGAAAGTTTATGAAGATGACTTTATTGGGTAGTAATATTATGTAGATCTACTACATAATTCGGCGCATATTAAAGATACAAGTTGAAGACAATAGACGTTTTAAGAATCTTTGAAATTGGCACTGCAGTCTGCGGTCACTGCATTCCACTACTACTTTAAAAGTATATAACACAAACTACTTTTTATTTTAAAATTCCTCCGGGTACGGTTACGATGCAGATCAAAATTCGGTGTATAGCCATTGAGTTATATTTACTAATGTAGTACATATAACTCAATGTATATAGCTAGTTTGGAGATATACTAAGGGTGTATTTCCTTTGAAACTGAGCGGAGCTTAAATGACCAATCACAATGCGTTACGAAAAGATTTTGACAATTGAATGCTTTGTTTGGAAATCTCAATGCGCTGTGATTGGTGAATCGGGCCCAGTACCATTCCGTTACGCTTAACGCACCCTAAACGGGAAATACGTATAGAGTTCGAATTCAGTGTATAGAAGAAGTACTAGCACTAGACTAGACAAGCCAATAATTGACGACTATTCTATAACCTTTACCGCCAACAAACGTTAAGAACCTTACCTCTTTACAGATAAAGAACATAGGCTCCATCCGTGGCGTGGCGGCAGCCATCAAACACGAGGTTTCTCGGCAGCAAAGTATCCTGGAGTCGGGCGGGAGGATCGTGAACGAGACGCGGTCCTGGGACGCGGCGCAGAGAGTCACGGTCGCCATGCGGGACAAAGAGGTCGTGCAGGATTATAGGTAAACATAGTTCTTATTTTGAAATTTGACATATATCTGACAGAATGTTTTGTTCTTTCATATCTAACCGTCCGCACCCAACCAAGAACATCCATTAAATTGACACTTATTGACGTGACTTATATGCGTTTGACGTCTCTGAGTAGGGGCGTTAGTCATACCTCTATTCATAACAAAAATAAAGTCGTTCACGATTATAGGTCAACTCGAAAGATTATATTTTTTGTAAAAACCTTAAAGTCAAACTTATATCTCCTTGAGTAGTAACCAAACCTAGATACTATCTTTTCATATATCTTATTATAATAATTAGCTATTGTTCTTTAAAAACCCCATTGACGTATGTAATGAATCTAAGTATAACACACTCATTGTCTCACATTCTAAAAGTTACAGCATTCGTTATTTACGTATTAGATGTACTAGATTTTAACATAATATGTAGTATACATTAGTATGTATACTACATACATGTATACACAAACATATGTATATATAAACATAGTTGTTTGTATATGTTATATTTAAACTTTTATTATTCCATTACAAGTAAACAGACGTCATATATGTATGTAAATAAGCCTTATACTACTTACGTCATACCAATTATTTATCGTGTCTTGTATGTTTATTTTCTTCACTTTTTTCATTTTATTATCATACATTAACTTATTTTTTATTTTATTATTATCTTTACAGGTTTATGCCAGAACCGAATCTGCCGCCTTTACGAGTCAACTTGAAAACTACTCAAGACACCACAGATGTCGTTAGTGTGCCACTGTTAAGAGAAACTCTCCCAGAATTACCTGAAGAAACCAGAAGGAAACTCATAGAAAACAACCAACTCAGACCAGAGACAGCTATCCAACTTGTTAACGAACCTATTCTGTTAGACTTTTTTAAAGAGCTCACCACTGAATCGTCCAGAAACTCTACTAAGGTTGCTAACCTCCTTCTCAATGAACTACTGACAGTACTAAACAAAAGAAAGTTAGACACAGAAGATTGTCCCATCACTATACAACAAATGAAAGAACTATCAGACTTAGTACTCGATAAGAAAATCAGTCTAGATGTTTCCAGAAAAGTGTTCGACCAACTTGTGGAAATATCGGATGGTGACGTCATGCCGTCAAAGATAATAGACGAAAAAGGATGGGCTCTAAACACAGATGAAAAATTAATTAAAAAGATATGTAAAGAAATCATAGATAATAACCCAAAATTAGTTAAGCAGTATAAGGAAGGTAAAACGAAAGTTTTTAAAGCGCTTTTGGGCATATTGTCGAAGCATTCTCAAAATAAACTCGATATGTCACTAGCATCTAAGATAATGGAGGAATTGTTGAAAAAATAATAAAATATTTTTTTGAAATCTTATTTTTTGTGTTTCTTAATGCTAAGTTCGGCCTAGTTTGGTTTATTTATTTTAATTTTATATCAGAGTGCTGTCATGGTTCGGTTCGTAAACCGTTAGGCGCGTCGCTAACAGAGCAAGCGCCGAGGCGGCGGTGCGGCGCGGAAGCACCGCGCGCACGCCTCTTCTAAGAAAATCTCTTTGTTTTCCATTGTGTTCTTCTAAGAATCTCTTTGTTTTCCATTGTGTTCTTCTAAGAATCTCTTTGTTTTCCATTGTGTTCTTCTAAGAATCTCTTTGTTTTCCATTGTGTTCTTCTAAGAAAATCTCTTTGTTTTCCATTGTGTTCTTCTAAGAATCTCTTTGTTTTCCATTGTGTTCTTCTAAGAATCTCTTTGTTTTCCATTGTGTTTCGCGCCGCGCCGCCGCCTTGCCTTTCCTGTTAGCGACCTGCCTAAGTCCTAGTTGAAAGTATGTTGGAGATCACAGGCTTTCTACGAGTTCAGCGAGTAATAAGAAAATAAGAAATAAACAAAATAAATAAGTACTTTTTATGCATAAAATAAAGTGTGTGCAGTGATAATAAAGCGAGTAAATCTCTTACTTTTCAATTTGATCTTTAACTTTCTACCGCGAAAGTTTAAGAAAGGGGGTTGTTATTCATACCCACAGAGTATAGAAGCACCGCCGCGCCGGCCGCTTCGCGTGGTGCTTCTATGCTCTGTAGGTATAAATTTTATACCTTACGTGTGCGTCTGCTTTCTGTTTTCCTAGTTCCAACGACAAATACATGGTATATGTAATGACGAACACCACCTTAGTGTGACATCATCGCATCTTTTGTACCCTTCATTTTATAGATAAGGAAAATTAGTCACCTATCTCAATAGACTATACTTCTATACTAATATTATAAAGAGGGAAAGTTTCTAACTTTGTCTGTTTGTTTGTAAGGGCCAATCTCAGAAATTACAAATCTGATTTAAATAATTCTTTTTGTAATGGATAGCCACATTCAATGGGAAGGCAATAGGTTATTTTTCATTCCGAATTTCTCGCGGGAACGGGCACAAATGCGAGCAAAACCGCTAGACGCTGCTAGTAAGTTGTAGGTTGAGTGAATTTTCCGTCTCCGCCTATCTATACTAATATTATAAAGCTGAAGAGTTTGTTTTGTTTGTTTGTTTGTTTGTTTGTTTGTTTAAACGCGCTAATCTCAGAAACTACTGAACCGATTTGAATAATTCTTTCACTGTTAGATAGTCTATTTATCGAGGAAGGCTATAGGCTACATTTTATCCCGAAATTCCCACGGGAACGGGCACAACGCGGGTAAAACCGCGGGGCGCTGCTAGTCAGAAATATAATGGTAATTTATATCAAGCGTGGTTTAAGGTACTTCTATATGTATGGTCGTGCTAATCTCCAAAAATACCGAACTAATTATAATGTTTTAACGAACGGTCAACAGAAAGGAGGTTTATGTAAAAAAATATAGGCCAAGCAAATCTACCCAAGCCGCTAGTTTATCAAAAATCTCGTATGTTAAATTGCAATTACTTTACTGCATAGTATAAACCAAATTCCTTCCCGCCTTTTCTTCTTCAATCTTTTTAAACGGATTTTGATGCGGTTTTTTTCGTAGATAGATCCTAGAGGAAGGTTTATAAGTATAAAAATTCCCGAAATTGCCACGGGAAAGGACACAACGCGGTTAAACCGCGGGGCGCTGCTAGTTAGAATTAAAATTGAACACCTTGATAAAAAAAATCATAATTTGCTCACCTTATTTCCCCTTACGTATCTAATTATTGTTTTCAAAGTGGATCTACTTACTTAAAATATTGATATTAATTTAACTAACCATATTTAAATAGTATTAATACCTTGACCCAATTTATTGGTTCCTTAAGCTTATTTATCTTACTTTATTCATCTTGCTCGCTGTAAATAAATATTAAAGTACCTATCAGCTTTACTTCCTAGTATTAGCGCCAGGCCAAATAACAGACGGGTGTTACTTTAAATGAGTAAAATAATACTTATTAAAACTTTAGATTACTAAATACAGTTTTAATAAGTATTCCGTCCGTTATTTGGCCTGGGTACCTGAAAAAATTTTTTTACAAAGTAAAAGTTAAAGTACCTAAGTGATCAACAATTCGTCTTTCCATATGTCGCGTCGACTAGAAAAGTGGTAAAAACTTTGTAGTAACTTTGTACAGTATCTATACTAATCTATACTAATATTATAAAGCTGAAGAGTTTGTTTTGTTTGTTTGTTTGTTTGTTTGTTTGTTTGTTTTTGTAATGTATAACCACATTCGACGGGAAGGTTATAGGCTATTTTTCATCCTGGAATTCCTACGGGAACGGGCACAACGCGGGTAAAACCGCGGGGCGCCGCTAGTATTATAAAGCTGAAGAGTTTGTTTTGTTTGTTTGTTTGTTTGTTTGTTTAAACGCGCTAATCTCAGAAACTACTGAACCGATTTGAATAATTCTTTTTGTAATAGATAGCCACATTCAAGGGGGAGGTTATAGGCTATTTTTCATCCCGAAATTCCTACGGGAACAGGTACAACGCGGGTAAAACCGCGGGGCGCTGCTAGTGTAAAATAAAATAACTAGGTACTATGTAAGCAGTACAGTTATGGGCTACATGTCACTCGCTTCTGGAGTGAGGGAGATAGTCGTCTTGTTTCGGGTTTGTAGAGCGCTATCTCTGTCACACGCCGCGAGGTTTAGTCAGTGTGCTTTGTACCTTGTCACGGTGTGGTTACTATTTTATATCACACTTCGTGTATGTAGCTATAATATTCAAGAAGGATTTTCCAAATCTGATTAGCTGGCAGTATTATCTAATATCTATTTTTCAAATCTTTACTAGCTGGCAGTGCTATCTACTAGTCAGATTAGAAAAATTCTTGAGATATTAACTACCAACGAAATCTATAGTATTTCAATGCGTTATTAAAGAATAGAAGAATAAACTTCAGTGGTATACGAGGTACTAAAGTCGAAAAACATGTCCATATGGTTAAATTAAACCAAGACAAATTGATTTTATAAAACTCCTTTACGGTACTTAATGACAATACATTGTTTTCATTGTAATGTAAATATAAATATGTTTGACGATGTTTCTTATGTAATTCGACACACAGCTGATAAAAGTCTGTGAAAATAATACCAATGAAATGTTCCTATCATCACAATGGGATGATCAGTTACAGTGTTTTTAGTTTGTAAATAAGTTTTCGAAGTCGAGATGTCGAAGATTTTTCCTTAAAATGTTTTAGATGTTGCCTAAAAGGTGGCTATTGTCTGTTCATTCACACGTGCTTTAAGTACCTTAAGTTAACGGTTATATTCGCTAACACGCCTACACACTCATGTTTATTTTAAATCCAATACAATAAAGCTGTAGTTAGTTTTTTGTTTAAACACAACAATCTCTGGAACTTCCTACCAGTGATGGAAAATATTTTTTGTACCTACATATGTATACGATAGTCGGTCACACTCAAGACGAAGGCTACTTATAGTTTTGAAATTCTAATATTCTAATAGAAATGGGCACAACTCCAAGTCGAGTAAAATCCTGTTATAATATAACTATAGTCTTAGATTTGTAATGTACCCAAAGATGTACCTATGTAAGTCTATTAAGCCAAAAGAGAGAAATCATGCACCTATTTCACCTATGCATCTGTCACCTGTGCATCTATGTCACCTATGCATCTATGTCACCTATGCATCTATGTCACCTATGCATCTATGTCACCTATGCATCTATGTCACCTGTGCATCTATGTCACCTATCCATCTAAGTCACCTATGCATCTATGTCACCTATGCATCTATGTCAAGTTGTTCAAATAACTTACACACTTATTTAAATATCTAGTTACCCATCGGTATAGTGCATGACAGGTGTTCACTACGCCAAGAAGTTATAATGAAAGTGTAAAAAGAGGGACGTGCTTCAACTTGTTGTGAACCCAGCAGAGTTAGGTAACACTACAAAAAGAGTAGTGGACCACTCTACAAAGGTTGATGGGTAATACTTTCTGCCGGGTACTGTACTTTGGTTTCAAGCTCCATTTAATTACAAAATTAATTTAATATAGTGTTTTCGATTCAAGTGTCACCTTCAGCTTATTTCCGTATATATTTCGGTTAGTTTAATTCCTGTTTTAGTAAGGTTAAGGTTTACATAAGACTACGTAAGAAGCAACTACCTACTTAGGTGTTTAATAAATGAAGTAAGTAACCTTCATTGTAAAAAGATATAAAAGTAGCATTGTATAGATTAATCTCAGAAAGTAACCCTTTACTCCAGAGCTACGCTACGATATTAGGTATAAATTGACTAGCTGTGCCCCGCGGTTTCACCCGCAGCGCCCCCGTTCCCGTGGGAATTTTGAGATTTTTATTCCCTATAAACCTCACGGAGCCCGAGACCTTTCCAACGAATGCAAAACCTTGGAAATCGGTCCAGCCATTCACGCGTGATGCCTTGACCAAGAAAAACGGGTTTCATTTTTATATATATAAGTAGATAGATATTACTAATTAGATGAAAGGTGGTGTCAAAAATGGTGGTACCATTGTTATACGACATTTGAATCCAATAATGAAACGTACCTAAGTTAAGTAGTGACGTAATAAATAAAGATGGTGGTATCCACCAACCATATCAAACGTACAATAGCATCATAGCTCTGCCCTCCTAGTACAACGAAAGTGAAAAGATATGATAATTACTGTGCTATGATTGGCGGAATATTTAAAATTGGAGTTTTTTATCGAAGTGTCACGAATCAACTCACAGTTTTTTTTATCATATCGTGTCATGTCACCTTCTGTCACTTTCGTTGTGCTTGACGGGTTGGTAAAAAAGCATCCAATGCTTGCTTGCATAGAATCGCTGACACTTTGACAAATGTTTGGCGAAATGCATCGCGACATTCGTTTGTCAACAATGTTATTTATTTATACCCACTTGGTATTCAGCTCGACGAAGGTTGTTTGTTGATATCAGACGCGCCCCGAATACTTGCTCACTGTACACCTTCAGTGGTCGACAACATTTGGTATTCTTCTACGGAATAGACGTACGTGAGCGTAAGCTGTGACTACTCGTGCTCCCATAGCCCCTATTTATATACGCGGTACAAATGACATAATTAGTATTAGTAATAAGTATAGCTAAGTATAAACCTATGTTTATTTAGGTATAAGCTATACTAAGTTCCATTTACCTTAAAATAAGTGATTTTGCCTTGTAAAGTCTAAAGTAGGGCTAAGTACTAAGTATGTATATACGTACTAAGTAGTTTTCCATTTTAATGAAATCTTTCAAAGTAATATGATTTCCTTTAATTTGTTTTTGAATGTACCTAATTACATATCCAGTACAATTCTAGAGTCTTTGAATCTAACAACTGTACTAAGTACATGGAGATAAAATTATGAGTCTAGTTAGCCATTGGTTTTGGATATTGGTCTTTATATCTATACTAATAAAGCTGAAGAGTTTGATTTTTATTTATTTTGGTTGTTTAAATATGTACCTTAATCTCAGAAACTACCAATCCGTTTTGAATAATTCTTGTAATAGATAGCCACATTCAACGGGTAGGTTAGTTTAGGTTACACTACGAGAATATATCCCAAAGTGCTCGTAGAGGTTACATTATTATTTATCCTGAAATTCCCACGGGAACCAGCACAACGCGGGTAAAACCGCAGGAAACCTTTAGTTATGTTATAACGAAATCCTGCAAATGAAAGTGATTATGATTCTTTCGATTGCAATTAAAACTTGTAAAAGGTACGCTAAAGAATCGGAATTGAAACCTGTAAACTGGTTACCTTGGCATTGCATTGATATAAGTTAATAACTTCTAGTGTAGTGCACTTATTTCGGAGATCACTGAACTTTCAATGTAAGTACGAGTAAATACTTATTATAATTACCATTCTGGTTTTAATAACATAAACCCCCCTTCTTTTAAGATTATAAATATAGTCGCAAATGTTGCTATCGGTTCAATAGCGAATATAGCGAAGTTACCTATAGTAGAAACGTGAACATAGCCAAGTGATAGCGGAAAGGTTTTTAACACCTGAACATCCTAATTGTGTTGATAATATAGTTGTGCATTAATTAGCCAAGTTTGGTATTGCATCAGTGTTCAAGATCTCTCGAGGCATTGCTGTAGAGGAAGACAGCGCGCGCGGTTGTCACCATGTTAACACTCATTTATTTCGGCGCTCTATTCTCTATTGCTTTAACCGAACGTACCGCTCCGGGCATAGAGAGAACAATTTCCGACGGAGTCAACAGTATTGGATACAAACTTGTCTATGGCGATGAAGACATGACGATAGTAAATGAAGCCATAACGGATGTTGAGAAGAAGTTTCATAATAGTAAGATGAACAGCTGGAAGACTACTCTGAGGCCGCTGGAGCGAGAGGATGTGAAGTGCCTGATGTCTGTCGACCGGTACTGTTCCAAAGATATGGGGGAAATGAAACGTAAGTATTTTAGGTGTACTACAACAGTGTGACATTACTGATACTTTTATCCTGTATCATCCCACTGTTGGGCAAAGGCCTCCCCCCCATTTCCGCCACTCTTCTCGATTTGAAGCCACCAGTTGCGTCCAGTTCATCCCGCCACCGTCTGCGACATTATTATATTAAATAAAATTAGCAACGGATTGCACTATAACTCTAAAATCTCTTTAGTACCTAACTATAGGTATATGTTTAAGAAAGAAAAACTGCTCGCTCGAAATTGTACTTTATTTACAGCTTTTGTTTCTCGAACATACTTAGGTAAATAGATTTAACAGTTCTTGTGCTCCCTTAATTTACAAGTTGTGACTAGACTATTAATTAAATACCTACTAGATTTACCCCCGTACTCAGAGACGTCAAATGCTTCCTAATAGTATATACTAGCAGCACCCCGCGGTTATACCCGCGTCGTGCCCGTTCCCGTAGGAATTTCGGGGTTTTTTATACCTACAATCCTTCCTCTTAAATCTCTCTATATATTAAAAAGAACCGCGTCAAAATCCGTTGCGTAGATTTAAAGATCTTAGCATACATAGGGACAGACAGAAAGCGGAAAGAGACTTTGTTTTAAACTATGTAGTGATAATCGAGATCGTAAAGTTTTAAGGACCGATTTTGACATGTAAAATTACTTCGAATTAATGAACATCTCTGAGTGCCGCAATTACATAATCCTACTAATATTATAAATGCGAAAGTTTTTGAGGATGGATGTATGTTTGTTGCTCTTTCACGCAATAACTTCTCAACGGATTTGGATGAAAGTTTACAGTAACTTTACAAAAACTTTATAGGTTTATACATCAGAATAAACTATAGAATACATTTTATCCCGAAATTCCTGCGGGAACGGGTACAACGCGAGTTAAACCGTGGGGCGCAGCTAGTTAAACTTTTATGTAAGTAGGTACTTATTAACTTGATGTTAAACTTTATGAAGGACCAATGTCGATCTATTGATGTTGTATGCTGGTATATGTGTTCAATATTCGATAACATTATGATTTAATCCAAGGATTATGTAGATGTAACATAAGCATTAGTGAATAAATATTAATTTAATATTCGATATAACTGACTGACCTCTGGGAATTAGATGATTACAATTAAGTATAACATGATTTTTTTATTTATCCTTTAAGCAAGTTTTATGTTTCTAGAATATGTATACTTAGATTTATTTATTATTTAACACAAGTATATTAATAAAAAAAATTGATTAGGGGCTAAAAAGAAATAATAATAGAGAGTACAAGCGTATTAAGACCATTTCAGTTATCAAATGGTTTGTCACTTTCTGATATACGCAATTTTCCGAAGAGCAAAAGAGACAAAACATATTACAGCAGTGTTTTAGTAACAAAGTTTATTAATAAGGCCGTTAATGTCATTTAATAAGTCTATATCCAACTAACATCAAATCTTAATATTTCCAGAAATCCTAATCAGCGCAGTGACTGAAGACTGCGCGAAATGCTCCAACGATCAAAAGGACAAAGCTGGCAAGATAGTCGCTTCCATGATGACTCACGACCCTGTGGCCTGGAAGATGTTCCTCAGCAGGTACGGAGGGCAACCTGTCCAGAGGATCCTGGGTTAATGTACCGATCAATCATTATTATTCATTCTTAAAGCTCTTACAGGTTTACAGCGAACTCTTTCGGATCTTGAGGTTTGAGAATGGTTTAGTACCTACCTATCTAGCACTACCTACCTAGCAGTAGAGAGCATTATGTCAGTCTCTAGAGGGAGATAGTTGATTATTTTGAATTTTATAGAGCTACTAGCAGCGTCTCGCGTTGAGACTGTTCTCGTGAGAATTTCAGAATGAAAAATAACCTTAAATTCAAACTAAATACTTACAAACAAAACTAGCGATATGAATCCCCCACCCCTTTATATCTGAATCTATCTCGCATTAAACCTGTATGGTCTATTACACAGTATTAGTTGCCATAATACCACAAATAGATCTACGTCATCCAAATATTTGTATTTTCAAGTAAAATAACTCGAAACAGACTTTAAAATCCCATTGTTGAGTTAGGTTCTGAAGTCCTGAAATAAGGAATATAGTGAATACAACTACATGTAGAATTCTAAATGAGCAGTTAGATTTTAAGGATCACCATATAAACAAGGGACTTAAGAGATAGTGCACCAATAGTGTCATTAGAGAATAAAAAACAGTGGCGTAACGACAAAGAGGCAGAGAGGGCGAAAGCAAAAGCGAAAGGCAAAAGCTGAAGGGGCCCTATAACTAAAAAAACCATATAATTCAACGCCACTGAATCAAAATATATGAGAGTGCACCTACCTATAGGCTTAGGAACTCTAGAGGACTAAATACATAGATGAATAAGTATAACCTATCATTATAGGTTAGTACTTCAAATAAAACAATCGGAACCGCCTAAGACTAGGAATGAAACCGATCAGATAAGATTGAAGCTCATAGGAGAGCCAGAAGAGATACCCTCAACCAAATACAGATACACAGCGCCGGGGTTCAAGGTGAAAGTGAAAAGATATGCCGCTGAACTTATACCGTAGACATGTACAACCGCATGCACCTATACATTAGAGCCTATAAGTACGAGCCTATAAGTTTATTGTCTGTCCATTGATGCGGAGCGAGGCTGCGGAGCGGAGAAACGGACAAATATAAACCAATAGGATTGCATGAAATCTGCGGGCAGATATTTTACGCAATCCTATTGGTTAATATTTGTCCGTTTCTCCGCTCCGCCAGCTCGCTCCGCGTTAATGGAACAGCACCCCAAATCGTCCTGCTACGTGTGAAAATGAAAAACAATAAAATAACAATAGAACATCTGCGATTGCGCACTGCTGCAACGCGTAGCCGGACGAATTAAAACGTTTTAATTGAAAGAGGCGTCAGTCGTTCGCCGCAAGCAACATTTGTATACACAGCCACTGTTTAAAACATTCACAGCCTCTCCAATAAAACTGTCAATCCTAGTTATTGCGATAATCAGTTTAAAATACGAAGCAGTGTCATTTCAATATTAAAATGGCTGAAGAGAAATATGAAAAATGTAGTAATGATGTTTTAAATAAGTAACTTTGTTTTTTACTTAGCCTGTTATAAAGTTTCATTATAGCGGTAATATAAATTGCATTCGGCGCTCGACTTCTTGAAATCGGACTTTAAATTATGTTAAAAAATATTGTGACATTACACATGGTGAAATTATTCTAAATTGTGGTGGAATTAGGTGCGACAATTCGAAATGAAATTACCTACCCCGAATCGTGGTAAATTTAAGTGAAAATGTGGAAATAGGAAAATACGATAAGTATTTTTCATTACCTGTTTAAGAAATTTTGTAGAAAAATCACCTGTGGAAACAATCATTGTTGAAACACTGAAATTGTGTAAAATATGTGAATATTATTGCCATTAATATTCTTAAACAAGTTAACGTTATTGCCAGAAATACCTATATTTATTAATAAAGTTTAGTGCATTAAGATTTTTATTAAATTTGTATTACTTAAGTTATTTTATTATAGTTCCCTATATATTCTTCATTAAATTATGGATGAAAAGTTTTTGTTTTTATTAAATATTTTCTCGCTTTCATTAAATACTTTAGGTTCAAAATCTTCACTTATTCAAGTTCGCACCCCTAACAGCACTTTCAAAATAAATGTTTTCAGTTCTACTACGTGCGTTTTGTATGAAAAACAAAAGAATATCGGTGCGTGACTACGCGCAACGGCGTCGCGTAACCGGATGACTAAAAAGGGTTAAGTTGAAAGAGGCCTAGTGAGCGTTTCTTCCAAATAAATTTATAAAAATTAAAGAACCTACTTATAAGACTGAGGTCTCGGGTTCAATTCGCGAGTCGAGAGAAAATATGTTTCCTGCTTTTTAAACATCGCTCGAGTTTGAGAACACCAACCCGCATTAGGCAAGCGTGATGATAATGCCTAATGCTCCTTAGTCCTCACTGCTCACTGTACTGACATCTTCAGTGAGATGGGAGTCCTTGGCCCAGCAGTGGGACATTACAGGCTAAAACTGTGAATGGGATAAAATCGACAGTTCGACACGGGGTATCAAGTGCGATTCATAAATAAAACAAAATTGCTCCTTATAAAAATGTATTAGCAACTCTCATGTTTAGTTATTGTATCGGACTTTGCGGTTATATAATTTCAAGGCGTTCTAGTCTTCCTTTGATTCTTCAGATTTCTTGTTGTCTTCTTCTACGCTGTTTGTTTCCTTCTGTTCTTCGTTTTCTTTCTCTTTCTCTCCCTCTTTCCCTTGTTCCTTAATTTCCAGGTATTTCTTTTTGTAACTGCCATCTGCGTTGTACCTATAAGATAATTAGGAATCAGTAAGTATGTAAAGTGAATGTTTTAAATGAAGCACAGTAAATATTATAGTAGCAATATATAAAAAGAATATTGCACTACAATAAAAATTAGGAGTAATTAGGTAACTACATAGAACACTACAAATATTACATAATTCACATGAATAGCTCTCATAGGTGGAGTTGTACATTCTTAAGGTAGATCATAATAAATATGTTGTTCAACAAACATCTAAAGTAATTAAAGTGCAACTCTTTTAGATCCCTTTTCCACCTCCAGGACAGGCTGTCTCACAAGGTTTCCTGTAAATCTCTGCAGGACTGAGATGCAATCCAAGACAATGGTTTTGCCTTCGTTTTTTCTTTTCACTCTATTTCTATACAAAAAAAGTTAAGTAGCCGTGTAATAACCCACTGCTTAAGAAAGGTCTCATATGTCATTGAAGATATCGTGAGAGATACAGTGAGGATAAAAAGAAAAAAATGAAAGATAGAAGAGGTGTTGTCTATTGTCTTGTTTAAATGGCGTGTATGTTAAGCCCGCGGACTCACTTCTTCTCCAGCTGCTCCCAGTCGTCCGGCTTGTGGTCTATGATGTAGTGCATCACCTTGTCGGCGCCCTCCCGCTGTCTCTTGGTGCACTTCTTGCAATCATTCTCTACGGCATCTGGTAGATTATCTGTAAGATATACAATATATAATAATAAATAAATATGGTATGGTACGTTTAATATGATTGGTGAATACCACCGTCGTTGCATTTAGTTTATATACTCGGTGGATACCAGCATCATATCACAACGTTGCACAACCCAGCTCTGGAAAACCCCCCTTACTCTTAAGTTCCTTCGCATCAGGCGTGCAAGGTCCCGCGTCGAGCAAACACTTGACGTATCCGTTGAGCAAGCGGTCGCTCGCGAGGATCTCGTCTAGGTCTACTCCATCGTACTGGCTGGTGTACTCCTCGGAGGAGCAGAGGACGAACAGGCTGAGCGCTAGAGCGTAGCTGAATACACTCATCTGGAAGTGGTATGGAATGATGAAAGTAAGTATGAAAAAAATGAGTAAGTAATTAGGGAGCAAATTGAAAAATACTGAATTTTGAGACGCTATTCTGACATCTAGTCTAGGTAAGGTAATTATGGGACTTTATTACTTACCTACATGGGACATTATTATGGGTTTTCCTTGTACGTAAGTGTAAATTGAAATTTGTTGTAAGGCCCATGTTTTATATGCCTTGAGAGGAGGCTAATCTCAAGGGCTAATTTCATTTAACGCTAATAAACTTTAACGCTATAGAAGAGTGGCGGGAATGGGGAGAGGCCTTTACCCAACAATGAGATGATACAGGGTAACAGTAACAGTAACGCTATAGATGTTAGGGATATTGTTTCTAAATAAAATTACATAATACTCCTACAGTAATTAAATACCATTTTAACTTACATTCAAACAGGCGTTCCCACCCAAAACCAAAAACTATGAAAAGTTTTCACTACACGACCAATTTCTATTTCGAAACGCAAATAAAATTACGTTTCATGACAATCGTACCTTATATATGAAGGAAGTAAATTGTAAAATAATTTGATGCTATTACAATAATCATGTAAGTGCTGTAATTCGAGATATTGACTTCAATTGGCCAAGTTTAGTTACTTTAACAAAATGATGCAACTAAAACTTCTGGTTTTGTTCAATTGTAGTTATAGCAGAATATACTATGTACGTATGTATTAGAGTTTTGTAAGTCTTGGCACATTTTAAGTCCCGGAACACGAAATATTCTACAATCAAACTCCCGGGAAACTCCGGGATTTGAGACTACTCAGAATAAAGTAAAATAGAATTAATTTCTGACCGCCCTTCCTTTATAAGGTAAAAAAGACTAATCAGGTAAAAAAATCGGAAACCTTCCCTTATACCTTGACACCCTTAAATCCTTGAACGGCCCGGGATGTTAAGTATTGATTCTTGATACTTGGCAAGAGTCAAACCCTAATAGAAATACGATTATATTCAGCAAAGGGTGATAGATCGCGCTCCTAGTTTAGGTTTTTAACCCCCGACGCAAAAGGAGGGAGCTGCGTGTGTGTATCTGTCCGTGGCATCGTGACTCTAAACGGATGGGTCAATTTCGATGCGGTTTTTTTCATTTCAAAGTCAGTTTTCTTTGGTCTAAATCGGTACCGGTTATTTAAATTTGATTTTACTTGTGTTTGCTCTTTACTCATACAATATTGCTGTGAAGTCGCTACTTTGGTGATTATGTTTATCATTCAAACACATCTATACAAAATCTAAAATAGAAGATTATCTCCCTGGGAATGTCAGAATGAGACCGTTCACACGCTTATTATACCCATTTTGTGTTCTTTCAGATGACATAATGTATTTGTGTAGACCAGTAAAGTGCCACAGCTGGGCAAAGGTACCTTATCTCACTGAAGATACAGTACAGAAGGCAATCGTGATGAATACGCCTAATCCTTCTGACTACCTCCAGACTACTGATGAACTAACTGCATTAGAAATATTCAATTCTAATTCCATCAAACGCTTATCTATTTAAATAAGCGGTTTTTTTATTTCAATTTTAAGAAATTTATTTAAATTTCACAATATTATTAAATTATCAAAAGCAATTATTATAATTTAACGAGTGCGTTGAAGTCTTTTTAAAGAGAATTCGTAACTGGATCTATTAAGTTACAATTTATTACTAAATGGGTCATGTTATATTTACATAAATTGTTGCGTTTTTTAAAACGAAATTGGTTCGATAATACAAAAAATCTTACATCCATGTACCTACACTCAACTCTGTTCTCAATACCATTGAAATACATCTACTATCCTGCACCAACGTCAATCCGTTTAAATTGTCGGCCCAACGTGTTCTAAACTAGTTATATCCACAGAAGACTGACTGGTAATGGTATTTTCCTTAAAACCGATATTAACAAAAGGAATAAAACTAGCAAACAAAACAATTAAAAAGTTCCGCTAGATTATCATAAGGCAAGTCTCACAACACTCGTGTTTCCGTGAATTATTTATTTTTATTGTAATTAAGTTGTTGCACTTGACTTTTGAGCGGGAAATTACCTACATTACTAGCTCTTTGCGGTTTTCCTGACCTCAGCAAGTTCAGAGCAAGGTCGGTGATATCTAATTATATCACATGGTTATCAATAAACACAAACAAACGTAAACCAAAGACAAATTGGTTTATTAATAGAGTTCTCAAGAAACAGTTTAACTTTGTTTATTGTCGACGTCCTTCAATAAAAGTCGTTTAAAAATAAGTCCATATAAAACCAATTGTTGTTAATCCGTACATATAAGTAAAGCAAAGCAATCCTTATAATACACCTACATAATGTAAAAACCATGTTAAGGTGAATAAATTAGTTGAAATTAGATTTGTTATATCGAGTAATAGAGGAGAATAGAAGCATAGAGCATAGAGCACAGAGCATAGAAACACCGCCGCGCCGGCCGCGCGTGGTACTTCTATGCTCTGTGAGAATGCAAATGTCAAATTATAATTAATTATTAGAATTACAGACAATATCAGAAAACCGATACAAACACAGCCTTTTAACATAAGTACTATATTTCTCACAAAAACCTTCAAAACATATGATCGCTAAAAAACATAGACGCTATTAGATTCTGAAGAATTATAAAAAAAGCAATAAAGCTAACATATTCCTAACGAACCGAAACAATAAATTGTTTACAAAATACAAACATTACACTCTGTGCAAACGAGACACCGGCATGTGGTTATCCAATTCAATAAGAAATAGATATTCAAATCGGATGGGCAGTTTCTGAGGATAGCGCTTTCAAACAAACAAACAAACGCTTCGGTTTTATTATATTAGTAACTAGGAGCGCCCCTCGGTTTGACCCACGCTGTGCCCGTTCCCTAGGGAATGCCAGGAATTTTTATACTTATAAACCTTCCTCTCGTATAAACAAAATTATACAAAATTGCATCAAAACCCGTTGCGTAGTTAGAAAGATCGGCATGTAGTTTTCCTATGCAGAACTTTTACAATTAAAGACCAAAGTTTAATTCCGACAGTGTTATCCTTCACTGACAGAAATCCTTCGTCTGCACAGACTTTTATTGTGATCTTTTTTGCTGACAGTCGTTAGATCGAAGAAAAGAAACCGGTGTCTTTAACGTCATAAAAACGCTTCCATACATGATTAAATTATTCCAGTTTATTCCTTTTCTTGAAAAACAGAACTTGTTTTTGCACCGGTTTTATCTTAAACTACTTATGTTTGATTGATCCAATAACTATTTTTATGTTCTTAATTAAAAATCAAATATTATAGATACGAAAGTAATTAACTCTGTCTTACTGTCAGTCTGTTCGTTACGTTTCCACGCCTACCACTGAAGCTATAATATTGATTTTGTCATAGATTTGTAGACTTTAGAGAAGGATATAGGCTACCTACTTTATATCTCGTAACTCCCAAGGGATTAGGTACAATGCGTAAAAAACCAAGGCTGGTATAGTATAGATTTGTACTTAGGTCTAAAGAATCATATACCCTTTGCCCTAGTTGGGTGAATATGATAACAATACTGATTGGAGTAGACAGTGTGTATCGACGCATAACTTCAGAGACTTCACGTCACATGTATAGAAACACGTGATCTGTTTTTATTGAATTAATTTTATGCTCAATGCCTAAGTCAAGATCATAATCTCACAAATAAAAAGCCTAAAAATTAAAGACATGTTTTATTTATATGTATGTATGATTACTATCATTAATAACTATTGTCTGTGTAACAAGGTCCGAAAAATGGTATTAGCTTGTAATGTTCCACAACTGGGGAAAGGTCGCTCGTCTGTCACGCTTGCCAAAAGCGGGTTGGAAATCTCAAACCCGAGCCCTGCTTGAAAAGTAAGAAACATCTTTTCGCTCGTCCCGGGAATTGAACCCTCAGTCAGACTACTTGGTTGGTGATCTCAAACCCGACCCATGTTTGAAAAGTTACTCCAAAACATACTTTACTCGACCCGAGAATTAAACCCGAGACTTGGCAGTCGAGGGCACATGTCACTAGATTACTGAAGCATTGTCTGTAATTTATATAAATAAGTAAAATATTAGCTACTGCAGGGTGCCAAACGGATTAACTAACTAAAGATGTTTATTGTTTCAAGTTCACCTTACATCTAATAGTATACCCGAGAAATATTCTGATCCGAGATCTCTATCTAACTTTTTCTACAGTCAATCAATTTCAACGTTTTTTGCCTACTACTCTGAAACCGGTTACTTTAAAATAACCACTAATCGAAACATGAAAGATTACAACATTAAATAGGTATATATATATATAATAGATGAGCAATTGGCATCATATTTTTTATGATTACTTTTTATCGAAAGATTAATTATTATTTTTATAGCATGTTTGATTGTAACGTCTGCGTGACTGCGAAATACAATCCTAAGTAATATTATAAATGCGAAAGTAACTCTGTCTGTCTGTCACGCTTTAACGACAAAATTACTGAACCGATTTGAATGAAATTTGGTATACAGTTAGTCCAGAGCCTAGGAAAGGACATAGGCTACTTTTTATCGCGAAAACAAGGCGGAAAGGGGTTGAAAAGGGGGTTGAAAGTTTGTATGGAAGTGTTTTTATTTTTAAAAGTGCCGGACGGATTTGGTAGAAACTTTATAATAGTTATACATCAGAATAGCACATGGGATAAATTTTATCCCGAAATTCTCTCGGGAAAGGCTACAACGCGGGTAACACCGCGGGGCGCGGCTAGTACTATAGAGTATATGTTGGTCTTTGTTTTGTTTTTTCCTTTCTTGTTGTGTGATTCGTCTGAATAAATGTTTTCTATTCTATTCTATTCTATACTATACGGCGAAAATTGATACATCCGAAACTTTATACCGAAGCTCTCAAAGCCTAAAAGCTGAGCTGAGTTTCCCATTTTGTTTGTAAACAAAAAGAATGTTCACCAAGGGCAAAATTGTGCGCCACTGCCAATGCCGCGAGTAGCTGACGACACAAAACGCTTAAAATAAAAGAGCCCAAAGCCATTGAAAAAATACAAACCAATTATAGACCATCAATTGCCGTTTTTGCTTACGTTACTTATAACATTTAACCATCAAACTTGTTGAAGCACGTGTACATCAGTTCGTATATTTAAGAGCAATTTTATACTATCTGTTTTCGATCTATTATAGATATCTAATGATATTTTTATACATAAATGCAACAAAACACTAATGCCATTCCGCGGTCTCACCCAAGTACATTCTGATGTCACCGATTTTTTCCCCAACTTCGTCTTTAATCGTTTCAAAAGTGATATTCGTTCGACGATGAGATATGAATAAAAACAGACAGACATGTAGATCATTTTGTTCTTATAGTATAAGCATGAACAAAGAAACATTCAGATATGTGCGTCATTGAAATACTAAGAATTTATCAAGGCACTACAACTTTACAGGTACAATAACTAACAACGCCTCGTGATTTTCCACTTTGTAACCGTTCCTGAGAGAATTTAGGGGTGAACTATTTGTCACTCCCAGTGAATGAAGTTACATATTTTATTTTTTTTACAACCAACTAGTGTTGGTTCAAGATCAGGATGTACAAACGCACAAAAAACAAACAGCGTTATTACATTAGTATTGATATATTAAGATTGAGTGTGGCAATCAAAGATTTATTAGTTCACTATAAATCGAAGATCATATTAATAACTTTTCCGCTATGAATATTAAACATCATAAACTTCCTATGTACGAGTAAATACGAGAACATTATAATTGAAATATCATCAAATCGTCTTCTGGATCATCCCAGACCGACCCCTAGTACCTAGTTGCATACATTTTTTTAGTTTCTTATGATTAGTAGTGTTTAGTAGCAATTGCTCTAGGGTTTAGATCCTGTAATATGGAAACAATTAATTAACCGACTTTAAAATAAGGGGGAAAGGTCCTAATTTAGTTGGACCCTAAAAACGTAGGGAGAAAGACGTGTTTATATATTCGGATGTTTCTTTATTTTCCGTAAGGATTGTTTGACTTTTGAAATAAAACTTTATGGTGTTAATTAAGGGAACAACTAGACTAGTTCGACCGCAGCTTGCGACATGCGTTGCATTTAATATATTGAAATATTTAAAACAAAAATAGTGATGAAATTTATCGTTGTCCGTGTATGTATGTACTACTTAATAATACCTAGATACTTATAAATAGGATAAAAAAGTGTAATATGAAGAATATATTGCAATCAATTGATAATCGACACTTTTTACAATTGAACAACAACAAAACATAACAAGAAGGAGGTTCAATCTATACGAACAAGTATTAGGCACTTTTTATGAAGACTAATAATTCAAATTCTTCACACAAACGAACAGAAAAAACCCGAATATTACATGTAATGGAGAATTTAATAACTATGACGAAATGATCTGAACACTGGGATCCTAATGTGAGGATAAAACTGCATTAAAACTGGTTTTTATAGACTATTCGGGTCGTATTTTGTAGTATATAAGATAGAAGGATTCGATATCCGAATTAATTAAATAACTGCAGTGGTCCTCTACAGTTGCACCAACCGTAAACACAAGGTATTGAAACATTTCAATTTTGTGTGCATTTATTTTGTTTAATTTATATAAAAATATTTGTTGTGATAGTTTATTGGGTGTGAGTGAATTTATAAAACATTGTGGTAATTTTATTCGATTGAAAAATATTTCACAATCCGTGAATTATATTTTTAATTTAGGCACCAAGTTTCAAGTCTAGATTTTCTCGATTATTCACGTCTATTTTACAGGCTATTGCTTAACTGCCCTATTCATAAGCGCTCTCTAACTAAAACACTATTAGTGAGTGTTTTCTCTTTTGCTCTTTGGAAAATAGCGTATGTCTGAAAGGGACGAACCATTTGATAGCTAAAATGCTGCTAGTAGTAGTAGCCTTTATGAATAAGGCCTTAAGTGTCGTTGGATTGTGCTAGTTTACAAGCTGCAGGACGATGAATTAAATAGGATACGAGCTAGCGCAGTCATTTCAATGTATTAATTAAATCTCTTGCGTTATCTTATACTTGCTAGCATGCGTTTTGTAAACTTATTCAATTCAAATAGTAACGCTCAACTAACACTTTCTGTGCATTTTAGAAAAGCCTACGCCCTGTAGTAGGCTATTATAATTTCAATGGTTGGTAGAGCGTTATTATCGGAGGGCACGTCAAATTGTCGGGCGCGGTCGTTTTAATCTTTAGACCATTTCGGAGTCCTAGAAGTGGTCTAAAAACCCCTACAATAGGGTGTAACTACATTACACGAACTTACTTACATTTTTAATTAGTTTATGGTGTTTTGCACTTTTCGTATGTAAAGCTTATTTTCTGTACACTAAATTTAAAAATACGAGTAATGTAGTGAAAAAGTGTGCACGAGAAAAATGTAATATGCAATATCTGATTATCCAACCAAAGATGATTCTTTGAATAAAAGAAACTGGTTTAATGATTTTATCATTAAATTTATTTTGACTATATAGTACGAATTGTCTTTGCTTGGAAAATCGGCTAATTCAATTTACATTTGAGAACACGTAAGAAAAGACAAATGGGAAAGACGTCATTGTTGTGTAGTCAACATATTCTCGCTTCAAGCTTTTTTGGGTGTAGCTACGCAGGTGTATATATGTATTCACTTGCAGCGCCCCGCGGCTTTACCCGCGTTGTGCCCGTAGCGTTGATAATATACCTTCCTGTAGAATAGGAATGTTGGCTGTCAATTACATCCCGTGGGAAATTGGGACGGAAAATAACCTTTCCGTTGACATAGAATATTATGAATTTGTGTTAGGCGACGATTACACGTAAAGTATTTACTGTGATCCAACAGTAAATATCACGTATCGTGGTATTTACTGAACGTGTAACCTAATGTATGACAGTATTTATTGATGGATTTCTAGATTTCTTGATTCTGTAATGATGATCCGTCAGATTATGATTTAAAAAGGTGTTACTATTGTCAGAAGTGTTATATTGTTCTATTAATAAATACTGTACGTGTAGGCTGGTGTATTAATCCATCAGTAAATACTGTAATCCATCAATAAATACTGTATTGACGGATCACAGTAAATACTTTACGTGTAATCGTCGCCTTACAAAATAATCATTCAAATTGGATTGATCGTTTCTGCGATAAGCGCATACAAATAAACAAAAAGAGACAAAACAAAACTCTTGTTCTCTATAATATTAATACAGGTTTGTGTTATTTTCTCTCAGATAAACATGAACAGTGTCCTGATAGTGGCTTGCGTGGTGCTGGGAGTCGCCCTGGCCGCTCCTAGCGACGACAAATACACCGCCAAGTACGACGATGTGAACATAGAAGAGATCCTTGATAACAAAGCTTTGGTCAAGGCCTACTACAATTGTTTGATGGATTTAGGCAAATGTACCCCTGACGCAAGTGAACTCAAAGGTAACTCATATACATAAACTAAACTCCGTATTCAGACACGTCAAATGCTTCCTTAGTAAAAAATTGAGAAATATTTTTACATGCAATGTTTAAAAAAATAAAGTAGACGTTTCTCAGTGCGTCTCGATTTCACCCGCGTTGTGACAGATCTCGTGGGAATTCTATGACCTTTAAATATCCTCCCGAATTCCATCTCGTATTTAATACACAATATCGAAGGGAACTGCTAGTTCCTGAGATAACCTTTTCGAACAATCAAAAAATTTAATCTTTATATGACACTGGTAAAGATACGAATAACGATAACGATAAGACATACGGTAACATGACCAGCAAGTAGCCACTTAAGCATTTTCATAACTTGGACCCGCTTGAATTATGTTAAATATTATACTTCTTCTATTTCAAATCGATAAAGTACCAAGTGGCCAGTTACTGATCGTTTTCCCCTACTTAACTAAAATAGACTAGCATACCCGTATTATTACTCACGTTAGCAGCGCCCCGCAATTTTACCCGGTGGGAATTGACAAGCCTGATGGCACAAAAATGGATTGTGAGGGCGCTAAGCGTGTTGGCGGCCGCTGATTCGATTCCCACCCGGAGTAGATAATATATGCAGACGTTGTTGTTGTTGGCGACGACGTCGTCGCAAACAAATATGTAATATAATAGATGTAGTTATGGTAAATAAATAAATAAAATAAATGTTATATAAATATATGTATATTGTCATACTTTTTAAAAATTGTGTACGTGAAAAAGGCACAGAACGTACAGATTAGGCCTAGTCACCACCGAGGAGGTGGTGGAGGAGGGTGGACTATAAGGATATCATCAGAGACGAGAGGCCTGTGCCCAGCAGTGGGACATTACAGGCTAATAGTTACTTACATGAAAAAGAATGAGCGCGTTGATGTCTTTACTTTCATTACATTTCGAAACTTCTATAAATATTTCTTGAATATACGACTTTTATTATTCGATTTTGCTCATATGTTATCGTTATTTTTCAGGTCACATGCCTAGCGCCATTACTGACGACTGCTCCAAGTGCACTGACGCTCAGAAGGAAAAATCCGAGAAGGTGATAAAGCACCTCATCAACCACGAGCCAGAATTATGGGACAACCTGGTTAAGAAATACGACCCCACCGGCGAGAACAGTAAGAAACACGAGGCCAAACTCAAAGAAATCAAGGCACACTAAAACAATCATATAACTTAACTGTAACTTCGTTTTTTTGATATTTCGAACGCGTATAAAAGGTTAATCCTAATTCAAATATTTCATAGACAATGTAAAATTTTCTTTAAAATCATTTACTCATTATTCCTTGATACATTAATTATGACATTTCCTAATTTTGTTACTACATTACTTTAATATTACTTCAGTATTTTTTATTCTGGGTGTGATTAAATAAAATAAAATATATAATTTGTTAATTCAGTTTTTGTTTTTTTTCCGTCCATCGTTCTAAATGGTAACATGTGTATTCAGTTTTTCATACTAATTATCGATATTTTCTCAGCTAGTCGCAAATCATAATGTACGAGTATATCAGTAATTTTATAGAAATGCCGCTACGAACATCGAACTAAATCACTACATAGTATAAAATAAAGTCGTCTCTGTTTCGTGTCTGTTTGTCTGTATGCTTAAATCTTTAAAATTACGTAACGGATTTTGATGCGGTTTTTGTAATAGGTAGAGTGATTCAAGAGGAAGGTTTTTATGTAAAAAAAATCCCGAAATTCCCACGGGAACGGGCACAACGCGGGTAAAACCGCGGGGCGCTGCTAGTGCTTAATAAATGGGAAAGTTTGTGAAAATGGTTCAATGGATTGTTGTTACGGAAAAACTAAACAGTGACTTGTTAATGTTAAACTGATTTTCAACTTAGAACTTAGAGTTATTAAGTTCACTTTGGAATATGAAAATTAAATGAAAAACGAAATAAAAACCTTTCTCATGAATTTATATATAGTATCATACTTAAATAAATATTTCTCCAAATAAATATAAGAACAAAATAAAAACTTTATTTAAAACAACTGAATCATAATTGAGTCTCAATGAGGCTGCAATGACACCCTCTTAGCGGCAGCACTGAGACGCGAGTTCCAGAAACATGTCAAAAGTGTCATTTTCGTGAAAACCTGTGGTGAAAACCCTCATTGGACCGTGATAGAATAGTTAGACTCATTTTGTTCCAAGCAGAATGCTAACTGAATCATTCTATTTTTGAATTTAAACTACATTTACGGATACACTTCGTTTTTATTTTGAATGATTCTGATCACATGTGATCTAATTGAGCAGCCTCAGTTCTCGGGCTGCCTCGCCCCGAGGCATCGCGAGTGAAGACACTGCCTCAACCTGAGTGAAGACACTGCCTCAACCGACTCCGTGAATATTTTGCACTTATTGTATTGTTTCAAGTCGAGGCTGCTAGAACTAATAAAATTAGGAGGTTTAATAGAATAGGGTATTAAAAGTGTACAATTTGAGAGATGAATTTAGTAAAATAACTAATATTATGATCAAAACTGAAATAAGAATCAAAGCGATTACAAAATAAATAAATTATAAGCTCTGAAAGATTCTCTCCTGTCTGATTCTGTCCCTTTCTTGCAAAACGATTTTCGATTTTGATATGATATCGATTTTCCTAACATTTTTTTATAAATGCAATTGTAATAAAATGATTGAACATATTGTGATTTTGATACCGTAAGGTTTGTTGATCAAACTAATTAGCAATTATGTTTTTACGAGTATCTACGTATTCCAACTTCATTTAATAAAATACTCTAACGGTACGAAAAGGGTAAAATAAACCGAACAAGTCGTAACATTCAAACTTTCTATCCAGCTTTCTCTCTCTTTGTCACTCTCCCTCTTTCCCACTCTCTCTCTCGCAGAAATGGAGTGTGTGTGTGTTATCAAAACAAAACCTATCAATTTCGTGACATGGATTTCAAAAAAATTGTTAACCATGTCCATCTTGCCCAAAGGATATCAAATTCATCATGTTCATAACATATCTAGTGTTCAAGCGAGTTATTCAACATAATGTGTATTACGTAAACGGATTTTCACCCACGCTTTTCTTTCTCCAAATGAAGGATTGTTTTTCTATTTTTCGTTTAGCAATCCTATACGTTCATGGGCTATCAAATGTGAACATTGAGTAGGCAAAAGTTTTAACACCGTACAGATACTTTCCTCTAAAACATATTTATTTTCCTAGAGTATCCTTTTCTTATCTTTTTTATATATATAATTCTACTGTGTATGTCACTGAACTCCTCCTAAACGGCTGGACCGATTTGAATTTTTTTTTGTATGCGTTTGAGTGGCACCCTGTGTGGTTAATAGATTCACACTAGCGACATCTATTACGAACCAACTCGCGGTACACAGATTACTTAAAAGACAGAAAAATAAAACAAAACTTTAAATTTACATAATTTATTTTATTTGGTCATACATAGAATAAGAATAATATACTCTCACATTAGTAACAGCAATCATTTTAGGAAATATCACATTATAGTATCACTGAGATAGAAGACATTTAGATATTTTTTGTCGAAAATGAGTTACATAGTCATAAAGATTAACTGACGGGAATGCTTTTAATTGTCATGGAATTTATGATTAAACTTCTTACTGCGGTTTGCACGATCAACAATTTAGTCGAAAGATTTTTAATGATGTCACGACACGTACCGACTATTACTACGGGCTTAGTGATGGTATTATGATATTAAAGTAAAGTATTAGCCTGTAATATCCCACAGCTGGGCAAAGGATTCTTATTCATCTCACTGAAGATATCAGTACAGTGAGAAGGAATGATTTTACTAAACCTTTTTCTTCTACAGAACCAAGGTCTTTGACTCTGTATTGGCTAGTTGACTACATTAATTTACATTGTACGGCTCGTAAAATAGATGGTATTTATCTCTAGTGCATACCGCGGTTATTAAAGAGGTTCATTCAATGTTATGTTTATGCTTTGATTTCCCTGAGTTCGTCCTCGTGTCTCTTGGTGTGCTCGCCGGTGGGGTCGAACTTGGCCTTGAGCTCGTTCCAGTACTCTGGCTTGTTGTTGATGAGGTACTTGATCACCTTCTTGGTGCCATTCTTCTGTACTTCAGTACACTTGGAGCAGTCAGACTGAATGGCATCAGGCATGTGAGCTGAGGAATAATGAAATGAGATACGTTAATGAAGAATAATAGGTAGTGAAAAGTTTAACCTTGTCTATGGATAACGGAAGAGTTTTGGGTAAAACTCCTTTGTCGGTAAAACTTGACGGTAGAAGCCCCAAATAATAAATGGGACGATTTTTGTTTTAATGAGTATTTTATGTCTATTTTTAAAGTACTTATTGCCGCACTCGGCGATGTCTAGTAAAATGTCATAAATAACATCTCAGAATCACTCATTAAATCTCTACTAAGGAAGCGTTGGACGTCTTTTAAATACCTACTGGTTCTGTTAAGTGAAGAATGAATATAAACTCTACAACTAGTGACTATGATCAATTCTTGTTTTGTTGAAGAAATGTTAATCGAATGTTTCGTAATAATTTCAATACCAAAGACGTCAACGCGCGCATTTAGTTTTGTTGTTACGCGTCTGCCAGGGAAACAAGAAAGCATACATTATTTATCGTCGTTTGCGTACATTTCATTCAATTGACTTGTAATTTGAACTTTGGTCTTAACAATCAATTGTGCAGGAAGTTACGAATATTCACGTTTACCACGTGACTGAAGAAGAAGAAGAAATCAGCATTAAACGCAACTAATTTACCTAGTTTGTTTAAACACGTTAATCTCTGAAGATTTGAGATCACGCTGATAACTGATGGCTTCACAGAGATGGGAGACTTTTGCTCAGCAGTGGAACATTACAAGAACTTTACCTTTATAGAATTTATTCAAGACAGAGTTAGACAACTTATTATCCCGCAATTTTCTCGGAAGTGCAACGCCGCTAGCACCTCTGCTAGACTCACTACATGTTACGTACCTTTAAGTTCTTTTCCTTCAGCGGTGCACTTGCCCTTTTCAAGAATGCAGTTAAAGTAATTGTCAAGCAACTTGGGATTAGAGAGGATGTCGTCTAGGTCGATGTTGTCGAATTTGTCTGTGTAATGTTGATCGTCGCTGGGAGCGGCCAGGGCGACTGCAAGCACCGCGCACGCCAGGATCAGGAGAGTCTTCATGGTCATCTGAGAAAACGAGAACAGGATTATTGTAACGGTAATGCATTTAGAATCTGATTTGCCTTGAAGTCCTAAATGTAAACTAAGTGTCGCACTCAGAGACGCCCAACCGCCACTTAACTTATTCGTATATTTTTTCATACATTATAATATAAGTCACTCATTAAATCTACTAAGGAAGCATTTGTGTGCATTTCAAGCACGTTTCTGAGAGCGGGCGTAATATAGAAAATGTTCCATCAAGAGACTAGAACTTTTTTTAGAATAGACGATGTATGACGTGCGAAACGCCAACCCCGACGATTTTACGTTACGTTAGTGTTTAAATAGAAAATGCCAGTACCGGCCACTAGCGCAGTAGTGACCAGGGTTTTGTTAATTGGTGCAAATAATCGACATGATGTTTGTTTATTTGCATTTCTTTTAAAACCCCATCAACACTAGTTGCACAGGTAAACATTTTCAATGGTTTCCGCGGAAGATTACGTAATTAATATTTGAACTCAAAATATAAAAAACAAAGACAAGCTCAGAAAATATGAATTAAACTACATTTGAATTTAAAAAGATATCTAATAAATATTGTTTGAACACTCGTGTCTTTCATAATTTAATATTTAATAATTTAATTTTCGTATTAGCTACCTTTAGTTAGTGGGTCACACGTCTATCGTAGAGAAGCTCAGAGGAATATACTCGCTTAGATTCATTCCTTCCTTCTTATATACTAACTAACAACACCTGAGACTGACGTAAGTACTTCCATTATCATAAACTCTGAACCACGCTCATGGTAAAAAAAACAGAATTTGGGTTCCGCGTAAAGTTTATAAAACTATATATGTCCTTATTACTTTAATTTCATGCGATATTGAACCGTTACCAAATTAGGCAAAAAGTCTGCGATATGGTCTTACTATGTAAATAGAAACGCTCGATGATTATCAATTTTATTATAATAAATAATGCGAAAATAAGTTTGGCTTTCACTAAACCGAATTTAATCAATATTGGTATAGTACATAATGATATACACGTAGATAGGATATACAGGTCTTGGGAGGATAAAAGTAGTGTTTTTCAAAATTGCTACGAAATCGGCTACTGTGTGGATTGCAGATTAAACTGCAGTTTCACCCGCGTTGTACCCGTTCCTGCGGGAATTTCGGGATAAAATGTATCCTGAGTAAACTTTCATCCAAGTTGGCTCTGTAGTTTTTCTGTAAAACAGTAACAAACACTTACGTACGTATACACAACCATGGAGGAGTATGCAGGTACCGTACATCCATCCTCACAAACTTTCCCATTTATAATTTTGTTGCTGGGCATGTTGTGGGATAGGATGATGCGAGAATAAATGGGATTTCGCCTTTTAATATTTTCAACTCACAAAAGGCATCACCATCAGTATATACTTACAGTTCAATTTAAAATTAACGTACGGAACCAACATGTTACTGTACAAACCATAGTATTGGCCCAACAACAAGGCATACAAACTTTGTTTGAACCATTTTTCGGTAGCTCTCATTGTTTCAGAGATATATATGCAAAAAACGCAAATTTGTGACCTTTGACCTCGAATAAAAAACAACGCACAAGCGGGATCGATGGGGCCTTTTGACATAATCCAAGGCCTACACAAAAATCCAGCTTGTTGGGAATTAATGCAATACAACCTGAGTGAAGACACTGCCTCAACCGACTCCGTGAATATTTTGCACTTATTGTATTGTTTCAAGTCGAGGCTGCTAGAACTAATAAAATTAGGAGGTTTAATAGAATAAGGTATTAAAAGTGTACAATTTGAGAGATGAATTTAGTAAAATAACTAATATTATGATCAAAACTGAAATTAGAATCAAAGCGATTTAAAAAAAGATAGTCTTAATCTTGGTAGCCATGTCCATCTTGCCCAAAGGAAATCAAATCCATCATGTTCATAACATATCTAGTGTTCAAGCGAGTTATTCAACATAATGTGTATTACGTAAACGGATTTTCACCCACGCTTTTCTTTCTCCAAATGAAGGATTGTTTTTCTATTTTTTTCGTTTAGCAATCCTTACCTTCATGGGCTATAAAATGTGAACATTGAGTAGGCAAAAGTTTTAACACCGTACGGATACTTTCCTCTAAAAGCTTATTTATTTTCCTAAAGTACCCTTTTCCAATCTTTTTTATATATATAATTCTACTGTGTATGTTACTGAACTCCTCCTAAACGGCTGGACCGATTTGAATTTTTTTTTGTATGCGTTTGGGTGGCATCCTGTATGGTTAATAGATTCACACTAGCGACATCTATTACGAACCAACTCGACACAGATTACATAAAAGACAGAAAAATAAAACAAAACTTTAAATTTACATAATTTATTTTATTTGCTCATACATAGAATAAGAATAATATACTCTCACATTAGTAACAGCAATCATTTTAGGAAATATCACATTATAGTATCACTGAGATAGAAGATATTTAGATATTTTTTGTCGAAAATGAGTTACATAGTCATAAAGATTAACTAACGGGAATGCTTTCTATTGTCATGGAATTTATGATTACACTTCTTACTGCGGTTTGCACGATCAACAATTTAGTCGAAAGATTTTTAATGATGTTGCGACAAGTACCGTCTATAACTACGGGCTTAGTGATGGTATTATGATATTAAAGTAAAGTATTAGCCTGTAATATCCCACAGCTAGGCAAAGGATTCTTATTCATCTCACTGAAGATATCAGTACAGTGAGAAGGAATGATATTACTAAACCTTTTTCTTCTACAGAAGCAAGGTCTTTGACTCTGAATTGGCTAGTTGACTACATTCATTTACATCGTACGGCTCGTAAAATAGATGGTATTTATCTCTAGTGCAGACCGCGGTTATTAAAGAGGTTTATTCAATGTTATGTTTATGCTTTGATTTCCTTGAGTTCGTCCTCGTGTCTCTTGGTGTGCTCGCCGGTGGGGTCGAACTTGGCCTTGAGCTGGTTCCAGTACTCTGGCTTGTTGTTGATGAGGTACTTGATCACCTTCTTGGTGCCATTCTTCTGTACTTCAGTACACTTGGCGCAGTCAGTCTGAATGGCATCAGGCATGTGAGCTGAGGAATAATGAAATGAGATACGTTAATGAAGAATAATAGGTAGTGAAAAGTTTAACCTTGTCTATGGATAACGGAAGAGTTTTGGGTAAAACTCCTTTGTCGGTAAAACTTGACGGTAGAAGCCCCAAATAATAAATGGGACGATTTTTGTTTTAATGAGTATGTTATGTCTATTTTTAAAGTAGGTACTTATTTCCGCACTCAGCGATGTCATCGACACGTAACTAATTGACGTAAAATGTCATAAGTAATATCTCAGAATCACTCATTAAATCTCTACTAAGGAAGCGTTGGACGTCTTTTAAATACCTACTGGTTCTGTTAAGTGAAGAATGAATATAAACTCTACAACTAGTGACTATGATCAATTCTTGTTTTGTTGAAGAAATGTTAATCCAATGTTTCGTAATAATTTCAATACAAAAGACGTCAACGCGCGCATTTAGTATTGTTGTTACGCGTCTGCCAGGGAAACAAGAAAGCATACATTATTTATCGTCGTTTGCGTACATTTCATTCAATTTTGACTTGTAATTTGAACTTTTTTTTATTTTTATTTTTTTATTCATAGGAACTTTGGTCTTAACAATCAATTGTGCAGGAAGTTACGAATATTCACGTTTACCGCGTGACTGAAGAAGAATAAGAAATCAGCATTAAACCCAACTAATTTACCTAGTTTGTTTAAACACGTTAATCTCTGAAGATTTGAGATCACGCTGATAACTGATGGCTTCAGAGAGATGGGAGACTTTTGCTCAGCAGTGGAACATTACAAGAACTTTACCTTTATAGAATTTATTCAAGACAGAGTTAGACAACTTATTATCCCGCAATTTTCTCGAAAGTACAACGCCGCTAGCACCTCTGCTAGACTTACTACATGTTACGTACTTTTAAGTTCTTTTCCTTCAGCGGTGCACTTGCCCTTTTCAAGAATGCAGTTCATGTAATTTTCAAGCAACTTGGGATTAGAGAGGATGTCGTCTAGGTCGACGTTGTCGAATTTGTCTGTGTAATGTTGATCGTCGCTGGGAGCGGCCAGGGCGACTGCAAGCACCGCGCACGCCAGGATCAGGAGAGTCTTCATGGTCATCTGAGAAAACGAGAACAGGATTATTGTAACGGTAATGCATTTAGAATCTGATTTGCCTTGAAGTCCTAAATGTAAACTAAGTGCCGCACTCAGAGACGCCCAACCGCCACTTAACTTATTCGTATATTTTTTCATACATTATAATATAAGTCACTCATTAAATCTACTAAGGAAGCATTTGTGTGCATTTGAAGCACGTTTCTGAGAGCGGGCGTAATATAGAAAATGTTCCATCAAGAGACTAGATCTTTTTCTAGAATAGACGATGTATGACGTGTGAAACGCCAACCCCGACGATTTTACTTTACGTTAGTGTTTAAATAGAAAATGCCAGTACCGGCCACTAGCGCAGCAGTGACCAGGGTTTTGTTAATTGGTACAAATAATCGACATGATGTTTGTCTATTTGCATTTCTATTAAAACCCCATCAACACTAGTTGCACAGGTAAACATTTTCAATGGTTTCCGCGGAAGATTACGTAATTAATATTTGAACTCAAAATATAAAAAACAAAGACAAGCTCAGAAAATATGAATTAAACTACATTTTAATTAAAAAAAATATCTAATAAATATTGTTTGAACACTCGATTATTTCATAATTTAATATTTTAATTTTCGTATTAGCTACCTTTAGTTAGTGAGTCACACGTCTATCGTAGAGTAAGCTCAGAGGAATATACTCGCTTAGATTCATTCCTTCCTTCTTATATACTAACTAACAACACCTGATACTGACGTAAGTACTTCCATTAACATAAACTCTGAACCACGCTCATGGTAAAAAAAAACAGAATTTGGGTTCCGTGTAAAGTTTAAAAAACTATATATGTCCTTATTACTTTAATTTCATGCGATATTGAACCGTTACCAAATTAGGCAAAAAGTCTGCGATATGGTCTTACTATGTAAAAGGAAAAGTTGGATGATTATCAATTTGATTATAAATAATGCGAAAATAAGTTTGGCTTTCACTATAAACCGAATTTAATCAATTTTGGTATAGTACGTAATGATATACAAGTAGATAGGATCTAAAGGTCTTGGGAGGATAAAAGTAGTGTTTTTCAAAATTGCCACGAAATCGGCTACTGTGTGGATTGTAGATTAAACTGCAGTTTCACCCGCGTTGTACCCGTTCCTGCGGGAATTTCGGGATAAAATGTAACCCGTGTATTATAATTCTGAGTAAACTTTTATCCAAGTTCGCTCTGTAGTTTTTCTGTAAAAGAGTAACAAACATACGTACCTACACATAACCATGGAGGAGTATGCAGGTACCGTACATCCATCCTCACAAACTTTCCCATTTATTTATTTTTTTCTCGGCAAATTATGGGATAGGATGATGCGAGAATAAATGGGAAAGTGTGTCTTTCAGACGTCATCATCAGTATATACTTACAGGTCAATTTAAAATGAACGTACGGAACCAACATGTTACTGTAACGACCATAGTATTGGCCCGTATGTATTTATTACATAAGTACTATACACACCAATAGTTCATGTAACAGGTTTTATGATTAATATTATTGATAATTTGTATTGTTGTATATGCTAGTCTTAATTACGTATTAAACTTAACAAAGCAAAGTCAAGTACAAAATTTAATTCAAAAAACGTTATTCAGCCAAGACTATAAAAGGACTAAGGCTAATAATAATATTAGTTAGTAGCCTTTATTAGCCTTTTAAGAATGCACGGACTTTGGAAAGAATTGAGGTTTTTTATGTTATTCCCACGGGGCATGTTAAGGGTGAAACCGCGGGCAAACAATACTATGAAATATAAAAATAAATATTTGTAAAATTAAAAAACATTCTTAGAAAACCACTTGTTTGAGATAAAAACCTTTTTCAAATATTATGTACTAGCTATTGCTCGCGACTTCGAAGTCGACAATGGTTCAAATATTTTTAATTCTTTACTTATGGTATTGATTTTGTTATTTTATTAACCCCGTTAAGGGATTCATTTCGTTAAAATACGAAACAAGTACTTCAATGGGGAAGTAGATTTGGCAAGGACTCACATTATCCCATACAAACATTTTTCATACTCTTTTTCACCACGACCATTGTCACGTTTTTCACCCCTTTTGGGGTAGAATTTCGAAAAATCCTATCTTATTGGATACCTACATCATACAAAGAACACCCTCTAGTTTCAGTTCTCTAGGATCAGTGGTTTGGATTGTGCTTTGATCCATCAGGACAAAGTAATTTAAAAGTTCTTGTATTATAGATGAGTGTTTGCAAACTAGTTATGTGCGCACTGAAATCATCACGTTTTTAGCTTAGTTTTTTATATTAGTCGACGTCGACAAAAAATTATTACGTAGTGATGTGAGTATGCGAATATTAAACACACCACACATGCTAAACGATTCGAATTCATAATCTGAAATTCAGATTCTGTATTCGGAACGCCCAGCATTTGCAAGAAAAAGGTATATGTGTTAATAACTTAATTACAAGCTTTTAATTTTTCCAATAAAAAAATATTTATCGTGAAGTAATCAAGTGACTTAACATAACCGCAAATTATAACAATATCAAGGTATCAATTAACACTGGCGCAGGCGACCCGAGGTTCGTATGCGATTATGATTGTACTATAGGTAAACCTACTTATAATAAGTGTACAAATATTATACGTATTGGATACATAGTCTTGACCATAGTCTTGGTTCCTTGTTTGTGACATGACTATACGAGTACAAAGCAGTTTCAGGCCTAAGAGAGAGAGAGGGGGGGGGGAGGTGGGGGGTGTATCCGAGAGACTAAGGGAGAAATTGACAGTGAATCATAGAGACCTCGTATAATCCTTGCCATGCCATTTTTTAGCTAGCAGTAAAGTAAAGGGTAACAAAGGGCGCATTTATTAGTCTCAGTTGTAGGTGATATATCAATAATTAGGTCCTGTATTTGTTTCCACCTATGCATCAGGAAATTGGTGTCCGGTTTTTAACGGGTAATGTTTACTCATAACATCTTATCATACTTCTTGGTGGTGTAAAAACTCTGACACCATGATCCATCTCCCAATGTTTACTGGCGCACTCACAGACGAATTCGTTACTTAACTAATTGGCGTCATTTTTCATACTTATCAAAAACTCTCATTAAGTCTCTATTAAGGAAGCATTTGACGTATAATAGCATTAGAAGCATCATATTCATGTAAGAGAGTCAAGTAAACTGCACCCACGCAAAGACCTTGAACATTAAGAACCTAAACATGAATCATACTAACGATACTGACTTTAATTATTATCATCTGACGTCAAGTAAACAAATCAGTGTAACAATTACTTCATAACGCTGTGAGAAATAAGGACAAGCCCATAAAAATATAATTAATTAAACCGGACATAATTTTTAGTGTCTAATTAATGTAGTTAGCCTATACCTAGTTATTTCCTACAGGAAGATGTAACGATATCTAACTTACTTTATGACTCAAACGTTATTTTTTACTGCTACCATTCTTCTTCATCGATCATGGATGGTCGACCTGACCAATCCTGGTTAAATCTCTATTAAGTAAGCATTTGACGTGTCTGAGTATGGGCGTTAGTATCTTACTGCCGTACTCAGAAATGTCAATTAAATCGACAGTTAACTAATTGACATTCTTCTTCTTCATCGAGTGGATGGCCAACCTGACCAATCCTGGTGTCAGAGTTATTGAGCCGCCAAAGGCATCTGACATGGCTCAAGTAACGACTACTATCCGTAGAAAGTAACCGGGACCGACGGCTTAACGTGCCCTCCGAAGCACGGAATCATCTTACTTTTCGAGCAATCAGGTAATTCAGCCTGCAATGCCCTAACCAAACTGAGGAAAGTCTCACAAAGAGATTTTTGTGAAATATCCCCGCCGGGAATCGAACCCGGAACCTCCGGGTCGTGAGCCAGGCGCTCAAACCACAAGACCACGGAGGCTGTTAATTGACATTACTTTTCATACATGTAGTCAAAAAGTCAAAAATCACTTATTAACTTATTTTAAGCAATCATTAGTGATTCAGAGTGCGGCATTTAGTAGAGTAAGTAAATACAAATAGTTATGGAACGGAACTCATTTAAATCTACTTCGGTCACCGAACATTTTTAGAGTTGACTGTTCGCCATTCACAGCTTCGGCCACCTAATTAGCTGACAAATGCTGTCACTCGCCGAACGCAGTCGGCATACTCTTTATACTGTTGGGGTTACCGCATGCTGCACTGGCCTTAGCCATTAGTAAGTACTATGTCACTGTTCTATTATTACAGTTGAGTTTAAGGGTGACTAGATTCTAGATTTTAGAATCCATCTTCTAGACTCTAGACTAGAAGATGGATTCTAGAATATGTATTATGTTTAAATCTAACGAGAAAACAAATGCTAACGTCATAAACTTAGTTAACACACCGTCAAAACAAGACATGATTAAAGCTGTAATTTACTATTAATTAACGAATCTACGGAATAACTTCCACTAATTTTAGGTAATGACGCCTACTTAGTATATAATTTATTCTACAATGTTAGACTTTTAAACAAACAATGACAAGCACATGTGTCAAAAATTGCAAGCAAGTAATTAGAGCCATGTCGTGTTGTTTTTGTGTGCCGATTAATTAATAGGTCACTTCTGGTTTCTAGCTCTCATGTGACCACGGTTCTAGTAAAGGGGCGGTAAGTAATTAAGTAAATATTAGCCTGTAATGTCCCACTGCTGGGCAAAGGCTCTCATTTCACTGAAGATATCAGTACAGTGAGGAGGATTAGGCGGTAACGTCAGATAAAAATATCAGCGAAGTGTGTATCCCTAACGTAGGTTCCCGTAGACCTGTCGCAAAACAACCCGTCCCGACTCGACCCAACTCGTCCCGACATCACTGGGAGGATAATTGTGTCCTTCCGCCAGAGCTACGCCGCTACTAAAATAAACAATGTGTCCGTTTTCACTGCCGTTTAGCTATGCAGCTGCGCGAACATGCGTCGACACAAGAAATATGTCATTACAAGCTGTCTTAGTAGATAGATACATTAAAAATTACAATCATAACATTTTGAAGATGAGTGACATAATAATGTATGTCTTCATGTCATTAATATTCAACGGGTCCTAGACTGTATCGACTAAAGCAGCTTGATACAGTAGTAAGCCCATATTCATGCTTTAATACAAAAATACTGAAAAAACTGCCGTAAGTAAGTATGTAAGTGTTTGTTTCAAAGCCTATATGACCGTAACAAATATTGTAATTACTCAAGTTGTTGATGTTTGTGTATCAAGATCAGGGAAAAACCGGAGTTATTTTAACATCAAATCACAAGCACGTCATGGAATCAGGATTGTTTATTTTTTGTATCGGTGCGCAGCGCATTGACGTAGGAGATCAACGATTATCTCTCGGTCTGGAAATATAACTCAGATCGTATTTTTAGCTTTTGATACTAAAAATAAATGTTTTTGTTAAATTACTATGAATTTTATTTGTGAATCACTTTTCAAACATCGCGCGATTTTTATCGCGTTTTATTAAGTTAATATATTGAGTAATAACCCTGCGGTTTTACCCGCGTTGTGTCCGTTCCCGTGAGATTTTCGGGATAAAAAATAGCATATAACCTTATTCTTGAACGTAACATTATCGTAGATAACATCAAGCTATAGGCCCCGCTTGTTTAGACTGAGTGAATGTACACGCTACAAGATGGCGATTTTTAATAGAACGCGTATTACGCAGTGGAGAACACATTTCAAATGACTCGCTAGCTCGCATTTTATAGAACTTGCCGGTTGCCGGCTTGTAGCTCGTAACTACGTAACTTTATACTAATGCATAATACTTAACTAGACCCTAATTATTATTATTCGTTGTATACTGGCCGTCAGTAGTAAATCACAATGATTTTGTTGTTGTTTACCTCGGCATCGTGTGAATTTTATTATACTATTTACAAATTAAGCTTTAAGTTAATATGCTTAGTTTCTATGTCCAAATTTAATAGTAGGCTCATATATTTGGAAGCTACAACATCAAGAACTCCCACAAATACATGTCAAAAACTCACTCCTCCTCTGATCAGATGGTTAAAAAGGAAATACTAGTAGTACCATGGACTAATTAAACAAGGTAGTTTCATTTCGAGTAGGTCAGTGGATACCCCTGGAGATTTTTGAACGGCTTAAAGCCTCCGACATGGTCTGACGATTGAAACAACCGGGACCGACTTCTTAACCTGACCTCCGAAGCACGGTACCGCTGAGATAGAAATACCACTACCGGCCACGCATCCAAGTAGGGGTCGATGCAGGGTCGGTGCACGTTGCTTTAGAATCGCAATGTCTTAACATCGCTTAGTCAAACTACGCCACGAGCGCTCATTATCAATAAAGTTTTGCTAGTCTATAGAATTTATTTACGATCACATCCGATATAAAGAAGCAATAAAGTTCAGAGTATAATGAATCGTTTATAATTTTATTGCCACATAATTATTGTAATTCACACGTACTTCCTATCTAAGTGGAAAATTTGAATAATTTGAAGTATTGTAATTAAGACTGTTATTACAACTATTTATCACGATGATTCTGAGATCACACAGTTTTTACCACAATAAATAAATGTCAAAATAAAATTCCCGTGACAGCGACTAGTGTAATCCGCTCGAAACTTCGGGTAGGTACGTATTTTTAGGGTTCCGTAGCCAAATGGCAAAAACGGAACCCTTATAGATTCGTCATGTCTGTCTGTCTGTCCGTCCGTCTGTCCGTCTGTCTGTCCGTATGTCACAGCCTTTTTTCTCCGAAACTATAAGAGCTATGTTGTTGAAACTTAGTGTGTAGATGTATTCTGTGAACCGCATTAATATTTTCACACTAAAATAGAAAAAAAATAAAATTTTAGGGGGGTCTCCCATACATAGAAATGAAAAAAATATATTTTTTTTCATCAAACCCATACGTGTGGGGTATCTATGGGTAGGTCTTCAAAAATGGTATTGAGGTTTCTAATATCATTTTTTTCTAAACTGAATAGTTTGCGCGAGAGACTCTTCCAAAGTGGTAAAATGTGTGCCCCCCCCCCCTGTAACTTCTAAAATAAGAGAATGATAAAACTAAAAAAAATATATGATGTACATAACAATGTAATCTAACACCGAAAATTGGTTTGAACGAGGTCTAGTTAGTAGTTTTTTTTTTACGACATAAATCGTAAACCGCAAAAAAATACTGATTATTCATTCAATAACTCAAATGTAAATAAAAAAACATTTATTTCAAGAACTTCTTTATTATGTTATTTAAAGTACGGAACCCTCCGTGCGCGAGTCCGACTCGCACTTGGCCGGTTTTTAAAATTAATCTATAAATAATAAAGCTGAATAGTTTGTTTCACGTACTACAAATTCAACGGGAAAGTTATTTTTTATTGCGAAATTCGTACAGGACCGGGCACAACGCGGGTAAACTCGCGGGCGCTGCTAGTACGTTACAGTTTGAACGCGATATAGTCTCGCTCGATTCGTTCATTTATAATGAGTGCAAATTGAAGTAATTTGAAACTGTTTTTGAATAGTGCATAGTGCATACAGAGACACTTTTTTATTGAAGAATTCTATCGATAATTGTCAGACTGGCTAGAAAATAGACTTGACTACGTCGTACAAGGCCTTTTTTTATGGATGGGGAATGCATTTACGCATCCCCGGTTGTTATTTGGGTATGTGGGACTCAACCCCGGCACAATCGCGTCGGGTAATACCCACTAAACCCCATCCGTGTTCCGTAGTCATGGCCTAGGCTGAAGTCACGGGGCTACCTTTCGGCATACAAAGATGTCCGCTTCTTCAGTCACGCCAACAGCTCGCGAGGGCGAGCATTCCTCGGACATCGTACAAGGCCTGGTCTTTAATTATTATAAGTTTCAAAGTAAGTTACTAAGTCAAACTTAACAACAATTCTTTAATTATGCTTTGAAAAAACTTTTTCGTTACAAATTAAGTACCTAAGTTACAACAAAAAATGTACAGCCGTAACGTATACACGACACTATCTACAATACGCCTCCGTCATAAAAGCGTAAATTTCAATTACTCAAAGTTAATGAATTTAGGAATCTTTGAAATTCTACATCAACAAAAACCAGGATGTGTAGATTGTGTAGTTTCCTGAATTGTTCTTTGAAAAGATTATTAACTCAGCCTTAATGTCTACAATCGCAACACATTAGGCATTTTTTCTTATGCATTACTTTGTATAAAAATAAACAATGAATCTCAAGTCGACACAGAACCATCCTCGGCATTGTCGGATTAACAACATTCAGGTAAACAAAATAATTGTATTTATACGAACTTAGATAAGTTACATATTTTATAATGTTTGGAATATTGTTCTGTGAATTATCTCGCGGCCATTCGTTTTAGTAGCAAACTACCGATGCTTATCAGCTAGTTTTGCATTTACACACAGTTCACTCATTTGGACAATATTTTTTTCTGTTTATTTACTTTACTTACGCAATATGCATACTTCATACTTCATATAAATACTTCTTATAAATCCATGCTATTTTTTTAAGTATGCGGTCGATATTCTAACTGAAGACAATGAAAAAGGTTTAGGTAAAGATTTTATTTCAATCTTACTCCATGACTGAATCCTTGCTCCAATGGTCTTCTTTCTTCCCTTGTTTCCCGAAGAAAAAAACAGGATATACCTAAGATGTTTTTTGAAAGCTCACTGGTTTCAAGTATTTATTTTTGGAAGATCTACCTACAACTGCCTTCATTATTTTACTTGTGAACTGTGTTCAGTGAGCCCCACAATACATTACCAGATTTTTTTACTGCCCTGACATCTTCAGTGAGCATAAAGGCCTTTGCTAGTATCTTCCTAGTATGTTCTTATTCTTTATTAACAACGTTTAACAAGTCCACTTATACTCAATGTTAGACCATGCTGGAAGCCTTTACGCTGTCTAAAAACTCCTCCACCGGGGATGACCTAACTTGCTCCAACTTACTCACTTTCTTCAACTCAACAGCTATCAAAATGAAGACCATCTTCGTATTGTGCCTATTCTCGCTCGCCGCTGTCCTGGCCAAGCCCAGCGACAGTTACACAGACAAGTTCGACAACATAAACCTGGATGAGATCCTGGAGAACCGCCGGCTTCTGGTGCCTTACGTACACTGCATGCTTGACAAAGGGAAGTGCGCTCCGGAAGCTAAGGAACTGAAAGGTATGTTTGAAGAAAATTAAGATATGATACAATGCTTAGATTCTCGCCGACAAGACATCGCCAGCACGCTCGTAAAGTAAATTGTAAAAATTTAAAAAGGCCCAGGAAAGGTTTTTGTATTGAAATTACCACTATTACAAAAATTCTTGAGTGACTGCAGCTGTCATTTTTCTATAAATATTGCCCTGTGATATATATTAATGCATCGCATCGTCAATATAAAAATTGGCAAAATTACGTGTAACACAATGTTAAGTCGCTCTTTAAAGTACAGTTCACAAGGCCCTCCTCACTTATCAACCAATTTGAAAAATATGAGGTTCTCCATTTCAAAAAAGACGAATAATTCATAGAAATATTTTTCTACGTCAACCATTTGTTTAATAACGTCCAACTTTCCAACAGAACACATCATAGACGCTCTCGAAACGAAGTGCGACAAGTGCACTGAAAAACAGAAGGAAGGCACTCGCCGCGTCATCTCACATCTCATCAACAAGGAGGCGGAGCTCTGGAGCGAGCTGACTGCTAAGTACGACCCTGACAACAAGTACAGCGCCAAATACGAGAAGGAACTCAAGGAGATCAAACAAGAGTAACGTGGTTACTTGGGAGGACTGTACCGTGATATGTCATTAAAAGTTTTTGTTTTCTATGACTGAATTATTATTTACTAGCACCGCCCCGCGGTTTTACCCGCGTTGTACCCGTTCTCGTGGGAATTTCGGGATGAAAAGTAGCCTATAACCTTCCCGTTGAATGTGGCTATCTATTATAAAAAGGATTGTCCGAATCGGCCTGGTAATTCCCGAGATTAGCTCGAACATACAAATAAACAAACAAACAACCTTACAGATTTTACCTCTTTATAATATTAAGTATTACTTGCGGTTACACGTGAGCCACCAAATAAGAACATGCTATTGCAGCTAATTAGTACATGGTATCATTATTATCTCAGGTTTAATATATGTTCAATTTTGTAGTCAAGAGGTATGGCATTTAGTTGTATCAGGTTTGGAAGTGAATCCTTAGAAATGCTTTTGGGAAAAATGCTTAGGACAAACTCTAGGAAACTTACAGTAATTATTAAATATTTCCTTTGGAAGGGAAAAATATAGCGGCTCTAAGAAATAAAGTGCCCGAAATAAAACAACAATTCTAATTGGTTTCCATAGGCTTGAATACTATAAATAAATACAATCTCTTTAAAATAATCTGCCTCAAAGGCTGGTAAAACCAAAATTACCCGATACAAACCGATTTAACTTTTAAAAAGCCAAGCAACTACATTTTAATTAGCTAAAAACAAAAGAAGATTATACAAAAGAGAGTAAAGATCATTCCAATCTAAAAATATTCCATTAATTCTCCGAAGTAGGTGTAGTTTGACGTCAGAGAAACTTCCAAGTTCACTCGAACTGTTTGCATAAAATAATAAAATGTAAACATTTCAGAAGCGAGATGCGTCAACGCAATTTATCATACATTTTATATCTGCTGGTAGCTTTTGATAACCAGTATAACAAGTTTGCCAAACATAATTTCTTTAAGTTTTCTGGATTCTCAAGTTTAAGCGAACACTATTTATTTTGCATTGAAAGTACGTTTACTACGGATAGGTACACTTCGTTTCATTTATTTTATTTGATGTGGCGTGGAACCGTGGTCACAATAAACATCAGAAGACTCTGCGACCACGGTCCCGGTAAAGTTGCCGAAACGTTAGTTAAAATTAGATAAAGCGAAGTGTATCCGTAAACGTAGTTTCAATACTTTATGCTAAAAAATATGTCAGAAACAAAACAAGATGTCTGCCTGTACCGAAATTTGTATATAACAAAATTGAATAAGTGCAGAAATCTTCACGGGAGAAGGATTTTATAACACCTAAGTGATAAACGAAACTGTAACTCATGTTTTATTTTACTATTAAGTAACTCATGTGTTTTACGATCACCTTTTTGCATAAAAATGCAAACAGTTAGGTAAAAAACCTTATATTAATGTAATCATTATATTTTTATACATAATAATGTACCTACCTTAATACCTAAAAAGTATTTACAAAATCAAACCAGTGAAAAAAATAACAAAATAAGGATCATTTTTTGTACATTTAGATTTTCTTTTTTATAGCTACGTTTAGTACATTTTAATTTTTTTATGGTTAATTTACTGTTAGATACCTACACAAGTTATAGGTATCTGTGTCCAATGTTTATTAAACATAAATCAAATTCAATCCTGTTCTTCTCCGAATGATGTTAATGAACTCGAATAAATCGTAATAAAGTCTAATAACCAGTAACTAAAAACCAGTAATTTATTTGGTACGATGTTAACTCACTTTTTGCCCAATCTCAGTCGGTTGGTCCTGGAACTTACTTCAATATTTAATTGTTGTTTCAACTACTCTTTTATTATAGTTAAATATCGATAGATAGGAAGAAAAATTACAAAAACAATGATACTGAAAAGCTATGTTAACAATCTGATATAAATTGAAAGAACCAATTTTAAAGTAAGGAAAACTACAGCATTTGTCATAGTTAATGGTCAAGTTAACGACTGCTAAATAAGAAAGAATCCTTGAAAAAAAATTGATGAAAGGATGCTTGGAAGATGATGAGGGAGACTTGCTCAGGAGTGGGACAGTATTGGCTGAAAAATAATAATAACAGGGAATGACTACACGGAACGAGTAAGTGCCGAATGTGCCCTAAAGTTAAACCATCAATAAAAAGCAAGCAGAGCCACGAAATGTCAACTAAAGAGATAAATAAAACTAGTAAATGAGGCTTAACTATCATATAGCGAGTCAACTGTTTACGGACAAGTGACGAACGTAAAGGCAGGTTCTCGGAAAGGGAAACCCGTTTTAGTAAGGCTTATCGGGACCAATGTCCCAAGTAGGTATATAATAAAAAATATCGCGGTGACCAGATCATAGTGTCTCGGGACGACGAGAAAGAAGGATTCCAAGTCAGAAATGTAAGTTAATAAGTTTTAATATACTGTTAATAAAAGTAAGGTAGGAAAGTAAGGAAAGTTAAAATCGAAATAAAAAAAAAAAAATCTTATTTTCAAAGTAATTTGGAACAGTTTTTCAAAAGTTTTCATATTCAAAGTTCAGTACTATTTGATTTAAACCCACATACTGCAGCAACTTTTTTCAAACGTACGTTTCAAAGTTTCTTTATTAAAAACTACATCTTTTTTGTTTATTAAACGTTAACTTCCTGAGTAACTCTAAGTCAAGGTTGCATTGCATTTAATAACTCTAATCCAAAAAGGCCAAAATACTACTCTTATTGCCAAAATATCATTAATTAAATCCATTAATGGACTAAAATTTACTAATTAGTTAAAATAAGTGAGGTCTTTCCTAAAAAGTTATAAGTCATCGACCAGCTAGGATTGCGATTAAACAATTAGTTGCAGTAATTGCTCAATTCAAAAAATGCAATATTTGTTCAAAATAAAATTGAGTTATTTCTCTACTCAGTAATTCCAAGTGAGTAAAAATACTGATAGATCCCACCGTGGATACATTTAAATGATTAACGTTTTTAATCATCTTCAATATATTCTCGATGGTTCTTTACTCATATCTCCGTTCGTTTTCAAACGGAATCCAAAAGTGCTTTTAGTATAATAATAAAAGGATGTGCTACAGAGATACCTACAGTCTGAGGGTCCTGAGATAAAAATAGTCCATTTTTGAGGTTAAAAGATTATATTTTTAATTCACCATTTCTTCACTGTACATGCTTCATAAGTGTAGAAAACATGACTATATCACCATTGTTTCTTTCCCAGCATGAACCCAACAATATTACTGTGCCTGGTTACCGTGGCCGTTGCCATGGCAGCGCCCAACATGGACAAGTACACCGATAAATACGACGGAATCAACGTCGATGAAGTCGTCCATAACAAACGACTGCTAGTGCCCTACATCAAATGCGCTTTGGACCAAGGAAAATGTTCCCCGGAAGGCAAGGAGCTCAAATGTAAGTCATACATACTTATCTGTATAATCTGTATTCTTTATCGGCGGTACAAGGTTTGTAGAGACATTAAATGTGCCATTAAATCTTATGAAAAACTACGAGTAGTTTTGTAGCGTTCGTGATTTTCCGTAAAAACTACGTACAAGTCTTACTTTTGTTTAATATATATTTACTAACTTATAAAAACTACATGATATAAATAGTGACTTATCATTTGATGACATTTGTAACAAAGTATTGAAGGAAAAAGGTATCAATCAAATAAAATAGATCGTTCAACATTCAAAAGGAGTCTGTTTATGTTATTCGAATTATGAACAAGTTTTATGGATATATTTTTTGTTAGCACTGTTCAAAACTTGTTCAAAACAAAAATAAGTTTAAAGTTGTAATTGTAGGTACTTAACTAAGTTCGAATTGATTTTAATGATTACATTTTTTGTTTGCATGTTAAGTTTGCTAATTAGTTTAATTACTCGCCTTTTTTATTAGTTACATGATTACTATTATTATTAACATTGAAATTGTATTCTATGATCATTGTAAAAAATGAAGAAAAAAACAGAATAGGTACATAATAATTTATAACTCTTTACAATTCAGTTTAGGTATTATTCCAATAGATTTTATTTAATTTACTTACCAAGTATCATAATTACTAAGTTAGAACATTAATTTACACGAGTACTTTACTATACTTTTGTCAACAGCTCACATCCGTGAAGCCCTTGAGTCTTACTGCGAGAAGTGTACCGAAAGCCAGCAGAAAGGGACCCGTCTCGTGATCGGTCACCTGATCAACCACGAGCCCGACTACTGGAACCAGCTCACCGTCAAGTACGACCCCAAGAAGAAATACGTCACGAGATACGAGAACGAACTCAGGAAGGTCCAGGCTGAAGGTTAAGACTGACATTAGTTAATAAATTATTTAAATTATAGTTACATTGTTGTTATTTCTATCACCCGATCGTTCTATCTAAGTATTTGGACATTAGGATTGACCTAACTGAACTTTGTTCGTACCTATACTTAGGATACACTTAGCAGTTTCAATCAACTAAAACATTATTATAATTTTATTCATTACTCTTTGGTTGTCATTTATAAAATACCATCATCATGTTAGATATACTGATCATTTATTCGTTCATTTTGAGTAAGTAGTGGCCATGACGACTACGTACGAGTATAATAAAAAATCTAAAAGAGCGTAAAAACCTCTATTTCGCAACAGTATACATCAAAAATGTAAAGATCTAGGCTATAGCGACAACCTTAAGGTATGAATAAACTTATAAATCTTCAGAATCAGTAAACGAATAAATTCTATCAAGGTGATTGGCATAAAAAGGCATAATTTAAATAAATATATTTGACTATTTATATAAACAATAAATTGAGGTAATTTTCTAACATTTCCAAGGTCCTTTGACAGACGTAAACATCATTAGGCCTAACTTCGAGAAGATTAATATCCTTGAAGTTAATTTTGATTTATGAATAATTAGTGGTAATAAATCTATTTAATATGATACTATCAATCACAATCAAGAGTAAATTGGATACTCAAATATACATAATAGTTTATCATAATTGGTGGTCTAAAAATTCCGACAGAAGTAGGGGTACTTGTACGAACTTGATATAACACAGACATACGAGTTAACCAACGTATTGTTTTCGTTTTACTGATATTATCTCGAATCTCATAGGTTATGGTTATTCATTCTATATTCAAACTCAATGCATAACCCGACGCAGGCATATAAAATAATCTTATATATAAAATTCTCGTGTTACAGTGTTCGTTCGCGTAGGTACTCCTCCGAAACGGCTTGACCGATTCTCATGAAATTTTGTGAGCATACTGAGTAGGTCTGAGAATCGGCCAACATCTATTTTTCATCCCGAAATTCCCGCGGGAACGGGTACAACGCGGGTGAAACCGCGGGGCGCAGCTAGTAATAAATAATAATATACCCGGACAAATTCACACACGGTTAACTAGACCCAAACTAAGCTCTAGCTTGTATTATGCAATCTAACTAAATGATACTACTACATATACTTACACAAATACTTAATAAGAATATATAATTGACACCCAGACGTCGTCGCCAACAACTATGTCTTCACATGTTGTTGACTCCGGGCGGAAATCGAACCCGCAACCCACAGTAAGCGGTCTCACTGCCACTGTGCCAACGGTCTTGACAAATGGGATACATACTAGTATCCTCCTCTATCTTTCCTCACAAATGTCCCTAAAGAGAAAAATATATTCTTTTTGAATGAAGTAAGATCGTTTCTTTATTTACAAACACTCCAGTGTACCTTCGCCATGAAATGTCGCATTAAACTAAAAGGTCATTGACGGGGTTAATGTAAATCAACAGTCATCGCTGCAAAAACAACGTCAGGTAAATATCATGTCTTAAGTATATAAGGAACTATGGTATTACTGAGAAAACTGGTGAATAAGTAGTTTGTATGGAAACTATCAATTATTAACTAAATAACCTTTAAGGCGACATACTCTTTTGTCATTTGTTTTTGTAGTTAAATTTGACTTGTTTGTTATTATGACTGGCGGGGTTTGTCCTAATGTTTTTATAAATTACTAGCAGCGCCCCGCGGATTACCCTCGTTGTACCTGTTCCCATGGGAATTTCGGGATAAAAAATAGCCTATAACCTTCCCGTTGAATGTGGCTATCTATTACAAAAAGAATTATCCAAATCGAACTGATAATTCCTGAGATTACCTCGAACATACAAACAAACAAACTTACAAATTATATCTCTTTATAATATTAGTATAGATTAAAAAAAATTAAAATTATCAAGTGATGTTTGTGGCTAGGTAATAATATGTTATGTATTATTCTGTTATTTTTAGAAACATGTATGTAGGTAACAAATTTGTTATTCTTTTTAACAATTAATTATCATATCGTAAGTTTCTCGAAATGTCTGGTAAATGTATCCCAATATTATTTTAATATATGCTATAAACTACACTTTTATGGATACAAATGCTAACTTATATTTTCTATTACGTTTTAAGATGTAAAACATGATCCAATGTGTGTTCTATTCAAATTAAATAGACGAATATGTTTCTCGCATATACATGTTCATTTCGTCTCCAAAATATGGGTGTATTAGTCTATATAGCAATGAAACGCTTCTCTTCTTTTGGTTTATGTATATATTAATTGTAAAATCCTATTAAAATTAGTTAATGGACACTTTATTTTCCGTAAAATAACTTTTAACGGTAAAGATGTTAGAAGACAACACACAAGTCCTCTGTGAGGCAAAGCCTCTCGCTTGTACTTATTTTTAATATTATTAAAAATATAAATTTAGATGGAGCACTATATTTATGTACTAGCAGCGCCCCACGGTTTTACCCGCGTTGTGTCCATTCCTGTGGGAATTTCGGGATGAAAAATAGCCTATGTTACTCGTGGATAATGTAGCTTTCGAATGGTGAAAGAATTTTATAACGGTCCAGTAGTTTTTGAGCCTATTCATTACAACCAAACAAACAAAGTTTTCCTCTATATAATATTAGTGTAGATATAAATTTAGATGGAGCACTATATTAATGTATAATTGTTATACAGTTTACGTACAAACTGGCACTAAAAAGCGCAATAATTACCCCAAATCGTCCTCACTTCAGCGAGCGGCGAGAGGTCTTTGCCTTGCAGTGGATCTTTATTACTTACATTATAAAAACACAAGATTTGAGACCAAGACAACTATTTAGTAATCTGTGCCAAGACCTTTATTGATACTATATTTCACTCTGATAGCCAATATAGACTCCCGACGAGAACTAGACCACTCGAGAACTCTTTAGCAGAGATAATGCAGAGATTTGTTAACTGACGTCATGAAGAGACGCAGAGTTCCATACGCATCTTTAAAGAACAGTTATAGATAAAAAATATAAAACCTCTTCATTATCTCTGCCAAACAGTTTATATACACTTTTCGTCGTTAGGATGTCACTGAGCTGTCTCCGAATTCGAAAAATAGTGAGCGTTCATTAGCCTTGCCGCATACGTGCGGACTCCGTATTCGATTTCCGCATTCGTTTTCCTCATTCAGAGTCGAATGCTGAATCCGAATTCGGTTTCTGCACGTATGCGTCCAAGTTTAAATTCTCAGATTTCTCACGAGTTACCATAGACATAGACCTCGTCGCTTATTTTCTAGTTCTATACTTACTACGAGTCTATACAGGCTATAGAGTAATTCAATAAGACATCAATCTTCTATTCGTCAGCTGCCAAGAAAGCTTCGTATATCTCCTTGTTCTTGTTTCCCGGGTCGTATTTAGCGATGATCTCCTGCCAGTACTCCTGTTCGTTCTCTTTGAGATGGTTGACCACCTTCCTGGCTCCTTGGCGCTGCTTGATGGTGCACTTGGAACAGCCAGTCGTGATTGCATCTGTGATGTGGACTGGAACGATAAGAGGGTTTAGTAAGACTTGAAAAACATATGGGACGATATAAACTATCGTTGACGTTATAATGTAGCGTTTCAGTTGGAAGATAAGTTAGGAAGATAACTTTTAGTATGGTTTAGCTTTTCAGTCGCTTGTTTATTTTTTTTCTTATATACAATACTATACTAAAATTGGTGATATAAATTAGTATTTTAAGGTAGTAGAGATACTATAAAAAATCTTCCGTAAGTAATGAATACAAGGTTCCGCCTTACCTTTCAACTCCTTGCCTTCAGGAGTACACCGTCCCTTGTCAAGTAAACACTTGACGTAAGCCACCAGCAGTCGCTTGTTCTGAAGGATCTCGTCCAGATTGAAGTCGTCATATCGATCCGTGTATTGTTCGGCGGTGCACAGACCGGCGACACAGACCAATATTGATAGAATGAGGATATTCATCTGAAAGAATAAATGAACTCATTATTGCTACCAATTAACTGTTTTATTAGTTTGGTCACATACTCCGTACCACTATTACGAGTAGAAGTATAATTCCTATCAATGTGACTAAGATTTAAAAAGCTGAACTTTGTAAAGAATGTTGAAACGATTAATTGTGGTGTTTATCTTATTGATTGAAGATTATCTAGCAATCTAAGAATTGACTAACAATTATATTCAGTCCCACATTATATTTTCCTCTCGATGTCTGCTAGAAGAAAGTGCATAAGTGCTTTTTATTAAACGGAAAATTATTATAAAACATTTGGATTTTTCTAGAGTACTTCGGTGACCCATTCAGATAATGAGTTATTACTCGATTTACAGTAAAAGAAGTGTTCTTTTTGTTACCTAACTTATCAAATAGCAACGCACAATTTCTCACAAGCCGTTAGTATCGTTTATACGAAGTTGACTTTCAATCTATAGTTTCTTTAAGGAGTTATTTAAGAAATGTTTAACATCTCACCTTTAGCTCTTGGTACTCCTATAGAAGTGAAGTGACAAAGGGTAAAAAGGGACTAATGAAACTGCGTCTCATTCTCCGTCTTATATCTAATCATATCTGTGCATCAATGTTGCAAACGATGTCGACTTGTCATGAATATCCATTGTTGTATTGTGGGTTTTTCAGCCGCAGCTGTGCTCATAACAATTAATTGCAATTATGTTAATGCTCTATAGTTATTCGTTATTAAAGGATATCGATTGCAGAGCGTTCTATTGCGGATACTTTGTAAGTGAAGCAAACACGACAAAGATGACTGGATCTGTCATCATAAATACGCAATATGCAATGTTAAAGAAATATCCTGAAGAGCTCTAGAAAGTATTGACATAAAGTATAAGCCTAGTATGTCCCACTGCAGGGCATGTTTCTCATCTCATTGAATAGATTAACACAATGAGGAGATAATTTATACAATCACCACTTTTGCATAATGTGGATTGGTGATCTCCAACTTAAGCCATTTTTAAAAGAAGAAAACATTTTTTTTTTGCTCGAACCTGGAATTGTTCCCGGGATCTCAGTCTTATCAGCCGAGTGCACATACCAGACCACCTGCCTTTTATACCATCAGAAATACAGACAAAGAAGTAGTACATTATCCGTATAAATACAAATTATGCTTCATTTAAAACTTTTTGCCTTTACATAATAACATGAAGGCTTTTTTCAGCCATAACTAGTACCCGATAAAAATAAACCCCACTTAGCTAAACGTATTTAAAGGTAAAGTGAAAGGTGGTTTCATGATACTTATATTTCCCTGTAATAAATTCCATAGGCCTGCAACATTTTAGGACGACACAGTACAGTAAGATGGAGCTCTAGGCGCAATTTCTTACACAGTATGCTTCACCAAATCGTTACCGCAATGTAACGCCTTCGAGAAATGTCGTAGCACGGTGCGCGCGTTGATGTCTTTTCCTCCACAGCGTTTCCCTTGCGGAAAATCATTCGTTTCAGATAAGTTTCTATACAATACGATAAGGCCATATTTATCATAGACTAGCTGCGCCCCGCTGCTTCACCCACGTTGTACCCGTTCCCGCGGAAATTTCGGGATAAAATGTATCCCATATGTTATTCTGATGTATAACCTATATTACTGTAAAGTTTCATTAAGTTTCAATCCGTTTAGTATTTTTTGCGGGCAACAAACATACATACATCCATACATATATCCATCCTTACAAACTTTCGCATTTATAATATTAGTAGGATAGGATTCGATATTTTTTTATTGGAGTACTAGCGGCGCCCCGCGGTTTTACCCGCGCTGTGCCCGTTCCCGTGGGAATTTCGGGATAAAAAAATAGCCTATAACCTTCCCGTTGAATGTAGTTATCCATTACAAAAAGAATTATTCAAATCGGTTCAGTAGTTTCTGAGATTAGCGCGTTTAAACAAACAAACAAACAAACAAACAAACAAAACAAACACTTCAGCTTTATAATATTAGTATAGATTATGTAAATATCTACAATATAATCGAATATGGTATATTTGATGCCAAAAAACACATATAATGGTTTAAGTTAGCATCAAGTTTATGAATCTTTTTTTGTTTTTGACCGATTAACATCAATAAGTCGTTTATTTTTAGATACAATTTAAAATAACTACTTCACAGTCAAATAAAATGAAACAGAAATGACATTTAACAAAAAATACATTTTTAATTTTAAACATATAAAAGTCTATCACATATATCATACTCAATCTTTTACTTTCTATCAGGTATGACGATTCCATTAGCCTTCGCTCTGTCTTCGTACTTCTTCCTGAAGGTTCCTTCAGGGTCGAACTTGGAAGCGATTTCCTTCCAGATGTCCAGGTCGTTCTTGATCAGGAACTCTATGACAGTGTAGGCGCCTTTTTCTTGCGCCTCTGTGCACTTTGCACAGCCAGTCTCTATCGCTTCTTGGAGATGTTCTGGAAAAAGATATTGGTTTTCTAAATTAGGTTATGTCAGTCGTTATGTATAAGAAGACGTATGTGGTTTTTCTAAAAAAAACATAAACTAATAATGTCGTTAGGGTATGTAACTCTAAGTGTATCCTTGAATAAAAGCCAACACCTTTACTCTCGGCACTCAGAGACTTCCATTAATTAAAATTTAACTAATTGCCGTAATTTCTCAAACATAACATGTCAACATCTCTCATTAAATCTCTACTAAGGAAGTATTAGACTTGTCTTAGTACGGGCATTAAAGTGACAGAGAGCTCCCAATTGTGAAAATCAATTGAGCAGGATTTTCGATGTTTCGATGATTTTATAATAAAATTGTTTATCGTTAATGTACAAGATCGGTTTTATCTTTTTCCGTAAATATTCTGATAGATGTGTTGTACTTATCTGAAATCTTTGCTTCCAAATGAAGATAATAATATGTCATTTCTTTTTATTAGAACACTAGCAGTGCCCCACGGTTTTACCCGCGTTGTGCCCGTTCCCGTGGGATTTTCGGGAATTTTTTTACATAAAAACCTTCCTCTTGAATCACTCTACCTATTACAAAAAACCGCATCAAAATCCGTTGCCTAATTTTAAAGATTTAAGCATACAGACAAACAGAGACGACTTTATTTTATACTATGTAGTGATGTGGTTTTCTCCTACATATTCTACTCGTATAGACATTTAATAGCATCTTATTACCACAATCATCTTCGCAGCATAATAATTTAGTTACATAAACTACAAGTGATGATTCAAAGTAGGTATAATGTGTTTCAGTAATCTGTGTTTTTGCGTTTACAAGTGTAATAAATTATTGTGCAGACGTAAGTAATTAGATGTCATTATATGAGTATCACCGGACGTTGTGTCGTAACAGCACAATATAAACACAATTTCAACTTTAAAGTGGATATTCCTCATATTTCTAGAAATATCCGGTAAAGTAACTAAGTCATGGTCAAATTAACTTTAATATTTAACTTGTTAGACAAAATATTCCGTTAGTTAATTATTGTTTTGTTTTGGTTTGTCAGTGTAATTTTAGTAAACCTAGAGCAGATTGAACAAGAATCCTTGATTTTATTTAGCACCTAAATATGTTTATTAAACAAATGACGTTCGTTTTAAATAGCGTGCTATTTCGTGTACTATTAAAATACAATTTTGAATCATTGAAATCAATTTTGAATCTTTTGTTTCAAAAAAATATTTACACGGTAAATAGATTAAGAGATCTTGTTCAATCCGCCCTTTATATTAAAATAAATATATGTTGAGCCTATTATCCATAGCTCAATTTAATTGCATTTGTTTTGACACCACTATAATATAATCTGTGACAGATTGCAGGCGTGATTACAATAAGTCGTTAGTCGCTTGCAATATGCGGTGACTGATACAATGTAGTCGGTCGCATTAACTGAACAATTAGTTGTTGGCAATCGGTGTACCTATATCTTACTTTTAAGATGACGTTTGGAGTTGATTGAAACTACATAAATCGGCTACCACATCGAGCGAACTTCGTACTTAATGTGTTCTTAACTTGTGTAACTTAACCAATGGTTCCTAATTTAAAATGGTTATATATAAATTATGTTGTTACCTTTCAGTTCCTTCCCTTCAGGGCTGCACTTGCCTCGTCCCATAATACAGTTAACATACGCGACCAGCAGTCTTTTGTTTTCCAATATCTCTTGGAGGTCGATGTTGTCATATTTGTCCGTGTATTTGTCTGATGCTAGGACTACTGCAGTTAGACAACAGAGAAGGAGTAGGCACTTCATTTTGACCTGGAAATGATGGCGTTACCGGATAAGTATAGTATTGGTAATGTACTAGTGTAAGGCTCTTAAGAACTATTAAAGGGACAAAGATGTTTCTCTATAAATGTAAGTATTTAGGGGTTTTAGTTTGAGAGGGTTGACAAGTTAGGAGCAATAGAATACAAGCGTCACATATAGCAATTAACCCGCTGGCCAAAAACTTAAAAACTCTGAACGAGTTTACAATCTAAACACCTAACCACTAATATGATTCTATATTTAAAAACAAAATTGTATTGGACGTTATCCATTCTCATCTATTTTATGTAACCGTCATAAGATGAATTTACAATACCCTAATCAGCCTAAGATAATAACATAAGCCAAGCTCATCAAAGCATGGAACAAAGCAACGGATCAGTGGCACGTTGCGTTAATTACGGACTGCCGTCCAGTCCAGTGTGTCACGGACGGTTTGGTCCACCGCGACCTCGGAACGGAACGTACTAGTGGTTTCCGTTACATCTTTGATAACTAATTAGGAAATATTTTGTGAGAAGGTTTGATAACTTTCCATATTAAGTAGGAATGACGGTACCATTCGGAGTTGGGTTGCAGACCGTAAATAGACGGTTTGCGAGTGCGACTACTTCCTATGTTTGTAAACAGATAGCAACGGTTGCGGTATGCGGACTAACGTGGAATAGTATCTTCCTTTAACGATTTTGCAAGTTGCCAGTCGGAGCACACTAATGACAAAGTTTGTTTGAAGTGGATTGCAGGTGTACTATTAGACTCTCCGGCATATTATAAACTTGGGCACGTTTCAACAATATGCACCGATTTATGAAATCATTTTTTAATTAGATAAAACTACTTTCAATAAACGCAAATATAAGAGTAATATACACTAAATCCCCACACATAATTCAGATTAGGTTAGAGGTTAAAGTTTACACGCGCCTAACGTAGCATTTTTATCAATCTCATCTTTAGATATTCTAACTACCGCTCAGAGACGTCCATCAAATCGACACTTAGCTAATTGACATAAATTTCCATACATTATATGTCAAATCACTCATTAAATCTCTACTAAGGAAGCATTTCACGTCTCTGAGTACAGACGTAAGAGTTCCTTTAATAAGTCTTAAAGGAGTCTGTTTAAAAACCACACCATGTAAAAAAAAACAAAAATTTGAACCACAAACAACCACAAATGCATAACCTACCTTAGCTGCAGCCGGTAAACAGTAATCACACGTGAAGCGAAGTGACTTATGATGACATTCGTCACACCAGACAACTTTATATACTCGTGTGATCCTCTACGTGAACCATCTCATTGCCTCGGGTTCGCCCATATATTTCATTTGTCTTTGATATTGAAACCGGGTTTTAAATGCAAGCATATACAGGTTGATGTCAACGTGATATGTGAATTTGGGTAATTCGCAGATTCGGTATAGCCTCACAAATCACAATGAACCCAGGATTCCAATAAAATATTCCAATTATCTCGTTCTACTTTCAACCCTCCTTCTGTTTTTAAAGGGTATGTTCGCAGATGTTTTGCATTTCCATTAGTAAGTTACATATTTACAGAATATGTAAGCACATAATGCAAATTACGATTGATGCACCGTTAATTAGATTTTGGTAATATTGCTCTTTTTTGGTCTCTTCCTATAATAATTATATTTATTCTAGGAAAAGGAACTTAAGCGCACGTAACCAACTTTAAAAGTCCATGAAACATATATTGAAAGCTTAAAATACGTGGACAAAGTCGGGTGCAAGGCAAGTCATCATTAGTATTGAAGTTTGGGACATCCTTTCTCATTTGCTTGGATTAAATATTAACAGGTTTGCAAACAGACAGACACACACCGAGAGTAGGCCAATTTTGAAACCTACTGATTACTGAACACACAATTATGTAAGTCTACTGCTCATGTTTAAACCTATCTCATTTTGAAATGACATAACAATACAGTTTGATCTAGGATTCCTAAATGCTAATATGTATTTAGCGAGAGCTGACATATTTCCTAACTGGCTACTATAATGTCTAAGAAAACGGTGACACAATATAACTCCTCGAATCATGCACGAGTGTCATCACTCTAGTTTAGACATATCCTACTAATATTATAAATGCGAAAGTTTGTGAAGATGGATGTATGTATGGATGTTTGGATGTATGTTTGTTGCTCTTTCACGCAAAAACTACTGAACGTATTTGGATTAAACTTTACAGTAAATTCCCGCGGGAACAAGTACAACGCAGGTAACACCGTGGGGCGCGGCTAGGATGTATATATAGCAACATATTAATTGAGAGGTGATACAAGCCTTAGCAGATCTTCTAGAAGCTAATCTATTTCGAACTAACTTCAAAGTAGTTCAGTATTTTGTCAGAATGTTGTATGCTATCTCTATCGAAAGCCCAAAACGTACTCCAAAAATATCCGAGAATTCAGTGAGCCTATGATTACGAACATCCCGTTTTCCATGCCTTTTCTTCAAGCTTAAAAATAAAAGAAACTCTAGCTTTCCTGTTTCAGCGATAGTTCTCTCCCTTACTCTATATTATATAGGGCTATTGTCAACTGAATAACCTATAAATGCAATAACCATATTAAAACCATAACAAATCTCTCAATATTATCTGCTAGTAACATGCCAGTCACGACGCTAAGCCGTCGCTGATGTATTGTGACGTGCAAGGAATAACTACAGCCTTCTATTGTCTCTATGATACAATAACAGATCATCCGATTAGAAGCTTGATAAACAAACCAATTGATCGTTAGGAATACTCAAGCTCAATTGAGTGGAAGCGATGAGTGATCCAACACGTAGACCTCATTTATGACTATTGTTATAGGTATCCAGTACAATAATAATATTATTAGGTAATTTAGGAAAAATAAATGGTTGAAAATCCTCTTTAAAATGATCACGAAAACGAGAAGTCTGTGGGACCTCTTATTACCTTACCATGTAATAATCATGGTTTGGATCCCTGGCTAAGTTTGGAGACACTTCTTCTACCAATGGAATATTTTGACCTCAAAAACCAAAGAGTTTTTCTAGAGAAAAAGTACTCTAAATAGTAAATAAAACAAATTGTACTCAAAGGTAGCAACATAATAACAATATAATATCTTTAAATAGAAACTTAATTAAATCTACACAAAAACTATACTTAATGCCTTTGTTAAACCGTCATATTAGATTTAACCGTCGATTTTCTAAAAACAAGCATCGTTATCGTAAAGTCTAATGTCAAACTAACCTATAAACTCGTGTGATATGAATTTAAATCATCGTTTATTGGTTTATCCTTCACACTTACGGAAACAAAGAGCGGAATACTATGAAATCATTGCAACTACTTGACAATTGAGGAAAATGTAACAAGTAGGTACTTATGTATCATTTTTTATTCATACTTTATTTAAAAATTGTAAGGTTTACTTAGATGCTAATCAATGTCACTGCCATTTTTTTAATCATACCAATAATTCATTAACGGTCTGAAAGCAAACACCACACAGAAATGAATAAGTAATTGCTTTAGAAACATATTAATTCTGCCGCTATTGGAAGATAGGAACCGGTCAACATATCCAGTTCCAGGCTTCGGTTTTCGTTCTTGTGGTGTCTAGCAGAGTCTACTAGCAAAGTTGACAATATGCATAGCGAGTTTCCAAGCTACAAGTCAGCTTGTTCAATGGAAAACGAAATACACAAATCTACTATATAAAAATAAGTCGGGTTTTCCTCCCTGACGCTATAACTCCAGAACGCACGAACCGATTTCCACGGTTTTGCATTCGTTGGAAAGGTCTCGGGCTCCGTGAGGTTTATAGGGAATAAAAATCTCTAAATTCCCACGGGAACGGGGGCGCTGCGGGTGAAACCGCGGGGCACAGCTAGTCTCTTAATAAAACTTGCGTTATCTACCTAGCAGCTTGTACCCCAGCTCAAAAGTCAACGACACTTAGTTCAACAAAACTAAAGCTAAACATTTATTACTTACTCACTTACATACATAACCTATCACATGAGTACAGGTCAGTAATAAGTACTAACAAGTATCCACATAAAGCAGATACTTAAGTTTTCCAGAGGTTATTACACGCGCCAATCTATCATTTAGATACATGAACGTAGTTAAATTATACATTTCAGAACACTCCTTAATTATAAGAGAGTCACGTAAAACCTAAAAGGGATTTACCGTGACGTTAGACATACATACTTAAGTACAGAGGATGTTTGTGTATATCTTTATATGAGTGAGTAGCTCACGGCATCCTCCTCCTAATTGCTCAGTTGTTTCTTTACATTAAGAGTCTGTAAAATCCACGGGGGTCCTGGGGGTCCTGTAAAGGATCAAATAAAAATGTAAAATGAACTACTCATTTTAGTTCTCAGCCTGAGAATGACTAATTCTGCATTTCCGCTCTAATTATTTCAAAGAAAATATACCTATCAGGAAAAGCCTTGCCTCATAATTATTTTAAATACTTCACCCAAGTCATTAAAACAATAAGCAAATTGCCTCCTCTATTCCAATGATTTTTTTGTTCAAATAAGAAAACAACAATAATTTTCCCACTACCGAGATTTTCTCATAGAATGCCACAGATTATAAAACAGTTACTATTAATGGAATATGCTGGCTTTCATTTGTTAACTTTATTCATTAAACAAAGCGTAACTACAGGGTGGTAGTGGTGGTGAAATGCAACGGTTGATCAGCCTGAAAGGTCTCCTTACGCTTAACGCAGTGTTAGCCCTAAGAGGTCATCATAATTTACTAGGATGGAATCTACTCCAACTATACTTACAATGGACGTCAGATGGTATAGTTACACTACTGACACAACAACTCTAGAGCAAAGGCTCTCGTCGGCCTAATCACAGATAACTAACTAATAAACAATACGTGGGATTCTCGCCAAGATTTGTAAACAATATTAAATTGATTATGAGCTTCCAGCTGTGGTATATTTTGTATTGTTGTGTATTAATTACGATGTCAAGTATAACCTCTTAGTTCGATTATCTATTGAATGTTTCAATTCATTTAACAATTACTTGACCGACACAATCAAGTTATAGCGAAGTATGTTGTTAATTTATTCATCGGTTATTAAGTCATTATTTACATTATCATCTATTCGAGTAGGTAAATAAAATACGTACTATTTTAAATTGTTACCTACCCACCCCGCCCTATGATTTAGCCCGTGTTGAACCTTTTCCCTTAAAAAGGCAATACTAATTGAGATTTCTTTCTAATTTTAAAAATGTGTACCTAATAAAGTTTAGTTTGTACGAGTTTTCAGATTGCGTTGTCTTGAACTTAGCCATTTGTATCACTTAGGTACCTACCTAAACAAATTGAAAAATATTGAATTCGCTAATTTGCAGAGTGTGAACTCGGTCAGTCTAAACAACGCTTTACGAACATCTCCACGTAATATATACTCGTACAATAGTGGGATTAATAGGAAACACGTTAGCTAATTACTGACATTCGCAATAAATAATAAACAATGAACTGACAATTAACGTTAGTTAGACAACGCCAAGACCTAACTACATAACCAATGTAGACTAGTTAGAGTGAAACAAGGTATATTTATGCAACTTGTTATAGGTAGGCGAGCTATTAATAAAAAACCGATCAAGTGCGAGTCGGACTCGCGCACGGAGGGATCCGTACTTTAAAAAACGGCAAAAAATCACAATTGTTATATGGGAGCCCCCCTTGAGTATTTGTTTTATTTATTTTTAGTATTTGTTGTTATAGCGGCAATAGAAATACATCAATTTTTTATTCAGCTGTCTAACTATCACTGTTCTTGAGATACAGCCTAGCCGAGTGACAGACGGACGGACGGACGGACGTCCGTCCATCCGGACAGTGAAGTCTCAGTAATAGGGTCCCGTTTTTACCCCTTTGGAACGGAACTCTAAAAATATAAACGCCCGTACTCAGAGACGTCAAATGCTTCCGTAGATATTTACTGAGTGAATTTGACATGAAAAATTACGTCAAATAATTAAGTGTCGATTTAATGGACGTCTCTGAGTGCGGCAGACGTAATGTCAAATACTGCATGGAGAATGTTATGATATCCAAAAGATTGTTACCTATTATATTGCTTGGATTATTCGTACTCCACCGATTAATCCAACATTCACCGAACATCAATCCCCATCTTGTTTACACCTTACGCCAAACGACCACACTGACACTGGCGGAAATGCGACGTAACGTCAGCAGAAGACATCGAACAAAAATTGAATTAAAAAAGTATATTGAATATTTTTTCTTTGACTGTCTGTACTAACTACTTAAATTCGACAACCACTCATCTTTTGTTATTAACTGTACTTCATGCCATTCTGCTTACTTTTGGTATTCGTTTGAGAGTGGTATTCGTTGGGAATAGAAAATTATTATCAATAGAGAAACACTGTAGGTATTTGACAGGAATAGATCAGTTATTGTAGTTGTGTATGAATTCTATGAAGTGCATTGAGACTTATGACTTTCTCCCTTGTAGGTATATCCATGGTATGTATTTAGGGCCTCTAGGCTTGCCAATGTCCTATTACTGCCGCCTACCATTGTGACATTAGCATAAGTGATACAAGTCGAGATTTGCTAAGGAATGTCTAATAGGAGTTCTGAACTAGGAAGAATGAAACTATAATTTATGACCAGGTCATTATTACTAACGGCGACTATATTGTGAAATTCAACACAAGTGTATAATGAAAATATATGAACTATTAGGCAATCAGTATGTTAAGTAAACTAGTAAAACTGTTATGATTAAGTATCTTCAATATCTATACGAGCTAATCTCGAAAACTATCAATCCGATTTGAATAATTATATTTGTAAAGAGATAGCTTTATTAGATAAATAGTTAATAGATACCTATATAACTGTAAAGTTTCATCCAAATCCGTCCAGTAGTTTTTTCGTAAAAGAGTAAACAAAAAAAATCATAATATTTCGTAAAAAACTGAGTCACAACCTTCCTCACAAACGCATTCATAATATTAGTAGGATATTTTTAATAAATGAAATAAACATATTAACAGGAATGGTGCACCGAAATTGTTTCTCATCTTCGAAGCTCCGTAATTATCACTGGTTATAAAATATTGATGTAAAATATAATCGTTATTAAATCATTTATTTTTTAAATCTTAATATTCCCACATTAAGATATTGTTTTAAAAAGACGTCAAAAACTGAAATAAAAAACCAAATATTATATGTTTTAATACAAGTATTTTACATAATGTTAAATATTAAAGACTCCCTTGTTTTGAACCCCGTTAAACCAATTAAAGTTGAACCAAATGTGGCGTAGGATAGGTAGTTACAGCAGGAGTCGACAGTTTTTACTAGTTTAAGGACTAGATTGTTTAACGTAGTCAAATCTGCCTTGAATTAATCTTACTACAGTTGTGATACAATTCTTTCATCTTACAGACAAAAGTTTGTGCCAGACGAAAAACTCTCTTGGATGTTTTTTCTCTGGTGCGTGCTTTTCATATGTTTTCATGACATAAACATCTCTTGACTATGGAAGCATAAGACTGTCTAGTCTTGCCGATAGTGTAGGGGTTTTAATGACTGATGATCTGACTGATACTGATTACGTTGAAGACAAAGATGTCTGGCGTCCAAAACCTGCACCTTTAACACAATCTGGTTTATGACATTTAATCTATACTAAGAAGAATTTCAAGCAATCATAACTAAGCAATCATTTCATAATTTCTTATCTAATGTAAACCTATAGAGTTAACGATATTTCTATCTGAAAAAGGACACTCTATTATTATATATCGAATACTACAATCCGTCGATTACAAAACTCACACTTGCACCATCTTTCCATCCTCGTCGACTAACTTTAGGGCCGACCAGGAGCCATACCATGACCTCTTAGCGCGATACAAATGCGGACCTAAACTGATTCGCTGTCAGTTTTCGTACCATGACATCAATGCGTGACAGAATTCTAGTTGCTTTGCAGATTACCTAAACTGATTCGTTATTTGTCATACTAAAGATGTTTTCGTTCATTCATTTGGTACCATGAGCGTCTATTGCGACTTTGGTAAAGCGTCTCAGCTGTCAAAATTAGCAATTCAATTAAAGATACATTTTTCTAACATAAATTGAACCATTGTTGATATTTTTAACAACAATAAGTATGTAGGTACTTTAGTTAATTATTAATGTTTAATTGTTCCTTACTATAAACAATGCATTTTTGCAAATAACTTAATGATATTCAACTGAAAGAATTGATTAAAATGAGCGATTTTACACTTTAAAAATTAAATTAATCATACTGGGTTTTAGTACTGTATAGTGTGGGTAGAGCGCAGGGATGTACGAGTACCAACTCGTACATACCTGGCGCTCAACCTACCTAGGTATTTATGAGGGTAAACATGACTATCAATATAAATATGTAGGATATGCTTTGTTTTATCCCGAATTTCCCCAATGAAGCGAGAGCGACAAGGCACAAGGCTCTAGAATTCTGAGACTTAACTTTTAATCCTGGTAAATCCATAATAGAAATAAATCTTTAACAATCGCAATGTAAATCAAACGAGCTTGAAGGTAATAATTTAAATGCTCAAAAAATATACCTATTATAATATATTTAATCTATGTCTGTATTATAAATTATAATCTACTACTAAGCGACCCGCCCTCGCTTCGCTTCGGGTAATCAAGATTTCATGTAGGAAAATCGGGATAAAACATTGCGTGTCTCCCGCAGGAATATACACAATCAAAATTTCAAGTGGGAAATTGGGGATAAAATATTACATGTCTCGCGCAAGTATATATGTATACACAATCAAGATTTCATGTGAGGAAGAATTCGGGATAATACCTACATAGCGCGTCTTCGTCGTTCGTAGTTCGTAGGTAGGTATATCCCCGCGCGCTTTGACCGCAAGAAACAGTAAGTTATTTTGTAAGCAGCGCCCCGCGGTTTTACCCGCGTTGTGCCCGTTCCCGTAGAAATTTCGGGAATTTTTTTACATAAAAACCTTCCTCTTGAATCACTCTACCTATTACAAAAAACCGCATCAAAATCCGTTGCGTAATTTTAAAGATTTAAGCATACAGACAAACAGACAAACAGACACGAAACAGAGACGACTTTATTTTGTACTAGGTATGTAGTGATATTTCTCATCATAACTCTGAAACTAACTGTCCGATTTTAATAATTTAAAGAGGTATACAAAGAAACATAATTAACCTTGATTGTAGAGCCATTTATTTTAATATAGATTCATATCATCATATGAATATCATCAACTTAGAATTACACTCCTTTTTTAACTAATTAATTTTAACTAAAAACGGTTATTGTGGCTTAACTATAATAGTTAGACATATGCCCTCGCGAACTTATTTGTTCGCAATGATATGTACTTTGATTGTGTAGAACATTGTTTTTGTGTATCATCAATAGATTTAGTAGCGCACGCCAATAACCAATTTTTTTAGGCATGTTTTTCATACCTTAGGTTACATATACCCGCGTTGTGCCCGTTCCCGTGGGAATTTCGGGAATTTTTTTACTTTAAAACCTTCCTCTTGAATCACTCTACCTATTACAAAAAACCGCATCAAAATCCGTTGCGTAATTTTAAAGATTTAAGCATACAGACAAACAAACAAACACGAAACAGAGACGACTTTATTTTATACTATGTAGTGATGTCTATTTTTTAATCTATGTCTATTTTATATTCTATGAATTTTATGATCTTTGCCAGTGACATTCCGAACACTTAAATCGTAATTTTATTTTGGATGTCTGTTTAAAATTATAAATAATATTGGTTTCTGGAGCAACAAATACTTTATAGTTCCCACATTTTATGATTACAAATTAGATAAAAATAATTATCGTGTGTCTATACAAACCAATGTTTGTTTTGAATAATACTTATCATTTTTAAGAGGGTCGCTTAAAAACCGTAACTTTCCGTCATTTTAATTATTGAGGTTTTCGAACGCTCCTTAATCACTTCTCTAGGAGAGAGGAAGTGACGAGAGAGGAAGTCTCTAAGAGGAAGTGACGCAATTAGCCAATCAGCAAAATGGTTTGTTCATTCATTCAAAGTGATGGCGATTCAAGTGCGATATTGTTTAAATAATGTCACGGTACGAATTGAAACGCAAACCTAAACTGATCCGCTTGGATCTTGAGACGCTATCTAAGAGGTCATGGTATGGCAGCAGGTCAAGACATTAGACATTTTGACTAGGAAAATACCTTTGATATTGTCTTTACATAAGTAGGTGGACTAGATGGATATTTCAAACCTTATATAATACAAAACTAGGATCTAGGTATTCCTACTTATAAGTGTACTCCAGTAATTGATGAATGGAATTTACCTCAGACCTCAGACAATGAAGTTCAGATACAGATTACACAATAACTTATTAAACGTTCTGCAAGGCGACTATTGTTCATTTCGTCCTGCCGGCTACGTCACAATACTTAGTTAACACCTAAGAGAATGCAGTATAAATGCTGTCTTTGATAGCAGGTTTAGTCACAGCCCAGCGAAGGGTCGATCTGAGCTAACCGCCACTTCAACATAGTTATTATCACTGGTAAGTTTTTTAAATAATGTCTAGTGTTATTCATAACTTTCTGGTAGTATAATAATATTGGAAGACATTAAACATTTTCATAGTTTTGTTTTATAAATAAATGTCTATAACACCCTTTTAAGGCAGGAAGTTAAAAATGGCTGCTTTTACGTATTTTAAAGAGAGATAGTTTTCATCCGGGCAGTAGTTTTGACTCGAATACCATAAATCATGGACACGGCAGCGTAAGAATAAAATATGTTCAATTTTCTATAACGTTAGTACTTTTACTGTACACTTTTAGATATCTATTTGTAAAATATTAGTTAGTTCAAGTTAAATTAAAGCTTCATAGTTTGCTGGTCAAATATAGTTTTGGTGACAATAAATTCGGTGAAACTTGGGGTATGTGTGTGTGGTGGTAGCTGCTTAAGTCCTTATAGCAAGGATGGAGTTTCATATGGTGATTGGTGACATCAAACTTTAAGTGCCTTCCGATACTTAGTAGCGCTCAATCAAGTGGCCACCCATCTAAATAATATAAATATATGTGTTCAACGTTGCTTGACTTTCATAAACTTCGTTACAAACCTGTTTGGCTTGCTAAACACAATCACGAAAAAGTTTAGAATTTGGTTAAAATTTTCCAAAAATGCATAATAAAAAAATCAAGTATCCAAAATATTCGGTTTCGAATCTATTTTGTCTTTTCCAAGTGATATAGTGTAATATCCTATCCTAGTGATAAAAAGATAAAAAGGGCGTTAATTTTGGGTTCGAGCGTTAATTTTGGAATCGCTGAATCTGTTGCTAAGCGCATAACTTCAGAATGATTGCACCAAATTGGATGATTCTTTTTTTAATGTGTTCCTTATTGTCAGGACAAGGTTTTTATATAAGAAAAATAAGGAATAAAAATCTCAAAATTCCCACGGGAATGGGGGCGCTGCGGGTGAAACTGCGGGGCACAGCTAGTTAACTATATATACGAGTATATACTAGACACATGTCATCATTTACTTATCATTTTCGTTACGTGATTACTTTCCATTGGAAATATTGTAAAAAATACCTCAAGGAAATAATTTCAATTACCATTGTCAACAAGCGCACGCTTTCGTGTGAATCAACACACATTAAAAATTACAAAAAATCTTATCACATTGCCTGAACAATAGATAATAAACAATTAAAATACCGAGACTTGTTCATGGTCAACCTTTAAATTGCATACATCAGCTGCCTGAATAATTATTTTGTTTGTATCCAGTAAAGGTTTACACGGTCTTAAATCAAAAGCTATAGGTTTTTAATAGCCTCTAGAAGTTTATGTATTACAATTAAAATACGACCTAACCTTTACGTCAAGCGTAAAACAAGTAGTCTTTTATTATACCTAGGTAATGTTTTAGCATACCTTTTAGTATAGGTCTTCCATAATACAGTAGATTCTCTAGAACAAAAATAAATCTTTTTTTATAAACCTAACCATGAAATTGGGATTCAAGTAGATAGATTGATTAGCTTTCACTGTTTTATTTTTAATTTTTTTATTACCTCACACTGAGTGAAAATATTGATGAGGCTAGGGAACATTATACATATACTCGAATATACCTAGCCTCGCGTAGTATTAAAAACTTAAAAATTAATATCTATCATCTATTCCAGATTCAAAATGAAGGCAATCATACTTCTTTCTCTCGCCTGCATCGTCGCTATCCAAGCGGCAACTTACACCGACAAATGGGACAACATCAACGTCGATGAAATCCTGGAGTCGCAGCGTCTGTTGAAGGGCTACGTCGACTGTCTTCTGGACAGAGGCCGATGCACTCCCGACGGCAAAGCTCTCAAGGAAACTCTACCTGATGCCTTGGAACACGAGTGCTCCAAATGTACTAAGAAACAAAAGACCAGTTCCGACAAAGTCATCAAGTTCTTGGTCAACAAGCGTCCTGACCTCTGGAAGGAGCTCTCCGTCAAGTATGACCCCAACAACATCTACCAAGAGAGATACAAGGACCAGATCAACGCTGCGAAGGAAAATCAGTAATTGTTAAACGTTTTTATTGGTGTATTAATTTGTTTGCCAAAGTTGTGATTGGTTTATATTTATGTCTTTTATGAAAATAAATATCTAAATTTAATGAAGCGTCTGATTTCCCTGGAAGATAACTTTACTTAGCCCTTTAATTAATGTACTCTATATTTGTCAATGTCACTATAATTATAATTATATTACATTATAACCATCTACTAGCAACTCTACCTTAACTACTTATTATATACATAACTCTCTTCTACTTTATTGGTAAACTAGGAATTTCGGGATGAGAAATAGTCTATAACCTTCCGTTTGAATGTGGTTATCCATTACAAAAATAGGTATTTATTCAAATTGGATTGGTAGTTTCTGACATTAGCCTTTACAAACCAACAAAGTTACAAACTTTAGCTCTTTATAATATTGATGTAGATTAGTATAAATACATATAACTACATACATACAAATCTAACATCACATATCACAGGATCTACAACACTATTTTTATCTAACAACTTCTCGAAAACTCTTCCCACCCCCATTTATCTCAGTCACTCCCTTCAATAAACCTGTTAAAGCTATCCCTATACTTCCTGTCCTGGTCGTATTTGTCCACGAGCTGTTCCCAGGCCGCGGGGTGCCGCTCCATAACCTTCCCGATCACTTGTCGGATCAACTGCTTCTGTTTGGGCGAACATTTACCGCAAGTCGTTTGCAAGGCCTCAGGGATTACCTCTGAATAATAAAATTACATTAGGTACCATGGCAATCTGATAATACTACTTTCTTATATGTACCTTAACAAAGAGTATATGGAATTTTTAGGCTTAATTTCTGGACTCTACCATTACTGCAAAATAGCCTTTTGGGATGTGATGGACTGATGGATTTTACTACCATTCCTTCCTTTCACCATCAGTCACTAGCTCACTAACTTCGGAGAAGATAAAAAGTAATGTTCATTAAACTTTTCGTACATACTTCTAAAATCTTTTGCTTCAGGTGTGCAAGGTCCAATTTCCAAAAAACAGTTCGTATATCCTATCAGAATCCTGTCATTTTCCAAAAGAGGTTGGACATCAAATTCATCATATTTGGAACTGTAAAAATCAGCTGCGACACTCACTATTAAATATGCTACGACCACACAGAAAAACATTTTGTAAAACAAAAAATAAATTTTGAATTTTGATGGTTATGTTCCCAATTTTGGACAAAGGCTACACTCGCGAAATTCGCGTAGCATACACGCTATCAAATATTATGAAAATTAGATTTTTGAACTTCGAACTTTCAGATCTGGTCCTTGATTGGTTCGTGTCAAGACTGACACCTATCAGAAAAAAGGTTCTTTATAAAGAAGGATTTGTCATGGTATATAAACGCATGATATCAGTCAATTACAATGTTAGTGGCATGTGTGCAAATCTAATGGGCATGCAATTAGATAAAACTATATGTAATTTATCTCCACTATATGCTTAGTTTATTGTGATGTAGTAGGACTAATAGGATGTGTGGTGAAGCGTTTATAATAAATACCGACAGTGAGTAGCCAGTTTGATTGGCTATTTCCATGACCTAACGACATAGATACCTACTCATAAATGTTATTTTTTAATATATAGTGATAATACCTTATCTATGGTATAAGACGTCATATAAATCTATGATTCATCTCGTGAATTCGCTGTCCATTTCTTTTATTTAGCAAGCCAAGTTGTCTTGCATGCATGTTAAATAAAGAAATTGAGTTAAATAAACGCCTGTCATAAAAACTTGAGCAACAAACATAATGCACCTTGTGGTCAACTTATAGGCAGGCGTTATATTAATTTATGTCAAAAATGTCAACAGTCGCATATTTCATTGTTTATTATATTTTGTAGCAGGCGAGGAGTAATTAAATAGTTCTTTATAGTGACGCGCGGTGCCCAAACAAAATTATCATATACCTTATTACAGATGGGTGAAACCTATTGTAATAAGTATAGATTTTGATTTTCATATCAACCTAGATAATGCAAGCTGTAAGTTTGATTAAATGACCGACATCTGTGACCGCCCAAACTGACAATAAACATAATAACAGTTTTAACAATAAGTCGTGGGAATAACACCAAAGTACGTGTTCAGCAAAATAGTAATACAATGATTATGTTATTGTTTTGTCTGATTCGGTCGACGATCGACCTATTAACCTGACCAGAGATTACAAACATTTTAACACTTTGTTTTTTAAAAAAATGTTATATTAAATTACGATTTCTCTTTTGAAAACCAAATGCTATTCATTTTCATTTAAAGATAAACTGGTTATTTTCTAGAGAAACCCCAATTTCAGTTACCGAAATAAATACCGTTTCTTAATCTTGCCTGGAGCAACAGCAATTAACACGCAAAGTTAGTGAAAGTTACCAGAATATAACAAAACAAACATCTATCACAACTTCACAAGTATCGTTATCCGTAAGAATGAAGATCTCAATAAAAAGTTGTTCACATCTGGCGCGGATGATTCGCGACGCCCGACTCCCGTCCATGCGTGTTGCTTGACAACAGAATGTACACAGTGAGATTGCGCGCGCGTTGACCGTTGCACGAACATTTAAAAAAAGAAACAATTTTAAAAATAGATTCCAATTACTCATGCCGAGTCTATTTATGACAGTATAGTTGGAATAATACGAGTACTTCTGTGCCATATTTGAAAAAATAAAACAAATAAAGAAAACCGCGGGAAACGAAAAATAATTGACAGTTTCTGTTTTCGACAAAATTACACGAGTTTAAATTAATTAGCGACTAATTATCGCATAAATATCATTGTTAAGACGATTGAAGTGAGAAAATGCTTGTTTATTTGAAACTGTGATCAAAGACAATGAAGTGCTTACAGATAATACTGTTGATATTTTTGCCCGCCTTCCGGTCGGAATACACCAACTCTACTCTGAATAATGGGAGTACTTTGAGGTATGTGTGAGTGAGCTAAGATAAACAAACAGATCCTTAGTTAAACTATTAATTACAACAGATGCATAGCTGCTTAAATTCAGTCCTAAATGGTGTTTCTTAGTACAATGATTTAACATACTGTGGTACTTTGGTAATCAAAATACATCCAAATGCTATCATCAGGATATTTATTTAGAAGGACGACTGAGTTTATTCCAATGGAACTTCTATAGGCAAGAGATAGGTTTAACTATTCCTGTGATTCCGGTATACCTGCTCGGTGAACCATATATCCCACACATCTATACTAATATTATAAAGCTGAAGAGTTTGTTTTGTTTGTTTGTTTTGTTTGTTTGTTTGTTTAAACGCGCTAATCTCAGAAACTACTGAACCGATTTGAATAATTCTTTTTGTAATGGATAACTACATTCAACGGGAAGGTTATAGGCTATTTTTTTATCCCGAAATTCCCACGGGAAAGGGCACAACGCAGGTAAAACCGCGGGGCGCTGCTAGTTAAAACATGACTTGCCTAAATTTCCATGCGCAACAACTACCTACGTAGCCTAATCAAAAAAAAACACAATAAATAATTATTTATATATAGCTAGTTAATCAGTAATCTATACTAATATTATAAAGCTGAAGAGTTTGTTTTGTTTGTTTGTTTGTTTGTTTGTTTAAACGCGCTAATCTCAGGAACTACTGGTCCGATTTGAAAAATTCTTTTTGTAATGTATAGCCACATTCAACGGGAAGGTTATAGGCTATTTTTCATCCTGGAATTCCTACGGGAACGGGCACAACGCGGGTAAAACCGCGGGGCGCCGCTAGTTAACTATATTTGTCCGCAATATGTTATTTTCAACCCTTTTAACATTCAAACATTAATCAAAATCACTCATACCGAATATATTACTGTAAGTGTAGTTTACATTTATCGTGTTATCTGCAAAGTGCAAAACTGTACAAAACAGAATCAAGCTAGCGTGAAATAACAGGTTCAATGTATGCGCCTACTTGTTCTACTCGTTACTGGGATAGATAAAAGATCTTGCGTTAGGATCGTACATTTAAACCAACAGACCGACTTTGATCAGTAGGTTGGCGGGATCTTTAGGGCGAATGCAAACTATACTCACAAATAAACTTTTACTATATGTACTCGCAAAGCAATGAAAGTACACACTAGAGACGAGAGTCTTTTCACAGATTTTAAGTTTGGCTGAATGGACTCTGTAGTCTCCACGCTCTGCCTTAAAGCTCTATCAACTAGGTTTATATCTAATACTGACTAAAATCCTACCTCCAATATAACTGACTAAAATTCTAATCCCAATAACGAACAAACAAGAATACATGTAGAAATAAACCCTTAGGTATAAATTGAATCAAACAATATTTGCGAATTTTACTATTAATTGAAACGTACGTTATTTAAACGGGTTTATTATTTATTTAAACGGGAACTTCAACAGTAGCCTCCGTCGTACGTAAGTTCCCGTTTAAATAAATAAAAAAAACATTTGCGAATACACTTTACTTGTTTCTTTTTTACATTATTTTAATTATCTTAATTTTCTGTCTCTTTACAAAACCCATGATTACTGTAGTCATAATAGTTTGTTAGATATAAACACCGCCTAACATTTATATAATAACAATCCAAGTATGGCGAAAACCCACGACCTACTCGATTCTAAATACATGTGGGATTAACATACAAAAGCAGTTTTGTCTATAAAACTCTGGTTTTGCCCTCAAATTAGGTACGTAGTCTGTATAATGAGCTCTAATGGCATCCTTGATCCTACGCTACCTATTACAAGGAAATAATTATTGGATCCAACGATTGTTATCAGCACGATTGTTTTTTTACCCTCGGACTATGGTGTAGCCAGTTATGAGATGATGGTAGAGTAGGTACATAATAACTCACAGTAGATAACTGTAATATTAACGTAATAAGGCTACTTATCTTACAAAGTAAGTAATAAATCTCACATATCAATGACTTTCTTTCATTTCATCCTGCATTCTCGCATTATTTCATATCTAAGTACTAAAGATTATACGCTAATTTTAAATTTTAAGTATATAATACTCTTTTAATACCCTTCATTGTAATTTCTCTTTTCATTTTATGTTTACTATTTAGTCTTACCTTCTCTATTACCTAAATAGCGCAACCTGTAACATCCTTCAAAAATGGAAGACCGTCTACCTGCAAGTTATTTCTCTACTTCCAGATCACCATGTATAGACCAGAACCACTTATTCCTCGCTCCAGGAGTACTCACAGCAGGTAGTCTGAACAGGGCATGCGTGTCCCGGTTCTACCCTGAAGGAACTGTGCTGATGCTGCTCACCTTACACACAAAGGATTATAAGACTGTTACAGCTTCGAGAGAGTTGGCTCCAGGTTAGTTTGGGAGTAGGTAATGTGGCTAAGAAGATAGATAATCTATAGAAGGTCTTCTTTAAACTTAAGAGATAGGTTATTGTCAAGAAAAGAGCGAATTTTAGTACTAGTATAATATGGAAAAAAACTAAATACTGAAACTTTTTACAATATATCTTACACTAGCCGCGCCCCGCGGTGTTACCCGCGTTGTGCCCGTTTCCGCGGGAATTTCGGGATTAAATGTATCCCATGTGTTATTCTGATATATATTCTATATTACTGTACAATTTCATCCCAATCCGTCCAGTAGTTTTAACGTGAAAGAGTAACATCCATACTTACATCCATCCTCACAAATTTTCCCATTTATAATATTAGAAGGAACAAGAATATTATAAAACAAAGACTCAAAAGATGGCTCTCTGTATGTAATTGATTTTCTCAAAAACAGTTTTTCATGCGGTTTTCACTAAGATACAAAGTGATACCAGAGGAAGGGTTTTGTGACTTCTTTTCATGCCAAATCCAAAACGTTAACATTAATAAAAGAAACTGAAAATCCTCCTGCTATTTAAATTGCAAATCGTTTCAGGTGACGGAGGATGTATTGACATCTCAGTGCCACAACTACCAAATACAAAAGCAGAATTGATTGTCAACATGATGTAAGTGACAAAAGACAGAGTTGTTTCTCATTCAATAATATTTAAAATGTTTTGTATACATTTCAGATTATATTTGGGTTAGATTGTAACTAATACTTATGTTCTTGGCAAATACTTAGTTCTGTTTACGAACAGATTTTACAACATGCAAAGACATAACTATATTAAAAGATAAAGGTAAATGCAATAGATTTTACTAAAACATTAGAAAACCTCAACCTCAATATTTCATCCCGCAGCTACAAAGAAATGCAATGTAACTGGGAAAGACGAATGACGTTAAGGATAGCAAGTGGAAGAGTGGTCATAGTGCAAACGGAGAAGCCACAATACAGGCCAGGGGAGACATTGAGAGCCAGGGTGTTTGCGATCAAGGCGGATTTGACGCCCGCGCATAGCTTAGTAAGTTGTGGAAATTAGTATTTTCTTCATAACTTTAGTCCCAATTCGACGTTTCTATCTCGAACCACGATCAACTCAACTCAGTTTTAGTGAATCTATTTTGAAGTGTTGATCTGATCAAGATAAGCTGATCGAGTTCAGTAAAATTGGGGCTAAATTATTCTACTGTACAGAGAACAGTAAATTAATGTTTTTTCTTTAAAATTTCCGTGACCAAGGTTATAAGGTGTCATGCATGTTAGAATAATATGTATATTACAATAGAGAGCTATTCATATCACTTATTAACCATGTCTTTACTAAAGAAGGATGCGGCCTCGGGACATCTTAGTCGAGAGAATTGTATAGGTGTTAGACGAGCATTATATCACCTAAACAGACAGGAAATGTATAAAATAGCATTAAATTACATGAGTGTTAATCATCAAGCAACTAGATAAAATAGGAGTATAAAGCGGTGAATTATGGGTACCCACTTTATTTTTAACAGCTTTACAACTTTGATAACTTAATTAAATATCTAAATATCATTTAAATTGTATTTTAAGTATAGTATTTCTACCTAAAAAAGCATAAAGATCAATAAAGTCGCGTTCATACATTGGGATACGCCGCGAATGTCTCACCAACCCTATTACATTTATTGTTACAAAATATAGCTTACACACGAGTATTATTGTATAGACTTAATACTATAATATATTATTGTATTTCATGCCAATTGTTAGCCTCACCTAAGCCATGTCATTCATAGTCTAATTTCTATGGATATTATCATAATGAATGTAAACACTGCTTTGTTCCTTATATCATATTATTATTAAGTAATTATAAAGAATTTCCAAAGTAAAATTAGCGAAATATTAGCATTCCAACTATGTATTTTATAACAATCTATATATGTACTTTTTATCGATGAATATGGGAGAAATTAATTTCTCGTCATCTTGTAGGGAATTAGTCGGGGTGTCGAAATTAATGGATGTTCTGTAGAGCGATGACTCTATCACCTATACCTCTATAAACACTATTGGACTTGGATCAGGTTTCAACTATTGTGCCGTTCTCCATATTCAATACTTGCTACTTTTTGCTATCAAGATGGTTTACATTTAGGTGTATGGGTATAGGTACCTACTAAGCTTTTCAATACAAAGAGTTGGCTTAACGGGTTCCAAAACAAGCATTGAAATTAACAAAGAACCATAAAATTCTTGTAGTTACGGTAATTTATCCGGCGCCAATACATATGAATCACTTCTACACCTTCACCAAACTGTGGGCAATTATCCTCGTAATTAAATCAATAAATAACACAATTAAGTAATTAATGAACTTTCCAAGAGCTTTTGCGAATTGTCTCTGATTATATTTAATGATTGGGCGTATTGTTTACTAACTTTAAATATAGGAAGAAGGTTTTATAACACCAGAGACTAATAATGATGGTACCAAACTTTTTACGTAACGCCAATTTAAATTCGGAATGATAAATGGTTTGGATAATAACTGGAATTAAACCTCGTAAAGTATTTGGCGGACGGTTTCGATAAATCTTTTTGATGCCCGAATAATATACAATTAGAGTTATATAAAAACCTGTAAAAAAGGAAACTTGAAAGGTTTTATTATTGAATTTGCCAAATTCAGTGGTACAGAAGTCGGTTCAAAATTGAACGGGGTTATCATTTGCCTAAGCAATAATTGAGGCTTATTTTGTTATAGGCTTTATGTTTTAAATGTTTTATTATTATTATTATAAATGTTTGGTACATTTTAAGGACTCTAAAGCCTATAACAATCACATTGTCATATCGGGTGGTCTTATTGTAATCAACGCTTCTGTTATACGAAAGGTACATAGAAAATAGTACTGTTTTCTATTTCTATCTGACACTTCCGTCCCGTTAAAGCCTAGTGAATACCACCCAGCTCTTAATGATTCGAATCTACGTTGAATCTTTAAGAATAATTGTAAGCCCTGAGTTAACAACAAAATACTTCCATACTTGACCTGCCAAAGGTACGAATTTAGGTAAAGCAGTAAAAACCTGCAAACGAGACACTTGTCAGCTTTCGCGCGTCTCAAACAAGATACTTTCATTGCAATACTTTCTTCGTGTGACCTTGATATTGAAAAGATAACACGATGATATTACGCTTAATTTAAACACTTAACATTTATTTGACCTGCATTCGTATTTAATCGTGCATATAGCAAAGTGTGAACACTATCAGATAAAATGCATGTTGCAGTCACTTTCTGACTTCACTTTCCGATTTAACAAGCGAAAATTGCTTCTTATTGGTTGAGTGCTTTAATGAGCGTAGATAACTGTTGATATAATAGTACTATAGATAGGCTACCATAGGCCGTTATAAAGCCTTTTCCCAGGATGTTAGAAACACTAGGAACCTCTGATATTACATAGTAGGATTATATTCACGTACATATATCTATTCAAACTTCTTTATCGTATCGTTGCATCGATGAGAACCTATTCATAGGTGAATGAACTTATAAAGATAACGTTATTATTCCATATATAACTGAATAGAATATTAATCTCTGCTGATTGCCAGTCAGAAAATACATGTCACAAAGAAAAAGCCCCTGCAGTAGAATTTACAACTTTGCCCGTGCTATTACTAAGAGTATTTGAACCGGTGGCTTCATATTCTAACGACCATTTTATATGTACTATATTATATGTACTATACTAGCTGCGCCCCGCGGTTTACCCGCGTTGTGCCCGTTCCCGTGGGAATTTAAGAACCGCTCGACTGATTTTGTGCAAATATCACATAAACCATCTACTAAATAGTCCGAACAAAACCTAAACATTTGGTTTGGATAGGTGAGCCCGTTCTTGAGTTATAAAATGACAACGAGAAGTGGCATTGATTTATATATTTATAGTATATTTATAGATGTCGAATCAAATATACCCAATGTTTATCATACCTTTTGACTTTTGAACTGAAACGGTAATTATAATTAGGTTTATATAATAACGTGCTCATTAAGCGTACCACTGACACCGTTAAGTGGCAGAGTTAGCAAAATGTTTGTTGTTAATCGATCCCTCAATGTGGACTTCACATTGAGTTGGCTCAATCAATATTGATATGAAAAAAAGTCTACAGGTCTTACAGGTAGGTTACAGGTAAACATTCTAGCTATATGTTAGTGTGCATAGGTTCTTGGATACCTTCCTATATTATTATTAGTCCTGTACTGTACGGCTAAAATGCACGCAATATATCGGTCTTATCTCTTATCGATCCTTTATGTCTTCTCCTCGTAAAAATAGAGAAAAAATTGAATTAAGAGAAAAACCTGTAGAAAAACCATTGTCTAGGCGAGCATTTTAGCCCTGCTAGTGTATGTCAAGTGTCGACATGCTAGCAAAGCATGTGTGTATTATACGAGTACTTGCTGCGCTCCACGGTTTTACCCGCGTTGTGCCCGTTCCTGTGGGAATTTAAGAACCGCTCAACCAAAAACTTCACATAACTACTAAATATGTCCGAACAATGCCTAAACATTTGGTTTGGATAGGTGAGGCCGTTCTTGAGTTATAAAATTTCAAAGGAAAGTGGCATTGATTTTTATATTTATAGATTAGCATATTTAAGAGTAGGTTAGTAAACTTAACCAGAATCTGCAAGTAATGTGTAATAACCGTTAATTGTAAAAGTTATCTACATCGTGTAGCGGTTTCATACATCGACACAATAAGAACCGGTCCCGGTTTCCGTACACTCGTTAAATAATCAGATTCCGGCCATTTCTCTTAACAATAAATTAATTTTACGACCCACTTATTGGAAGCGTATCAAGATCACTTTTTTCGATTAGCCGAAGTCATTTTGGGCCACCTTGTGTTATGATTACATTGATTACCCATAAATACGAATACAATTTATATGAAGCATACCTTCACCTACCTTTCGGGATTACAAACGTTGTTTTTCAGTTTTACAATACATAATTAACTTCTCATATTTGTAAATGCCCTAACAGTAATCCCGTAAACAACTTCAACTTATATTAAGAACGTCATGAATATACTTAGATTATCTGATCTGTTTCTATATACTCGTAAAAGCTTCTATCTATATAAGATCAGCTTCTATAAAAACATTGAACCCCTTCTTCTAGATTGAAGAGATATGGATAGAAGGTCCTCCAGGCGCGTGGGAAGGGACTCGAGTGGCCGAGTGGCTTAAAGTCCGAGGCAAGATGGGGCTAGCTCAGATACAGCACGAGATCGACGAGCAGGCTCCACCGGGACAATGGACGGTGAGAGCCAGGCTTGGAGATGGAAGTCAGGTAAGGCAGAATTTCTCGATATGTGGTGATATACTAAAGTAAGTTTTGGTAACTAAATCTAAGGCGTCACACGATGGTGACCTTTAAAAAGAAACAAAGGCAAGTTGAATAGAAAAAGTATTAATTGGACTTAAAGGTATAATCTAATATTCAATACTAGCAGTGCCCCGCGGTTTTACCCGCGTTGTGCCCGTTCCCGTAGGAAATCCGGGATAATATGTAGCCTATAGCCTTCCTCGATAAATAGACTATCTAACAGTGAAAGAATTATTCAAATCGGTTCAGTAGTTTCTGAGATTAGCGCGTTTAAACAAACAAACAAACAAACAAACAAACAAACAAACAAACAAACAAAACAAACTCTTCAGCTTTATAATATATTCAATATTCAATATTCAATATAAGTCTACTAGGAAAGTAGCAGTTTTGTTTCTTAGTATCACCTTCTTTGGAAGACCCTAAAGATTTTGAATAGACAGCTCAAACTTTAAAGACACATAATAGACACGTAAATTGTTTCAGGGGTCAGCATCATTTTTGGTAGGAAACTATGAACTGCCACCATTCCAATTGACAGTAAGACATGCTAAGAAAGTGTTCCGAACTGCGGAAAGGCTGGTGTGGACCGTTTGTGTGAGGTATGTGCCATTACGTATATTTTATGAAATGATAATTCTGATATTTTTTTTACTCTTAAACTTTAGGAACGACTATGTGTTAACCTTCCCAAAAACTAAAGCGTCGGTACCCAACCTGTATCTTTAAACTGGATTCAAACTTAATTCTCCTTTTGCCTGCTTGAGAGGTGAATTCTAGCTCCATCTGTTCATCTATGCCTAAATATCAAGGCACTATAGGATATTTTTTAATCCGATCATCGAACACACGATGTACGATGTGACACTATGCTCGATGTGAGGCTATGTTCGTATGATTGTAGATATCCATGGGGCGAAGGCGCAGCAGGTATGCTGGTGGTCCGGCTGCGCGGCGCGGGCGGGGGCGCGGGCGGGGGCGCGGGCGGGGGCGCGGGCGGCGGCGCGGGCGGCGTGCGCACGGCGCTGCGGCTGCGGCGGCCGCGCGCGTGCCACACGCACGCGGTCGCGGCCTCGCGCCTCGCGCTCACCGACCAGAACGCGCCGGACGTGGTTGTTGCTGACTTTTCGTTCCAGGTAACAATACTCTCTTAGGACTCTAACCTATTCCGCACACATATTCACTCCCCCTTTAATGGGATATACGAGTGAGGCATGAGTGGGTAGTGGAGAGTGAATTGGACCCCTCCCCCCCTAACACACACGTAGCCTCGCCTAGCATTTTTCAAATTTGCTGGAACCCCTCATAAATGATATGGCTTCAATTGATCAATTGACTAGATATTTATCTAGATTGTATGCTTGTATCTTTCTAGTTAGATAAATTGACCAGTTGGACGGTATTCTAAAGTAGATTTTATGTTTCCAGGAAGAAGGAACGCGAGTCTGGCAGAACACGACAGTCGTTTCCGAGATCATCGATAAACCATTGTTCCTTCAATTCGTCACTAACCCCAAGACTGTTATATCACCAAGTTTACCCTATAAATTGAAGGTAAAACATGACATTCTTATAACTTCTAGCTTAATATAACTTGGATCAAGTAGTGAATTTAACTTAACACTTATGTTTAAAATGAGGTAACAACACTCACTGCGGAATACTCACTTCACTGGTAACTGTATGTAAATAGAATAAGGACTATTATATTTCAAAGTCATTTCAGTTTTTGGCTTCAGTTAGATCACTTATATAATGATGCCACACACAAGCAATAAGTCATCATTCTTAAAATCAATTTTCAGGTAAAAGCATACCGCTGGGATGACAAGCCGGTGCCCAAACAGACGGTCCGAGTCTGCCGAACTACCAGCGTCGTCGGGGGAACCAACGTGCAGACTTGTATGGTGGACGTCACGGACATCAACGGCATCGCCAGGGTCATGTTCGAGGCAGAGGATAATGCTAGCCCTTTGTACAGGTTCGAGGTGAGCAACTGCTACTATTTTATGATTTACATTAAACTTTTTGACCGATTTCAAAAAGGAAATATTTAATAAGATTCTTACCTGTACCAAGTTTTAATCTGTACTAAGGATCCTAAGCTGAAATCTCTACATTTGTTTGAAATCTTTACATTTGTACCAATGTAACGCTAGACATTTACCATCTTCCGTAATCTTTCCGTTTATCTACAAATCTACGTTTTCCTACCAATCAACGGTCTAATTTAGCAAAAACTATCAAACGCATAAGATAAAAAACATTCTCAATAGATGGCATATAAAAAGTTACAATTATATTGTCTTCTATATATTTTTAGCAATAATGTTCAAAGTCTCTTTCTGTTCCATCCAGGCTTCCTTACAAAACGACAGCTCAGTGTTCGCCCCACCCCTGATGCTGGCCACTCGTCAAACGCACACTCAAGCCGCTCTAGGACCAATGAGAGCCGACACTAAAGGAATAAGGACATTTGTACCACTTTACTTGAGTCTGAATAACGCTTCTGCACCAGTTACTGTACACTTTGTTGTGAGTATTGAAATAATCTTTGTTATAAGAATATCCATCATCGTATCCAATAACATACCCTATTAGGACAAGGAAATCTATACATGGTATAAAATAAAGTTCCCTGCCGTATCAGTTGGTATATTCGCGCTAATTTCAAAAACTACTGAACGTATGCCGCTTTCACCAACAAAGGGAAAGAGAAGGGAATTCATGAAAATGAAAGGAATGTTAAAATTCTGATTTGATTCTAAACTCTGGGATATTAGCCCAAAACCAGAGCGATCGTTTGGTTACTAGTACTTTCTTGCTCTACTTTCCAAGGACTATTTTTCTTAAACATCTAAAACCTTTTTTTTAGGTTATAACTAGAGGAGGTATAATCTACCGTTGGGGTGCAACAACACAATGTCCCATAGACAATTCATCACCATACATACAAATAGCAACTAGAAAAGGCAAATGTGACTCATTACCTCAATTTGCTGACAAACTTACTGAAAAACCTTTGCAACAAAATAATGTTTTTGACAAAAGTAATAAAGCTAATACTGGTAAAAGCGCTTACTTTACAAGGAATGGTGATGTGTATACCACTGAACGGAATAGTATTCGCCGTACAGCCAGAGGGGTGCACAGCTACAGTAACAATACTAAATTGATAGGTATATTTGATAAAACTAATGAGGACGACATGAACAATATTCCCTATGACACCAATGTGTCTGATGCTTTACTCGATAGGCATCTGTTACGAGTGATGTTGCCTATAAAAGTGACGCAACAAATGTGCCCTGATAGTCATTTGATAGTGTACTTCTATCATAATGGAGAATTCATCAGTGCTAGCAAACATTTCGAAATGGATGACTGTTTTGTTAATAAGGTAAGATATGATTTTATCTACCAAGATAATATGAATTATATTTTAATGATATTAATTCTTTTATTTCTAAATAAATGTTAAAAATGTTTGGCTGATAAATATCTGCTTTGTCTTTGAAAATTCTGTTTTTACAATGAAATTGTCATTTTCCCACTTTTTATCAAATTGAAGGGCAATAGAAAATTATTTAAAGTCATAATAATCGACTTTGTCCAAAATGCTATTTAGACAATAAAATTGACCCTTTAAATTGTTTTTGGCAATGTTTAATTTAAAGAGTGTGAGCAATGAAAAATCTGTATTTAAAGAAATAATCGGTGAGCACTCCAGACGGTATTGATATGAAAGCGACAACCTTGTGTGAGTAGGCGGAGGCAGAGTTCGTGTCGCGGCAGGTGGCGCCGGGCGGCGCGGCGGCGCTGCGCGTGCGCACGGCGGGCGCGGCGCTGTGCGCGCTGGCGGCGCGCGACGCGGCGGGCGGCGGGGCGGGCGGCGCGCGCGGGGCGGGCGGCGCGGGCGGGGCGGGCGGGGCGGGCGGGGCGGGCGGGGCGGGCGGCGCGCGCGGGGCGGGCGCGGCGGGCGGCGCGGGCGGCGCGCGCGCGGGGCTGGGCGGCGCGCTGGTGGCGGGCCTGCGCCGCCTCATGCAGGCGCACCGCAACCTCACGGAGTACGACGCCGCCGGGGACTGCTTCTACTGTGAGTGCCCTGGAAAAAGGGGTGTTCGATGTGCTCTGGAAAGAGAAGTTCAGATCAGACGCAGCTTGCGTGGAGCTACTTGGTACTACAATTTTTTTACGGAAGTGCATTTCAAAAGGTCCATCAAGTATTGCACGTATGCAGCTGACAAACAGTCCACGTACGGCCCGTGAGTAGGCTCGTGAAAGCTACATTTGCCAGGTCTGAATGCATATCAAAAATTCCTTGGTAAGTTTCTGAGGATGAGAAAAATATCTGCCATGAAAAATACCTACTATTTGTCATGCCTTCAAGTATTTGAAGATGACCAAATAATTTGTAAAGAATTGGCTCCAACTTAGAAACATAAATCCAATTTACTTTATTTGAAAGTGCGATTGATTTTGATTACAATAAATTATTCTCGTATCCCAGCTGCTGACAGCCTAGACCTGCCTAAAGACAGTCTCCAGCTGACCGCCACGTGGCTCGCGTCAGCGGGCGTGCGGACTATCGGCGAGCTGCCCAAGAACAGGCGCTGCGATCAACCGGCTGCACTAGTGGATGACAGAACTGTGCCGAGGAAAGATTTCTCGGAGGTAAGGCACATTGGATTTTTGTTTGAGTTCTGAGGTCCAACTAATCCCCAAAATAAATTGCTATAATTTTAAACTAAATAACATTTTACTTCCTCCATATTACTTGACAACGTATTTAAGTAGGACACAGTTTATCCACTACCCATTTCCACATCCTCTTCCAGACCTGGCTGTGGAAGCTGGCAGCAGTGGGCGCTAGCGGAGTGTCGGAGACGTTCGCCACCGCGCCCGACTCCATCACGCGGTACGAGGCCGTCGCCGTGTGTCTCTCCAGGACTGGGGTGGCTGTGTCACCGCCTGCTTATTTGCAGGTGATTGTTGCAGGAATTGATTTATAGCACTTCAGCAAAGGAGTTAGAACTTCTTACAGAGGCAGAACCAGATGGAGCTAAGATCTAATACTACTCCATCTCATCTCTCTCCCCGATTAACTATGTACGTTTGTTCCTAAACAATATCTTATTCGCCCCAGCTCTATAATTATCACCTTTACAATAAAATCATCATATTATATTCTCCTCTCCCAACCAATATAATTATCTTCTTTATCACACAAACAATAATTGACTTTTTGCCTTTACTACTTCCGGATTGTTTTGATTGCAGGTTTTCCGCGAATTCTTCATCCACGCTGACAGTCCCAAGCTTCTTCGTCGCGGAGACGTCGCCATCATCAAATACAGGCTTTTCAATTATCTTTACGAACCGATAAGTGTAAGTACCTATTAAGAAACTTTTGAAATATGTTGACTTGTATTTAATATTTCTTCAAAAGTCTTTTAACATCTAATTTCCATACTGTTTGAAGGAGGAGAAAGGTTTTCAATGCTTTCTGATTTTGATGATTTGAATGAACTGATTTTAGTAATTCTTGGCTTGTATTGGCTCAACATTTACCGTCTTATTAATAAACGTAACTCTCTTTGTAACTAAAACACTTTTATGTCTGTATTTCAGAAAGTGACAAACCCATTGATAGCTACTCGTAAAATGTTCGTAATATGCGTTTATTAATATGGTTCATAATCACTTTTAAATTACAAAGAAAAAAGAAGCAAGATGCAGATTCGTTACCTGCCGTTATTTTCCAGTGTTGTATGTTATGTATAAACCCTGCATTCTGTATTATATTCCAGGTACAAATCCAAATAATGACCAGTTCAAATCTAAAAGGCCCTACTGCTGTGGTGGAATCTGTATGTGTGGAGGCGAGGGGCGCTGCAGCGAGAAGAGTCAGTGTGACTGCCACGGAGCTGGGCGTCGGCAGCGTCAGCATCCGGGCCAAGGATGTAGCGGACGGGGGCTGCGGGGGCGCCGCGCTGCGGGGCGTCAGGTGAGGAGGGGGGGCGGGGGCAGCATCCGGGCCAAGGATGTAGCGGACGGGGGCTGCGGGGGCGCCGCGCTGCGGGGCGTCAGGTGAGGAGGGGGGGCGGGGGCAGCATCCGGGCCAAGGATGTAGCGGACGGGGGCTGCGGGGGCGCCAGTCTGCGGGGCGTCAGGTGAGGAAGGGGGGCGGGGGCAGCATCCGGGCCAAGGATGTAGCGGACGGGGGCTGCGGGGGCGCCAGTCTGCGGGGCGTCAGGTGAGGAGGGGGGGCGGGGGCAGCATCCGGGCCAAGGATGTAGCGGACGGGGGCTGCGGGGGCGCCGCGCTGCGGGGCGTCAGGTGAGGAGGGGGGGCGGGGGCAGCATCCGGGCCAAGGATGTAGCGGACGGGGGCTGCGGGGGCGCCAGTCTGCGGGGCGTCAGGTGAGGAGGGGGGGCGGGGGCAGCATCCGGGCCAAGGATGTAGCGGACGGGGGCTGCGGGGGCGCCAGTCTGCGGGGCGTCAGGTGAGGAGGGGGGGCGGGGGCAGCATCCGGGCCAAGGATGTAGCGGACGGGGGCTGCGGGGGCGCCGCGCTGCGGGGCGTCAGGTGAGGAGGGGGGGCGGGGGCAGCATCCGGGCCAAGGATGTAGCGGACGGGGGCTGCGGGGGCGCCAGTCTGCGGGGCGTCAGCCGAGGAGGGGGGGCGGGGGCAGCATCCGGGCCAAGGATGTAGCGGACGGGGGCTGCGGGGGCGCCAGTCTGCGGGGCGTCAGGTGAGGAGGGGGGGCGGGGGCAGCATCCGGGCCAAGGATGTAGCGGACGGGGGCTGCGGGGGCGCCAGTCTGCGGGGCGTCAGGTGAGGAGGGGGGGCGGGGGCAGCATCCGGGCCAAGGATGTAGCGGACGGGGGCTGCGGGGGCGCCGCGCTGCGGGGCGTCAGGTGAGGAGGGGGGGCGGGGGCAGCATCCGGGCCAAGGATGTAGCGGACGGGGGCTGCGGGGGCGCCGCGCTGCGGGGCGTCAGGTGAGGAGGGGGGGCGGGGGCAGCATCCGGGCCAAGGATGTAGCGGACGGGGGCTGCGGGGGCGCCGCGCTGCGGGGCGTCAGGTGAGAGGGGGCGCCGCGCTGCGGGGCGTCAGGTGAGAGGGGGGCGTAGAGGGGCTTCGGGCCAAGGAGACAAAAGTCGGTGCCGAAGAATGATCTTTTGTTTTTTTTTTAAATCTGGGATAGCGCTAAGTTGGATCTAGGGAGACAAAAATCTGGGCTGTTCAATGGTCCTTTCGTTTGGCTAAAATGCCAAAATAAATTCGATGCCAAAATGGTATTTTTTTAGAAAGACTTTTTTTCTTCGACCTTCGATTGTCTTGGGTCAATTGGGTCAACCCTCTTCTGCATAAGTCTAAGTAAAATGTAAGCTATAACTGAATATGTATTTTTCTTGTAATGCTTGAAAATATTCTAGAAAAGAAGATACTTTGGGTTAGTAAATCAATGTTATCATCTGCTTGCAGTGACGAAGTAATCATCAACATCAAAGTGGAGCCGGAAGGTGTTCCTGTCCAGGAGTACAAGTCTACTTTACTTTGTGGTTCAGGTGAGGATTCGCACTTCTTCGTGTATTTGCTTTCCTCTCCAAGATTCGGGAAACCCAACTGTAAATAGGAAAATCGATTCATAAACATACGAGTATCAGCATACGAAATAAACATTTTTAGCAAGGAATTCAGATTTCATGCCACCACTGTCTTTACCACTGAACCGATTTTTATCAAATGTGACAAAAAGACAGATTAATCCTTAGGAAAGGGCATTTATTTACTTTTATACCGAAATTGACCATCCACCCATACTGAGGGCGGATTGCCCAAGAACTCATTAATATATTTAGTACCCTGTCAGTCATGTTTAAAAAATAAAGCATTTTTATTCAAAACTGTACTTTGTGCCCCAAAATAGAGCCTCATTTCAAACGAAAGTTAACAAAATGGATTTAACAAAATTTTGGTGATATATAAAATTAAAAATGCTTCTGCGATGTAAAGTTTACCTGTCTATTCTACAATTTTTTTTTTGTCTCCTCTAAATCTAGACAACGAGTTATCAACCAAATCGTCCATAAAGTGGTCGTGGGGGCGGGCGGCGGCGGCGCCGGGCTCCGCCTCGCTCAGCGTGTGGGCCGCCGGGGACTTCACTGGCCCGCTGCTCGCGGTAACCAGCTTCACACTTGTTAACTAGGAACCCATACAAACACACTACCTGCTGTAACAACTAAAGCCTAATTTCATTCATCATCATTAAATTATAGAGCTAAGTTCTTCTCGGGAAAACAGATACAAGCTTTACCATTTATTTCTATTAAGGGCATATTCCTTTACAGTTTAATGAGTGCTTTCAAAATTCAGCTGGGCTAAGACAATATGTAGCTAGGTTCAACCCATCCATACAAGAAGTACGGTGATGTACGGTGCTTAACATTTACGATGACCGCGATCATTTGCCATAAGTACAGACATAACAATATTCTTGATCCCTCAGAACTCAGACTCTTATCTGTTTACTCTCGCTGTCTCTCCGTCTCTCGCCTCTCTCTCTTTCTCGTTCATTCATTCATTGGCTCCCTATTATATCTGATGTTTGTCTCCTAAGACTGATTGTCCTCGTGTACCCCCAGGACTCAGACTCCCTAGTGGTCCTCCCGCGCGGCTGCGGTGAGCAGAACATGGCTCGTCTCGCCACCAACCTGTTGGCGTTATCTCAGTTGGCACCGCAGGCGGCGGCCGCGCTTACAGCCAGACTACATGTTGCTAGAGGTACGTATTTAATGAACAGAGCTTGGTTTAGATTTATTTTTGGAACTGGGTCCTACTTTCTTGTCAGCCTGAGTCTTGAGGTAAAAAACCAAACCCAAAAAAGACGAAAGCTAACCGAAGCAGAGATAATGAGTTTGGGTTAGAAGGGTTTACCCAGAATGAAGTTTAGATGGGAAAAGCAATGGAAAATATCCTACACGTATTGGGTAACACCATATCTTATCCGCTTAAGTATTGAAATAATATCTTAACTATGAACCTTATTATCTCAATTTCTGTAATAATTTTCTGTAAGCATAAGCTTCTGTAAGCATTTTGCAGAGTTATATGAGTAACTTTGTTATCCAAACTTCTGTAATATTGTAACTAACCTTAGTCTTTTATAAACTTACACGATGTAAACGTACTCACACGGGTTTTTTCGCGTTAGAAAGTAAATAAAGCAAGTAATAACTTACTTTTCACCCTTTCTGACACGAAAAAACCCGTGTGAGTACGTTTACTATGTAACTAACCTGCCCATGTGAGTACAAAACCCGTGTGAGTACATTTACTATGTAACTAACCTGCCCATGGTCCATGGTCCATGGTCCAGGCTACACGCGCCAGCTGCAGTACGCGCACCCGGCGGGCGGGTTCAGCGCCTTCGGCCCCTCCGACGCCACTCCATCCACTTGGCTCACAGCATTCACTCTCAGATATATGAGGAAGGCTCATCAGGTCAGTGCAGTAAACATGGTGTTTTGTTACAGTGGGCTTGGATGTCAATTAAAAAATATGTGGAGTAACGAAAAATATTCTTTTGAGTTTAAATAGATAGAATAGAGATAAATAAACTCGATGTACATAACCTTAGATTTTTGTAAAATGTGTGGGGTCTCCAGGAATCGAATTCGTTAGTGTGGTTCCTATAGAACAAATTCTGGCAACAGCAATAGGCTGCATAAATACAATACGTAATAATTGTAAATGATGTCCGTAATGAGAGCTAGCATTATATACCTACCAAATAGCATTACATACTAAAGCTACCATTACAGGCTAGCATTACAGGCTAGCACTACCGGCTCATTTTAAAACTCAAGGAAAACGTCGACTATAGGCAACACCACACCACACATTTTATGAAACTCGAGACCACATCTAAAAATAAATATTCATGTCTTTCCCAGCTCCTATACCCAAACACTCCGATCCCGCCCGTACTGGAGCGCGCGGAACAATGGCTGTTCAGCCAACAGATGGAGAACGGGTGCTTCAGGAACGAAGGACAGGTGTTCCACAGGGAGCTCAGGGTGAGCATTTTCGGATTTATATTTTATTTTAAACTAGTCAAAAAAATTGAGGGAAGAGTTATTTTAAAACTTAATCAATTATCATTGTCAAGTAGTACTTTTACTATATAGGTATATGTATAATCAATTAACATTAATTAAATACACTAAGTAGGAAAACCGCTTTTGTAAATCCCTATTTCTTCTCTGAAATATGTTGGTAGCTTTGACAAAATCCTCATATTAGCTAACAATCAAATGGACTACTTTTAATAAATTAATCTCTCATATTGTTCCAGGGAGGTCTGAACGAAGAATCGGAGATATCTTCCGTCGCCCTGGCGGCCTACGTCATCACTTCGCTCATTGAAAGCAACAGCTCTTTGCCCAACAAAGTGGTTCACAACACTCTGTCTTGTTTGAGGGCGTTACCTGCACTCAAGTATAAGTCCCATTCGAGGGTGTATGCTACTACACTGTTGGCGTACGCTTTCATGAGACTGAAAAAGTGAGTCATTTATCTGTTAAGTTTTTAAAGGTTTTTAACCGAAAGCAAATTCTAATATGATGGTAATGACTGCTACAGACATCAATGGCCCACACGTGTCATAGTTAAGTCCGACAAAAGACTTCTTAAAAGCAGGGTAAACTTTTATAAGTATAAATAAATAAATAAATATACCTGGACAAAATTCACACACGGTTAATTAGACCCAATATAAGCTCTAAGCTTGTGTTATGGAATCTAATTTACTGATACTACTACTTATACACAAATACTTTATCTTATATATAAAATTCTCGTGTCACAGTGTTCGTTCGCGTACTCCTCCGAAACGGCTTGACCGATTCTCATGAAATTTTGTGAGCATATTGAGTAGGTCTGAGAATCGGCCAACATCTATTTTTCATCCCGAAATTCCCGCGGGAACGGGTACAACGCGGGTGAAACCGCGGGGCGCAGCTAGTAAGAATATATAATTGACACCCAGACGTCGTCGCCAACAACTATGTCTGCACACATTATTGATTTCGGGCAGGAATCGAACCCGCAACCCCCGACACAGTAAGCGCTCTCACTGCCACTGTAGGTACCAACGGGCTTGTCAAAAAAAAGTATAACATCAAAGTAAAATATTGCTTAGGTACATGTACGATGTATGGACCATAATATGGATCAGTGATCAATGAAAGTCTTCTTGCATTAAAGACTATATATGTACCATAAATTATATTATTTTATTTCCTTCTAGCTATGAAGAAGAGTTGAAAAAGACCAACGATGTCATCTCGTACATGAGGAAGGGAGGATTGAAGGAAAACGAAGGATTGATCGAAATGATGGAACTCATCAGAATAGCCAAGAGAGACGGCGAGTTCATGTGGTGGGAGACTAGTAAGTACTTTGGTATGGTAAAAAATATCTTGTGAGTGTTTACAGAAAGTACTCGACTGCATTTCCTCACCTGATAGAAGGCGTATCATGACTGAATACCATCATTAAACCGAAGATGTCCCCTATCACACCCATTGTGATCATACATGGTCCATAGGCTTATGTTTTGGAGATCAGAATCTTTCCTAGCAATGAAAACTTAGGTTTCGTCATTGAATTAGCATTAGCATTGAAAACTTAGATTTCTCCCTAGCATTGAATTCGCCAACCTCCTCTTTTTGACAAAACTGTAGCTATGCCTATTTTTTACGAAACAACCTTTCCACAGGCAGTCTGTCCTCATCAGTAGACATTCGTTTCGTTATCGTATCAGACTATGTAGTATCTTGTGTTACCTTCCATGGGGTCCACACATTCTCTCCTCCCTCATCAGTAGTCAGCAGACTATACTGTACTAGCGTCATCCCGATCCATATAAGCCCCTTCGCTGACTAGTAGTAATCTTGTCGTAAGCGTATCGTTAGGACGTTACGCGTGCGGGACGTGCAGTGTCGCGGTGACTGCGTGTGTACTGTTTAGTACATAGTGTTGTGTGTAGTACATAGTGTTGTGTGTAGTACATAGTGTTGTTGCGCAGGCAGCGTGTCGTCGTCGGTGGAGGCGACGGGCTACGCGCTGCTGGCGCTGCGCGGCGCGCCCGGCGTGCTGCGCGAGTACGGCGCCGCCGCGCTGCGCTGGCTCGCCGCGCAGCGCGCGCCCGCCGGCGGCTTCGGAGCCACGCAGGTATACCTATACTATATACTCTATTAGTATGACTCGCGAGTACGGCGCCGCCGCGCTGCGCTGGCTCGCCGCGCAGCGCGCGCCCGCCGGCGGCTTCGGAGCCACGCAGGTATACCTATACTATATACTCTATTAGTATGACTCGCGAGTACGGCGCCGCCGCGCTGCGCTGGCTCGCCGCGCAGCGCGCGCCCGCCGGCGGCTTCGGAGCCACGCAGGTATACCTATACTATATACTCTATTAGTATGACTCGCGAGTACGGCGCCGCCGCGCTGCGCTGGCTCGCCGCGCAGCGCGCGCCCGCCGGCGGCTTCGGAGCCACGCAGGTATACCTATACTATATACTCTATTAGTATGACTCGCGAGTACGGCGCCGCCGCGCTGCGCTGGCTCGCCGCGCAGCGCGCGCCCGCCGGCGGCTTCGGAGCCACGCAGGTATACCTATACTATATACTCTATTAGTATGACTCGCGAGTACGGCGCCGCCGCGCTGCGCTGGCTCGCCGCGCAGCGCGCGCCCGCCGGCGGCTTCGGAGCCACGCAGGTATACCTATACTATATACTCTATTAGTATGACTCGCGAGTACGGCGCCGCCGCGCTGCGCTGGCTCGCCGCGCAGCGCGCGCCCGCCGGCGGCTTCGGAGCCACGCAGGTATACCTATACTATATACTCTATTAGTATGACTCGCGAGTACGGCGCCGCCGCGCTGCGCTGGCTCGCCGCGCAGCGCGCGCCCGCCGGCGGCTTCGGAGCCACGCAGGTATACCTATACTATATACTCTATTAGTATGACTCGCGAGTACGGCGCCGCCGCGCTGCGCTGGCTCGCCGCGCAGCGCGCGCCCGCCGGCGGCTTCGGAGCCACGCAGGTATACCTATACTATATACTCTATTAGTATGACTCGCGAGTACGGCGCCGCCGCGCTGCGCTGGCTCGCCGCGCAGCGCGCGCCCGCCGGCGGCTTCGGAGCCACGCAGGTATACCTATACTATATACTCTATTAGTATGACTCGCGAGTACGGCGCCGCCGCGCTGCGCTGGCTCGCCGCGCAGCGCGCGCCCGCCGGCGGCTTCGGAGCCACGCAGGTATACCTATACTATATACTCTATTAGTATGACTCGCGAGTACGGCGCCGCCGCGCTGCGCTGGCTCGCCGCGCAGCGCGCGCCCGCCGGCGGCTTCGGAGCCACGCAGGTATACCTATACTATATACTCTATTAGTATGACTCGCGAGTACGGCGCCGCCGCGCTGCGCTGGCTCGCCGCGCAGCGCGCGCCCGCCGGCGGCTTCGGAGCCACGCAGGTATACCTATACTATATACTCTATTAGTATGACTCGCGAGTACGGCGCCGCGCCGCCGCGCTGCGCTGGCTCGCCGCGCAGCGCGCGCCCGCCGGCGGCTTCGGAGCCACGCAGGTATACCTATACTATATACTCTATTAGTATGACTCGCGAGTACGGCGCCGCCGCGCTGCGCTGGCTCGCCGCGCAGCGCGCGCCCGCCGGCGGCTTCGGAGCCACGCAGGTATACCTATACTATATACTCTATTAGTATGACTCGCGAGTACGGCGCCGCCGCGCTGCGCTGGCTCGCCGCGCAGCGCGCGCCCGCCGGCGGCTTCGGAGCCACGCAGGTATACCTATACTATATACTCTATTAGTATGACTCGCGAGTACGGCGCCGCCGCGCTGCGCTGGCTCGCCGCGCAGCGCGCGCCCGCCGGCGGCTTCGGAGCCACGCAGGTATACCTATACTATATACTCTATTAGTATGACTCGCGAGTACGGCGCCGCCGCGCTGCGCTGGCTCGCCGCGCAGCGCGCGCCCGCCGGCGGCTTCGGAGCCACGCAGGTATACCTATACTATATACTCTATTAGTATGACTCGCGAGTACGGCGCCGCCGCGCTGCGCTGGCTCGCCGCGCAGCGCGCGCCCGCCGGCGGCTTCGGAGCCACGCAGGTATACCTATACTATATACTCTATTAGTATGACTCGCGAGTACGGCGCCGCCGCGCTGCGCTGGCTCGCCGCGCAGCGCGCGCCCGCCGGCGGCTTCGGAGCCACGCAGGTATACCCATTACCGTCTTTACCATAAGGGCACAAGGGGCCAGTGCCCAGGGCCCCCATCCTCAGAGGGCCCCGAAGGGCCGACAATTTCTCTCACATTTAATCTCAAAATACTCATTACACTTTTCTCAATGCCCGAATATCGATTATTTTCAGATTTATTCGAATCAATATATTTAAATGAATTTGAGTGACATCAAGCCTACAGGGAGTACAGGGTCTCGGTTGTGTGCGGTATATAGACACGGTAGCTTCTTGCTTAATTTAAACTTAGTCTGCCCATACAAAATAATGTACTTACAGTTCTTTAATTCGGCACAAAAGTCGCGCCGCGCGCGAAAAAATGGCGGCCGTCGGCGTCGTTCAACTTTTTTAAATATTTTGTTTTTAAATATTACAATCATCATTGGTATCTATGAGAGGATAGTTATGAACTACAGTAAAATGCACCCCACGCTTTTTTACTCTGAATTGAATCATTGTGTTAGTAACTTAAATTTTATTATAATTTTGATTTGAGGTGAAAAATTATTTTCTAGTTTTTAGTTCAATTTGCAATAAAAGCGTGTTTTTTAGTTTGTTTAAACTATAATTTTATTTTTAATTTTTTAGTAAATCTGACAAATCCATATAACATTATATGCAACTTTTCATCCCGTAATTCCCACGGGAACGGGCCCATCACGGGACGCTGTTAGTGTCTAGTACCATTTAGTAAAATAAAACAGAACTCCCGTTCCGTCCCACAGCGAGCGCCCGTTGATGTCTTTTATATGAAGTAATATTTTTTTAGTAAATCTGGCAAATCCATTAAGGATAATGGGAAACTGTTATTAAATTATTGCATTGTCATCGGTCCTTGATACGTATGCAAAGTTTCAAATTAATCAGACTTCTGGAAGTTGGTGAAAATGATGTTCAAAGATTCCATTACATACGTTCGTACTTCGTACGTACATACAGGCCAAGCTAATAAAAGCGTGTTAATAATGGGAAACTGTTATTAAATTATTGCATTGTCATCGGTCCTTGATACGTATGCAAAGTTTCAAATTAATCAGACTTCTGGAAGTTGGTGAAAATGATGTTCAAAGATTTCATTACATACGTTCGTACGTACATACATACATACAGGCCAAGCTAATAAAAGCGTGTTAAAGGGCCCCAAATTCTTGTTTGCCCAAGGGCCCCAGCACAGTCTAAGACGGCCCTGGGTATACCTATACTATATACTCTATTAGTATGACTCGCGAGTACGGCGCCGCCGCGCTGCGCTGGCTCGCCGCGCAGCGCGCGCCCGCCGGCGGCTTCGGAGCCACGCAGGTATACCTATACTATATACTCTATTAGTATGACTCGCGAGTACGGCGCCGCCGCGCTGCGCTGGCTCGCCGCGCAGCGCGCGCCCGCCGGCGGCTTCGGAGCCACGCAGGTATACCTATACTATATACTCTATTAGTATGACTCGCGAGTACGGCGCCGCCGCGCTGCGCTGGCTCGCCGCGCAGCGCGCGCCCGCCGGCGGCTTCGGAGCCACGCAGGTATACCTATACTATATACTCTATTAGTATGACTCGCGAGTACGGCGCCGCCGCGCTGCGCTGGCTCGCCGCGCAGCGCGCGCCCGCCGGCGGCTTCGGAGCCACGCAGGTATACCTATACTATATACTCTATTAGTATGACTCGCGAGTACGGCGCCGCCGCGCTGCGCTGGCTCGCCGCGCAGCGCGCGCCCGCCGGCGGCTTCGGAGCCACGCAGGTATACCTATACTATATACTCTATTAGTATGACTCGCGAGTACGGCGCCGCCGCGCTGCGCTGGCTCGCCGCGCAGCGCGCGCCCGCCGGCGGCTTCGGAGCCACGCAGGTATACCTATACTATATACTCTATTAGTATGACTCGCGAGTACGGCGCCGCCGCGCTGCGCTGGCTCGCCGCGCAGCGCGCGCCCGCCGGCGGCTTCGGAGCCACGCAGGTATACCTATACTATATACTCTATTAGTATGACTCGCGAGTACGGCGCCGCCGCGCTGCGCTGGCTCGCCGCGCAGCGCGCGCCCGCCGGCGGCTTCGGAGCCACGCAGGTATACCTATACTATATACTCTATTAGTATGACTCGCGAGTACGGCGCCGCCGCGCTGCGCTGGCTCGCCGCGCAGCGCGCGCCCGCCGGCGGCTTCGGAGCCACGCAGGTATACCTATACTATATACTCTATTAGTATGACTCGCGAGTACGGCGCCGCCGCGCTGCGCTGGCTCGCCGCGCAGCGCGCGCCCGCCGGCGGCTTCGGAGCCACGCAGGTATACCTATACTATATACTCTATTAGTATGACTCGCGAGTACGGCGCCGCCGCGCTGCGCTGGCTCGCCGCGCAGCGCGCGCCCGCCGGCGGCTTCGGAGCCACGCAGGTATACCTATACTATATACTCTATTAGTATGACTCGCGAGTACGGCGCCGCCGCGCTGCGCTGGCTCGCCGCGCAGCGCGCGCCCGCCGGCGGCTTCGGAGCCACGCAGGTATACCTATACTATATACTCTATTAGTATGACTCGCGAGTACGGCGCCGCCGCGCTGCGCTGGCTCGCCGCGCAGCGCGCGCCCGCCGGCGGCTTCGGAGCCACGCAGGTATACCTATACTATATACTCTATTAGTATGACTCGCGAGTACGGCGCCGCCGCGCTGCGCTGGCTCGCCGCGCAGCGCGCGCCCGCCGGCGGCTTCGGAGCCACGCAGGTATACCTATACTATATACTCTATTAGTATGACTCGCGAGTACGGCGCCGCCGCGCTGCGCTGGCTCGCCGCGCAGCGCGCGCCCGCCGGCGGCTTCGGAGCCACGCAGGTATACCTATACTATATACTCTATTAGTATGACTCGCGAGTACGGCGCCGCCGCGCTGCGCTGGCTCGCCGCGCAGCGCGCGCCCGCCGGCGGCTTCGGAGCCACGCAGGTATACCTATACTATATACTCTATTAGTATGACTCGCGAGTACGGCGCCGCCGCGCTGCGCTGGCTCGCCGCGCAGCGCGCGCCCGCCGGCGGCTTCGGAGCCACGCAGGTATACCTATACTATATACTCTATTAGTATGACTCGCGAGTACGGCGCCGCCGCGCTGCGCTGGCTCGCCGCGCAGCGCGCGCCCGCCGGCGGCTTCGGAGCCACGCAGGTATACCTATACTATATACTCTATTAGTATGACTCGCGAGTACGGCGCCGCCGCGCTGCGCTGGCTCGCCGCGCAGCGCGCGCCCGCCGGCGGCTTCGGAGCCACGCAGGTATACCTATACTATATACTCTATTAGTATGACTCGCGAGTACGGCGCCGCCGCGCTGCGCTGGCTCGCCGCGCAGCGCGCGCCCGCCGGCGGCTTCGGAGCCACGCAGGTATACCTATACTATATACTCTATTAGTATGACTCGCGAGTACGGCGCCGCCGCGCTGCGCTGGCTCGCCGCGCAGCGCGCGCCCGCCGGCGGCTTCGGAGCCACGCAGGTATACCTATACTATATACTCTATTAGTATGACTCGCGAGTACGGCGCCGCCGCGCTGCGCTGGCTCGCCGCGCAGCGCGCGCCCGCCGGCGGCTTCGGAGCCACGCAGGTATACCTATACTATATACTCTATTAGTATGACTCGCGAGTACGGCGCCGCCGCGCTGCGCTGGCTCGCCGCGCAGCGCGCGCCCGCCGGCGGCTTCGGAGCCACGCAGGTATACCTATACTATATACTCTATTAGTATGACTCGCGAGTACGGCGCCGCCGCGCTGCGCTGGCTCGCCGCGCAACGCGCGCCCGCCGGCGGCTTCGGAGCCACGCAGGTATACCTATACTATATACTCTATTAGTATGACTCGCGAGTACGGCGCCGCCGCGCTGCGCTGGCTCGCCGCGCAGCGCGCGCCCGCCGGCGGCTTCGGAGCCACGCAGGTATACCTATACTATATACTCTATTAGTATGACTCGCGAGTACGGCGCCGCCGCGCTGCGCTGGCTCGCCGCGCAGCGCGCGCCCGCCGGCGGCTTCGGAGCCACGCAGGTATACCTATACTATATACTCTATTAGTATGACTCGCGAGTACGGCGCCGCCGCGCTGCGCTGGCTCGCCGCGCAGCGCGCGTCCGCCGGCGGCTTCGGAGCCACGCAGGTATACCTATACTATATACTCTATTAGTATGACTCGCGAGTACGGCGCCGCCGCGCTGCGCTGGCTCGCCGCGCAGCGCGCGCCCGCCGGCGGCTTCCAAGCCACGCAGGTATACCTATATACTATATACTCTATTAGTATGACTCGCGAGTACGGCGCCGCCGCGCTGCGCTGGCTCGCCGCGCAGCGCGCGCCCGCCGGCGGCTTCGGAGCCACGCAGGTATACCTATACTATATACCTAATAAATTCTGTCACATGTTTAATATAAAATAATTGAAACAAGTTTATTCTTTATGTAACCATTTATATACCAAAATGAACTTAACAAAACATAGATTCTTATAACAATAAAGTTTATTCAAAATGACCTCCGTGATTTTGAATACAGGCCTTTAATCTGCGCGGCCAGTCGTCTATCGCTGCACGAACGAGGTCCATGTCAATATCGGCGGCTGCCTTAATCAAGGATGTCTTGAGTGACTCCAAATTGGGATGAGGCTTTGAGCACGCCTTTTCCTCCAAGTGTTGCCATATCTTGTAATCTAACGGATTCAAATCTGGACTGGAGGAGGGCCAGTCTTCGTGCCGGATGAAGTCGATTTCACGCGCCGCCAGCCAGTCTTGTGTGCTCTTCGCTCTATGAGCTGGCGCCGAATCTTGTTGGAATACCCAGTGCTTGTTATTGAACATGATATCAGAAACAGGTTCCACAAGGTTCGTCAGGACTGTATTTTGATACACAACTGCATTCGTTTTTACACCTTTCTCACAAAAATGTACCTCTGTTAAGCCCCAATAAGAAACTCCCAACCATACCATGAGCGAGGATGGAAAATGACCTCGTTGGACACGCGGAATACGTTTGCTCGCTTCTTCACTACTGTGTGCGTACACCTTATCATTTTGTTTGTTGTAGCTCTCTTCTACGGTAAAAATTTTTTCATCCGAAAAAAGAATTTCCCGATATTTTTTTCCCGCGTACCGCTTCAACAAAGCGCGGCATCTCTTCAGTCTCAGGTCCATTAGACGAGCATTCAAACGATGTCCTGTTTTTCTTCGATATGCCCGAAGCCCTAAGTCTTCATTTAACACCCTTTTCACCGTGGTTCTGCTTAACCCCATCTGAAGGGCCAACAGTTTCTGCTTACGTTTGGGATTTCTTTGAATTCGCGCCTTCACAGCTTTTATCACTGCTGGAGTCCTAACAGACCGAGGGCGACCACTTCTTGACCTGTCATCTACACTAGAGTCTTCATTGTATCGTTTGATGGTACGATAAACGAATCTTTTGGTTATATTCAAATTTTTCAGTATGTCAAAAATTTGAATTGGCGCGTAACCGCAACGATGCAACGCAATAACTGCAACACGGTCTTCTTTAAGCGTCCACTCCATATTTAAAAATGAGTAAAATTCTAAAAAGTATACATTTTTATTTTCATGAACAATTCGAAATTAGAATTCAATAAACTTTTTTGTGGCCAGCATTCTAAAAGAAAAGTTTTTACTGTGTGACAATACTTATGACCTGACTAGGTACTCTATTAGTATGACTCGCGAGTACGGCGCCGCCGCGCTGCGCTGGCTCGCCGCGCAGCGCGCGCCCGCCGGCGGCTTCGGAGCCACGCAGGTATACCTATACTATATACTCTATTAGTATGACTCGCGAGTACGGCGCCGCCGCGCTGCGCTGGCTCGCCGCGCAGCGCGCGCCCGCCGGCGGCTTCGAAGCCACGCAGGTATACCTATACTATATACTCTATTAGTATGACTCGCGAGTACGGCGCCGCCGCGCTGCGCTGGCTCGCCGCGCAGCGCGCGCCCGCCGGCGGCTTCGGAGCCACGCAGGTATACCTATACTATATACTCTATTAGTATGACTCGCGAGTACGGCGCCGCCGCGCTGCGCTGGCTCGCCGCGCAGCGCGCGCCCGCCGGCGGCTTCGGAGCCACGCAGGTATACCTATACTATATACTCTATTAGTATGACTCGCGAGTACGGCGCCGCCGCGCTGCGCTGGCTCGCCGCGCAGCGCGCGCCCGCCGGCGGCTTCGGAGCCACGCAGGTATACCTATACTATATACTCTATTAGTATGACTCGCGAGTACGGCGCCGCCGCGCTGCGCTGGCTCGCCGCGCAGCGCGCGCCCGCCGGCGGCTTCGGAGCCACGCAGGTATACCTATACTATATACTCTATTAGTATGACTCGCGAGTACGGCGCCGCCGCGCTGCGCTGGCTCGCCGCGCAGCGCGCGCCCGCCGGCGGCTTCGGAGCCACGCAGGTATACCTATACTATATACTCTATTAGTATGACTCGCGAGTACGGCGCCGCCGCGCTGCGCTGGCTCGCCGCGCAGCGCGCGCCCGCCGGCGGCTTCCAAGCCACGCAGGTATACCTATACTATATACTCTATTAGTATGACTCGCGAGTACGGCGCCGCCGCGTTGCGCTGGCTCGCCGCGCAGCGCGCGCCCGCCGGCGGCTTCCAAGCCACGCAGGTATACCTATACTATATACTCTATTAGTATGACTCGCGAGTACGGCGCCGCCGCGCTGCGCTGGCTCGCCGCGCAGCGCGCGCCCGCCGGCGGCTTCCAAGCCACGCAGGTATACCTATACTATATACTCTATTAGTATGACTCGCGAGTACGGCGCCGCCGCGCTGCGCTGGCTCGCCGCGCAGCGCGCGCCCGCCGGCGGCTTCCAAGCCACGCAGGTATACCTATACTATATACTCTATTAGTATGACTCGCGAGTACGGCGCCGCCGCGCTGCGCTGGCTCGCCGCGCAGCGCGCGCCCGCCGGCGGCTTCGGAGCCACGCAGGTATACCTATACTATATACTCTATTAGTATGACTCGCGAGTACGGCGCCGCCGCGCTGCGCTGGCTCGCCGCGCAGCGCGCGCCCGCCGGCGGCTTCGGAGCCACGCAGGTATCACTATACTATATACTCTATTTCCTCTTCAGGAGCATCGTCTTCGGCCGGAAAATTTACAACATTGGTCCACATTTTGAGTCAAGTAGATAGAAATGCCGGCCCTCCCATCCAAGTAGGGGTCGAGCTGCACGTTGCTTAACAAATGCAGTGAACTAACATCACTTAGTCAAACTACGCCACGAGCGCTACAAGTTATATTATCTTCAGAGCAATGAGATTCCTTTGGCCAACTTAACTTACTTAGTGATCTCTCCCAGGACACGCTCGTAGGTTTGGAAGCCCTGTCGGCGTGGTCTTCCATCCAGAAGACGCCCGTCCGCCTGACGGTGTCGGCCGTCAGCGGACAGCTGGCGCGGACCGTCAGCCTCGAGCCCGACGACAAGATACCCGCCATCATGAAGATGAGCGGCGATAGCGTGCTCGTGCAAGTTAATGGTATGGAGATTTGAATTTTCTCATAGTAAAAGTTCAAATGATTAGTGGTGGGTCCAAAGGAAACTATAAGTCTACCACTGACCCAAAAAACCCTACCATCATCAGGTTATTATCTCCACTGGTTTCCCCTAATACACTAGCTTTATATAAATCTCCCAAACTAAATTAGGTAATCAGTTGTAATCAGTGTGAGCATGTTGTGGGATAGACTTTTGATTTGATGATTTTTGACTGATTTGAGGCTTTACCCTGGTAAGAGGTCCTTCCTATATCCATGATAGGTTAGTGAGTCAAGGAGTTATAGAAGAACGCAGATGACCCGCAAGCCTCCTTGCTGGTTATTTAGACCGTCTATAAATAAGTAACTCGAGCACCATTGAATAAATTCTTCCGAAATTCACGAGGGTTATTGCGGTAGGGAGTTAGGAAAGGACTCGGATGATTCGGGGATGAGGGGGCTTGAGGGTTATTGGAACTAGGTGAGACTACGTCCCTTCACCACCGTTGACTGTCGGAAGGCACGGGCTGCGCGCTGGTGCAGGCGACGCGCCGCTACCACACGCTGGCGCCGGCCGCGGCCCGCCAGCGGCTCACGGTGCAGGTCTCCGTGCACACCGACGGCATCTTCGACTGCGACAACTCTTCCAAGAACTGCTTCTGTGCTGCTATGATACAGGTATTTCTTCGAACATCTTGGTGTCAAATCTTTCATATGGACCTATTGTATAAACTAAGTAAGTTTGAGTAGGTTTTTGGCCAACCCTGGTATCGGAGTTTTCATACCGACTAATGGTCTCCGACATGGTTTAACGATTGCAACAACCGAGACCGATAGGTTAAAGTGCCCTCCGAAGCACGGTAGCGCTCAGATAGAAATGCCACTATTGGCCACCCATCCAAGTTAGAAGTCAAGCTACATGTTGCTTAACAATAGCAATGGGCTAACATCGCTTAATCAAAATAACTACGCCACGAGCGCTACCTGGGGAACTGCAAATAAGGATCAGCGTATACCACTAAAGTCTCCTCCGATTGACAAAGCTCAGTATCAATCATAAAATAATATAAATAATTAATATTTCTTCCAAGTCCTTCCGTTTATAATAAACTAAAAACTACTGAACGAATCAACTAAGTAGAAAGAGTCATTCAAACAGAAGCTTCAGGAAGCTCCAACGCTAGTAATGCCACTAATAATTTATCAAGCAAAAATAGACTATCATTAAAAAAGCTTAAGGTGTACCTATATATTTCAGACATGTATACTATGGACGAATGGCTTCCCAGACATGGCTCTGTTGGAAGTAATGCTCCCGGGGGGATACGGGGCCGACGCGTCCAAACTGTACGCGCAGTTAAATGAACCTGACACCAGTGAGTACTTAGTGAATCTCACTTCACTTTGATAAACCCACTTCTATATAATATTCCTAATTGACCTCTGTGAAGGTAACCCTTTAATATCTAATCCTATACTTCCTCCCCCAGTGATACGCCGTATAGAGCTATCTCCCGGTAGCAACCGCTGCTCCATATATCTGACTAGCGGGACAGCTGGCTCGTCGAAGCGTGGCCACGCGTGCGCGAAGATACACGCACTGGGACCGGCCGCGACTGCGCCCGCGCATGTCTCAGTGAGGGACTACTATGACCACACCATTAATGATACGCAGGTAAATTAATATACCGGTCCAGTCCAGTTTGATTTTAGATTTGGGGAGGATTAGCGAACTTCTAATCCTACGTTTAGTTTCTTTAATAAATCTATGCAGTCATTTGAACTGTTGCTAATTCTTATAAGTGCCACGCCATAAAATCCTCAGCATCGAAGATCCATAAAGTGCCAACTTAAGTAAATCAATCAAACCTTTTTTCAGCTTTACACTATTTATGATACAAACTGTTTGCAGGTTTACACTATTCCCGAAGAATGTCCAGCGCAAGTGATGCACGATCCTAGTCAAGACCTGAAAGACAATATCTTCAACCGAGCGCGCTCAGAAGCTGACAGCAGAGAGATACTCATCACTAACGAATTCACCTTCGAGGATATTCCAGAAGGCATCCCTCTTGAAGACCCGCTTTTCGAAAATATGGAACTAAAAGGGACCAGGACAGGAAAGACAGCAGATAATACACTAAATCCCTCCTACGATAGTGAGAACCAAACATCTGAAGTAGAGAATCTCAAAAAAGATGACACAATAAGTAAAGATGATGTTACTAATCTTGATAAAAGAGCAGTCACCACTGAGAACGAGTCTGGAGATAAAACGAGAAATGATACCAATAATCATAGTCTTAATGAAAGAATAGTAGTAATCCAAGATGTCCAAGGTGGAGTACTAAAACACACTACAGCCCAAGTACCGACTGAAGAAAAAAATTATAATTACAATAACAAAATGACAAGTGCGGCAGAACTGCAAGAAAATACTAAAACAGATGTTGAGAATCCAAAATTAAGCAGCTTTCACGTGATAGATACTGATAAAGATTTGGAGGTGCCCAGTGGTGTCGAGGGTCCAATACCTTCAGTAGTGTTGCCACCTCCAGACTTCGTGCCTCCTTCAGGTACCTACATTCACCCACATGAAGAAAGCTTAGTTCCTCCCCCGCAATATGTATCACAATCTTCATACAGTTACGAATTTCCCCAACCGATCCAACACACGACTTACAATTATGAATTCCCCCAAATTTTCCTATCACCTCCTGAAAAATTGCATGTACCGCCACAGAATTTTAATTGGTACAGAAATTACTTCAAAACACCGTACTATTTGAGGCATAGACGTAATAATCGTAATTATTACTATCCGTAGATAGTCGTTTAATTAGAGTAAAATAGCTAAGAGTAAGAATCATAGTACCTAATATTAATTTTTAACTGTCTAGTATTCAATGCATTTATTACATTAGTATAATACTTGTAAAAACATTAACCCACTCGCTAAATAATTAAATCAGAGTTTAGGATACGAATAAATATGATAGAGTAAAAAAATACTAATTTGTTATACTGAATGAGAACCCGTTTGCATAACAAAGACTGCTGACTAATACTCTGTACTGAGACATATTTTGGTCAAATGGCCAATGAACTTTCGAACAAACCAGATATCAAAGTAAATTATTTCTACATTTGAAATGATATCAATTATTTCCCTAATATATTTATTAAGATTGTATTACGTATATCATTAGATAGGAGAAAAGTTATTATAAGTACATAGGATAGGTACTTAATTAATTAGTGATATTTATTGGTACTTACTAGGCTGTGAATACAGACTTCTGTACATTGAACCCTCCTAATATTTTATGGGGAATTTCCCAGTTAGTCATGATTGGTCAAATCCGAACTATCCACTTGATAAAATCAACTTACACATAAAAATATCAAATGTCTCCAATTAGTGAAATCTTTTCTTCGTATAACGTAATCTATTAATAAGTATTCAAAGTTACGACCAGTTTTATTTTCTAAACTTTCTTTTTGTTTGTATATTCAACAACCATAGATGAATATTGTTTTTGTTGCAAGAAACTCGGGACATTTGCGTACCTACTCATAAATATGGAAAGTATATTTCAGCAAATGTACCTATATTAATAACATGGAATTAATAAGTACAACTGGAATGCGCACTTACCCAGATATTACAAAAAAAAATCGATCTTAAGTTGCGTGTAATAAGATTTATTTTTAAGTGAAAGGGTGCCGCGGGCCGACAGAGATGGCAACCACGGGGTCAGTGTATCCCTGTCTAACTATTGCCAGGGCATAGGATATTCCACTTTAGTAGATTTTAAAGCTTTCATGTAAATCAAATAAACAATATTAAAAGGTGACTGAAACAGGTGGATTCTAGAATTAAACTAATATTATATTTATTCATGCTCTGTCTTTTATAAGGGACCTCTTTCGTTACTTGAAAAAAATAAAAAAGAAAACATTTATAATTTAATGGTAGGATTTAGTAATTTGTTTATGGCAGCAAGAAAATTAAGATGGGGTTTGCTCATTGCTTGCGTTTAGTGCTTTTTTTCATGATTTTCGTTCTTCGCGTTTAAAAATGGTGAAAAGGTGCTGTGTCAAAGATTGTGGAAATGAATCTTATTCTGGCTGCAACATTTCTTTTCACAGGTAAACATGGATTATAATGAAAATTTAATAAAATTAATAACGTTGCCGATAGTGTGACAATCATTTTCGTCACGTGTGTTCTTTCAACAGTTCAATTATGAGTTTGTAATTATAATATTCGCTTTGGAGTTTGTATTCTAGGGCTCGAATTACGATTTTACTTGTTTTATTTCGAGATGAGAAAATGAGGCAGAGGTGGTTGCAGATGATTCCAGTAAATGTTGGAAAGCATACAGTGGTGTGCAGTCGTCATTTTTTATTAAGCTATTGCATAGCTTCTATCGCGGGCCTTGAGCGCGGGGACCAAATCCAAAAATTCCGTAACGAAAAAACCTCACGCTTACCCGATCCGACGGGAAGGAGGTGTGGCTTGAAGGCCGTGCATCGTCTAACGTCGTTTCAGTTCGGCAGTCTTCGACACGGCGTTGTGTGCGATTGTGCGTTGGGGGTGAGAGAGGGGGGTGAGAGAGGGGGGTGAGAGAGGGGGGTGAGAGAGGGGTGAGAGAGGGGGTGAGAGAGGGGGTGAGAGCGGTGAGAGAAGAGGCGGGAGGGGAGAGAAGAGGCGGGAGGGGTGAGAGAGAGAGGAGGCGGGAGGGATGAGAGAGAGGAGGCGGGAGGGGTGAGAGAGAGGAGGCGGGTGGGGTGAGAGAGAAGAGATATCAAATATGTTCGATCTTTGCTCATTTTTAACTAAAGGGTAGATAAATTGTGTTTGCCATCTGCCTTTTCTGCGACTGCCGTCGTTTGAAATCGGTGGTTGAGGCACCCCCCCCCGCCCTCGCATCATCCTTGCCTGCGCGGGCGCGCATCACCAGTGTCCTTGGACGACCGCCCTGATTCGGTCGTGATCTCATCCTTGAGCTGCTATCCGTGATAGCCAGGATTACGAATTTCATACATATTCCTGCCGTGCAGACAATATTGTGTGTGTGAGACGTTCTCGCAAACAGTGCTGTGCCATTTTCGATACCTAGCTGGTGTTTGGACTTTACAACGCTGCTCCATCATCTCCACGCCATCCAAAAACCTCTGTGCCGATCCATCTTTACAGACGACGTGTGGAAGCAATAAGGTTGGTGGTGGACTTGATTTATCTACTTTTGTGAGCAAAGATCTTTTCCAAATTCTAGTGGGTATATCGTTTATGTACAGGCTTAAATTTTACATACTTAGGTCCTTCGAATCTTCCCAGCCCTAACAGACTCCACATTTTGGTCCTTCGAGCCGGATATTTAACCTTCGTAAATCTCATACTTAAATACTTAATTTCATACTCAAGTTCTACTATCCACGTTGGTTAGCTAGGACGCCATTTTGAATCAACCACGTTACCGTGTAACCAATTTATTCAATTTGTGCATACAAGCCGTGCTTGTTTCTCAATTAAATATTTACATTTGTCTTATTTTCACAACTGTTTAGGTTTTCAAAATGCCTAATTCTGATGAAAAAGCCTCTGACAAGGCTCCCTCCAGAAAGGAGTTAGAAATTGCTCGCTACATTAATAAAGCCATTGCTAAAAGGCAACGTATTTATTCTCAACTTCAGCAAATATTTGATTTGTCAAATAAAATTGATACCCAATCGGATGTTAAAATTATGTTCCTCTTGCGTGCCTCAGAGATTGATTCATTACGCGATTCATTTGAAAGCACGTGCATGGAAATTTATGATTTGAAATTGACTTTAGATCCCGATGCGCAATTCAATGACAGCGATCTAAAGGCTTTCGATGACCTGTACTTTCGCGTAAAGCTGTGTAAATCAAAGCATGCTTCCAAAATGGCGGACGTTCCTCCATGCGCTAAAGATAATTCTAACGCCGAAGTACGGCCGCGTTTACCCAAATTAGAATTGTTCACGTTTGATGGGAATATTGAAAGTTTCACAACATTTTATGAAACATTTTGCTCTTTGGTGCACAATCAAAGAGGTATCTCCAATATAGACAAATTTCATTATTTGCTGTCGTGTACAAAAGGTTCCGCACTCAGCATCGTCAAAAGTGTGCCTATAACATCGAGTAATTACGAAGTGGTATGGCAGTCCTTGCTTGATAAATATCAGGACAATAGAATGCTAGTAGGTAAATATCTGGATAAAATGTTGAATTTTCCCGCGTTAAAAAATGAGTCACCTTCCAATTTAAATAATTTTATTGAGACTTTTGATCACTCATATCGCGCAATAAATGCCCTCAACATCGATAATTTATCTAGCTATGTACTTTGTCATATAGCATTGAAAGGGCTAGACCCAAATACCCGAAAGACGTTCGAACAAAGCATTGACCAGAAAACTATACCTACTTACGAACAGCTGATGTCTCACGTACATAACCATATTAAAATCTTGGAACATTCGCAACCTAGTTCTACTGTTTCGCAAAATAGGAATTCTACACCTAACGCTAATTTAAACAAAAGAACGAGTGAGAATTACATAAGAAAAACCTTTTCTTCACAGACGCAATCTGTAAATAACAAACCGGTTTGTTTACACTGTGGCCAAAATCATATGATTTTTCGCTGTGAACAATTCCGTGAATTGACACCCGCGAAACGACTCAGCCGTGCTGATCATTTAAAATTGTGCCACAACTGCCTCAAACAAAATCATTCGTCTGCCGATTGCCGTAGTCAGTTCAAATGCTTTGCTTGTAATCAGCGCCATCATGCGTTATTGCATCTAGATACCGTAATTAATACTATCGATGCACGATCTATAGATACACATAGTGCGCACGCGCATACGAAGCTATCATTCTCGAACGTAAACAATATAAAGAACTTTATCTACACTAATGTTGTAACATTCTACTTATGTTTCCAATACTTGACTTATAATTACTACTGTTATAGCGCAGACAACAAAACAATCAATTTAAGCAATTTCACATGATGGTATAATATCCTAAAACATCGATATCGATATCGTAAAATCTCATTATAACATCAATAAAACGCGACCAATTAACCTGGCGAGCCTTATGTCAAAATCCTCATACAAGTTGTATCAAATTTTGATATTAGGCTGACTTTTGAAAACAGTTGGGTTATACGTGAAAACTTCGTCGAAACTACATACACAAAACTCTTTGGTAAGATCTCGCTCGCTCCTGATTGGCCCTACGCGCAGCTGCGCTCTCATTGGTTAGATTTTAATGGCGGCAAGTTCACTGTGACAATACACGTACGCGTGAAAAACTATTGTCAGCTTTTACTCTTGTTGTTTGATTAATTGCATTAGTGAAGATAAAGTAGTGTATGCAACTGCATATAACACGGGTATTAAAACACTCGTTACTATTATGAAACTCGCTGCGCTCGTTTCATAAACTCACACTCGTGTTTTAATACCCTTCCTTATATGACAGTTGCATAAACTACTAATATGGTTCTACTTGGTACTGCTATAGTTAATGTTATTGACTCGTTTGGTAATTCGCAAGCTTGCCGTGTTCTTATCGATTCAGGCGCTCAATCGAACTTTATTACAATGGAATGTTTAGAACGATTAGGATTGTCACGACAAAAATGTCCGTATAATATTTTCGGCTTAGCCGGTAACAGCGTGAAGAATTTTGGCATGACCTCGTGTACCATTAAACCGAGACATTGCGAAAATCCGACGTTTAAAATCGATGCTATTATTTTGCAAAAAATTACTTCCGACTTACCTTCGGTGGAAATTTCCGAAGAAGTTTCCCACCATTATAAAACCCTTTTGCTGGCGGATCCCTCATTTTATAAAAAATCCCCTGTTGATATTATTCTCGCAGGTGACATATTCCCTGACATCTACGACGGGAATAAAATAATCGTGAGCCCCACACTACCCGTAGCACTAAGTAGTGCCTTCGGGTTCGTATTGTGTGGAAGAATGGAAGTACCGTGTACTTCCGATGATGTCACTAACATTGCAACATTATCTTGCAATTTGGTGTCGTACACCAATGACAGTGACACCATCAATGCGTCCTTAAAATCGTTTTGGGAATTAGAGGAGTCGCCGTGCGACAACCCTAAGCTCAGCCCACACGACGAACTAGCCGAGGAGATTTTTTCTAAGCAGCACTATAGGGACGAGAGTGGTAGGTACGTATCACCTATTCTGCTCGACCCGAACCGTGCCGCCCTCGGTGAATCACGTAACCAAGCCGTGCGAAGTAACTCCCCTGAGTTACTCGCGAGAATAGACGCTGAGCAATCCGTCGCTATAAACTTTGGTGACGACACCGTGTGTTCTTCACTAAAGGTACTCGGACTGAAATGGCTGCCCTCTGATGATTGTTTTTCATTCGACTATAACATGACGGACGATACCTACACTAAACGATCGGTGCTAAAACTTCTTGCAAGTATTTTCGATCCTGTTGGATTTCTATCTCCCTGCACATTTCTCGCTAAATGTATAATGCAAGACTTGTGGAAGCTTAGTCTTGGTTGGGACGAGTCCCTCCCAACTCAATTGCGTGAAAAATGGTCAATGTATATAACATCATTATCGAGTCTCTCGTCTATAAAAATCGAACGGCACTTGCTTATACCGAAATTCTGTGAGGTACATTTAATTGCATTTTGTGACGCATCAACCCGTGGTTATGCGGCATGTGTTTACGCTCGAAGTGTCGACCCAAATAATAAGGTGAAAACCAGACTGCTTATCAGTAAAGGCAAGGTCGCACCAATAAAACCTCTTACGATTCCACGACTCGAACTTATGTCAGCTGTTTTGTTATCTAAATTAATTTTATCTACACTAATGTTGTAACATTCTACTTATGTTTCCAATACTTGACTTATAATTACTACTGTTATAGCGCAGACAACAAAACAATCAATTTAAGCAATTTCACATGATGGTATAATATCCTAAAACATCGATATCGATATCGTAAAATCTCATTATAACATCAATAAAACGCGACCAATTAACCTGGCGAGCCTTATGTCAAAATCCTCATACAAGTTGTATCAAATTTTGATATTAGGCTGACTTTTGAAAACAGTTGGGTTATACGTGAAAACTTCGTCGAAACTACATACACAAAACTCTTTGGTAAGATCTCGCTCGCTCCTGATTGGCCCTACGCGCAGCTGCGCTCTCATTGGTTAGATTTTAATGGCGGCAAGTTCACTGTGACAATACACGTACGCGTGAAAAACTATTGTCAGCTTTTACTCTTGTTGTTTGATTAATTGCATTAGTGAAGATAAAGTAGTGTATGCAACTGCATATAACACGGGTATTAAAACACTCGTTACTATTATGAAACTCGCTGCGCTCGTTTCATAAACTCACACTCGTGTTTTAATACCCTTCCTTATATGACAGTTGCATAAACTACTATTATTCATTCAAAAAAATATAAATAATATAAACTTTCAAGTAACGGCTTTGACCGATTCCAGTGTTGCACTCGCTTGGTTACAAACACCTCCTTACAAACTTCAAACCTTTGTGTCTAATCGTGTCACTCAAGTAGTGGAGGTAGTTCCGTCGAATAGCTGGTATCACGTGAGAAGCGAAAACAATGCCGCTGACATTTGTTCGCGTGGCGCCATGCCGACTCAGCTCGTAGCTGATTACGAGCAATGGCTTCACGGACCAGATTGGTTGGCTGATGACGTTCATCAGTGGCCAATCAGTCCGTTTTACATAAAAGATGACTCGGAAATATTAGAGTTAAAATCAAATAATGATACTTTCTCCTGTCTATCTCAAACATTAACTGACGATTTTTCAAAAACGTTTTTTGAAAGGTATTCCTCATTCACGAAACTTCAACGTGTTCTTGCATGGTGTTTACGATTTGTAAAAAACTGCAGACTCACAAAAAATGAACGTTTGTTTGGACCCTTATCAATTGGCGAGTTGAATGTGTCGCACGATCTTATAATTAAACTTACACAAAATACCTATTTTCGTGACGAAATAGATAAACTTAAAAATAACAAATATGTTCCGTCGTTACGGAAGTTAGCACCCTTCGTCGATTCCCATGATTTCCTCAGGGTGGGGGGTAGGTTATCCCAAGCTAAACTACCTTACAATAGCAAACATCCTCTGCTATTGCCTAAAAAATGTCACGTAACTTTTCTAATAATCAATTATCTTCACGTCATGTACCTACATGTAGGACCTCGCTCATTACAAGGTATATTGTGTAAACGTTATTGGATAATTTCCGCGCGCAATGTAATCCGTAGTGTGTTGTCGAAATGCATCGTATGCTTTAAATGCAACCCTACATCGATTCAACCCCATATGGGTACTTTACCCGCCGAAAGATTGATACCTAACAAGGTTTTTGATCATGTCGGTTGTGACTTAGGTGGTCCGTTCCTCATTAAATCGAGTAATAAACGCAACACAAAGGTTCTAAAATGCTACATGTGCCTTTTTGTGTGCTTTTCCACAAAGGCCGTGCATATTGAAGTCTTAAGCGATTTATCAGCTGATTGTTTTCTAGCTACACTTGATAGGTTTGTAGCGCGACGCGGCCTATGCTCGTGCCTACATTCAGATAACGGTACAAATTTTGTCGCCGCTGCAAAACATTTGAAGAATGTGGTAATCTTTTTTAATAAATATAATGACCCGATTGCTGAAGGCTGTGCTTCTCGGTCTATTGATTGGAAAAATATTCCACCTACAGCTGCGTCGATGGGCGGACTGTGGGAAGCCGGGATTAAGTCAGCCAAGCGTCATCTTCTTCAGGCAGTAGGAAATAAGGTGCTCACATACGAGGAGCTCACTACTGTCTTTTGTGGAATCGAAGCAGTATTAAATTCACGTCCTCTGTGTCCATTGTCTAACAGTCCCGATGAGTTTGAAACATTAACACCGGGTCATTTTTTAATGGGTCAGGGCTTGCTTGCCGTACCCGAGTACAATGTTGAAGATGTGAGTGTGAACCGGCTGTCACGTTGGCAATACGTTCAAAGGATCTCCCAAATGTTTTGGAAAAAATGGTCCGATGACTACCTACATACATTGCAACAAAGGGCAAAGTGGCACACACATTCTCCAAATCTCATGGTTGGCGATTTAGTTCTCATTAGATCAGATCTAACTCGCCCACTCAATTGGGTTCGGGCCAAGGTAGAACGTGTTCATAATGGTCCTGATGGGGTAGTTCGTGTTTTAACTTTGAGGACGCAAAAGGGACTATTAAAGAGACCGGTAAATAAAATCTGTCCTTTTCCTTATTCGAATTGATAAGTTCATAAACTATACTAAATAAATCTTATTCATCTTATCATATTTACTTATGTAGCATCTTATTATAATTATATTTAGGTACACTATTCTGCCTATTAGCAACATTTCCATTGCCGTAGGAATTTCTTTCTTATTTCATGTACATTTATCTACTGGAAATTATCATGATAATTTCGGTGGGGGGAATGTTCGATCTTTGCTCATTTTTAACTAAAGGGTAGATAAATTGTGTTTGCCATCTGCCTTTTCTGCGACTGCCGTCGTTTGAAATCGGTGGTTGAGGCACCCCCCCCCGCCCTCGCATCATCCTTGCCTGCGCGGGCGCGCATCACCAGTGTCCTTGGACGACCGCCCTGATTCGGTCGTGATCTCATCCTTGAGCTGCTATCCGTGATAGCCAGGATTACGAATTTCATACATATTCCTGCCGTGCAGACAATATTGTGTGTGTGAGACGTTCTCGCAAACAGTGCTGTGCCATTTTCGATACCTAGCTGGTGTTTGGACTTTACAACGCTGCTCCATCATCTCCACGCCATCCAAAAACCTCTGTGCCGATCCATCTTTACAGACGACGTGTGGAAGCAATAAGGTTGGTGGTGGACTTGATTTATCTACTTTTGTGAGCAAAGATCTTTTCCAAATTCTAGTGGGTATATCGTTTATGTACAGGCTTAAATTTTACATACTTAGGTCCTTCGAATCTTCCCAGCCCTAACAGACTCCACAAAATATAATTGCATAAGTTGATACAAAATGCTATGCAATAGCTTCACCGCGGCAGTCCCCGAGTGCCACACGTCTTTTTTTATTTTTTATTCAGTAATTTGTAAATTTTTAAATAAAAAGCGTATTTTGATATTATCGACTTTATTTTTTTACCCTAAATACCTTGTTTATCTACGTATGCATCTTACTCTTGTTTCCTCGCAAGAAGCAGTTTGTTATCTAAATATTATAAGAAGAAAAGGTGACTGGACTCTTCTATCAACACACAGCCGAAACTACTGAATGGATTTCGCTGAAATTCGGTATACAGATAGTTGTAATGTCTTAGCTCATAGGCATCTGCTCAGATTTTTTGGATAAAAGATGTTTTTGCGTTATATCCGATCTCCACGCAACGATGTTGCGGGCAACTAGTACTATAAAGGTAATTATAGTTTTCTTTTCAGAATATACTTACCTATACATTTCCAAGAATTAATATTTACAAAAACCATACTAGTTGAAACTTCTCTCAGCCCAGACTAGACGGACTAGGATACCTATACCTACAAAGAGTCTAAGAAATGTGTCCCACTTTTTGGGTGAAATTGTGGTCATATTCATAGAACGAGATAAAATCACCCTGTGGCAACACTCTCTGTCGGCTCGTATTTCCTGCGATGTGCGCATTCCAGTTGTACGTAGTACTTACTAATTCCATGATTAATAATTAGTTAGACGTATACTCTAATAAATAATAGAAAAATAAGTGACCTGTCACTTAAGTGATAATAGTAGTTTATGCAACTGTCATATAAAGAAGGGTATTAAAACACGAGTGTGAGTTTATGAAACGAGCGCAGCGAGTTTCATAATAGTAACGAGTGTTTTAATACCCGTGTTATATGCAGTTGCATACACTACTTTATCTTCACTAATGCAATTAATCAAACAAAATTTTAAAAACAAAACACATTGCGAAACATTTAATTCACGCGTACGTGTATTGTCACAATGAACTTGCCGCCATTAAAATCTAACCAATGAGAGCGCAGCTGCGCGCGCAGGCCCGCAGGGCGCGCGCCGCGCAGGCCGCGATGTTATAATGAGATTTTACGATATCGATGTGGATATTATAACATCATGTGCAATTGCTTAAATTGAGTGTTTTAGTTGTCTGCGCTATAACAGTAGTAATTATAAGTCAAGTATTGGAAACATAAGTAGAATGTTACAACATTAGTGTAGATAAAAGAATATTATGGTTGAAATAAACGTTGAAATGTAACTATTATTTTTAGACGTTTTCTTCCGTATATTTTTCCCTGAAGGCACGCCCTAAATAGCCTACCCTACTTTGTGATCTCGACATTTACAAAACATTTTCTGCAAGAAAATATTTTTCACGACTAATATTAGAAGTGGGTTACACTGTACACAATATCCGCTCTATTTATATGTCTAATATGAATAGTTAGAATCATACATAAGCTGGATCCATCGCTGTATCGATGTCGTGTTCATCAGTTACAGTTATGTTAAAAGCATAATACCAGTTTCCGCAAATCAGGTTTGCGTAAAGTCGGTAATTATTTTGGCGTCCCCGCCCCGATATCGGTATTCGTCATTCAATGCGGCCGATGACTTCATGCCGGCATTATCAACAAACAACCGATAAAATTATTGATATCCTCTCACAAAACAAAATGGATCACTACATGAAAATACATCATATCCTACTAATATTATAAATGCGTAAGTTTATGAGGATGGATGTATGTTTGTTACTCTTTCACGTAAAAACTATTGAACGGATTTGGATGGAACTTTACGGTAATATAGGTTATACATCAGAATAACATATGAGATACATTGTATCCTGAAATTCTCACGGGAACGAGTACAACTCGGGTGAAACGGCGGGGCGGTACTACTATTATATGTAATCCAAATCCAGATTGCAATTTTATTATTATTACTTTTAATTGCATGAACAAAATTATGTATTATACTTTAGTACTGTGTAGCTTAAGCTAACAGTAACATTATTTAACCTATCATTATTTATTGTTGTTTTCCTGCTCTCCTACTAAACAATACATTTTGCAATGAATATTAACTCACACAAAAGGATCAGAATACCTAATATGTAAATAAAATACCAGAATTAGCAACATTTTAATATATATTTTTATTCAAATGAATTCAATCATACATTACTGAATATTTAGATTTTGAATGTATGTTCTTTATTAAAATAATTATAATAATTACAAAATAAACCTTATTGGCATTATAGTAGTTAATGTTATTTAAAAAAAGTTATGCTTTCAATCATACTCTCAAAGCCATAGTATATGGACAACATTAATATTTTTTCTAATCTTTCGTAAACTGTATGATACATTTGAGCAACACACAAGTTCTAAATTATTTGAAATACACTGAATATTGTGCTCTTTGCTCATAAACATAGCGTTTAAAGCTAAGTGGACAATTTGTTAGATTAACTACAATTAAATGCACCATTGAGAGCTTTCCGCATATCCTTCCTGTACCATTTGACACATAATACTGTGTTATGCAAGCAATATTTAACATAATACTGAAACATTCACATTATGTATGGAGTTACATCTCATGCAAGATTAGTTAAATTATGATTTACAACAGACAAATTAAGCATTATTTTCATGTAATTGACACACAGTGTTTACATACAATGATGAAATGTAAATTGAAAGGTAAGTATTGCTCACACAACAAACTGTGGAAAGCACATCATAAATCAAATCTGCTTTACTACAACGGGCTCAGAGATCTACAAGCCCACCTAAGTACTTGACACCTCTATTGCTACCAACAAAATGGACAAACTCGTTGAATCAATCACTTTCCACAATCTAACCAGATCAGACCCATCAGTATCATTCTGAGAGTAACAAAATGCAATAAAATTTAACAGTTACGATAGCATTTTCTCTATATTATTCATAGATAAATATGCACCGAGAGCATGCTGCGATGCCCTTGGAGCCAGTAAACATTTGAACAAGATTTACTCTTATGCGACATATGTACAGAGGCATGGAGCGCCCGCTGCGGCTCAGAGCGCAGCGGCAGGACATCATTGGCTCTTGAGTTCCTTACCAATTGTGTAGGAGACAAGTCTTGCCCAGTCAATCTTGCTGCGGGTGACTGGCAGCTGTCGCCGCAAAGCTTTGAATGTTGTATCACTCATGGTCTTGTAATTGTCCGATATAGCTGTCTGGTACGAGTTCTCAGCGTCGCAAACCAGTCGCACAAACTCTTTCGCAGTAGCTGTTTCACCAGCAGCCACCAGAGGTGCACGAACTTCTTTTGAACTCACCAGTTGGACATTACCATCTTCATAATAATGAACTTGAACTCGTAACATGCCCCGCAGTTCGGCAGCGCCTCCTCCGACAGTCATAGACCATACTGAACGCCATCTCCCATTCCAATAGTTTTTGGGTTGGAACTGATGATCTTCAATGCATGCGACCAGTTGTACTGTGCTGGAATCTACGGCTCGGCCTACTACAAGGCTTGCACCGTGCTTGTAATGCGCAGCCACGTACGCCGTCAATTCTTCGTCTAGGGCTGCCCGCCAGGGCTCTGCCACCTTGTCAGGCTCATAAGACTCGTACTCCGAAGCCTCCTTGCGCAGGTGGTCATACTTAAATGATCGCTTTGAGCGAGGATCGAAGAACCTACCACCTCCGAGCTCATTGTGGTCGGTTATTAGCGTGTGTAATTCCGACCCTTCCAGGCGCACGGGCGTTAGTTGATCCTTGTTGTATTGAGCGAATGCTCCGCTAGCACCCTCCTTTAGAAGACTATCATTGTTTAGTAAAACTCTCACATCGTTGAACACTTCATTAAATTCACCCGGAGGAGAATGTAAAATGAAATCTGAAACAATTCTAACTTTTTCTTGATCACTGATCACTTCGTCACCGTCCGCCGCCATTTTTGATACTTTTGACACTAGTGACGGATCAGATTGCAGTGCAGCAGACAGAACCGCTAGTGAGTGACGGCACTGGAAAAAAATTTGGATGCGTTCATAATTATTTTATACATTTAACCGTTTTTATTTAATAAATAGGTATGTAGCTACATAATACATATTTAAAGAAATAAACTGGCAACGTTGTCTTAATAAAAGAAATCCTCTAAGTTTGAGAATTAGAAGACAAAAAATCTAATGAATGGGCAGAACTCAGCTCAATGCTGTTTGGCTGTTTGGCACCTGAGCAGGACGTGTCAAAAAGCGCTATTTTTAGTTTCACCTAACTCGTTGGGATGTGATATGGGAGAGAAGACTTTATAAACAAACAATAAAAAAAATTGCAAATTATGAAATGATGTAGGGTAAAATGACCGGTAACTAACTAGCCACTTATGCACTTTCAAAACTTTGACATAATGTACATACATATTTTTTAAGGTGGCAAAATACACGCTACGAGAAATTGCTACGATCAGACTGTACAGTTCGAACGGTACAATTTATCGTACATGGCATACAAACAAAAATCGTATAAAACTGTACAGTTTTATAGCGTACAAATTGTACCGTACCGATAGCGGAGTGGAGAAACGGTGAAATATTAACCAAAAAGTTTGCATACAATATCTGGCCGTGGATTTTATGCAATCCTATTGGTTAATATTTCTCCGTTTCTCCACTCCACAGCCTCGCTTCGCTTCAATGGACAGGCACCTTATGGTGGTCATATACACTACGATCAGACAGTACAATACGAACGGTACAATTATCGTACATGGCATACAAGCTACATCGGACGAAACTGTAGTCTGATCTGATCGTAGTGATTTCTCGTAGCGTATGTGGTCGCCTTTAGTAGTTTTTTCGATAGTCGTTCCTATTGCAAGGTATTGCAATTTAGGAAATGTGAATAAAAATACAATATTATCAAAAACTTATTTTATTTTGGAACAATAAAAGTAATAATAATGAAATATAAGTATTTATAATTTGAAAGAGACAATATACCTACAGAAACACATACAAAAAAAAACAAAATGTAGTCAATTATTTTGTGGACTTTCCACGTTTACAAATAAAAACAGAGTACACGGAACTGAAGACAAATACATAATCATCTTACCAACCATTCCAATTTCATACAAAACCTTTCAAAATAGTTATTTATGGATAATAGTGAAAAGAGAAGAAGAAAGCATTACTAGGATGATGTATGATATGATTTGAAACATTGCTTTATACACAGTGGCACGTGACAGGATTCGCAGGAATAAGGGGTTTTCTGGCTCTTCCTCCCTTGGCGAAGGCAAACGACGCAACGCTTCCAGAAGTTCCGGTTGCGCGATGCACTACTTTCTGTCGGTTCTAGTAAAACGGGCCAATGTGTAGAAGTAGTGAATCTGTCTGGTTGTTCGTGCTTAGATCTACTGCTGGCCACGGTAAATTTAGGCTTTTGCGGACAATGTGAAAGATGATTTGAGAGGATGGAATTTACAAGGTCAAGGCGGAAAGCTAAATGTGCGTGATTTTTTTGTGTGGAAGACTGTAAAAGTATGCAAGAGTTGAGGATTGAAACATCAAGAAGTCGCTTAAAAATTTTCATGTACCATTTAGTACAAAGTTTCCTTTCCAATAAGTAAGGCTCCAACATCTGATCCTTCTTATCTACTCCCCCCATGAATTTATTATAGTCCAGCACTACTTGTGGCTTAAAAGGTACTTTCCGAGATGTTGGTCTGGATAAGACTTGAGGCAAAGCAGTGGATGAACCATGACAAGTAGAAATCATGGTTACGCGTTTCTTGTCTTGCCATGATAACACCAAGACATCGCCAGAATGTCTGGCGATATACTCTCCCCTTTTAAGCGGAGCCTTATTTATCAGAATGGGAACGTTGCGACGACAAGGTCTCAAAGTACCGACGCAGTCGGTGCCATTGAGCTTTAAAAATCTAGCTAAAAGGGGCGAATTACACCAATTATCCATGAATAATCTATACCCTTTGTTGAGTAGGGGACCAATGAGCTTCTTCACAACAGCTGTACTTTTCACAACACCGGGCGACTGCTCCAGATCTGTTGCGGATTGTTTACCGGTGTAAACAATAAAAGACCAAAGGTAACCGGTTGCACTCTCGCAAAGCTCGAATGTTTTGATCCCATACTTAGAAGCTTTGTTCCGATTATACTGTTTAAAGATTAATCTTCCTTTCCAAAGGGTAAGACTTTCTTTTAAGCAAATGTCTTTACTTAAAATATAATTTGACTGAAAAGCTGAATTTAAATGTGTTAGTATTGGTCTCAAACGGTGTAATCGGTCAAAGCTACCGGCGCTAGTGATGGAGGTACTTGTATTATTCACAGCGGGGCCTAAATTTATAAAATGTAATGCTTTATTTAACATTTCATACCTCCTTCGTGTGAAGATCCTTCTGTAAATTTCTGTCTTTAGAAGTGGATCCACAGAAAAACAACTGGTTACAGTTGGCATTTTGATGATCCCCAACATCATCCAGAACGCAAAGAGGCACAAAATCTCGTGAATATTAGTGGGGTACCATTCAGACTGGAAAAAAGTAGAGGCAATTTTGGTGGCGTACAAATTTGTTTCGGTCACGATTAGATTTAAGACGTCATCGCTCCAAAAGGAACGAAAAGCGTCGTAAGCCGAACCGAAAACAAATACGGACCCAGTACGCTCGGGCTTAAAAGTTTCCTCTTGACCCTGAAAGGTCGAAGAAGACCATTCAAAGTGGAGGTTCTGAACTTCCAGTCTAGGGAGAGCTTCCACTCCATCACTAGCGGCAAGAAATACATCTTCATATTCACTCTCGCTAGTATCCTCACTTTCAAAATTTCTCTCAATCATATCAGCATCTGGCATTCCCAATTGTCGTCTCCTCAATACATCCGCCACCAATGTTACCAATTCAGGGGGGACGTCCTCATCATTTGTCCAAATTTCTTTCAGTGGGTGTCCCAGCTCCCATCGATGTCCCCCCCTACAGCTACGGCCCCGATTCGGATACTCACACCCACGTGCGCTCTGTCCTCGCACACCTCTAACACCCCTTCGTCCACCCCTTCGCCCACTCGTTCTTCTTCTGTTGCTTACATCTCTATCACTCTCTTCAGGGGACACATACAAAGTGTGAATATCCGGGGCGAAAAATACGTCTTCATCATTGGTAATGTCCAGCCGCTCGCCATTTTCGTCAAACAGCACCACATTTATTGGTGAACGGGACCTGTCGCGAGGCGCAGCATAACAACGCTCTTTTTCTTCCTAAAATATACAAAAAAAGTATTTGATAAGTACCACTTAAATCTAATAAATACACTAAAAATTTTACAAAATAAAATAGACATTACCATTGGCGGCATCCACTCACGGTGCTCTGGAAACGGCAGTGGAGAGTAGGGTGGAGCTATCGGTGATCGGTTGTATGGTTCCCCCTAAGTAAGAATGCATTAGAAGACACATTAGCATAATATATACAGCTTTTATCAGTAAAACACACAGTTTATCATATACACAAATCGGTCCCGGTTGTTTCAATCGTTAGACCAACTCGGAGGCCTTTAGGCAGTCTAAAAACTCCAACAACAGGGTTGGTCACCAACCTACTTCCTTCCTTCATTGAGTGGATGGCCAACCTGACCAACCTACTCAAACTTATACGAATTATAAAACAAACCTCATCCTCTGAGAAGTATGTTCCGTCATCACTCATATCCTCTTCGCTAATGCCCTCCTCCTTTCCATCATCGCCCTTTAGATATAGGAGTTCGGAGAATTTCTTAGGTGGCTCCTCATCGCTGCTACGCCAAGTTGACATGCTTTATAACAAAAACGAGAATACTGACTTAAAAGTTCTCATATACCCCACTGTCGTAATTTTTTGTAAACAGAACATTTTAAAATGATTATTAACTATTTAATAGGTAGGTATGTATATAAATTTATTCATCTATACTAATATTATAAAGCTGAAGAGTTTGTTTTGTTTGTTTGTTTGTTTGTTTAAACGCGCTAATCTCAGAAACTACTGAACCGATTTGAATAATTCTTTTTGTAATAGATAGCCACATTCAACGGGAAGGTTATAGGCTATTTTTCATCCCGAAATTCCCACGGGAACGGGTACAACGCGGGTAAAACCGCGGGGCGCTGCTAGTAAAAATATATACCTCAAAATAAAAGTTTTGTTTAAGAGATATTAAATAACAAAACTTTATCGTATAATTATCGACACACCTGCACATAATCACTATTCAAAAATCGTCATAAATGGTTTCCATTCCTTTTCCTTTTTTTTGTTGGGCAAACAAACTGCGTCTTTGCGCTCAGCTAGCGCGTTCAAACAAACAAACTCTGCAGCATTGAGTTATATGTACTACGTACTAGAGAGGCTACGTCGAACAAAAATCGTGAAGAGATTTTTCTAATGACATTGACGGATAGGTCTAGTTGAATGACATTACTCGGAATTTAACAATAGAGATTATAAAAATCATCGTAGACCGGACTCTTAGTAGAAATATGTACCTAGTCTTTTTTTCAATAATCTCAGAAGTAAATTTTTATTTTTATAAAAAGTATATGAAGAATAATAGCAAAAGGTTTTTTAACCGACTTAAAAAAGGAGGAAGTTTCTCAATTTGTCCGTATATACATGAGTTTTTTTTTGTGCGCTCGCGGATGTATAATCCGTTGTAACTATATGAACCGATTTTCATGTTTTTTTTTTGAAGATATTTATATAAAAAACCCATTTTAAAAAAATCCCACCCAAATCGGATCAATAGTTTCCGAGAAATGGCAGACAAAAAATAGAACTATGTTTTTAAAACTTAGGGTCGAACAAACCTCCTTTTTGAAGTCGGTTAATATAAAAAGATGGTTGATATATAATATCAATCGGAATTAGGAATTTATCAATGCTCGTCGATAGTGTCCACTCTGTATCTCATATCTCATATACTCTTTGTAATATGACCGTTTGTTGATGTAAAAATATTTATTTTTAAATATTTATTTAAAATTGTTTTCGGAGTAGAAAATTATACCTACGAGTGAAAGGTCACTTCTTTACTTCTATTTGTGTTTCTTAAAGTATTTTTGCAATAACGCAATGCACATGAGGGCATATTTTATTTGAAAAAACAATAGCTGTAACACATGTAGTTCTGGCCAGAGCTGGCCATCGACTAAGTGAACACTGGACACCTGTCCGGTGCGAATCTCTCACGAAGCTTGTTTGAAGTGGCTTCTCTAGTACGTAGTACATATAACTCAATGCTCTGCAGCTTTATATCTATACTAATATTATAAAGCTGAAGAGTTTGTTTTGTTTGTTTGTTTGTTTGATTAAACGCGCTAATCTCAGAAACTACTGAACCGATTTGAATAATTCTTTCACTGTTAGATAGTCTATTTATCGAGGAAGGCTATAGGCTACATTTTATCCCGAAATTCCCACGGGAACGGGCACAACGCGGGTAAAACCGCGGGGCGCTGCTAGTTATTAATATAGATTACTGGTTTTTACGAAGTATTTCTTACAACGAATTATCTGAATAGAATAATGCACACAGAATACAACAGTATTCAACAGTATTCTAATAAAAATAACAGTAGGTATAACTTACTTAATAAATCCGTTAAAAACACTAAACAAAGCTCACAGAAATACAAAGCACACAGCACTACTGCAGCACAGCACTGTCAATACCAGGAAATAGAGAAACGGTTTGGTTTATACAAAACAAACAGCACGAAATTAACACCAAACAAATGTACGTACGCCACCACGCCAGTCGCCAATGTCGCTAATCAGTGTTGCCATTTTAAGGCTTTTTATTATCAGAATTTTGGATTTTAAAAAAAGTTCTGCTAAATTTATTGCATTTAAACCTTCGATCAACAATAGACAACTAGATGTCGGGTCGGCGCAAATCATACGGCCAGGTGCTTATCGGCTCATTTGAAAAGTGAGCCGATCTTATATTTAGTGCCCTCGAACCACAGCCAATGTAAACACGTGTCAGAACACAACACAATGCCGCAATGTTTATTTAAAAGTTGCAAAAATAATGGCCGGAAAAACAATTCAACGGCCGGAGTGTCTTACTTTTGGTAAGTACATGTAGAATAAGTTATATTTTAAGCTAACTAATAAATAATATCAAATTTTGAAAAAAAATACTGTTTTGAAGTCACCGATACAAATGTTTGGCCAACGTTGGCGCAAAATTTTGTGAAACAGAACAGCAAATCCATGGAGTATATTTGTAGTAATAATTTATTATATATAATTAATTTATTATAGAATTATTAATTGCACTGAACTGTACTTTTATTATTAAGATTATAATCATGAATATAAAGATGTGGTATTTAAGTATATTTTTATTTTTGACATCCAGCGATAGAAACCTTGGCCAAAAACATACACAAACATAACAGAACACTAGCAAAAAAACAAGTATGTATACTATCAAACATAGATAGCCCAAAACATAAATAATTTTATCTACACTAATGTTGTAATATTCTACTTATGTTTCCAATACTTGACTTATAATTACTACTATTATAGCGCAGACAACTAAAACACTCAATTTAAGCAATTGCACATGATGTTATAATATCCACATCGATATCGTAAAATCTCATTATAACATCGCGGCCTGCGCGGCGCGCGCCCTGCGGCCCTGCGCGCGCAGCTGCGCTCTCATTGGTTAGATTTTAATGGCGCCAAGTTCACAGTGACAATACACGTACGCGTGAATTTAATGTTTCGCAAAGAGTTTTGTTTTTAAAATTTTGTTTGATTAATTGCATTAGTGAAGATAAAGTAGTGTATGCAACTGCATATAACACGGGTATTAAAACACTCGTTACTATTATGAAACTCGCTGCGCTCGTTTCATAAACTCACACTCGTGTTTTAATACCCTTCTTTATATGACAGTTGCATAAACTACTATTAAGTAAACTTTTATGTGCATATTACAAATTATTTAAGTGTTCAACACGACTCCATTCCATCTGTAGTTCTTCAAAAAGAATGAACTGTTTTAAAACTTTTTTGTCAGGTTGGTAGTAAACAAAATAAGCTGTCAAACCGGACAGTTTTTAGCTTTGATTTTGTACGTGACCCGACATCTAGTTGTGTATTGTTGATCGAAGATTTAAACCCATATTTAAATTAAAAACGAACGAATATGTATGAGATGCTTATAAATAATTGTAGACCATTTTACGTATTGTAAATTTTTTGAATATTTTTACTAGAAGGCAGAGTTTTTACTAGAATACTTACAATTTGCGAAACATGAACATTAAATTCGATATAACTAGAGAAATTCTATGCAGTGGAATAAACAGTTAAAGTTCATGCGTTCACAGAGACACAGACTGTTACAAAACACGACTCTAACAAATAAAGGGCGTGATTGACGTTTGAGCAAGTACGCGTGCCTACGGCTCGACGACCTTTTTCGCTCGTTTGTCACCTAAGTAGATAAGTACGCGTACTTTACCCACACTTTTCGACTTCGTCTTTTTTTTTAAATTTTAAAATGTAATAAGATATAATTCCTAAATAACACAAAGCTTCTTCTGTCGACGACATCGCAATAGAGAGTGAGTAAGCTTCACGTGTGTCACATATCGTCGAGCCGAGTAAATTCGCGATCATAAAAACCGCGTAGGTACCTACTTTAATTTATGTTCGTACGTGTATCACCCACTTAAAATTAAAGAAAACATGAATTAACGAATACGCCTAGGGATTCGATCATAGAGTAAGCATAGAATATTATGAAATTCCGTAATATTTGGGAATTTCCCTCTCAAAAATGTGTTGCCAGATTCCATATTGAAACCTCGAAAAACCATTTACAAAAATAAAAGCCAGTTCTGGTGGGAAAACCACCATGGTAACACTGTCGCCAATATTGCCGTCCATCAACTCGTCCGTCTCTTTTTTTGATTTTACCATGATTTTACTGGCCCCGCGTGACACAGGGTGTCCCAGTGGTGTTCCGACTGATTCCGACTGTGATCGACCGATAGACAGACAAAATGTCAGTGTCTTTGGTCTTTATTAAAGTCAATTGTCAACTGTCATTTATTCCTGTTGCCTGACTGATCCATCCATCCATTCACCCAGTGTGTTGTGATTGTGTAACATAAGAACAAAATTAATTAAAAATGGATAAAATCATTGGGTATAAATACTACGACACTCCTGAGGGTCAAGATATTTTTTTCAAGACCGTGGCCCTATCTAAATATGCTGCCATAACTGGTGTGGGCATGGCAGCATTCGATGTTTTGATGTTCTCTAAACCCAAGGGTATTTTGAGTTCTGCAGGACGATTTGGTCACTTTATTGGACCTCTTGTTGGTGCTGCTACTGCATTTGTGGTAACTTCGAACGTTTCGCAGAACATTCGAGGTAAAAACGATAAGTTAAACTACTTTATCGGAGGTTCGGTGTCCGGCCTGATCCTGAGCGCCTGGCAGAAGGCCCCTGTAATGGCAGTGCCTCTAGCCGTCATATGTGGCTGTGCTGGTATGATTAAGAAGACCGCTCACGATGCTGGTTATGAATTCTTCCCAAATATTCCCCATATGACTAAAACTATTCAATCTGTGAGACATGACTGGACTATGGCGAAGGATGTTGAAAGCTTGAAGAACTGGACAACAGGTCAGCATTTCCCAACCTAACATACCTAGCTAGATTTTTGATCAATGCCTTTCTGAGGCTCCCAATGCTACAACTCGAAACAGAGTTTTTCACAATATGTTTCAAAAATCACCAGAATAGCGCTAACTAATTCAGTACCTACTAAATCTCTACGAAACTGTATGGCTTTGGTTTTATGGATCTTTCGATGAGATACTTATTAGAGCAAGCTTTAACAATGAGATGGATATAAACATACATGACTTTTCAGTTTATGAAAGATATTTCTTTTATGAGCTTAATTGGAGACCTTTGCCTTACAGTGCTAGTTCAGGTGAAAATATAATATGTAAATAATATTTATTAACCTATCACTATGGTTTCTTTAGCGGCACAAAAGAGTGTTTTAGCTAGTAACAACATTTACATCAATGTAATGATGTTTGGTGAGAAGTGCTCCATTCATGGGGGCAGGTGGACTGTAGTGATATGTTTATCTTATATATAAAATTCTCGTGTCACAGTGTTCGTTCGCGTACTCCTCCGAAACGGCTTGACCGATTCTCATGAAATTTTGTGAGCATATTGAGTAGGTCTGAGAATCGGCCAACATCTATTTTTCATCCCGAAATTCCCGCGGGAACGGGTACAACGCGGGTGAAACCGCGGGGCGCAGCTAGTAATGTATACAATTTGATAAAGTTAAAATAATACTAAATAATACTTATCCTAAATTTTTTTTCCAGGTTCTGGCAACTAGAAGTTTTTAGAAGATTTTTTTGAAGTAGTTTGTAAATAAAATCAGTTTGTTGTTTTATTTGAAGTAAGTTCAACAAATAATTACATAAGCAAAGTGAAATAAATATTAAATTATGTGATATATTTTTTATTTTTAAGACAGCAACTTTGAGATGATCCAGTTAGTTTCAGAATCCAGTTACTATTTATATTTCTAAAATAATGTTATGGTATACCATATTTTGCCCTGTCATACTTTATCTTGTCTAAGGCAAAACTGTATTTATGAAGCTGTTGTTGTTGATTTGCCTGATAAAATTCATGTTATTCCAACTGAGTAGGAATAGAGTAAAAATAGGAATAGGTGTTATAACATAACTTATTTGTTTATGTATACGTTTAGCAAATATCATAAGATATTCTGCACTCCTATTAACTCGGCTGTAATTGCTTTTATTAAATATTTTAAAGTCAAAAGATGTTATATTCATGACTAACAAAGTATAATTAGGGCATAACTACGGTCTAGTCCTAATGTTAAATTAGGTATAGACGCAAATCTAGAAAAGTGTTTATTCCTTTCTCTCACTATCCATTAAATTAGTACTGGAAGTACTTTCCACATAGAAATAATACATTATTTTATGTCTAGATTTGAAATGATCTAAGTAAGAGTTTAATTAATGGGACCTGTTTTAATAATCTTGAGCCTCGTACATTGTATCCATACACAAACATCATAGGCTTAGATAATTGAAGGATGCAATGAAAAATAATAAACAAATATTGAGTTAATTTCATTTATTCTTACTTAATATTATAAACCAACTATGCATAACAAAAAAAAAAGATAAAACGTAACAAGTTTGAGAATAAATACTGAACAACAACTATTTCATTAAGTTAACAAAAATAATAGAATGGTTAAATACATATTCATTGAATTAAAACGATGGACTTAATGTTACACTGAATCCATTTTTATTTCACTGTTTCAGTGTAACCTTAAATTCCACATTGTTAAAAAATCCTTAAATGCATAAATTAACTACATAACCACATTTACTTTCCTCTATACACAAAAGGGCTTGCTACTTTAAAATTGGGACATTTTAAATTACAAATTTGAAAAGTAATTAAATTGTAATTGGCACTTAAAGAGTTAAGGACGATACTGGTTGTGGTAACACATAAGGTAAGTAGTAGGTACTTTATATAAGTAAAGACCTGCAAGATTTAATAATACTAACTACACTGGTAGGTATACCGAAGGAAGAACTTGTAGACCAGTCTCCAAATGTTGATTTACTTGTATAATAGCAATTTCAATACTTACGTAAATACGATCTTTGATTACGATTGTAAGGAAAATAAAGATATAGGTATAATGGAAACAAAAGCTCATATTCTTAAGTCACGATAGTGAGAAGCAGCAAACAGTATTACGTAATAAATATCCAACTTTAGATTCTATATAAAAATTATACATAAAGAGTAAAAATATTGGAAGTAGGTATGTTTGTAAACAATTTGGCACAAATTATGAACACTAAAATTTTGAACGAATTAACCACAAGCGAATGCCATTTTTTTAAACATATCGCTAATAAATTAATAAAATTGAGCTGACAATTTATGTATTTCAAAAAAACTAGTAAACTTGTTCTACTCCTTTTATGTAAATTACCCTCGCTTTGTAAAAATGTATAAAATTAAGTACGTATTTTATAATTAACATGAAATTAATTATTATGTATCTAACTTTAATTATATAACAATAAAGAAAGAAATTATTATGATTACACAGAAAACTGCGTGAATTACCTATATTAATTTACGATCATGTAAGTATTTAATTCTAATAATATAATTTTAAGACTTTCTACAGATTGTTCACCACTAGATTTTAATATTTCAGACCGATTCCTATTCTTTCAAGACCAAACTAATCTTTCACAATTTTTAGTAGTTAACTATGTTTGTGTCAATATTTTTCAATTCCACCAACAAGTTTCGCTTGGTCATTTTATCGATAAGGCTGCAACATGTCTGTCAATTGTAAAATCGATCTTTTTTCAAACTTTCAGGTCCACGTTTAAGGTAAATTATATTTAGTTCAATTTTGAAGAATAAGAATCAGTCATTCCCTCTTTCTTTCTAATCTGTTCAAAGTCACAAAACCGTCGTAACACTATCAGTTCATTCTGTTCCCTTCTTCTTCGGTTCTTCTTCTTGTTCTTCTTCTTCATCGTCTTCGATCTCGATCTCTTCTTCGATCTCCTCAATCTCTATCTCTTCCTCTTCGAGATCTCCTTCATCATCCGATTGGTTTTCGTCTTTCTGTTGAGGTTACATTTATATGAGACATCCAAGAAACTTCTCAGGTCAACTTTGAAGAAGTAAAGTAGAGCAAGCCAACATATTACATTCACATATTTTATAAAGTTGGTGAAAATGGATATTATATATTGACTGGATTTTGATGAAATTTTGGAGTAATATACCATACAAATAAGTTGTGATACAAATGTTATCTTGATATATTTTGGTATTGATAATTCCTTAGAGATGGACATTTAGACTACTTTAATTTAACTGCTGTCACCAAAGTGCGGTGTGGACTCTGATAAAATGATTACCTCGGCTGCATTTTGCGTGAACGCACTCGCTGTTGTGAAGTCATCTACTGTAGACTCTGTAATACGTGAAGAATAACAATATAAGTAAGGACAACATTAAATTTTGTTTCCAAAGTATTTTACAAGTAATCAGTACTGAGTTAGTTTTTATAAAATAAAATATTGAAGCGCCTATAATTGTTATTAGCAAACTACTTATGTCACATTGCTCTATAAAATGCGTTCACCTGCGTCCCTCTCGGGCGTGTCTCGCGGCGCGTCCTGTATTAACGAGAGCGTCATCTTACCGCTCACCACCATCTAGAAACAATGAATAGATAATATTATAGACTAGATAGACGGGTGAAATGCAGAGTCCAATACTATCGAACCGGTTTTAAGACCAAGGTATTAGACGGATTATTCAACCAAAAAAATCCTTCTGTAGAAGAAAATATCAGTGATTTAATTCCATTCTTACCCACTAAACTCTTTTTCTCTGTAGAATAAATTGTCTTTGGTTGGAAACGCGGCCATATTACTTTAGGCAGCGGCACGGGTCGTTGGCCAATCGTTTTAAGCAACCTGATTGGTCAATTCCATCACCGCTCCTACCCTGCCGACTTAGTGTCTCTAGCCTAAGTTTTAGGAATAATAACTAAGAGATTACAATAAACATAGACCTAAAAACCTAGAATTTTACTAAGTGTAAGGTTAGTGTCAAAGAGGTACCGTGAGGCTTTGAACCTTAGAATCTAATTTTCTCTAATTATGGTAATATTGACATCCATCATTATTCCCTTGGTCCCTCATATAATAATGATACTTACGGGAGAATGCTTGGGCGCCTTCTGGTCAGGGCGGTCCTGCGCGAAGTCGGCGACCAGCACGCGCGTCTGCTGCGGGATCTCCGTCTCCAGGAATATGGACGTCACCTCCGCCGCCTCGTGCTGCCGGTGGAAATATAACGTAAGATTGGGGGTATAATGATCGGTTTGACCAAAGAATATGATCGGTACTTAAATTACAAATGTGAAAATAACTAATCCATTAAAGCAATACCTTACGGGACTGTATCGTATTATATAACGTACTTATTGAAATACGAATCCGACGTTTCGAGCGGATTAAACTACTGGTGGGTACATATAAAGAGAGCAAATCGTGTAGTTGAAAAAGTATGAATACATTATGGCTTGGTAAGAAAATAGCATGACATACTTTTTATCCCGAAATTCCCACGGTAACGGGTGAAATGTAGGAAAAAGCTAGTTATTAATGGGGTTATACATTGGATACAGATGAAATTGTATTTTTAACAATGTAAGATTTATTATATAACGGAATAAAATCAGCTAGGACCAAAACTGTATGGCCCAAACATATTGTCATAAAATAACATAAACGAATAACTAATCCATATAGAAAAAGGTAAATGTTAAATTAATTATGTTATAACAAGTTAGTGTCAAATAAAACTGCTTTTTGAAAAAGAAACACTTTATTAAAATGCAATCAAATGAAAGCAGCTTCATTCTCGTAAATGACATGCACATTGCACATTAAACATTTAATAAATACTTGAAAAAAGGACTGTCACAAACATTAAATAATCGGAATGTTTTTCGTGAGCTTAAAATGTTGTGTTTTAGGTTTTGCGTTAACAGGAAATAAGTTAAATAGTTTTAAAATAAAAACGTTCTACATGGTATAGAATATTAATGTTGTTACAAAATATTGAGTTATTGAACATAACAGTTTAAACAAGTACAACTGATTAGGCTACAGCTACACGTATACACGTAGTATAGAGCTCATGCACATGAACGCGACTGACGTGTATATCACGAAAAAAGTGCTTGAAACGAAGCGAGCGATATGGAAAGAGCGAAATTGTCCGAGTGAATGGGCTCTTACTAGGGTGCACTAACTACTACATCTAATAAACCAGGCGCGATCCCAGTCACGAGGGTCCGGCATGGACTCTTTTTTAGAAACAAATTCAGTGATTCATTATTTTGAGAGGTTTACCAACCGATTTTTTTTTAAATCATCTCAAAAATTTTAACAGCCTGTCTTAATAATCTATCTATACCGGCAATCTCAGAATAGTAAGGTTTGAAATTATTTATTATGTAAATAAACGCCAAATTTTGGCGACTAACAAAAAAAACATAGTTATATTTGGCAATCATTTTCATACTTGTCAAATCTTGTTCTGATATCTGAGATTGCTGTTACGGTTAGGTGACCAGGCCGTTAGTGCACTCCCCAACGCAGTTAAAATTTCAGATGCTGGTACCTCGCCTGGTTTAGCACTAACTACTGGTACACTAATCAACTTCATAAAGTGTTTGCACGATATGCACGGTGCAGTGCGGTCTCACCGAGCGCGCGGGGGCGGCGGCGGGCGGCGCGGGGGCAGGCGCAGACGGGTACACCCCGCCGTCTGCACTGTGCGCCACCAGCTCCATACCCATCACCTGCAACGCGAAGAGAACAATCTACAATGTTGCCTATGCAATACCCTGCTTCAGGAAGTTCGGTGGTAAGTAGGAGGAAATTTAGAATAGAACCTCAATGGAGAATCATGCATGGGGATCGGTGACTAGAGTGACTAGAATCGTCAGGGAATGGGTGGCAGAGGGAAAAAGGTATAGAGGCCGACCTCGAATGAGATGGCTTCAACATTGCCACAGATGCTGTTGTCACCCAGATGTTTCTGGTAGGCTGTTTCAATTAAGGGCTAATGCCACTCACAGAAATAGTGAGTACTAACTAAAGACACAGAATAGATACATACATCTAAATAGCTAGAATCTAAACTCATTGATATATGTAATGTACCTTCACACTGGCATTCTCCTGATCCCCATCTAATTCCTCATCGATCGCTTCTTCCAACAATTCCTTTGTCTTTTCATCATTGGCTTCGACCCTCACCTCCTCTTCAATAAAATCCGCCGTAATATTATGTTTGACGTCACCATTCTTTTTCACCTCAATCGGTTTAGTCAGATCTATTAGTACACTCTCTTTGTGGTTCTCTATTAAGTCGTCTGTAGTTGGTTCTGATTCGTTATCAAGTGGTTCTATTTCTTTAGGTTCTGCGCTTTCGTTTTCATTTTCTTGTTGGTCCTCAGTATCGCTTTCTTGAGCTTTATCTTGGTTTGTTTCTGGTTCCAATTCATCAAAATCTTTGGACGGATCATCTTGTGCTTTTGATTCAAGTTCAGGACTCTGTTCTTTGGGTTGAGGACTATCTTCCTTTGGTTCGGGACTTTCTTCTTTAGCTACAGGACTTTGATCTTCAGGACTTTCTTTCGGTTCAGGTGAAGTCTCCTTTTCTACAGGTTCAGGGGATTTTTCTTTGTCATCGCCAATCTTTTGGGAATTCTCTTGGTATTCGCTAGCAATGATATGCACGGGGCCACTACTGTGGATCACTTTTCCATTTGTGTAAGGACGGGCGTTATCCTGCGCTTCCTGAGGGATAATTTAAAAGGAATATAGATTTTGAGGTTAAGAGAACTTGCTTGCAGTAAAGGTTGAAAAAGATAAGAATTATTAATCAGCACTATTATAAATACTTTGAGATAGCCTTTAATTTTAGAAAATCTTATTTCTGTGTTTACTGCAAACAAGTTGACAGTGTCTTTAATGCATTCAAGTCACTAAAATCTTAAGTATATATTAAGAAACAAATCTACGAATCTACGAGTAGCAGTAGAAAAAACACGCTGCAACCAAAACAGACTAACTTATTTCTGAGTTTACCGACAACTAAGAAACACCAAACGGGCAAACGAAATACAATTAAATATGTACTTTTAAGTACAGTTTGTAGCGATAAACTCTCATTTTTTATATAACAACTACAAGCTTTGCACAAACTGCATTCTAGAATAAAAGGAACTAAATCAGCACAGAAACAACAGAAAAAGAAAACAGAGATAAAAAAACGTTTACTCAGTGGTTTTAGTGTAATTATTTCAATGGAGGAAAAGCTAAACGACAGTAATTGTTTATTTTATAAATTAGACATCGATAGTTCTATTTACAGTGTGTTAGCTAATCGTGAATATTAATTTGTGAATTAAGTGATTCTTTATTTATTTTGTGATTTTTATTAATTTGTTTTTTAAATGATTTTATTAGTCGGGTGCAGTGCAGATACGACAAAGCTATGTTTCGGAGAATTTAGTGAAGCTGCAATTTAAAAAAGTTAAACTCAACGGCTGGCAGAGAGGCAATTTATGCACAATGATATGAAGAGAAAAGCAATAGGCCAACCTTTCGATCTATCTAGTATTTCTTTGACGGGAAACGATATTAATGTTTTGCAGAAATATTTTTCAGTTAGACTGATAAAGGTAATAAACCTTGAAGAATGAAACAAAATCATTAGTGAAACCATTCATTGCTCAGGTGGTTTAGTGAAAATCCTAGTTTTTGACCACGGGGATGAGAGCTTTAGGCACCACCTCGAGATCATCTTGCCTTTGCAAAACTTTTGCGTCTAATTCCCAACTTCAACTTTTGCGAGGTAAAACACCTATCAACTGTTTAATGCATTTACAACTTTTTATACGTAAGATCTCAAGAATAAAGTTTTGAGGTGGCGATAACACGAAGCTCTGCTAGCATCACATACGCTCAATACGATCGTCGTGAGGCCATAATTGAAGAGATAGGTAAAATTTTTCGTTGCACCCTTCATTAGGCGATTAGGGCCCGTTAGTGCAAGCGAGACAGACGTAAAAAAAAATATAATGGCCCAACGAAGCAGTTCGTATTGAGCGTACTATACAAAAACGTACGTATACAAATCCCTATAAATACAAATGATTAAACAAAGGGTCATAAATATAGTACAATAGTGCGGTCATAGACACGATCAATTGGCTGCGATTCAATATATGTATTGTAATAATATTAATTACAGGACATCTCTTATTCATCGATTTATTTTAGAGAACCCTTTATAGAAGATATTATTAGAAAGGAAATAATTTAGAACAAAGAAAATATATAAGATGAAGACAAGACTGACTATTATTACAATAGAAGAAGACTTAAACCAGATATCGAATGATTAAAAAAAATATTTTATAATCAGGAAGATTTTTTGTCTGCTCAACATACTGTACGGGCGCAACGCCACTAAATTGAGGGAAAACAATGAAAGCGCAATCTATAAAATTTTCTCATTAGCGCCATCTATTGGATCGCGGAACGCGGTGGTTCCACAGAGAAAAAGCTTATTGATTATTGGACTAAATGAAGGACAAGAGTCCCCATCTTCTTTTTATCTCAAAACTCCCCCGGGAACTGGTGGAGAGCGGGTAAAGGCGCACGGCGCTAGTAACATTATATAAATTGCGACCAATTACATACAATTTATGTACTTTACAATCACTTCAAGTGCCAAGATATTTCGGGATATGTTTGTACAAGTTTGGACCAAATACGAACTTTCTACGGAATGCAAAGGACATTGTGTTTGTAAACTCAGCGTCCGTTATACTAACAGAGAATATATTGTTGATCAACTTTCATATGTTTTGATTACAGATTGGACTTAGATTAAACTATGCGCGATAATATGATACGTTTCCACCATTATTATATCAAACATTCAATACGTAATAAACATGTTGAATTGTAATTGAAATCTTAGGAAGTGATATCATTATTTTATAAGGAAGTGTATACTTTAAACTGTATAATAACGACGATTAAATCATTACGGAAGAATGCATTATGAATGAACTACATTAGCTTCATATCTTCATAAGTATCCTTACTATGTATATTTAGTGAAAAGGACATCTTTCAATCCCGTGGGATCTTATAAATAATTACTTTTCCTTTTCCAGAATTCGAAATGATTAAGATTATAATAATCATTGATATGATATTTATCATGATGCTTTGTATTAATCAGACGCGGATTCATACCGTAAGGAAGACTAAAAGAACTGTTTAGTAAAAATGCTTTCAAGGGCAATAGCAAAATCGACTGCGGTAAAGCCTACCAATCCTATAACAGTAAAGAAACAAGACAGCTTAGGAAGCTGCACATTGTAAGACAAGTGTTCCCTAAATAGTTAAAAAAATATATTTAATCTCCAACACAGCGATAAACATTTGTTTAAACAGCGTAACAATTAAACATGTGAAACTAATGGTGATGTGCGATTAGATACGCGACACGTTTGAATGAAATGTGAAACAAAACAGTAAACAATACAACATTGAAACAGAACAAATAAAGCAGAAGCTAAGAGTGCGTATCCATTTCATGTGCGAAGCAACGAATATGATATGTGAGAAAATTTCCACCAATGACATCTCTTCATTCTCACAGTCTTGCTTTGCTATTGGTGGATTTTTAAGTTTTCATAGGCGACTTCATAGAGGTGGAATAATGGAAACGCAGCCTAAAATGAGTTTTATAATACGGTACGTTCAATATTTTTTCTATTTGTTATCTAACGTATTTGGTGATTTTCAAATATACGTGTAATAATCTAGTTATATTCTTTCTTTATAGTATCGTCTCAATAATCTTCAAAATCGAAGTATCCTATATAATTTCCCTAATTTATTTTACCAATTGCTATTTGAATCCCTAGAAAAGTATTGCAGTAATATTTTCCCTGATCATTCTACAAATAACTTACTCCAAAATCAAGTCTTCATGAAGACGATTTGTTCCCTACATGGGACCCAATTCAAAACTTTAAAATAAAAACATATGAACCAAGAACATAGTTAGTAAAATTTCGAACATAAAAGTGGCAACATAAAGCAACACAAGGGGAACCAAACGTAAAGGCACTTTCTTATTAGACGGGTGCATTTTCATACATTATATCCTCCAACCAATAAGCCTATATTAAAAAATATTGAAATATGGTTAATTCACTGTCGGTAGAGATCACTCTACTTTCCAAAACAGAGGTATATTTTCGAATCAGTGTTTTTTTTGTATGGAGAACGTTCAACAGGAACCGCAATGCAAGCGTCTAACTCGAAAGTGCAAGAGGCAAATAAAATTAACTCGCAAGATGAAAGGCCATGCAAGGACCTGATTCTGCCGGTTCTGATCGTAGCCCGTCTCCATCTGCTGCCGCACCTCGGCTACCAGCCCTGATATGGCTGTGACAACTGCACCCGACAATCATTACATTCAAACATTATATATTATACATGGTTATAAGTATGTTAGGTAGTTGATTTTATAAGATTTGATTATGAGATTCATTTATTTGAATTAACCAATAGATATCATGTTGTTAATTTTGAAAGCCAAATTGTCCTTTTTATGTCCATTATGCTTATGCATAGACTATGCTGATTCTCGTTTTAAAACAAGTTTAAAACTAATACTAACCATCGAGAAATTTGCGTTTAAATAAAGAATAGAATGTTCTCAGTCGAGAAACTATCAATTTGTTTTTTTATTTGTTCGTAATCTAGAGTCAATAAAGTGTTAACTGTAGGTTTATGGTTTCTCACAAACAAAAACTGTGTTTTCCATACATCCAGAAGTGTAAAGTTGAATTAATATTTGAGTCGTGTCCGAAGAACCGTTCCCGCCGGAAACATTCACTCGTGGCGAGGTTTCGTTAACAAGAATCCGAGTTATGTGTAGTGTACCGACACATACTAATAGGGGTCTTTACTTTAGGTGCTTAAAGTATTCCTGGGAATTAACATTTTATTTTTTTTAGTTTTATTTTTGAAAACTAGTATTAAAAATAGTTTAAATATTTGTTTACAAAAATATGAAAAGAACTTCCATGAAGCTTATTAAATGATTGTTATATTATTTAGGACTTTCCATTAGTTATATTGATTTACCATAATTTGTTTTCATATCAAAATTACATAACCAAATATTAAAAATAGTCTCTGCAAATGCTTCCGGAAGGAACGAGTCCAAACACATAGACTACAAAAAAAACATTTAAAAAATCAATTTAAGAATAGCTTAGAATATATACGGCTATAGAAGTAGTGAATCTTACGTCATAATTGCTAGAACGGTCAAGAGATATTTAACTTCGCCCAGGAAAGAATGAGACAGAACTACTAATCGTGCATCCCTTTCGCGTAACCCATTATTTTTACTGTCACAAGTTAAAAGTTGTGACATACAGTACAAGTGATCGCTATTCTGTTGTTGTGCCAGTGTTATAATTTAAATTACAGTGTGTATTTTATGAGATATAGACTCCATTAGTTAAGATTGTGCTAAAAACAAGTTTACGGTATGGTTGGATGCAGTGTGTTAGGCTGCCGAAAAAATATATTGCTATCTAAAAGGGGCACGCGAACGCTACTTCTATAGGTATATATACTCTAAGAAGAATAGTAACAAAACCAAAACAAACGTGGAAGGACGCTGAGCCGCGAATAGACGTGGATGCATCCGATCGAGGGCACGCCTGGCGCCGCGCCAGCCACTCGGGTATTACAGATACACTTAGCTAGTTCGGGGAACATATTCCAGGTTTGCGAAGGGAAATTTTGTGCATCGAGAAAATAAGAAGGAAATGAGAGAAAAAGTTTGTTTTTTATTGGACCGCCTGGAAGCTTCCGCCGGTGACGAGATTAATTCTGAACTTAAATCCATAATTAAAGAAAAACTCTGTGCCATAAAAATATATAAGTAAGTATGTAATAAAAATAAAAATTTGAAAGCAATCATAATATTTGACATTTTCCTTAAAAGTTGAATTTCTAAAACATGTTTTTCATACAAAATTAAAACAAGTACGTGATTCAACAAATACTAAGTACATAAAAACTATATATAACACAAAATATAACAAATAACAAAACATAGAAAATAAATTAAAACAAAAAAAATCATAGACAATTAACCACAAAATTCACTCCATAAACCTCGGTACAACTATGTGTTCTATGTCTATTGTAATAAACACCACAATCGTTTGGATGCATCTCGTGCGTCAGCCAACCTTCTAGAACCGTCACCATGCCAAGCTAACTGCTAAATACTATAAAACCACGCAGGCCCAACGGTATGATGAACTGGCTTCCAAGACTATATTTGTATAAAAAATATAATTTATTTTTTAATTTTTAAAGGACCATTGGCTTTTTTCGGGTTACATTTCAAACGGAAAGAAAATGATATATTTTTTTTATTTTCAAATCAATTTGCAGGGCAACGGTAAAAAACAATATTATGGGCTGACTAAGTTATAGAGGAAAGCTTTTTTATATTCATTATTGTCACACATATTTCGGGTGAGAGATCACCGACACGCATAATTACAAAAAGTGCGGTAATTACATACTTATAATTCTCGTCACAATACGGAAATTATCAGTGAGCGAGGTCTTTGTCCTCTGGTAGGATCTTACCGTACTTAGTAAAAATCGCACTATGAAATATCAGTAAAAGTGTGAGGTAAACGTGATTTGTTGACAATACTAACAAAGAAAGCCAAGATTGCATACTCTTTCTTGGTTTAGCAATAGTGCCATATTTTGCGTAACAGACAGAATTTGAACCAAAAAGAAACTTACAAATAAGCAATTGAAAAACAAAGCAAACCGGAAGATATGAAGCCTATTTCAGATTTTTGGTAGCAAGCCAATTATTAAACCGCATCGCAGTAGTCAATCTCCAAAAAGTATCTACTACAGAATAAGATCAATATCAGCCTGAATGTACTGTTTTCTTTGAAGGCCTTTGCCCTGCAGTGGGGCATTACAGGCTAAGCTAGGTATATTGAAATTTATGAAAACTATAGTCTGAAGCCAGTCGATCAAGTAAGAGATAGTACTTGGTCGCGTTTCGCCAGATTGTCGACAATCCGTTGCATGGTGCGTTCGGTCTCCGCGAGGCGAGCCCTTAGCGCCTCCAACTCGATGTCCCCTACGCACCCACCGATGAAAATCATATTGTGTCACGATGGTGTAAGAACAAACCAAAATAACGACTTCTTGCTATTAAATAGTGCAATGAATTTATTCTTATTGCTCCAACATTATTTAATTAAAGGAATAGGTTGACCATTGTAGCACCACAATGGCAGTGCCAGATTTAAATTGAAAATTCTAGGACACCTTGTATTATTATGTTTATAACACATAACGTATTACAACGCTTGGATATTTGATATTTTAAGTAAAAGTTCCTTAGATTCTTAAAATAAAGATCTGTATACTTGATCACCTGAATGCAACATCATATGGTGCTACATTTCTTCTGATATTCATATTCTTACCGTTATTAATTTGAACGAGTGCGGGCAGCACAATTATCCCAATTTTATCAATAAAACAATAAAAATAACTACAGCCGATCACAACATATTGTTGTTATCATTTCATTAACAATACTTTTTGTCCCTAACTAATGATTACGTAGCGTTGAAACTTTGACGTTGAATTATTTAATTAGTCCCTTATCAAGGACTTTGTACTTTGGCGCACGATATAAACAAATATAACGTTTGTTTTTTAATTCAATTAATGTAATAATAATACTTACTCGTGTCCCTCTCTTTGGGTCCTGCATGCGTTGAAAATAATTACAATTTTAAGTAATTGCGAAAGTTAAAATTAGGAGTCAATGGTTTACATCGGAGTTTAAAAAGTACTAGATATGAATTTACCGAATGAATCGAAAGTCTCATATACAACGTTCATACCTTTGATATACATATAATACAATATGTAATGTTTTTTTTTGGCGTAGTCAATATACAATCCATCTTTGGTATATTATTTCCATCATTATATTGTTCTGATCTTCGGTAAGCCAGAGGTCTTATCCCACTGGATCTTGCTGGTACATTATTTTACTACATGTGATATGCCCTGCACAGGGACCATCAATTACTAACTTTTTTGTCTCTGAAAATTGTAAATGGACTTACCCAATTTATCAGGCGTAGTTCTGGAGTCTTCCCGGAACACCCTTCTTCTGAATTGAGGGTCGGGAATCACGGTTTCGTATGGCGAGGCGGTAGCGCGTTTGAAGAATATCTATGGGTTTATAAAAATATTCGTGTTTTTTTGTGGAAGTAATTGTTAGATAGCTAACATTAAGCGTTCAATGGTAGTCATGTAAGGTAGAGTTGACTCTACCGTTTTTCTGCTTAAGTAAACTATGCTATAGGCTTAGATCGAATAGTGACCAATTACCGATTTTTTCAGAATTATGTCGTATGCCATTTAATTTTCGTATCTTAAGGACCGCAAAAATAAAATGCACCTTTTTAAAATGTCAATCAATTACTTCAATACCTTATATTTGTACATTTAGTACCTACTCCTTATTTCCAATACCTTAAAAGCTATAGTTCGTAATACCCACCTTGCTAATAGTGTAGACAAAGAACACTATGATGCAGATGGTGTAGATGGGCATCACGAAGCCCATGGAAGACTTGGGGGCCTGCACGGGGCCCCCCGGCGAGCCCAGTGGGGGACGCATGCCCGGGATCGGGGGAGGCTGGAACGTAGAATTCATAGTTATGGTACTGTTATGGTGATAGGAAGGGAATCAATTATTGACGTGGTGTTGACAGTCTATGTTCATACTACGTCGGAGCGTTATAAAAACTATGAAGCAGAATCTATCGTAACGCGCAAAATAATTTGCACAAACTAATATAATAAAATAATAATAATCGCTTAACTAGCTTTATTTTCTGAGGCAAACCTCATTATCGCGCCTTAGTGACCTCGGACCCTATCACAATTATAAATAACCATGAATAAATCCAAACTTTACAAGGAAAAGCTCTACTTCATTATTTTATCGGAACTTGGCTAACTGAAAGCCAAGCTAACTTTAGTTAGATTTTTTGGAGCTCTTGAATCGCATTTATTTATTTGAATGAAGTGTATGAAGCAATTTCCTGCTATGAGATTTGAAATAACGGTTAAAGTACACTCAAACTTCCGCCAAGGTCGCTAATTGTATAGTAACAGTGTTAACTGAACTGCAGTCATAGTCTAATTATATTCGTAAACTGAAAATATCTTAATTATTCCTCACTTAAGTATCTTCAATTTTGATTTCTTGTTTGGATGTTATTTTTCAAGTTGATTACGGTATTCCTGTTTAGTGTATAATTCTTAAATTATCAAAAATCTGCGACACAATTTTGGTCAGGTCAGGAAAAATGGAACATTTTAAATTGTGAACATATAGGAACAAACGTGAACCTCAATAACAAGATACTCAGCACAAACATTATTTCGGTACTGCGCACGTAAACTGCGTTAACATTTTGTTATTGTAAGCAAACATGCCGTTAACTGTACATTTATTGAAGCTTCGATATTTTGTACACTTACCACGTTATTTTTCATTTCAGAGCTCATGAAATAAACTGATTCCTAGGCTTTTCAATGTATTATTTTTCTATTTATTTTTAAATAAAATAAACTAATATCCGCTATTTTATATCACAATTGTTACATAAATAAAATAAAAAAATTAAATGAAAATTGATCCAGAAGAATTTTAAATAATTTGGTTTTTAATATTAATATACTTAGTTAGTTAATCTAAGTACTTACAAGTTAAGTTATTTTTTTCAAAATATTTTTTAAATTTTTTAAATAACTGATTTATCTAAGATTTTCGCTCAAACTCAATGGAAAATATTGTGTGATGTGCGTTTAATCACAGATCAGTGTTTAACTGAATATTGACGGCGCACTGGGCGGAATGTATACACTGGAGCAACTTTACGACACCAGACAAGACGGTTTCCTGTGTACACGGAAATTAAGGCATAACGCACAACTGCGATATTTTTTTCCGATACGAAAAATGTGCAACATTTTTTAAATTATATATAAGCATACTATTATGACCCTTATGGAATTAAGAAAGTGCCATCAATGACTATTAACACCGTTTAAGATAACATTATCCTTTTACGACATTCTTGAAATTTATTAATCTGTCACGGTGGCCTTTTGATAATTTTACAAATATAATAGTGCAGTTTTTGTGTTACCTAATTGTCTATCATCAACAACTACGAATCGCTATATTTGCTGGCTTACCGACCGTGGTGTCGGTGCCCACGCTTTCGTTCTAATCGTCCAAAAATAATCGCGAGTGCACGTTCGACCTAAAGCCATTAATAACTTCAATGCGTCCACTGTTTTTGTGAGGAATTGCGTAATTTACTTCTATTTACTCGATAAAATGAAAATAGTTTTATAACGTTACATTCCGGCGGTTATTAAAATCGATGAGTTTTATTGACGCCAAATAAGTCTATGCGAAGTTCAAAGACAGGGACAAAAGTGAAGCAGACAAGTAGATATTGTTTATTACGCCAGTTTATGTTCTCAAAAATATTTTAATCCACTCACGCTAAAACCGTCGATTTAATCTGTATGAAACTTAGGCATAGCATTTACCATCTGGTGTTCTATTTTATATATTCATTACTATTAAGTATCAATAGATAGCAATAATGTTTACAGAAGAGAATAGAAGAACAGAACACAAACCAATGACCAAGCTCCAGTGAGCATGAGGCTCATTAAAGTTTACTTATTTGTCCTATCTATAGTATTGATAGTATTGATAGTATTGATACCAACTGTATTGACATGTATCCATATTTTTCCTTTATATATTCAGATGGTCTTCGCTTACTTCTCATCATAATACTTGATCCCATAATATGTACAGTACCAGTAAGTAGACATACATAAATAATGTGACCTTAACATGAAGCGTTATTGTCTTACTCGCCCACCTGAACCGGCTTTCTGTTAGGAAACCGTCCGTGTGTGTGTTTGTCCGTCACTTGACAACACTTAGCAAAACGTTTGGTAATGAACTACTACGGCGAAACTGTGACAAAGGCGCGGTTTGTTATCTGTGGACTGTAGTAAGATATGGGAGTATGGAAGAAACCTCATGATTTCTCCCATTTTTAATTTGCTTCCAAAATCAAGAAGTTTTCAATTCATTCCTTCCACCTCTATCGTTCGTTTATGAAACGATTTCGAATTTCAAATTCTATCAATATTGTTGTACAATGTTTTTTGTATTAGTAAAATAACGTAATATATAAATATTCTAAATTCGTCTGATTTATAGGGAAGGAATCTCAAACATCAAACGCTTTATCACTTTCGTATTTATCACTATTAATAGGATTCTAATCCCTTTCTTTTCTTGGCAGTCAAACATTCTGAACCATTTATCATTAATGTAAAGGCCCGCATAGACAGAGCGAGTTCGTATACAAAAGTTGAAAGCAATAATCGGCAGCAATTTGTTTAGTTAGACGCAAGTATTGATTGTCGTAAATCAATCGTCTACTATTGCAACGTAATTTCAGTACAATAGAAGTTATTTTGGCAGCAGTTCTTAGATTCAGCAATACTTTCCACGACTAGTGAATGTTAAAGTGTAACTTTCGCATAAAACCTACTTAATCTTTTCTTAAAATTGTTTAATGTTTTTTATATAACGTTCGTTTGTTCAATTACGTTACTTAATTAATGATTAATGTTACCTTTTCTGGATGTGGGAGTAAATAATTTTATGTTTTTCAACTATAGTGAATTCGAGTGTAAACTCGTTCACAAATCTCGCTACGTCTATACAGCCCTTAACATAGTGTGTGATGTGTTATAATGAGAGATGCGCGCAAGTGTCACTGCTATCTATTCCTGCGCTGTGTGTCTAGGCCGCGCGCGCGCATGTGGGTCGACATTCGCCAGACCAATGCCAAACTATACCTATTGACATATAACTGCGGGTGTTTTGTGGCAGGAGTTTAAGCAAGTAAAGACACCATACACGTTTATATTTAAGAGTTAAAATTTCAAAAAATATTTTCCAACCAAAAAAAATATAGCAAGTCCTTCTGAGAAAAATATTTAGTGCCTTCATTCCATTCTTCATTTTCCAAACCTACTGAAATTTTACCTTTGTGGGAGGATTATCTATGGTGGGATATTTAACTTTATTAATTTAAGTTTTAACTGTTACCTAATAACACATTCAAATATATATACTCCCGGACTCCTAAATCGAGCCACCTAGCATAATGGTTTAGTAACGTCCATAACTTTAAGGCGTGGTCCACGTAAACGACGAACATATCCCCCAGTCTCTAAGAACCTGTGGTACAATCTTTGAACTGCGGATCGGCTTATGTGGAGTTGGGTACTCATGTTTCTCTGGCTTAAACCGGACTGAAGAAGAGCCACAGCTTGAGCCGCTAATTCAGGCGAAGTATCCATAATTTCAAACCAGAAACGATTAAAAATTTAACAAAAGCAATTGAGGAACTTTTTCACACCGTAGATACAAAAAAATCAATAATCAAAGCTCTTAATTAACAGTTTCTGTATTGTTCAGGTTTCCTAAACACAACAACAACTACAGCTCTTCATTTGTTTTTAAATTTAAATTTAGAACCAATTGCATGTCAACTAGGCGACAAATATGCCAGCTACAAAACTGCATAAAAACATTTTGGTCATTCATATAATTTTTTGAAGATAAGGACTATGATAAGGACGATATAAACTCATTATGCTAGGTGGCTCGATTTAAGAGTCCGGGAGTGTATATTATTTTGGACTTTATACTTAACCCCTCGAATATATTACATTTTTAAATATTCAAATATGTCGTAAACCATTTTAAAGCCCATGTGAGGTTCAGTACCAGAGTCAAACGCCCAAAAATAATGAGAATGACATCATTCGTGAAACATTGGGCTCTTTTTAACTGTTTGTAGAGTACAAGACAACTGCTGAAGCGATTTAATGACAATGTTTTTGATAAATCTCAACAGTGTGTAAAGCTAAGTTCTTCGCTTTTAGGGTACCCCAGAGTTTATATAGGATTCCAGGGGGTATAGGATGCCTGTTCCCAAATATCGATTGTCTGATCCGAATTTTTATCAGATCGGTACACAAGAATGAAATAACTGAGGTGTTGATACAAAATTGCCCGAAAAATGGGAAAAATTGAAATAATTTGTTACTAGAACGAAGCTATCGATGACAGATTTTATGTGGTATTTATCTGTAAATACGTGCCTTCGCCTCTCCCCGACCTACCCACCACATGTAACGTCCAACACGTAACATGCCCATCACTATTTACTTTAGTACACTTTCTCTCTTCGCATGAACCACGCCCGGTCCCGATAGCATCACACAGTACACGTCCCAAGTACTGTACCAACATGTCTGTTGTTTCACTTAAGGCACTCCAGTGTGCATTGTGGATCCACTTCTTGGATGCAACTTACGTTTACTATAGTATGCTTTCTAATAGGTATTACACAAAATCGTTGCAGTAGTAGTACAAATAGATAATGACATAGACTACAAATAGACATAGACTATGTAGAAAGAATATTAAAATTTACTCCCGTTACTCGTTACAGGTCTTTATGGTATCTTTATTAGACGACTGATACATGACAGCAACGCTATTATGCTATTACGGACTTTGGCTTTTATTTAAAAAACCTGTCTATATAACTTATATAAGTATGCAATTTTATTTTACTATTAATTGAAACGTACGTTAATGTCATTATTATTTATTTAAAACGGGAACTTACGTACGACGGAGACTACTGTCGAGAGTTCCTCGACACGTTTCGGCCACATACGGTAGCCTTCATCAGGAGGTGGGTGAAGCGCTCGCGACAGCGTCTCTCCCCGCGGGGAGTTCCCGTTTTAAATAAATAATATGCAATTTTAGTTTAGTTCTAAACACATTTATGAATATTATTAGGACTATTCTAATATCTATTCTACTAATAAGTTAAAAGTTTCACTTAGAGCTAAGCTGCACTTACTATGCATTGCTTTGGTTAGGTTTTAGAACGTTAGTGAGCTGGTTTCCAATGATACCCAAGAAAAACTCTATTCAAGTGCATTATGTAATGGATAGATAAGTATACATACACAATATCTCAATGGTTTCGCAAGATTTTCCTGTCTACAATGTTGTCTTGACAAAGTTAAGTATTAATTTAGAAATACTCTTTGTCGTCAAAGTCGTAAATCGTACAAAGTTGTAACAGTGTCAACAGATAAAAGGCAAGATTTCTTCAACCGACTTTGACTTGGTAAGTTGCATCAATGATGGCCATCGTAAAGATTCCAGTATTTCTGATAGAGGACAGTGGAAGGACGCTAAAATTAGTATAAATATAAGGGGAAATAGTGGATGGGTAACAGTTAATGTACTGGAATATTCTTGGTTTTCTTTTGATCATAGAAATTCATTGATCTGAATAAATGCTATTTTTGTAATCGAAGTTAATATTAATAGCGTAGAACGATCAAAAGGTTGCCAAAATTTAATAAATGTTATTGCAATTAGGAATCGACCAATATCCAATACTTAACATCCATTCGGTTCACACCTTCATTTCACATTGCAAATCAAGTGATCAGAGCGAAGCAGAATAAGTATGCTGAATTCCTAAATTAAAGACAACGAGAGACAAAGAACAGGCAAGGGAAAGATAAACTCGTGTCCTGAATCGACTTCTGCTACAACTTTTGCCTAGCATTGAGACAAATAAGATTCAACAATAAAAATACTCGGAGTTGTTTTCCCAATCTTACCCATCCTACCCTAGTACCATTGGAAACAGCATTCTACATCCAGCGAAGCGACCACGCTAACTCGCCAAGACTGACCTTTATGTCCATGTCATAGTATACCGCTAGTGGGGAGTTTCGTACCCTGACGTTAGGAGGCAGCGTGATGTGCGAGCTCCTGGCTGGTGCGGGAGGTGTTCCGGCGGGTATGGCGCGGCCTCGCTCGCGCAGGGCAGGGTGGGGTCCTGCCCCACGGATTGGGGACCGCTCTTGCTTCACTGCTGTATAAAGAAAAGGGGTTTAAGTGGAACTGGAGAAGAATGTTCAGTTGGGTTGGGTTTCCATCAAAGCGTGTCAGGAGAGTTAGCAACTATATTGAACAATGAAGAATTGTTATTTACGTAGTTTTACAGTGTCAGCTTTATATTTCAATCCAAGCAGTTATATGTTAAATCATAAATGTGCTATGCTTAAATTCGATTGTTTTTGGTACTACAAAGCTTTGATGAAAACCTGCTAGTTAGTGGACAAAAACTTAGTTGTAGAGTTGCATCATGCAATCCAATGATTAGTTTAAGACATATTTGCGTCATTCTACTTCCGCCCAACATTTTTACGACAACACCACAAGCTTAAATGCAGCACTTATTTTCCATGACTAATACGAGTATGTGAGTACTTAATTTGGGCTAAGTTTATCGATTATTTTATATAAAATAATCGATATTTTATATAAAATAATCGATATGGTTAAATAACCTAATCATCCTGTAGCCTGGTGCTGAATGAAGTTCTCTTTCAAATCTCTCCATCTCTGGTTGTATGGTTACGGTTTTATGATCCCGACAGGCTTTCTTAATTTAAATCTAAATGAATTATTAAAATTATCACAAATGTCAATTACTCATAACTCTACGAAGTGAATGTTTATTAATCGGTGATCCGGTACAACAATAATGTTGATTAAAGTAAATGCACACGAAAAACTAGTCATTTCCTAATTTAGAGCATACCGAGTCGGTTGAGTGAATGAATCACACATAACGCCCTCAACATGTGATTGGCATTTATAACGAATAACTACTTTTATAATGTCTAGGAATTTAATTGTATGGGAAACTTTTGATATTGTTTTGACTTTTTGACGTGTCTTTATGTGTATGTAAAACTTAAACGATGGGCCGACTTTAATTTAGGTAAATACTTACTTACCATTTGTAATGATTGGGGTTAAATTTTTTTGAAATTACGAGTAGTCAGCAAAATAAAGAAGTGTAAATAATGACAAGTAAAATTATGCTGGATTTTTCAAGGAAGAATTGATATAGTGCGAGTATATCCAACATCCAACACTGCAACTAATATACGTGGACGAAGACTTGGTGAAATACTACATAGTATGTATAAAATGTGGTGTGCATCTAAAGCTAAAATTTGCCATCGTCAGATTAGAATAATCCCCCCGTATCGCACATAACCTGCTGGCACACATTGCTGCGCAAACACTAACACAATTTGACCGACTTCACCAATTGGCACATTACCTAATTTGTTTAAAAAACCCATATGCGACGTGACGCCAAGGCTGGCATGACGACATGCGTACATCGTTGTTAAAACTATGGCTACATAAAACAAATATTTCCCATACTTCATACGACACATGTTTGGAAGGCGCCAGTTTTTCTACAACGATTAACATTAGATAACGGACATCTGTGCAGAAACATTTAAGTGATATTTTAACACTATTTGTCAGCGTTTAGCAGGCGGTGTTGACCTCTTTCACTTGGGAATATTAGGATAAATGTATTTAACTTTTGTAATAAAATATAATGAAACCTATTATAAAATTACTCGTTATACATATATGCTTATTATTCCACTATAAATATCATATGTAAAGAAACATTTGTACCGAAACGATACCAGTATTTTTTTACTTGTTTCATTGAAGTAGTGTTTAGTAAGATGAGAAACTAGCTAATATTCTTATTAAAATTTTCCATCTGTTCAATGTTTTTGCTAAAGCCGGTACTTGAAATCAAACACTTTTATAGCTGAATATAACAGATAGGTGTTTGGCATGAACAAATAGATGCCACAATCTGATTTAACCTTATAATATTTTAGATGTTATCATAAGTATACATAGAATCAATTGACACTTACTATACATACATACATACATACATACAGTAGCTAGCAGTCTGTGTATGGATGTACACTAATTCTAACTCAAACTTGGATAAGTTAGGGTCATCAAAGTGTGGAAACTTTGAAAATAGTTTAATGTAGCAGATTTTTGACCCACTACTAACTATCTCATTTGTACTCTTTTCCTAAATTGGTAATCCGGTGCATTTTATTGGGGAAAATTACGACAATGCAAAATAGGAAAGGATATTTGCCAAATCTGGAATATGATTAAAAGAGCACCTAGAGCAAAACCATAATTTAATTTTAATATTAAACGGATGAAAAGAGTCTTAGGTCAATAGATTCATTAATTACATAATGATATTAAAAGCATGTCTTGGCAGCCCTAGCAGTAGTCGTACGTATGACCTCAACTGATGTGACAATAAGCGTTAAAACTTTTGTTCTTGCCAGAGAGGCCTCTTTCAAACAAGTATTACTTGAAACACGGACTAAAACACATTGTGAAAGCGTTTGCTTTTGTCCAACAAATGAATTTTTAAGACGTTTTGTGCGAGCAATGAGATATGACTGAATTTCCAAGAGAATACGTAGTACATACTTGTAAACCAACCGCGGTTTACAATGATTTCTATTTTCGAGTGTCAACGAGAGTTTGTTCGTCCATACAACTATAGATATAGGTAGCAACAGATTTTGCATAAACATGAGATTAGTTTGAGAAAGATCTTTAGACTTTAAACGCAAATTAGGCGAGTTAATGACCGACGTATCATCTAACTCAACGATTGTTTAAACATTGAGCACTTAACAACCGATTAAATAAGAAATTTATTAAATTTGAGTTTAGAAACGGACCGAATGAAAATTATAGGAATAAAAAGATACATTGCATCTCATAAGGATCGATACATACACCTACTTACATAGTTAATGTTTCGTTTTATCTGATATGGATGATTATGCAAAATGGTATATTTATATAAGTATACGATGGCAATAACTAGTTAACGTTTGAGTTACTAAGATGTTTGCGTATGTTAAATCCGCAAAACTAACAATTGATTGACAATAAAGGTAATAGAAGTTGGCTTAGGATAGCATTATTTTGAAATATATGTGTACTAATAGTAGGTATAATAGCTGCATACAAAATATAGGTTATTTTAAAGTAAAGGTAGCTGACGTGGCCATACATCAATCCATCCATCTTAAAGTGTCATTTATTAAATAACCCTTCGTCATATCGGTTTATTTTTCGCTAAAAAAATCATCAAAGTAGTAAGTATGTAGTTAATAAATGTAATATTCTAGGCTTGACCTAATAATCACCTTATTTATTACATAGTTAATAATATTTACAATAAATCCATCAACATTTAACACATTAACAGCTTCGGAAAATAACTCGGCATAAAAGAACATAAAAGAACATTAAATTCCATGCCTGTTAGTAATTCCACGCGTCGACTAATAAAGTCATATTTCACACATATTATGCTTGTTTCACATTGAACTAGTGGCAAAGTGGTTAATGGAATACATTACTAAAGACTGAAGATAATAAAATCCATAAATTACAAGATTTTAGTAAATTAAACTGTATAAATTCGTCAACATGTTAGTTTCAAACCGCAACGCATGCGTTTGTTATGCATAATATCACACAATAGTTTGAAGCGCCAGGGAGACGAGTATCCGAATAACAGTTAGCATTTTCAAACAGTCAACAGTTTGTTTAGGGTAGTATATATTTTTGGAAACTGTCTCACTGTCGCCAAAACTAACAAAACCAAAACTCAAAAACTAACTGTCTTGAAAATTCCAAGAGTTGAACGCAATGTGCGGGCTCAGGCTGATGACCGGAACTCCAAAATGCTCCTTCAGGCAGGAGCTATTCGAACTCTTCATTGCATCCACGAGTATTCTGGAACTCTTGCCTATATTATCCGATCTCTTAAGGAAGGCCGCAATATCCAATCCGCAAGTTTCGTTGACTGCTTTACGGCATTCTGCTGCCGCGTATGGAGAAAGCTTTCCGTTGACGTGAACAGCTGAACTGCACACTTCGTTTATCATTTCCAGAACTGCTAGTTCTTTCTCGAACATTACTTCACAGCATCCTGTAGTAGTTAGTGCTATTTAAAATGGTATAAAGTACAATGATATGTTTATAGCTTTAGGTATAGTAAGAGAAGGCAGCCGTTGAACAAATTTACACTTTAAGGTATGTATCCCTCGATATTCAAACCTAGCCGCAAAGTAGTTTAATTACCATTTTTGATTTTACTTGGAAAGAAATGTGGTTTTATGTGACAATATATAATGAATATGATGACATAATAATTCTTATAATCCAGAAATCTAGTAGAATCCAATCTTCTTGACTGACACTGCCCTCAGCAAGTCAGCATTATATTGAATAGTAAAAACAGTAGTAGGTACATCAGGTGACTCTGTAAATTGTTACTATGTACATATGTATTATGTAATGTACATTGTTATGTAAGTGACCAGAAACTTAATTGTACCCTGTAGTCACTCCAGCCCTGAAATAAATCAATGTGTCTTACAAAGTAATCACAAAAGGAAATATCACCTTCACACTACATTCTATTAATTCTTTTGAGTCCTAAAATGTAAACTATGACTTAATATACACAATAATGAAATTAATAAAACATTTTCCACCACAGGCATTGTCTTTGATTGGAACATCAGGCTTGGTTTACATTTTAATATTTTACGAAACTAGACTGTAGCTAAAAATAACTTTAATTATTTCTTTAAATAAGTTGATATTAAACAACATAGTAACTAAAGCTAGAAGCAAAATAATACAATCAAATTGTAATTCATAAAATGTATAAATAAGAAATATTTCACAAGTTGTCTAGTTACATACACCAGCTACATTATTTATAGCCTTTGACAGACAGAATGCGTAATGTGTTTATTAAACTTTGTAGGCACACAAGTTACTAAGTAACTATATTAGTTGTAGGTTCTACGTCATGTTATGTCATATATTATACATTTGATAATTTTTTTATGTTTGCTACCATTGCAGATAGTGTATGTTCCAATAACTCATATTTTGATCAATTAAGTAGTTAAGTTAATCTGATTTTATAGCCATCAAAATTTTGCATTTATTTACTTACATAGAAACAAGGTTGAAGTTTAAAATTATTCCATCAATCTATTTAGATATAGGTTTTATCAAATCATCAAATCATTAAATAGAAATGTAACAAAATCCACGAAAAATATATGCTATAGGTTCGCAATAACATTCAAAGTGAACCTGAAACACAATAACAAGAGTTTTGAAAGCAATATAGTAACAACTGGTGAACTTCCTAAGTTATTGAACTATTGTAGATTTTAACTGATTAATTAATAATTTGAATTAAATTTGAAGGAATAAATGTAGTTATATTTTATTTAGTGGAATGGTAAGCCGGTAAACCCTCACAGCAAAGTTGTCTAGCGACAACGAAAATTTGTATGTGGTGTAATTTTAAAATTACCAATAAATAATGTTGGCCTACTTTAATAATTAATTATTTAATCAGCAAGGTTATTTTTCCTGGTACTGTCAACAATTAATTATTATTTAATGTAACGGAAATGCTAACATTAATTGTATTATCAAGTAAATGTTACAACGACTGTAACTATTACTTATGTATTCTCATATTAACATTTGTTTTAACATATAATTGACTAGCTCATAATCTTTAAGTCACAATTAATTAAATGCTTTATTCTTATTTTTCTTCTATTCTTGATCGTAAATAATATAATATATTATTTACGATCAAGAATAGATAATATAATATATTATTTACGATCAAGAATAGAAGAAAAATAAGAATAAAGCATTTAATTAATTGTGACTTAAAGATTATGAGCTAGTATGTATATATATTTTTTAAATCATTGAATTGAAATAACTGCACTAGTCATTTATTTTAATCAATCAGTCATCACATGTGTATGTAGTGATATAGGTATTGATTAACATTAATAGTTACCTATCTGTATGGTAAATAATGAATCAAGTTGTGCAATAGGTAATGTATACATGGAAAATATGAGCTAAATTCCAATCAGATCTTCAAATATGCTCAAAGTCAACAACTGGACCAAGATTTGTATTTGAACAGCTATTCCGTACTTGAGAACAGCAAACATTGCGCATTAATATCGCATGTTTAACATTAATTTAATTACCCAACCGTAATTCAATTTACACGGACAAATTAAGCATTTTTAAATTCTATTATTTAGCTGTCTATAAAATTAAATTAATGATTTAACAAATAATCGTGATAATTCGAATAAAATAACGAACGTGAAGCAGCGCGCGGTTTTCGGCACGAAATCCAGCGGTATTGACATTGAGCTTGTGTTAAAAATACCGACATTACCTGCCTCCCGGTCGAGCTTGTTCGGCTGGAGCTTGTCCCGCGCGGGGCCCACCACCAGCGGGGACAGGATCCGGGGCCACAACACAGCGAAGCACCCCACAACAATCACTAGAACGAACATTGTTTTTCGCGGACCCAACACCTCCTCGTTCGCCATCTCGTCGTGTTTTCGTATCGTTTTCGTCACTCACGTTCACAGCCGCTCGCACTCTACGGGAACATCGTCGTGTGTGATAAAAATAAAGATTTTCCACCCACGACTCGCCCGTGCCCGTGAAAGTGTTTTCAAAGTTTTCATTTCATGATCTTGACAGCGGCTGTCAGGCAGGCCAGCCGCCAGCCTGTCAGATGCGCCCATGGACTTATTACTAAAATGCGCCCTCTCCCGGCGACATCGTTACGGGAGCGATCCAAAGTACGATTTTCTTATGGAAGCGTCCAAGATTTCTTCTTTCTTCGAACCGTAGAAAGCCGGTGGATTGAGCTGGCTCGAAGTGACACAGCCGTATATTACAGTCAAACAGCTATGCCGACTTCTTGCCTTCCCAGCCACCGGCTCGTCTTCTAGTGATGATGGATCCGTCCGCGCGCTACTGCAGTTCAAATATTGACAGAGTGAATTAGCGTTTGGCGGACGAGCGTGCGGCGCTCAGTGGGCAGACCTCGGAACAATATGCCTGGGCGCGGAGGCGGCGCCGGCTAATAACCCGTCCCCACCGCGAAGAGAACTACACGCTCCCAGATGAATACTAATTAGACGCCGACTTGGTAGTAGTAGGTACAATAACTGACAATTTAAATATAAAAAGTTCTATCGACCAAGGGTAGGCTATCGTTATTGAAATACCGTCCTTATTGAAATTAAACTAAACAATCACGTAGAGCACGGTAGCTCGGTAGGTACCTACGTTCTTACCTACCAAAAACCAACTTGTAAGTGGTGTTTGGCACGTAAATCATGACTAAGTATTAAAAAGAACTGAGAGCGAGAGACTTCAACGGAATTTAATAGCGATGCGGTAACCTTAGGTAGGCAGCATACAGCCTACTATTCAAGACTACCTACATAGCGTAGCGTAGGTCTAAGAGGTGTATCTACCTACCTATCAACTAACTCAAAAATATCCACATTATATTGTTTTGGTAGGTACCTATTTGTAAGTATTTACATAGGTACTAAGTATATCTCACAACGTCTTATATTTTATTATGGCAGTACCTATAAATAAGTACCTAACAAGTATTCTGTATCATAACCCAGTCAGGTTAACTCATCGACACACATTAAGTACCTACTAACATTGGTATAATTAACAAAAATTTTCTAGTTATGATCATAACACCGAAAAAGTCACACAGATACTCAGGTATTTATAACTAAATAGGAAAAATGTTTATCTTTCTCCAGCTTATCTTTAGCTAACTAACGGAGATAACGCTAGTTTAATCATTTAAAAATAACTTGACTAGGGTCGGAGGCACCATGAACATTTAGGTACTTAACCATAACTGAAACAATGGAGACTATATACAAGTACTTTGGTACGAGTGTGTAATGAACGACCTATCAAGTATCTAAGCTCTGAGCTCTAGGGAATTGAAAGGAAACAAAAAATCTTAGAAAAAAATCAGTTAGTTTATTAGGTAATAGGTAGGTACGTTTTCTTAGTTTAAAACAAGCTTTAAGTATTGTTGTGTGGCACTCACAGTATCATAGTGATTTTATCACATATCCATCGGAATGTGTTTTGTTACAAAATCCATACAAATCATTTGAACCTTCGTACTTAAGGGTGTATTTTTTATCGACAGTCAAACCTTTATTAGTTTTTTGTATTCATGTCACGCGTATCCCCTCCATTGTGACAATAGGTAGCTCTTTTCGTCGCAGGAAACTGCGCACGCGCACCAACTACAAAATGGTGGTGGAGGCCATTTTGTTTTTCGCCTGGAATGGTGTTATAAGCCTGTCTGGATGCGATAGAGACTCCTCACCATAACTAGAAAGGATATCCGGGGCAGTTTCCGCTGGGTGGTCACTTAAGTTACAAGCCGCGCATCAGGATATTAAATGTGATTCATTTCATATACAATTTTGATTGTTCCTTCCTTGGGTGTGAAAGAAGTGCCATTGGGTCTCAGCATGGGAATCGTGGGCGTGCATTATGTGGGTCCTTTCGTAGGTTCTTTGAACTTCTAAATAAGCAAAATTAATGAAATACAATTTAATTAAACAATCAATGCTTCGTTAGATGAAGTAGGCGGCTCTATGTGGGCCCGAGGTTCTATCGGAGACATTATTTTTTCCTGTCTCTAGTTTCATGCCTCAGGGCAGACAGCACACAGTAATATATCCCAGTCTAGCAATCAACAACCTTACGCAAGTTCTAATAGCATAGGCTCGCTTAGGTCACCTAGACGAACTAAGTACTTAAAACTCATCAAGTATGAGACGAACGGTTTCAAAGTAAGTAAATTCTAATCAATGAATGGTTAGAAAACTGTTTTAAAAGCGTACCTATCTCATTAATATTAGTTGAGGGGCGTAATTACATGATTAGTCATGTCGGTAACAGTTACATCAGACCATTCATTAGTTAAACACCCACGGCTGGATCGCAGATGTCTATGCTTCGAATCCATTCAGTGTGTCGTTGGTACCTTAAGGCCTACTTTACCAGGACTGTACTGACACTCCTACATATTAATAGCTACCTACTTAACTATATTTATACCTATTTGTATTTCTATACATTCTACGGTAGGTATATAATATAACCTACGATGTTTCTAAGTACCTACGATGTTCTGAGGCATGGGCGTAGCTATGACTTTGTCACACTTACGTCGAGTTTATCTGAAAGTACCTATGTACTAGGTACTAACTAGTTAGGTGGCATAGTTGTTAGCTAAGTAGACCTAGGTATAGGTATGTTATATGTTACAATACAACAAAGTGAGTAAACGTATAGGTAGTGTGAATCTATCAAAAGGCATATTCGCGTCTGCCAGTGTCTCATTTGAGGTAATCTCAGATACCTACAGATATTCATTCATTAAAGATAAGCTGATTAATTATTTATCCTCCAATGGGAATCAGACTCGTGTTGTAGTGTATTGTACTCCGATGTATTAATTACGGGTAGTACGAAGTAGATAGGTACAATTTTAGTTAGATTTTCGGTAAATAGTTATAGTATCCGATAGAACAGAGATAGTGAAATGAAGGAAAGAAAGAAATTATTTGAGTACGAAAAAGATTACACGTCCTTATGTTATGTTTAACTTAATTTAAATATAAGTACTAACAGATATAAGATTATATAGGTAAAGTAAAGTAAGTAAAGTATTATCCTGCAATGTCCCACTGCTTGGCAAAGGCCTCTGATCTCACTGAAGATATCAGTACAGTGCGGAGGATTACGCATAATCACTACACTTGCCAAAAGCGGACCAACTCAAACTCGAGCCATGTTTGAAAAGTATGAAACATGTTTTCGTTTGACCCGGGAATTGAACCCGAGACCACAGTCTTGGCAGGCGAGTGCACTTAGCACTAGACCACCGAGGCTTTTAGGTAAACAAGGGACAAATTTTCGAGATTCACAGCGGTCTCCACTCTAGCACATCTAGGCTACAGCCGCCCTCGTGGAGGCCTGGGTGTGGCTCCCGGAGTACCTATCGTTTGTTTAAGGTATTAGATGTTATGATATATATTGGCATATTTTACTCATGACTAATCGTTATTGTTGAAGTCATTCTTTTCATTCACCATGTGGGAACTCTTCTTCTTTCAAGTCAATATTGCAAAATAATTGTTATTAATTTAAGAATTTTAAATATCGCGGACGCGGACAAGCTTGTAGACACCAACTAACTTACAACAAGATTTGATAATATGATGGTCAATTGGTCAAGCAGCAATAGCTTTTTGCAGGATGGACGTTTGGATTCGTTAGTGCTGTTTGTTTACCTACGCTAGTAAAGAGAAAGAATTATCAAGAAACTGTTCCGTAAATTGAGTATTTTGCTTCCCCAAAGAAGGTGCAGCCTAACCTCACCTTATAGATAAACCATGGTCCAATTATAGGTATATGTCACAGTCGCTTCGTCCAGCTTTCTACAACACATGTCCTCAGTATTTGGTTGCGAAATTATAGCGACGCGACACGTGCGCATATTTTCGCGTGCCGCCGCCATTGTGTTTGAAATGGATGTGATTTGAATGTGCACACGCATGATAATGGTGCTTTTACTGCGTGGTTATGATAACGATATTTTTTTAACGTTGGTTAACTACTAATTTAAAGGAATAAACCTAACTGGTTTCTTAAGTTTGAGCGAACACTACCCATTTTTAATTAAAACTACGTTTACGGATACACTTCGCTTTTGTTTTACATTTTTATCTGACGTTTCGGCCCCTTTACGCAGGAACCGTGGTCACAGAAGACATACCTAACTCTTGAGTGAAATTAAAACAAATAATGATCAACACTATTTTCTTTGATACAGGGCATAAGCCCATACCATACCCATTTCGTGGGCGTTGGTAGTCAAACCTAAAATAACATCGATCTCAAAAAATCAAAAAAGCTTCCAATAAAGGAACCATGGTCGCTGGTCGTAACCAATATTTACAGGAACGGTTATAATAGCGGCCCCTATGTAACACCGCACTTCTCGCTTGCACGTTCTTGAACGTAGTAAAAGCCGAACTATGAGTTGTTGTTATGTATCGTATGTGGAAGTGAATCTCGTCTAAATAAGTGTAAATAAAGGTAATGGCCCACGAGTCCCATGACATAATGGAAACTTACCCACAGCGTACAAACATCAAATAGGGCTGTATTTATACAGTAAAACGCATAGTTTGCTATGGTGTATGTCGCATTATTGCAGGTGTTGGGAATGATGGAGAAATTATACAAAAATATATGATTGTTCTTAATACATAACACATAGGAAATTCAATCATTTATTGAAATACTCAATAGTTTATAGTTGTAGCTCGATACTCGCATACGATAGTTCTTGTAGGGCTCTTAGCGTAGTTTAACTAAGCGATGATAGTTCAATGCGATTGTTAAGCAATGTGCAACTCGGATGGGTGGCCGATAGTAGCATTTCTATTTGAGCGCTACCGTACTTCGGAGGGCACGTCGTCGCACGTCGGGCATGACGATGCTTCCTTATTATAGATTTAATTCGTGATTTTGATAGGTATGTATAACTATATTGTATAATGTATGATAAGATACAATGTATGAAAATACTTATCAAAACTTTGTTTAAGTGTCACGTGGCTCTCCCATGGGTTAGACTAAAAGTTTTTACACAAATAAAAAATATATAAAAAATAAATAAAAAATATAATGTGGGTTTTAGCTCTATAATTTAAAATGGTTTCAGTTCTGTACTCAATCTTTGACCAACCGGGTCAGATATGGGCCTTTACGAGATAAGTATATTTTCTACCAAATTAGTGGCTGTCTAAATCTACATTCAATACTGCATCTAGGTATACATAATACTGATGAGCGTGATATAAATAATTTGGGCGTAGTATTAAACCAGACGTAGTCTGGGCTGTCAGTGACATAACTGAGCTAGTACTTACTCTCAGCAACTCTTTAAGGGACCAAGGGACCTTAATTACTTTAACATCAATAGATTTTTTTTCGCCATAGAATTTGTTGGTATAAAATAAGCCGACGCTAGTTAAGTCTAGGTAAGTATCTATCTCCAAAACTATATCTGGTACAAGGTTGGGCACATTAGCGGAAGCATGTAAAATCTTGAGCGGCGTCACCTGTCGCTAAACTGGAGGTCACGATCAGGGTGTTAATAAAGTCATGTACATGATCTCAGGCAGTGGCTAATAAATATTCAGTATAATAAAAGTTTATTACGAATTTCATTGATCATATCTTCAAGTAGTTATAACAGCATTTAGCATATTCTAGCATAACTAGTATAAAATAAAGGTTTTCTTTATGAAAATCTATCAGGTAGAAAACGTAAATGAAGTCTTTTAGTTAGACCATAGGTAGTTTGATTTCTAAGAAATGGAACAAAGGGTGTGTGTCATACATAAGTAATTTATTAATCGAAATAGGCAACAACCGTCCACAGTGGAAATATTTAACATCACCAAATATGTTCAAGAAACCATTGTGGCTACTACACACGGCTAGCGAAGCACCATTTCGTTCCATAATTGAACACGATATTCTTTCATTGGATCATTGGTCATCGCACGTCGCCGCCATATTTAAATTAGTATGCGATTCGCGTATTCCCGCCAAAGACATTCGTGCCGCACCCAACTGCTCAATAGAAAGAATCATGATGAAGGAATTTATGTTCGGTTTGAATAGGTACTTTATGTACCTATGTACCATGTATGATAAATGATGAATAGTTAATTATATTTCTAGGTAATAACTAGTAACTAGGAATAAATAAGAACAGTCAGGTAGTTCTAATGAAATAATTTAGGTAAGTACATACCTACTTACCTATGTTTAAATAAGTTATAATTACCTAATCTAGTAATATGCAAAATAGGTAATTTAGATGACCCAAACCAAAATTCACTGCTCGTCAGCCGGTCCTACGAGAGATTTTATAATGATGCTTGTTGGTTTACTAACCTATTATAAGTCTGTTTGATGATCAAAGACTCAGATCCAAAAATCTATAGTACAGTAGGTCTACTCTAATTCAACGAAAAACGAAATATCGATCGAAACTTCGCTTGTTTCCTACTACAATTCGTTTTCGTTCCGAAGTTTCGTTCGAACGAAAATGTTTGACGTTTAAAATCTCTAAACCTACTCTAATTGATAAATGTTGCGAACGAAAATTTGAATTTGACAGATGATTGTTCGGAATTTTATCCTCAATTCGACGAAACCAAAAGTGTTATCTTTTGATTTTCGTTAGTCGTTCGTTGGAATTGTTTGTGTGCATTTTGTCAGGAAATTTGTTTGAAATGGTCACAAGAATACTTTTAATAGAGGCTGCTCTACGTGAAGAGCGTTTAGAGCGTAGAAGAAGACGGCGCCGTCTGCGCAACCAACTCAATATCAGCCAAATTCCCGACTTAGAGTTTATAGGAAATTAAAGGAAATTATAGACTCAGTCGGCAAGAGCTGCATTAGTGCAACAGTTAGAAAGGAATAGGTAGGATTAACAACTTTATCATACATATTTCTAACTGTTGCACTAATGCCTATGTTAGTGACATTTATGAAATATTTTTTGTAGTAAGGAATGCAAATAAAAGCTTATTTTTTTTAACTTATAATAATGTTTTATTTACTTAACTCTACCTAGAAACAAAATATTAAAAAGAAAGGCAACAATAATAGTAATAATCAAAAATAACAAAATAATCTTAATTTCTATGGGTTAAATATTCCCTAACAAGGCCACAAAGCTCTAACAGGGCAGCCCTGATGCCTGCAAGCTCAGTGTTCCTGACTGTTTCTATCTCTATACGCCCCTCTTCATATTGAAACAATCTGCTTCTGACATTGCCAGAAATCAAATCATGACCTCCGAAAATCAGCAACAGCTTTCTTGGCTAAATGCTTTCTATCAGCCCAAACCTGCAAATCATAAAATCATGAGATTTTTATGCCACTACATTATTATGTTATTAATTACATTATATAAAACTAAATACCTTTTGCCACTGCTGAATGGTCTTTGTGCAACCGCCCATTGAATTGAGCAAATTGCACAATTCTCCCCACAGCCTCTTTGCCTGGACATTTCCTTCGGCACTCCTCAACCTCCCGCGGGCTAGATCCCTATGCTCGTCCAAGAAATTGAGAAGAGTGTCTATTTGCTCGGAAGTAGCGGAACCCGTATGTGGAGCCATTTCAAACTGAAAAGATTTATAAAAGAATATTCAAAAGAGGTGATTTTAGTGAATAAATACATAATTATAATAAATTTAATATATTATTTACTTACAAAGTTTTCAAATCCAAACTTGCGAACTAAACTAAAATGAAGACTGCATCAAAAAAACTCAAGTTGACAATTGACATGTTGATGTTATGATGTTACTATGGTTACTATCACAGACCAAGACAATCACAGACAAGACATGCATTGTTGGGATGAAATAGTACTCTTCAAATAAGTCGGTTATTAGTCCCGTTCATTCCAATCGTTCACGAAAATTGTCTATGAATCCGAAAATCGTCTGCGCGTCCGAAAAAGAAATAGAGTAGGGTAGTGAACGAAACTTCGTTTAAATTTCGTTCGTTTGCGAAGTTTCGTTTGAGAGAAACAGAGTAGACCTCCAGTTCTAAACTTTATTTATGGGTAAGTTTCGGAAGTTGGAGGCGTAAGATAGCCGTAATTTATTATTTTTGAAGCTATTAACATAATATCTTAGTAAATAAACACGGAATTAGCAATAATAAGTCAGTAGATAGGATTTTACTGACAATGTCAAGTGTCATGATGGTTTATTGTCACTGTCAAATTTCGTGACATCAATGTCAATTAATTGTTTTGTTTTGATTGCTCATTAGTTACTGTCAATTTATTGGAGCAAAAGCGAAAAATCTGATTTAATCTAATAGATTTTATTGTATTTCTGTTTATTTCCGTGTTCCTGAAAACATTGGAACAATGCAGGACTTCACGAGCGTCCTTAACATTATATTTATAATAGCTGCTGGTGTTCTTACATTTGTGATTTTGTTCATATTCGCTAAGAGGCAAATAACACGATTCGCCCTAAGATCGCGAAGGGGTCCCCATGTTCCTATAGGATCCGAGGCTAAAAAAGTAAGTTATTGTCATAATTCAGTAATAAAAACTTTCCAATATTGATGCGCACCTATACAATAAGCGTATTTGGTAATGATAATATCATCATCGATCTTAATTTCCAGTGTTTGAAGAAGGAAATCGAGCGCCGTATAGAGGCAGTGCCTCGGATCATGCTCGAGCCCCGCCTGCTCAGCACCGAGCCCTCGCATTACATCCTGGAACCACAGCAACCGTATCATTATCGTTTTAGAGCTGTTGATGATGTGAAGACTTTGGGTATGTTGTTGAAATGAAAACAAAGAAACAACTCTGATAAATGATCGTATTCTTCAAAATGTAGTTTAAAAACCTTTCAAAGTCCTTTCTAAATACTAAGAAGAGTATTGGGATTGTTCAAGTGTAATACAAACTAATTTGCTATTGGTGCTACTTTTAAATGAGCTTCAATGCTAAAATAACTTGACTTAATATATTATGAAATGTATGAGGACTATTAATTCCTTACCTAGATTCAAACAGTCAAATCAAGCCAAGAAGAGTTATATTCTATATTTTAAAATGTGAAATCCAGCATAGTAAATATTCTTGTACATGAATTTCAGAAGAGGAAATTAACCGTCAAGACCCTGGCCTCAAGCGGCACCCCCGTGAGTCATTACGGGCTTTCCTGCTGTCTTCATTGGCTGCTCCCCTGGATGGACGTGGTCAGAAGATTGTCCACCAATTCTGTGATACATATGAGTATGCGAGGCACCATCCTGGAGAGTTTGGGGATGATGAATACCAGGCCTACAGTAGACTGTTGTTGAAGTTGATTGATGCGTAAGTATTGATTTTTATCAAACTCATGTCAGTTTTTCCTGTTGAAAACTCTAAATAAAAATTAGCCAAACCTATCTCTATTAAACTATGTATATGAAAACATATTCAATAATTTTTGATTAGTGTAATACACTAATGTCAAAAAAAAAGAATTGGCCTTATCTATTTTCAGAATATTCAAAATTTAAATTTAATTTTTGATATATAGCCGGGTCATTTTAGACAATTGAAATAAAGAAAATTCCGACAGAGCCAAATCTTCGTAGAGACCTTAGGTTTACCACAAGGAATAAAGTGTCAAAAGTCCCCATCAATCCCATGTGAGCTTCGGGACTTATTCGGGTCCCAAGGTCAAAATTTTAGGTTTTTTGGATTTTTCTCGAAAACGGTAAGTTTTATCGAAAAAGCACCTGAGAAAATAAAAAAGCTTATAAAATTCTCTATAACTTTAACTCTATCCACTTTTTCCATATTCCCAACCGTTATTGAACTACACGCTCCAGAAATGTAAAAATTAAGGACCTCGGGCAGGTAACTATGGAGCCTGCCCCAATGCTCAACAGTGACATGACCTATGTCATTTGAAAGGTCTTGAAGAGTTGTACAAGTTACTCCTAGACAGTTATATCGAATTCGATGGCCAACTCGGTGTTTTCGACCACCGAAGAATTACCACTGGAGGTGCTGTGGAGCCTGGACGGAATGCTCAACAGTGACATGACTTACGCATTTGAAAGCTCTTACAAGTCACTTTTTGATAGTTATGTCGAAATCGACGCCAAACTCGGTGTTTTCGACCACCGAAGAAAAAACACTAGGTGTATGTGCACTAATGTGCAGTTGACACTGATCGTATTGCTCAACAGTGACATGACTAATGTCATTTGAAAGCTCTCACAAGGCACTCCTTGACAGTTATATCGAAATCGACGGCCAACTCGGTGTTTTCGACCACCGAAGTATCGACACTGATCGTATTGCTCAACAGTGACATGACACATATCATTTGAAAGCTCATAAAGAGTTTTATAAGTCACTCTTTGATAGTTACATCGAAATCGCCGTCCAACTTAGTGTTTTCGACCACCGAAGAATGGAGTTGGGCTATGCTATACCGAAGTATCGGCGCTGATCCTAATGCTCAAAAGTGACATGATCTATGTCATTTGAAAGCTCTTGAAGAGTTGTACAAGTCACTCTTTGACACTTATATCGAAATCGACCGCCAACGCGGTGTTTTCGACCATCGAAGATCGACACTAGGTGTATGTGCAGTTGACCTTGATGGTATTACTCAACAGTGACATAACTTATGTCATTTGAAAGCCCCTGAAGAGTTGTCCAAGTCACTCCTTGACATTTATATCGAAATCGACCGCCAACGCGGTGTTTTCGACCATCGAAGAATCGACACTGGGTGTATGTGCAGTTGACCCTGATGGTATTGCTCAACAGTAACATAACTTATGTCATTTGAAAGCCCTTGAAGAGTTGTCCAAGTCACTCCTTGACATTTATATCGAAATCGACGGCTAACTCGGTGTTTTTGACCAAAAATAAAAAAATGTATGTACACATTAGTTAATAAAGGACCTTGAGAAAATTCCATTCTTCGGTGGTCGAAAACACCGAATTGGCGGTCGATTTCGATATAAATGTCAAGGAGTGACTTGGACAACTCTTCAGGGGCTTTCAAATGACATAAGTTATGTCACTGTTGAGCAATACCATCAAGGTCAACTGCACATACACCTAGTGTCGATCTTCGGTGGTCGAAAACACCGCGTTGGCGGTCGATTTCGATATAACTGTCAAAGAGTGACTCGTACAACTCTTCAAGAGCTTTCAAATGACATAGGTCATGTCACTGTTGAGCATTAGGATCAGGGTCGATACTTCGGTATAGCATTGCCCAACTCCATTCTTCCGTGGTCGAAAACACTAAGTTGGACGGCGATTTCGATATAGCTATCAAAGAGTGACTTATAAAACTTTTTATGAGCTTTCAAATGATATGTGTCATGTCACTGTTGAGCAATACGATCAGTGTCGATACTTCGGTGGTCGAAAACACCGAGTTGGCCGTCGATTTCGATATAACTGTCAAGGAGTGCCTTGTGAGAGCTTTCAAATGACATTAGTCATGTCACTGTTGAGCAATACGATCAGTGTCAACTGCACATTAGTGCACATACACCTAGTGTTTTTTCTTCGGTGGTCGAAAACACCGAGTTTGGCGTCGATTTCGACATAACTATCAAAAAGTGACTTGTAAGAGCTTTCAAATGCGTAAGTCATGTCACTGTTGAGCATTCCGTCCAGGCTCCACAGCACCTCCAGTGGTAATTCTTCGGTGGTCGAAAACACCGAGTTGGCCATCGAATTCGATATAACTGTCTAGGAGTAACTTGTACAACTCTTCAAGACCTTTCAAATGACATAGGTCATGTCACTGTTGAGCATTGGGGCAGGCTCCATAGTACCTGCCCGAGGTCCTTAATTTTTACATTTCTGGAGCGTGTAGTTCAATAACGGTTGGGAATATGGAAAAAGTGGATAGAGTTAAAGTTATAGAGAATTTTATAAGCTTTTTTATTTTCTCAGGTACTTTTTCGATAAAACTTACCGTTTTCGAGAAAAATCCAAAAAACCTATAATTTTGACATTGGGCCCCGAATAAGTCCCGAAGCTCACATGGGATTGATGGGGACTTTTGACACTTTATTCCTTGTGGTAAACCTAAGGTCTCTACGAAGATTTGGCTCTGTCGGAATTTTCTTTATTTGATCACTATTTTTATGTCTAAAATGACCCGGCTAATATAAATTTGACACAGTAGTGGCACAAAACAATCCTTTCTCATTACAGAGCCCGTCTTCTCAAAAGTGTGGGTACATTGCCTGGTGGCTCGCCACTTCGAAGTGAAGCTAGAAGACCAGCGGCGGCGGCGAGGCTTTTAGACGCCGCCCGACTCCGCCCGTCAAATAAGCTTCCTACAGCTCTACATAAAAGATATACAGCTTTAGAGGTAAGGAATTGTTACTGTGCCATAAATTTTAACATTTCTAGTTGAGAGTTTGCCTGAATGAACTGTTAAATGATACTGTAGAGCAAGGGCTTTTGTTCTCTGAAATTCTTTATAATGAGGTAAATCTTATCAAAACTATTTTTAGAAAATTTATCCATGATGCTCTCCTCATACATATATATATCTCCCTTGAGATAAAAGCCAGAGGACATTACAGGACATAAATTAATTTCACTCAGAACAGCAACATAAACAATGCTCACTTTCTGAACCCCTTGTATTATAAACATACTCGCTTTCTGGGTGCAGTAATTTATCTATTTTACTCTATGCCCTCCCACAGAACGTGCCAATAGACTCGAAGTGTGAAGACGAAGTAATCCGCGTGCCCATCCGGAGCGCCGCCGAGAACAAGGCGCCGACGCCCGCGCCGCCCGACGAGACGGCCGTCTGAGCTCGCACCGCGCACACTTTGTAAGTGTGTGCGGTCAATATGGGGACAATAAGTGTATAAAGATTAAGGCAAAAGATCGTTAGGTTACTAAGGGCAAAGGCTAACTTGCATGAAGACTAGGGAATATATAAGCCCATGTAGAGGTTTTGTCAGCTTTTCGTAATGTACGGGATAAAAACTCTTCAGGTATTATAAACGAAGCAGTTACCTTACCTAGTGATGGATGTATCCTCTAATGTCTGATTGTAAAAGCCCTTAATTCCAGGTTTTTAAAAGGATATTATTAGGATTATGGGGCATAAACTTTGTATACAATGTCAAGCAAAATATAGTGTGGAAATTAAGCAGTCTTGACACTGTATAACTTCGACATGGTATGTGACACCAGGCCAGTGTTTTCCCTATTGTTTTAGTGAGATACAGTAAAATACTGTGAACAATAATGAACTTGTAATGTTTAAGATAAATGTTTGCTTAAAGTATAGATCTCATGTTGTGACGGGATATCCTAACTAAATATAGCCCATAGTGACATTAAGTAAAAAGAGGGTTTTACACATTATTTGTTACTTTATGTACATAAACATATATATAACATTGTTTATTTGAGACTGAGTTTTTATACATTGCTGCTAAAAAGCAGCAATGTAAATTTTTGTCTCATTTCGGCGAATAGTGTAGTACCCTCTTGTGTAAATGAATTATGTAATTTTATTTTCTTGCCAACTCAATGAGGCAGATTGTGATTATGTATATAGAAAGATTATGTTTAAGGTATTATGTATAGGAATTATTATTTATTAAATCATTCCCGGTCGGTAAAACTTGGGGATTGTAAATATAAATTATAATTATATTGTAATAGAAAATAATTTATTAGATTATTAATCGTTATGATTCGAAGACAATTTATAACTGCGCTTCCTTTACGGTAGTATTTAACAAATCTAATATCATTTTGTTATACGACGATAAAATGTAGACGAACGGGAATGACCTTTATTATGAACTTGTAAATAACTATTAGAAATAAAAAACTAAAATAATTGAATGAATATTTGTATTGATTGTATAAACATATAATACATTATTATTATAAACATTAAAGTACATTATTATTTAGATTCTGTTCCTATTCAGTCAAGTTCAAGCTTCATTCTTGAGTAACATCGACGCCGAAGTAACTTTCCCTGAAATAGGTTAAATTAAAATACTTGTAGTAAGATACATAGAAGAATAAGGAGGTACGAAAGGAGGTGATGGCGGGAACCATTACATTCGAAAGTGATCGGTGGGAGCTTGCAAGAGACAGGAAGTGTTTTTAAAACTAATGGTTAGCCCTCGCTTTGCTTCGTAAGTAAAATATATAAAGGTATATAAAATTCAAAGTCCTGACTGACTGACTGACTGACTGATAATCAACGCACAGCGTCAACCGCTACACCTAAAAACATGAAATTTGGCAGGAAGGTTCTTCAAGTGACGAAAATGCACACTAAGGAAAGATTTTCGAAAATTCCTACGGGAACGGGCTCAACGAGGGCAAAGCCGCGGGGCGCTGCTAGTTTTATATATACTAATCAACGGAGTAGAAGTAAACGATTTATTTCGTTCATAGAGAGACCAAGACGGCTACGTTGAAGTGGGACTAGTAGTTGGATAGTAATTGCTAATATATAATAATAATAAGAGATCCGCCCGATTCATTTCATGTTAGGGTCTCTGTTTAATTCCTTTCAAAAATTGGCCATACTGGATACTCCAAATCACTGTATTGTTTTCCTATAAGTAACTGAATGTTCAGTTTTAGTATGAATGACTTACAGCCTGGTCCATATCTTGTTGGTGGCGAAGGGCTGCGTGTGGCGCAGCGCGAGCAGCGCGCGCTGGCAGCTCACGCCCACGTCGCGCTCCACGCAGTCGCGCGTGTGCCACAGCCATTCTAACACCTAGGGGAGACAAGTTTTATAAGAGGACATTAAGCCCCAATTTCACCGCTACAACTGAACTCGATCAGTTCAACTTAATCCTAGTTCACGAGCTAAACTGAGATCCAAACTTGAAAATTGATTCACTCAAAGCGAGTTCAGTTGATAGTGGTTCGAAATAGAAAAGGTGAATTTGGACCTTAGATGGAAGTAGAACATGAAAAGGGTGTCTAGGTTCAATATTGCCATTCAAAATTTATGATCAAACTTGTGAGATGAACGCTAATGCTTGTGTTACCTGCAGTGTACAATCCTTCCAATGCGGTCTCTCCAACAGATAGTATAAGGACTCGGGTAGAGTAGCGAGCGGCGCGGAGGCGTCGAGCGCCGCGCCGCTCGCGCCCGCCGCCGCGCTGCACACCGCCAGGCACAGGTAGCGCTTCGATAATACGCTGTCCGTTCTAGAGATATATTTGTATCGATTACCGACCGGTCCCAATAACCTATTTCTACCGGTAATCTCTTAGAGCAGATCAAGTTTTGACATTGCACTGCAGTGCAAATGCTCATGCACACAGAAGATTATTAAAGTGGGACTTGGGTCGGACACGTCTGCCCAATGCCAGATGTGGACCAAAACAGCTACAGTCATATTACAGTCAGGTTGAAAGTAGATGTTTTTTTCTACTTCAATTGAAGGTAACAATTAATTAATAATGATGGTGAAAATACGAGTACTTACTCTTTGAAAGCAACCTGCGTCCTCGCCAACAGCTGCAGGAACCATTCCTTAGTGGTGTCCAGTTGAGCGGCGAGCACGGCGCACACGAATATATATTGGAGAGAGAACTCTTGCTCCCTGGGGAATTACTTAGATAAATTAGTAAAATATAACAAAAAGTTATAACGAAAATAAACCTTCGAATTAATCTTTCTGTATGCCAATTAACCCGTAAACTCAAGTCAATCGTTATGGTAAAGTAAATTTCACATGAAGCCAAAAAGTGTCTACCATGGAATATGAAGATGGATAAGAAAATACACTGCGCCAAAAATATACAGGGTCCAAAAATATTTATCATTAGTCCAAAAATATTTATCAGTATCCCGAGTTCCCGACAAAATCTTCTTATATTTCCCACTGTTGGACATCATAGTCACTGTAGAGTAAAATATGTCATAAAAAGTATAATAAAAATCCTCACGCCAACTGCCCCGCATGTGCATCAATCATCTCATTAAGCCAGACAAGCGGGCGCTCCGCCCCCGGCGTGGCCGCCAGCGCAGCCCGCACGGCGCCCGCACGGCGCAGGGCGGAGCCCGACACCTCCCACCAGCTGGTCGGAGACGTCATACGTTCTAGGTACTTGGTCGATAGAGACGTGCACACTTGCACGTAGGCTGGCCACGACTGGAAAGGATAGGTTGGACATTACAGATACAATTGTAATGTTGTAATGCAATAAATAAATAAATAAAAAATATTAATAATACATTTTAAATTTAAATGTAAATTTCGGAAATGTGGAATCGGTACTGAACTTATTTAGTAGTTACCGACGAACGAAATATCCTACAATGAAGTTGCATTATTTCTAGTTTGAAAGAATGAAAGGAACGTTTCGGTTGACATATTTTCGGGTAATTGATATACTTAGTTTCAAAACGCCCTTTTCTTCTTAGTTCAAGAAAAAAAAACAAAAAAAAAACATATGACCAATACCAATCTCAGACTAACCACATTGTCATCTCCAATCACACCGAAATACTTCTCAATAACTTGAGACAACAGCGTTCTATTCGCTTCATGGATGGTTTCACAATCCAAACATACTTTTATCAACTTCAATTGTTTTATGAACAAATGCTCTTCCTCCACTGAATCAGAACTAACAGATGTGTCATCTGACTTAGATCCATCTTTATTTGTCGATTCTTCTTGTACTTTTGTCGATATGTCATTGGTTTTACACTTGTTTAGAAGGCTCAATTTAAATGTTTCTTCGTAAGGTATTTTGGCTTTAATTTGGGCCACTTTATTGTAAGCGTCTGATAACGATCTTTCTATGGGTCCTCGGAGTGCGTTCGGTGGTATAGTGCGGGTCAACGTAGGTAGCAGTTCGTATAGTAAGATGATGTCTGATTCCTGAAACAATTAAAGGTGAATTGAAAGCAACGGTAGGCATGTATGTTAAGCCCCTCCCAGACGGGCCATACTTTTGATGAAATATGTGGCCACAAAATTGCCGACTATATCCCGGCAATACTAAAAACATTTTAATGCAGCATATGGCTGGAAAATGGCAATATTTCTGATGCAGTATATGGCTCAATATTTTGTCTTTACATGGGCCACATAAAGATGTAGTGAATACTCCTTTCCTATCGGCAAAACTCGGAACAACGATAACACCCGAATGGTGCCGAAGTGTCTATGAATTACTGTATTACTCATGGAATTAGTAAGTACGTACGGTAGTACTTACTAATTCCATGGTATTACTATATTACCTGTAAGAATCAAATAAATCGCATACTTTATTTATCAATGTCAAATGTCAAACTGCCCGTTTGACGATGACAAACACGAACATAGCTACTCTATTCGAACGAATCGCGGCAAACTTCAGCATGAAGCTTCGTAGCATGAAAAAGGGACGCACTTATGCCGTAAAGCGAGACAACAATAAAAGTGGCTGAGAAATATTGCAGTATTTTCGATTGCGAAGCGAACTCTCCGGCCATATTGCCGAGACCCTAAACATTCATCGGCCATACTAAAAATATGTGACAACATATCCCGGATATACTAAAAATATTGCAGAGTGTTGCAGAGTCTGGCCGTAAATGATGGCTGATGATGCCGGCCACACTATTGCAGCTAAACATTTTCGTGAAAATATGGCCCGTCTAGGAGCCCCTTTAGACACCACAGCTGGGCAAGACATCTTGCACACTAAACTAGAGTTATCACAAAGTGTCACAAGACTTGCCTAATGCCTATTGATTGTATAATGTCAGTGATCTAATACAAAAAATTTGAAGCTTACCTCGGCATGTCCACTCTGTATGCCGAGAAGCCAATTCTCAATAATTGCTTTACCCGACGGTGAAACCTGTAACATACATTACAATTATAACTGTACTATTTGTAACTAAAAATGAGAATCACTAGAACAAGAACTATTACCAAAGCTATTAAGATTTTCGAGTTGTTTAAGTTAATCAAGTATCTATATCTAATAAAATAACTTTGTATTATTCTATGCAATGGCTGGTTTTCTTATTTTACATCCTATATTTTACCTACCTTAGACATTCTTGCAGCAAGCCTGATCCCGCCTCGTTTCCACTCTCCTTTTCTCTCGAACAGGTCGGTTAAGAAGTGCAGCTCTATCGGCGGCAGTGGTTTGGGGTATTCCGCTGATAACGTGTCTAGGATGGCCAGAGATACTGGCTCAGAGCATTCGTGGCTTGGCGCGGTGATCTGTATAATATTTATTAAATTATCCTTCTCCCCGTACTGATATCTTCGGTGAGACGAGAGGCCTCACATTGAAATCTACTTATCTAGAGGGAGAGAATACTATCTACAACACCCGGCCGATAAAGCCACTAAACAATCTATAGTTTCGTCTTTGGTATATAAAGCAGTTGTGTCACTGACAAAACTAGTGTCAAACTTGAAATCAAATAGAAGAACCTAAACAAATCCAAAATTTACTCCCTCTAATGCACAAAATATACTTACAGTTACTGTGTAGTAACAATTAATTAAAGCAGAATACATATGTACCGACCTGTTTTCTAAAAAAGTCTATAAGTCCCCTGACAGCGCTAGAGGGCTGTAAATGCTTGTAGTTGGTCGGTTCTCTACCGCCCTCCAAATGATAAGCGCCACTTCTGAAACTACCCACTTCTCTTTCTATCACTTTGTGTAATAAGTGAGTAACTCCCTTGAGCGCTGCGTAGTTCGTGTTCTTGAATACCTCGGGCCACACTTCGCCTAGAAAAAAAAAATCAGTTTTGACACAATTTTATTCTATTTCGGTTGTTTGATTCAGTCATGGTTATCTGTAACTCTGCTGCATCGGTTTATTAGAAGAATATGTTTTATGGAAGTGCCAAATTTCAAAACAATCAGCCATAAAAATTGAATCACATGTAACTTACAAAACTCCATTGAAGATACAGGGGCATGGTGAAAATTAAATACATAGCTTGAATGTAATCTTACACGGTATATAGTCCAGTACATCTTCGGGCTTCCTCGCAGCATCAGCTGGAGTCTTACAATAAGACGATGGAAGAGTCACTGTTTTTCTGTAAATCTGTAAGAGTTCACATACAGTTAAGGTAAGCCAATCGCAATATTTTTAGTTGTACCTTTGTTTATATCAATAATTGTTACCTCTGGCACGTCCTTCAAAGTGTAGGCTTCAAGCGGGTACTTCCCGAGCGCGCGACACGCGTGCGTCACGACGGAGGGGCAGCCCTCGGCGAGCAGCGACCACAGGCGCGCCGCGCCCGACCGGACCAGCGCCTCGAACTGCGGCGTGGGCCGCGACAGGGGCGGCAGCGAGCCCAGGAACTCGCACAGGCTGCGTGCCGAACACTTCATATTAGGGATTGTTTATACTCTACGTATCATGCACAACTGAGTCAAATGTTAACTTAGTTAATCTCGTATCAAATCAGCCCATAATTCGCTTTGTCTTTAGTGTTAGTTAGTGTGAATTGCGTGAAATCTGTATTGCACCTTATATCTATTCTTTGGAAAGAAAATTATCATTATAATATCCATTATCCATGTCCAAATAAGAAACATTCTATATACTTGAAATATGAAAAATTAAAGCGTCTGTCTCGGTTATTGCAATCGGAAAATTATGTCAGAGTCCTTTGGGCAGCATTTGGGTGGACACTGACCTATAGGATCTTACTAAGAGGTAATATATAACCTGTGCAAGACGAGCGGGCGCGTGTCCCGCAGCAGGCGGTCGCTGAGCGCGGCCCAGGCGCGCGGCGGCGCCAGCGCGGCGGCGGCGCACAGCGCGCGCACGCAGCGCAGCGCCGCCGCCGCCGCCGGCCCGCCCGCCGCGCCCGCCGCGCCGCCCAGCGCGCCCGACACCAGCGGCACCAGCTGCAGCCCCAGCGGCGCGCTGCACACACCACACACCACACACTTGTATATTTAATGCGAGTTCAAGTTACACGGAATTCCGCGCAGTAAATGTTAGGGATGGTAGTTTTGATTCTTTGGTTATCGAGAAGCTTCGGTAAGAAATAAGACTTATTTTATATAATCCCTTTATGCCCATTCTTCATTTCTTTTCTACCTTTTAGGGGTAATGAAATAATCCTAGAGATTTTACTACGGAAATCACTAAATCTTCCTATCAAATCTTGATCATGCTACGAAATAGACTACGGACATGCTATGAAGATGACCTACGGTCCCTACGGACCTGCGTTTTTGCAACAAAGTTGGCTGCGGGCCCGAGATTTTGCTACGAAATCGACTACGGACCCGCCATATTGTTACGAAGTAGGCTACGTCAGCAGTGATTCTACTACGCAGTTCGCTAAAGATTTTGACAATTTTGCCGGAAGTTGCCCAATTAACGATGTTTTCGTGTCACTAAATTCGATTGTCATGTTTCCGAGAACTTACTTGGTTTCGCATATCCTCTCTATAGCGGTGATCTTGGCAATTTCAACCTCCCATTTTAAATCGTCAGGTCGCAGTGGTCCCGTTTCCACTAGTAATTCTTGGAGGTAGGGGAAGCATCTCACCTAAAAAATAATATGAATATTTATTACTTTACTTCAAGTTAAGTAATCTATACTAATATCATAAAGCTCGCTTCGGCTTTATCAAGGCGAGCGAAGCCCTAACGCTATCCCATAACCTGAGCATTTTTGTGGTACACTTTACTGAAAAATTATCATGCCTATTGATTTGTGCTTTAACATAGTAATTTAAATTCTTATGTAGATGTGTTAACAACGGTGGTATATGCCAGATTAATAGTATAACATCACTGTTGTGTTACCTACCTGAGTTTCAGCTAAGCGTGCATAAAGATGTATGAGAAACGACTGCGGTACACCCTTGCCAGTTTTAAGTTTGTTCAGCACAGATACTATATTTGGCACATTTTCCTGTAAAAGATAACAAATATGAGACAAATGGAAACCGCTTCTTTTTAGAATTCAATATAAAATGAATACATAAAATGTCCTGTAAGGATGCTTTTCCACCGAGATGGAGTTGAGCGGAGCTCTGCTCAGCTCTGTGTCAGTGGAAGCATCCCCTATTGTGCTACTAACCTTCGCTTTAGCCATCAACGGTATAGCCTTCAAGCACTGCATCTTAACAACTGGAGACACATCATTAGCCACCTTATAAATCAATATAGGCAGTAACTCAACGGACACATTCTTCTTATAATCGACCAAGCCCACAGCAATATTTAACACCCTTAGAACAACTTCCTCGTACTTTCTATCTCGTTGCATTAAAATCCCATAGAAAAAAGTCAAACATTCCAATTTGACAGAATTATCTATGAGATGCATACTTTCCAACCACGTTTTAATTTTGGAAGGGTCATCTCTAATTCTTTCCCATAAACCATGTAGTTTAGTTATGAGCGATAGTTTACTGTCCGTATGTACTAGGTAGTTGAATATTTTATTCATTTTCAAGTTAGGTATGTTCAAAGTGTTGTCTTCTCTGATGTTTTCCCGGTAATGCTCGAGGATCTTACTGGCTACTTTGAGCGCTGAAGCCGTAAGATAGGACGGTAGATGGAGCCACTGTAGTGTGTGCGCTATTAGCGCGTTCACTGATAAAGACGGACAGTCGAATTTTGTCATTATGTTGTAACCTGGAAATGTTAAATTGCTTTATCAGACAGATTTGAAAACGCTGGATGCCTTTACAGATATTACTGAATTCTTTACCTCATTGATTAACTACGAGCTTACTAGTGTCACAACTAATATTCTAATTTCATAGTTATGAATATATTAAACATAAGATGATTAAAATATACAGTGAAGTGAACAAAAATACAACAAGGTCATAATAGCAATAGATATTCGGTATAGCAGAAACTAGTCATGTTAAGAATTCAGATGCTAATATAGAACAGAACTCACAAGTGACAAGAGTGTCATGAGTACATAGCGGCGTAGTGTCAGTCAAGTTGCTGGCCAGGAGATGTAGAGCGATACCAGCGGCAGGGCGTAATCTATCGCCGCCCAGAGATATACAGCGCTCGATGAGACTGTAGCAAGGGCGGGGGTCGCGACTGAAACGTTGTGTCACTTGGGTTAAGGCTTTGCATTTTATGAGGAACAAGTAACGATAGGGTGGTGCAGGCTTAGCGTAAGTCCAATCACAAGTCTTGCCTCATATCATATTGTATATCTGTAAACTGGTAAACCTAAGAAGCCATCAATATTCCTCTTACCAATGCTTCACCATATAGTTAGATATTCTAGCCAGCATGGGCAGTAGTGCGGCCACATATTCCTCGTTGCGTTGGTAGATGGCTGCGTCGGTCACCGCACAGTAGGCACTGAACGCTCGGTCTAACATTGCTGGGTTGCTTATCTGTGAACCAAAATGAGAGTGATTTTATTTTATTGGAGCGTTCTTTAAAAGGCAGAGCCAGAATATAGCCGCTAGTATTTATACTGAACGATAGATGATTGAACTAGCAGCGTACCGTAGCTAGGTACCCGCGTTGTACACGTTCTAGTGACATTTTTGGATGATTACGACATTCCCACTAATATTATAAATGCGAATGTTGAAACTACTGAATTTAGATGAAAGTTTACATTAAAACACGATCAATATCAGAGTAAGACATGGGTAACATTTTATCCCTAAACTCCGGCGGAAACGGGTACTACGCGGGTGAGAACACGACGCGCTACTAGTCCTAAACGCAAAGAAAAATTCAAAACAACCTGTTGACAACTTAGACAAGCAAGCAACAGTGAGCACTGGGCCGCAGTCTGCGGCAGACTGAGCAGCAGCTGCCAAGGCCGCAAACTGCTCTCGCGCTGAGGGTTGCACGTCAAGTACAGGAACACTGGCCGCACCAGCTCTACACTGTTTGATTGGATTCTGGAAGGTGAATGGGTTAGTTTAGTATATATCATGAAGAAGTTATTAAGGATAAACATATACAGCTTTAATGAGCAACATTTAATGAGCATTTTATCCCAGTTTTTTTTTGTAACCTCTCTGACTCCACAACTCTCCAGAACCAAAATGTCTCTCCAATTATGAATTTGGCATATGAAGCTACTTCTGATATTTTTTTTAAATGAGACAAACATTAAATTTCTTAACAAAAATGTAGGTACCCATTTTGCTTTTGGCATCTTCCTTCCCCATGGTCTTAGAATTGGTCATTAAAACTACCAACCTCTTTATTTCAATCTTAAAAATGATAATAAGGATTAGATTAGGGCCATTTTGAACCAATATGACTATTAAGATCTTACAATTTGACTTAATATCAGATATATAAAAGTCTTACATATAATCTGAGTGAGTACAAATAGCCTGCATCTGATCCAGTACATCATCTTCTGCTCCCTTATTTCTCTCGAGGACCGTGATGAACGGGTGCTGAGGAGACTTGAGTGAGAAGTGGCACTTGTATGGCTGGCCGGGAGTCAGACGAGACTTCATGTCCAGGACCAGCAGACCAGCCATTGTGGAGATTATTGCTGAGTAGTGGCTGGAATTGGAGTTAGTGGAAGGAATTGAGTATAACTTATAATAATGTGTATGTCTGAAGCTGACTTATCTGAAATGTTTTGCTCTGTCATAGTATTTCACATTACCTTCACAAAGATTACTTTTTTATTGTAATTAAATCATTATTATAAAATTTAATTTTTTTAAACTTTTTATTTATGAGAATGTTAGCTGCTTAAAAACCATCAAAAAGTTATTTACAAAACATTTAATGAGATACTCTTATTTATAGTTCTATTCAGTAAGCACTGACTTCCAAATTAGACATAACATTTTATAAATAAACGGCACATAAATTGAGAAGCAACATGTGGGTCGAAAATAATATATTAATTTAGTACTAAGGCCTACATATACCGGGATGGGATGGCCAGAATTTAAATGTTTGTCGTATTCCTCTTAAATTACCACAGAAACACACTCTAAAAACTTCTATAATCCTGTCCTGGTATACAATACATAAACCTTTACACGTAATGTCTATAAAAATGCTTACTGTGCACTGGGAAGTAATGTTACCACAGTGGACATGGTATACGCGGTCTCTAGAACACCGAGCTCTACCAGGGCCAGTAGACCCTGGCACGCTGTCACGCTCACCACAGCCTCCTTCGAAGAACATTTCTCGCTGAGGAACTTCAACTCTTCATTATCCAAAACAAACTTTTGTCGATCTGCCGGTTTATACTTCGATTTTATAGTCGATATTAACTTCTCCACGGCGTTAACCACTAAAACACTATTCTTTGTATTGAGCTTATATTCAATTTCATCCATTGTTGTAATAATATAGATATCTTTACTTTAGAAAGTGTCTTTTATTTTCATTTAAACCAATTTAAAAAATTTGATCTAATTTGGCGAAAATAAATTGGATGGAAGTGGAACAGCTGTTTCATTTTACAACTCTTTGACATTGACTTTTTGACTTTTTGGCATTTGACACGCATTGATTGATGAAGTTGAGTATAAAATAGTTTTCACATTGATGTTATTATGTTTATGACAGTAAAGTTTTTTATCTATGGAGTTATTATATTTTATTTTCAGCGCTTGTCCCACTACAGAGGAAAGGCCTCCCCCCTACCGCCCTATCCTTTTTCCACCTATCTCTATTGAGTGCTAGACTGAGCCAATCCTTCATGAAGGTCTCGAGTCTCGCCATCATCGCCTCCTCGGTCTACCGCGACGTAGTTCCCGATCTGTGGACCAAAAAAGTTCATTCAAAATACACTAAATACAAATTAAGCCAATGTAGGGTGACCATGAATTCGTTGGTTAGTTATGTATATGTAGGTACTTTTGCTAAATCACGTTGGTTTCGATAAGCATTTGTAAATCATCACCTGATTATTAATTTGTAAATTATATTTCGTTAAGTCGGAAGTCGAAAAATAACATTCAAAATGTCTACAGATAACAAGGACATGAAAGTTTCATATTCTATTTACAAAATGAGTCTTGATCACCAGCGCAACAGCAAATTAAAACCGGTAAAAGCAAAAAGATAATTAGGTACTTTGTAAGATTGTTGTTGAAATACAATACTGTGCAATAATTTGATAGAAGGTTTTATAGAAAATTTAGTTTGACCTAGGCCATTTATCGAAAGCTTTCCAATTCTGTTTTGCACATAGTAACTTTATACCCCCGTAACCATGAATTTTCTCTATCTATTGATCAAACTCCACCATGACGGAACCAAAAACTAAACAGGTGCGGACATTTCAACCAACTTACCAACTAAATCCTCGCAAGCGGTTCAGCGCCGAGAAAGTTGAGAAAATATTGAAACAAATAGTGGACTCTGAACTTGAGGAGATTGAATACAGCGATAAAGTTGTTCCTGACCTTTGTATGAGTCTAGCCGAATCGATACGCAACGCCGTAAAAGAAGAAAAATACGATAGGTACGTTGACTGTCTCGTCTCTTTAAATTACGTAGGTTCATGTGAATATTCTTATTTTACAATGTAAAGTTATTGCAAAAGTATTAAAGAATAGTATAGTAATAGGTTCACCTAGAGGTTCACTCTTTTAAACCTGTAAACCGCCATCTGTAGACTATTCGGTAATTTTATTACTCTATGATTCTGTCTGTTTATAATTAATACATTATAACAAACCCAATTTTTTTGTTTTTTAATTAAAACAAAGTTTGAGAATAATGTACTTAGATGGCAATTAAACACTGCCATTTTACTCTGGGGTGTTTAAACAAAAACATATGGGTTGGTAGGTATTATCTATCTGTTATGTATCTATATTGTCCTACCTATATCATAGACTATTTCTATGGGTAGATTAGGTATGTAGGTGTAATACCTATATTATGTAGGTACTACATACATTCCTTCCTACATCATAACTTAGGTAGGCACTGTAGGTGTAGATTACATAGCAACCTAATTTATGAATTACCAAACTTAGTTGCTTAATTAGACACTTCAATCTCCAATCCAAGGTCCATCGTTACTATTACTACTACAGATTATTAGGCAACATTTACGCGCTTTGAGCCAGCTCTAGTAGATATTGCGGGTGGAAAAAACAGCCGAAACATTCCTCATGAATCACTCTGACTATTGGTAGAAAATGAATCAAAATTCACTTTGTAGGTACCGTTTGAGTTTTCGCGAACATACACAGACGCCGCGGCAAACTTTTTAAGTAGCGATGATAATCCCTGAACAAAGTCCTCTGAAAGTATGTACATATATATCGAATTTCAAAAAAATATATCTGTTTATGATAGCCACATCCAAGAGGTAGATTGAAGATTACTCTCAACATTCCGACTCGTAACCTACGCGGAAAGAACTCGAGGCATCTCTACTTGCTGATACTTGTTTCAAATATTCAGCGTTCCGTACTTTTACCCGTGCTGTGTTCGTTTCCGTGGGAAATTGGGGATACAATACAATATAGTTTACATACCCTTGAATGTAGCTATCTGATACAGAATAATTATTCAAATCGGACCTTAAACTTCCTGCGATTAGTAAACTCAAGGTAAAAATAAGGTTTAGCTCCTGAAATTAGCTAAAAATATGAAAATCTAATTCTTCAGTTTTATTCAATTATAGTAGGAGGATAGATAGATAGGTGTAGGGAGGGAAGGATGACATACTTGGGTATTTAAGGTATAGCTAGCTAGGTACGTATATAAATAGGTTTACCCATTCCTATACCTTTTTCTAAGCATTTCTGTAATTATAGGTTATTAAATTAATATAGGAACCCGGGCAAATTCACACACCATTAATTAAACCCAAATTAAGCTCTAATCTTGAATTACAGGATCTAATTAATTAGGTATTTGGAGGGTTTCGAGATGTATCAACTTAACACCCTACATATGTAGCCTATGTAGCAAGTACTTATTCCATGTAGCCACTAGTTCAGCCGCCAGTCTACCATCCGAAAGTAAACCTAGCATTGATTTTCCTCGCGCATGCGCAGAATACATAGTACTTACTATCCCGATGTCTCGCTAACTTGAAACGTGCTTGACTCACACGTGGATGCTGAAAGCTCTACTCTGATGATTAATTCACGCGACATTTATTACACCTCATATTGTACACATATAGCATCTTATAGGCTTAAATTGGGTAGGCTTTTAGGTAAATATAAAACATTAATGAAATGTTGTTTCTTGGAAGGTTAGGTACCGACTTAGTTAGCTAAAATACTTAGATATATTTACTAGAACGTACTTAACTAAGACTTAGCGATAAAGTGTTAAGTTATTAACAAGAGTATTAAATAAACCTTCATTTGTTTATTTCTAACACCGGTATCGGATATGTGAGACTAATGGAGACTTCACCAAAACTACCTATTTCTACTTTGCTGTTTTACGATATTCATAAATATTGTATGTATAAACCTTCATTTGTTTATTTCTAACACCGGTATCGGATATGTGAGACTAATGGAGACTTCACCAAAACTACCTATTTCTACTTTGCTGTTTTACGATATTCATAAATATTGTATGTATAAACCTTCATTTGTTTATTTCTAACACCGGTATCGGATATGTGAGACTAATGGAGACTTCACCAAAACTACACATTTCTACTTTGCTGTTTTACGATGTTCATAAATATTGTATGTCCACCAATCATATCAAATACGTAGTCGTAGGTATATTAAAGCTCTGGTGGATGAAATGATAAAACTTCACAAGAAGTAATTAACGATTGAACTATTAAATGCTTAGGACTTTTAAGTAGTACCTCACCAAATCTAACCTAGGCTAAACTGCGAGGGCCCGCTGTCCAGTCCATACACTGCAATACCTAGGTATAACCTACCTAACTACATATAAAAGCGAATGCGTCCCTGCAGTCTGTTACGCTTGCACAGCTAAATCTGTATCGATTTTTATGAAATATGCCAAGTAGATATACTTATTGAAAAACATGAGCATTCATACAGCTACCGAACGGGGATGCTACAATGTCTGCACTGAACCCGGTTTCCACTGCAAGCGAAGAGTAATCATTAATGTCGCGGTTCAAAAGGCGATTTAATAAAAGTACACAATGGAAGTTCAACGGTCATAAATAAGTCAACTCCGTTCCCAGTGGAAACTGGCCTAAATTATCAACGCCAGCCGGTGCTAATAATTAATTAATAAATTGCACATAAATATACTAATTTAGTATTCGAATCGGACAAAGTTCGGTTTGACAATACCAAGCCGGTATAAACAAGCGTGGTGATAACGCCTAATCCTCCTTCCTCCCTGTGCTGATTTCCTCTATGGGATGGGAGACCTTGCATTGGAATATTACTGTTTAAGGTTGCTTCAGCTTATTCGTTGATCTAAACATTTTTGTGATAACGTTTACTGGTGTGTGAGCGAAGTTAAGCAACTCGCTGTCATGTTCAAATTTATTCATGTTTTACTAGGTACTTCTTGGACATGTAGGTACGACTATAGCCATGTTCTGCTATAACTATAAGTTCTTACTTTCCTAATACTCTCTAATGTTCTATTCCAGATATCGAATCATAGTATCAGTGACAATCAGCCAGCGACGGAACCAAAGCGTGGTGATGTTCCACTCCTTCCTGTGGGACCCTGACAGAGACGCCTTCGCGTCCTACAACTACGAGAACTGCCATCTTTTCCTTACTGTGGTCGTATACGGAATCTATTTAGATTAACTGGTAGTACATTAAATTCTCGGTCCCAGTTGCTTCCAGAGGTTTCCGAGGCTTTCCCTTACAAACCTACTAGAACTTACTGTCTCCTTATGGTATTGTTGGGATAATGTTGTCAATCACTACTTTAATTAAAGATAATCGGAAAATATTGTTTGGTCTTTAAACCCCATACGCAATAAAAGGGTGTATTTAGGTTTTGGCCGGTCCCGAACGACGGTCCCGACGGTCCCGACGGTCCCGAATAAATCATTCCGAAAACATATCTTAGTTAGTACCTTACACCTGCCAAAGCCAATCGATCCTCCCAGTCTTATTTCTACGTTAAATTGTTTTCCAATAACGTGAAAACAATTTAGTTCTCCCGTTTATTTTGTAAGAAGCGGAAGGCCTAAGTTTGTGTGTGAGCGACAGGTAATAAGGGAGGCACGTGCGGCATATTGGATAGTTTTATGAACTTCCGAGTCTTGGACGACTTCAATACGTGCGCCCGATGTCTCGCGTCTGACAATATTGAGAAACGTGATGCTATCTGGAGACTTTCAGACGTTTTAAGGTGCCGTACCTGTAGGTATCGGTACATAGGTATATGAGAGGAATTCCGAAGGTGTTTCTATATACACTTTCGGAACTTACCTGCGTAAGGTGTTATATACTTTGTGGTAGACAGTATCTAGGTACTCGACTCCCGATCAAATCTTTTCAGCTTTTAGTATTTTTAATAGAATTCGGTATGAGTTTGTTTTTTATAATTAAACTTTACGAAGGCATTCAGTAAGTATTCGCTTGTAATGTCCCACTGCTGGGCAAAGGCCTCTTATCTCACCGAAAATATCAGTACAATGAGGAGGAGTAAGCATTATCACCTCGCTTGCCAAATGCGAGTTGGTGATCTCAAACCCGAGCCATTTAAAAAAGTATGAAACATGTTTTCGCTCAACCCAGGAATTGAACCCGGGACTTCAGTCTTTGTAGGCGAGTGCACATATACCACTAGACCACGGAGGCGTAGAAAAATTAAATTGATACACTCGTTTATGATTTCGTTTCTTCAAAGTAGACAGACGAACAGATTCACTACTCGTCAAATAAATAAAACCCTTTATTACTGTAGGAATAGTGTTTAGGCAGATCAGACTTTTTTAACCCCTTTTTGTCGCTTACATTAAAATTAAAGCTTTTTAGGTTGATAAGTGTAAGTAATTGAGTACATATAAGGTTTCGTTCTTTAGTAGTAGAATTTCATTCACTCTTAATTTCTTTCCATTAAAATTACTAAAGTTGTATTTAGTTCGGTATCAACTTGACTTTTGGATTCGAAGGATCAGTCGTAGGTACGTGAATTATTTTTTCAAGAATTGTACTAATTTAAGGATAAGGGTCTTAAGTCTAGAAATAAAAGTCGTCGATAAGCATTTTTACAGATCATACATATTTATTTATCCATTTCATAGTATAGATAGATATCACACTGGCCCGCCCTTACAAAAATAAATGTGTTCCACCAACGACCCAGTCTGCGGAGCCTGGCGCGGCCCGCGGTCCCGCGGGACCTCTTTCACAATACATTGGCATTCGATACTAACCTACAACAATTTGGACACATTCGGGCGCGACCACGCCAGCCCTCACATCTATTGAATTTCATCAAAATATTCTTATAGAAGAAAATTCAGGGATAATAATTCTAAACCATTATACAGGTCGATATACACAAGATTTTTAAATATGTTTACATAAAAATTCGCACATATTTGACACACAAAGCGAAGATTACTGGATAAGAAGATTAAATTAGCTTTTAAGATATTGGTCCGAGACACTGAAGCGAGATGTATCCGCATACGATACGAAACTAGCACCAAGCCACCGTACGATACGTTAAACAAAGCAGCATGTTAGCACTCGTGCCACTTATACATATACTGGTACAACGATACAATACAAAAGCTATCTAAGTTGAGTCACGCCACTATCCTCCATCCGACGAGGTCTAGCCTTACTCCGTCCGTCCGTCCAATCCGCCGAGGCGAGCGGCGAGTGGCGAGGCGAGTGGCCAGCGACGAGCGTCACTCGCGCTTGCACTCGTGCCCGCACTCGCCGCTCGCGCTCAGCCTGCGCTCACGCACACTAGGCCCATGCAAAAACGTTCAAAAAGGGTAAAAACTTTTATAAAAAATGTAGTCTGTCAAAGAATTCAGTGCAGAGGTTGTCGGAGCGTATTATCCGTGAGCGCCGTGCTTCGCGTATCTATATTTTGAGCAGTTTGTTTGTTGGGGAAGTGAGTTCCACCGGCTGCGGCTTTGCCGGACTACATTCAGCCTCTCAGAGTTACATTTTACATCCGCATGATATGTGTTACACAGATACATTTACAAAGTACTGGGTACATACATCTATAACCATAATGTACAATACATACCGGTCGTTTAACCTTAGAAAATTAAGTGTAGACAAATACGCTAAATATCAAAAGAAATGCAGTGAATATTGTTATCAAAATATCATAAAAAAGTGTACGTTGGGTTAGATATGTGATATTTATGTAAAGATACAAAAGCTTCTAATTATGAGAGTAAACATTGTTCGGAATATAAAAATATGACTTATACCGAATAGAGGTCGATTTTATTGATTACGATCTAACAGTTAGCCACAAAAATATCGAGGTTTGTCATGTTAAGCTCGCCGGCCGAGGCTCGCGGGACGCGGGCCCGGCCCTAGCCCACACAATGGACCGGTGCCTCTGAACTGATCATCTCGTCTCGTTCTTATTCATTATAAAATAATTTACAAAACTCTAAGTATAAAAATATAAAATAATTGTATTTTTAGATTTTACAAAAAATAAACAAAAATAAAATGTAAGTATAGGCAGCATAAAATACCGCAAAATATCTAGCATACCTACTACAAAATATCACACTCAAGATTATCATTCGTTAGAGTTTCGGAGTGTACAGAGTGGAGTGAGTGAGTAAGTAGATGCGAGAGTGAGTGGAATGAGCCAGTGCTCGGCCCGAGGCGAGGCGAGGCGCGCCGAGGGAGGCCAAGGCGAGGCGAGCCGCGGCGAGGCGCTCGCCCGGGCCGGGGCGCGTGCAAACTATTGGAACACTACACCTTACCACACGATACTAGCAGTAACTCGATGAAGGAGTCCTTGTCCATCACTAAACCACTTCCATTTGGTAAATGCACTTCACTTGCATCGTATAAAAATCTAGTGTTCCAATGAGAAAGATTAATTTGCATAGCCCCTTTAAACATTTACTAATAAAATATTAAAGGTTAACATACATAAAGATTAAGCATCTCTGCACCTTACGATATATAATAGCCATTCAAAATAACTGCTGATTAAAATATCTCATCTTAAAAATAAAGTCTTAAACTATAATAAAAGACTCGTCATGTATTCGAAACAATTCCTAAATTAGAGATAGGCCAAATTAAAAACAATATTTATAAAATAGTGAAATTCATTGTTAGTTTCGCTGTCGCGTACCGAAGTAATTATAATTTATAGAACTAACAAAAACTAGAAAGAATGTGATGAAATAGTTTCATTAAAACTAAATTACAAGTTAGGGTTGGGACATTGTTCTATCGATATGGGTATGGCGTTGGTATCGATAAGCGATGACAATAACGTGTGCGACGGAACAATGCCGTGATCAGACTTAAACTAAACATCAGGCAACATATAGTCGGTGCTCTGTCAGTGAAGCGCGAGCGACAGCGCCGCCGCGCGCCGCGGGGCCGGTAAACGAGTAGCAACAACTTCTAAAATAAATCAATTGGCGGTGGTTTGTGTTCAGTTCTCAGGCGAAACAATTCAGCTAGATTCTTTCTCCTTTTCCTTTGACTCTGAAAATATCAAATAAACGTTAGTAATTCAATCAAACATTAGTATCAGTAACTTTAAATGGTAACTTGCGTGAATGTGACTTCCAATCATTTTAAAGATTTCATAAACTCGCACATTCCGTAAAAAATAATTTGTTCAATATAACTGTTAGCAGCATAACAATTCACAAAAACAAATTGGGCACGCAATCTTATTAAATCTGGGTGCTTCATTTAAATATCGTTTAAGCATGCATAAAAATAAGTATACATAGGTACATAATTTGAATATGCATTTTGTTCAATAAATGCAGTGATAATGCGTGAACTATCGATACTCTTCAAATGATTGGATGCACTATTCGCACGAAGATCTCGTAATCTCGACTGCTCATGACCAAGCTCTCTTGGCTAAACGATTTACAACCTTTACACTTCACTATTACGTTTAGAGTTAGATAAAAATATCGAATCAGTATATCTTCAAAATGTAATTAACTTTCTTGGATTTTTAAGCGATATTCGCTTATATACAGTTGCCTACCGCTTATAATAGTCACGTGTCTACACTATGAACAAATGACAAAACTATTGACTTCGCTTATCGTCGTCGCTTACCCAAGCGATTATCATGCTAAAATCTAACCATCAATTTGCTATTTTGACAAGTTCTATATCAACTATTAATCCTCTTAAAATAATGACGCAATTGACGCACGAGAATACGTCACCTTATCGATGTATCGATTTAGTAAACCCACGCTGATATTAAGCTCCATTCTCTAACATAAACACTCGTATATAATAAGTACATACTTGTATTCACTTATTTTTATATTAATCTAATAAATAGTAGGTACTTTCATTATTTTTTTGTAGACAACTTATTAAGAAAACCATGTTTATCTATGACGACAAAAGACAGTTGCATAAATCTTCTTAAGCAAGTTCATTTTTATCATTCACTCAATGGCACTGACAAAGTGAAATAAAAATGCCGAATTAATTCATTAGTGAATCAATCCAACGATGTTCGATCTTATAACTTAACGTAAACTAACTACATAAAATAAGTATGGATGATCCAGTGATTGAATGTACCTAAATATACTAACTAGATAATTAAACAAAGCATTTATTTATTTAATTAGGTAGGTAACTATCTCGAATAGAAAGCATGAATGATTTCATTTCTTTATATGTAGTGAAAAAAAAGCGTAATAGGTATCTAAAACTAATATAAAAGCTGGAGTAATTAATAAATATCCATGTTAATATGTCACTAATATTATATCTGTCGTGGGTATATTGTCGACTAGTAGGATTATTATGATTTGTGTAACTACATAAATCATAGCACTGTAACTATTTGATTTCCTAATTAACTAAAAGTGTAGGTGCAGTCCTTAAGTCTCAGTCTGATCACTTAAAGTGATTAACTAGTATTATAGCGCCCTAAATGTCTAGGCCACCTAGTTTATGAGCTAAGACCTAATTCATTACTAGAAAGCATAAGTAATAATGGGCAAATGTTCTAAAAGATCATTTAAATTAGTGAGGGGCTAGGTAAAATAGTACTTATCGCTAATTTATATTAAGTACCTTCAGACGAATAGTATTCGGTTGAATAGTTTCTAGTTTGCGCAGTAAGATTCTATCTTTGATTGGCACTGATGGTCGTCTTAAGTTACTTCTAGAAAGTTATGCGTAAGAAATAATGAGAAAAAATCCTACACTTTTCTTTCAATTTCACCATTTGAAATGGAATGAAATGATAATACTAGGTTTAATTTATTTCTAGTAAAGCTTTAACAATATCTAGAAAGCTTTTTAGACACCTACTTAAAGATAATGGTGCGTGAAATCCCTAAGGTAAATCTAAGTAAAAAGGCAGTAATGATATTTCTAGAAAAGCTTTATTCATCTCTAGAAAGCTTCAAGAAAAATCGTGACGATGCGACTCCTTAAGTGATGCTAACTGAATCTGCACTAATGATCTTGAAAACATTGTGTCTAAACTTGAAGCGAGTGTAAAGGCTGTACTGGATCCCAGTAAAACGTTTAGCCAAATGCGTGCGTAGTTATTGATAAAACAAAATCAAAGGAAGCGAACATATAAGTATGTTATGTTTCGTTGTATGATTGCGAAGCTCTACGCTGGCGCATGCCTGGTCACCGCCGAGACTAACCTTCGTCGCTGTTACCGTTAGTAACTGCTTCTTCACCGTTCTTGTCTCCGTTCTCCGCTGGTTTCTTCTCCTCCTCCTTTACTTCTTTGTCCTTCTTCTCCTCGGAGCTCTCTTTGGCTGGTTTCTTCTCCTTGCCTGACTTGCCCTTGGCGGGGGTGGCCGGCTTGGGCTTCGGCTCCAGAGACGGGTCGAGGACCAGCTTGCCAATGTTCTTGCGGTCGTGCATCTTTTGCATGGCTTCGGCGACCTAGAAGAAGATATATTAGTACCTAGTTTTTTCTACCCTCAGCATTTCGTAGTAGGGGACTGTAAAATTTCGACATATCAGAAAAAAACTAATATGTATGTATCCTGACTAAAACGATATGCTAATGTGCAAATCTTCGCTACCCAATACAAACAAAACCCGTCAAAGTACAGGTCCATTTTCAGAAGCGACCGAATCAGCCGGCAACAACAGTCGACCGCAAGTAGCACTACTAATTTCTATGTAGTAAGCCTCCACAGCACGCCGCGACCGCAGGCTTACTAAAAGAAACCCATAGTGCTGCTTGCGATCGGCAGTTGCTGACTGCTGCTGCGGTCATTACTGAAAACCAACGTTACAGCACCATATCCTGAATCTATACTCACATCTTCCAGAGCCCACGTGGAGTCCACCAGTGGCTTGACCTTGCCCTCTCCCCACAGCGAGAAGACGCGGTCAACCGCGCGACGCACGTAGTCGGCGCGGCCATGTTGGAACAGCAGGTGTCGCAGGTTCAGCCCCGACAGGGACTTGTTCTCATCGAACAACTTGATCGGAGACACTTTGTCTACTTGCCACCACTAGGGGAGGAATGGGGAGTTAGTATTGTATGTCAGAGTGAGTTTTTATCCGGTTTAAATGCCAAAGAGACCTTTGATCATTTCGTCGAATAGAAAAATTTTCTCGAATTTTTGGCATCATTTTTAGTGTAAAGAATATCCTTTATCGTATCCTTTTGATCAATCTTGCTTTGTAGCGGGAGAAGTTCTATGTCAGAAGTATTTAAAAGATAAAAGATTTCGAGAAAACATTTCAAGTGAATATGATGATAAAAATATCTCCTTCCATTTTTACTGTGGGAATCAGAGTGATAAACAAGCGTGTAGGTAGTTTTTAAAACAAGCAATTATAAAATAACATAATTAAACACATTTCGAACAAACTCTTTTAATTATTTAATTTATGGGTGCCGTATTAAGTACAGTTATTTCAGTTTTAATAATATTGCAGGCGAGTGATACGGCTGTTCGCAGCCAATTAGTGTCAATATACAGTATTGCACGAGCGATGCGCTCATTGCGATCATATCTACTTAGTTAATCCGTTAAAAGGCTGCCCAATTAACTAAATACCTAGTGATATTTGGCACACTGGAAATATAAGAGCAATTCTATTGAATTATTCTAAATATATGAGTGTGTCTATGTGTGTTCAGTTTGGGACCAATTCACAAGTCTGTAATGTAAGATTATATTGTATGGAAAATACCCTTTCTTAAGATACATTGAGAAGAATCCGTAATCACCACAAAGATGTACTTAACTGATTACGCGCTTTGCGAGTATGATCAGAATAAAACCGTCATTATATTCAATATTTATTTAAGATCTTATCTACTCCAATGGCAGACAGTGGCATAAAATATTGTAATCTGACAAAAAAAAAAAAAGCTTTATGGTAGATTAGTTAGATATCACGAGAGGCACTGCGCAAACGAAGTCACATTTTGCTGCCCCCAGAAAATACCGAGCATTTTTTTGTTGTGTGTGTCAAAACTAAACAAAAGATTGGCAACAGGGCGAAAGGTATTTTGTACACGCAACAATTTTTCATCGGGTATGGTTTGATATTACGCTGTGTAGGTAGGCTTTTCTACGGTTAAAAGATGCGTGTGTGTGAACCTTAACACTAAAGTAATCGAATTATGTTTGAACACTCACGGCACGCGCAGCGCTGAATATGCTCCTAGTCTCGCCAGTCACGATGTTAGATGATCCTGCGATAAACACACCATTGTTTACAATCATGTACATAGATACTCCATGGAGGTATAACACCTTCACACATGTGGGTGCATCGATCTTGTACATCGACGTTACATCACTCATTCATCACACAATCCATAAATGAAGTGGGAGAATTTACTAGAAATCAGTTTGGTAGTGCGTGGAATTAGAAAACTAAAATAGAAAAGTAAACAAAACACGTCCCTAAATAACGATAATATGCCTTTGATATCGCCAACATCGATTCTGTGTTCAAAAAATCGTTGAGCACAATAATAACTGTAGGAATTTGACATTGAGCCATTGAGTGAGATGACCGTTACGGTTCAAGATTGCCAAAATCCCTTCGTATCGTAATTTTCATAAGAGTTACGTGATCAGAATGCGAAACGTTGACTCACGAGCTATAAAAAATCCTTTATTTTTATTGTTTAGATTCGAACCCAGTAGTTTATTTTTATAACACCCATCAAATATCATCAAGACGAAAGATACTGATCAGTATTTAATGCCGACAAAACCTCGTATTATGTTAAAGGGTAAATTACTGTTGGAATAATGAGGGCAATGACTAGGTGTACGGCAACTTTTATATTCACATAGATGCCGGTGTACCATTAAAGTGACCGGTTACGATCGCATCGTCTATAACGACCCTTATTAAAATGACGTGTCCTGCATTCATAGAGACGAAATCAATATCAAATGTCTTTGAACCGATAAACCGATTTTATTTGTCCATGATTGATGGCCGTTAAAATAATGCCAATCATTAGGTAGGTAATGTTTCATAATGCTTTTGTTTTTTATTAGCTTTGATCTTATCTCTTACGATTTTCATTTGATGTTTATGAAAATCGAAATACTTTTTTACAAAATTAGACCTATTTAAAAAATGGCCGATCTTTGAGTAGACCAGTATTGAAAAGGAGTATGAACTCACCATAAAGAATGTATCGTCCCATTGGCTTGAGCAGTGAGTATCCACGGTTGCATTCTTCTCCACAGAGGCAGTCCAGAACAATGTCCACTCCATCGGGAGATACCCTGGGGGTAACGGAATTTAGTTAAATAGTGTTGTAGTTAGAAAGAAAGGGCTTAAGCCTTCTAGATGTAGGCGGGATAAAATAGGTTATAACCTTCTAGCTGTACGCGGGAAGATAAGGTTATATTCTAGTTGTAGATGATGAAAAAGAGGTTCTATCAAGTATTTGGCTTGCACTTTTAAAAATAGTTTGGCCATAATACGGAACGAGTAGCGAGAATAATGTTTTCGTAACAAAAGGATGAGGCTAGAAGTTATCGTAGAAGTTTGAAACAACATTTGAGCTATTGCCTCGGTAAAATTTACGATAATTTCATGCTTTGGCTGATATCTGACTGAATGTTAAGTAACTGCATTAAATCAAAAGATAAATGGAAAGCAGAAGGCTTTAGATGCTCAACCATTTTCTTAGTTAAACATAAATCTATGACTTTATAGATTTTATAAATCATAACAAGCATTATAAAGCGTGATGTTTATGCAATTTTACATTGCACATTAAAATGACATGCAGGTAAAATATTATTATATTTTAAATAAATGAAACACGCGTGAAAAAGCGATTAGTGCTACAACCTGTGTTTAACTTCACCAGACAAGTTTTGAATGGAAATAAGTGAAATAAAAGTGATATAAAACATAGTCCATGAAATTCCAGCCGTTTGTCAACATTTAACTTTACAATAGAAAAGTTAGACATAACAATGACAGCAGTATCGTAACTTTTGCAGGAAATTGCGGCGATGTAAACTTTAACCATTAGTTTAGTTTACCCAGAAATGGTTCAGTAAAGTTGAAGTTTGAAGCGATTCCGTTTCCAGTTGTGCGGAGTTTGTTAGGGCCCATTGCTTACACGAAAGTAGAATATAAATACTGCGGTTATTACTGCTTTACGATGAATATTCACATCTTGTTTGCATATCCCGGCTATCTACATCCACTCGGTCAATTCGAAGCAACATTTAAATAAGTTTTTTATTCAAGTGTACGCAACTACAAGTAAATAATAAAATGTTTGTTTATTTACATTGAACTTGTGAGGCTGTTCTGTTTACTCTGTGAAGAGCGCACCAGATATAAAAATATCTTTGTCTATTTACGAGAATTAAATGACGCGGTTGTTACGAAGCAGCTGCCCTTAGGAGCGGGTTATAAACGGAACAATTAACGCGCGCTCTGACCAGTTTAATTGGGACCCCGGAGCCGCTTACACTATCCCACGACCGGGGTCTACGAATAATGGAGACGCACATATCGCGCGGATCCAGCCTCTGAAATATGTAACTGTAATGACCACCAATTAACAAAGCTTGGGATCGGGAACAATTCACTCCATTCTGTACAACGTGTGACCATTACACAAGACTTGTGCGTCTTATTATTATTTGTAACAGGACATGAACGAGGCACATTCCTTCCACTTCATGTCCCTGCATGAAATAGGTCATTACCCAGTTTACGTCACCCGCTCTTCGTCAAATAAGTGCATCGTAAACCAAAATAATTCGGTGTTACCGTAAACACGCCCGGAATATGGAGAGCATCTACTTATTTATTACAGTAATAGGAATTCAAATCTCGGTGGGCCTGAATTTATAGCGACAATAATGTGAATAGGCAGAGATAAAAATTTCTCACATTGTAGTACATGTTGAGATGCGTAACATAAACAAAGGTATTATTAGTACTAGTCGGTGAAGGGCCGAGGAGCGTGTTGTATTATTAATAGTCGCGTGATATCATGATTCCTTTCGATCCCTTTAATTTTAGAATTTAAAACAGCTTTCAAATTATAATAATCCTTTGTCTCACATGACTCTGAGATCACGTCACTCAGGCACTAACCAGTTAACCGACGCATTATGTAACATGTGAAATAAGTAAATATGTAATTTTAAAACGGCCACTGTTCAAATTGTTAAAGTTGGGCGCAAAAAACCGAACCATCTCCGCGCAGGTGATTGTAATGTGGACCAGTTTTTTATCGGCTCCTATCAGAACCTTAAACATTGGCATCTGTTCAAACTTTTTGCATGATCAAATTTCATTCTGCGTACCGACGTGATGATCTCATTAAATTATTGTCCAGAATCTTAATACAAATTATTTTAAACATTAATCTTAATTTGTGTTATTTTGTTTTATGTTATTACGTCCAATTATTTTGAAGTCGACCCGTTGAGAGTCTATTAACGAAGACTTTGAAACATGAGTTTTTAATTCTGTAAGCCTCACTTGAGACAGTGTTTTATTTAATTAGTCTACTTCGAAATATGACCTGCCGTTAAAGTCTGTAATTTAGGAGAAATAAAGAGAACTTTTTTGTAAATGAAAAAGAATAAACTTGAAGCTATTATTATGAAAATAAAGGCTTTTCACATCTACAGTTAAACTATGGATATTTCTAGAAATATGTAACGGTCAGTGCATGCTTGCCTAAGTAAAAATGGTAAGAAACAATCAAATAAGATCTTATGAGACTTCTGCTCGACAGGGTAAATACTTTTTGCTGGCCTAAAATGTTAATGCAGATTACATGAAACCTGAAAGTATAAGCTTACCAAAAGTAACTCTTAAAGGAAAAACCAGTGAGGCAAGCATACAAGTAGACAATCTCTCCTCTTCCCGAGAGAAGTTACCTCCCTCTCGAGAGATATGTCGCGAGTAGCTGCAAAAAGTATATCTAAAACACAAGTTGTGTACTCACTTCCTGACTTCGCTGGTGTAGTCACTGCCCCTCTCCAGCAGATGATCGATGTTGTTGTTGTTGGCCTTCAGCGCCTCGTGTTTGCTCTTGGAGCACACCCCGAAGACGGTCACGTTCTCCACAGTCTTGGCGAGCTGAGCTACTGCTTGGCCCTAGGGAACAAAAAGTGGCTTTGACATACGGACGGCCATGACGAACCAAGAAGGTTTCCGTTTTTCCATTTGGCTACGGAACCCTAAAAAGGAGGTTGAAAACTGGGGATAGTAGCCTTTTGAAAGTTAAGAACAGCTTTGTAGCAAGCAACTACGTAAAACTCATCAGCGTTGAACCAAATAAATCTTCAGATGACAAGGCTCGGTCGTCAAATCTAATGTCCCTAACTCATTGCTATGTAATGTGCCCACTTAGTTGAGTTAAGCTCGCATCTGATTTACGTTTCGTACATGTGTGCAGACTGCAAACTAAGCTATGGTAATACTAACAACTAAATCTACTTTGCGAGCTAAAGTAAACTCATTTGGCTTTGCTTACGGTTTGTAAACTACATAATGGACACACCATAATATTTATCTATTTGAATCTAATTAAGAACAAGGATATCTAACATGAAGTTCATATTATCTTAACTGCGTTAATATCCTAAAGTTCTACGTCTTAACTACATCCTAACTGCGCCTAAAGCGTTCCATGAGAATGGTGCAATCAGAAGTGCGTGAGCGCTTTATATTATCTCGATCCAAACAAACCAAATTATCGAGAATTATAACAAAACCGACGCACGTCAATCTCCTCAACGGATATCATCTAAAACCCGTTAAAATATCTTAGGGTTTCGTAATAATCCCAATGTTTACGATTTGTTTTCTGTTTACGTCTATAGACTGAAAACGTCATAATATCCAAACTTGGTTCTGATGTGATACTAATAGCCTTTATAGTGATTGCTACTGTCAGTCACGCTCTAAATATTGCACCCATCAAGAACTACCCAAGGAGTGTTAGTTTAATCAAACTGAAGAAAAATATAAGAAGGATTCAATAAGTAATGAACCTAACTAAGTAGTAAATAATAAAACCGCAGATGCCATTACCCAAATGAAAACGGTAAAAGCACCCCATACAATCAACATGTAATATGTTCCAATAACACATTCAATTACAGCATATTGACCGATACTGTAGCCAGCCTATTTAGAGTAACCACGCTAGGTTATTTCCCTACAAATTGATTCCCCCTTCGTAATGAATGTTGCTAATTAGACGGAACCCCACCCAGGTCATTGACATCCAAGGGTAAATACGATGACGTCATACCGGACTCCATTTTTCTCACCCAATAAAAATGAACAATTAGACAAGATGCATTGTTTGCGTTCCTATTAATAATCTCGCACACGCATTTAAGATATTTAGCAGATTCGAGAGGTCGTTGGAACTGAAACTTATTTTTGGTCTCGCGGATTTTGTCATGTGTTCCTAAATAACGTTAAGTTCGTGAACTTGGTTTGTTTATTTGTAGCGGAGACGTAAATAAAAATAAATCTGCATTTGATGCGCTTATTACGTTCGTTGACATGACTAATATCCCTTTCATTTTTTCCCGTTAAATGACTAATCTTTTCTGGATGCTTGGTGAGAATAATATTACAATACCAGATTGAAGTACAAGTCGAAATGAAATACTTTTACAACATATCCCTTTTAAAGAGGATAATAAAAGGTATCGTCTAGTTATGAAGTCCTTCTTTGGAAACATCGAAGGGGAAAATCAACAAGGGAAAATAAAACCACACCAAAGACAATCTTGAATAGCGTGCCTAAAACAGGCTTAAGAAACCTTAAAGTTTTACCCAATCAAAAATGATCATTACGTGACAGGAATTCGTAAAGAGACCAGAAACGTAAAGTTTATAAAACATAGATCAAAAACAAAATACTACTTACCACACCACCTCCAGCCGAATGGACCAGCAGGCTCTTGCCGGGAGCCAGGTTAGCCATCTCGAAGAGCAGCAGGTAAGCCACCACGTAGTTAGTGGTGACGGCCACCGCGTCCAGAGCTGTCATACCCTCGGGCAGGGCATACACGTACTGCGCTGGCACTGACACCAGCTCGGCCCAGGCTTTGAACTCTGGCAGAGCTACAACTTGATCTCCGACCTGGATGAAGAGTTATTATGGTTATGAAAGATCAAAGAGAAAGAGAAATTTGGTATAGGGCTCTCTTTATTTAGTGAAAACTATACATTACTGTTTTTATAACCAGTATTTTGGTACCTTTTTTCCTACTGTCAATGTTTTACACAAATTAGTAGGTCTTATGCAAACGCTATAGGTCACATAAAAAAAGTCATTGACGACCCCACCTGCCTGAAAATCCCAAAATAAACATTCGTAATGAATGTACAAATATCGACATGATTGAAAATTGCACCTTGACGTTTATGTTTGCAAAATGGGAGTATCGATACGTAGTACTATTTAGTAATCTGTGGTATCGAAGTATTAGGGTCTGTCAGTTTTACTTCTTTTGTTTTAATTTTCCTATCCTAAGTATAAGGCCTCATTTGAGTCAATGAATGTCACTTCTAAATGAAGAATGTTATCTCTCATATGTTCCACTCGTATACTATATTTAATCTTCCTGCTAATGACTTTGACTAACAGCAATTAGCTAAAGAATCCCAACTATGCCATGTTTTAATAGATTCAACGCGTATTGTAATGCAACATAACTCACAGTTAAGGTGTAATTACGGCTTCCGATTAGCGTATGATAAACTGTTTCATGACTAAGTGGCAGTAAACCTATATTTACTTGACATTTATCTTTACATTTGCATATCTTTAATTGTATGTGTAAAGAAAACGAGGTCTGCTACCTACCGCGAAAAGTAGATTAAGCATTTACACTTTTACTTAACTCTTCGATTAGATTTATAGTATAATATATAATATAATATAAATAATATAATATAGTAAGTATTGAACATTCCGATTCCATTAAAAAATAAGCAAATATTTTCAGCTGGTCCACTAGGTCTAAATAATTCGTTATTTCAGATCCATGACAATCTTTCTTAGCATCTTCTATAACCTTATTAGGGTGATGCGACAGTGAAGCGACGGCACATATTAATAAGAAAACAACATTATTCAAAAGAGGTAATATTCAATGTTCTTTTTTAAAATAATCCAGAAGTTTCCGTCGCTGCACCTTCGCACCTCTGATGGTAAAACCGTTTGACTTACCTTGAGGTTGGTCACTCCTTCGCCAACCTGTTCGATTTCGCCAGCACATTCGAATCCGAGGATGAAGGGCGTCTTAGGAGGAGAGTCGATGGCGCCTTGCCGCACGATCAGATCTTGGAAGTTCAGACCACTGTAACAAGAGAAATGTGCATATAGAACACATTGGATTGCAAATCAATGAACTTTCAAAAAATTAAAAGTTCAAAAGAAGAATCAGTACCTATATAAACAATGAGGCCTGATGCTTATCATTCTTGAGGTAGTTTAGTTGGACTATCAATAAGTTTTTTTGTGAAAGTTATCACTGAGAAAGAAACTTGGTAGTTAAGTAAGTTTTCGGACAAACAGCCAATGGGGATTAAATCCGAAAAAACAGAATAAGGGTTAAACAGGCAACAGCCAATGTTGCTGTTGAGTGCCGATCTATTTCATTCATTCAACACGTGCCATTAATTAAAATTCAACACTATTACTGCACAGTCCCAATAATTGCAACTTAATTGTATACAACAACATCGTAAAAACTAGTCGAATACGAGTTCAAACAATTAATTAAGCAGCGTCAGTGAGGAATGCGGTAGTCATTCATTATTATATCATGTTCAGACCGACACATCCATACCCGCATTTAAATGTTTAATTAGAGTGATGTACCAATCGACATTAATATGGGGTCCATAACCGATCGCCAGACCATTGTGGTGTGTAAATAACAATAATTCCTACACGTAAAGTATGATGGACCAGCAATTATGGAATCGGTTTCGTTCAAGGTTTATTAATTGCGTTATATTATTTAACTTGAAATAATTATTGGTTTTGTAAATTGAAAACAATTTAACTGGTAGTATAAAGAAGTGTAATTAATAGGTTATTCTTGCGTGTATATAGTATTTAATATAAGACTTAAGTCAAGTGTTGAGCAACTATAAGAAACCTGACTGAGATATTAAGAAACCGTGTATTTTCTACTAAAATAGAACAGCAAGTTTCGCAATAATATCGAATTCTAATGCAGGTACCATTACATTGTATATAAAGCAGGTACTCGCACCATTCTGCCTATTTTCCATATTGACGGATTAGCGAAGTCAAAGCCACAAAGTACATACGAAACCACCCCAGTTGGGCATCGAGTTTCATGAACAAACATACATATAGACGAGTGCTGTATACCGATGGTTCGTTTGAAATCGATTACTGCCCAACCCTAGCAAATGTATTTGTTGAGGGAAATGTTTAGGACGAAAAAAACACAATTTATAGGCACTTTAAGATAAGTATCGTACGCATTTATTGCCAAGAGTACGGTGCCGTTCCATTTGAGCTGTTATATTTTACAGGTATAGACAAAATAATAAGTCACGAATCTTCTTCTTCTTCGTTCGAGTCACGAATAAAGAACGTAACATAGTGATGGTGTTCTCCATCAAACATATCGAACGTAACACACTATAGGTCTAGTGAAACCGCACCTTAATTAAAGTCTGTTTCATAATTGGATTAAAAACAGTATGATACCAAGTTCAATAAACTGCAAATAAGATAATCGATAACAAACAACAACCATTAAAATTGTATTTACAATTCTTGTTTATGTTTGTTTGATAGCGATTATGTGTAATATGAAAAACGTTTACACCGGTGAGTCAGTTGCATGGTTCATGTTAATACAGGCTATTGCGCTTTTGCTTAAACAAGGAAATACCATGCGGTGCAAAACACGCCAAAAATATCCACCTCGAAGCAAACATACTCGTAATAACAGCGAGCTGGCTAGCAACACATTGACTAGCGTTCCCTGGAAAAGTCGATTCAAACATTCTATCAACATTGACTCTGCACGGTACGATTCAAACACGGAAAAGTTTGTAGGTCCCTCGATTTCCTAACTTGAGATTTACCTTAAAGATTGTTACAGAATTGGATTACGATTAATCACGTGATCTTGACCGAGTTACTAATTTGTTTCAATTTGTTTACGAACTAATCACGACCCGTTAGGAAATCGAAAATTTAGAGGAAAACATTGAAATTGAATACGGCAACAACGTGTTATTTTTTGCAATTTGTAAGCAACCTTCTAGCTTTTAGAAGTCGATTTAAATAACTGTGATTTTCTGGATACATTTAGCATCAATATTGGTAGCGCATACCGGATAAATGTGATAAACGATAACTGTAGTAGGTATTGTAAGTACTCGCATAGAATTACTACAATTGTACATAGTATTATCATTAACACTAGAACATTTGCATAATATACCGTGCATAGTATGTGAATCACCATTGTTTACTATTAGTAAATAGGCTACTGCTTCTAAATGATTCACAAGTGCGTTCAGAATTCGCAGTAGAGGGTAACGGATGACGCACGGTGCGGTCGCCTCCCCTCGGTCATTTGTCATTACGTCGATATTAATGTTATTTAATTCGTGATTCCGAATAATTACATCGACATGGGAGCCGAGCGAGTCAATAGCGTCACGGTGTCACGGGAGCCCGCATACGTTTTATTGGTTAAATTGGACGCGGGTACTGCGGTCTCATTATAGAAAAAGGTTTGGTCTACATTGTCCTGGGAGCCAGCGGCGCAGGAATGTTAATCCGAGATAATCTCCGCCAGGGAGTGTCGTATCGGATTTTACGCACGCTACCTGCGTATTGAACGCACTCTTGAATGGCTTCTTCCAATCCAACAACAATGGCTCTTAACGAGCTCCGCGTACGGCAGGTAGAGGAGCTCTTTGTAATTCACTTCCCCAAATTGATAATTCATTTGGAACTATAATATTTCACATGCCGTGTCTGGAACGGTGCTAGTTCTCATGTTGAACAACATTTTTATTTTAATCTTATCAAAGTTACGTGCGTAATCGCACTAAATATTTATTAAAGCTTTCGTTATTTTTAACCCTCCAGCGAGTTTCAAGCGCTTGTTGCGTGTTTCTCGATCCTTATGTCAAGGTTCTGTGCTCGATTAAAACTCCTTCAGCCGAAATACTGACAAAGGATTGTAGACAACCTTGCTCCCGCCCTGCGACTGAAATATTGTCACAGTGCCGCTCCATTACTCATAAATAATGCACCATTCGGAAGGGGTCCGAAATCGACACCGCCACGATTTTGTTATAAATATCTTTTATCAAGCCAACTGCTAATTTCATTAAATTAATGCATCGTAATACAATTTCTATGCACGGAATTCAAATAACTTCACGGCTTATTGAGCAGAAGCAGATGATACGTTTGGAATAATTTTGATAGACATTCTCGGGATCGCAGTCGATGTAGTCAGTCACCCCATTACGTGCAAATAATAATTCTGTAGGGCGGTATCAACGATTTACGTGTGTAGAGTAGGAATGAATGACTGAACACCCTCAGTGGAGGGTAATTTAAAATTGCATCGGGGTAGAACTGTCGCGACCTGACGCCGTCTGGCGTCGCGACGCTCGTGGCGCGCCGACTATCGTTCTTAATATCGAGCGAACGGGTACGTTAAACTGTGCCCATTAATTACATTACAAGCAAAAATAATACCCTCACAAAGTTTATATTGGATTTATTACTCAGAACTGAAATAATAAAAAATTGCTAGAAAACTTCAATCTCATAAATCCTTGGTAATCCCTCAGTTTTTGCAAGCGAGTCCGTTATGATTTCTTTGTTTTGTGGCGTTCACTTTTGTCAAGGAACTTGCATAAGTCGGATGTCGGGCGTCACGTTCCAATGCGCTTCGTCGAATCCCTCCGCGGCACACGTCACTTCGACGAACCTAAATTGGAAATGCGAATGCACTTTCGTTTTCGCTCCATGCAAAGACTGATAAACTTAAAATTGGATTAGCATTCGACCCTTCGTAAATGTGAAGTTCCTTTCCGTTTTATGTCACAGATATATCTTTTACGTGACAAAGGTGTCACGTCCCTTCATCTTGGCTCGTGTTATTTTATTCAGACTGATCAAAAGTCCGTTGGACAATTTTGATAAAAGTTGCACAATCATCAATTATTCTTCATTCCGTAGAAGATAGGACAAGGTTTAGTAGAGGACACGATTGCAGGCGCACAACAAATAAAAGAATATGCCACGTGTATCTTTAACACAGCAAAAAACACTTGCTTTTACATGAAGAACACCAAGCCTATGGTAAAAAGTATGATGTCACCCTTTTGATCGTAAATCATATTTATTTCTATTGAAAATGTATTACAGAAGGCAGAAAATTACAAGCTGCTTCACGTATTGGAGACATCTATCAGAGAAATCGTTTCATCTATCTCTGAGAGGCTCATGTTCATTGTAATTCAGCGAGTGTGTCATCGTGAGTGTGTAGTAAGTTCTCCTTCCGCTCGTAGGTTCAAGAGCTTCATACGAGACTCGTACGTGTTTATAATAGAAAACATTGGATATCACAGCCCTTGACGCGTTTAAGTGCTAAGTGCATTAGCTATAACGACTGTCCTATTGAATTATATAATGACTTCACAACGAGAACAATCACTATGATCACGTAATAAAATAAGATGTTAATTACTGCAGGGAATCAAAACTATACTGGCTTGCAATCCGCTACTTCTACTAAATCTTTTTAAGCCTAGATTAGACATTAGAACCCTTTTCCCGAAATGTCTAGGTGATCTCAAAACCAGTTTACCACGTGTAAAAGTAATTTTTACTATTTACTTACTATGTAGTTACTTTATTCCAATAATATTATCTGGTAATTAATATTGTCGTAATCACATCAAAAGTACTAAACGAGGCTTTCACAAACATTGAGATCTAAAGTGAAACTTACTTTGAAATATTACATTTAAGACTCATAATACTGAACATTAAATTATCTTAAGTCTTCAGTCAGCTTCACATCAAGTCAAGAGGGACCGGGGAGGGACGTCGAGCAAAATTAATAAGCTTAGTTACAATATTAATGAAGCTCAGTTCCCAGACAGAAGATTATTTAAAGAATATCCCTCATGGGAATACGAAACCAACCCGACATGGGAATAAGCTGCGTTAATAGAAAGAGTCATAAAATTACATTGTTAAAAAAGTCAAATTGAGACAATAGGACCAAATTGTTGGGGGCGCATTATCGGGTAGCATATATTTAATTACTTGAACCGACATTCCGACGTATTAATTTAACGTTTCTACAAGGATCGAGGATGTCGTGAGTCACTCTCCCATGTTCATAGCGAATGTCCTCTACAAATAGAATACGGACAGCTATCATTTCATGAGCGAGAATCGAATGGAATTTACTCATTTGCAGACTTTCTGATTCATTTGTATTCAACAGTGACACGTATTGCCGACATGTTAGCGAGTTAATACACAATAACTAATGTTATGAGACAAAGAGTATAAGAATAGACGCCGGAAGTTTGATTTACTGAATCATTATTGATACATTAACAGACATTGCAAGTTTTGCTCAATATTACCTTTAAATGGCAAAAAAGGTCATTAGTAAGCCAAGGGAATAAATTATACAATTAGGTAACCAATCCTAAATTACATCAGGTACGTAGGTACCAACTTGTCGCATTGCTGGTCTAAAAACAAGTTGGCATGACTAGTTGGTATAATTTCCATTACTCCCTATTGTTTTTAGAATTTATAGTCACGTAAAGAAAGGTATTTGTACCAGTATGTCAAATGTACTTTTGACGTGACCAAAGGTTCGTTCACTGCCTAGTATTTGTACTGTAAACAAAACCTAACAAACCTTGTAATGGTTCCACAATCAACAGTGTTTTAATGAGATATGCACCAAGAAGCAATTAGTCGCTTAGAAGGCGAGAGGCAGAAAAAACTGGTAACTGTTTTCAGCACTTTTAGAGGAGAAAGTATATCGTTTTCATTTGTTTCTCTTTCCAGTCTGCAATTGTTTTGATTACGTATTCGATTTTAATTATAATCCGAGCACTAATTAAAATAATGAAATCCTTTTGTTCACTAATGATGTGTTTGCCAGTTATCGCTAATGACGAGACTGCAATGCCTAAGTTTGATTGCAAAAACAAACCTACTCACTTCTTTATCTGGAATATAGGTATAGCTGAATATAAATGCGGGTTAGTTTGGATTAGTTTGCAAATATGTAAAGGAAGCAGGTGCCTAAATGTTAATATCCGGCTAGCGGGGTCCGGGGCTGACCAGAATGAATACAACGGGACTGCGGCAGCCGTGACGGCTATCGGCTTCCGATCTACTCGGCATGACCACACGATGACACATTGTTAGTGGATCCCCTCGGAAATTAGGGTTTTGAACTGTTTGAAATGTTGCATCACAATTAAAATTGTTGGGTCAACAGTAATGATTGATGTTACTGTCAATATTAAAGTATTGATGGTTAAAACCAGTATTAGCAGAACCATGAAAGTCTTTCAAGAGAAGCCGAACATTTCGTACACAGCTCAAAATGGCAACAAATTAAGTGCCACGGATCGTCAGGTAAACACAATAACTTGAAGTAACAATCTATAAATGGCATCTGCAAATAACTGCATAACAATTGTATTTGCGAATAAATATATGCAATACAGAGTGTCATAATGTACGTGCTAGTAAGGACGAGTACTCATTAGTCACCCCGCATGTTAATGCCGCCGTCTGATTGGCCCTCGGTCTTTCGGCCAGGTCACCATCCGCCTCAATTGTCCAGTTGTCTGCACATCAGGAAGTGAGCTTGCATTCTTCAGATGACTAAACGTTTTAACACTTGATTGACTTGTCATTGGTGTTGTGCAGCTGTTAATTACTTCTGATTAAGATAATGTTGCGACAATGAGGATTATGGTTTTTAAACAGACGATGTAAATGTTTTGTAGCGTTGTGTAGCTCCAAACTGAATGCACTGATCCTGAACTAGCGCTTTCTAAGGAAAACATGACTTCAGTCCAAAATGTGTTGATAGATCCTTAAACGATAATATTTTAGTTGATAAAGTCGCTACTGGATAAAATGCTATGGCCTGTGTTAATACCGATGCAGGACAAATGCCTTTCGCATACTGAAGTTATCATTACAGAGGAACTGAATAAACAAATACAAGTAAAAATAAAGAAACAGTAGTTTGTAACTCCAATACAAATCACTTAGTTAAATTAAATTAGGGACTGGACGGAGCAAATTCAATAAGAAAGAAGATTAAAGAAAGAAGGCAATATCTATTTGCAAAATGTCTCTCACTTCGTTCCGACAGAAAACTAATACTTTTAACGGAAATTGCATTAGGATTACTCATACATACTTATTACCGGACGAATAGAGAAAAGCAGCAGTAATTATTTATCGGCCAGTACTTCTCATACGATTAATATAAGCCATTACGATTACAAATGAAGTATCTAATAAAGATACGCAAAATGTGAAAGTTTCTGTTTCTCCTCCTCCTCTCCGTTTTAACACCTAACTTAACGGCTGAACTGAAATTGATATTTCCTGCCATGGAATCAGATAAAACACTGGAGATGGCCACACGTTTGAAGCAAAGTTCCAAGTCGGTAGCAGCAATTATTATAAAAACGATTAAACCCGATCATAAATTGTTAAAGTAATTGGGATTTATTAATGAAGTAGCAACCGAGGTAATACAAATCTACGCTACAGTGCGTGTGGTCCTATTTTTACATCGATTTACGCACTATAATCGAGTAGTATCAATTTAAATAGGCAATAAGAATTCGTAATGCGTGTTGGTTACGCTGCCAGTGGCTCTAACACCACCCGGTATAACACGTGTCTTGTTGGATATGTATTGCTAACCTGTCTGCTATTATAAGTATTACTTTGCTACATAGAATGAGCTATTGTTCATATAAGGAGGTAGCCTGAGTTTAGATATAAGGCATTTTTAAAATATTTCCATTCGACATCAAATTATTTTGTCTAACTGGATCTGGATTAAACCTTCATCTATGCGCCTATTAGGTACTGATGCAATGTTGTGGTAAGCAATACAGATTTAACGTGAATTGAAAACCATCCTTTGCCTAAAAAATACCTACGGAATATTATAGAATCTTAAAAGTACCTATAGAATATAATGGAATATGATTCATATGTTTCAGGCTAATATTGTTATTACAAACAATAAAAACCTATTATTGTCCCGATGAATATAACCAAAAGTAAAGAATGTGTATGTCTATTCTACATACATATATCTACGCATTTATTCGTTGTATTATACAACAATGTACGTACTCCTACGTGTGCAAAACAACGTAAGGAACGCTAGGCTTGGAATGTCTTCATCGTTTCTGCTTATACCATAAATAATAAATATTGCGTGAAAGTATGAATATAAGTACCTACCACATACTGTATGTTATTTTTAAGGAAGTGAATGTATAGGTCACCCTGGATCTTTGAAATAGAGAAAAAGCACACCATCATTTGAAATACTACTTAGGTATGCAAAATAATTGGTCCATTCACTTGATGATAAGTGTTTGATACTCTGTAGTCAAAATAGTGATTGAACATAGTGATTTTACTAAGTACCCCGACAAGAGTTACGAAAGAGTCCATCATTATAACATCACTATAAAAGGTAAAAAATGAAAGTTACAAATGATTTTCTAATATAACGCTCGGTACTTCCATACGTATAATTTAAAATGTAACTGTATTTTCATTCTTGCGTACAATAAGTGTTTCGTATTATAAACGTGACTACGAAACGTAAAATCATCTTATTTTCATTAGTCTGTTTGGTATGAAACCGTAACTTTTTAGTTGTCGAATTACTAAAGACCAAGGTTGGCGAACAAAGTACCTAACATAACAAGCGTAAACAAACTATGAAGAAATAAATGACGACCAAAAGTGAAGTAAATACTTTGTACTCCAGCCAAGCAAATTTTTCAAACTCCCTCGCAAAAATTTTCAGACTTTTTACATTAGACGACAAAGGAAAATTTCTCGACGAAAGGGGATGAATAATAACAAGTTTATGAATTTACAAAACACGGAATGTTTTCCACTTTTGGTACTCCCATCATCTGCGCGAAACATTCCCGAAATAATAAGCAGCAGATGTTGCATCAAAAATAACTCAGTCTGTTTTTAATAAACAATTTGCAAATTTTTAGCTAATTTAAGCTGTTTTGATTTAGAATAACCATTTTTTATGAAGGCACATTTACAGGTCATCCTATTATTATCAATTTGGTCTATTCTCTCAGCGCTCATAATGTTATTAAACTGTGCTATTTTAAATCATCGTAATTGTTAAGTAACTTGCAGTTGGGTTTCCAATGCCATCCCATTGGAAACCCAACTGCAAGTTCGACAGTTCTATCTGAGCGCTACCGTACTTCGCAGGGTATTCTGAATTGTCAAATCAGATGGTGCCAACAGTAAGATCATGCCGAAGGTAGTTTTAAACCTCAGACATCGGGTCGGTAGGCCACTAATCTACCCGAATTTACTTATTATTATTATTGTTACTAATCTTTACTAGGTATTTCAAATAAATTCCAGTTTTTTTAAGAATTTGTTCTTTAATCTTTAAGAGTTGAGATATGATGACCACACTGCCCTATATCAATAAGCTTCTTTCAAAACCTTATCTTTCAAATTCCATAAAAGGTTTTTTTGGTATTGATAACATTCTGGTTCTTTCCAGTTAAAAACAGATACTCGGAGATGGACACAGAACACAGATTCTCCTTCAAATACAAAGTAGAAAACAATAAACAAAGATAATATTATTATGTTATGTTGGAAAATGAAATACCGAAAATAATTTTACCCGCTTAAAAATATTGTTGTGTAGGAAGTGGAAACAAGAAGATAGAAATTGAATGGAACAAGCTAGATTTTTAACAATTCTCAATTTGCAAGAGCCTTAATAAGTACTTAGTAAATTTATTTAACAATCTGTATGTTATGTCTCCTGTGGAGTTCCTGTTCCTGATTTGCGAAGAAAAAACGACCAATAAGTGATCCCTCTTACGATACGATACGATCCTAAAATTATACCTTTTTAGGGTTCCGTAGCCAAATGGCAAAAACGGAACCCTTATAGATTCGTCATGTCTGTCTGTCTGTCTGTCCGTCCGTCTGTCTGTCTGTCTGTCCGTATGTCACAGCCTTTTTTCTCCGAAACTATAAGAGCTATGTTGTTGAAACTTAGTGTGTAGATGTATTCTGTGAACCGCATTAATATTTTCACACTAAAATAGAAAAAAAATAAAATTTTAGGGGGGTCTCCCATACTTAGAAATGAAAAAAATATATTTTTTTTCATCAAACCCATACGTGTGGGGTATCTATGGATAGGTCTTCAAAAATGGTATTGAGGTTTCTAATATCATTTTTTTCTAAACTGAATAGTTTGCGCGAGAGACTCTTCCAAAGTGGTAAAATGTGTGTCCCCCCCCCCCCCTGTAACTTCTAAAATAAGAGAATGATAAAACTAAAAAAAATATATGATGTACATAACAATGTAATCTAACACCGAAAATTGGTTTGAACGAGGTCTAGTTAGTAGTTTTTTTTTTACGACAAAAATCGTAAACCGCAAAAAAATACTGATTATTCATTCAATAACTCAAATGTAAATAAAAAAACATTTATTTCAAGAACTTCTTTATTATGTTACTCGCTGCTACGGAACCCTTCATGGGCGAGTCCGACTCGCACTTGGCCGCTTTTTTAATGCAAAATTTACTTGACTATTCTCTCATGTAAGCAGTTCATCAGCCAGGATGAAGCCCAGAGAATATTCTCCTGTAAATGATTAAACACTAAAAACCTTAATTACTGTGCCTTACACAATTTGGAGCCGAGCTCAATTTTAAGAAAACGTTACGAAACCAACTAGATTGCTCATTTTCTTTTACACGACTCCGCTACGGCGGTAGCACGCTCTCTTGAATTTACACAAAGTAAATTGTTTGCTATTTGATAACATTGCAGAAAAACAGCGAGCACAATTCCTAATTGCATTTTAATTCAGTAATTCAATTTCAAGATACGAATGACTAATATTTGTTCGAGTAAATGATCAATATTGTTGTTATTTTATAACAATTGTGTAAATATGTACGAGTATAATAAAAGTTTAACAAAACAATAATAACTGAAATCAATGTTAGCCGGCGACCCTTTGGCTTTCGTCTCGACATGCGGGCGGCAAAAAATCACATGAGGGACCCAGAATACGGGATATGGTAATAAACCGAATATAATACGCCATCTCGGAATCGTACGCTGAATAAACATACGTTTTTCGTTTCGTTTTTATCAAATTATCGGTTATTTTTGAGAAAAAGTTGTTTGTTTTATTTTGCAGACTTGTTTCAATTGGGTAATCATATTTCGATTAGTAATATAACGTACTTTATAATACATTGACGAAATTGACGACTCAACAGATTATAAATCTACTTAAGTAACTACAATCTACAAGATACACAGTAACTTAATAAACTAGCGGAAAACTACAAAAAAAGATCAAAGAAAAATCCGCATCTACTTGAGAACAAAGTGAAAAATGGTGTTAATCCAACAAACTTTGAGGACAAACTTAAACAAACAGTATATCAAATAGCCGAGGGTTATAGTGTAACCCTGGTAGGAGGCAAAAAAAAGGTGTCGTGTACGGAGCGAGCGGCGGGCACAGGGCGCGAGGAGGCGCCCTTCCTCACTAAATATAGATCCGCAAGGAGCCCGGCCATCGGAATTTATACTCTAAACACGTTTCACGCACTCGCTGATTACGAAGCTCACCACAACCTGGACACACCGAACCCCCAACTCAATTTCAGTACAACATAACGACAAATTCTAATTTGACAATTATTTTTATGCCAAGTTATTTTTCACGCATTATCATTTCCAATTTCAATTGTAAAGTAAAAACCTAATAAATTGACCGCTATCGTGACAAATTAAGTGGTCATTAATTAACAACGATGACAGTAATAACGCCACTGAATATTGTTTAGGTAGAGTAGGGTGACAACGCTACAAGAAAAACAGAACAAATATGTCATTTAAAATCATGTAAAAATATTCATTGGATTCAAATAGACCGTCTTGTAAACAGAATTATAAATAATTCATAAGTCACTTGTAAGAAGACAATCCTGCTTACTTAAATCAACTCGGCGACATCGATCAAATATTATAATAGGTTTATAATTCAACAAATTTCAGCGACCAAATTTTGCAATGATAAAAACACGCAACAGATAAACTTAGGAGCCCTCCTACCTAAACGGAAGTCGTTATTATCAGATATGAGAATTCCAATCATATTTCTAAAATAAACCTCCCGAGATTCCTATAGACGGAGCTGAGAAAAAATACCAACACATGCTTATATTCATTTATCGAAAAGCATGGTTAATGGGAACTATAAAAAACAAGCAATGGCGTCGAAAGACGAAGGGCCTGCGGAGATTGGTCGGCGCGGGCGGCGCGGGCGCGCGGGCGCGGGCGCGGGCGCGGGCCGGGGACGCGTCGTATTGATCCGGCGGCCGGCCCGCGCCCCGCACCCTCCCAGACATTACACGAGCACTCGCCACCCTCACTCACCCTCACCCACCCTCCGACACCCAGCCATAACGCAACCACACCCCTTTTCCATGCGAGCCACGACTCACGGGAATTTCCAGTTTATTTTACTTAGTAATCCAGACGCAAAATTACTACCTAGAGACCTAGCTAGACCAATAATTTGATCGGAGATATGAGCCATTAAAAAATGAATTTGAACTTTAATTATAGGTACTGACACGAGACCGTGATCTAATCGATTGCAAATTGCGAGAATTGTAATTTTAAATCGTACGCGTACGGCTCGAAAACGTTAGGGCAATGTTGTCAATTTATGCGTTATAGAAGTTTTATTACTTATCACGAACATTTTATTTGTCAAAAAAGAGATAAGGGAGTTGGACGAGCTTACTTCCATATACAGTAGCGACTTGATTCGATTATGGTCACAATAAGCGAAGGAGCATTTTGGTAAGTTCGTTGACTCGCACAATGTGTCCTCGGGCTGGGCGACGCCGCCGCCGGCCCGCTGCCGCATCTGCCCTGGCTCCGCATTAAGAATGGCGAACATCCCAGATCCTATATGTCTCGATCCCGACCGTCCCCGCTCCAGTATCGTGACTCGACAATCATTACCATAATTCGACAATAGCGACCTGTTGCTAACACAATCCATTCCCTTCTTGAAAAAGAAAGCCATTAAACCATTCGAGTGTACATGTTCCTGTTTAACATGAAAATGTTCAGTAGATTGCTTTACTAACTTTATGGACATGTTCCAATTGTGATAATTCGACAGGGTCGTTTTCGAAGAGAATCTAAAAACTAAAAAGTGTAGGTATTATCTTGACGGTGTCTCAGAGTTACTGGACTAGTTATTCAAGTATGATTCAGAGATTAGCTCTAAATACCTAATACGGCTGAATCATCTGCAAAGTTCACTCCAGTTATAAAATATATCGATGTGACAAAGAGTATTTCCTCTCACCTAACTAATAGACCTAGAGCCCGTGAACCCCAGACTTTCGTCATTTTATAAAAGCTGAAAGTTTGTCAGCGCATGCTCCCACACACAGGTAAGAACGATGGACTATTATGAAGTTTGGGTTATGGTGGCTTTGGCAGGTATACGGTACTAAAGGTGTGTAAAATACCGATCTAAATTCATCAAATAATTAAGTGTCATTTGTGACATGACATATGTTATTTGAAAGCTCTTGAAGAGTTGTACAAGTCACCCTTTGACGGTGATATCGAAATCGACGGCCAACTTGGTGTTTTCGACCATTGAAGATTGGAGTTGACCTATGCTATGGACGCTGATCCTAATGCTCAACAGTGACATGACCTATATCATTTGAAAGCTCTTGACAAGTTGTATAAGTCACCCTTTGACGGTGATATCGAAATCGACGGCCAACTTGGTGTTTTCGACCATTGAAGATTGGAGTTGACCTATGCTATGGACGCTGATCCTAAGTGACATGACCTATGTCATTTGAAAGCTCTTGACAAGTTGTACAAGTCACCCTTTGACGGTGACATCGAAATCGACGGCCAACTTGGTGTTTTCGACCACCGAAGATTGGAGTTGGCCTATGCCATGGACGCTGATCCTAATGCTCAACAGTGACATGACCTATGTCATTTGAAAGCTCTTGAGGAGTTGTACAAGTCACCCTTTGACGGTGATATCGAAATCGATGGCCAACTTGGTGTTTTCGACCATTGACATTTAGTACCGTATACCTGCCAAAGCCACCATAACCCAAACTTCATAATAGTCCATCGTTCTTACCTGTGTGTGGGAGCATGCGCTGACAAACTTTCAGCTTTTATAAAATAACGAAGGTCTGGGGTTCGCGGGCTCTTGGTCCATAATAGGTACTTACAAACTCAGATAAGGGCGACCGACCGATGAAAAAATGTAAGCAAAATAAGAGAGAAAATACATATTTATTAGAAAGAAGCTACCCTTATCAAAAAATGACACGTGTTTTTCAGAAAGGTTGAATTTGCAGAGTCGGAATCACTACACAATATTTAGGCCATTATCTACGAGATAACCAAATTGGACTAACACATTGACCGCGATAGCTTATATTTATAACGTAGTCGAAAAGCATTGTTTATTTGTACGTTATAATTACATATGATCGAATGTAGCTATGTGCCGTCCTTCGCGGTGATTGATTGATGTATAGCCGCATCCAGGGGTCACGATAACATGTTATTACTCAGAGTAACCTCCAGTATAAATAACAATACTTTCTTTTACGAATTAATACTATATTTCTTTATGTAATTATGAATCTGTGATAATGGAAGATTACACAGAGGAACTTTCAAATATCACCATCACATGTTCTATGTAAGACTCTATGAATTGCATTTGTAATATTAGCCACCCACATGGGAATAAACTAAGAGTTATTCGAATCGAGTTAGTACAAGAACATAACTTTCTAGTGACTCATAGGAAGGGAGCTATCTTGTGCAGACGCTCTCAATAAGGAAGAGAGTAATAAACAAATTCATCTCTCCCATCTTATGCGGCTTTGGAGCCCATTAAAATGCACAATACTGCACTTTATACCATACTTGTACAATGTACCGCTGGGGGTTAAGCTCTATTTTTAGACATTAAATTGATACACCAACGAAACAGAGGATGTGAGCAATTAACACGGCACTTTCGTTACAAAAAGACGCACAATCCGCGCGCTTGTCTCATTGATATACTGGAGCATCCATGACCCCGAAATAATCTCGACGTCCAATAATGATGTAGGCCAGATGCCTCGAGTGAGAACAAAAAATAAAAGAGAGTCCATCCCATCCATCGCATTTCTCCGTCATCTCCACACACAAATTAAACACATGGAATAAAAGGAAAGCTCTCAGAGCGTGAGTGCGCCCATTGTTCTTGGAACTCTCTGGTGCTGCTTGACCTAATTGAAGATAATGGTGCGTTATTCGCTAGTCCCACTCCGGCCGCCACTTACCAAAACTTATTTATCCGAACAAAGTAGGTAGGTACAACGGGCTTGGATTGTGTTGATATTAACGCTTCGGCGGCAACAGCTGCATCTTGGAGATTTCATTTCGAGACCCATCTTTTAATTAAATGGAACACATTGATTACGAAACAGATTAATTCCATTTCATAATTATATTCTTTAAACTTATGTTTTATTATAAACTGTTATATTTTACGAGCGTCGTTCCCAATGAGACATTAACTATAGGTTCTGTTTCAACTTGCCCGTGGACTTATCTTCATGTTACATAACGACTTTTTAATTGTAGGTCAACATCCTCTATGAATCTAGTTTCATTATGTTTAACTGCTTTCCGTGTAACCACATATTAATCGAACCAATTTCAAATAACACAATTTGTAACAAATTGACTGTTGTTTCTTAACAGTTTTAAGGGCCAAGAACAATTTAAAATGTAGTAAAAGTTCGTTTTGTAATTACTAAACTAGATAGGAATTACGTTACATTTTTCTGTGTTCAATCAAGTATCAGACCCTCCTTACTATTTTGGATACCACCGTTTGTTCATAACCCACTGATGTTTTGTATCTATCATGTCAATATTATCTGAATCTCTGTAAAATTTGGCAAGAAGCTACCCTAAAGTTATCACACCAAAAATTACCGCGCCCAAAGGCCATAAGACTCAAATGAACCACGCCCAGACATCATAAGATCTGTATTTACAGAATAAACGATTACGCTGTCAAAGCAATGAAGGAAATTTATATGGAATGTTGGTTGGCTATCCCAAATATTGTTCTCAAACAGATGTGAAGCGTGGGCTTCGTAGCTAGTGAGGTAGACCGGCAGACCGGCCGGCCTGTGTGGGCGGAACTCACACGTTTTTGCAATGCAATACTAGGGTACAAACTCGTTGCTCCTATACCGGTCGGACACGACCACTCAGTTAATATTTTCGCGGCAGATGGCGTCGTATGTCGCGGACATTTACATAGTAGGTAAGCAACGATAAGCGCGCTATATTTAGCACCGGGGATGCGCCTCGAGCCTACGCGCTTCTTGCTCTCAAGCAAAGCCTACGATTGCACTGTTTTTTAATTGTCTTAGTAACCCCTAAATGTATTATAAATGAAACGCCTACTATCTCCATCCTCTATTACCACTCTTCTCTTCACCATGTACTCGATGGGAGCAAGTGGTGAATAATACGTTACAATTATTATCGTGGGAAAGTTACCAATCCTTTTATGTCCTCGACAATCGAAACATATTTGAACTAAATGAAGATATCCTGACTTTCAGAAACAATAACATTGTTATCAAGTTAATGCCGGATGAATACCGAGTAACCAACAATATGTTGCCACTGCTAAGTAGTCAGTTAAAGCTCAACAAATTGCAGTTAACGTTAACGAGAAAAGTGGCGGATAAGTCATACATGTCTCGCCGTCGCAAGTGGCATGTTGACGCGGCTCGTTCACTGCATTATCTGAAGCAGTGGAGCGATAAAAAACGAACAAAGAACAATGCCAGTAGGTGCTCAACTCCCTTTCGCACGAACTCGCTCCGGCTTCATATGACAAAATAACATTAATTTGTTATAGCCATCCATGCGGCGTCCGCGCACCGCCGCGCCGCGCTTCGGTGCCCACATGCATGCAACTATTCCACTACGATCGAAAACATATTTACATAGTAGTCGAGTTGCTGCATAACCAATCGATTGGCGAAATCGTATCGAGTAACGCGACAATTTAGCACGTCATCACAACAAAGGCGATTTTTTTTAAACTCGTATTTACCCTTCTTTTGATAACGGACATAATGGTTTGAATTCGTTGGAAGGGGTGCAAATGCATTGCTTTAAAAATGTCACACGTAGGAAGGAATACATCGTTGGCAGTTAGTTGGACTGCACCCTTACTATGGTGGAAATAACTATGGTATGCTTAGATATATTAGAAAAATAATGTTATAATTTTATAAAGTTTAAAAAACGGATGTCTGAAAGAAGGGTCTTCCCTGTCAAATGTGATGCAAAAAACATAAAAAAAAATTAAAGCCATACACCCTCGGCGAAAATCGATAATTTAAATACCATTTTTAGGGTTCCGTAGCCAAATGGCAAAAACGGAACCCTTATAGATTCGTCATGTCTGTCTGTCTGTCTGTCCGTCCGTCTGTCCGTCTGTCCGTCTGTCTGTCCGTATGTCACAGCCTTTTTTCTCCGAAACTATAAGAGCTATGTTGTTGAAACTTAGTGTGTAGATGTATTCTGTGAACCGCATTAATATTTTCACACTAAAATAGAAAAAAAATAAAATTTTAGGGGGGTCTCCCATACATAGAAATGAAAAAAATATTTTTTTTTTCATCAAACCCATACGTGTGGGGTATCTATGGGTAGGTCTTCAAAAATGGTATTGAGGTTTCTAATATCATTTTTTTCTAAACTGAATAGTTTGCGCGAGAGACTCTTCCAAAGTGGTAAAATGTGTGTCCCCCCCCCTGTAACTTCTAAAATAAGAGAATGATAAAACTAAAAAAAATATATGATGTACATAACAATGTAATCTAACACCGAAAATTGGTTTGAACGAGGTCTAGTTAGTAGTTTTTTTTTTACGACATAAATCGTAAACCGCAAAAAAATACTGATTATTCATTCAATAACTCAAATGTAAATAAAAAAACATTTATTTCAAGAACTTCTTTATTATGTTACTCGCTGCTACGGAACCCTTCATGGGCGAGTCCGACTCGCACTTGGCCGCTTTTTTAAACATCTCAATGATCGCATCATTTCCAAGGAGTCACGTGCAAACTGCACAATATCGAGCGTTATGTCGAAATCGGGCGCGCGGGGGTAGTAAAACAATTGACTTACCAAGCTTTGACGCGGATGAGGACCTCGCCCTCGCCCACGGTAGGCTCTGGTTTCTTCAGGATCTTGACGGTCTTGAGGCCTCCGAAGCCGGTGAGGACGACTGCGCGCATCTCTTTGGGCGGGGGTGTCTCCTTTTCCTTCTCCTCGGTAGCCTTCTCTGGAGCCTCCTCGGGCGGGGTCTCGGTGGTCCCATTCTCAGTGGGGGTCTGGACCTTTTCGGGCGCAGCGGCCGCGGATGTCTCCGTGCTTTCCGTCATGTCTGTGTTGAGGTGGTACGGTAGCGGTGCGGGTAACGGACGCGGTGCGAATGAGCACTGAGTGGAGCGGAAGCCGGCCGGCGAGACGACGCGTCGCGGAACGAATGACTCGGTCGGAGGGAGGGAAGCGCGCGCACCGAGGGTGCTGCGGGGGCGGGCGGGGCGCGGGCCGGGCGGGGCGCGCCGCCAGCGCTACGGGCGCGGGAACAGGTGGCCCGCGAGCCGGCCGGTTTGGGCCCCCGCGCCCCGCGCCACACCCCACACACGACCTGGACGTATTCACTTTATATTGCACGAAGGCTCATAACTAATATGTATTAGATATGTCCCGGTCTAGGTCTCTGAATCGTTCCATATCGAGCCTACACCTTCAAAATTGTACTTACGCCGTACGTGACTTGGCAACCAGACCGATCGATAATGACGGCTACGGCTCCGCTCGACATACGTACACATAGGTCGGTCGGACCGCCTGGACTCGTGCCTACCATCTACCTCCCTAACGTATTTACTATGCTACCTACCTATTAGTGAAATGTAGGGCCCTAAATCTTCATTGAAGGTCCAAAGGGAATGAACGTTGCCCTCATTTCTTAACATATCGTTAATGGCATATAACCGCAACCTGTTGAAGGTTCTGAGGTGATGGACAAACAAGGGTCCTCCTTTGTTCGTATTTGATTTGGTATCATGTCGTACTTTGCCTACACTACATAATAAGCCGCTGTTTGGCTATGATTGGGCTTCAAATTGAATACAATAGGTGATAGCATCCTCAATGCCTATGGCATGATCCTATAATATAATTTTAGGTATCGAATCATAATTTAAAAAGTAATTAGGTCTCCATTTTACATACATTTAGATAAATCTAAGTACTCAATTTTACCCAAGAAAATTCTCCATGGGCGTTGATTTATTCAATATGCAATTTAATATTTAAATATTGTGCCAAAGTTTAGTTCAACAAAAGATATACATAAAATAACTTATTAGAACATATAAAGGATGAAATAAATTTGCCTGTAAAACGGAGCAGTAAGTAACTAGCATGCTAGTTAACCGCAAGTTCACACTAGTCAGAACAGGCATGTCAGTTAGCTTACGCACATGGCATTGTGCCAGCTACAAGCATGTGTGCTCCAGGCCTTTTACCGTATTTTGGTATAGTGACTACCCCAAACACAACCTAGGCACTGCATAAACAATTAATTATCCTCGTACAACATACGTAGGCATTGCACTAACTAACGCAAAGCTCAGATAACGTAATCTATACAGACTATACTAACATAAATAAAGTCGAAGATGAGTTAAAGTTTGATTTTTTGATTGTTTGAAATGGTTTATCTCAGGAATTACCACCCCGATTCAAATAGTTACTTTTGTATAACAAAGCCACATTCAAGAGGAAGGTTATATACTAAATTTGTATCCCAAAATTCCCTCGGGAACGGGTACAACGCGGATAAAACCGCGGGGCGCTATTAGTGGTTTATATACGAGTAAGTATGTGATAAAATGAGGAACGCTATCACAATGTCCTTCGGGCTTGAAAATATAAACAATAAAACGGCAATGCCCTGGACATGTGTCTGTAATATTTATTTATTGAATCACATCATATTCTCAAGGTTTTCGGTTGTATTGTACGATTTATTTTATTTGTTTACAGTGTACTTACGAGTATTTACTGCTAAATGATGATTAATACTTATAATTCCTTTATATATATTCATAATTATAGTACACGGTTGTTGATAGTATAATTTTATTAGAAATGAAGTATTATATTATTGTTCTTTGTATAAGATTAAGAATGGCATTGATTGTATCAACTTCTTTCGTACTAAACTCCATTATACGTGCCGAAATCCTAGCCTAGAGGCCTTACCCAGCAGCCCAGCACTTAGTAGCTTTTCCTTACTACGAACACCGTTTAGTATTTACCGAACGCTTATGAGACAAATCTTTGTATCTCAAAGCTTTATTAACACACAAAAGTGACGTCCATAGGGGACCATTAGACCCCCTTACGTTTCATTCGATTCAATTGGTAGGGTCGCACAAAAGAAGGGCAATCAACTCAATAGGATTTTAATAAAAGATTGATTTTGTGACTAAAAAAATGATACGTCATGTGTCTGATAGAAATAGATTTGTTTTAGCTTTATTGTTAACTAACTTAACAAATGTGAAGTTGGGTTTAGTCACGTTTATTCACTAACTAGCAGCTCCCCGCGGTTTTAACCGCGTTGTGCCCGTTCCTGTGGGAATTTCGGGAAATTTTATACTTATAAACCTTCCTCTTGAATCACTCTATCTATTTAAAAAACTGCATCAAAATCCGTTACGTAGTTTTAAAGATTAAGTATACATAGGGACAGACAGACAGCGGAAGGCGACTTTGTTTTATACTATGTAGTGATGATTAACGCGTATTCTTGTGGTAACCGAGATGGGATATACTTATGCTAGAACATTAGGTACATAATATATTTTAAGTCCTAATTTACTGCAAGATGACTGTATTATTTAGTTGTATCAATTACTTTTTCTTGGGCAACAATATATTAATCCAATGTAAAGTTTAGCTTACATACAATAGAAAATAAAATAGCTTTGTGACTGTCCTCAGTTTGGTTAGGGCATTGCAGGCTGAATCACCTGATTTTCCGAAAAGTAAGATGATTCCGTGCTTCGGAGTGCACGTTAAGCCGTCAGTCCCGGTTACTTTCTACGGATGGTAGGTAATCGTTACATGAGCCATGTCAGAGGCCTTTGGCGGCTCAATAACTCTGACACCAGGATTGGTCAGGTTGACCATCCACTCGATGAAGAAGACTATAGAAAAGAATGAAATTAAAAACTATTAGTCTGTAATGTGCCACTGCTGGTCAAAGATCTCTCATCTCACTGAAAATATTAGTACAGTGAAGAGGAAATAATAAAAAATAGCCAATGTGTAATAACGAGTTATAGGTGAATCAGTTTCATCATAAAAAGATAGCGAATACCTATTGACAGCACAGCTAAGAATAAGTTAATTTGATAAGTTTCAAGGCATATCTGATGAATATTCTTATGAATAATATTGATGAAATGACGAAGACGCCGTAGAATGTAGAACTTGGTAAATTAAAACGATGTCTTCGGAAAGTTTTATTGGAAATGCTAGTTTTAATATAGACTTTGCTTATTTCTTAGAATCCTGAGTTTTCTGATAAAGCTATTGCTCCTACCTTTCTATTCACTAGCAGCGCGCCACAGGAGTACCCGTTCCTACAGGAATTTCTTCATGAAAGTCGCCTATATACCTAACCTTCATCTTGATTCTTGACTATGGCTATTATATAGAATACTAGCTGCGCCCCGCGGTTTTACCCGCTTTGTACCCGTTCCCGCGGTAATTTCGGCATGAAAAATAGATGTTGTCCGATTCTCAGGCCTACCATCGGGTAGGTACATATCGATGTATACAAAATTTCATGAGAATCGGTCGAGCCGTTTCAGAGGGGTTCAATTACGCACCCCGTGACACGAGAATTTTATATATTAGATTGTTACTAATTCCACTGGCAGTTCCTGTGTTTACTTAGTGCGTTTTAACAAACTCTTCAGATTTATTATCATACTAGCAGTGCCCCGCGATATTAGCCGTTGTACCAGTTCTTGTAGGAATTTTGTCATGAAAAGTAGTCATAAACCATCCTCTTGAATCACTCTGTATGTTGGTGAAACCTCATGAAAATCCGTTCAGTAGTTTTTATGAAATTTGATTACATACAGACAGACAGTCTTTGGGGACTTTGTTTTATAATATGTATAAATATAGATTGGTAATAAGGTTTCTTGCTGAGGATTCTCGAGTCGGGAATTCCTGAAAACTTCGACAATAGAGAGGAGAAAGGTTCTTACGTCTACAGAATACTTCTAGAGAACTCCACAAAGGATGAGGGGCATCCTGGTACCTCCTTCAATCAAGATGAGATAGATATACATCATCCGATAAATCACGTTAAAATCTATGACGATTTAGTATAAAAAAATGTACAATTTAGCAACTTATCCCACCATAACCTGGTAAGGATAAAATCAAGTAGATATTGCAATTTCCCACGGCTGGGCAAAATCCATATCACTGCAGATATCAGTACAGTAAGGAAGATTAGACGTAACTAAGGATATGAACAATAAAAACCAAATCACTACTTAAATAAAATATATTTCTTCACCTTCATTCATTAATTTATTTCGAAAAGGTTAGTGGCCAACACTGGTGGAGTTTTTAGACCGCCTAAAGGCCTCCGACATAGTCTGACGACCAACAACCGCACACCTCCTTCCCTTTTATCTGCCGCTATCCTTAACATCATTAATGTCTTGATTCTCGTAATAATAATCCCAATCCTCTTCCTCGTAGTCACTCTGATCATCATGGGTATCCTCTATGTGTTCAGTATCGTCCAATTCGCAGTCGATTTTCACTCGGTTAAGATGCTTCATTTTATTGTTTAGTTGTATCTGCGAAAAATATTAGATAAGAATACTGGATAATCAATATAACCTAATCAAAGTATGGAGCACAATATGTATGTAACTCATACATTTGTATAATTTTTTTGTTGTAGTGTTGATGATGAACGCCTCGGTGGTTTAGTGGTATGTGCACTCGCCTGCCAAGACTGAGGTCCCGGGTTCAATTCCCAGGTCGAGCGAAAACATGTTTCCTACTTTTCAAACATGGCTCGGGTTTGAGATCACCAACCCGCATTAGGCAAGCGTGGTGATTACGCCTGAAACCTCCTCACTGTACTGATATCTTCAGTGAGACGAGAGGCCTTTGCCCAACAAGTGGGACATTACAGGCTAATACTTTACTTCTTTTTTTACTTTTAGTGTTAGTTATCGATTTCAACTAGATCACAGTGGAAATCCTATTATGTACTTAATATTGTAAACGCGAAAGTTAGTGAGGCTATTTGTTATTCTTTCACGCAAAAACTATTGAAAGAGTTTTGATGAAACTTTGCAGTAATACTTTGTATTTATAGCTTAGACATCAGAGTAACACATAGGGTACTTTTAAGAAGAAGAAGAAGATCTCGAAATCTCCATGGGATAACAATCCGGGTGAAACCGCAGGGCGGAGCTGGTACATGCATAGGTATATTTGAGTGCCAATGCTTGGACGCTTGTAATACCAACTTATGTAGGTAAGTTTAACACAAATGCTTCAATACTTAATAAGTACTTTATTTCAACAATAGTAATTTAAAATAAGTAAGTCAAGTAGTATCTACAAGTAAAACAAAAGGTTGACTCAAAAATGTTTCGCAAGTGAATCACAAGAGAACAATAGTTTAGCGATAAATTGGAAATTCATTCGAAACAATTACAGTTTTATCGTTTTAGTTATTTTGTTGTTACAAAGTATTACTTTACTTCGCGTGTCTGTTGTAACGTGTCATCACTTCCGAAATATTTGAAACTAGCTACCCCTTGCGGTTAGCTTGCTATACCACGTCGTACCCAATTTTTCGTATGAATAATATCTATACTAATATTATAAAGCTGAAGAGTTTGTTTTGTTTGTTTGTTTAAACGCGCTAATCTCAGAAACTACTGAACCGATTTGAATAATTCTTTCACTGTTAGATAGTCTATTTATCGAGGAAGGCCATAGGCTACATTTTATCCCGAAATTCCCACGGGAACGGGCACAACGCGGGTAAAACCGCGGGGCGCTGCTAGTATAGGAATAAAGCCCATGTCCTTTTCTAAAATTTTATTAATATCTGTACCAAATTTCATCAAAGTGGGTCGAGTAGTTTTTGAGTTGTCTCATTACAAACATAGAAAAATACATCGCTCTTTATCTATACTAATATTATAAAGCTGAAGAGTTTGTTTTGTTTGTTTGTTTGTTTGTTTGTTTGTTTGTTTGTTTGTTTGTTTGTTTGTTTGTTTAAACGCGCTAATCTCAGAAACTACTGAACCGATTTGAATAATTCTTTTTGTAATAGATAGCCACATTCAACGGGAAGGTTATAGGCTATTTTTCATCCCGAAATTCCTACGGGAACGGGTACAACGCGGGTAAAACCGCGGGGCGCTGCTAGTTATACATATTAGTAAAATTATATTTAAAAACTAGCAGCGCCCCCCGGTCGGGATATGAAAATAATTATTCAATTCGGATAGGTAGTATCTGAGATGAGCGCGTTCAAACAAACAAACTCTTCAGTTTTATTAGATTAGTATAGCTTAACTACTTGATTAAGGTCCAATCTATATACCTACATATATCTATACTTGTATAATAAAGATTCGAGCTAAGCTTTGTATTTTTGTATTTATTCGTTAGATTTTACAATAAAACGTCATGCTTCCCGTATTGAATCGTAAAACTAAGGCGATAGTTTGTAATAATAAGCGTATTATTTACCGCATTTCACGGAAAAGAAATTATACGGATTTGAGTAAATAGATGCAAGATTACATTTTACCCCGAAATTGACACGAAACTGGTTCAATGCATTCGAATCCGCAGGCCACTGCTTATCACAATCTTCATTTAGTCACAAACAGAACGACTTTAAAATCCCACGTCTAAACAAAGGCCTTTCTACCCTTAACAACTAAAACACAATAAAGACGATTAGACCCTGCATAATCACAAAAGGCCTCTAATACGAAACTTAAAACTAGTGCTAAGTCTCTAAGACCATGCATTTAATGAGGGTACAATCCATTCTAAACACGAACAGGGGGTTATAATCCTTAGTAATTCCTACTAATATTATAAATTCAAAGGGAGGGTTAGTACTGCAATCACGTAGCAAAGGGTTAGTAAATCAAAGTGACGTAATTTTTTACCATTAAATATGCATTTTATGCGTCTAAGTTGCGTTTCAACTTTGTGGTATTTTAGGGTTACGTACGCCAAGGGAATAAACGGAACCTTTGTACGAAAACTGAGCTTCGAAACAGTGCACGGTAGCGCTTAGAGTAAATAACAATATCGGTCACCCATCTATGTAGTGGCCAAGCTGAACATTGCTTAATATAATATGTATTTTTCTAATATTATAAAAATGCATTTGTAATTTCGTTTGTATGTACTGATTAATTTCGAAAACTACCGATTTGTTTTTTGTTTTGTATTGGATGACTACATTTAACGGGAAGGTAAGGCTATTTATTTATCATACCGTAAATACCGTAAACCGTAGGACGGGGCTAGTTTAAATATATTTTACTTTAAATTAAATGGTGACATACTTTACGGGTCAGCAAAAATTGTGCCAATTCTTTCTTCTGTTTATTGATATCTATTTCAGCATGTTTCCTGGGGCCATCCGTTCTGTACGTTATCATAGTATCGCCCTCGTCCAGTCTACTCCAGGCATCCCTGTTCTTCTTACGAGCGGCTAACAGTCGGCTCATTATTTTTTCGTGGTCCAATCCGTAGATATTGTGACTCATTAACGGTATCGGCTCTTCCGTGAATGGTATTTCATCTTCTAATTGTTTTATTTTTGCCTGCGAAAGATAGGATAGATTGTAGGTCTTCGAAATGTTTAGATAGGTACTTTGTATTTTAGGGAGACTTATAATTCGAGGTAACCTCATTTTGGATGGATACAGTTCGCCTCTATTTTACATTTTTATCTTAAGGCCCCTTTACAGGAACCGTTCGCGTGGACTGTTTATGATCTTGACCATGGCAGACGATAATATCTATAGAAGAAATGATCATACGCGATAGGTATAGGATTAAGATACTATTGCCTGCAGCATCATGTTATATTTGTGTTTTCGTAAATGTATTAAATGATTACCTGCATTTCTGGCGATAGTTTCGTGTTCAAAACGAACTCTGTCTTGATGATGTCTCCCAAATTCGTCGGTGTGTAATCTTCACCGTAATCAGCCACTTTCAGCCGTCGGTCCAGATCTACTATTCTGGCTTCTTGCTGATCTAAAAATAACAGTGATAAAAAATTAAGAAAATTTAATATATTTGATTAACTTTCATGATAGTGTAATCCTTCTTGCTTTACAGATAATGTCAGTAAGGAGACCCTTAATACATAAGGGACCATTACTCTAGTTTGCCTATTCTTATTGTTCTGAATGGTGTCTCACTGAAACTCAACTGAAATACAACTACCGGTGCAATTTTTACTCTTTAGTAGAAATGTACTCTCAAAAAGTCTCTTTGGGGCCAAAACTGATATTGATATTGACTTTTTACTGACTTCAAGTAATATCAATATGTATCACCATTCTGAATTCTCAACATTCTTACATTATGTCCCACCACGATTACCTTTAACAAAACAGATGTAAGGCACCTCTCCCATGGCCCTCAACGTAGACAGCTCATGCCTCAAAGCCCCCGCTGTCCTGTTGAGTACCGCCTCAGTCTCCTCATCTGAAGCATCTCCTTTGCACACCCAGAACACATTGAGCCTCTGCATGTCAGGGGTTATTTTTACCTGGATACAAGATGACAAAACGAAATCACTGTTAATATAAACTTATTTATTGTAGCGGGATTCCATTAGTACTAACATAATGATGGCTGTCATCATAATAAGCCTGTTTCCAAGTCCATTCCTTGTTGCATTCACCCTAAAAACTTTGCAATCTATGGTAATATAGGGTCATTTCGCCAGTTCGCGTCCATTTAGTGCAGTTGGCAAGTTTGAAGGAGAAAATAAAAATGTTCCAGCACTAGTTTCAATGAAAAATTTATGTAATGTGTTCGTTATATAGTCTACTATAGGGTTCGCTTACAGTTTTGTTCGAAACTACTTGTGTTTTTTTTATAAATAGAAAAACTTCAAAAATAGGCGTTTTACCCACTTTGCGTCCAAAAATTCTAAATTGCGTCCACCCATAGACCATTTTGCGTCCACCAGCTAAGAAAAGGAATTTAGGGGTGATATTTTTCAGATAATGTAAAGAAAAATTGTATTTTAACAGTATTCCGTTAGCTCCACGGCTGGTACATGTTCTTTCTCAGATTCCACATCTGGTATCCACCAAGGTTTTGGTGTAGAGTGTATTTCGGCTGTTACTGTTTGAACCTGCACAGTCGAACCGGAGCTTCATCATTTATGTTTTCATCTTCTACGTATAATGAAGAGATGGTGATTTCTTTAGACGTCTTTAGTTGCATCCAATTCTAAAATAGTACTATTTCGTTCTATTGGGCGTTTTTCCATTACCCACCGGCACCGGCGCCGGCGCCGGCGCCGTGCCGGTGCCGGGGAAGCAAAAATGTATGGCTCGCTTTTTGACTTACCGGCGCCGGCGCCGGCCCGGCATTGAGTCCTGCCGGCGCCGTCGCCGGCGCCGGGGTAGCAAGCTTCCCACCGGTGCCGGCCCGGCAAAATTGCATGTGTATTGCATATTTATATGAATTGTAGCCGTGTGAGTGTGTAAGTCCGTGTCAGTACTGTACCACTCACCGGGCGTAAACCGGCATCGACACCGGCACAGTGGAAAAACGAAACCACGGCGCCGGTGCCGGTGCTCGGCCATGCCGGAGCCGTGCCGGTGCCGGGCCGGGTAATGGAAAAACGACCATTGATAGTTCCATAAGAGACCTCTCAGATTCAGTTTCGATACAAATTTCTGCAAAGAAAACTTCAGCAGGGAGAGTGTTTTTAGATTTAACTCTTAATTTTGGTTTAAAAAAATAATGCATATTAAATTATAAGTTAAAAAATATATTTATGCTATTATTTGAATTTAATGAAAAAATGGACGCAATTTGGTACAATACTATTTCCTTGTAGGTATAGTTTGCGTCCACATATGATATACGATATTATCTTTTTCTACAACCATAATAACGTGGACGCAAATTGCTCATTACAATTGCATGATAATAATACATAAATAAAAAGTAAAAACAAATCCCCTTTTTTAATTTTATCACATAAAAATAAAAACTAACTAAATCATAAATAGACGAGTTCGCGTCCATTGTGGTCGCAAAGTGGAAGTTTTATAAATTCGGTGTAGTAATTCGCGTCTACCTTATTTTAACTGTTAACTTTAAAAAAAACAAGCAAGTACATAATTAATATTAGTCCTTTTTTCATGCCTTATGTCTAGAAACAGCTTTGTATTCTAAAATACGCATAAAACAATAAAATACTTACCGTCGAACGCGCCCCTGCTCACTATTTTTTTGCCAACATTTCGCGCGTTTGCGCTTCTTTGTTGAAGAACGGAAACTAACTATTTTTTCTAGACATGATTGGTTAGGCTCACAGAACTTTTGTCTATGTCTATGTGCCTCTTATACGATTAGGTATTAGCGGTAACGACTTTTCGGTGATTAAGTGTGTTAATATACCTATTTTCGAGAATTTTTATAGGGAGGTCCGAAAAATGGACGCGAATAGGGCGCTGGACGCGAACAGGCGCAATGACCCTAGTTAAAAAGTGTGCTGGATTATTTTATGAAAATACTTGTCTAATAGCCACATTTTAAAATCCAGACTTCTATGGGGAAAGATAATGGCAGATTTTATTCAATAATCTCAATAATACCAGCCCAATATAGATTTAGCGTGGAGTATACCAACAGGGTACAAAATATTTGTAATTTCTTACCTTTGAAATCTCTATGCTCCTGCCAACAATATCCATAGAAACTGTGCCCGTTGACATCATATCTGTAATATGTTTCATGAACAATTTGTTCAGCATCGCGGCCCGGCGCGACGCTCGCTTGCCGGGCTCATTCTCTGTCTTACTCAAACTCTTTACACTGGGCATGATCTCTGTATCTAAAAAGGCGGGAAATGTTTGTCTGAAAAAAAGCAAATTCAATTTTATTACGTGCATTAAGAAAATATTGTGATTTAGGATTGAAATAGGAAGTAAATATATTTTTTTAAATAGGAAAATATTCGTTTGTTTATAACTTTGTATATTATCAAATTAGGTTGTGCAGAGTTGTTATTTCTATGCCACTTTAGGTGTGAATAATGAAATTAATATTAAATTACCTTTTCTTTGCGGGATTTATCATCTTATTCAATTTTATGCCTAATTTTTTATAATTAAAACTTACAGAAGTAATATGGTAAAGTCTACGAATTGATAGCATTTTGATGTAAATTCTGTTATGCCAATAGTACCATAATCACTTAACGTAATATCTTAGTACTATTTATTGTAGAAAATCGCACTAATTCTGTTATTTATTAAAAAATAATTTCCTTTTTCAAACTTAACCTTAAAGAGAATACAACTTCAACAGCTGTTTTTGTAAACATTTGATATGACATTGACACCAGTGACACTGACAGCTACAACAATTTAACAGTATAGCTAAGAACCGAATCAATCCAATCAATTCACCATCATAAAAATAATTGCATACATGCATTTATTAAAGAATTTAAAGATATCTATATCAATTTTACCCAGTAGTGAAAATGCTAATAATATCATTTAGTTCTAAATTATTATCGTATCACCAAAATAATTTACATTTGCAATAAAATCAGTAAAACGTTCGTTTGTGAATACCCGCATAATAGAATGGTAATGTTGTCGTACTTGAACATACGTCATCCTCCTGTCAAATATCATAGACAAAAGGCGCGCGGGGGAGGAGAGCCATGAAGCGCGCCGTTCCCGCCAGCGTGACCGTTTTTGGTATTTTTGGTACTAAATTGGTATATTTGAGGCTCCGAAGAATGACTACAGTATATTTTTAGTATATTACTGAATATCAGTATAATATTGGTACAATTTCAACTTTTATGGTATTTTTTTGGTATATATACCTGGCAGCCCTGTAATAGACCGTAAAACATACAAAAGAAGTATGACCAAGATGTTCAAAATTTGATGTGTGGTACTAGTACCGGTACAGTCCGTACAGTTAATTGTGAACAATTTTGGAGCAAAGTTAGTAATATTGTTAGCAGCCAAAAATTGCCTAAATATAAAAATTTGACCAGTTTTGTAAAATGTTTAATGTGTTTGCCTATATCTAATGCTCAGTGTGAACGGATTTTTTCCCAAGTTAATATGATCAAAACTAAATACAGAAACAGGTTTACATCAAATCATATTTCTTCAATCTTACATGTAAAACAAGGTTTGACTGACGGTTGTACTTCATTTGTTCCGACGACCGACATGATCAAAATAAATAAATTTAGTAATAATGATTATACTATGGATTTAGAATAAACAATTTTGATTAAAAATTAAGTGTTTTATTTGCAATATTTCCTTAATAATGAAGCAAACATTTTGGTAGTATTTTGGTATAATTGAGTGTTCTATTTAGTATTTTTTAGTAGATTTCAAAGATTCCGTTGGTAGGTTTATAAAATTAGAAACGGTCACACTGGTTCCCGCCAACAATCATGAATAATCTGTCAACTTGTCAAAATCGGGAGAACTTTGCTTCGCTGTATTACGAATTTGGTTGTTTATTTTTGTTTTACAATTAATTATAAATAAAATCATTTACAAATATGTCTAATTCAGAGGAAAGTGAAGAATTTTGGATTTCCAAAATAGATAATTTGTGTTCCAATTTAAATGTAGACCCAGCTGCTGCTAAAAAGTCCAAGGAATCATTTTTGGATATAAAACGAAATTTTACTTTAGACGTGAGTTATTATTTCACTAAAAATATATAACATTCAGTTAAGGCTTATTATGTTATATTTTATGTCGAGCTAAGAATTCTCCTTCAATTGAGGTTTTCAGAGCACTTTTGTTTTCATTTTTCCAAGTGTTTCACAAAGTTACTATTCGATATTATTTTAGGGCGATATTCTACACTGGATAGCCTGCGCTCTTTACGTAGCATGTCGAACATCCCAAACTCCCACTGTTCAAACAGGAAAAGCAGTAGAAGGAAACTGTGTCAGTCTAACAAAGCTTCTGAGGCTTTGTAATATCAGGTAAAACACAATATTATGAATACTACTCTAAAGAAAACTTTATGACCTTGTTAGCAATTTTTAGAAGTAGCTGATAGCAATATCACATCATACAGTCATATCCACATACAAAAAATATATAATTATAATTATCCATTGTTTGTATCCAGGGTCAACCTTTGTTTCCATAGTGTGAAGAATAAATTAGCTCCATAACATTGTCAAAATTCATTTACATCAGATCTTCCATAAAAATGATACAAATAAATAGACTAGTAAATTCCACTTTATAATTTTGGTTATAGAGAAATAAAATACCATGCTCTCTTTCAGCCTTATACAATTCTTCACCAAAATCAAGAACTGGATTGATATGACATCAATGTCAACAGATTTCAAGGATAGAATATCCCGTTTAGAACATAAGTTTGCTGTATCCACAGTTTTATACAGAAAATTCCAACCAATCTTTCAAGAAATTTTCTCTGGTCTTAATGAACCGGTGAAAACACCCAACTCTAAAACTAGGAGACCTAAGTAAGTAAATTTAAGTAATAAATAAACTCTATACTCATGAAATAACTACCAAGTTGAATTAAAAAAATGGGATCACTATAAAATTATACCAACCCCAACATGAAATAAATATCAAAAATTCACACCAATTAAGAACCACTTCCTATTCTGGAAATGAAAAAAGCTATCAAATTAATTTTAATTATCACATACTGAATGAAAACCTTTTTTAAACAATTCCAGATTGCAACCTTGCAGTGCAAATGCCCTTTATGAGTTCACTTGGTGCCTCTACGTCTTTGTTAAGGGAGAGTTCCACAATTCAGCTGATGATCTGGTTGACATGTACCATGTACTACTGGCGTGCTTAGACTTCGTATATGCAAATGCTTTCATGGATAGACGCCTGGATCTGATAAATCCTTCATTTAAAGGTAATTTTGAGATGTGAGATTTAATAATAAGTAAGTTTGTGTAGGATAGTGGCCAATCTTGGCATCGTTTTAGAATGCCTCAAGGCCTCTGACATAGGGTATTGATTGAAACAATGGGAACCAACAAGTTAGTGTTGCCTCTGAAGCAAAGTAACGCTCATATAGAAATGCCACTACCGGCCACCCATCCAAGTAGGGGTGGAGCTACATTTTGCTTAACAATATCACTTAAATAAACTACTCCACAAGCATGTACAAATTACATAAACCAATACTAACCATGCAACATGGTTTCACCCACATGGCTAAAGCTGCTGTGTCAATTTTCAGATAAAAAGTAGCTTATAAGTTAGTAGTAGCCTCCCTCAAAATTCAGGTGTATTAATAATTAATAATTCTCCTTACAGGATTACCCAGCGATTGGTTAAAAGATAACTTCAGTTTACCAAAGAAACCTCCGTGTATTATATCAACACTATGTGAAATCAAAGATGGACTCACAGTGGAAGCGACTGCAATGAAGGAATATAGTTTCAAACCTGTTATTAAGTCATTTTTTGACAAAGGGGTAAGTTTTTATTAACTAACTAGCAGCGCCCCGCGGTTTTACCCGCGTTGTTCCCGTTCCCGTGGGAATTTCGGGAATTTTTTTACATAAAAACCTTCCTCTTGAATCACTCCACCTATTACAAAAAACCGCATCAAAATCCGTTGCGTAATTTTAAAGATTTAAGCATACAGACAAACAGACACGAAACAGAGACAACTTTATTTTATACTATGTAGTGATTTGTGAAAATTCACTGAATATTTTAAATGTAATTTTTGGTTTTGAAAATGGCTTCTGCATTTGATATTAATCATTCAATGCAATTCATTATCTGTTTGCAACTACAATGGAATGTTAATACCTAATTTACACTACTATAATATACCTATTAATAATTTTCATAGATATTTTATTGAAGGTGCACGGTATGTTTAAATACTACTGACTACTAGTATTTATGGATGCCTTTGTTACAGATTTTAAAAAGTGATAGTAAGGAACAATTGGGAGTTTTAGATGTAAGACATTTTGAATCAAATCTTAAATCCTTGAATAATCACTACGAGATCTATGTGTTGAGTGTGGGTGAATTTGATGAAAGAATATTTTTAGGTAAGTAAACCTTTTTAGCATCAACCCTCTTTAGTCTTTACTAAAGAGGTGATATGTATGTTATAAAACCTCTTTACTAATTGACATGATATTAAATGAAAATTTCTGTCACTCATTTGTCAATATTTCAAAGTTGCATCGTAGCCTTGTTTAGATATAATTAATAAATTAATTAATTAATTAATTTCCCTGTATATAATTATACTCTTTGGTTTGGATTTAATTTGTAAAGATTGGTATAATGTCCAAAGTTCCTAATTTGTATTGTATTAATCAAATACTGTCGTGTATTATTGATGTAGAAGGTAATTATTCCTACCATACTGCCAAAATCTAATAACAAATCTCTCTGTACCAACTAATTTCTTACTTTCTTACCTTATAATAATTAAAATATTAATCCTACCTATGTAAATCCTACCCTATGTAACTTGCAATGCTATTTTTCAGGTGAACATGCAAACGAACAGATTGGAACTAAGAATAAAGTATCAGGAGATGAAATATCACAAGTTATCGCTTCATTTGGCCCTGTAAGTATGATTTTTCGACAATTAAGGAAGCTGTGTGGGTGCGAAATGTGTTTTCTATTGTTTTCATCAACATGTACCAGACTCTTTTTACTCGAAAACTTTTTAATTACATATCCATACTGCTTATTTTTTACGCCATTAATTCAGGAGCAATACTGAACTTCTAATTCATAAACAGCATAGGTTTCTACTCTTGTATCCAGTTTTCTACATGCCATTTCGACAATAGCTCAGCTGATTGACTGACAGACAACTATAGCAAAGATTCCCATAAAAACTAGGTCTAATCAGTATTCTAATGGATCATTCGTTCTTCAGAGTAGCCGCTCGTGCCCCGACACTCCGCTAACGGGCCGCCGGTACCTCGGGCGCCGCAGCGAAGAGTTGACTCCCGTGTCGGAGGCCAAGAACAGCCTCGCTAGACTGACAGTGTATCTGCATCAAGCAAGACCGCAGCCATCGGCGCACCTTCTGAAGTTGTTTAGGTAAGTTAAATTGTAACCAAGTTGACCCTGTGAATGTTAAAATGTTTGTCAAAGCCAAGGTTTCCCAACATCAACTTGAATACCAAGGTACTTAAATTTATTATTTTCAAAAATTACATACTCATAATAATAAATTTTATCTATGCATTTCAAATGAATTCTGTTGAATAAAATGTTACGAAATTATTTACAGTGAATGTGGAGTAAACGAAGAAACGGTGAACACCAAATTAGTGAAACCATGTAATGCTTGGATGGAGAAGTTCTCACAAAGCTTGCGTGAAGCCAGCGGTGGGACAGTGAGCGAAACAACCATGTTCAGATGTAATATGATCACTTGTCTATATTATAAAGTGCTGGAACATATTATCAGGGAAGAACATAGGAAGAAGCCACAAGTATCTTTACAGGTATGTGTTTTAATTTTTCTTCAGTTGGTTATACTCATATAGAACAAGCGCATACGGTGGGAGGCGCGGCGTTCTTTGGCTTCTACCTGTATGCTATATTTCATATTTGGAGTCCTCCATGAGTCAATGTAATGTATTTATTACTTGTATTAAAAAAGTTTTAAGAAGTAATAAGTGTATGTAATGTGGTGTAGGAAAAGTGTTTATCTGTCTATCTATATCAAACCTCACTCTGCTATGTACTCCACAATCTTATTGTGTCTAGTAATAATTACCAAAACCATTCTTAACAGATGCTGTTAAGTCAAGAAACATACCAACTGGCAGTTTACGCGTGTTGTACAGAAGTAGTACTCCACGCGTACGTTATTCACTCATTGAAGTTCCCGCGGGTGCTCCAGATATACGGCCTTAGCGCTTTCCACTTCTACAAGGTCATTGAGCTGGTCGTGCAAGCCGTGGTCGAGAAGCTTAGCAGAGATGTTATCAAACATTTGAATGCGGTAGGACATTATTATAATACGAAATATTTCACATTAAACAAAGAATTTGAAACATATGAGAACCACTATTGTATGTGTCACTTATGCCCATCTCAAGTGCAGGCAGATATTGCGCGCGACGCGACGCTTTGTGTGCGTGCATACGTTTGTAATTATACAATTTAAATTTATTTGTAGAGTCACATGACCTTTTTGCTATTTTCTGCACATACCTATAATGATTTACCCACATATAGAGCCGTGGGCAAAGATGGGCTTGAACTATATCAATATCATTATATGTGTTGGGTTTGCTTTGAAACACAAACTCTTGTTATTATTTAGGTTGAAGAAGAAGTCCTAGAGTCTCTAGTGTGGACATCAGATAGTCCTCTCTGGGAACAGCTGAGCAAGAAGACTCCAGTGCCCGCGTCAGCTGATGTGTACGTTCAGGAGTCGCCGCTACGTAGATTAAATAGTAAGTTGTTAACAAACATGTTGACTTATGTGATATTATGTGTTTTTGCAGTTATATTTTCTGACTATATAATGTTAAATCACTCCTGGTAAAGGTTATTTAAATTCTATCTACTAGATTTTTCAGGGTTTATTTGATATACTTTGAATTCTTCCAGATTATTGTTTATGGTCGGAATGAATGTAAAAATACCTCGTTTTTATCGCGATTTTTACTTAAAAATATAGCATCCCAAACCAAAGACACATTGTGTTTGTGTATTCTGCATTTGTTTCAGATGATCTTCAATCTCCACTGTCATTGCCTTTCGATCGGTCAATGCATCCCATAGCAGATCAGGCCAAGAAGCAGCTGTTCAAAGACCCTATTAAACCTGGGCAGTCTCTATTAGGTAACTAATTACAACTTATATTCTAATATCTATAAGGAGAAAAGCTTCGTTATTCTCTGGAAAAAATGTGGTATATGTGAAGGTTTGATAACCTTTAAATCCCGAAAGAATGCAGCCTATGTACAGTTTGATCCGAATTTCCTACGCCAATTTCATTTGCCAATCATTATGTTCTACATTTTTTTAATTTTGTTTCAGTATCAACTCACAATAAACATGATAATCAGAACACGACACCAGTCACTTCAAATAATTCATCAAATAGTGAAAACGTGACTCAAACTACACCGACCACTACACCTAAGAAGGCTAACAACTCATTAATATTATTCTTTAGAAAGGTAAATTATTTATTTTATATTTCTGAACTAAGTTAAAAAAGCCTTAAATATTGCACAGGGGGCATCAATAAAAAAGCATAACTATAAAAAGTCTAAGTCTATCTCTTGACACCAGGGTTGTTCTAGTCTTATTATATAAGAAAAACATTATAAACTTATATTGATGTGATTAATAAGAACTAGCAACTGCTGTGAGCTAATTGACATCTTAGTGGGATCTTATACACCCGACCTTAATCATAACCCAATACATCACACTCCTCACAGTACCAATAGTACTAAACAATACTTTCGTTTCAGTTCTACAGTCTAGCAGTGGTCAGAATGAACGACCTGTGTAACCGGCTCGGACTCACTGAAGACCAAGAGCTCAAACGCAAGATATGGACGTGTTTGGAGCACTCGATCATGCACCAGACTCAGCTCATGAAAGACAGACATTTGGATCAAATACTCATGTGCGCTGTTTATGTTATTTGCAAGGTAAAAGAGTTTTCTACTTTTTATATGGATGTATTTTTAGTTTGATTATTTAGACATCTAATACAAATAATACCTAAAAATGTTTCCAACACGCACCGAGTTTGGTTGATAACTTTTATATATTCACATCACATAACTATGCTAACATCACAGACAATACGATCTAACGTTTATAAGACTATCGTATAATAATAATCTTCTCTTAACATCAATAGTTTCAAGATATCTTTATAACGATATTGTTATTTCAGGTATCGCACAATCAAACTAATCAAGTAGAGAGGACTTTCGCGGAAATCATGAGATGTTACCGACAACGACCACTAGCCGATAATCATGTCTACAGATCAGTACTCATTACTCAAAGTACTGACGAAAGTGAGTATTTACCTGATAAGTTTATTGTTTAATATTATTGGCTCGGCGTCAAGTTCTACCTAATTTGATCATTCGATTACGATTACGTACATTCATGCATAGCTCTGTTAATCCTCACACACATAGTTATGACGATTAATAACGAATTAATAAGTAAATTAAACAATAACACCCTTTATATTTCACAGATCAAGCTGAAAGAGGTGACCTGATCAATTTCTACAATAAAGTTTATGTGCAGTGCATGCAAAACTTTGCGCTGCGATTTACGGGACGACACAAAGACGTAAGTGATCCTTAACTATTAAGCAATTAAGTAAATTACTGAAAGGCCGACCGACTTTATTAGTTGGAATGTGCATATTGTTCTTCAAGGGCTGTTTACTTAATTTCAATGATTGTCCACAGGAATGCAGCCTATCCCCATTGCCGGCTGGTCGCGGTGACGCGGCGTATTCACCAGCCGCGCAGCGCGTGTCCGACCGCCACCAGTTGCTAATCAAACCGCTGACCACTCCTCCACCGGCTAACCATCACTTGACTTATAGATTCAGCCGTAGTCCAGCTAAGGTACTTATTTATTTGAAGCTTTTTCCCACTTGAAAGCAAAGACCCTGCTTACATTCCCTGTTTGGAGATTGGTTCAAGTCTTGAGTTGAAATTATAAAGTTAAGTCCATCTGTTGCTTATAATTTAATAGATGTTTGTGACTTTTAGAACTTTCTGTAGGTCCCTCGTGTGCAAATTCACCTTATCAATGCAGTATTTACTTAGCTTCAGGTTTATTAATGCACGAAAATATATTGAACGGCAATAATATTTTTCTTTCAGGATCTTCACGCGATCAACACATTGATATCATGTGAAGTAGGCGGTTTCAAGCGGCTCGGTGACGGAGAGAACGACGTGGTGAAGCGCGCGCGTTACGCCGGCGCAGGCGTCGCCAGGAAGCTGCAAGGACTCATGAGCGACCGGCAGGCTTTATGAATAGGTAGGTACTTTACACTTTAAAAAGATTATGCCCTACCGTAGGACAATGTCCTAGATTACAGTTGTTTTAACTTTATCCAAATAAATCAAACTGTGTAATTCCATTCAAGTCAACAAATGTTACTTTTTACTACAAACATGACCCTCGGGTTTAAGATCAAAAACCCGCAGTAGACAAGTTATGCTTAATTCTGTGCTGAGATGCCCTGCAATGTGACATTACAGGCTAATACTTTTTTAACTCAACGAAATCTAACATGTTATATTAATATTTTGTTTCAGAATATCCACATACAACAATTAGGCTAAACACAACACATTAATTTATAAGCACTCTTAGTCATTTCAGTATAAAACATCATTAAAAACCTACCGTAATTGGTTCTGGCTCTCTACTAACCAATATTTATGGTACCCGAAATATGATATTTATGTCCAGTTTGTAAATTTAATTAAATCAAGTCACTGTTGCATGGAACTGGTTCCAAATTGAGCAATTGGTGCTAAGTATATAGGCAGTCAAATGGATAATGGATACTGCAATGTAAAAAGCCCCTAAAAGAGCTGTATTCATTCACATAATGAAAGCATATTGATCTCATTTCTTATTTATATTGAATGTATAGTATTGATATGCCATAACCTTGGACGTTGCTCATTGGTAACTTATTTTAAGTTTAAATTAATTGTTAATTTGAGTCTACGAAGGCTGTGTTGGAATGAATTTGTGTTCCAAAGTGTTTATGGGGCAATGTCGTCGTATTTGACAGAAAATTATTTTATTTATATTTAAGGTTACAAGTGTTTGTCGTTCTGTAGAAGATTGCAGATCACTACAAATCGTTTTAGTTTTTAATATTGGACTATTCAAAAATTCATTAAGTATTTTCTCTTATAATTAGTATGATAGGTATCATTTTATATTATGTGTGTGTAATATTACACAGTCGACGGAGTTCCTTATCATTTTGTTAACTGACTACAGACGGAGTTTTATCTAATTTGCTTCCATTAAATCTTTATATTATTCCTTAGCTTGTAAGTACTTAATCAGAAAAAGTTATAAATCAATTTTGTTTTTAACCTCCAATCAAAATTGTATGAATGTATATTTCGGATGTGTAACCATTTATCGGTATTCTAGATTTTATTTCTAGGATCTTCTAGAATAATAAAACAATGTATCTCTTTCTCACGATTTTTATTTTTTACTTAAGATGCAATACATTCTTGTATTATACTATAAATTTATGAGATAAAAACTTATATATAACATCATACACCAAGGGCAAACGTTGCACATTATTTATTTATCATATTAAAGATATAATGTAGTTACTTCCAAAATCTATAGCTGCATTTTTTATTACAAAATGCACATCCACTTTCAATATTTACAGAATCTTTGTTATACTGTAACATAGATAATCATCTTATTAAATGTTACCCTATACTAACTGCTAGACGAGCGGTCTCTTCGAAACTACATTGAAATAGCAAACTATACACCTTATTCACTAACGATACGTTGACGTTTCAGTCGAACCGTAGCAGAACAAATCCATTCCTAAATATTTTTAACCAAAACATTACATATTACTTCTGAAATAATATTAAGCCTAGCAAAGAAATTCTACACCAAACGATCTACGAATCACACGCAGAAGTGCGGTTGGTATGAATATTTATTACATCAAATGAACTAGCCAAGGTTTTTCATAGCTAAGATCGCAGGAGACAAACAATTGATGATCATAATCACTAACGCGAAATGTATTGTCCATATAATTTAAGATATCTAGCTCCCAAACATGTTCCTTGATCCGCCATTTTAATTCAATCATATCTAAAATTCTATGAGTGAATAAAAAAATGGGTCAAGGAAAATTGCATTTCAATTGTCTTAGTAAGTTAGCGAAAGCGAGATTTTTCGCTATGAAAAGTGTAATATGGAGTTTACAGTAAAGAATCCGAGGAAATAGACTCGGAGCGCGTGGACGTAGACGATGCCCGCGGCGGGCGCGAGGCCTGTCAGGTAGCTCGGCCTTTGCCCTCCTTTATAGCGATAACGTAGCGCTGCGCCACGCGCTCGGGCGGGGAGTAGCCATCGGCGTATGAGGAGTCCTGGAATAAGTGGAAGAGATTTTTATGATATTACCCTCATTTAGAAATGTGCTCCGCTGTGGTATCCAGAAGCCTCGGCGGATTTAAAATATTACTAGTCATATCTCCAACACGACTACTGTATCACCTCTGTGTCTATTTGCCGGGCGTACTTGTATTGATGCAGTTTTACACATAAAGATCCTAAAACTGTTAAATAAAAACCTACACAATACACTTGAACACACTTCCATTAGTTATATTAATACATACCTCAAACAGCACTTCATAAGGATCAGCAGCGCTATTAGGGAGTCTGTTCACCACAGCTCTGTAGAAGCATGTAGTCTGAGGATATAATGCCATCACGACAGCGCCCTTTGGGAACAGCGCATGTTCGTCGGTACGAGGGTCGGCGCGCATCAACGGTAGAGGAACCACTCGTCGCTTGCTGAGTACGTGACGGTTCTTCTGTTCTTCGTCTATGTCGTCAACTTCGTATTTTCCTTGAGCTGGCAGCCAGCTGACAACCTGTGACGAACAAGCGAAATGTATGTAATAAAATAACTAATGAATTATGTTTTTAGACCGCCTTTAGACCTGCAACACAGCAAAAATATTCACCTCAGCCAAAATCCAATTCTCCTCTTTATCGGACACTCTGACCAGTGCGGCAACAGCATCTCCCGGCCTCGCTATATGTCCGGCATCAGCGGGTACAGCCCCACAAAGCTGTGGCGCTCGTTCGCCCACTCGACCAACATGCAGCGGCAGTGTTTGTGCAGCACTTAGTAACATCTTCATTAGGGCTCCGCAGCCAATTGTCTCTTTGTTTCCTGCATGCCGTGCCTGTAAAAGAATTAAGTGTAAATAAGAAACAAAAAGAACAGTGCAGAATCGAAACAAGGGCATCCAAGACCCAGCTTGTTTTGGACATAGAAGAATAAAAGAAAGAAAGTATGTGACATGGTGAGACTCACCTGGATTCTTCTTTCATTCTTAATAGTTCGGATCTCATATATTCTAGAGAGAGCAGCTCTCAGCAACCTCTCCTCCTGCTCCGCTGCAGTGAGACCAGCTTTGTACAGGTTCTTTAACTGCATCTGTTGCTGTTTATAAGATAAATAAAATTTTATTTTGTTGGATTCCACACACATGAAGAAGGTAGCAAACTTTTCATCCCAAATCCCAAAATATGCCACAGGAATGGCTACAGTGCAAGTGAAACCATGAGGTATTGCTAGTGGCCCATGATTCACTCGTGGGCTCTAACCTTCATCATTGAAGATTTCACAGTACAATGAGAACCAATATCAGCAATTCCAAAGAAATATTATTAGACTGCTTGACTAGGAAGGTAGATTTAAACATAAACTCTAATCTATACTAATATTATAAAGCTGAAGACTTTGTTTTGTTTGTTTGTTTGTTTAAACGCGCTAATCTCAGAAACTACTGAACCGATTTGAATAATTCTTTTTGTAATAGATAGCCACATTCAACGGGAAGGTTATAGGCTATTTTTCATCCCGAAATTCCTACGGGAACGGGTACAACACGGGTAAAACCGCGGGGCGCTGCTAGTCATATTATATAGGCCAAATCACCTGTTGAGAAGAACTTGATGAATCTTCAGTGGCTGGTGGGGAATCAGTCTTCTCCGCTCTGAGTATTGAATCAATACACTGTTCATTGCGAGTCCTCTCTGCTTCTATGTCATAAATGAGTCTGTGTAGTGATCTGAGCCGTTCCTGAAACCACTTAGATTTAAAAAAATTGAACCCTCGTAGAGCCCCTTTAAACTACAATGGAAGGTATATAAATAAATACCCATATGGTAGTACCTTCAAAGGTACATTTCATTAATCAGTCTACAACTACCAACTCACAAACATTATAGTACCTATCTCGGTAAGGACTTAGATTACATTTCATTCTAAGGATGATACATTATACTGTTATTCAGGTGTTTGCTCTGTAGTCATGAAATAAGTACTGCCTGAAGCAACACACATTCATTTTCCATAACATGTGCATTATTGTAATTGAGTAGTGGAATGAATAAAGTAATTAATTTGAAATATTTACTTGCACTTGTTGTGCGGCTACATCAGCCGTCAGCGGCATCTCGGAGATACTGCGATAGCTTCCAACTTAGGACGACAACATGCAACCAACTGGCGCCTACAAATGCCTGTAAATACATCTTTCATAATAAGCTTCATGAAAAGCGAAAAAAAGTAAAACAAACAATCTAAACAAATTATAGGTACTAACGCAAACAATTGTTTTGCACCAATATCCAATTATCATCAGTCTCGCTTGGAAATAGTCTTAAAAAATTATTATCCGATTCATTGAAATGCACTATCAATCGAATTAATTTAATTTAGCCTGCGACGTCTGAAACATAATATATAAGTTTCAAATTTTCAATCCAGAAAATTAAGTCGCCACTTGTAAATGCCAAGTCGCAACGCAACTCATTCGCAACTTGCAAAAATTGCAAAATCTTGCAATAATAATTCCACACCGCTTGCAGACTGATGCTCACTGATGGAATTGGAAGGATTGATTGATGGATGCATAGAGTAACTTATATATACAGGATGGATGGATGGATGCTGATTGCTGATCTGATGATGGATAAGTAATAGTGATGCGCATTGCGCTGTGCCAAGCTAAAGCGCCGATCATCCTATTCGATTTATCCGATCATTTTAATGAAACATTACGCATCATTTTAATGATTGGATCGCGTGGGCTCAATACAAGATCCAATGTGTGTGTAGATTTTGGATCAATTTGAAACTGTGTGATCCAATCTGCAAATCGATAATTTATGTTCGCGGATAACATGCATTGTGTGTAAACCACTAATCTCGACGCATGGATCGGAAAACTACCTAAATAAAGTAATCAAAATTGACAATTTAACAATATTAATACTTATTTGTTTAATTATTATTGATATCACATTTATTTATATAACGCATCTCTTTTTCTTGTACCCTATATCTTGATTTAGGTATATTTCTTAATGTTGCATATCAGTGAGACGGCTGGCATTACTGTTTACTATTAATATTTTATCTTGAAATTTTATGTTTTCATCATCATAAAAAGAGCAAGGCTCTTGTCGGGGAGTCCGATGCAGACGACTCGGATCGAAATAATCGTTAAAATTTTGATCAAATAATCACATCACTTTATGAGAAAATCGATAAATTTCAATTATTTTATCTATTTGACAGTTCTCTAAGATTAACAGACATCCATCCGTCTGTCAAGTGTTAAAGCCAATACAAATCCCGAAAATTGATGGCAATATCGACTCGAGGCAATAGCGAATCATAGTCAAACGCCTAAAACCCAACAACTAGCATGTAAAAAATATCCGAATAACAATGTACGAATGTAGTCACATCCAAACTTAGACGGTACTCAGATAGTCTTTGAAGAAGAAGACAAAGTCCAACCTAATCAAAAGGAGCCTGGTACAGTACTCTCATTAAATTTCCATCGATTTTCGGGTTGTGCAATGTGCGTACTGCGTAGGTTGTAGGTTGTGACTTTTGCCGTCATGCTAAAGACAGAAAGTAAAAAAATGACTTTGACGTAAATTGAATTAATTTCATCGCGGGTAGTTTTGTAATGGTAACATTTGTTATTATTTAATTAATTAATAATTAATATAATGAATTAAAATATAAATTTAAAAGTACCTTGTAGATAACAATAAAAATATCTTCGATTTGAGTAAAACAAAATAAATTTAGCGCCGATTTGTGCAAAATATCATTAATAGGTTATTTTTGTTAATTGCAACATTGCTGTTGTATGTTTGGTTTAGTTTATTTTGTCGGACTATTTGTGATTAAAAATCTGTAAATATCAAGAAAAAGCAGATATGACTTTGAAAATGCTATATTCTAAGTGAATAACAGTGACCAAATGTGTTAAGTGATAAATATATTTTTTAAGTAGGTCATTTGCTTCATAACGGATTTGGTTACCGGTAAGTACGTCAGACTGAAACGTCTTCGCCGTCGTACATAATCATCAAAATTACACGGGAGCCTGTCGGTCACTATTATAATACGTGTTATTATATTTCAGGAATCACAATACGACCATTCATAATTAAGTTATAAGAATATTCACAGCAATGGCCGATAATGACGATTATTTAGATTCCATTGACAATCACCACTTGGAAGGAACAAATGGTTCCCATAATATGACCGATAACAGTATGGGGGTGAGTAATTAACTGAATACGATGCAATTACTTGGCAGCGGACATAAACATCTCATTGTAAACATTGATTACACACAAACAATTCAATGTATCAAAACATCTATTGAAACTGATTGAAACTCAATCATACTTAACTTTATTGTACGTCTTCAATAACAAAACTACAGGTCTCTTTCATCAGAACGATTAATATTCAGTCTTACGTCCCCAAAGTGAAAGTGAAGTGTTTAGGACTTACAGTGGAATGTCTATTTAGGGAAACAGCCAAACAAACCTAACCTGAATTTTATTCACCGATATCTACTATCTAATGATATCATTTATTTTTTATTTATGCATTTCATGTCTGACAGTATTGAGAGTGGATCCAAAATGGTATTTTAATATTACCATAAATTGATAACAATTTGTTTTAAATATTGATGTCATTATTCAGGGTTAGTCTAAATCAATGTTGCTCTGTTTTGAGCTCTCAATATATATATATTGGTTATATTTATACAGCTGCTAACAATTGGACATAGCATGTTAATGTTGCATGAATATCTATTCCAAATTCTGCCTGATATTCACTTAATTGTCGTAACACATTTTAAATTAAACTCTGTGGATATTAATATGAGTTATCATGATAGGGTGGAGATGAAGCAGCCGGCGGTGAGGAGCCAGATCTGGCTGCCATTAAAGCGAGAGTGCGGGAAATGGAAGAGGAAGCTGAAAAACTAAAACAAATGCAGACAGAAGTGGACAAGCAAATGAGCTTAGGAAGTCCCCCCGGATTAAGTAAGACAATATTCAGTACATTTTTAATATTCATAATGCTTATTTGACCTATCATTAACTTATAATTTTGTGAACCTATAGTGCATTCAATATGAATACTATTATTTAAATAAAATAATTGAAACTATTTATTAGTTTGTTATGCTTTTATCTGAGGAAATCACTTGTTTATAGTGGTTGGAAATATAATCACTCATTTACTTGCTATTTAAATTCATAATCACTACGATAGATGATACAAAATGTTTATATGTTTATATTTATTGTTTGTTGAATACATTTAATAAACAAATGTCATTGTTGTACATTTATCCTCTAAGCTGACATATCAGCTGGTAACTAACATGTAGGTACAATACTTTTAATTTCATTTTCTTATAACTAACATTGTATCATGTATTCCAGCGAGTCCATTAAACATGTCGTTAGAAGAGAAAATAGAAGCAGACAACAGATCTGTGTATGTCGGCAATGTGGACTACGGTGCCACTGCCGAGGAACTAGAACAGCACTTCCATGGATGTGGCTCTATCAACAGGTATACAAACTAGTGAAAATTTAGAATATCAGTTGATTTGATTGGTTTTTGATGATAATATGGAGTTGTTTTTCTAAATAACTAGCAACAACGAGATTAAATAAAAGACAAATTAATGACTGCAAACATTTGTACTCCTTTTTCTCAGTTTCTCAATTCAGCCCTTACTTTCCCTTCAATATTAAAAGCACAATTTTTTCTCAACTTGTTCTAAATTCATAGTCTACTTATTCAATTTCGAAATGAGAATAATAAACTGATTATATTTTTTTATTTCTTCCAAACAATTCATTTTAGCATAGTAGAGACAAACTCATCATTACTACATTCAGTTTTTCAACGTTATGATGTTAATGATTAGCCTATCATCCATTCAATTATTATTTTGCTTCTTAAATATCTGTGTTTTTATTCTAGGGTTACAATTTTGTGTAATAAGTTTGACGGCCATCCAAAAGGATTTGCATACATAGAGTTTGGTGACAAAGACAGTGTACAGACAGCTATGGCTATGGATGAATCATTATTTAGAGGGCGCCAAATTAAGGTAGGCATTATTTTCAGTCACTGATTATTGTCTACGCACTGTGCACAGTAATTGCTCTGTAAGACCACCTTCTATCTACTAATAATAATAAAGTTGGCTTATTGGAATGCCCTACTACTTCCTGCGGGTCTAATATTTATGAAATTCGATTATTAGAGAAGATAAAAAGGGTTTTAGAAGGCCTATTTTATTGCTGTTGCATCACCGCGACTGTTGCGTTTATCGTAATTTTCGCTCTTATCAAAATCTCAAAATGAACTGAAAAGTGCAAGAGGTTCGTCTACATGTTATCCCAGATATTCTATGGGAATATTTCGTGTGACATTACATGTTAATACTTTCTTTATCTCCTGTAGTTATTTATCGTTAGTTCAATTCGGTACGCTATATGTTACAGGTGATGCCAAAGCGTACGAACAAACCGGGTCTGTCGACGACGAACCGGCCGCCGCGGACGATGCGCGGGCGCGGGCGCGGCTCGTTCCGCGGATCCTACTCGCCGTACTACTCGGGCTACCGACCCGTGCGCCGCGGCAGGTACAATCCATATTAACACAACACTAGCTCTTCAAACGCAACTCGCCTGCTCAATTTGCAACTGTAAACACAACAGCCTACTTATCATAATGATGGTGACTGACATTATATGATCAATATGGTGTGTTCATTGGTGCTGAATACTCCAATTTCAAAAAAATTCCACCTATCAATACACAATAATTTATCATGTCTTGTGGCATTGGGTCGCCATCATTGTGCTAGAAGGGCAGTGGTGGTGCACGTCTACTGAAAAAAATACAATAATATAAAATATTCTTATACACTGTTTGGTAGACGCCAACCTTCAAACTTACTTTTGGCTGCCTCTAACTGAGTACAAAAATTTAATTATAGTTATATTTTTATAGTATTGCAGTTGCAAATTTATATACATAATATGTTTCAGCTGTTGATGTTGTATGCAAAGTACATATTTTTTTACTCAGCCTGATGAGCCTTGAGTTAGTTGGATGTCTGTAGTTGTGGTGAACACAGTATTTGATATGTTGAAATTGTATTTGGTCTGCATGTAACAGTTGTAGCTGTTGTAAACATTGTTGTTTCAAAACTTGTTTTGTTGATCAAAAAGACTATTTTATACTCACTGTCAAGTGTGTTAATAAAGTTTTTATGATAGTAAAAAATATGTATTTTCAATCCAGCCTGACCTCCTTAAGTTATTTATTTTATTGAACACAGCGCACGGTATATTGTGCATGACATTATATTGAGTTGAAGGTGGTTGTTCTGACATGGGCTATTCAGTTTTGTTTCTTCTAGGGATGGTTGCTTTATTATATGTAGACTTAGATATTTATCAAAATGGCCTTAATTTGTAAGCTTGTTTTTCTGTTTAACTTGTATTTGCCTGTCATAAGCATCTTGGTAAATTATATACTCGTACTACACTTTTCTGTTTTCAATGTAATCACTTATTGTTATAGATAATGTGTTATGAAAAGCATAATTTATGTAAACTATTAGTGGCCTTAGAGACTTGACATACATAATATGGACAATGGGTTAGTCCAATTAGTAAATGACCATGAAATTATTAAGCCAAATATATGTGTCTTCCGAAATGAATTTACTGAAATTGGAATAAAAACCGTCTTTGAAATTATTTCAATGAAGAAGTTTTATTCGGTCGACCCAAATATGCAATCTTGGTCTAAAACCGGATTGAGAGATTGATGCATCGAAAGGGACAAAATTCAATCAGAGAAAAATTTAATCGAGATTGTATATTGGGACCACAAACAAAATCTCCACTTGTAAGTTAGAGGTGTCGATTTTGTGGTCATCCCCAAATAGCAAACTAATTAATAATACTCAAATCATTGTTTACCACAATGATTTATTATATAATACATATTGTGTTATTTGTCAAAATTGTCACCATATATTTATTTATGTATTTAGATAGCCTTCACAAAATTTTATTTTGCAATACAATTTTTATGCAATATTATTTTCAACCGACTTCAAAAAGTGAGGTAATAATTTCAAGCTTACATCTCAATATTGTTACCTTACATCAGAGCACACTCTTGTCCTGTGAACTCATTTCGAAAGTAAATGAAAATGGTGCTGCTCTTCTATTCTTGTAAAGATTCCGTTATATTAATGTCATCCAGTTTGAAGTCGGTTTAGTCTTGTAAATGTTTTGACTATATTCAATATGAGCATGGGACACATATGTTCGTTCGAAGTAGTATTGCTATCGTAGCAGTTACTAATGCGTGACGTTGTATTGCAGACCTTTCAGGCGCGGTTCGTTTTACTCCCCCTACTGAAACTGAGTGGGGTAAGGCCGCCGCCGAGGTCTTACCGATTCGATTGTACTCGACGCCTCTGGACTCGTACCACACGTACACACATACCTATTGTTTATATAGATAAGACGACTATGACCTGTCTCGATTCTAAGGAATATTGTTAAGTAGTTAAGAATATATTTTTTTGGTATACTTAAAAATGTTGTGCTATTTTTATGTATAATTCCGTTTAGTTTCATGGAGTGTTTGCTATACCACCGAGTACTGCTCAGTGTAATTTTGTCGCTATAGTGAAACCGCTAACAGTAGGATCGTGTAAATTAACTGAGCATACATTTAGAATACGCTCTATTTGCCAAAGTTCATTATATTGGTGTTAAATGTATATCTCTGTACTGTTTTTGCTATGGTGACAGATTTAGTTTACTGATATAATGAGGTACATTGTTAATGATAGTCGTATGGGAGTCATTTAAGGTCCAGACAGATATTACTGCTGTAGTATTTTAGTTAGTCATACCTGTGTGAACTTTAGATGCTGATTACTAGATAATGTAATACAAATTAGATTAAACATGTTTAGAATGCTAGTTGCCCAGACATTGACCATGCAACCCATCGGAGGCAAACGACATGCCTTATTAATCTCATATTTATAGTTGCAACTCTATTTAGTGATAAGTATGTGGAGAAATCTTTACCTATGTATAATTTTTCATGTAAAATCGAATGATAGATTACAAGTTAAAATAAGTGTAGTATTTGCTAAACCCAAAATATGAAGCTACTTATTATTTGTTTGGTACGGGATGTATATTCCTCACGCAATAAGTACGAGTATGTATGTTATAAGTATGCTATAATATAGAAACAGACCGAAAAATACTTGTTAGTTTGTAGCCCAATTGGATATTTTTCTTGAATCATATCTAAGAACAATCTCGATCAAGCCATCTTTCGCACGAAAAAACATAATCAGAATCGGGTCCTCACTTCAGGCTAAGGTTTCAGGCTAAAGGCTTCAGGCTAAGGCTCCAACGCAAAATAAAAAACTAAATATGACATGTATATCTCTGTTGGCATTTCCACAGACACATACGCAAATCAAACTTTCAAAACATGGCTCCTTCGTCCGCAGTATTCCTTTGGCTTTCGTGTAGTATTGATCAAAATCGATTACGAATTCGATTGTATTCGATTATGTTCATGCTGATTACCCGCGCACTAACCGGCCACCCAATAACCGATCTCGATCAGTAATCTAAGACTCAGCGATTTAATCATATTGAACCATAAATAATGGCCAATATAATTATTTACACAGGAAACATGTCAAAATACAAATTGATATCTTAGAATATTCGGTCGGTTATTGGTTAATAGTCGTTAAAATTATCATTTTAACTTAGATTATGTTACAGCATAGTTTAGTGAAAGTTATAAATTAGTCAGTATAATAAGTTATATTCTGGTTTTGTTTCAATTTGTACAAATATGTGCTGATTATCGAGAGACCCAACATTTTAACTTTGTGAAGGAAAAATTTACACAAATTACTCTATTTAGTGTGTCTATTTTCATGTATTTAAACTTACCTACATAATTAACTAAATAAAAATACGATATGATTAAATTCATGTCGGTTAATATTTTGATACCATTGAAACGAGAATTGTTTCGTTCGCGTCAAAGTAATTAACATCATAGCCGTAGTTTTGCACATAGGTATAATTTGATTTGGATATAATTGCCTGGTATTTTTACCGCAGGTTTATTGTACAATAATGTATTAATTCATGTTTTTGTGAAGTAAATTAACAAAATTGTATTTTTATTTTATAGTATGCTGATAAAAAATATTTCAGCTAAAAAATAGCTTTGTCAGCAACTACCTAAGATGGAAAAAAAGTTTTTGAGTAATAATTATAATGAATGAATTTGAATAGCTTGAAAAGAGAAAATTGAAAATTAATTTTAAGAATTCAGTTGGTGTTTTATTTACTGAAACCTTTTCACAATCTATTTATATACAAATTATATCTAGGAGAGATACATAGGCCACTAAGTAGCCAACTAACAGTGACTAGGAGCAAAGTGACAAAACAATGTGATCCTTAGAGATATTTATCCTAAAATCCGCATTTCAAACCGAATTTATTCACATTTTTCATTTTAAAAAGATTAAATAAACATGATTGATGCAAGCTGACTGTAGGTATTCTCGACGTGGCGTACCAATAGCACCAGACCAAGCGTGAGTCTAATGCCGTATAACACAATTTATAATCAGTACTAACTTATGAACTCGACCTACTGGCGTGACCAAACATAATACAAGTAAGATAAACATACTTGTGTTTTTTATCTACTACCTTTAGGTATGTATTCTTAAACTTATTTTAATTAATTACTTATAATATTTTTTATCTGATTTGGTGAAACAGATTTGTTCGAATGAAAATATGGCAAATGTTAAAAATTTTTAGTATAATGTCATCAAAATCATAACTACCTTTTTGTACGATAAAATCATTCAGGGAATAAATAATGAGATCTATTTCTCGTATTTGTCATAAATATATGGTTACGTTGTCGAATCGAAAATTCCTTTAACGCCATGACAAATAGATTTGCTCAGTAAATTCTTAAAGGCAGAGTAGATATAGATAAATGTAAAAACTGAATAATTCTGCACATATGTACCTACCTAAATAAATAAAAATCCGGTTATAATAATTCCTGGGAATAACCTATTACAAGGAAAGTCAAACGGCACCGGCACATAATATTTGTTTTTAGTTGCGATGTACACTTTACTCGGAATTAAATATTGATATTTACACAGGTCGGCGCAGGTTATCCAAGAGACTATATATAAAAGAGTTCACTACAAAATATTCACAGATCAGTCAAAAGATTCACCGTTGCCTAAAGTTCGCGATAACACACCGAAAAAATCAACATGAAATCTCTGGCTGTAAGTAATTTGTCTTTTTTTGTATCTTGTAAGAAAAGGGACTTTCGAAAGCATAAGAAATAAGTTAATTGATAGGTAGGTACTTTGGTAATCGCAGGTTTATAAAGCATTTTTATAAAGGACTCCGCAGACGAGAGGGGTTTTATCCGCGGAGGTTCTATTTTGATGGACGGAAGAGTTCAGCTGGGAAATGTCCCTCTTCTGCGCGGGGTCTATTAGTATTCTAATACATATAAAAAAGTCACTGCTTACGCAAATAACCTAAGTACTTACCTTGTTTAACAGTATTGACAGTCTTCAAGTCAACAAAACAATAGAATTCTTCAATTAACTATTGCCTAGGCTAAGTAACAGATACTAACCTGGAACTAGTCCAGCTAAGAACCTTATAAGTGCTTCAGTTACCTATTTACGGACAATTACCGTTGTCCCGTGACCGCAGTCAGCACCACCAACGTTTGTGAACCGTGTGCGGCTGCGGTTGCGGCTCTACCAAAAGTGGTAGTGGTTGACCTTTGCACTTAGATAAATAAGTAAATACATAAGTACAAATGTACCTAGTTATCTATATGTTCTCACGCTAGCTTTATGTACCCACCTTCAGACACTTCACGAACTATTTAATTCATTTTAAGTAAATAGTAAACGACAATACATCCTTGACACAAAAAAACATTGATAAATTATGTTGTTATTATGACCGCCGAAATGTAACGGACGTGTTTTCATTTGACAAAATAAGAGTTGTATAATTATGTGAAGTATGTGCCAAAGTTCCTACTCGTAGATACAGTAGTCAGTACCTATCAGCAGGTACAAATAGCTATCGACCTTAGAGATAGATAAGTGCTGTCTAATTAATTAAGACAAGTGTTCAGTAATCAGCCAAATAACTATTCGTAGCGCCGCGCAAGTTTTTCTCACGTTTGAGAACCCGCAGATTAATTCCTGATGTTCCGTTACTCCTTTGAAACTTGCCATTAATAGGTACTTAGCTAGTGTTTGACCTTGGGGATTCTACTATTTCCATCAAAACACATACTCCTCTCTTATCTTATCTGACTGGACATTTATTTTTATTTCTAGAACAATGATAAAATTGTTAGAGATTAGTCATCATAATATACAATTTAGTCAATAAGCAAAGACGCACTGATTTATATAAATTTAATTCCCTAGTGATATAATAGAATATCTAGCTAAGTACTTCTTTAATGAGGTCTTTTTTCTTCCAGATTCTAGTGGTAACCTTGGCAATGGCCTACGCGCAGGGATCTGGTAAGTACCCATTTACTTAAGTATTTGTTTGTTCACTTTATAATTAAGTAGACTTAGTAAGTGAGTAAATAAAAACTCTTAGAGATTGACTGAGTTTTAGGGGTACCTTTTAGTGGCTGATTTTAGCATATTTTGGTTAGCTTAGGTTTATAAGGTTAGGTTTTGGTAAATAGATTTTAATTTTGGGAGGGGTTCACCCTAGATAGGGTAGGTTTAATCAAGAGAAACATGTTATGAACACTATGAAAGCATTCGGATATTTGGAGGGGGTGTAGCTGGGAGCCTCTTACATCTCCCCATAGATCCCGGCTTTTGCCACTGACTTCTGATATTATGATGGGACCTACGATTAGATATCAACTTATGGTACCTATCGTTGTGCCAGGCAGACACTTAAATAAATTAGGTACCTATACTTATAATCATTCGTTTTGATTTTCAGTGAAATTCGTAGAGAACAGCAATCAACAAGGTTAGTTTGATTTATTTATTTACAAATACATACTTACCTAGGTACTTCTACGTATGAATATTTAATCAGGTACCTAGCTGATTTATTTACACTTTAATTTGTTCATATAAATTCTTCTTCTTCATCGAGTGGATGATCAACCTGACCAATCCTGGTGTCAGAGTTATAGAGCCGCCAAAGGCCTCTGATGTGGCTCATGTAATGACTACTATCCGTAGAAAGTAACCGGGACCGACGGCTTAACGTGCCCTCCGAAGCACGGAATCATCTTACTTTTCGGGCAATCAGGTGATTCAGCCTGCAATGCCCTAACCAAACTGAGGACAGTCTCACAAAGTGATTTTTATGAGGTATCCCCACCGGGAATCTAACCCGGAGCCTCCGGATCGTGAGCCGGGTGCTCAAACCACAAAACCACGGAGGCTGTTGTCATATAAATTAAAAGTGATCCATATCCTCTATGCGGGTAGCTACTACTCTACATCTCATTGTACTGATATCTTCAGTGAGATGAGAGGCATTTGCCCAGCAGTGGGACATAACAGGCTAATACTTTACTTTACTTTGGTACACATATCATTCTCCGCCAATTTATACGATCATTTTTCCTTTTCCTATCTCGAAGTGAGAGACTATTACCTAGTGGTATACGTTTAATTTAATTTTTAAATCTGTTATTGTAATTGTATGCCTCACTATGCAACGTTTTCTTTCGGCAGTCGATCCTGCATTCTACAGGCCCTCCAAGCCGAACGCTGCGACTAATTACAATCCAGGTAAGTTTACTACCTTTAGGTTTAGGATATCTCATTATCACAGAAATGCTATGCTACGTTTAGTATCCACTAATTAATGCAAAAACCGTAGCATAGGAACCTAACGTAGAGATGGTGTTTACACAAATCACATCAATAGCAAGCATAGCAACGTAACATAGCATTGCTCTGGTGAAAACACATTCTTAGGGCCGACTCTAACAGTCCGAGCTTCGAATTTTAATATCAATCTAAATCCATACACTTGTGTTTTTGACTGTTCGCGCTCCATCTCCTTTTATCTTTGTGACTAGGAATCTAAGATCCTAGAGGTTATAAAGAACATAGATACCAATATGTAATCAAGCTACATTTACTTTATGTAACACTACTCATGTAGGTACACGAGTATATATGTACCTACATGAGTACACAACATACCAATTTATGCATTACTTTCAAACTTTGAACTATTATTTGTTGTTATTGCAGAGTATTTCCAAAACATTGATCCCGGATTCTCGGTACCGTCTAACCGTAAGTGTTTTATTTCTACTAATTTCTAGATGTCTATGGTACGTATTCTATTGTCTTGTTTGTGGGGCTTGTAGTGAAATAAATATGACCTAAAATGCAACTCCTTCTTTAATTTATTTAAGCCAAATTTAACTGTAAAACCGCGGGGCGTTGCTAGTTTTTTATGTGCCTCATAATTATAATTAGGTAATTTTAAGTACCTACTTAACTGATGGGGTGTATCTAATATAGAGGAATGCATTTTACACAAGTCTATTAAGTACCTAATTTTCTTACTACGTATTTGAATCGATCTCTAGGTTGCTTATTTAAACAGCTACCTGTACAGGTAGGTATTCTATTAGTTAACATTAAATGAACTTTTTTCTTTCTTCAGCCAACTACAACCCCAACCAAGAAGGTCAATATGTCAAACCCGGTAAGTTTACCTCCAATAAACTTAATTGTCATTAATATCACATTAGACTGGACTACGTATTAGCCGACTCTATCGTTACTTGTCTTAACTGACTCCATCTTTATTTTATCTTTGCTGTCTAATTAATTGACTAAATCTAATTATATTAAGTAGGTACTGTCTTTGCTGACTGTGCTATATTTGTATTTGATTTTACCTTTTATTTAGCTTTAAAAGTTTTTATAATACATATAAATAAATGTGTTGAATTTCTTTGCAACCTCTCAATGTCCAAAAGTTTTGATTTTATATTTTAAAGACCACTTTTAGAGCAGCTTGTCTCCATTTAAGCTATCTAACACTCTTTGTTTCTGTTATGTCAGGCACGGGCCCATCTAACGTGGACTACAACGGACCCAAACGATGTAAGTAGATAAGATTAGAAGTATCTGACTAAAATGTAATATTGAATCATCCTTTACTTACGTAGGTACCTACTTGATATTTACTTTCTTAGACACTTTTTTGCATCCGTTAACGATTCATTAGAAGAATTGTATTATTATACTTCTGATTAAAAGTTCCCACCTACTTTATTGTAGGCTTGTGCGTGAGTACAATGTAATTATGTTATTATGTACCTGATTATTAACTTGATTAATTTTATTTTCAGACGACAACCCTTACTTACGAGGAGGTCGCTGAATTAAAAACTGAAATATTCTACGAACGTCACAAATTATGTTTGCACATTTAATATGTTTTCTAGTTAAGGTTCACTTTTACCTACATGTTAGGATTTTGCACTCAGTTTAATAAAAGATAAAAACTATATAAATATCATTTTATTTACCTACTACCTATCTATGCCATAAGTCTTAAGGCCTAATTTAAGGCCCGATTCGCACTAGAGCTTTTCTAACGGACGTCAAAAAGGCCTTGAAATAGAAAAGATATGAGCATTATTGATACACATAGTCTCATTCGATAGACAAAGACGCTTATTTGACCCTTAGCTAAGCTTAGTAATACTTATACTTAATGAATTTTTCTTGTAATCATTCATCACATAATCACAATTCTCGATAAATAAACGCCAGGTTTTAAATAAACACTGACGGATAACATCCACGTGACGATATTGACACGCGTTTCCAAAGCGCTAGTGCGAAATGCGAATGAGGCCTAATAGTACATACATATAAGTACTACATCTCTGCATATTACATTTCTTAAGAAAACTAATAAGTAAGTAAGTATAATTACAAACCTTTAATTGACACACGCTAGAACCACAACAAGAATCGTAAGTAGTTTACAAACGTGACCAGTAATTGCAAATATTATCAATAATTGTCTAGTAAAATGATTGAATTATAATTACGACGCTGTTGAATTGTCATAAAAGTCGTTACATCCTATTCATTTTCCAATTAGACCGCTTTTATATAATAATATTGTCATTTTTGTCGTGTGGGAGTCCTTTGTTCTATGATTAGTTTAATTAAAAGTATCGTATAAAAGGATGGAAGGATTGTTCGAGGCATCAGTTCGAGAGGATCTCTACATTCAAACTCGCACCATGTCTCGCATTGCTGTAAGTCCCATCTCACTATTAATCACGATAGTACTATTTATTTATCACAAAAGTGCCGAACCCAATCTGACTCTTCCCATAACATGTATTCCTCCTCGATAAAACCTACCCTCGATAAGTGATCCTGAATTCTGTTTTTTAACATTCCTCAATCTACCCTACTTAACTATACACCACTGATCTATTGAACTAAGAAATCAAGTGATAATATTCATGTGCACTTAAAACCATATGCACTGGATATGTACTGAATACTAGGCAGTAATTCAGTAGACACATCTCATGTCAAGGGCTTGTGATTTTTTGTACATTAGCAGCTATTTATGAGCGGCTCTGTCTGTGTACCGCATTGGACGTCCCTAAATTCGGTCGTATTTAATGGTTCTACTGAGTATTAATGATTATAGGTAGTCAAGAGCTATAATTTCTTCTATTAATCATTCTTGCTTTAATTAAGTAACTGAACCTAAATAAATATTTAATAAATTTTAATAGCCACCATTCATCAAAAAAGCTTCTGACTTAATCATTTAGGATCCTAGTCACGATAACTATGATCACCTGAATGTTGGTAGGTGGAATTAAATAGTAATTCTGTTAGTTGAATTGTTGCCTTCTGTAAGTTTCCAATAGACATGACCCGTTTCGGGATCGTGATCCATTACCTCATTATATCTTAATTTAAAGATTATTAAATCAATTAGATCAGGGTCAAATAGTACCAACTTAGTTTAAATAAACAATCTTGTCTGCGACAAATATACTGATGTGGTCGGAAGTGTGTCCCTGCAGTTGTAATTCATTACATTAAACGTCTCCAAAGGGCCTCTTAAGAGTGTATTTGTATCCTCGCATGCCTTTCAAAAATACCGGGTTTGTCCCGTGACTTCGAGAAGAAACAATATAACTTAATAATGAAACCGTCAATTTTGCTTTACCGAAATACTTATGCTGAAATATGTTTTATCGAAGTTGAAGCTCAATTTACCAAACACGATTCACTGAAGTATCAAATAACCGAGGTCTTGATTGTCGAACTTTTTATTAGCCTGATACACAAAGTAACGTTTAACGGAAAGTTTTACTGAAACACAATTAACAGATCTAATCTGATTGCATTAGACAAAGTTGTTCTATCTGCCTTGCTAATTAATTAATACCTATCATAAATTTAGCTGCTAACCGTACTAATAAAATACTGTTTATCAGGTTTTTGTCTGCTTCCTGATGCTGGCCACAGCGGTGATGTCGGCCGAGCTCCCCGGGGGCCTCAAGCCGCCCACCGACGACGCCCCGAAACTCCCCGACACCTCGAAACTACCCGACGCCCCCAAAGCCCCCGACACCAAGGCTCTGCAAGACCTGGCCGGAGGGAAAAGCTAGACCTTTTGAACATTTGACTTCCCCTTTTACCAAATGATATTCTGTTAGTCCCTAATTTTATTAAATAATTTTGTATTTATTTTATATACTACTAAGATGCATTAAAAAATCAGTTGCAACTGTATACTTAATTTTTTTTCTTGAAAACTTCTACTAAAACGTCGTGTGATATGTGCTATGTAATATGTGATGGTAATAAGATATGTGTGTGTATGTATTACCTTTTAATTATTTAAGTTTGCCTAAAATGCTAAAGGATTTGCTAAAAAGATTTATGAGGAGTGACGAAGGTAATGTTAATATTAAATAATTAAAAGTACTTAGTATTATTAAAAACTTTATTTAATACAATGTTAACTATCTTAGCATATTATCGATTTCGTATCACCTATATTTTGCCTATACTTTACATGAAAAGACTTCGGGCGGTTTAACTGCGTAAGTTTAATATCCCATTTCTTGGTAGCCTCCATGGTGATGTGAGTGGCCTCCGTGGCCGTACCCTCCCTGGCTTCCTAGCCCACCCTGGCTGCCAGATCCGTAACCTCCTTGTCCGCCGTGGCCTGGGAAGCCTTGTTGGTTACCCGATCCAAAACCTTGGTTTCCTGGTCCAAAACCTTGGTTACCCGGTCCAAAACCTTGGTTTCCTGGACCAAACCCATTGTTGCCAGGACCAAACCCTTGATTTCCTCCCGGTCCATAACCTTGACTGCCTCCCGGTCCAAAGCCTTGATTTCCGGGGCCAAAACCTTGATTACCTGGACCAAACCCTTGACTACCCCCTGATCCATAGCCTTGGCTGCCACTTCCTAGGCTGTTATGACCTCCGCCAGAACCATATCCAGGATACCCTGTGGAAAATTACATAAATTAGACTAGACTTGATACCGCACACCGACACTACTGCATGATCATATTAATGTAGTCGAGTTAATCTTCTTATATATAAAATTCTCGTGTCACAGTGTTCGTTCGCGTACTCCTCCGAAACGGCTTGACCGATTCTCATGAAATTTTGTGAGCATATTGAGTAGGTCTGAGAATCGGCCAACATCTATTTTTCATCCCGAAATTCCCGCGGGAACGGGTACCGTGGTTGAACTCCTCTGAAATGGCTCGACTGATTCTCATGAAATTTTGTGAGCATATCGGGTAGGTCTGAGAATCGGACACATCTATTTTTCATCCCGAAATTCCCGCGGGAAAGGGTACAACGCGGGTGAAATCGCGGGGCGCAGCTAGTCTTATATATAAAATTCTCGTGTCACAGTGTTCGTTCGCGTACTCCTCCGAAACGGCTTGACCGATTCTCATGAAATTTTGTGAGCATATTGAGTAGGTCTAAGAATCGGCCAACATCTATTTTTCATCCCGACATTCCCGCGGGAACGGGTACAACGCGGGTGAAACCGCGGGGCGCAGCTAGTAACTTATAGTTACCGTAACATGTTGCAGACAGCAGCAAAACAACAGCAACAATCTGAAATTAATATGAAAAGATTAAGAACATGAGGCTACATTACTTCAAAAGTAATAAGTAAAACATATAAAATCATTTAAGGTGCCAAAAAACTTTTGAACTAAACGGATTGGAACGGTTTGACGAAAAATAAGCCTTTCGCCTATAATGTCCGCAACGAGGCATTACTCATCGACCTCTTTAGGATACTCTTTAGAGATGGTGGGTAATTGGCACCAAATAAGTAGCAATAAGGTTGAAACTTTTTTCAATTTAACCGTTTTTGGTCGTCCGTCTACGCGCCGCAGTAATGCGATTTTCTTTGGTTTTTCATAGTAAATGCCAGACGCCTGGAAATTTAAAAGATGCTCAACGAGAAATAATAAAAATCTGAGCTACTCACTTTGCAAACCATATTGATGATTATTTAACACAAACTCTTAGAGAATCAGCTTTGTTATGATGCTAAGTAATGAAAAGGTCTGTATTTATTCAGATCCACTGGCCCGTTATCAATGTTTTGATGTGACCCCAAGGAGATTGTGCATTATCGAGGAATAATGTTTATATTGTTCAATTAATTAGTTTATAAATACTTAGAAATGTGAGTAATTTAGCACAATATCAGAGTCATTTCAAAATAGTCTGATAAATTGTGAAGAAACTTGCCTACTTCTTAAGAAGATTTGGTCCAAGATGTTTCTCAGAAATCTGGTTGACGTAATTAAAGTATTATCAGAATTCGGAATGCTCGTAGCAATCATCAAAAAAATCTTCTGAGAAAACTTTATTTTCAATCGATCTTAAAGTTTTGATACATACCTACTTCACACGCACTTCTCCTAAAGCCTAGTTGCCACCTGAAACCTTCGCTTCGCCTAAAATTACTTGCAAGTTACAACAAACTTCTTTACCTAGGTTTACTAATATGTTAATGGGAAACGGACTAGGTACACTAGGGACATCTTAAGTTACTGTTTAAGGATGAAGAATTTAAAATATTTGTTCTAAAGGATGAAGAATTGTATGTTAAAAGTTTTCCGCAGTTCCTCAATACCTACTGTTTATAAGATATTTACTGTATTTATCAGTATTGTGTGCCCGCATATAGCATGCAGTTATCTTATCAGTATTGTGTGCTCGCCTGTGGTGCCCGCATATAGTTCCTATAGACAATGGTATAGTACACACATTAGCTTTTTCACATTAGCTCTGCTATTACTGCACTACTACTGTCAAATAGAAATGTCACGTGATATTTTTGTGAGTTGTGTCTGTGACTTAAGTTTTCCCATATACTTTGATAGTGAGTAACGAACTGCGAAACAAGATTATTTTTTTATAGGGGCAGAACACCTTTAGATACTTCTCAGAAGAGCAATGTACTTAATGCGTTGCACTTCTCTATTTTGTGAGATACTGCGTAATTACACCTAGGTATTATCATAGGTTCAAACCATTCCTTCCGCATCTTTTGACAGCGTCAATTTATAACATCTTATCACATCTTTGTTAGCCACTTATGTATTTGCTTTCAATGGGTTGAGATAAGATTACATGAGAAAAACATGCAGTTTGAGTTTTTGGAAAACCACAACTGAACTGAGTATTGAAATATCAAGGACAGACACTACGTATCACTTGATACCATATGATAATAATAAACCTGCAGAGCTAAGATACGAGCCAAGAATTCTGTCTTAATTTTTCTCTTCTCTAACGACAAACCTCTCTTTCTATTTCTATATAAAGGGAAAAGACAAAAGATAGAAGAGTTTTTGACATGCATGTTAGTTGATGTTAGAACTACAAGAGTAAGTTCCACTTGATGACGCCAAGCAAGCCAACCTTTTTAGCGCCGCCAGTGGAGTCACAGGCAGGAGTCATGAGGAGCCGTACTGTCATACTTACTACACACACTATCTCAGTTACTCAATCATAACAGTGTTTGGAATGTCCTTTCCTTAGCGATTTTTAACTACGAGAATTAAATTGGTTGAGTGCGGCAGTTACTACAACGAGGGCGTTTGAGCAGGTGCTTGGAAGCAATATCATCATGGGAAGCAATTAAGATTTCGTCATGCTCTTTTCTTTATAAATTGTTCCTTTAAAATTAAGTAGTAAAGTAGGTCAATTCTGGTATGTTATATGAATAAAACATAACAAATGTACTTAATCATTATTATATTTATTTATTGTATCATGATTGTATCTGTGTCACCTTTGTTTTGTACTAAATCATTATATTTATTTATTATATGTCACCTTTCTTTATCTGCAACTCGGTAGGGTGAAGTGTAGAATTCAAATACTTATTTCTTATTTATTGGTTTCAATACAAATACATAGATCTCAATTAGTTACCATTAGTGTTCACTGAAGTCATGTTTAATTGTTTTTTAATTAACTATTCGTATCTAGTATCCGTGGCGAGCGTATCCTCCTTGTGCAGGCCCACCTTGTTGACCACTTTGGCCTGCGAAACCACCTTGTTGTCCACCTTGTTGTCCACCTTGTCCTCCGAAGCCACCATGTCCTCCAAAACCACCTTGCTGGCCGCCCTGCTGTCCACCATATCCACCTTGTCCTCCTCCGAAGCCACTATCACCCTGGTGACCACCTTGGCCGCTGCCGAATCCGCCTTGGCCTCCGAACCCTCCCTGGGAACCACCTTGTTGTCCACCGAATCCTCCGTGGCCACTTTGTCCACCGTAATCACCTTGAGAACGACCCAGACCCTCGAAACCACCTTGCTGTCTACCACCACCGTACGGGGTTGCTGTAAAAATATTTTTTTCAAATAAAGTATTTGGATTATAGAAATGCTTAGGTCCGGTACTTAGTAAAAACTAAAATCAGTGTAAATATAAGTCCGGTACAGACATAGAGGATGTTAATAAACAAAACAGGACTTTAAAATAGCACAATTTATAAAAGAGCTTTAATTGAAACTTTTATTTAAAATTGAAATACGTTTGATTAGCTAATTATCTACGTAGAAAGCAGTGTTTTGTTTCTCACTTACCATGGCAAGCTACCACCACCAACATCAGCAAGCAGGCAACCTGAAACCACAATGAAAAGTTAGTGTTGTAAGATAGTAGGAAAGGTTTTCTGAATTGTTAACTCTAGTAACCTACATAATATTTTCGTTAGGTACCTACCTAATTTATTAAATTTTGTTTATTTATATTACTATATTAGTGTCTAAATATGTAGGTTTAAAAGCTATGTATTTACTCGTAACTTAGTAGAATTTATAAATTCATACGTGGATGGGTACAGCGCGGGTAAAACCGCGGGACACTGCTATCTATACAAATATAATACAGCTGAAGAGTTTGTTTTTTGTTTGTTTGAACGCGCTAATTTCAGAAAGTACCAATACTATTTGAATAATTATTTTTGTAATGGATCGCTTTTAACTTAAATGTTGTCCCGAAATTCACTGAACGTGGGTAAAACCGCGGGGCGCAGCTAGTTTTCTAATAATAATTGTTTCTATATTATATAATCTCTTATTTATATTTAGAATTAATTCTAATAATAACCTTGAACGCCATTTTAACTGTCAAGCACTTTGATTGAAACTGAACCGAATTTCGATATGTCACTAGGTAAATATGTTTCCGAACAGCCAGAAGGCGCCTTATATAGCACATATTGTTATTATCTGCCTATAGTTATCACGAATTTTAGTAAAGATAACCTTTAAGCCTTTACCGCACTACTAGATTAGTATAGCATGTACTTGCTGTAGCCGCCGCTTTACCTGCATAATCCACATCTTTTGATGCAAAGTAACTCGGTTTCGTTTCAAGCGATAAACTGAATTAACTCAGGAAGGTGATCAAATGTTGAAAAAAAACCTCCTAGTTTAAGAGTCGGTTAAAATTTACGATAGTTTTTATTCAAATATTTAAATACTGTACTATATTGTAACTTTAATTCAATAATTGGTTTCATAAAACTGAATTTGTAACCTCCTAAGGAGGGAAGTTCTGATTTTGTCTAGTTTTAATTGAACAGGTACAAAAATATTGTGATGTTAACTATGTAGGTTCTATATTCGTGTTCTATATATATGTACAATGTCTCGGTGCGATAATGTTAATGTGTTAGGTAATGTAAAGAAAAACACATTTAGGTCCAATTCACGTGATAAGATTATTGACCTTATAAAATACAAATCACAGTTCTTACTACTTTTTAGTAGGTTTTAACTTGTTTTAGTCTACGAGTACCTCAATCACTCAATCTATTATTTAAATACTTTTCTTAGTACTACCATACTATCTACCTAATCATAAAATTCTAAAATAACAATTAAAAAGGTAAAGGGTAAAGTAATTTAAAGAAAACAATAATTGAAATAACAAATCGTTTATTCGTTCAAGTGTTGGGTGAAATTTTATTAAGACACGCATTTGCGAGATCCGTTTTAAATTCAATTTACATCCGGTCCATTAAATCAATCTGCCGCTAACCATTTCTATAATACGGGGATGAAATGGATGTAGGTAGAAGTCTGTTCAACTATTAATACGTGGAACTTGAGGGGTGGGTTGGATAGTCGTGTCATGTGCTCCAGTGGTGTCCGAGCTTGCCGAGTCCGCCCCAGCCGCCCAGGCCGTAGCCGTAGCCGACGGGCGCCGCCACGGCCGCGGGCGCCGCGATCACCGCGCCGCCGCCGTGTCCGTACACTCCATGTCCGTAGACGCCGCTGCCGCCCAGCAGCAGAGCACCGTCCTGCGCGTTCCTGGCGACGGCGTCGGCGACGGCCTGCGCCTGCGCCGCGCTGGACGCCACGGCGGCCGCCTGAGCACGCGCCGCGTTGGCGATGCGCGCCGCCTCCACCGCGCGGGTGTTCGCGATGGCGATAGCCTGCACGCGGGCTGCGTTGGCGAAGCGTTCGTTTTCGGCGGCGCGGGCAACTTCAGCGGCGCTGGCGATGCCGGCGCGTCTGGCGGCCTCGTTGGCGCGAGCGTTCTCCCAGGCGGCGGCCTGCGCTCTTTGTACGTTAGCGACGCGAGCGGCGTCAAGGGCTTGGGCATTGTTGATGGCGTTGGCCTGACCGACACGAGCCGCGGCCTCGGCGGCGCGGGCGCCCTGGATGGCGGCGGCGGCGGAGTTGGCGATCTGAGTAGCTTGCACGGCCTGAGCGTTCTGGATCGCGCTGAGGTGCGCGGCGCCGGCGGCAGCGGCGTTGTTGAGGGCGATGCCGCTACCGATGGCGGGTGCGGCGACTACCGCCGCAGCGGGCGCGGCAACCACAGCGGCGGGGGCGGCGGCGTAGCCGTAGCCGGCGCCCAACCCGCCCAGTCCGAGCCCGCTCAGACCGATGCCGCTGATGCCGTACCCGATGCCCGACGCCTCAGCGCGGGAGTCCTTAGGAGCTGTGGTAAGAACATTGGATCAGTGTTAATACTGATTATATCTGAGTGGGAGTAGGTTTTTACTTATTTTTCTTTCAGATACGAGCTAGATTTCCTATGTGCTGTATTTGGTTTCCTTCTGTCTGATTTTGGTAAATGTAAACGAATGAACTGTACTTGTTTGAATTCAGATGATTAATTTAAACTTACCATCTCCCAAAACTTCGTACGCTACGGCGATGATAAAGAAAATCTGTAACAAGATCATTTAGTTTACTATAAATTTGATCTAGAGATGTGCTAAAGTTTATATTCCAGGAGGCTCTTTGTCTTACCGTGAGACGAGACATCGTTGTGTTTGTTTGTTGTTTGTTAACACCACCTATTCGGACCGAAGTCAAGAATGTAATTATGCCATGAACAAAATTGCGTGCACTTTTATACTGCACCAAAAATTAATAGTCGATGAATTAACAATGCTAATAAACGGCCTATCGAAGCCGCCCCATTTGAATATGATTAAGTGAGTGAGTAAAAACTAATCGGTGTAGGTACATGAGTCGGCGCAACGAAGCGCGGGCGGCCAACCGTGGCGGCTGCCTCGCGCATCCCTTCGCGCTGGAGAACAACGTTGCACATCCACCGGTGTACGTAGCCCTTCACCATACTCACAGCATACCTACCATATTCACATGTACAGGTAGCTATTTACGATAACTAGTTAAGTTAACGTTACACTAAATTAGTCTTCTTCTTATCGAGTGGATGGTCAACCTGACCAATCCTGGTATCAGAGTTATTGAGCCGCCAAAGGCCTCTGACATGGCTCGTGTAACGACTACTATCCGTAGAAAGTAACCGGGACCGACGGCTTAACGTGCCCTCCGAAGCACGGAATCATCTTACTTTTCGGGCAATCAGGTGATTCAGCCTGCAATGCCCTAACCAAACTGAGGACAATCTCACAAAGAGATTTTTGTGAGATATCCCCACCGGGAATCGAACCCGGAACCTCCGGATCGTGAGCCGAGTGCTCAAACCACTAGACCACGGAGGTGCCAAACTAAATTAGTTTGTCTTTATGTAACTGTCTCGTCTCTCCATACACTGCTGCACCCATTTTTGTTTACGTAAACGCTGTCAAACGGCTGAGTGCGACCGCAGCCGGGCGCGGCCACATGTCAAACAGCAAATCGTAACGTATTGTAATAAAAACATACAAAAAAAGTGTAGGTAAACGCATCGCGTGTCATTTGTATTCGTTCGGTTCGCAATCGATTCGCGAATTGACTAATCATTGATAAATAATTGGTTAAGAACACATTTATGGTAATAAATAATAAGGTGGATGCTTATAAATTATAATGGATTCTTTAGGTATTGAAATACTCGTCGTATCCATACTTATTATTTTAATATTTACTTATTCACTTGACATTGAGAGGGTGTAACTGCTATGAACATAGGCACAGCTTATACACTAACAATAGGTAGAAAGCGTTCAGTCGTGCTGATACTGTGAATATTCACGCTTTTTCATTAGAATTCTCCGACTCGTAGCTTAAATACCCTTAACTAATGTCAAACTTGTTAATGACGCTTTTTAGGTAAATAATAAGCCATTCCAACCAAAGAACTCGTCTGCCTAGGAAGGTTAAGGATGATGAAGATATCTGTACCTACTATACTTTACCTAATAGGGATAATTTGTGTCTATCTCCAGATACTCGTATATTTATTTAAATACAGCAATAATCTTCCCAAATCCTCTATAAGCTAAAATATCATATTTTTCAAAAATGATGCAAAAGCTATCTGAACTTACAAGATAAAGGAATACCTAAGTATATAGCAAAAGTTGATAGCTTAAATAAAACTTAAACTTAAATAGTAATTAATACTTATTTAGTATTTACTTATTACTTATTACCCTCTACATACTTTTATATAGATACATCGATCGATCGATTCATTAGCAATCATATCAACATAACACACGGACTGAAATGCATCACTAATCAATCAATTTTACACGATTCAAGAATTGTTGCAGACATGTTGTGTGTCAGTGTGTGTATGCGCCAGCGATTCGACTTGGATCAAGTTTGATTTATTACGGTAGGTTTTGACATTTTATTCATTGTTAGATTTAAGTATTATTTATTTATTTATTTATTTATTTTAGGAGAATCAACAGCTATACATAACATAATATACATACAGAATAGAAAACAGTCAGCTAATTACAGATTCCCACGAATAGATACAGAAATTAAACAATACATAAGAATAAAATTAACAACAATAAAGAAAGAAGAAAACCCATAGATAAAATACAATGCACACTATACAATACAATATACAATACACAATATAAAAGAACTATGTGAAAGAACGCTCTAAGTAATATAAGTATTAACAAGTTAAAATCAATCGAAAAACTCTCTGCTTAGTACTCTTCTCACCAAGTTTACACTATCATTAAACAAATCCAAGTCAGCATGTTTATTAATTATATTAAACCGATTGCTTGCACGCCACAAAAAAGAGTTTGCACGGTAATTAGTGTAATTATGTTATATTATATAAGTAGGTACTAAGTGAGAGCAATATAAATAATAGCCTCCCTGCCGTTTACTTTTTTATCTGGAGTTCAACTCGAACTGGTACTGGTCTGGTAGTGCTGGTACCTTTAATCTAAATCCTACTAATATTATAAATGCGAAAGTTTGTAAGGATTGATGTATGTATGGATGGATGTATGTTTGTTGCTCTTTCACGCAAAAACTACTGAACGGATTTAGATGAAACTTTACAGTAATATAGGTTATACATCAGAATAACACATGGGATACATTTTATCCCGAAATTCCCACGGGAACGGGCACAACGCGAGTAACACCGCGGGGCGCTGCTAGTATTATATAATGTTAAATAAATGTACTCGATAGGTGTTTCTGTTTATATAGATTTATTTTTAAAAAGACACTCTTGTTATTACAGGTAACGGGTAGGGCGCAAATCTCTCCTTCTCTTGAACTATGACTCTGAAAAAAGAATTAGCAATCATTGAATAATAAAGTTTTTGGATAAAAGTTTGAGTAGTTAGGTAATTAAAAAGAGACGCTAAATGTAGGGAAATATTTTAATTTTAATTAAAATTGAGGGCTGGCGACTTATAGTACACAGAATATACCAAGTAGTTAGCTTCACTCGGTGAAAGACTGCAAATAATTAAAGAATCGACTACCTAATCTGAAGATGACGTTTGGTGACCAAATACCGAATCATTAAAACTCATTTCATTTAGCAGAATTTACTAACTACCACTTTTCATTACTAACTACGTATCTCCTTTGTTCTCTTCATCATTTCATATTTATCATCATCATTTTTTTTATTTTAAAGGAACTTACTCGACTACTACCGGTTTCGGCGTGGTCGTGGTGGTAGTGGTGGTGTTAGCCACTAGCACGACCACGTGCTGCGGTCCTTTCAGCCCGCTAATGAAGGCTCCAATTGCTCTGGTCTTTGAGACCACGGCATTAGTCACTGAGCTCAACAGACCGGAGATACAGCCGAAGATTGAAGGGGAGGGTACTACGACTGGGACCTGGAAGGAGAATGGAAGGTGTAAGAATAGGTAAGAACTTCAGGAACCAAGGGACGTCGGTGGCTCTGTTCGCGGTTTTTGTTCTGGAACTGATTTGCGACACGTCAAATTTAAATTGCTAAATTTATATGTAGTACCTGGAATTCTTCACATTATACCTTAACTCTAGGGTAGGGTCATACCTATATAACCCTGAGTTCTTTCCATTTTAACTGATCAGACGTATAACCTGAAATTTTCTCGGTTGTACTTACCATGCATTACTAAAATGTAAACTAAATACGTACCGGTCCAATATGGATGGGATCTGGATTAATGACGACATTGTGGATTGGAATGGTCTCGCTGCCTTTTGATAGAAGACCTGAAAAAATTATCAATAGCTTTAGTATTATATATCAACAAAGGACGAGGGATTTTTGCTTGAAGCTGCCAAAACAATGTACTTTGCGTACTAAGCTTTTGGTATAATTATAATTTTGTCACATTGGTATGTCACCTACAATTTGTATAGCTCTGCTGGGAAAGCAGACATCCTTAGGCCTGAAAGCTGAATCGAAGTAACACGCGGCCACATTGACATGATCGACAATGGTTTACAGGCAGTGGAAGTTGTCCGGTAGATTTGTGTTTAAAAATAGGAATCAGAAATATCCTGGTAGTAATTTAGTGTAATTAGTAATTAGGTAACAATAATGATAATAATAATGTAAACACAGAAACTCACAATTAAAATGATGTAACGTAACCGTAGTAATTACCGACAAATATTGGAATTTTAAAACCGGTACTCAAATCAAGCCGTTTTGTGGATAATTAATAAATCAATTTGAATAGGTATTCGACCGCGTGGCAACAGATTTACAACACTGCTTATAATTATTATGCTAATCGAATATGTACCAATTAGATTATACATTACATTTACAATTGCAATTTGAAATTGATGAATATGTAGTCCTATTTGTTTCGTAATAAATTCGTCACTCACTCTTCTCTAATTAGGGCCACCAATTGCCAGTATCTGTGGCAGGAATGGTGGGAGGTTTTTGCCGACCAGTGGGACGATACGAGCTAACAGTAAACTTATTCAATCTATACGACGCCTACATAGACAAAAAATGTTTGTTTACCTTTTATACCAGCTCCTAAAATGGCCTTTTTGAGTCCAACAGCCCCCTTCAAGCTCGCTCCACTAGCTGATTGGAGCAGGCACAAGCACGCAGCCTGGAGCAAGGATGGGAAAATCACCGTTATTTTACATACATGTTACATGATCGAATGAGTAAAGTAATAAGATCTTTTTCAGGGGAAAGCTTAATAAAACAAATAATAACACAAACGTACCGAAACCAAAACCACTTTGATGTTCATTATGGCAATTGGAATTATACTAAACTATTATGTTGATGACAAATTATGTTATATAGAGCTCATAGAATGTAACTCAAATGATCCTACCTTAATACTTGTTCCTAATTAATAAAGTAGAATTCAAGTATGGCATTTTAATGTTTATTCTTGCTTCATCGAATTTTTTAGGTTTAATGTAATCATCACTTTTGACTATCCGGTCAAATTGTAGTACCTTAAAGTAACTATATCGCAGTAATAAAGCAGTGTTGTGTAGTAGGTACGGGAGTCATCCATTCAGGTAGCAGTTGTGGTCTATACCAATGTACTTATAATATTATATATAACATCTTCTATCTATACTAATAATATAAAAAGGAAAACTTTCTCCCTAGCGAAAAGAAAAATGGCCGCGATCCCACTTGATCTGTGAAAATAACTAATTATCCAATTAAGAACAGCACCCTATAGAAATACTAGGGTAGCCAGGAATTTGGGAAACTGACCAATTTCAACTTAACACGACCTAGGAGCCTTGAGGTATCATAAACAGTTTCATCTAAAAAATGTTCTTTCCGACTATTGTATAAAAGTAGGTTAGTTAGTTCATATATTGACAAGTTCACCGGTCACCTATATCGGAATAGTAAACTGTGCCAGTAGTCGCGCGCCTCTCTGAGCTATGCTAATTGACCTGTGACACATACTCTCGTAGCTTAGGACAAAAACCAATAGAATCGCTTATTCTGTAATATTGTTAAAAATTTTATGAAAATTTAAAAATTATTACTTCTATGCTTAATAAAATGTAGAGTGGCTTATATATATAATAAAACGAAAGAGCTTTATATGTTTGAAAGCTCTATTCGTTATAACTAACAGCTGGATTGAATAAATATGTTTGTAAACTATCCATATTCAGGGGAAAGGTTAGGCTATTTTTATTAGCAGCTCGGCCCCTATTGGATTTGTGATCGATGGTGGCGTTTTCTTTCTAAGCGCTACCGTGCTTTAGAGGGCACGTAAAACAGTCCCGATTGTTTCAATATTTAAACCAAGTGAGAGGCAGAGACGGTCTTAGAACTCCCACACCAGGGTTGGCCACTAACCTACTTACCTATTTCAAACCGGTGCTACTTAGATATACGTGTGTTGATATACTTTAAGTGTGTTGTATACATATACTAGCAGCGCCTCGCGGTTTTACCCGCGTTGTGCCCGTTCCCGTGAGAATTTCGGGAATTTTTTTACATAAAAACCTTCCTCTTGAATCACTCTACCTATTACAAAAAACCGCATCAAAATCCGTTGCGTAATTTTAAAGATTTAAGCATACAGACAAACAGAGACGACTTTATTTTATACTATGTAGTGATGATAAATAAACATATTCTTTTTAATAAAAATTATTTGTCCTTGATCTTATTTTTTTAAAGTTATCTTTAATAAGTAAACAATTCTCGAAATATAAAATGGTCAAAGGTGAGACTGTCTCGATAATTACTTTGCGGGAAAAATAAACATTAACAGTTATCTTTTCTTGGTATTGTTTTGTACACAAACTTGGGCTCAAAATTAAAATAAGTCCCGAAGTGAATGATTCCGTGAATGTTGTGTTTATTGAAATGTTATCATTTGTGAACTAAAGTATAACTTTATTTATCTTATTATTTCTTCACTGTGATATTAGACCTTACGGAATTATTTTATCATCGAGGACAATTTGCATAATGCACTTCACCTCTTATATTTTTGAGAGAAAGACGACTCCATTATGATCTTGTTCCGCAGTGCAAACAAACACACTTCACTTTTTAAATGTATAAAAAGAAAAGTCAAGTTCAAGGTATTTTCATTTCTAGTTTTGAAATGTGAGTGTAAATAATTTATCTAAGTATCTGAAACAAGTGTTGAAAACCTTTGAAGTTAAATACAATGGATTCTGTCAGATCTCTTTTATTAAAGGTGAGTCACCCTCTACCGTTAACTATACTATACACTAGGTACTATACTATATACTAGGTATATACTCGTAATACAAAAACCCTGTTTCACAATTTATATACTTAAGCTGATTATATAAAATCGAATAAAGTAATATTATCTTTCCTTACATAAAATATTTAAGTAAAGAAACGAATACTATCTTGTAAGGGCCTTAATACTCTCTCACAAAGCGAGATTATCAAATCGGATCAGAACCCTCTTTATAAAGTCACCATAATATATATACTCGTAATAGGTCATAGGCTGTCGTACACATAAAGCGCTTGCCAAATACAATATTTAGGTGTGAAGCTATTGTCAAACATACAGATAAATAAACTATAAAACTCTACTTTTAATCTCCAATTCGTTTATTTTTCTCTCTCAGACAGAACTTGAGTAAGGCAAGTAAATAAGAAAGCTTCAGATTTTTTGTTTGTGTTTATTGTATTTCTTCCTACTACAGATAATATTAATAGCCATCATAATCAGCGTCACATCGACCTACCAACAAGGATACAAAGGGAAGCAGTACAACTACTCAACGCTGACTTCGAACGACGCCTACGCAAGGAGCTGGGCAAAGTCTCTGAACTACAACAACAATGTTCCGCCATATTTGATTTTTAACAAAAAAGTAGGCGCTTATTTCCCATTCTTTAAGTACCCTAGTGAAAATGTTAAACGAAGTTATAATAGACGCAAGATGAGACAATATAATGCTAATAAAGTTTAGAGTGGCTTTTAAATTTAAGTACCTAATATATTTTATTAATGCACGGACACGGGGCAGCCTTTGTTTGGTTTAGTTGGAAGTAACTTTTACGGTTTTGACCCTGAGGATTTATCTCTGCAAGGTTCATGCTAAAAGTTGATTACTCCTTGGTGGTAGGTATTCTTACATACCTATGTTATTATTATGTTACATAACTTTGTCTTCGTTAAACACAGGAAATTGCTATTTAATTGTAACTGTTACACTTTATAATCTTTTGCAAGTTTATATCTCCTTGTAAGTACTTTAAATTTTTTGAAAATAACTATCGGTTGACTACGGCTCTATGTACTTATACATCCTAGATACAAATGAATATCTTGGTCTTTGATATACATAATTATTTGTAAAACCGCTTTTGATCGTTCGTTATTTTACCCGACAAAGAACCGTTGTAATATCGGAGTCTGGCTTATTGGAGCCTTCATTTTGTAAGCCCACGTTGTGTAACATATAAAAATCTACTTTCTAAGTGAATGTAACAAGGATAATTACTTTAAAATTGTTGTAAATATAGTAATGTAATAAATGTATATACTTAATTAAATGTATTTAAATCTTTTCACTTTTGTTTCAATAAGATATCAGGGGATTATAATCCCCTATAGGTACCTATAGGTACACCTATTCACGTATGTTCTTAATAGTTCCTCTCTTTACTCAAATAATAATCTACTACTAGCTGTGTCCCGCGGTTACACTTGCAGCGCCCCCGTTCCCTTGGGATTTTTTTTGTAAAATTTTCAAGGAATTTATAAGAAAAGAATTAGCGAAATCGGGTCAGCCGCTCTCGAGATTTGCGCTTAACAACACTTTATTTTTATATTATAGATATTAAACGCAAGTCCATACGAACCCAACCTTAGGTACCTATTATAAGACGTAGGTAGTTCAACTAATACATTATTCAATAAGACTTGAACAATTAATTATTATGACCCATTAAGTAACTATTTAGTAATCTGTGCCATTATCATCATTTATTAAATAAATAAAATACTTTGTATATCACATAAAAATGTTGAAATGCGTAATAATATCAACATTAAGTACACGTGACCTATATTGTTTATTTACGCATACCGAGACATGGAAGATCCCATTGCTGGCCAAAGGGTTTTGTCCCACTATTACAACTAGCCCGGTAACGCTACGCGTCGAGCCTACTCCATGAAGTGATCACCGTAATAATACTTTAAGCATTGTGCGGCGAAAAAGCCTGGCCTGACACTGGTTTATCTGCCCAAATATTATATTATTCATAGGATTTTATTGCAACTGGTCGTAGGTATGTCTTTGGTTGACATCACGTGGGTCTAACCAGTATAACATCTCGTCATCTCGTGTCATTTTGTTCTTTATACGACTACCTACGTAGGCAACTTTAGTCAAACTTAAAGTTCCGTGCAGTAATTTGAAGAAGTCTAGTAATGAAAGGAACTAAACTACGGACGCAACGAAATACATTATTATTTTTCAGCACTTTCGTCAGCATTAATTTTGATTTTATAATATTACGAGGCGTTAGATCACTGTACAAAATTTCGGGTAGAATTATAGCTAACTACATATACCAAACTTTATGTTCAACCGATTTGATTTGCTCGTAGCAAAGATTGACTGAGGTAATCAATTAAGAAGCTTAGAGCAGTGACCGCTTGTGGCATTTCATAGGAAGGAATAATGTTTCGTTTGGTTCCTGAAGAACGTAGGTAACATGTATGTACTTAGGCATTATTTATTAGTTAGGTATTATACAACTACATAGGTTACTACATAGGTACAATAACTTTAATATATCTTTTGAAAATGCTTTACCTTTTAATTAATTTATCACAGTTCTAATTCGTTCATAATGTATATTAAGTGGTAGGTACTTCAGAGTAAAACTGATGTTATCAATCAATCGTACCTAGTAAGTAGGTAAGTAACAAGTAAGAGCACTGTAAATACTAGTATGTACATATAAATAAAATTTTAGTATCGATTTTTACTAAATATATACACGGTAGGTATACCAAAATATATTTTTTTACCATTTTTGTCTGTCAGTTTGTTCCTGTTTGTCGGCTAATCTCTGAAATGGCTGGGCCGTTTTTGACGGGACTTTAACTGGCAGGTACCTGATGTAATAAGGAGTAACTTAGGCTACTTTTATTTAAAGTACAAAATTCCACTCGGACAAAGTCACACAGTTAGTTCCAAATATATTAAGAAACAATTGGGTTTGTTAAAAAAACCTATATACAATTAAACATGTCTCGAGATAAGTAAACAATTCTCAGGAGTGCGAGCACCTTTATTGTATCATCTTTCGTCAATTTTAAATGTTATTATTAAACCTTGAGTGAATCATTAATCTGATATAAGTAACCTCGGGAGAAGCAACAATATCGTAATAATATACGTATGTTAATTAAGTTAAGTAGGTACAAACAAATAAATATATTTAGTAGGCATCTTATCAACCGCCGTTTCTGAGTTATTGTGATAATAAATGAGTTTATTTTTTTATCTTAAATACTTACGTAAGTCGCAACATGCAGCAAGCATGGTTTCTATTCCATATAAGGGTAGGTAACAAAATCTTACGTATCATTATAAAAATTACAGTATTATAATATAGAGTAGGTACATAATTTATTCTTAAACTATAGTATGAAAGGTACGATTAGTTTACTATTCTCGTTTGCTTACTTTGCGTGTTTATTTGTATACTTATGTATTACAAAACGTTATAATTATTTAACCGTTACATATACCTATAAACTATGAAGTTCAGGTTCTAGGCAGGTCATTCACCTCTGAAACGAGTTAATCGATGACTCACTGAAATGGACTATCCACTAGCGACAGACAAGCTTATGATTAACGATCTCTAATCTAATCATGTAGCGTTATAGCGATAAAAACATCTAAAATGGAAATATGTACCTAACAGTTAAATAAATATTATTATTAAATAATAACTTATAAACAATAAGTTCAGACAGTTTACTAAATAAATCTAGGAATTTACGCAACCTATAACCACTGAAATGACTGATTAAAAGGTAAAGCACAGAACAGGAACATAATGGAGTAACGTAACGAAGGAAAACTTCATCGAATAAAACTCGCTAAGGGATCATCCTACGTTTTCCTGTATATGAAGCTTTAAAGGTAAAAGTTCTAGCCGGTTTCCCCGCGTTCGAGTCCACGCGGGAATTCCCGATGGAAAGTATCTAGGCCCTTGTTACTTTCCATCGGGAATTTCCGGTGGTACATATCTCCCTAGTCACTCTACACATTGCAAAGGCATATATCCATCAAAGATAAATCGACAAACATACATCCAAACATATTCATTTCTTTCTATATACTTTTTAAAATCACACGATTTGAACTCATTATACTAAACTAAATGAAACGGGACTGTATCGAGTTAGAATATAATATAACGAATTAATTTAAATAAATATGTGTAGTATATAATATGTTTCAATAATAACTTGGTCCGATATGTAGGTACGTGCTTTTTCGGGTCTTTAATAATAAGTAAGAAAACCAACAATATTAATGTATGCTGCCTAATTCTTTTTGTTTACGTTTTTTATACTTATTTTGATGACAATGCATAGAAAACTAAACAAACTTGTTTGTGGAATATCGCCAAAGCTGTTCTTTAGTACCTAACCGTCACAGCGCTCGGAAACTGGTTGTTACGAATTAATACTTTTATTACTATTAAATGCTTCGAAAAACAATTAAATGTATATGTATTTTATCAATCTTTTTCCTTAAAATGGTATCAACTAAGGCCACCAAAAGCACGTTTTATTAATCTCAAGAAATATTGTAAAATAGCCATAAAAGTCGTCATTTATTTAACTCGATTTGTTTTTTATTTTAAACTAGCAGCGCCCGCGGTTTTACCCGCGTTATACCCGTTCCCGTGGGAATTTCGGGATGAAAAATAGCCTATAACCTTCCCGTTGAATGCGGCTATCCATTACAAAAAGAATTATTCAAATCGGTTCAGTAGTTTCTGAGATTAGCGCGTTTAAACAAACAAACAAACAAACAAACAAAACAAAACAAACTCTTCAGCTTTATAATATTAGTATAGACTAGCTTTTGCCTGCCGAAATTAGTTATAACAGGATGTTTTATTAATTTCTTACCAAAAATGATAATATTCAAACAAACTTTTTATCCCCTATTCCCATTGTTATTTCATCTCCTTGAGCATAAAATTTGTAGATTTTTTTAAATTTATGTCTAATTAAATAAGCAGACAAAAAAATCATTGTTTTGGGTTCTATTGCGTTCATGAAGCCCTTCTTATATATCTTCTCTCAGTATCTTCTATGTAGACAGCGACCATTTACAATTTTATCATATGTATTGATTGATTTGCATATTTCGATCGTTGCGATAGGTATCGGTGAACTACCTTAATATGTTGTAGTTAAATTGTCAGTAAAGGTATTCTCTGAACTTTACTCCCGATTTTTTTCTAAATCTTGTAATTGAAGGATTTAGACATTTCCCATAGAAAAGACATCAACGCGCGCGGCTCATACAGTAAATAGGAGATCATTACCTTCATTTATAAAGAAACTAGTAGGGCCCCGCGGTTCTACCCACGTTGTGTCAGTTCCCGTGGGTATTTTGGGATTATAAGTCTTTCTTTTTCTTTTATCTTGTAATAATGTTACTTAATTCAATTAGTGGATGGCTCTGGACTATACGCAGATACAGATATAGATCTTCCATTGGTTTATGATTAACAATATAAGAAAAAATGACATTCAGATATAAATACTACTACCATCCAAAAAAATCTGAGTAAACTGTTGCTCAACATTAAAGATTTATGGCAAAGTGACGGAACATGGAGCAACATTTCTTGAAACCTGTATAAATCATATTTATATGTATTAGCTATCTACGAGTAGGTATTAAATGATTCATTAGACTTTAAAATTCCATAGGCAATAATGATATAAGTATAAATATGTCGGAATGGCGTCCGCCATTATATTGAAAACACCAAATCAGTCAAAGTCAACTATCTTTATTCAGGTTTGAATTTACCACCCATTCGGAAGAGCATCAGCAGAGAAGAATGGGCAAGAAACTCTGCTGTCAGCTTAATCTTTTATACACGGGTTTATTTCATAACAATCATAACGTGTGCACCGGGCAACCGACGTCGAACGAGTGAGACGTGTTTCTGTTCACATCGCCTTATATAGGATCGAAGTGGTGGGGTTAATCGTTGCACGTGTTGTTTTCATCCGATGAGGTTAGGCGCCGTCAAAACGTCCATCTCCGACACGGCCATCCTGCTAGCACACGTCCTCGTGTGTTAATCTGCAACCAAAAATCACGAGAGAACAATTCCGCTCGGCCATACCTCTTATTCATGGCCAATCTTGGGGATCTAGCCTTCATTGGCTCTCAATTTATTAATTAAAGGACCTTACTCATGATTACTAACAACTCAAATTCAGATTAATAATATGATCAAATAGCGTAAGAAATCACAAAGTAAATTATGATAACGTCTCATCTACCAAAACCCTGAGGCCAGCAACAGTGACAGACTCTGGTTCATTATTCACACACAATTAACAATTTAATCACAATTGATTTACTACTGAGTCTTTGTTCGTGGTCACAACACAAGATTTAGCAAACGCATTTGCCCTTTATGCACTTCCATTTCGGAATGCCGAGTCGTCCCATGACTCTACGGTCTTCGCTACCAGGCAAGACCCGACCACACTACCCAGGGCTACCGCCTACTGCCTACCCACGGACTACTACAAGTAGTAGACACCGATTTCTAACGGGCTACAGCTACGGCACCCTGGTGCGGTCTCAGACTGACCCACCGACATAAAAACCCAGTAACAATCAACAACTTAATCAACCTCACTGTCTCCACCTTCGTCTGAGTCAGTTGTTACCCGCCCCACAGGCATCTTCCTAACGCGATCATGTGCATACTTGTAAGTACGTTTAGAGTTCAAAGCTTTTCAACGTGTAACGATCACCATTGTTCGCTCACTCCTGACCTTAATAACTCTACTTCAACAAAAGACTTAGTAAAGCTCAAACTATTATTCTTTTCCAATCAACAATTTTAACTATCTCAATATTCATAATCACATTGCTTATCTCAACATAATACTAGAACATCGTCAGGCACAAGTACCCATTAAAAATCAAATTAATCTCAAATCAAAGTAAAAGTAAAGTGTGTGTGTCTCCATTGTCCGGCTATCCCCGTAGCCCTAATACGCAGTCATCCCTGTGACTAGCTGTGATCATCCCAGTGATCACCCATAAACCTGATCATCCCTGTGATCAGTCACTCCCGTGATCATCCCAGTGATCACCCATAACCCTGATCATCCCTGTGATCAGTCACTCCCGTGATCATCCCAGACTCAAGAGGACACGCACAACTATACCACACAGTCAAAAGTGACTACAGTTCATCATCACAAGGCTCAGAATTACTAACAATGGGTACTTGCCCTTCAGGCATTTTCCTATACCAGTCAATGACACTATATTGTGTACTCGTTCTCCTCTAAACCTCGCGGCCACAGTAATTTGCACTCGCTCGGTCAACCTGACTATTCTTCCTTAAATTCTTGATTTCAATCAAAAGTTAATTTCAATTATTATCAATCGGGAATCTTCAATGCTATGTAACACATGAATACTAGGTACCACGTCATTTTCAACTTTAACTTCAATAGACTATTAATCTCAAATGCACATTACAATATGAGCCATGAGTAAGTAACAGTAAGCTTGTCTAGTCACGTCTAGTCACGGCAACCAGCCGACGAGCAATCACATTGCTCAACCACACACGGTCTCAGCAGACCACTGCAGTACGGTCAATCCAGACCACGACCATCGCCGAGTTCGAACATTGAACTCAATAAGTCACATAGTCACATGAAACCCTTACTCATACTCTCATATTTTACAACGGGATAAACATCCAAAATACTTTCAATAAGCTTTCTACTTTATCAAGTGGTACGAAGATTCACTACAAAACTCAATGTTAACTGACTCAAATATCACAAAATAGCTCACCGGATATTTCCCAACAAACCAATCATTACCGCAATACATCACCGATTTAACATCCAATGTGAATTTGTCGTGATAGATTCTTGAATAATTTGGAATACCGCAATCCCTCATATTCCTCAGGTAACAGGATTGAGAAGAGAACCACGTTCTTCCCTGGACGAGGTTCATCAATGCTCACAATAATTACCAGCATTGAACCAACATGAAAGTAAGAAAACATATTAGAACATATCACATTACATCACAAGATTACACTTGACTCATAATTACCATCTTAACTCCACAATAGAATAGAGTACTAACTAACTATACTCACAGAACATTCCAAGTTTTATTACCAAATCATTGACCAATTCAAACATTCTCTACTGGTGGCTCAGTGGGCAAAATAGCGATCTTTATCATTCTCTGCTGGACGCTCGGTGGGCAATAGCGATCTTGATCATTCTCTGCTGGACGCTCGGTGGGCAATAGCGATCTTGATCATTCTCTGCTGGACGCTCGGTGGGCAATAGCGATCTTGATCCCACTTCTGATGTCGGAATGGCGTCCGCCATTATATTGAAAACACCAAATCAGTCAAAGTCAACTATCTTTATTCAGGTTTGAATTTACCACCCATTCGGAAGAGCATCAGCAGAGAAGAATGGGCAAGAAACTCTGCTGTCAGCTTAATCTTTTATACACGGGTTTATTTCATAACAATCATAACGTGTGCACCGGGCAACCGACGTCGAACGAGTGAGACGTGTTTCTGTTCACATCGCCTTATATAGGATCGAAGTGGTGGGGTTAATCGTTGCACGTGTTGTTTTCATCCGATGAGGTTAGGCGCCGTCAAAACGTCCATCTCCGACAAATAGATACATAATTGGAACAAAAGTAATTAATTTCTACCCACAACCTTAATATCGATTTCAACCAATTCCAATTAATGATCCGCCATTACGAAAACATCCCAAATTATAATATTCCAGTGACATTCATGACGAGATGGTCGTTACTGAATATTATAATAACGAGATGGTGCCAGGATGGATAGCGGCTGAGGTCACATGGAAACACCTGTTTACGAACAGACGGCCAATTGCCACTTGTATATATAAGGATCAGCATCCATCTCTGAAGCAGTTACTTGTGCACATTCACAACAAACGTATCAAAATGACGAAACCAGTGGTGAGTAGTCTTAGCGAAATCGTCGGTAAAAAAATCGTCGTAAAATTTATGTTTTTAATATGTTGTGTACATTTGGTTGTTGGTTGATGAAAAGATTTTCATTTATATTTAATACATATTTGAAATTATGGTGTAATGATTGTTACTTATATTCTTCTAACTGTCTTCGGATCTTCGGTGAGATGACAGGCCTTTGCCCAGCAATGGGACATTACAGGCTGTTAATACAACTTTTAAATGATGTGGTAACTCAAAGTATGTACTTAATAATTATGAGTTCTTTAAAAACACGGGAAAATGGCGTTGAATTAACATTTTGTTGTGGTCCGCTCAAACCTAGCAGATACAAATGGCTACTAGCGGGCTCCCATCTAATTAGTCTAATCTAATCCAGGAACGTTACTTTACTTTCCAATGCATTTCATCCATTGAGTTCCTAGTCCTAACTCAATGATTTCATCGCTCAATACTGAATTATGAATTTAATTTATTAAACTTAACCTTTTTTACCAATAAATTATTGGTAAAAAAGGTTAAGTTAATATTTTATAACAATATTTGTTTATATTGTTTTAATTATTGGCAATAATTAAAACAATATAAACAAATAATTTAATTATTGGCAATAATTAAAACAATATAAACAAATATTGTCGGATAGGACGGCTGGACAGGCTTCATCAATTTATTCACCTTTTCGTATAATATAATCGTAATAACCCAATCATTTGAATTTGAAAATTTGAAGAACTTGCGTTAACCTTTACATCATCTAAATTTTGTTTTATTTTCAGATCATCTTCGCATTGGCCCTCGTGTCTAGCGTCGTAGCGGGTAAGATATCTTTTTATTAAAAAGTTATCACTGATTTTACTTGAAAACACCTTTTTGAAAAAGGTATAAGTATAAGTTTGTTTGGTGCCTTACTGAATGGAAACCTAATGTAACCAAATATATTATAACCCGTTTTACATGAGAACTACTTTTTACAAACCTATATCCTGTTTTAAAATAAAATAAATAAAAAACAAACAAACAGGCAAACTAAATCGAACCGTTTAAAAGAACTGTTTTTTCTAACCACACCTTTTTGTTAAGGCTACGGCGGCGGTGGCAGCAATCATGGTTTCGGACAAGAAAGCTATGGAAGCCACGGTAGCCAAGGTGGATTGCAAGGCAGCCACGGCGGTCTACAAGGCAGCCACGGCGGTCTACAAGGCAGCCACGGCGGTCTACAAGGCAGCCACGGCGGTCTACAAGGCAGCCACGGTGGTCTACAAGGCGGCCACGGAGGTTCTGGACAATACGGCCACGGAGGTTCTGGACAATACGGCCAGCAGGGTAACCAACATTACGAGCAAGGGCACCATGGCGGGCAGGAGCATGGAGGCTACGGACAAAACCAGGGACACAACCAGGGACATGGCCACGACAGCCATGGTCATGGATATGGCCGTTAAACAACTACGTTATGAAATAAGTTCACTAATTTAGAAAGTATCACAAAAACGGTTCTACAATCTTATGCCAATGATTTTTGTAATAAAATTGACTGACTGTAAAACCTTCAAAAATTAAGGCAAAATAAATTTAGTATAGATAACGCATTATTTTATTTAAATCCCTAGCTTTTAATAACTAAGCTTTCTTATTTTATGAGACGCACTTATGGTAATAGTAAGGTAACAATAATACAATCACGTATAATAAAACAATATTCTTTATTTCAATACCATTATATTTTTTCCTATCTGTTTTCTTGACATCGTTGTCACAAACTCCCGTTAACTAAAGGCAAACCATACTGAAGCGCAATGTATAAAATAAATCATCCATGATCCTCGACAAATCGACAAAACCTACCAATTAGGTATAGAAAAATACACGTCCTTAGTGCTTTGTCTAAACTTTACATTTATCTAATAATAATATTGTAAGTGTTACATATTGTGCATGTAGATACATGTATACATAATTTAAATATTGTGTTTATTAACAAATGCACCCTTTATTAACATTGTGATGACTTCATGATTTTAAATCCATAACTCTCTATTATAATAAATAAATATATCTATCTAAATAAAATACATTTACATACTAATATTTACAAACAGCTAACAATTATATACAAAGACATAAATAAAATGATGCTTTACCTAAATAACAACTATAGTTAAAGCATTTCTAGAAGGCGTTTAAATGAACACTATTTATTAAAATTTATTATATATTAAAAAGGTACAATTTTGATGAATTTTGTATAAAAACATATAAACAACATACGTGTGTTACGATAGATACCCTGTTAAGCGTTACAAATTAAACATCGTTACACAAAATAAACAGTTGACATTACAAAACTAAGATAAAATTACAAATAAAAAAATCTAAAAGTATTGCATAATGATTAGATAGTTAGGCTGGCGATTGAATGGTTCATAAGTTGTATTACTTTTAAATTTAATAAACAAAGAGACAACCTGCGGAGGCGCAGCATCCACCAATAGTGTCGCATCATTTATAAAGCCTCGCTGGCTGACCGTAGCTGGTAAAACCTCTTTATTAAATATTATTATAAGCATAAATTAAATACAACAAGGTGCCCTTAGGGCCAGAAATAATTTCACAACAAATTTAATACGAAAACGAACACTACAGTGTCGAATAGTTTGCTCGTACAAAATCTATTTTTGAATTTTAACGTGATATTCTATTTTTACAGTGATATAATTTTTATTTATTTCTTAATACCTATATTGCAATTTTTAAGTTTACATCTGTATAATCGTAGGTAATATTATATTTTATGAATATTAAATATGTTTATTTATTATTGATGGATTTTAAAGAATCCGACGTGTTTGATCACTAGATATACGATTCTTTGAAATAATTGACAGAAACATTAAATTAAAATTATGTAATATAACAACATTGTAATAGAAACATTTTTTAATTTTCGTGATTTGATAAACATTCCCGATAACAAACACAACAAATGTGAAATCTTTATAAATAAAACAAAATTTTGTTTTCTTTCATATCAAGAAGTAACAATCATAAATGCAATCAGTTTTATTTATAATATTTATATCGTTTAATGAAAAAATATATTTAACGGCCTCAACTACCCCAGTATTTTAATATTAAGAAAATACTGATTTTATCATCAATAATTAATTATCTACTATTAAATACATTAGATTTAATCTGACTTGGAACTACTTACAGTGGTTAAATATATCTTCGTTATCGACTGTGTATTACACGTTCAATTTGAAACTGAAGCCCCCGACCTGCTCTTGATTAGTCCCACCAGTTGTCTGGACCAGTTCATATGTAGGTGGGACAGTGGTCGAGGGAGGTGCTGCAGGCGTCGCAGGTGCTGGCGTCGCGCAGGTTGACGAGCGTGCAGGCGGGGCACTCGCGCCCGCCCGCCGTCAGCGGCTGTATCTCGGGCCCCCTCTTGGACTTGCCGCACATCTCGCACGCCGCCGCGCCTCCCTTGTTCAAGTAGGTACAGGTGCCGCACTCCCATTTTCTGTCGTCTTTCTTGTCGTGACTGGAGTTGCGGCTGATCGGCCGCTCTGCGCGTTCGCCGTTCTGTCGCGGCGGTGAACGACGAACCGAATCTGTTTCGTCCAAACTGACGATTAGTTGTGCCTTTAGGTCGAAGTTTGGATGTGAATTTGCTGGAAAAGAATAACATATAATAATTATATGTTACTAGCTGCGCCCCGCGGTTTCACCCGCGTTGTACCCGTTCCCGCGGGAATTTCGGGATGAAAATTAGATGTTGGCCGATTCTCAGACCTACTCAATATGCTCACAAAATTTCATGAGAATCGGTCAAGCCGTTTCGGAGGAGTACGCGAACGAACACTGTGACACGAGAATCTATACTAATATTATAAAGCTGAAGAGTTTGTTTTGTTTGTTTGTTTGTTTGTTTAAACGCGCTAATCTCAGAAACTACTGAACCGATTTGAATAATTCTTTTTGTAATAGATAGCCACATTCAACGGGAAGGTTATAGGCTATTTTTCATCCCGAAATTCCTACGGGAACGGGTACAACGCGGGTAATTTTATATATAAGATAATGTTACAAAATTATTTTGTTATTGGAACGAAGACAGACAGAGCAGACATAGAAACATGCGCACGCCGCACGGCGTGCGCATGTTTCTATGTCTCTCTCTCTCTCTCTCTCTTATAGAAAGCAAGCCAGATATTTTCGTTTCGTCTTTCTATTTCGCATTGAACTTCGTTCCACTCGGGTGTCCCTTGACACCTCTCAAGTTTTTTTGTTTGTATAAATCTTGCATAATTTAAGTAACTCTACATTTTGTTAATAACTTGTTATTTCAAATATTAAAAGTAGACAGTACTTTACAAGTTTATGAACTCACCTGATGATTTCTGAAGAGTCTTCTGTGTTCCGTTCTCCAAAGGTTTACTCCTGCCAGGCTGGTCCACCTCCGAAGCGACTAGTTTCGTTGGTTTCCTCACTTTCTTCACCTCCGCCGTACTGGAAGAGCCGCCGTTCACGGAGTTCTGCTGTTTTATGATTTCCTTCCTGTCTTTAATGTCTGTCTTCGTCAACAACTTGACTTTATCAGGAGCCACTTTCGGTGTGATTAGGCCGTCGGCTTTAGGAAGCATAACGGGTTCAATCTGCCTCTTGGACCGCTTCTCTTCCACTTGAATCTTCTTGGTCATCTGGCGGGATTTCTTCAAGTCTTTCTTGAGCTCCTCCACCCGGTGGTCGAGGCTGAGCGCCTGCAGGCCGTCCTCCAGGTCCAGCGTGGTGGGCTGGCACCGCCCCCTGTGCGTCTTCTCGAGCCGGTCCAAGGTCCGCGAGTCCCTGTCGATGGAGGGCGAGTAGCGAGGCCGCTCGGGGTCCTGCTCCTTACTAGACAGGTTCCGGAACACATAGTCCCAACTCTCATAGGTGCCCATACCATCCTCTCTAGCTTTACTCAGCGCTGGCTGCGTATCAGAGCGTGGCAGAGACGGTAGTGTCACATCGCTAAAGCCAGATTTAGACGTGCTATTCCTTCTAGAACTTTCTGGCCTCTTCTTGCGATCATCACTATTTTCGTAGAGCGCAGGAGAATCTAGCTCGATGAGTTGTCCGGTAGGGACCGGTGGGTACCGATAGTGGGCGCCGGGGGGGTACCCGTTGACGGGGACTGGTTTTATCGGGTACAGCGGGGCTGGAAGAGCGTAAGGCGCAACGGGGTAGTAGTAGGGCAAGTACGGGGCGGGGACAGGCTCATATAGGAAAGGGGCGGGGTACACGTCGGGTACATTTCGTTCGGGGCAAAGCCCGCACGGGTAGCGCGCGCGGGAAGGCAGCTCCGGGACGTTGCAGTATATCTCTGAAAGATACAAAATAATGTTGATCATAATTCATTATAATAATTGAGTGTAGTAACTCGGTATAAATGGTATCAGTTCCCCGACCTTGCCCCCTGGCGGGGGCGCGCAGCGCGGCGACGGCGGCGGGCGGGTGCGGCGCGCGCGCGCGCTCGCGCACCACGTCGCGCCAGCACACGCGCCCGCCCGACCCCACTACTGACTCCCAGATGTCCACCATTATCTGCACAAACATTCATTATTCAACATGCGCTTTTGTCGATATTGGCTATACAAAAGTAATATCCATATGGGTGCCAACTTCTCTGTCAGCAAGCTGTAGATAGAATAATAAATAGTAAAATCACGAAGGCAGTGCATTAGAGTTACCTGACACTCGCACGAGGCCACGAGCGCGTCGCGCGAGACGGCGGCCAGCGTGTCGGGGCAGGGCGGCTCGGTGAGCGCGAGGCGCGCGCCGCCGCCGCGGTACCCCATCGCGACCAGCAGGCTCTCCGCACCCACCAGGTTAGCTTCTACTTCGTGCTTGAAGAAGCCACTGTACAACTGGAGTCAAACAAAAGACAGGTCATAAGCTAATCTGTAATGTCCCACTGCTAAGCAGTCACTGTAGGTCAATCAAATAATATAGGCCAGATTTTTGACAAAAGTAAGGTTAACATAAAAATAAAAGTAACAAACTGCATATCACAGATTACGACAAAATAAAGTTAAACTTGTTAAGCCTTTGTTGGCGAAATGTTTGAAATTCGAGTTTTCAACCAATCAAGTACATATTATATTAACACATAGTATTTTATCATATTTCTAACCGCATTAATTAGCGCCATTGTAGAACGGTAGCAGATATGAGGAACGGTTTTTATTGTTATGGAGAAAGCCGCCACTGGAGGAATTATCCTCTCAAAGGATGAAGATGAGGACGTCAGGACATTATATACTATATTACTTGTGTTTTAAATTATATACTTTATTAGTATCCTATTACCGCCTTATTCATAAACGATATTTAACTTAAACAGTGTTTTAAAGTGATTTGTCTCTTTCGCTCTTTGTGCAAATAGCGTATGTCGGAAAGGGACCAATCATTTGATAGCTAAAGTGCTGTTTATGAATAAGGCCCTTAGTACCCCCACATAACCAATTAGTGATTAAATACTGAAAGTTTTTGTACACCACTGAACAAGATCAACACACAAATGACAGTAAATTGAATCTTCAGTCTTTGGTGACTTAAAAATTAGTAATCAAGAAAGTAGTTTGTTTTGATTTGTTTTCTCTCTTGTTTAAACATTAAACAATAAATATCATTCATATCAAATTTCATATCAAATTTCAGTGAAATTGTTTGTCAATAAGATGACTTAACTTTTGATAAATATTGTCTCATGTCTCTGTAATGATTGTATGTAGTGTAGTAGACATATATAAAATCTATTTGGTAATCTTTGTAACTCACAATCAGGTTAAAAAAGTCGTTTTTTAAAACAACTGGACAACGGCTGGACCAATTGGTAATTTGATATTGGATTTTTGTGGAAGGCCTGTGAAGGTGAGTACTAACGGAATCAATATGGGCGAAACCGCAGGGCACAGCTTGGTTTATTTTCGTAGAATTAGCCCGCTTTGTTGCATCACCGCCTCCACCCATGCCCTTGTCGTTTCCCTCATTTAACATTGTTACAATTATAAATGAATACATAAACCTGGATATATAACTGAACACACCCGTATAACTTTATATTCCTTCCTCCAGGGTTGATTTAACAGATTGGCGGCATATCTGGCAATGGCCGCCCACCCCAGCGCCGCTCGATACGCGTTGAAGTCGGGCAGCTCGTGGACACTTCTGTGGAACACCTTGCTGGTCTCTGCGAGGCGGAACTTGCACTCGTGTGGAGCGTGCGATAGGTATTCCATTATGAAGTCTGTGGAACAAAAGTGGACATTTTAATTATAGTGGTGCAATGAGCGATTTGCTTAGTTGGATAGAGTAAGGATGGATTGAAATAACTATACTTACCTTATTCTTGAAAAATCTACCACATAAGTTCACATTTTGCGGGTTGGGTGCCGTGTTGTTATATGAGATGACGTTTATAAGATATTTGTGTATAAGATATTTTGCAGATTAACATCTAAGGGTAGGCTCAGCAAAGCCAGATAGATAACAGATTGTTACTTTTGCATACGATCCTTACAGCGCGCATTGTCAGCGTCGGTGATCATCAATGCGTAAAAAACATGTACAAATGCTTTAAAACGATTTTTTTCATTACAATGCATACATTTAATTCTCAGGTCGAGCAAAAATTGATTTTCACCAGCCCGCATTAAGCAAGCGCGGTGTATACTCCTAATCCTCTTCACTGTACTGATATCTTCGGTGAGACGAGAGGCTTTTTCCCAGCCGAGGGACAATCAATACTAGCTAAAACTTTTACTATTATTTACCTTCAAGTTTCTTCTTCTGCTGCAGCTTCTCGGGGCTGTCGTCAGTCTCGAGGTAGCTGTAGTGCGCGTCCTCGATGCGCCGCCACAGCCGCGGCAGCCAGTCGCGCAGCGCCGCGTCTCCCATGCCGGACGCATTCATCATTATTACCATCACACTGGAAACATATATGTATACATACGATCATAACCTTGACAAAGGAATCTGGTCTTGTATCGCGTTAATATTTTAAATAACTTATGATATCCTACAGTGGCAAAGGTCTCCCTAAAATATCGCCAGTCGTCACCATTTTTCGCCAAATATAAAAACACATTAATTACAAAAATACTACCCAAAGTGACATTTCGAATGGATGAGGCATGGCGACCGTTTGTAGCTGTTTTTTCCTTATCCTTCATGTTCCTAAAGGAATTTCGGGATGAAAGTAGCCTGTGTTAACCTGGCATTGTTACTTATCTCCATGTAAAATATTTGTTATTGAGATAAAATATTAAGTAATTGAATTATGTTTGAATTTAAGACATAGGTCATAAAAAGTAAACTTGAGTATGTCAGTGGCCAACCTGGAAATTAAGTCATATTATTATCCTCAAATGACCATTGACCTGTATCAATGGCATCAATGAAAAACATAACAATTGAATTGAGCAACCAACAGACAGTATCGAATTTAATTGTTATCAAACAATGCACCGTAACAGATCAATAATTTATCATGAGTTATTGAAGTGCAACATACATGAGTCATGCACACAGATCACAAAAACTAAAGGGAGAAATGAAAAGGGGGCGGGACCGGTGTCGCAGCAATATGCGCAAAAACGGAATACATTGCGAGTCGAAATATTATGTGTAAATAGTATACAATGAATAGTACTAAAGATTATTCGAACGTTGAGTTCTGATACCACAATCGATAATGAGCACATTCAAGCTAACAAAATACTTATAGAAGTGCTGTACGTATATTATTAGCAGCCTAGTTGCACACAAATACTCGCACTGAATGCAATGTGTGCGTGACATGCACACAATGTGAATTATTGTTTTTATTTTGATTACTTTGTGTGTGTAAAGTTCTAATGGGACACTATGTTTCATACTCAGCCCGTAGATTGGCATATCTCTATAGCCCTATGGTCATGCAGCATTGTCAATACAATTCATAATGTACTCTCATACCATAACAATAATAAGATTTAAGCATAATTCCCAATGCCAAAGCACAAGTGCTAATGAGGCTAAATGTTAATTGTTTGATTTTGATTTGCTTGTTACAATAACATGAACAATTTTTCTTCTTAAAATAGATATTGTTATTGTATTCCTGGATAAAGTGATAATATTTATTTTGATAAAATTAGAGGACACGCCCATTGAATCTATTCTCATTTCTTTTCCATAAACAGTACCATATTTGTCTTTCTTATCTGGATTTTTGTGTTCATAATTTTACTGCTTACGTTTTGTGAATCACTGGACTAATGAAGAATAGGCTCAGTTAGAGCTTAGTTAAGTAGTAATGGACCATGTATGGGTTGGATATATACTAATTATTTACAACTTTATGGAGAAGTTTATTAGTAGTGAAAACTGCATACCAACTATAGTTATTTGAACTTTATGGTGGGTAAAGTATCTACCCTCTTTCCTTATATGTCGTCCTTGTATTAATTCAGTAGCTTAAGCATTCCTTTATTGGCTCTAGTAGTAAGCTAGTGTGAATATTATAGAGTTATTTCTGGTAAAGTTAATATTTACTTATGTTCCTCCTCACTGATATAGGTAGAAGATATAAGGTACAAACCTTATACCTTATATCATCTTCAGTGAGATGAGAAGCTTATGCCCTGTAATGGGACATTATGGGCTAACACTATTACAACTAATAGTAAGTAATGAATGTGTTACAGTTTCAATTTGTAAGGAACATGGTTTAGTTTAGACATTATCTCTAACAAGTTCTAGTCACTTGTAATATCTAAAGAATAATCCATCTTTAAAAGTATTTCTGGATATGGTGGACAATTCATGAAATACCGTAAAAGGGAGTAAGTTAATGTCATGCACCCACGCACACACCATTATAATATTACCAATATTCACGTAAACATATTCCAAAACTCAGTGACAACAAATAATTTCAACAACTCACCATACAGGAAGAACATTCTTTTCCTGGATGTCAAAATTATTTCAATGCACTAAATGTGGAGCGGACAAAAATAGTTCACCCAAAATATCAGGGTTCCTCCTGTAACCAATATAATACTGCCAACAAACCGACTAACATAAAACAAAACAGTTCAATGGTACACCATCGACTACAATACAAGCTGAACAGGATATTCTCAAGGAATTTCGATAAATTGAGAAAATTGAAAAACAAAATTTTGATCTTGTTTTGACGTTGGTGAGGTTGAGCAGATGTCTGCAGCTGACTGCTGAACATTTTGACAATTGACAATATCACGAAGATGAAATTGACTAAAGTAATTTGACGGACAGTAACGTTCACTTCATAGTCACACCCATGGATTTAATATACAATACATTTTATAGTCCTTGGTCACACCTGTGGTCACACCACAAAAACACAAAAACTGCCCACCTACCTAGCATAAACACTCGAAGACAAAATCATGAACGCAGAACAATATTGCTATCTATACTAATATTATAAAGCTGAAGAGTTTGTTTTGTTTGTTTGTTTGTTTGTTTGTTTGTTTAAACGCGCTAATCTCAGAAACTACTGAGCCGATTTGAATAATTCTTTTTGTAATAGATAGCCACATTCAACGGGAAGGTTATAGGCTATTTTTCATCCCGAAATTCCTACGGGAACGGGTACAACGCGGGTAAAACCGCGGGGCGCTGCTAGTCCTCTTATAAGAATACTAGCAGCGCCCCGCGGTTTCACCCGCGTTGTGCCCGTTCCCGTGGGAATTTCGGGATAAAATGTAGCCTATAGCCTTCCTCGATAAATAGACTATCTAACAGTGAAAGAATTATTCAAATCGGTTCAGTAGTTTCTGAGATTAGCGCGTTTAAACAAACAAACAAACAAACAAACAAACAAGCAAAACAAACAAACTCTTCAGCTTTATAATATTAGTATAGATTAATAATTAAGTATTTTAAGATACCTAATACCAATATTTTTAAGCTATTGCATAGCTTCTATCGCGGGCCTTGAGCGCGGGGACCGAATCCAGAAATTCCGTAACGAAAAAACCTCACGCAAAAAACCTAACGCTCCCCACTAACGCCATCTAGTGATAGAAAAAAATACTATGCAACTGTTACGTAGTAACTATTTAGTAATCTGTGCCGTAGTCCAATTCGAATATAGAGTCCTTGTCTTATTTTCTTAATTTTTGATCTCTGTCAATCAATTATTCAATTCGGTTATACATTTATATAACTATTTTCAATTATTTATAAAAGTAATGCTAGAAAATGGTTAAAAACATTTTGTTTGTAGATGTTTTGAGGCAAGAAGAAATAGACATGTTTTATGATGTAAGTCCATAATATTTCAAACCTGAGTTGGTAGTTGGTTGGTTGGATTTTATCTTACTTACTATTTTCTTTATAACAGGTTGCTCAATTACATCGCGAATATTACAGAGGATATCCTAACCGCTACCATCCATACTCATACTTTAAAGAACCTAATACTGCCTTCCAATGTCCTTCTGAAATGTCGGAGTTAGTAGTAACAACATTTTATTTTTTGCTCAGATTCTTGCTTGATTTAGGAGCTTCCTAAATCAAGTTAAACTTAACGCAATTTGAATTTTGTAGGTACCTACCTAATTAATATTGTATATGCATTCATTATTCATTGCGATGTTAAATGACTAATAATTAAAATGAATTAAGATAAGCATGGTGCAGCTCGGCCACAACTTGAATTGACAATTCCATGTGATCGCTGCCGCGCAATAGCTTCAAAGGGCACGTTAACTTATGCGTAAGAAGTACAAGATTCTTTCGATGCTTAAAATTATATTATGTTTTAATTTTCAGGGTGTATTTGAAATTCCCATCTTACCACATTAGATACAAACAGCCGGCCGTCTTGCCCTCAACACTGGGGTATACTTCAGGATTCCCTCAGTTGCCTAATCGTTCTTTGGCTGCTCGTTACAATAAAGCAGCATGCAAAGTTTTTAGCAGATAGTTCGATGCCTTTATTAAAGTTTTTTCGACTGTATAAAATTGTTTCCTCTTTATTTTTCTCATTGCTTGCTGGTTCCCCAGTACCACAGAAACCACGTTGAAGATGCGCTACATACTAATTTATATGATCCAAGATCCAGGATGGAACCGCAAATAACATTAATATTACTTAGTAATGAGATGACTACCTATATGATGACTAGGCAAGACGGAGCTAGGTCCGGCCGGACCCAAGTTCCACTCCTGAATGAATCCTCTGGATTGTGCGAGGGGTCTCATTGAAACTATGGTTCAGACCCGTGGCACCCCTGGATGAACCTTCAGGACTGGGTGAGGGTATCATCAGAACTTGGGTTCGAACCCGTGTCTCTCCTCGACCATTATCCTTGGCCAGTTCAGGGGTGCCAAACCAAGATAGCCAGTTTTAAAAGAATAATCCATCAGTGCTATCAGCGAGCCCGGAGATGACCAACGATCCGGCCACACAATCGGATCAAAGATCGTTCTGTATAATTATCTCAGATCTGTCTGACATTTTCACATGCGGAATCCGAATTCGATTTCCACATTCGTTTTTCTCATCCGGAGACCTGAATGTATGAAATGCAATAAATTCCGTATGTACGTTTCGAATGTGGGCCCGTCACGCGGTACGCAGAACTTCCATACACTTGCTATGTACCGCCGCACACATTCGGTTTCCGTACGGAATTATAAAAAAAATCATGGCAAAGTTCCCATTGAACATACTAGCAGTATAAAATTCCTAATGCAAAAAAACGAACAATACGGAATTCCGCAAGCAGAAAACGAATGCGGAAATCGAATTCGGATTCCGCACGTATGCGGCCAGGCTTAAACCCATGGATTTAAAAAGTCCTATATAAACCCATAAACCACTGATCACTGTCATGCAAATCATAACGAATCAGTGTCAAACAAAAGTTGACATCTGTATTTATTAATGACCTTTTCCTTTTGTACCTACTTACGTAAAACGTCGCGGCAAATACAAAATTACTTTTCATGTAGGTCATTATTTTATTTATTATGTATTCCAATATAGCTCTTTAGACAAAACTAAATCCCAAATTCATTGTGAATTCTCATAAGTAAATCCTTATTATGGCAGCAGAAAATATTTTATTTGTTGATTATGCCCGCCAATATGAAATAGACACGTTTTACGATGTGAGTCAAGTTGAGTACCTAAATCATATACAATAAATAACTACTCCTTATTTCATCGAATTGTTTAGTGTCCTTGAATAGAACTTGTCTTGTTACATACATACCGCGATTTATTGTTTTGTCAGGCTTCTCAGCGCCACAGGGACTATTACAGAGGGTATCCAAAAGCTTATCATCCTCTTGCATACTTCAGGGAACCCCAGTATGAGTACCAATGTCCATCAGAAATGACTCCGTGAGTAACTAAATGTTTTTATTTTAAATACTATGTGCTACGACACGGTACATAGCGCTTCAACTTAACTACTTAAATTTAAGGTCGGCGATTTGGACCGCGTTCTATCTATCACTGCGTTCGCCTCTTCTTCAAACTTCACTTGCATTATAATTAAACTTTTTTGTCTTCAGGGTTTACCTTAGTTTCCCGTCTTACCATGTAAAATACAAGCAGCCCTTGGTGTTAGCTGGTATCACAGGCCGCACCAGCAACATACCCGCGCTGCCGGATCGCACCCTCGCCGGAAGATTCAATAAAGCCGCTTGCAAAGTTTTCACTCGATAAAATTCATAATTCAATCACCTGTTGTATGGGCTCAATAATAAATAATAAATTCCGGAAAATATTTTGCATTACTTCTCTTGTTTATGATCGTTTTCTTACTTTCTGTCCCATAAAATTAATTATAATCTAATCAGAACTCCCACTTATATCCTCAGTCAGAAGTGAGTGAATTATATTTAAGCCCACCAGTGGGATAGCTTGATGTGGCATTTTTGGGGTCAAAATGGGTTTGAGTTGGTAGAAATAGAATAAATATCTTGGTAGAAAATAATTTATTGTTTATCAAAGATATCTGAGATCACACTCAGCAATAGTAACACATGCATAACCACTTCAAACATACAAGCAATGAAATTTGAGCTACTATATGCTATTAAAAAGTCAAGCTAACAAAATAAAATTATAAGAATAATAACAGTCAGTGCTTCGGAAGTATCCACATTATGTAGATCGTTTAGTACAAATTACTTCCAACAAAATAAGTGAATAAGTCAATATAATAAAATACTATCAAAATCCTCTATTTTTACTACAAGATGCCTACAATAAGATTGTTAGTAACCAGACAAAGACATGTAACATGTTGATTCAAGGTATACGCAGAATTATCACGCTAGTTACGACTTAAAGTTATACATATACTAAAAATTTTAATTAGATTCCAGATTTGACAATTTCAGTGTTGCAACATTATGACAAATACTAAATAGTGACGTTGCGAAATTATTCGATATGGAAATGGAATATTTCCGGATCGATTCTTCTCGTTTATAATTTTACTCTCGTAAACTAAGTATATCAGGAAATTAAATATTTCTGAACCGATAATTTAGTTTTGACGATTAATTAACGATCTGAGACTTTTCTTTTATAATTGTGTGTGAAATAAATAAAAAAATTTGATCTTGAAGGAACATGACAAATAAAACAGAAAAAAAACGTTGTTTGTTTTGGTTAATGTGCTAGACTGTTCATTCCAAGTAAGGTGTCAAAAAATATCTAGTTTAATAATAAGTAAAAAACAATGAGAAAATACATCGGATACATCTCGGATACAAAATATCGATTCGCAATGAAATAAGATATTCGTATCACTACACTACACTAATAAATGTGGTATCATTATTTCACAAAATGACAGTAGCTAATGTCAAATCTGGAATCTAATAAAAATTCCGAGTATAGTAATTCTTATTTCTATATTTATGTACTTAGGTATTAAGAAACTAGATATGCCTTATGACAATTGGGTAAAGTAACAAACCCAAATTCAATAATATCTACAACATTAAATGTTTATTTAACTAAAATAATTTAATACACAAAAAGGAGAGGCAAATAAATGACTGATTAGTTCACCTCTTGGGAAAGTCAACATTATCAAAACTAATTTGCCTACGAGCCCTCATTTTAGCTGCTTCCTCAAATGATGGCATTGAATTAGACTTAAATAGACCTACACCAGCTTTGTCAATGGTGCTGAAACCACTACTACTGTTTGAATTGGAGTCTATGTTAACTAACTTGTCTTGGAGAATGTTCTTGTTGCTACTCTTTGGTTGTTCCTGTTTAATTGACATGCTATCACAGGTGTTTTCCTTAATCTGTGAGGTGAATGTGGTGGGGGCGGTCTGTCGCAACTTCATTTGTTGATAGGCGTTAGCAGAGATGTAGCCAGACACTTTGCTGTTAGCCTCATTAGCTAGTTTCATCTGTTCCTCTTGGTAACAATCTTCGACTGTGCGACCCTGAATTATGGCGAACACGTATTGACGAGCTAGTCTGAAAATAATTTATGTTTAAATTAGGTAGATAGTAGGTAATTGCGGTGTATTTTTTTACTCATCAGAAAAATCAATATGCTTGTTTAGAAAATTGGCAAATCTTACTTTAGCATAGTATCCGATGTTGATAAGTTAGGAGCGGCCAAGCGAGCCGCGTGCGGTGGCAGCACGAGTAATTTGCGCGTGAGTCTCGCGAGGTTCGAGGCCTTCTCGCGAAAGCCGGGCGAAGACATGCGCCAGCCGTGTACTCGGAGCGCTTCAGAAACGGCCCATAGGAGTTTCTGTAAATAGGGATGGATATCAAGTCGTAATAAGAGATTTTACGGGATTCAACCCCACCAAGACATATATAAAATCAGACATTACATTTTAAGGAACTCCATAAATAATTGAATGGGGGATATACCTTCAAAATGAGCAATATAGAAAATAGATTTAAGTATAGATTAACTTGATAAAACTGATTTCTTACCTGTTTATGATTTTCATTTAACTCCACGGACTTCTTTGCTGTAAATACTTCGGAAGCTCTTCGACTGAATGAAATAGACTGGGAACTTCCGATTGTGTCCCCTCCAAAAGACAGGCTCTTGGCTATTTTACTTCTACTATTTTCTGGGGCTTGGTCAAACGCATCTAGCTTTCGTTTTAGGAACTGATCACTTTGGGTGCCGTCTGAACTTTTGGTTTCGGCAGCTCTTACTGGGGATCCGAAAAGTGCTCTTTTGGTTCTCATGGCGTGAACAGGTACTGATATCGAAGCCGTTTGGGGCATCGGTTTTCTGTTTTCGGGGCTGACAAAAAGGGCGCGTTTAGACGTCTCTCTGGAAAGTTGTGATCTCGTAAACCCTTCAGAGTCCATCAGCAGTCGCCTCATAGCTTTCTTCTTACTAGACCCGCCACTCCTTGTCTTTGGCGTTTTGGCGGGAGTTTTCTTGCCTGGTGTTTTCCGGTTAGGTGTCTTCTTCCCAGGAGTGCGCCTGACCCTTGGACTTTTCCTTTCAGCAGAATTTATAAGCTTTCTGTGTGGGAAGAAACTTGGAAACATTTTGATACGATTAGTGTTTAAATATATATACAAGCAGTTTTTAAATATATATGATAAATGGGTGTGACATTTAAAAAAAAAAATTGTATGAAGATTTGAAATGTCTGTTAGCGACAGATAATCCCAAGATCCAAATCCATCCCATCTGGGAATTTCAATATTATAATATGGTATGTCATAAACTTTTACCTAACCTATACTGTCCGACTGCTGGGCAAAGGTCTCCCCCAAACACCGCCAACCGTCTCTATCTTTCGCCTTCTCCCACCAATCTCTATCGAAGGCGATAAGATCGTCCTGCCACTGCTTCCTCGGCCGACCCCGACGTCGCCCTCCTTGGGGAACCCACAGAGTTGTAATGTCCATTTCTCCAGGTTCATGCGGCTCACGAGGCCGGCCCATTCCCATTTAAGCCGGGCGGTCTATTTCCGACATCGGTAATGCCGGTAAGGGAACGAAGCGTTCTGTTGCGCACAATCAATGCGCTTATAAATTCAACTGATAAAATAATGAAGTAGATACTTACTTCTTGTCAATAAGGACCATTTTGGAGGTGGAAGTCTGTGCTTTTTCGTTGATAGTGGCTGCACTGCAGAAGGCTTGCCGTCTTCGTGCTAGATGTGATAATCGTCTTCCAGGGGACTTCGCTTGAGCCATTCTGAAAAAAAAATGTAAAAAGTAATATTACATAGTATACTCTATAACATAGAAACTAATAGAGCCTTTTTTGGTTGGAATATAGGTTCAGTTTAAAAACAAAAACTTGCCAATGAAATGTTTAGACAAAAGAAAAATTATGACAAAACTTTTGTTGTTGAGAAAAAAATTACTAGCCGAGTTCATCAGTTAATTACCAGACCCCAGATTTTGTTAATGATGTAGGTTATGATACATAATTTATCACAGAAGTTAAGTATAACTGCAAGGCGCTTCCAGTTCAGTAAATACAGGCACTGTGCCAGCCACTCTCTATCAATCAAATCTATGTTGCAACAAAGTATGTTTCAATTGCAATTAACATGATAAGCCAGTAATTGTCTTATTGGATTCCTAATCATCTAATAGTATGCTTGCTAATTGCATTCCACAAATGACAATAAAAATTTGTAAGACAAAGTAGATATTTAAATAAATCTGCTCTACAGCTTTTAGTTTATTTGCAGTATACTGATCAGATAATTTGCCCATCAAGTTGTAAAAGATGAATAGAAAATTATTATGATACATACCATCATACCTGAAGATATGATAAGGATGCAGTGTAGAATAATCTCTGACAAGAGTCTTAACTCATTCCTTACAATTACGACGAAAGAATGTATTGCATTATACACTCAAATTATTAAATAAGATATAGAAAACAACTCACTTTAATCTTAGAGCTTTCCTCTTATTGGCGCTGCTTGGTGATTGGAATCCTCCAGAGTAAATGTTGACACTTGTATCTGTTTCTGCACCAACATATCTTTCCCCATACTTAAGAGAGAGGAGCTCACACTTCTCAGAGTATTTTGTTAGATTATAACTAAAAAAAATAACTACTTGTAAGAAAATCACTCTGATAACATAATTATTAGGCCTCATGCTGTGCTCAGAAGGTTTTGATTTTTTGTTTGAATACTAGTAGTGCTGTAGTAGTGTAGTAGTGTGGGGATAAATTGTATAATGTGTCTTGTTCTATGATTTATAATCTATTTTACTGTAAATTTACAAAATTACCCATATCTGTTCAGCAGTTTTTGGGTGAAAGAGCTACATGCATCCCCACTTTCACATTTATAATATCAGTGGGATACTTACTAAACATCATAATGTCTGCATTTCAACACATCAGGCCACATTGTGTCAATGGCTTCAATTTCTGAGCAGGATTTCAATTCTATAGTTTTATCGTTTACACTGGTGTCTAAATCTGACTTATTTTGTTTTTCTGGTGGGTCTACTGATTTGTCTATGGTAGGATTGAAAGTTTGATTGGAAAGAGGTTCTGATTCTTGTGTCTGTTCAGGTATTTCTACAAATGATACCCTTTTTGTTGGAGTGGTTGAGTTAGCTTCCTCGGAAACATTTAGTTTGGTAGTTTCATGAAAAAGGGGTAAATTAGTGAGATATTTCTTAAGCATTTCAGTAACATCTGTTTTCACAATTGTGACAGATGGCGGTGGAAGGATGCCTTGGAGACTTTCCTGAATAAAAAGGAAACATATGTTAATGTGTAAATAACAAAATTATATGTAAATGTTTCAGAATAAAGTAAGAATGTAATTACCTCAATCTTCTTAACTTTTCTCTTGTCATATAATTCAACATCTTTGAGGAAATTCCAAAATGGTTCAGCTTCAGGTATTTGGTCTACTTCTTCCTCTTCATCATCTGAAAACATGTCTGGAGACCTCACCCCACTGTCAAATGATGCTTCAAATGATGAATGACTTTGATCTAAGTTCCACTTATTACTACTCTCATCACTGACTAAACATTCCTTTTTTAAGTTAAACTCTTCATATTGCGAGTCACCAGTACTCTCCAAAGTCTTCTCATTTTTATTTGTTTCCATGCTTCTTTCATCACATGTGTCACTTAGTCTATGATCACTGTTGCTGTGGTCTGTGCTTGATTCATCTTCAACAGCGCTGTTACATTCAGGGAGGTCTACAGACTTTTCTTCCAAGTTGAGCTGATTAGTACTGAAGGCAGTCAAAGGGTCCACAATAGGTTTGAGTTTTTTAACATGTTTAATAGTTCCATTAAATGACAGCTCACTTATAGGCAACTTGAAGACACTCTGCGTGTGTCTCACGTCTCGGAATAAAGGTACACTATCCATTGCATTGTTACTATTTTCCATAGTAGAGGATATAAATAAAGGTTGTTTGAAGCCGTCCCGTTTAGTCTCTTCAGATGAAACATGCACATCTGTTTGGTTAGATTTCTCGGTCAATAAACTGTGATCGTGATCGACGGTGGCAGAAGAGTTTTCAAGGAGCGAGGCGGCGGGAGATGTGCACTCAGAGTCAACTTTGATACACTCGACATCTGAACTCGAGCACTTGTCCGTAATATTATCACAGGTAGCTTGGTTTAAAATACAATCATTGTCTAGTAAGTTACAATCTTTAGACAAAACGTTACCTTGAGCGGTTGACAAATCTATGTTCCCTCGCAGAGTTAGACTTCTTGAATTGCAATGGTCTGAAAATGGTACTTGATCTCTGCTATCTTCCTTTTTTTCAACAACTTTGAAACTTCTTAGGTAACGTTCATACAAAGAAAAACTATTGCTCATGGAATGGCAATTCGAGTCCCCGAGAGACTCCATCACCACATTTTCCAGGATGAACGAAATGTGTAACTCGTGTTCATGTTTGTTTAGTACACTTTAACATATCTTCTTACAGTTTATAAATAATGTTTAAAGTATGAACCCAATAAACTACATGAATATGGATAAATACTTAACAAAGATACAGAGATACAGCGCGCCGTTTTGTTAGTCCACCGCCATATTTATTTTATTCAATTCAAGTTTGTTTTTTTTTTCATTCCTATCAAGGATCATTCAATTCCGTTCCATTTACGGTTGGTTCTAGATGGTAGTCTGTTGAGCACATCACAGACAATAAACATTGTCTTGCATTCATTCGTATGGCTCCACTACACTAACGGCGAACACACGCGAATACTGACGTTCACGATATTCGTCTGTATTCGCCGCGACGCGACCCGTCCGTTGTCGGCACCAATAAGGAACACATTAAAAAAAGAATCATCCAATTTGGCAGTCGTTCTGAAGTTATGCGCTTACCAACAGATTCAGCGATTCATTTTTATATTATAGATTAAATGAATGGTAGCAGCGGCCATAGTCTCCACGTCCGTTGTGAATGGCTGCCGCTCAGTTTCAGTTAATGATCAGACAGATCAGAATTCAGATCATTCGCGATAGTGCGGATGCCTGCATGAAAGTGGCGAATACAGATAAATCGCTATTATAATAGGCGATAGTGTAGTGGAGCCAACGTTTGCCTTGGTCTGCTGTAACCCACTAACTTCAGTCATTAGTTTTAAATATTTGTAATAATATTCCATTCAAGAGACGTAGTACCCTGCAGGACAAAGGTCCAATACTTTAAAATCTCAGAATTCCAGTGCATAGTCTACCAACGATAAACCAATAGAATGCCAATGAATCGCCAACAGCCGGTGAATTTATTTTTAAAGGCTTCAATATGGGACTACACGGGACTCAAAATATTTATTAGAAATTCGTTGTCAAACAAATGGAATGGAATAACATCAATCGTCGTCAGTCAATGAAACTGTTATTGTCACCGTGACGTCTACTAACGAAAAACGAAAAGTCAAAATTGACAAAAATCGTCAAACGAAACGGACAGATCGGACAGATGATGCATTTTGTATTTTTTTAGTTTCGTTCAAAGTTTTGTTTGAGTTTTGATTTGATTGATTGTCTCAGTCGGCGCGCGCGGTGGTGACTTGTTTGACGAATTTTTTTCCTGTCCAACAACCTCCAGGCAGAATACAGATTTCGATTTTAAGGTAATTATGATTATAATTCACTCTTGGAGATTACGTAAAATACACATTATGTAAAGATATTTGCACTGACAGTAAGTAGTTTTAAATACGCACAATAGGAAACAAGTTCTAAACCTAATTAAAAGTAAATAATCTAAAAGATTTCGGACTAAGATATACCGTCAATTTGCCGGCAATATATTTTTAATATAAATACACTGAATTGCGTTAATTGAAAACCTAATAAGCACTTACTCAAGCGAGTAAGACATCTTTATTGGTAAATGGAGGCATAGAAATGAACGTACAATGTGTTACTGTGCTGTAAGTACTTTTCCTAGAGATAGCTATCAAAGCCGCATGTAACACCGTAACTATGTGGCAAAACTTAACATTACCCCTAATTAGTATTTACTTTCCCTAAAATATCACTAATACAAAATTGTCTTTATGAATATGTTAGAGATATTTTTTAAAATAAATTGGCACCTAGTTATTTTTGTGTCATGCATAATTAATTTTCATATCTTTGTGAATGTTATCCTACCTATTTAAAGTATATAATTTATGCATACATCACCTATGTGTATGCTTGTATCAGTTGTATCTCCAACTTATTGTAAAAACCACGGATGAGGATGATGAAATAGTATCACTACTGCGTAAGGACGGCAGGAGTGAGAGAGCCCTGTTGACACTTTTTACATATGTTTTTGACGTTCCTATTGATGTACTCAATCTATATGATATTTGACTATTATGATGTATCATTATATTATATTATTGAAATTAATGATTGAGGTATTTTTATATTAATGAATCAATATTTTGACTGTTACTTTGTAAAACATATTTACTTGCATTGTACTTTGTGTAGTTCGGATTCGCGTACTGTATGTGCGGTGCGTCTAGCGCAAGCCAATGGATGCATACCTTAAATGAGTAGCCATGATATTACTATTATTTCAATTCCCACTTTAATTTGTAAGTACCCGGGCCCTAGGCCCATGGCCCCCGACCCAGTAGAGATCCAAATGGCTAACAATTTTATTGGCAGCGCATTATACAAAATAAATTAATTTTATTTTATAAATGTTTTTCAAAATAAATACAAAAGAAAAATTAAGTTGCTTATTTTCTTCTCTACATTTTCATGTCTCTCAAGTGGTTTTGCCTGTTTAAAATTTTTATTTATGGTAAGCAACTGTAATGCTTAGTTTCTTATGACTTTCTGATGAATGGCAAAACACGGAACCCGAATCTATAAGGGTTCCGTTTGCCATTTGGCTACGAAACCCTAAAAAAGTATACCAAGACCCTCAGAATACAGAAAGTACAAAACCATCCAAAAAAAATTGATATAAAAATAAATTACCAAGTAAACTAAATATGACACCTATATCATAAAATAATGTGCTGTTCTGTGGTCTCGCAGTATCTGCCTATGATTGGATTGACCTATGGCCCTATGATGCTCATAATATTATCAACAAGGTATAAGAAGTCAAAATAATGTATTTACCGTTTGCACTTACTATTGTGCTGTGTGCCATGTGCATTTCATTTAAATAACAGTATTTTTTGGCTCAAAACTTGATAATTTTATCAATATATTATAACCACCAGCTGTATATTATTAAGGTAAGCAGCAACAAGTTATTTCCCAGGCAGATTTTGGATAAATAGTATCTTTAGCGCCTTATCTGTCCAGTTGTTATAGCATAAGTAGAAGTGAAAGAGTAACTTGAGCAAACCGATGCAATATAGCCCCCCCATTTTAATGAAGCACTAATAAAATTCATACCATAGCCATTCTTCATATCAACTTGCTAAATGGATTTATTTGGAGAATTATACATAATAAAAACATTTTGAAATGAAATAAGATAAATTCAAAGTTTTATAGCAGACCAACCAAGGTGCAAGAAAAAAAAGATGCATTACCTGATCCTAGACCCCTAGTTTAATGTGTATCACTTAATACCTTTAATAATTTTATTTTATATTTGAAATGTAAGAAAAAATAATTGTAGTTTATTATACTTCCTTAATGCTTAGATTATTTGGCTATCTAGCTGTGACCAGGCCCCGATTACCGTAGGAGTTACGGGATCAAAAGTAGACAAAAACCATCCCCTTAAAAATCACTGAAAGTCTATAAGTGAAACCGAATGGAATTCCTTTCGGTAGTTTTGTATTTATCGCGAACATACATACAGACAGATGTAGCACAGGAATTAGTTTTCGGTGCATATGACGTGATATAGATTTTAGAAGGCGGAATATAGGGTAAGGCTACTTACTATTTTTTATCCGAGGGTCTTTTATATTCCCCGCGGAATACAAAGCTCGTTGAACGCAGATGAAACGGCGAGATGCAGCTATTCCATTATTAAATTGCAAAATTTTATTACAACTTATATGAAAATGAAAATGTTCGTATCAAAAAACCGTAAATAAATAATTTGTTTATTCTTAAAATAATTTACAATTAAATTATATCAAGTTGGAGGCTTTTAGGTGGTCTTGATCCCGAAACAAGGGCTAGCCACTTCCAGAGTTAAAGAAGTAAATAAGTAATAACACCGATGGAGACCCTCAATAGAACTGGTATGGGATATTTATTTATGCATACCCCGCCGTTGGGGAATAATAATAGTGTAAGTGGTACTCCAACCAGGCGCGATCACTTGGTTACCGGGATTACGCACAATTCATAAATACTTTTGACCAGGGAAATTTTGAAGTCACGAGGCTCTCAAATTTCTGCCCTCTTGGCCAACCCTTTAGATACGCCACCGGCGACGAAGCTACACGATAAGAAGAGGATCTATGTATTTCACTAATCACCGTGTCCCAAAATTGTGTACAAATGTTTGATTTACAAATACTAATTGGGTTTGATATTAATTATCTTTACGGAGATAACTCTTGACCATGCATAGTTGTCGGAGCGCTGCATGTACATTTATCAACGGGTTGAACATTGCCCGTCTAACTTGTAACTCGCGTTTTGTTCCGGTTTAGTTTATCACTTCTAACACCTTCGTAGTAAATAGCAGTGTCTGTTATTTTATGTGTTGTATTTTTTAATTTGACCTAGAAATTAAGTATCTGGCGGTATGTATTTCGTTATATTTCTAGAATAAAATAAATATTTAACGATGAGTGCATACGGAACGCGATAACTGTTAGGGAGAGGAAACTGCAGCCAAATTTTTACAACTGTTTACAATATTTACCTGAGTAACTCAATGGCTTTTCCGTCTATACCCCACTCACATGAATACTTTTATTGTTCACCAGTGGGTCAACTCTACTTAATCAATGGTGTGTCATTTGAGTCTAAATTGGATCTCAGTTAAATAGGTCGTTGAGGGTGTCGTTGTATCATTAATTTTTCATTCTCGATTTTACAATCAAATCTTTGTCCACCAGAAATGGAACTAGTATCCCTGGGCAAGGAGGTGCTTCAGAACCTCGCGGAGAAGGCGGCGAGCTACCGGCTCGGACAGAACGTCCTGCGGCAGCTGGACCGCGGGCTGTGGGTCGTGGAGAAATGCGCGCGGTGGGCCGTGCCGCCGCCGTGTGAGTGTTGAACACTAATAATCCCTATATTATATTATACTAGCTCAACCGGCAAACGTTGTTCTGCCATATGAAAATTAAGATTGGACCATCCTATCTTTCGAGTTGGATCAAATTGCACACGGTGTTCAAATCAAATTTAAAATCGGTTCAGTAGTTTCGCGGAAAAACAACGTGACTTGTAATTTTTATATATAAAGAAGATTTAGGCATTACATATTTTCCTAGAATGCATTGTCGCTTACAACTATTTATTTCTACGAGTATAAAACGTAATCTGACAGCTCGACGTCCCCAAATCGGACATGTTTGTTTACATCTTGGAACTATCTGTCCAGAAGAAATAGATTGTGTACGTGCCTTTCATTGAGGTGGGTCAAAACTAAACTAACTAACTATGTTTTTTATGTCATGTGTCCAATGATGGATTTTTCAGACCGCATATAATATTTAACCGAAGCGAAGAGTAGGTACTTGTTTTAATAAATTCTCATTCTAGTGGATCAAGATGAACGCCCCCCGTCGGAGCTGGTCCGCCCTCTGCCGTGGGTCTTCTTCCTCGCCATGCTCATAGCTCTGCGCATCACCAGAGAATCCATTTCGCTTCTCAACCTTGTCATGGGAAAACCACCATTAAGATCCGCCGATGTCGTAAGTTTTTAATGATTGACAATTAACACTGGCTTGGAACTAATCTTTGAACTTTGACATCCATTTACGGTTGTTGCAATATTTTTGTTCTTGAATATGTTTGCTTATAATATTTGTACGTGTGGTGTATGCTTTGGTATATCAAACAATGACTTGCTTGATAACTTTGTCTAACAGTGATCGTCTTTCAAAATAGCCGAAATTAAATAATACGGATTCTGGGACTTTTGCAGCAATAGTGATGACTTAATATTTTAAAATGTAATCGGCCTTTTCCCAGGAATGCGACATTACAAGCTAAAGCTTTAATATTTTTTTTCCAAATTCCAGGTGATGTACATCCAAAGCAAGCGGCGCTATCTGCGCACGCTCAAGTACCAAGGCAACAGGATGATGCGCGCGCGCAGCACCGCCGCCGCGCCGCCCGTCTCGTGGTACACCTCGCTGGTGTCGCTGTTCGAGCTCACCATGTGCTTTAGGAACCAGTCCAACAACTACGGCAACAACAACACCACCAGGGTCAGCAACAATGATGAAGTCATAGTAAGTTGAAATGTTATAAGTCTTTTATAAATTACAATCTTAAATCTCCCTCAAGATTTAACAATTGTAACTAATAGAATCAAATATCGAGCATGTAACGAAGGTGCTACTTCACCAATTTGCCGATCGTGTGTCCACGATATCCATTGATGGTGGAATGGATTAGTCAACATATCCATATCAGTACTTGGGTACGGTGGAAACTACCGATTGACGTCGATTAATCCTTTTCATACATTGATCGATGCAGTCGATTCGATCGATCGAACTAACTATTTTTGAGTACTTCGTAGCTTGGGTAATAACTAGCGCGTGAATAAAGCCAAACATATTTATTTATTTGTATGATTTCGAGCAGTTTAGTTTATTATGTGAACAAAAGATGCTATTTATAAAACAACGCCTCTTTTTATGATAACGCACAATGCCAAATAAAAAAATAAGTACCCAAATGAACAAAAAAATACAAAGTCGAATGTACGTTTACGTGTTTGTTATCTCCTCGACGATAGTGAATGAATGTCATACATAACACTTTCATTGTTTAAAATAGGCCCGAAAAAGATATTGAAAGTTGAAATAGCTTCGAGTTGAGACGTTTTAGAAAATAGAGATAAAACAAAGTTTGTGATCTTTTTCAATCTTTTAAAATAGAGTTGAAATACTATCTTCAGTTACTAACTAGCTACTAAGCCAATTATTCCTTTGTTTGACCTGATCAGCAGTCATAATTATATACTATTATATGCTTGTTAAGCACCTTGTCACAGCACAGGTCATATTGTAAACACATCAATACAATAAGCGCGACCCCAATGAAATCGTTTATGGCACTATAAATAAACAAATATCCAAGCACTATCTGCGTGAGAAACGAAAAAGTAGAGATACCTATTATTTATTTGTCCAAGATAAAGTTAAAATTATATGTTTATGTTTATTTTTTGCTATTGTTGTCGACGCACATAAGTAAACGCTCGACGAAGGTCAAACCATTTGTTATATTTTTCTAATGATAATGAATGCGCTAGTTTTAGAGTATCTCTGATGCTCTTTCAAAACTGATTTTAGATTGTGTAATCTCGACTGTTTCTTTAACCATATCTAAGCAATAAAATCAAATTACCTCTTAATAAAAAGACAATCAAAATTGACCCAATCGTCCCAGAGCTATAGCACTACAGAATACAAATACCTTCAGTACACACTCAAATTTACGAAACCTCTCTAAAACATTTAATTCACACAATCCAAAGTTTCGTATTTACAATATTCAGAAATATCAGATAATAATATCCTAGTCAACCATCACTTTTTTACCTAGTACATACCTTTAAAATTATTTATCTTTTTCTTATAAAGAGCTCTGTCGGAAGTTTCTCGAATCAATTCATAGCCGATAAATCACAATATTTCATCAAAACGTCAGCAATAAAATAATTGATTTATGTATTGGTCTGGAGGGACTGTGTACTTTCTTATCTGGTATTATATACGAATATTTACTTATAAAGTTAACTATATTACTCTTTATTGCTATAAATAGAAAATTGTTGTTTTATTGAGCAGTAAAATATAATTTACAGGTGTCTGTTGAAGATGTAATAGTCTCCCAAACGAATTTAAACTATTCACATTTAGTTTTTGATGAATGACGTGGCATCAAAGTGATACGATTGAGAGTTCTGAGCTATGATTAAATAACATTGTCTGGTATTGCAATTTCTGATTTCGGTTTTGATACAAAATCTCATCAAACATACTATATATACTCACAAACTTCACATTTAAATGAAGTTGTATACCATCCTTTGTGTCAGGTGGTGAAACGCAACAAGCACGGGCAACCCGAGGCGAGCCCCGCGGCGGCGCCCGGCGAGACCACCATGGAGCGCCTCATCGAGAAGATGATGCTCGACCTGGACGCCGAGAGCGACGAGGACTCCACCTACACGGTGAGTTCACACGACACCGACACCACTGGCCACAGGTACCCATCGACCTGTGGACTGTCGGCTGCAGTTGCTTGTGTAGAGCGTTGTCAATCACGTCAGCTGGAACCGGCATCCATCGGAAGTGTAAAGTTTTATTTTCTTGACAGATTTATTTAAAGAAAAGAGCTCTGTGTCTAAAATATTTATAATAAACTTAATGGAATGTTTTCATACTTCCAGTTAACAAACATAACAAGTCAGAAGAGCGATCGATCGGATCTCACGTTAGACTCGGACCAGGACACGCTGCGGGACATCGAGACTTCAAAACAAAATGGCGACGTGTCTCACGAAGATGTCTTCTCGCCGACCGACATTTCAACGTCCACGCCCGAGAAGAAAAACAACCAGGAAAACGGAGCCGATCAATATTATAACAATGACTCAATGAAAGAACATAACGCTCAGAATAATGGCAATGGCATGCAAAACCATGAAGATTATTTAAATAACGATGATTCGAATCTCAACGAATCTCGAAACAGTGAAAAGTCGCCCAAACAGGAAACTGAAAATTTAATACAGAGCGAAAGAGCACCAGAGTCACCGCGAAAAGAAAACAAAATTGGTAGGAAAATAAAAAATTGGTCTGTTACAATCAGAAATGTGTTTTCTAAAGAGCGGTACGTTGTGATTGGTTACTGATGTTTGTGTTTGTTTTTCAGCCAATGGGCGAACGGTAAAGAGTGTGCCCAACAAAAAGAAAGGTACTGTTTTATATTTCAATTATGTTTTTTTTTGGGACCTACATTTTAGTCAGTTTTATCACTACAGAAAACCAACGTTTGCATTGTATCAAAGTGGTATTTGCTTACACTTAGCAATGCATATTGCATTATTGTGTGTATTTAACTATAGTGAAAATCAAGATAGGCAAATATGATTACTGTTTGTGCAGGAGCTTACAAGGAGAGACATCACTCAAACGAAGTGCTTCAACCAAGAGCTCTGCAGTCAAACAATTCATTTTAAGGAAAAACAAGGTAACATTTTGTTTAAAACCATCCTTACTTCTTGTTTATCTTTACATAGTACGTAAAAAATTAAATCCCCCGTCCTGTCTGTCTGTCGCATGTGTACGCTACACTTAGTTTACTGAACGGATTTTCATGCGAGTTTCACCATTGACCAGTTATTTAAGAAGGTTTTTGGTACATCCAGGAATTCCGACGGGAATCATACGCAATTTGGATTAACCGAAGCTAGAAAAGTTATTTCGTAATATGAATACGTAATTTATGTACGTTTGTTCCGTATTGACGTCAAGATGGCTCAATAGATTTCGATGACAAATAATGAGGAACAGGCATAGGTTATTTTTATCTCGCGAAGGCCACGGAAACGAGTATGCGGCGGGTGGAACCACGGGGAAAGCTAGTGTTTGGAACAGCGGTAATGCTCAGAGCAGTCATAGATATTTATCTATAACATAGTATGGGCGTGGCCCCATCACCACGTGGTAATGCCGCCCTAAGTCTGTGGAAAAGTAGCCAGTGTACTGGAACCATTTGGTATTTTAAATTATTTAAATTATTAAATGTGAATTTCTTCCACAGTAGACCCATCAATCGTCATAAGAAGTCGGAAGGTCCATTCCTAAAATAAGTCATTTTATAATGCTAGTTTTACAACCGCGAAATATATATAGTTAGTTATAGTTTTCCTAACAATGTAGACGACATATCAATCGTTTAATTTTGTTTTCAGAAAAGTATATTATTTCCTATGCATGACATTTTCGGTTTGAAAACACGTAGGTGGACGGAACAGTAAACGTTTCGAATTGTAATGAAATTTGTATTGCATCGCCTTTGTAATTGTTATATTCCCATTTATCGAAATTCTTCAAAGAGTTCAACGAGTTCCTTTCAAAATGATTTGCTTCTAAATATGTCGTATTCCTATTAAAATATACAATATAATATAATCTTCAAGTTAAAGGTGCAAAATTAGATGCTGATTATATTATTAAATACTTCTTACCAATAGAACACTTGATTAATATGTTGTTCCTTCCTTTTACTTTGCGCTGAGCGGCTAAGCGGATTCTTGTGTAACAAAAAAGGTGACAACTTAGCCAGTAACGCAACTTATTTTGTACAACGCATATCTTGTGTATTTGAAGTCTTAAATTATAAGGAAATTTTTGCTCTCTAAATTTATATGTTAAAAGTTTTTGTTGTAAATGTAGAACTTATTTGTAATCTATCTAATTTGTGTATTTTAATTAGAATGACTGCGGGCTGGCTTAAGTGTTAGCCAAGAACTTGGATAAGTTAATAAGTAAAGTACTAATTCTAACGTTTCAAGGGTTCAATCAATATTCTTCGCTTTCTACTTTTGATCCCGTTTCCTCGCGTAATCTCATCCAAACCTAGCAGTCGTTTTAAGAACTATTAGTTTAATCTTTTCATTTTATTGTAATTTAAGCTGAGTTGTATTTGTCTTTTCTAGATCTGACAATGCCATTGAAATCTTTTTATCTATTTGAAAATAATTTTATGATATTTTAAAATATAATAATTAATAAATATTGTGTTTGAGTGATTTTGGTACTTCTGTGTCCATTAATTTTATTACTTTGGTACGATTTCCCGAAGTTGAAACGAATTGAAACTGTCAATAAAATGTTTGTCAACTATTCCGATAATTTCATCCAAATCGCTTTAGTGTCACGGGCAGTATGCACCTTTTGTGCTTGTTTTTAAACGTGGCTACTTTAAATTGCTCAATTAAAATCGACCGTAAATTGTAACATATAAGTACCAAAATCGCATAATTATGAAACACGAGTTTGATGTTAACTAAAACTTATGATTAGTTCCTATTTTTAAGTGCAATCCTTGTAGCATTTTATATGTTGTCTTTACTTTCTATTTATTCCATATTTTAATTAGAATGACTGAAAGAACTAACCATAGTAAACGACCATAATGATGTAGTGAAATATAAATAATTAAAAACAGTGAGTAACATAAGAGTTGTGGAATAAATGATGTAATTTCCGATGGCGGTGATTGTATCCCTTGCGGTATACTTTACCAGTAAATGCACTAATATCCTTGTGGTATACAGTCTGTATGGAAATCTGATCGTTTAAATATTTTTTCAGTAAAGGAACATAACAAAATTGTTTATTTAGAAAATCCAGTCCCTTTTTTTGAACAGACTGTCACCGCCGATGGATAATTTTGCAATTCAGAATACTAATACTCTGTATGTAGTTTATTCGACTTTCTAATTTCCAAAGATTTGGCTGTGTGGCTCGAATAAAACAAAAGACTGATGAAATTGATCAAAAAATGTTATATTTCAAAATTAACCATAAAAAACGTGTTTATTATAGCTTGTACTAGTTTTAATTTTATTTGTTATGTAAGTTATTGAAATGCTATGTTAATAAATGATATATTTTATTAATGATTTTCTATAATTGTGTATTATTCATTCCCTGTAATTGTCTTGTAACGAGTTTATATTTTTAGCCCCGACCTAAAATAAGATAATAAGACACAGTGCCTTTCTCTTCATGTAACCCCAAACACTCACCCCAAATTATCAAACCGATATCTTATATATAAAATTCTCGTGTCAATGTTAGTTACCATACTCCTCCGAAACGGCTTGACCGATTTTTATGAAATTTTATATGCATATTCAGCAGGTCGGAGAATCTGCTGCTATCTATTTTTCACCCCTTGATCTTTATTTGGCAAAACATATTTGAAATTTTGCCCATGGCGACTAGTGATTCTGTGCTTATTACAAACTCGCGACCGCGACAGCATCGCGAACACGATTGAATCGTGGTTTTGTAGGCGACAGCACGGCATCGCTATTAAAAGTCGCCGTTTATGATGGCCCTAAAATAATAAGTTACATTGTAATAATTGTCAAGTTTGGGATAAGTAAAGCAAAAGGCTACTGAATTAGTGTTTCCGCCCGGGATCGAACCGGGGACCTTGTGCGTGTGAAGCACACGTGATAACCGCTACACTACGGAAACGCTGAAGTTTATGTTGAAAATTAGGAACACTAGTTGTAATAAATTCCGAAACCAACTAGACATTATTTCTGGTCATTAATTGACATTGACGAATAATCATCATCTCGCGCTGGCCACGTGTTCATTTCTCTTTGACCAAAATAAAAGAAGCGTGTGACCGGCTCCATTGGATTGGAAGCCGAGCCGAGCTCAGTCTCGCGGCAACTTCGCCCGCGTTTAGTCGCGGCCGCCTCTGTGCCTCCATTGTCGGTGTTTAGTGGTGAACAAATATTACCATAAAAATTAAATAATCAAACAAAAACTAACACCATGGATCCCGAATCGTTCCTGGACCTGGCCAACCAGGTTATCAAATTAAAAATGTATCCGTATTTTGATATAGCGCATTCGTTATTATGCGCTCTCGCTGTCAGGGAGGATTTGGGGGCTGGTAAAGTATTTATTTAATCATCTAACTATATTATTACACCTGCTAAAGTGTTCTGGTGCTACATTTTAATAACTTCCGCATCCTTCTGTCTTGTTAAAAAGTATAATAAAAGCTTGAAATGTCCTAAAATAAAGCACCGAGTCCGGTTTATAAATAGATCGTTCCCTTCCCGGTAGAACAAGATATTTTCTGCTCTATTAATGTGTTCAATTTGATGTAAAACTTTGATTAAATGTTCAATAAACGCGTTCACTTGCTTTGAATTAACTTATTTATCAATTTACTCACATTATAACATATTAAATGCCTATGAAAGGAGGAAAAATATTATTTTTCACAAAAATTTTTGAGTAGTTATCTAAAGCTTATCGAGATACTGTGCATATTTTTATTCTGCTTATCAATGATTATAAAATTGCACTAAATAGATAAATTATTCGTACATCGTCGAAGAATATCCTATCTAATTTAATGGTATCAGATATGAACCTTGGTACCAGTAGAGCTAACTTCAATGTTATCGTGAAATTAGTTCTAATATTACAAACAGATGTCGCCGTTAAACTTTTAATAATTTGCCGTAAATGTCGTGCCATGACCTAGTAGGTATGTACTTAATGATTAATGGTTAGAGGTTTAAATTGAATAAAAAAATAGTTTCTTAAAAAAGGTTTTGAAGCAGGGCTCGTCCGGGATTTGAACCCGGGACCTCTCGCACCCGAAGCGAGAATCATACCCCTAGACCAACGAGCCATGTGTTGAAGTGGCGAAATTGTCAATCTGTTTTCGCAACGAATGACGTCAGTTTAAAAGAATTACGGGTGTTGCTAGAACACATTTTTATCAATATAAAACAAGTTGTTTGTATCAAAATTATCAATAATATTTAAATTTGACTTACTTTACTCATTACAAAAATGAGCGCTACCGTACCTCGGAGGGTACCTGTCGGTTCCGGTTATTTCAATCGTCAGACAGACCATGTCGAAGATCTTTAGACGGTCTATAAATTCCGATACCAGGGTTGGCCACTAATCTATTCAAAAGCAATGCATTAGAAAATAACCAACAATTATAAACATCAATAGGTTTGTTTTAAACAAAACGATCTACTTAATGGTTATTATAAATCGGGGTAATATCCTACCAACTACCAACTGTAAGTACAACCTAGGTTGGATCAGCTCATGACAATATTACGTACCTACTGTGTTTGTCGAATTACTTATTTGTGAAGATATTCATATTAACAACTTGGCCTTTGGTTAATTATGTAGAAGCTAGACTTTAACTTCAGACTAAATTTCCTTAACATTGTCACGGGGCGACTTCCAGAAGGACCTATTGTTTTTATCGTATCATTCCGTGTAGGTATTAATAGGGTAGGTAGTTAAATCTCTTTCTAACCTGGGGACCAAAAGCTTTCGCAGATGCCCCCTTAATTTGTGAAAAATCTTACGTGAATTAGTAGTACTGTAGTACTGTACTAACAAAAGTGTTATACCTATTTGATGATACAGGGGCCCAAACGTTCTCCCGCAAGCACCCGCTGGCGTGCTGGCTGTCCACGATGCTGGTGATTTTCGCGGGCGGTATGGTGGCCAACGGACTGCTCGGCGAGCCCATGCTTGCGCCGCTCAAGAACACCCCGCAGCTTATCATCGGCACCATTACCTGGTAACCATGATGGCCTTCTTAGTCTTGATTTGTCTTCTTAGACCTTTTTGAAATATCGAACGAATTCACATAGGTACGTAGACGTAGGCTTAGTAGAGTAACTAAATCCCTAAGAAGAATTTATATACGTTGCTCTACCAAAGAAAACTCTACCATTCTGCCATCGCTACGCTACTCTACTTAATTAGTTCTACCATTGTTCTACTAATAACTTTAGCGACATGAAGGAGTATTCATGTTTACGGACAACTAACTTATTACATAAGATTTCATCCCGAACGTTAATTAAATACCTAATTCAGACAATGTTGGTTATTAACAGCAACGTAGCTAGGCAGTAAAAATAACTAGGATGTTCATACCAAACTAACTCAGGTGTTTTATATTTTGTGCTCAAAGTAAGTCCATTACAAGATCTATTAAAGAAAAGACTCACTGCTCACATGTATCCGATCCAGGTACCTAGTATTCTACACTCCATTCGACGTGGGCTACAAGGTGGCCAAGTTCCTGCCCGTGAAGGTGACCGCATCAGCTATGAAGGAGATCTACCGCGCCAAGAAGGTCTACGACGGCGTCAGCCACGCTGCCAAGCTCTACCCTAACGCGTACATTATTATGGTCATTGTGGGTAAGTTCATTCACTCCCTATCTATAATCGTTGTCGTTACTACAAGCTTAGAGCTTACTTTGGGTCTAATTAACATTGTATAATATAAATATTTAGGTACTTAGCAGAATAAGTGTGTGAATATTTCCGGGTGTATAAAAAATAATATAATAGCCCAATTTTTCCTTCGATTTCTTCCCAATCCTGACCTAATCCTCCTCACCGTACTGACCCAGTTAGGAGAGAGGCCTTTGCCCAGCAGTAAAGGAGGATTTAAAGGCTACTTTCCCTCGAAGCAAGATTTTTATAATTTTTTACCCGTTTAGAATATTTATATAATTCGTAACAAGTTAAATTACGTACTTTTACTTATTACCTAGCCTAGTTACGTCATTAAGTTAAATTATTATTTAACAATATTTTAACTTAATTGACTGACTTGCATATCATGGGTTGCCCTTATACATTATATTACCCTATCGGACAATTTTTTATCTTTGTAATGATTTAATTGTATTCTAATTTTTTACTATGATTGTTTATATTTCAGGAACCCTGAAGGGCAACGGCGCGGGCTTCACGCGACTAGTGGAGCGCCTGATCCGCGGCGCCTGGACGCCCACCGCCATGGAGACCATGCAGCCCAGCTTGTGAGTACACTTGTTCACATGTCCAAGTTCGTCATTATTGGAAATGCACGAGGTTATTTTTATAGTAGAGGTGGTGACTAATTTTGTTATCATTCACGAAAACCTATAATAAGTAAAAAGGATAATAAACATAACGTCGATGTTTAAATTATCAAATTCTTTACACTTTTGTAACAACTATTCGTGTTTGTAATTTAAGTAGAATATACAAATACCAACTATAGACCAGACGGCTTCGGTTTATCAAGATTTTACTAGACTACAAGTTACCTTAAATTTTCGAGTTTACCTTTTTACTGACGGTAAAAATCGCATTAAAAAGCCGTGACATGATTGAGGAAGACTTAGCGGAACGATAGGCAAGCGAGGCCAACGATTGTATTTTATAACCCGCAGTAGGCAAGCGCCTAATCCTTCTTCCTCACTGTTATTTTATCTTTTCTTATTAGTCTCATTGCTGGGCGAAGGCATATCAACATATGCCTTCGCCCAGCAATGAGACATGGCAGGCTAATCCTTACTACTACTGTACTCTAAGTAGTACTCCAGGCGTAGCGATGTTAACTCTTCCTGCAGCTCGGCTACAACTTGGGCGACTGGATGATAGTGGCATTACTGTCTGGCCACTAGGCGCCACGAAACGGTCGGTCCCGGTTGTTAGTCGCCTCCGAGCGGTCTGAAAACTATAACTTCAGGATTGTATAACCTACTCAAACCATGGACATATGTCAGTCCTCTTATATATTTTGGTAACTGACAATTGTACAATAAATTCCAGCTACACGAAGGCGTCGCTGGTGGCGTCTATCATCTTCGTGCTGGACAAGAAGACGGACCTCATCTCCGCGCCGCACGCGCTCGTCTACTTCGGCATCGTCATCTTCTTCGTATACTTTAAGGTAAGGCTTACTTATAGCATAGCTGGTAGTAACTATAGCTGTTCTTCACGGCTCACGCACAACAAACTGTTCAATATTTTTCTGCTATTCGAGACAGAGATGAATACATAAAACTAAATACTGTGTATCATGAAAATTGGTTGCCTTTCTTGAGATATAATATAGTGTAGGTACCTACCTAACACAACTTGTGATGGGATTTTATTACGTAAGTGTAATAACGTAATTTTGTGTAAACTAAAGTGACTCATGTTGATGAAGTTCTTTTTATTCCTCAGCAATATACTATATTTTTATAATTTAATGAATTAAATTAACAGTTAAAAATTATAAATTAATACCTTTTAGTTTTTGTTGTGCAGTTACACTGTACACTGTAATAGGTATACCTACACCGATAAAGAGTAATTGAAGCACGATCTATTTAATATGTAGGGCATTCGGTTACCGTTTTGCACACAAAACAAACTGAAGCGATAGTGAAAATAAATAAATAAGTACACCGTTAGGTAATACCCGTGAACCGTTAGGTAATATAGTTTTTCTTTTCCACTGACCTGACTCGTTCCTTAAAAAATAAATAAGCTTATAAATAGCTTATGTGCTAGGTCTCGTTAAGACAGAAGTGGCTAATTTCTTCAACTTATTCTGATACGGTATTCCTAATTCTATCAAAACTAAATTACACATTCAATACCACGTAGCTTACCTGCTGAAAACTTGACTCAGACTCATAATTAGAATACCTAACCTTGCAGCGTTAACATATACAGTTCTAGTACTTACCTCCACGACTATTATATACCTGAATTATAAACGTGCTTACCGTATAGATAGGCGTTTAACGTATAATTAACTTTAATATAACTGTAACAACTTATCCACAGCTATCATCGATCCTGCTGGGCATCCACGACCCATTCGTGCCTTTCGAGAATCTGTTCAGCGCCCTGTTCCTGGGCGGCATCTGGGACTCGCTGGCCAAGCTGCTGGGCAAGGGACAGCCTAAGGAGGAGACCAAGGACACCAAGAAGGCTAATTGATGTGGTACGTAACTATTTAGATATGACTTTCTGTTTATTCTGCCGTAATCAGGGACCTCAATAAAATCCACAACCAACTGATGTTAATTGATGTTATTTTACATACATTACGACACCACGTTAAAAATATCGATTGCTTAGTGCCCATTACTCTTTTTTGAGGAATTATTCGACGTCTCTGAGTCAGTGAGTCCGTCTAAAAAACCTCTGAGTCTCTGAGTACGACAGTTAGGGTTTTATAGACGGACGACTTTACGATTTTGATACGAAACACGCATAGTAAGACACACGTAATGAAATTGGTATATTAAGTTTGGTAAAAGAAAGACAACTAATTAAAGCAACAAATAAATAAACAAACAAATAAAGTACGTTCTACAGTACTGCGCTGCGGCTGTATGTCAAGTAAATGCATAAGGGTTGAAAGTAGAAATTCGTAATTGCAAAATTGAAACTATAGCGTATAGCAGTAGTCACCTGATTAAAATCACTTCATGAAGGAAATGTTGTATTTACAATTGAACTTTGTTGATTTCAGATAACAGCATTTAAGCTCCATCAACAGACACCGACAATATCATCCCTGAAGGCTTCCCTAACATAAGTTACAAAACAAAATAAAATTATAAAAAAAATCGTAAAATCCTTAAAGCTAAAAAAATGGCGCAACGACCAAAGTGTTAATTTTAAGATGAATGACTAGTCCTTATGTTAATTATGATTTTTATAGTGAAAGCATGGGTTTGTTTGTGATTTAATTGTATTAGTTTTCAGTTCCTTTACACCAAAAATATAAATAAGAAAACAAGTATTTTAATTGACAATCACTTTTATTTAAGTGTTAATTTTATAGTTAAGTAAGGTATATTTATATCTTAGAATTTGATTTTCCTCTGTGTTATGGTGTGAAAAAAAAATGGTATCGAGCATTTTAATTATAGTTTTAATAAAACGAAACGACTATCGATGACTCCGACTTCCTTTCCATTTGCCATACTTTAATTATCATAAAAATATATACAAACGACATTCACCTTTAGATGTCTATATTAAATGCCATACAAAATCACCAATCTTCCCATACAATTAGTTGAATAATAAATGTGATGTTTTGTGAAACGTCTGACCGAGTCGCATGGGTGCATCGCGCCGAGGGACACATGTTTCGTGGAACTAATTCAATAATAATGTACTTAATTAAATTATAATGATATCTGTTATTTGAAAGGAAGCAATACATTGTTTTTAATATATGTGAAGCAGTTTTATTTTAAGATCCTTATGCTAAGTTGTTGCATGTTTGATTAAACACTCTATTTCGTATTTAAAATGTATATTCTTTCTTCACGTTATATTGTCTTATAAGTAAATGTTGACCTATTCGAAATGAATGAAGGAATGATTATATGTTCTCAACTTATGACTTACTAGTGAGTACGAGTATATGAATTGGGAGATTCTTATTTACATGATAGTCACATAATGACAGGTACAATATTTCTACGTGTTCTAATAGAGTATGTGTAGTAAGTCTGTGGAGAACGCGTGCCGTATTAAACCGTAATGCAACCGCTTCGAATTAGTGAATGTCCACATCGAAAGTAATACAAAAGTGTAAATTACATTATTGTTTAGTTTGAGTGACCTTTCCCTTAACCCTGCTTGCCTTCTAAAAACATATCACACATACAAATATGATAGATGTAACAAAGTTATGTATAAAAGACATCAACGCGCTTTTCAATTTCCAATGACATTAATTTTACCATTCTAATACTGACCTAATAAGGTACTTACGTGAATTTGTTAATCCTTGCACACTCTTACATGTCTATAAATTATCAATTTGATGAAATAATTATGGTGCTTATCTTTTATTTACCTTTTAAACAACATGATAATACCTAATTGATATTGCATCATTATATTAGTTTGTACAAAATGATGTTAATTGATACCTATGATTAATAGGAATTCCATCCAGTTCGGAATCTCGTGGCACTAATAAAGAAAATATAAGTACGAAATATACTTACACCTCTTTTAATTTAACCTACTTTATAACATCTACAAAAACATCGCGTTTTAATCACAAAAAATGAACTCAAATACTTTCGCATATCCGAATTCCGAGTTGCTGTCTAATGGAGCTGATCTAACGGTAGTCAATTTGGTAACGAATGCCTTATTAACGAATACAACGGAATCGTTCGTAATCTATCACTGTACGGTGGTCCAGACGGTTGATCTCGAAACGGTATTCCGCAGATGTATCTACATACGTAGAGCACAGTTTGAGGTCACTGTCGATTGAGTGTCTATCACACCGAACATAGCGAAAGCAAATTAAGCGATAATCGAACCAGAAAATCCAAGGATAATAAAAATTATTTAATTTAGAAGCTTCATAGAAGCTCGTAGTTGTATTGAGATAAGTGATATTCCATTTAACTTTATTCAAACTGTTTTTGTAGCATTATGGATAGGTGCAGTATTGACTGCTGATAATCTGATTTTGATGGTAAAGATATTTATCTCAGCGCAGCGGCGCGGTTATATTCGTTCACCTCGGAATACATCATATCTCCAACAAGATTCTAATCAGAATATTTACGCACAAAATGCATTCAAGCATCAATAAACCGTTGCCAAAACTACGAGTAGGCGCGACGTTCGCGACAATATGAAAATAAACAGCGAGGCCGAGGCGTACATTAATCGCGGATTCGCTATCTTCATGTTTGGGTGTGACAGCGGGCCGGCAGGTTGCAAACAGTGACGTGTCGAGCGCGACACACGGCAGATGCGCGGGCGCACCGCTGACGCCTGCACGCTCCAACTAACAATAAGTTATTTAATAATTAATTAATTATATCGATTAGCAGTGTACGAATACTTGATGAACATCTATAGTTGTTGATATACGGTGAGTTTCTTTTTCTTTATAATTTCTTTGGTGTGTATTTTTTGCTGTAAGATTTTAAAAGTTTTAATTTGAAAATGAAAGCGTCGTCAGAATGTAGTTTTTGTTTTGACTTTTCTTCTTTTGTTTTGAATTTCTAAGCATTTTTTACTTTCATTTAAAACTTTGTCAGGTTATTTAATTGTATTTATTAAATACCTATAAGTAGGTACTATGATATAAACAGATTTCTAATTAAATATATCTCAATACGAAAAGGGAGAATTTGTTAGAAGCATTTTAGTTTTAAGCGGAATAAATCAATAATAATATTTGAGTTTATACATAAACCAGTGATATTATTGTCACCTTTCTCCAATAGCATAGTGGTCGATATCTCTTCAATACCTCGCCTGCAACTAATGTGCAATACATAGAACACAATTACTCTCACTTTGCGGTTCTCTCATGGGGAAACTCACACTTCACTCATGAGGAAAATTAATGACACGAGTTGCCGAACAAAATGACTGTCATAGACCTAGAGCCCGTGAACCCCAGACTTTCGTCATTTTATAAAAGCTGAAAGTTTGTCAGCGCATGCTCCCACACACAGGTAAGAACGATGGACTATTATGAAGTTTGGGTTATAGTGGCTTTGGCAGATAAACGGTACTAAAGGTGTGTAAAATACCGATCTAAATTCATCAAATAATTAAGTGTGATTTGTGACATGACATATGTCATTTGAAAGCTCTTGAAGAGTTGTACAAGTCACCCTTTGACGGTGATATCGAAATCGACGGCCAACTTGGTGTTTTCGACCATTGAAGATTGGAGTTGACCTATGCTATGGACGCTGATCCTAATGCTCAACAGTGACATGACCTATATCATTTGAAAGCTCTTGACAAGTTGTACAAGTCACCCTTTGACGGTGATATCGAAATCGACGGCCAACTTGGTGTTTTCGACCATTGAAGATTGGAGTTGACCTATGCTATGGACGCTGATCCTAAGTGACATGACCTATGTCATTTGAAAGCTCTTGACAAGTTGTACAAGTCACCCTTTGACGGTGACATCGAAATCGACGGCCAACTTGGTGTTTTCGACCACCGAAGATTGGAGTTGGCCTATGCCATGGACGCTGATCCTAATGCTCAACAGTGACATGACCTATGTCATTTGAAAGCTCTTGAGGAGTTGTACAAGTCACCCTTTGACGGTGATATCGAAATCGATGGCCAACTTGGTGTTTTCGACCATTGACATTTAGTACCGTATACCTGCCAAAGCCACTATAACCCAAACTTCATAATAGTCCATCGTTCTTACCTGTGTGTGGGAGCATGCGCTGACAAACTTTCAGCTTTTATAAAATAACGAAGGTCTGGGGTTCGCGGGCTCTTGGTCCATCAGTTCGTAATTCTGATACTTTCACAGTTTTTAAAATGTTTACCTACGATAAACACAGAAAAATTGCCATCGTTTTGTTTTCAACCGACTTCAAAGATAGCCTCATCCTATTTTTCCTGTTTATTACTTCTCAATACGGATTACGGATGTTTTTATTAAATTGTACAAGGGTACATCACATCAGGAAAAGCTAATACATACATGAATCACAGACGAAGTATCCGCTAACTGTTCCAAGCATTTTATAACTCTTCTCAGAAACACATCTTGGTTAGTTTCGTGTGAAGTCGTTAACATCCTGCACAAGTGCTTTGCAGCTTTTACATCTGTTAATAATTGTAAAATGGCAATTCACATTTTTATTTTTTTTATTAATCACCTACTGGTATACCTAATACAACATAACTATATAAGTGTAAGGATAGTATACCTAGTTATGCGTTATTTTAATATGGGATAGATTTTATATCTACTTATCAACTTATCTATGTTTTCGTCACTTAAGTATAACCATTTTAGGTTTTAATCATACAGTCTTGTAGGTATTCGATGGAAATACCCTACTTCTTTAGTGCAAAATAACCTTCAATGATCGCATAAACAAGAGGTGGTTGAACCGGCGCACTTTGCACAGTAAATAAAATTACCTGTCTTTGAAGGGTCCCGACAACGTTCCCAGGAATCGCAATTATACCTCACTGGGTCCTGATGGAATTTTCATAATTACAGTTTACCTGACGGACGCATAAGATTATGAAAATGCAATCCAGGCAATGGTATGCCTTTATGGGCCTCTGATATGCAGTAAACCTCTGTTATTTATGATATTTTGCTGGCTCGGGACAGCTTTATTGTTAGGCTTTCTAATAGGATTCTATGAGTTGGAATATTCACATGCGAGTTTAACCTCTCGGCGTCCACATCTGGAATTCCTATTCCTAATCGATTTCAAGGAAAAATAATGAGGATGAGTCATCTTCCTTTACTAAACGATTATAAAGTCACGATTAAAGAGTAAACATTTACGGTCAATTAATTATTTACTCATCACGATTATAAAAATGGCCTTTACTTGTTTATATTTAATATCAATACGATTGCGAAAAAAATGCGGATGTTGATATCTTGAGGCAGGATGATGGAACATACTAACGTATTATATGTTACAACAGTAAGTATAGGTTAGTAACTAACCTATAATGTTTACTACTTCACATAACATGTTAATAACTTACCTATCTAACTTAATTTGGAATGTTCTTGGTAACTGTAACTTGCGTGCGTCCGTAAATAAAATAAGTACATAGGTATTTCTTCAGGTGAAATCAGAACGCATTTATTCACCGTCTCGTTCTTATTTTATGAATTACAATTGCGAAATCATCCTTGATGTCTGTTTAGTAAGAGGAAACTAATGAACGCTCAAAGTACTAGCGCTTGAGACAAAGGTTTTTCTTAAAAATATGCGGCGTCAAGGTATTTTTGTCTATTAGTCAAATCTCGTTGTTCTCAAATATTATTGTTGTTGTTAATTTCTATAGTTTTAAGTATCCATAATATTAAATAGGTTTTAAAATTAAAGTATCTCGTATCTATTTCTTCATTGATATCACACTAGGTCATTTTTATTCCGTTTTGGTACAGTTCATTATATATTCAGTGGTGATTTCGCCTAATCCTCCTCACTGTACTGATATATTCAGTGAGATGAGAGGCCTTTGCCCAGCAATGGGATTTAACAGGCTAATAACTACTACAACTACTACTTTGGTACAGTTCATAAAATAAGGTTTAATGGCGGAAAAGAACCGCGATAAGAATGGAAGGAAGGAGTCTATTAACCGACTGAAGTAACATAACTTTTATTTTTATGATGCAAATAGTTCGTGACTTATATTTTAAGTGCTCATTTATAATCCGAACACGATATCAATACTATATTAAAGTGACAGCTGCAGTTTTGCGACGAACGACCTCAGCTGATAGGTACGTCGCTACTAAACCTTATCTATCTGATACTCCTGCCTCAGCCTGACTGAGTAATAAACATAACTAAGGCGGTGCCTGGCAGGATTTTGGGCTATTTATTTTGGGTTTAGAGTTTTCCTATCTTAAGTTACATCGCGGTAATAATTTCACTATATTAATTTCAATTTAACGATATCTTCTTATTTGTAGAAAATTATTTATAAAACTATCGCCGCTCTTCTATGATGGCGATGGATAAACAATAATCATAACAATGGGTCAATTAAAAGTTCTACAAATCTAACAAGCTGTTAACTGAATCGCTAATCACTAATAGATAGGAAATCTACTAATATTATAAAGAGGTATAATTTGTAAGTTTGTTTGTTTGTATGTTCGGTTCGAGGTAATCTCAGGAAATTATCAGTCCGATTTGAATAATTATTTTTGTAACAGATTTCACGGATTCCACATTCAACGGGAAGGTTATAGTGAAATCCCGAAATTCCCACGGGAATGGTTTCAACGCGGGTAAAACCGCGCGGCGCTGCTAGTATAATATATACTCTGTGTAATGAATAGTTCAGGAACCAAGCTAAGGTTCCGCCGTACCAAATGCAGTGGCACAAAGATGGTACACGACGCCACGCAATTAGTACCTACTCTAGATTTATTGTTCTAACCACGGGCAGGCCACAGACGCTTCTATTTATAATTGGATGTTGTTTTGTTTCTGTCTATTTTTTTCATCATCTGATTAAAATAAAGCTTTAAAAGCGTCACTGATTTAGAAATTATTCTAAATACAAATTATACAGCTAAATATATGACTTATTATAATTTTTTAAGAGCTTTTACAAAATCGAACTTCCAGGCTGGAATAGAAGAACCGTTGATATCTGTTGATATGCCAAACCCAGAAAAACAAATGCTCCGTAGAAACATTCAACCAAAGATACATTATTAAGTTAATTTTAAACTACACAACCCCATTTCACCAGTTTCTAAGGCGAATCTTATTTCAGCTCAAAAATGCCAAGATTCAAGACCATTCTAGTGACTGGAGGTGCAGGGTACATCGGAAGCCACTGCGTGGTAGACCTCCTGGAAGCGGGTCATGAGGTCATCGCCATAGACAACTTCGCAAATGCCGTGGAAGACGACGAAGGTTCCCCAGCTCTTCATAGAGCAGAGAGAATCACCGGCAAGAAGATCACATTCTATAAAGCAGACTTATTGGACAAGCCACAGATCAACGATATATTTGATAGAGTAAGTTCAACAGTTTTTAATGTGAACCGTATCCTATTGCCGTATTAGAGAATATAAGAAGTCTTCTCGCCAAAGAGTACCTACCTACCAACAAGACGACTAATATCCACGTTAGAGTACTTGAAGGACTATAAAGGGGAATTCTGGCATGTCACTAAAGCAGCAGTCTAAATTCCTTCTAAGAATGTACTAATATACTTCATTAAATACAATCTGACCATTCGCGTTTATAATGAGAATGAGCACTTTGTCTTCAAAGGATTTAGTAATAAAAATAAAAGTCTTTGTTGTCCAAATACTGCCAGGTCATTACTCCTTTGAAGCTCCTCTAATTTGGCGTGAGTTAACTCTGGAATGAGACATGTATCGGGTTAAACCCAACTAAATTACAGAGAAGAAATTGTCAGGAAAACATGATTGCATGAGGATAAATAATTTGAAAATTGTTCTTGTAATAACCCCTTCTCATAAAACAAAATGATGAACATTTTGCGTATAGGTAGGTATATTTACCGATTGGTTCATGTGTTTTTTGGTGCCTAATTTTAATAGTATGTCGCCTTTGACGGGTGAATCAATTAGAGTGGCGGAGATACCGTTTTTGCTACTAACATTATACATACATATAGAATTGACAAATATATTTTTTGTGTACAGCATCAAGTAGACTGCGTGATCCACTTCGCTGCGTTGAAAGCCGTCGGCGAGTCGATGCAACAGCCACTGCTCTACTACCAGAACAATCTGCTTGGCATGCTTAACTTATTGGAGGTATGGTATCTGTTCATATGGTTCATATTTTATAGTCATTGAGATTTATTTTTTAATAATTATTATAGTATAGAGAACGAGGAGCCACTTGAATTGATAAATAAAGCTACCTCTATTTTGTTTGGTTTTAATGGTAAGGGAGAAAGACTCTGAAGAAATAAAGTGATTTTTAAATCGGTAAACTGCCCGTATGGTAGAAGTTACTAATGCGGCGAAAATGTAAAAAAGAAATATAGATTTCCGGTAGTGTTTATAGGGGCTTAGGCAGTGCTCGGTTCGATATACCTACCTATAAATGACGTATTAGTTAATTATGTTCGTATTTCTATCAACACCAAGTAAGTAATAAATAAAAAATTGAACACGGAATTCAATCACCAACTATAACGATATCGACATGACATAAAGGTATTCATTCATTTACTGAGAAAAGATTATCATCATTAACACATTTTAATCGGCAGTATAGGTATATATGTTCCGTTGCGTAGTCGTATCAAATTTCTGATTTATTGGCTTTTACATTGATTTGTTTTATTGATAAGCTTAGGTAAGTCGACAGTAATTTCGCAGTCGTAATCTTAATATTAGGTATTTAGATAGTAAGAAACCCATTCAATATTTGTTTCACATACATACGGAGAGTACTATTGGTACAACCGTAAAATCTCAAGACCGTTAAGTCCATCAAATCGTAGTTATTACCTAGTCAACACACGCATAGCAAAATCATTGACCGCAAACAGAAGGGTGCTAAAATATAACGTTTACTTACATAGGTATCTGTACTTTAAATCATTAACCTTCTTGATGGAAGTATTGGGTATTAAAACAGCAAAAATATTTCATTGTACACACATAAGGTTGAGAGTATACCCTAAAAATGTTTACGATGCATTTGGCAAAGAGACGAATTAAGTTTGGAAGGCTGTATTATTTAACCGACTAAAAAAACGGAAGGAGGAGGTTCTCATTTCGATAATTTGTATGTACTCGTATGTTTAACGATATTTATGCCATTTAAGAAACGACGATGGGTCATCGAAATTTCTGCAGATTTCGCTGCATAGATCCTAGTTAAGTATAAACATTACGTCAATTTCCAGGTGATGCGATCCCACGACTGCTACCAGATGGTGTTCTCGTCCTCGTGCACGGTGTACGGCGAGCCCGAGTACCTCCCCATCACGGAGACCCACAAGACTGGAAGTATCACCAACGTGTACGGCCGAACCAAATACTTCATCGAGGAAATGCTCAAGGATTTAAGTGCGGCTGACAAGGTGGGGTGCTGGTGTTCTTTACTATATCTTGCGATATATAGTTGATGTAGGTGCCATTGAGCACGGTATCAATTTTGCTAAGTTGAATCTCAATTGAACAGCTTGATACATTCAGTACTATTCGATCGAAATCCAATGGAGATAAATTGATTTAACCGAATTGATACCGGTTCGGTTGGTGTATGTCACACAATTTTAAACATATACGAACGAGTATATATAGTCCTTAACTTTACATCACAACCAATTAAAATTTCGCATAAATCACCTTGCTTATATAAATGAAGTTAAGCTCAAAATTTTAAAAAATCCTGTTTTAATTTAACGTTAACCTTTTATCGATCATCGGCCTCTCCTCAGACATTGAACTTGAATCTTGCAAGCGGGACCGCATTCAAGTGTTCCATAACTTATTATCGCACGGTTTACATTCCACTCGCATCATAAACGCCCCCGGCTATTCATAGTTGTTAAAATAAAAACAAGTACAGCCACCGTACCAACATCAGCCCGAGTAATGAACACTGATCGTTCTTTCATCTACGGACTGTTTTTGTTCATTTGGATTAAAAAACACTATTTTATTATGTTTTAATATAATTATAATGATCAAACAAGATTCTTATATTTTTAACGCCGTACTTTATGCGAGTCGTAAGTTGTAATTGGGTCTTTGACGCCAAAATGGGTGGACAAGATTCTATTTATTTTGGTTAAACTTTTTACCAAAAACCCTAGGGAGACCTACGCGTTTAACAGGTTTTTACCCTACGCTACACGCTAGTCAAAACGAAATGTCTTCAATACCGGAGTATTTTTTCTATTGATTGTGATTGAGGTGAAATATGTACCATTATATTGACGTAACCGGTTCCGGCGGAGTGGCACGATGGCCTACTGTCTAATGTCAAGGTTCACCGCGCATCCGCGAGTGAGAGTCACGCGTATACGGGGTGTTGGCGACAACCATCGGATTTTACTATCTCTAATCTAATCTAACACCTCAATCATCTGTGACCACGGTTTCTATAAAGAATCGTAAATAAAACATGTAAAAATTCTATCACTAGGTTAACGTAGGTTCAATTTAAAATACTACCCCAAATTAGGAGCTAGGCTCTTGTCTCTTTGCTCTTTCTCACAGTTGCATTATATATGACTTTCGAGGTATACCCAGCTAACCCATGGGCTAACTAAAAACTTTTCCGATATTTTCGAAGAAAACAACTCAAGATCATAATTAAAGTTTGATTTCCCAAAACACTCTGTAGTCGGTGACCTCATCTATCTGCGTGAGTTTGTAATACGATAGCAATTTTGATTTATGTGTCAGATAGTTAATTGAGTCGCAACTTTTATTGTATACTTATTAGTGTTGAGTAATTTAAATTGCTTCGCTATATTCTCCAAAATGAAAGATGTTTCTTGTTCAAATTGATAAGGAATTTAACTTAAAAGTGGAATGTTATAATTTAAATAATGCGCATACAAATAACAGTGAATAGTATTATTACGCCAAGCCCATTTTTGACTGAATTAACTAAGACACACCAGTTATCTAGACTAGTAGTAAAATATATTTTACAGTTTATTCCAAAATATTTTTAACAACATTATCAATGTTTTTTTTGTTAAACTGTTAGCCTACCGATAGCAGATGCTTCGTTACCTACTTTTTTTTATAAAATTTGATGTATGATTATTTTGTGTTCCAGAAATGGAACATAATATCGCTCCGGTACTTCAACCCGGTGGGCGCGCACCCCTCCGGGCTGATCGGCGAGGACCCCACCAAGGAGTTCACCAACCTCATGCCGTTCATGGCGCAGGTGGCGCTGGGCAAGAAGCCCGTCCTTACAGTATTCGGCAGCGACTATAACACTCCAGATGGCACAGGTAAAATAGATAGAGTAAAAATACTCTAAATTAAAAATAGGTAATTGAATAAATTTTTGAGCACATTAATATTTTCTTTAGGGAGATGACTGGCTTTTGCTCAGCTGCGGGGCAATTTACGCTAATACTTTATATGAATGGACAAACATCTACGAATATTAAAATGAGTTGTCCGCTAGTTTTATGCATATTCTGCGATTTCGTTTTTTCACATGTATAATTCTGTAATTTCCAGGTATCAGAGACTATATTCACGTGATGGATTTGGCGAGCGGTCACGTGGCAGCCCTCAACGTTCTTAGTAGTAAACATATTGGACTCAAGGTTGGTATCGACCCTAGATAGCTTGCTGATTAAATGGGATGGTCAGTTTAATAGATGAGATAATTATTATCATTCTAGATTAGCTAAACCACTCGCGTAATCAAATAAATGTAACACAAATGTATCATTCAGGGGTTTCAAGGGCCATCAGCACTTTCAAGCGGTTAGGACAACTGATTAGGACTTAGGTTTTTGTTTGAAAGGCTTTTGATCGAGTGTGACAAAATAAGTATGTAATTTACATCTTTTGTTTTGTTGTTTCTCCACAGGTTTACAATCTAGGTACGGGTAGAGGCGTGTCGGTGAAAGAGCTAGTGACAGTTTTTGAAAAGGTGACGAGCACGAAGATACCCCTGAAGTACGTGGACCGAAGACTGGGCGACATCACGGCCATGTGGGCCGACGCCAGCCTGGCCAGGCAGGAGCTGGGCTGGGCCACCAAACATTCCATTGAAGAGATGTGTAAGTTAACAAATCAATCTTGTTGACTCTTTTATTTTTTCATTTCATAGGTTCAATATTATAAACTCCCTGGGGTACGTGCGGGTATAAATTACCAATGTATTTTTTGTTCAGGTTCGGACTTCTGGCGGTGGCAGACGATGAACCCCGACGGGTACCCGAAGAAGCACGTAAAAACTGTCATAACCAACGGCAACGGGAACAGTTAACGACATTTACAAACGCTATTTATATATTATATTATTATAGTACGTACCTATCCATTAATTATACTTTATACAAACTAAATCATATTGTTTTTGTCTATGGTAAAAGTTTCGGATTTGAATTGATTTCGTTAACTAGAAAATCGCAAAAAATAAAGTAATTACCTTAGTATACGTCATTTATTATCTATAAGTTTCTCATACAATGACAAGTGTTGCCATTTCAAAGGCTCGTAGCCGACACTGGTGGTGTTGGGTAAGAGATACCGGGCGAACAGCTCCAGAATTTTGGGGCTTTCTTCCTTGATATAAGGTTTTAGAACATCTGCAAGAAGAAAATATATAAGTATGTATTTTTTTATTGATACTATTCACTAGATTTTCTTATGAACAAACTACCAAATGATACCATGGAATTTTATTTGCACAAATTGTAAACCAATTTAAGATTTTAGTTAATTATTGAACAAAGTGACAACACACAATCAAGATTGATGAATATTTCATTATATTTCCTTGCATTCTGGCATTCTGGGTGAGAAAGCATTTTGTCTGTTAATGAAAACCAAATGAAAATCTATAGTTTTTGAGTTTAGGGGCGAACATACAGCCAGATACGGCAGGGTTCTTTTTTATTGTACATATGTCATAAACGTAATCAAAAATACTCGCCGATTAAAGGTGGTTTATGTGAATGCAGAGCGCTTGGCACACTCACAATCACTAAAGATTTGGGTACTTCAACATCACCAATTTTTCCTAAAATAATCCTTTCATATGGTTGTTTTTTACTGCCTGAACTGAAAGGGCACACTGGTTCCAGATCTACAGTAACTTTTAGCCAATACCAAGTAGCTAAGTATGTGACACCCCATTGAGGAAATATTGTGTTTGTAACAGCTTCTATATTACTGGGAGCATTTGTGCACCAAACTGCAACGAGACAGTTTTCTGATAATATATCTCTAACAGGTATAGATGCGATATCTTCATTGTACATCATGCTGTAGCTGTGAATACGTTAACAAGTATTAATCTTAGGTTCAAACCAATGAGTATCAACTATGTAATATCATTATTGTATGTAAGTAGTTAACTACAATGAAGTACCATCAAATGAACATGTCACAGCTAAAGTGGTTAATGTGGATCAAAATTGGTACCAACAGTCATTATGCAAAACCTCTAATTCAAGTTTTTAAATATTTCAAATAACCTGGAATAATATGATAAGAATATTCCCAAAATTAGCAAAGTGGAAAAGCACCCCAGATTATTGCAACTTTGGAGAATAGCCAGTATCAATATGGTATGATGGTGTTCAGAACAGGAACATCACAACTTACCTCAGTTTTTCATTAGCACTTTTCAGTCTTCTTATGTATTTATTCCACCAAGGAGGGTCAGCTATTAATACATCAAATCTATCATCTTTTAACTTTGCTGTTTTCTCTTTCACGCAGCCACAGATGAATCTGTAACAAATATATAAAAAAATATCACAATAGTATTTTATCTTTGAAGACTTTGTAGATAATTAAACTGGCTTCAAAAAGCAAGAGGAGGTTCACAATCAATGTGAGTATATACCTTTATTATAATCTATGGTTTAGGAAACCCATTTATTTTAAATAAGTTCAAAATAAGATAGTTATTCTTATAAGAATCTTGAGGTTTCCGAATCAGTTTTTCACTTATTTTTTTTATATTAACCTACCTTGACTGAGAGGGTATTAAAAACTCCTGATCTTTAATGTTACATATTAGTGGTGTAGCTGCAGTATTACCTCCGCTGAGCCCAACATGGTCAAATGCAGTGGCCTCAAACAAATTTTTTGATAATTCACGGACAACGGATACATCCTCTTCTTGAATATTGTTTGTTATATACAGTTTTCCACTTGTGATATCAGCTTTGCATTTGTTTAATATTTCCTTTATATTTAAAGCCTGAAATTATTTCAGGCATGGTTATTTTATCAATACAATATGATTTAACCATATCAATATGGTTAATTCATGAATTTGATTTCACTCCAACAATACGTCAACTATAATCAAATTATAATTTAACCACAAACAGTTTTATAACTCGTTAATACTATGCATAGAAAAAGTTTCAAAAACTAAAAAATAATTCTTACTTCTACTTGAATTTGATCACATTTCCATGAACGTTTTCTATTAGCGTTCTCTTTCTTGTTCTGCCTCTTGAACAAGGACTCATTTAATTTATAACAAACAGTGTTTTCTACAGAAAGTTGAGTGTTTTTGTACAATTTGTCGATGTATTCCTTGTGACTGATAAAAATATATTCGTCACTTTTCAAAATTATACTCATTTCCGTGGGTTTAATTACATTTTCTTTATTGTAGCAGCTGTGTTTGTAAGCAATATTTTATTTTGTAATTTGTTTTGAAGTTTTGAATCACAGACCAGGAAACTAAAGTTTTGAATCACTGCTTTTATTGAATTGTGGAAAAAAAGTGCTGGCTGGCTGACAGACATAACTCAGATCCGATGGTCAATTATTTATGTCAATGTCATGTCTTTTTCTATTTATCCGTCAAATATGTATGTACCGTTAACATTTAAAATTAACTTTTCAACCACTCGTCTCTAATCCCACGTCCACGTTCCACGGTTGGACAAAGGTCTTTCCCTGCCTCCAACCAAACGCTTCCAACCCCACCTGTCCTTCGCGGTCGGTCTCCCGAACCCAACATTCGTTGTCGAAGGAGACAAGGTAAATAAATAAAAGGTTGTTTGTCCCTCGCATCCACTCATGCATCCATTTCATTATTAATTGTCACATTTGTCATTGTCAAGAAAGCTCGACAACATCAACATTCAATCAAGCAACCAACCAGCTGACTTGAGACTTCAGATGAGTGAGAATCAAGAAATTATTTTGAGAATTATTGACAAACGGCCTAGCTAGACGGGACGAGACGAAACGAAAAGTAAATTAAATTTGTGTGAGATTCGTTCAAATTCATAATAAGTAATCAACTTTTGTCTAGTGCTTCTATTTCTGAATGAAACCCAAACAAAATCATGTGTTTGCGTCGGCTTTCTTTCATATAATATTGTAAATATTAAATTAAAATAACATTACCGCAATAATAAGTGATGTAAAAACCAGTTCTATAAATTGTTTGAGATGAATCCTTGAGTGTAAATCTGAAGACCATGGATAAAACCGGTAAGCATTGATGTGTAAATAACTTTACAAAGAAGATCTTCCATTCCTATTTGTATTGTATATTGTTAATACTTAAAGGTATAAATATTACAAAAAATAGGTATCTAGTTAAACTGTAGTTAGTGTAACGTTTATTTAAGTAGGTACCTATTCTAGAATCTACAAAAACCTCATTCAGAGCGGAGGCAGTTAATAATTTTTATTTCAATCTGTAAAGATGGAACCTTTTATTACTTTTAAAAATTTATATTCCATTTTTTCTACGTAGTTCTTTTAAATGTTCTATGTCCAACTTTAAATACTGCAAAAAATATAACTAATAACTCTTACCTTAATAATGGAACATAACAAACTAATATATTAGTGGTACAAACCATAATACTTGGTGGTGGTCTAAAACAATATAATATACCATTTATTATTGTGTTCATACTCTTCACATACATCATCCATGGTGTAAGCTAGATCATAAGGCACTATACGGGGTACACCAATGGGGACATACTAAGTTGGGATTATCTATACTAATATTATAAAGCTGAAGAGTTTGTTTTGTTTGTTTGTTTGTTTGTTTAAACGCGCTAATCTCAGAAACTACTGAACCGATTTCTTCAACGGGAAGGTTATAGGCTACTTTTCATTCCGAAATTCCCACGGGAACGGGAACAACGCGGGTAATACCGCGGGGCGCTGCTAGTGTATGATAAATGATAATACACTTTAAATTATTTACCAGCAGCATTGATTGGCTACTAGTATTTTAGCTGATATTATAAGGATTCATTTATATCCCAATTATTTTTTATGTTTGTAACAGTTAGGAGTTATGTTTTCAATTGCATTTGCATTAATAAAATGCTGCTATTATATAATTAAAAACTTTATGGATAGAGGCATATAATTCACTGTTGTATATTCAACTATGTCCCTGTAGGGGGAATTTGCTCTTAGTACTCGAATTTTTTTTTGAAGACAGATATTACAACTTCATGATTTCTTATTAAAGTTTTCATACCAAAGGAGTTATATATTATGTAAAAACATTTATCAAAGTTGTTAAACATTGAAAGAAAATAATATACATACATTCTGTAAGATTATAAAGTATGTTCACAGACACATAAGCAATATGATATTACCTATATTATATAAACAAATATTAAATGTTTATTGTTGATTCATGCAACTAATGTGGATTTTCAGTTAAATGTTTACATTTTATGAATTAACCTACTGTGGGTCTCCACAATCAGGTCATACTTATTGTTATGACTAACATCAAATCAAATCATCAAATCCATACAAAATTACATTAATATCTTATGTTCTTTAAGTATAAAAAACAATTTATGATGGGACATATAAAAACAGCAGTGATATTTACAAAATAGTTTGTTAAGAAAACTTCTTATCCTCACGATATATTATTTAGAAAAAAAGAAATGTGACGCCCTGCGCGCTGCCCGCGGGAGACGTGAGATTAAGTCAAACGTACACTTGGCTACGTAGACAGGTACAAGTTTAACAAATCTTCATTGAGGACCATAAAAGTTGTACGAAGTAGAGATCGGGTGCGAATATTGATTAGGGTGTCGGTGTTGTCGGTCGCCGGTGTGTGCACGGCAGTAGTCCCCAGTGTCCCCTCGGGTTGCACCCCTTGCACCCTCTGCGGGGCGGGGCCACTGCTCATGCGCGGCACCGCTGCGCGCGCACCCCGCCACACAACCGACGGGCCGCGATCTCGCGACACCATCCATTTCATAAGGGTAATGATAAATTCTCGACTCCATACCGAATACACAGCGTGTTATCGCAACGGCGCACCCGTTGTACTCCGAGACATGTGAATGTACTCGCGCCGCGTACTCGCAGCCCCGACCGCTCCGAACTCGACGACAAAAATCAATACTCAAACCCCAAAGTGTAACGCGAATGTTGCATCCGATAAGTCCGTCCTAGCCGGAGGAGCCACCAGTGACTCCCCTAGTGACTAGTGTATTTGCGTTTCAGTGTCACAGAAACGTAATTAAGCTCCCGATGTTCAATCACAAGTTACCGACAGACTTTCCAATGCAAACCCTCCGTAAGAAAACCAGCCCTTGCAAATGTGAGTCGCAAACGTGCTTAGATTATGTTATAAGCTTTCATTACCGATGTTATTTTATATTTTGATTTATTCGGTAATGCGGTGTTGTTAGATAGCGCTACATGTACCTGACGTACGATCACTATAACGCCTATTCCCCTAGCTTTGTTATATTTTGCGATTTTATGTTGTAACTATGCATGGATGGCTGTGACATTCACCGTGTACCAACTGTTGAGATGTCGCGCTAGCACCGTGCATCCGTGCATCATGTCGTGCTACCCGTTCCGTGCTAGTGCCCGTGTCGTGCTACTCATGTCATAATAGTGACCCCGGTGGTGTTTTGGACAGAGGGTGTACTCGTAGTGTGGGCCCGGCGCTGAGGACCGCCGGTCACCGGACCTTACTTGCTATTTGTCCATTTATTCGGAGACATTATGCAGGTGTGTCATTTCCAGCATCTCTTGAGGCAATTCGGTGAGTATCGCAACATCACTCGTACTCCTTCCACGCTTCTACATGTTGTGTAGTTCTGATCATTGCATGTCGATTTATTGATATACACTGCGGCAACTTTAACGAGTAGGAAATGTGCCGTAAATGTGGCCTGAAATTACTGCCACCGTTGCGGCAACGAAATGTGTGTCATGAAATTAAATTTTATGGTATTTCAGTAGCAATCGATCAGCAACTTTATGCTACAATTAATGATCAATGTTATAATACGAGTACATGATATGATTGGTTTCATAAAGAACACCTAGCTTTTTCAGCAAACTAACAACAGCTACTAACATGGGAACTCACTAAAGACAGGGTCTCACATCGCGTTACTCAAAACTAATAAATAAATGTAGGTAATGCTCGATTTAAAAAGTTAGGATTACATGCAGGCCGTCCCCATCTGACGAGGTTCTAAATTTAAAAACAGGAAATTCAATTAATCTGGGAATGATGCACAGTAAACAGGGACCGAAATAGGACAACCGTGCTCACTTTTATTTTGCACTCAGAACTATACGTATCAAAATGACGCTGAAAAAAATTGAATTTAAAAACCTCATTAAAAAAGGTACTGCCAGTGTTCGACCTCTTTATTTCCTGTGTGGTTTGAAGAATATATAAATATTGGATTTGTTTGTGTGCTTTGTTATATTATGATGCTTATTTGCTGTACAGTAGTGATTTATTTATATAACTGCATTTAAGAAGAGAACCACACAATGTGTACTGACTGTGTTATTATAATTTGCCAGTGTTAATTACCAATAAAAAAAACATATGACTACAGACAAGAACGAGCCTGGCCGTTTTCTCGGCGAAGGTGTGTCGTTTCGCGCCAAACTGATAGGGGTGTTGGAGGTGCCTGAAGCGAGAGGGGATAGGATGTGTCAGGAGGCTTTGGCTGATTTGAAGATGGCCATCCGCGCCGCAGGCGAGCACAAGCAGAGGATACAAGTCCACGTGGCCATTGATGGACTGCGCCTGCGTGACGATAAGACCGGAGTGAGTACTTATCATTACTAAGTATAACTATTCGTGATTCTCAACTGATTTATAACGATAAATAGGTAGATGTACCTAGAGATAAGAGCTAGTCTCTCCTAGTCTCTGCTTACGTTCGAGTTTTGAATATATTTACCGAGTGTGTCTATATATTTACCGAGTGCAAACTTGTATGTTGTTAAAACTAAGCCATCAAAATCATAACTTGTAAAAATGTCTCCCTACTCGGTTCTTCTACCGTAGAAAGTTTAAGAGATCCATGTAAAACCAAGTCGTTAAGAGGCCTTCTGTCTTAACTTATTATTTACGTATAGTATATCAATTTTAAAATTACTTATTAACTCCAAACTATGCATGGAGCATTACTGCAAAATATAATTAAAAAATAAGCACTCACGTAGTACATACTTAGATAACAAAGAATAGAGAGCTCTTGTCTCGTATGCAAATAAGAAATGATAACCAGATAAGATAACCATTATAGTGTATAAAGGCCCTAATGTTACCGTACACAGTATTATGCCATTGTTGAACGCATTCGAGACGTATTTGGCACAAAGGTCAACGACAGAGAACAAAAAATGCAAGAAGTCGACGATGCTTACTCATTAAAATAATGTTGGCCAAAATTGCACGGTTTGGTGCATTCAACATTAATTCTATAATGAACGTTTTAAGCAAATATTTTAAGAATAAATAGAAAATAAGTTGAAGCTTACATGAGAAAATAAGCGTATGAAATAAATAAAAATGATAATAAATAAGTAAATATATATACAAACTACAGCAACTGTCATCTTCCTTTCACGAAGTCTCCGCGCTAATTAAAAAATGCAGACTAGGTATGTGAAATTACAATGTCCTGATTTCACACGGATTAAATACTAGTGTATTTTTCCCTGACGCAAAAATAGAGGTGTCTTTTATGTCTATTGTCTGATATAATCTCAAGTCTCAAATGTTTGTGGCATCGTATTTTTGAAGCAGTAAACCGATTTCGATTCAGTTTTACTTTCAAAAATAACCCCACCCCAAAACCGTGTTGTCGAAAACATGGCCCGGTGAAGGGTGCGAGTTTGCCAGATAAATTGATTGAAATAGAGAAAAGTCATTTTAGTTAAGGGTGTGTCAATAAATTATTTTTTTAATTGTATTAAATTTTGCTCTGAATTAAAATAGTACTGAATATAATTATTAAGATAACATAAAAGTTCGTAAATAATTAATTACAACATATCCTTAAAATAATACTTTTATCAGGTTAAATACGCCGCCGCAATGGTATTGAAGTTCGCTTCCGGACATATAAAGTGCATTGGCCCGCTGGAAACAATGATACGAGCAATATGGCTTCCTTCCGAACGCCTAGGTCACGGCTTCGAGCCCCGGCTCAATAAAACTGCATATCTTATTGTATTATGCAGTTTTACTTGTTTATTTATCATTTATCGTCGAGGAAAACCTTGGAGATGTACATATTCAATTCGTTTACCTTCAAACAAAGTGATAGGCACTTTATGAATATTGCTAACGGGCTTATGTTATTTGTAACGCCATATATTTTAGATATGTTTTAAAAATAGTGAAATCATAATATGCCTGACTGGAAACACCTAGCTAGATCATACCTTTAAAATGTTACACTTTTCTCTTTCTTTTTAAACATATCTAGGGATGACACCTAATCCACTATACTTTTACTAGCTAAACTATAAACTCTCAATTGGGCGTGAAGAGAGACCTTGCACTACAGTGCGATTACCACTCGCTCCTGTTTGCCTTAGGTTTATCTTTTCCAAAATATTTCCAATCTATCTCGATCATTTTTAACCATTAAATCTGAAATTCCCTTCAAATAAAAAAGAACTCATCTTCTCAACTAGTTCACCATAATTGATTGTTCACAAATGACTTTTTTCCAGGACTCCCTGTATCACCACCCGGTGCACAAGATCTCGTTCATAGCGCAGGACATGACGGACTCCCGAGCGTTCGGGTACATATTCGGCTCGCCCGACACTGGGCACAGGTTCTTCGGCATCAAGACTGATAAAGCAGCTAGTCAAGTAAGTGCTTTATCAAGTACTAGCAGCGCCCCGCGGTTTTACCCGCGTTGTGCCCGTTCCCGTGGGAATTTCGGGAATTTTTATACATAAAAACCTTCCTCTTGAATCACTCTACCTATTACAAAAAACCGCATCAAAATCCGTTGCGTAATTTTAAAGATTTAAGCATACAGACAAACAAACAGACAAAAATAGCGACTTTGTTTTATACTATGTAAAGATGTGATTTAGTTATAACGGCTGTAAAGGTGGATTCACACAGCGCGGTGGTCTGTGCCGGTCGGTGACAATATTGTCAACTGATTACAACTGAATTCACAGTTTCGTTTGCCGGCATCTTTGCTCACACAAGCCGTCGGCCATGCCGCTAGGCTATGTGGATACACCATTATTCAAGTTTAAAGGGACAACTTGTGTCTTTAAATGATAACAAATAAAAAATCGTTTTACTAAAACTAGTCTGACATTTTTGTTTCAAATTAATACGTAATTAAATCAACCTTTTTCGAAACTCACTGTTACTTCAACAAAAACGCATTCTAACAGAAAATAATTATGTAATCGCCATTAATTCTCATTATATCTGAAAATAATACCTGTCGTTATTAAAAATTGTATAGCTAATGATTATACTAGTAGGTATAGTTAGATTTCACGCTCTAACTCCCGAGTGCTAAATATAGTATCTAGTGCTAATACTCCCCGCGGCTAATCGCCCCTTCCACTAGGGACCCCAAGGGCGTCCAAGTGCCTACCGATCAACGCTTACAATACTTTTATCATGTCACACTTTGATACATGGATACCCACTTAGAATCGTCTGTGCATATTAACTTGATATTGTTAATATGTAGCCGCTTTTAGAGTTCCGTACGCAGTGTGTCGTGAACTTACTAAACTGGAATGTATTACTGAGATTCCACCGTCTATCTGTTTATCTTTCTTGCAAAATACATGTGTTTTGTAATAGAATATAACAGTCTAGATACTAGTCATATCAGCAGAATACGTACGTATTTTATGGCCATATAAACATAACTTATCGATATTCGTGAGAATGTTTAATCAACTTATAGTTATTACTTTCACTTGAATAGTTTATTTTCCACTATTGATAGAGCATCTTCATATAAGAAAGGTGTTTGTAATAAAAATGTTTGGCCTTAGTATTCTTAATGTTTCACAATAGTACGGAACCTTTCTTGTATAATCACAACTCGCACTTGACCGGTTTATCTCAACATATTTTTGTATTTTCTTTATGTTATGACTAGACATTGGCAGCGTCTCCTTTGTTGAAATGTTAATGGAGTAGCCATTTTATGGGAGGCTGACATTATGTAAATACAAGGCTAGACATGTGGAGTATAAGAAATAGGTCTAGAGATCTAGATTTTGATTTTAATTCATTCACAATATGAAGACACATGTTAACATTTTACGTAATATTCCTTAATACCACCATGGCTGACTTTTATTAATATCTGATTAACTGTAAATGATCTTCGCAATAGATATCTGAAAATTATTTATTTATTTATTAAAACCCGACAGGTAGTAATAGCGATGAGGGACCTTTTCCAAGTAGTGTTCGAGCTCAAGAAGAAGGAGGTGGAGATGGCGAAGCAGCAGCTGGAGGGGAAGTCGACGGTGGGCACCAGCATGACGCGCCACGTCTCGGTCAACGAGGCCAAACCGAAGGTCAGTAAGGTTGGTCACACTTTATATTATTACCAGCACCGCTCTCCGGTTCTACCCGAGTTGAGCCCGTTCCCGTGGCACGAAAAATAGTCTACAACTTAGTTAGTCGGTTCGCTATAAACTCAAAAGACGGATTTCCATGCGGGTATCATCGATAGATAAATTGATTCGTGAAGAAGGTTTTGTGCTACTTTTTATCTCTGTCCTGAGGAAACGGTAACAATGCGAGTAAAACCTCACGGCGCTGCTAGTTAGGTATGCGAGTAAGAGTTATGCTTCGTCGTGGTAATCCCAAGTCAATCTTCCCTGTGTCCATGGACACACTACTGCTTTACATTAATCAATTTCAAATTGTATTTCTAGTTTGCAGTAAACTGCTTGTTTTAAAACAAAGATAGTCACGCGATCTGTTTCGGGTAGTACAGTTTTAGGTTTATTTTAATGTATACAATCCAAGGTAGCGGGTTCGAATAAACTTCGGTCACGCGATCTATCGCAGTTACAGAATTTGTATCCTATGAATTACATGCAGTAAAGGAAATAAGCAATTAATACTATACTAATAATATTATAAATTTGAAGAGTTTGTACTTTGGTAATCTATTAATGAATAATAATAGTCCAAGAGCTAGTGAACCCTGGGAGTAACGGTCTCCCTGTAAGGTTAGAAATTTGTTTATTTACGATTTATGACATGCTAAGAGCAATAGCCATGACCTGGCAGGCGTCAGCCCTGCACGTCATCAGCCCCTTTATTTTTTGGACTGTTAAGTAAATTGAGTTTCAAAACTTGTTTCTGTAAATTTGAAAATTTAATAGGATAAAGTTTATTTATTGTACATCTTAAAAAAAAATTGACAGGCGATTACAATAAGCAGAAGTATATGACAGATCAATTAGAAAACGTACAGTTGATGAGGTAAAATAAACTTTATCCTGTATACTTAAAATTTTTATATGTTTTCAAGTAAACGTCTCAGAGTAAATATGTACAATGCCAGGCGGTTTTGAACAGCATAAGACCTTGACAGGCGAGGGGACAGCTGCTAAGGGCGTGCAAATAAGAAATGTTACATGAACGCATACAGTAAATGCAATGTATTTTATTGGGTTTTATGCAATCTACATTATTTTTAACATTCATTTTCTTCAGCATCATCCGAAATTTCCTTTGAAATTTTTGAAAAGTTCCTTGCTACGTGCAACACAAATAATCCTAAAGTGTTTATGAAAAAAGTAGTAAGCTATGATTCATCGAATTTACCACCCTGCAAACGTTAACTACATCAACAATTATTGAGAACTGCCTACATTACAAATATATGGCGAAATTGTAATTTAAAAGAACCAACAATTCTTACACCTGAAAATAACGGTTGGAACCTAATTGATAGTCGTTACGAATTTAATTGGTTTGAGGGGAATACGGTTCCATCTTCTATATACGACATACTTTTACAAGGACCTGCTGATACTGCCACAGCACAATCGACTGAAACTGAGGAATGCATTTCAGGTAACATACTATTTTATTCCGTAACATTTAATACGCAGTCCTATGTAATTGAGCTTGATATTTAATTCTTAACAACCTTATTGATTCATTAAAATATTTTTTTTTACTATTTTCAGATGAGGAAAACATTGTTGAAGAATCATATGATGATGAAAACAGTGATAGCGAAATTTCGGATGATGCTGAAGAAAATGAATGTTAAAAATAATGTAGATTGCATAAAACCCAATAAAATACATTGCATTTACTGTATGCGTTCATGTAACATTTCTTATTTGCACGCCCTTAGCAGCTGTCCCCTCGCCTGTCAAGGTCTTATGCTGTTCAAAACCGCCTGGCATTGTACATATTTACTCTGAGACGTTTATTTGAAAACATATACCAATTTTAAGTATACAGGATAAAGTTTATTTTACCTCATCAACTGTACGTTTTCTAATTGATCTGTCATATACTTCTGCTTATTGTAATCGCCTGTCAATTTTTTTTTAAGATGTACAATAAATAAACTTTATCCTATTAAATTTTCAAATTTACAGAAACAAGTTTTGAAACTCAATTTACTTAACAGTCCAAAAAATAAAGGGGCTGATGACGTGCAGGGCTGACGCCTGCCAGGTCATGGCTATTGCTCTTAGCATGTCATAAATCGTAAGTATACAAATTTCTAACCTTACAGGGAGACCGTTACTCCCAGGGTTCACTAGCTCTCCAGCTATAAGGATTATCAGTTGGATTAAAAATTGTTTCCCTAAAAAGGGGTACAAATCGGATAATGCCACGGGGCGCTACTATATGTTTAGGAATAAAAGCATTTAGGAAGTGTTCTAACACATCATTTGCCCTATTGACTTTCCCATTCATGGGCAAGGTCCTCACTCTCAGAGACAAGGTTAATTAAAAATAGTCTCTGTGACCTTAAAAATAAGACTTGTATTACTAAGATTTATTTACATATAAACTGTATATGTTTTGTGTTGAAGATTCTAATTGATAAAGCATACTAGAGCTCAGGGTCAGTGTGTTTTTTGCATACAGTGTGGAATGCGCTGATGTAATGATATTATCAGATTTTCTTTAATATGTACTGTGCATGTATATGTTCTGAAATAACATGTTTTGTGTTAGTTAATATACCTAAAGGGAAAAGTTCTGACGAGAGCAGAATATCAGTACACTGAGGAGGCATAGGTATTATTTAAATTTCTGAATGGCAATTTCTTATCTTGTTATTCTTAATACAATTTTACCGTTTTACATATTTACGTAATTTTTCTAAATATATGTTTTTATCTGAAATCATCAATTAAATATTGGTTTAGAGAAGCACGTAATAAATGGTCTTCTTTTCAGCTTGATATTTGTTCGGTAGACAGGTGAATTTATAGTCCTAGCAGTTAAATAGTGTCACATTGTCGTCATGTAATGTTTATGTAATCTACTAGTTTAAATTGAAACTACGTGTGCACTATTCTGTAACCACGATTTCAATATAATTTCCCAAAACGGCCCATAAAATTATGCTTGGACTTTTATACATATGCTATCTGTTTGCTTATCGGTTTTACCGCCGAATTTCAGGATAATAGTAAAGGTATTTAGGTATATGTGATTTTTCTTTCCACTTAAAATGTCACCAAAATCGGTTCAGTATATAAAAATCTCGAAATCTTAACAGACAGAGGCATATTCGCATTTATAATAAAAGTAGGGATAAATGTTTACCATACAGCCTTGTATAAAAACCTCTATGATAGCCGGTCGGTGACATGATGGCATTGCATCGGTTGATGACGCACGGTTCAAGGATGACTGCTATCTCTTAAATAATTAGCGATTGTTTTATATAAAGACTATAAAATATTAAAATACGCATTGATAACGGATCCTTTACTATTTTATTTAATTTTATACAGCCAAAGTACTTAAGTTTGAGTATTTTACCTTTCTTTCCTGTCTGGGCACTTTTCCCAAGTGTGTTGTCCCTCACAGCTGCAGAAGACCGTTTTCTGCTTGCACACCGAGTACGACCGAAGCTAAGATGGTCAAACAGGGTGTAGGTGTTTTAGACCGCCTTAAAACTTCCGACCGAACGTCGTCTAAGGGTCAGTTCACACCGAGACGCGACGCGGCGCGACGCTGCGCGCACATTTTTCATAGAGCGACTCAGAATATACTTTATTCACTACACGAAAAGATACACATTACATTGTGAGAATTCAGATTACGTTGCACCACGCAGCACTGCGCCTCGAGGTGCCTCGCGGCGTAGCGCGACGTATCGTGACGCAGCGGTGCATCGCCGGTCAGCGAGGCGTCGTCCTGCTACGATTTTAAGATGCGCCTCGCGACGTTGCGATGCGTCTCGCGACGACGCGCGGCGTAGCGCGAAATCATTGGCCTCTTTGAGTATCGTCGCGTCGCGTCGCGTCTCGGTGTGAATTGACCCTAACGAATCAAACAGCAAATCGGACAATCATTTAACGTGCCCTCCAAAAAGCTCGCATAGGAATACCGTTGCTGTAACGATTTGTTCATGACGCTTATAATTATAGTCAAATAGTGCCACGTGCGCTACAAAAATAGACCAATTTAAACTTGGTAACCTTAACTAAAGGTTTCACTTTAGTTGTTTTTCAAGTTTTTATTTAACTCGACCGGTGAGTCACTGAAGGAAAATAAATAAATTTGAAATAAACTTGGTAATTCATTTTGGACCAGTTAACCTTAACCGATTAAGCTGATATTTGAAATAAACTTTTAGTTCCGATGATGTTGCAATTATACGTACTCTTACGTACTCTTAAAGCTCATTTTTGAAAAATATTTTATTTTGATTACAGAGTATAATAACGTCTAACGACACGGCATCCACTCCGAAGCCCGCCGACCCTGGCGCGGAAGGAGGAGTGGCTGAGTTGGTGGACTTGGAGCAGGAGCTCAGCTCGCTGAGGAGAGGACTCACGCAGGTCGAGGGCCTGACGCCCAGCACCGACCCCTTCGGAGACTCCTTCATCGTGCCTTCGGGGAACGCACAGGTAACAAAAAATCGTATGTTTCTTAAAGATACAGCCAGTTTCTGAATATGATGTGCTTACATAGAGCTTTGAAACATTCCCATATTTCAACTGTATTATAACTGAATTTTAATGTATTCAACACATTCGTGGGCTGTACAAACATTTATTGGATGACTACCCGCAGTGCGTAAATTGCAGTAGTCGATCAACTCCGGTAAAAAGTATATTAAAAAATCTGCGATTACTCTCACTTACTAGATAAAATTATTATAAGACTAAGCTAATGAAAGTCCCGTTGTTTCCAGAAGGGCCTGCTGCCGCCGCCGCCGTCGGGCTCGTCGACGCGCGGGCGCGGCACGCCCGCCTCCTCGCGGCCCCTCTTCAGCCCCAACAAGTCCCTTCCCTTCGACATCGCGCCCGCTGACTTCGAGCCCACCTCGCTCGTCGACTCGCTCAATCAAGATCCTCCTGTAAGTCTTAAACTTATAACGGCCTCAGACTTAATAAAAAGACCAGAACGAACGCTGCGAACTTTACAGTGACGCATGCAAAATAATGTACTTTGCCTATACATACGAATAAGTCAACTAAATTACGTCTTAACTTGGTTAGTTTGACGTAAGACGTATGAATAACGTATGGCTCACACATGATTGGAAGTGTGGCCTTCCTGACAGTTGACAGCGGTCTGTCTAGCCTTCTTATTTGGTCTGGGATGGTAGCTCTAATAACCATCGACCTCTGGAGGGAGATCACGGTTCTCTGTTAGTTCTACTTTATAGAACAACAATTCGACCTCTAGTGGGAGATGGTCGACAATTCATTAGGACACTGGTCGCGTCAGCCTGCTCCAAGAAAATTTGTAGCGCTGAGCTGTAGCCTGAGTGCGAGTTTCATTCAAAAATTGAGTTAACTCTACTACAGCGTAAATCGAGTAGACGACAATCTATTCGTAAAGTGTAAATGTGCGAGTGCGAGTCCGAAGAATCTTTACTTAGACGTGCTCGTTCCCTCACTCCCTCGATAGTTAACAATAGTTAACTTTTTTCCTTATGTTGGCGTTCTTGTAGCGACGTTTGGTAACCCGACCGGAGTGAGAAGTGTAGCATTTGCTTAGCTCGACATAGTTCACTATCTCACTTTAATTCGGACGGGTTGTATGCCTCATATGTCTGTCACTGTCATCTGTCACCTGTCACAATCGTAATATCTGTGATCTGTGGCTCTAAGTTGCTGTCTGACGATACTAGATGGCGCTTAAAACGATTAAAATTTTTATTATGATAAACAAACAATGCAATATTTCAAGACAATAATTTTAAAAGCGCTTGATAGTTATCGGAAATGCACCAAATGAAGGAAGTATTTGTAAGTACAATCACAATTACAATTTAGAAGGTTAATTACGTGACAAGTTTCAGTATATTGTGAATTCCATGTTGAATGTCGTTTACTTTGTACTTTGAGGTTATAAACAGAGTACAATAATATAAACAAAGCTTTAGTTGAAGCTACAAACATGAGTTACCTACCTTCTATCAAAGAAATACTGAATGAACTTGTCATGTCAATCAATTGGCGAAAATACTTGTAGAATCTACAATAATACCTTTGATAGTTTAAAATTAATATTTCTTGTTTATTACTGTCATATTCTAATATGTATTACTTTTCTTTCAGTCACACAGAACTGTTAGTTCTCAGTCACCAAGTCACCAATGACCCCCAGTTGGTAACAATGCACCTACCAGCGGATCTCATGCAGTTGTATCTATCTACCAAGCACCCCAGCAAGCCCGTTCTCAAAAATATCAATGTGATGCCTATTCACCTCCATTGTAATGCTTGTAGAATATCAGAAAATTGTCAAATATGCAAGAGATGAAACCTAATCACAATTGAGGAGACGGTAAATACAACCATTTATGGTGGTTTTGCCGAGCAGAAAATAACCAAAACAAATCAAATTTTGTGGATAATGTTTTAAACTTTGTGTTAAGTTAGACCAAATAAGCAAATTGCCTTTTATAGACAAAGTTAAGTTATTGTTCACTCAGTGTACTTGAGATTTGTTTTTATAATGCATAGCATAGCTATTAAAATGATTAAAACAACAAATTAATTATGTTATTGGTAATGACTGATAATATAATTATTTAATTAAAAGTCAGATGTTGTATTTATACATGTTTTTTCACCTATCCTAATATTTTACATCACCTTTTATATTTATATTTGTATTATGTATTTTGATTTTATTTGTAATAAAATGCAATTAAAGATTCAATAAAGTTTTATTTACATAATTCTCCGTACTAATTGATCTCTTACAGCTCTACCTCTGATAAAATCTGTTGTGGCACTTCCTCCATGCTCGCAGTAAATTTGATTATCACAGTCTTCTAAAACAAAAATGCAAATAAATAAAAATTATCAGTCAATATCAGTCCAATAAAAAAATATAGCATACCCGTTTGAATATCTCCATCAGGATCATTCAAATTAAAATCAAGTGCCAAGTTGTGCAGCACACAACATGCTTGAATAATCTTGGCACACTTGGCTGGCTTGTAATGAAGGACACGATCATTACTTAAACAGCGCCATCGGTTCTTAAAATGGCCAAATGTGTTTTCTATTTTAACTCTGGCCACCGAATGTTTCATATTATAATTGGCTTCTGGTGAGCCTGTAGCAGGATTCAGAAATGGAGTCATCAACCACGGCCTCTGTGGGTAACCAGAATCTCCTGAAACCAATAAGCAACATTAATTATTTTGTTGAAATATGGTCAAATCAAACCAAAATCAGCTATTTCAAAATAGATTCTATGGAATAGTTTTTAATTGGTTTACAATAAGAGGAATAAAATATAAAAATATATAAAAAATTAGTTTAAAATAATTATATTGCCCTTTTTCTGAACTATTTAACATCACACTTCACCTACCTGTGACTAATTTCCTGCCAGGCTGAAGTAGTATCAGGGAAATGAATGAATATATTTATTCAACATATGAGGATGTATTAGAGCTTTGGTCACTTCATCAATATATACACTGCACATCTTTTGAGATATATGGTCAGAGTGTAGCAAAGGGTGTGCAGTATTATAAAGGCGACCGGGACTTAGAAAAATTTTCGTCAAAAATAACTTTTTTATTAGAAATTTAATTATTTTGATTGTTTTGTATAGAATTCGATAAAATAAGACGTTTTTGCTCTATTCATGTTTTTGCTCAGATTCGCGGATTCGCTACAAAATGGCAATGAAGGCGACCGAGACTTTGAACATTTTTCGTCCAAAATGATTTTTTTCTATAAAATTACTCTTTTGAAGTTCCAGTTTGTGCCATAACAGTGTCGACGGAGCTCCGCTGCGCGGAGCTCCTATTTCCGCCTTATTTTGGCCCTTCGGGCCTGATATAAACTTAACCTAACCTAACCTACGGTTGTCGATTGTTACATTAAGATTCATGTTTTTTATTTTTTATGCATAGAATGGATAGAAATAAACACTTTTCATATGGATTATTTTTTTTGTCAGATCAATATTTACAAAGATAATCAAGAATGAAAACTTCATTGCTCATTTGTAGTGAAACTATAACTCGGAGAAGGAATGTGAATAGAGTAAAAAGCATTTATTTTATCACGATCTACATAACAGAAGGCACATAAAACAATTCTAAGAAAAAAAAAAAAATTTTAAACTTTTTTTCTAAGTTCCGATAGCCTTGATAATGAGCGATCCGGAACTTAGAAGAATTTTTGAAAAGTCGGTTGCTGTATTAAGGTGCATGTTTTTTGGTTTCTAGGTAAAGTTTGAATAAAAATAAACATATTTCATTGGAATATGTTTTATTCTCAGATCAATAGTTTCCGTGATAATCAACAATGAAAACTTCATTTCCCATTTCTAGGGAAACTACTTATCGGAAAAAAAACATGAATAGAGTAATAAATATTTATTTAATCAAGATCTATACGAAACTATAATAAAATAAAGATGTAAAAAAAAATGAAAATTTTTCTAAGTTCTGGCCGCCTATATATTGCTGTTTTAAAGCAAAATCACGACTCTGAGAGAAAATATGAATAGAGTAAAAATGTTTTATTTTATTCATTTCTATGCAAACAAATCAAAATAACTCCAATTCAGGTAAAAAAATAATTTTTGACGAAAATTTTTCTAAGTCCCAATCGCCTTTATAACACTGCACACCCTTTGCTACACTCCAACCAGATATATTCTTGGTCTCTCATGGTCCGGAAGATTAATAGGATTAAATAAATTTCGCTGCTTCACCCGCAATGACCGCAAATTATTGCGTTCTTCTTGGGTCCGAGCTAAAGTTATCATCCTCCAAGCCAGGTAAAATCGACTCTCGGGAGAGTAGTAATATTCTTTGAATCGACTAGCCATTATTAATTTAAACTTTAATGAGCTTCAATATGGCTTCAATGAACACTACTTCTCAATTCAATTCAATTTTTAGTTTGATTTGCTGACATTCACTACTAAATATGAAGGTGAGTGACATAACTATCGCGTCAACTTTAGTTAACTCAAGTTAACTATACGAAGTATTACGAAGTGTCAAAATGGGTGCTCACACTCGCGCCAAGTGTCAAAAACGCCCTATTTACGCGCCCGTTGCGTTTATTCTAACTATATAGTTTGCGTTTAAAACTTACACTCGCATTCTGAGTTTCACAATTCGTCCGCAAGAGGCGCTTTTTCGGTTTTCATACAATTTTTACGCAACGTGAACGCAGTAGTAAAGTTAGAAAAACTCACACTCAGGGCACTGATATCAAATGTGCTTCCTTTCATAAAACTGTATTAGTTTTGTTCATGGCGCCACGGTGTCCTAACGAGATCTGGTACTTAGTTAACATAATTAATTATATGGGTGTAGCTAGGTTAAAAATAAACTTTCAAAATTTATAAATAAATAGTGTAACTGACGGAAAAAACGAAGATGGTTTTAGAACCTGGCTGTGCTCATGACTTATATGCCTTATTATTAAAGCCTGTTCACTTAGCACTGTAAAACCTGGCATTTGAAGAGACACTTAACAGGCAATTATTGAAACTTGGCAATATTGCGTGATAACATACAGTAGTAATAATTATTTAGAGACTTAACTGTCTATAAAGTATTCGGTCCATCAGCCTCGTTTTACAATGCTTTGTTACAGATATAAAATACTATGTATACCTACTAGTGATTGTAAGCAAAACGCAAACTATTTAAGTTATGTTGCTTTTTATTAAAGCTTGATTTCCTAAAGCTGGCGTGTACTTGACTGATTCACGTACCTACTTCACTTATTCAAAACTATATTTCATGTCACTATTCTGAACAAGCCCAAATTGAACTGTCAAAAACATTCCAGCTTTAGGTAATCAGTAAATATTTTATGATTTTCTATTTATACTAGATACTCGTACAGGTAACCCGACGCAACAGATTAATTCCGGGACGTTTGAAACATATAGTAAATAATTATTATATATTACTTACTGCAAGTAATGTTCAATATTATTTTATGTAATTTAGTCCGTCGACCCGGATGTCAAATTATTAGTACCTAAATATGTTCTAGATACGAAAACTGTTTACTCAGTAATAAGTTTATAACATCATTATATACTATTTACAATGAAGTTAGTTATTTTTATATATGCATATTTAGGTCCTAAGATTGTATGCAAATGAGCCCTAGCTTTTGAGTTATTTAATGTAAGATTATATGTGTAAAAGAATAGGGATGATGACTAAAGAAATAACCGTCTGGTGGATCATAAAAAATGTGCCTTTCTGTTGTAAATAGCTAATTCAAACACACATTTTGTTTATTTCACATAACTTAATAATATTTTTTTTATATCTAACTGACGGATATTTAATAAACGAATATTTTACTTCATCATCCCGTTATGCATGCCACTGATGTATCTATATTCATAGAGTTGGTGACAGGTAAGTATGCACTTGTCTATTATATATTTCTGTACAAAGCAAGTAAATGTCTGACAGTGCGCATACTTATCTGATTCCACCAACTATGTCAATGAACATTACGTTTATATTGTGTGGCTATGTAAGATTCAGTATCTTTTAAATAAATAAATAATATATACATTATTTGACATGTTAAATAAATATACTTTTATGTTCGCTTGTTTCTCTTTGCGTTCCTCCTCTCTGTGCCTCCCTCGCTGTAAGACTATTATGTACACGTGACACTAAGTAGTTAGCATGCAAATAGCATCCCTAAATACCTAGCACGAAGAACGAAAATCGCATAACAATTCGCACACGAAACTGCGATACCTGTATCGATGTTATGTTGCACGACTATAATATTGTTTTGTTTAAAAGCGCGGCTGTAGTCTATTGGGATGCATAAATTGTCCATTATCTGTGCTGTTACTTCAACTTGATTAACTGGCACTGATTTTGATTTGATTGGTTTCTAATAATATAGTTTGAGGACGTGTCGTGTGGCATTGAGTTGAAGTACAAGCGCTTGCGAGTGGCGTAGTGTCGTAGCGGCGCGTGTCGCGGTGACTGGTAGTCTTACGGTGACTGGTGGTGTTGCAGGTGAGGCAGGCGGCGCCGGCGCAGCTCGGTTACGACGTATTCACCGAACTAGACCCCCTCGGCACCGGCCGGAGTAAACCTTACGTTGACAAAAAACTCTTCTTTCAGGAGCTCAAAAATCCACCAAAGAAAGTGCTCAAAGATCTAGTGCCGAGGACTGAGTCGCTCATAAACGAGATAATGTTAGGAGGCGAGGTGGTGGGGGGCGACCAGTACGGTCCGGCGACGACGATGACGTCTCTGAGCCGCACGAGCGGCGGGTCGGTGGCGGTGGCGCGCCCGCCGCCCGCGCTCTTCGCGACCGACCCGTTCGCCGAGACCGACCCCTTCGATAACACCGACCCCTTCTCCGAGTTTAAGGACGATCCGTTCACGAGCGTGCAGGAGCCGGCGCGGGCCGAGGGCAGGGGGGGGCGCGAGGGCCGCGGCGACGGCGAGGGGGGCGCCTTCAACGGGCCGCTGCAGGTCAGCCTGCCGCCCGAGGCGCGGCGCGGGCGCGCGTCGCCGCCGCCGCCGCTGCCGCCCAAGAAGACGGAGCAGTGGGCGGGCCGCCCGCCGCCGCGCCCGCCCACCGACCACGACGACCTCGCGCCGCCGCTGCCGCCGCCCGCGCGCAAGAAGGAGCCGCCTGTACGTACCCCATCACTGCACCTTTAACGTCTTTTACTTCTACATCTTCTATAAAACGTCCCATATTATATGCTCCTAGTTAGAATGCTTCCTAATCTAATAACTGAACAAGTCCTGTGCTATTCCACTGCTGGGCAAAGACATCCGCCTCAATGAAAATGTCACTACTTTGAACAGAGAGAGATTTTTTTTTTTTAATTTACTAAATAATTTAATAATTAAATTAACTGCATACTACGAAATGGAACCGTGCCATACTATAATGCTGCACTTACCTATAATGTAATAATATACGTGACCGCCCCTGCACAGGCCGACCGCAGCATCAAGCCGCGCCTGTCGTCGGCCGCCACCAACAGCAGCGAGGACGAGTACCTGACGCCGGCGCCGCCGCCGCTGCCCGCCGCGCGACGGTTCGATATCACTCTCTCGCAACTGCTCACTTGCAACATGGACGAACTGGCCACCAGGTATGTACAGTAACGCAGACATTTATCGGTCTACAAAATCTAAATAGTTTCACATATTTTATTTTTAACCGAATACCAAACGTGTGCCTCCTGTGGTTACATTTTTCTAAGACTTTTAAAAAATGGTATTAAACAAATTTGCTGTTTCGTGGTCCCTTACATTCAATAATATTGCGATGATTTTAATAAACAATCAAATGTGGCTTTTGCTGCCATAATATTTACTCTGGCCAGGTACATTCATTTATTTTATTTACAATTTCAGGTTAAGAGTTCCAGCAGCAACGTTATCTTCTATGACGTTGCCACAACTCACGGAATACTTGAGGTCTTATTTAGCTTCGGACAACGACCGGGCTGTAAGCAATATTTAACAAAAATACACGTTATTCTATCTCAAACAATCTTCAGATTTTATAAAAACATTCTTTCACTCTCTTTGTAGCATATACACGTCGAGCCAACGCCTGCAGGGAAACCTCAACAAACTCCCATACTGACGTCCTTGACCAACAATTCAATAACGTCAGATATTGTTCCATCTCCAGCACCGTCAATTCCATCAATACCGTCAATCCCGTCAGTCCCGTCAGTCACGCCCGCCGTATCAGCCTCGTCAGTCAACCACACCGCACCTTTAACGTCAGACTTCAAACCCCAGTTTGAAGACAACTTCGCACCGGCAGTCGAAACAAGTGATTCTTTTGTCGCGAATTTCGATGATTTTGATAAGAAAGCTAATCCTTCCTACGATAGATACGCGGCATTTAGAGAAATACAAGAGCAGGAGTTGAAAGCTAAATCTATATTAGATCCTATAGACAGTGACCAAAAACAAGATTCAGATGAGAAAGAGGAGTTGGCCGCCATAGACGACATGATGAGAGCCAAGCAGGAGCGAGAATTAGAAGTTAAAGAAACTTCTAGAAGTCCATTAAAAAGTTTAGATGAATTGACGATAGATTCGTTCAATATGTTCCGCAATTCGGTCAGTCCAAAACCTTCGCAGATCGACGCGAAGATAGAAGATATAAAGTCGGTCATGAAGACTTTGCAGATAGAAAAGTCTAGAAGAAGTGTGTCGCCTAGAGATAACAACGGACATGTGGAGGTTAAACACGAGGATACTAACGACAGGTTTGTGCAAAAAGTTGTTTATAGGAGAAGTAGATTTTAAAATAACCGCCGATAATTCAAGACTATAGGTATTTTTCTCGTGTTAAGTTAACGTTGTAATTAAGCGCATCGATATCTACCCATAGGTATGCAGCTCTCCGGGAAATAACAATAACAGAGCCACAAGATGAATTCGAATCGTTACCTCCAGAAATACCCAAAGAACGGAAGAAATCCGATGAGAAATCGGACGGTTTCGATAACTCCGACTTCTTCGACTGCATCGACAATAGTTCCCTCTCTTTCACTCACGTGGAGGACGCCTTCAGAAAGAGTCCCATCGTGAAAGAGAGAGAAGAAGAAAAGAAAGTTGAAGAGAAGAAGGAGATTCAGGTGATTTTATGTTCTCTCTTACTAATAATGAAGCATTAATGATGAGATATGCCAGTAAGCATATACCATACACATACGAGTAAGCTGGTATGCCAGTATGCTACAGTCGTTATTTCAGTCTAATTGTGGATTAGTGAATTAAATAATATTTGCTATCCGGTCTAATTGTGGATACATATAATATCTATATCACCCGACTGTGCGATTCTAAGAAATGGCCCAACTTATATGAACGTGTCCCGACTGCTGAAATCGTTAGGTCTTCTTATGTATTTTGTTGATTTTATTTTCAGGTTGAATTGACCCCGGTGCGCGACATGCCCGCGCCGGCGAGGCTGTCGACCGGCTCCATCAGTGACGTCATTAGTGGCTCCTCGCCCGACACTAAAGGTAGTGTAGTCGTTTTATATTGTTGCCATTTTAGATTTGCTTTTGAATTTAATACCTTTTCACATGTCAGTAGGTATAAATAATAATTAAATTGACACTTTCCTATTACGTTAAAAAAATAGTAAAAATGCACCAATTATAATTACATAAAAGAAGAGAAGCAAAGATTTTATGCGATTACATTCGCAGATTTTTACGTCCAAAAAAAATTCGGAGAACTCGATGTATATAATAGTAAAGTATCGCCAGATGGCCTCGTAAGTTTGAGCACAAAGCTTACGAGCAGCCGTAGCGGGTACTCGTGTAAGGTACGGTGTGCACTGTGCAGGTGTGGCGGCGGGCGGCTGCGGCGGCTGCGCGCGCTGGGCCGTGCTGGGCGCGCCGCGCTCGCCCTCGCCGCCCTCCTCCGACTCCGACCCGCCGCCGCGCGCGCGCAGCCGCGCCTACGGTAACACGCGCCCTCCCGCACGCACGCACTCCCGCACACACACCACACACACACCGATCGATCACCGCGGGACATCCTTACTGTTTTATCGTCATTTTCCATCTAAAAATAAAATAGATCATACATACGGATACTATTTGTGAAACACCCTTTAACTCGCTCAATTGCTTTACCCATGTTGCACCCGCTCTTAAAATGTTGCATTCACAATCCCGATTAGCTAATCTTTAGACCGTGTCGAAACCATTACGCAGTCCTAAAACTCCGACATACGGGCTACACAGACGAATTTACTCACCGTAATTCAAGTACAAAATCCAAAGTGTTGTGTAGTAACCTTTATTCGCGTGTCAGGTCGCGACCTGAAGGAAGTAGACCGGCACGTGGTGAGCGCTCGCGGCCCGCGGTCGCACCGCACCTCCAGCGTCACCAAAGGTAAGTTCTTCAACTTTATACGGCTAAATCTTAACTCATATTATAAATGTAAAAGCAACTCTGTCTGTCTCTCTGTTACGCTTTCACGCCAAAACTATTGAACCGATTTTAATGAAATTTGGTACACAGTCTAAAGCCTGAGAAAGAACATATGCTATTTTTTATCGCGAAATTCCTACGGGAATGGGTACAACGCGGGTGAAACCGCTGGGCGCTGCTAGTTCTCTATACGATTTGTATTAATATATTATGGATGTTTCGAACGTTAGATCTCCTAAGGCGCATTTATAACTCCGACTCTAGCAGGGTTAACATGCTCGCTAAGGCAAAGATTTAGGACCTACCTAAACTTGAGGTAGTTAATGAGCCTCATAGTTTGATAGTTGGTTACCGAGGTACCTGTTCGAACTCGTTGTCGGTCTCAGTCCAAACGTCGTCGTCGTCGCGCGACGCGTCGCCGTGGGACGAGGAGCCGCCCGCCGCCGCGCGCCGCGCGCCGCCGCGCCGCGACCGCGACTCCAGGTGACGATACACACATTATACACTTAGCACGTCGTAACCATATTCATTGGAGAATACTCTAGATAGTATACAGCGAAACTAATGGCCGCTACCTGACGTTGATCTAGCTAATGACGACCACACTGACGGCCACTCCGCTTTTATGGGTGACATGTGTATAATACAAAACAATCATGCACTTTTGATAATCATTAAAAATGCATCATTGTCTCCCTTGCTACCTTCAGTATTTAGAATACTATCATCGAGAGGCATTTGTTTAACTCGTCCTGTATACCCACACTAAATCGTTCTGCCTAATTTTTCCACTTCATCAATTATAAAATTCCAGACACAACTCATCTGGGTCCAGAGAATGCTTGGACTCGGGCAGCGGGCGGGAGAAAGAGAAGCTACGAGACATGAGGGACATGCGGGACCGCGGGCGGGACATGAGCCGGGACGGGCGCGAGCGGGCCGCGCGCGAGCCGCCGCGCCGCCGCTCCGGCGAGCGCCGCGAGCGCGAGCGCCGCACGCGCCGCCGCCGCGACTACGACGACGACATCGAGTTAGTATAACTACACCACTATACCTGAGACACCAATCTTACGTTCGGTAAATCTTCAAACATTGGCTCTGGTAACATAAACAGATCGGTTAATACTTGAACCCGCGCCGAGGTAGTTTTTTTTAGCAAATTCCGTTGACGCGGTCTGTAATACCAGCAGCGATCAGATCCGTGATCGCTGTCATCTTGTCAAATATTCGAGTTCATATATAATTCATCGTACGCGTATCGCTTGACATCGTCCTTATTAGATCATTTTATTAAGTTACAGTGACGGGTGCGGGTCAGGCCGGTCCTCACCGAGGGACCGGTGGTCGGACCAGCGGTGGAGGCGAGACGGTATGTTCAACATTCAACTTCATCTTTCTTATCTCTTATCATATTTATCACTTTCGAGTAAAACTATATAAAATGTTTGATTTTTATTTTAGAAAGAAATTACGGTTCGTTAGGATGGAGGGAGACTAGAAGAAGAGCTGAAATCAGACAGAGCGACGACTCCAATGATAGAAGGTAAATTGATGCTCATCAACTTTTATAGTCACTTCATTTTAACCTAACTGTTTCCTCAACGATGCCACAGTCTAATTTTAGTCAACAACACTAAAAAAATATTAAACTTACATTCTCACTAGATACGGAGCAACACTAGGTTGGTCAGCCAGACGTACATCATCACGGCGCGAAGGGCGAGACTCGCGGGAATCCCGAGAGTCACGTGACTCGCGGGACTCACGGGACTCGCGCGACTCGCGGGACAGAGACGATCGGGACGACAGAGACGACCGTCGCAGAGTGAGAAGAGAAGACAATCGACGTAATCAGAGGTTTTCGAACGACTTCTCGCCTAGAGACCATCCGTCGCCGTTCGACGCGGACTTCCATGATATACCGGCGCCGGTGAAGAAAAGAGCGCCTTATGCCACTCTGGAAGGAACTAGGTAACTACACTTTGGAACATTAGGATTACAAATAACAATCGGTACATTTTAACACGAATCAATTCCTACTCACCTTCAGTACAATAGAGTGTTTCGTTTTCCAGGTTCATATTCGACTCGGAAGACGTGACGGCGTCCCCCATGTCGGGCAGCAGCGCGCGCGCTCGCGACGGCGACTCGCCGGCGACTCGATTCCGATTCGACTCCGACTCGATATCGCCGCGGTCGATGTTCGAAGACGACTTCACCACTCTGTCCACTCCTAGAGGCCGCACCGCCTCGATAGCGGAAGAGGACGAAGATTTACCTCCGTTACGAGCGAAACCGGTTCAACAGCACAAGGATATTAAGAAGTCGGAGTCTATAAACATATTCACGCGGGAGTCGGACCCGTTCGAGGGCGACGCGTTCTTCGCGTGCACCGGCTCGGACCGCGCCGCGCGCCGCGAGAACTGGCCCGGGGACTTCCAGGGCTTCGACAACGCGTGAGCCCCGCGCCGCGCCGGCGGCACTCACGGAACTCGCTTGGTTTGATACACCACCCGGAACAATACCCATTCGATTCTAGCTATTATTTTTTCTGTTGGTCGAGAATGTTGCCAGTAAGTATTAACCTTTAATAACTTTTGTAAATCATAAAAAAATATTCATACTTTGAAACTTTAATTATGCGTTGTACTTATTGATCTATTCATATCATATTTTATGATATTATATACTTTTTGATATTTGAGTAAATCTCAATGACTCCTCTACGCACTACGTCCGTGTATATTCTGTGACCAAAGCAATAGCAGGCTTTATTGCTACGCAGTTGAACGATTAGAACATTTGTAAAATTTATAGTAAATTACATTTTCATTCCATAGATTTTGTAATAATTAATTATCATGTTTTTAAGATTAATATAAACAGTAATGATTAGATACAGTTCATTAATATTGTAGAGTTGCACTATTAGCAATAATTTATTCAGTGCTTTCAGTTTGGTATCGAATGACATTGCCTTTCATGAGGTGTAACACTTCCCTGTCTGAATTGTTCTCTTGCGATAGCAACAGACAAATTCAGACCTTACAGGAATTACAAGATTACTTACTAATTCTCCGTTTAAAACACCTAGGTATCACTTTTACCCGTTTCAAAAACAGGCCGTTCTTAATTCAACATTAATGCTCGGATTTTAATATTATTTATGTTCAAAATAGGTTTAACTGAAGTGCTTGTTAAATCTTCTTACTAATGGAGATGCATTTAGTTATATTAATACGCTGCTATTTATTACCTAGTTTAATTAGTTAGAGTGTACCCATTGACCATTGTCGCCCTAGCGTTATACGCCCTAGTACCTATATAATAAGGCTGATTTTCACTTATCGTTGAACTAACAATTCTAATTATTTTCTTGTTTGTTAGGTACCTTTGTTGCGTTTGTAGTCAGTGGGTTTTAAGTTAAGGGATGTTTTGGTTTTAACATCACTGTGAAGTACTTTCCAAATGACAAAGCATATATTAAATGTCTGACTAAAATGACTTCGTCAAACAATTTTTTAATAATTCAAATTACTAAAATTGTATCCAAAACATCCCAAAGGCTATAGAATTGAGTTTTCAATTTTGCAAGCCTTTTGATAAATCCTGTGATATGTATAAGCAACGCCCGTTGTTTTCGCTTTTTAGTCGAATAAGGTTTAATTTAATTTCTGTATTATAATTATATATAGGTAATTTTAAGATGGTAATATTTTGTATCACTGTAGGCAAACAATCTCATTACATTAATTGAATTTTACGGCAATTGTGCATAGAAAACAATGGAGTATAAAATATTTGCAAATATGCACTACTAAACTAGCATTTGATGTTTAGTCGGCTCTCAAACAGAAATAGCGGTAATAATGTCGGACTCAAAATGAGTGTCATATATTTTAACTTTCCGTCGACAACCATAGTTACTCATGTTTTCTGTGTACGATTTTGTCTATGAAATGTTATTCTATTTATGTTTGGAGGAACAACTTTACATTTTTGAACGCACACATTTATGTTCATTTTAGGCTCAATTTAGTATATTACATTGTAAACCTTGATATAGGTATGTATGTTTATTTTAATTTAAGCAAACTTTACATATTTTTTTTTATTTTGATGAAAACTACAGCCCATGAAATAATTTATAATATTTTTATTTATTTATTTTAATATTCGAGTTGTGTAAATACAATGTAGTCTAAAAAAAATAAAAGAAAAATCATAAATATTGACCAAATAAATGTATCATACATTATCATGAATTTGAAGACTTTTTCACAAAATAAGATTTCAAACAGGGAACTTGGGAAGGTTGTACGAAACTTGGATTGTGAAAAAGACGTTAAATTAGTCCCTTTATCTGACCACTAGGTGGTGCTACTGGACTCTTAAGATGTAATCAACATTGTAACGTTTTTACCTTTAAGGCTTTTTATAACTTTTCTTTTGACATCGTATGTGTTACAAATATTTTATTTAATGAATTTCTAATTATTATTAATATTGTATTCGTATATTTTTACATTCCCAACTTACATAAAACTTAAGATAAGAGCATACTGTGTACAGTGTCGTTTGAATACGTTCCATCAGTAACCTACTCAATATGTTTAGTTAATTTATTTTGAAAGGTATTACTGTGATATATTATTTGAATGTGATCATTAGACCCCGATGAAATGTTTATTTATCCAGATTTCTTTGCTCAGTATTAATGACCTGACTTTCAATACATTAAATGACCATAAAACTGAATTTACAAACGTATGCAGCATGCAGCTAGTCAGTTATGTTACCAATGTTGCAGAAAATAAATGTTTAAAAAATCTTTGTATAATGAAATAGGTACATCAAGCTTATACATTTCAAATAGATGAATGTAACCACTAACCACAACTAAATCTTGTATTAATTTGATATTATGTATTGTTATACCTACATACTAAAATGTTACCTAAACTTAATCTTAGTAATTAATATAATACAAGTCACTTTTGTATTTAAAGTATTTTTTGTACATAATGTAGCTAGAGGAAATTAATTATTGTGCAATTATTACCACCTCTATGATGCAATACCAAAGGTATAAATGTTCTGTAACTGTTGTGTAAAATACTCGAGATTATTATAATAATAACAAAACAGGCCAAGTTGTTTTATTCAACCAGATTTTATGCATACTTATTGTCACCCATCACTCTCTTGAACGTTGCTTAACACAATACCGATGACGACGACGACCCTTGCTTAACACTCAATTTTGACGACCACCCATCACATTCATGCTTAACATTCACTGTCGACGGCCACCTATCAAATTTATGATCACGACAACCATTGCTTAACATTCAATATCGACGGCCACCCATCACATTCATAATCGCGACAACCGTTGCTTAACATTCAATATCGACGGCCACCCATCACATTCATAATCGCGACAACCGTTGCTTAACATTCAATATCGACGGCCACCCATCACATTCATAATCGCGACAACCGTTGCTTAACATTCAATATCGACGGCCACCCATCACATTTATAATCGCGACAACCGTTGCTTAACATTCAATATCGACGGCCACCCATCACATTCATGATCGCAGCAACCGTTGCTTGACATTCAATATCGACGGCCACCCATCACATTCATGATCGCGGCAACCGTTGCTTAACATTCAATATCGACGACCACCCATCACTGTCATGGTCGCGATAACCACTGCTTAACATTTAGTATCGACGGCCTCTTATTTGCTTCACAGACCAGGAAGGAAGCAAAGAATACATTTTGGAAAGTTTATAGATTTAATAATACTAATCACAATTCCATGGGAAAGTTCACGGGAAAGTTGGGAAAGTTCTACTGACTGACAAATTAAAAACAAAACCCACAGATAAAAACTATTACTGGCAAATGATGACATTAAAAATACCCGTATGTTTGTTAAAGTTATTCGTTTAATATCTGTCACTCACTCACGTTAATGTCAATGTCAGTTTAGTTTAGTTCTGTGGTTTAGTTAGCCAACCAACAATGCTCAACAGCTGTTCTAATTATTATTTCGTAAATATTTTATAGATTAATTTCTTGGTAATTATAATAAATAAGACGAAATTTTATGTCGTGGATATAACAGGTACTGTTGCGTAAATCGGTAATGGTAGTTATTAGTGCTAGTGTATTTGAAAATGAAACAAAGGTAAGTGTAGCAAGTATTTTAGACTAGAGTGCTAGTCAATATTGTTTACGTGTTACTTACAGAGACTGTTTACACAGGACGCGCCTAATGCATCTCGGAGAAGATATCACCTTCAACATGGGAAATGCTAAGAAAGAAGACGTTGATGACAGCGAGATACAGTTGCACAGAATAAAACCACATGAGCATTTTATAGAGGCCCAAGTGCAGGAGGGCGACACGCTACAAGCTATTGCGTTGAAATTCTATTGTTCTGTGAGTCAATCTTTTATTTAATCAAACTTAATATTATTCAATTGATAATTTCAAACTATTTATTCAATCATGGGAAGGAGTTTACCTATTACAAGGGAGTGTTATTATTTGTATAGTCCTTGTAAATTATAAAACTTAAGGTCATCAACATTCACACCCACACTTACTAAATTCAGCCCAAGAATTTGTTGATATCTTTCTATATTTAGATTTCAGAATTGAAAAGGATTAACCACATACACAAAGACAATGAGATATTTGCAAGACGAACAATTAAAGTACCAATCACACCGTACTCAGTGTTAACTGAGATGGTGCCAACTCAGACTGCTACCTCTTCACTGCCTTCCACTTCTAGCCAGATGCCCGACTCACTACAGGAACTAGTTCAGAACACAAACCCCAACATGCATCAGACCAGTGTGAACACACAGAGTAATGACATAGACTGTGCTATAGACTGTAACACTGTAGTATTAAATAGCACTCTTACTCCAGCGGTGATCCCATACATGGACATCGAACCGGCGGAGCAAGCTTCTGAAGGTACTCAATTATTGCCCAATAAAGATAAAATATCAGTAGAAACTGTAGTTGTTAAGGAGTTAACGGCACATGGTGCTGATTTTGGTTTAAAATGGTTTCATTTAGTATGCTTTATGTTGGTGCTCGGAGTTGTGGCACCCCTTGTGTATGTAATGTTTTATTTAGAGAAACATGATATAGAACACCCAGATCTTCCGCCGTTGCATACAACATGATAGCACGGACTAGAGTCTGGTGGAAAGCTTTAACTTCGGTATAACATGTATAAATCAATGTAATTTTATATTATAGGGGACTCAAAGTGATTTATCTTTACAATAAATTGTAATGAATTTCATCATAAGCAGTTGTTTCATTTTTATGAGTGAGGTTGATGTACCTATGTGATGCATTTTGCTAATTCATTCATGAGATAATTTCTCAATGATGAGATTGATGAGTCATTTTTGTAATTTACAATTACTTTTACGGCCTTAGTTAACTAACATTATTTATTACTTTTAATAATCAATTAATCTAAGATTAAAATGTGTATTATATTGGTTGGAGTAGGTATCACATTATCATAACTCATCTACTAATGGGGGGAAATTAAAAAAGAGATAAGTTCAAAATAAAGTATTTTATTTCATCTCTATCACTTAAAAATACAATCATGTAACAAATAATTCAGTAAAATTATTGACACAATCTTAATTAAACCTCTTACTAAATTACAATACGAAAATATGGATAAATGCATTTACTTTTATTGAATCGGGAAGAGGAACTTATAGTCTTTATTACAATCGGAATATTAACGGGGAGCTTAAAATACTAAAGCAAATAAAATCATAAATTAATCAGTATCATTTGGAGCCTCGATGATAAAATATACTGTACAAAATATATGGATTGTGGCTAATATGTAAAGCTATGCACATCTAAGTAATACCAACTTCGCATCAGAAGTTGCCGCGTCCGAGATTCGGGTTGTTCTCGTGCACGCTGCGGAAGAGAACGTTCGTGTTAGTATATATCGATGACATAAAAATCAAGTAAAAAGACATAAAAACAGATCAAAGATATGTTAGTCACACAAGTATGAATGAAGTTATCTTCCTCCCGAAGAGTGAGCTGACCCTTTGTAGGCAGATTAGTGATTCCTTGTTAGTCAAATCACAACAACAAAATCACTAGTCTTCCATACAACGAGTGGCAGTGTGCGATGCCCGTTGTTAGTTGATGACACCTAGAAGATATGTTATCATACAAGTTATTACAACTGCAAGGTGAAATATAAGTTACACAACCAGTATTGAACATGAGACTATTTATTATATGACGCCAAATAAGCAAATTACACAAAGAAATATCAACAATACATTTACCTACAATAGGTTCAAAGACGCCCTTTATGAAGGTGAAATTCTACTAACAATTTTTAAAATCTTTACCTGAACGTCACAATCGACGTCGCATTTGAAAGGCGATCAAACAATCTCTACTTAATCTTATTTGGGTTTGGAGCCAAATCGGGGAATTCTTCAAACATTCTATTGTCAAAATAAATATAGCATGTTAGTGGTGAACCTATAAATTGTCCTATTTATTTCGTATCACACAGGACAGACGTGGAAAGAACAATAAACCGATATTTTAATGATTAGGTACTAGCATTAATGATGCGTTGCGAGTTGCGATGTGGACACTTGCAGCATGCATTTGGTTGGACAATGACATTAGGTAGGACGTATTTACATTATGTTAAATGTTATGTATTGAAAGGTAGGAGAAATAAAAGTGTGCATAATTGGTGTTACCTCTGTTGTAAGAGATACTGCGCCATCTGGATGCGCTGCGGCGTGCCGGTGATGGTGATGATGCGGTCGTTGGAGCCCTGCAATGGCTCCGCGATTTCGATGCCAGCGCCACTCTCCGCGCGGATTTTACGTATACGCGACCCCGCTTTGCCTATGATTGCGCCGGCCAGCTGCAACACACCGCCTCGTCAATGTACCGCCACACAAAGATAACAAGGAGATAATGGTAGAGAGGTAGAGATACCCACATCTTTGGGGATGGTGACTTGTGTGGTGGTCTCCTGCTGGCTGCCACCGCCGTTGTTGTTAGCGCCGAAGCCGCCGCCGGAGGAGCCGCCGCGGCTGCCCCCGAAGCTGCCTCCGAAGTTGCCCCCGAAGCCGCCACGCGGGGGCCCGTTGAAGCCGGAGCGTGGCGGCGGGCCCGGGGGGAAGTCCCCGAACGAGGGCCGCGGAGGCGGCGGGCCCCGGCCGGGCGGCGGGCCCCGCGGGCGCGGCGCGCCCAGCGGCGGCGGCGGCCGGGGCCCCGCGCCGGGCCCGCGCGCCGCGCCGCGCCCTCCGCCGCGCATGCCGCCGCCGCCCTGCCCCACGCCGAAGCCGCCGTACTCGTCCGCGTAGAAGTCATCGTAGTTGTGGGGGTCATAGTTCTGTACGGCTCCTTTGATGGGCACCTGCAAGGGTTAACAGTGAGAGGTTCATATGTGAAGTCGCGTGACGTTGCTGGTGTTTCCTCTCCCTCGAGTTCGTCACGCACCTGGTAAATGAGGTCGAGCACCTCCCGGATGCCGGCCGCGACGGCGTCCGACTTGCCGACCAGCTGGACGACGCGCTCCGTGCTCTGCGGCGCCGGGTTCGAAAATATTTTCAGACGAGCACCGGTTTTCTGTAATAGGAGAACAAGATTAACAGCAGTGACCCAGTTTGACAAATCAATCTAGTAACTTCATTTTATAGTCACAAACTGAAATGAAACTGCAATGTATAATACATAATTTTAGGTTGAAGTTAATCATAAAGTATTTTAATCAGATCATTTGTTGTCTTTACTTAATATGTGATATTTTGCACCCTTTTATTTGAGAAATGTGTCGAAACAACTCTTAAATTTTCAATAAGGTAATTTCAATTCGAATAATAATTCGTGTCCCTAATGACTGTAGTAGGTGTATGATTACCGTGTCTGGTAGTTAGATAATAGGAACAGTGACGTCCGCCTTATGTTCCGTTGACGTTTGTATAGTAAGGGCGAGGACGCACGCGCGCCGACATCGACCGTCGCACGTGGCCGCCGCACAGAAACGCACAAACACCCTCGCGATAACAACCCATTATACACACAATCTTCTCTATTGAACACTGATCCTTTACACTATTATCACTGCACTCAAACTGCAATCACTTCAGATCAAACACAACGTTATAATTTTTATTGGCGACCGATTTCGATGATATTTTTTACCGCGGAAAATATATTTTACAATGATTTTATAGAGTCGTAACAAATTGTAAATCCTCATATTATAAAAATGGAATTTCAGAATATGTTTAAAAAATTGTAGTCCGTATTGTATGAATAAGGAACGAGGGCGCGTCCACAACTGTCGGCAGTTGGTATCAGAATGCTCGGTGAGTGCGCGGCGGCCGCGTGCAACACCTGCCCGCCCCGGCCCCCTCCCCCGCGGTGCACTTGTAGGGCTCCGCCGACCACGCCTACAACACTACGGGTACTCTATCTGGACAATAGACGTACCGCAGAACCTAGATAACTAACAGAAACGCCACTAACACATTGCATCATCGCATCACTACTAACAGGAAAACTAATCATGATGACATTTGTGCATGTATTGCACACACACGACCATCGACTGTGTAATGTAATACATTCATGAGGGTTCACCCGCAAAGGTCTCGTAATCCATCACCGACGTATATTCGCGTGTGACCGTCCACAGGGAATGGTAGGTTTCGTGGAAATATGTACCATTCCGGCCGAATAACATGCCCCTAAATACTTTCAGAAATATCTTTCGAATAATTACGTGGAAGATTACTTATTAAAATTGCTGTGTGAATGTTTTCGTGGGGTAAATATAAATATCCGTCTGGATATAAAATACATCGAGAGGCAACAATTCATCGTAATAACCGTGCGCGGTGTCGGGTATTTCCCAGAGGCGGGGTCTCCTATAAATCAGTCGGGACCAATTAGCTAAAATTTTCAGCGTTTATTTGTTTGTGCTGGAGATTAATGTAATCCTTCTCTTTTTTATTGCCGAAAACATACACTTTAAATCAAATTGAGCAGTTTGATTAATGTTATGAAGTTGTTACTTTTAATGGCATGTTGGCCGGTATGGCAATTAAGAGGTGAACGTAGTGAGGACATGATTGGTAGTCGAAATAACGTTTGTGTGCGAGTGCCGAGCGGTGTGGGAATGGGAAGGTAGAGAAGCCATATCGAGGGTGTGGTGCGGTTCGATAGGAAACGGAAGCGAGTCGCGTGCCGACCGCGGTAATTGTCGGTGTCACCGCGACGCAGCCTGTGTCACCGGCCGCCGGTAATTACCGCTCGCGCGCCGCATATGCTCTACAACCGTTTCTGTTACTCTACCTATATAATTGTACCTACACATACATTGTTAACTGACGACCAATGGCACACAGTTTGCGGCGAAAATAATAAGGGGTGACTGACTGTTGTCTCTAATGCAAAAATTCTATTGGGGGAGCCTTATCAGACATTAATATAACAGCTAAAGCTTTGATAAATTAAAAAAGTTATGAACGTTTAAGGATGATGTTGAAATGGTTGTGTGAAAGTGGTTCACGTATCCTGCGTAGTTTTTTGTGAGTCGTTGTAGGCGGCGGGTCTATGAGGGAGGATGTGGCTCACAAAAAAGCTTCCCGCGTCACGTGCGCCGCCGTAACTCGAGCCGGCGCCGGCGCGGAAGCGGAGCTGCACGTGAGCCCCCCACACCGGATAAATTTCAACAACCATTGTTTCGAAACCTTCAATTGGACTTCGCGAAGCCAAACACTACACAACTTCTGCGTGAGCGTTCTGCCTCAACGGCGAATCCATTTAATGGAACACTAAGTTGAGTTATCGATATTTAATGAGTCGATTAGAGTCGCAGTCGCGATACATTGCATCTTGAAACGGGGGGACCATATGTCGGATTTCTATTTAAGTAAGGTGGGACGTCGCGTTAGCATTGTGCAAGTAGGTAGGCCGGTGAAGCCCAGGTGCGCGCGCGCTTTTTGTGCGCCTTCCGGCGGCTGCGCGCGCGCACCTGCCGCGCCAGCTGCCGCACGCGCCTCCGATACACACAAAGGACTTCAAGAAACCAAACCTCCCCCACGCCTTATCTTTCCACCCCCTAATTCCACATTTCGTACCAGCTATACTTGTAGACTTTGCCAAAGTTCAGCAACCTTGTTGAACGTACACAATTATGTGACTATGAATTCGACTTTGGATTGTACCAAGAATATTGCACCAGAAAATGTATTTCTTGAATTTTGATTCACAGGTAAAAATATACAAACTTCGCCGTCGATAGAAACGGCGTTGCCAGCTGATCGATAAAAAAACACAATGCAAAAGAATTCAACGTACATTTTCAGGTAGAGATTATGTTTTGTTAGTGTTGTATAAGGAGCGTGTGTTTAAATCATGCCATATGCGATATAAGCCGAATAGTTTACACAACGCGACGGTATGCCTGACTTACGTAAAAGCTCGACATCTCGTTAGAGACACGTCTATAACTATTCAGGTGGGAGTTATGGAACCCAACACCAAATCGAGATTGCGAAGTTTGGAGCAACCGCCGACGTTTTAAAAGTTCGAAGCGAAGTTGGACGAGCGGTAATTGATCCGGGTTGCACTCACTCTGCAGAGCTATGTTCCTACGCTTTTGTTTGTTCCGCCGGTTATGCGTTTGCTAAATCAAATTTCCTTATCTAAAACTTTAATGAAGTTGAAAGGTTTCGAGAGTTTAGAGCGCTTGTGTTTTACACTTTTGTATGAAAAATATTTGAAGTCGTAACCGTACCGCCAACGTTGAGCTAGCGAAATTAGGACACTTTTTTGACATTAGCATGTTATTGTAATAAGCGTAAAGTGTATAAAAGTGCAGGTTTGGTTTGTTATTAAAGTGAGAGTAACGCGTTAAAACATCCGTTGTGGGAGATAGCGTATGATGGAGCAGCTGGCTTCGCATCTGTCCTTCATCCTCGATCGACACCACGTGGCTCCATTACCTTCGCGCACAAAAAATATATAACTGTACCACGGACAGATGACTGTTAACATCTTGTTAAAAGCACGCACCATCTGCTCTATGCATTCACGTTAAACCCGTATAAAGGTAAATAACCCGGGGACTAATTAGTACAAAGTGTAAATGACCTACCTCTCTGAGCTCCTTTATCTTGGCTCCAGCCTTGCCGATCACGCAGCCGGCGCGGCTCTGGTGGATCAGTAGGCGAACGTCCAAGTCATCGTTCCCTCCTTTGTTAGGTCCTCCCTACGAAAATTACAATAATTTCAGTTTGACAGCGAGATTTATTTCCTACGGAATAGTGTCAAAACATCGATGATTGAATACTCACGTCAGCCAAATTGGGAAGGACATCTTTCACGATTTCCATAATAGTATCGACATCTTCCGCGCATATCGAGAGCACTCTGAAATACATACATTTATTTAACAAATGGAAATTAGAGTGATGCGAGATAGAAAATCACAATACAATATTGATAAACGGTAAAAGATATCAACGGTCAGGGAGATCTGTTTGGTGATCTAAAATCAAAAGAGAAGCATGATGATGAGTAGTTGTAATCTGTCTTGAATAAATAGGAGCCTCGGCGTGGAGAGCGGCTCGAGTGAGGTGAGGCCCGCGCGGGGCAGAGAGAGCAGCGATGAGCGGGAGCGGACGCACGCGGCGGAAGTGAGAGAGAGGCGGTCGCGGCCTCGCGGCTGGTCACGCCGACGGCTCGAGAATAAAGCGCCTAACGCTAGTGAAATATCAAACACGGACCGACTCCTGACTGTTGACGAGTGCAAAGAGAACTCACTCGGCTTGTTAAATTGTTGAGAGTACATGTTGGCGATATAGTTTACCGTTCGGGGCCGGGGCAATCTGGGACTGTTATAGAGGCTTTGTACTGCGTGGCGGGGCGGCGGATGCGGGATGCGGCGTCCGGCGGGGCGGGACCGGCAACCAAGACACGCTGTAGCGGCGCTCGCCGCTCCACGCGCCTACCGCGCCATTGACCACCCTCCGCGACTTGCGTACTACGACCACACTACTGCTACGGGCTCTCTCCGAGCCTCGAGGATGGTCAATAGGTGTAGGCGAGTGGAGCGAGGGAGCGCGGGAGCTACGAGCCACAGAGGCGTCTCGGGGGCGCTAAACACCTGTAACTGGCTGCCGGGGGGTTATTCTACACCTACGGACTTGCCGCTCGGAGCCTTGACAGCCCTAATGACCGTCAAGATATTACCGTATTATCCTCTTCATTCAACAAACTCTTGAATTAGCTACATGAACCAGTGTGGTCGGAAATTATAAAATAACGACGTGATTATAACATCGTTTCCTTAAAAGACTGGTAATATTTTATAAAATTGGTTGACGTACCTGTGGCGAGAAATTCAATAAGAAAACATTATACAATTATTGAATGTATATCAAAGGCCTTATACACATAATGAATATCGTAGTTCTAATACAACGTTAATAATAAATGCAATTAATTTATGTTGAACCTGTACTTTTGATATCGTAATATATATGAAATACCTTTCTCTGTAAATACATACCTAATTAATAAGCCAATTACTAATACACCAAGGAATGGAGACCAAATACAAGAATGCAATGTCGATACGAGTAAAATACGGAGGAATACAAAGTATGTTCGTACAGTAACGTGAGCCCATTAATTAGCTACTTTACCTAATACTCGGTTACGTTAAATACTGACCTGATTCCTTAGTTTTGATATATTGGCGCCGCCCTTTCCGATTATTGAGCCGGCAACCTATTCAAACAAAAGGAAATATAAAATAATTATATTTTTTTAAACACGTTCGGCAATGCTTATACTTATTTCAGTTTTCTAGGACTTTTACTTTTCTGATTATGATTCGGGATAAAAAAATAAACCAATGTTATAAGTATTAGTTAATTTCCCGCAATATTAGTTATCTAGCAGTACAATACTTCTGGAGATAAGGTCAAAGAGACATTCAAAATTCTTAAAATATTTATCTTTGTTGGTACTTTAACTATAGCACGTACTTCTAACCGACAAGATGCTGCCACACAGATTTCCATTACATGAATGTTATTCCTAACATGGACGTGATTGTTCCATTTCCTACGGCGCGGAGGCACTTTGAAGCCCCTCGTTTTACGATGTACATTGGACTGACCTTGCTCGGAATCAAGAATGTGACTTCATCGTCGGTCTGCCGCTGCCTCTTCTGGGCGGGGCCCTCGTCGCCGTACGCGTCTCTCTTCATCTCCTCCCTGCTCATAACATTACCAATGTTTAAGGGACAAAATGCACATACTAAATGATTTAGTTAACTAACTAAATAGACAAAAACAACCTTAAAGCATTAACAATAATTAGTCTATTTTCTCAAGATTATTCTACGGAATATCTTGATCAATTAATGCAAAGAGAGAGGGTGTGCCACTAGTCAACCACATTCAACGTATCAGGCACAGCCGTCAGTAATTAGGAATAGAACTGCATATCCAACATGAAACACAAACGAAATACCATCAGTATAATCACAGTTCCATTTTATTTAATAAACTTTTAAGTGCAGTTCCAACAACGCAGCGATATTACTATGAAATACAAATCGAAACAAACAGAACGCATTTTTTACCTATTTTTATCAGTCAGGCCTGTGTTTCAAAACGGTATAGGTTTGGCGTAATGATAGGCAATGGCAATAGTATATTTACCGAAATATATAAAACACTCCAATTCGTATTTTATATAGAAGGTAAGAACAATAATAACGTGCACTATTTGTTCTACCGTAAACGATAAAAGCTTGAAGCCTATCGAAGTGAGAGACCCTATATTCTCGAAAGCATAACTTAGCTCTATGCCGAAATGAAAACCAATCGCCTAAGCCGATCACAAGTCTGATCAAGCAAAACCTCATTTTAATAACAGCCCCACGATAAGCTAACTATAAAAAATGCACCTGCCATAAAGTGTAACCACGCATTATACACAACATTTAAAGAGGGCACTTAATGCTGGATTATGTAGATTTAATGGGCGCCTCGATCATCTGATTCCAGGCAGTCGCGACTGGCTCCACCTGCTTTTGAAGCCACATCACGCAAAGGTCTATTTACATAAGTTTTAGATATCATATTATTATTTTTGCTGTATTGGATATGATGTTAATTAGAGGACAGTTAGGACTACGTACCGCATATAGGTTTGATTCACATATACTAAACTACTGACACACACTCACACACCCTTGATTTAATTGTGTTGGTTTCCGTAAGAAATTTTCTCAACGAAAATGAAAACTATACCTTTTAAAATCTGTTGGGTTTAGAAAACGTTATCAAATAAACAAACGCGGAGGACGACCGCCGACTTCATAAAATGCATAGAGTGATAGACATAGAGTTAGACATAGTTATCTACATTACTTATTCTATGCCTCTTTGCACATTTATCATGGACGACACATATTCTTATATAATATTGAAACCAAAACCAATATTCATAATATCAACTATATCCAAATTGCAGGACCAAATGAATTATACAGTATCTACCAAGAAGAAACTTCAGTATAGGTACTTAGAATACCCTTGAACATGGAATCTATCAGATCCTGTATATGCTAATATGGATCGTCTTCCCAGCAGGTGAACGGGGTCAATGACCCACAGACCGCGCAGGTGCCTACTAACTACTACATAACATTATATGGATACCAACAGCAAAACTACCAACAATTACAACTCGAACAACTTTGTAAATTATTTAACTTTAGTTCTTCTGGCTGCTCAAGAACATAAAACTGGACATTATGAAAACAACTTCAGAATAATCAAAGAAAATGTTAAATTGAATGATATTCGATAATGATATTTTTAATCAAATCTAATGTAACTGCGGAATTAACTCGTCAGTCTGCCAGTTCCACTTCCGCAGCCAATCCAAAGGGTCGATTGAAATTTAATTTAATTGTTTAAAGCCTGCTGCGGCTCATAGATTACCGCTTATTCTGCTATTCTCAATTCATGGGAATGTAGATAACTGCAGGGACTTTATCGCCTAAAGAACTTACTACTTCTTTCTACAATTTCAGATATCATTTTCCAAAATCTAAAGCCAGCCAAAATCTATGATATATACATGTCATCAAAGTCTAGCTAGCTAGATAATAGTGTTCCGCAGTATTATACCGATTGAGTTGGCACAGACTGTGTTGGACAAGTTCCATCAGTTAATCTATTAGACAAGGAACTGTGATATCAATTAGATGCATAATGCGATGACTTATTTGAGACACATGGTTTGCTCACCTACCGAAATCCTTAAAACATGTCCTTACTCCATGGCCAATTAGGCATTCTAAAACCAACTTCCAACAAGTTTTCATTTTTAATGGCCTCTTTTCCAGGCCAGGAATTAAAAATTACCTCACTGTGAAACTGTACGTAATCATAAAATGTACCTCGCTATATCGCCAGTGTGCCTACATGAACAGAACGAGGTTAAGGACGAATAAATACAACCATAAAGGAATGAATAGACCCGGCGGAGTTGAATCAGGACCGGAGACGCCCCGGCAGGTGTTCAAAATATAAAGACGTAGTGCCTACCTAAAGCAGCGAGCGCGCAAAAAACTTTGTATTAAAAAACGCAAAGTATCCGCCGCTCAAAATGTCACCAGCTGCGCTCTCACCTGCCTTACATTTCTTTACCTAGCTTCGCTACGACTTGTTATTCAACTGGAGGTATTTCATTACAAACCAAAGGAAATCTTCTTGAAACATTACTGTTGCAACATTTTCATCCAACTACGCAATCACAATGAATCATAACAAGATCGATATCAAACATTTCTGATCATTGTGTTCGATGCATTGATTTAACAAAATCATAACGTAGCATTACAATTAAAACAAACAGGTTTACTTAACTAAATTATAAAAAATACTTACAGATTTATCTGGGGCGTTTTGACAAACGAGGTGAACACCTAGAACAAGAGATATACCAATTAGAGTCGTTTAATTTACAAAAAAGTCATACTGTTTTAAAGTTTATAGATTAATATTGTTTTATAATGAGGAGACCTACATTGTGAGAAGGTGTGTTGTATTATATTATGTTGTATTGCATGTAATCATCACGTGTGAGTGGAGAGAGCGTCGCGGGCAGACTGATCGGTCGGGGCTCCTGTCGACCGCTAGCACGGCACCCCCGAGACTCCGGGGCGCCGGCCCCGCACATGCGCAGTGCGCGCCGCCCCGTCGATAACCACCCTTCCTCTTATTGTGCCCCGGAAACGACAACTTAACGAGTCACGCCGCAAGACGACACCCTGCTCTCATGACGACTCCAGTCAACGCGACACATCATATCTACTTCAATTCTGGAATTCCGCCCCACACAATACGATTAACTAACTAACACGGGCGATCACGCCAGCTCATATTTCTATCATCAAATGATATAACATTCTAAAATACATATGAATAGCATCCTACATTTTCAAAACCTACAAGAAGCTCAGATAAGTTACGTAGATGTTACAACGAAAGGGTTGAGATAGGTCTTTGACACACATTTTCAATACCCGCGCATGAATCAATATTTTCAAATTGACCTACGTAAATACAAACACAGTAACCATACGCAACAATTCTACCTGTACTGTGTGTAATAAAATGAGTCTTATGAAACTGTAAAACCAATCAAGTAAAACATTGTTCGATATTCTAATGAATTTGGTGTCGTTGATAATGTCTGAAGCGGAGTTCGTGACCATAGAGTAGGTAGGAGGCACATTACCGTGAGAGTACAATCTAAATATTAAACATCTGAGTGGTGTGCCTCAGTGGCATGCAAGTCAGTCGTTAAGAGCCGTTAATGTCCACCTACAGGTTCACTTAACAAATTGACCATCGGCTCCGGCCAACAGCTAAATAGATGATGCTTCGTGTCACATGTCAAACTAGATCTATATCGATTATGTAATAATACTTTTGTTCAGACAAATTATAAAGGAAAAAAATGGGCAAATAAAAAAATCTAAGCCATTGACCGACCGTTTATCATTTAAGGAGTTTAGACTTAAAATTCGTAGTCTGGTGCAATTTATGTGCAACCGGATCGGAATATTAAATTAAAAAACTGAGTCCCATCTGGAGCGTTTGCTCTGAAGTCTGCTTCCAAAAGCTAAATTATTACCTGGTTACCTGGCCAAAGTTCGTGACACAAACTAGTAATTTCGTACGTAAACCTATATATACCAATGTAAATAAATTCGTGTCGAGTGACACGGAAAATGTATTAGTAGTTAAATATTGTAAATGACTTTCAGCGGAGGCACGCTCATCAGCATTAGGTCCATCCAAATATTAGTGGCGATCAAATAAGGGCGATATGACTGTTTGGACTACATTTCATTTCATAAAGGTATATGTATGCGGACACATAACTTCCAATGTTTGTGGTTATTTGTCAATAGCTAATGGCTAATAGCTGGCCGATGAAGCGGCGTGGAAGACAATCGTAGTCACGGCAACGGAATGACAACAGAAATGCGCACTATTATTTGCCTACAGGCGTTATTATAGTACCGCAACCTCGGATATATTATTGAAAGACTGCTATTATTTATTTGATTTAATATTCATTATACTCCATTGTAACAAATGAATGCACGTGTAATTATGTGTGTGTATGTTATAAAAACCAAGCAAGAACTACTCTATAGCACTCAACTGTTAACCTATTTTAGCCAACTTCAAAAAGTTCAATTTGTGAATTTTCGCTACTTCATATCTGCGTTTTGTCTTAACTAATGGAGAAAGTTCTTTGTTTATTTTTTGCAAGGGAATGATAGGTCTCATGATCAATTTGATTTCGATTGTATTAACTATTCTCTACACACCTTATTTATAAAACTAACTCTTAATCTTAACTTAATCGTCAACTGAATTTAATTTCACGAGCTAATAACTTTTTGTACGAAAAAATCGGATTTGTTTTCTTTTTGATTTCATATTCAAGTGAACATTTAATTTTCCTTGTCTGTAGAATTAAAGAGAATGATAAAATAATGTGTGAAGCACCAGGTGTGTTGTATGGCCTGAGGCGGACAGTCGTGGGAACAGTCCAAGTGTTGAGACATTCATAGCTGACCTAATTGCACTCCAGCTCTAGGACGATTATTATTTTAAACGGAGTAATTGTGGCAGCATGAAGGCCTGACGCGAAATCTATAATTTGCCTCCATCGGTCTGCTAAAATATTCAGGGGGCTGTGTGAACTGGGCGGCCTATAGCCACCCGTCTTGAGACACCCTCGAGGCCTGCTGGGGTGCCAGTGCCGGACGAGTGGCGCCAGTCGTGGGGAACTCACATGTGTCTTCTACTTTATACACCACCATGAGTATAGCTCTCATTACAAACGTAATTCAAGTCAATTACAACAAACTAACAAGTGACGGAAAAGAATACTTAGATATAATTTACATAATTATTGTCCTTAACTACGGAACTTAATAATTGCTGTTATATTTGATTTCGATACTTTTTTGTTTACTTTAACTTAACCTTATTATTTGACTTTTGCTTAGGATATAAGTTGCTTCAAAAAGAACTTTAGCGAAATAAGATTATAGTCTTCGTCTTTTTCGCAAATTCGGTTCAGTGGAAACTGCATTATTATGTCAGTTAATATCTTAAAATGTTATCTTAATGTCTGCTATTAAGCGTTAAAGATAAGTAAATGCTAATAGCTTCGTTTTTTCCGTCGCGTACTTTTATGGTTTTATCCTGGTTATTGCACGTTTTCCTTCAGGATGTATGGAATGAATCATAGAATATGCTAAATAAGAATGGCTGCTCCTGTAATGGAGCCGGCACGTAAGGTAACTGCCATTTAGAGGCACACGATCGTCTCATATATTTTTTTAAAACGATTCTTACTCGATATATTTGGAGACATTTAGAAAACGAGGTCGAAGCGAAGGTTGACAAGGGCCTAATCTATTATTGATAGAAGCTTTGGCAAAAGCCCTTTTGCAAAAGGGAAAATTCGATTATGGATACTGTCGAGAAACACCTTGTTATTTCAAACGATATCGACCTGTGTGACACTTTAGTTAGATCAAAGCAACCAGAACCTCCAAATATTCGACAACACTGGTCTTGATTTATTTATACATTATTTCAATATTAATTCGTCGATATTTATTTATTTACTATCAGTAAATCGTAAATGATATTTGTGTGTCTGGGAAATGCATAATTTTCTACTGTCTTAATGAATTCATGATATGAAAAAATTTGTTAATATTGTGATGTAGCGATCCGTAGAACATTTTTTTTCTTTTTTCCTTTCATCAAACAAAGAATTGTATAACATACATATTCAAAGATACACTCTCACTTACGGTAATAATAAAGCGTTTACTTGACTCGAACCTAAACTCAATCTAATCAAATCAATCAAATGAAACAAATGTTATTATAGATCTATCTACTGATACGAATGGCTCGCTTCTATTGGATTATAAGGGATCCAGCAGGAATATCTGATTTGATATGGGTTAAACAAAACAATTCGCTAACTTTTTGTCAATATAAGAGTGTAGATTACGGTCATCGGTAATAATACCACTTGCTTGATTCAAAGCAATCGTACTTATTTCACGGTCCGAAAAACGCACCCCGGCGCGTCTGTCGCTTTAGCTTCCAAATAATGCTCAACGAAACGTAAAAGTATTACAACCTTGGTTACGACCCGCGACGAAGACGCCCTTTTACCCCGGCTAATTTTTACCAAATTGGCGGAGCTGAATTTTAACAAAGTACTCTTTATCTTTTACGATATGCAAACAGTATGTGCTCCTTCCTATCATAGCGTCAGTAACTCTCAACTTCATCAAACATTCAGAGAGGCTTATGTTTGATAAAATTAACAACTAGTTAATTCGTTCCAAGCGCTTATTCGGGACTCGTAATTAGGGAAAAAGACTGGAAATTACGTCGGAGCCACGTTCGCCCCTTGTGGCCTTTCAGACATCGGGTTATTTCATTCCGTTTCCTCGTGGGTCGGCCGGTGTGCGTTAATATTTGATGTTTCTATCGATCATAACTTCTTCGCGGCCGCGCTTCAAAGAGCACTCGGATTAAGAAATACTGTCTTTGTGTAGAGTTGAATTACACTAAAGACTTTATCACTTAACAACGAGATAATTAACAAGTATCGAAATTTATTACGATGATAATAACCCGGGAAGCAGTAAAAGACCAATCGTAACATAAATGAGAATTTTTAATTTTCCAAGAAGCAATTTCATCATTTAAGAAAACCCAAGCTCACTATGGTTAGGCTATGGTTAGACTTTCAATAGAGTAGGTACGCACGAGTATACTATTGGTAGTACAAAAGGTAAAAGGCATGTTAAAGCATGCAAATGCCCTTTCATCCATTTAAACTGTTTGAAAATTCAAAGAGAAAATTAGATTAAAGAAAAAGTACATATTGAACACTTGCGTGCAAGACTGTTGGGCAAAAGGAATTTACAATGACGCATTTAACATGTAATAGGGTTGTCTTCATGACTTATGAAGACGACATGGTGGTTAGAAGGCAGAAATAGACTAGAATAGTAAGAAATGTATTGGACGGACGTTTCGTGAGTGTAATTGGAGAGGCCGGTGGGCGTGCCGCACGCTATGGGCTGGCCGGGAGACATCTTGTATATGTATTTGCCTCTCTGGTAATTTCCCCGTCGTCCGTCCTTGTATATTTAAACGGCGGCGTCGTCCGAGCCGCTCTCATGCATATGTCATGAGCAGTTGCCGCGCGACCGTTTGTTGACGGTAAAGGCACCACGGGCGCGGGAAAGGTACCACCGGCCCCCACAGGCCCCGTCGCTGCCCATGCCGACCCACCACCACCGATAATTATATACTACGCTTTCGATTCTGTTGACTATCGATGGCTGCCGTCACGCTGCGGCGTTTCGCCACCACAGGCCCTCGAGGGACGAACCGACAATTACATTTCTGTTTTCTCCAGAACCTATTACATGTGCGCTCAAATTAAACAGCGGTGACCATAAAAGCAGTCATAAGTCTGGTGGACACACGCGAGCTTGTAACTTGCCTTCAATTTAATATCCCTGTAGGTGGATCAACTATCCATAGCATAGGTTATATTCAACGAATTAATATAACGACTGCCCTGCTTCAATAAGTGTTTTACAATATTTTAGTATCATTGAAGCATATGTAACAAACTACACCAAAGTTATTTTTGTTTTGTGTCTATTTTGTCCCACATTTGAGTTAACAGCATTACAGAAAAATTAACACTATCACATTGGAACCATGCATTTTGCAAAACACTTTGAACCCCTGAATTACTTAAAAGAAGTTACAACTTGATTTTTCCATCAATTTCAACACAGTTCTAACGAGGAAGGAAAATCAATAATAGATTGATTAGTTAATTGGCATTTGATTAATAAATATGATACGTTGAATATTTATTATGTAGGTCATCATTAATATTGTAATGATATTAGCTACTGACTGACTGACTTTAGAATAATTTGACTATTTTCCTAACCTAAAATAAACTTGAAGGACGATGTTGTGTAACATGTTTGTTAGCTTTTATGTTATTTTACCAGAGTTGGCCACTATCCTACTTGAATCCACTTTATTAATTTGATTACTATCTGTTCTCTGCAGTTTTACTCTTTCTCTTGGGAATTTCAGGGTGTAATGTGTATAAGTCTGCATAGACATGAATGTGTGCGACCAACCAACATGACCGAGAGACTGAGAGTAATACTTTTGTTTTTATAATATTAATTAGAGATGAACCATTACTAACCTACGCTCTATTTAAAGGGGAAAAGGGTTTTACTATGTTGTTCACCCAAAATATACCCTTTTACTTTTTTAATCAAACATTTTAAAAATATGACCGAAGAAGCAAATTTCCTTAGTAAATTTCAGATGTTTTTTGAAATGATAATTTATTTTAAGATTTTTCCATCTATCAAGTCTATACCTGTAATTCAGCTTTCCCTATTAAATTTGTATTTTCTAATTGGGCAGTATTATGACATAATCAGAATTTCTATGATATTTTAATAATTTGTTTGAAGACAGTCCAGTAAATGTTTTCATTCTAAGATGTTTTAAAATTAGATCAAAAACATTGGTAGTTTCCAAATATAGCCTTTGGTGGATTAGCATCCCACTCAACTTTATATCTGATACTGTTGCTAATAAACTAACAAAGGTAAACATAACTTCAGAAGCAGCACACTATTTCTAGTACCAATTTGAAGAAATTAAAAATTAGTAATCATTAGTATTACTTGTCTCTTTTCATTAAAATTCATTGCAGAGGTATATTTATTATATTGGTAAGATACCCTTTATGATATTTAATTTTCTTATTACATTGATATTGATGCATGCCTGAGATACCGAAGACAAATATTTCTGCTTCTCATGTAAACAACCTTTTGTGGTTCTTAGTTTATAATTTATATTAGTTGGATTCAATATCTATAACAATCTTTTATGGGGAATAAGTTGAATTGAGATGGCAGATCAAACAAACGAGAGTAAATGTAAAAAATCAATGTGCCTACCTTGTCTGGCCTCATACACATACCTGTAAGATGTGGGAACGTTACATATTAGTAGTTACATAAATTAAGTTGTTAGTTTAATCAAAACTGTTACATCTATTCGAACTTTATTTAGCTAGGAAGAAGAATGATTACCGAAAATATAATACAATAAGCCGGTTGACAACAAAAATCAATAAAATGACGTCCACAACAACAAGAAAAGTTTACTTACAGAACACAATTTATACAATAATTGAAATGAATATTACCTTTAGTTAGACAGCGAGATGTAAACTGTACGATTTATTTATTTCACACACAATATATTTTATCGGTAAAATGAAGGATTTCACAAGAAAACAGTAAAAATTAATTGAAAAATGACAAAAAAATGGCGGCAATGACAACAACGAGCAACAGAATAGTGTAGGGATGATGCTCAAACCAAAATTAATTTGTTTGAATATTTTTAATGAAATCGATCTATAACTGTAATCGATTCATTCGATTAATGTGATCTATTGAATCATTTTAATGTTTATTGAAAATATTATATATCCAGTTTATTATGAATAACAAAAGTGGAACTACATAATATTCTACTTGAATGAATATTGTATTAATTTATTAAAATTGGATATGCGATATAAGATTTGGAGTAATAAATGGGTAAGATAAATAGAATTAAATAAGCGTGGTGAGCCTAACCCTCCTCACTGTACTGATATCTTCAGTGAGATGAGAGGCCTTTGTCCAGCAGTGGGACATTACAGGCTAGTACTACTCAATCATAATAGTTTTTCTTATCATATCTTCTCGATAAAGGCTATATCGACGAAAGATATGTGTAATTAATTTTTATATATACATGCATTTTATTTATTTTTCATTACATTCATGTGATTTAATTACCAAAATTACCTTACTATTATTATTGATAAATGAGATGTAAGTTACGCTACTTCAAGAATATAAATGTTGTATCTATCTACACTACAAAAAATTAAGACTCGAAAGATCTATTAATTGAATCTGAATCGAACTATTTGATCCAATCCGATAGATGGACATTTCGCATGTAGATGATGTATCAAACGTAATTTATGTCAATGTCGTCATATTATTTTTGGCCAAAAAATGTCAAAGTCATGTTGTTTGGAAGTCAATTATCATTGTCATATTTGACGGATTGTTTCCTTTCTTTCATAATCAGTCGGTGCGAAGATAGTCAATAGGCACTTAGTAATTTCTTAACTTATAAAACATATATTTTTAATAATAAATACTATATCAAATTTATTGCGCGTGCTATTTTTAAATATTTACTAAGTTTAGTAACAAATTTTCGTAGTGCTTTTTTTATTCCACGTTAAATACAGAACATTACAATTATTTGAAGTGAACCAACTGCTGGTTAGTGAAGTTTTACAAATCATGTGTTTGAAATCTGCGACGTTTTACTAATTAAGTTTGTAGGGAGGACAAGAAATGAATAATAGTTCTGATTATATCTTCTGGTCGGAGCTCCATTGCTCCAAGGATGCGTTAACGGATACCTATGGATGGTTTATGCAATTTTTGTTGGCTGTCCTAGCCTTCACTTGCTTAGTGGGTAAGTCCAACATTATTATTGCAAAATGTAGTTAGGTCAAGGTAACTCTGTAAAAAACTTTCTTGTAAGTATATATCAAAGTTCAGTAGTACAGTTGATATCTACATTATTGTGACTATTACCTTAAGAATAATGATTGAACTATAGGTACATCAATAAAACAATAATGTGATGTGAATTTATTGTTCTATTTATAACCAGATGAATTAATTTTTACATCTGCATATTTCCTTAAATGCTTATTGAAATTATTATGAGAGGAAGGAAATTCTCACCAAGTTAAGTATTAATTACTTTAGAAATAAAATTGTTAACCTGTAATATTATTCTGCTTTCTTTAAGTATACATTGTGTTTTTGTGTTTCATTAGTTATGTATCTGGTATGTCTACGTCATATATGTTTACAATGAACATTGAATATTAATTTAGATTTGTTATTTATTCAGTTTCGAAGTCATTAGTTGATGGGATATTATGTAAAACACCATGGTTCAACCATAAATAGGTAATCAATAATGTTTTGGACATTCAAGTTAATTACAATTAAAATTACAAATGTCTGTCTCCTAATATAATTGTCATTTTAGGTAAAAGATTTTGCGAACCTCGCTATGCAAGAAGACCATGGCTGATTTGGTTTTACGATACATCAAAGCAAGGTCTTGGAGCGCTGATCATCCATGCAGCAAATGTCTGGCTCTCACCACATCTTACTGGGAACCCTTGCACCTGGTAAGTTGGCCATATTATGTTATATTCACAGTAGTGTTGGGATTACTCTTTTCCTCCTCACAGTGCTGATGTCTTTGGTGAGATGCAAGATCTTTACCACAGCAATAGGACATTGCAGACTAATACTTTATTTTGTTATCCTCTAATTAATCCAAAAATACTTAAACATCTCTCAAGTTTACAGATACTTAATTTCATATTCATCCATTTTGGTCAACTACATATTAATGTAAAATGTATGGAATTAAGTATTGAATGTCGAGTTATATTTAAGTGTTTGGGTATAAGATCTATTGTTATTTAATAACAATGAAAAAGTCTCACACTGAATGTATAAGTGAAACTGGATGACTGGTTTTTGTAAAGTGATCATCAATTTATGTTCTTTAAGTTAGAAATAAATGAAGTGTTTTGTGTCATTGGAAGATTGTTTTTTCCATAGATCATATATCTCCAAAGAGTTCCTGTTGTCCTGTTTTTCCAATGTTCTTATTTTCTATTAATTTTGTCTGTGTTCAGGTACATAGTGAACTTTATGCTGGACTCGACTCTCGGCCTGCTCATCATTTGGGCGGGAATCAGATTCGCACAGTACTGCGCGCGCACCTACGACATACCACTCATCAACTTTGGAGAATATGGTTAGTAAACATAAAGCGCAATTTACCTTGCCCTCCGAGCCGACATCTTTGGCAACTTGATAAAATGTTAATTATTCTATACTTAGATAAAGCTGTTATTCAAAGTCGCTTTGAAATATGACGGTCCCGGTCTATTGTACTTAACTGTAACTAAAATAAGCATCAAATGTGCTTAACTCTCAGTTTACTTGTTTGAAAACTAGGATCATGAATATTGGGACTAATTACAGATATAGAACCTTTATTTTTCCACTAAACTTGGCCACTAAAGCGACGTGAAGCTGAATGAAACTCCAAAAACTATATATATATATTACCTATATAATGTTATGAGGTCTTTGTCCTGCAGTAGGACAATATATGCTGATAATAAGTAAATAATACTCCTTCCTCTAAAACAGATTAACCATTACACTCCGCAGGTAAGCCTCCGATGTGCTTAGCGTGGATATGCCAGTGCATATTGTACGCAGCACTCGCTACGTTCGCCAAGTCGGTATTGGCGCTGGTGCTGCGGCTTCCCCCGGTGGTCGCCGTCTTGTCCACCTTGAGACTGTCGCCCGTGTCCGACCCGAGGCTGGAACTGGCAGTCGTGATGCTCATCATTCCATTCTTTGTTAATGTAAGTAGCTTAAGAGCCTTATTTGTATACGCTTAACAGCATTCTAGCCATCAAATAGTTTTTCCTTTTCCGTTATACGAAAAATTTTCAAAGAGTCAAAACAATTTATGACACTGTTTTAGTTGTAGATTGTTTATGAATAACGGTAACGGTAAGTGACGGTAAGGGTATTAATGTATCCTGTAAATTCCTGTAGTTTTTTGTATGTCTCTCCAATTGCTGGACATGTCATATCTTTAATCTACAGTATTACATCTTTTACATTAAGAATAAGAATAAAAATAAAATTGATTATACCAAAAATTATTATTAAATTAATAATACCGATATATAGATAATTATGTTAAAATACCCCATATATGTACGCGTTATAAACTATTGTGTTACTTTCCACTGGTTAAGTACAAAGTCAGTTATTTATAAGATGTTATCATGAAATATGTTTCACAATAAACAAACATTATTCGCGATTACGACTACACAGTAGAGCCATTATCATTTATTTACTCATGTAGAACATAGGCACCTAGTAGTTATGTGTATATTATACCTATATAGGCGATAACCTCTTTATTTACTTTATTATTATTAGCAATGCAACATTTGAAATTACAATGATGTAATGTATGTATTTCTTGGTTGGTAAATATTCCATAATTGCCTATGTTTTACGTTCGTAACACTAAAACATAACATCCTGTATGAACACTATTATGTTATTTAATGAACAAATAATTAAACAAAAACTACCTACTTTGTGTCATTAACGAATTGTTTTGATAACTTTAGTCATAACACGGTTTGAAACATGCTACCTGGTTTGATTTTCAGAGTTCTTTACCAAAAAAAATTAATTAAAAATACAAAATAGCTCTTTACCCATTGTTTATAGAGAAATCTGTTGTAGTTTTCGGTATTTAAAATATTATAGTAATTCAAAATAATCAAAGTACGTTTGTAGTTCGATTATTTTTGGAACCCTCTCCACGCGATTATAATTACTGCCCGTCCACTCCACGTCAGACAACCGGTGACCGACTTTTTGTAGGAGGAAAATAGAACGTACTGACCGACAGTCGGCCGCTTGCACCTGCGAGGGAACGGCGATGTGCATGTCAATGACATTGCTCAATTATGGCGATGGATATTGCGAGTTTGATTAGTTATTATAACCTTAGTGTTATGGATAACATTTCATCTGGGTGAATGTATTTTCTCATAATAGTGTCACGAGGTGTAATAGCATGTTCTACTAATGACAGCAGTTCATCAAACGTACTATTTGACATTCTATAATATTTAAAAAACTTGTCTGGTCGTTGTCTCAGATCAGCACGACAAACATAAAATAACCTCTTCAATAATAATGGGAGACTATTGGATCAACCCAGAACTTTCTTTTCTCTCTTCTGTTCCTCAAGTACCGAACACAACCTTCGTCTGTACATCCACTGTCTGTACAGACATGCTATTATGACGTGCTACTGTAGCTTTCGAAGGAAAGCTACAGACAAAATGACGGTCGTTTGCGTTAAGTTAGTCCCAAAATCGGTCATAAGAATCGGAGGAAAAATCTGCATTTATAAGTATGATGTGTGCGGGCAACCTTATTCACACAATAAAATATGTTAAACTCACTACCTACCTACATTGTAGTTTATAGGTATAGATTAGTTAACTTTTTCTCTTTATATTATTAAATAGCTTTTTACATTATATTTTACAAAATTGACAAATTATAAGAAATGTTATCTATTTTAGCCTACTCTAGTTCAATAAATATGCTTGGTATGTTACAGATCTTAATATTCTGGGTGACGGACAACTTCTTGATGTATCATCCAAGAGGAGTCAGCACTAAGATTAAAACGAAAGTAAGTAAAGTGGTTTTTCAATATATTTCTCCCTGGTGACCTTGCGAAAAGTCACAAAACAGTTACGTAAGGTTTAAGATTGGCTCAGATATCAAGTACATATCACCGAATAGAAAGTAATTGACACACTGTTCTCTAGTACCCCGCTGAAACATTAGTCATCGAAACTTTTGAAAAGGTACAGATATACATACAGAGTGCAAAGTTAGCGCCAACTTCACATTAGTAGTAAACGCTCTACGAAACTAGCTGACCATCTCCCTCCAGAGGTTAGTTTAGTTGAAGACTGTTAGCTAGTATGATATGATAGTAAAACTCATCTTTCCGTCGTTCTAACTGTGTGGGTAATCTTTCTTCGTTCTTCCTTAAAAAAATAGCGATAAGAAAATGAATTGTTACTCAAAATGAAAGTGGTATAATTAGTAGGGCGCAAAGATAAGTATAACTGTGTACAGTGGCATGTGTACTCGTCTGCCAACACTCCGGGTGGAGTTCCCAGGACGAGCGAAGCATGTTTCCGATTTACTTTTTTAACATGGCTAGGGCTCTATCATGGCTTGGGCTTGTGATCACCATCCCACACTAGTCGAGCGTGGTAATTACACCTAATCTTTTCAGGACAGGGGTTTTCCCAGTAGTGGGACACAAAACATGAATCAAGTTTTTCTTTGTTTCTTATGTACAAGTGGTTGTATGTCCACCAGGTCCGGTACCAGTCCATAAAGAAGGAGAAGGCCCTGTCTGACGAGGAGGAGCACTCGGCGGACGAGCGGCTGCTGGGCGCCAGCGTATGACCCCACCGCAAGCCCAGCGTTCCCCGGGCCTAGTAGTAATCTCAAGTATGTACTATACTCACTCCGACTCAGTCCGTAAGCTAAGATATCAATGTACAAGGATTACGCAAAACATTTCACTCTTCTGCGACCACGGCCCCTGAAGGGACCAAAGCGATAAAAATGTAAAATAAATGCGAAGTGTCCGCAAACACATTTCCAAGATATCAATATAATAAGGACCTTTGTAGATATACTTCATCTGGACATAACCAGTTAAAGTCTAACTGCTGTACTCAGAAGTCAATTAAATAGACAATTATCTATGTAATTGACGTAAAAAAACATTTCAAACATTATAATAATAGTCAATGACCGTTCGTTACTTTTCCTAAGGACGAATTGGATGTCCCTGAGTACGACAGTAAAACAATATTGGAGATGGTATCTATACATGTGACTATATCGTTCATTACATTTATTATCTCTGAATGTCAAATGAAAAATTGTGTATGTAGTCTAAGATCCGTCTATAGATCGACCTTTGCCCATCTGTTTGAAGGGAGTATGTAATTAGAATTACAAATATACAGCTATTTTTATCACACATTTTTCATTATTAAGTTCACTTGTTTACAAAAATGAATGATCGAATGTTTCAAATCAAATGATATTCATATTATAATATGCCTTTGCCCATCTGGTGACCTTTGTCTAATTATGTATTTATAGCTGTCTCGAACTATAAATAAATACCTAAACGTCGATAGCTTGACGTGCTCTGGAGATTTATTAAAACTTAATTAATAAGAAAATACAGTCCTATTAAATTATAGAGCAACGACCCAAACATTGGCATTTACGATTAAGTTTGGTACGATAGGTATAATGTAAATAAAGTTGCTTTTACACGACTAAAACAATTGCCAATGGCGCATGCTCAGTTACCTTTAAGAATATGGTATTATCTACTTAATAAATATGTTAAACGTTCAACCAATTTGGTGATAAACTTTAAAAATTGAGGCTAATGTTATTTTTATCTACACAATGTTTATGATATGTACCGGTCAAATACTTATTAAGTTGAGTACGCCCATTATTTATGTGCAATCTTTATTTAATTATTTATTTTTTCAAAAATGAAATGGGACTTTTTATCAGTTAAGATCGCTTTAAGACCACTAGACCAGACCCTATATTCCTCTAAGATATAAAAAATATGACGTGCTAATACATTATTTCGAAAATGGTTCCACTAAATCCCCACGTTATTTATTTTTATGATAAATTATGTTTATATTTCAAAACGGGGATCAAATACAGTCTTCGGTAATCATTCTACGAAAATTAAGTGTATTTATATAAATGGTCACCTCTTTATGACGTGAATGGACATCTAATATGATAAACTGTATTATTGACAAAGGCCAAGGGTAATTGATATCGATCGAATATATTCTTACGAATAAATTAATTGAAAATAATCGTCTCCTTAGCTCTTTTTTGGCACTTGTTAATCCTACACGGTCTAAAAGCATCTCAATTTAATAACGTTTACAATTACATATAATAAGTCACTTATGCCCGTTTTCACCAACATCCCCTAAGTTTAGGGGATCCCCTAAACATGCTTAGGGGGCCGTTTAGGGGGCGGTTCCGTTTCACCAACCGTTAGGGGTCAACTAAACGCTAAAAGGTCCCCTAAATTTAGGTGGTCGACAACTGGGCACATAAACCGACCCATAAGTGCGTTGTCTTTTAAGCAACGAAGATGGATAGTGATTTATATGAATTTTTAGATAATTTAGAAAATGTTTCTACTACATTCGACGTAAATAATCGCCGTATATCGAAAATGACCAAATTACTTCGAAAGTTTTGACGAAACCGACTTTTTTTGGAGATTTATGTTTTGTAAATCGTCAGTGTTGTATTTATTGGAAAAGATTGAACACGCTTTAGAATTCCCTGATATTAGGTGAGTATATTTTTTTCCTTAGTCTACGCCGTCAATGTTTCTGATACACTTGTGTGTTCCCATTTCATTTGCATAGGTAATTAATTTTATTATATATTCACCAGGTGAAACTTCAAGACTATACCTATATTAGTTTTAAAATTCCGATTTTTAGTTAAACTAAACTTGTTATTTGAACTTTTTAAGGTGGAGATGATGCAGAGCTATTCAGAAACAGGAAGGGATATATGTCTATAAATGTTGAGACGGTAGCATCAGCCAATTTGTTAATAAGAGATGTTGTGGCACGTTGGCCAGGTTCAACACATGACTCGGCTATTTATCAAAATAGCAATTTATACATATATAATAAATAATACAATCCATTTATCATAGATAATCAATTTATTTATTATTAAAAATACAATTTCTCTTAGATTTTCTAGTCATTCTTTGGTACACCAAATAAATTCTTCAGATTGAAGTTTCCACCTGTAAAGTAAATAAATTGTAATAAGTATTATGAACTTATAAAAAGTAGAGATGTTATTTCTTTTCAGAATCATCTGTTGACTCCTTACTTAAATCCTACGACAAGAGGACAGCACAAATAATAAGGAATGTCACAACCACAACTACATCCCAGAACACATATGGATTTAGATGATCACAAATTACAAATTATTTTGATAACTTGTTACATAACAATAACTTAATAAATGTTCTTATGTGATAACATACCTTTTATTTGATTGAGTGGATGGTTTTGCTCTTTTAATATTGGCCTTCGCCTTTTCCATATAGGAGTTGGTATCTTTGAACGTGATGGTGTTACCTCACATTCGTCTTCTATCACGTTTTCATTTATTGCCATGTTCTGAAAACAAATTATATTAAAACACTTACCAGAATACTTTTATTATATTAAGTTATTGCGACTTTATCTGGAATAATTAACAGAACCTGGGTGACCGAGCTTTGTTTGGTTTTTATTGAAGTTTTTTTTAAATTAAACCTAGCTGATTGATTTACCTCCCCTGAATCCCCCTGCAAACTAAATTTAATGAAAATCGTTAGAGCCATTTCCGAGATTCAGATTACATATAGCAAGCATTGCTTGTTTAAAGATATTAGAAAGATAGATAAGTAACCTGCCCTATTTCTAGATATATGCTATCTCATTGGTTAAGATAAGATTAACTTCAGCAGTATATTAAGTGAAAAGAGTAACAAAAAAACAAAAAGATAGACAAGTCCTTTCACAATTTATTACAATAGTACAGTACTTAAATTGCCTAGGGCAATATAATTTAAGTTTGTAAATAATATATCTGGCAGTACTTACAGTAATGGGTTCAGCATCTAAAATTATAGCCTATTCTTCACTAGTTAGTTCATTTGTGGTATCTGTATGTGGTCTAAAACATCAGCAAGAAGTACCACTGCAACCTCGAGCCATCAAATCGCAGACTTGGTCCAATATTGGGTCTGTTTTTGCAGTTGATGGTCCTCCTCTCCTCATGAGAACGATTAGTAGTAACGATTGACGAATAAAGTATTGATGAAAGTACGAAGAAACGATCACAACCGTAGCGTAGATCACAACACAGGATCACAACAAACAATTAACAAAGTAGGTAATCCAAGTGTCAACTCAACCGTCAAATACAAATGACCACAGATTAAATGCGTGTTTCGTTATGCATGTATAGAGTAAATATGCTAGAACATATTAAATTAATTAAAAATATGAACGAAATAATATTAATTATTATTATTAAAACAATCTTTATCATAAACTTTATCAATATGTGCATGTACTTTAGAGAATTTGATAAAAAACTATAGTGTTTAAAAGTATCGACAAGTTCAAAGACGCATCAGTCGTGCATCAGTCACTAACACGTCACTAATATCGAAAAATAAACGTCACATAATTATGTGTCCCCTAGTTAGGTGATAGGAATGATGGTGAAACGAAATTTAACTTGGGGGCTGGTTTAGAGGACCTTTTAAGTAAGGGGTCCCATACTTATGTGGTGGTTTAGGGGATGTCGGTGAAAACGGGCATTAATCGTTGAGACGCTTAATTGTATAATAAAAATATTGTATATACGAGTACATAATGTATCTGTAAAATGTATATTCACTATTTGGCCATTTCACTGTAAAGTGTATTTTTATTGAATTATAGTAAATTGTCAACGACTGAAATTTATATTTTTAATTGTGTATGGAATTGATATTATTTGCGATACATAATTTCAAACACGACACACAAGTACCTTCATACAAAATGTACAAAACTCCATATAGTGCTTCGAATACTTAAAAATAATGAAAATATTTTTTTATTAATTTTAAATAGTTCCTAAAATTTTGTAAGCGTAGATCCTCATAAGTGCCATTTGTTTCGAATTTTGATAAAATAATTAAATTGTACACTTGACATCGAATTAAGACTGAATGGAGTCGTTGAAATTGTAAAAAGATCGTTTCAGTTAATTTTGTTACTGTATTGTGTATACCTTAATCAAATAAAATAATAATTGTAAAAGTTATATACTTTATTACTTCCCTTGCACTGCCATTTAATTCCCAGTTCTTAAACTTAAAAATATTCTAATGCTATTGCCCACTGTGTTCTCTGAGACTTTCCGAATCGAAACAGAGATCCATCCATTCGTCCAAGCCACATTTTCCCTTAGTGCTCTTAACGTATCTACTAACTTGCTAGCTCGCTAATTAAATGAATGAAAGAGCAAGGCAAGGGTATATGTTCGGAATACTAAGTGACCAAGTGACAACGCAGTTTTAGAAGACATATTTCTAAAAAAATATGAGAATTAATTTTGAACAATTAATCCTCGCGCACTTCGAACCAGTTTCTCTATACTACTTGATCGTCTTGAAAACATTACATTTTCTATCTCACTATAGTCTCGGTATTAAAAAATATTAGCAAGCATTCGCCTCTTATAAATATTAAAATATATATCACTTATATTCGAACTATTACAATGTTATAAAAGTAAAAGGGTGAGTTTCATAAAGTTAAGTATTTCGCCTAATTGGACAAATTATGTATATAAAACTGTACTGTGATTGTTATGTAAATATTGTAAATTAAGCAGAATTTTATAAAAAAATTGAAGTATAAGTACGCATAAGTATACTATCGGTGACTCATTATATTTTTTGCAATGTACCTTAATTTTTTATGCAAATATATTAATTTATCAATAAAATGTATACTTGTTTCATTTTATGCAGTTAAAATATCTTGCTTATTAGTCGGTTTTAAGTAACCATATAGTGATAGAATTATAATTTTATTAATTGTTAACAATAGTGAGTCAGTAAGAAGTATGTGTCTCTACCCTGAACAGATCCAAAGCGCTCCAGAAACGTGGCTCTCATAGGTATGCTTTAGCAATAGCGTATCGCTGTTGGAAAGGTATATTATAAATAACCTTAACGTTTCCCGATACCGTGCCTGTGCCGTGCCTGCACACTGGTGACCTGTTTCCATATAAATAGGTTACCACTATTTTATTGATCAACCTCTATGCACCTTTGGTTTCCATGGTAGCCTCAACAAAAATATTTATTTACTATTCCCGTAGTTCGCGATCAAATTAATTATCAAACTGTCATATTTCTTATAATAAAATGTTTTTATTATCGTTGTATAGATAATTTTATTTGTTTTATTAATTATTTTGTGGTAATTATGGAGGAAAGTGAATTGAGGAAGTTACTTCAGACTAAGAATGGGTGTAAGATCCCGAAGATGCAGCCTGTGCCGGATGTCAGCAAGATGCGGGACCTGCCCTTCACGCCGCTGCCCCCGTACAACAGGATCAAGGTAATTATAAACTGACTATCTAATAGTACGATGCTATACCGACGAATGCTATGTAGATGTATATACCTATTGCTTATGTGCTATCGATACTTATATAGCATACTAGCTGTGCCCCGCGGTTTCACCCGCAGCGCCCCCGTTCCCGTGGAAATTTTGAGAATTTATTCCTTATTTTTCTTATATAAAAACCTTGTCCTGACTATAAGGAACATATTACAAAAGAATCATTCAATTTGGTGCAGTGGTTCTGAAGTTATGCGCTTAGCAACAGATTCAGCGATTCATTTTTATATTATAGACTAGCTGTGCCCCGCGGTTTCACCCGCAGCGCCCCCGTTCCCGTGGGAAATTTGAGATTTCTATTCCTTATTTTTCTTATATAAAAACCTTGTCCTGACAATAAGGAACACATTAAAAAAAGAATCATCCAATTTGGTGCAGTCGTTCTGAAGTTATGCGCTTAGCAACAGATTCAGCGATTCATTTTTAATTATAGATAAGCTAATCGGCAGTCTTAGATTATCCAAACTTAACATGTAAGAAATACCCTACAAACTGTCGTCGTTCCTTTGATGCCAATATATTAATTAGCTCGCAGCGCCCCGCGGTTTTACTCACGTTGTGCCCGTTTCTTTGGGAATTTTGTGAAGAAAAATAGCCTATAGCCTTCCTCGATAAGTGGACTATCCAACGCTGAAATAATTTTTCAAATCGGACCAGTAGTTCCTGAGATTAGCGCGTTCAAACATACAAACAAACAAACTCTGCAGCTTTATAATATTAAGTACTAGCTGCGCCCCGCGGTTTCACCCGCGTTGTACCCGTTCCCGCGGGAATTTCGGGATGAAAAATAGATGTTGGCCGATTCTCAGACCTACTCAATATGCTCACAAAATATCATGAGAATCGGTCGAGCCGTTTCGGAGGAGTACGCGAACGAACACTGTGACACGAGAATTTTATATATAAGACTAGCAGCGCCCCGCGGTTTAACCCGCGTTGTACCCGTTCCCGTAGGAATTTCGGGATGAAAAATAGCCTATAACCTTCCCATTGAATGTGGCTATCTATTACAAAAAGAATTATTCAAATCGGTTCAGTAGTTTCTGAGATTAGCGCGTTTAAACAAACAAACAAACAAACAAACAAACAAACAAAACAAACTCTTCAGCTTTATAATATTAGTATAGATATATTACCGACTTAACGATTCAGTCAAACAATGTAAAATAAATTATTAGGTCGGCCATAAAGCCCTACATGTTGTTTTATTTATTTTCAGGACAAACAAGCAAAGTTTAGACAGATCCTTGAAGAGAAAGCTTGCAAGACAAAGGTGGTGACTGCCAAGCCGCCCCTCGAGCGGTGCGAGCGAGACAACCTGGAAATATCACAGGACAGACACATTGCGGTAATTAGGGAATGTGCGCACAAAATACGCCCTCCGCCAATGCTCAAGTCGTGGGAAAGCAAAATATGCAACCTTGTTCCTCTAAAGCTAAGGTCGTCGTTCCCAACCATCATGGCGGAACTTATACTCGAGAGCAAAGCCGCCTGGAACCAGAACCTACACCGACATGGAGTTAAGACCGTCATCCGCGATGTCCCGGGCGTGTCGCGCATTAGATACCAAGAGCCGTATTTCAAATACAGAGGAGTCACAGAAAATTTTGAAAAAATGGTTAAATACAGAAAGAAACTACAAGATGGCTCCTTGCTTCTCCATCCGTTCATAAGACTCGTCTTAGAATCAGCAGAAAAGACATTTCCGCCGTTCATTATCGACTTGGGAACATATAGAGCCAAAGGTCCAATGAGCTTGAGTCAATTCGAAAGTCTGGTATTAGATAAAATTAAAAAGGCTGATTATCTTGTTTCTAGTACTTGGTATGGTATTCTTGTAAACTGGATGAAAAACCCGAGGTGCCTGAAAGGGATGCGTCCCAAAAGAATACCTGACTTTATAAAATGTGCAGCGAAAATGATATCTATGCAAATACAAGACCTGATGCGGCGTTCGATCGATGCGATTATTGAGCTTTTAAGCGATCCCGATAGTGTACCCATTTTAAATATTGAACTCGATTTTGATGGAGAGTTTATGTATGATCCATCTTTACAAACTGTTTACAAAGTGTTTCATAACATAGCGGATGCAATATCTCTCATTGCACAGAGACTTATGCCAATAGAACAATATTTGAGAATACCCTACTCTCACGATGTCCTGCCAGTGAAGTATAACGAATGGTTACACCAGGACGGGCATCAAAGACTGCAAAACCAATTAGATGAAGTGTTCAGGCCTCTCCGAGATTACTTGGATACGTTGAGGAAGCAATACAATATGCTGTACGGAGAGCCAGCCAAGGCGGCGAATCTTAAATTCATAGAAGAAACAGAGGAATTTGAAGATGGCCGAGATAAAATACTATATTTCCAGGACATTGATGGCGAAATAACTACTATACTAGAAAATGAATATTTTAATTGCTCTACAGTATGTCAACTAAGAATGATAGACGGACTGAAAAAGAAGGCAAATGAATTCATTGGTGATATTATAGCCGGCATTGTGAAAACTCATATGGCCGAGAATGACAGCATATGTCATGAATTTGAAATCATAGCAGCTAGGGCCCTAAAGGAACCAGAGAATGCCGCAGAATTAGTTGAACAAGGAGTGTACATTTTACATGCTAAAAGTGTTCTCGTTGAATTGTTAAAAGAAAGAATATTACGTCAACTTAGTATCATTTCGGCTCTATTGGAAATGACTTCACTGAGCGCAGAACACGTGGCATCGAATACACGAACAGTGAACTGGTTGAATGATATCAAACCGATATTTAACAAAAATGCAGCTGCTTTTGAAACCCATAAAGCGGAAATGGAGGAATTTCTTCAACGCAAAATCGCTTTTCTTAACCAAGAAGTGGCCGAGATGACTCCATATTTAGAGCTCCTCGATAGCATGGATGATATAAACCACACACTCGAATATTTAGAATATTTGAGGAAACTAGTGCATCGGCTCGGCGAATGCGATAAGCTTGTTACATGGATTAACAAAGAAGAGGTGACATTCAAATTCCCAGTTACAAGTTATCCTGACCTTGAAGAATTAAAAGATTACATAATTCCATTCTATTGCCTAATTTTTCTGGCTCATAAATGGAAACGAAGCTATTATACTTGGATGGATGGTCCATTTGAATATATGGATCATGTAAAAATTGAATTTGACCATGATTTTTATTACAAGGAATTTCTAAAAATAAGTAAAAATTACCGAACTAAAATAAAGCAACAGATTGCAGAAGGAAATGAAAAAAGGTTTCAAGGTCTAGTTGATGACCTCGACGTGAACAACCTCCCGGCGCCTATGAAGTTGTGCGCTCAAGCTGTAGCCGAGTTGAAAGAATGGAGACCGAACGTACAGATGGCACATATTATGTGTAACCCGGCGTTATTTCAAAGACATTGGGATGAAATGTCGTTAATTGCCGGATTTGATCTTACCCCGACGGCTGGCACTACTTTAAGAAAAATCATTCAATATAATCTCTGGAGTGAAATAGACCAATATGATATTATAAGTGTGGCGGCTACCAAAGAACTCGCACTTATTACAAATCTCAATAAAATGATGGCTGAATGGACTGACATATGCTTCAAAACTAGTCCTTACAAAGATACAGGTATATTTATACTCTCGGGCTTAGACGACATCCAAAGTGTGTTAGACGATCACATTGTTAAAACTATTGGTATGCGAGGATCGGCTTTTGTGAAACCTTTTGAATCACAAGTCAGAACTTGGTATGAGAAAATCACTCGTGTTAATGCGACCATTGATGAATGGGGTAAAGTACAGAGTCAATGGTTATACTTATTACCAATTTTTTCATCAAAAGATATTGTAGCACAAATGCCTGAAGAAGGTGTAATGTTTGTAGAAGTCAATAATATCTATAGACGATACATGGGTTCTGTAGAGAAAGATCCCCATGTACTTGAAATCGCCGGGGGTTCAGGGGTTTTAGAATCGTTCAAAGCAGCATCGGCTTTCTTAGAAAAAATTAATGACGGCGTAAACAATTATTTAGAAAAGAAACGGTTGTATTTTCCTCGATTTTTCTTCCTATCAAACGATGAAATGTTGGAAATTTTATCGGAAACTAAAAACCCTCTCAAAGTTCAGCCTCATCTAAAGAAGTGTTTTGAAGGTATTAATAAACTAGTATTCGATCCAGAGTTCAATATTTCTACTATGATATCCATGGAAGGGGAGCAAGTAGATTTTCTTGAGATAATTAGTGTTGCTGCTGCTAGGGGTTCAGTCGAGAAATGGTTAGTTCAAGTTGAAGATCAAATGTTGAAGGCTGTTAAGTCAGAAACAGAAATATCGTATTATGATTATCCTACTCTTCACCGGGTTGATTGGATTTTATCTTGGGAAGGAATGGTGGTTTTAGCAATATCTCAAATTTACTGGGCCATCGATGTTACCGAATGTTTGGAAACTCACAAGCTTAGTGAGCTCCACGCATTTCATATTGGTTTGACAAAGCAACTCAATGAGACAGTCGCGGTTATACGAAGAACCGATTTAACGAAATTAAGCAGCATTACTGTCAAGGCTCTTATTGTTATTGATGTGCATGCAAAAGACGTCATTTTTGATCTTGTCGGGAAAGAGGTAACAGAAGTGACCGATTTTCAATGGCTAGCTCAACTAAGGTATTACTGGGAAGAAGAAAAGTGTATGGTGAAAATTATAAACGCTGTTGTTAATTTTGCTTATGAATATTTAGGAAATTCAGATCGATTAGTTATCACTCCACTAACTGATCGATGTTACCGTACTTTAGTCGGCGCGTATTATCTCCATTTAAATGGAGCTCCAGAGGGTCCTGCAGGAACTGGAAAAACAGAAACCACCAAAGATTTAGCGAAAGCGTTAGCTGTGCAATGTGTAGTATTCAATTGCTCTGATGGTTTAGACTATAAGGCTATGGGTAAATTTTTTAAAGGTTTGGCATCGTGCGGAGCTTGGGTCTGTTTTGACGAATTTAATAGAATTGACGTTGAAGTGCTGTCCGTAATAGCGCAACAAATATTGTGCATCGTTCAAGCTGTGAGGCAGCATGTAGAAAAGTTTGATTTTGAAGGCACAATGCTCACTTTAAATCCTGCTTGCTATGTTTGCATTACAATGAATCCTGGTTATGCAGGCAGATCGGAATTACCAGATAATTTAAAAGTTTTATTCAGGACGGTAGCGATGATGGTTCCTGATTACGCCATGATTGGAGAGATATCATTATATTCTTTTGGTTTTATAGATGCAAGAAATCTGTCGGTTAAAATTGTTACAACTTATCGACTATGTTCAGAACAATTGTCGTCACAAAACCATTATGATTATGGCATGCGAGCTGTAAAAACTGTGTTATCAGCAGCAGGCAATTTAAAAAGAAGTTTTCCGAATGAAAGTGAAAGTATTCTGCTCCTGCGATCAATAACAGACGTGAATTTGCCTAAGTTTTTGTCTTTTGATGTACCCTTATTTGAAGGTATTATTTCGGACTTATTTCCTGGTATATCGCTGCCGAAACCGGATTATAAAAACTTTTTAGATGCTTGTGACACTTGCTGTGAAAAGAACAATCTTCAGCCAATGGAATGTTTCTTAATAAAAATAATTCAAACATTCGAAATGATGATAGTGAGGCATGGATTTATGTTAGTAGGTGATCCTTTTGCTGGTAAATCAGTTACTTTACAGATTTTAGCCGAGGCTTTGACGCTAATGGAAGAAAGAGGTCTGCCAGGAGGTTGTGCAAGTATGTATAAGGTCTTAAATCCAAAAGCTGTTACCATGGGTCAGCTGTACGGTGCTTTCGACCCTATATCATATGAGTGGACTGACGGTATAGTTGCAACAATATTTCGTGAATTTGCCTCTGAAGATACACCTGTTAGAAAATGGCTTGTATTTGATGGCCCCGTAGATGCCGTGTGGATTGAAAATATGAATACAGTATTAGACGATAATAAAAAACTTTGTTTAACTTCAGGCGAAGTTGTTTCTATGTCAAGTGTGATGTCCATGATTTTTGAAGTGATGGATTTATCTCAAGCATCTCCGGCTACTGTGTCCAGATGTGGCATGATTTACATGGAGTCATCATCTCTTGGTTTGATGCCATTTTATAAATCATGGATAAATACTCTGAATCCAATATGGCTTGAAGAAAACGAAGAATATATCTATAACATGTGTGAATGGTTATTCGATCCTCTTGTTTATTATGTTAGAAAGTATTGTGGTCAACTTGTTACCGCGGGTGAAGTAAATTTGGTAATAAGTACACTTCGCCTCATTGAAATGCTAATGGATAACGCCATCGAAGGCGAGGAAGATTGTAAATTTACCAGATCTTGGTTTTTAGCTGCTCTTATGACGGCCCTCGTTTGGGGTATAGGTGGAATATTAAACACCGATTCCCGTGAAAAATTTGATGATGTAATAAAAGAATATTTTAGGGGGGAGAAAGGAATCCCAGCAGCTATAGATAGAATAGATGTATCAATCCCAACCGAAGGAATGATCATAGATCACTATTATATGTTCAAGAGTAAGGGAGCCTGGAAACCGTGGCCTGACGCAGTTAAAGCGGTTCAAATAAAAGAACAAATTAATCTCCTTCAGACGGTTGTCCCAACATTAGAGTCTGAGAAAGCGACATACATTTTAAGGCTACATACAAAATTTCAAAGACCTATTTTGTTTATTGGACCGACTGGAACAGGGAAAAGCTTTTATGTACAAAATTTCTTGATGACGGTGGACATGGACAAGTATACTCCTGGCTTCATAACGTTTACTACAACAACATCTGCTAATCAAACACAAGAATTGGTGATTTCTAAACTTGTCAAAAGACGTAAAAATAATTACGGACCAACAAAGGGTAAAATAGCTATTCTATTCATAGACGATATGAACATGCCAGCAAAAGAAGTTTACGGAGCGCAACCAGCGATTGAATTAATAAGGCTATATTTTGATCAAAAACACTGGTACGACTTAAAAACTACAGACAAATTATATATTTATGACACAGTTTTCTATGGAGCCATAGGACCAGTAGGTGGAAGTAGGCAGCTAATATATCCAAGACTACTACGCCACTTCAATATTTACTCTATTAATGAATTTTCAAAGGAAAGTATGACGAAAATTTTCATTTCTTTATTACAACTAGGTTGGCGACGTAATGGGTTCGGTCAAGATGTTCAACCAATCATTATAAACGTCGTAGCCGCGACCATGGAAATATATGATCGGGCAACTGAAGGACTGAGACCAACTCCTGCGAAATCTCACTACATTTTCAATCTCAGGGACTTTTCAAGAGTTATTCAAGGATGTGCTCTACTTCGAAGAGAATCCGCTGAGAATAAAAAGACATTTCCTAGAGTGTGGGTCCACGAAATAATGCGAGTATTTTACGACAGACTAGTAGATGAACCAGATCGAGCCTGGTTTTATGGCCTTTTGAAAAGAACTACAGGGGCTTTTATGAAGGATACGTTTGAATCAGCATTGGATATTTATCAAAATGAAAAAGGGGAGGTTACTGAAGAAACGATAAAGAGGATGATGTTCGGTTGTTATCTGGATACTGATAGTGCTGAAGGAGAAAGACGATATGAAGAGATGCCATCTAAAGAAGTAGTTTTGAACGTAGCTATTTCAATGTTAATGGAATATAACGCTATGCATAAAGCGAAAATGAATATTGTACTGTTTGATTACGCATTAGAACATCTTTCAAAAATATGTCGTCTATTGTCTATGCCCTCAGGAAATGCCTTATTAGTTGGTGTCGGTGGGTCTGGTCGGCAATCCCTAACACGCTTAGCATGTACGGTCTTAGGTCAGAATGCATTTCAGCCAGAAATAACAAAAGCTTACAGTGTCAGAGACTGGCAGGATGATATTAAAAAGGTTTTACGAGAGTCTGGTGGTCTTAACAAAGATACAACTTTTTTATTTACTGAAAGTCAAATAAAAGAAGAAGTTTTTATTCAGAATTTAGACAGTTTATTGAACTCTGGGGAAGTACCTAACTTGTACGGTTTGGATGAAAAACAGGAAATTCTTGAATTGGTCCGTCTAGCTGCGCAAGGTGGCAATAGAAACTTGGATATTATTCCTTTACAAATTCTTGCGTTTTTTGTTGGTCGATGTAAAGCCAAGCTTCACGTAGTATTATGTTTTAGTCCAATCGGAAGTTCTTTTAGGACAAGGTTAAGATTGTATCCATCGTTAGTAAACTGTTGTACTATTGATTGGTATGACAGCTGGCCTGAAGATGCCTTGGAGATGGTAGCAAACCATTACATGGGGAAAGTGAATGTTCCTGATAAGGTCAAAGCTGCAGCTGTTATAGCATGTAAGCAGTTCCATGTCGATGCCAGAATTGTATCTGCCGATTTTTTCAGTCAGTTCGGACGAAAAACTTATATAACGTCCGCATCATATCTTGACCTTATTAAGTCATTTACTTCTTTGACAAACCGAAAACAAAGAGAGTTACGCGCAGCTAAACTAAGATACACAAACGGTTTGGACAAACTCATGCAAGCAGCGGAGGCGGTAGGTATTATGCAAGTTGATTTAAACGCATTGAAACCCCAACTTATAGTAATGGCGGCAAAATCAGTCAAAATGATGGAAATGATAGAAGGAGAAACAGCCATTGCTGATAAAGCAGCTGCACAAGTAAAAGAAGACCAAAAAGTTGCTAATGTCCAGGCAGCCGCCGCTCAAGAGCTAAAGAAAGATTGTGAGGCTGATTTAGCCTTGGCGTTGCCCATTTTGGAAGATGCTATTGCCGCTCTAAATACTTTAAAGCCAGGAGATATAACAATAGTAAAATCTATGAAAAATCCACCCTTCACGGTTAAATTAGTCATGGCAGCTGTGTGTGTCATGAAAGGTATACCACCTGATAAGATACCGGATCCTGACAATCCCGGTAAAAAAATATTTGATTTTTGGGGTCCTAGTAAAAGAGTCTTAGGTGACATGGGTTTCCTAGAGTCATTGAAGAGCTTTGATAAAGATAATATTCCTGTAGCTACTATGCAGAAAATAAGGAAAGAATATTTGTCACATAAAGATTTCAAGCCACATATAATTGCCAAAGCATCGGCGGCTGCTGAAGGATTATGTAAATGGATTATTGCTATGGATATGTACGATGCTGTTGCAAAGGTTGTGGCCCCCAAGAAAGCGAAATTAAATGCAGCAGAAAAAGAGTTTGCTGAAACAATGGCAATATTAGAAGAAAAAAAGGCTACGGTAGCTCGATTGGAAGCGAAACTTTTACAATTGAACGAAGCATTGGAAGAAGCAAATGCAAAGAAAAAAGCTCTTGAAGATGAAGTACAACTTTGTATAGATAAATTAAACAGAGCAGAAAAACTGATAGGTGGACTGGGAGGTGAAAAGGTTCGATGGACTCAAGCTGCGGAGAACTTACAATTGTTATACGACAACCTTGCTGGTGATATTTTAGTATCATGTGGGATTATTGCTTATCTAGCACCTTATACGTTACCTATTAGGATTGAAATGATTGACAAGTGGCGAGACCTCGTCATTAAACTGAATATGCCTCACTCAGAAAGTTTTGTTTTCAAAGATATATTAGGAAGTGATATTAAAATCCAGAATTGGTACATTGCAGGTTTACCGCGTGATTCTTTTTCCACAGACAATGCTATAATTCAAGATAATTCAATGAGGTGGTCTTTACTCGTTGATCCACAAGGTCAAGCCAATAAATGGGTAAAAGTCATGGAAAAGTCAAATGATCTGCAATTGTTAAAGTTCACCGATGGAAATTATATGAAAGTAATTGAGACTTGTCTAGAATATGGAAAACCCGCATTAATCGACTGTATACTTGAAGATGTGGAAGCTCCACTTGATCCAGTATTAATGAAAAACACGTATATGCAAGCAGGTAAAGAATTTATTGCTTTGGGGGAAAATGTTATTGAATATCACCCTAATTTTAGACTATACATGACTACAAAACTCAGGAATCCACATTATTTACCAGAAGTTTTCAATAAAGTGACTTTAATTAATTTTGCCCTTACAAAAGATGGTTTGGATGACCAATTATTAGGTATTGTAGTGGCAAAAGAAAGACCTGATTTGCAAGAAAAAAGGGAAAAGCTCATTATACAAGGTGCCCAAAATCGAGCTGCACTTAAAGGAGTAGAGGATGATATTTTAAGGACTTTGCAAGAGACCAAGGGAGATATCCTAGAAGATGAATCGGCAATCGAAGTTCTAGATTCATCAAAAGAACTGGCAATTGATATTATGAAAAAACAAGAAGCAAGTTTGGAGACTGAAATCATTATAGAGCAATTCCGCACTGGCTACCGTCCCATTGCCTCCCATTCAGCAGTTTTGTATTACTGTGTTACTGAATTGCCTAATGTTGATCCAATGTACCAGTACTCGTTAACTTGGTTCATCAATCTATATATAATTTCGATAGAAAATGCAAACAAGTCTAAGGATTTAGATAAACGACTAAAATTCTTAAAAGATACCTTCACCTACAATCTATACAGCAACGTATGTAGATCTTTATTTGATAAGGATAAACTTATGTTTTCATTCATAATGTGTGCTAAAATGATGATATCAACTGGTGAAATGGCAGTGGACGAACATTTGTTTCTAATTACTGGTGGTATAGCTATTGAAAATTTGCTGAAAAAACCCGTTGAATGGTTACCCGACAAAGGTTGGGATGAAATATGTCGACTCAATGATTTGCCAGCTTTTCGTGGTTTTAAAGACGATTTTGTTAAAAATATTAAAGGTTGGCAAGCGGTGTACGATGACCTCGAACCGCAAACTCAACCATTACCTGGTACTTGGAATGAAAAACTTAGTGTCTTTCAGAAATTGTTAGTAATAAGAGTTTTAAGACCTGATAAATTAACGATAGCTGTTTCTAATTTTGTGGAAGTTTCTTTAGGCCGCAAATATATAACCCCACCACCCTTTGACATCGGAAAATCTTTCGGTGATTCAAATTGTCTTTCTCCGCTAATATTTATACTATCGCCAGGGTCAGACCCTATGGGTGCTTTAATTAAATATTGCGAAAAAATGGGATATCAACATAGATTTAATTCAATATCTTTGGGCCAAGGCCAAGGCCCGATTGCGAGAGCAATGATAGAGCGAGCTCAACTAGAAGGCGGTTGGGTATGCCTACAAAATTGTCATTTAGCAGTGTCATGGCTTCCAGTTTTGGAAAAGCTTATTGAAGGTTTTGATTTAACAAATACTGACCTAAGCTTTAGAATATGGCTAACTAGTTATCCTTCAGATAGATTTCCGCAATCGGTTTTACAAATAGGAGTCAAGATGACTAATGAACCACCTACCGGTTTGCAACATAATTTAAACCGCTCTTATATATCTGAACCATTGAAAGAAAGTGAATTTTATGAAGGATGTCCAGGAAAAGATAAAACTTTTAGTAAACTTTTATATGGAATAAGTTTCTTCCACGCTGTAGTACAAGAAAGAAAGAAGTTTGGGCCTCTCGGCTGGAACATACAGTATGGTTTTAACGATTCCGATTTCCAAATATCAGTGATGCAGTTACAGATGTTTTTAAATCAATACGAAGAAATCCAATATGTTGCTATTAAATATTTAACTGGTGAATGTAATTATGGAGGTCGTGTTACTGATGACTGGGATCGTAGGCTTATAGTTACCATTTTGGACAATTACGTGAATTCTGGAGTTGTTAATGATCCTAATTATTTGTTCTGTGATTTGGGTACTCAGTACGGTCTGCCAAGAAGATGTGAATATCAAGATTACCTCAAGCACATTGAAGGTGTTCCTGTGAACCCCCCACCTGAAGTATTTGGACTGCATATGAACGCAGGTATTACTCGAGATTACTCCATTTCTATGGCTTTAACCTACGCCTTGGTGTTAGTAGAAGGCGCAGGGAGCGGGGGAGAAGGTGGTAACACAGAAGCTCTACTTGTGCAAATGGCCATAGAAATACTTTCTAAGCTACCCCAATTGTTTGATGTCGAAGAAGCTAAGAAAAAATACCCTGTCGACTACAACGAGTCAATGAACACTGTACTTATACAGGAAATGGAAAGATTTAACAAATTACACGCCGAAATAAGGAGTTCTTTAAACGATTTACAGAAAGCCGTAAAAGGTCTTATTGTTATGTCACCGGCATTAGATAACCAATCTAATGCCATGATTTTAGGGAAAATTCCCGATAACTGGCGAAAAGTATCATATCCTAGCCTGAAGCCTCTTCCCAGTTACGTGACAGACTTAGTAGAAAGATTGAACATGTTAAAAAACTGGTATGATAATGGCAAGCCCTCAAGTTTTTGGCTATCTGGCTTTTTTTTCACTCAAGCGTTCCTTACTGGGTCAGTTCAAAACTTTGCCAGAGCTAAAAAGATTCCAATAGATTTATTGATATTCGATTTTGATGTAAGGAAGGTAGATTACGAGACAGTCCCAGCGGAGTGGGGTGTGTATGCCTTCGGGTTGTTTATGGACGGGGCCCGATGGGACCGCACTACGCATGCTATTGGAGAACAGTATCCTAAAATACTAAACGACAACATGCCAGTAGTATGGCTTTATCCGAAAGTGAAAAAAGATTTCAAAGAAGGCGATAGATACAGATGTCCTTTGTACAAAACTTTAGAGAGGAAAGGTGTATTGGCCACTACTGGTCATTCCTCTAATTTCGTTTTAGCCTTTTATCTGCCTTCAGACAAACCGTCCTCTCATTGGATCAAACGTAGTGTTGCTTTATTGCTACAGTTAGACAATTAATAACCTTATAAAGAAGATATTAAATTATTAAACATAATAATGGATGAATTTATCTAAGCTCTAAGGATATATTTAAATCCGTCCATTGGAATTAACATCAAGCAATTATTACTATTTAATTATTACTATAATTGCATTGCATTATTACTATAATTGCAATTATTGACTACGATGATATCTTAGAGGCGAAATGTACAATACTTATGTATATATCTTCTTTCCCGTATTCTGTGCTTATAGACCGGAATACACATGACTGTACCTGGCATGCTGACTTTTAAGTACCTACTCCTGGCAAGTGTATAAATAAACAAATTGGTATACTTAAACATTGTACGTCAACTACTGCCTGCTTCGTTTTACATTCATGTGTATGTGCCAGAAGTACCACAATTGCTTGGCATGCCTGTGTGTAGATATATTTTTTCTTACGAGAAGTAAAATGGAACCCAACATGGCTCATTTCCCAACCAACTTCTTCTATTAAAGAAAAGGGTTCAGATGAGTACCCACCCATCTGGACCATAAAATCACTTAAACTTTTTCCGCTCTAGGAGGAATCATCTTCGGTGGGAAAATCTACCGCAATATTCCACATACTAACATTCGTAAGAAAAAATTGAGTACCTATGACATGCATGCCAGTTGGCATGTATAGGGCACGTATGCATCGGACTTGCATGGCAATTAAAGCGAGTAGGTACTTCCAGGTTTTACACGCATGGCCATTATGACCATTTACAAATTTTATTTTTGAGGCTATTCAGAAAAATAATTCAGTTCACTTTTTAAATTAATTTGATGACATACTCGTAATTGAATTATATTTTTTTATTTGTTTGATCAAGTGACAGGTAGATTAAATTATTGAAACATTGCTATCTAACTACCTATCTATGATGATTATGTACCTTTTATTATTATTTATAACTTAAGTAGTTTTAATCACTCTATCATGAGTCATGACTTAATAAAATATTCAAAATTATATCCTTTATGTTTTATTTGAACATCACTGAATGATACATGAATATCACGTCCTTAAAAATAATAAACTAGGTAACTAGAACGGTTGAAGATAGAAATTCCTTATTTGGGTGTATTTTCGGTCTTTCTGATTATTTCACGTCTAATATTTTCAGTTTCTAGTAACTTTCGTCTCAGTTTTAGCATAATAGCGTTGTTTCTTTTCTGTAATGTAAGTACAATATACACATATCTACATACAGGGTGCACGCAAGACCTTTCCTTAAGGAAGAAATTAAGAAACTCTCGGGAACTTATAAATGTTGATAAATTGAAAATGAATAAGAATAAGTTCCAAAGAAATAAAACTTATACAAATTTCGACATCGCATCTTGTATAACTTGTCACACAGAAATACTGATTCAAATGCTATATTATTTACCTTGAATATAGCACACTCCGCCTCGATATTTCGACACTCCGCTTCTAAAGCTACTATCTCTCGGGCCCGGCTCTCCTTCAGCTTGGACAAATCTTCGCTCTGAAGTCGTATCTTTTCCTGTACTGCTAAAACTGCATCTTCTTGTGCTTTATTCCTTTGCTGCTGTAGGTCGCTTTCTGACTTGCATAGAAAATCATACTTTTAAAAGTATTTAAATAAAAGGTGAAAATATTAATCCGATCAATTTAGACATAAAAATTGTGTCAAATAATAAAAACTCCCGGGGAATCAAATATTGGCGGAGGGCTGGGGTTTACCATTACAAATATTTTTTTGAAAATCCCCATCGATCCTATTATGTGTGCTACGATATTATTCGGGGTCAAATGTAAAAATGGAGGCTTTTGGATTTTTCTCCAAAACGGTAAGTTTTATTAAAAAAAACCTAAGTTGTAGTCATGTATAATGTGACTCTTAGAATCGCGATATCTCAGAAATGGTAACTCTTACGAAATAATCTCGAAGACCATTTATGTAGAGAATTTTAAGATCTACAACTTTGGATTGGTTTTTTTTATAACACGGGTTTTCGAGAAAAATCCAAAAACCTCAATTTTTACCTCAAATACCTTTGACACCTAATAACTTTTGTATCTTTTATTTGGCTCCCCGGATTTTTATTTTATTTTAAATGTCTATATTGACCGGAGTAAATACGTACCTAATTCTTATTACCTTTTTTAAAATAATCGTCAAACCCTTTTCTATGATCTTGTAAATGTATAAGGGCCTATGAGTTCCTAAAACGGGCTACTTTAAACAATTTTTTAGCCAAAAGTCTTAACGTTACAAGAACAATTTTTGTTTGTTTTTAATCTTGATCATATGTTTAATGAGACTACTGTTTCCGAAACACGTTGACTATTAATTTCCTCGATAGAAAATAATCACAAAGTTGGGTCTTTTATACCTTACTTTGTGAATTTTAAACACTTAGTTTGTTAAACAATTTCAAACGCATATTTCTAAAATTAATTTGAGTGATGTAAAATAAACTATGACGCAGGACTGTTGGAGTAAAATTTTTGTTTCAATATTATATTTGTAATTAAAATAAATTTCCAACGAAAGGTGGTAGATTCTTGCGAATGAGTCGCCATTACAATTTCCGCGCCGTAGTGTTTCTCGCTCTTTTGTACCCAGAGTGACAGTATGCGCTGAGGCGCCGTGCTAGTCGGACGTGTGTCGCTTTTTTCATTCCAGTGCTACGAAACTTCATAGTGTTTTCTCATTGAGATCTTATTGTTTTTTTCTATATTTTAAGCTATTGCATAGCTTCTATCGCGGGCCTTGAGCGCGGGGACCGAATCCAGAAATTCCGTAACGAAAAAACCTCGCGCAAAAAGCCTAAGGCTCCCCACTAACGCCATCTAATGATAGAAAAAAAAACCTATCGCTCCCCACTAACGCCATCTAGTGATAGAAAAAATAACTATGCAATAGCTTTACCGCGGCAGTCCCCGAGTGCCACACGTCTTTTTTTTCTATATTTTATTAAGGCGGCCCCTAAACGATCAATTATATTGAATATTGTGCAATATAATTGATCGTCTTGGGCTAATATTGAAGACTGCGCAATGATTGAACGAAAGTTTGAGCGAGTTTAATTTTTATTGCATCATATTTTTTATTGCTTCGTGTAGGGTCAGTATTGCGCAATATTTGATATGTTGCTCGGGATCAAACTATCCTTCGACTGAACAAGAAAACATTGCACGATTTTCTTATTGTGCAATATAATTGACCGTTTGGATCCAAACGCAATTCAATCTTATTGCACAATTAAATATATTGTACAATGTTATTGTAGGTCTAGGGGCCGCCTAAAATGTGATTATTGTGACATTATAATAAAAATAAACTTTTTTCAAAATAGGTTATTATAAAACACTAGCTTTTGCCCGCGGCTTCGCTCGCATGGAATTTAGTCTGCCACATTAAGTTTGGTGATATGTTTATGGTTTAAAACATTTTTTTATTAAACCGAAGCAAAAAGAGGCGCCTTTTGCTTTCAAATGACATTGGTCATGTTACTGTTGAGCAACACGGTTATGGTCCATAACATAGCCCAACTCTATTCTTCGGTAGCCATAACACCGAGTTGGCCGTCGATTTCGATATGACCGTCAAAGAGTGACTTGTAAATAAGTCATGCCACTGTTGTGCATTGGGCCAGGGTCCATAGTATCCCAAGTTCCTTTAATTTACTATTCTATTTTAGTTACTACTTGCTCGCCCGCACGTACACGTCACTTGTGGCCGTCACTTGTGGCAATATAAAAATATCTTAAAGAAGTAAACATAGTAGGTAGAACCACCATTAGCAACAAACTATCATTTGGCCAACGACATTATGTGTCTAATATTCTTCACACTTCCGCCTCCACAACGTAGCGCACTCCTACCTCCGCATCGTAGCTACCTCCGCGTCGTAGCACACTCCCACCTGCGTATTGTAGCACTCTCTTGGTTCCGCATATACCCCTATGTCACAAAAGCGGCCCGTCTTACTTTATTTGGCTACTTTGTGGCCCTTGCCTGTCAAAAGGTTGCCGACCACTGACTTAATGCGAAAGACAAACGAGTACATCATCTTTGTGTAACTCCAATAGTTTAGGCAGCGCACGCCAAGATAGCTCTTAGAGGGCAGATTTTTTTCCATCCATACATCCATCCTCACAAACATTCGCATTTATAATATTAGTAGGAAGTAGGAAGTAGGATTAGTAGGTTAGTAGGATAAAATTTTATAAGACGGTTTATTTCCAAAAGTAGTCAATAGATAAAGTGGTAAATTAATTAAACGAAAAATACCTATAATAGGTGTTTCGATTTTGATAATTTATTTTATACAGCATATTTTTTAAGATTTTTTCTAAAATATTAAGGTACTTTACACAACCTCAAATGAAAAAGAGTTTTGATAAACTAATGTGAGAAAATAAAAATGAATCGTAATGTTCGGATTCGAACCCGCGGCCTTCGAGATAAGCAAAATGATTCTTCCTGTACTTAGGTTTCATTCACTAATTGCAATGTTATGCTATCGTAACGACACGTCACACGTTGAAATTAACGACTAAAATATAAGACATACGTATATCGGAACTACTCGGCGATGCTTCGTGCTCATACGGAGGCCGTCGCATGGCGACCATGTCACATGTGTCAAACCAGTACGGTGGTGATTTTTCTCCGACTTGCTTTACAAATACTTATTTATTACGACCAAAATTACACAAATTCATTATAAATTGTAGCTTATATAACCTGTTCAGTAGTTTTTGCGTGAAAGAGCAACAAACATACATACATCCATACATCCATCCATACATACATCCATCCTCACAAACTTTCGCATTTATAATATTAGTAGGATAGGATATGTACGTAATTTAGATAAATACAAAATGCGATAAAATGTTGATTGTTAGAATCTATTTTATCAATGTGATGACTATTCTACCCAATTCAATATCTACTACTGATTTTTATTATGTGAATTAGATAATTAAGCGCTTCGCAATCTTCTGTTACAAAACGACCGCACGCGGGCCCCGTATCTCATAGAGTGACGTCAGCGCCGCGCCGCCGCGACGGCCGCTGCGCGTACTATTCCTCCCCGGCTTCACCGCCTGCTTCACCCCCTCAAATGTCGAAATGGCTGGGGTATCCAAGCCATAATATGCTCCGAAATTTTACTCTTCTCTGAAGTAGAACAGATGTTAATCATAGATATCTGATGCATGAACTGCCCCATTTGACTTTTGATTTCCTGAACAGCAATAGACATGAGTTTTAAGGTATTAGTGGACTTCTTGCAACTACAAAGTCAAATTGAAAGCGTAAATTCTGATAAGTAGTACGTAACGTAGTACATATAACTCAATGAAGTAGGTAAATAATAGCTAATACCAACCTCTAATTGTTCTTTTAGAAACAAATTTTCAGATTTATAAGTGGTAAATTCCCGCTGCAAAGAAGCCTCTTCATTATGTAATGAATTTAATTCTCTTTCTCTTTGTAGCTTTAATTTTGTGCCTTAAAATAGTACACACAGTAGTTATAAATTAAAAAAAAATTAGAACCCCTGACATCTTCTTCTCTTCATCGAGTGGATGGTCAACCTGTCCAATCCTGGTGTAAGAGTTATTGAGCCGCCAAAGGCCTCTGACATGGCTCATGTGCACTATCCGTAGAAAGTAACCGGGACCGTGCCCTCCGAAGCCCGGAATCATCTTACTTTTCGGGCAATCAGGTGATTTAGCCTGCAATGCCCTAACCAAACTGAGGGCAGTCTCACAAAGACATTTTTTGTGAGACATTGTCCCCACCGGGAATCGAACCCAGAACGTCCGGATCGTGAGCCGAGCGCTCAAACCGCAAGACCACGGGGGCTGTTGTTACTTTTTAAAGGGTACCTACTTGTTTTTGTGTCAGGGATTTTTAAATGTAATTATTGTACTTTTATATTTTATACTTTTTAAAGGTACATACTTCTTAGAACATTCTTGCTTATGCCGTCAAGATACTCTTTCAGTAAGCTTTCATTTGAGATCCTTACTCGAGTACCTATATTTGTAAACATTCGGTTATTCTTCCCAACTTTTACCCCCCGCAACTTTTAAACCGCTCAAGCAATTTCCATCAAACATGTCTAAGAACACTCACACATACAATAAAGTCACTTTATATACAAAAAAAAACTTAATTAAAATCGCTTCATGCGTTCGGGAGCTATGATGCCACAGACAGACACACGTCAAACTTATAATGCCCCCTTTTTTGCGTCGGGCGGAGTTTAAGAATATGTTCTTATCCCTACTTCCCTACTAATATTATATTTGCGAGTGTAATAATTGTGTCTGTCTGTTTGTTTATGTCTATCTACGTTTTTATGCCTAAATTTCGGAACCGATTTTGACGACTTCTTTTTATCCCGAATTTACCAAAGGAATGCGCTGCGGGTGAGATCGATGGTAATTTGATAATTTCGTAACCTAACATTCTAATAATGTGCATAATTAAACTTCATAATTAATGAATAGCATCTTATTAAAAGGAATAAAATATACTTACACGATTTTAATTTAATTTTCAATGTTTCAATGGAATCTCTTTTGTTAATCATTGTTATTTTATTTTTTTGTTTCAATAACTAAATAGAATAGTCGCAATTTTAACTTTGTTTACTTGGGTTTCGCTTCGCGCCATAAGTGTTCGACGTGACCACAGTCCACATAACGGTTGGATATCATAGACAAATTGCTTATTTAAGTTCCTGTTTGGTTTCCGGTTTGTGAGTCGTATCGTAGCCATGGTTGAGGCAGACAGACCGCCGAACCAATATTAAAAAACTCTACTGTTTGTAGCCATGGTCTATCATTGGCTGTGTTAAAATAAATGTCATTTCTCTGTCTGACTAAGAATGACATTAAATTTCATTCATTCATTCGTTCATTTTATGGCGTTGCGGTTTGTTCGATTCTTTTTCTCGAAAATTTCTATTGTAGGTTATGTTCAATAAACATTTCGCTTTGTGAATTTGGTTGTAATTATTAGAAATGTAGATCTTATGTGCTTTCTCTATAAACGTTAGTTAATTTATTTCATTAGTCTTGATGTGTAAATCGTCAAAAATGGTTTCCGGCAGTACGAGGGTGATACAAGTCACCAACATCGCGCCACAAGCAACCAAGGATCAAATGCAAACTTTGTTTGGCTATCTAGGTAAAATAGATGATATTAGATTGTATCCTACCATCCGAGACGTATCGTGCCCTGTACAGTCGCGAATATGTTACGTGAAGTATTACGATTCGGCGACAGTGAATGTTGCTCAACATATGACGAACACTGTGTTCATCGACCGCGCTCTGATAGTTATCCCAATGCAGTCTGGTGAGATACCGGATGAACACAAAGCTCTGGAGATGTCCAGCAACGGCACGCTGGTCCCCGGACTGAGCACTGTGGAGCCGCGCCTGCCGGCTCACATTATAAACACACTGGAAGGAGTCCCGCCAAATCAAGTGATACAGTCTCATGATCCTAAGATGACTGCGGCAGGGTTGCCGCCGTACCCTCCTCTGCCGGCTGCGTATGACTCCAGGAAGATCGAGGAGATCAGAAGAACTGTTCTTGTTGGTGATGTTGAGAATCTGACATCTCAACAGTTGATAGACCACTTCTGTCAGGTAGGAGAAGTGAAGTACATGAGGTTCTGTGACCGAGAGGTGGACAAACTCAAGTATGCATTAATAGAGATGACTGAACAAGAAGGGGTTATCAAAGCTCTGCAACTCAATGGATCTGCAATTGAAGGACATATAATTAAGGTATAGTATTAAAATAATGTATAATAATAATAATCCATTAGTTCAATACTTCCAGAACTAGGGGTTTATTAAAAACATTTCCATAAGTAGCAAAATACATATTTTGATTGTAAAAGAGAGAATTATTCCATATTCTGACCTAGTTGAGTGTCCATTATTGGGTAAATAATATAACTATTTATTTTGTAGGTACAACACGCTACTCAAGCTATATGCAAACCACAAACAAAGAGTAATGAAGCTGCTCAGCGTGAGATTGAAGAAGCGATGTGCCGAGTCAAAGAAGCTCAAAACTTGATCTCTGCTGCTATTGATCCTGTAATTGGATTGTTATCGAAGGATAAGAGAAGGTAACGTTAATAAATACAATTACTAGTTTTTTATAAATATAAACATGAAAGATCCTATTATGGAAATGAGTGTATAAACATTGTACTTGCTGAAAGTCTGTGATAAGATAAGTGATTCGTAGAATTTTGAATTGTGTAGATGCATTTATTGTTGGGTAAAGTTATTGTACACTGTTATTTTAATTCTGAAAACTAGCAACAGTGATGTATTTTTATCAGTAATAAACAGCAGAGATCATTTATACATATTTTACTTGGAAAGATTATACTTACTAAATTTATTTAACAAAAGCGGCCAAGTGCGAGTCGGACTCGCCCATGACACTTCTGTAGCACCAAATGACATGTTCTGTATCTCAATGTTCTGTTCAGTATCTGCAATGTTCAATTTGAATAAAGTTCATCCTAAAAATATTATAAATGTGATAGTTTGTGAGGATGGTTGGTTTTTGATGAAACTTCACAGTTGCATCGGATACAGGTTATATATCGGATTAACCCATGGGACTAAAAATCAGTACAGACAGTGTATAGGACGCTCAAACGCAGTCATTAGGCCATAAATATTTTCGTATTTTACCTTATTGAGCAACTGAGTAAAGGTCGTAGCACACATATCAACTCGGAAAGGGATCGTCACCGTATCGCCTCGCCGTCAACCAGGCGTCAACCTATCGTAAGCGCGTCACCGTGCGATCAGCAGCTCCGAATCGACTCGGCTACGGCTAGGCGACGCCGCGCTTACGGCTCGCCGGTCGCTGGTTGACGACGGCTGGCACGTTCACAGCGCAGGCCGCGGCGCGGGGCCGGGGGCGGGAACGAAGAAACGCAAGCTAGGGTACGGAGAGTCGTAAGACAGCGTACGGAGAGACGTAAGCGCGGGTACGGCAAGTCGACCACGCACCGTACTGCGGTTTGTGAGCTTGTCCCGAGGCGAGGCGATTACGTTACGATTCCGATAAGTGTGCGTTGCAGTAGGGAGTTTCATACAAAGAATACTGAACGGCTCGAGTTGATACGTTTACGTTCCGTTTACGAGTTGATATGTGTGCTACGACCTTAAAGGGTGCAACAAAAATACCTATCTCTTCAATTTTATGTCTTCAACTCAATTTGTATTTTTCTTGTACATTGATATAAGGACGAATATGTTAGCAAGACAATCTAATGAAGTTAAAAAATAAAACATAATATTAAAACAATGATTGATTCTATGTTTCAGGACGCGGTCGCGGTCCAGATCGCGCCGCCGCTCCCGGTCCCGTAACCGTCGCTCGCGCTCGCGCCACCGCAGCAAGCGGTCCCGCTCGAGGTCCAGGCATCGGTCGCGCCGGTCCAGGTCCAAACATAGGCATCGCTCTAGGTAAGCATCGCATACAAATTGCCAATGAGGTTTTGACTTACACATGTCCTGCTGGGCATATTTGATGAGGTGTTCTTAAAAAAAAAAACAATTTTATTATCTTACCCGCATTAGGCAAGCGTGGTGATTACGCCTGAAATCTCCTCACTGTACTGATATCTTCAGTGAGACGAGAGGCCTTTGCCCAACAGTGGGACATTACAGGCTAATTCTTTTTTTTACTTTTTATCTTACATGACATGACACATAATCTTGAAAGATCTTAATTTTACTCATATCCATATCTCTATAATACACATTTTTTAAGTATGGTAAAGTATTCTGTTAATCTAGTTACATAGTTAATATGCATTATTATTTATTTGTTTCAGGTCTCGATCTCGACGTCGCAGTTCCAGGCGGTCCCGGTCCCGGTCTCGTCACCGCAGCTCCCGCTCCAAACGAGACCGGTCCCGCGATCGCCGCGACAAGAAAGACTCACCTGAAAAGGATAAAAAGGAAAAGTCTAAGTCGCCTCCACCAAAGGAGCCAGAGAAAATTGAGAAGGAGGAAACTAAACCGCTACTAGTTGAGACCAATGGGAACACTGAAGTTACCGAAAAAGAGAACAAGGATAACAAATCCAAGGCGTCCACTCCTGCCGACGATAAAGATAAAGAGGTCGATAAAGAAAAGGACAAGTCTACGAAAAGGGACAGGTCGCGGTCTCGGGACCGGAAACGAGACCGCTCCCGCTCCCGACGGAGATCGCGGTCGCGTTCGCGAAGAAAGCGATCCCGATCGCGCAGGAAGTCTCGCTCGAAAGAGAGGAAGAGATCGAGGTCGAGGGATAGAAAGAAATCCAGATCTCGCGATAGGAAGCGGTCTCGCTCTCGGGACCGTAAGCGAACTCGTTCTAGGGATAGAAAGCGATCCAGATCTCGCGATAAGAAGCGATCCCGCTCCCGCGATCGCAAACGGTCGCGCTCAAACCGCCGATCAAAGAGTCGATCTCACAGAGACTCCAAAACTCCTCATGAAAGAAAATCACGCGACCGCACCCCCAATCTGTCTGCAATAGAAGAAAAAGATATTTCCATAATAGACGATAAACCAGATATAATTAATGACGAAAAGAATTCACCAGATAATATGGACATTTCTAATTCGCCCTAGATGGTACGCCTTTGCATAGCTTTTATATGCAATTTTCATTCCTGATTTAGATCAGTTTCATAATAAATTCATTTTTAAATAAATTAACCTTAAGAACATTGTAATGTAATAAGTAATAAATGAGTTCAAATTATTTTATTTTTTCTTATTTTTTATAATGTACTACCTATTTTTTATCCCCATTTTTATCTTAATAATATGTGCACCACAAATTGCGTAATATTATAAAACTTAAATTGAAAATTCCTCGAAAGTATTTCATGCAAAATTTTAATTTCTAAGGATTTCATAATATGATCCAGTAGTTTTATGCAATAGTTGCGCAATATAATGTAATAATTTCACAAGATTGTGCAACACTGAAGTATCCATATAAATATCTGTTATCCCGATACCGCCACATTACATTCGCCGACACCATAAAGGCAACAGCTGACCACTCGCATAAGGTCCTAAGTATACTTATTCCAGTTGGTGCTGAAAGTATGACTGCTAAACAAAGTGAGTTATCTTCTGAAAAAGTAAGTGATAAAAGTGTAGCTGAAATCGATAAAACAGTCAATAAGGTTAATTCTTCATCAAGTGAATTAACTAGAAGATCTTTAGAAGGATCACGTGACAGATCAAGGGATAGATCTCGTGGTAGTTCGAGACGGAGATCCAGAGAAGGGTCCCCTGATGGCTCCATCAATAGAACTCGAGGTCAACCCAGGAAGATAATAAGAGGTAGATCAGTAGAACTGGTATCTGATGAAAGTTGTGACACTCTCAGGCATACATCTCAAGATAACATGATTTTGCCGACAGAAACATTCGGAGAGAAAAGTAGGGCTGGTTCACGAGATGGATTAGTAAGGAAGTCAAGAGAAAGAACTCGAAGCAGGTCCCGCGGACGATCTAGGGGGAGATCTCGCGGCCGATCAAGGGGGAGATCTCGCGGACGTTCGAGGGGGAGATCTCGTGATCGATCAAGGGGAAGGTCTCGTGGTCGATCAAGGAGCAGATCTCGTGGCAATTCAAGGGGAAGGTCACGTGATCCATCTAGAGGAAAGTCACGAGGTAAATCTAGGGAAAGGTCTCGTGAAACATCAAGGGGCAGATCTAGAGCAACCTCCCGTGGTAGATCTAGGGAGATGTGCAGAGCATCAAGAGTGGCTTCTCACCAAGGATCCAGAATGGGGCGATCTCGCGAATCTATTACGGGATACAAGGCCGCATCGAGAGAAAGATCGCGTGATACATCAAGGGGACCACGTGGATTTACAAGAACAAGTGATAGCATACAAGTTCAAATTCTGTTCATCTAAGTAGATAAAATAATTAAGTATGAATAAGACCGTATCTGTAAACAAAATGTTTAAAAAAATACTACAAAGATCTATAATAACGTGATAGTCTTAAAAAATGGGTTAAAAGAACTATTGTTTAATTTAGTTAAGTGTAGCTTTACTTTTCTAAAGGTTTCATATTTTTAAATATAAGTAGCAAGAATAAATATAATTTCTAAGCCAATGTTAAATTGAGTACCTATCATAGATTAATTTAACTTTGTAATCATTAAACGAGTATTGTTAGTACTGATAAGAAAGCAATTATAATGTATACTTTACCAATACAGTTTGATATCGTGCAGTCACAAGTGTGTACATTCTATTTCATGCTTGATTTAATCTGAAATATAACATTTTCTTCTGTTTGATTGATAACCTACTACATAAATGTTAAATTAAAATTGTGCTTTTCTGTTGCAGGGCCTATTTCTTGTTGCAGTATACATTAATTATTTTAAGCATGGGGATTTGAGAATTCATACCAATATTTTACTCCTAAATATAGAACAATTTGAAAGATATTTCGGTGAATCTGGTGAGTTTTTTACCAGAAGGTGGTTGAAAAAAGGGGAAGCGCCGTACCCTGGGTACTGTAGAGCGCCTGGCAGTGGCAAGTGCGCGCCGCTGCTATGTAACTGCGAGAAGCTCACCGAGATATACAACAACATATTGACGAAACAAATCAACTATGATGGCCTCTTGACCAAGATTAATTACTAATAAACAGTCTGTGAGATTTAGTGCCTTGGCCTTTTTAAAATTAAAACTTTTAAATAAAGTTATTTGAAAAATATCATTGATTATAATTATGATTAGGAGAAACAGTTGTTTATTAAGTAAAAATTCTAGAAAATGGTTAACATAATTTATTACAGTAATTCAAAATTGTAGATAAACACAGAAATACATAAAGAGAATACAGTTATTAGATATGAAAGATTAATTACATAAAATCTAATTTACGGTGCAAAAAATAGTTAATTAATGGAACATTCATCCACGATCCTTCTGTTGGGCAAAAGTTGTCCCACAAACTGTTATAATTCGCATTTTATACCTATCTCCCCCTAATGTAATGAAGTCAACAACATCTTATCACCAAAATAATGCATCACTACGTATTATAAATAAAGTCCCCGCCGTCTGTTACGATAAACTTAAAAACAAAACTAAACTCTCTCATGCGGTTTGGTGCTACTTTTTATTCCGACGATTTTATAGAAACTTAAGTACAAAGAGAGTAAGTACAACAGCGGGGCAATACTAGTTTCTAGAAAAATAGTTCATGCATAGCGTATTTCCAAGTCCAATGGCGAGCGAGAGCTTCGAAACGTCCGCGGTCGTGGACATACATCTCGCCGACTTCCGGCTCCATACACACCTGAAAAACAATATGTAAAATATAAATAGTTACCCATAGCATACCAGTTGGAGATGGTCGGCTAGTGTTGACTTTATAGAGCGATATCTTAGCAAACACTACCAATGTGAGGTTTGCTCATCGTTGTTTTAGTGCGAGAAAGATAAGTTAACATTAGTAGTGTGATAGAAAGAGTTCAGATTACGCTCCACGAAACCTGTCGACTAGTGGCCGGCTAGTCACGATCACGATGGAATCTATACCCCGACCTATATAGCCTTGTTCTCACTGTGCTTTTCTTACTGCGTTGAAAATTGGCTTGCGCGGCACTGCATATGCATTATGCTGCATTTTTTAAGGTTGGCCGTCAGTAGTGTAGACAATGCTTAGTTGTATCATACAACTCACCGCAGTATAAGGGTCAGTCAACAAGCTCTGCACTGATATGAGCACTTTGCTGAGGGTAAGTGCCAGCGACCAGTTGTGATGCACAGAGTCGATGCCTACATCGCCGTGACGAGACACATTCGGGTGTAGTATACGAGTCAGGAACCGAACTACGGGCGGGGACATTGGGTACCTGAGGACAGATAGAGATGAAAGGTTAGGCTGAACATTTATATCTTCAGAGCTGAATCGATATGGGTTAGAAAACAGATCAATAAGATTACTGAGCTAGAAAAAATAAGCAATACTATTGGTTGGTATAAATACAGATATTTGCGCTAAAATTAATAAAAGGTTCCATTAAGTTATTATTGTAAAAAAAACCGAAGACAAAGGAAGATAATCACTACGATATACTCGTGACCACGAGTAGCGCATTAAAAAGACATTTTATAAACTTCTTTGGCATGTAACAATAGAAAAAACCCGTGTTGATGCGTTAGTTTATGGCCAAAAGGCAGGTTATAGTGTCGGTCGAGTACTATGGAGCTTTATAGTGTGATACTCACGAGTAAGGCACCTGTATGTAGAGGTAGAAGACGCCGCCCTCGTACGGCGAGCCGGCCGGGCCCGTCACCATCGCCTGCCAGTGGCAGCCCTTCAGGTCCAGCGGGGTCGCCGCGATGCCCTCCGGCGGGTCGCTGCGGAGCATCTGTTACGGGGAAACGGTTATTGGATACAATATTGTTCAATACGTATGCATAATTAATAATACATTTATGTTCATTGGGACAGGTTTATTAAAAACTAGCTGTGCCCCGCGGTTTCACCCGCAGCGCCCCCGTTCCCGTGGGAATTTTGAGATTTTTATTCCTCATTTTTCTTATATAAATCCCTTGTCCGGACAATAAGGAACACATTAAAAAAAGAATCATCCAATTTGGTGCAGTCGTTCTAAAGTTATGCGCTTAGCAACAGATTCAGCGATTCATTTTTATATTATAGATATGAACTTTTTCGAAGAAGCTTGTTTAATAAGTTTCTTAGGGAGCTTTGTAATGAGATTGTTTGGTTGAAATTGTTGCGACAAACTAGTTTGTAAAGTTCACATTGATGGACTATAAAAAAGAGGTAGAAATAAACTGTTTCGACTAACTTTATGTTCGATCCGGAGACGGTTGCGTCGCCAGGCGTTCTCCTCGCCCGCCGGCTGCGCTTGCACGCACATCTGTACCAAGCAGTTGCGGCAGAAACTAGACTCCACCAGCGACTGGTATTTCTGTGAACAAGTGTTTGTTTTTGGCTTACTTTTGTTCAGAAAAAATTTTGAATACTATATGTACTGTAGATGTTTGTTGAATACAAGTGGAAAGTTTGGTTATACTGAGAATTCAACATCGAAGTTTATTATTTTAACTTTCTTTGTGCAGATTATACATGTTCCTATTTACACGAATAGCCTAAGAACTAATAAGTCAGTTATCTTCCAGCGAAAATCCCGGCTGATGGAATGCGACGACACATGCTCCATGTCGTCTATCTATTCGTGTATATGTATAGACAGTAGAATATAGAGTATGTGTTATATTATCTAGATGACTACAACTTCGATACCTAGTTAGTGCTATAACATGCAGAGTATAATAATATGTTGGTTACCATATGCCAGTCCAGCAACATGTTGTCCAGCATGGGCCGGTAGAGCGGCCAGCGGCGCGCGGTGAGCGCGGCCCAGCGCGGCGGCGGCACGCGCGCGCGCACCAGGCGGCGCCAGCGCCCGCACACGCGCGCCGCCGCGCACAGCGACATGTCGTCCAGGTACCGGAAGATGCACAGCACCACTGGGGGCATTAACATATATACATACACTAAAAATACAGGTGTACAATGGGCAATATAATACTACAATTTAAAAATTATGGTGTAGGTATATAAATAAGCTTCAATATTCCTCTCCAAATCCCGAAATGTTTGCTTACATTTGTGACAGTGGGCAAAAGGAAATAATTTTTTTTTTTTAGGCCAGCTTTAAAGAATGATAACTAGTATAAGTAGTCCATAACCTTCTTCATTAATATGAAACTACAGGTTGATCCGTTCAACCATTGTTGTAGGGTTTTAGGGCATTGATCTTTTATCTGTTAACAATTATAAAAACCTATTGACTTGTTTCTAAAAATAACATCAATCTTCAATATTCACCTTCTGAAGGCAACTGTTCTACCAGTCCCGGTGGCAAGTTATCTGGAGGTCGTGGCGTAGACAGGGCCTGTAGAGACCGAGCCAAGCTCGGCGGCGGAGGGGGCGGTGCATACCCTGCCCTGTCTTCAAGCGGGACACTGTCTGAACTACCTCCGGTACTGCTGCTGGGACCAGGGCCCGAGTTGGAAGCTCTGCTGGCCTCATCTTCAGGACTGGTCTCACTGTCCAGAGAGTTCTGAAAAGAAGTCTCTGCTCTCTTAGATACCTTGCCTTATATATTCATGAAACATACTTTGCATTATGTTTGTATTCCGATGGAATAATGTGACTGATGAGTCAAATTAAGAGAGTTTACAAGAAGTTATAATACAGCAATGTGGTTGTACCAAACTATTGTATTACTTGAATTATTTGTTAGACTGTAGCCTTACTGCACATATTGTTATTGAGGCACAAAACAATTGAAATGCTGATATTTATTACCCTATTCCACCATGCAGGGACAGCACATGCTCTATTCACTTTCCGTTCTGAAGTGGTAAAGTTTAAGTCTGAAGGTTCATCATTCCCAGAGTCCCCATCGTCAGTTTTTTCGCTGCAGAAATATGATGATGGGAGATATGAAGGGAAATCAGGAAAGAGGAATGAGTGACACGTCACACACACTGGTTCTCCAAAACTGGGGCCATAGTAGCCATTGCACACAGAGCATACAGCATTCTGGAAAAAAAAACAATAACTTTCATTTACACCTACTACTCATCAAGCACGCAAAATAATATAAATCATTAAAGGGCCTAAATTAGTTAAACCAGTACTAACTAGTGAACTAGTTAAGAATAGCATCCCAGCCTGACCAATCAATAGCATTTAGCATACAATTATTATAATGAGCAAGGCTTAGCAAGGTCAAAGACACAGTTAGATATTGATTAACATTACATATCCTCATATCCTGTCTTGGGAATTTGCACAAGACGCAGTATTGCATCTTACTTCCATTGTTGACAGAAGGTAATGGTAATGCAGATTGCAATGAAAAGCATGCAAAACGCCGCAAACCAAAATAATGCTCTCGTTTTAAGAACTCGTGTGTACTAGATACTTACGTTAAACTCGAACTCTAGCGAAGGTTGTGGAGGGGTCGGAGATGCTATTTTGTCACCATTCTCTTCTAGTTTTTGTAAGAAATTATAAAACTCAGGGCCAATAGCCGACATTGCGATAGGTCTTCACTTACACGGTCAACATTTTAGCCCCTATATTTATCTTCGCCTATAAAGAATAAAAATATTGTAAATCTTGTAAACTAAGTTGAATTGAATGCGAAATATCTAAATGCTAATTATTAAATTAATTCTACAGTACGTATTCATAGGTACCTATTCAAGATTTATTTACTTTTTTACAATCACAATTTACAAATTGTCTAGTGCATATTAACAATGACAATGACAGAATTGACTGACAATTATATAATGACAATGACAAATTACAAAAACACTATGAGGTTGACAGCGCAATTGTGAAAACAAAATGTCAGAATTAGCATTGTCAACAAATATTCACGAAGTCCTTTTGGAAAATAAACGGAGCGAAAAATATCATTTAGTCGCGGGAAGTTATGCATATTATCACTATTTGTGTGATGGAATTGATGATAGAGTAATTATTTAATCATTATGTACTTAAGAATAATGTTTATTTTTCTCACATTTGAGGTTAAATTCGGAGTTTTTAAAATAAAAAACTTGTTATCTATTATTTTTTAGGGCTGGGGCTGTGGCTACAGAACATTACAAACAATATGTTCTTGGATGAAATTCAATTATGATGACAAATCAAAAGTTCCTTCTTTGAGACAAATACAAGAAACACTTGTACAACTTGAAGATAAACCAGCTTCTTTTGTGGGCTCAAGACAATGGATCGGAAGTTTTGAGGTGTTACGAACTATCACTTAAATTAATCTAGTTAAACATAACACAACTAGTAGGACTAGGTTCCAGACAATAGTGTCTTGAGCACTTATTTCAATAACAAAGACAATTCCTATTTTAGGTGTGTCTAGTAATCGACAAGCTATTTGATATACCATGTAAAATTCTGCATGTGAATCAAGGTGATCAGTTGTTGAACATTGTGGAGACGCTGGTAAATCACTTTGACCAATTCGGCAGCCCTGTAATGATGGGGGGTGACGTAGACTGTTCCTCAAAAGGAATTATGGGCATTGATGTCAGTGGAACTCCTCAATTATTGGTTGTGGTAAGTTATTATGACATACTAGCTGTGCCCCGCGGTTTCACCCGCAGCGCCCCCGTTCCCGTGGGAATTTTGAGATTTTTATTCCCTATAAACCTCACGGAGCCCGAGACCTTTCCAACGAATGCAAAACCGTGGAAATCGGTCCAGCCATTCACGCGTGATGCCTTGACCAAGGACAACGGGTTTAATTTTTATATTTTAGTATATAGATTTAGTCATTTGATAGGTAGTATATATTAATTTCGGAACTTATTTTTTGTGTTCCATACCATATTTTCATTCAATACAAATAAAATAGAATTTGATTTTTCTTGTGTATATTAAAGCAAATCACAATTTGTGTGTGAATTTGTCCAAGTATACTTATTTAAATATTGTTAAAAAGCATTTACTATTGATTTTTACTAGTTTTTAGAAAGTTGTTATCACTCATATTTGAGTAGTTAATCAACTTCATGGCAAAGCTCAGCGGGATTATCTGAATAATGTTATTTTTTTCTTTTCTTCTTATAGGATCCTCACTACGTTGGCAAAGAACAATCAAATGAATATTACAAGAACAAGGGCTGGGTCAAATGGCAACCATTACCAGACTTTCTCAGTTCATCATTCTATAATTTATGTTTACCTCAAGTTAAATCGAAGTTAAAAAGATAATAAAAGGCTTTACATAGGTATTTATGTTGACCAATGGGATATTTTATTTCAAAACCCTTTTCTAATTTATTTATTACTAGCAGCGCCCCGCGGTTTCACCCGCATTGTACCCGTTCCCGCAGGAATTTCGCGATAAAAAGTAGCCTATGTCCTTTCTCAGGCTCTGGACTACCTGTGTACCAAATTTCATTCAAATCGGTTCAGTAGTTTTGGCGTGAAAGCGTAACAGACAGACAGACAGACAGAGTTACTTTCGCATTTATAATATTAGTTAGGATTAGGATTAGGATAACGAAACAGGTACATTTATAAAAAAATGCGTATAGACCACAGAGCAAAGAAATAATCACCTCGCGGCATTGCGGTGGTCATTCTACTATTGCAAGTTGATGCAGGTTAACTTCGATCAACAATACACAACGGCTAAGCACTTGCACTGCATGTGAATTCAGAACATTTTTTCTCGAAGATGTATCCAAACATTATAAGAATACCGCGAAATTTAAATATTCTGTCATAATGACAGCCATATGATTCTATTTTGTTTTGTAACCATGGTGTCAGCTGTTTGATGTAAATAAACATCGCTAAAAAACATGCTGTGTTTTTGGGTATGGTTGGAAACCAAAATATTGATTAATTTCAAATGAATTTCATAGTAAATTGTGTAGTTACTAGAATGTGCTGTAGTGTGTAGTGTGGATAAGTGCTGACTACTCTTAATATCTCTTCTCATTCATAGTAAGTTTTGTCTTGATACATAACATTCTGAAAACTGAAACCCTGTACAGACAATAATAATGCTATACACTTTATTTTCACGTCGTAGTCGAACCATAGTTATTGATTAAAGACGGGTAATGAAAAGCAAGTAGGCAATTGCCGGTACCAGATACCTATCACAAAAAGTCCCACTCATTCAATTTCTTTCGATTACAAAACACACAAGAATAAATAAAATAATAAAACAATCAAAGCTTAAATTATTGGATAATTTGGTATGTTAGTAATCATTCAATAAGTAACTAACAGCATCACTCGATCCTACCTGCATGGTAGAGAATTAGGGATATGAAGTAGGTAGCTTATAAGTATTTGTGTAGGTTTGTGGCCAACCCAAATAACCTTCTTTATGAATGTTCTATCACATCCTAATATTACTAATCAAAAAAAAAAAGACTACAACTTTATTATATACAAGGTATGAGAACCATGTTGATCAATGGCCAAAAGATAATTGCCAACAAGTAGGAATAATTAAATAAAAAACTATCGATGAAAGGTTAAGCGAGGGTACATAAAAAAAAAGATATAAGTAAATGTAATATTCACATAAAAAATATTTCACAGCTCTGAACCACAAAATGGAGGACCATGACGTTGAGTCTGTCTTAGAAGAAGAGGAGGAGGAACAAGAGACTTCGTTGGACCTACTCGTTGACCCAAGGGTGCAGTGGTTCAAGGAGCGGATCCTCAACTTCATCGGCATGGATGATGAAGAGTTGTTCTATGATATGTTTGAAGGAGATGCTAAATATAAGTTCTCCAAGTTCGTAACAGCTCCAGTGAAGCCAAATGAATTGTCTTTAGATAAAAAAACATTTTACGTCTCAAAGATTATTGTGGATAAGCTGATACATGAAGACAAAGAGTTTACTGAGTGGAGTATGTTTGGGTTTATAGTTTTGAATATTAAAACTATGATGATTACTACTGTAGCATATTATGTTATGATTCACTCCTCCTCACTGTACCTATTGATATTTTTAATTTTTTTTAATCTAAAAAAGTTTAGGGTATTGATTGATATCTTTAGTGAGCTTAGAGGCCCTGCAGTGGAACATTACACGCTAACTACTACACTGCCACAATAAGCATATTATGTTAGTTACAATAATAAAACCTCTATAGTGTTCTGTCATGCTATAGACTAAACTACATGCTCTCTACTGCTTCGTATGAGATTCAGTTCCAAGACTAGGTTGAGCAAAACATTCTTCTAAGTAACTCATCACAAATAATTTTGTGGCTACACCTAATGCTCAATCGATCCCTTTAAGAGGATCTTCGAACACTAATATTTGCACTGAACATTTCCTGCAGTGAATAAAGATCTCTGCAGATCTTTTTTTTCTTATATTATTTTCCATTCAGAGTCTCAAGTTAAGCCTATTATTATGTTTACTTCAGGAATAATACCCCCTCCGCCACCGCCTCCCCCTCCGCCGCCGAAGAAAAAAAAAAAGGCAAAGCATGTAGAAGAAAAGGAGGAACCCCAGGAAGAGCCGGTGCCGGCAAAGGAGGCGAAGAGCGCCAAGAGTATCAAGAGTATGAAAAGTATTAAGAGCATGAAGAGTGTAAGAGGTATACATTAATAATAATGAATACTATATTAATGAATACCTTATCCTTCTTAGTATTCTGATAATGTCAATAGGTAGATATAAGACTGGGCCAGGGCATACCTCGTACCCAGCCACAGGCCGTTAATTGTACTTTAATTTAAATATTATGTTACAGATATTGAAGACGCTCCTGTAGAGGAAGGTAATTACTATATATAATATATACTTCGGACAAATTCACACACGGTTAATTAGATCCAAAATAAGCTTAAGTTTGTATCTATACTAATATTATAAAGCTGAAGAGTTTGTTTTGTTTGTTTGTTTGTTTGTTTGTTTGTTTGTTTAAACGCGCTAATCTCAGAAACTACTGAACCGATTTGAATAATTCTTTCACTGTTAGATAGTCTATTTATCGAGGAAGGCTATAGGCTACATTTTATCCCGAAATTCCCACGGGAACGGGCACAACGCGGGTAATACCGCGGGGCGCTGCTAGTTAGTTAATAGACTTGAGTGCTATATCACACTAGCGGATTGCGAGCGAATTGAAAGCGAAGCGAGTGCGAATCGAGTTCGTCTGCGCGCCGTGTTCACCGCAGGTGCGCGGCGAACTCGTCGCGCAGCGAAGACGCAGTGTGTGAGCAGCGAGTTCGCGGCGTCCGTTTCGCGTTTTGTACACTCAGTGCCAGAATGGATTCCGAGGAAACACTGCTGTTAGCTTTATTACTCTGACAAAGAAAACGGGGACTAAGGCGGATGCAACGACGAATATGGGAGGATCCATTATCAACTGATCGACGAATTCAAAATAATCCTAAACAATTTCGTCCCTACCTGAGAATAACAAGACTACATTTTACGAGCTGTTGCACCTGTTATTTAACACGTGAAGACATACAGTGAACCTGAGAGTGATATAGCACTAATTACTTTGATTATAATCTTACTTATTCACCTAGTCTTAAATTTTGATATCTTCATTGAGATGAGAGGCCTTTATCTAGCAGGGAGTATAATTACTTAGGTACTTAATTCAATAAAATGAAAAGGTTACTTTACTGTCTGAGTTCGACCGCAGACCGCAACCGCAGACGGCTCACATACAATAGTGGTGCAGTCTGCGGGCGAGTGGTGGCCGCACCCTAATGTTCATGAACCGCCTGCGGTTGCTGTCTATGACTAAATTTGTGCGACTTATCAAATCAAATCAAAATTGTTTATTTGTTCGAATAAGGGTTACATAGTTTATTAAATTCATATTCCGCCTTTTGGCATACAAATATAACAAGTAATTGCTAATTCCAGAGGTAGACATAGAGACGGCGGCGGCGGCGGTGCCCGACACGGCCGACCTCGACGACGAAAGGGCCGAATCTGAGCTCAAGATCGAGGAGGAGGAGTCCAGGATCATCGCGGAGGACACCTACTCGTTCCCGCCGCGTCAGTATTTAAGTTATCATTAGTTGTAATTCAGTTAAAAGTAAGTTATAATTCAATAAGGATTTAAATACCAGTGGGGGATGCTGGCTTATGGTTTGAGTCCTGTCAGTTTTAACTCGGGAAACACATGGTTATGGAAGGACTCAGATGTTGATCTTGAGCTCCTAAACTGCCAGTTTCTCAGGCCATTGTTTAGTGTTAAATCATTCATTAATTTTGTTCTGAATAAGAAGGCTGATGCGATTTTGATATTTGCGTAGTATTGATCTTACATGGACGCGATTTTGATTGGTGTCTGAATCGGCAGTGTAGTAGCAAAGTCAAACAAGGAATCGCCCTCCCCATATTGTGAAATGGTAATAACTATTACTAACCTCACGGGTTTCCTACCTTTTGGGTCGGGGGCTTTATGGCAGGTCATCCAAGAAAAAATACTTTTTAGCTTCGAAGTAACTACGAATGAAATTAAATATTAAATACTATTTTAGCTCCCGAGGAAGTAGACCCGGAAGTGGACGGAACTTTGGAGTTTTACACTATAATTGTAAGACAATACTAATACCGGTTTTATTTGCACTGAAGTACTATACCTATCTGATTTTGAAATATAATTAGTTATAACACGAGCACCCAATAGTACGTTAGAATTTAAACTTTAAGAAATTCGTTCATTTCATATTTTAAGAACTTATCACTGTAGCTGTTGTAAAAGTTTGCGTATACACTAGACATGTAGAAAGCAGCACACAAGAAACCGACTAGAGGCTTTTGGCCACCAGGGACTTTATAGGTTAGGTTAGGCTAAAATTCTTATTTCTTTCAGAGACCAGTACCGCGAGTCATTCAGTATCCCAAACTGTTGCCTATCTTTGGTGCGTTCACCCCACAAGTGACGAGTCGCAACCGCAGATACATTTACTTTGTCCGACAAACTCAAGAAGGCATTCCACTGCAAGATACTTATGCTAACACTAAGCTAATGATGTCTGAGTACTTGCTAACTGGAGTCACTACCGGGAAAGTGCTCAGAAGTCTGGGAGTACAGTTGAAGAATGTAATTACATATTATGTCAAATTATGTATACCTATAACAGATTATTCAACCGCCAACACGTGTACATTGGTACACGTGTTGGCGACCGGTACGACGATCACGGTCGACGACCGCGTCTGTCACTGCTAAGTATGAATTTACATAGATTTGAATCAGACCAGTAACTTTTCCGATTCAAGCGACCAAAAATCCCGCAACATAAAATTCTTAGGATGTGGTCGACAGTTTTGGCCACCAACATCGGATAGCAATTTTAAAGCCAACTGGTTCTCGGCAACATTATAAAACTTGGAACAGTTCTTATAAGCCCACACACTATATGCCCGTTGGAACTATGGCATGTGAAAGCGCTTAATGTGCCGAGGGTAGCGGGTTCGATTCTGTTCCGGAGTCAACAATATGTGCAGACATAAGTAGTTGTTGGCGACGTTTCTGGGCGTCAAGTATATATTCATAAAAAGCATTTGTGTATGTTAGTTAGATTCCATAATACAAGCTTGTGAGAACCATGTGTGAATTTGTCCTGTTAATCTATACTAATATTATAAAGAGGAAAGGCTTGATTTTTTGTTTGTTTGTTTGTCTCGAATAGGCTCTGAAACTACTGCACCGAATTAAAAAATTCTTTCACCATTCGAAAGCTACACTATCCCTGAGTGACATAGGCTATTTTTCACCCCGAAATTCCCACAGGAATGGGCACAACGCGGGTGAAACCGCGGGGCGCTGCTAGTATTTTATATATATTTGTCCTATTTACGACACTTACTAATCACACCATACTGGTGGCAGTCGTTCATCCCGCTGTTCAAGAAGCAGTTCCGCGAGGTGTCGTCGATAGGCGACGACGAGCACTCGGGCTCGCACTCGAGCTCCATTGGCGGCGCGCGCCACAAATCGGAAGACACGGCGTCGCAGGTACGACCCAACATCTACCAAATATATACACACAAAGGATTGTTCTATTGACTAACCTGTCTTCAGTAGGTATTTATAGTAAGTACACGGGAAAATTCATTTCAAGTGTCTGAAAATGTTTACCTCTTAAACTATTATCTTCGATTCCAGGTAAACTATCTGAGGCCGTCAGACTATAGAAGAATGTCTAATATTGCCAGGGGAGAAAATGCTGAAAGAAGGTACTATGTAATAGACCTTTAGGGTGCCTGTATATAAACCAACAGGATTGCATAAAATATCTGACTGGAGATTTTATGCAATCCTATTGGTTTACATTTGTCCGTTTCTCCGCTCCGCCAGCTCGCTTCGCGTCAATGGACAACCACCCTTAGACTCTGAAATACCCATAGAGGACCAGCTCTCTTTTTAACAATAAATCAGTGATAATATTGTTGTTAACTGGGAACTGAAAGCGTTGTATTGTCATATTGTGAGCGGGATTATTCCCCTTGAACCTTGAACCCTTTAAACAATTTGAGTTCACATACCACTTTTATTCCAGAATGCAAAACATGAAGAGTACTTCGGAAGAGTCCATTGAGAAATCCCAGCATTACATCAGGGTATTTGAATCCTCAGTCGCGGGCGATGAAGGATTCGACCACGGAGGCGGCGAAAACAAGTCGACGGCAGATGAAGTCATCACTGAGATAAAAGAACTCATAGGTATTGTTCAGTGGTAAGTCATCTGCGATTTTGAAGTCTGATGTAACGTTCTTAAGCTTTAAATCTTCCAAGAAGTTCTGAGATTGAGAAAAAGTGCATTGACTGTTCATTTAGTTTGACTTACACTAAAAGCTTCAACGAAAACATGTGATTAAAGTTACGTAACATCATAAGTGATTGCGCTAAGTATGTTGTCTTTACCCATACTGACAAGATATGGACGTAATTTACATTATGTCATTCGCCTTATACGGCCTCTGAACTTATTTTAACATACTTAGATTAGGCTTCACACTAAACTGTGCACCAACCTGCCTAGGTTGCAGCTACGGTAACTCGCCAAATGCCATCGTTTTCTTTCCCCGACAAAATGTTAATGCACATATTTGTGAAGTTCCACTTTAGTGCTAGCCTTCCTTCAGTCGGTGTTACACGAAAGTCACCCCTATAACTAGGACAATAGAGCACATCGAAGGCGACATCCAGCTGCCGATGCCGAACATCCCTGCGCTGATGGAGGAGCGCACGGGGCGCGTGGAGTTCAACGACCCGGTGTTGGTGACGCAGCTGGAGGAGGCCGTCATGATGTGGCAGTCGCACATCGACGGCACGATCGCGGCCTGTCTGGGAAAGGTATTACTGTGATGCATTGTGGCTTGAATGGGATGGGCAAGAGTTTGGGGCAGGTCTGTCACGTTCGGTTTTGTAACGCTTGTTCGGGTAAAGTCGGCTTTGAGTTATCTAAAAGAGAAAAACAGAGCGGAAGGAGATATACAGTCAACGCCATTGATATTGAAGAGTAAGCAACGGTTTCTGCAATTGATGGTGGCCTTTGGTATTGGATGTATAGCGGCATCTTTGAAATGTAGTAAGTATATATGTTTGGCATAGATACCTACATTTTTATTAAAAGCATATTATTTAACAGACCCGTGAAGGGAACGGTCCCGTCGCCGAATATAAGTACTGGCGGGAAAGAGACGCCGAGATATCGTTGTTGGTGGAGCAACTGAAACAACCGATGGTCGTCAAAATTTTGGCTCTGCTACAAAGAGCTAAATCTACGTATCTCGAGGTATGTTTTACCAAATAATAATTCTTAACAATAAATTGGACAATTGGTTTCACTCGGGTCTAATTATAAGATTTGTTACAGGGTTTCAAAAACTACAAAGAAAGACTATTGGACCAATACAATTTGGCTGGTGATAATCTCAAATTCTTATCTACTTTGATGCGATTTTTTACGGTAAGCAGTTTTTGATCTGTATCTATAGTTTTGTAATAAAATAAATAACGGGCAATTTCCTTTAAAAAAATAATCAAATATGAGTTTGTAACATGAAGGTGTTTCCCAGGTGATCGAGGACGACTCGCCGCTGCAGCTGGTGATGGAGGTGCTGCCGGAGCTGGTGGAGAGCCTGTACATGATGTGGGTGCTGTCGAAGGGCTACCGGCACGACGAGACCATGGTGCCGCTGCTGGCGCGCATCTCGTGGGCGCTCAGCGACAAGCTCGAGCGCTTCCTCAACGTGCACAAGCTGTTCGAGTGAGGCTCATCCCTACACGCTTATTCATAGAATGACCAGGCAACACAATGCTTTTCGATTTTTTGTTAGATTTTTAGGCAGTGCGGCGAAATTCAAATCGGACTAGTTCCTGAGATTAACGCGTTCAAACAAACATAAACAAACAGCTTTATTATATTGGTACTTATAGATTAATTATTTTACTAGTAACCTATTAATGGATTTTGTCACTGGTTGGCCAGATGTCTCAGTGCTAAAAATCACATCGGTATTATCAGAGATTATAAAACAGTTATTACAGTATTAACAATACCGAATCTAGCCGAACATCTCTCGGAAGTCGATGGTTAATTAATTAAACTCGGCAACTAACTCGCTCGCTTGCTCGATAAATCAAAACATGAACCGTAAAAACCTTTCAGCAAAAGCAACGAGGAGATACTAACGGTATCGAAGGCAGGCCAAAACATAATGGAGATGTGGCACAACTTGTACAAGCAGACGCGCAGAAACATCGAGATCAGCGGCAAGGGCGCGCGCTGGGAGTTCGACCAGCCTTATCTGTTCACCACCACCGATTACATCGGCACTGTGGCGCGGGACCTGGCCAGTATCATACAGGTATCATTACGAGCTATTACACAAGCTTAAGGGTGCCTGTTCATTGATGCGGAGCGAGGCTGCGGAGCAGAGAAACTAACAAATATTAACCAATAGGATTGCATAATATATCCGACCGGAGATTTTATGCAATCCTATTGGTTTATATTTGTCCGTTTCTCCGCTCCGCAGCCTGGCTCCGCATTAATGGACAGGCACCCTTAAGGTTAATTTATGTTAATGATTCAACTGATACCAGCGGCACTGGATTTATTAAGTAAATGCCCGGTGTATTTCAGTGCCAGTCTAGCGCCGAAATTAAGTGACACTGCATACTGTACTGTACCAGGAACATAATAAAACTACTAACTTTAGCAAAGTGATTTCGCTTAGTCCTCCTCATACTGATATGGGGGGCTCTGCAATAGAACATTACAGGCTGATACTTAACGTAAGGCGGGTGCTTCGGCCACGCTCACGCACCAGTAAACGGTAACATAAAATGTCACTCTCGACTGTTGTGACAAGATAATGAAAAATCGTGCCTTTGTACTAGCAGCCCGAATAACTTTAACAGACTGTCAACTTAAACAAACAACGTTTTGGATTTAACAGACATTTAACAGCGAACGTAATCGTGAACTTTTTAACGAACGTATGTAACAATGACCAACCGTTTCAAACAATCTCAAACGATCCACCTACTGTTACTACTTCCTGTCTACTTATAGGTGATAATAGACTTCGAACGCATATTCGGTCAAGAGTTGAAGTCCATTATCAGCGACCCGACTCAAATCGACGACGTGCGCAAGCGGGTGACGAACCTCGTGTACCCGATCCGGACTATCGACTTCAGCGTGTTCGCGTTCGACAACAAGGAGAACTGGGACGTCATCATGGGGGACTTCTGGCGCGAAGTGCGCTACCTGGAGGACGAGGCCAAGAACTACATTAACAGCAGCTTCGCCAACTTGAGGCCAGTGCACCTCTTGACACAACTACTGTTTCTTAAGTTTAAGCAAACACTACCCATTCTGAATTGAAACTACGTTTACGGAGTCTTCTGTGGCCACGGTTCTTGTAAAGGGGCCGAAACGTCACAAACAAAAGTAAAATTAACACAACTAGCTGTTCCGTAGTTCCGTAGTGGATCGCGCAAGAATCCAAGTCGCGTAAACGTCGTTTTATTGGTCGTGGAATCACCCAAACTCTTGGTTAAACAGTAGTCGTTACAAATGACTCTGACACCAGGATAGGTCAGGTTGACCATCCACTCGGTGAAGAAGGAACTCTTGGTAGTTAGATAAAACATTTTCGCAGTGCGCAGACAATGACCATAATCCATAACAACGCTGGTATTCAATTTTAATATCCGTTAAATTAATTTTACAGGTCTTCAGAAGAAGCTTTGACCGTGTTACTGAAATTCCTAGAGTTTGACATGCGCCAGTCGATCCGCAAAGAATTGGAGACCAAATTCGATCTTGTGATGAGACAGTTCATAAAGGAACTCACCTCCATTGAGGATAAGTTCACTGTGAGTAGAGAGAATCTTATAACGCGAACATTTTCCGTCTTAGAGAATTATGCAACACACAAAGGATTTTTGTCTTAAAATGGTTAAGTCGTCTGATAATATGTATGTATATCTTTATTGCATTGATGATTTGATGTTTGGCAATATTTTAATCAATAAAAGTACAGTACAATATAATACAGAATACTATATTGTTTTAGCGGTTCCGTAAAAACCCGCCTCTGCTAAGAAATCACCCGCCGATAGCTGGCGCCATCTATTGGGCGCGATCGTTGTTTAACAAGATGAAACAGCCTATATTGAAGTTTCAAAAAGTAAGTCTTTTCATTGCTAACTACTATACGCAGACTACGTTTAAAAGTAACCTTTTATCACTACATAGTATAAAACAAAGTCGCTTTCCGCTGTCTGTTTGTCTGTCTGTCTGTCCGTATGTATGCTTAGATCTTTAAAACTACGCAACGGATTTAGATGTGGTTTTGTTAAATAGATAATGGTTCAAGAGGAAGGTTAATATGTATAAAAATTCCCGAAATTCCCACGGGAACGGGCACAACGCGGGTAAAATTGTGGGGCGCTGCTAGTAGCTAATAAAACATTTTACTATTTAATTCTTGGATCATGGCGAAGGTAAAAGTTTTAAAAAGCTCTATATGACTAACTTATAATATCCTAAATAGGTGCCAGAACTAAACGAATGCGAGCAAAAGAAAGAGGCATTTCTTCAGTACAAGACCTTCTCGAAAGTTCTGAAGGAGTTCGAAGACGCCAAATACAAAGAATGGGTCGATGGAGCCTCGCTCTTCGTGGACAATATGATGAAGAAAAACATACTCAAAGTAGTTTTTAAGCAGGAAGACGGTATGTATACTTAGTGCTGCTACTAGCAGCCTGCGTTTTCATGGCATTTGGCCGCTTTCCGTTACCCGTTTAAATAAAACGATCTTGCTTAATTTTATTTTTCCACATTTTACAAGCTGACGATGTTAATGATGACGAAAATGGTAAGGAAATGTTAACTACATATTATTTTAAATTATTTGAAAGCAAAATGAATAACATTTCAAGTTTGTAACCACCCTTCCAAATTTTTTTAACGACTGTTTCGTTAAGGCTTATTGTACATAAGAAGTAAATTCTTCCATATATGTACATATGTTTTTTTACGAATCTTAAGTACATTACTCACGTAAGCAAACTCGGCAGTTACCCATCTAGTGTAATATTACAAAGAGGTAGAGTTTCTTACTTTGTTTGTTTGTAAGGGCTAATCTCAGAAACTACCAATCCGATTTGAATAATTCTTTTTGCAATGGATAGCCATATTCCACGAGAAGGTTATAGGCTATTTTTCATTCCGAAATTCCTACGGCAACGGCCACAGCGCGGGTAAAACCGCAGGCTGCTGCTAGTTGTACTATATTTATGTTTAACCCATATGTAATATTTAGAGCCAGCGAAATCTGGCGGCCGAGGCATGCAACTAACAGCGGCGGGGCGAGCGCACGTCGCTAAGAAGAAGGGCTCAGAGATATCGCTGCGACCGGTCGATATCGTCAATAAGGAAATCGCTGAGAAACGGAGAAGAGATAAAGCTAGTGAGTATAATCGAGGCGTATCTTGTAGTACTTGGCAAGTTATACCCAGCTATGGTTGAACAAATAATTCGAGGCCAAGATCTGACGGTTCCTGCTCGGCATGTAACTGAAGACAATGGTTTTCTCTTCGTTTTATCACTACTTCTTAAACAAACTATATCTCCATGCAACGCCAAAAACTCTAGTTTTTACTCTGAAGTGTAGACTAAATGCGAATGGTTTTAGTATCTGTGGGGGTTTTCTCTACATTTTGTTTACAAACGGCAACATGCGTCATAAACGCATAGACATAAAATATCCCGGAAAGAGTAGAGATATGTCTTCAGCTATATGCTTTCCCCACAGGGTTGCTTATTGAGGGGTTTATTGTGTCGTTTGTTAAAGAATATTTTGTGAGAGATTATTATTATTAGATAGATAGTCTGCAGTGAGTACTAAATATATTTATAAATAATAAAAAATAAAAAAAAATCTCGTTTATTGTTTTCTTCAAATTAGTTCAGAGTAAAAACAGAACATAAAATGAAATAATTGAAAAATCTGAGGAATAACAAAAGGTGGCGGCTTAGCTTGTGCTACCCGGCGTATGTTACTCCGAGCAGCGCTGGTTTTCAGCCGCCCCCGTTCCTTATAGCATTAAGGGCCTATGAGTTCCTAAAACGGGCTACTTTAAACAATTTTGTAGCCAAAAGTCTTAACGTTACAAGAACAATTTTTGTTTGTTTTTAATCTTGATCATATGTTTAATGAGACTACTGTTTCCGAAACACGTTGACTATTAATTTCCTCGATAGAAAATAATCACAAAGTTGGGTCTTTTATACCTTACTTTGTGAATTTTAAACACTTAGTTTGTTAAACAATTTCAAACGCATATTTCTGAAATTAATTTGAGTGATGTAAAATAAACTATGACTCAGGACTGTTGGAGTAAAATTTTTGTTTTAATATTATATTTGTAATTAAAATAAATTTCCAACGAAAAGTGGTAGATTCTTGCGAATGAGTCGCCATTACCATTTTCGCGTCGTAGTGTTTCTCGCTCTTTTCTACCCAGAGTGACAGTATGCGCTGAGGCGCCGTGCTAGTCGGACGTGTGTCGCTTTTTCATTCCAGTGCTACGAAACTTCATAGTGTTTTCTCATTGAGATCTTATTGTTTTATTCTATATTTTAAGCTATTGCATAGCTTCTATCGCGGGCCTTGAGCGCGGGGACCGAATCCAGAAATTCCTTAACGAAAAAACCTCGCGCAAAAAACCCACGGTCCCCACTAACGCCATCTAGTGATAGAAAAAAAACCTAACGCTCCCCACTAACGCCATCTAGTGATAGAAAAAATAACTATGCAATAGCTTTACCGCGGCAGTCCCCGAGTGCCATACGTCTTTTTTTTCTATATTTTATTGCTAAGGCGGCCCCTAGACCTACAATAACATTGTACAATATATTTAATTGTGCAATAAGATTGAATTGCGTTTGGATCCAAACGGCCGATTATATTGCACAATAAGAAAATTGTGCAATGTTTTCTTGTTCAGTCGGAGGATAGTTTGATCCCGAGCAACATGTCAAATATTGCGCAATACTGACCCTACACGAAGCAATATTGTTCAATATTAAATATTGTACAATAAAAATTAAACTCGCTCAAACTTTCGTTCAATCATTGCGCAGTCTTCAATATTAGCCCTAGACGGTCAATTATATTGCACAACATTCAATATTGCGCAATATAATTGATCGTTTAAGGGCCGCCTTAAATGTGATTATTGTGACATTATAATAAAAATAAACTTTTTTCAAAATAGGTTATTATAAAACACTAGCTTTTGCCCGCGGCTTCGCTCGCATGGAATTTAGTCTGCCACATTAAGTTTGGTGATATGTATATGGTTTAAAACATTTTTTTATTAAACCGAAGCAAAAAGAGGCGCCTTTTGCTTTCAAATGACATGGGTCATGTCACTGTTGAGCAACACGGTTATGGTCCATAACATAGCCCAACTCTATTCTTCGGTAGCCATAACACCGAGTTGGCCGTCGATTTCGATATGACCGTCAAAGAGTGGCTTGTAAATAAGTCATGCCACTGTTGTGCATTGGGCCAGGCTCCATAGTATCCCAAGTTCCTTTAATTTACTATTCTATTTTAGTTACTACTTGCTCGCCCGCACGTACACGTCACTTGTGGCCGTCACTTGTGGCAATATAAAAATATCTTAAAGAAGTAAACATAGTAGGTAGAACCACCATTAGCAACAAACTATCATTTGGTCAACGACATTATGTGTCTAATATTCTTCACACTTCCGCCTCCACATCGTAGCGCACTCCTACCTCCGCATCGTCGCTCACTCCCACCTTCGCACATCATAGCACACTCCCACCTCCGCATCGTAGCCACCTCCGCATCATAGCCACCTCCGCATAGTAGCCACCTCCGCATCGTTGCCACCTCCGCATCGTTACACACTCCCACCTCCGCATCGTAACACACTCCTACCTCCGCATCATAGCCACCTCCGCGTCGTAGCACACTCCCACCTGCGTATTGTAGCACTCCCTTGGTTCCGCATATACCCCTATGTCACAAAAGCGGCCCGCCTTACTTTATTTGGCTACCTGTCAAAAGGTTGCCGACCACTGACTTAATGCGAAAGACAAACTAGTACATCATCTTTGTGTAACTCCAATAGTTTAGGCAGCGCACGCCAAGATAGCTCTTAGAGGGCAGATTTTTTTCCATCCATACATCCATCCTCACAAACATTCGCATTTATAATATTAGTAGGAAGTAGGAAGTAAGATTAGTAGGTTAGTAGGATAAAATTTTATAAGACGGTTTATTTCCAAAAGTAGTCAATAGATAAAGTGGTAAATTAATTAAACGAAAAATACCTAGGTGTTTCGATTTTGTTAATTTATTTTATACAGCATATTTTTTAAGATTTTTTCTAAGATATTAATGTAAGTACTTTACACAACCTCAAATGAAAAAGAGTTTTGATAAACTAATGTGAGAAAATAAAAATGAATCGTAATGTTCGGATTCGAACCCGCGGCCTTCGAGATAAGCAAAATGATTCTTCCTGTACTTAGGTTTCATTCACTAATTGCAATGTTATGCTATCGTAACGACACGTCACACGTTGAAATTAACGACTAAAATATAAGACATACGTATATCGGAACTACTCGGCGATGCTTCGTGCTCATACGGAGGCCGTCGCATGGCGACCATGTCACATGTTTCAACCAGTACGGTGCATGGTGATTTTTCTCCGACTTGCTTTACAAATACTTATTTATTACGACCAAAATTACACAAAGTCATTATAAATTGTAGCTTATATGTTATTCTGATGTATAACCTGTTCAGTAGTTTTTGCGTGAAAGAGCAACAAACATACATACATCCATACATCCATCCATACATACATCCATTCTCACAAACTTTCGCATTTATAATATTAGTAGGATAGGATATGTACGTAATTTAGATAAATACAAAATGCGATAAAATGTTGATTGTTGGAATCTATTTTATCAATGTGATGACTATTCTACCCAATTCAATATCTACTACTGATTTTTATTATGTGAATTAGATAATTAAGCGCTTCGCAATCTTCTGTTACAAAACGACCGCACGCGGGCCCCGTATCTCATAGAGTGACGTCAGCGCCGCGCCGCCGCGACGGCCGCTGCGCGTACTATTCCTCCCCGGCTTCACCGCCTGCTTCACCCCCTCAAATGTCGAAATGGCTGGGGTATCCTAGCCTTAAACAGGAACGGTCTGGGCCCACGTCCATAAAATATAACAAAAAATTAAAATAAAAATATTACAAAAAAAAAAAAAAAATATTACAGAAAATTTATATTTATATTCAGAAGTCAATAGATTATGCCATGTATACTTTTTTCAGTAATGCTCATGAGGATACCAGGACAGCACTATGAAAATGTTAGATCTCCGAGCTCCGTTTCTATGTTGGCGAAGGAAGGATTGGTATGTTTTGATACGCTTTCTGTTTACACGTTTTTTTCAAGTCATATCGTCATATTATACTGCTTTAAGCAGTAGTAATAAGTATGGCAACTTTTCCACCAAAGCCGAGTAATGTCACTAAGTAGTGTCTATACTTACTATAGCCTAATATGAAGTGATTATCATATTACAGACAAATTATCTTATGACAATATATTTATTTTTTGAACATTTCAGACTGACGTGTCTTGGAGGGATTTGACAGTCCACAAACTAATGCAAGAATACGGGCTGATGTTTGAAACTCAATTCAACAGGACCATATTCCTCGTGATACATGAGGCAGAACTGTTGGAACAGTTGGGTAAGTGTGTCGAGTTTATATTTAAGTGGTGGCTCTTTGAGTTCCTACAGAGAATTCTGAGAATTTCTTGTACATTTTTTTAAATGTCAATGCTTGTCTTCGGGTCTTCAACTAATTTGTTTAATTGCATCAAAATTGTTCTGTTTGACCGTAACAGCGCAACAGGCTGACAATTTACTGATTTTATTAAAGCAAAATTCTCATATCCGTGTATTTAAACAAACCAGGCTACAAACTACCGGACAACGTTCGCAACGTGTCGATGCAGCGCGCTCGCTTGTACTACGAGCTGGAAGCGCTTACCATCGTGATCGCCAAGTACAACGCCAACGTGTCGTCGCTGAGCGCCTCCGAGACCAACCTCATGAAGAAGCACCTGCTGGACATGGAGCGCCACATCCTGCCGGGGCTCACGCGCCTCTCCTGGACCGCGCTGGGGATCAAGGACTACATTAAAGATATTACTAAAGGTATTTGTGTGTGATACGAAGTCTTGATTTACTGTAAGAAAGTTGAATTGTTTTTCTGACGGTTGCAATGCAATATACGCTAGAAAGAAGAGAAAGATAAGTCGTTGATGGTACTAATTTGGAAGTTATTTATCGGGCCGCAGAACCCGAACTTTCTGATTTCTCTTTGGTCGATTAGTGAAGGTGTCTGTGTTCCAATCTGTGCTACATTTGATATGAAAAAAACGTAGTATATCTCTGGTGAAAAGGCATCTTCGCTGTATTATATAATTACTTGATTACAATACAAATAAGCGCGACTGCTTACAATAATGTGTACTCTACAATATTTGTTCTGCAGGAGAGAACTCCCTCCGCGCGGTGTTCCAGCAGCTGAAGATGGTGGAGAAGGAGATCCAGAGCCTGATCGACCAGATCGAGATGTTCGACTCCTTCCCCGTGCTGAAGCCCAAGGACTACAAGGACCCTATTACCGGCCAGCCCGACGATACGTGGCTGTATCCGTGTAAGGTAATACTGACATTACGATTGGACACTAAACTACTTTTGGTTACTGATTTTGTTTTTTAGTCATCTTGTACTAAAAAATATTTTAATGCGCGAAGTAAAAATACCTCTTCAGTTAGCTTATTTGTGGAGTTAATTAACTACCTTATTATCTATGCGAAGCGGATGGTTTATATCTTTGTGACAGTCCATCAAGTGTCACATCTATGATGTCCAAAGGCTGTGTGTTTTATATACTTTGGTGCATTGCATTTTTCTGCAATACCATCACTACATACATAGTATAAAACAAAGTCGCTATTTTTGTCTGTTTTTTTGTCTGTATGCTTAAATCAGATTTTGATGCGGTTTTTGTAATAGGTAGAGTGATTCAAGAGGAATGTTTTTATGTAAAAAAATTCCCGAAATTCCCACGGGAACGGGCACAACGCGGGTAGAACCGCGGGGCGCTGCTAGTTGTATATACTTTGCCAATCAATAAACAACACTATTATCTGCTTGCAGAAACTTAGATCACAAACTTCCTCCATGAGGCAAGTGAGATGTCGCTATTCACATCTGTGTGGTGTGTGACAGAGATAACGATATTATTTGCCTTCAAACACTAGACGACTATTTTAAGCTAGAGAGAAGCCGCCGAGTAAAATGGTTGTTTGTATGATTGGTGCTGCAGTCGTTTGATATTGTTGCAGACGTACTTCGTGGAGGTGGAGAACGAGCGCCTGGAGCGCACGGCGATGCTGGCGCGCATCTACGAGCGCATCGGGCCGATCCTCATGAAGCTGGAGTACCTCATCCTCGGCACCAGCTCCGGCCGCTGCGCCGTCATGAACGCATACTACTCCTTCTGGGAGAAGAAGATATTCAGGTGTCTCGTAGCGTGAGTTGCACTAAATAATAACATCTCTTATAGACGTGGTTTTTTTCTGAGATCACAAACCCGCAGAGGCAAGTGGTGATTGGCTCTAATCTTCGTAGGTTAGGTTAGGTTAGAGTCATAGAAATGGGTCGTAGAAATGGAAGAAGTTTTGTTTACATTATACTTTCACATTGCTCTGCTGTCTTAGGTTGCCGGTAGACCAGCTATTGAGACCGGTCGTCGGGCCACTAAAATGACTATACTGTTCAATCTGTTCTAATCACTAGCTTCACCTTCGAGAACCTGGAAATGTTCCAACAAATGTTGAGTGATAAGAAGCCCTTGTTCCAAGTGGATGCCGTACTGGTTCCTCCGGACATCACCATGAGACCGACGCCCGCTGAAGTGTGCAACATACTCGGATATAACATCAAGCATTTCCTTAACAGGTTAGTGACATTTAGCGGCTGGCATGGTTATTAATAGAATTTTGGAAGAAGATACTTTCAGTTTTGTAGTGCGCTATCTCTTTCACAAGAGAAAGGTGTCTTCCCACTTCGGCGCGGCAGTAAATTGCGAGTTGATGCTCTACAAAAACCGTCTGACAGCTTTATTCAGACCTTTCATAAAATGGTATCCGCTCGAGCAGCTAATTTCAACTGCTGACATAGCATGCCGATTGATCGATTCGGTACAGTAAACCGATAATGTTCGGTGAAATCGGTGGCCGCTGTAGTGTAGAGGAGTCATGAATGAGTTGCGGCGTCTCATATGCTCTCACTCGGGCAGACTGACGGCGTTCCCGCGCTGGATGAAGCAGTCGTGCATCCCGTGCCCGCCGCAGTGCATCGTGGAGGCCACCGGCAATGAGTTCTACGTGTTCTCCTTCTTCGAGGACATCCTGCGCGTCGTCTCCATCAACGACGTCACGCTGCTCATACAGGACACCATCTACCGGCTCACGCAGGACATCAACACTTATGTGCAGAAGTAAGTGCAAGTTAATAAAATATGCGAAGTAATTGACTTGATGTATGGCTGCTAACATTCATGGATAGGTCGACACCCAGCAACGTGGTGTAATAAACCCAAAGGACTCTGAATGGAAATGGTTTTTCTGCATTCATAAAGAGTCAGAATGTGGGTGATATGAAGTCTTAGTACTCGTACCTCATTGCATACAAGTCATTGGAATATTTAATAACATCTCTCTTCTTAACATTCCTCAGCATTCATATAAAACATAACCGTTTTCCAGATGGCACAAGTACCAACACTTGTGGGCGTTTGACAAGAACTTATCATGCGAAAAATACATACAGAAACATGAGCAAATACACAAATACGACGAGAAATTCTTCTTTTTCGAGGACATTATCGCCGATTTGGATGAACACGTCAAGTTTGTGGACATTGGCGCTATAAGGGTCAACTTGAGACCGATTATAAAACAAGTGCAGGATCATGCGCAGGAGTGGAAGACTACACTAGGGAACTGTGTCGCCAACAAGACGAGGATGGGTATGCACGAGCTGAAGAATCAAATAGATGTGAGAAATGGTTTTTTAACTGTTATTATTAACTTGGTACTTAATTCAGCCAGCAAAGTACTTATCCAGGTGGATTGCTTCATTTGTAGCCCTATTGAGGACGGATGTAGTATTATTAACCAACCAACTTACCTTCTTATGGCGCGTTTAATTTGTGCCGTTAGGTCATATTCGGTATAAAGAGCGAGACCATATATGCTCACTATCAGTTTAAACAGGTTCTTTACTTTTAAAGCTACTGTGATCCAGATGTAATTAAGTATTAGTGAAGCTGATATCGTACTATGGCATCGTTTACGTTTAAACTATTAACATAAGTTTAACTACTTTTATTAACTTTATGTTAATCTATTAACTTAATTAACTGTAATTGTATGACCGCAGGCTCTCCGCCTGACGATGAACATGAACATCAAAGGCCTGGAGGACTTCAAGCTGGTGATGGCGACCATCACGCTGGTGCAGGCCATGACCGTCACCGCCGAGGTGAAGTACAAGACCATGCAGGAGATATTCAACATGCTGCGGATGCACGGGCTCGAGGTCAGTATACATGATTTATATAACTAAAAATTTTTACCCCAAGCCACCGTTGTCAACACTGACATACTAGCAAAGTCATGCCGGCCATAAAGTGTTCGACTAAGTAACTGTATCGACTGTGTCCTATACAATACTATCAGCGATACTATACTTTGTAGGTGTCCGAGGAAGACATCGAGTTCGCCAAGTCGCTCCAAGCCTCTTGGGGCACTCTGTACCAGACGTCTCTCTTCCGCGCCAACACGCTCGAGCAGACCAAGGAGAAGTTCTCCAAATTAAATGTCGTCGAGATATCCAAGTTCTTGATGGAACTGGATGATTTTGTGGAGAAGTTTGACAAATACGGACCGGCCACTGTCGGCGATGATATGGATAGAGGACTTTTGTTGATGGAGGTACAAATGACTACTTCCTTGTTATTGACCAGTTCTTTCTTGTACTGTTGGGCAAAACTTTGTACTTTTGATGTTTCAAAATGTAAATTTCCCCTTTCTACCGTTTGTAGACGTTGAGGTACTAACCTTAGAACATGTTTCCACCGTCAAATATTCTGCAAACAAGAATATTCATATCTGAATTTGCTTTTACATATTAATTTCTCAATAGGAATACGTAAAGTACTTCGACGAGCTAGAAGGCCGCAAAAAAAATCTACAAGCCGCCGAACAGTTGTTCGACAATCCTTTAGCAGACTTCTCCAATTTCAATCGAGCGAGGACTGATTTCCAAGCTATGGATCAGATTTACAAGATATACAAGGCGCAGAAGAATGCGAGGGAACTCTGGGCGAAGACTCTGTGGGTGAATCTCAACCCGCAAGCGTTGGTCGACGGCATCGAACAGTTCTTCAAAGAATATAGGTTGGTGACAGAAACTTATAGTCTAACGGGCTAGTTGAAACCTGATTTATCTATACTAATATTATAAAGCTGAAGAGTTTGTTATGTTTGTTTGTTTGTTTGTTTGTTTGTTTGTTTGTTTGTTTGTTTGTTTGTTTGTTTGTTTGTTTGTTTGTTTGTTTGTTTGTTTGTTTGTTTGTTTAAACGCGCTAATCTCAGAAACTACTGAACCGATTTGAATAATTCTTTTTGTAATAGATAGCCACATTCAACGGGAAGGTTATAGGCTATTTTTCATCCCGAAATTCCTACGGGAACGGGTACAACGCGGGTAAAACCGCGGGGCGCTGCTAGTACAGCATAAAGTTAAGATTCGTCAGAAATAGTTTTCCTTTTTACCTACATAGTTTGATTAGTAGCTAAAATTCTGTCTCTATTTAGTAAAAACGAATAAATGCATTTATATTTTACTTAATTTTAGTTTATTTGCAGTTACCATTCACATAGATCCTATTACAAAACGTAAAGATCCAATATCAAAATATTCCATTACAGAAAGCTGCCGAAAGCAGTCCGGTTGAGCAGCACAGGGTTGATGTTGGACCTGAAGATGAAGCAGTTCAAAGGCGTGGTGCCGCTCATGGTGTCGCTCAAGAACGAGGCCATGCGCGTGCGGCACTGGAAGGAGCTCATGAACAAGACCCGTGCGTTTCGAAATAACTTTTATCTACACTAATGTTGTAACATTCTACTTATGTTTCCAATACTTGACTTATAATTACTACTGTTATAGCGCAGACAACTAAAACACTCAATTTAAGCAATTGCACATGATGTTATAATATCCACATCGATATCGTAAAATCTCATTATAACATCGCGCCCTGCGGCCCTGCGCGCGCAGCTGCGCTCTCATTGGTTAGGTTTTAATGGCGGCAAGTTCACTGTGACAATACACGTACGCGTGAATTTAATGTTTCGCAATGTGTTTTGTTTTTAAAATTTTGTTTGATTAATTGCATTAGTGAAGATAAAGTAGTGTATGCAACTGCATATAACACGGGTATTAAAACACTCGTTACTATTATGAAACTCGCTGCGCTCGTTTCATAAACTCACACTCGTGTTTTAATACCCTTCTTTATATGACAGTTGCATAAACTACTATTATCTACACTAATGTTGTAACATTCTACTTATGTTTCCAATACTTGACTTATAATTACTTCTGTTATAGCGCAGACAACTAAAACACTCAATTTAAGCAATTGCACATGATGTTATAATATCCACATCGATATCGTAAAATCTCATTATAACATCGCGCCCTGCGGCCCTGCGCGCGCAGCTGCGCTCTCATTGGTTAGATTTTAATGGCGGCAAGTTCACTGTGACAATACACGTACGCGTGAAGTTAATGTTTCGCAATGTGTTTTGTTTTTAAAATTTTGTTTGATTAATTGCATTAGTGAAGATAAAGTAGTGTATGCAACTGCATATAACACGGGTATTAAAACACTCGTTACTATTATGAAACTCGCTGCGCTCGTTTCATAAACTCACACTCGTGTTTTAATACCCTTCATTATATGACAGTTGCATAAACTACTATTACCTAATACTAAATAGTATTTGATAGCTTTCACTATTGATTTTTAGTCAGCCCGCTGTAGACAAGTCTTATCTTCCCTATTGCACTGATATATCTATTGAGCTTTGAAGTTTTGCCTTATAGAAAACTAGATCTAAGTAAAACTGCGATAATTTATAAGTATCACATTGATACAACATACTGGTATAATCCTCTTCCTAATATAATTATACCTCATCTTTAGATCAGGACTTCGACATGTCTCCGGATCGGTTCACTTTAGAGAACATGTTTGCCATGGAACTGCACAAGTATCAAGAGGTTGCCGAGCAAATTGTTAATTTTGCTATTAAGGTAAATATCGTATAAGTAGTGGCTGAATTGCACTACTAGACTGGTTGAGTTTTAAGAATAAGAAAATAAATTTATTGCCAAAAATTAAAAATTGACATATACACAGAGATAAAATAAAAATACAAGGAACTTGGCAAAAGGCTGCAACTCAGCTGTTGCTGTGCGGAATGAATCCCGCACGGCGCTGGTTTTCAGTTGCCGCCTGCTCCCTGAGATGGAGAGCGTGTGACAGATAGATATTATGGCTTAATAGTAAGCTCATTCTATTTTAATGTGTCCCTTGTATTGGGCACATTCAAGTAAAATGAAGTTGATTCTCAACTCAACCGGACATTAATAAATTCATAAGATTATTGTCACATACAATTACTAACCGTCACGGTAGACGATAAAGTGTATTTCGCGCCGCTTTGGCAATACGCCGTCGGAGCGCGCGGCGCACCGCTTACAACCAACGGCGGTGCCGCGGTACACGGTGCCGTGTAATAGTCACGTTGCTCACCCGGTTGGAACTTGTACGTGACAGGAGTTGGCGATCGAGCGTGGAGTCAAAGAAGTGCAAGAGACGTGGGCCTCCATAGCGTTCACCGTGATGCGGCACTTCAACCGCGGCGAGGACCGCGGCTACACGCTCAACCCGTGCGACGAGGTCGTCGTCAAGCTCGACGACGACGCCATGACGCTGCAGAGCATGGCCGCCTCGCAGTGAGCATTACTTTATACGTAGATCAGTGAGGCGATGAGCGTTACATATGAAATAATCACTATACTTGTTAAAGGAATCAGTCTACGTGATATAACTAAAACATTGTCTCTTTTGCTCTTTGGAAAATAGCATGTGTCGGAAAGGGACAATCCGTTTGATAGCTAAAATGCTTAGCATCCTAAGATCATTAGGATCATCGTTCATAGGACAGCGGACAGCCGACAGCCGATCGCCTCGCTCATTGATGGTTATTTGGCACGGATAAGGCGATGATAGTGCGAGGCGGGTAGGTGCCGTGTAGTAATATATACGATGACCTTAATCCATATACTATATATAGCACTCGATGCACGCATATTGTGATAATAAAAGTATTTACCTTCTTTCCCAGGTTCATAGGTCCATTCCTAACGGTTGTCCAGCAGTGGGAACGTCGCTTGTCCCTCATATCCGAAGTTATAGAAGAATGGTTCGCGACGCAAAGGAAGTGGCTCTACCTTGAAGGTATATTCGTTGGGGGCGATATCAGAGTACAACTGCCCGAGGAGGCGAAGAAGTTTGATGATATTGATAAGGCTTTTAGAAAGGTTAGTTGCTATTATATCATGGTTATTAGTTGGTGGTTGTTTTGTATGAATCTTTATGAACGTAGATACCAGGCAATATGTATGATTCAAAGAAACTGTTACGTATTCGTCAATTTTGACCCAAATTCTTTCATTTACTTATTCTCATATTGGCATTCAACTTATAGGGTCTAACAAAATACGAGTATCTGTTCGTAGGTCTACCACTAGCCTAAGATAAAAAGTTAATCCTTGTATGTATGGTTTACTTTGCTATAGATTATGTTGGACACTGCGAAACGTCTGAACGTGGTCGACTGCTGCACAATCGGCGGGAGACTTGAGGAGTTCGTTAATTTAGGACTTGGATTGCAGAAGTAAGTTAAGAAGATATTAAATACTAGCTGTGTCCCGCGGTTTCACCCGCAGCGCCCCCGTTCCCGTGGGAATTTTGAGATTTTTATTCCCTATAAACCTCACGGAGCCCGAGACCTTTCCAACGAATGCAAAACTGTGGAAATCGGTCCAGCCATTCACGCGTGATGCATTGACCAATGAAAACGGGTTTCATTTTTATATATATAGATAGTTAATTAATTAATGTCCCACTGCTGGACAAAGGCCTCTCATCTCACTGAAAATATCATCAGTACAGTGAGGAGGATACATACATAAGTATAGATAACTAGCTGTGCCCCGCGGTTTCACCCGCAGCACCCCCGTTCCCGTGGGAATTTTGAGATTTCCTGAATTTTCTTTAAACCTCACGGAGCCCGAGACCTTTCCAACGAATGCAAAACCGTGGAAATCGGTTCGTGCGTTCTGGATTTATTGCGTCAGGAAGGAAAACCCGACTTATTTTTATATAGTAGATGTTAGTATGGACAACAAATTATTTGTCAAATTTCCAGGTGTCAAAAGTCTCTAAACGACTACTTGGACTCAAAAAGGCGTGTATTCCCCCGTTTCTTCTTCATATCAACGGACGAGTTGTTATCTATACTGGGTAGTAGCGAGTGTAGTTGCGTGCAAGAACACATGATTAAGGTATGAGGATTGTCGTTACTTTGTTAAGTATATTGCTTCTTTTTAACGGTATAAAGGTTGATCAAACAAAAAAATAGTCGGCACAATTCTAAGGCCTCATCTCCGTTAACAAGACCCAATTATACAAACTTTACTTGATATAATCTTTGTTATTTTTAAGCTCTGTTATGCTGTAACTATGTATGAAAACCACGAGGATTAGGGAACAGCACCAGAAAGTATCTTGCCGACTTAACTTAAAATAGTTAATATTCTTGATTAATGTGAGTTTACGTAAATTTTCAGATGTTTGACAACATAAAGGCACTTGATTTGTACGTGGATCATACCAACCGTCCCGTGGCGGCTAAAATGATCTCCGCTGAAGGAGAGGTAAGTGCTTCACGAGAGAAATATAAATGTTATTGTAATATATATAAAACTAGCCGCGCCCCGCGGTGCTACCCACGTTGTACCCGTTCCCGTGGGAATTCCAAGATTAAATGTATCCCATGTGTTATTCTGATATATAACCTATATTACTGTAAAGTTTCATCCAAATTCGTTCAGTAGTATCGTTCAGTAGTTCATTCGTGAAAGAGTAACAAATAAACATACATCCATCCTTACAACTGTTAGCATTTATAATATTAGATATTAGACTGTGAAAATATTCAGCTATGCTTGTCAATTTTCGAATTGTATGAGCTGAAAAAGTACTAAAAGCTCAAAATTTTCATGGGGTAACTGTTTTTTTTTCATACAGATAATGGAGTTCCGTAGAGTGGTGTACACTGAGGGGCGTGTGGAGGACTGGATGAACCTGGTGCTCATCGAGATGAGGAACACCAACAAGTTCATTACCAAGAAGGCGGTCTTCTATTATGGACGGAATTGGAAGGTGCCTAGGTATGATGTTTACAAGATTAAATCCTGAACAGCCTGCTGTTGAGGTCTGCGGCCCAATTAAAAATTCAATTTGACATGTTTGTTAAAGAAATTTGATCATTATGGTTGATCAGTCGATTGATACCACAGGGAATCACTGATCAATACGGTTTTGTTTCTCTCAAAAACTTAAATTATTTTTAGTTCTTATTTATGGTAGTTAACCTTCAACAATGACAGAACGGAATGGATCTTGGACTACCAAGGCATGGTGTGCCTCGCCGCCAACGGGATCTGGTGGACGGCGGAGACCGAGGAGACGTTCATCCGCATCCGCAAGGGGAACAAGAGGGCCATGAAGGAGCACCTGCAGGAGCAGAACGACCAGCTCGACGGACTCGTCGTCAAAGTCAGGCAAGGTACTGCAACCACCAATCATTGTACTACTTATTCTTCTCCGACGACGACGACGAAAAATTGTTTTTAATTAAGTAATTTTTTAAGTTCTTTCGTTCAAAGAAAATAGTACTTTTGTAATGGATTTGAATGTACACATTTTGTGTCGTTAGAGTTGATTCGGCAATATTTACCGAACAACAAAAGTGAACCGGAGAAATTTCTGCAAGAGATCGGCTTGTACGGGTCAAGTAGTTAATTTCAGATTTACCTTCCGCTAGGCGACCGACTAATGTGATCACAATGCCATCTGTTTGCGCCAGTGCGTGTTTGATGGTTCAGCTCGGGCAGTCTGGACGACGTTGAACAATATATAACACCACTACTATCAGATCTGAGCGGTAACGACCGGCTGAAGTTCCGCACGATCGCCACCATCGACGTGCACGCGCGGGACATCATCGATGGCTTCGTGCGCGACAACGTCACCGAGGCGGCCGAGTTCGAGTGGGAGAGCCAGCTGCGCTTCTACTGGCTCAAGAAAGACGACAACCTCTGGATTAAGCAGTGCACCGGTCACTAGATATCATTCATACAGTAGTTAGATAACTTTGCCCGTAGTTTATGATTTTGAACTTGTTTCTCGCTTCTTTCCTCAACTTTTGGTAAACAAACGACATTGTTTAACTATCCGATCTACATCACTTTCATTACCGATTATAATATACATTATAATTTTTAATAGTATGTACTAAGCTGGTAGGCGTTTCTACCCCTCAATTAAGCAGGTACGTAATTGCAGGCGTGTTCGAGTACGGGTACGAGTACATGGGGCTGAACGGGCGGCTGGTGGTGACCCCGCTGACGGACCGCATCTACCTCACCATCACGCAGGCGCTCACCATGCAGCTGGGCGGCGCGCCCGCCGGTACGCTCGTGCACGCATACGCACCTGGACAGGCACTATCACATCCATACACATAAACACCATGTACACAGATATCCGAATTCATATGAATTAGGATATCTATTTCATGTATATACATGAAATAATAAAATAAAAAGCCTTGAAAACGATCAAACGTGCTCGACAAGGATACTTGATCATTTTGACGATCCAATCGACCTGATTGCAACACATTCTCCATTATGTAAAGTATGCTTGACAAACACCACCGTAAACGTTCAAACTTGTTTGACTTAAGACTTCAAATGAAGTTAGTTTATCGGCAAATAGTTTATTTGTCAAACATAGTTATTTGCCATGGACTGCTACTCTAGCATGAAATGTTATTATGTTGATCATTTATAAATGACTAAATGAAAACAAAAGAGCCGTAAGAAACTGTTACTTATAGGTCCGGCCGGAACCGGCAAGACGGAGACAACCAAAGACCTGGCCAAAGCGCTGGGCCTGCTGTGCGTGGTGACCAACTGCGGCGAGGGCATGGACTTCCGCGCCGTCGGCCAGATCCTGGCGGGGCTGTGCCAGTGCGGCGCCTGGGGCTGCTTCGACGAGTTCAACCGCATCGACGTCTCCGTGCTCTCCGTCATCTCCTCGCAGCTGCAGTGCATCCGCAGCGCGCTGCTCATGAAGCTGAAGCGGTTCACGGTCAATATCGAAACATGCTATATCACATTGACACTGAGAAGTAACTAAGTCTATAGGTTTCTTAAGTTTAAGCGAACGCTACTTATTTTGAATTGAAACTACGGATACACTTTACACAAGACTGAGGTTTTATGCGTCTGTACAAGAAAAAGTAAAAATTTAGATTTTTTTTCTTTCATAAGTGATACCTACTCAGGATACTAATAAAACTTGATAGCTTACCTGATGGTTTCATAATGACTCGTATATCGAACACGGAATTCTCATTAATTTGGTCGCTACTCCCATGTGACAGATTTGTGCAACTAGTTCATTGTGATTAAAATATAAGACACTAAACTGAAGATATGAGACCAATAAGCACACTATATCTATCAGTATCTGTTGTCTCGTTCCCTCAGTTCGAAGGTCAAGAGATAGCGATGGACAGCAAGGTGGGCATCTTCATCACGATGAACCCGGGGTACGCGGGCCGCACGGAGCTGCCCGAGTCCGTCAAGGCTCTGTTCAGGCCGGTGGTCTGCATCCTGCCTGATTTGGAGATGATCTGCATGATATCACTCTTCTCCGACGGGTTTTTGACTGCCAAGGTGGGTATTGTCGACTGTCAAGGTCGCGTTCATGACGTCGCTCTCATGCTGCATGAATGCCTTGTGAACGTCCGAGCCTCCACGGGGAGATGGAAAGCGGTGCTCTTTATTTACCGCTTATGGTTTGGCAATCTGAATTGAAAACTGCGACCCCAGGGCTGGCCACTTACCTGGAATTCAGTCAGTAATCAGTTCCGCGCGCAGGTGCTAGCGAAGAAGATGACGGTGCTGTACAAGGTGGCGCGCGAGCAGCTGTCGAAGCAGTCGCACTACGACTGGGGGCTGCGCGCGCTCACCGCCGTGCTGCGCATGGCGGGCAAGCTGCGCCGCGACAGCCAGGGGCTCAGCGAGATCGTCGTGCTCATGCGCGCGCTGAGGTACGTCCTGCACACACTATTAGTACAAGCTGCGCCGCGACAGCCAGGGGCTCAGCGAGATCGTCGTGCTCATGCGCGCGCTGAGGTACGTCCTGCACACACTATTAGTACAAGCTGCGCCGCGACAGCCAGGGGCTCAGCGAGATCGTCGTGCTCATGCGCGCGCTGAGGTACGTCCTGCACACACTATTAGTACAAGCTGCGCCGCGACAGCCAGGGGCTCAGCGAGATCGTCGTGCTCATGCGCGCGCGTGATAATTAAGGAGAACATTAGAATAACACATAGGATACGTTTTATCCCGATTTTTTAAGTATAAGTCAATGTTTGTCTCGGAGATTATTCGTCCCAAAATAATCGACGCTTTCTATTCTCAGAGATATGAATCACCCTAAGTTCGTGTTCGAAGACGTGCCGCTGTTCCTGGGTCTGATCAAGGATTTGTTCCCCGGATTGGAGTGCCCACGCGTGGGATACCCCGACTTCAACGCGGCCGTAGAGGATGTACTCAAGAACGATGGATATTTGATCCTTGATCATCAGGTAAGGACATAGTACATACTTTGCGAAAATATAAATAAGTATTTTTCTAAGTTGTTGTATTAATACACTTGCTCACTTGCCAGAATTTTGCATTTTATAATTATGAATTGTTATTTTGATTAAATGTATCAAATGATATACTAATATCTAGAATGCCGGAACCGGTAGTGTAATCCAGTCGATTCGATCGATTACAGAAACGGAGTTAAAAAATCCGGACACTTAGCCAATAACAGATGACGATTGTGATATGGAATGATTAATTATCATGGGATTCGAAACGGATAATTAAACCGTTTGCGTATGTATTCTGACCACTGTTACGTTATTTACCGATAGATAGACAAAGTAGTGCAGATGTACGAGACGATGATGACGCGGCACTGCACCATGCTGGTGGGCCCGACGGGCGGCGGCAAGACGGTCATCATGCAGACCTTGGTCAAGGCGCAGACCAACCTCGGCCTGCCCACCAAGCTGACTATTATCAACCCCAAGGTAGCATCACTTTATTGACAACTAGCTGACCCGGCGAACTTTGTAGCACATTTTTTTTATATTTGCTATTATTTTTTTATATTTTCGTACAATTGCTTCTCCTGACAATACCGAACACATAATAGAAAGATTTATCAAATTTAGTGTAGTCGTTTTGAAGTTATGCGCGTACAAACATTTTGTTGATTATTTTTTTATGTAGATTTGCCAACAATGATATTTAGTACATAAAACTTAAAACATGCTTTAATGGAGTTATTATAAAACCTGACTAGGGTTTGGAATTAACAATGGAAGATTACTCGAGTGTGATGTTCATCACCAAGCTTTATTTGGTTTACTATAAATAGTGATCTATCCTCTTCTACAATAGCTACAATACTCTTGGGGTACAAAATCTCACTAATATCTTCAGTAAGATGACTGATCTTTGCCCAAATGTGGACAATTACAAGCTAATACTTTAATTTATCCAATAGGCATGTTCCGTCGTAGAACTTTATGGAATTTTGGATCCAGTCACAAGAGACTGGACGGACGGATTGTACTCGAAGATATTCAGAGAAATGAATCGGTAAGTTGTTATTGTGCTAATAATGAAATACGAGTATGTATAGGTGTGTACATATCCTAACAATGTACGCAAGAATTTGCGAAGTTGATAAGAATCTTAAAAAAAAGAGTTACTATCATAATGTAATAATGTCCCAAATTACGATATTTAAAGTAACGTACAAAAAGTTATTTATTTTTAAAATCTCATCTTTTTTTTCCTCAAACAAGAGACGTTAGCTTAGTGCATCGAATTATTTATTACACTATAGCTGGGGTTGGGTACTAACCTACTCGCACATACTAACAATAAGTGCACTAAAGATCCCATTTGGGCCAAAGTGAACATAAATGTGAGCTTAAATGTGAGCCCAAATTATGATTAATCATGACAGGCCCGCCGAACCAAACGAGCGTCGCTACTCTTTGTTCGACGGCGACGTAGACGCTCTCTGGATAGAAAATATGAACTCTGTAATGGACGACAACAAGCTGCTAACACTAGCCAACGGCGAGCGAATAAGGCTGGCGCCATACTGCGCGCTGCTGTTCGAAGTGGGCGACCTGAACTACGCCTCGCCGGCGACGGTGTCGCGGGCGGGCATGGTGTTCGTCGATCCCAAGAATTTGGGCTATCAGCCGTATTGGGAAATGTAAGTATTCTAAAGATAGGAGGAAATGGAGTTTAGGAGGTTGTTTGGTATATTAACAGCCTTAATGAAATGAAACCGTTTTCACAGGTATCCATAAACTAATTATAAAACACCGTACTTATACAATGCAAGTATTGTTAACAATTGTATGAGGTGAAATGTCAAAATTATACTATGAATGTTTATGATCCAAATATGTTTTTGTGAGATAATACTCTACGTTTCCTCCAATTCGCAATGATCGTGGTCACGATAGTCTTATCATCACAAAAACTGTTTAGTTTAGAATACAGAATATATTCCACCTCGTCGTCAGGTAACGGTATCTTGGCATCTTTCGGCAATGTGGCATCTTTCGACAATATTGCATCTTTCGGCTACTTAGCATTTATCGCGTATTTTCGTTATCTTATAAATCATTGTATCCAGGTGGCTCAAAGCGCGTAGCAACGAGCAGGAGCGCGACCAGCTCTCCGGCCTGTTCGAGCACTACGTGCCCGGCGCGATCAACTACATCGTGTTTGGGCTGTTCGGGCTGCAGCAGCAGACGCCGCTCAAGACTATCGTCCCACAGACGGCGCTTAACTTGGTAACAATACCAATCAACAGCTTCGTTTCTGAACGTTTGACAGAATGTTTCACATAGAAACACTTCACGATCAAAGAAAACCATTTTAAATTGGTCCATTATTTTAAGAGCTCCGAAGATACAGATTGTGAAACACGCATACGATAAGTCTCAGGATACGTCTAACTTTTGACACTACTTTTTTTAAATCGGTGTTTAAAACCTACTATCTCTTTAGAAGCTGACGTTTAGAAGCTGGCGAAGACATTTCTTACTAATACCTGTTTCCATATTTCCATGAACTAATAATAGTTTGAACTCGTAACCTCTGCCGCCCTATAAGTTGTGTACTCCACAGGTGGTGCAGCTCTGCTACATGATCAGCGGCCTGATGCCGAACAGAGAGGATCCCAACGAGGAGATAGACGAAACTATCGTCGAATGCGTGTTCATGGTGGTACGTACTACTTCTCCTACAGTATTCGTCCATAAATCGAATCAAAGTCAAAGTCAATTATTTTATGCAGTTTTGGCCCTAAAGAGGCTTAAGAGGAATGTAATGGAATCCATTTGAATAGTTTTTTAAAGTAGTTTAAAATAAAAACTAACAAAGTTCTTACAAGTTTGGATGTCTACTAGTCAATACATTTAGAAGAAATAATTTATTTATTAAAAGTTTCCCAAAAATTTCTAGTTTATTTAATCTTCTATTTAGTTTATTTAAATTTCTAGTTAATATAAAATCAAAGGGCTATCCGTTTAAGTAAATAAAATGTAGATCAAAACACTATGTACTATCACAAAATAAATAAATAACAAACTCGACGCGCAATAATTTGATAAGCTGTATTACTACACTATAAATTATACCTGACGCATAAATTGCGCAACACTACTCCACATAATATTTAATTAAATATCACCATCAAGGTCAGACGTTAATCGTACACAATCATGCCGTGTGTAAACTAGACCGGTTATTTTGATAAGATTGTACTTGTAACTATATTTGAGACATAACGGTATCGGGGGCGTAGCTCAGATGGTAGAGCGCTCGCTTAGCATGCGAGAGGTACCGGGATCGATACCCGGCGCCTCCAATACCTTTTGCTTTTTTTTTGGTCAAAAAGTATTATATTATTTTATCTAATTGAATATTTTACTGGATGCTTACTTCAAAATAGGCTACAACAAAAATCTATTTTTTCTTATTATTGTGTTTATGTTGTATATCTATAAACTAGTACCAACCTGTGGGCTTACTCGCTAAGCACCTATTTCTATAGGATTTTTTGGTCAAATACGGCCCAACACCTCGAAACACTCTTCCATTTGTGGTGAAAAATTATTTTATTTACCTAATTGAACCTTTTTACCATAATTCTCCTTTGCAGTCCATGTATAACAGCTTGGGCGCGGCGATCGTAGACAATGGGAGGCTGGACTTTGACGTGTATGTCAAGAAAGCGTGTCCCATGATGCTTGTCGAGGACTCGCCGGCGAAGAAAGCCACTACAAGTGAGAAATATTCGTAAATTATATCTAGTCTATAGTCTATTTGTCTATGCTACAGTAATGACTTTGATCCTCTCTTCTGTAGTCCAATTTCTATGGTACAGTCCTGTTCACTGTACTTATATATTGGGAGGAAATACCTTTACCCAACATAACAGAATAATAACTTTTACTTTGAATTGATGATAGCTATTGGTGAACTTATTGTGACACATATTATAGTCTCTCAGGATACAAAACCTTGCTCCAAGTAAGTTTGTAGTATGTGTATCTGTGCTAATTGTACAGTACGGATGGAGATTGACGGCTAGCTTTATTTTGTACACTAGCTAGCCGAATGTCATTATTGTGTTATTGTTTCGTTAGTGCGGGTAATAAAGCCCAGTAGTGTATAAATAAAAAAACAACTTTTACATACACTTATTCACTTCACTAATATCTATAGTTATAAGAAAATACCAACCAAATTGACGACTTACTTGTAAAAGTCTGTTTCTTACCTACTTACTATTTGACATGTTAATTACATGACCAAACTTCTAGAACACTTCCCGATGGCATTCCCCACTCTGTACGACTACTGCCTCGAGTTGACCACTAGGACATGGGAAGCGTGGGAGTGGCTAGTCCCCGCGTATGAACACGACCGGGACATGAAGTTCCCGTCGATCCTGGTGCCTACGGTAGACACCTTAAGGTTAACCTGGCTTATCAAGATTATGGAGAGTGTAAGTATAAAACACAAGAATATAGGTGTAAATTAAGTGGTCGTAAGCGACTATTATATTTTGAAAGTAAAATACTTCGGTCGGGTACTATACAAGGTTTTACAGTCAACTAAGCTTTTAATAAGATAATTTTTCTAATAAGATGTATTAGTACGTGCTTGCAAGATTCTCAGATATGGTTTAGTTAGAACAAATAACCATATGAAGTACAAATTATAATTTTTAAGTTAAATACTCGTAGGCCCGCTACTTTAAGATTTTGTAATCGTCAAAATCTGTAATACCACTGAGTTAAGTTATAAATAAAATATATATTATTAAATTAACAGGTAGAAAGGCCCGTACTGCTGGTCGGGGACACGGGGACGTCTAAAACGGCTATTATTACCAACTTCCTTCGCGGCTTGCCGCCCGAGAAATACGTAAGTATTACAAGTCTATATTTATCACGATGTTATCTACTTCGATGACGTAACATAGTATGAGGCGAAGTAAAATTAACAACTCGTTGCCAACGTCCACACCACGTTGAGAACACCGGTTCTCGTCTGATCACCGAAGTTAAGCAACGTCGGACGCGGTCAGTACTTGGATGGGTGACCGCCTGGGAACACCGCGTGATGTAGGCAAAACAGTATATTAATATTGTTAAAATTATCTTTTTGGAATGTAATAATGACTTACAATCTATAATATAAAAATGAATCGCTAAATGTGTTGGTAAGCGCATAACTTCAGAACGACTGCACCAAATTGGATGATTCTTTTTTTAATGTGTTCCTTATTGTCAGGACAAGGTTTTTATATAAGAATAATAAGGAATAAAAATCTCAAAATTCCCACGGGAACGGGGGCGCTGCGGGTGAAACCGCGGGGCACAGCTAGTAACATTATAAAATTAAAATGTGTATTAAATCATACGCCACTTTAATTACATCACCTTTTCTGCACACATGTTACTTACGAATGAATAAATGATTTATGATGCAAGAATAATAATTCAATTCTAGTGTTATTGCACACTAGAGTACGTTGTGTTAATTGGACCGTTCACTCACCGGGGGCGTAGCTCAGATGGTAGAGCGCTCGCTTAGCATGCGAGAGGTACCGGGATCGATACCCGGCGCCTCCAAAATTTATCTCTTTTATTTTTTATTTTTAGTTAATTCAACAAATGAATTTCTCATCGCGAACATCGTCGATGGATGTTCAAAGGAACTTGGAGTCTGTTGTTGAGAAGCGAACGAAGGATGTTTTCGGTCCGCCGGTTGGCAAGAAGATGTTGGTCTTCATCGACGATATGAACATGCCTATTGTAAGATACTTTCTGTTATTTTTAGAAATTGATTATTATGCTATTACTTTAAGTATAAGTCGGGATGAGGATGAAGGACTTTCCGCGTCCGCGGACAAATATTCTCGATTGAAATGTTCATGTTGTACGTGAAACTTTTAGTTCTTCATGTGCGTTATTCGATAACATTTGTATTTGTTGTTCTATTTTGGTGGATAAGTCAAACGGACTTGGTCCGTTGTGTGCATTTTTATCATCTTTTATACCTACAGGTATCTAAATAATTACTTATTAAAAAATAAAGTGTTTGAATCTGCAAATCTATATATATTTTTTGTGTTAAACTTCAAAACTTTGATTTGTTTTTTGTCAAATCGAATTATTTATGGTTATATTTGTATAACAATAAATAATTTTAATTAATCTTTAAAAACAATGTAGTTTGTTTCAAAAGACTATTTGCTGCCCAGGTGGACACATACGGCACTCAACAGCCGATAGCGCTTCTCAAGCTGCTGTTCCAAAGGAAAGGCTTCTACGACCGCGGCAAGGACCTCAACTGGAAGAACTTGAAGGACATCGGGTTTCTGGCCGCCATGGGCAAGGCGGGCGGCGGCAGGAACGACGTAAGAAACACATACTTCACTCACTTTATTTGCGTTTTTTGTTTTTTAAAGCTAGTACCAAGATAATGTGTCATAATACGTTTCATTAGAAAGGGTTAATTTAGAAAAGTCAAGAAATCAAATCGAGAAGAAAATAATGTTTTCTTTCAAATCAAGCAGAAGAATGATAGAAAGAAATATATCGACCAACTTCTATGTTTATTTGGAACGTTTTTATTATAAACCTCTTTCGAAGAAAATAACTGCAAATTCATCTACACTAATATTATAAAGAGGAAAACTTTGTTTGTTTGGTTGTAATGAATAGGCTCAAAAACTACTGGACCGTTTTTAAAAATTATTTCACCATTCGAAAGCTACAGTATCTATGAGTAACATAGGCTATTTTTCATCCCGAAATTCCCACAGGAATGGACACAACGCGGGTAAAACCGCGGGGCGCCGCTAGTGTTTGATAACAGGTTTATAACTACGGGTGTGATGTATTTAGGTACATTATGGCAAATAAATAAATTTGAATTTAACTATTTTTGTTTTAAAAACGCATCTACGAATAACGCGTCTCGTGTATGCAGTGTTTCACATAGCCTCCTCCCCCAGGTGGACCCGCGCTTCATCTCGATGTTCTCGACGTACAACCTGCAGTTCCCGTCGGAGAACACGCTGCGCCACATCTACACCTCCATACTGTCCGGACACTTCGACATCTTCCCCGACGACATCAAGGAAATCGTCTGCAAGATCGTCCAGATGACATTGGATTTGTACAAGGTATTGATACATGCAATCGTTTCTGGGATGGTTAGCTAGTTTCCTAATGAAAAATAAATAAAGTTACTGTGATTTCGACTTCTAGAGATAGTTTTGGTTTTAAACAAGTATGTCTTGTTTGTCGGTCACTTGTTTGCCGTTTAGTTTGTTTTGTCGCTGGACGATCTAATATCGATGGTAATAACAATTCTCAAACCCGATTGTGTTGTGCAATTAATACTATAATATGTTAAAGGTTTAATTCATGCTCACTGCTCATCTAACGCCCCGACATTCGACCAGGATTGCCTTGCATAATATTGTATAACCCTTTACGGAGTCTATTTCCATCTCTCTCCTATGTGAGGGCCGTGGCCGCCACACATTATGAAGGCAAATGAATATAATTCCAGATAATAATAGTGGAGCTGCCGCCGACGCCGGCCAAGTTCCACTACATCTTCAACCTGCGCGACCTGTCGCGCATCGCGGCGGGGCTGCTCCTCACGCACCCCAACTACTTCGGCGAGCCGCGCGCCGTCGTGCGCTGCTGGCGCAACGAGTTCGTGCGCGTCATCTGCGACCGCCTCATCAGCGTGCACGTCAGTATACCACTCTATGATACCTTGGTAATAGTGCTCTGCATATTAGTATGTATATGAATCTACATGTGTGTCAGGACAATACAGGTACAGCTATCAACTACTTTATTTAGATATATTACTTTATTTTCCACCCATTTCGCTCAGTGTTTTCTTATCCACTCATCATTCGACCCGCAACACCGTGGTTTGGATACTCTATGTCTTAACTCATGCACATCCAATTGCAGACTTCTATCGTATGCTATACGGCATTTATGAAAGTTTTTCAAACAACATTGTTTATTTTAAGGTATGTACGTGTATTTTGTCCGTTTGGTTTATATACTAGCGATCCGCTCTCGCTAACTGTACCATCCAAACAGTACAATAGATAGAGGATAGATTACCAGCTGGCCAATAGAACTCAGCGCGCGTGTGTGTTCGCTTTAAAACGTTTCATGTGAACGTTTTTGCTGATGTACCTATTTCATAGTCATGTCAGTTGTGTGTTCGTTTTTAAACGCCCAACGAGTACTAGTTGGTACGTGTTGTATGTTCCAGGACAACGAGCTGATGAACATCCACATCCAGGAGCACATCGTGAAGTACTTCCCCGAGGAGGAGCCCGTCGTGCTGGAGGAGATCGTGGTGCCCGAGGAGGAAGAGAAGGTGGACGAGGAGGACGGTGAGCCTACCACTGTATCTCTCGTGACCACTTTGCTGTGTTAGTTAGTTAGAAGAACGCGGATTAAAGAATACAGCGTGGATAGGGCTCTGGCGCTACGCAAGTACGCAGGTCTGTCCCCTAAAAATCGTGTTCAAAAGTAAATAATAGATTAACTTGAATACGTCTTTATCTTTATTTCAAGAATTCGGAGAACCAAGACCGGAAAAAGTGAAAGAAGAAAAAGTAACTGTCGAAGAAGTTGAGGAGGAAGTCGAGGAGGAGATGGAAGTGGAACGGATTTTGACGGTAAAGAGATACAATATGATACACATGTTGAAAAATAGTTTTTTTGGTGTTTCAATCAAAATCACTGAATGTTCGGTATAAATCCGAATGATACTAATCAATCATACACCCATATTTTAATCATGAAATAATATCTAATCTTGAAAAAGCTGAAGAGTGTTTTTAAAACTCGCTAATCTCTGAAATAGCCAGTCGGATTTAAATGATTATTTTTTGACAAGCCAGCAATGGCACGGCGAGAGTAAACTCGCGGGGCGTTGCTTGTGTGGCAAAAAAATAATAAAAAAGAGATGCGGTCAAAATTCAGATCGATTGTTACATGACAGTTGGAGGAGTACGCTATGCGCAACCCGCTGCTGTTCGGGGACTACCGCAACGCGCTCGACGAGGAGGAGATCCGCTACTACGAGGACCTGCTCGACTACGAGGCTATCTACTTCCTCTTCCAAGAGGTAATATTGGACATATTCTTGTAAGTTATATTTAAAAAACAGGATCTTGGTAGGCGTGTGCACAAGCCACTACGCCGCCTAAACGTATAATAATATATTTATTTAATATTTCTCAACATACAACTATTTTTATTCTTACTTCACAGATATTAGACGAATTCAACGAGCGTGTAGGCAAGATGTCCATCGTTCTGTTCGAGGATTGTTTGGAACACTTGACGCGTGCACATCGCATATTACGCATGGACCGCGGCAACGCCATGATCATAGGAGTCGGCGGCTCCGGGAAGAAATCTATCTGTCGACTGGCGGCTTTCGCAGCCGGTATATATTATAGCTTATTTCATTTTAGGAGTAGGAGTTTCATGTAACGATGGAGAATTTGGGCTATATATATATATATGGAAATACCTATGGTATGGAGCCATTGGCTCCATACCATAGATATTTCCATATACTAAGATACTTAGGTGTTTTCAAATCGGGACCTTTTTTGGTACCGATACTCACCTATAGAGGTGAGGGGAGGGAGGAGAAGAGAGGGAGGAGAGGGAGACTGTTTTTATCCCTCATATCCTATCCATATTATACGTACCGTCTTTTCTTGTCACACAGGCTTTAACTTAGAAAAAGATTTAGACATTCTGTATAACCAAAGCACTGTATGTATCTTAATACACATATTAAAAAGTTTCTAACACATTTTATAGGTTGCGAAGTGTTCGAAATCACAGTGACTCGCAACTACACCGAGAACACGTTCAAAGATGACATGAAGCGGATGTACATGCAGCTCGGGTGCGATAACAAGAAGACCGTCTTCCTGTTCACTGCTGCACAGGTAATGTATAGCTGAATGAACATGTAAACGGATATAAATGAATTAATGCATGCTTGAATATTTGAACGAATGAATCATATCACACAGAAAATAAAGAAGTTTAACGACGAATATGAAAAAAATGTTCTTCAAATATTAGCCACATTCATTACAGTCTTCAAGCTTCTTTATACCGCTTAAGTATCATGAGAACGGATACTTCTGGGGTGAAATCTTGCACTTATAAAAAATAAACATTATTTGTTAAATCAAATCATTTATTTAAAAAAAAAACAGGGCTAATTAGACCCAAACTAAGCTCTAGGCTTGTATTATGGAATCTAACTAGCTGATATTATTAAAAACATATTATAAAACAACAAATACCTTAAAGACTATCATACATAAAATAAACAAATGAGTATATTAACTCCCTAGATCCTGGAGGAAGGCTTCCTGGAGTACATCAACAACATCCTGATGATCGGCATGATCCCCGCGCTGTTCGGCGACGACGAAAAGGAGGCCATCATCAACTCCGTGCGTACCGCCAGCGCCGACGCCGGCTTCGGGGTGGCCAAGTGAGGGACATCAATATAAATACTGGATCTGTAGGGCTGAGATGACGCCAAAGACATGATATGATCACTACATAGTATAAAACAAAGTCGCTTTCCGCTGTCTGTCCCTATGTATGCTTAGATCTTCAAAACTACGCAACGGATTTTGACGCGGTTTTTTTAAATAGATGGAGTGATTCAAGAGAAAGGTTCATATGTATAAAAATTCCCGAAATTCCCACGGAAACGGGCACAACGCGGGTGAAACCGTGGGGCGCTGCTAGTAAGGGATAAATTGATGGTCTTCATCTTTATATCATAAGCTGGACTTAACGCAGCGAGGCGTTGAGATCAATTGAAGAATTCACTCACTTACCACAAAATTACTACATTCTTTATTATAGTGTTTACGTACTTCCATTGATTCAGTGTGTCTTTCTTCTAGGGACGCTGTGTGGAGCTTCTACTGCAACAGATGTGCTGATAATCTTCATGTCGTCTTGTCTATGTCGCCCAGTGGAGATATATTGAGGAATCGGTAAGTTACTAAATATTTTCACTTAATAATTGTCTGTTGCATATGTGACGTGTTTTAACTGTTCTTGCGGGTATTGCGATGGTTAAGCCACGTGCATCTGGACCACTTTATCATGGGTGGTTAGAAGTGGCATTTCCATTGAAATAGTGTCGGATTTACATACAATTATGTTAGACTGTGAGACACGGTGCCTTTAGGCGAACAAAAGTTCGACACCAGGCTGGCTGCCTTGTTCGAAGTTTGGTTTACCGCTTTGTAAAATCGAGTTCCTAACATTGATATCAAATGTTAATATTTCAGATGCCGAAGTTTCCCCGGTCTGGTGAACAATACTACTATTGATTGGCAGTTCCCGTGGCCCAAGCAAGCGTTGTTGGCTGTCGCCAACGTGTTTTTAGCTGACGTATGTATTAAATATACGTTGAATTAACTGTTAAAGCTAATTAAATTGTCTTGTTAGTCTTGTAAGACCCTAACAACAACCAGCTTAGATCTTAGTTTGGGTTTAATTAATCGTGTCTTACATAAATAAATAAAAATAACATGGTTGGCCAAAACAGCGTTTTTTTCTGTTACAGATTGAAAAAATCCCCGATGAATTCCGTTCCATTATAGTTGAACATGTTGTGCATGTTCATATGTCTGTTGCAAGGTATGATGAATTTCAAATTATTAACATTATATTTGTATTCTTAATAATGTATACTGTACTGCTAATATTATCTAAATGTTTGTCTATTGATAGATATTCGATCGAGTTCCTGCTTCGGTTGCGTCGCAACAACTACGTGACGCCCAAACATTACATGGACTACATCACCAATTATCTATCTCTACTTAACGAGAAAGATTCTTTCATTGTCGCTCAGGTAGATGTCGCTCATTTTGGTATTCTTCTTAAACATAAGAGCTCTTGTGCTCTTGTTGATGGAGTTCCATCCACTTTTCTATCTACTCTATCTTCTGCCATCCTCATTTTGATATACGAAAATTGCGATGATTTTTAGTATGTTTACTGGACATTAGCTAACAATATATGTTTATCATATTCGCGCTAATTTAAAAAACTACCAGTGAACTTGGATTTTGATGAAGATTTCACCAATAAAATGAATCATTTAGGAGACAAAAATTACTTTAGTTACTGAATTCTCGATTGACCGAAATGGCGTCCTGGTAGATTTGTTTTTATTAAAATACTCTGGATAGAAATAGGTATCAATAACTATATCAGTAAGTTACCATTTCAGAGGGAAGAATTGCCCTGTTTATGTACAAACTAATATAGCCTTTGTTTTAAAATATTAGAGTTGTAATTGCTCTGTTGGTTCACAATGTAGATTTCTCTTGTTTATCTGTCTAGTGCGAACGTCTAATAGGCGGTCTGGCCAAGATCGAAGAGGCTAACGTTCAGCTGGAGGACTTGAACGCCAAGCTGGCGGTACAGAAAGTCATCGTGGCGGAACAGACGGCGGAGTGCGAGACACTCGTCAAACAGATCACCAAGGGTACTGTTATCATATATTTTTAGTCAAATTTAGCACAGCATGGTATAATGAGATGATAATGTGTAATAGTAAACCAATTATGTAAGTTTCTGAGGAGATATTACGGAGGTAGGTACTTGTTTGAGGTGCTTGTTTGAACACGTAACTGCCGAATAATATTCACATAAATTATATCCACATTCCTGAATTATATACATTATACATACTTTTTATTCAGTAATTTAACGCGTGGGCCTTAGCTAATCTATTTGTAAACTACCTGTAATATATTTTATCTTACATTATCCTACAGCTACTGACAACGCCGTTGCCAAGCAAACAGTAGCCGCCGTCAAGCAAGTAGAAATCACTGAGCAAAGCAAAGTGATTTGCGTCGAGAAGGGGGAGGCCGAAGAAGCGCTCTCAGCCGCTTTGCCCGCGCTTGAAGCGGCCCGGCTCGCGCTGGCGGACTTGGACAAGAACGACATCACTGAGATCAGATCCTTTGCTACGCCGCCTGAAGCTGTACAGGTAATTAAAATCAAAAAGGCTTTCGTCAAAGTTAAATGTTTTTTTGTTCTTATCGACTGTCACGGAGAATCGAGCAACCACGGTAGCCGTTAACCGTATCATATACAATCGCACATATCACAATGTCTCTTTTCTCTTTCCCAAAAAAGATGTTCTTGGTTCTGATGTCATTATTAAAAAGTGATTATGTATCGCAGGTGGTATGCGAGTGCGTGGTGATCATCCGCGGCATCAAGGACGTGAGTTGGAAGGGCGCCAAGGCGATGATGGCCGACCCCAACTTCCTGCGCAACCTGCAGGAGATGAACTGCGACCTCATCACGCAGAAGCAGGTCAAAGATGTCAAGGCGCACATGAAGAAGAGCAAAAAGTTGGAGACTATGCAGAATATCAGTAAAGCTGGGTGAGCATTACTGTGGAATAGCCTCGAATTGTACCCTTTTCCTATAAGAATGATGGGATAAAGATTGACTTATGTGCTGCTCTACAGTCTAGATAAATATTTTCTCTATGTTAATTTCCTTCTAAATCTGATCCACAGCTTTCTGCGCTGCATCCGTTCTGAAAGAATTTAGAGCACAGTTTTGTTATTTACTTTGTTAATTTGAATACAGGTTTCTTTCATAGTTTTACCGTTATTTATTTATATACCTGGTCCATCATTAGTATTCTACACATTATCTCGACACATTACGTTCAACAGATACGGTCTCCTTAAATTCGTGACCGCTGTCCTCGGGTACTGCGCAGTGTACAAAGAAGTGAAGCCCAAAAAAGACAAAGTAGAGGCTCTCGAAAAGGAATACACAGAGGCGGTCAACTATTTGGATTCATTGAACAGGGAGATCAATAGACTGCAGAAACAATTGGATGGATTGAACGCCAAGTACGACTCAGCGATACTGCGAAGACAAGAGTTGCAGGAAGAAACTGACATCATGATGAGACGATTGGTGGCTGCTGATAAACTCATGTCTGGTTTGTCTAGTGAACAAAAACGTTGGACTTTAGACTTGGCAGCTTTATACGTAGAGCAATCTCGTTTGATAGGCAACTGCCTCCTAGCTGCCTCTTTCCTGAGCTACGCGGGACCGTTTTCCTTTTACTTCCGACAGACAATGATCTATGAAGATTGGTACGGTGATGTCATGGAGAAAGGGATTCCTTTGACCTTGCCGTTTACCTTGGAAAGGAATCTTACTAATGAAGTTGAGATTAGCGGGTTAGTAATAATCATAATTTTGGGATGGATGAATTTTCTTAATTTGAAAGCGACCATTTTAATGACTTTAAAAAAAGAGGAAGCGTATCAATTTGTCTGATTTTGTTACATACCATCTATGAACTGATTTTGAATAATGTATTATTTCAGTACCTATTGTGTATAAAAGCGCTTCATATCGCTCCTTAAACATTTCAATTAAATCGGCTGAAGTTTCTTTAAATGTGTTTCCAATTTTTATTATGGTCGTAACTCGATTTGAAACCTCTACAGTGAAAGGGCCGGTGTTCAATTTAAATATTTTTCCTCTATAGTTGGAATTCCGAAGGCCTCCCGCCAGACGAGCTGTCTGTCCAAAACGGCATTTTAACGACGCGTGCGTCTCGCTTCCCACTTTGCATCGACCCGCAGACGCAGGCGCTCACCTGGATCAAGAGGAAGGAGGCCAAGAATAACCTCAAGGTATACTAAGGAAATGATCGGTATACTAAGAAAATTATGTAAATGATTGCGTGTTTTAGAGCGGATCCTTCAGGATCTATTTTATTTTGTGGCAACACAGTTTTTCAAACACTATAGTGTGACGTCATCATACATAGTCTTGCTATTGAAATCCGTGGTGACGTGATCCCCGCAGGTGCTGTCGTTCAACGACCCTCAATTCCTGCGTCAGCTCGAGATGGCCATCAAGTACGGTATCCCGGTGCTGTTCCAAGATGTCAACGAGTACATCGACCCTGTAGTCGACAATGTGCTCGAGAAGAATATTAAGGGTAATTTAAAACGTACTTTTTTAAAATTGTACGGATGGTTCTGATGGAAAGGAGAGAGGAATGAGTTGGGAGTGAAATCTATCTGTCTGCATCTATCTCGAGAACGGATTATTTCTTTTAAATCTTTTTTTTTGCAGTAAGTATATGATAGTCCAAATATCTACCTCAACCTATCGATCCGAAAAGTTATTTACCTCCGTATATCGACGATATCTGATCTTCCAATTGTCACAGTGGAGAGCGGTCGCACGTTCGTAATCCTGGGCAGCTCTGAAGTGGACTACGACCCTAAGTTCCGCATGTACCTCACCACCAAGCTCGCCAACCCGCAGTTCAACCCTGCGGCTTACGCGAAGGCAGTTGTTATTAATTATACTGTCACGGTGCAGGTATGTAATAGTGTAGTCTTGTGAGTCTTTTAAATTGTCAATTTTGAGAAAGATTTTGTAAATTGTTGAAATTGAGAGAGTACTCAACTGACGAGGCACGGACCGTTATAATTACTAACCAAACTTGTTTGATTCATCATATGGGCAAATTCTTCCATCATTAGTTCCCAATAGCTTTCGCCCCCTGTACATAACTCTTCCACCACCCCAATAGCTTTCGGTCCGTGCACACGATAGTTCGTCGAGTCCGCGTGGTCATAGTCCCCCCGGCGCAGGGCCTGGAGGACCAGCTGCTGTCGGTGGTGGTGCGCGCCGAGCGCTCGGACCTGGAGGAGCAGCGCGAGAGCCTCATCATCGAGACGAGCGCCAACAAGAGCCTGCTGTCGGGGCTCGAGGACTCGCTGCTGCGCGAGCTCGCCACCTCCACCGGCAACATGCTGGACAACGTCGAGCTCGTCGACACGCTCGAGAACACCAAGTCCAAGGCGGCCGAGGTGCGCCCACACCTTACACATTACACACTACACACTACACACTACACACTACACACTATATACACACTACACACTACACACTACACATTACACATTACACATCACACATTACACATTACACCAAAAGCAAAAGAAGAAGTGTGACAGATCTGGGTTTGATTGACTCGCATGTCACAAGTTGTATTAGAAACTAGCGCCTGCATTGTGTCCATTCTCGTGGGAATTTCATTATAAAACCTGCCTCTTAAATAAAGGTACCCCAATACAAAAACAAATATTTGAATTGGACTGGCATTTCACGAAATGAACCCGAACACATGAACAAAATTATGAATGTATCCTCTTTTTGACACAAGTATAAAATTAATAGATGTCGTTCGTTTGTTCGGAACATTATATTATTTGTTGACCTCGGTTATTATTATTATTATGGTTAGACGGTATTGTTGGTTCTTAGGCCGTCTAATAAGTTCGGATTGGCCAATGACCATAATTACTCGAACTTATTTACTTCTTATTACTTACAAGTTCAATTTGTATAGGTGATGGAAAAACTGGCGTTGGCTGCTGCAACGACCGCTGACATAGAAATTCTCCGAGACGGGTACCGGCCCGTCGCCAAGCGAGGCTCCATATTGTTCTTCGTGCTCTCAGACATGGCTGGCGTCAACTCTATGTATCAGTACTCACTGTCTTCTTATTTGGAGGTTAGTACTAAGTTTCCTAAGGGTTTAGTTGAGTTAGCTACAAGTAAAATTTAAAAACCCCCTACGCAAAACCATCGCAAAGAACCTAGCTTTCGAATGAAAAAAAAAACAGCATCAAAATCGGTGTATCCGTTTGAGAGTTAAGATGCATACACACCGCATACAGTATAAGCACCTAGGCTACGACTGAAACACATCGACGTTCAATATTCTTTGCTTATAATGAGTTGTCATTATTTTCATGAGTCATAATCAATGTTTTTTTTATATTATATATTTCAGGTGTTTTCGTTTTCACTACGTAAAGCGATGCCCAACGTGATTCTGTTCAAACGCCTGAAGAACATCATAGATATGCTCACGAAGAACGTTTATGACTACGGATGTACCGGTAAGAATATGTCACAAAGCTTATCACAAGTAGGAACAATACCTCCGACATAGCAACCGGGACCGACAATTTAACGTGCCTTCTGAAGCATGGTATTGCTCAGGAATGCCACAATCGGCCACTCATCGTTGCTTTACAATCCCAATGAGCTAACATCGCTTACTCCAACTACGCCACGAACGCAACTACTACGGCCTAGTAGGTTACTATGAATATTCTCTAAACTTTGTGTTTGATGGAGTGGTTTTTCCGATGTCAGATGTAAATGTTTTAACTATTTAACCTCCACAGGTATATTCGAGCGCCACAAGCTGTTATTCTCCTTCCAAATGGACATAAAGTTGGAACAAAGCGAAGGGAGGGTATCCCAAGCACAACTGGACTTCTTCATCAAAGGGAACGTCTCATTGGAGAAGGCGGCAAGAGCCTCACCCGCGGCTTGGATACCGGGTCAAGTATGTATCATGCTCAAATAAAGATCTTTAACCTACAGCATTGTCGTTCCCGTTGTAATTTCGGGATTAAAAGAAGTCTGTCTTTTTTTACGTCTAATATTTCTCTAAGTGAAATATAAAAACAAGAAAAAAAAACTTGAGAGGTGTCAAGGGACACCCGGATGGAACGAACTTTATTTATTATCAACAAAAATAATCGTCGCGAAACCACACTGTTTAATATCTGGCTTGCTTTCTGTAAGAGAGAGAGAGACAGACGGAGAAACATACGCACGCCGCACGGCTTACAATAGCTTACTATAGCAAAAAGTGTCGGCCAGCTATCACATTCATGATCACGACAACCGTTGCTTAACATTCAATATCGACGGCCACCCATCACATTCATGATCACGACAACCGTTGCTTAACATTCAATATCGACGGCCACCCATCACAATCATGATGACGACCACCGTTGCTAAACATTCAATATCGACGGCCACCCATCACATTCATGATCACGACAACCGTTGCTTAACATTCAATATCGACGACCACCCATCACATTTATAATCGCGACGAAGCGAAAATATCTGGCTTGCTTTCTATAAGAGAGAGAGAGAGACAGACAGACAGAGAAACATGTGCGGCGCGCATGTTTCTTTGTCTGTCTCTCTCTGGCGTGCGCATGTTTCTCTGTCTGTCTCTCTCGCGCATGTTTCTCTGTCTGTCTCTCTCTGGCGTGCGCATGTTTCTCTGTCTGTCTCTCTCTGACGTAAAAAGTGTCGTAAACTTCGTTCCAACAATCCAATGGGTTGGGTGTGAAAGCTACACGAAAATACTATTTCGATTTTACCATTAGAGCTCTTTCAACTATGTATTACGTTTTTAGTGGTCTTAACTACGTGCGTTTTGGATGAAAAACTAAGGAACTTTCGTGCGCCCGGATGACTGCGCACTATTGTAGCGCGAAGCTAGACCATTCAAATCGCTTAAATTTAAAGAGCCCTTAATTTGTAAGGTAGTGGTCTAGTGAGTGTACAAAACAGCTTTCTATGACTTGTTACTGAGCATTAAGAATGATATTAAATGAATGGTGGAACTGCAACAAACAAATCTGTGTCCAATCATACTACTATGCCAAACTGAAGCCATAGCTTGTGGGAGTCCCGCGCGTAGCTATGTAGTGTGGGGACACACCTTAAAGGATTTTTTATTTTGTTTGATAAAGGGCTGGCAAGACATAACGAAGCTAAGTGCAGATTTCCCGGAACCCTTCTTGGAGCTGCCGGACCTAATCACTCGCGGTCTCGATGTTTGGCAGGAGGTTAGTGTTTCATATTTCTTCTTAACGACGTCAAAATAAGTTTTCTTTTCATATATTTTCTTTTACATTGTAAAAGAACAACTAAACGTATTTTATACTTTCAGATTTAGTATTGCCATTTTTACACATACCTAATATTAGTAAGATTGTCCGCATGATATCCCATCACTAGAAAAATAACTGAGTATCTTTTGTCAGTGGTTCGACAGCGACACCCCTGAATCGATCGACATTCCAGACGGCTACTCATCCAAAATAGTGCCTTTCGAGATGTTGATGCTATTGCGATGCTTCCGCGTGGACCGCATCTACCGCGCAATCACAGACTTCATCACCGTCACCATGGGCGAGGAGTACATCACCCCGCCCGTCATCAGGTAAACAGTTCCTAACATTAGATGATTAGTAGCCGTCATCAAGTGATCAGTAGTTGTCTTCAAGTGAATCGTGCCTGTCATCAGATGAACAGTAGCCGCCACTAAGTGAACAGTAATGTCAATAGGTTAACAGTAACCGTCAAGAGATGAACTGAAGCGCCAACTAAAAAGAATCAATCATGTTCAAACGATTGGAAAAACAGAGACCGACAATTAAACGTATTTTCAAAGCTGTCATACCATGTATGCTAGTATCAGACTTAAATTAAAAAGTAGATTTGTTTGCGAAAGGCTCTAGTAAAGATTTCTGTTCAATAATAATCCTAAAATCCTAAAAAAACATCAATAACATCCGATCTTTTTGTATAATTTTTGCACACTTTCTAACAACTATTTTCTTCATTAGGTCTCTTTAACATTATAGTAATCAATTTTTACCCATTGCCTCGTATGTTCGATCTCGTAACCCGTTTCCCCATACGATCCCGTTTTAACCTCACCTCACCTGTCAATGCAACCGGGTGCCCGCAGCCTGGACATGATCCTGGAGCAGACGTCCCCGTTCACGCCGGTGGTGTTCATCCTGAGCCCCGGCTCCGACCCCACGGCCGACCTCATGAAGCTGGCGGACCGCTGCGGCTTCGGGGGCGGCAAGTTCAAGTACCTGTCGCTCGGACAGGGGCAAGAGGGGGTACGTGACTCGCACCATCACACTATCACAAGTTCAAGTACCTTTTGCTCGACCTGGGGTAAAAAGGGGGTACGCGATACACACCACCACACCATCACAAGTTCAAGTACTTGTCGCTCGGACAGGTGCAAGAGGAGATAAGCGATACACACCACCTCACTATTACAAGTTCAAGTACCTGTCGTTCGGACAGGGGCAAGAGGGGGTACGCGATACACACCACCTCACTATCCTCTCTCGACCTTACTAACTCACTAGGATTTGCCCACTAACCTACTCGAAATGAAATGAATGAGTGAACTCTAAAACACATGCACGTCAGCACATTACATCCAACGTTTTGCCCCCAAACCGCATCTCCAGCCTATCTTACCCCCAGGCGGCGCTGGCGCTGCTGGAAGGCGCCATCTCGCACGGTCAGTGGCTGATCCTGCAGAACTGCCACCTGCTGGTGTCGTTCCTGCGCGAGCTGGAGAAGCAGCTCGAGATCATGACCAAGCCGCACCCCGAGTACCGGCTCTGGCTCACCACTGACCCCACGCCGACATTCCCTATTGGAATACTGCAGAGGTCTTTGAAAGGTAAGCGAATGTTTTCAAGAAATAACACTACAGAGTACGTGTCACTTTACTGTTCCAAAAACCTGAGTTCTGGATTAAATCCCCTCCCACACCGTAGACACAACCGTACAGCTACATTGATAGGAATGGTTTATTTTTAACCGACTTCAAAGAAAGGAGGAGGTTCTCAATTCGGATGTTTGTATTTTTTATTTATTTATCTAATAAGGGTTGCCGACGGCTACAACATATTAAATTATGACTATAGCATTATAAAAGCTCACATAAACACAAATAAAATATGTGTGCCACTTACAGGTATCCACACTTTCAAAATTATATGTTACTTCTTATTTTGATTTTACCTCGGCGTTTTCCTCTCGCGGTTAAAACGGCGGAGCATTGCTAATAAATGAACAGTTTATTGGTTTAATCACGTTAACCAATGGAAATTGCTTGCGCTGTTGAAAAATTAAAACAGGAATCCGATTGCAGACGCCCCATTCACAATATCTATGACTCGTCATCACCTACCTATAGATTAAACAGCTGAAATAGTTTCATGAAGTCCACTCTACCTCACACATTCACCAAGAAGGAAAAGAATAAGACTGGAAATACTTGTAGAATTTAAAATCATAATTCTGTACATATTATATCTAACCTCATTCAAGACAAATGTTAAAAATAAGGAGTTTGGAAAGTTAAAATGTTCATCCCCAAGTACCCCAATGATATAAAGTTTTCAAAATGTGTACTGTTCAGTGGTGACGGAGCCCCCGAACGGGCTGAAGCTGAACCTGCGCAACACGTACTTCAAGATGCGGCCGCACGCGCTCGAGGAGTGCCCGCACCCGATGTTCAGGAAACTCGTCTATGTGCTAGCATTCTTCCATGCAGTAGTGCAGGTAACACTAATCAATGTTTTATAGCATCTGGCATTAATTTATGGTAACTCTGAACAAAAAAGACTTGACAAGAGACTATCGTACCATACGCTACGCTATCGTATCAAACATTACCTTGTAATGTTACCGTAATATAGTTAAAGCAATTATTTCGTAAGTTCACAAACTGTCCATAGCAAACCGTTAAAATATAATAATTTATAATATTTGTTTACACAGGAGCGTCGCAAATACGACAAGATTGGTTGGAACATCGCGTACGATTTCAGCGAGAGCGACTTCCTGGTGTGCATGCAGATCCTGCACTGCTACCTCGACCGCTGCTATGACGCCAAGGGACCCATTCCCTGGGCCACGCTCAAGTACTTGTTCGGAGAGGTGAAATATGACACTTTGTTGACATTACGGCTACTGTTACCCCATATCGTCCCACTGTAAAAATATGACGCGTTAGGGAACGAAAAAACGTTGATATTTATTAATTGAAAAGAATATATTTTGAGACCAGTGATATGGTAGAAGAAGCTGTATTTTTCACTGAAGCAGACTTGAGCGATGCAAAGTTCAATTGCAGCTTCTCGTCTCAGCTCAGTGGAAACACACTATTGGTGTTATTTCAACATACCTACCTGTGCTCCATAATATAATTGTATGATACAATTCGTTGATTGGTTGTAAACACCCTATCTAATTATGTTATTCAAATACATATAAATTTCGGTGCATTTTATAACAAGTATTCTTTCTCAGTGTAATAAAACTTAGTCCTATTATCAGGTGATGTACGGCGGTCGTGTGATTGACGATTTCGACCGGCGCGTGGTGAAGACGTACATGGAGGAGTACCTCGGGGACTTCCTCTTCGACAAGTTCCAGCCCTTCCACTTCTATAAGGACCCGATCTTCGACTACGTCATCCCGCCCGATTCAGAGCGGGAATTCTATATTGGTAACTTCATTTTTGTAACTTTCTTATTCTCGGTGTCTGGTGGAATACAAGTCTGCAGCCTGCTAAGACCGGGACCTTTTGGACAGTTTCATTTTTCAAATATGGCTCAGGTTCGAGATCATCTATCCGCAGTAAGCAAGTGTGGTGAATAATAATCCTCTTTCCGTCACTAGATAGATTCAACTAAAGTCGGTGACCGACAGACAGGAATGGGTGGTCGATATGGCGGATAGTGGCATTTCTATCTGAATGCTACCGTGCTTAAGGGGGTACTTTCAATTGTCAGTCCCGGTTTTTTCAATCGATATTGTCAAAGGCTCTTTATGCGGTCTGAAATCTCCGACACCAGGGTTGGCCACTAATAGGGGGTTTACACGGGTGACTAAAGCCGCACGATTTTTGCCACACGGCGTAAATCGACCATCTAAATGGCAATTCGGCTAAGTTGCAAGTGACTAAAGCCGCAAGCCCCAAAGTTGGGTAGCATCCGACTTTGGCCGCACGGCAACCGGCCGCATGCGACTGGTGACTAAAATCGACCGTGTAAACGATCAGTTGCAGGCGATCGCCCGCCGCATGAAGGTGTTTCACGCACGCACGTGTGTTTATTTACTACAGCGTTTCTGTGTACATGTATCGTAACAACCAGAGTCGCATGCGATTTTAGTAACCTGTGTAAATGGGCTAGCGATGCGGCTTGGTGAGGCAATTAGTGAAGCGACTCGCCGCACGGCGAAAATCGACCCGTGTAAACCCCCTATAAGCTAACTGAACTGACTTTTATGATATTCGTTTGTGTGGCAGAGTTCATCGACCTGCTGCCGCTGTCGAACTCGCCCGAGGTGTTCGGGCTGCACCCCAACGCGGAGATCGGGTACTTCAGCCAGGCCGTGCGCGAGATGTGGGGCCACCTCATCGAGCTGCAGCCGCAGACCAGTACGTCGCTACAGCGATCCACTCTACCATCATTTAGACTAGTTCCTTAGCCCCAAGACAAACCGGCGGCTTGCCGCAACCCCGTCAATAAAGTTTGCTGTGAATCATTATGTGACGGCGGTTTTGTTGCAATTGACGCTTGCAACTGTATGGGTTCACCACTACAGTAGTTGTCTTGTATAAGTTTTTTGGAAGACATTTTAACGAGCCTCTAAAGTTCTCGCGTGGGTAAGGTAAGGCTAATTCGAATCAAAATTCTAAATTGTTCAATCGTTTTTTTCATGCTACCTTTAGTTGGTGTATTGAAACCACCGAGTAAGTATATCAATAGACTTCAATTTTCTGCTACCATATCTATACCAAAACTTGTTTTTACGCATACACGCTAAATTTACTTGTTATCACGCGCATCATGCATTAATGCATTAGCAATTAAAGTACGACTAATATGCATTGTGTAATCCAGGCGAGGGCGGCGGCGCGATGAGTCGCGAGGAGTTCATCGACCTGATCGCCATCGACATCATCAACAAGCTGCCCACGCTGTACGAGATCTGGCGCGTGCGCAAGCAGTTCGAGATGAGCATGACGCCCACTGTCGTCGTGCTGTTACAGGAACTCGAGAGGCTAGTGCGACTATTTGATCTTAATATAGTATTTTTTAGTATCCTTTGCTTAAACTACATATTTTGTCAGATTTTTTTAAAGGTATTAAACATAGAGGTATCGTTAACGCTTAACGCGTTTACATTTTGACGGCCAAAAAATCTAAAGAGAATTTCTTGTTCCGTCGTTCGTACGTATAAGTTCCCGTTTAAAAGAAATAATAATGACATTTAAAAAAAATCATCAAAACATTCTATGATCATGTTTTGGTTTCTTAGTTTTAATCAAAGACTATACTTAATTTGAATTGCAACTACGTTGACGGATACACTAAGCTTTTATTCCACATTTTTATCTGACGTTTTTATCAGGTCCTTTAAAGAAACCGTCAGAAGACGCAGAAGACGTGTTCACTGTCTTTTTAGTATCCGTAAACATTGTTTCAATTCAGTATCATCATGTTTCGTATCAAATCATATTCTACACGCACACGCATAGATTCCATGAATTTGTCAGGGTGTATTATTATACTATATTGATTACTTCCAAATTCAAATCCATACCCCAGGTTCAACCGTCTAATCAGTCGCATGCGGAGCACGCTGTCGATGCTGCGCAAGGCGCTGGCGGGAGAGATCGGCATGGACGCGGTGCTGGACAACGTGGCGTACAGCCTGTTCAACGGGCAGCTGCCCAACGTGTGGCGCGCGCTGGCGCCCGCCACCTGCAAGGGGCTGGGCGGCTGGATGGACCACTTCATGGGCCGCACCAAGCAGTACTCCGACTGGGTAGGACTGCTCGTGTTTTTAACCCCCGACGCAAAAAGAGGAGGCAATAAGTTTGACGTGTCTGTGTGTGTGTGTGTTTGTGTGTGTGTGTGTGTGTGTGTGTGTGTGTGTGTGTGTGTGTGTGTGTGTGTGTGTGTGTGTGTGTGTGCGCGCGTGTGTGTGTGTGTGTGTGTGTGTGTGTGTGGCAACATAGCTCCCGAACGGATGAAGCGATTTCGATAGTTTTCCAACAATCCCGAATAGTCAAGTTAAGTGGCACTTGTTGATATATAATTTTGACAAAGTAAAAGCCTGCAATGTCATATTGCTGGGTAAATTCTTGAATTTAAGATATCAGTACAGCGAGGAGGAAAGATTTCAAAATGTGTAGAATAAAGAACTGTCTAATTTTGTTGCGTTCGAGTATTTGGGAGCGAATCTGTCTTTAGAATTAACTTGTGCTTAGATTTTGAATGCATGATTCCTATTGTGCTGTACGTTGCTTTATCATTTGTAGAAGCTGGTGAGTTAGGTCAAAAACTAAACTACGAATTGTTTTCACCAATATAGTGAATAATATGTGATTGAAATATTCACAATGAACATCGTTCCAATGCTTCCCTCTAACTCTGTGTATGTACATACAGGCCACAATCGAAGAGCCGGTAGTGATCTGGCTGTCGGGGCTGCACATCCCCGAGTCGTACCTGATCGCGCACGTGCAGATGGCGTGCCGCCTGTACACGTGGCCGCTCGACCGCTCCACGCAGTTCACGCGCGTCACCGACTGGATCGACGCCGACGATATTGAAGAGCGACCCGTCACAGTTAGTACTATGCTTATTTACATGAGACTACGCTACGATACCTTATGCCATGCTACATCACACTACACTGAGATTACGCATATGCCATGCTACGCTACCCTGCGCCCTGCTACGCCACACTACTCTGCACTGACTATTACACGAGACTACGCCACGCTACGAGACCCTATGCCACGCTATGCCCGCGACACTACACGCGACTACGCTGCGCTACGACCCGCCAAGCTGCGCGTCGACACCATATGCCATGCTACGATGCCCATCGCCGCCAGCACTTAAAAAAAATAAAATTACATATAAACTTCCCAGGGTTGCTACGTACGGGGATTCTATTTGGAAGGCGCCCGCTGGTGCCGCGACGACAGGTGTCTCCGGAGATCACATCCCAAAGTGTTGGTCACGGAACTACCCATCATGTACATTATACCTGTCGAGTTCCATAAACTCAAGTTACAAGTGAGTCAAATATCTATAACTATAAGTTATTAAAAATGTATACTATACTAGCTGTCCCGCGCGGTGGTTTTACCTGTGACCCAATAGATGTCGCTAGTGTGAATCTAAACCATCCAGGGTGCCACCTAAACGCATAAAAAAAAACATACGCATCGGGCCACCCGTCCAGGAGCAGTTCAGTGACATACACACGTACAATATAATTATATATACATACTAGCTTTTACCCGCGACTTCGTCCGCATTAGATTGTTACTTTGGACAGTAGTTTTATTTTTAACCTTTAGGATCTTACCAAAGTATGACTCAAGCTGCACACTCACCGGGACGGAACGTCTCGGGATTTATCATTTTTGCTTGTGAAAATTCGAACGTAGCTTCATAGAAATACAGCATAAATGGCTATGCATTCAAATGACGCCGCGGGATTGACAAATCCTTTTCGATGCCGTGGCGCTATTTTAAAGTAGGTATAGCATTTGTTTATATACGAATACGTTTGATTTTATATTAGCAAACCTTAAAATCCCTAGCCGTGCCGTCCCAGTGAGCGCGAAGCATCAAACAATTGCTTAGGTGAAAAATAGTAAACATAATATAGAAAAATAGTATCTTATCCGGAGGGAAATTCGGGATAAAAAGTATCCTATGTCCTTTCTCAAGGTCATATCTATGTCTATACCAAATTTCAGCAAAATCGGTTCAGTAGTTTTGGCGTGAAAGCGTAACAGTATCTTATCCGGAGGGAAATTCGGGATAAAAAGTATCCCATGTCCTTTCTCAAGGTCATATCTATGTCTATACCTTTTAGCAAAATCGGTTCAGTAGTTTTGGCGTGAAAGCGTAACAGTATCTTATCCGGAGGGAAATTCGGGATAAAAAGTATCCTATGTCCTTTCTCAAGGTCATATCTATGTCTATACCAAATTTCAGCAAAATCGGTTCAGTAGTTTTGGCGTGAAAGCGTAACAGTATCTTATCCGGAGGGAAATTCGGGATAAAAAGTATCCTATGTCCTTTCTCAAGGTCATATCTATGTCTATACCAAATTTCAGCAAAATCGGTTCAGTAGTTTTGGCGTGAAAGCGTAACAGACAGACAGACAGACAGAGTTACTTTCGCATTTATAATATTAGTATGGATAAAGATTTTGAAGGTGAGGTGACTGTACAGCGCAATGATTGATGACAATTTACACTGTAAAACATTGGGAATATCATTTTACGAGTTTTGTGTCACTTTATGGTTACTCTTTAGGTTGCAGTTTGAGATAATTTGCTCTGAAATTCGTTCTCATTTCTAGAATACACTAATAACGCCCGTGTACACGACGTCTCTGCGTCGCAACGCCATGGGCGTGGGCCTGGTGTTCGAGGCCAATCTGTTCACGGCCGAGCATTACAGCCACTGGGTGCTGCAAGGAGTCTGCCTCACCATGAACACGGACTAATTTACTCATGTATGACAACTGACATGTTTAACTGCGTTTTCACGAAGGGCTATATTAATTAAACGCTGTGTAACTAAATCACTGTTATAAAGTGTTTTGTCTCTTTTGCTCTACGGAAAATTGCGTATGTCTGAAAGTGACATACCATTTGATAGCTTAAATGCATTTATTAATATGGCTCTTAGTGTTTAGCTCCGTATTTATGACTGACATGTGAAACCGTGTTTTCAGCACCGAGAGAATTGCTTGTTCACTCATTCATTCAGTTAAATAAGCAAGTAAATAATCGGAACTGTTTCGAGCACTTTGTAAAAACACGGTTTTACTGTTAATTTCTTGCTGTCTTGACAGTCCTGACAACTTTCGTTATGATGTGGCGCTGGGATGCATGGTTACATTACTTTTAACGAACTACTCGTATCAAGGAAAATTGAGTAATTTTGTCATAATATTGATGGTGTGATTTGTCTGTCAGAGACTTGACACTGACGTTCATCGGTTGTGAACGACAGTACTGAGGTCCGCAGCAGATTCATTGCAGATTAATTAAATAGCTACCGACGCGTAGAATGCGTAGAATGGTATTCGGGCTATAGTTGCTCTTGTTATTAACGACATATTCCAATTTATTCTTTGTATTAACTTACGAATTTCTACAAAGATTATTGCCAGCGCCTCGCTTAACAGAAATCATGTTGACTTATTTAAATAATTAATAGAGTATATTTTTTAGTAATTATTGACAAGAGAAATGCTTATTATATTAAAGACGTTCGCGTTTATTCGAGACTTAGGTTACGACGACTAGCCCAACCTGAACTAAACTTTGAGATTTGTTATTTCTTTCTTTTTATCTTGAAACGAGAGAAACAGCGCCTCTTTTAATTTACTTTTGGATGGTTTGTCAACTGACTGATTAATTTGTAATTTGAAGACTGATTTTCATTTAGTTCTTTATTTGGTGTTTTAAGTATTATTATAATTTTTAAATAAAATATTTAATATAAACGTAATAAGGGTTTTATTAAATTGAACCTGATTTAACACATATGTTATTGAATGATTTATAAAAATAATAATTGAAGGAAGGAACAGGTGAAAGAACGAATGCCGTGTTGTTAGGACACAAAATAAAAACACAGAAGTCCGGGAACCTTCTACAATAAGGGTGCGTTCATAGTTTAACGGACGCACACATACATGAGCACGGGTTAAGTCTATGGTAGCTCCTGGCATTAATACTCCTTGATTTGTTCCCGTTGTCCCCGTGCTCCGAGTCCTCGGCCACAGGCACTTAATTCAATATTTAAAATGACTTCCCGTTGCCCCCATAGGTAGAATTCGGTTCTGGCACTCGCCGGCCACCGCCGCTGCACGCTCGCTTCGCTAACTCATCGTGTTGTGGTCACAGTTATTGTATCCTAACCCTCAGCAATTACTAGGCAGTTGGTCACCTACAGGGTAAAGGGACAACGGGAAGTCATTTTAAATATCTAATTAAAGTACCGCTGTCTCCGTGTTATAACTATTGTTAAAATGAGCAATGGTTATGTTTACTTAGATTTATTTGTAATAAAAAAGTACAATGTAGGTAGTTCGTTCAATAATAGGATCCTAATATTGCACTTTAACTTAATAATTAAGTAATTGAAATATGAGTGAATTATTTACAAAATAGTTATAAAGCTTACATCATAATATCGTTATTATACCTTGATAACAAATTCAGTTTTAAAGATATAAATTAAGTGCTACTTACAAAATATTGAAGTTTAATTATTACAAACTAAAATAAACTTAAAATACAAATCTACGAGTGGGGGCAGACTTTGGGTACCCTTCGCTATTCGAGCTGTCGTTGAGTTCTTCTATTCTCTCGCTGTAGACTCTAGGCTGAGCCGACTGCCTGACCAAGTTGCCGACCGACCCTTGCGGGGCGGAGTACGATGATGGTCCTTTGTAAATCGTATTGACATGACTCAACTCACTTATCTGTTTCGACGAAGGATGTTGAACAGTATAATCGATATTCGAAACTATAGTTCCTCTCTGGTTGGAACCTTGAACTAAGTTAGCCTTCATTATTTCTCTTGGAGCACCAAATTCGTCAATTTGAAAAGTGTTCAACAATTTTTGTTGATCTTTCTCGTCCTCCAATTGATAGCTAACAGAGGGCTCAAATTGGAAAGTTATTACGTTAGGCGGTTTATTTTCAGGAACAAATCGATAATTACTTTTTGTTTGAACGGGTTCGGCGGATATGATCTGGCCGTTATTATTGAGTTTTGTGTACAGGTAATAAGACTGATCTTTTTCATAAGTCAGAACCTTGTTATCCTCCAGTGGGTGCGGTATGACGCCAACAATTTTATCTTGTAATTGCGCCGATATTCCATTATCGCTATTTAGCAAGTTGTTCAACCTTTCTGGAGTATAAAACGATTCGGGCTCATTAGTCGATGCCAATTGTAGCTTAGCTGGATTAAGCGGTAAAGTTTCCGAATTGACTATTTCAACTTCGGCGTTCGATTGTTTTTCTAAATTATTGTTATGTGCCGTGTTTGGGCGTGAGACTTGCGGTGTATCCTTGATTTTCTGTTGAGTAAAGTCTGCTGATTGTGGTCTGTTGTAAATCTGTCTGGTCACCTCAGGAACTGGCAATTGATATAACTGGCCGCTGTATATTTGGTTTTGCTTAGAGAAATCTTCAATGTCATTTGTGTCTTGGTATTGCGATATTAATTGCTTTTGTATTCTGTTGTATTGAGCAGATTGTGCTTGTTGGTTGGTGTTGGTCGGTTCTGTGTATGCGTTACTTTTCTCTTGTTCTATGCTACTTTTTCTGGGAGATTGAGATCCCTGAACTTGGTTATTATTATTGACATTGAATGTGTTTTGTGAAGAGTATTGTGACGATGTCAGTTGAGATACTTTGTTTGTAATTTGAGAAAGATCTTCATCATTGTTGTTGTAGAGTTGTGGTGTCTGAGTTGTAGATGTGATGTCTTGTTTTACCAAATTATTATACTGTTTGGCTGCATTCAGAGAATCAGCCAGAATGGAAAACACCAGAGCCTGTGAAACATTAGATGTTTTAGTATTAGCTAGACTGCCCAATGGTATTATATTGTCACCAGCGTCCCTATAGTTGTTGCTAAGGACTAAATAGTTGCTGCTTCCTGTATTGAGAATTTCAAGTCTATCAAAATCAGTATCGTTACCCCCCTTAAACAAATAGGAAGCTACCTTTTCAGGAATTGTTATTTTTAATGATACAGTTCTCTCTATTGTGTTGGGTACCGCTGGTTCCTTATAAAATGGTAGACTGGATAATGGATTAACGTTTTGGTTAGTATCAAAAGTTTCAAATGGAGGTTCGAGGTTTTGAGAAGGTGCTGTAAGACGAGCGCTTTTCGAAGCAGATGTGGTTGAAGGAGATTGTGATGTTAATGATTCCCCACTGTCACTAGTCTCAGTAGGTAAGTACTTTTCGTCAGGATAATCTAAGTTTTGATTGAAAGTTTCATATTCGGGAGGAGACGCTGTTTGCAATATTTTACCAGTATCCTTGACAATATCGTTTACTGTTAAATCTAGTTTTTCCTTAGTCAGTATGTCAGTGAACGTTAAATTCTTAGGATTATTGTATAACACTGAAGGAATCGGAGACTCGGGAAGTGCATATGTAGGCGTTGGTGTGGTCGGGGCTGCTTGTATTTGAGAATTCTGATAGTAAGGCGTTTGCCTTATTGGCGATATGTATTGACGTAAGAGTACTGGTGAACTTGATGGTGGTAAGTAGAGTCTCGCTAACGGTTTGAACGTAGTAGGTAAGATAACCCTGGATGATTTCGTCGGTTTAGTAGCTGGCGAAGTTTGGATCAAAAGTGCTGATTGACTAGGCCTAGAAGGTGGTAAGTAACCTCGGTCGGGAGGACTTTGTGTGCTAAGTATCTGTTTTGGGGCAAATGTTGGTTTATCATATATGTAAGGTTCTACGTCTTCACTGACAAATCTAGTAGGTTCCGGAGTAGTGGTAGTAGTAGTGGAAGGTGAGTTATAAACGTAAGGTGTAGGACTTTGTTGCGTCACCAGTCTCTGAGGGGGAGGTGAAGTGGGTTTGTCGTATACATAAGGAGTTTCATCGGTCACTAATCTTTGAGGTACAGGTGGCTGTGTAGGCCCATTATAAACATAAGCAGTCGTATCATCCACAAGCCTCTCAGTTGCAGGTGGAGTTGGTTTGTTGTAGTTATACGGAGTTGCGGGTTCAGCTACTAGTCTACCTGATTTTGAAGGTTTCACTATCCAAGTTTTGATTGTTATTCGAGAATTTGGCTTGTTAGGTGAAGGGTTCTGAATAGTATTACTGTTGATCAATGTTTTAGTAACTATAGTGGAAGGCGTACTTACCAGGTTTTCTTTAAATTTTCTTACGTTACCGTCTTTAGGAAGTTGTTGTATCGGTGCTTTGAATGTGTATGTTTGTTTGTCTTGATGGTATGGTTGTTTTGTGTAAGCGCCTAGTAAATTCTGATTTACAACGCTAACTTGCTGTTTTTTTACTTCAATATTTTGTGATCTTTGACGGTTAAGTTGCGCTCTCTGCAGATTTTGAGCTGCATTGAGTTTTTGGCCATATCTGATCTGATTATTATAGTTAGGATTCATACGAGGTTCTGTATTTATTTTATTAAGTTCAGACTGACCGTTTTGTACAAGTTTAGCTATTCGTGCTTGCTGTGTGGCTTGTATGTTGTTTGGTTGTAAATATTGAGAACTTTGTCTTTGAAGTATTTCACTATCTGCATTAAATGGTCTACTTGTAAAGCCTGCTGGTATGTATCTCGTGTCCGGCGTTGACGCAGCAAACGTTATATCATTCGATCCAAAATTTTGAAAAAAAGGTTGTATTTGTTTAGCAGGAACGTAGACATTACTTGGATTCCTCTCGGGTCCTGCGAGCAAAGCTCCGTTGGGGAAAAGTTGTCCAGGAGGAGGCCTGTAATCTTGCATGACTACAAGATTGCTCTTCATAGCTGTTTTATCGTAAGGGTTTCTCATAGTGTGAGTCAACATTTTCTTGATATCTTTCATGAGTTCAGGTCCTAATCTGAGGTTTCCGAATTTTCCTGTGTTAGGCGGCTCGTAGTCTCGGCATTTGACGTTCATCCACCAGTCACAGACGAAGACATCTTGGTTGAATAGAGTTCCGTTGGGGCAGACGAAGGATTGGAAGCCGTACGTGGACCCGGCGGTGCAAACTCGAAACACTTGGCATCTAGCTTCAACGTCGGCGTAGTATCCTGAAAATATAAAAATAATAATCTTGAAAATATATGAAGTTCGAGATCACTAAATTTATATATTTAAGAAAACTTGAAATATAAATCTGATCTTGTCACTCTAAAATTCTAACGGTTTAAAAAACGCGGGCAATATCTCAAGCTACTTGAAAATAATCATATTATAACGATATGACGTACCTGGTTCTTTGCCAGCACATGAAAACCGTGTCCTAGGTATATTGGAAAGTGTTGGGTAGTCATTTCCGGGCTCTCCCGGTACGGCCAGGCGGATGTCCCAGCCATTCCTGCGGTCGGGAGCCGGTGGGCCGCGGCCGTTCTGAGCTTCACTCCATGATGTTAGCACCGCCACTGAAATTGAAAGTTAACATTCCATTTCCATCAATTGGTATTTATTTTTATTTCTTAAACTATGGTATGGTATTAGATATTGCTAAGGCATGAAAATTGTCCCAGTCATTGTATTTTGTAAGTAGACAATTAATCTGAGCATGGAGTCTCTATCCCCCTGATATTAGGACCAATGCTGAAATACAAATCTCATTTCTCTTATGTTCATTTACTGTGAATCAATGCAGGATATTGACTTTTTATATGTTTTTTGTAAAAATTTTGCATATGAAACTGACTTCAAAATTTCCAGGAATAATCAGAAAGGTATATCTACCAATGGTTTTGTTTACTAAAATAAAACTATTTTAACTGCACTCGGTAGAATATTGAGCAAAAGCAAAAGACAAATAAAATATGACGAAACATATTCGATTTAATTTTTTTTACAAACGTAGGTATCTAAAAATCACAAAAAACATAGGTTGGCCGAACATATCTTTTATCGTACAAACATTTGCATGGCTATCGAATATTCATTGTCCCGTTTACCTTTCCTTATCTCTACTTTCTCCTCACATACTGACATATAAAATACTTTACGGAGCCGATATTTTCCCTCATTCGCTGTACAAAATGTTTTACCTTTATCGGCCTTCGGTTTTACGATTACAAGAATCATAAAAAAGAAAATGAACACATTAGGTGTGAGTGTTGTGTCAGGTTAGATAATACCAAACACACCGTGTGTTAGCAAATGCTTGATGTAAAAGTAGTGGAGTTATAGCCTAGATACGGACTCGAGGGTAAAAGTTTCGACATTCTTTTAGCTTCTCACACATTATTACACCAAATTTTCCTACACGGAATGGGTAGTAAAACTGCGATGTCGCTATAAAAGCTTATCTACTGCCCCATCTCATGACATCAAATGACCGACAAAATATTATTACAATCTAGTGTAGTTCAATTCAACCTTTTACCTAGCAGTACTATAGGACTACATAATTGATAAACAAGAGTGAAGATATTTCCAATAGCTAAAGAACTAGTTATTACAAAATTAACATTGAAACAAAGGAAAATTCTTCGGCTTTAAAATTCAATTAAGTTAATGAACTTAGTAAAAACATCAATAATATTACATTAGCAATTCTCATGTACTGACACGTCACTTACAAGCACACGCGGGTTCTTTCAACAATGGTGTTGCAAACTAAATACTATGGAGACAGTTCTCATAGAGTTTTTGTTGGTCCGTAGTAATCAAAGAGACAAAAAGTGGCTCAATACATCGGATACTCTCTCACAGTACGTTTGTATCGTAATAATAAAAGGACGCTGGGTCAATTTTATAAAAGCACTAGCAGCGCCCTGTGGTTTTAGCGACATTGTGCCCGTTCCTGTGGGAATTTCGGGGTTAAAAATAGCCTATAAGTTTACCGTTGAATGAGGCTATTCATTACAAAAAGAATTATTGAAATCGGTTTGGTAGTTTTTGAGATCACGAGTTAATACAAATAAAAAAAAATCAAACAAAGAGAAAACGAAAAAACAAACTTTACTCTTCAGCTTTATTATATTCGTTAGTATAGATGAATCTATGGAGCTATAGACATGGGTCCTTTCTCGTGGTCCTTTCTAAGCGATGTTGACAAAACATATTGTGACTTGGCACATTGCTAGGGAAAGTGCTCTCTGAATAACTTATTGTATTTATTACTCCACTTGGCTAAAGAAATATTTTAGATCGGTACTCTCCGTCAATATGCTAAGTCACTATGTTTATAAGTCATGAACTTTGGGTATGGACCAAGAGCCCGTGGACCCCAGACTTTCGTCATTTTATAAAAGCTGAAAGTTTGTCAGCGCATGCTCCCACACACAGGTAAGAACGATGGACCATTATGAAGTTTGGGTTATAGTGGCTTTGGCAGGTAAACGGTACTAAAGGTCAATGGTCGAAAACACCAAGTTGGCCATTGATTTCGATATCACCGTCAAAGGGTGACTTGTACAACTCCTCAAGAGCTTTCAAATGACATAGGTCATGTCACTGTTGAGCAGTAGGATCAGCGTCCATGGCATAGGCCAACTCCAATCTTCGGTGGTCGAAAACACCAAGTTGGCCATCGATTTCGATGTCACCGTCAAAGGGTGACTTGTACAACTTGTCAAGAGCTTTCAAATGACATAGATCATGTCACTGTTGAGCATTAGGATCAGCGTTCATAGCATAGGTCAACTCCAATCTTCAATGGTCGAAAACACCAAGTTGGCCGTCGATTTCGATATCACCGTCAAAGGGTGACTTGTACAACTTGTCAAGAGCTTTCAAATGGCATAGGTCATGTCACTGTTGAGCATTAGGATCAGCGTCCATAGCATAGGTCAACTCCAATCTTCAATGGTCGAAAACACCAAGTTGGCCGTCGATTTCGATATCACCGTCAAAGGGTGACTTGTACAACTCTTCAAGAGCTTTCAAATGACATATGTCATGTCACGCAAATCACACTTTTTATTTGATGAATTTAGATCGGTATTTTACACACCTTTAGTACCGTTTACCTGCCAAAGCCACTGTAACCCAAACTTCATAATTGTCCATCGTTCTTACCTGTGTTGGGAGCATGCGCTGACAAACTTTCAGCTTTTATAAAATGACGAAGGTCTGGGGTTCACGGGCTCTAGGTCTAGTAGGTAGAACCTACTTAAGTAATGAGAATGCCACACATATAGATAGTGAACATATTCATCATACATAATATGTAAACATAACTATAGGTTAATTATTACTTGGATATTACAGAATAGGTATTACATTAAAATGGTCACTAACATACAATATATACCTAACTATCTATTCTGAAAACTATTCCCAAAAAACTAAATCTATCTGCTAGATGTACATACAATGTTATGATTATCTATTAAAGCACTTTTATCTTATTTAGGGTACATTCAATGAACAATGCATGCTCAAAAGAGTTCTTCCTCATAGTTTCAGATTCGGCTATCCACCTGTTTTTTGAGTACCTAGTGTATTGCCCCTGAATTTTAAGTACCTACGCAAGTTACCGTTTTGTATACAAGGTAAAATATTCCCGTGCATTATTTATTTCGTTTACACAGGCTATTGCCCACTTTGTAACTCGACATTGACTTATACCGGGTAAGCCATGCCCACAAAGATTGGATATGGATTGGATATTGAATGCTTTCAACATGACAGAGGATATCGGATTCAGGTTACGTTACCGCTGCCATTGGAACGTCACTTAGGGTCAGAACACACACTGGTATTCAAAGGTTAGAAACTGCAGCTTGCATCACTTTATTGATTTGCCTCTACAATATTGAAAGTAAAGTACCTACCTACTTGCACGTCATAAAGCAACTATTTCGAACTTGCTAGTTTGATATTGCCGTGTGTTCTGGGTCTTAGTTATGTTACATTTGAAAATGTAACTAAATATCAAACGCTCAACTTTGATTTTAACGGAAAGTACGTTTTAATAACATTTGTTTGCAGCGCAACTAAACTGAAAACAAAGTAGAGATCTAAATCTGAAGCGTTTATTAATTCTATCCATCAAAGTCACAGCACTGGCCATCTAAGTCAACTAATGATGTGAAAACCGATAGGTTTACCGTTTAAAACAATTGTTGTGACTATTGCATTTTATGTTTACAGATCAACATTATGGTGGCAATAGGGGTGGATGGTACGGCAGTTGTGCTATAGACAATTTTACCGTCCTATGGCTTCAGTGTGTTATTATTATGTTATGTTATTATACCTTTCATATTAATTATATTAGACAGGGTGACTTTTTAAACCGGTCAGTATTGGAATTCATTCGTTCATTCGAATAGGTTAGTGGCCAGCCCTGAATGAATGAATGAGTATGGCCAAGTCTGAAACTACAAGAGACATAAGGTCTTTTCCTAGGACTCGTGGAATTTAGTGACAATTAAAACTTCATCACTATATAGTATAAAATAAAGTCGTCTCTGTGTCGTGTCTGTCTGTTTGTCTGTCTGTATGATTAAATCTTTAAAATTACGCAACGGATTTTGATGCGGGTTTTTGTAATAGGTAAAGTGATTCAAGAGGAAGGTTTTTATGTAAAAAAAATCCCGAAATTCCCACGGGAACGGGCACAACAGTGTAAAACCGCGGGGCGCTGCTTACAAAATAATAATGCTCGATGGCGGGTCTCTTATGGCTACTTACTGTTTCGTGCGGTCAAAGCGCGCGGGGATATACCTACCTACGAACTACGAACGACGAAGACCTGCTATGTAGGTATTATCCCGAATTCTTCCTCACATTAAATCTTGATTGTGTATACATATATACTCGCGGGAGACATGTAATATTTTATCCCTAATTTCCCACTTGAAATTTTGATTGTGTATATTCCTGCGGGAGACACGCAATGTTTTATCCCGATTTTCCTACATGAAATCTTGATTACCCGAAGCGAAGCGAGGGCGGGTCGCTAGTTCATAATATTTTAAGAATACGCTTGCTAAGCCCATGTATCAAACCGGGTCCGATTTGAAAAACCACCCTGTATATTACCACCCTGTATACTGTACTGATAAGAATCGAACACTTTTTTCAAAAAACTTCAAAGTATCACTTCTGGGTAATGGGTTTCCTACCCAACAGTAGTTAACGTAAACACAACCTTTAACCAAACATTTTGATTGGATAACGACGGTGTACTTGTATGGAGCTTGTTCCTACATGAATGACATCCATGTTGTCTGCCCATTGACATGACTGAGGGAATAATTGAACAATTCCACATGTTATTTGCAGCGCAGAGTTACTGTTGTTCCATGTACAGACTTTTTTGATGATTTTATGATCTTTTGATGGGGGCGGATTGCACAAAAATTGCACAAATTTATTTAGTACCTAAATGAGTTTCAGAAAATTAATACTTTTTTATATATCATTCAGTTAGGTGCAAAAAATAAAGCTGAAGAGTTTGTTTGTTTGAATTGTTGTTTGTGCGCTAATCTCAGCAACTACTGGTACGATTTCAAAACTTCTTTTTGTAAACGATAGCCACATTCAACGGGAAGGTTATAGGCTACTTTTCATCCTTAAATTCCCACGGGAACGGGTACACGGTGGGTAAAACCGCAGGGCGCTGCTAGTATTTAATAACGGCTTAGGGCGGCTTGCATAAGAACGCTATTTGAAACGAACGGCAATTGTTTATTAAACCACGGTATTAGATTATATTACCGTGTAATATACCGCCTTATTCATGTCTCTTTTGCTCTTTGGCTAATAGCGTATGTCGAACAGGGACAAACTATTTGATAGCTAAAATGCTGTTAATATGCGTTTATGAATAAGGCCCCTAAGAGCTAAATCAAATCTATACTAATATTATAAAGCTGAAGAGTTTGTTTTGTTTGTTTGTTTGTTTAAACGCGCTAATCTCAGAAACTACTGAACCGATTTGAATAATTATTTCACTGTTAGATAGTCTATTTATCGAGGAAGGCTATAGGCTACATTTTATCCCGAAATTCCCACGGGAACGGGCACAACGCGGGTAAAACCGCGGGGCGCTGCTAGTTAAGAATATTTGTGCAATCCGTCCTTAAACTTGTTTTCTACTCTAATATTATAAAGAGGAAAACTTTGTTTGGTTGTAATGAATAGGATCAGAAACTACTGGACCGTTTTTAAAAATTCTTCCACCATTCGAAAGCTACATTATCCACGAGTAACATAGGCTATTTTTCATCCCGAAATTCCCACAGGAATGGACACAACGCGGGTAAAACCGCGGGACGCTGCTAGTAAATAATATAAACACATGATCGTATTAAATTCATCCTATATAAGGACGATTTATAGACTTTATTGTATTCAGAGAAACAGAAAAAGATCAGATGTTTTGATATAATTTTTGTGGTCAGCATTTTGAAGGCAGATTATTTTTTTTAAACACATACTCTTAACTACCTTTATGTAATGTTTTGATAGCAAAGCTTATTCATAGAATTGAATATTGAAAGTACATTAAAAAAACATCATCTATTATATTCATACAAATTAAAAAGTTTAAATTGCATTAATTTAGATTAAATTCTTTGTATACCTGCGTTTTCGTGTGAATGTAATTTTCGGAAAAAATCCGATTACTGTAGCCTGACACTTGCTGAATAAGCGACGTTGGAAAAGGCTCAGGTCCGTTTTACTTTTTAAATTGTTTCACGTAACGATGTCGACGTAGAAATTGACCAACCGTCAACCTTTGGGATGGAAAACTACGGCCAGGTTAGTTATACCTAGATTGGACTAGAAGGTAGGAAAACTAGACCGGACTAGTCAGTGATTGATGGTTCCTAGAGTGTTATATCGATTACTGAAATTTTCAAACTTAATTAGAAGTTAATATAGTAAGTAGTTACTATTAGTAGAAGATCCGAACCTAAATCGACCTTCACCGGGCTGATAATATAATGAAACTAATGTTATAATAAATTTCTTATACTTATTACAAAATATATTTAAAAAAACCGGTCAAGTGCGAGTCGGATTCGCGCACGGGGGTTTCCGTACTTTAAAAAACGGCAAAAAGTCACGTTTGTTGTATGGGAGCTTGAATTGAGCCCTTGAATATATGTTTTATTTTATTTCTAAAAATTAACCCTAAAAAGGTTGGCTAAAAAATCCTGGACAGAATATTTTTAATTATTTTTTGAAAAATCATTTAAATACCTTTTGCTATGAACATTCATTTTCTCCTTGTTTTCTAGGTAAATATTTATTAAATAAGCTCCTATTATGAACAATCTATTCCCTATTTAAGTTTCTCTACGTATCATCACATACTGTGACAGTACTAATCACTCACTGTAGGTCGTATAGTAAAGCATCCGAGTAAAGTGCCATCCCCACACAAACAAAACGTTCTCCTATTCCACCTACAAGAGATAAATTAAATTCCTGATCACAATGTAAGTCTGTAAATTGATTTCTGAAGGGATTACTTAACTATCAAACGGGGTTCGATACAAGCTTACTTACCGATCAAAGTTGAATTTGGTACACTGGTTAAAAGCTGACCCATTATCTGTAATTATACTTGAAGTGGGTTTCGGACCTACTTCACTTAGTTATGTTATGATGAAGGATGACGGATAATAATATACACATACTTACAGACACACTACAGTTTCCTAATCGGTGCTTGTTTAGTAATGTCGCTAGGTGAAGTTAGTATGTTACTTTCAATAAGTTAGTTTAATGTTATTCATTTAATTATATACCTTACGTTCGCTTCAGTTAATGAAGATTGCGTAAGGTTCAGTAAAAAGTCAAAACCTAACACTCAAATCACTCTGTTTGGTTCAAAACCGCATAAAAATCCTTTCAGTAGGTATACCTAGTTATAAAAAAAGTCCTTATATAAAAAAAATTGTCCGTTGGTATTACTTACAGTACAGTCACGTGCAATGAAATGTATACATGGACAGATTTTCAAATAAATGTCCACTCTGAAAATGTCAAAAACATATAGCCACTTAACAATTCATACTAAATAACCACTCGAGTTTCTCACAATAATGTATACATTTTTGACAAAAATATGGACACAGGCTGTTTTCAGATATTTGTATATATATATATCACGATCGCATGCAGAAATATGTATCCATTATAAATTACACACATGGTACTCAACAGACATTTTATTTTTCATAGCACGTAGCCGTACTACTCTCTATATTCTATCATTTTTAAATTACATATATCTACAGTGTGTGTTTATGGTAGACGGCTCACACATATTAAAAACTGGGATGTAGTTATCATAAAACGAAAGTTATCCCGTAAAGCCGCGGTGAAGAGCCACCTACGGAAGTTTTGATGAAAATTATTATAACAAAACTTGGGAGCCGCGCGATAGTTATACTCTATTCAAACTGAAAGAGGATTACTCTTGTTAAACGACTTCGGGAACGAGGGGATTGACAGGTCACCGCTTATTATTTCATAATATGATGATATTTTCATATTTACTGTATAATATTAGATTTTGAATAGATATAATTTAAACCTTATATAAGAGATAGAAGAATAAGATAGAGCCTTCTTTAAATAAACTATGTAATGTCTTTCATTCTTTCAATTCAGAATAGTCTTTATAATATGAAAGGTATTTCTGTTGATGTAGCCTAGCCGTGAGATTTTACGTCTATACCTACCTAAAAAAATGCCAAAACTTTAGATAATAATTATCTTTAATTAATAATATGTTTTCGTCATCTAAGGTCTACTTGAAATCATAATGATTCACTTACCAAAAAGCAACAAACACTTCATCTCAAAACGTTCACTCATTCACTGTTCGTTCACTCTTGGCACAAAACCACTCGTTCGCGGAATGTATTGGATTTATTAATACTGTATCGGAGTGCGACAATGGGGCCGCATTGTCGTACCGAGCCTTTCTAACAAATGGGTCCCAAGCCAAGAAAACTGTGCTAATATGAAATATTGACAACTGCCCTACCATCTACTCGATATTCATACAATGATCACATCTGACTATTGACTTAAGTCTACTGTGTGTGTGCTTGCTTACACCTGACAATATGCTTACATATTCTGATAATTATTATACCGAAGACTAGAATCTTGCGTTTAACCCTCTTTTTCAAGATTTCCGATCCGATTTCCAAGATTTCGATGCGATGAGATGCGACATAGATAACATCTTAAAGCATTTGCATGCATGTAAAGTAGTACCAATTTCTGTTTATTTTTTATATTATATATTTGAAATTCTGGATTATTTGGTGAAGATCTTATTGTCTTAGGTTACTTCATTTGTAAATCCATATTCAATGACATTTTTCGTCTTCTATTATCTAATTAATTGACACTTGTCATATCGACAAACACCCACATTTAAATATGAGGAAGAAATGATACTTTTAACAAAAATTTAATTGAATTGAACTATCTTCCTCTTCATATGTGCAAATAGTCTATACATTATTTTTCTTTATCATTAAATCAAATAAAGTATTAATAAATATGTTCGTATTCTGAGCACCTAACTGGATACGAAATGAAATAAAGATGAAATTGTTCTCAATAAACGGTGGGAACCAAAGAAGCACTTCCGATGAGGATCTAAAAGCTATTGCTATTACATCAAGTGGCTGTCAAGGATTAGTTTAACCTACCGTTAACCTTTTATGAAGCAGTGAGTAACCCTTAGGGAGCGTTCCCACTGAAGTTCAACCACGGACGCGAAAAAGGCCATGAGTTACGGCTCCGAAATCATTTGACCAATGCATCACAATACATTACTGTGAAATCGCTTTGCAATGCATTGTGATTGGTCTATTCACCGGTTAGCTCAATGTAAGCGTAACCGAAAGGGTTCATTCATACTAGGTTGGTCTCAACTCAACTTTATGATAGTGGCGACTATAGGTGTTCAAATTCTTTCAATATGTACGAAAAGAGATCAGTGATGTCATTGAAGTACTTCGTACTTATGGTAAATGCTAATATGGCATACGATACTTTGTTATAATACTTTACGATACTTTGTCCATCCGATACTTTGTCCATCCTGTAACATTGGTGATTTAACTCAGAATGAACCCTGATTTAATATAGCGAACGACGTACGAGATATTTACTCTGACATTATATTTTCCTGGAAAGTCAATTAAAATTCGTTTATTAAATTCCGTAATCCAAAAGCGAGTATTGACGTAGATCCCCCTCCAAATAATTTAACTCTTATTATTTATAGAGGAGAGGATTTTAATAATATCCTATACATAGCTTGGCGGATTTGATTAAAGTATTTTAACCTAGTAGGTATCTGTAATAACTTCTGTCTGTCTCAATTAAGACCGGTGTTTCATTTACATATCTATTTCCAAATAACAAGTCTTATTTCAAAGGCACTGGCAATTAAAACAAGGAATGAACCGAAATGGGTTCACTTGATTTATTTTGTAACAAAATAGTCAAATAAATTATTCAATTTCAAACACCTAATTCGAATTGCTAATCCGTATTATTGCAGAAAAAGTTCATTAGACAAAGTAGCAATATTATGAAAATAGGTTTCGATTGTCATGAGAAATTGTGGAAAAAAGTAAACATGAGCAAACGCAATTACGTTGGAAGCCAACTGGCACGTAATAGAAATGAATTTAGCAATAGTAACACGGTGAGGTATAGGTAGGTGGGTTCACCTTTAATCATTTGTTAAGTAGGTAAATTGTACCATCTATACATCCGTGCTTCGGAGGGCACGTTAACCCGTCGGTCCCGGTTAGTTTCTACGGATAGTAGTCGTTACTTGACCCATGTCTGAGGCCTTTGGCGGCTCAATAACTCTGACACCAGGATTGGTCAAGTTGGCCATCCACTCGATGAAGAAGAAGACCATCTACAAATGTCCAACTACAGGGCAAAGATGTCTACGTAATCTGAAGATGGAGATAAGTTTATATACAGGATATTCAAGGTCTACTGTTACTCATAAACTAATTTCATTTATAAGTTTTTATAGATCTAACTACACCAAAATTTATTATTTTGGTAGCTAAAGAGTTTGTTTTGTTTTTTTTCTTTGAACGCGCTAATCTCGGAAACGACCAATCCGATTTGAATAATTCTTGTAGTGATGGATCCAACGGGAATTTTAAAGGCTATTTTTTAAGTAAATTCCCACGGGAACGGGCACAATGCGGGTAACAGCTGCTAGTATCTTATCCAGAAGGCACCTATATATTGTTTTGTTTTTATACCAATGACGGAATGTAAAGTATGTATTAGGTGATAGGTGTGAGGAAGTTTATCTCTGTTTGTTTGTTTGCATTATTTGAAACATTTTGACTAACTCAGATGCGGGTTTCTGTAATATTTTGGTTATAAAGTGGTGTAGCACTTCACTCTACTGAAATTGGTGGCGTGGCGAGCCTTCAAGCCGCCATGACTCAAGTAAAGTATAAGCCTGTAATGTTCCACTGCTGGGCAAAGGCCTCTCATCTCACTGAAGATATGAGTACAGTGACTAGGATTAGGCATAATCACCACGCTTGCCAAATGCAGGTTGGTGATCAACACGAGTCATGTTTGAAAAGAAGGAAACATGTTTTAGCTTGACCCGGGAATCAAATCCAGGACCTCAGTCTTGGCAGGCGAGTGCATATACCACTAAACCACCGAGACGTCGCCTGTCATTACTCACCAGCTTAGCCAAAATTATTAGTTTTATTTGTTGCGTGTGTAAAAGTTGAGCACGTATCGGAAAACCCCATTCAATTTAAACCGTTGCATTGTATCGAATTCAAAAAATATCTGTTATATTAATGTTGGTTATAATAAGACAGCTTGAGACAATAGTCGGCCGTTAATTAGCTTTATGTCCCGCGTTTTTATTCGCGCTTTCAATCAGGTTTTTGTATAAAAAACTCGGCTCAAATTATTTATTGTTTATTTTAAAACTTGGTAGCGATTTCTCACAAATCCGTATTGTTTTACTCGTATTTATTTCATTTAATTATATAGAAGAAGTTTTTTCTAACATTGAAATACTTTTTAACTCTTTAATCTATTTATTTACATAGTTTTTGTTAAATATTAAGGTTTGACTTAGATAACTTTCTACAGTACATACACTATTAGGGATGTTTTCGGTTGACCACATTTGGGGGATAATTATTTGCAAACCCATATCACAGTAAAATAGGGTAACCGACAAGCAAACAATTTTCGCCATAACATGTCGACTGCCAACTTTTCCGATTAACCTCATTGATTGACAAGTGGCAATTGCTTCTACCATCAACTTATAATAGGTATGTATTTTGATCACGTGACTATCATTACCTATAGGTATACTTTGACTAGCGACTTCTGTGGTTTTACCCGTTTGTCCGCTTGTACCCAACTTCGGAATAAAAAGTATTCCATGTGTTATTCTGATATTACTGTAAAGTTTCATCCAAATCCGTTCAGTAGTTTTGAATGCAAAAGTAACAAACATACATCAGTCTCAGATAGTTGGATTCCATAATACAAGGTGAGAGCTTAGTTTGGGTCCAGTTAACTGTGTGTAAATTAGTCTTGGTGTATTTATAACAACATCCTCACAAAGTTTCGCATTTATTATATTTGTAGAATAAACCGCTTGTCTAGAAGGTATATCTTACATAAAATAATAATTATCTACATATTTCATTACCAATACGTGCATTCCAAATGGTACTGAAGCGATACATATTTACTATTATTACCAATACAATGCTTCAACTTTTTACTTTAATTGGATTGTCGTGTGAAATCGGTGGTTTACATTTGGTATTCGTTCTTGTGTAAATATTTTAATGTTCTATGTGAAAATAATGCAGATTCAATAAGTTACAGTACCCGGTAGAAATCATTACCCATCTGATCTTAAGAGGACTGTCAGCCAGTTTGTGTTTTACAGAGCGATGGTTTGAAGGGTGTCATAAAGTCATTAAAAGTAAAGCATTAGCCTGTAATGTCCCACTGCTGGGCAAAAGCCTCTCATCTCGCAGGAAGTATCAGCACAGTGAGGTAGATTTGTTACTTATAATTGCCACGTTTATCTAATGCGGTTTGGTTGATTTCAAACCCAAATCATGTTTGAAAAGTAGGAAACTTGTTTTTCCTCGACCTGGGATTTGAACCCAGGAATTCAGTCTTGGCAGGCAGTACGACTTAACGTACCTCTAAACCACCAAGGCGTCAGTGATACAGTCATTAGCTCTGTCAAATTACCTACAAACTGCGGATTACCTAAACGCTATGCATCTGAGCGACCATCCTCCAAAGGTCTAGGAGTAATTACTTCTACCGGGTATTGAAAGCCAATTTTTTGAATTCATAACCTTTATTTTTTAAAGCCCTTTGGCACTGTGGCAGTGAAAGCGTTTACTGTGTCGGGGGTTGCGGGTTCGATTCCCGTCCGGAGTCAATAATATGTGAAGACATAGTTGGTGGAGACGAACGTCTGGGCGTCAATTATATATTCTTATAAAGTATTTGTGCATGTATAAGTAGTAGTATCAGTGAGTTAGATTCCATAAAACAAGCTTAGAGCTAACCTTGTGTCTAATTAATCGTGTGTGAATTCGCCCGGGTATTAAAAAAATGAGTAAAACCAGCGTGTCACATCAATATTGTCACGTATGTAGATTAGCTAAGAAGATAATGAAGGTGTGTAATTACTATTGTTTGGTAACAAATGTTCTAGATTACGGGCGGTAACATGTGATCTTTGTCATTGTAATTATGTTATTGTATGTACGCCAGTCCCTATGTAAGGTATAGTATACGCAGAGCCTTACGGTTTAGCAAATTAAATTTAGACAGTGCACTTCACAGAGGACAATTTTAGTGTGTAAAATTAACCAGCCGCGCCTCGCGGTGTGATCCGCGCAGTACCCGTTCCCGCAGGAATTTCGGGATAAATGTATTATTCTGATTCTATACAACTGTAAAGTTTTATCCAAATCCGTCCAGTAATTTTTTCGTGAAAGAGTACAAACATAAATACATACATCATCACAAACTTTCGCATTTATAATATTAGTAGGATTATCATTATTGCGTAGGTATAATTAATTACTGAAAATTACGAATTTATTTGTATGTAGTTGGTAACTTTGTAGTATGTCGGAGCGTGGCATCAGTGGCGCCACACCAGATAGCGGTTTATAGCGTCACTACATTAGTTTTAGTCTGTAGAAGTTTAAGAGTAGTTTGTAAATTCAGTTGACTGATGGAATCGGTAGTGTTGTTATTCCGTGACGTGAGTTCTATCTTCGTGGTGTAGTCTGTGGTATGAGAATAGACTATGTTAAGTCTGTAGTGTTACGCACTATGACAGATGACAGTTGTTCGATAGAGGGATGTGAGCTGGTTTGGTAGTCTGTGGCAGTGAGTGAGTGAGTCTATGATATGAAAAGATGAGACATTAGAGTTTTGGAGGGAAATGGAGACGGTTGTATTGGGATCAGATGGGAAACGTAGATTGGAAGGATGAGGTGTTGACGACATCACGATCGTATTGCGAATCGAGTATAGAATAGGGAAAAGATATTCTATGGCGTGGACAGGACGACTAATGGGGTGAAGGGAGGTCGTTTAGGTTCCATCAATTAATTGAATCTAGACGTATCCTAACTGTAATCTGTAATCCATGATGATCGTGTGTAAAATACAAGCAATGTCATTGTAATGAAGCCCTGTGAGTTATTATTTCAAGATCAAGACCTAGGAATCCTAAGATATCTGATGTTGTATTGGCGGTATAATGCTCGTGCTTATCCTGATGTGACATGTCCCCGATATGGGATAAATATCGCTGTTTCCCCGACATCAGAAGTGGGATAAAGATCGCTATTGCCCACCGAGCGTCCAACAGAGAAGGATAAAGGTGCTGAATATCATATCGCCATGGATTGTGTTCAACCACGGAGCTAGGTTTATGATAAGATGAAAGAATATTGAGGGCTGCAAGCTGAGCTCGTTAGTGCATATTATCGACGACGACGGCGACGACGACGACGGGATTGAAATTCATGTACCTTCCACTGGATTATGAAGCTCGTGGTATTCAGAGATATGTCTGAATCATCATCCCAACGACTATGGTGCTTTACGTAATGTTTATTTTGCAATTGGTTATAAAACTTGGAATGTTCTGTGAGTATAGTTAGTTAGTTTTCTACTCTATTGTGGAGTTAAGAAGGTAATTATGAGCTTCCGAAAGAGTCAAGTTTAATCTTGTACGTAATGTGATATGTTCTAATATGTTTTCTTATTTTCATGTTGGTTCAATGCTGGTAATTATTGCGAGCGTTGATGAACCTCGTCTAGGGAGGAGCGTGGTTCTCTTCTCGGTCCTGTTACCTGAGGAATATGAGGGATTGCGGTATTCCAAATTATTCAAGAATCTATCACGACAAATTCACATTGGATGTTAAATTGGTGATGTATTGCGGTATTGATTGGTTTGTTGGGAAATATCCGGTGAGCTATTTTGTGATATTTGAGTCAGTTAACATTGAGAGTTTTGTAGTGAAGCTTCGTACCACTTGATAAAGTAGAAAGCTTATTGAAAGTATTTTGGATGTTTATTCCGATGTAAAATATGAGAGTATGAGTAAGGGTTTCATGTGACTATGTGACTTATTGAGTTCAATGTTCGAACTCGGCGATGGTCGTGGTCTGGATTGACCGTACTGTGGAGTGGTCTGCTGAGACCGTGTGTTGTTGAGCAATGTGATTGCTCGTCGGCTGGTTGCCGTGACTAGACGTGACTAGACAAGCTTACTGTTACTTACTCATGGCTCATATTGTAATGTGCATTTGAGATTAATAGTCTATTGAAGTTAAAGTTGAAAATGACGTGGTACCTAGTATTCATGTGTTACATAGCATTGAAGATTCCCGATTGATAATAATTGAAATTAACTTTTGATTGAAATCAAGAATTTAAGGAAGAACTAGCTTCTTAATAGTCAGGTTGACCGAGCGAGTGCAAATTACTGTGGCCGCGAGGTTTAGAGGAGAACGAGTACACAATATAGTGTCATTGACTGGTATAGGAAAATGCCTGAAGGGCAAGTACCCATTGGTAGTAATTCTGAGCCTTGTGATGATGAACTGTAGTCACTTTTGACTGTGTGGTAACTAGTTGTGCGTGTCCTCTTGAGTCTGGGTGGTCACGGGGATGATCACGGGTGGTCACTGGGATGATCACGAGAGTGACTGATCACAGGGATGATCAGGGTTATGGGTGATCACTGGGATGATCACGAGAGTGGCTGATCACAGGGATGATCAGGGTTATGGGTGATCACTGGGATGATCACAGCCAGTCACAGGGATGACTGCGTATTAGGGCTACGGGGATAGCCGGACAATAGAGACACACACACTTGACCTTTACTTTGATTTGAGATTAATTTGATTTTTAATGGGTACTTGTGCCTGACGATGTTCTAGTATTATGTTGAGATAAGCAATGTGATTATGAATATTGAGGTAGTTAATTTGTTCATTGGAAAAGAATAATAGTTTGAGCTTTACTAAGTCTTTCGTTGAAGTAGTTATTTAGGTCAGGAGTGACCGAACGATGGTGATCGTTACACGTTGAAAAGCTTTGAACTCTAAACGTACTTACAAGTATGCACATGATCGCGTTAGGAAGATGCCTGTGGGGCGGGTAACAGCTGACTCAGACGAAGGTGGAGACAGTGAGGTTGATTAAGCTGTTGATTGTTACTGGGTTTTTATGTCGGTGGGTCAGTCTGAGACCGCACCAGGGTGCCGTAGCTGTAGCCCGTTAGAAATCGGTGTCTACTACTTGTAGTAGTCCGTGGGTAGGCAGTAGGCGGTAGCCCTGGGTAGTGTGGTCGGGTCTTGCCTGGTAGCGAAGACCGTAGAGTCATGGGACGACTCGGCATTCCGAAATGGAAGTGCATAAAGGGCAAATGCGTTTGCTAAATCTTGTGTTGTGACCACGAATAAGGGCTCAGTAGCAAATCAATTGTGATTAAATTGTTAATTGTGTGTGAATAATGAACCAGAGTCTGTCACTGTTGCTGGCCTCAGGGTTTTGATAGATGAAACGTTATCATAATTTACTTTGTGATTTCTTACGCAAGATGCCAGTAGGTCATGTACCAGTCGAAGTTGATGTTAATAGTGATTCTGATGAGGATGAGTAAACTTGTTTTGGTGGAAACTCGAGTAAGGACTCTATCGGCCGTATTGTGTTCGACCGTACCAGTAGCTATTACGTGGTCGTAGCCCGGTAGAAATCGGTGTCTCTTGGGGTAACTCAAGTAGTCCGTGGGTGCGCGGTGCGCGTTTAGCTCTGGCGGAGGTCGGGGTCTGCAGAGACCATAGTGTGCAGTCACAGGGTGATGCACGTGTGCGATCCACTTGATGGATATGCATAGTGTGAGAGCAATTGCGATTGCTGGTCGGCTGGAGAGCCGTGGCGATAGAGGGGCTTACTCTTGTGAAGTTTAGATTTGTGTGGTTAATTAAATTGTGTTAATTTGTTGTTACAAGCGACAGTGGTACATGGCTCTGGTTGATATTTTCTTATGGCTCTTTTATGGTTTTATTCGAGTAATTTAAAAGAAAAAACTATACAGTTACGAAGTTTCTTTATTTGAGTTGTGTGTAGAAATATGATTGGTCAGAAGTGGCCGAGGCGAACAAATACTCTCGTTGGTTATTTCTGTGCAGGTTAGCCAACACACGAGGACGTGTGCTAGCAGGATGGCCGTGTCGGAGCGTGGCATCAGTGGCGCCACACCAGATAGCGGTTTATAGCGTCACTACATTAGTTTTAGTCTGTAGAAGTTTAAGAGTAGTTTGTAAATTCAGTTGACTGATGGAATCGGTAGTGTTGTTATTCCGTGACGTGAGTTCTATCTTCGTGGTGTAGTCTGTGGTATGAGAATAGACTATGTTAAGTCTGTAGTGTTACGCACTATGACAGATGACAGTTGTTCGATAGAGGGATGTGAGCTGGTTTGGTAGTCTGTGGCAGTGAGTGAGTGAGTCTATGATATGAAAAGATGAGACATTAGAGTTTTGGAGGGAAATGGAGACGGTTGTATTGGGATCAGATGGGAAACGTAGATTGGAAGGATGAGGTGTTGACGACATCACGATCGTATTGCGAATCGAGTATAGAATAGGGAAAAGATATTCTATGGCGTGGACAGGACGACTAATGGGGTGAAGGGAGGTCGTTTAGGTTCCATCAATTAATTGAATCTAGACGTATCCTAACTGTAATCTGTAATCCATGATGATCGTGTGTAAAATACAAGCAATGTCATTGTAATGAAGCCCTGTGAGTTATTATTTCAAGATCAAGACCTAGGAATCCTAAGATATCTGATGTTGTATTGGCGGTATAATGCTCGTGCTTATCCTGATGTGACATGTCCCCGATATGGGATAAATATCGCTGTTTCCCCGACAAGTATATAATTATTGGTCGAATTCGCGCACTGGGATCACGTGTGTGTTGCAAAGTATAACAATTTAATTTTCATTTATCAAGAAACTAACTAGTGTTCAATGAATTTTCACGAGTTAAAAATGGATTCTCTCCAAGAAATTCCATATTCAAAATAGAAAGTCTTAAAAGAAAACTTGAAGAAAATGTTGCCTAAAACAGAAGTATGGATACTGAACACTATGATGCCCTGTCGTTTAAATCGTACGACCATGTCAAAGGCCTTTGGGCGGTCTAAAAGCCCGACACTAAAGAATGAAGATTAAACTGTTATTCCACAATTGCTACATCATCGGTTTTGATGGGATTTGGATCCTGAATAAGTATAGTTAAAGATCAAACATAGACTTTATTTTCTTCTTCAAAAACTATTAAACAGATTGTCAAGCTATTTTCTAAAAGAAATTTAAGAGGAAGGTTTTACACTACTATGGGACTATAGGAACCTGTAATGATCTTGATTAACTGTAAAAAACCGATAAACCGATAAGATATATACTAAAATCGTACGCGGATATTTACAATATGTTTCTTTAAACACAGGTGACAGTTATCAAGATATACATATGTCCAATAAACGAAGATGTTACCAAATTGGAAACAGCATTGAAAACAACGTCAGTTTTCAATCCATCAACGATGTTGGATGAAAGAACGATCACTGTTTTTTGTTATATGACCAAGAATGTATGGAGTTTGGTTGGAAGACTCCCATGGGTAGAAGCTTATATGGAAACGTATAAAGTGAGAATATTTAAAATGTTTGCTTACCGTGGCAAAGAGTTAAAGGAACCTGAGTGGTAAGTACCACAAAAATTTAAAAAGAAAGTATTTTAGGTTATCGCTGCAAAAAACAAACCATAAATGTACCTCTTATTAAAATTAAATCTGAACAGTATACAAAATCTATATGATTACACCTCGCATCATTTGCCTTTACGGGTATAAATTAATTTAGTAAGTATGTCGTGAATTTTTTAAGTATAGCGACATAAGTGTTGTATGCTGTCAGTGTAGATCTTCAGTTATCGGAACCGGAAAATTTTAGATAGCCTAAGGCCACGTTAGCTCTTGTCTTGTCTTGTCTTGCCGTGCCCTTAACACTCGACCATCATTTGTTTCAGCCCATCAGATGCGTACCTAGCGCCAGTGACCAAGCGTGACATCCCTCGGATTTTAAAAATATCCGGTTTCAAAACTATCACAGAACAGTATCTAACACATCTCACTTCTTTTGGGTTCAGCTACGGAATGTACACGAAATCAGACGATAAACTGCAAGCATGGTTATTCAGAAACGAGTTTAATAACTTAAGACTTTTGTACTGCGAAGAATCTTGCAGGAAGAAAGGATATGCTAAGGTTCTGTTGAAGCATGTGATCAATAAAATAGTGAAGGAAGGCTTTGAACCGACCAGTTTTATTGAGAAGCATAACGAGCTGCCCTTAATGTTGATCAAGAAGTTAAATTTCGAAGATGTTGGTGAATTTTATTTTTACGGTTTTCGTTATTGAATTCGTTTCAATCTACTTCAGTTTTTACAATGCTGTCCACAAATTGTGGATACCTAACTAGATAACAGCTGTTGGTCACCGAATTTGATGTAAATATTTTAAAAACGTATATATTTCGGCTTGCATACGTTGTTCGTTGATGTAGCAATACAGTTGGATCCATTTATGTAGGTATATTGGTTGTAAAGATTTATGTTAAATTATAAATTCGTGACAAAGCTGCAACTTTATATATTATGAAGTAATAAAGAACCTATATTATTTAAATAACTATGCGAGTATTTTGTTGGTTTTACATTTGTTTTATTATCTTTGCAAAACGCGTCAACAATAAAAAAAACAATGTCATGTAGTAACAATTAGGTACTTGTTCTTGTTCAAATTTAAAAACAGAATAAAAATGTTTATCACTGTAGAACTTTGTCATAATATCAAATTCGAAAGTTCTCAATGACAAATAACTACGAGAAAGAAGTTAGATAGAATATGAACAAGATTCTAAGTGTAAAACTTTTTCATGGGTTGAGTGCCTACCTACTTAGTTGCTACATACATACATCTCAGCAGATAAAGTAAGATTCTCAGTAGATATGCGTAGTCAGTAAGATTATTGAGTCAGCTTATGGCTGACTGGTCTTTGCATTTAAATGCGGCATTAGACGGTAATTGCTACGGATCATACTACTTGAATAACAAGCGGTAGATCGGTACAAATGGTTACTTGGTTTAGGGGCGATGTGACGTCGTTAACTGCCAGGTCTAATCACCTACCTATCTTAGATAGGAGATTCAACTTAACATTTTGTTACTTAATGCTTATTCTTATTATATTTCTTGATAGTGAAAGGTAAACTAAAAGGGCCATATTGGACCCGGTTGGTCAAAGTTTGCGTACAGAAGCCAAATAAGGCTTAAATTATAGAGCTAAAACAACATTATATTTTGTGTAAACATACGAGTATATTTAGTCTAACCCATGGCAGAGTCACGTGTCACTTGTAAAAAGTATTGAATTTTTCATATACTTACTCATTACATATCAAAATCTCTAAATATTATCATGCGCGACTGACTGCTCAGCGTGCCCTCCGAAGTACGGCAGTGCTCATATAGAAATGCTAGTTAAAAAGTGCTAGCTAGTTTGTTTTAAAAGTGTTTTTAGACGTCGTACTTGAGTTAATAAGTATTCATTTTTTCCTTTTTCATTTCCAATTAACCTAAGTAGCTAAGTTCTTAAAATTAAAAACGATCAATCAATGATGTTTGTTGAAGTTTTTCTACAGTAAAATAATTAACTACTGTGGTTTAATTAAAATGCTAAGCTAACCCAACACTTTAATAAATTCCCGAGCGAAAGAACAGGGAAAAGGCTGGATTCCTAAAACAGGTTTTATAAAAACGCAAAATTCTCTCTGGTAAGTGAAAATCTATGAAGATCTAACGACTTATAAAAGAGGGTAAATTCTTGAAATAGATTTTAAAAAATAGTTACGCGGGTATGGAATTACCCGTGGGTAGAGAATAATATTTATTGTAGATTGATTACATACGCGTTTTTACAATTTTGCGTGTTACTTTTACAAAAAAAAAAGATTTTTGGAATATTTGTTTAAGAAAAACTTTATTAATGTCTATTATTTTTTAAATTTTCATTCTATGTTTATTATTTTGTTTGGGTGGCCGATAGTGGCATTTCTATCTAGGCGCTACCGTGCTTCGGAGGGCACGTTAAATTGTCGGTCCCGATTGTTCAAACCGTTAGACCATGTCGGAGTCCTTAAGGCGATCTAAGAACTCGGACACTAGGGTTGGCCACTAAGCTATTCGAACTTACTTAACTGGACACTGGACATGTGGCTATTTCTATCTGGATTACTAGCAGTGCCCCGCGGTTTTACCCGCGTTGTGCCCGTTCCCGTGGGAATTTCGGGATAAAATGTAGCCTATAGCCTTCCTCGATAAATAGACTATCTAACAGTGAAATAATTATTCAAATCGGTTCAGTAGTTTCTGAGATTAGCGCGTTTAAACAAACAAACAAACAAAACAAACTCTTCAGCTTTATAATATCTGGATTATTCTAGCGCTCTCTTTGATAAGCTAAAGCAAAGCGAGGTCGGCTCGCTAGTCCTGCCAGGCTAGTGCTCATCGTGATGTAGTCTGCATAATTATGCATAACCCGACCCGGAGTATCTTGTTCGCGTCCTAGTGACCTAATCCCGTGATAACTTCATGCATTTTACTCAGGTTAATATTCAGATATAATCAATATTCACTCCTAAGAGAGTTGCCGTTTTACAAGTAAGATACAGGTACCTTTTTAACCGATTATGATCCTCCTCACTGATATCTTACTGATATCTTCAGTGAGATGAAAGGCCCTTTGCCCACCAGTGGGACATTACAGGCTAATACTTACATAATATGATAATGGAGGTTCTCAGTTGTGTTCATTTTTAACTGCCAGGCAAAAAGGCGATAATAGTGTTATAAGTTAGACCGCTACGTGTGTTTGTTGTGCCTGTCTGTGAACGAATGGGCCGACTTTAATCCATTTTTTTTGTTTGACAGATACCACATGGAGAGTTTTAGCTATGGCTGAATAAAAAATGTTTGTGGAGTTATGTTTTTCTTTTACTTGTTGTATGTTGTACATGTCCTGGGTTCATCGATGTTTTTCCGATTTTAAAAATACTTTCAGTATTGTGTTTGCGTTTTCAAAAGGTTTTCAATTAGTAAAATTCTACTATGAATTCAATTTCTTTCTTTGCGATCATTGTAAAACGGTTTGTTCAGAAATAGGTCCATTTGAGAACACTACAAATATTATTATTTATTTAAAACGGGAACTTACGTACGACGGAGACTACTGTCGAGAGTTCCTCGACACGTTTCGGCCACATACGGTAGCCTTCATCAGGAGGTGGGTGAAGCGCTCGCGACAGCGTCTCTCCCCGCACCCCACACTACAAATATTACCAATATTTAATTTAGTAGTCTATGAAAGGTATTATGAAATCGTATAACATTCATTACAGCAAAGGGTCGAATAGGTTTCTCAAACTCCTCTTTGCCTCACAATTAGGCTGACGAATCACATTACATACAATCTTATTCATCAAAAGGGGATAACTGGCATGTTCATACAATTTGTAGAAACGTGTTCTATTGAAATCAGTTTTGCTCCGATTTGTTTACCGTATTTGGGAGAGGAGTGTGCGAAAGTCAGTTACGTCATCTCGATTTTGAAGCTTGAATAAGGTGATCGTTAACTAGGGTTCGGTTTCAGGCTCGGGACGAGGCAGAGGACCTTTCACGTCGACCGCATTTAGCCTATAACCTTTTTGTTCAATATCCCTCATGTAATGTAAGGTATTTTGGAATAATACTTAGTTAATTAGACCTTAGTTTTTAGAATTCAGTTGGAGATGTATCCTATGAGAAAAAATTGGTTAAATTTGTTTTGTTATGAAAGCAGGTAAATAGGTGATGAAGGTTTTCGTTTCATATTTTTGAACATCGTCTCATCGGCGATCATCAGTGACCGTCGGTAATCATCGGCGATTAATATCTTAATAATATTTTATCTTAATAGTATATGGATCGGGTTTAAGCAACATGGAGTAGGCAAGCCGATGAGATAAGAGACCTAGCCGTGGCCCAGCTGTGGGACATTGCAGGCTGATACTTTTCTATACTATTTTTCTTTTTTTAAGCAACATAGTAAGTACGGTTTTAGTTGTTTCAATCAAAACTAAATTACTAATAAGCTTTGCCATTGGAAACTAAATTCAATTTCATTTGGTTCCAGTAAACAAGAAAATAAACATAGAATAGGTATGAACTGTTGAAATACAACAAATACCTATATTTTTCCCTACTTCTGGAATATTTGTTCTATACGTCGCAGTACGAAAGTAAAAATAAAAGACAATTTTCTCCATACATTGAAGTACAGCGGAGGTGAACACCGCTCTGCCCCACTTTGAGTTTCACTGCAACTTATTCTATGACCCGGTTAAGTAACAGTTTAAGAAAACGTTTTTAAGATTACTCGATGAAATATATTAGTTTCTATAAATAATTTACAAGCAGCGCCCTTCGGATTTACCCGTATTGTATCCTTTTCCGTGGGAAAGGAAAAAAATTGCCTATAACCTTCCCGTTGCATGTGGCTATCTATAACAAAAATAATCATACAAATCGGCCTGGTTAACTGAGATCAACCCGAAAAATACAAACAAACAAAATAAAAAAAATTACCTCTTTATAATATTAGTATGGATTAGTAGATACTGTAGAAATTTTAGCATAAAGAGTAGCCGTACCTCATGATTCACTGTCTATCGGAGAAACTTGCTCGCATCCGTTGAGGAGTTTTAGAGTTTGTCGTGGACAAACAGACAGACTCGGATCGATCCGAACATCCGAGCGATCTTCCGATCCGCTCTTGTTTCTGATTTACGAATTCGAAATCCAAATTCGATACCATAATAATAGCACCCCTTTTATTTAAAAAACGTACTGATTTCTAGAAATACGCAAGATCAGTAAAAACATACGTGTGTTTACCTTTGCCATCCTCGGTTGTGCGAAGCCCTTAAATCGCCTCACCAACATAAACACACGCTATAAATTATTCCATTCCGACTCCCCACTCCTCAGATCTCAGATTGATGTGTTCTGGAGTTCTGACCCATTTTTCTATATATTTGATTTAATCAACATCAGACGAAATCTTAAATATTTATGTATTTTCTTACAAAAATATGAACATCTTTCGGTTCGTATTTCGACATGTGATCAACATGTTAATGTCTGATGTATACCAAAAGCTGATCGTGAGACTAACGAGGGTGTGATTTTTTAGTAAAAAGCAAATTATATTTTAATATTGTTGTTAAGGAAAGTACATTACTCCTTGTAATATGTCAACGATAGTAATTAAGATACGTGACTGAGTTTCTCAAACAAACCTAATAATAAGTACGTAGGACATCCCAGCGAGGCGTAAGGTCAACGCCCGATAGATTAAAAGGAATACGCTTCTAGATTATATTCCATTGCACTCGATTCTTCACAGCAATATCAGGTCAATGGGAATTAATAGATGCCGAGAACGTTATTCTATTAGCTAAGACATCGAGACGCGTGCAGATAGATATAATATGACGCAGACTCAATCAATACAGCGGAAGAGGAACATAATTTGTCAATACTAGTAACAAATGGATTCGTCGAACGTGAGTGTACAATCAAAACATGATAATAACCCAGTTCGAGTGATAAACGATAATCACAGACACGAGAGGTTCTAATTGTCCATAACCGTAAACATCTACGGTGCGGAAACAAACACCAAAATAATAGTTAAGTCATTAATAATCGTATCGTAAAACAGGAAAATTTCAATGGATATCTCATCGTCGGGCCGGTTATCCATTAAATAAATTTTATTGTAGTGATAAGGCGCGGGGCGGGCGGCGGCGGCGGCTAGGCGGGCGCCGGCGAGACGCCCTAGCTAGTCGCCGCCCGCCGCCCGCCCAGCGACGACGCATCGCCGCTCGCCGCCCGCCCGCGCTAATTTTACACGCCAGTTACTCTCCTGTGGCGTTACCGTTGACCCACTGATAGTGAATTGTGCTTTGACCAGCAGTGTGTGTGCCCGCAGCCGCCGGTCCGCGCCTCCGCCGCTCTCTGTGAGTACCCCACCTCGTACCTCCAACAAACTTTGACGCGACGTATCTTAATCGTCCGACGAGCCGTTACGGCCATTTTATAGAATGCGAACGTTCAACCTTGAGTCGTTGTCAGTATTTTGGTCATTGTAACTCGCACAGCTGACATGCGATTTTTTCCGCGCGCATACCGCGTACTTTATGCCGTCTCCGCTGGTATAGGTGGGTAGTTTAAAAATAGAGTGAGAATTTCATTAAATGTAATGAATCATTGGTGTGATTTGTTTGGATTAGGTCCCGGTCAGACGATTAATATTCAGAAAACGTCCGAGAACAAGGCCCAGAATCATGTCAAGGCTCTGACACCCTTGTCATATGAACAATTTTAATGGGCGCTGACTCGTTGTCATAAAATGCTTTAACGATATTATTGAGAATAACGTCTTCCACTGGTTAGCCATCGGATGCTCATCAGCTTGTTTTATTTTTACAACGGACAGGTGTGAATGAAACGGACGAACTTGCTAATGGGATTGTTTGAAAAACATTTTACGTGCGGTGCCGCTGGGTGCAGCGCCGGCGGAATCTTTATGTAAATGCCAAAAAACTGCGTAATGTATGTTTATAAATACCAAAGTATTATCACAATCATGCAAACTTACACAGCGGATAGAAAATTAACTATCTGCTGCGATAACACAAGACACAACGTTGTACGTTGAAATGACTTCTGGTACTACAAGGAATATTTTTGTATCCACTTTGAAAAGGAGTGACAATAAAATATCACAGCTGAGGGCATTAGCCGATTGTTCAGGAATATTGATAGACCTCAAGGGACAGGTGGCGTATATTTTTACCCCGAGTTTGGTAAACGGTCCGCTCTGTGTTTTATTGAAAGTTTATACATACAACAATTTATACATTTGGTAACATTAGAGAAAAAACATGACACGATAAAGTATTTAAGGTCAACTAAGTTAGAGGGCAACCTCGGCTTCGGAGTTTTATAGTTTACTTTATATTGTTTTACATCTATTACATGAACATGATATCATGACCGACTGAAAAACAAGCAATTAATATATGACAATCATGTATTTATTCATTTGTTTACTGCACAAAATACGTACTAAAGTACTAGAATATATATTATCGAACACAGAACGACTGACACGTGTTAAACATAAAAGTCCTAACAAATGTAATCTGTTCCAAAAGCACAATGCCCTATACATCTTGGGTACATGGGAAAGCTCGCCAGAGTGTGTTTTATCTCCTCCATTCGGTTTTCACTCGATATCTAAGCTCGGAATACTCCCGATGCTCTCATAGATACCGTATCAGCGACATCAACAAAAAGGCCACATTGCTCCGACCCAAAAAAAATTGGTTAATCTAACGTATCGAGAACCCAATCTTGGGAGGATTCGAACCAAAAAACAGCAATTTAAACCAAAAATAAACGGATGTTTTCGTTTTATATGAATTTTCTTGGCTGGGAAATATGGTTTGAAGATCTTTGATCATCTCTATGATAGTCTTAGCATAGATCAGTCACTTTGAGTCAGTTATAAAGAATTATAAAGGATTTACTTATCAGTGGACTCCACAGAGCATAGAAGCACCGCCGGGCCGGCCGCTACGCGGTGCTTCTATGCTCTGTGGAGGACTCTACATACATACCCTCAAACAAGTAAATAGTTTGATTGCCTAATCCGTGAAACAAAAGAAAACTATCAAATTATTCGTAATTCAAATTGTTCAATAGTTTATAAGACGCTTTAGAATTAAACAAGAACTACTCGTAGTCCGCAGAACTTACAAACAACACTTAGCAATCAGTCACGAGCAGGTGTTGAGCTCAAGTTAATGTAAAACAGAAATACTTTGGAAACAATTAACTAGAATATATTTTTTATGAGAAGTGAACAATTTACATAAAGAAACTAGGGTAAATTGAACTCTTTGCAGTGTTTTTTCCATTGAAACAGGAAACTTGATTGTGTTTGGCAAAAGTAGGTCTTATTACCATGTGACCAGAGACATATTTTTTGTACAAAGTAATGTCAGGGCACTTGACATTTTTCACACAGTCCTATGACTGTTTTCTGCAAAAGGAGAAACGTCTTTACGTTACTATAGGTATATTGTTTCCTACAGAGGAAACCAACATAACCGAAGACATCATTTAATTACTTACTCATTTTCTTTTCAGCAAAGTCATGTTAACATCAAATTAACAATTAAGCCAGGTACACACGTGACCTATTTCCCATGTTGTCTTGTTACATAATAATTATAAGGGCTGAGTGAAACGGTTAACTAGGTTTAACACAAAATTAGATTGTTTCAGTGAGGCGATGTATGTCGAGTTCTACCCACTGTTTGCTTCGGTTGAGTTCTCTGTAGTGTGCACCGAGCCTTTGATACAAAGACAACTCTTACTAAGTTTATGAAAAGTGTAACTGCGATGAGAGTATTTAGTTAGAGTAGAATGTATTACGTTAATAACTGTTTTTGTATGACGTCGTGTTACTTTGTTAGATAGCTTTTCGAAAGTTGGGGTAGTTTCTACGAGTGAGATATATTGCATTACTACCATTGAGTTATATGTGGTACTAGTTGCGCCCCGCGGTTTCACCCGCGTTGTACCCGTTCCCGCGGGAATTTCTGAATAAACTGTATACCATATGTTATTCTGATGTATAGCATATATTACTGTAAAGTTTCATCCTAATCCGTTCAGTAGTTTTTTCGTGAAAGAGCAACAAACATACATCCATCATACATCCATCCTCACAAACTTTTGCATTTATAATATTAGTAGGACGTTAGTACATATATCTTAATGATTACTACTTACGTTTTGCTTTAACATGATTAATGGACTAAACGTAGACTAGCTAACTAAACTTTGTTTTAATGTTGTACTGTACATAAGTAGTCTGCATTGACTGTGGGTATCCTGTGGTAGGTACCTCCTACTAGTATAACAAAGCAGAAGAATTTGTTTTATTATTTGGGTAAACGGGATAATCTCTGAAACTACCTACTACTACAATGAACGATTATTTATGTAACGGATAGCCACATTAAACGATGTTATAGGCCATTTTTCATCCTGAAATTCTCATGAAAACGAGTACAACGCGGGTAAATCCGCGGGGCGCTGCCGGTTTTAAATATTTGGAAACATTCGCCAACGTTCGGAATAACGTTAAATAATGACATTCCGAGCATCAAACAGCATTTACAATCACCATATTGCACCAAAGTATAATAATTTACATGTGACTGAATCAAACGGACCACAAACCCAAAATCAGGGTAATGGGGCTAATACGTCCACCTCTAATCCACATTGGGCCGTCTGCCACGAATCCCACCAATTACGGGATTGTCCTCGCGTGTCCAATTTCCATTACCTATCTGAGGTAGGATTATATCAAATTAAGCCTAGGCCGAGCATTAGGACAAAAAGGTAGTCTAGTCTAGGTGAATGTCATGAGGAAATCGGTTTAGGTAAAGGCCTAAGAAATAAGATAAAGTAAATAAGGATGGTAGCAAAATCATAATCAAATTCAGTTAGGAACCAATCTTTTTGATACTTAGCTATATAGATAGATATAGGTAACCTACCAATTTGGTCATTACATTAACGGTTGCGGTTATCCATTGTCAATCGTATTTCAATAGTTAGACCATCTTTGAAGCCTTTAGGCGGTCTACTACTTTGAAACAAAGGTACCTCTAAAATATTCTAACATGCTTACATTTCCATTTCTAAATGACTTGAAAAGAGGAAGTTTTAATTTTTTTCAGTAATTTTTAAGTCACTTTATTCATCAGCTAAAGAAGTATTAACCAGCGCCATTTTGTCGTACTTTCCTGACTAAGTCTCACTTCATAATTACAAAACGATCCATTAATCAACACAGAACTAATTGCCTGTTTAAAACTCGGTTAATCATAATTACTGTTCGCGTTGAGCGTTATTGTTGTGACTAACATTCTTTCCCATGTTCAATGACGCAAAATATTTATTGAGATGAAAGTAATTCTCCTTGATAGAAAGGTTGTTGTCTGATTGAATCTTGAATGTCTTTCTGAGTTTCTTTATACATGATTTAGTAAATTAAAACGGTATATATATTATACTTATATTTCTAAAATATTTTTTCAGTAAAGTAATCATATTACCAAACATGCTACGTTGGTAAATTTAATACGATGGCTTGCTCATTGCATGGCAAAGCTCGGAAAGTCTTATAACATCTTCACTACATAGTATAAAACAGAGTCGCTTTCCTCTGTCTGTCCCTATGTATGCCTAGATCTTTAAAACTACGCAACGGATCTTGTCGCAGTTTTTTTTAAATAGATAGAGTGATTCAAGAGGAAGGTTTACATGTACAAAAATTCCCGAAATTCCCACGGGAAAGGGCACGCAGGGCGCTGATAGTTCATTAATATTGGCTAACTTTTATAGATTTAACTATACAACTATTATTATGAAGTAATAACCAACACATTATCATTATAATCTTATCCAGTTATCATTTATTATCGTTGCACCTAAATTGAATCGATGACATCATGACATTCGCAAATATTGATTAGAGCTTTCATCTACCAAACTGTTTATAACATTACCCGAAAGAAGCACCCAATGACTCATGTGAAGCCAATGTAATCTGACAAAACTCATGAACCATGCTATACTCCATTATCCTATCAATAAATTTACTTTAATCCGAGGGTTTAAATGTTTCAGGTCGAAAAATCGAGTAAATATATTTTCATTTTACAGGCTATAGGTAGGTGACGTTATGGACAATATTTATAGGTACTGCCACCAAATGAAACGTACTTTGTACTGTATAATATTCAAACTACTATATAATACCTTGAAATAGAGAAGTTAACGCTTTAAGAACTTAGGCCTACCGTGATAAAATCTACCTATTAGCATGTCAATAAGACAAACTAATGAAGGGCTACTAATGTTTAAAGGCCGACTGTGCATAGGCACAGCTTTTTTTATGTATTCTCGACGTAGACTAGATGCGTTTCTACTTCTATGAATGTAATATTGACAATTTAATTTAAGAAAAAATCGTTTGTCACCACTTTCACCAGAGGGTGTAATTGACAATTTAAATTAAAAAGAAGAAAATTCGTCATGATCACCGTATCTGAGAAGTGGGACCATCAAATGTAAAGGTACCAAAAGAGGCAAAGGTCTTTAACAACCAGAATCCACGCCAACAAACCAGTCTCTAAAAATAAGTCCATACTTATTTCGCGGTCCACTAACTGATCTATATACCGAGTGGTCAACTACGGGTCAAACCCAAACGATTTGTAACAGTTTCGGTGGAAATTCTCTGGCAATTCGCATACAAAACTCTCGTTATTAAACGACGCAATTCTCCGTTAATGAAACTTTAGCATTCATCAACCGCAAACCGTCCGAAACACGAAATACGTGGAGTCGACAAAAGAAATTGTTAATGTCCGGATTCATTATATTATGTCCTGGTTTGGTCGTAATGAAATGGACTTTATTTTAACAGCGTTTATTATGAAAAGTTATTTGGAGTATTTTGGTCTCCTTTCATGTTACTATGTATACTCAATTTTTTTGGATTGGCACAAAATGTGGTTAAATGTCATCAATTTTCCAGCCGAAGACGATTGCTCCTGAAGAGGGAAAGGTTTAGTAATTTTATTTCATTCTTACCCTATCTCTAAACCTTTTTCCTCTTCAGAAGCAATCGTCTTCGGCTGGAAAATTGACGACATTTAACCACATTTTGTGCCAATCCAAAAAAAAAAAGATTATAGGTAGGTTTCATTTGTACCTACCTAGGTATAGTATTGATATTTATCTCATAGCATGTAGATGACGATAGGTTTTGTAATTTTGTTTTTGCCTTTTATTTTTCAATTTTTATAGAGTATACCGAATCGACGAGACATCTCAGAGACTACTCAGAGACGTCCACTAAATCGAATATTAACTAAGTATTTGACATGATTTTTCATAAATTTAATGAAAACCACTCATTAAATCTCTACTAAGGACACATTTGACGTTTCAGAGTACCAGAGTAACTATACCGAAGATAAAGGTGTCTATGGTAAAACTGCATTAGGTACATAATTATTAATTGGATTGGACTCAAAGATTTGTAAATTTCCTATATCCCATTCCCATAAGTACTAAGATTCATTATGCATCTTTCACGTAACCAATAACAACATACCTAAACACTGAGTCATATCATAACTGATCATATGTTAAATCTACTCGTGCAAAAAACAAATACCCTTCGCCACTACATTGAATGATGATCAACAGCGTAAATATGTCCGTGTCTAACACGTACTGAGTACAAACAGACATACCGTCATTTCTGTTTTACACTGGCATCCTCGTAAAACATGGAGCTCGTATATTTTATAGCTTGTGCAACTACCACCTATAAAAATACGGTACGGTTTTTGTAATCTGCATCGGATTGTCGTCATTAGCGAATCGAAGCGACCGTTTTGACACCGTCGATTTTTACAACAAAACATTCCGCGTGATACAGTTTATTATATTCATTAAAAAGATATTACGATGGAAAATTACTTGCTTATCGTGTAGCTAATTAACAGATTATCACTACCTCACATGAATTTGCAAGCACATAAAAATATATGTTTTTGAATTTCATACGAGCATGACCCAAATAGTCATTTCAAAACTTAATTTTGTTATGCAAGTTACCAAATAACAATTCGAATTTTTGTTAGATGTTTCGATGAAACTACGTTTTATTTTTATCTCTATTCGTTTTCGATGAACTAGACAATAAAATAGAACTATTTCGGCATTGAACAGGCGCACTCTTTGTCGGCCATTGCTATTTTTAACCGAACTGCGGATAAACAAAACGGGCGAGCTAGTTGCTCCGCTAATGACATTAAAATCAAATTAATCTCAAGACTTTCCGCCAGATGGCACTAAATGTTGTATTGATTGATTTAGTTTATTAAACCGTCGTTATCTTTGGAATAAATTAATTAAGAAATTAATCTAAATATAAAACAGTCTTAAAGATTGAAAGCTTAATTATGATTTATAATTAATATTAATTTGGTTCGGCTAACCTATAAACTGAACTAACTACCTACCTAACGTACTTTTGAAGCTTATCTCACTGTAACTCACAACACTTACAACATAGGTACAGTTAGTTGTGTTTGTGTATAATCATAAATAACATACATAGCAATTAATGCATGAAATTAACCCAGTACCATAACGTATGCTCTAGATATGTCGGCCACATAATACACAAAGGCCCAGTCATCATTTAGGTGCAGATGCGTCCTGTGACAGATAATCCTTTCTACTGTCGTGTCGAGTAAAAGATTATCTGTTTAGTGGACACTGGGTAATATACTCTTCATAGAAATGGAGTTCAAAGAGAACTCTTTTGGAAATGGTTCATATTTTTGTATTCTCGGAATAGAAGTAAGTTTCAGTCGGATTGTAGCTAACTATGGTCGCGTAGATTTTGACCGTCAAAAAGCCAGATACTTAACATGATTGTCTTATAGTAACTAACTAGTAGTGTCCCGAAGTTTTACCCGCGTTGTACCAGTTGCTGTAAGAATATTCAGTCACAAATCTTCTTCTTGAATCGCTGTATGTTGATGAAAGCCACATTAAAATCCGTTAAGTAGTTTTTGAAAAAGTCAAATTGGTACCAATAAACATACAGCTTTTTGGGATTTTCTATTATATTATGTATAGATTTTGCACCGTTTGGGTTTAGTTGTAATTTTCAGTTGAAGGTTTGAAGTATTAACAGTAATTGAAAATATTTTTAAAGTGTACAACTTATTGTAACAGTGCTAATTTGGTACTTACCTATTAACGTACTTACAGTGTGCTTACAGTAACGTGGTTACATAAAGCATTTAATCACGTCGTTACCATTTTACTATTCTCTATTTAACGTATCTACCATTTCTAAAGTAATATTTGAAATCATAAACCCAAATGGCACTGAGACAATTTTTCAGAACTTGATCTGTGATTCGAACACGCCGTTTTGAATTGGAATACGTATTCATAAATGATTTGATCAAACCAGCGAACGCGGTTACATTCGACAGGGAATCGATTTATTTGGCTGATGAGAAAATATGTCACATAATGTCTTATCCATATTCTTTTATACCGGTGCTTACACACTGTATGTACTTTTAATTTGTATAAGTATTAGTATGAATCCTACTTTGGGTCGCTGTTGAATGTCTAGAAGTAATAGTCGAGTCACTAATACTGTATGTATATACCATGTTTAAATGAGATTTATATTTTTTGTTTATCAAATACGAGCGTCACCTTGCGGGTTTACTCACTCTGTTCCAGTGAGATTTCGAGATCAAAAGTAAGCATACAATTCCTTCTTTAACATTTATCCAAATATGATCAATAATTCTTGATATTTGTTGTGTTCAAACAAGGACACAAACTATTCGGTTTTATTAGTACATGTTTTGTCAATGTATTTGTTTGAATTGTCGAACTCTTTTTTCAACCGTAATACGAGCAACATAATGCTCTATTGTATTTCCGCAATAAACATGAAACGTAAAAGCTCACATCTGTTCATCTCGCGATGTAATTCTCGTAAGTCGAATATCTCCGTTTTACTTTAAGTAACGTTTATAAGGTGCAATGAAAAATATTTTATGTCGTCCGTGTGACACGGCCATCTGATCTTTCGTTTATAGAACTTGTATTGTTTTGTCATAAAGAAGAAGATATTATTTGAACAAGTCTTTCATAACAAATTATTTTTCGAGCTTTTATTTTTGTCTCGAAGTATGAGATGAGAGGTAAGGTCAGTAGGTCAGCACTGAAATATTATAGGGTACTTAGGTTAACTTACTTATTTGACAACTGAAAACCGGCTCCGTGCGGGCACCGTTCGGTACAGCAACAGCTGAGTTGCAACCTTTTGCGAAGTACCTTGTACTCGTATTTTAATTTTATCTCTTTGTGTATGTGTAATTTTTTAATTTTGGCCGTAAATTTATTTTATTCTTATTCTTATTTTTGACATTATCTTTGTATACAAACTAAAAGTGTGTTGTGCAATAAAGCTCAATCTAACAACGGAAAGTATTTTTAAGTTAATTAAATGGCGTGGCATACTTCTATTCAACGTTAAAATTGGTTAATAAATAATCCAAAAAGATTACCTTCTTACAGTATATTAGCCGAAAAAATATATAAAATGTGAACAGAATGTTTTTCTTATCTTGAAATATTCTGTGCAAAAGTGTCTTACGATATGATAATTTGATTACGCCTCGCAATATTCGTTTAAAAACAGTCACGTACCTTGTAGCACTTTTTTCTTTTATATTTAAAGAAATGAACGGAGCTAGTCTTTCGGTCTTGTAAAAACCTTTCGAACATTTTAAATACTTACTCTTTTCAAAAAGATTTTTTCAAATTCGGTTATTTCATTACCTTTTAAATGTACATTACTGAATGAACTTTTCAAGTTGAGTTATTTATATTTAATAGCAGCGCCCCGAGGTTTTACCCGCGTTGTGCCCGTTCCCGTGGGAATTTCGGGTATTTTTATACTCATAAACCTTTCTCTTGAATCACTATCCATTTAAAAAAGCCGCGTCAAAATCCGTTGCGTAGTTTTAAAGATCTAAGCATACATAGGGACAGACAGACAACGGAAAGCGACTTTGTTTTATACTATGTAGTGATGAGTATCGACATCTAGCTGTTTTGCTAGCTGTTCCACAAGCGATCCTAGATGGCGCCAGTGTGAAAATTTTGTAGTGTGCGAGTTTTTCCAGATTGAGTTAGGCAGTCATATGACATGTAATATGTGATGTTATTAATACAATTATAGTCCTAAATATTCCTTATAAAACAGAAAACAGTGGAGTCTCTTCTCTTTGGTTTATCCAAAAAAATACCTATGCAATACCATTTCACCAGAACTTTGCTGATAGAGAATAAATTACCTGATGACGTCATACAGCTAGTCATAAATTACAATACAAGCTTCTATAAACATATAAAAAGTAAATAACAATTAACAAAGTCTAGCTAACGATGATTTCATACGCCTCATATAAGCTTATTAATCTTAATTATTGTTAGGTACATAATATGCTGACCTCATCCATATTTATTCGATAATATGGTTACCAACTGTTAGGGTGCGTTTACATTGAAGCAGAGCGTAGTAATAATGTGAAGTACCTACTCTAGTCTGGTTTCTTAAGTTTCTTATTTAGAATTGAAACTACGTTTACAGATACACTTCGCTTTTTTCATTCAATTTTTTTTTCTGTCTTCTGTGACCATGGTTTCTGTAAAGGGACCGAAACGTCAGATAAAAAGTGTTATACTTATATAAAAGCGAAGTGTGAATCAATAAACGTAGTTTCAATTCAAAATACTCTACTCTACTCATTATACTCTACACGAGACTCTAGATTTTATAATCAGCTGTCTCTTTCGGCCAAAAGATCAGTGCAGTATATGGTACAAACTATTGTAGACTTCATTCATTTCGAGTAGGTTTAGTGTCCCTGGTGTCGGAGTTTTAAGACCGCCTAGAGGCCTCTGACATCTGACGATTGCAACAACCGGGACCGACTGCTTAACGTGCTCTCCGAAGCATCGAAGTAGTAGAGAACGAGACTCTAGATCCTATAATCAGCTTTATCTTTCGGTCAAATATCAGTGCAATAAATAGGAGTAAACTAACTTGTATATTCTTGAAATTGCAGTATATAATAAAGTCAACCATCGAAGTTTCTTCCCCGTTGTCCTACATAGAGTAAGTTACAAGAAGAGCATCTTGTTAATTGATGTTAACTTCGCTTGTCGCGAACTTCTCGCAGTGAACTTAACTGATACCCAATTAGTTATAATAACTGAATGTTCGTCGCGCGGAATAACAATATCGTTAATTATTGTCCGTACTTTTTGTAGTCAGTGGGTTGTTACTGCAGCACTCAGAAACGTTAATTAAATCGACATATAATTAATTGGTGATTTATTATACATTACATGGTCAAAATCACTCATTAAATCTGTACAAAAAAAACATTTGACGTTTCTGAGTAGGTACGGGCGTAATTTTATACTTAACTCTTCTCCGGGTTCAATGTTAAAAAGTAAAGTTAAATAAAGTTAATAACGCTTTTATCCCACCCCTGGGCAAAAGCCTCTCATGTACAGTTGGAAATATAAGACGTAGTCTAAATAACTAAGATAAATTATATGCAGGTATCTTTATGAAAGGTACATGGTACCAATCAATAGTATCTCATTAAGTAAGCTTTGGCTTTGGAATTGTATTAACGATCAATTCGTGTCACCTTTTAAAACAAAAAATAAATCAAAATCTACGGCACTAAAACTAACACCCTCGAGTGTTCAAACATGAAATAACACTTTACAGGGCTCCTACAGGATTATTACTCTTGGGCCTGTCTGTCTGGCGTCTGTTTTCGTAAACTACAATTTTCTTCAGAATAACACAATTTAGCGTTGTATAACATATGTTATACATTGTATATAACGTATCGTACTCGTAAAGAGACATTATGAGTACTACACAATACACGCTCAACCGCGAGCATCACAAAAAGTTATCCAAGCAAGTATTTTATTACGAACCATTTATATAAATAAGGTAATAAAACATAATAAATGTTAAGTAAATAAAAAGCGTTTGCGTAAAGAGAAACGTTGGAATGTTTCATCCAAGTTTGGGCATCGTTCTGTGGTTAAATTTTCACGTTTCGTGTTGGGGAGGTAATGGCGAACTTATCAGAAAACTTGGTGAAAGGATTAGACACGATTCAAAGGATTCGGACGTAGTTTTGTACGGGTTTGTTTTTGTAGGTAGGTTGTGTTAGAAATAAAAGGTCTAAGAATCTCGTTGTTTCATTATCTCGTTTGAAATTTTTGTGCGAATCTCACTAACGGTTCAAACGGTTAAGTATTGTAAATACATATAAACTACAACTAATTTGATGCACCCACAGAGCATAAAAGCACCAGAGCAGGAGAGCGCGGTGCTTCTATGCTCTGTGGGTGCACCAAAGAGAATTTAAGTCGAATGTCATTTGTTTATTCAATATAATTAAAGGTACGAATGCACAGGCAAGCGATTTGCTTGGCGCCTAGAGCCTAATGGCTTGCATCCTACGTAAGCAATGTTCGCGAATATTCGCAACCGGCCGCACCGCGCTCTTGACACCTAGCAGAATGCAAGCCACAAAGCTCTAAGCGCCAAGTAAGCCTCCAGCCTGTGGGTTCATGCCTTATAGGCACTAAATAATACCTAGATCTTATTCAAACCGCCTTCAAACAGATGTTTGCCCATAGCCACCGCCAATGGGCATAAACTTAATTTTTTAAAATAATTAACTCAAAATGAATGACACTTTTAGATCATTATTGATTCAATTAGTTTACATTTTAATTGAAAAGTCAGTCAACCATCACAATAAACAGAGCCGATTGATTCATATTTTTCAATTAACATTTATGCTCTACAATCCGTTGTTGAATTAATGAATAATTAAGCAATAATCAAACCTGTTGTTGCTAAAATGTCTGTTTTAATATTCAACTTACTAGATTATAACGCAATATTACCTCACTAGCAGCGCCCCGCGGTTTTACCCGCGTTGTGCCCTTTCCCGTGGGAGTTTCGGGAGTTTTTATATACCTATATAAACCTTCCTCTTGAATCACTCTATCTATTTTATAAAACCGCGTCAAAATCCGTGCAGTAATATTGAGTTTATGGCGAACAGACAGACAGTCGCGGTCGGAGACTTTGTTTTATAATATCTAGTGATGAAACAACGATCTGTGTTTTATCAGACATTTAACAGCTTAAAAATCGTGAATTATGTAGTAAGTTACAATAACCAATCGTATCAAACAACCTATAGAAGTTATAACGTCGTCCACGAGTGATATTACCAGCTGTGAACTGGTTATTGTATTCGAAAAGCGTCTTACAAGTCTATCAAATACTATCTCCAAACAATTCATTGAATCCCAACGACGAGACAACGCATAAAGGAATTACTAGTACTTAATATACTGCACATATTGCTCAAAAGAAATAAGCACATTACTAAGTTATCTACAAAACATTCAACAAAGAAATATGACATGATAAAGCGATATTAACATGAGATTTTTCGTCATAAGTGTCCTTAGAGATTCTTTCTGTCCTTGTCTTTATTGCTCGTGACCTTGAGGGGACGTGTGCTACGTGACGCACTCATTCCGTAACTGATGGAGAGAAGATGACTTTATTATTTCGAAGCTAGATTAATCCCCACACTTCCTTACTTTGCCTTATCAAATATTTTCTTTGCAAGCATAGATAACTCGTACCTCTAGATCTGATGATCATTTAAGTGTGTAAGATGGTATTAAAACAGTATTATTGTCCTGCTGCATGGGAAAGGCTTCTTATATCAGTGAAGAACTAACTAATGCTTACACTAAATACTTATACTAAGTGCGTTCCACTGTCAAGACTCAAGTCCGAGGTTCAATTTCCATTTCAAGCGAAGCATGTTTCCAATTTATTTTCAAACACCCTCAGTTGACAATGGCAAGCATTGTGATGCTCAATACACCTAATTCTCTTCATTGTTCTGACGTTTTCAGTGGGAGAGTTTTCTTTACCCTGCAGTGAGATGTTACAGGCTTATATTTCTGAATAGTTTCTATAATTGGCGGTTACAAAATATATTTTTTTTAAATAACAGTTTCTTTAATTCACTTCTTTGACTGACTGTACACCGACTCGATACTGATGACACACATATATATGTAGTCGATGCGATGATTAAATATGTCAAGGATAATTTGTGTCCTTACTTTACGACCAAGAATCACTATGGAAAGACTTTTATCTATACAGGAATACATGCTAATAGAGGTTATAACGATGTAGTTGTCTAGACCAAACGATTCTGGTTGATATAGGGACCAACTCGTATTATAGGGATATAGTGTTTGAAGTTATAATAAACAGTATTAGCTGCAGTGTCGCTACCACACTGCAGCCTACGAGGAACGCGCAGCTTCAGAGAAATATCTATATACTATTTTTATTATAGAGCTGAAGAGTTTGTTTGAACGAACTTATCTTAGAAACTACCAATCCGAATTGAGTAATTCTCTTTGTAGTGGATAGCCACATTCAACGGAAAGGTTACAGGATTTTTATCCCAAAATTACAACGGGAACATTAAGTGAGTGAACGGATTATCACAACGGTGGAATGGAAAGAGGGATTTAATTTATTTTTTATCCCAGAATTCCTAGGGAAACCTTACTCAACCATGATCAACCGAAGCCAAACGAGGGTGGGTTTGTAGCACACTATCTTGTGGTTTTCTAAAAGATCGCCTTCAGTGCACCGTGGTACCAAGCGAAGAGGTTGCTATGTCTGTGGGTACCTCCGATTGAGAGTATGTTCCAGATCGTTATACAATATTTAGTTTTGTTCAGTAATTTATGGCAACATTAATATGAAGTTACAGGTACTTACATTTACACGCAAAGCACAAATACTTGCTAACTCCTTAATAAATAAGTTACAACATTTTCTGAAAACTCGATAAGTATTCAAACAATGAAACATGGAAAAGTTTTCAAAAGTATTTTCTAAATTATGATTAATTGGAACGCGGGTTTCCATTTTGGCTAAAATATTAAGGAAAATTTAATATCTTGGCTTTTACAATTTATGTTAAGTAACTTGAAGTGAGTGTGATAACTCATGAATTTCATAAGAATATTATCAAACGTAGTTAGCAGATATGCTTGAATACTATGTTCCTATTTTACAAACATCTGGAAAATTCAATAGAGATATAAAAATCCTAGTGGCCTAGTATGTGTGGCGTAGTGGTATGAGCATTGGCTTGCCAAGATAAGGGTGTCGGGTTCAATTCCCAAAAAGGTCGAACGAAAACATATTTCCTACTTTTCAAATATTTTATTTTATTTTATTTTATTAATTCTAGGAAAACTTACAGCTAGGTTACAATACAATTATAATTTTAATACACATGTAAACATGTGGGCAGACGGCCAATTACAAGTTTCCACTACTAATGGTAATTACGTATAATTATAACGAGGACGACAAACTAAAATAAGGGAAATAGAGAAACATAACAAATATGAGCATCAAATTAACCAGATTATAAACGGGAAAAGACAAATAGAGTGAACAACACGAAGTAACATGCAGCTTGCTTAAACTTTACAAACTATACAACTAAACAAAAAACTTATTACAATGTTTACGTTTCAAACTGAGTATCGACGTATTAAAAAGATCCATATCAGTATCTGATTGTGTCCAATGGTTGAATAATGCGCTAGCCCTAACCACAAAACTGTTCTGCCTATAATTGGTCCGTGACCAGGGAACATGAAGAATACTAGGTCTTCTGAGTGCCGCTGTGTTTGTGCGCAAACCTATCCCTTCCAAGAGTTCAGGGCAGTCAACCTTGCCTCCAGCGATGTTAAGGAGGTAACTGATATCCGCCATTTCTCTACGCATGTAAAGTGGGAGAAGGTGGAACTTACGACATCTATTCTCGTAGTCAGACAGATACACTTTGGCACGAAATTGTAGGTATCTTAGGAATCTACGTTGAATGCCCTCAATCCGAGACGAGTAAGTGTGGTATCGCGGGTTCCACACCTGAGAGGCGTATTCTAAATGACTCCGCACATAGGCACAATATAAAATTTTAAACGTTTTGATTTGTTTGAACTCTTTTGACATTCTTAGAACAAAACCAAGGGCTCTCGAAGCTTTCTTAATTATATTGTTAATATGAGCATCAAATAATAGTTTGGAATCGAATATCACTCCCAGGTCATTCATATTATTAACACGAGTCAATGTGGTATTATTTAGAGTGTAATTATAAATCATAGGTGACGATTTCCGAGTGAAAGAACACACAAAGCACTTTGACAAGTTCAGATCTAATTTATTAGACTTACAATACTCGTGAAATCTTATAAGGTCGCTTTGTAAGCGCAACAAATCATTGTAGCTTCTTATTGCATAAAGTATTTTCAGATCATCGGCGTATAAAAGTATTTTAGCAAATTTAAAACAAGAAACTATGTCGTTGATGCAAATATTAAATAGCAAAGGTCCTAGCAAAGATCCCTGAGGTATTCCCGAGGGAACACTCATCGGTCGAGACGAGTATCCGCACAGGACTACTGTCTGGCATCTGTTTTGGATGTATGAGGAAAACCATCTAAATAAATTGCCTCTTATACCTATCAGGAGTAGCTTCTTTAAAAGCACCACATAATCAATTCGATCGAAACATTTTTGGTAGTCGGTATAAATAACATCTACTTGTGCGGGCTCTGACATAATTTTACTCAAAAACTCTGAACAGATTAAGAGGTTAGAAGTGGTAGACCGCCCTCTCACAAAACCATGCTGTTCCAAGGCAAGTACTGATTTCAAAGCAGCGTAAACCTGATTATATACAATTTTTTCTAACACCTTAGAGAAAAGACATAGTTTTGAAATGGGCCTATAATTTTAATTTTAATATAGCTCGTTTGAGATCATAAAGCCAGAGACGGCAAGCGTGGTGATTATGCCTATCCTTCTCACCGTATTGATATCTTCAGTGAGATGAAAGGCCTTGGTCCAGCAGTAGAACGTTACAGGCTAATACTTTTTTGTCTGTAAGACTTATAGGGGTGTCGTGATTTCATGATTTCATGTCATACAAACAAACAGATAAGTCAAACTTTTACAAGGATATAACTAACAGTCTTCTTTTATTTTCGTTTTTCTTCTTTTTCCCTCGGAGTGTAATTTAATAAAGCCCGTCGGTTTCACCTGTATAGAAAACTATCAATACCTATAGGATATAAGCTTTTATGTTATTATAACCGTAATAGGAATTCCAGTAATTAGATTTTAATTTGCAGTAATTAAATAACTAATAACCCTAATTTAGTAAAGTAATTTCACAATAATGGCCAACTTGTGTTGTCACCTTGTTGTCGCTTTGGTAGAAGAGCGGCAACGCTTGTTAACCTATTGAACCATTATAGAAAGTACTTCATAGAAAATGTAAGTAGAATTTAATCCATAAAAGAGTTGAGGTAAGTTTATTGAATTAAATGAAGTTGTCAACAATTCGGATTAGGTATCTATTACAACTACTTTATTCTTCTGCTGGTTCTATACCTATCTTAGTTCACTACTTACTTCGTATTAGTATCAAATTGCGAAAGTTTGTTATGATATATGGATGGTTGAGCATCTACTCTTTCACGAATGACTTTTTGGAATATGCTGAGACTTCACAGTACTATAGCTTAAACATCAAAATAACATAAAGGCTACTATTCCCTACGAAATTCTTCTGAGAAAACGAAGTACTGCAAATAATCGGTGTTATAATTATAAGATTAATAAGTATACTCGTATAATTACGCTGATACGACACGACTTTATAGAAACTATAGCAAAAGGACATATAGAGGCAAAGAGAGGAAGAGGAAGGCCAAGAAGAGCATAGAAGAGCAACTGAAAGAAAGAGAGGTCGTGTCGTACGAACATCTGAAGAGGATGGCAGATGACAGAGAGAAAAATGGAAAGAACTCCATCGACAAGAGCCCAGCTCTTAAGTTCAAGAGACTTGTATACCGGTACCTATAATACCATCTCGTAATCCAACCGTGTTCTCAAACTTGTGATTTCCTTGGAATAATTAAATTGACATTCTCTCGCTGGGATTAATATTTGCTTAAACTATATTACGTAATACGAATAAATGTACGTGTCTTGTTTAATATCGTTCTGAAAGCATATTGTATGTTAATAGTGTTGACTTTAGTTATATTATTGAAGTTAGTGTTCGAATTTAGATAGTAGGAATCTTTTGTGAAGGAGAAATTGCGGGCTTTGAAGTTAACATATGTAGAGTGTTATGCTTAGTTCATTCTGGGTTTGTGTTTTAACCGTTTTTTTATTCGAAATGGTTGAAGTTAAGATCGCCCCGAGTAACTCCTATGCACGTTTAGTATGAAAAACAAAAGCACATCCGTGCGCGCAGGGGGGTAACCACGATCGTGAAGTTGATCGCTCGCAAGTTGCTTCTAAGGAATCGAAAATTTGGTACCATGACGCCTTCTAATTAGTGTCAAATTAAAAGCGCAGCCATGTTTTAAAAAATACAATGCCACGCAATTATAAACCCTATTACAATGAAAAAAAAATGTAAACAAAGCACATAGTACCTTTTCGAATACAACGAGTTGTCAAATTGCATTATGTCATTAGAGTGTCTATAGGTACTACAAATAATGTCCGCGCACTACAAAATGAATACCTTCATACATTTTGGCGGGAAAAAAAAAACATGGCGGCCACCTGATTTGAGTGACAGATCCCGCAAGTTCCTTAAAAGTTACTCCCTATTGCTAATAACACGATAGGTACGTGACGTCAGCATAATGCGACCAAGTTTGAAGGTTGATTGTGTTATAGATCTAATTGTGGTTTTTTAATTTAGGCGTATTATAAAATTGGTGAAAGTATCTGTCAAACAATGTCCGCGCAACAGTGTGCAGTACAAAATTTCACGTTTTGGCGGTGGATCTGTAAGGGAATGACAGGCCGGTGAATCGACCGGTCAACGATTTCGATCGTGCTTGGAGTAAGGCCCCAGACCACCGCGGCACGTAACAGGACGCCTAAAAACTCTTTAATTCGTATTCAAGAACATGATATAACATTTGATCGTAATCTCGGGCTCTAAATTTATTTAAAACCTAAATATATTTTATTTTTATTTAACGTTCGTTTTAATAAAATTTTGAACGATAACCTTACACTGTACCTCCTCACTGTACTGATATCTTCAGTGAGATGGGAGGCCTGTGCTCAGTAGTGGAACATTACAGGCTAATATTTACTTACTTTTTTAACTTTTGTTAAACAATAAACATATTTAGATACTTAATAGATTAAAGAGATCCTTTGCAAACCCCCAGTTTCTTAGTTAATTAACAGAGTCTGGAGTCTTAATACGCAATAATCTTTTGAAGAAATCGTGGAAGAAGCTTTAAGAGGTAGTCTTTTTGTTGTTACACCCGAGGGGCTAACTTTTGATAGCATTATTGGGGTCGTGATGCCAATAATAATCTGAGAGAGTCCCGAATAAGTAAACTGTAATACCCCGTGTCTATTGTTGCTATCATTTATATATCGTTATGTGATAGCTGCGGAATTACGTGTGAATGTAGGTTATATTTTATTCAGGTTATATCTGCTTTTATATCTCTTGATGGAAGAGGCATTATGTATTGATTTATTGCTATAAATGACGGATAGACATTGGATATTGAATAGAGGACTAAATTGGTTCAGTTTTATGTTATGATAAGCTTAGCCGTACCTCGTTCGTAAAGGAATATAAAAATAAAACAACATCTATTTTATTACTTATTTTTCTATTCCGGTTGAAAACAAATTATTTAAAAAACAATCATAAAAACTAACATTTAACATAGTATATGTGCGTTTATGTTCCGATAATATTCACAACTCATTAGGTACATATCTATTATGTTATAGAAACGTTGGTTTATGTTAAGTAATGGACTTCATGAAACATTATGCGTAAAAAAAGGGTAGTAAAATCGGCCTCTATTCCACCAATGTAAGATTACTAGCAGCGCCCCGCGGTATTACCCGCGTTGTTCCCGTTCCCGTGGGAATTTCGGAATGAAAAGTAGCCTATAACCTTCCCGTTGAATGTGGCTATCCATTACAAAAAGAATTTTTCAAATCGGTTCAGTAGTTTCTGAGATTAGCGCGTTTAAACAAACAAACAAACAAACAAACAAAACAAACTCTTCAGCTTTATAATATTAGTATAGATATACACTCAGGTTAGCGTTTACACATACATATGCTTGTCCAGTCCCTTTTAATACAATCCTCTCAGTTTAAAAGCCGATACTAGCTTTTTTTGTTCAGCAGAGGAAATGCATTTACACATCCCCGGTCCGGGTGGCGCCAGACGGCTAAGGTATGTGGGGCACTAACCGTAGGCAAGCTCCCCGCTACCAGGGCTCATCGCACCTACCGCAGTGAATACTTACTAAAACCACTGCTGGGCCTTCGCATTGGGATCATAGGAACATGGTTCGACCACCGAAAGGCTATAATACCCAGGGAAGAGCAAAGTATTTACTATCTCCCTATTTCGTGATACCTACTTAGCTATCTACAGTAAACAAATATTATGAATGATGTATGTAAAAAAACCTTTAAAACCTGCCTAAAATATTCCTCTTCCTATTGACCTATAAAAAACTAGGCTAGTACTCACCATAGTTCAGTGGACAGCAGGAAAAAACACAACCGGCGCAAAGCCACCGGGCGCTCCGAAAAATAAAATAGTTAAGCTATTGGTTCAATATTTGCATTTCAAAGCTTAGTTCATGTAAAACTTGGCTTCGTTTCATTCGTTTGAAGCCAATTAAATTTCTGAACGAATTGTAGATTTTTTGAAAAGCTTCGCAATTGTTAAGCTATGAAAGTAAAGCTTCAAAACATTGGGTAGAGTAGAATGTACTAGTTTGTATTATAAGTTAACAAAATCTTTGGATTAAACCATAATTTAATAAGTACGAACTAGCCCAACTCCTCCCGAGAGCTTTCAACTCAAACTTCTGAATTGCTTGGAACGTCTCGCAGTCTCTGTTCATTGTGTACGATACAACGGTTTATTATTTTGAACGAATTTAATCTATACCTAACATAAAGAGTCTGATATCATATTTCAGTTTATAAACTTTATTAACTTCAGTTTCTTGAAAGTTATACGTTTGTGTACTTCTATATCATAAGGGTTTATTTTGTAAATTTGGTTATCTCCAAATTATTTTTATTATTTCGAGACTTTCGAGGTGAGTGGGAGTGCTAGGGTGCAAAGATGGCGACGGTGACTAACGACTTTTTGAAAAAAGAACACTAAAATTATAGAGTTCCTCGTTTTCTTTCCGACCGTAACACAATAATTTCCTCTTATAAAATGTTTACATAAAAATTACAATCAACCGACGAACACAAGGGCATGTGCTTGTATCTCAATAATGACTCTAGACTGACTTTCATCAATGTCCAACTGATACCGAAGTGTGGATTGAAATGCTGATCAGACCACTTATTAGCATGACAATAGCTAGACTGTATTACACTCAGCTGGATGTCAAACGAGTCTGTTTGAGTTGCAACCTGACGGCACTGAGCAAATATTTTCAGTGCTTAAATTGATTTCAGAAAGCGCTTTATATCAATACTAGTACAAGCCCGTTGGCACAGTGGCAGGGATAGCGCTTTCTGTGTCGGCGGTTGCGGGTTCGATTCCCACCCGGAGTCAACAATATGTGAAGACATAGTTGTAGGCGACGACGTCTGGGTGTCAAGATGGGGTGAGTTAGATTCCATAACACAAGCTTAGAACTTATTTTGGGTCTAATTAATCGTGTGTGAATTTGATTATGCGAATCGCTACTATTATAGTAGCGATTCAGTCTTACCCGTTCCCACGGGAAGACTGGATAAAATGTATCCCATCTGTTATTTTCAGGTATAAACTATGTTACTGTAAAGTTTCGTCCAAATCCATTCAGTAGTTTCTGCGTGAAATAGTAACAAACACACATACATCATCCATAACATTAGTTAAATAGAAGCTATTCAAATGGTGCTGATGCATTATGCTTATGCTTATGCATTATGCTTAATTCAAATCAAGTTGAATACCTAATTATAGTGATGTGTATGCATTATTACGTGCCAGTCAATTGTTTAGTTAATTAATAGTTTGTAGAGTCTGTATCAGTGTAATGCGTAGGTAATTATCTACTTAACGAACGCAGCGTTGGGCCTATTAAGGAGGTTGTTAAAAGAATATACGGTATTGTCATAATTTTCTTTTTGGAATTTCGTAGAATGTTTTTTTTAATTAATATTATTTAAATTATTACTTTCATTTTGAAAAAAAAATTCCAATGTCTATTTACAGAACATTTACATACATTACTATTTGTCGTACTCGGAAACGTTCGACGATTAACTAATTGATATTTTACAGTAGATATAAAAAATCACTGACTTTAACTTCTCGTAAGGCATCATTATTGACTCAGAATGGAGAAATTCTGCTTACGTTAGAAAATCGAATGTAATTTTGTTATGATACGGAACCGCAATGTTCTTTTTTTGAAAAATTCGCACGTCACCGCCGCCATTGCTCTACTAGTTATTCCTTGTTCATCATACGGAATCGAAACGGAACGTTTTAATACATCTTTTTGGCGTCTCATCGACTAAAAGCTTTATTTCAAAGACATTTGATCAATCAACAGACTCAGTTCGTTTGTCTTCATCTCGTCTCCATGACACGAATTGACTTATACTCGTACGAATTGTCAAGAGACTAAGAAATCCCTCAGTAATAATAAATGCTTTGAGCTTTCTCTTTCATTCAGAGCAAATGAGATGTAAGCTTCTTGAATTGTTTATAAGGCAGAATGTCCAATGATTATTGTTTAAGAACCCATAGATTAAGGTGTGTGTATAATGGTCTGATTTAAATCGTATATAAGAAACTTGGAAATACTCGTAATATCGCGGCCCTTATCTATGCTCATAGAATTAAACAATGCACTTAACTTTACGAATTTTTAAAAAAAGAACACGAAATTATAATGTGAGCGTCAGCGTTCAATGTTCGCTTTTTGAAATAAATCGCAATTTTCCAACACCCGCTGCATCGAGGAACCCCTAGTAAAGAAAAGACAGTCGCCTACAAAATTCGAGTTCTCTGAATAACATGAATCATCTAAAACTCATCCAAAAAATCAAAAAACCATATCCGTTACAAGCGATAAAATATCTTTCCCGGTCATAAAGGCTCGGCATTGAAATATGAAATCATTGGAGATCATAATTTGGTTCCGTTTGTGCCAACTCCCGTTTGATTCAAAACGTTACGGAAAATTACCAGAAACAAAGTGACCCTTCAAAGGAAAAGTCACGTACCGAATGTAAGAATTTACAAACAATGCTGTAAGTAACAATTCGATTTGCTTTTATGTTTATTTAGTAGGTTAATTAACGCTTGACTCGGTAACGGTTGATGTTTGGGAGAGCTAATTAGCTTTGCTTTTGGTATAGTCGACGATGTTGGTGAAAGATCACTTTTTGGGAAAATTGCCTACTCGTTGGTATGTATAAGCGATGTTCTTTCCTTTTCGATCGTTCTATTGGTATATAAACAAAATATACAGCCAACATACCTTATTGTATCTATGTAATATCTACATACTGCTTACTCAACAACTTTATTAATTAAATTGGCAGTTTACCTTCTTGTCCGTTACACACTGAATAAAGGAATATCAAGATTGTCAAATTATAAAGAGTTAACAAAATTATACTTAACTTTTCTTGGTAATAATGTGAACTTCACCCATAAAACCCATCAACACTACACGACAAATTCATCGTATTATCACTACCAGAGAACCGCAGAAACCGCACAAATTGCAAAACTAAAGAGGTTTGGTTCCATACAAGGTTCGTAAAACAACAAAGCTAGACGCAATAACCCGTTTATTGGTCCGGAAGGATGACGGACGCTCGATCTCTCTCCAGTGAAGGGCCTGACATAAACCGCGGCCTCTTTCGTACTTTGAGAGCATTGTAATAGGCCTTCTAATCCCCTACCACGAGTCACTTTCGTGTCGATAAACTACAAGTGGTTTCGTAATGATGAATTAGGATAGTTTTCTAAGTAATATGTACTTAATGCTGCATGAAGTTAGAAAATATTTCAAAGGAGAAGTTTAAGACTGTATTACATTTTATGTGTGAAAAAATACGTTAGTAAAAAGTAAGTCGATGTCTCTGATAACGTTAGGTATTAGTAAAGTGAGAGATTGAATGTTTACTATCACCTTAGTTTTGTATTTTGTGTTATCAGTATCACACAAACATAGAAAATCATAACTTATTAACACACTTCAATTTGTTGTGTGTTTGATTAAGAATCAATTCTATAACAATATCATTTTGAAAGGTAGGATAAAAATCAATTTTCAGTTGCTTTAAAAAATGGTGCTTATTGTATGGATACATCTAAAAAAATGCTGCCTGCATAAGCGAACATGCTTATAATAGATATAGGTATAATGTTTATAGAGGATATGCTTTTATTTTTACGGCTATTTTGATTGCGCTTTCTAGTTAATACCTCGACGCGAACGACCACGTAATTTGGTGGTTAACCATTTTCAGGCTAATCGCTTGCATATCGGAATTTGCCATACCTTTGTACCTATACAAAGTATTGGTACGTAGCAGAATCCCGATCCAACCTCAAGCGAAACTTGCTCAAATTGCACATATTCCAAAATATAAAATATAAAAATGAATCGCTGAATCTGTTGCTAAGCGCATAACTTCATAACGACTGCACCAAATTGGATGATTCTTTTTTTAATGTGTTCCTTTTATATAAGAAAAATAAGGAATAAAAACTCAAAATTCCCTCGGGAACGGGGGCGCTGCGGGTGAAACCGCGGGGCACAGCTAGTTTCTTATGAAAGTAAGTACGAATAGGTTGTATTATAAGTCGGAATTTTTTACTTGGCTACATATTAAAACTATTGATAGGTAAGGTAGTGCTAAAAGTAGTGCTGAGCACTAAAAATGGCACTATCGACCTCCCTTGAAAGTAGTGGTCTAGTTGCACGTTGCTTAACAATGGGAATGAGTTAATACGCTTAGTAAAACTTTGTCACGAACGTTTATTTAAGAATACCTCGAGAGCATTGTGCATAAAATTATATTCATTGAAGTATTTTAACAGTAAAATGAATAAATAACTTTTGTATTTCCCTTTTGGTTGTAATTTCATATTTATAATCTCGATCCCATCGAACCTTTTCCGGGCCGTTTAAAACTTCCTTTATTGATTAAAGAAGGGAAACGGATAATCTTAATGTCCATTTTTATTAAACTTCCGATTCTTTTCAATTTCCCCGGCTTATTATAACTAACTTTGGCGGTTTGAAGACCTATACAATTTTACGTACATTTCGCTTCGCGTTTGATTTTTATTAATAACGAAAATGGCGTTTTTGCGACATTACGTTTTTAGGAATTGTACTGTCAAGAGGAAATGTAAGGAGGATGTAATGAAATGAAAAAATATATTAAACGTCTCACAAAATTGACGCGAAGCTCTGCCTTCAAAGATCTGCCATTCAATAACACAACATTTTGAAATAATTTCACGTTACATCATTCATCCTCCTCACTGTACTGATATCTTCATTAAGATGAGAGGCCTTTGCCCAGCACTGGGACAGTACAGGCTAATACTTTACTTTACTATCCAATGCCCTGCCACCTTTAATTTCAAAATTAGAATGAATGTCTATTATTCGATTACATAACAAACAGTCAACTGTCTATGCATCCATTGATTCATAAATAGCCCAACGCATATTTAATTAAAACCCTTATCTGAATGCAGTTGAATGAAGGATAGAACCACAAGGTGTTAATTGAAAATGGTTCTATACATAAAACTATAGGTCGGTCTGAAAGGCAACCGAACGCAGATAGCCGCAATAACTGGATTATTGTAACACATTCTCTATTCGACGTCACTGGATATCACTCGCGCAAACCAAATTGAAAGCTTCGTGTTTCAAATGGAAAAAAACCTTTTAAATGCACTCGTAAAGTCGAAGTTATATTTTTAATGAAGTGTATAACTTTTTATGGATTAGTATTATGGTTTTTGTAGAGATAGTAGAGATAATAGAGATAGTAGAGATAGTGAGGTTTTGTGGGTTCTTGATGTTTTAAAGATCGTAGGTACGTATTAATACAAATGTTTTACTGATATGATGTATAGCGCAAGTTTGTGTATGAGAAGTTAAACTTCACATCGATAAAGATCTCTAGCATCAAAAGCATCTCCATGTATCTCTTCGTATCTATATAGCAATCAGCAAAAATGAAACTATAATATCTCCCTCCAAAAGCCTGCAAGCAAATCAACCGAAAACCGAAGCGAACCTACATAACCGAAACTAGACGACTATTTCCATCTGTAAAGCCTTAGACCAAGTAATTTCACCACTACACTACGTATTAACCGATAGTTATAAGCGTAAGTTCCAACTTCGTCAATTATTGTATCTACGTGTCCGAACTAACCTGACAATTCCGACGTTTCACGAATTTTCCAAACTTTTGTGAGTTGCCGGTATAAGTTTTTGTCACACTTGTTTGGTTGAAGCGCTTCGGTTTCGAATAGTTTTTGAATTGGTTTTTGACATAATAAAAGGTCTATTCGTTATATTTGGAGGATACTAAGTGGTGTGTTAGGGTGTATAAGGTTCTTTTTCAATTATCAGACTATATCGAAGGCCCATAGGCGATCTCAAACTCCTACTCTTTACCGGTTGTGCTCTGAACTAGACCGACGTTTTAATAATTGATGATACGTTCTCGCTATGTTCACGATAAAGTAGTTCCGTTTACACATAATTCCAATTTATTTCTCATAAATGCCTCAGGTTTCAGACCTCCAAACCCGCGGTAACGCAAGAATTCGTAAATCTTCAGTGAGACGAAAGGACTGCTATTGCCTCGCAGTACAGACTAATAACAATATAATATTACTAGCTGAATCAAGGGTGGACCATCCTTAACATATAGGGGATGAAAAATAGATGTTGTTCGATTTTCAGACCTGCCCGATATACACACAAAGTTTTATGAGAATCGGTCAAGCCGTATCGGAGGAGTTTAACTACTAACACCGAGACACGAGAATTTGATATAATAGAAACATATTAGAAATCATTTCTTTCAGACGATCAATTGTATTCCATATAATATTAGTGTTAACTAATACTTATTTCCTTACATATACTTATGGTTGCGCATTATATCGCGTCGTATATTTCACTGCCAATCTTTTCTACCTTTGCTATGTACTCGTATATATTTGGAATAGGAAAAGCACCGTAATAAAAAACGGGAAGTTCACCTGAACGGTTTTTCACGTAAGAATAATATACGCACTTACGTTCAAGACAAGGCTTGTTATGAGAAAATGTTGGGAAAATGCAAAGAACTTGGATATAGGTATGAACGATCTTATATGGTAATGTTATAAGATATTTTTCTTGGAGGATACTAAACCGATATTTGTGTATATTAGTTGCTCATATGCTTGTTGCTGACATGGTGAAATTATGCCTGAAATATCAAATGTTTAAAGTCTTGTAATAAGTGTTTGTTAACGCGTAGTTGGGCGAGTTGGCGAGTGGCAAGTTGGTGAGTTTAACCTTTTGAACTCCAAGCGGCGAGTGCACCTTATTTTTTCAACTCGCTGGCTCAGTAAACTCGCTCAATTTAAATAAAATCATAGATAAAATTGTATAGTATTGTTATTATTTTTTACTTGAGATCACCAACCCAGTGTGATTATGCTTAATCCTCCTCACTGTTCTTATATTGGTGAGATGAGAGACTCTGCTCAGCAGAGACATTACAGACTAACTACTTTACTTTTTGTCTTTGTATAAAAACATAATTTATCATAAATCGATGTGTGATCTCTGCAAGAAGTAAACAACACTAGAATTAAACGCAATTGAAATGAAATGTAAGGTTGTGTTTACACATTGGAATGCTCAAGTGTTAGATCGAGTCATTGCCCTGGAAGTGTTTGCTTCAATAAAACAAGAACATGTTATTTCCGCTCGGATAACCAACATCCCTTCACTTTGAATCGAAGAGTTGAGTCTTAACGAACTGTGGCGGTATTATTTTGTTACTTTTGCCGAGAATATGAATGCAAATGTGTGAGGGACTCTACGTTGCACACAAACGACGACAACAAGCTTTTTTTCTTCTTACGCACAAGTAATGCGAAAAAGCAAAAAGTATTGTCCTGTCATATCCCAGTGCTGGGCAAAGATTTCTCATCCAACTGAAGATATCGGTTGGTACAGTGATTAGGAGGAAAAAAGAAAAGTAAAGTATTAGCCCCACTGTTGGGCAAAAGCCTGGTGATGAGGAGTAACATAAACCTAATTAACATTTTGTGTTTTAGTTTTGACCATAAATTGGACGCACGTGCAGTCGTTAAAAATAAAACACAAAATACTCATTACTTTAGTTTTGGCTAAAATAAACCGGTGGTTGCGAGAATCGATCATCATTATGAGTTCCGGATAATCATTTTGATCCTATTTATAGTTGGATTAAATTTATCCGATCTCGGTTTTGCTAAAGGTTAAAGCTATGGCAACGTGAAGCATTTAGGTTAGAAGAGTCTTCTACTTAAATGTACATTATGGTCTATCTAACTATGTATATTAATCAAGTATAATAAGGTCCTTCGTACTTCATACTCTTCCAACCACCAACTGAAAATATTTCACATTGTACTCCTTCAGCGTTACGGAACATTGAATAAAAACGTTCACTACACTGCGACGTTCCTCCGTAACCGTTTAAGAGTGTTGAATACACGCACCACTTATTTTGCCAGTTGTATTAAAGGAATTGTTAAAAGTTTCAGTCATTTGTCGGAAAGGAATTTGTTTTCACTTTCCAGTGAAGGGCCTTTGTTATTTAGGTGGCATTCTCACAACGCTTTCTGCTGGAATAATTTACTCGTATTTGAGCTCTTTTTCTGAATTACCTTTACTTGAAATTGGCATTGGACTCGCTTTTCCAATTAAATGTTTTGAACTTAAGTATTGAATGGGTGCCTGGATAGTTCGACGCGGTTAGAGCGCTTTTGCACGAGATAAAACGAGAATCCCGAAGTACAGACTGAGTAACAATGTATTTTCATGTTAAAAAACAATTTTAAATAATGTGTACGTTTTCAATTGAAACTACGTTTACGGATACACTTTGCTTTTATTTTACATTTTTATCAGACGTTTCGGCCCCTTTACAGGAACCGTGGTCACAGAAGACTTAAACATAAGAAACCAGTAATGTGTACCTGTTATTATAGAAACAGTTATTTGATCTATACGCACCCTCAAATAGATTCGTAGCGTAGCTGGTATAATTTCGTAGCAAAGCTGCGTAGCGCTGCTACGACGCTACGATTGATATAATTATGTAAACATAGCATACATTAAATGGTAATTTAATGGACTTAATAATATGAGTTACATATCATTATTGGATCACCGATATAAATACCTATCATAGATTATTAAATTCCCCCACGTCGCTATTCCATCAAACCGATACCCAGAATACGTTGGAATCCCCCCGTATTATTGATTACAAAATGTAGGTCGGGGCATTCAAAATTTTAAAATAATATTCTTATAAACCTAACACAGACACAAAGTATAATATTAAAAATACACCCTTTAAATTACTCTTTATTATTAACAGCCTCTGTTTTATTTTTAACGAAACATCTTATTTCGTTATTATATTTTTTAAGCTCCTATTTCCATAGACATCTGAAACCTGTAATTTATTCGTCTCGTCTGAAGGACATCGATCAATTGGCTACGCCAATAGCGCAGGTGTGTACCGGCCTTTATTTATAACTTAATAAGATTGGGCAGGATCCGTTGTAGGCACAGCCTTATTAGGGGAAAAGTAAAATATGGACCCATTTTTCGCTATAATTGTTGTTTTTAAGGGTTCTGTACCGAAATTGAGCCCGAAATGTATTGTTTGTAATTGGTAGAGTACTTAGAATTGAAGTTATAGTTTAGTTAAAGGTTTATTTGACAGAAAAACTTATAATTGAATCAAAACAGCATATGTTATAAAAGATTATTATATAACTTTTATATTAATGCTGCCAAATGTAGCCTATAGGCGGTCTATTGACTCCGACACCAGGGTTGACCACTAACCTACTCGAAAGGAATGAAATGAATGAATGAATGTTATACACAAAACAATTGACATCAGTCACCATCAAGGTCACTGCACCGTGGCACTTTCCTAATAAGATTTTCGGATATTCATTCTCCTCATGTATTGTACATGATATTCATTCGTATACAAAATATAAACATTAATAAATCTCGACCCGATGTAATATTCATTTTAATCTAAATTTTTCTTCGGCGTCCGCACCTACGCACAATATTCATAAATCGGGACAAAAACCTCAAAGTCCCAATTTTGCTCAACTGGAATTCGTCAATTTACAACTTATTCGGGTTCGTAATACGCCTCCGCAAATATGAGGCTACGTACCTACATTACTTGAATGTACTTTCCACTTGAGATTTTTAACCTCGGACGGGGTGTTATGTTTGTTGCGTCTACGCGTCTGTGTATGTTACTGTCGGAACTACTGCGATTAAGATGCGATTATTTAGTTCAGAACGTACATTTATGGGAAACCTTCTTAGATATAGTTGACTAAAAGGAATCGCTTGGGAGTCACATGTTATAATTTTGGGGGCAGTGCCCTCGCTAAGTCGAGTCAAAAACAGCGTAGCCATACTATCCTTTTCGCCAAGTAGTTCATGGCATTTTCGATCCCCCTATAACTCCGTTGTCAGAACTATCTAGAAGCCTGAAATTTCAGCCATCAAACAAACATTGTTAATACAATGGCAGGTAATCTGCTTTAATGTAAAGCTGCTTAGATTGTAATTTTTGTTGAAGTAGTTAAATAGGCGTTGTTAAGATAAGATGTGATATCAAGCTATTCTATTTAACTCCACAGATCGAAGCTTGTATTCGACCTTAACGACGCCGTAGATCAGTACCTAAATACCTATACCTTCTTGTACCATTATACCTTCTTGTATCTTCCAAACGTTGAATAGTATCTTACAAAAGTCATTTTAATTAATACAAAAGAGAACTAATTATCACCATCAAACATCTCCGTCACAAAACAAATAATCTACGTGAAAGTCAAAGGGACCTTTGTCGTCGCACAAAGAAGATGTGATTTTTATTTACACTCTTTGAGAATAATCATTTTTGATGTTGAAAAATAAAGGGGAATTCTTTGTTGGCGAGGTGGATCTATTTTCCACGTTTCCACCTGTTTATTTGTCGACTTTGTGTTGCTGAAGTTTATTTCAATGTGCGGCGTAGAGTAAAGCTGTGCTTCAAAGACGAGGCTCTGCTATAGCTCGTAGTGATAGTCTGATTAAGATATTCTAGTAAAATGGAGTAGTAATTAACATGCTTGTAAATTGTCGGCAAATAATGAAACAATAATGTTATGTTCCTTTATTAAAAAGTCGCTCATTGCTGTAGATTTATGATACCTAGTAAAGTGCAAGGGTCTTGAGCTTAAGTATAAATACTTCGTAGACTATCACAAAATATATACACCGTTATACGTACTACAATAAAATTAATGTTATTTCTATTTACAAATCGAATATTGCATGTCTGAGCTGGTTTTGTATTGACGTGTCAGAAATCGTTGGGAATAAATTGAACTGTCTACAATAAAACTGAGTCAACAGTGCTTCGTGACTCGACATTTATTTTTTGGACACAAATACACTCGAGAGCAATGAATCCGGGTCACTTAAAGAATGTTAAAAATCTCGGAAACTAAAAATGATAGGTTAATGCAATAAATTGTATTTAATAGACAATGTTATACTCCTTAAATGAAAGTAAAAAAAATATGAGTCACCATACATTTTATTAACACAAAATTACATAAAGAAAAAAACTGCTGATCTCTCCTTAAAACAAAAATAGGAAACATGAAATTTTTGAACTTTATTACGATTTTCTTGAATTTTAATACTTCGTATTGCCTCCTCGTGCTTCCATTACTGCGTTTACGCGGTTTGGCATGCTGTACACCAAGTTCCTTATACGATTTTGGGGAATATTCTCCCATTCCTCTGTGAGAGCAATTTTGAGCTCACGAAGCGTGATTGGGGGAGGGTTTCGTTGTTTTACGCATCTGCCTAGCTCGTCCCAAGCATGCTCGATCGGGTTGATATCCGGGCTGCGCGCTGGCCACTCCATACGAGTAATGTTCATCTCTTGAAGGTAGTCATTCACAATCCTACCTGTATGAGGTCGGGCATTGTCATGCATAAATATAGCATCCTCACCTAAATTGACCATAAATGGATCAACGTGATCATTGAGGATTTCTTCCACATATCTTTCGCTAGTTAAATAGCCGTTTTCTATGATCACCAGCTCTGTGCGACTTTCAGAAGAAATTCCGGCCCACACAAGTACAGACCCAACACCGTAGGCTACTTTTTCTTCGATGCATGCTTGCTTGAATCTTTCCCCTGGTCTTCGATACACTCTGTGTCTTCCATCGTGCTTGTAGAGCATAAATTTTGATTCGTCGGAGAACATAACTTTTGACCAATCTTCAATACTCCAATTTACGTGGCTCTGGGCATATCTTAGTCTTGAAATACGATGCCCACGCTCCAGTTTAGGGCCGTTTGCAGGTCTAAGGGGTTTTAAGTTAGATTCAGCAAGCCGACGTCTTACTGTCCATGTACTTGGGTTACTTCCTCCGAGGCGTCGAAACTGATTTGTGAGTTCAGTTCCTGTGAGAAAGCGATTTCGAAGCATGGTGTTCACCAAGTATCGGTCTTCTCGTGCTGTGGTACACCTGGTTCTGCCCGTTCCTGGTCTGCGTAGGTTAGAAGTTTCTTCGTAACGTCGGAGAACTCTTTGTACTGTTGACAGCGACACACCGACAGTCCTGGCTGTATCGCGCTGACTCCGGCCGGTTTCCAGCATTGTAAGTATTCTGGTGCATTCTTCAGGCGTAAGCGACATAATTTCAGCTTGAATAATGAATATAGAGCACTATCAACATGGTTTATGTACCCACATAAATGACAGATTACAAACAAAAGCAAAACCAAATGCTGTAATTTCGTAGTTCCATCTTCGAAAGTGGCCCTTTTTCAAATTAGATTTTTTTATGATATAACTTTACAATAACTAAGAAGTTTTAATACCTTCATTTAAGGAGTATTACATTGTCTATTAAATACAATTTATTGCATTAACCTAGCATTTTTAGTTTCCGAGATTTTTAGGATTCTTTAAGTGACCCGGATTCATTGCTCTCGAGTGTAGATGGAATAAATTTAATGGAGCCTTTCAAATGGGTTATATTTAAAACTGTTTAATTTTAGACAGAAATGGTTGGAAATATTTGGAGAAATTATATTTATGTAATTAAAACTATATTATAAAACTTTCATGCCTTGGACGACATAATGTATTCGTAATATAATATGTAGTATATTCAAAAGGCACTTTAAGTAATGTCAGTTATGCACTTAACACTAAGATTAATTACTTTGCATATTAAAATTCAACTAAGACTTTTTGAACCATAATAAACTTTACTTACCATCAAATAGTCTTGCTTCACTGGTTTTAAAACTTGAATTAAATTAAAAAAAATTGGTGTTTTTTGTCACATGTCGAACAAAAATCGAACGATAGTGGCATCTCGCGCACTTGCCCGTTTTGTCCCCGTTCCCGCGGGAATTATAGGATAAACAATATTTGATGTGTTTACTTTACTACTGTATAGTTTTATTAAATCTATTTAAAGAAAACGAATTGTAAATGTGGAACCGCTGCGGGCCAGTCTGACACCTTTCATACGAATACTAGTAATACAATGTCCCGCGATAATCTATACTAATATTATAAAGCTGAAGAGTTTGTTTTGTTTGTTTGTTTGTTTGTTTGTTTGTTTGTTTGTTTGTTTGTTTGTTTAAACGCGCTCATCGCAGAAACTACTGAACCGATTTGAAAAATTCTTTTTGTAATGGATAGCCACATTCAACGGGAAGGTTATAGGCTACTTTTCATTCCGAAATTCCCACGGGAACGGGAACAACGCGGGTAATACCGCGGGGCGCTGCTAGTCTATACTAATATTATAAAGTTGAAGAGTTTGTTTTGTTTGTTTGTTTGTTTGTTTAAACGCGCTAATCTCAGAAACTACTGAACGGATTTGAATAATTCTTTTTGTAATAGATAGCCACATTCAACGGGAAGGTTATAGGCTATTTTTCATCCCGAAATTCCTACGGGAACGGGTACAACGCGGGTAAAACCGCGGGGCGCTGCTAGTTAATTATACAACGTTACGCTATATGTGGTTAGCGCAAAGTAACAATTTCACTGTTATAGATCGTGGAAACTTGTGAATTGTTTGTAAATAAATAACGATGACCGCAAAGCATCAGTTCATCAAAGACCAATTTATTTTGAATCCAAATTTTAATATAAATTGGTTTCAAACAAACCAAAACAAAAAGTAATCATTATCTCGTGAAAGTAAAGAAACCTCGAGGTACTCCGAGATTCAGGGCAAACTTTATATTTTACAGTAAAGGAAATAGCCATTTGGAGTTTTAAAAAAGTTTAAATACGACTTTCGGTCGGGAGTTCGGTGAGACCTTTGCTTTAAAAATAAATATTTAGCCACTTAAGTCTTTCTTCGTACTTCTTCTGTGTCGGGTTTCTCGGTATTGGTAAACATTTCACAGAATACTGTTAAAGTTTTATTAGATTTAAAGTTAAAGTTGTACGAATTGGAAATTCACATTATAAAATGAATCGGTTATCAATAGATTTTTTTAAATTATTATTATAGTGTTTCTCAGGGGTCACGGGCCGAGCCCGGTCTTTTTAAGAGGCATGCGAATACAGATGAATACAGATGAAACTCGTACAGGCTCCTTTGAGATGTTTTATATAATGGGTTACAACTGCAGAGACACATTCCCGACCACAACAACTATTATAATCTAGCCTCGGTGGTCTAATGGCATGTTCACACGCCGGCTAAGTCTGGTTCGATTCCCGGGTCGAGGGAAACACATTTCATTCAAACATGGCTCGGGTTTGATCACATTAAAATTTCATTTCATTGTTTAGGCAAGCGTGGTGATTACGCCTAATCCTTCTCACTGCACTGGTATCTTCATTGAGATGAAAGCCCTTTGCCTGTGCTATTACTTTACTTTTTTTAGCCATTGCTTTCCCACTGCAGGGCAAATCCTCTTCCTCTCCTGGGATAGGCAAGTCTCTTTACTCCGAGTAGACTTAAATATAATAAATTGAAATCAAATATTTGTGGAATATCCGCAGTATTTCATGGGATGAATACCCCTGTGGAATACCACGGATGCCACGCTTACCACACTTGGAACTCCCCGCGATTTTACCTGCGTTGTTTCCGTATGGGAATTTATGGATACAATACAGCCCATAAAAGGTTCTATGATGTACCTAATTTTTTCTTAAAAAATGTGAAAAGAATTTGGCATATGTATCAGTAGTTACCGCTAGTTATATACAACATGTTAAGGCGAGGTTAGTATGTTTGAAACCATAATCTCCTTTGAAACGATAGCTTAAGAACTAAAAAGCCTTCAGAAATATAGCCTTGTTCATGAACCCAGGCGTGCCGTTGAGTCCTAATAAAACAACCAATGCAATGAAACGAGCAGACTAAACGAATCAACGTCTGGCAGCTAACGATTTTGTCTTCCATTTCATTCAAAATGTTTTGTTCAATTTATTTATAGTCTTTGCAAACGTGTCTATGAATATGGTGTTCTTTTTTCCTTGTCTATGGATTACAACGCCCACACACGCAAGAAGTTACGCCTACGCAGGACATTTTGACGAATCAGGTGCTTAGTTACGAAAAACATCGGCACCGAAAAGATGTGTCTCTTTTCACTGTTTCGATTTTGGTTTAATTTTAGCTGTCGAACATACAGCAATGCTTCAAAAGTATAAAAGGTTTTCAAAGTTACTTCGTGCATTTAACAATATTCTTCAAAATTCGTGTCGTAGGGTATTGAACTTGTAATCTGAGTTAATGTATCAGTTTGACATTGCGTCTATAAATCATTTAGAGCATGTTCTTCAGTGTGCGGGAAAACACATTTTTTACCAGTTGACATGAATAGAGATGAAACATAGTGCGGGGCGATGTCCAGTGACGTCACGTGACAGGCAGGGCTGCCAAACATTTTATGGGACATTAAATCAGGGTTTTTTGTACTTGTTCTCCTCACTGTACTCATATATTCTATATTTTTATTACAGAATAATAATATTTTAAAGGTTTTAAATTTATTTCGAGTGATTACGCCTAATCCTCCTCAGATGTCAAATGACAGGTCTTTTTCCAGTAGTTACAGGCCACTTTTAAATATTTCAAAATTCATTTCATATCCGATTTTCAACTTAAATCAAAAACATTTGAATGTGAACTGTGTTTCATGAAAAATGGAGAAGCTTACTGAAAAATCCCCACAAAAATACTGTCATATATTTCTATAACAATACAATTGTTAACGCACATAAATCAATCGTTCAACGCTTGTTCAACGCGAATATTTTTATACGAAATTGTACCAACCGGTTTTTGGTCAAATCTATACTAATATTATAAAGCTGAAGAGTTTGTTTTGTTTGTTTGTTTGTTTGTTTGTTTGTTTGTTTAAACGCGCTAATCTCAGAAACTACTGAACCGATTTGAATAATTCTTTCACTGTTAGATAGTCTATTTATCGAGGAAGGCTATAGGCTACATTTTATCCCGAAATTCCCACGGGAACGGGCACAACGCGGGTAAAACCGCGGGGCGCTGCTAGTATACAATATAATTAATCTTTGTAAACGAAAATGTATTGTTATAATGCGTATGAACCGACACGGAAATTAAAAAGGGCTAAAGGATCGTTTTGTTCACTCAATGAAAATACTCCGCTTCGTTCGTGCACGATCTTTTAATTCGAAATTTGCTTGCAACTAAGCCTTTTGTTTAGCAAAGGTCGGGTAAAATGCTTAACAAAACCTATTAAAACCTTTGATTAAAAATACTAGAGTATTAACTTCAGTTTCTTTTAACTTAAGTTTTTTCTAAACATTTTCTTAGCTTTTACACTTGAGGTGCTGTAATTGGTGGATACCTTCGTAAGATACTTGCTAGGGTTGATATTATTGTTGAATAACAAAAAGAAACAATTGCAAAAATTTAGTGGAAAGGTACATTTATTTGATCGTCCCATCCGGACGACAAAATGGGTGTTAAGTAACGCCTTTTATTACGTCGTATTACAAAAAAGTTTTCTATTTCATTATAATGTTATATCATTTATGAAATATTCGAATTCAAATGAATATTCATAACAAAAAAAAAATAATCACGTAAATCGGATGAGAAACCACAGAGAAAAAAATATACCGACCGAATTGAAAACCTCCGCCTTCGGTTTTTGAAGTCGGTAAAAAGGAAAATTGTTTATAAAATATGACGTAGGTAATGGATTTCCAAACGTTAAAATAATTCCAATCCCATTTCAACATCACATAAACTAGAATGTATTTAAAAAAGGATTTAGCATAATAAAACTACCTAAATCAAATATAAATAAACCAATTTATTTCCTAAAAATGTGCTCACAATGTAAACAAGTGACAATCTTCTCCACTTGAGACCGGTGTCCCTGAGGTGACAGGGGAAACCACAAATAACAACCACGGACCACAGAACCACACGAAGTGAGGGCAAAAATACATTCTTACGAAAAGGAGGATTTTGTCATCTTCAATGGACCTCTTTGGATTTATAGCGAGGTTGTGTGATATTCTATTTTTAAATGTTTGAGTAGGCAGTAGTTGTAGGTAGTAGAATGTATATAAAAGATTTGTTAGTATACTCGTATGAATATACAGACAAAATCAATTCAATTAGCATGTAAAAAAGAAAGTAAGGTATTTACTTATAGACCTAGAGCCCGTGAACCCCAGACTTTCGTCATTTTATAAAAGCTGAAAGTTTGTCAGCGCATGCTCCCACACACAGGTAAGAACGATGGACTATTATGAAGTTTGGGTTATAGTGGCTTTGGCAGATAAACGGTACTAAAGGTGTGTAAAATACCGATCTAAATTCATCAAATAATTAAGTGTGATTTGTGACATGACATATGTCATTTGAAAGCTCTTGAAGAGTTGTACAAGTCACCCTTTGACGGTGATATCGAAATCGACGGCCAACTTGGTGTTTTCGACCATTGAAGATTGGAGTTGACCTATGCTATGGACGCTGATCCTAATGCTCAACAGTGACATGACCTATATCATTTGAAAGCTCTTGACAAGTTGTACAAGTCACCCTTTGACGGTGATATCGAAATCGACGGCCAACTTGGTGTTTTCGACCATTGAAGATTGGAGTTGACCTATGCTATGGACGCTGATCCTAAGTGATATGACCTATGTCATTTGAAAGCTCTTGACAAGTTGTACAAGTCACCCTTTGACGGTGACATCGAAAGCGACGGCCAACTTGGTGTTTTCGACCACCGAAGATTGGAGTTGGCCTATGCCATGGACGCTGATCCTAATGCTCAACAGTGACATGACCTATGTCATTTGAAAGCTCTTGAGGAGTTGTACAAGTCACCCTTTGACGGTGATATCGAAATCGATGGCCAACTTGGTGTTTTCGACCATTGACATTTAGTACCGTATACCTGCCAAAGCCACTATAACCCAAACTTCATAATAGTCCATCGTTCTTACCTGTGTGTGGGAGCATGCGCTGACAAACTTTCAGCTTTTATAAAATAACGAAGGTCTGGGGTTCGCGGGCTCTTGGTCCATTACGTATATATAGCCGATTTTAAATTAATAAGTCTGATGAAACCTTTTAAGTAATTGAGTAGTGAGCATGAAATGAGACACTAAAGTAACTTAATTAAAATATTCCAAGTAGAGTAAAAATAAAAGTTGAAGCTTCTTAGAATTGGCGTCTCTTTCGCCAGACATAATAAGACGGACTGCAAGTTGAATTATTTTTTATATCCGTCGCACTCCCCTACAGCTTATTGGATACCTTTTTCATTCACAGGTCTTTGAAGCGTTTTTATTGACTTGTTACACGATTTGAACAATTCAAATCGTTTGACACCCAACTTGAGATTGCCTTTGTTCTAATTAATTTCACAAAGATGTTGTAAATTGCTAATGAAGAAAAAGATCTATTACTTTTTTGTGGACGTTTACTGCACTGACAGTTTTTATGGTTGTTTTTAGGGTTCCGTACTCAATAGGTAAAAACGGGACCCTATTACTAAGACTCCGCTGTCCTGCAGCTGTATCTCGTGAACCGTGATAGATGAAGAGACAGATGTAATTTTCACAAATGATTTATTTATGAATTCATTAAAACAATCATTACTAACTAACAGAATTAAATAAATATTTAAATAGGATCCCATACAAAAAACTTGTTGTTGATGACTTTTTACACATTATATAGAATGGTACGGAACACTTGTTCCGCGAACTCGCACTTGGCCGGTTTTTATGGTTGTTTTTACTAGACGTAAGATGAGAAGGGAAAGATAATATCGTGATAATCACTGAAGGTTCTTTGTCACCAGTGATATAGTGGTTCCTTTGAGTACGTTTGTTTGTCTCTCTCATTTATTACTACATAGAAATGTCTGATTGCTTTTACAGATTTGATGGTTATTGTTGATTTTGGAGAAAGGGAATGTTTGTACCAATATGGACGTATTATGAAGAGAGTGGACCAATTCTATTCTTGATGGTCATCGAGTATTGGATGTGAACACTTGATTCAAAAATGCGCTAGTTAATTAAACTTAGCCATCATAAATTAACGTTAGTCAATCCTACTAATTTTATAAATGCGAAAGTTTGTGAGGATGGATGTATGTATGGATGTATGAATGTTTGTATGTATGTTTGTTACTCTTTCACGCAAAAACTACTGAACGGATGTGGATGAAACTTTACAATAATATAGGTTATACATCAGAATAACACATGAGATACATTTTATCCCGAAATTCCCACGGTAACGGCTTAAACGTTGGTCAAACCGTGGGGCGCGGCAGGTAGATTATAAAAACCAATAGAACATTCTTAATGACAAAGTAAATGAGTTATGAAGTAGCTGCAATCACAAAGTTAACATTAAATTAAATGAGGATTTCCAAAGTTAAGCTTCTGGGGATGAACTGCGATTCAAGGAGTGGATTTCCCGCGGGTTCCCGTTCGTTTAAGAAATACATTTGACCAGTTGTGGGGACCGAATTCAATTACTTTTCTTAAAATAAACTTTGGTGGAGAAACAGCTTCTTTGAATAAAACTACAGTAGAAGGCTATGTATCTTGCTTGTAGGACTCGGGGAGGATGTTGTCGGTAATAACATACTCAGTAATGCATATGTTTTATTGAAGCGCTTTTAAAACACGTGTTTAAAGCGCTGTGAACTATCCCTTAGATAAAAAAGTACAGCCTATAATGTCTCACTGCTAGGTAAAGGCATCTCATCTCACCGAACATATCAGTACAGTGAGGAGGATTAGGCGTAATCACCACGCTTGCCTACAGCGGGTTGGTTCTCTAACCCGTGCCATGTTTGAAAAGTATAAAAAAAGATTACTGAAGTTTAAATCAATTTATGCACATACGACAGCCTAATAACTCCAATATATTTAATACTAGCCGCGTCCCGGGTTGTGCCCGTTCCCGCAGGAATTTCGGGATAAAATATATCCCATGTGTTATTCTTATGTATAACCTATATTAATGTAAAGTTTCATCCAAATCCGTCCAGTAGTTTTGCCGTGAAAGCGTAACGACATACATACATACATCTTCATAAACTTTCGCATAATATTAGTAAGATGTATCTACGATTCAGGTTCCTGAATATCGAACGACACAGGTACTAACCAGACAAAAACTGCTGGTTTCTGCTAGTGAAATATATTTTACAGATGGTCATCAGGTTTTACAGTTCAATGAACCCTAACGGCCGGATAAAGGTTTTCAGGGAGTTAATAACGTCGGTCGGATTTGTAGAGAAAATAATATACCTCGGAATTGGTTTAAATAACTAATACCTACGTTGGGGAGATTTAAAAGCTTTATTGCTGTTGAATTTGTGGGAAAAGAGATATTATTTCTAGGCAAAGAATGTAATATTATGATAGGTACTTACGGGCGTTTTGGAACCCACAATTTAGCGTAAGCGTATACGTATTAGCATATTTAATGTGACTAGTTATACATAATAGGCACACTCTAAAATTCCAATTAAAACAGTTTAATTTTTCTCTCAGTAGCTATCCGTATAAGCTTGTCCCCATGGACTCGCTATTACGCGGAAATAACAAAGATAATAATCAAACTACGAGCACTTCATAAACATCATCATAATTCCTCCCAATTTACAACCAAAATTAAACATCCGAATTTTGTTAACCTCATTAATGTTACCATGAATATATTGGAAAACTTTCTATAAAATCAACTTTGCGCTCTTTGATTTAAGATTGAAAATGTGTCGCGCATTTTGTCGTCGAGGTATTTATTAAGCCAGTCTCGTTAGTAAGTTATTGGGCTCCAAAGTCAATCTCAATGGTAATCAGAGGAGGCGTGGGGATGCCCTACGAGCCCTGTACCAATTACTCTCGGTACTATCAAGTGTCTTTGTTAAAAGCGTACAGAACGCCCGACTTGCGACTACTACGCCCGTGAGTCTCTTTGTATGGTAATACAAATAATATAATTAATTCCTGGATGGTAAGATGAGGTGGTCTTAAAGGTGGGTGAGATTAATTGGTTGTATTCCTGTGATCACTAAGTCTTGACTAAATGAGTTTCTTTTTATTAAAAAAAATAATATAAAAATCAACCTCCCTAGACCGGTGCCAATAATTTTATATCATACTAGCAGCGCCCCGCGGTTTCACCCGGGTTGTGCCCGTTCCCGAGGGAATTTCGGGATGAAAAAGCCTATAATCTTCCCGTTGAATGTGACCATCTATTACAAAAATAATTATTGGAATCGGATTGGTAGTTCTTGAGATTAGCTCAAACATACAAACAAACAAACTTACAAATTCGACCTTTTTATAATATTAGTATACCTAGATAGATGCAAGGACTTAATATATTATATCCATGATTAAATGGCATGACATGTCATGGCACATGGCACAGGGGTTAGAGTTAGACACATTCCCATACATTTTGATAGAAAACATCCAAATAGAATGCGCAGCGACTGTCATTTGTCTGTAGCAGCACGTTATTGCTGACAGAAATAAAGATACGAGTACACTTGTCGAAATTACAAAAGCCCATTTTCGGCAAGTATTAATGGAGCATATAATCAGAATTACTTTTTATGCAAAATGTTTCTGAAAAGAATGAACGTGTAAAAACAAAAATAAATAAAAGGGAGAAACTTTTGATGTCATGTCTACGTCACAAAAGTTCGGAACAACGAATTCACTTCACGGGTTGTGTAATGAATGTTTAAAACGTATCTGACCGTTACACAGACGAAAGCATTTTTAAACAGAGTATTTGAAGCATTTTTCCTTTGAGATGCATGCGGATTTTGGTATGCTTTTGATATAGTTACATAACTTTTTATTTTAGTTTATGGTTTACGGATAAAGTCTGTCAAGCTCCTGTGGAATTATTATCATATCATCTATCAGTACCATAGATAAGTTGTTCTATTTTAGAATAAAACACTTACGATTATTTCCTACTAGCAGCGCCCCGCGGTTTCACCCGCATTGTGCCCGTTTCCGTAGGAATTTCGGGATGAAAAATAGCCTATATTCTTTCCGTTGAATGTGGCTATTCATTAAAAAAATAATCGTTCGAATCGGACTATTAATCCCCGAGATACGCCCGTACATTCAAAAAGAAAAACAAAATTACACATACCTCTTAATAATTAAAAAAATAGTACAGATAATAAACAATCTTTACCGATAACCAATACCAAGCTTTGTCATTGCTGTATGAAAATTAATGTCATTGTAATCATCTTATTGACGATGAAACTTTGTTTGATAATAAAATAGACAATCTATAAATAAACATACACGTTGTTTATCCATTACGTTTTACGTTGATCTGTATTCATTTTTATTTTTCATTTCCTTAATCTCTTTATCCTATTATTTGCTGGAAAACCTTCGCAGCGTGGGCAACAAAACAAGACAAACAACTTAAGAAATAGCAATTATTTATTATAACATTATACGAGAAAATACTTATAAGAGAGGTTATTTTCTTTCAATGATTCTGTTAATACATTTTGTTTGGTATTGAATGTCTCTATTAAGAATTAATTGAATGTCGTCACACTTGTATCTAAGTCTAGTTTTTCCAATATACACTTGTCTAAAGCAATTGCTTCGAATTAATTTGGTCTGTTATTATCAATTTGTATCAAAACTTTTTCTACGTCTAGCCTAAAAATGTATGAGAATGTGTCAAAAGTACGTTATTAGTTATTACGTGATATTCCTACATATTATTTTTGTGGCGAAGCGAAACTAATGTGAAGCGATTACAACTTGTCTATACTATAGACCTGTCTATAGAGTTGCGAAGAATATAACAAGAAGTAGAGTACTTACCTAAATGTCAAAACCTACTGCAATATTGTACGAAATGCCAAGTGCCTAATTAGCAGCAAGCTGAATAGGAAGTTCTGTATTTTGCATTTCAACCCGTATATATTCTAAGATTTCAACTATGTTTACGCCTCTGCCCACACCGTTCATGAATGAATGAATGAATGGAAGTAAACAGGAATGAGTCATTATTTGAATGTGCCTGGAATGGACGTCTTAATGCCAACGCACGGTGCCATTAATAGATTATTTATTATTAAACTCACTTTTGCAAACGAACGTAATTACTTACGTGGATACCTACGTAAAATAAGGAAAATGAAATTTTAATCTGGTTCCGAAATTTTACTCCTGTCTCAACTTGCAAGAAACTTATGAGATTCTGTTTTTTGTCTTTCAATAAAACGTGGGTGACATGAACTTTTCAAATAATGTGATTCTCATCAACCTGAGGCAACCTTAAGCTGAGGAACCTCCACATCAGCACATACGAAGACATGTGTTATGTAGGCCTGAAAACTTTTCTAATGGTGTTAAATAACAAATTATTACAGTAAGCTTGATAACCCATTAGCCTACAACTTTAAAAGCAATGTCGAAGGCTTTTGAGTATATTGCCGAAATAATCATAAATCAAAATTTCCCCAATCCAAAAGATTGTCTTCATCACTAAAGTGCATGACAGATATAGTGCGGGTGCGGGCCGAATACGGACCGTGTCTTGTGCATTATCTATGACCGCACATTTGTTTGATAATTGATAATAATACTTATCATATTCTTCTTTTTCTCTCTGAAATCTATGATTCCTAAGAAAAAAGCTTCGTATATCTAATAATTGCCGAGTTGCTGGACCGTTTCAAAAAGCAACCCTGTAAGTGGTAAAGTTAATACAAAATAAAGTTAGGTTATAGACTAATTTTGTAACCTTATTTCCCACGGGAGCAAAAGCAGTTTACTTATTGCGCGCGTTTCTAGTCTGTATGTTTTAACATAAAACATTAAATATCAATCATCATATACAGCATCACTACATATTATAAAACAAAGTCGCTATTTGTCTGTTTGTTTGTCTGTTTGTCTGTATGCTTAAATCTTTAAAATTACGCAACGGATTTTGATCTGGTTTTTTGTAATAGGTAGAGTGATTCAAGAGGAAGGTTATTATGTAAAAAAAATCCCGAAATTCCCACGGGAACGGGCACAACCCGGGTAAAACCGCGGGGCGCTGCTAGTAGATTAATATAATAAATATAGATTAATAATACCTATATAAAATTCAAAGTCCTGACTGACTGACTGACTGATAATCAATGCACAGCATCAACCGCTACACCTAGAAACATGAAATTTGGCAGGAAGGTTCTTCAAGTGACATAAGTGCACACTAAGAAAGGATTTTCGAAAATTCCTACAGGAACGGGCTTTACGCGGGCAATGCCGCAGGGCGCTGCTAGTTTGATATAAATGTATACAGAAATGCGTGCTCAAAATGTTGTTCAAATTGTTCAATAGGCCTGCACCACTGCGATGGAGTATTTTATAAGTATTCTGTACTAACACTACCTACACACAGTTTTAATATAAACAAAAATACGGAAAATTCTATGTAAACATTGACATCATTTGTTTTTTAAACTTCTTATGAAACGTTGAACGTATGTCTGACGTCGAGAGTCGAACGATCGAGATCCTAAACTCACAGAAATTACCTACATTTTGTGTTGTAATGGGTTAAGTAGTATAGTTATAAATAGTATATTGAATACTTTAAAGATACTTGGGTAAAAAATGTCATATCCATGTCATAGTTTTTTAAAGAGAAACATATTTCAAAGATTACTGTTAACCTTTCAAAGTATTTCATGAATACCTGTATACTCTTAGGTATAAAGATTATAAAAATATCTACTTTTATTAAATATTCCAATTCCAATTGTTGTAAACGTCTTTATTGTAATCAAGGATGTTTGTCAGAATTGTCTTTGAATTGATGTACAATAAAATAGTATACGCGTTACATTCTTAGATTCATACGTCACGTTATACCTACGTCGGATCTGGCAACGTAAGATACAAATACCGAATTTCTCCGTTGGAATTCACACCTTGTATACAAGGTGTGAAAGTCCGTTTTTGTGCTAAATGTGTTTGATAATGTGAGTACTATCTATTGGCATTATATTGACGGCAATTAGCTTTGGCAAAGTGCCCACTTTCCAATTGTCAGAGATAAAGACAAAGCTATTGTGTATATTACAGTATTGTGTCTCGTCGAAGTGTGTCTCTTAATTTCTAGAAGCAAATTAAAGATTTTATTTTATCGAAATTGTTAGTAAGTTTGTATTTTGGGAACAGGAGCTATAACGTCTTATTCAAAAGAGTGTTGATGAGAGACGAAATGAATATGAATTGTCTTTGATAACTCCGAGACTATAAATCGTATTTTTACCAACTGCGGTAGTTAAAAAAATCATAGAGGCAGAAAAACGGAGAAAGGAAACTTGACAATGTACTAAAGTGCGTTTTCTTTTACCGATTGTACCATTTATAAAAAACATTATCTTTATATAACCACTATAAAAAATAATTTCTTACTTTTGCACGCAAACTCATTAAGTTTATTCACATTGGTATTCCAAACGCGGTGATTCATTACAATTCGCCAATTCCCGTGATTGTAGCCAATTCTGTTGGTTGTTGACAATATCGCGGTCTGATTCTACGTTTAATTTGGGCGCGACATCACACGAACAATTTTCGTAGACTTTCGTGTACATTGTAATTTACTAAAAGTTTACGCCTTAATTGTTTCGATTGTTAAGCAACGTGCTTCTCTGATACTACTTAGATGGGCTGGATAGTATCTGACAGTCACGTTACCCTAAATTATCACTCTCGGTTGATTCAATCGTTATATCTTGTTGGAGGCATCTATACCGTCCAAAAACTCTAACATTTTGTTTGACACTAACTTACTCGAACTTAATAAATTTACCTCTCAAATAATAATCTAAATTCTAAATAACAATCTTTTATGGTGTCATTTTTGCATCATAAACATTATATTCATTTACCGTCGTATTCCCTTGTTAGTTTTTCTCGTATGCAAAATTATTTCTCGCCCTTGCCGGTTCCTTTACAAGGAATAATTCAGTAAGTCATAAAGAGAAATGAGCGGGTTCCTCCGCACTGATTCCTGCGGTTTAACCCTCTTCTCGTGTCGCCTTTACATTATTTAACACTTCGTCTTTTGTTGCAGATGTCCAGTGGACGACCGCGGCTCTGAAACCTGCGGCGGCAATTGTTAATTCCTAAGTATTTTTGATATGATTTACGTATAGCGCGTCAAGTTAAACAGTTATTGGAGTGTGTGTAAATAAAAATAGATGTGTAGTAGTACTAGTAAGATGTGCTATTGATACTGTGGACAGTAGTGTGTGTGATAATGTCTTCGAAGACGGGCCAGCGAGGGACGTCAGTGGCGACGAGTCAGCGCAAGCACCGCTCCCGGTCTACCACCAGGTACGACATGGAGAAGAAGGCGAAGAAGAAGGACCTGCGCACCACTGGCACCTCCAGCCTGGTCTCCATCCCGAACAGCATCAAACTCACCATGCTCAACAGTGGCCTCATATCGTTTGGTAAGTCCTTTTCTTATTTCTTGAAGTGAAAGCTCAATCTAAAGCATTCACAGTGCTTTTATCCCACCCTTATTAATAAGCAAATAATGTGCCTTTCCATGAAAGTTGCGTTACAGTGCTACTTTTGGTGCTCACAAATCATACCTAACGCAGCATAGCAACGGCTCCGTACCTATAAAATTGGGAATGCAATATGACAATATAATGTATTCAAATAAATGTCAAAATGTTACAGATTTGTACAGATACCTATAAGGATTCGTGCAATATGGAATGGTATATTTCCTTGTTTTGTTAATATATCATCCAAAATTTGGAGCCACAATAATAACTGAACCTACCCGTCTATTTCGCACTAATCCAATTGTGCAACCATTGTGTCAACACCCTTTAAGACTTCGCGTTGGATATATTCCATTTTCAAATATTGTTTTAGTACTTGTTTACATTGACTTTGTCAATTACCTTTGATCTTTTATACATACAAAAGTCTAGTCTAGACTTTTTGAACATCAAAGATCGCATAAATATTACACCATTAAATCAGATTTTTGAGTTTTCGAGTAGAAAACTAATAGGTACTTAATGTTATACACTGTTAAGTCCACATTTAACCGGATTATAACAGGTATGTATACTTCGTTTGATATTCGCATTATGGGAACATTCTACAAAGCCGTTATTGTGCCGTACCTGTCTGGCTACAAATTGCTTATCTACTGTAGCGCGAATGCCGAATTGCACCTAATTTACAAAGCAAAATATCTGCGGGGCGCTAACCGTTGCCACAAGGCTTAATATATTACGTAGATATCATCTGCTCATAACAACTCCTTCGAAATTCGTAATACAAAGTTTTGGGGAATTTCAATATGTGTAATGTGTGTTTTGGTTTCGAGGCAAAACATACCAGTTTCAGTTGAACTCGTGATGTTCATATTATACGCGTTATGAAGGATCAGTTCAGTTGGTAAGTATCTAGGAAAATGTACCGATATTAATATGAGGAAATAGATTCATTAAACTGGGAAGTAAAATCAAACGCTTGTTCCATGGACTAAGAGCCCGTGAACCCCAGACCTTCGTTATTTTATAAAAGCTGAAAGTTTGTCAGCGCATGCTCCCACACACAGGTAAGAACGATGGACTATTATGAAGTTTGGGTAATCGTGGCTTTGGCAGGTAAACGGTACTAAAGGTGTGTAAAATACCGATCTAATTTCGTCAAATAATAAAGTGTGATTTTTTGGTATTACCTTCAGAATATTATTAAAAATCACGTTATTGATTGACAGACACTTAACATCGTGGCAACCCCTTGCCAGACACCCCTAATGTTCATGAAATTATAACTCTACTTATGTTATAGTATAAAAGCTGATTTTTATATTATATAATACTTAGGTAATAATTAGATGATGTTTCCTCATCAGCTAGACATTTTTGATAGTTCCAACCCCTTGCCAGACAATGATGTAGGGTCGCTGTAGGAGCGAGCGCGAGACAGTATATGTATGGTGGGTGCGAGTGAGATGGCGAGATTGGTCTATCGCGATCCCTCAATAACAGATTATATAAAAAAAACAAATATATAATACTCAAAAATTTAATTGAAAATATATTAATGACATTACAAGTTACTATAATGCAAAAAAAATAGATTGATGACATTACAGATTATTATTATAGTGTATTAAAGAAAAAATTATTTTATTCAGAGCAGTTTAGAGCAGAGCTCTCTCTCACCCCTCTCTCACCCCTCTCTCTCACCCCCTCTCTCACCCCTCTCTCTCACCCCTCTCTCTCGCCCCTCAAACTTCACACCGGTAGTTCAGTTGTTTGACAGTCAACGCATAACCGAAACTAGACTGCCTCCCTCCAGATTTCATGAAGTACGACATTGTATGCCACACCTGTATATGCCTATTTTATTTATAAATCCAATTTTATTTTGTATTCAAAATAAATCGCTTTGAATGTATTTTATATACAATGTAAATATTTTTTTATCGCACCATATACCGCAGTTATAGGATAGAAAATAAAGTCGTAAAAGTAAACACACGCCATAAAAGTCAAAAAAATTAACCCAAAAATATTGTCACCGGAAAATGCGAGGATGTTCTGGAAAATTTCGGAAATGTTATGACAAAATTCCGTCAAATTTATCACCGCATAAACGTTGGAAAGCCACTGGGATTTGTAGAAATCGAATATAACCCTTACTTGTCAACATTTTGTGAAGGAGAATTAACTAAAGGGGTTACGCGGCGTAGTGGTTAAATATTTACATATGTTATTTCCTCACTTTAGGGAATATATTCATATTTATTTTGACCTACAAATTGGAAATTGTAGCCGAAAATGTCGAGAGAGATGGTGCAAGCAACGTGAATTTTTCGAATAAAGAACATTAGAAATTGTATTCAAATCTATGTATCTGTAAAAAAGCTCGCGAGGGCCACGATATGCGATGGTTTATACTAGCGAAGGGTCATTCGAGCGTATTTTAGAAAAGAGATCATTGCAAGTAAGTTTTAATTACGTGTTCTTTTTTCAAAAAGAAATGCAAAACGCCGTCCATCTTCTGCAGCGCGGAATCACCCAACAGCGTTACTTAATTAATAGCTGTGAAATAGTCAAGTAAATCTTTCGGCTATATACGATAAATCTTCAGAGCTAATACCTCTTCCTTCTTTATCTTCCTAACCTTTTGCCCGAAATGGCTTTTCCACTCATTGTAAATCTGACCATAGATAAGACTACATAATGTACTAAAATCTTCAGTAAAACAATACAATTAGGCGATATTTAGATTGAGCAATTTTACAAGTTGCGTTATAACAAAAAGTTTATAGTTCGACTTAGACATTGATAGCAAGTTTAATAGAATTCAAATGGCATTAAAACTAGCCAATATACGGCTTCTAAACTCTCGATCCTCTAATATAACCATCCTTAACGTAATAACATTATTCTCACTAACCAGACTACATAAATAAAGACCCGGCATGCAGTTACGTCGTGTTCTTTGTGTAAAAATAGTTTTTAGAGGCTGTTGGCCGACAAGCTCTAGGTCAAGTGAAATGAACCGGCGGCGAAGGTGTTTTGTGTTTAACACTGAATAGAACAACTACAGGATTTAAAGCGCTTTAGTTAGCCCTTTAAGCGGTTTGTTTTTTGATTGACCTGTCTGTCTGTCTGTTTGAATAACCTGTCTGTTTTACATAACCAACCCGCAGTAGAAAGACGTGATGATCACACTTCATTCTACTGAAATCTTTGAGAAGGGAGGCTGTGGGAATACAAGCATATGTCTCCGTACAAAACTATATTGACATTACATTACATTTGTTACTCAATACCTACGGGTATATGCTAAGTATGTTCGCAGGTTCCCTAAGTACTTAGATACCTGTTATTATTATTATTAACTAATATTATAAAGAGGTAAAATTTGTAAAATTGTTTGTTTATGTTCGATCGAATCTCGGGAATTACCTGTCCGATTTGAATAATTATTTTCGTAGATAGCCACATTCAACGTAAAGGTTATAGGCAATTTTTCGTCTCGAAATTCCTGCGGGAACAGGGACAACAGGGTAAAGCCGCGAGACGCTGCTAGTAACTATATAATACGGAAATACGAAGTAGGTAACTATAACTACAGGTACTAATGTAACCAATCTATATCTAATCTAAAAATGAAACCCGTTTTCGTTTGTCGTGGCATCACGCGTGAATGGCTGGACCGATTTCACTAATTCTTTTTTTGTTGTATTTGTTATTATTAGGAGAAGGTTCTTACGGAAAAAAATATTTATAAAATCTCTCAGAAATATTGAAAAATATACATTTAATTTTGCATATTTAAAAAAACACGCGTAACGAATGTCACAGCCATAGACTATATTGAAAGAGCATTGTTTGTTCGGAAAGTAGTGCATCATTGCTACGTAAGGCGGTACGAAGTTCGCCGGGTCAGCTAGTTAAATTAATAATTTCAATTCCATTAGGCACTTTTCAGTAAATACGAGAGTAGTACTGAAATGAGACCTCATTTAACGAATGGCGTGGCCTGCACAGAAGTCTGATACCACCTCCTTCAATTAACCTCCATACATAATAGATTCCACTCGACATCACGACAGTACCTACGTTTACCTACATTCTGCCGTCGCTTATTAGTGGATGTATTAATAAATTTATTTATTTAAATTGTTTTGTAAAACTGCTTTCATATCTTGTTTAAACATTGTGATTATCGGCTAAGCCATACGCGGCCTTATCGCTAAAAGCTATTTCTTCCAAGCAATCTTTGAATGGAAATTATTTATAAATAGAATTAAAAAGAGAGGGATTCCTAAATGTAACTATCTTACAAATATTTTTGGAATCGGACTAGAAGTTCCCGCGATGAGCCCGTAACGAACGAAAAATCAAATTCTTCAACTTTTTTATATTAGTAAAAGATTATAGATAAAGTTTTGCTCGCGTTGTTGCGATTCAGCTTACACAGTTGCAGTTTGTAAATGCACTCGATGTAAACGATGCCATATTTTACAATACTTCTGAACAGACCACAATTTTACCGAACTGACAGACTAGTTAAAATTCCAACTCCGTACCGGCAAGCCATCCGAAACTGTTCACATTCGAGACATTTACATAATGACAATTAATGTATGGAGATTTATGGACCGGTTGTATTACACACGCGAATGGGGGAGTTAGAAATATGACGATGTATTTGCTTAGTTACAGAATGTTTGAAAAGTTCAGGGAAATAACAGAAACTTCCTAATAAAGGTACTTATTACAGCAGTGGGAGATATATCTCATCTCGGAGTTAGGTTTCGGTTTTGTTGAACGATGGTAGGTTTGTTTCGGTTGCTACGATGTACAGTCGAGGTCAAAAATAACTTTACAGTTGAGTGTTACAAAAATACCTTTACATTAAAATACGTTTACACATTGCATGCCAAAACATGCTTACAACTCACATGACACATTCTACTTTTCAGTTTATGCTCCAAATTTCAGTTTACAATCTGTCTTTCATAACAACATTTACAGAAAATCTGCCATAACACATTTACATTGTATGTTACATAATAAGATTTACTGCCAATGTGCCAAAAATACCTTTACATTTTTAGTGACATTAAAAACTTTACGATCAAGCTTACCTTTGGATTACACCTATTGTTACATAAATATCTTTACAGATTTGATTAGCCCGTTCTTAATTTAAATAATGAAATGAAATCGTCATGAATATTAATTTTGGTTTTATGATTTAAATGTTTATTTTTATGAGTGGCGTACGTTCATACGTTTCGTTCAGAAGTTCATTACCAAACTATTGCGTGAATACTAGTTTTACTTATTATATTCATACAAACACACATTAATTCAAACACAGCTTGCACTTGACTGGATTGATAATTTCATCCTAGGACGTAAGCTACGTTGTGGCTCAATAGTTAGAAGTTTTGTTACAATATTATCTGTAAGGATGAGGCGATGTTTCGAATCCCACGGAGCGGCCCACTTTTTTAATGTTTTTTTTTTACGAACTTGAGCGAAGTTACATTTAGTAAACAATAATGAAATAATATGAGGGTGGATTCCAAAATAAGACAAGTTTGCTGGTTTGGAGAAAAAAAGTCAATATGAAATAAAAATATTTTATGTTTAAGCTTACCTTTGGATTACATACAATTGTTACATAAATATCTTTACAGATTTGATTAGCCCGTTCTTAATTTAAATAATGAAATGAAATCGTCATGAATATTAATTTTGGTTTTATGATTTAAATGTTTATTTTTATGAGTGGCGTACGTTCATACAGTTTCGTTCAGAAGTTCATTACCAAACTATTGCGTGAATACTAGTTTTACTTATTACATTCATACAAACACACACATTAATACAAACACATCTTGCACTTGACTGGATTGATAATTTCATCGTAGGACGTAAGCTACGTTGCGGCTCAATAGTTTAGAAGTTTTGTTACAATATTATCTGTAAGGATGAGGCGATGTTTCGAATCCCACGGAGCGGCCCACTTTTTTAATGTTTTTTTTTTACGAACTTGAGCGAAGTTACATTTAGTAAACAATAATGAAATAATATGAGGGTGGATTCCAAAATAAGACAGGTTTGCTGGTTTGGAGAAAAAAAGTCAATATGAAATAAAAATATTTTATGTTTAAGCTTACCTTTGGATTACATACAATTGTTACATAAATATCTTTACAGATTTGATTAGCCCGTTCTTAATTTAAATAATGAAATGAAATCGTCATGAATATTAATTTTGGTTTTATGATTTAAATGTTTATTTTTATGAGTGGCGTACGTTCATACAGTTTCGTTCAGAAGTTCATTACCAAACTATTGCGTGAATACTAGTTTTACTTATTACATTCATACAAACACACACATTAATACAAACACATCTTGCACTTGACTGGATTGATAATTTCATCGTAGGACGTAAGCTACGTTGCGGCTCAATAGTTTAGAAGTTTTGTTACAATATTATCTGTAAGGATGAGGCGATGTTTCGAATCCCACGGAGCGGCCAAATTTTTTAATGTTTTTTTTTACGAACTTGAGCGAAGTTACGTATTAAACATTAATAAAATAATATGAAGGTGGATTTGAAATAAGACAGGTTTGCTGGTTTGGAGAAAAAAAGTCAATCTATACTAATATTATAAAGCTGAAGAGTTTGTTTTGTTTGTTTGTTTGTTTGTTTGTTTGTTTGTTTGTTTGTTTGTTTAAACGCGCTAATCTCAGAAACTACTGAACCGATTTGAATAATTCTTTTTGTAATGGATAACTACATTCAACGGGAAGGTTATAGGCTATTTTTTTATCCCGAAATTCCCACGGGAACGGGCACAGCGCGGGTAAAACCGCGGGGCGCCGCTAGTATGAAATAAAAATATTGTATGTTCAAGCTTACCTTTGGATTACACCTATCTATACTAATATTATAAAGCTGAAGAGTTTGTTTTGTTTGTTTGTTTGTTTGTTTGTTTAAATGCGCTAATCTCAGAAACTACTGAACCGATTTGAATAATTCTTTCACTGTTAGATAGTCTATTTATCGAGGAAGGCTATAGGCTACATTTTATCCCGAAATTCCCACGGGAACGGGCTCAACGCGGGTAAAACCGCGGGGCGCTGCTAGTTGTTACATAAATATCTTTACAGATTTGATTAGCCCGTTCTTAATTTAAATAATGACAATACCATATTGTCAAATAATGTATCTCTTTCATCCGTCGTGTTTGGCCTAGTAATCCGGTCAAATTAAACCAAAAAATGAGGGTGAGTTTGCATAAAGTCCCAACAAGCTGAAAATCAGGAAAATTGTTGAAAACATAATTATAAACAATGTGTAAAAGTTCCCCATCATTCCCGTGTATGGAATTTTTTTTATTCAAGGTCAAATGTCAAAAAAGAGTGTTTTTCGCGAATATCTGAAAAACGGTGCAATGTAGCAAAAAAAAGTGTATGATGAAATGAAAGCTTATAAAATTCTCTATAACTTTAATTCTATCCACTTTTTCCATATTCTAAACCGTTATTGAACTACACGCTCCAGAAATGTCAAAATTAAGGACCTCGGGCAGGTAACTATGGAGCCTGCCCCAATGCTCAACAGTGTCATGACCCATGTCATTTGAAAGGTCTTGAAGAGTTGTACAAGTTACTCCTAGACAGTTATATCGAATTCGATGGCCAACTCGGTGTTTTCGACCACCGAAGAATTACCACTGGAGGTGCTGTGGAGCCTGGACGGAATGCTCAACAGTGACATGACTTACGCATTTGAAAGCTCTTACAAGTCACTTTTTGATAGTTATGTCGAAATCGACGCCAAACTCGGTGTTTTCGACCACCGAAGAAAAAACACTAGGTGTATGTGCAATAATGTGCAGTTGACCCTGATCGTATTGCTCAACAGTGACATGACTAATGTCATTTGAAAGCTCTTACAAGTCACTCCTTGACAGTTATATCGAAATCGACGACCAACTCGGTGTTTTCGACCACCGAAGTATCGACACTGATCGTATTGCTCAACAGTGACATGACACATATCATTTGAAAGCTCATAAAGAGTTTTATAAGTCACTCTTTGATAGTTATATCGAAATCGCCGTCCAACTTAGTGTTTTCGACCACCGAAGAATGGAGTTGGGCTATGCCATACCGAAGTATCGACGCTGATCCTAATGCTCAAAAGTGACATGACCTATGTCATTTGAAAGCTCTTGAAGAGTTGTACAAGTCACTCTTTGACACTTATATCGAAATCGACCGCCAACGCGGTGTTTTCGACCATCGAAATATCGACACTGGGTGTATGTGCAGTTGACCCTGATGGTATTGCTCAACAGTGACATAACTTATGTCATTTGAAAGCCCTTGAAGAGATATCCAAGTCACTCCTTGATATGTCTATCGAAATCGACCGCCAACTTGGTGTTTTCGACCACCGAAGAATGGAATTTTCTCAGGGCCTTTATTAACTAATGTGTACATATATTTTTTTATTTTTGGTTAAAAAACACCGAGTTAGCCGTCGATTTCGATATAAATGTCAAGGAGTGACTTGGATATCTCTTCAAGGGCTTTCAAATGACATAAGTTATGTCACTGTTGAGCAATACCATCAGGGTCAACTGCACATACACCCAGTGTCGATATTTCGATGGTCGAAAACACCGCGTTGGCGGTCGATTTCGATATAAGTGTCAAAGAGTGACTTGTACAACTCTTCAAGAGCTTTCAAATGACATAGGTCATGTCACTTTTGAGCATTAGGATCAGCGTCGATACTTCGGTATGGCATAGCCCAACTCCATTCTTCGGTGGTCGAAAACACTAAGTTGGACGGCGATTTCGATATAACTATCAAAGAGTGACTTATAAAACTCTTTATGAGCTTTCAAATGATATGTGTCATGTCACTGTTGAGCAATACGATCAGTGTCGATACTTCGGTGGTCGAAAACACCGAGTTGGTCGTCGATTTCGATATAACTGTCAAGGAGTGACTTGTAAGAGCTTTCAAATGACATTAGTCATGTCACTGTTGAGCAATACGATCAGGGTCAACTGCACATTATTGCACATACACCTAGTGTTTTTTCTTCGGTGGTCGAAAACACCGAGTTTGGCGTCGATTTCGACATAACTATCAAAAAGTGACTTGTAAGAGCTTTCAAATGCGTAAGTCATGTCACTGTTGAGCATTCCGTCCAGGCTCCACAGCACCTCCAGTGGTAATTCTTCGGTGGTCGAAAACACCGAGTTGGCCATCGAATTCGATATAACTGTCTAGGAGTAACTTGTACAACTCTTCAAGACCTTTCAAATGACATGAGTCATGACACTGTTGAGCATTGGGGCAGGCTCCATAGTTACCTGCCCGAGGTCCTTAATTTTGACATTTCTGGAGCGTGTAGTTCAATAACGGTTTGGAATATGGAAAAAGTGGATAGAATTAAAGTTATAGAGAATTTTATAAGCTTTCATTTCATCATACACTTTTTTTTGCTACATTGCACCGTTTTTCAGATATTCGCGAAAAACACTTATTTTTGACATTTGACCTTGAATAAAAAAAATTCCATACACGGGAATGATGGGGAACTTTTACACATTGTTTATAATTATGTTTCGAACAATTTTCCTGATTTTCAGCTTGTTGGGACTTTATGCAACCTCGAATGTCTAAATTTACCGGGGTACTAGTTATTGTCCTCTCAATGAATAGATGATTATGATAGTGCAAAAGTACAGTCGGCAATAAAAAGTTGTACAGTCGATGTCAAAAATATGTTTATACTTTAGTACTTTTACTTCTTTTTCTTCTTCATCGAGTGGATGGTCCTGAACCTGACCAATCCTGGTGTCAGAGTTATTGATCCGCCAAAGGCCTCTGACATGGCTCATATAACGACTACTATCCGAAGAAAGTTCCGTGACCGACGGTTGTCGCGATCATGAATGTGATGGGTGGCCGTCGATAGTGAAATGAAATGAAATGAAATATTTATTTGCGCAAACATATGTAAATTTAAAGGTGATTGATTACAATAAATAGGATCAATATGTAATGCAAAAATTTAAGATATGACGTAATGTAGTGCGTAGCCAGTTCGACAATGGGTCTACTGATATGACGCTAAGCATAGATCTTGTGGGATCGAACCCCAGTAACCAGATACTTTTTGTTTTGTTATTAGTAATTGTAGAATAAAATTTGAATATGCTCGTAAATATTTACTAAGAAAATGAATATATATAATTATTTAAGTAGGTAACAAATAAAAACAAAATGATTGAAATATATTTTTATTTCATATTGACTTTTTTCTCCATATCAGCAAACCTGTCTTATTTCAAATCCACCCTCATATTATTTCATCATTGTTTAATACGTAACTTCGCTCAAGTTCGTAAAAAAAAAACATTAAAAAAGTGGGCCGCTCCGTGGGATTCGAAACATCGCCTCATCCTTACAGATAATATTGTAACAAAACTTCTAAACTATTGAGCCGCAACGTAGCTTACGTCCTAGGATGAAATTATCAATCCAGTCAAGTGCAAGATGTGTTTGTATTAATGTGTGTTTGTATGAATGTAATAAGTAAAACTAGTATTCACGCAATAGTTTGGTAATGAACTTCTGAACGAAACTGTATGAACGTACGCCACTCATAAAAATAAACATTTAAATCATAAAACCAAAATTAATATTCATGACGATTTCATTTCATTATTTAAATTAAGAACGGGCTAATCAAATCTGTAAAGATATTTATGTAACAATAGGTGTAATCCAAAGGTAAGCTTGATCGTAAAGTTTTTAATCTCACTAAAAATGTAAAGGTATTTTTGGCACATTGGCAGTAAATCTTATTATGTAACATACAATGTAAATGTGTTATGGCAGATTTTTTGTAAATGTTGTTATGAAAGACAGATTGTAAACTGAAATTTGGAGCATAAACTGAAAAGTAGAATGTGTCATGTGAGTTGTAAGCATGTTTTGGCATGCAATGTGTAAACGTATTTTAATGTAAAGGTATTTTTGTAACACTCAACTGTAAAGTTATTTTTGACCTCGACTGTACCACAGTGTGCAGCAGCACTTGTGTTGTAGTTTGACTAAGCGATGTTAGTTCATTGCAATTGTTAAGCAACGTGCTGCTCGGCTCCTACTTAGATGGGTGGCCGATAGTGACATTTCTATCTGAACTCTACCGTGCTTCGAAGCACGTTAAGCAGTTGGTGCCGGTTTTATCAATCGTAGGACTACTTCAGATACCTTTAGGCGGTCTTAAACTCCAACACCAGCACGGGTAGCATGAACACTGGTAGACATATATCTCTTGGTAGTCATATATCTCTATAGGGTTTAAACTTTTGTCTTGTCTACGGGTTATGGCGCGGTGTGTGCGTTCGACCAGCTATAAGGTTCATAATCGTATAATCTTTACTTAAAATCCTCCCCCGCTAGTGTAAATTTGTGACGAAGTGACTACCTGTCTCTTTCCCGCATCGCTTGCTGCGTTCGCGAACGCAATCAGCGGAGCCAGAACGAGACGGTTGCCATAATTGCTATCTCGCGCAACATAAGACTGGCGCGAAGATTTGAACTCAGGCGGCGACTTAACAATAATAATGAGCAATTTAAACAAGTCAATGTCGGAAAACGATCTCTTTGGGATGGCCGATGAATCTACTCCACCAAACTTCATTATGTTTTCGTTTTTGTTTCAAAAATATTGTATTTTGTAATATTAATGTGTAATAATAATGTGTAATAAGAAAAAAACAATAAGAAGACTGATTTTTAATTTTAACAATTGTTTTATTCACACATGTTAAAAAATATATTTTTATTTAATTCTATAATAAAAAATTTACTGGTTTCTTATGTTTAAGCGAACACTTCTCATTTTGAATTGAAACTACGTTTACGGATTCAAATTCAAATGCTCAATAAATAATTTCTATACGCCCGGGACATTTTTTCGGCTTCGAAATCACTAAATCAAGAGCACCAATAGTCGAAGACAAGCTTTGTATGCACCTTGGAGGGTAGCATACATATTTGTATACTTTGAAATGTCAAATTAGTCTCTGACGTAGACATAATATGGTCGTCATGCTCAAGGGCGTAGACATTTGTATACAAATGACGTACGAGACAAGACAAATCTACCTATGTCGCGCGATGCTCGTGGTAGCTACTGTAGACAAAATCGCGATGACGTCATACTTGCGCCATAGATGGTAGACATATTTTATGTCTACTTGTCATGCTACCCGTGCAGGGCTGGCCACCGCTGGCCAGGGAATTAAATGAATGAATGGAGTGTGTAGTTGCTTGCTGGTCTGTTATTAGTGGTCGCTAGGGACTGTAGGTATCACTTCTTCTTTTAAAATTTAGGTTATGCTATAAGCAAGTTACCATGAGGCTGATATGACTAACCAGAGTCGAAAAAAATTGAATTAAAAAAAAGCTTTCACTGCATCTGTGGTTTTAGGATGAATTGAAGTGTTCAAATGCATAATCTATGTGAGGAAGGGTATTATGTAGTAGGGTTTAGTGTGTCCACTCCTTTATCCACATTTACGATGACCTTCCCAAATGTCCAATAACAGGGATAGGTTATTGAATTACATATAATTTTGGGGACAAAATGGAATTGAAATGGGCACTTTAGTTAGGATAGGGTCCGGATTTATGTTGACGCAATAAAGTAGTTAGACTTGTTTTATAGAATTCAATTTTGTGTCACTTGCTTCGGTTTTAATACGAAAACCAGTTGGCACGATTCGGTACCTTAGGTATAAAAAGATAGCAGATAACCTTTATTGAGCAAATTCAATCTTCAACTTTATTAACATACTTTGACGTGAATTTTGTAGAAATTATGCTTCAAATTTATTTTCGTGATAAACCGTTACCTGAAATTGACTCCTAAACTTTCAAAGCACTAAAGATCGATGTTTTATCTATCATTCCTCTCACGTTCGTCCTAGTTTCTGCTAGGATATCAATATCAGTGTTGCTTAAAAACGGGAAGAGTCAATCAACGATATTTCCATGGAAAAGAGACCCCGATCTCCGAAAAGAGGCCCGGTAATAAACGAGTTTGATAAATCGTTGTCGATTATATTTTTTGGTTCATTTCGATACTGGGAATGAATACTACGCTCACACGGAAAAGAACATTTTGTAGTCTTGTAAAAACAAAATAACTTCTTTGACATTCATTCTTTCAATTCGACATTCAAACATTCTTTTTTTCTTGTACGAACCTTTTAAATGAAAAGTATTAATTAGAGCCAAATTCTGTTGTCAATACAATATCAACGTTATGCAATCTTTCAATGAGGGTTTTAACGAAAATGACACTTTTGACAGATTTCTGGACCTCACGTCTCAGTGCTGCCGCCTAGTGGGTGACATATCAGAAAACTCTCATTGGTTGATGCGATACATATCAAAATTCGTTGCGTTCTTCTGGTGGAAAGGTTGTGGTTTATGACCGACCCCAATGACCTATCCTTAATGGCAATCTCAGTTAGTTTTGAATGTAATTTATATCAATTACTTTTGATCAAGTTTGGTACGTAATTCAAATTACCATTTTAGCCACAATTATATTTAAGAACTTTGACAGCAGTATCTGTCTAAGCGATAGGTCTTAAATCAGTTTTTGGCATTGGCCCTTAGTCATAGGTCGACGAAGTCTTTCTACCAAGACTTCCTTAGTACTAAGTAATACGTACGTAGGTTCTGGTAAAACGTCTCCGACCGAAATCTAATAAACCATTTGTTGGAGCGGCTCAATTTTCCGCGGCCCCGTCCGAAAATTGATAGTGTTGACATTTATCGATAAGTCCATTATGTGGCGCGTCCGATTCGGTTCATCCATGTTTGAGTCTCAAGTTTCTTCTACGGGAAATGGTAAATATTATTTGTTCATCAGTTTATTTGTTATAATGCAATGAATGTTACATATCGAAAAATAAATATTCAGAAAATAACAAAAAAGACTATACATATATTGTATATATTAATATTGTATATATTCTATATGAATATTTACAGAACAATTCACAACTTTTCAGCTCAGCATCTATAATATAAAAATGAATCGCTGAATCTGTTGCTAAGCGCATAACTTCAGAACGACTGCACCAAATTGGATGATTCTTTTTTAATGTGTTCCTTATTGTCAGGACAAGAAGAGTGCGCTGCGGGTGAAACCGCGGGGCACAGCTAGTATACTAAATTAGTAAGTATTATACAGAGTTACATTGTTACACTTCACTCTTCTAATACAAAGAGGATAATGTATTTATCCCAACAGCAAACAGAGTAAACAGATTATCGCTCTTCGCAAATATGAATGACGTGTGCAAAACAGACGTCAATTTATCGGCCGAGTGCGACCTGTCAATACATATTTGCGCATCCGACGGATATAGCCGAAATACATTCATACGTCACACATACTCGATGTCATTGACGGATGACATTCCGTCGATACTTTCGAGTTTTATCGATAACTTGGGACTGTATTGGTTTGATATAAAATGTTTTATATAAGATGTGTACGATGTTATGTTTTGAATAAATTGTAGCAATGAAATTTCTATAGGTTTTAGTAAGCAATAGTTCTAAATTCTATTCCTTATTTTGTAGGTATGACAGCCTGTAGTTAATAGACTTTGTAACTGTGATGTAACTGTAAATGCTTGAGCTCTTATCTGACTTTTGACGGCATAGTAAACACGTGCTTAGAATATTTTGTTTGAGATAATAAATAAATATATCAGGACAAATTCACACATGGTGAATAAGCTAAGCTCTAAGCTTGTATTGTGAATTCAAATCAACTGATATGACTACACATACATACACACTTTATTAGAATATATAACTGACACCCAGACTTAATATAATAGACATATCACTCGTTTAGTATACGTAACATGGTCCAAGTTCCATTCGCCGGGTATAGACATCTCCCTACGAATATTCCCAGTTTTCTCATCAACCGCCGTTCACGACAATAAAGTCAAGGACAATACATTTACGAGCACTAATGCCCTAAATCATTAAACAGAAATAAATCTCAAGACAACTGTTCCCAAACACGAGACGACATGTTTTTCTCCTCAAAAAGCAGTGTATAATGGCAACTACTTCCTATTGCCGCTACTGACAGTAAGGTCACAGGAAAAATAAAGAAGAGGGTAGATAAAGTAAGGGCGGGGCCGGAACATTCGCATCCCTTCCCAGACACATTTCCTGAACGATATGACGGTAAAAACAACATTTATTAGGAAAATAAGCAAAAACACAATCGCGATATGTTCGTCAAAATTCTTGTCTTTTATGATATTCTGCTATTATCGGTAAATAAAATAAGAAAAGTATCTTCAAAATACGTTTTCCTATAAGCAATTTTATTATTGTAGATACATGTAAACTAATATCGGTTACTCAGTTAAATCATAAGTATCTATGGGAGTTCACGAACTGGGGATTCCAAATTAAACTGATACGATCCTTTGCCGTCCAATAGGCGAAAGATCAAAACAAACTTCACAAAATAAGTAACAAAAACTAATATTCACAGAGCCAAATGGCAATGCTTGAGGGTGTACAAAGTACTCAATGTCGAGATATGAATAGGAAAAAAATATATGTATTTGGTGCTCAACAGTGTACAGGACTTGCTACTATGCTGTCAGAGACTCGAGAATTTTCAAAATATGATAAATATGCAATTAAAGCTACAACGAAACCCTTTGCTCCAACGACAGAAGTTCTCAAGGGATGCAGCAACCTTAGTTTAAACACAAGTGACAAAATTGTTATATGTATAGGTGAAAATGATTATGATCATAAAATTGTGTTTAGTCAATTACGTATATTACTAAGACAATATAGAGATAATGACATATTCTTATTAAATGTATTTAAAAATATGTATCTGGACGTGGCCCGCTTGAATACAGGTCTAATAAATATTGCAAAAGAATTTAAAAACTGTCATTATGTATTTTGTAAGTATAATAATCCATTTAATATATCTAAGGCTTTAAATCACTCAATTGACTGTATTGATTATGACAAAAAGTATTTAAATCCTAAAGAACTTAAGAAGCTCATTCAACGTAATTCCCCTATTGACCAAACATCGGACAATGGCATTATCAAGTACCCCAAGGGAACTATACCTTATTATTTTAACCGGGCACATTCTCATAAAGTTGAAAAGGTTGCCGCAAATAGCTCTGAAAGTAATAGGCTTGTTAGAAATAAAACAACAATTAAAGACTACTTCCCAATAGTTGACAAAAACAGGACATTTCGTAACTAATAAGCTAACTATATCTGATAATACTTTTACGATTTTGCATCAAAATATTGCTAGTATTTTATCAAAACTTAATATATTGGAAATTACTCTTGTAGAATTAAACGAATCAGGGGTTAACCCAGATATACTTTGTTTTACAGAAACATTCCTAAAATCAGGTAGCGAATGTTATTTAAAGATGAACAATTATAAACTGGCAAGTGGTTTTTATAGAGACAAAGAGAGAGGAGGTGTTTGTATTTTAACTAAACGTGGCATATCTTACAAAGAGCTGACGTTTCTACAAAAACATGCGGCCCAAAAAATCTTTGAGATTTGTGGTATAGAAGTATCTTCATATAACCTTTTAATTTTATGTGTGTACAGAACACCGGACTCAAACCCAATAACATTCATGGATAAATTAAACGCAGTTATGTTTGAGTTGCACGCCCGCTATAAACCTTCCACAAAAATCGTTGTACTCGGTGACATAAATATAAATACTTTGAAAACAGGAACATTACGAAATAATTTACAAGACCTATGTTACAGTCATAACTTGACCATACATATTGATGTTCCCACACGTAAAAACTCCTGCATTGATCACATATTTAGTAACATTAAAGATGCCCGTTCAACAGTTCTTCCATTGCATCTATCCGACCACGATACGGCACAATTATTAAGGTTCCCTTTACCACATAAGTACTTAAAGCCTAGTTCCTATTATATATTCAAAAAAGACTATTCGATAGATAATATAAATAAATTTCGCAAATGTTTAAATAGCTTATCATGGTTTGACATATATAATGAGAAGACGGAACTAGATAAAGCTTTTGGCAACTTTCACGAATTACTTAGCATGTTCTATAATCTATGTTTTCCATTAGTAAGAATAAAAATAAACAACAATACAAAACAACAGCAAAAATGGCTGAGTAAAGGTCTAAAGATAAGTTGTAAAACGAAACGATTTTTGAGATCTCACTACTACTCTAATAAAACAGAAAGTACAAGACTCAAGTATCTTTCGTATTCAGCCTTACTAAAAAAGTGTATCTTTCGATCTAAAAAGCAATCTAATCAAAAGTTCATTAACAACAGTCGAAATAAATGTAGAGCTACGTGGTCTGTAATAAAAAATGAGACAGATGGTATAACTTTTGACTCTACAATTGAAAACGTTGTAATAGATAATGTAAAAATGTCTAATCCGACTGACATAGCTTCCGCATTTAATAACAACTTTATTGACTATACAAATAACGCAAACCCCGAAGTTAAGCAAGCGTCTCAACGCATTAAACACAATACGAATACCATGTTTTTGAAACCATTATCAGAAAAAGATGTGAGAAATGAAATAATCTCTCTAAATAACACAAATTCGGAAGGATATGATGGAATAAATACCAAGGTAATTAAAGCTTGCATTAATGAATTAACCCCTATTCTCACTCACTTGATAAATTTATCATTTTCCACGGGAACATTCCCCAGTATACTAAAACTATCTATAGTAAAACCGTTATTTAAGAAAGGTAAACGGGAAGATATTAATAACTACCGACCTATTACACTAATCCCAATTTTATCTAAAATTATAGAGAAATGTATGTTAAAGCGATTATTAGATTTCTGTGATAAGTTTAAAATAATAAATCAAGATCAATATGGCTTCCAAAAAGGAAAATCAACTACACTAGCTATTTATAACCTCATAAGCACGGTACTTAGACAACTCAATAAGAATAGACTAACTACCGCACTGTTATTTGACCTATCAAAAGCTTTTGATTTTGTATCGCATCGCCTGTTATTGGATAAGCTGGAAAGATTGGGTATTCGAGGGCTACCACATAAATGGTTGGCATCTTACCTATCTTACAGAAAACAATGTGTAGTCGTTACCCAGATAAATCCAATAAACAATGAATTGACGGAGTATACTTCAGAATATAGGAATAATGAATATGGTGTTCCTCAAGGAAGTATCTTGGGTCCAATTTTATTTTTATTATATATTAATGACATATCTGACGTAACAAATCATAAAAAAATTATATTTGCAGATGACATATCAATTATTGTGACATCTGACAAACAATCTGACATGAAATGTATACATGACCATGAAAAAGAAATTGATAATACTGTTGACAATGTTATTCTCTGGTTACAACGTAATAATCTGCAAATTAATTTAAACAAATGCAATTTTATAAATTTTAATAAATCAAAACACGAGAAATACAACTTCAAGCTGAACGTACAAAAAATAAATGAAGTATCAAATGCAAAGTTTCTGGGAGTTACCATAGATCAAGATATAAATTGGAAAGTACAAGTCGATAATCTAACTAATAGAGTGAATAAATTTGTATATGCACTAGCAAAAATTAAGAACGTCACTGATAGGGAAACAGCTGTCACAACCTACCATGCGTATGTAGAATCTATCCTGCGCTATGGTGTCCTCATGTGGGGTAACAGTGTAGACGTTAACAGAGCATTTCTAGCCCAAAAACGATGCCTCAGAGCTATCTGTGGAATCCCACCATATCAATCTTGTCGGCCACTATTTAAGACGCTTGATCTAATGCCATTGCCGTGTATATATATATATGAGGCCTGTATGTTTGTAAAACAGCACCCTGAATTATTTAAAAAAGCCCATGATGTGAGTGATCGTCTACAGAGAAACCCTCATAGACTTGTATTGCAAGATGTACCAAAATCAATGAAATATAATAGGAATTCTATTGTTATGTGTGTAAAAATTTATAACAAATTGCCAAATGAACTGAAGACTTTATGTAAACAAAAATTTAAAAAATGTATATTATGTTGGTTAAAAGAATATAATTTTTACAGTCTCAACGAATATTTTGATAATATGTAAAACAAAAACTTTTTATTAATTTTATGACAATTGTTGACAATTTCTTTTGCATGCTATTATATGGCGAAACATGCTGCACTTACCTACCTTATATTTAATTAAACCTTTGTATACCATGTTTTGAAGCAAATAAATATTTGAATTTGAATTTGAAAAAAAAAAAATAAAACACTCAAAGATATAACGTCGAATGTTGTATAGGGAGCGGTGTAAAATATTCAGTGAACTGTGAAGTCGGTTGCGATTGATCTCGGTACCACCACCCGGTATCAATTAGGGTCAACGCAATATCTTTGAAGCGGCTTCATTGTATCTTCCTTTATTAGTTGCCAGGTACTATGTTTATAAAGGGGTTGATACACTTAGAGGAATATTAGTTTTCTGACCAACTTGATTTTGATTGAACATACCTTTTTATTTCAAACTAGATTTTATATGAGAACTTTTTAAAACTTTTGTTAGCTTTTCTTTTACTGACTGCGTCATTGTAATAAGTAGCTCTTACTGATTTCTGACGTTGAAACATAATTCTTAAGAGTGTAATATTAGATGAGTTTATTGTTTTACAATCGGAATGCGCTAGCTCCAGAATGCGTAGTTCAAACAGGAAGCATATGGTTTCTTAAAATACATGCAATGTTTTTTAATATAACAACATACAATGCATAACACTACGTGAGTAAACATCCACTAAAAAAGCTAGACTTACAAACTAATGATCCATTCATACAAATTTTGTAAAGAAGAAGATTTATACCTTCTAAACAAAATTTATGGGCGCAAGTCCATTAACTCTGGGAATATAAAGTAAGCGCGGTCTACAAAATTTTCAGACTAGCGCCATCTATTGGATTGTGGGTGAAACGTCCGCGCGGAATAGCTAGTTAGTTATACTTATAAGGAAGTATACTAAAAATAAAAGTGTATCTGACAAGTGTGACATAGCCAGAAAGTTGAAAAACTATTTAACTCGCCAATTTGAAGCTTTTTAAATAAACGCAAGAATGAGTATCTATGTATAATCTATTTTTTTGGATTGGCACAAAATGTGGTTAAATGTCGTCAATTTTCCAGCCGAAGACGATTGCTTCTGAAGAGGAAAAGGTTTAGAGATAGGGTAAGAATGGAATAAAATCACGAAACCTTTTTCCTCTTCAGGAGCAATCGTCTTCGGCTGGAAAATTGACGACATTGGTCCACATTTTGTGCCAATCCAAAAAAAATAGAGTAGGTATACATAGTTTTATACCACTACAACAAATCATGACCAAAACCGCAAACAAAAGAAAATAAACAAACCTTTATGATCCTACTAAATCCCAAACACTCTTACTGAAGTTACTGACTGTAGAAAACGAGAGAAAAATGGAGATTTAAATTCAATCCCCATTTAGGGGTTGAAAATAGTGTTTAACTACAGACAACAAGAGATTTTTTTTCCTTACGCCGAAGACGTTTATATTGGGTGATTTTTCAAGCGGCAATTGAGCGAGTTATTAAACTTGTGTGACGATGACGATCGCGATCTTACTCGCCGGTATGCGGCTAGTTAACTCGCCCGAACTAAGTGCTCATTTAGTTAAACTTAGTTAGTTATATTATTTAAACTTTATGAAGCGATTTTGATTCATATTTCTTTTGTTTGACAAGTGATCTACATGGTTTTTTACAAACTATTAATGAACCAATAATTTCTAGTGAAACTTAACAAATTTAGTTAGTAACAATATTTGTTTCTCAATGTGTGTCGGCCTTAATACGTTGTTTTGTTATCGAAGGCCCAATTGACTTGGATTCTGTACAAGATTAATGGTGTATTCGAAACGTGACCCTTTATGGAGCAGGCGTTATGGGTTGGGAGTTCATATTAATTAGTAATCGGTTTCTTACCTATCTCTAAGAGGTACTCATATGTTTATATGGGAATTGATTTCGTTTTAACGCAGCGTGGAGATGTCACACGTGCGTGTATAAGCGACAAACATCGCATATGGAGACGAACAATTTAAAAAAAGACAAATGTTTACTTATGATCGATTGAATCTTGGCCAGTAAGATTTCTTGCTCTCACTGTATACTTGATTATTGATATATTATTTAGCACTTCTTATAATAAATAAATCACGGGACTATAAACAATAAACAGTTTCAATTCTAACTTACCAGCAAAATCCACAGCAATAATTCCACAAAACTTACAAAAAGCAGCAAAGAAATCTGCTTAAAACCGGTACCATCTGGCTTGTAGCAGTTGATACCGGTATATACCGGTACAAAGCGGTATGTAACGGTGTAATTGCCGGGCCGGATCTGGCCGCTCGCCGGCTTCCGGTTGCCGCGCGACTCCCAACGCCCGTCGCAAACATTATGCCTTTGAATACTCCTCTGTATACTTAATTGGTATTCTGTTCTACATTATTCAAGTATATCGCGTAGTTTTAATCATAACTGTTATCTTTGTTTCTGCTCCAATAAGCTTTATTTAATATCAGAAATTGTATTTACAGATAGATTTTGTGTCTGTAGTTTTAAATGTCAATTTTTGTCTGAAATGTTGATTTTGATAAATTCATATCATACAAAAGGCCTACTATAAGTTTTCTTTAAACATGACTATTGCAAGTGAGATAATTCCACGTTGTGAGCGATTGCACCGTTTTCAGTGTTTTTTAAACTACGATATAGCCAATGTTCTTTGCTAAATGCCTTTGTTTGCAGTGTGGCACCTCCATGAATATAGATAACTATACATAAAATACATCAGACAGGTAAAAGTATTGCTACACAAAGCACTAATCTAATTTCGATACAAAACAAAGAAATTCAAACATACAAAGCCTCGCAACATCATAAATATTTCAGAGGTTTCTTTCAGATTCTCGCATTACTTCATTATCGAAGGTGTATCCTTGATTTCGTGTAAACGATACCGTGCGTTGTTTCAACGTATAAATTATACATCAGGCCTGCCCATACAAATCTAATAGTTTTATTTACTTTCCCGTTCTCTTTACCGCCCTATTTCAAGGGAATAACAACTAGTTTCCAATAACCGAATACGCCGGAATATGTCGGTCGAATAGAACAGAACGTCGAATATATATTTTCATCTTTAATTCTATATAGTTAGAGTGGGTTTAGAGGAACGTTATGTGTTATTAATATCAGAATTGATTAACCGGCTGATTTATTTATTGAATGATTTATCTGCTGTTGTGTGAGATTGGGTTATTCTCGGTTCGGTAACCCAAATTTATGTTACAAAACTAATCTAATTAGTAAATTGTTTTCATATTTTACTATAAGCGTTGCGTGGTTTCCGTTGTGCGTGTTATCATGGACATCATGCAGATTAATTCAATATTATCATTATTAATGCTCGTGGCTCGCTTGGCTAAGCGATGTTAGCTCATTGCAATTGTTAAGCTACGTGCAGTTCGGCGGTCGGCCCCTACTTGGATGGGTGGCCGAAAGTTGAATTTCTATCTGAGTGCTTCCGTGCTTCGAAGGGCACGTTAATCAGTCGGTCCCGGTAGTTTCAATCGTAGGACCTTTTCGGAGGCCTTTAGGCGGTCTAAAAACTCCGACGCTAGGGATGGCCGCTTTTTCGAAATAGATGAATGAATGAATGCCCGTATCTGACAAATATGCACTAAGTTACAATGCGTTTACTGGCACATGTATGCCTGCCTTCAAACAGTGTAAATCGAAGAAAACAAGGTATTACCCTGTAAATGTCCCACGGTTGGGCAAAGGCCTGTCGTCTCACCGAAGATATCAGTACACAGAGGAGGAGAAATCAAAGAGCAACAAAACATTCTCACACACACACTTTACCCACATATCCTACAACTTTTTATATTACTATTAAGATTTCATATCATTATCATGTCGACTTTGCCAACTTTTCCTCGTTGAAAGGAAGTCGTAGCCGCAGGTCGTCGCCGAACAGTTATGATAAGATAACGTTCTCCGTATGTCCTCTATAAACATACAATAATACCGCACTGATGATAACTTTGAGCGTATGTCAGTGATTTAATCATAACCTTAGAAAATAATATTCGATGTTCTTCTTATGATTATTCTATTTTCAAGCCTAAAAGCTCTGGCAAAATGCGATTAAACAATATTTTTTATTAAAACATAATATTTATGTGTACTTATTGCCTTTAGTTTCTGTGGTTTGTGGTAACATAAAAAAACAGAAGTCCATTGTTCTAACGCTTTTGTCCCATTAATATGTGTTAATTTCAAAGTTAATAATTGTAAAGCCTACATACAATTCTCATAGTTATAACGTAAACTTTATTTTAGAATATAGTTTATTATTTTTCCTTTATATCTCATTTAATTTCATAGTGTTGTGTAATTACATAGACTTTGATATTCGCTACGGGCGAGTCTCGTAGCAATCACGTAGTAATGGTCTCGTAGCTCGTAGTAAATGCTACGACGCTCGTAGCAACATTTTGAAATATGTTTTACTTAGTACTTTTGCTGTAATAATAATAATGGCATTGTAACTTTGGTAATTTTTAATGCTGAATATAAAATGAATTGCATTATTTCATTTCGAAAGGTAAGTAGTTTACACCGAAAGATAACTTGCTATATTGTCCGCTTTATATCGTGAGCTACGTTGCGTATACCAAAGACCTCTTCCAGAAATAATACAACATGGTTGTTGTATAATTAAATTACGAAAATAATATAAGTAGTCATTTACACATATAAGGTTCAAACTAGACGACGAAAGACTTCGACGACAATATTTTTCAAGACAAAATACCCCTTTATCTCATACTTCTTACTAAAAGCGCTGAATGTTTCATAATCTCTAGACTTTGTATTACGATGCTTTTGTTCATCGCGAGTACATTTTAACCTATTTCAAAGGACGAACCGTTTCACTTGAAAGTCTCGAATCTCTTAGACTCGGGTTAATAAGATCTTTGGACAATTTAATTTACAGTAGAGGTTTACATACCTTCCTTGTTCTGTAGGAGATCGGCTTTTGGTTCATAGAGCGAAGACTCGGTCACACTACCCGCACAAAATGAAGACTCTTCTGTGGTGTCAATAGGTCTATTTTGTACTACCAGCATGAAGCACGGAAGGAAAATATGTATACTAAATCCACAGTTTACCGCTAATCTGTCATTGAGTGTATGTGTCAATGTGTCAAATTTCAAGTAGTTACCATGTGACAGAGACAACGCCATACAAAACCGAATCTATCCAACTACTACAAAACTGAAGCTATCTCCCTTCAGCGGCGAGCAAGACATTTAGTCGTCTTCTATAGTTCATTTACATCACAAATCAGATACCAGTAGCGGAGTGACCGTTTGAATTCTTACGACAAATTATTTAAATAAACTTCCCTTGGACTGATATTCTTGTGTTAAGAAAGATACTTTGTAAAGAGATAAGTTAAAATGGCGGATTAAATTTCGTCACGATTTTACTATTTACATAACTTAAAAAGCGGATTACATTATTTCACATTTAGTTGTAATGCAACGTGCGGTGACCGCAAATACGAATGGTTTTTTACTCCAGCACTGTTTTGTTTTCTATGAAAATAAAAATCAGATTACAACAGTTCAGTAAAATAACTCCCCACATCTCTAATTCACTTTAAAGAAGCAAAATTAAAAGCCACTTAAAAATAACTAAACAGAAACCTTTTTAGATAACGAAAACAAAACACAATCAGAATGAACATTCACGATCTCGCAAAACAATCACATTGATTAACTCAAAACAAAACAAGAAGAATAGAACCCGGCAGACAGTATTACTTCACCATAGAGTGCGTTCCATGAAAGGGGAGCTTTACGGGGCTATAATTACCAATTATAATGCATTATTAAGGCCTGAAATTGCGTTAAGTGGGCGCCCGGACGGGGAACTGTCGCGTGTATACACGCGTGGACACGTGCGTGGACTCTGTGGCAACGCAACGGGCCCCGTGACGAGCGGGCACCCGCGCGGTTTCATACAAAAGTGCTAAGTCGCGTGGACGTCCGTCGCACGGAGGCGGGCCCCGTCGCGCGGATGCTGGGCGCGCCTCCCCGTGACGGACGCCCGCACGAGTCCCCGCGATGTATCACTTTTGTATGAAACCGCGCGGGTGCCCGCTTAACGCTGTTTCAGGCCTAAGAGTTATTGACAATTTCAATGCGCTGTGATTGGTCAATTGACCTTCACTCCGCTCATATGTAAACGCACCCTAATGGTCTGCTTTTCGAAGCCTTAATAACCTATATAAGGTTTTCGCACTAAGTAGAGTTTTGTAGCAAACTAATTACCCCTAACGTAATTAAGTTACAGTTCTCAAAAGAAAGCATTACAGACAACGGACCACAACACGCTTAGTCTAACCGACTTGTTATAATGTAGGTGCATACATTAATAAGTTTGACAGAAGGATAGACGATTTAAAAACCGAATCTAGCCGAGCTGATCATCTTGCCTACGCTTATTGTAATTCTTTCTGTCGTGCACTGTACCAGCTCTGGGGGTAATATTTTCCCAACAATTTGCACGTAAAAAAATCCACTTAGCTAATTTGATTGGAGAGAACAATTACGGTAGTAGCCGTAGGGGAGTGCAATTATTTAAATTAGGGTAACACTATGCAAGCGCCGCTTACACGGTATCTGTTACAATATACTTACGACTTAATGTGTCTTATCTATTTTAATAAGTATACGGAGTGGGGAGGAAATTGTAGAGCAAATTATTTCTTGTAGCTATGAGGATCATGTTTAATGTTTATTTAGTTTAATTTTGTGCTTTGTTTTTTTCTTCTAGTGGGTTTGCCACTAACCTACTCGAATTGGCTTTGCTATTTAATATAAGTGAAGCTGTAAATGAGAGACGGGGATAAACGTCTACGTCTGTGAACCGATTTAAAAAACGAGTTCTCAATAACTGTGTATCTATGGTTTGTTAATGTAGGTCCTCTGTTAATCACCTCATTAGTTTGGCATTCATTCATTCATTTCATTCATTCATGTTAGAGTTTTTAGACCGCCTAAAGACCTCAGACATGATCTAGTGCGACATTGATTAATCGAAAGGAGCTACGGAACTGGTCCCAATTCCAACCAATTTCAAAAAACGTGGTTAGTGAAATGACAATTATCATATAAATCTAGCTGAAAATCGATTCAACACTTCAAGAAGTTATAAAAGAGACATCACGATCTTGCTTTCCCTCTTTGATAAGACACTTTTGAAGTAAATACAACACCGCCATTGTCTGAGCTCGCTTCGCGGGTGGATTGCATTGTTTCTCCTACTCCTATTCCACCGTCTTGAGATGTGATAATTAGCTTTTGATAACAATACTACGGATATTGCTGTCTTGTTTTGTATGAGAGAATAATTCATGTTTTATTTGGTTGAATACGGTTTAACTTTGGAGAGGATGGTACAGTTTGATGTATTCGTATGTGTGAGTGTGTATGGGCTATGGATTACGAGTATATAGCTTGTGAACGATTATGATGAGGTTTTCTTATATGATATGGTTACTGTTGTGGATACTGTACGTCTGCTTTGACGTAGTTGATTAGAATATAATGATGGGAATGGACTTTGACCTTTTTTTTAATTAGTTAGGAAAAGTTAAGAAAATATTTTGGGTATATTTTCAGTGTAGGGTATTTTTTGGTAAAACAAAATAAACATTAAACAGGAATGAGGTAACTCTTTGATTTGTTCTTAAGCCCGGCTGACCTATAAAATAAAAGCGCAAGAACATTAGATAATTAGTAAAATATATCGGCGTCCGACCAACAAGAAAATACATTAAGTTAATGTAAATTAACACTTTTCCCCACTTTGTTAATAAGTAGAAACGAGATAAATGAGTCCGAAAACCGTTGTACCTACCTTATTATTTTTTAATTTTCCCCGAGGAAAAGATGAATCCTCTCTGGGCACCTACCAATATTCAGAGTAGCTTACACAAGATTGTGGCAGCTTCCTAATTTATTTCCTAATATTCTTTTCTACAAAAATATGTTTTCCTTTTCTAAGTTGTTGTATCTTTTATAATATTTAAGTCCAATATGGATAAATTATGTTTATATTGAGTATTGCATATATACATCTATATATTGAGTAGTACATAATATATATACATCTCGAATTTAATGTACTTTTATCACCAAAAAGTTAATACGAAGATCAGTGATCGAAGTACAATTAACACTTTAATTATATAAATAATGCTAGATAGCCCTAAAGCATTCCCGTTGAATGCGGCTATCTATTACAGAAATGATTATTCAAATTGTTTCGATAGTTTCTAGAGATTAGAGCGTTCAGACAAATAAAAAAACAAGCTTCGTATTAATTAGCTTCACATAAGCTCTTCAGCTTTATTATATTAGCATAGACAATGGCCTAATTCACAAACGGTTAGTTTACACTGACACTAACTACTCGTATACAATGTTTCACTGCAACTTAAATAACAGAAAGTAAACAATAACGTATTTATGTTTCACGGCCCATAAACTAATATTTACCTCACATTTTTAACTCTGAATACTTTATAAACCACTTGTTGTTGAATCGCGTATGAGACGCATCAATTCCAATGTTCCCACCGATAAATACTTCAGCACCCGACTTTCAAACTATGTAAATAGTTAAACGAGAGTTAAACGATTCACGTGCGGTTTGCAAGTTAACTCGAGGTGCAGTTAAGGCTGTAAATACTTGATTTAACATTAATATTGGCTCAAACTTACTCAAGAAATATGGATACTGAAAATACATGAATAATTTATTTTGACAAGCCCGTTGGCACAGTGGCAGTGAGAGCGCTTACTGTGTCGGGGGTTGCGGGTTCGATTCCGGCCCGGAGTCAAATATGTGCAGACATAGTTGTTGGCGACGACGTCTGGGTGTCAATTATATATTCTTATAAAGTATTTGTGTATGTATAAGTAATAGTATCAGTGAAATAGATTCCATAACACAAGCTTAGAGAGCTTACTTTGGGTCTAATTAACCGTGTGTGAATTTGCCCGGGTATATTTATTTATCCGGGTATATATAATTTAGAGCGGCTTTTTACAAATATTATGAATGTGAAGAGTGGATTTTTTTAAGTTCGGCTACCTATTAAGCGAACCATACAATCTATACTAAGATTATAAAACTGCAGAGTTTGTTTGTTTGAACGCGCTAATCTCAGGAACTACTGGTCCGATTTGAAAAATTCTCTCATTGTAGGATAGTCTACTTATTAAGGAAGGTTATAGGCTATTTTTCATCTCAAAATTCCTACGGAAACGGGCCATCGCGAGTAAAACCGCGGGGCGCTGCTAGTGTTATTATATCATTGGAGAATGACAACTTGTAGTTACTATTTTTTGGCCTCAAATTACACCTGACTCTAGTCATTGTCTTAAAATTGCTGCTAAATATATTCTTATACTTGTACGAAAGCAATATATCCACAATACAATGAATCCATTACATCACTTAACGTCAACATAGCTAATATATCCAATAACCCTTTTAACGCACACACATAAAGATCACATTTTTGCACGATCTTTGTGCCATTCCATACCTTACCACATACAAACCGAAGCTTTCAATACATCATTTCCTGTTGTATCACCGATTTAGCGATCGGGTACTTACCCCTAGTCCTATAAGTATCGAGCGAGACGCGATGCGACGCCACGCTACGTTTTACGCATAAATATAAATAGCATATATACTCGTACAGTAAAATTAAGAAACCTCCTCCTATTTTGAAGTCAATGAAAAAAGTCGGATCACTTTATTTGTGATTTACGCTTTACGCAATACGCGACGCAAAGCGACAAGTATGCACTTTTTGTGCACGCGCTGTAGTGACATTGACAATACTTTAAACTAACTTTACTCTAAAGGATTTAGGTTTGTTTTTCTTTTTCTTTTAAATGGAGGTAAATTCGAGCCGAGAGAGATGGATGGATGAACTGCGATAGTCTGTCTCATTTGCCAGTAATGTCATAACTCATAATGACGTGAAGTATTGGTCGCTTTACTTCGCATCGCATCGCGTAGCATCACGTCGCTCATGAGGACAAGATCTAAGAGGTGATAATTCAAGAAAACCCAAATGCGTACCAATGAATTGCAATTGTGGAAAATCGCACCCTCTTAATAGAAGCTATGGAGTTGTTAATGGATATTTATGGTTTGTTCAGGGGACAATTAAAGGGTGAATTGGAGGGGAGAGTGTTTTGTTTTCGGGGTTGTTGGTTATATTTTGATATTGTGTGAGTATATCAATAAACGTGAACGTGAATGAACGTGATTTAGAGGTTATTATTCGAAATTAATATAACGTCTTTTGGTTGAATTATTTTGACAAGTTGGTTGTAGACATTTCTGTCAATGTTTATGTCTCTGTTATTTTAAATTTAAGATTGAAATATTGAGCTTTATTAATTTACGATTTTTTTTTGTGTTATTCATAAAGTACAAGTTGAAAACTGACCGCAGACCGCAACCGCAGGCAGATTGATTTAAGGTGCAGGCACGTGTGTAGCGGCTGAAGTTTATACCTAAGAGATTCTTAATAAACACCCTAAACACACTTCCTGTATATGGGAAGTTATAAAATCGAAAAAGAAAAAAAATCACCGCGGTTCGTCTGCTACACGACATTTAATAATCGTGTTGAACATACACACAAAGAAAAGTTAAAAACGCAATCTCTACTTGCCACAAGCATTGCACAAGGTGGTAAAATCTCATTATTCTTCGTAAACTACACAGGAAAATGTTTTAATTACGTATATTCAACGCCAACGCTAAGTAAGCCCACAACTTAAGTTGGAAGACAGGAATATGGTAGCGAAGTGTGTCGTTCGTGTTTACGGTCCGCAAGCTTGGCATTAATTATATAAATAAGCAATTAACCTCCTCAAATTGCATGTTATATGTAACATTGAATAGATGACTTTGTTAACGGCAAATGTGTGTTCAATGGACTTAAAGAGAGTAGTTTTGTGGGCGTGGCAAGCAAGGTATGGAATATAAAAAGTTACTGAGTAAAAGGGTGAAATGTTGGTTTATATTTTGTCTACACTAACATTATAAAGAGGAAAACTTTGTTTGTTTGGCTGTAATGAATAAGCTCAAAAACTACAGGACATTTTTAAAAATTATTTCACTATTCGAAAGCTTCATTATCCACGAGTAACATAGGCTATTTTTCATCCCGAAATTCCCACAGGAATGGACACAACGCGGGTAAAACCGCGAGGCGCTGCTATTTTGTTATAATGTTGTTAAGTAGAGAACAAAGTATACAATGAATGTTAGTAACAAACATGGTAAATTCAATTAAAGCAAATGCTTCTAAGACAAGATAGTTTAGATAAATATTTTCAAAAATATCATTTTTCTCTCCTGAATCAAAAAATTGTTGTCTATAGTATTTTAGGTAGACTCATTTCCCTTTTATATCCCGGTGATATTGATACCTACCGCCCTGTTCGATTCGTAATAGCACTTTACATATACATATATACTACGTAATATGTGAACGAGATCGCCTTACTGTATTTAAACTATTTAAGAGTTAAAAGTACTACGAGTATTTATACAATTTTAACCTACAACTTTGACATACTTAATAAAGCAACACTATAGACGACAAATAATAGACCAATGTCAAAACCAAAAATATCTCAATAAAGATACTTGTCAACAACACTCGCCATAGATGTCGCAAAGGAGCAATTTACATAGTAACTGTGTGTTTATATACTCGGCTGGCGCGGGGTTAAGTCACGAGCGATACGCACGACTTACAGCCCGTTCAATCGTGACCCGGTCCGGATATTCGATTAATTATATCCGGACAAGATCCGGATATGATTAATCGAACGTCCCAGTGGTAAACTGTATTGTGCGGTCTAAGCACTAAATTTCACAGAAATTTCAGCAGAACTCGATCATTTAAACTTAATGTTAGTCCACGAGCTAAACTGAGATGAAAACTTCAACATTGATTCATTTAAATTCATTTAAACCCGTTGGCCGTGGTTCGAGATAGAAATGGTAAATTTGGCCCACCAAACTGACATGTTGTTCAGAATAAGATATTGACATCACGCGGCAGACCAATGAACGCCTCAACTAAGCTTCGAGCAAAATTGGAAAAATATTGGCATGACCATATTTAAGAGAAAACAACCGTCGATCCACTAACAAAAAACGAAGCGGCGACCGTTAGATGAGCAATGACGTTTAAACGTTGACTTTGTTAATGATGATTCGTATTCAATATTCGCTTTTCATCCGAGAACGTAATCTAAAAACGCTATCAGTTTATCACAAAGTCTGATCTTAATAGAGTAGGAGGTGAAGACGAGGGTGGACGCCACTCCACGCCACGCCACGCCACGCCACGTCCCTTCACAAAAAACACAAGTATTGAATTACAAGGGTTCAACCATTAAATTATAATGTTATGGACTTATGAGAAAAGTAATACAATAATAATCATATGAGAGTTAAGAGAAAAGTAATTTGAAACATTATTTTATGAAAAAAGTATTATAACGATACTGATGCAATAAACATTTTCGTTTAACGGCCGTCGCGAGTTTTTCATTATGTTTAGTAGCTCTGAGGAGAACAGTCCCAGATGTGGCGAATGTTTGGTAATGGTCCTCGTAAATGTGTATACGTACGTGCAAATGTCGTTCTCTTCGACATTTGAAGGAATATAGTCGGTTAGTTTCAGTTTTGTAAAACGTCGGCTCTACACTACCGGATGTGATGTTTGTCGGTAAAGACGGAATCAGACGGTTCATTTTTTGTTCATTTCCTTGTTTCATTTTGTATTTTCATCTTTTCCTCCAAGTGACACGTCAGACAGTAAAGTGGGCCGAATAAGTAAAGCGATTTAACAGTGTGGGTTTTTTCACTTGTATCATACATTCCTACTCCGAATGAAAAAAAAACCATGCGTTCTCACAGATTCGGTCATTTTCTCTCTTCCTCTTCTTCTTCATCGAGTGGATGGTCAACCTGACCAATCCTAGTGTCAGAGTTATTGAGCCGCCAAAGGCCTCTGATATTTTCTCTCTTGATTGGTTGCGTATGAAAGGTACACAACTTGGCAATCTTAGTTAAAACCAAAATGCTTCCCAGGTTCCCAACGCTAAAGAACATCACTAAAATCCCGGTCCCACTTGTCGACCGTCGGATCCGGATTCGGGTGTCGGTACACAGTTCATTTCTAATCGTCGTCCGGTGAATTATCGGAATTCGACCAGTCCCTTCCGCTGGGGCGTCCGATTAAAATCCGGGCCCGACAGTCGACAATATGACAGTGTCATTTGCAAAATATGACGTAATCACCAACTTTTTTGCTGATTCGTCAATGTACCGTTAAATATGAACAAAATCCATCTTTCCGTCATTAAATGAGGTGAGAGCAGATCTTCAGTGATGATGTGGAATAATAAATCATTGCAGTGACTTGCAAAACATTGATTTATGATAGAAATGTCTTATCTTGCTTGTAATGGAATTTTCATACTTTTATACGATTTGAGAGGTGAGATGGTCTTTTACTAGATACACTAGTTGTGCTTTATGGTTTTCACTATGTTCCCTAAACTCGTTACCATTATATTATTATAAAGACAAATCCCATACATACACTTATTCAATCACACATTAAATTCATCTAAATAATCATTTGTAGCGATCGCATTAAAATACGTTTATCCTACCTGAATAAAACGAACAAAGGATATAAAAGGCCCATCTAATATAATATATCTAATATAAAAGGCCTATAACTAACCATCATCCTTCGTCACATCATAGTAACTTTTACGACACACTCGCCCAAACCATATTTCGTTAATAATCACGTAGTTACGAACCATAACGAGGGTTAACAAAGTAACCGAAAGGTTTAATTTTATACGCAAGATGGAGAGTGCAACTTTACGATTCGGTTCCTATATACATAGTTTACGACTCGGATTGTAAAGCTCACCCTAGAGGCTTCGACCCATAAACTAGAGGATCGTTCAGTGATTTGATGAAAACAAGCAATAGTTTTGTATCTTTGAGGTCAGTTGAAGTCAAATGTCGATCGATACCATAGACAATACAAGTTTATAGATCGATATCGACTATTTTATTCCGATCGATCGAGCGAGCGATTCACCATCGCCATACATTCATCGATACTATCCATTGCATCTAAACCCACATTTCTTTTGACAGAAGTGTCGTAATCGTAGCTATTACAAAAAAAAGTATAAGCCTGTAATGTCCCACTGCTGGGCAAAAGCCTCTCGTCTCACTGAAGATATCAGTACAAGGCATGTTAGGTCGGTAGATAACATTATAAATAAGTTAAATAGCCATGTTATAGTAGTAGCATAGCATGTGGCCTCTAGTGGAAAGGCGCAGTAACAATTCTCAAACTATTTGAATCGCGTATGAGACGCATCAATTCCAATGTTCCCACCGATAAATACTTCAGCACCCGACTTTCAAACTATGTAAATAGTTAAACGAGAGTTAAACGATTCACGTGCGGTTTGCAAGTTAACTCGAGGTGCAGTTAAGGCTGTAAATACTTGATTTAACATTAATATTGGCTCAAACTTACTCAAGAAATATGGATACTGAAAATACATGAATAATTTATTTTGACAAGCCCGTTGGCACAGTGGCAGTGAGAGCGCTTACTGTGTCGGGGGTTGCGGGTTCGATTCCGGCCCGGAGTCAAATATGTGCAGACATAGTTGTTGGCGACGACGTCTGGGTGTCAATTATATATTCTTATAAAGTATTTGTGTATGTATAAGTAATAGTATCAGTGAAATAGATTCCATAACACAAGCTTAGAGAGCTTACTTTGGGTCTAATTAACCGTGTGTGAATTTGCCCGGGTATATTTATTTATCCGGGTATATATAATTTAGAGCGGCTTTTTACAAATATTATGAATGTGAAGAGTGGATTTTTTTAAGTTCGGCTACCTATTAAGCGAACCATACAATCTATACTAAGATTATAAAACTGCAGAGTTTGTTTGTTTGAACGCGCTAATCTCAGGAACTACTGGTCCGATTTGAAAAATTCTCTCATTGTAGGATAGTCTACTTATTAAGGAAGGTTATAGGCTATTTTTCATCTCAAAATTCCTACGGAAACGGGCCATCGCGAGTAAAACCGCGGGGCGCTGCTAGTGTTATTATATCATTGGAGAATGACAACTTGTAGTTACTATTTTTTGGCCTCAAATTACACCTGACTCTAGTCATTGTCTTAAAATTGCTGCTAAATATATTCTTATACTTGTACGAAAGCAATATATCCACAATACAATGAATCCATTACATCACTTAACGTCAACATAGCTAATATATCCAATAACCCTTTTAACGCACACACATAAAGATCACATTTTTGCACGATCTTTGTGCCATTCCATACCTTACCACATACAAACCGAAGCTTTCAATACATCATTTCCTGTTGTATCACCGATTTAGCGATCGGGTACTTACCCCTAGTCCTATAAGTATCGAGCGAGACGCGATGCGACGCCACGCTACGTTTTACGCATAAATATAAATAGCATATATACTCGTACAGTAAAATTAAGAAACCTCCTCCTATTTTGAAGTCAATGAAAAAAGTCGGATCACTTTATTTGTGATTTACGCTTTACGCAATACGCGACGCAAAGCGACAAGTATGCACTTTTTGTGCACGCGCTGTAGTGACATTGACAATACTTTAAACTAACTTTACTCTAAAGGATTTAGGTTTGTTTTTCTTTTTCTTTTAAATGGAGGTAAATTCGAGCCGAGAGAGATGGATGGATGAACTGCGATAGTCTGTCTCATTTGCCAGTAATGTCATAACTCATAATGACGTGAAGTATTGGTCGCTTTACTTCGCATCGCATCGCGTAGCATCACGTCGCTCATGAGGACAAGATCTAAGAGGTGATAATTCAAGAAAACCCAAATGCGTACCAATGAATTGCAATTGTGGAAAATCGCACCCTCTTAATAGAAGCTATGGAGTTGTTAATGGATATTTATGGTTTGTTCAGGGGACAATTAAAGGGTGAATTGGAGGGGAGAGTGTTTTGTTTTCGGGGTTGTTGGTTATATTTTGATATTGTGTGAGTATATCAATAAACGTGAACGTGAATGAACGTGATTTAGAGGTTATTATTCGAAATTAATATAACGTCTTTTGGTTGAATTATTTTGACAAGTTGGTTGTAGACATTTCTGTCAATGTTTATGTCTCTGTTATTTTAAATTTAAGATTGAAATATTGAGCTTTATTAATTTACGATTTTTTTTTGTGTTATTCATAAAGTACAAGTTGAAAACTGACCGCAGACCGCAACCGCAGGCAGATTGATTTAAGGTGCAGGCACGTGTGTAGCGGCTGAAGTTTATACCTAAGAGATTCTTAATAAACACCCTAAACACACTTCCTGTATATGGGAAGTTATAAAATCGAAAAAGAAAAAAAATCACCGCGGTTCGTCTGCTACACGACATTTAATAATCGTGTTGAACATACACACAAAGAAAAGTTAAAAACGCAATCTCTACTTGCCACAAGCATTGCACAAGGTGGTAAAATCTCATTATTCTTCGTAAACTACACAGGAAAATGTTTTAATTACGTATATTCAACGCCAACGCTAAGTAAGCCCACAACTTAAGTTGGAAGACAGGAATATGGTAGCGAAGTGTGTCGTTCGTGTTTACGGTCCGCAAGCTTGGCATTAATTATATAAATAAGCAATTAACCTCCTCAAATTGCATGTTATATGTAACATTGAATAGATGACTTTGTTAACGGCAAATGTGTGTTCAATGGACTTAAAGAGAGTAGTTTTGTGGGCGTGGCAAGCAAGGTATGGAATATAAAAAGTTACTGAGTAAAAGGGTGAAATGTTGGTTTATATTTTGTCTACACTAACATTATAAAGAGGAAAACTTTGTTTGTTTGGCTGTAATGAATAAGCTCAAAAACTACAGGACATTTTTAAAAATTATTTCACTATTCGAAAGCTTCATTATCCACGAGTAACATAGGCTATTTTTCATCCCGAAATTCCCACAGGAATGGACACAACGCGGGTAAAACCGCGAGGCGCTGCTATTTTGTTATAATGTTGTTAAGTAGAGAACAAAGTATACAATGAATGTTAGTAACAAACATGGTAAATTCAATTAAAGCAAATGCTTCTAAGACAAGATAGTTTAGATAAATATTTTCAAAAATATCATTTTTCTCTCCTGAATCAAAAAATTGTTGTCTATAGTATTTTAGGTAGACTCATTTCCCTTTTATATCCCGGTGATATTGATACCTACCGCCCTGTTCGATTCGTAATAGCACTTTACATATACATATATACTACGTAATATGTGAACGAGATCGCCTTACTGTATTTAAACTATTTAAGAGTTAAAAGTACTACGAGTATTTATACAATTTTAACCTACAACTTTGACATACTTAATAAAGCAACACTATAGACGACAAATAATAGACCAATGTCAAAACCAAAAATATCTCAATAAAGATACTTGTCAACAACACTCGCCATAGATGTCGCAAAGGAGCAATTTACATAGTAACTGTGTGTTTATATACTCGGCTGGCGCGGGGTTAAGTCACGAGCGATACGCACGACTTACAGCCCGTTCAATCGTGACCCGGTCCGGATATTCGATTAATTATATCCGGACAAGATCCGGATATGATTAATCGAACGTCCCAGTGGTAAACTGTATTGTGCGGTCTAAGCACTAAATTTCACAGAAATTTCAGCAGAACTCGATCATTTAAACTTAATGTTAGTCCACGAGCTAAACTGAGATGAAAACTTCAACATTGATTCATTTAAATTCATTTAAACCCGTTGGCCGTGGTTCGAGATAGAAATGGTAAATTTGGCCCACCAAACTGACATGTTGTTCAGAATAAGATATTGACATCACGCGGCAGACCAATGAACGCCTCAACTAAGCTTCGAGCAAAATTGGAAAAATATTGGCATGACCATATTTAAGAGAAAACAACCGTCGATCCACTAACAAAAAACGAAGCGGCGACCGTTAGATGAGCAATGACGTTTAAACGTTGACTTTGTTAATGATGATTCGTATTCAATATTCGCTTTTCATCCGAGAACGTAATCTAAAAACGCTATCAGTTTATCACAAAGTCTGATCTTAATAGAGTAGGAGGTGAAGACGAGGGTGGGCGCCACTCCACTCCACGCCACGCCACGCCACGTCCCTTCACAAAAAACACAAGTATTGAATTACAAGGGTTCAACCATTAAATTATAATGTTATGGACTTATGAGAAAAGTAATACAATAATAATCATATGAGAGTTAAGAGAAAAGTAATTTGAAACATTATTTTATGAAAAAAGTATTATAACGATACTGATGCAATAAACATTTTCGTTTAACGGCCGTCGCGAGTTTTTCATTATGTTTAGTAGCTCTGAGGAGAACAGTCCCAGATGTGGCGAATGTTTGGTAATGGTCCTCGTAAATGTGTATACGTACGTGCAAATGTCGTTCTCTTCGACATTTGAAGGAATATAGTCGGTTAGTTTCAGTTTTGTAAAACGTCGGCTCTACACTACCGGATGTGATGTTTGTCGGTAAAGACGGAATCAGACGGTTCATTTTTTGTTCATTTCCTTGTTTCATTTTGTATTTTCATCTTTTCCTCCAAGTGACACGTCAGACAGTAAAGTGGGCCGAATAAGTAAAGCGATTTAACAGTGTGGGTTTTTTCACTTGTATCATACATTCCTACTCCGAATGAAAAAAAAACCATGCGTTCTCACAGATTCGGTCATTTTCTCTCTTCCTCTTCTTCTTCATCGAGTGGATGGTCAACCTGACCAATCCTAGTGTCAGAGTTATTGAGCCGCCAAAGGCCTCTGATATTTTCTCTCTTGATTGGTTGCGTATGAAAGGTACACAACTTGGCAATCTTAGTTAAAACCAAAATGCTTCCCAGGTTCCCAACGCTAAAGAACATCACTAAAATCCCGGTCCCACTTGTCGACCGTCGGATCCGGATTCGGGTGTCGGTACACAGTTCATTTCTAATCGTCGTCCGGTGAATTATCGGAATTCGACCAGTCCCTTCCGCTGGGGCGTCCGATTAAAATCCGGGCCCGACAGTCGACAATATGACAGTGTCATTTGCAAAATATGACGTAATCACCAACTTTTTTGCTGATTCGTCAATGTACCGTTAAATATGAACAAAATCCATCTTTCCGTCATTAAATGAGGTGAGAGCAGATCTTCAGTGATGATGTGGAATAATAAATCATTGCAGTGACTTGCAAAACATTGATTTATGATAGAAATGTCTTATCTTGCTTGTAATGGAATTTTCATACTTTTATACGATTTGAGAGGTGAGATGGTCTTTTACTAGATACACTAGTTGTGCTTTATGGTTTTCACTATGTTCCCTAAACTCGTTACCATTATATTATTATAAAGACAAATCCCATACATACACTTATTCAATCACACATTAAATTCATCTAAATAATCATTTGTAGCGATCGCATTAAAATACGTTTATCCTACCTGAATAAAACGAACAAAGGATATAAAAGGCCCATCTAATATAATATATCTAATATAAAAGGCCTATAACTAACCATCATCCTTCGTCACATCATAGTAACTTTTACGACACACTCGCCCAAACCATATTTCGTTAATAATCACGTAGTTACGAACCATAACGAGGGTTAACAAAGTAACCGAAAGGTTTAATTTTATACGCAAGATGGAGAGTGCAACTTTACGATTCGGTTCCTATATACATAGTTTACGACTCGGATTGTAAAGCTCACCCTAGAGGCTTCGACCCATAAACTAGAGGATCGTTCAGTGATTTGATGAAAACAAGCAATAGTTTTGTATCTTTGAGGTCAGTTGAAGTCAAATGTCGATCGATACCATAGACAATACAAGTTTATAGATCGATATCGACTATTTTATTCCGATCGATCGAGCGAGCGATTCACCATCGCCATACATTCATCGATACTATCCATTGCATCTAAACCCACATTTCTTTTGACAGAAGTGTCGTAATCGTAGCTATTACAAAAAAAAGTATAAGCCTGTAATGTCCCACTGCTGGGCAAAAGCCTCTCGTCTCACTGAAGATATCAGTACAAGGCATGTTAGGTCGGTAGATAACATTATAAATAAGTTAAATAGCCATGTTATAGTAGTAGCATAGCATGTGGCCTCTAGTGGAAAGGCGCAGTAACAATTCTCAAACTATCTTTTCTAAATTGCTCTACGTGAAAGCTCTAGAATTTGAAACGACAACTTTTCATTAAATCTTTTGTTTTTAAACTTTGCTATTCTTTTGTTTCATGTGCTGTTTCTACTTCTGCATAAATAAAGGTAAGACAACTGTGTGTGTGAATATATGCAGTGACGGATCCAGGAAAGGGGCGGAAGCTAAGGACCCTCGCTCTCCCACTCGTCTGATTCTTTCCATAGCAACAAGATTCCCTTGAAAAAACCTTCTTTCACAATGAACTCCTTCACGAAATTGCCCCCCTCAAACAAAATCCTGGATCGCCACTTAGTATATCAATATATAGAAAATACTTGATTAAGTTTTGTTCTATGGTGTTTTATATTCAACGGGGCGAATCTGAAGGATAATTTTAAGTTCAAGCTCTAGAGGGATTAAATTCCTGTTTATAATTTCAGACCGAGTGACGTTTAAGCCGGAAAGTAAGTTGTTTGAAAGACTTTGTGTTAGAGACTGGCTTGACGGCGCAAATAAAACAACGCGAATATTCGTGATCAAGCATAAATCGATTAAACTTTGTGTTAGAATATCATCGATTTTTATAACGATACTACTTTAAAATGACAAATAAAATCACTTATACATAAACAATTAATTAATTAAATGAGATTTTCCACGCTAAGGTATATGGAATATTTACAGATTTAGTGATTTATTTCATAAAACATTTAATTCATCTTTAATGGTAATATTAATTGCATTTTCCATGTGTCATGGCAAGTGATGATCGTTTTTTTTATAGAACACAACCCTATTTTTCAAGTATAATGTTCGCTGTTCTTTTTAAAAAAAATCGCTGTTAACGTCACTAGGACAATGACACCCCCATTCCAATAGGTTTTAATGAAACCTTTTTTTATATTATTTTCTCTCCATTTTTATTAATTTATTTAGATTCCTAGGAACTGTTTATTTTTATTAGATCACGAATATTCTAGACTAGATGAGCCTGCGCTTTAGTTTAGATGCTAGCGTAGACATTTGACTAATATTAGAAAAATAGTTTAATAAATAATGTATAGCGTGTTGCCTTCGTATAGATAGATATTGTAATAATAATTATATGTATTAACAACTCTTTTTAAGTTATATTATTATATCAAAACGGGGTGGAGATTCCTTGCCTTCAATGACTCCACTGGGTGATAAATAAGGCAGTTGCCCCTTACTGTTCAAAAATACTGCTGTTAAAAAATCACCCTGGGTTTATTTTGGCTGGGATTTGGCTAATACTGATATTCTATAGCCGAATTGTCATTTTTGTAGACAATTGACAATCGTGGTTTTTGACATTTATACGCAATACATGGTGATGATAAAAACGAAGCAAAGTGTAACTTTTATAAAAAAAGTGATATTGCGTAATGTCCTACACCTGGACAAAAGCCTCTGGCAAATGTTACTGAAGGTATATCACTATGCTTGCAATTTTGGAAAATAGAAAAAGGCTTCGCTCAACCCGGGAATTGAACCCGCGACCTCAGTCTTGACAGGCAAATGCATATGCCGCTAGCCCGAGGCGTTGTAGCTAATATACCACTCGCATACATATTTAACAACATTTATTATTAAATATATTTAAATGAAACAAAGATAAATGTTTAGCAGAATCACCCACCTTCATTAAAGTAATCGACGAAGGCAACATTTAATAGTAAAATAAATTTAATTTATACCTAGTAGTTACTAACAGAGCTTGAGAAAAGCAATTAGATGAATATATAATATAGTAAATAATAATTTAAACGCAAAACATAACCACGAAACATTAGTAGTTATGTTGAAATAGAAAAAATATATTTATGAAGTATACAAAAAATATATTAAAGCTATTATCAAATTAAAAAGCTTGCTTATAGCTTAAATTGTTTCTATAGATTGGTTTTAGAACAACTAACGATGTAGTTAGAAAAAAGCAACTAAAAATATAAGCTAAACTATTTTATGTGAATTAACCAGCTTAGTATAGCTTCAAATACAAATACTATATTTAATCTATAAGTTATTTAGGAATTATACTTTTAGGTACCTAGTTAAGTTTTCATTTAAAATGCCTACTTAGAATACCTCTTTTCTTTTAGTTATACCAATACTTTATAATAATTTGAACTGATAAACCATTCCATTATATAAAATGAAAGTAATTATTTATTGAACATAGTCCCGACATAACTCGTATAAGGGTTAAGGCAATGTTTAGAGAGACGCGAGGCCCTAACGCTATATGCATCGCTTAACAGGTGCGTTTGCGTATGAGCGGAGCGATACGGAGTTCATCTGACCAATCCGAACGCATTAAATTTGTCTAAATCTCCTTGTAATACAAACAACGAAACAGAAGCAACGAAAATATTATCTTACTTTAATGTTATCAAAACGCGTGTTTCATTCTTCTATATGAACTTTGACGTGAACACTCTCATAAATTACCATACCTAAGTTTGATTTGACGTGTGACGCAACGCTACGCACGACGCGCGACGCCCCGCGTATCACTGAACGAAGACTAATGGAACTTTTATAGCTAATACATATAATAATATCCGTATATACTTACGAAAAGAAAGCTTTATCTTATGAAGTGGACTTCTAATATACTCCAAAGTCTAAGACTTTATTTCCGGAAGTACTTTTGAAACCCATATTTTACGTTCACAAAAAGCTTGCTAACAGACCGAGCTTCCAACAGTCAGTTAAGTAATATTTATAATGTTATATTAAAGAACTTTTATATTTTAAGCATTATTATTTTCTTGTTCAATATTTTAAAATAGGCACTTAGTCTATACGTCTTATATTTTAAGCGTTATTATTTTCATTAATAGATTGAAAAAGAGAGAAATTTTTTTAAATGACAGTTTCGTCAGTAAATAATTAAGTACCATGCTTGAGTGCTAATAACAGTAAAACAAAGTATATTTACTTGTCTTCACTTTACACCATGAAGTTCGGTTACTTTCAAACCAATGACGCTGTGAAAACAGGAAACCTTAACCTTATCTAGAAAACTAATTTCAAAGATAGAAACTCGACTACCACACCAAGCTTCCTACTCGCAGTTCCTACTAAATTCAATCAATGATAAATCGAACCAACTGAAGTAACATCACACCGGTGAGGTGGAAGCAAGACAAATGACTATCGACTTTTAAGATGGCAGCAAGGGAAGGTTCGCCAGTGTTCCTAACTGCTTTAAACATTCTCTAACATCGCAGGAAACAAGAGAAATTTTGTGTGGGAGTTGATTTAAAAATAGTTTGTACAATCGGCAAAATGGTGCCATATTTGCCTGCAATTCGGAAACTGTTTATTTACTGTTCGGAGTCTGTTAGTTTAATCTTTAGTATTCTATAAACGGCTGTATTGGTTGAACACTTACGGTCAATTCGTATTAAAGCAAAGTAAAGCGTCTATTCGAAATTTCGCTTCGTTCCGAGTCTCGCATACTCGTACTGTGGAATTACCTTTTTAGGCGACAAATTTGCCTTCACTTTGGATAGCGTGGAGTAAAACGTTTTGGCGTGAGTACATACTCATAGAATAGACCTAAAATCTATTTCTTATTAAGAGTCCAAGCCCTAGTCAACCTTACTCTTTACGCCCACGTAGTAACAAGGCGTCTAACAGACATTTCTTCTGTGACTCTTCTGTCTATTATATTGACGGTGATGAACAAATCAGCCTTTAGACTGTCTAACTAAACTATAGTCTGTGGTAGTCCTAACTTTGCTTCCGTAAGTAAGTCAAGAGACAAAACTCCGCAGATCCGTAGTCAAGTACAATTGTTTGACCTCACAATGCTCAAACTTTAGTTACGGATTATTAATTTGATTAGTTGTTGAAGTTGGTTCTGATGGGTATTATGAAGCACAGATGCGAGCAATGAATGCGAGCTGCTGTAGTTTAATGGTTGGGAACTTAGCTCTTGTTACTATGCTAACAAGGACTAAGTAGGTAGGTCCCTACTGTGGGTTAGGTATCTAGGTGGATCATGGTGTGGTCGACTAGGGAATTTAAAAAGAAAAGAAAATTATCAGCCTGTAATGTACCTCAGCTGGCAAAGGCTATTACAAAAAAATAGACAAAATCATAAAGCGTATTCAATGTAGTTTTAGAAAAAAACGCTCTTAGTTACTTTCGTTTGTGCCACTCTCAATAGCTTTATTACCTCAGACTAGTTAAAACTACAATAACAGTGAAGAGACGTGCGTCTTGAGTCAAAATCCATTTTGAGATTGAGTTATTTTAGTTACACGCTAACAAATCAAACCATAACATCATCAGGTTATTCATACATACATCAAGAGAGATCGTACAGCAAAATGTAACTGTTATGATTTAAATACCTTTCCCTCCTTCACTATCTAGTTAATCTAAAACCGTCTGTAAGCATTATTTACTTCTACAAGATATTATTGTATGAGCGCAGCTTAGTTTCCTTCTAGTTGCCGACATACGTTCCAGTTCCACGTCGTAATATCCGCGCCAAGTATCAACGCTGCGACCGACAGCACTGTCACGTTAGACGCAACGTTCCCGCCAACCGCCATTTTGAAAACATGGCGACATCTATCCCTTGAGTCTAGGAAACCATTTTTAAACTTTGTGCATTTAATGTCACGCGAATTGATGTGACGTGTTCTATTTTTAAAATATTTCCGAGAAACGCTGTTTCAAACCTGATTTAAGAGAAGCATAGGGACTGATTTTATTTACGTAAAAACAGAAGCTTTTGTAAATTCAATGTGAAGTGAGTGAGTGAGGAGGAGGAAGAATGAAAAGTGAATGAAGGAATGAAACCATGTAGGTATATTTCATATAACTTAATCATGCGATATCAGTGTCCATGTTTAGTGCACATAACACGATGCATCGTATAAATAAATCGACGTGATACGCGACGTGACACTGCCGATGATATATGGAGTCACGCTGTGTGGATATGTAAAAACTATAATTGACTTTCTATTAACCGACTGTGTAGTGTGTACTAATGACTCGTATTGAAACAGAGTATTACGGATTTGGCAGAGCGGTGTTTTGAAATGTAATTAGGGCTGTAATCATAGACCTGAAATGTATTTAAAACAAGTTTAAATTACCAGGATTTTCATAGTATTTAGACCTACCATTAAAGCGAACACTATTTCATTTTGAATTCAAAACGCTTCGCTTTTATCTTCGGTGACCACGGTTCTTGTAATTCAAAATTCAATTCAAAAGCTGTCTGATCCATCACATTTTATTGTAATTACTGTTTAGGTTTACCCTGTCACGGGATCCTACATTTTTGGGTTTCTTTTTGTACAAAATTTGTATAGGTGTACCTATAGCGCTCCACAGTTATCCATTGCATCTATTCCCGAGGGAATATGAGGATAAAAAGTAGAGTACCAACCTGATAAAAGTGTCCTTGTCTCCATAAAACATGCTATGCAGGGCTTTTTCCAATATTACAGTTCCAAGAAAATCGTCTTCACCTTAATTGTATAGAACAAATCATTGTACTGTGAATGAGTGAGCCACTACACTATCGTCATCTCTTTCACACCAAGTATTTACCGAAGAAACCGCAAATACCGCAGAGACCAATAAAGTCCATCACCCAGTAATTATATCTCTTTGTTCTTAATGCTGATTAATCAAAGCTTGACCACTAATGATTACGATGAAGTACACTGTATTATTATTGTATTAAGGTACTTAATTAATTACACGTTAAATTGTGAATAACGGGTAATGTGTTTTGATTATGGTTTAATTTGAGATATTAAACAGATATCTGACAACTAGCATCGCCCTGCGGTTTTACTTGCGTTGTGCCCGTTGCCATTTGAATTTTGGAATGAAAAATTTCGTATAGCCTTCTCGGTTGGTTGAGGTAATTAATTAGACGTTAAATTGTTTAGTAATCGATTTGGATGAAACTTTACAATACGATACCTTTTATCCCGAAATTCCCGCGGGAACGGGTACAACGCGGGTGACACCGCTAGGCGCGGCTTGTTCTCTTTATAGTTCTACATACGTGACAACCATCAGCAGTGTCACGTATCTCGTCAATATATCCAACTCTTTGTAAATAGGGAGTGTTAATCAAACCTCTCGGATAGGGCATCGGTAATTGGACCATGCTGTATCTCCGATCTCAAACCAGACTCGTGACATAGGCATCTATTTCAGTACATTTGTTTTTGGTACTTTAGATTTATCTATGGTAACTCCTAATTGTTGAACAGTTTTTTTATAGTACCTACTAATTGATTCAATACAATTAATTTATTTATTTTCGAATGAAGCTACATGATATATTTGGCCCAGTTATGAATCAGCACCATCCATACTAGTAAATAGTATAGTATTGAGAGTGAATAATTCATATTACTTGCCTTTAGGTAGATATGGTTTATGTTACAAAATTATTTATTTCTCAAAGAAGACAATACAGTCACTTAGGTACATGAGAAGTATAACTAATGATTATAATTTTACAAGGAATTGACAGTCGTAGTAGGGATACTTATAGTTTACTCGCACAATGTTTATTCCCAGTTTATAACGTCAAGAGTGACTACCAGAGCTATGCATGTCCGTAATATACTACGTTTGGTCTAATTGGTACCACCATCACTGGTATCTTGCTATAATGCGATTGATATCATTGCTTCTTCATTGCAAAACATTGCTAAATCATTGCTAAACATAGCATAGCAAAATAACATAGCGTAAAATAGCTCTGATGGACCCTCACACGGATAAACTTTATTCACATCCAGAGTTAACAATTAATGAAGTTTCGACAGATTCCAAAACTACATTTCAATTACTGTAATATTATGCATGATAAACATACATCGTTAACAAGCCACAATCACGTAAATATACGAACGAACATCAATTACAAAAGCTCATTAATCAATATTTTATACTTAATTCTCAACGGAAAGCAGACCAAAAAGTAATTGCGAAATGGAATTGTACAATGTACGAAACTGTAAAGTTTAACTTGCAATGTCAAATGAATGCAAGTACGAGTTATGAACTTCTGAAACTAGGAAATAATAATAATATACACCCGGACAAATTTACACACCGTTAATAAGACCCAAAGTAAGCTCAAGCTGTATTATACTCACATATACATAAACAAATACTTTATCACTACATAGTATAAAACAGAGTCGCTATTTTTGTCTGTTTGTTTGTCTGTATGCTTAAATCTTTAAAATTACGCAACGGATTTTGATGCGGTTTTTTGTAATAGTAGAGTGATTCAAGAGGAAGGTTTTTATGTAAAAAAATTCCCGAAATTCCCACGGAAACGGGCACAACGCGGGTAAAACCGCGGGCGCTGCTAGTAAGAATATATAATTGACACCCAGACGTCGTCGTCGCCAACAATGTCTGCACATATTGTTGACTCCGGGCGGTAGTTAAACCCGCAACCCCCGAAACAATAAGCGCTGTCACTACCACAGTGCCAATGGGCTTGTCAATATACAGGCTGTTAATATAATATCGGCGTTTGCAGCGTGGCGTAGTGCATCGCGTGTAGCGTTTGTTTTTATAGAAAAAAGTATGAAACAAGACGCGCGTGGACACGCTTATTGTCATACATAACACGAATGCTCTAACACAATACCTATACGAGTTGGTGATCTTACTAAATAAGATGTGACCACGAAGAAAACGTTCTCACACGGGTTTTTTCGCGGTAGAAAGTTTATAAAGCAAGTAAAACTACTTACTTGATCACATCAGACTTCCGTATGTGTTACACTCTCGTTATATTGAATTCCCCTACTCCCTATAGCCCTATTCTCTCCTAGTCTCCCTATTAGCCAATAGCAACACTCCATTTAGTTTACTTCCGAACTGCACAAGAAAGCACAATTTCATTATGCGTAATGTCCATACAAGATCTCTTACAATCTGAACTCAATAAGTCCGATATGCACATACCTATAAAGAATTTCGATATACGCAAGATTTATACTCAATTCCAATGCAATATTGTGAGTTGAGGAAACATGTGACCCAATTGTTTACTCCGATAGACTCCGGTACGTATATCATATGATCATTTCGACCGTAGAATAAGGAATTTGGTCAGCAGCCAAGGATAGCCGGCACTGACCACTGTAATATGGGTTAAGCCTTAAATAACAAGTTTATACGGAGACTCTGGTATATGGTCGGGTATAAAATAATGAGATTTTTTACTTTGTCTATTTTGGGTTTATAAATAATAAGGGATCGTGATTTGTGGGAAGAAATATGTAATAAGAAAAAACCGGCAATGTGCAAGTCGGAATAGCGCACGCAGGGTTCCGTTTTTAAAAAACGGCGAAAAATCACGTTTGTTGTATGGGAGCCCCCTTGAATATTTGTTTTATTTTATTTTTAGTATTTGTTGTGATAGCGGCAATAGAAATACATCATCTGTAAAAATTTCAACTGTCTAGCTATCACCGTTCTTGAGATACAGCTTGGTCACAGACGGACGAACGCACGGACAGCGAAGTCTCAGTATTAGGGTCCCGTGTTTACCCTTTGGGTACGGAACCCTGAAAAGGAACGGTAAGAATCGGTTTGGCTGAAAAAAGCAGCTTATTTACCGCGAAAATCATTCAGTAACACCGTCTCTTTAGCCATACAGCACATCATAATTTAGACCATAGCAGCACAGCATTAGGTATGTATTTGCGTAATTTCACAAACATTAACTTTCAATGTGTGTACAAGAAAACATACATTGGCTGTTGGCACTCTAACATCAGCATAATTAGGGCCTTCGTGCTACACTGCTTACTACCTAAGCCGCGGTTACACACCGTATTTGTTTGGAGCAAATGTTCGCAGTTCAATATTCGCTCTAAAAAAGATACACATACGTGTTATATTTCTATGAAGAAATGAGGAGTTTTTCCAACCGGTCTTTACTGAACGAACATGTTCGGATGCAAGGTGTTTTTATGTATTGCAAGAGAGAGCGTTTGCTCTCTTAGAACTGTTACTTTGAACTGATCTCAGAACACGCAGCTTTAGCGCTACATCGTCCAAAAGTCAGAAAACTTATGATGCGGCTGAAATAAAGCTCTCACACATTTATAACGAAACACGAACCGCCTTATTCATAAACGATATTTAACTTAAACAGCGTTTTTAAAGTGTTTTGTCTCTTTCGCTCTTTGGCAAATAGCGTATGTCGGAAAGGGTAAAAACCATTTGATAGCCAAAGTGCCCTTAATAAGCGTGCCCATAATATTCGCTTGGATGATATGCATTATTTCGTAGTTTGAATGATATGTAGATCGTCTATTTGAGTTTTTTCACTTTGATACGTTATTGTTTGAAGGGTATTATTCCAACCCAACAAATTTGTTCTCGTCCGGTCGACTATCTCCATCACCCGACCCCGCCCGGAGCGACAGAGGAGATGCCTACTTAACGGATGTTTATAATTTTTTTAATGATGAAATCATTAAATTATGACTAAAAACACCTTGATCGCTCGCTCATACGTTTGAGTTTTAGCAATACGCAGATCAAATCTTTAAAGTTAACTATTTTTTTGCACCGTAAATTCAAAAGAAAAAAAAGGCAGCACCAGACAGTATGGCATTTTCCATTGAAATCGTAAAACTAAGCAAAAGGTAGAAACATACATTTTCCGTAGATTATGACAATAAAGACATACCTATTTGGCGGCGTTCCAAAAACTATTTTCACATAGTGTTCATTCATATTTGTAGTATTATTGTGTTGGTTATATTTCACGTTATCTAATGATTGGTTTTCACTAATAAGCTGTGAAGACTGATAAACATTGTTAGTGAGTGTTTCGTCTCTTTTGCTCTTTGGAAAATAGCGTATGTCAGAAAGGGACAAACCATTTGACAGCTAAAATGCTGCTAGTCAGCGATTATGAATAAGGCAGTAAAGATCTTATCAATTGCGTCCTTTTTAATTCTCTATACTCCGATATTCTTCAAGAAAATAGATATGAACTTAAATGGTAAGAAATAGCCAAAACATCACTCTTATATCTCGTTTAGTAGTTTAAAAAGTATGAACTTGCTTGTTTGTACAGTATCTCACATCCATCACACGAAATCGTTCCCAAAACATGTAAACTTGAACCAGTTTAAAACACAAACACCGATGTTCCGAATACCTACACATTTATACTTCAACATGCCGTGATCTTCCAGTTCGCTGCCTTCGTTCCGGACGACTGAAGAGTTATGAATAGACACTGTTTATAGCAGGGTTACCAACTGTCAAATTAACTTATGTTACAGTATTGAAACTACGTTTACGGATACACTTTACTTTTATTTTACACTAGCAGCGCCCTGCGGTTTTACCCGCATTGTGTCCATTCCTGTGGGAATTTCGGGATGAAAAATAGCCTATGTTACTCGTGGATAATGTAGCTTTCGAATGGTGAAAGAATTTTTTAAAACGGTCCAGTAGTTTTACCCGCCTTGTGCCCCTTCCCGTAGGAATTTCGGGATTTTTTATACATATAAACCTTCCTCTTGAATCTAACGATTATAGAAAACCGCATCAAAATCCGTTGCGTAGTTTTAAAGATCTAAGCATACATAGGGACAGACAGCTGAAAGGGACTATGTAGTGACTAGCAGCGCCTAGGTTTTATCCGCAATATGCCCGTTCTAATAAGATTTTCGGGATAAAAAATAGCCTGTAACTTTCCCGTTGAACGTGGCTATCTATTACAAAAATAATTATTCAAATCGGACTGATAATTCCCGAGATTAGCTCGAACATATAAAACAAACAAACTTTCAAATTTCACCTCTTTATAATATTAAGTATAGACTTTTGCCATATGAGTCTTCTGTGGCCTCGGTTCCTGTAATGGGGCCGAAACGTCAGATTAAAATATAAAATAAAAGCGAAATGTATCCGTTAACGATAGTCTATTTCATGCTAAACCTAATTTTAATCTCGAAATTACCACGGGAACGGGCACAACGCGGGTAATACCACAGAACGCTACTAGTGATTTTAATCAAATATAAAAAAAACTAGTTTACCAGTATGAACGAAAAAACAAATTCCAATATTTTCCAAAAAAAAACAATAACAAGTTTCATAGTTTACAAAACATGTGCCCGGAATGATTTAAATCAGTGAGATTCAAATCACCCGGATTAATATTCATACCAGATATGCACAACGGGTAAGCCACTGTCCATTACTGTGTTTTAATACGTTTCTATTCTGCATCGAGTTTATTCAATATTTAACAGCAGCTTTTCTACCAAAGCTATACTAATCTGGTGTCCAATCATATCAGACATAGCATAGCTTGTGAGGCCACCTTTACCTATCACTAGGTTAAACTAACGATATTTATTCCATTAACTAATATTCATATCCATTAACCTTTATTAGCAACAAACATACATCCATACATCCATCCATCCTCACAAACTTTCGCATTTATAATATTATAGGAGGAGGATTTCCGTATGTATATGTAGTAGTATCAGTTAGTTAGATTCCATATTACAAGCTTAGAGCTTAGTTTGGGTCTCATTAACCGTGTGTGAATTTGTCCTTGTATATAGACCTACAAAAAATTGGCAAAAAACACGTCTTTCACTGTTGAAAAAACCGCCAAATATAATATGAATAGTAAGCGACAAACTTTATTCGAGCTTTTTGTCTCGGCGAATGTAGCGTGAATTAGATTTTGTGATAGGCCCCGAGAGGATAATTGATCCTTGACTCCTATACTATCTGAGGGTCATTCGAGACGATATTTTGTAACCGCAATTTGTCAGTTTATAGTTTATATCCCGTGCTTAACATTAATGTTTAATTTGTGAAGCATTTGGTACCTATAGTGATGGTTGTAAACAAGAAATTATAGGTATGATAGATTATTATTTATTAAGACGAGAACTTACGTACGACGGAGGTTATTGTTGAGTTCCTCAGTAATGACATTAACGTACGTTTCAATTAATAGTAAAATAGGTTTAATAGATGACTAAAACGATATTAATTTTGAGCCACTCAAAGCTCTTTTAAAGTAAACTCGTAGGGCCTTATTAAAACGCGATGTAACTAAAGCACTGATAAACTGTGTTTTGTCTCTTTTGCTCTTCGGAAAATTGTGTATGTCAGAAAGTGACAAACCATTTGATAGCTAAATTCTTAAAACGCGTTTATTAATATAGCTCTTAGAAATTGTCTGATTATATTTTGTATATCGAATAATTTTGAATATGGAATACCATCACAATTGTTTGCCATTAAGCCTATTTTACATTAGCCTCTAGAGCAGAGACTCTGCCAAACGTAAAGTAAGTTTTAGTTAACTAAATGTACATACACGAATAGTAAACTCCTCTTAATTTCACTAATGTAAACAGAGTTTCATGCACTACCATCTCGGTATAATTGTCCAGAAAGTTTTACGTCCATCAAGTTCCTCCGTAAAGTAACCTTATCATTTGATAGGCAGGATAGGAATGAGCGGCTAATGAAAATAATACGCTCATTAGTATTTTGTCTATAAACCTGAACATTATCATTATTATAATTGATATGACATATCGTTCCTAGTATGTTCAGCTGGTCAACACATCCAAACAAAAGCTACTAAGTGACAAAGTACTGAGTAAAGTCAGTAGCCGGTATAAAAGTCAGTATTTTAATAGGTAGTGACTCAGAATACAGAAAGAACGTATTCTGAGGGTAGTGAGTAGTATTTTGACATGACGTCTGTACTTCGTACCGAGCAGGTACAAAGTTCGTCTCTGTATTTATTCTAGGTCATTCATTTATCAAAAGAATCCCCTACGAGCCTCATCCACCGGCCATTCAATACGAAATGGAGCCCGATGAAATACACTCAGAATGTCAATGACCCCTTATAAATCGCAATCCCGAATGAAATCTCATCAATCATATTTTACAAGCGCAATATCATTTTAAAAAACGTATTGTTCGACCAAATGGAATGTTTTACTATCAATATGAATATCAATTTGTTGGAATCGTTCGTCGAAATAATAATGCTTAAAATACGAATTTTAATAGTTTGATATACAGAATAGAGAAAGGTACAAAGCCTTGTTTCCACGTAGCAATAACAGTTGCGCAACTATTAGTTTAATAATATATTGCATAACGTAACGCTATGCCTTGTCCAAACGTGGCAACTATTTCGTATAACAATTTAGCATAGCTTGTCTAAAAAGAAGCGTTGGTATGCTTTTCATATGTTAGACTGAAAGGTTCTGTAATAGCAGCGAAGATTAATATCTATACCGATTTTTCATATAGATTTTAAGTTGTGTATACTAATGGCAATTTTACATTCGCAGCTGACGAAAATGGCTCCATATCAGAGACGATTCCAGACAGACCGGTGGAATTGAAGAACTTTCCAAAGCTCTGCGAACAACGCAGAAAATTCCCAGTTCTATATAAACTAGAGTTTCAAGTAAGTACATTAACTCGGTTATTATTTAAGTTATAAGTATCTTATTATATTTTGAGTAGCTTTGAGTTGGAGGTGTGTTTTTTACTAGATGTATATAAAATAATTGTTGTAGTGTATAAAGATTCTGTGTTTAGTGGGTTATCTGCGATATAATTTGTGATTGAATCCGTTTAAAGCAACTATTATTATAGAGATCAGCGACAAAAGTTGCTCATAGAAAATATTATGGTGTAAACTTGCTTTTAAGCTTTTCTCTTCGTTCATTGTAGTATTTAATATGCATCTACATTATGTTGGGTATATTATATCGTTGCGAACACTCGAGTACAAACGTACATACGTAAACATGTATAATGTACCATGTATATTCTTATATGTATAAAAGCTTATAACGTAAAGCTCTTCAAGGTACGGTTTAAAAGATCACAAAGATTTCGCATAATATTCCAAGAGAGGATTTCCTTGAAGTATTTTCTTCGTAGCATTGCTCTGTTTATTTTATTTATGTGTCTGTTTGTGTGTTTACTAGAATGAGAAAAGTCTAGGAATCTAGGTGGTCTTGACGCTAGGTATGTTAAGTGTCTAGGTCGTGAGTTTTGTTGCGAATATATCTAGGTTATTTAGAAGGTTCATACCTTTTCTACTGAGCTACTGGGAGCTATAAAACGTGACCTAATAAAAGTATAAGTAAGTACTTACTTTGGTACCTACTCACATTGAAACTGATCAGCCTAAATAAAATAATATTTGAATTAGTCACATTATTATTACCGTGCTTCGGAGGGCACTTTAAGTTAATGTCGGAGGCCTTTAGGCGGTGTAACAACCCCGACACATTTGGTTGGCCACTAACCTTCTCGAAATGATGGTGATGATTATTATTTTAAGACTTAACAAGGTTGAATTTTCGGAAACGATAATACTGAAAAAGCGATACGGGTATAAAGATTCAGAATTCATTAATTTATTAGTAAATACTATGGCAACTATGGAGACGCCCATTTAAATCAGAAATTAATTATTAAATGTAATTTTTCGTACATTATACATACTTTAAATGTCAAAACCACTTCTATGGAAGCATTTTTTTGACGTTTTTGAATCTGACAGTTTGACATACCTACATTTTTTTTCTAACCTTTAATTTACAAATGAATAACACAATTTCCTCGTCTCAACGGGTAGTCCAATCATTTGGTAGTTTTACCTGGAAAGTTTTCCGGGAGTTTTGAAAATTGGTTTATTTATAAATTTGGGTATGCTCTTTTCGAATTTCAACTTTGCCACCTCGTACCACCGCCGCTCGCGCCGCCATATTGAAAAAATGGCGCCTAAAAACGGTTTTTTGGAAATATCTCTTTTCTGACGCATTTTACGACAAAAATATTTATGACAAAATTAAACTAGAGAAAATTTCCTACAATTTATGTATTAATATTTTTTTTCATAAAATCAATAGTTTTTGGCGTACGAGCGCCACAAAGTAGATTTCAATAGACGTTTTTAAAAAAAACTCATTTCCACACCACCTGTTTGTTTGAACGCGCTAATCTCAAGAACTACTGGTCCGATTAAAAAAAATCTTTTTGTAATGGATAGCCACATTCAACGGGAAGGTTATAGGATACTTTTCATCCAGAAATTCCCACGGGAACGGGTACAACGCGGGTAAAACCACGGAGCACTGCTAGTACTTATATAATAAATCTGAAGAGCTTGTTTGAACGCGCTAATCTCAGAAAATACCGATCCGATTTCAATAATTGTTTTTTTAATGGATAGCCACGTTCAACGGGAAGGTTATAGGATACTTTTCATCCAGAAATTCCCACGGGAACGGGTACAACGCGGGTAAAACCGCGGGGCACTGCTAGTATAATCCAGTCGAGTCCAATCGATTTCACGTGGGATAATTATTACAATCTGTTAGTTAATGCCTTGTTAGAGCGACCTTGATGCGTTGTGTTCGGAAGTATTTATGGAATTATGATCTCGTTGTTCACTGTACATTGTATACTATGGTAATCCTAACAAAATTGTAATGCGAAAGTTTGTGAGGATGTATGTATGTTTGTTACTCTTTCACGCAAAAACTAATGAACGGATTTGGATGAAACTTTACAGAAATATAGGTTATACATCAGAATAACACATGGGATATTTTTTATCCCGCATTTCTCGCGGGAATAGGTACAACGCGCGTTACAACACGTGACGGACACACTTCGCTTTTTTTTACCATTTTTATCTGAAACTAGCTGTGCCCCGCGGTTTTACGCGTTGTGGCAGTTCTGGTGGGAATTTCGGGAATTTTTATACGTATAAACCTTCATCTTGAATCACTCTATCTATTTAAAAAATCCGCGTCAAAATCCGTGCAGTAGTATTTGAGTTTATCGCGAACAGATAGACAGACGCGGCCGGGGACTTTGTTTTATAATATGTAGTGATGAAAGATGATTGATTTTATGAAAAAAATTATTAATACATAAATTGTAGGAAATTTTCTCTAGTTTAATTTTGTACATAGATATTTTTGTCGTAAAATGCGTCGGAAAAGAGATATTTCCAAAAAACCGTTTTTAGGCGCCATTTTTTCAATATGGCGGCGCGAGCGGCGGGGTTACGAGGTGGCAAAGTTGAAATTCGAAAAGAGCATACCCAAATCTATAAATAAACCAATTTTCAAAACTCCCGGAAAACTTTCCAGGTAACCCCCTTTTTTTTTACCAAATGCTTGGACTAGGGTATTAATAAGGTTGGTTCACAATTAACCCACGCCACTGCAATAGTCCCCTTCCCATAGACCGCACAATAACATACATGTTATTGTTTTGGTTATAAACGCGTAACGAACATCGGAATAGATAAACAAGGGATAAAATATTAATTACGCACTCAATTATAATGAAATGTTTACGGAGGGGCGCGGTTTTCAGGTAATTATGTGTAGGATTGTTTGACAGTTGTAGAGGAGTAGTCTGCGATTTTATCCAGATTGTACCCGTATTTGAAGCATATAAAAATGCATATATACGGAATTAAGAAATCTCCTCCTATTTTTGAAGTTGGGTAACAAAAAACCGGACACAATAATAAGAATGCGTTTCCTTTGAAGCAAAGCGGGTCTGTGTAACTGACCAATCACTACGCATTGAAATTGTCAAAGAACGCATTGACATTGTACAAATATTTTCGTAATGCGTCGTGATTGGTCAATTGAGCTCAGGACAACTCCGCTCCACTTCATTGAAAACGCACCCTTAGGGTACCATTTTTTAGTCCGTACCCTTACAAATATACCTAAGTATAATTTGAATGATAAACCTCTTCCTTTTTTAATCTTTTAAAAGTTGTTCACAGTTATACAATAGAGTAAATAAATAACTAAAATAACTTTCATATTGTATGCAAAGATATTCTTATATACTTATCTACTTGATAAGTAAACACAGAAATAGAATACCATAATGCGATAAACGGTCCCTCTATTAGTATTTGACAAAAACAATAAGATACCTTATTTATTTTCAGGTTGTTGGTATTGGGCCAAGTCCCTTTACTTCAAACAATAAATCACATTAATGGCTCCTCCCGAATGGTGTCCAATGTTAAGAAAGTTCACGATTTCTTATGGATTTGTCGACCGAGAAATTGTCGCCCCAATTTTGCTCAGTTGTTCGTTTGACCTGTATACATAGCTCTTATTGGGTTTAGGAGTTAGTGTTCTGTATCTTTCTACTAGAACGAGGAACTTGGAATGGACTATAAAACACTTGGACACCAAGTTCTGCGCCCCATAGCGAGTCGGCGTGATTGGTTGGCGGATTTGATTTGATTGGGATTTTAAATTTTCCATTATGAATTTATCATATCAAGTTTTGTCGCGTATGTACGTTGTGCTGGGGGAAATGGACTACCAGACACTTGCTGATGATTGCTGTTTTTACGGATTACAACATATCATCCAAAATACTACTATGTTAATCTTATTTATTTAACAGCTAACAAATGGCAACTAGTAACAGTTTGTTTATATGACAACTTGCAAGACCAATAATTGTCCGATTTTAACTTTGTGTCATAAATCCGGATAAGTCCTCTATGCTTCCTAATCCACCACTGGCTAAATGTAATGCACATAAAGGCACATGAAGAATTTACATATTTTATGAGAATGTTTATACCTAGAGCAGGTTCCCGGTCTTACATCAGATAGCTAACTTTGTCAGTTGCCGGAGTCGGGACATAAATTATCTAGGTTAAGCTTCGCCTGTCGCGACCTACTTAGCTGCTTTATTTGTCCAACGACTTTAGTATAACGTATCGATATAGTACAATAGGTGCTTGACATTATGTATAGGGTAAGACGGCGCATATAGTTTATCAGTGTCTACATACTACGTTAATCTGCGAGATTTATAATCTGAGAGTTCAGTGGATGTATTCAGTTTTTATCGGTGTTTTTCAATACTATAATCTGGAGATGTGATGCATGTCATTTTATATGGTACCGTACACCAAGAGCCTATAAAAACTGAGCAAACAGTTTTTAGGCATCCTTCTCCTCTTGAAACTTATTAAGAAACGCATACTGCAGTTAGGAGGTATAGCAAACTTTTTGGTCGTTCAAAAAATACAGTTCGTGTAGATTAGTGGCTAACCCTGGTGTTGTTTTAGACCTAAAGGCTTCACGATCTATCGATTGAAACAACCGAGACCGATAATTTGGATTTGAATTGTTTGGTTTTAAACGTTTAGATTGAAGAATACCGTCTAGTGTCTGTTAGATTAAAGTATCGTTAGACTGACTGGCGTGACGGCAGACTGGCGACATATTTCAATATTGTCTTGGTTACTAAGAAACAAGCTGTTCCGCGCAGAGGTTCAATCTGCATTCTAATAGATGGTGCTAGTGGGAAAATTTTCTTGATCGCGCTTACGTTACTTTTTGTCAGATTCCGTGGCGTCGCGCCCATACTTTTAATAGATTATTCTAATGATTGTACTTCTTGCAGACGGCTGTCAAAGTGGAGACGCACGCGTGTCGACACGCGACCAGGAAATCAAACCATCACAAGAACCAAAACCAGAAAGTTATACCTTGTAAGTATTCAGACATATACCTTCATTTTACCTCACCTTTTACCTACATTACTGAATCATTACGAAAATTACAATTCAATACTTCCACTTGTATGGCTTGCCTTTATATTATTCCGCTCATAATTCCCATTATTTGCCTCATTTTTCCATTATTTCAGCTTCATTTTTAATTATTTCATTCGAGTTTTACTACCATAGACTTCATAAAGGGAAGCCCACGTCCAAAACATAACATTTCAAGTATTTTTGCAGCATACTAAATTAATTTAAAAATTGAATTCAAAGTATAAAAATGTACCCTTTTAAAAAGGGTTTTTGTTAATTTTTATAAACAATTCAACATGAATTTGGGATGTCCCGAGTTCATACTTCGCATAACTAATGTGGGAGCATTCGAAGGTTCAAAAGCTTTATGTTTGACCCATGAAAACAGACAACGACCTCTTGGTAAGCCGATGTTAACATACCTATTCATAATTCTGAATGGCCCTAGTAAACTAGTGGGACTTTAGTTTCGACTACAAATCATACTTCGCTGTTATTCATACCATACTTTAGATAAAACTTTTTTACACTTTTTTTACTTTTTACTACGTGATGCTAGTGCTACTGTTAATAGTATAACAGGTCTATAGTCAATTCTTGTATTTGTAATAATATCTATTGAAAACAAAACAAAGTCACGGAATACCAGGACCTATTACAATTACATTTAGTCACATGTAGCGTATGCGTCGCGTGAGGAGCGGGCGTCTCGCTGTGTCCCCTGAAGACGCATTGCATTGCATTGTATTTTGCGCCAAAAAAACGCGCATAATCTCACTTGAACACTCACATCAATTGGCCTCGCTTCTCTAAATTGAACTAACCTAACTGATTCAGCATAAAACTTTAATCCTAGACTCCAATATGAGTTTCAAACGAGAACAAAACTCTATTGAACGGTTATCAAAATTGCAACTAAACAAAATGTAAACTTGCCAGTATTGCTATTTGCAAATTGGTTGAAAATGAGCGCGCCAAGTTTCCAACTACACAGCATAACTTGCAGACGTGTGAATGGAACATAGAGCTAACAAAAAGAACGGACCATGAAGCTAACAAAATTCGATAGCTATTTTCAGGTTCCCTTTTTTAAAATAATTCATTATACCTAATAGATATCATTTGTTAGTAAATAACGATTGATGATATAGAGATTATGCTATCCTTTGCAGCTAGTATCGTAGTCATAATGCACCTCATTAATACTTAAACATTATGGCTAGAAGCCCCTAACAGACTATTAAACCAGTAGCCACGGCTTTATGAGGAATATATCAACAAAACCGCTTCGATCAAAGCTAATGGATTGCCTTATATCCTATTACGATACCCTCAGTTCATAAAATTGCTATAAATTTTCAATAATAGCTTCATTAAAAACTGGTTATCTTAATGCACGGAATAAGTATTCTCAATTACGTCTTTATGACTTTTAATATGTTCCTCATAAGATAATGCAGTTTACAGTCGCAAAAAAGGAGAGAAAAGTGGAGATGAGTTATACTTAAGTGTCTGTTAAGCAAAAATTATGATGATATTATTAACTACTAGCAGCGCCCCGCGGTTTTACCCGCGTTGTGCCCGTTCACGTGGGAATTTCGGGAATTTTTTTACATAAAAACCTTCCTCTTGAATCACTCTACCTATTACAAAAAACCGCATCAAAATCCGTTGCGTAATTTTAAAGATTTAAGCATACAGACAAACAGACAAACAGACGCGACTTTGTTTTATACTATGTAGTGACTAGCAGCGCCCCGCGGTTATAGCCTTGTTCTCCCGTTCTTGCAGAGATTTCGGGATAAAAAATAGCTTATAAACTAACTATTCAAATCGGATTTGAAGTTCTGAAAGGTGAAAAGCTCTAAAAGCGCGTTCAATCAAACAAAACCAAAAATCAGAGTACAGCCTTTTTATATTAGTTTACATAAAATGTGATAGAAACAGAATACGTATGTTAATTTTATTAACTATACAATACTAGCCGCGCCCCGCGGTGTTACCCGCGTTGTACCCGTTCCCGCGGGAATTTCGGGATAAAATGTATTCCATGTGTTATTCTAATATCTAATCTACATTACTGTAAAGTTTTATCCAAATCCGTTCAGTAGTTTTTGCGTGAAAGAGCAACAAACATACATCCATCCTCACAAACTTTCGCATTTATAATCTTAGTAAGATATTTACTTAAATCCGAGAAAGCATTGTTTATCTTCGAAATTACGTCACATCAGGTGACATGTGTACCTACCACCTATATGACTCCTTGATTTCGTGGTTACCGCAGTCCCCTTTGTAACATGAGAATTCACTTCGTACACCGTCAAAGGCACACATTTGTGCAACCTGAACGCAGTACAATTAGACAAATACGAGAATGGTATAGGAAATTACATTAAATTCGTTTTTAAAGTTATAGAGGAATCTAAAATATTCATCATTTAAAAATTCCAAGAATTCTTGGGATATCCGAGCATGCACATTCTGAATTTAAAATAAAATAAAAATCTTATTCCATAACCTCTTTGCTTATCTCTACGAAATTATTTGCATACCTAATAGAAACTCTAATAATATCTTGTACAATATGCTAATGCTGGTACATTTTCTCGCAGTTTTTCTGTGTTCATATTCACACGACATGTTTGAAGGGTGTCTGGCAGTTTGCAGTTGGAGTGAACGTTTTACTCATAACATATTCTGTTCACAGATGACTACAACAGAGTGGTGCTAGACACTATGGACCGGGAGCCTGATTCCGATTATATTAACGCTTCTTACATAGATGTGAGTATTATACTACAGTATCTTTTAAGAGAAAATAGTTTGACATATGGCAGTATACGAATTAAGATGAGCAAAGCTGAAATATTTTTGTTAGAATTTTTGTTAAAGGGTTAACAGTGCAGCCGCCATTTTCTTTTTCAAAATGGCGATAAACAACTGACGCGTTACTTTTTTTTATTCTAAATAATATTCGTTAGCACTGTGAAAATGATTAGTTAGATCCCAATTACTTAAGTTTACTCGGTACATTTCAATTCAAGTAAATAAATACAACGAGAAACATTCCTGTCACATTCACTAAATAACCTATAAGGAAAATGGAGAGCCAATCGTAGTTCGTGCAAACCAACAATAAAATGTTCAACAAAACCAGATATCAAAGTGAAAATACCAACTTTTACAAAGTTTTTTTCTATCGAGAACCCTTTTCTATTATTCGTTAGGAATACGTAATACCTTTGCATTGTATAAACTGTTACTTGTCTCTATAAAAGGATTCGAGTATTTTCTATCGGCTCACGTATCGAGTAATCATTGTGCGTCGCTCAAACCGAATAAAGCTGCCAAATCAAAAGGTAACACACTCTGTATTGATAAAATAAATTAGATAACCCCAGTTACTTTGTCGGGTTATTCTCACAATCGAATCGATTCGCCGGAATTGGAGACAAGTTGAATTGGTCTGGCCCTGAATCAAATTCGAACAATAGATTCAAAACGGGGAATTTCCTAAACTGTCATTGTGCTGTCGCGAAGAACTTAATTAAGATAATTGAGATTTAACTTTGTTTTGTAATTCTAAGGGAAGTGAAAATCGAAAATAGTACCTGTTTAGGAATTTAGGAACTAATTTATTTACGTTTGTTATCGTACATTCATTAAGGTGGGATGTCACGATCTGATTAGCTGTCTGAAGGCATTGTGCGTTTCGTCCTTATATAGAAAAAGCATGACCTCCTTAGCAAATGGTAAAGTTCTTTAAGGAAATTATTTCTTCCTCAACCAATAGCGAAGCCATATTCTTTTCCGATAAAAACATTCTAATCTCCTTAGTAACAAAGGACATTCACAGAATCTAAAAATAAAACATACGATTCCTGTCAAACGATAAAATTTTATTTACACCTAAAGGTATTTCAGACAAGACTTTATTTCCGTAATAACACCACACAAAAGAATCAGATATTCAATCTGCTCTTAATATTGCCGTTTGCCGTATAACAGCTAGGGGTCTTAAAATGTTTATGGACTAATAAAGGAGTTAATAAAACAAGTACTGTGACCTCTTTACTGCCGTTACCAGATTCCCGAAGGTCTTCAACCGCAAACGACCTCCGTCCATCATTCAGGAATGTATGAGTAATATCTGGTTTATTATTAGTACCATTTTGTTTCGATAAGTGAAGTGTTTAATAAATATTAGTAAATGAACAAATCAACAATGATTCTTTGAATATGTACTGGTTTTGAACAATGGAAAATAGCGTGGTTTATGCCTAATTTATCACGACGAGACATTTATCCCCAAATAAATTTTATCCATGTTTTATCCAACGAATAAAAGCTCACGTGGCCATGACAAGATTATAAATATTTGACAGGAAACAAACAAATAAAACGTGGAACGATTGTCACTTATCTGTATATATTTTCAGTGAGCGTTGATAGAGGTAGATGCTTTCTACCCTGGAATGGGTCATTTCATACTAATACTTCCTATTCATGGAACACTATACAGTAATAATTTGCACTGCTACTAACATACTAATGTAAATGAATGAATGAAGGATGAACTGCATTTTTTAACGTATATTTTTTTGTCCGCAGAGTATATTAAAACCAAATGCGTACATAGTAACCCAGGGTCCAACTGAAGAGACTGTCGTCAGCTTCTGGAGGATGATATGGCAGGAGCGCGCAGCGGCCATCGTCATGCTCACCAAGACTTTTGACTTCATCAAGGTATTTACTTTTAACCGACCTTCCCAATTCTTCTGTATTCTGTATTCTGTATTACACTATCCATCAATTAAAGTAACACTAGGTGTACAAGAAAAAATTCTCCCAATTTGTGCTGACAACTGAACCCACTGCTAAAAACTCGAAGATAACAGAAACGTATAATAATTATATGAAACTTGTTGTGTCGTGCGGTTCCCTCCGCATTTATTCCGTCAGTGCTTATCGTTTAAACCTTTCTTGGATTACGACAAACATTTCACAACCAGAATCAACTAAATCGGTCCAGCCGTTCTCGAGTTTTAGCGAGACTAACGAACCACGACTGATTTACATACATATATATTGATTATGTAAAATTTTATTATATGCCTTTCCAAAGCAAACTCGATTTAACGCAACCTATTTTCCGTCAACGTAATGAACGCTTTACAGTTTATTGATCTAATTATTCCATTTTCATCATTAATTTACTTAACCGTGAGCCTTAATTACTGAGGAAAATAAGGAAGTCCGCTATAAATGGTTAATCAAGGGAGGACGGCGGTGGACACTTCCATTCCTCTTGCTATTAATTTCGCTACGTCTTAGACAATTTAGCTCTTAGACACACGAGTAATGGAACTCTCTGGAAACATTTATTAAAGTTTGCACTTCCAGTCTCATGCACTTACTTGTCTCCATTATATTTTCTATTTATTATCTAAAGCAACATTAATAACTCGGTTAAAAATACGTAATACCATTCCTCTTCACAGTACTTGAGTGAGCGAAGAGTCATCCTTTGCTTTGTGAAATATTACAGGCTAAAATTACTCATTTTACTTTTTGCTGCTTTAGTCACTATCTATAATAATACGAGTATAATACAGCTGAAGATATTGTTTTTTTGTTTGTTTGACTCGCTAATCTCAGAAACTACCTACTACGGTTTGAATAATTTTTTTAGTATTGGATACTCATAGTCAACGGGAAGGTTATGGGTTATTTTTCATCCCGAACAGCGCGGCACAGCGCGGGGGAAACCGCGAGACGTTGCTAGTTGTTATTACAGATCCATAACTGAAAGTTAAGACAGGATGAAATAAGACTTGCCCCGTCATGCTCTTACAAAAAATGCTACGAAAGAAAAGCAATATCGGTTTTTGCACCGAAATCGTCGGACAAGTTAAAACAAACAATCTCAAAGAGGATCTTGTTTTCTTTCCTTTATTTTTTCACTCTTTTTTATCTAAAGAGAAATTTATTCTCGTCTAAATGTGCTGTGAAACAAAGAAAAACACCAACCGCATTGCTGATGAAATCTAATTTAAACAAATGGAATAATTTGAATAAGTTACTGTGTTTTCTAGTTCCTTCACTTGCTTTTTGTAACCCTCATTTAGAAGAAAATGTCACAATAAATTCTACGAAGAATAAATCTAAAGACGTCTTTTTAAAATTGAACAGTTACAATGAGTCAAACATCAAAGTGATAATAAGCATGCACGGCACGTACAATATTCGAACTTCTATCAAACATTCATTTATTAATTTCAGAGGCCAACCCTGGTATCGATATTATTAGCACACCTAAAACCCTCAAACATAGTCTGTCAATATAAACATCCGGGACTGGCTGTCTGTTGTTTTGGACCAAGAGCCCGCGAACCCCAGACCTTCGTTATTTTATAAAAGCTGAAAGTTTGTCAGCGCATGCTCCCAACACCAGGTAAGAACGATGGACTATTATGAAGTTTGGGTTATCGTGGCTTTGGCAGGTATACGGTACTAAAGGTCAATGGTCGAAAACACCAAGTTGGCCATCGATTTCGATATCACCGTCAAAGGGTGACTTGTACAACTCCTCAAGAGCTTTCAAATGACATAGGTCATGTCACTGTTGAGCATTAGGATCAGCGTCCATGGCATAGGCCAACTCCAATCTTCGGTGGTCGAAAACACCAAGTTGGCCGTCGATTTCGATGTCACCGTCAAAGGGTGACTTGTACAACTTGTCAAGAGCTTTCAAATGACATAGGTCATGTCACTTAGGATCAGCGTCCATAGCATAGGTCAACTCCAATCTTCAATGGTCGAAAACACCAAGTTGGCCGTCGATTTCGATATCACCGTCAAAGGGTGACTTGTACAACTTGTCAAGAGCTTTCAAATGATATAGGTCATGTCACTGTTGAACATTAGGATCAGCGTCCATAGCATAGGTCAACTCCAATCTTCAATGGTCGAAAACACCATGTTGGCCGTCGATTTCGATATCACCGTCAAAGGGTGACTTGTACAACTCTTCAAGAGCTTTCAAATGACATATGTCATGTCACAAATCACACTTTATTATTTGATGAATTTAGATCGGTATTTTACACACCTTTAGTACCGTTTATCTGCCAAAGCCACGATAACCCAAACTTCATAATAGTCCATCGTTCTTACCTGTGTGTGGGAGCATGCGCTGACAAACTTTCAGCTTTTATAAAATAACGAAGGTCTGGGGTTCACGGGCTCTAGGTCTATTTTTACAATCACATTTGCGCGCGCTACAAAAAATAAATATATCATGCGTAATTGATGTTCCTAATTTCTTAATGTTACAACGTTCTAAAGTGTCTAACATTTCAGCAATTGATAGTACAATATGAAACTCAAAGTTCAATTTAATTATAACACGAAATCTTCTCAGTAAAAGCGCTGTAGCCGCCTCACCCACCCATTCTGTCTGAAACAACATGCAATGAATTTAATCAAGTGAAAAATACGAGATTCTAAACCAACTTTCCAATTTACTGGAAATACAACCCTATTACGATTGAACAGAAACCGTTTTGCGCTCAGACTCTCGCAAGGATTTAAACTAGTGCAAACGTTTACGATTGCTTCACTCCTATTTGTTACGGTGACGTTAAAAAAGATAGAACTTCGAATTTTACGGTTGTGAGAAATCCTGGTTTTACGCCTTTTTAACGATGAAGACTTGATTAACATCGTTTAAGCTTTTCTATCCTATTTATGTCCGTACTAGCTTTATCTATGAACTATTTTCAAATTTCGATCGATCATTTCCGATTAACTTTTAAGGCCGAAACTGCGTTAAGCGGGCGCACGCGGCGGGCGCACGCGGCGGGCACACGCGCCGGGCGCCCGCGACCTACTTTTGTATGAAACCGCGCGGGAACCAGCTTAACGTAGTTTCGGCCCTTAGTTTTCATAAAGTAATACTACATTTAGGGTGACTCATGGATACCAAACATACTTAACTTTTGATAAGTATAATTGATGGATTTCAAACGAAGCATAGCATGGCTCTTTTAGAAATGCACCCGTATTCCTTTTTTATTTCACTACTTAGATGAATAAATGTCTGTTTAAAAACCTACTTCTACCTTATTACTTTAGCTTTTTTATTTTGTTAGTTCTTCAATGGTTCATTCGCTTTCTTCTCCTCAGGTAATGTGCGTCCAATATTGGCCTCCAAGTAAAGAAAAGGATGAAACCTACGGTGACATCAGCGTGGGCATCGTCCAAGAAGAAGAACTGGCCAATTTCCACATAAGGACCTTCAGACTTTATAAAACTGAGAAAAACGTAAGTATTTAATCAGATAATTTCTAGTCACGTGACCGGTTTCCAGTAACATCGGGTAACATTACAACCAGGTGATTCGATTGCAATTTCCAGCAAATCTCTTGAAGTGATAGTTATAAGTAAAACTTGCACATCAAATTATTTTTTGTCATGAAATCCCAATCGTAATTAGTATTGTGTTCTATGTTAAGTTGTTACCAACTTCAACTAAATTAATTCATTTTATTCATTCACTTGAACATAGAATTAATATTATTCAGTTGAAAAGTGAAAGAGCATAAAGGGATGTCGACTAATTAAGGCACAGTTTTCTACCAATAATGTTATAATGCTCTTACGTATATTTTCAGGTTTTTTAAATTTGATATACATGCCTTTAACGCAATTTGGTAATGACTACATTTTACTCCCTCACTCTATTCTCCCTCACTCTATTCTCTCTCACTCTATTCTCTCTACTCCTTTATTGTTTACTCTATTCTTATTTCTTCTATCAGGTGGTGATAGAAGAGCGTTTTATCCTCCAGTTCCACTACACCCAGTGGCACTCACACACCTGTCCCTTCAGCAACGCTCTGCTGGAGTTCAGGAGAAGAGTCCGCGCTGTGGTCGGCAGAAGATTAGCCACCAATCCGGCCGCAGGGCCCATGGTGGTGCATTGCAAGTGAGTGGAGAATAATTGTATTGTACACTAGCTATGCCCGCAACTTTGTCCGCGTGGAATTTAACAAAAAAAAAGTAGCCTAAGTTACTCCTTATTCCATCAGCTACCTGCCAGTAAAAGTCCCGTCAAAATCGGTCAAGCCATTTCAGAGATAACATCTATATATTATAGATTGTTTTTTCCGTCAGTTACTGTCGAAACTAAGACACAATATTCGAGTCTGTTAGTCATTTCAGTAAAGCACAATATAAGGACGTGTAATATTTTAGGTAAATAAATAATTTCTAATCATAATTCTAATATTCAAAATTACAAACAATACTCTCTTGGGGAAACCAAACGCTTTACGAGTACATTAAATACATTACCGTAGCCGATTTTGTTGGCGAAGGTACGCGCGCAGTAAATACATTATATGGATGGTGAAGAGTTATAGTACATGGAGCAAAAGACCGTAGAACTTAGTGCGTAATCCCTATTTCTTGCTGTTATTTTTTTTCGAAAAAAAGAAAAAGACTAAAATGTATCTATTTTCCAGTGACGGTGGAGGTCGTTCCGGAGTGTACCTCGCCGTGGACGCCAACCTGGAGTTGGCTGAAGAGGAAGACTGCTTCGATGTTTTCGGTTTTTTAAAGAAACTTAGACAATCGCGCAAAGGCCTTATAGAAAATGAGGTATGGGAACAAATATATACGAGTATATTGATAAACAAAACATGATTTGCATATGAATGAAAGTATTGTACCAGCTTCATTGAAATCAGAAACTTATTTATAAATGTATTATTAATTAAATACTCAAAATTAGTATAAAACATCTACTTTGTCAACAGTTCAATACTTATCTAAAAATCCAACGTATAAAAATGCATATATATTAAACACGTGTAAACCACATTGATATTTTTAGGAACAATACAAATTCGTGTACGATACGCTTGAAGAGCACGTGGTCTGCGGTATTTCCTGGTTCCCAGTGTCAGAGTTATCTCAAAGACTGAAACAGAAGTCCCAACGAGACCCCGTGTCCAAGCTGAATGAGTACCAGAAGGAATACCAGCAGATCTGCAAGCAGACGCCGAGGTTCACGATAGGAGACTGCGCGGGTGGTCATAGAGGTGACAACAGAGAAAAGAACAGGGACGTACTCGTTGTTCCTCGTAAGTATATTGTTGGTGACTACGTGTAGGTGGCAATTATATATTTAACGCCTTATTCAGAAACGCTTCAGTTGTAAAGTGTTTTGTCTTTTTTGCTCTTTGGAAAATAGCGTATGTCGGAAAGGGACAAGCTATTTGATATCTTAAATGCTTTATATGCGGTAATGAATAAGGCCCTTATAGTTTTACTGTATATAGGCCGTTAAAGTGAGCTGAGTGAGCTGGTCACGTCTGCCGCATGCCGGACACGCTGTGGGCCAAAATTTCCACTATCTGGCGAGACGAAATAACGTCACGGCAGACCACGCAGACAGTGGTGGGACGAACTAGACGTCTACAAGAGGGACTGGCAATTGATGACCCTAAATTAAGAATAGAAAATAACCCTAAATGGCCCTAAATTAATAATAGTGGCGGGAATGGTGAAAGGCCTTTTCCCAACAGTTGGGCAACAGTCGGGACGATACGAGCTAACAATAACAGTACCTAAGTACTTAAAGTGTTATGTGCATATTTCGTAATAGTCACGTTTTTGTTCCAGCGGATAACTTTCGTCCTTACCTAACATCTTTCCAAGGGAACAGTTTCACGGATTACATAAACGCAGTGTTTGTTGACGTAAGTAAACATTTTCTTTAAACTTTTTACCTTTATTATGGTGATGAATGACTTGTTATTTACTAGTTTTTATAGAATAATATAAACATTTCTTATTATATCAGGGTTACACGAAACCTCGAGAGTACATCGTGACCGAATGGCCTCTGGTTAGAACGCAAGGAGAGTTTTGGTCGCTGGTGTACGATTACGAATGCGCTGCGGTCGTAGTTCTGTGTGTCCCGCCTAAGAACTCAGTAAGTACTCTTAATTTTATTTCAGTTTCGGATTAGTTGAGCTAGTGTTAGCTAAATCTACGAGTTGGCGAGTTCAATGGAATGGGTTCCTAAATACCAGTCAAACTAATATATCGTTTTTTGCAGCAACAATTCCCAACGTTTTGGCCTGAAGGTCGTCATTCGAAAAAGTATGGTCCAGTGTTTACAATAGACCACGTATCACATAATCACTACACCAACATCAAAACTTGGATCTTTAGAATCAATAAGAAGGTACGTAACGGTTTACCCAGTCAAGAATTTTTAATATGTTAGTGTTGGCTTTCTATCGTTTTCCTCACCTCTTTGTTTCTATAGATCATCTCATTGACGGAACTCATGGCTGGCGTAAAAGCACCAACAAAGACAGTCCAACTGTTCCAACTGACTTGTTGGCCCATGGGCCACAAGGTGCCATCGTCCACGAACTCACTGGTCGAACTCATGAACATGGTGGAGCGATGGCGACAACGTACCGACTACGGACCAGTGTGCGTCGTCTCACCGTGAGTAATCTACCTTATGGTTCTAACGTTTCTTTCGAAGTGATGCGAAGTTCCAGTCTGTTTCCAGAGACGGCCGAAGTCGCGCCGGAGTTTATTGTGCGGCGAACGCTTGCATCGAGCAAGTGATCCAGCACGGCGAAGTAGACGTCTTCCAAGCGGTCAAAACTGTTCGCCGACACCGACCGCAACTTGTAGAGAACATGGTATGACCTCGACTTCTTCAGTTTGAACTATGGCAATAATTTATAACTATCAAACAAATCTTTTCTTCCACAGACCGAGTACAAATACTGCTACGATCTAGTTCTTCATTACGTGCTTCATTACTTAAATAAAGATATGAACGAAAAGAAGTGAGAGTGCGAACTCAAAGACGAGCTCTGGTTCATCGAGTTCGGTCGCGGCGCGGCGCTCCCCACGACGCCGGAAGAGACGAGTCCGACGAGCGCGGGGCGCGAGTCGCGGCGGGCGGGGCGCGCGCTTCGCCCGCTGCGAGGCCTGTCGCTGGACCGGCTGCTGCCCAGCGCGCCGCGCCCGCCGCTGCCGCACGCCGCCACTATGGAGGCGCCGCGCCGCCCGCGCCGCGACCGCCCGCCGCTGCGCCGCTCCATCCGACTCGAGGACGACGACGCCGCCGCCGACGAGCGACGTCGCGCCTTCGGCCGGGGGCCCCGCGCCCCCTCCTTCGACGAAGGAGATGTGAGCGACGAACACGACGAGTGCGAGTGCGCACACGCCTCGCTCGAGCGCTCGGGACCCTCGGCCGACGCGCCCGACGAGGACGACTACGAACCGGAGCTCGTCTCTACTCCCATGTTCCACGAACGCCTGCCGCCGGAGCCGCCGATCCGCGCCGGCTCCTCGGACCGCGTTCTACACGGCCGCGACGCACCGCCCACTCCCCGGGGTCCGTCGCGAGCTCATTCCCAGGGGGTGTTCGAGCGCCGCCTGCCCCGAATATATAAGTTCGGTCTCATGGACAAATCCAAGAGAGCTAGTTCGAGTGCCCTTTATGAGCGTGCCGAAAGGTCTCCCACAGAAGCATTCTATAATGCTACTGGTTCTACTAGGCTTAGTTCGCAAGAGTTGTTTGAGAAATTTTGCTCTGAAGATTTTACGTCACTGTACGGTCGAGATGATGACCGAAGACGTCGGCCTCCGCACTCGAAGTCGACCGGTAGCAGTGGCTCTGATGTCCGGCACGAGCGGCCATGCTGCAGGCGGGTACCGTGCGGATCACAGCCGGTCCTCGCCCGACGCCACATATGTCAAGCACAAATATCTGATCGGTCAACCGATTCTGAAGAAACATCTCCCCACAGGTCTACACTTCGACCGTTGCCAATCGAAGCTGAATCCCCTGCTGATGACTGCTCAAAATCTGCACCTCTGTTAAGTCCTGATCGGTTCGAAGCACGTTTCACGTTCGATATATCAGAACATAGTGAAGTCACTTCAAATCGAGATGAGACTCCATCGGATGCAACGGAAACAAGAAATCTCACTCTTTATGAAGAACCGCACTCCGATCGAACCAGCATTTGTGAGCTATATGACGTTGCATTCTCGTCTCATAGGCCTTCACTTCGGAGAGACAGCTCAAGACGCCGAGCTGGACCCGTTGATCTCAGTGCACTCGATTTCCGTCCAATAGACGATGAAAGCCCTAGAGCTAGCCGTCGTGCCTCACAAAGAAGTACTGATGAAACTTTACGACAGAATTCTGAATCGCGGAGTTGGGCATCTGACTCGGTTTTTGCTACACCGAAACGAAGTGCACTAGATGCGTCGCCAGTGTCGGGTGATATTGGGAGACAATCGGCGTTAGATACTATAGAATCACCTCGGGCTGAATCGGCAGCAGCGGATTCAACTCTAGCAGACACGACGGTAGTCGAAGAAGAACCCAGCGTGATCGAGAGGTCCGAATACGCATTAGCACTGAAACTGGGACGGATAGACCTCGACGACGATACGCTCGATAGGTCTGATCGAGCTGGATCCACGCCAGCCGGTGGAAGCGCTCGTCTGTCCAGTAGACCATCAATGCATAAATTGGAGCCAATCGAACCAGAGCGGTTGTGCGGAGGCGACAGTCGCAGCGCTGGCAGTGAAGGCGACGCGTGCAGTGTGCGGTCGAACGGCGCGGGTGCGCGGCGACGGCGTGGCGCGAGCGAACCGCGGCGGTCGGCGCGCTGCTTCCCGCTCTGACTGCGCGGCGCGGCGCCGGCCCCGCTGCCGCCGCGCCGCAGCAGCCGCCGCCGCGCGCCCCCGTCTCTCTCTGTGCCTTCCCGTCGGCGGTGCGCGCGTTCCCCTCCCTCGCCGCGAGCGTTCGCCGCGGACCGCTCGCCCCGGTCCCCGCGAGCCGCCACGATGCCCAATTGACTCGTCTCTATCGTCTCGTTTAGATTTAGCTTAGCGGACTTGCCTGAATTAGCTTAGATAAAAAAGTGATCGAATTTTTCCTTGTAAATGGTTCTCCCAGACTTAGTCTTTACCGGTAAATAGTAACTGCCAAAATTTCTAAATGAAATCATAATATTTAACTTGTTAGTTAAGAGAGTAGAATAGAGAGCCGCGTATACCGGCGAGATTAGGCAACGAGTGCCTATTCGACTACGTGCGTAGAGCGTAGATTCTAAATTACGTAGATAGGACGACCCGAGGCCCCCGGGCCCTCGCTCGTGGTCATTGACTGACACAGGGTCAACATAAGCTAAGCGTGTCAAAGTGTTGTATTCCCTTGTTTGCGTCTACATATATAATTTTAAATATTGCGTAGATTTTCAATATTTCAAAAAATTATGATAATTTTCAGTGAGTAACGTGAAATGAAAACGTCCATATACATTATAGACCCATAGTATATATATATATATAGTTTTTATATAAATTGTTGGAAAGAAAGCCTTTATTTGCACGGAATGTGTTTTACTTTGAAAAATTAATAACACAGCAATTAACTACGCATAATTCGAATATATTAGATATCTAAATCAATTAAATAATACACTAGGCACCTTAGCGTGCGGTAGATGTAAACATTGTAAAAGTTTTCGTCGTGAAAATTATCTTTTAAGCTACCAGACTGAAGGACTGTTAAGCAGAAAAGTGTTCCAAATAATATAAATTAATATAATTAACTTCATCATAATACTTTAAATACATACTTACATCTATTTATTTAGAATAATATTAGTTTTTGTATTAGATGTTGTGGCAATGTGTCGATATGTAGTCACCCCGTATTTTATATCGTACAAGTTAAATTAATATTTTAATTACCTGTTATACATGTTCCTTAAAAGCTTGTGTATTTTCTTATAATACCATAATTATACAAAATTAGATAGATATTATATAATTACGTGTCTAGTTCGATTAATAAATAAAGTTTTTAAAACAAATTATTATCTTATCAATGTAATGAGTTGTATGCTAGTCGATATTTTACTAAATGTTGCCATATTCATTCGTGTATTATGCGTTATTATAAAATATAATTTGTAATTGTGCCAATATTTCCAATGAATAAGAATATTTTATGTAACGATGTCATTATTTAACTCGTTTAAATGTTGAGTAAACTTAAAGTGTCATTTTATGTACGTGAAAACGTTTGTATAAATATAAAATATATTATATGTGGGCTTAAAGCTCTTTGTTTTGTAATAAGTATGTAGAACATATTGATATTTTCTTCCATATTATTATATTATTGTACTTCATATATTTTGGAAGAGTTTTGCTTATTACACTTTTGATGTTGTATGTACTTTGGTTATTTATATCGTATTGTAATTCAATTGTTTTTGTAAAGTAATGAATGGAAGTAGATTTTTAGTATATTTACGAAATAAATACGCACAACCCTTAGCTATCGTTATGAGAATCCTTATAAAATTGCATCCGCATTTTATCGACTAAAAGTACTTTCACAATGTATACGCTTTTTGAACGGCGGACAAGTATGGATATGTTTGCTCTAGGTAATAATAATCGCTGTCGTAACGTAGCTATTTGTTTTAAAGGTATCTATATAACCTTTTATTGGGCTTCGGCCAGTTTAGACGTTTATATTTATTAAAAAGACATTTGAAGTTTTCCACATATTTCGTAAAAGTATAGATCTATCTATTTCGAAGCCTGATTCCACTGGTGTTGAAATATAGTCGGTAACTAACGAATCTGATTAATTTTCACCACGTGTTTTCGTTTATGTTGAGTCTAGACTAACATAACATGTTATAAATCATATTATAGGTACTTTATATAACATATTATAGTCACTCGTATAACTTAAACCTCTATAAGGTTTAATTTTACACAGTAATGTTAAATAATATGGACGTATTATTAGACTTGTATAGGTTACGTGACGTGTTACAGAACTAGACTCACCCTTTGACTAAGATTGACACTTAAACTTAAACATGAAATGGAAGTTAAACGGAGTCATTATTTAATCAGCAACGGTGGAAACCAGTCGGTTTACTATCTAACACGTTCGAAATTTAAACCAAATCGAAGCGACTTATCTTTGTGTCAAAACTGATGTTTAAAAAACAATAGCGAGTCATCAAGGTGATCGTTCTTAAAGGTCCGCAGCAGTAGACAGCAACTGCCGATCGCAAGCAGCAGTGTCGCCGCGCTCGATATTTCACAGAGATTCATAGAGACCAGTAGTGATGCTTGCAGTCCACAATCGCTGCTTGCTACTGCGGTCTCACCGCAGACCGCAGACCGCAGTAAACAGACTTTTAATCGAAATATTGTATGACAAAATTAATATATATAGTCGCTGTATTGTACGATTGAATTGGGATCGCTCCAGGTTCAGACCGAATCGTGTATAGATGGTAACTCCGTTCGCCCAATTTCTACCAGCACTGCTTTGTTTCTTTTGAACTTGTTCTGTAATAAACTTCTTTGAAGCTTTCGGTGTATATAATAAATATGTTTACAGTGTAGGCTATTATATAACGTACTACATAACGCTTCGTCGTAAGTAAATATTTCACGTGGACCATTATATTCAATGTTTGTTTAGACTATACATAATTGTGTTATTTCTTTTTGAAATAAGTGTTTTAAGAACTTTAAAATGGTACGGCCACATCGACCATTTTTATGTATGTATAAAATTTATAAATTATTTAGAAAATATATATTAAATGTAGTCGAATGTACCTTCATAGTATTGAAATAACTGTATACCGTATACATTTAAATGAATTTAAAACTATATGTAAATTAAATGGAAAACTGTAATTGACTTCGATATTATAAAATTTATAGAACATTGTGATTTCGAGTTTTCCACTTCTAATATATAATTGTAAAATAACGTATTAAAATACTGTTGTCATAAATGTTATTAAAGAAGTAATTTTAAAATTTATACATGGAACTTAATGGGAAATATATTATTTATTTGTTGTATACAATATTGTTTCATTTCGTAGCGTATTTCACTACCCTTAACCTTATCACTCTTACACCCGTGAAACCAAACACCGGGGTTAATTATATTGTGACAAACATATTTTGGGGTACCTTTCCACAAGAGCTACGTAATACTACGTTGCTATCAACTAATAATAACACTACATATTATAAAACAAAGTCGCTTTCTGCTGTCTGTGTATCTGTCTGTCCCTATGTATGCCTAGATCTTTAAAACTACGTAACGGATTTTGACGTGTTGTTTTTAAATAGATAGAGTGATTCAAGAGGAAGGTTTATATGTATATAAATTCCCGAAATTCCCACGGAAACGGGCACAACGCGGGTAAACCCGCGGGGCGCAGCAAGTCAAACATAAATTAAAAACATAATATACACACGTAATATAGCATATTTCATTCACAATAACGTAACTATTGCTAGAAATAATTCTTTAGCTTCAATATAACATTAATTTGCTTAACAAACATTATAATGGGCCCTGTGCAAGAATGAATCCTAGATTAACAAATAAAACACTATACAAAGAGTAACTGCACTCGTAGAGATGTAAATTAAACTCATTAAGCTGCCACTAATCTGCAGCTCTCTGGACATGAAAAACGTTTTTAAATTCACTACAAGCAAATAGGGAATGTTTTCATATTTATTTTCTAGTTAAAGCTGTAAAAACTGGAGAGGACGAGGATAATGCTGAAATAGTAATTAACTACATCTACGTAAACCTGTAAGCCTGAGGAAGATAGATTTTAAATATATAAAGGGATGCACAGTAGAGATGTGATACTCGTATCTAACAGACTAAGGATGGGTTGTTTTAAACGGTTGGTTATCGTAACATACATTTGTAAAGAATTTCTTGACTGCTTTCGTTAAATGTCTGATAAATACAAAGCGTTGTACCATAACTTTAAATTCAGTATGTTGGTTATTTTAAAGTTATTCGGGCTGTCAGTAGAAATCTACAATTCTTAATTTCCTTACGTCCGTTGAGACTGTAATGTTAACGTTTACTGATGATCGTAAGCTGAAACAACCTTCTTATAAGCTTGTTTGACTCAAGTATTTGTACCAACAACTGTCCTTATACAAAAGACAGTTTTGTTCAAGAACAACCAGTTTTACGACTGTTCTTACTGGACTCAAGCTATCAATGAAGAATATTTTTATATGACTCCTTCAAAATGTAAAACAAATACTATGAATATATTAGGAACTTCCTTATACACAATGACGTAGGCTGCGTGCTACGACGCTACGGCCTACGGCTACGGGCGTAGCAAAGTATAATCGTAGAGGCACAGCGCAAAGGAAACGGATCAAAGGGATTCATTTCATAATAAATAGGTTACCATTTTTAAATCGGTTAGTATGAGCAAGCGGCACTCAGAGTGGTTCATTAAATCGACAATTAACTAATTGAGGAAAATTTGCATACATTCTACCTTAAAATCGCTCATTAAATTTCTACTAAGCATTTGACATATATTTGACGTAACTCAGAAAATACAAGAAATATCCTACTAATATTATAAATGCGAAAGTTTGTGAGGATGGATGTATGTATGGATGTATGCTTGTTGCTCCTTCACGTAAAGACTACTGAACAGATTTGGATGAAACTTTACAGTAATATAGGTTTATACATCAGAATAACACATGGGATACATTTTATTCTGAAATTTCCGCGGGAACGGGTACAAAGTGGGTAACACCGCGGGGCGCGGCTAGTATTTATATATAGCTTATTTATTTTCCCCGTAAATTAATAATGCACGAAGCATTACCTTACATATTAGGTAATATATGTGAGATGCTGAGATTTTGTTATATGGGGTGAGTTTAAGTTGAGCCATGTTTCAAAAATAATTTCCTCATATCGGGAATTGAATCTAAGATCTCAGATTTGGCATGCATATTTCACTAGACCGCTTCGCCAGATCTGCCAAAGCAATTCGATTTCAAAACAACATCTAACATCCATATTTTATAAGTTTATTCTAACTTATTTGTTATTCCAATAAAACTGGGAATGATAAATGTTCCCGAGAAATGTAGCCGTAAGAAACACCGAAGTACGAAATAAAGAAATAGTGGAATAGTTGTTGGAATGTTTGAGCTTGCTTCTGAGAATTCGAGTAACTTTGTATCGCATGCGATTGTTTCTGAATAACTTATACGGATTAATGAAGAGGCTTTGATTAATATAACAAGTATATACGTTTGTAACCGATATTATCTTCAGTGAGATGCGCCTTTGCCCAACAGTGGGGCATTGCAGGCTACTACGCATCATTACTGGCTTATACTTTTTTCATTTGTATCTATACTAATATTATAAAGCTGAAAAGTTTGTTTTGTTTGTTTGTTTGTTTGTTTGTTTGTTTAAACGCGCTAATCTCAGAAACTACTGAACCGATTTGAAAAATTCTTTTTGTAATGGATAGCCACATTCAACGGAAAGGTTATAGGCTACTTTTCATTCCGAAATTCCCACGGGAACGGGAACAACGCGGGTAATACCGCGGGGCGCTGCTAGTCTGTATATAATGGTATAAATATGTAAGACCTTGTTATATGTATATGTATAGGTTTTTATATGTACCTACATGTAATCCTATCCTACTTCCTAACCTACTTCCTACTTATATTATAAATGTTTGTGAGGATGGATGTATGTATGTATGGATGTATGTTTGTTGCTCTTTCACGCAAAAATACTGAACAGATTTGTATGAAACTTTACAGTAATGTAGGTTATATATCAGAATAACATATGGATACATTTTATCCCGAAATTCCTGCTGGCGTTGTACCCGACAACGCGGGTGACACCGCGGGGCGCAGCTAGTTATGTATATTTAAGAGCATCTTCTCATAACATATTAAAATATTACTGAGAAACATAATTCACTCCATACAAATAAAACTATATATGTATTGAATACGTGTAATCCATTAAGTAATTCCGAGTATTTTATTAAAAGGACAAAATATTCATATGTTTTGTATGAATCTACGCATCTCTCGAATTCCATTGAGATTTGAGTATTAGCTTTGTATAATACTAGCAGCGCCCCGCGGTTATACCCGCGTTGTGCCCGTACCCTAGGGAATTTCGGGATTTGTTATACATTATAAACCTTCCTCTTGAATCATTCTATCTCTTTGTGAGACTGTCCTCAGTTTGGTTAGGGCATTGCAGGCTAAATCACCTGATTGCCCGAAAAGTAAAATGATTCCGTGCTTCGGAGGGCACGTTAAGCCGTCGGTCCCGGTTACTTTCTACGGATAGTAGTCGTTACATGAGCCATGTCGGAGGCCTTTGGCGGCTCAATAACTCTGACGCCAGGATTGGTCAGGTTGACCATCCCCTCGACGAAGGAGAAGAATTTTAAAGACATTTAAGAGCGTAAAAATCTTGAATTATTCAAAAAATGTATGTAACGATAACCATACGTTAAAAGCAACCCATAAGTAATTGTATCTTTATTTTAATATATTTTAAAGAGTAACCGAGAGATGTCGGACGGACACGAATTAAGTAAATTCATTGTCACAGCAAACATGTTGAAATACAGTTGTTGGACAACGCAATGCATACGAGACGAACCAGCCAGCGTCCAGTCCAACTAGACCCGCTACGACACGCCAACAAAACGACATCCCAGGCAAATAAAAGCGAGGATAGAGCTCAAGCATTCCTGGCCGCTAAGATACTACTTTGTGCTTTCGTGCATAAAGCAGGACTTTGTACGAAATACGTATTTTAACAACTAATAATTCTGTTGTGTTATGGTACATTAATTAAAAGTTAATGTGTTGAGTTAGTTATTTAATGTAATATAATTAAGTTAGGTTTTATATCTCCGGTCTCGGTCCTACGCCTCGGTTGTCTATGGTATGTGCACTCGCCTGCCAAGACTGAGGTCCCGGGTTCGATTCCCGGGTCGAGCGAAAACATGTTTTTCTTTTCAAACATTACTGGTTTGAGATCACCAACCCGCATTTCGGCAAGCGTGGTGATGATGCCTAATCCTCCACTGTACTGATATTCAGCCAGATGAGAGGCCTTTGCCCAGTAGTAGAACATTACAGGCTAACGATTTTTGTAAAGGTTTTTAGTTTTTCCACCTTTTAGTTTCTAACAAGACTGTTTCGCGGCGTTAAACCAAATATTCCCACATATTTTCTCAATAGTGAAAGTCAGTAAGCTGTGTAGGTTTGTGGCCAACCCTGATGTCAGAGTTTCAAGACCGCTAAGAGGCCTCCGACTTAGTCTATCGATTCGGCAATTACGTGTCATATTCAGTTAAGCAGCTTTGACTCTTAACGAATATATGATTTAACTAGCAGCGCCCCGCGGTTTTACCCGCGTTGTGCCCGTTCCCGTGGGAATTTCGGGATAAAATGTAGCCTATAGCCTTCCTCGATAAATAGACTATCTAACAGTGAAAGAATTATTCAGTAGTTTCTGAGATTAGCGCGTTTAAACAAACAAACAAACAAACAAAAGAAGCTCTTCAGCTTTATAATATTAGTATAGATCTGCATGTAAAAAACGCAATGCCCTAATTAAGGAAAATAAAATAACAACTTTTATAGGTAAATGAAAAGGATTTTTTAAATGTATCGACTGCTTCAACTTCACTGCATATAAAATGTATGGGTAACCTTGTCACATACAAATAATAAATAATATTTCCCAAAAAAACAGACCCGGCTCAGCCAAAACAACGCAATTTATCGTAATAAATCAAATAAACTTCCCATTTCAAAGTAAGTTCTCGAAGCTATGCGAACACATTCCTAATATTATGTAAATTTCTTTTCATAACATTTTTCAACGATTCATTTATATCGGGAGTGGATAAAACAGTGTGCTGTACTTCCATTTTTTTCTATAACGTTTGCTTAATTTAATGGTTATACATATTGCAGAGTAAATATGAGTATTGTGCACTCGTTTGGTTAGAAGTCGGTTTAAATATTATAAACATCTCGAAATTTACCTGTGCAGGTAAATCGCAAGTCACACATCGTGCGGGTATGGACCGGATCCGGGCTGGGTGTAAGCCGAGTGCGGACCGTATGTGGGCCGGGTGCGGGCCGTGTGTGGACCGTGTGTTGGCCGGGTGCGGCCCGTGTGTGGACCGTGTGTTGGCCGGGTGCGGGTCGCGTGACGTTGTTTTCGTTATATATCTATGAATGGTGTCACACTGGCCCGTTACAGGCCACACCCGCACTTAATGTGTTTTACGCTTGAACTCAATAGGTAATATACCGTATTAGCTACGTTCAGTAAGGATTCTAAACTAAGGCTAAAAGGATTGGCTAGTGCGCCTGTGTCGCGTTTACGGTCGTAGACTTTCGGTGTAATCAAACGTTTCAATGAAAGCTTTTCACATCCAAGCGCTTACATAAAGCTGTATTGAGTGAGGAGCTTTTGTTGCCTGTCAATGACATCGACCGAGCCCAGCTTTAACCTTTATAATAGTGGCAATAGTAAAAACCCTTTTTAATTAATTTATTTCTGTGACACACAGCATAGTCGTATCTTGTGTCGTGTCATGTACTCAAGACGTCAAATACTTCCTTAGTAGCGATTTAATGGTTGATTTTGACATGTACATGTGACAATTACGTCAATTAGTAAAGTCACGTTTTAACGAACGTTTTTGAATGCTGCAGTATACAGATACATAGATTTTCCTGTTCCGGGGTGTTACGATGCAAGTAACAACCTTTATTTTGCAAGCTTATTTACTATAATCACGGCTTTAATTATTTTTCAAACGCTTGTCGACATCTCTAGTCTGCACCGTGGCACTGCCCAATGATATAATTTAATACTTAACCTAACTTTAAGGGCCTTATTAACAGCACTTTAGCTATCAAATGGTTTGTCTCTTTCCGACATACGCTATTTGCCAAAGAGCGAAAGAGACAAAACACTGTGGTTTATGAATAAGCGGTAAGACTTTTAAATATAAAACAAAATGGCTCCACAATATCCGACTACATTTACACATAATTAAACATAAACATTTTTATTTTCTTATCTTAAAGTTAATTTGCGTAGTTGCCAGCTACAAGTAACCTTATGAAAGCTTAAGCGAAAGCTGTGATGTCACAACGAGGTGATTACCCGCGCTACATAATCCCTAAGCGGTAATAAACCTGTTTATTGAAGGCAACACTGCCCGCTGCACGGATATTATTATAATTAACGGCAGAGGATATTAAAAATGTGTTTATTTCAACAAATACATTGACTTTAAGTATATGAAAATGTACAGTCGAGAAAAACGTAGTGATTAAATTCTCTTTGTTGGATAAAACGATGCGCGATAATGTGATCTGCGGGCATAAGAATTACGTTGTGATAAAAGTAGGTAAGGAGTTTTTAACTTAACAAACACAAGGGTAGAAGGTAGTCTTTATTTGTGTGATATATACTAAAATATTAAGTGGGCTGAATACCATAGGATTTCCACCATAGGATTATATTTTGTTACCTCATATCAGATTAACCAATTTTCAAAATTATTTTTTGCTATAGGAAATATGAAGCAAGGGTATATTAAAAAAGTTCAGAAAAAGTGATACCTAGCTCTCGTAAAAATCTACAAGAAAGTTAGATTTTCAGTTTAATAAGTAATCTGTATATTACATATTTAAATCATATTATTCAGAAATGGAAATCTGATAGGTATAGGTCATCACACGAGAATAAAGTTAATAATATTATGAAATTTATGTTTTAACATGGTTTTAACAGCAATGTTTATAATTAACAAATCATTGGAAAATATATTTCAAATGGAATTCAGTTTCATGTCTGTTTCAGAGAACGCATACAGTTCACTCAGTTTGTAGTATTGCATATTTAATTAAACGAATGGAATTTCGCATAATAAATGAAAAGTTATTGAATAGAAAAGGATTTTACAATGGTAGATGTTTCCACGAATAAATAATACAATTATTATACTTGTGAGGACTGTACAGCAAAAAAATCCAGCGAGTTTATTTTTCAGTAGATGTATTTTTAGATAGTTAAACATCTCGCGATTGTCATTGATAGGAACTATGTCGTTTCGACTACAATTTTACGGTTTCCTAAGGACAGATTATAAACTAACGAAAAATTATGCGCTAAAGTAAGTTCGAATAGGTTAGTGGCCATCGGAGTTTTTAGACCGCCCAAAGGCCTCCGACATGGTCTAACGATTGAAATAACCGAGACCGACAATCTATACTAATATTATAAAGCTGAAGAGTTTGTTTTGTTTGTTTGTTTGTTTAAACGCGCTAATCTCAGAAACTACTGAACCGATTTGAATAATTCTTTCACTGTTAGATAGTCTATTTATCGAGGAAGGCTATAGGCTACATTTTATCCCGAAATTCCCACGGGAACGGGCACAACGCGGGTAAAACCGCGGGGCGCTGCTAGTTTAATAATATGTGTCCTCCGAAGCACGATAGCGCTCAGATAATGCCACTGTCGGCCACCCATCCAAGTAGGGGTCGAGCTACACGTTGCTTAACAATCGCAATGAGCTAACATCGCTTAGTCAAACTACGCCACGAGCGCTTCGAGTGCGCTAAATAGTTTGCAATCAGTCGGCAATTTGTTTATAATCTCACTGGTTGAAATATAGACTAATGAAGTTTGAAATTTTCCGTTAACATGTCCATAACATTATGTTGTTCGTCAAATACAATAATCGCTGACCTTAATAGAACTAACCGCAGTTTAGTCAGCCGCATTTGTGGGGTGACAGCACCTGGTAAGATGGCTGCAGTCGAGAACAGTCTAACTAAATAGTATTATCAAGAATACAAACAGTGAAAAAAATTTATTAAAACAAGTGTAAATAAATTTCTAGTGCACCGAGCTACTAAATCAAAGTGGATTATAGAGAGCCTTTTTAAATTTTTAGCGAACATTTCTGAATCGGAGGAAGTAATAACATTTTGAATCAGTCTTCTATAAATTAAACTTTGCGAGAGTTCAATAGCATAATGTAGTTTGCATTCAACTCCGTTGAGCTTTCACCTTGTTACCGCTGCTGGTCTTTAGAAATGATCTTTGAGGAAAAACTAATTTAAATAATTATATATTACTGGCCTGATTTGAATACTTTATATATTATTAAACTAGATTTTTATCGTGAATGCATTTATTCAAGTGGATAAAGACAATTGCAAAGCATTTGTTGCTAATGGATCAATCTTCACTTAGTTCACTGAATCTGTGCGAGGCAGAACGTAGACGCATGTATAATTATAATACGAGTCTAGTTTGAGGTATGTGCGATGAGGCATTCGCAGCGTAAGCAATGTGTCCACTTTTATACGTCGACACATAAATACACAACAAACTTACAAAACGTCTGTTGCGTCAGAGAACAAAAAACAATTTCCAAGAACATTTCACAACTCTTTCTACATTTCTTAATTAGACCAAATAAGTTAAACCTAAGATTGTATAACCAAATCACCATTTTATATGCCATTCATTGTACTAAGTATCACATCACAACATTCTGGAACTCGCATTAGGTACTTAGTCTAACGATAATAGTAGGCTTGAGAATAATTACTTCATCGCATTTAATTCCGTCCAATTCCTTTCTAGTTTGTTATGTTACAGCGGTAAGGTGTAGATTACTGTATTAACTACGGATGTATTGTTTCAGTCCAGCTTTTGGGGCATATTGGGGATTAAATTCCTTTGCCCACAAGTTGGACAGTGGTTTTCTTTTTTGATTTTGTAAAACGACGTTAACATTGAGGCTACATTCAATCTGCGAACCGGAAATTTGAATATGAACCAAGAGTTATATACTTAATATTAAAAACATTGAAAAGAATCACAAGGCAAATAATTTTACTCAATTTTAGTTCAGTCTTTATAATTTTCCGTTTATAAATGTAATCAAGCAAATAATATCCTGAATGAATCCACTGTACGGTAAAGGGTTTTCGTCTAACTGAATATCATTAACAACGCTATTTGGCACAATTGTATCACAAGGCACTAAAATAACACAATATTATAAGTAGTTAAACATTATAAAAATACTCAACTGCTTTTACCAAATGTTGAAGGAGGAAGTATTAAGTTATGTAGTACGTGTACAACTGTACAAGTACGTGCATGTTATAGATTAGGCAAGCCACTTCGGGCAGTCAGTAATCGATCACTCGAATGGGATTACTGGCCGACCCGTTGCTCCAACATCTAAATTCCAAGTCATTTCTCCTCTGTCACATTACAAGTTTCTGTGTTTCCTGACGTTTTGTTTAATGGGAAAGGAAATATAAAATGTATTCGGTAAAATGCCGGTAATTAGCTTGGTGTTATTTTTAGGGGTTCTTGCGGGTGTTTTGTTTTTTGGTACGAAATGCAGTGAATTTAATGTTGTAAGAATCTTTAGATAGTCGGCCGCATTCATCAAGTGACAGCAGCTGTCACCTAGGTATCAGGAGATTTCAAACTGTAATGGTGACTGATTTTTTTATTAAAATTTGATATTTATTTACATATTTGCATATCTACATTAATTTTATAAAGAGGAAGATTTGATACCTGTTCATCAAAATTTATGGGCGCGACTCCTCTATCTGGGGAAGTAATGTAAGTGCTATCTACTCAATTATCACTCTAACGCCATCTATTAGATCCCGAGTGAAACTACCGCGCTGGACAATTAATTACTAATATACATATTTCATTGAAAATCTATATGAGTGCTATCTTAAATTTCCGGTAAAGGTAGAATATTGAAACCGATGTTGACTTATAGTTCAATACGAGCACTTATGGAACATAATTCGCGCTCGCCGCTTGACCCAATTACAGATAAATGAAGACCTAAAAGCTGTGAACTCTGATCCAGTGATAGTTATTATTACGTATAAAATATATTACATAATCCGTAGTATACACGTAACAATCGTGGCGTTGTTCGTCAATGCGATTGTGAAGGAAAGTGCAACTCGGCTCCTACTTGGATGTGTAGCCGATAGTGCCATTTCTATCTGAGCGCTACGCACGAAGGCTACGTAAAATAGTCTGTCCCGGTTGTTCCAGTCGATAGACCATGTCGGAGGTCTGTAGGCGGTCTAAAAAAAACACCAGGGTTAGCCACTAATCTACACGAGCTTACTTTTTATCCGTCTTTACAGAGCTCTTCATTTAATATAATTCTGTGGGTTTTTTCTAGTTTTTAATAAGCAAAAGTTTAAGTTATTGGTTTGATACCAATACCTGTGTTTCTTGATAATAATTGGAAAGGGTTTCATTGCAGTTGCATTATACTTCGGGTTTAACGGTCAGTTTACATCTGGTACTAACTATCATCAATCCTTTAAACTTTCTAGTTTGTGATACTAGATAAAAATTATATCTTTTGTAATTTAGTCTAAGAAAGAAACTATAATGGAGTAACTCAGAAACGTCAAATGCTTCCTTCGTAGAGATTTATTATAGTGTTTTTGACATTTCATGTATAAACAAATACATCAATTAGTTAAGCGTCGATTTAATGGACGTCAGTTAAAATAAAAACACACATGCGGCAGTTAAAATAAAAACACAAATGAGGTGTTTAATCTTTAAGCAAGAGCCTGTTATGCAAAAAACAATTTTTAATCAAGAAATACGGAAAAGGAATATGTTTCCAATGCGTGAACGATACGATTTATTAGAGATTTGCGCAGTAAATCACATCTTACACTGTATACGGAGGGTGTGAGCCATAAATTGCCATTTTTCCAACTAGGATGGCCATTACTTTAGTACCTACGTGCTATTATACATATAAACATAAATACTTACATATGTAGGTGTGTTTTACAAACACTTGTTACAGATATATTATATTATTATATGCTATGCAGGTTATGCTACATTTGATATCCATCAATCATAGCACGCAGGCTATGCTATTATACAAACGTAGCATATTAATGGGATAACTCTGATGGAAAGACACCTTTAATGTTACCAGTTTATAATGTTATACAGGCGTTAGTATCATTACCTACCAAATAAATAGTTTACTTGTTGCTCTCATCGCTGAACCGATATCTTCGGTGATATGAGAGTCCTTTGCCCAACCGTGGGACATAGCAGGTGACAATCTAATCCTATTTTTTCTACTACCTGCGTCTCGAAGTAAGTGTTCAAAGGAAAACGAGCGTCACATACATCAAAATTTCAAAGTATTTTTCCAAATCAAGAAGAGTGGTCTTTCTTTTCTTCTTTCGGGTAGATTATTCCAGAATTTTGACCATTTTCAAAAACTACTCGTCATAACGACTTCGAACTTCAAATAGTAAAAGTACATCAAAAGGAAATACGTAAAATATAGTATTTTTCGCAAGTAAACCCAACTATACGCGGAGAGCTGTCCTCAACACACGCTGCAAACCAACACGGTATTTCGTTGTATATTTCACGGAACTGAGGTTAACTGAACTCTCACTCTGAATAAAATACTAGACCGACCCTTCTCAGCTTACCAAAACATGAAAAGTATGGTAAACCAACGTACAATTTAATTTCTTTTCAGCTTGTATAAGAGTTTTCTTAGAAAAGCTCAGGTTATTTAATGAAATGTAGACTTTTTATGAAAATGTTTTTAAGGCTTCTTGTAATTAAAACTTTAGTGATATTTAAGGTAATTTGTGTTGCAAATTGTTATTTATAAGTGTAATAATGTAATATTTTTTTATACTTTTTGTTTGTTTGAACGCATTAATCTCAGTAACTACCAATCGCACAACACAGGTAAAATCGCAGTGTCATTATAATGGTATATGTACGAATATGTATGGTATATTTATTACGTAACGGTATATGTATGTACGGTATATCCTTAAATAAGACCATTTGCTTAGACAATAACAAGTCTCCTAGTTCGTGTACCAAATTGGTCAATCATTACTATGAACCCAAGCATTAATTCCGGACATGTAGTGGCGATGGCTCCAAAGCTAGAAGCAATCAATCTCAAGGGTTTAGGGAAAGTCTTCCGCCACTCCGCTGTCCTCGTTCACTCAGTGTTGAAAACTAATGGGACTTTTTATGCTATTTACTAAATTATGTTCTGCGTTGTTGGTTATTGGGTAAATTAGTGTTTTATCTGAGTATGGAGGTTGCGTACGTCTACAAGGGCTACGGTGCGTGTGAGTGATAGCGAAGATAAGTAAAAAAAATACTACAAAAGAAGTGTTTCTGTTGCACTCTGAGTCAATTAAATCGAAAATTAACTAATTGACGGATTTTTTCATACATTTTATGTCAAAATCACTCTCATAAATCTCTGTTAAGAAACCATTTGACGTCTCTGAGTACGGTCGTTAGAGCTAATAATGCTTAATTATTTTTCTTAATCCCTTGTTACATATAGTCTCCGTTAGGAAGACTATTGCAGTAATGTAACCTATTGTTTATTAACAAAGAATGATAAATTGGTTTTCACGCCTTGGGAGGGAGTTTCCATTCACTGGTTTACCAATTAATTTCCAAGCAATTATCCATACACCTATCTACACTAATATTATAAAGAGGAAAACTTTGTTTGTTTGGTTGTAATGAATAGGCTTAAAAACTACTGGACCGTTTTTAAAAATTCTTTCACCATTCGAAAGCTACATTATCCACGAGTAATATAGGCTATTTTTCATTCCGAAATTCCCACAGGAATGGACACAACGCGGGTAAAACCGCGGGGCGCTGCTAGTTATCAATAAATATGTAGATAAAACAAAATAGAATAACTTGATAAACTTTATTAAAATAAACACTTTACTAATATTAAATAAAGTAAGCAATAACTTTTAATACAATATACTATAGACTTGAAACGAAATAAATATAAAAATCAAAGCGCGCAACGTTAACGACATACTACATATATGCAGCCAATTAAAGGTGCCATTGATTAATTGCAATTATAAAAACAGACAAAAAATGTGAAGCTGAGAGGAGACATTTATATCTCTATATTTGCAATTTTACGAGTATCTCTTAATTAGCTGTTACAGATTTGATAGGATTAACACACGAGGAGAGAGCCCAATACGGATGAACAAAAACCTCTCACTTGTAACATAAAACGCTGCTTTAAGCCTGACTTTTAACGTTTTTGCTTCATTTTATTCCATTTAACTACGCCCAGCGTTTTAAAATTGAGTTAGTTATTTTTATTAAAGTGTAGCGAGAGGTTACTTTGGAATTATTGTTCAAAATATTTGTGAATATTTAAGGAGAAAGTGGTAAAAGCTGATATTGTTGTAGTGCACAGTTCAATTATTTGACAGTAGGTCCTATCCTATTGTGTGGATGGTATTCTATTATTCAAGTAACTTTGTCTAATACTTTTTTTGATTGCATCCAAAAAATTAAGGAATCCTTCTAATATATTAGGAACATCACGTAACCAATAGTTACCGAAATTGGATAAAGTTAGGGTGTTTTTTCAAAAACATCACCCTAAAGCAAAAACCCGTATCGTGTCAGAATCGGTAAGAGAAAAAATGGTACTGTCCGTGTCGTGTCGTGCAGGGCTGGGCTAGACGAACTAATAGCAAGTCTTATAGCATCGTTTTAAAACAAAAGTTTAGATATTGATTACGCTAATATGGCACAGCAATTTATATGAAAAATACACTGCAAGGTTACTTCGTTGCGTGGTATACAAAGGTACTGTTAACTCAAAATTAACAGGCACTTAAGGGGTAACTATCGCACTCAAAAACCATTAAATCAACACTTAACTAACTGACGTAAATTTTTCACAAATTACACCTCAAAATCACTCATTAATTTTCTTCTAAAGAAGCATTTCAAGTCTCTGAGTACGGACGTAAAACAACGAGTCACTCCATTATAATTGTTTCAAAATACTGTTGAGTATCTTAATGAAAGTTTCACAATGCGAAGTTGTACAAGTTTAAACGTGGTTACAAGCGTTTTGTATAGCTTTACAATGCGCCGGTTAACAGGTGGCCGTTACGTCACGTTTCGTAAGTAATTACAGCCGTGGAATTAACATAAACAATTCACACCACAGTTTTGGAGAAACTTTGCTTATACAGTTGAGTGACAAATAATTAGGTAGGTTTTCTGTTTGGTTGTCAGTCTTAGCGTAACTCATAATTATATTCGAGGCGATAAGTCTCGATAATTTTTTATTAGCTCAGTTGCCGTGGCATTCGAGATAAAATATAGCTCATATCAAGATTACTTTGTACAATATGTTCCTTAATTTATATTATTAATTAAAGATTTAAGACTTAAGACCCCAAATAGTAGAAAGCTTCTTTAAGTTCACTCATAAGATACTTAATCAAGTTAAAGTCCATTCCTATTCATCCCTTCTATTCCGTTCAAATAAAACCCATCGTCAGATTGATAGCTTTATCTCAGTACAAATTGCGTATCCCCTATTACCTTATCCCCTCATTACCCCCTATCAACCCCCTCCTTAATGACAACCCTACGCATGATTACTCTAACGAAGAACCCCGTTGTCACACTTACATTTTTACTATGTTATTTATACCTTCCATGCGTTCAATAACGTTAGTGAATATAGGTCACAGGAAAATATTAACTATGCACCTAGTTTCCACGTAGTCGATATTAAAATGATATTGGTTGACGTGCATAATAAAAGAATAACAAACCACATAAATCGTCATATCCCAGAACGGACCTCTTCAATTTACTGTAGCTACCAGTTCACAAGGTTAGTTCAAAGAAACCTATACTCTGATTAGTGTATGTGTCTTATTTCGTATCTTCTATACTAGTTGTTTGACTTTAATTTCAATAGAAATTACTTTACGTAGGTACGTACGTACGTACATGCGTCGGGTACGTATTTTGATACGTGATATTTTCTGACGTTATACAGTCCCGTTTCATCGTAACATAATATTATAAATGCGAAAGTAACTCTGTCTGTCTGTCTATCTGTCTTTTACGCTTTCACGCCAAAATTACAGCACCGATTTAAATGAAATTTGGTACACAGTTATTCCAGAACTTGAGAAAGGACATAGGCTACTTTTTATCGCGAAATTCCCGCGGGAATGGGTACGACGCGGGTGAAACCGCGGGGCGCGACTAGTAGAAATTTTTCATTCTATTTAATAAAGAAAAATTTCGTCAACGTCGACGATGATTCAATTAACAAAGTTTAAATCAAAATTGGGCTCATCTGAGACCATTTCTGAGACCTACGATGACGCAGAAACACCCAAATTCGCACGATAAATTCTACAATTCTGCGAGTCAAAAGTAAAAAAGAAAATATTACAAGAAACAAAACACTACATTCCCTGAGTGGTCCTTCATAACAAATGTAATTGTAATTTTGGTGTATTCATCCAGGGACGCACGAATAGATCCCATCTCCTTGGAGTGCCGTTGTGATTGGATTACAAAGAAGTTTAAATTACTTTACGGAAGTAATTAATTTAAAAGAAATGAATTTAGATTACACTCTATTGTATGGTATTTTTCTTATAAATTGCTCGAAGCGAAGCGTTGATTAGATTCTTGTTTTACTATTGTGCTATTAATTTACTATTGTGCGTTTATTTTTTTATAGCTATACTTTGACTAAAATGCCTTAACAGTAATAGAGATAAAAAGAAAGCAGGATTTATAGTTTGAAGTAGATACTGTCTACTTACTGCTATCGTTCTGTTAGCCTTTATGATCCCATTGTCTACTTACTCATTAAAAAAACTGTTAGTCCACAACCAAAATGGAATACGTAACGATATAATTTGTCTCTAAGTACCTATAAGATAGACAGTTAAACATCCTGCCCTAAGCACAACCTATTCAAGCCACAGAACCAGATGGCCGACTCTGCAGGTTAGTACTTGCGCATTAGTAATGAAGGCAGAATAAACGCTACGGTCTAATTAATTATAGGTAGCGCTCGTGGCTTAGTTTGACTAAGTGATGTTAGTTCAGAGCGATTGTTAAGCCACGTGCAGCTCGTCTCCTTCCTATATCGGAGGCTGATACTGGCATTTTTATCTGAGCGTTAACGTGCTTCGGAGGGCACGTTAAACAGTCGCTCCTGTGAACTCCGACACCAGGGTGGCCACCAACCTATACATACATGGAAAATACTTACTAACTTATTTACTAGTTAATTTAATGAACGTACGGTACCAAACCGTTACGCCATCTATTTATTTAGATGTCAACCTCAATAAGCTTCCTCTTCCTAGTAGAGTCGGTAAGAGTGTGCAAATATTCCCAGTGCTTACGTCACGGCTTCCAGAGAGGCACTCCGGTCAGCAAACAGATAACACTGAGACCTTACTCAGTATTAGATTTCTTTAAAAGCCTTCCTTCCATTAAATTGAAAAGCATTTAGTGCAGCGAGGGAATTTTTATGTCAGCTGCGGTAGTGTGTGGGCGCGGTGAAGGGTGATGCGAAGTGATGCATTAGGCCGGCACTATACAGCTGAATTTCGATTTCAATTCAGAATCTAATTCAGTTTTTTTTAAGTCCCAAAAATTGCAAGAATAACTCTGACTAGCGATCAATCTGATTTTTCAGATATTTGTGAGGGAAAGTTCCCAAAATTCAGCTTCTTAAGCACGGTAGAGCGCCGATAAAAAATGCCATTAGTTAATGATAAAAAAAATTATGAGAATAGTTTCTCCGAATTTTATTTGTTATTAGTTTTCTTCCTTCTATTATAAAAATAAAGATTAATCTAATAAAATCTATTTTAAAAGTATATATTACAATACAATATATCTCATACGCCAAGTATTGCCATAGAATCTCAAAACCAATAGCAAAAACATCCAATAACCAGTGCTCTAACAAATAAATTGAATGAACTGTAAATATATCTGTTTGTATCAAATTAATTGTGATCCGATCGATGTTTGCCTGCAGCGAGTAATCTATCGGTTCATTACTTTGACATTCCCGAGGACATCCGCCCACGGGGTCGAATAACTTCGGTTCAACGATATTAACAACATACAAGCGGTGATCTTCGGGTTTAGCTTTGTATTATCTGATACAACGATTATGGTACAACTCAGTTTAATTAATTTCCATATTGTTCGTGCATAATTAATTAAAAAACATAAAAGAATCGGACGAAATGGGAAACTTCTCTTTTTTTAAGTTCGGATATAAATCGGTCCCAGTTGTTTCAATCGTTGGACCATGTCAGAGGTTATTAGGCGGTCTTAAAACTTAACCAGGGTAGGCCACTGAACCACTCAAAGTTATGTACCTACTAGACATATTATAAAATTTTCTCATAAGCTGTATGTTTGTATTTTAATTGATTTTCTCAAAAACACATCTCACAACAAACGGTATTTTCATGCGGTTTTCACTAACAGAGAGAGTGAATCAAGAGGAAGGTATGATTAGTTTTCATGAAAAAATTCCCACAGGAACGGGTACAACGCGGGCAAAACCGCGGGTGACTGCCAGTTTAATAATAAATATGAGATAGAGGTTTCTACAATAATGTAAAATCTAAACGATATTATATGTAGAATTGAGAGAAGAATTTAATCTCGAATTCGTTCTGAAATTGAATTTTTATTGTCTTGATATTTATTTTTCTTATCAAACTTTTATGGATTCAGTTAGATTATTTGTTCCTAGAAAATGCGTTTAACAAAACAATTCAAAGAACCGGTCGATAGTCGAATTAATGTTTTACTGAGAATGAAAATATTAATATACCTACATAGATTATTTTACGAAAAGAGATGATCATTATCGGTTCTCGTATTTAGTCATGTATTTAAGTGTTTTCAAAACAAATTATACCAACCTAAAAATAGGGGAAAGCTTATTTATAATTCTTTGTTACTTATCAGCATCTCGGCCATTTAAAGTAAACCTACCTCTTGAATGTCACAAAAGAAAAAACAAATTAGAGTGGAAGTTCCTTACATAACCCCGCTCGAACAAACAAAGCTACAAAATATCACCTTTATTAAATCCTACATAGTGATTTAATAAAGGTGATGATGAGCCATGTCGGAGGCCTTTGGCGGCTCAATAACTCTGACACCAGGATTGGTCAGTTTGACCATCCACTCGATGAAGAAGAAGAAGAAGACTACATAGTATAAAACAAAGTCGCTTTCTGCTTTCTGTTTGTCTCTATGTATGCTTAGATCTTTAAAACATCACAACGGATTTTGACGCGGTTTTTTTAATAGATAGAGTTATTCAAGAGGAAGATTTATAAGTAAAAAAAATCCCAAAATTCTCACGAGAACGGGCACAACGTGGGTAAAACCGCGGGGCGCTGCTAGTTAGGTTGTAAGTATAGATTAAACGTATTAGTAACCACCACACGAATCAATCAAACATTTCATTTATGAGTAAACCTAATTGTGATAAATCCAATTATGCAAAATCCAACATAATAGTTGAAATAGGTTATAATCGAACATTATTATAATGCGATGCGAACCAGCTGCAATAATAATTAATTCAGCTTCATAATGTGATTCCAGAGCACTTTTCAATGCGCCTGTATAAATAAATGCGTGAAAATTCAAGGAAGGTAGTTCATGTCATTTGCACTCGCTAATGAAATTGATTTTTAATCAGATTTTTTTATTTAACTTTAACTTTTAGTTGGTATTTAAAAAGAGTATGAATTTATTCACCTCACTATGTTGCATTGTGATTGATGAATACGATCGTCGCTTATTAGCCGGGTCATTTTAGACATAAAAATAGTGATCAAATAAAGAAAATTCCGACAGAGCCAAATCTTCGTAGAGACCTTAGGTTTACCACAAGGAATAAAGTGTCAAAAGTCCCCATCAATCCCATGTGAGCTTCGGGACTTATTCGGGGCCCAATGTCAAAATTATAGGTTTTTTGGATTTTTCTCGAAAACGGTAAGTTTTATCGAAAAAACACCTGAGAAAATAAAAAAGCTTATAAAATTCTCTATAACTTTAACTCTATCCACTTTTTCCATATTCCCAACCGTTATTGAACTACACGCTCCAGAAATGTAAAAATTAAGGACCTCGGGCAGGTACTATGGAGCCTGCCCCAATGCTCAACAGTGACATGACCTATGTCATTTGAAAGGTCTTGAAGAGTTGTACAAGTTACTCCTAGACAGTTATATCGAATTCGATGGCCAACTCGGTGTTTTCGACCACCGAAGAATTACCACTGGAGGTGCTGTGGAGCCTGGACGGAATGCTCAACAGTGACATGACTTACGCATTTGAAAGCTCTTACAAGTCACTTTTTGATAGTTATGTCGAAATCGACGCCAAACTCGGTGTTTTCGACCACCGAAGAAAAAACACTAGGTGTATGTGCACTAATGTGCAGTTGACACTGATCGTATTGCTCAACAGTGACATGACTAATGTCATTTGAAAGCTCTCACAAGGCACTCCTTGACAGTTATATCGAAATCGACGGCCAACTCGGTGTTTTCGACCACCGAAGTATCGACACTGATCGTATTGCTCAACAGTGACATGACACATATCATTTGAAAGCTCATAAAAAGTTTTATAAGTCACTCTTTGATAGCTATATCGAAATCGCCGTCCAACTTAGTGTTTTCGACCACGGAAGAATGGAGTTGGGCAATGCTATACCGAAGTATCGACCCTGATCCTAATGCTCAACAGTGACATGACCTATGTCATTTGAAAGCTCTTGAAGAGTTGTACGAGTCACTCTTTGAGAGTTATATCGAAATCGACCGCCAACGCGGTGTTTTCGACCACCGAAGATCGACACTAGGTGTATGTGCAGTTGACCTTGATGGTATTGCTCAACAGTGACATAACTTATGTCATTTGAAAGCCCCTGAAGAGTTGTCCAAGTCACTCCTTGACATTTATATCGAAATCGACCGCCAATTCGGTGTTTTCGACCACCGAAGAATGGAATTTTCTCAAGGTCCTTTATTAACTAATGTGTACATATATTTTTTTATTTTTGGTCAAAAACACCGAGTTAGCCGTCGATTTCGATATAAATGTCAAGGAGTGACTTGGACAACTCTTCAAGGGCTTTCAAATGACATAAGTTATGTTACTTTTGAGCAATACCATCAGGGTCAACTGCACATACACCCAGTGTCGATTCTTCGATGGTCGAAAACACCGCGTTGGCGGTCGATTTCGATATAAATGTCAAGGAGTGACTTGGACAACTCTTCAGGGGCTTTCAAATGACATTAGTCATGTCACTGTTGAGCAATACGATCAGTGTCAACTGCACATTAGTGCACATACACCTAGTGTTTTTTCTTCGGTGGTCGAAAACACCGAGTTTGGCGTCGATTTCGACATAACTATCAAAAAGTGACTTGTAAGAGCTTTCAAATGCGTAAGTCATGTCACTGTTGAGCATTCCGTCCAGGCTCCACAGCACCTCCAGTGGTAATTCTTCGGTGGTCGAAAACACCGAGTTGGCCATCGAATTCGATATAACTGTCTAGGAGTAACTTGTACAACTCTTCAAGACCTTTCAAATGACATAGGTCATGTCACTGTTGAGCATTGGGGCAGGCTCCATAGTTACCTGCCCGAGGTCCTTAATTTTTACATTTCTGGAGCGTGTAGTTCAATAACGGTTGGGAATATGGAAAAAGTGGATAGAGTTAAAGTTATAGAGAATTTTATAAGCTTTTTTATTTTCTCAGGTACTTTTTCGATAAAACTTACCGTTTTCGAGAAAAATCCAAAAAACCTAAAATTTTGACCTTGGGACCCGAATAAGTCCCGAAGCTCACATGGGATTGATGGGGACTTTTGACACTTTATTCCTTGTGGTAAACCTAAGGTCTCTACGAAGATTTGGCTCTGTCGGAATTTTCTTTATTTCAATTGTCTAAAATGACCCGGCTATATTAAAACGTAGCAAAAATGTATTTTATTATTTACTAGCAGCGCCCCGCGGTTTTACCCGCGTTGTGCCCGTTCCCGTGGGAATTTCGGGAATTTTTTTACATAAAAACCTTCCTCTTGAATCACTCTACCTATAACAAAAAACCGCATCAAAATCCGTTGCGTAATTTTAAAGATTTAAGCATACAGACAAACAGACAAACGACAAACAGACGCGACTTTGTTTTATACTATGTAATGATTTTGTTGGCGACGAAGTCTGGATGTCAATAATATAGTGTTATAAAGTATTTGTGTATGTATATGTATTAGTTAGTTAGATTCCATAATACAAGCTTAGAGCTTAGTTAATTAGCCGTGTGTGAATTTGTCCGGGTATATTATTATTATTGTATTGTATTATTACATACTAGCAGCACCCCGCGGTTTTACCCGCTATATGCCTGTTCCCGTAAGAACTTCAGTATGAAAAATAGCCTTGTCGGGTAATGTGGCTATGTATTTTACTTAAACAATTATTCAAATCGGATTTGTAGTTTATGTCATTAGCATGTTCAAAAAAACAAAGATTTGAAAGGCATAGCAGTATTGTAGGTGGAAGGGTAGCCTAACACCGCCTGGTTTAAATAAAAATCCACAGACAAGCACCTTTCCGCACGTCATCAACTAAGTACTTAAGTAATTTTTCATCGTACCACAGACAATTTATCTTAAAAGCTCCATACATTTACTTCACACCGCTAATGTGTATAATTATTCATATCTACGAGTACATCTGTCTTACTCACACCTACTGCTAACATAACCCATTAAATGACGTACGTGGTACATAAAGTAGACATACCTTCTAATTATCTCACATACGAAAGCATGCTGTTAATGAGAATATGACAGTTTTGTAGGTATCATGATTACGTACGGAGCAAAATACAAAGCACGTTGATTTCTACTCATGTATGCTTATGCTGAAAATCGAGTATTCATTCGAATTTTGAAAATGAAAAAGGAACATTCTGAAAGCGTTCGAATAGGTTTGCCGAGGCACGGTTTAGGCGTCTCGTCATTTCATTTAGGTTCCGAGTTTAAAAGAATTAACTTTCATTTGAAGTGACTGGGTACATCACGATTCTGAAAGACCTTTTCTTCAAAATTCGCACAATTTGCAGCTGTTTCTAAACAACGCCTTAGCTTGCGAATGCTTTTAACGAGCAATACTTATCTAGACATGTTTTATCAAGAAATGCAATCGGAAAGGAGTCTACGTGATTAAAACCACGAAACGCTTAGTAATCCACAATACCGACCCCTTTTACTTATCTTCAATACTAAGAACAAAAATTACTTTGTTGCTCACAGTCGTGGTTTATCAAAGAGCAATTTATCAGCGAAGTTAACTCGGAATCCGCCACCACCAAAAAGGTTCAGAGATTATTTGTTTCGTTTTACTTTTAATAAAACTTAAGGCAATTTTGTATTCAGTGGGTTTCCCGAATCGTCTTGTTCGTACCTCGATTTTGTTTGGGATTTATAATTGTTTTTACAGTGTTTTTTTACTGTCGGTCCTGGTTACTTTCTACGGATAGTAGTCGCCATGAGCCATGTCAGAGGCCTTTGGCGGCTCAAAAACTCTGACACCAGGATTGGTCAGGTTGGCCATCCACTCGATGAAGAAGAAGGTAGGATTGTCAACTAAACTTCAAGCGATACATGAACTATTACTACATATTATAAAACAAAGTCCCCGGCCGCGTATGTCTGTCCGTCTGTTCACGATAAACATACTGCACGGATTTTGACGCGGTTTCTTAAAATAGATAGAGTTATTAATTCAAGAGGAAGTTTTATACGTATAAAAATTCACGAATTTCGCACAGGAATTGGCACAACGCGGGTAAAACCGCGGGGCACTGCTAGTATTTAAGCAAAGATGAATATTTATTTTTCAATCGAGGCGTATGAGAATATTAAAGTTTCTGAGAATGACATTATCAATACGTTCTCTCAGTTCAGTTAACAATAGGTACCAGTGAGGGATCAGGTGATATTGCTCCTTATGATCCGATTATAACTCAAATATGGTAAAAATGTAAGCCTCTTTAACTATTGAATACGATTTATTATTAATCTTTTACATATTTTACTCTTCCAAGGCTTCAGATGAGGGTCTTTATTTATCCAAGTTATATCTTCTTTGTTAAAGTTATTGTATATATAATTTATATTCTTTTTGTTAAACTGAGACGTTAAACAATAGGTATCAAATATTAAGTAGTAAGTTCGAGTAGGATATAGGCCAACCCTGGTGTTGGAGTTTTTAGTCCTTCTATAGGTCAAAAAGGTGTCAAATATGGCACAGAAATATGACATTTACACTGACTGCAACGCGTGAGACTATCGTATAGCGGTTATAGGTAGAGTCTAGAGGAAATGTGAGGTGAAGCCTAAAGCCATGTAGGTAATATTCTAAATACGACTAGATTGCTTCTATAAAAACTAAATGTTTCCATACAAATGAAATATCTCATAAGGATTTTTTGTCAACCACTAGCTTGAAGTCTCTGCGCAGGGCCAAAAACAAGGAAATAAGTAACAACACTTTAATCCGAGGAAATAAGTCATAAAATAGACATTGATAAATTGTTCAGCGAATTTAAGTATACTAGGTATGTTGTTATGAATGATAAAACCGCACAATGTCCCAAATCTTGATGGAGTTATGAAGTGTGCAACCGCGCGCCAGGCGACGCTATTCAGCTGTGATTCATTGTGATAGGGTTACCACTACAAGATGTTCAGTTGGTACAACATATCAATACTAATATTATAAAGAGGTAAAATTTTTGAACAATTAGTCAATTAGTTAAATGTCGATTTAATGGGTGTCTCGGAATGTGGCAGTTTCCAGTGAGCTAGATTTAGATGCAAGCTAGCAAATCCTGAAGATATTATTTGAAATATATTTACGGTGCTCGCCTTGTCTTGAACGTGAAGTAGCTCCATAGAGACTAAACACCAATCGCGAAAACGCTTCGTATAAAGTGTGTTATTTTTTTTTAACATACAACTCCACTTTTAAAATTGACCAGTTTTGCATCTAAACCCTAATATCTAAAATGTAGGGCACTGTTTTTTCAGAGTTTTGAGCTTGTCCAATATGTATTGGCAGCCCGAGGCGCCGCGCCGCCCGCCCAACGCGCGCGCCCGCCTTTGATCAACGTGTGGAAATCACACATAGACTCGCGCTCGACCTCACAGGATTAACACATTTATATACAATAAAAGCATTGTCTGTTTTACATTGGTTTACAGAGGATTTGGAATACTGAATTTTTAACTCCCCTTTGAATTTATCAGTCCACGGTTCCTGTTAAAGGACAAAAAAAAGAATAAAGTCTAGATAAACAGTTTCATATTTTGTTTTGTTTGTTTGAATGCGCTAATATCAGAAACTACCACATTATTAGCATAATCCAATACTTGAACCTCAGCTCCCTAAATAGGCAGTAGGTATAGTAACAACGCTGTTATTACGAGTATAACGAACCAAACACAAGCAAACATGAACCTAATGAATGAATATTCAGGTGGTACATAAATCATTGTCGGTAATTGGGCCAGACTTTACGAACCTAGCTCCAAACAACGAGCTGGCCACTGGAGTGTGATCAATACAGACTCCGCAGAGAGTTTCATAAAAACCGATTATTAATTTTGCTAATATTTGTGTTGCCAGCACGTGTAGGTAAATGGTAAGCATACGTTGAACCTTATCATAATCAAACTTTCGTAATACGTATGTCTGACAATTTTCAACTAACATAATGTGACATAGTACTAATATTAATAACGGCCTCCGTGGTCTAGTGGTTTGAGCGCTCGGTTCACGATCTGGAGGTTCCGGGTTCGATTCCCGGTGGGGACAATGTCAATTTTTCATGCATTACTTGTCAAAATCAGTCATTAAGTCTCTAATAAGAAAGCATTTCACATCTCAGAGAAAGGGCGTTGGTAATGTTTACTTATGTGTTAAGCTACGTGCTGATCGGTCTCAACTTGGATCGGTTATTTCAATCGTTAAACCATTTCGGCCTTTAGGTGATCTAAAAACTCCAACGCCATGATTGGTCAGAAACCTGAGTAGATTTATGCTGAATGAGTCGAATGAACGGTCGAGTGAACTTACTTACTTCAGGCTGGTATTACATTCGTCAAATATCTTTCCCCAATGTTGATTGGATCCGAGAAATTGAATGAATTCGTCAAATGGACTAGGAACATTGCAATCCCCAAAAATATATCAAATATTGAACACTGAAATTGGACAAGGATATTTAACGAATGGAATAGTTACATAATACACATTACTCTATACATACTAGTAGTGCCTCACGGTCTTCCCCGCGTTATACCCGTTCCTGCGGGAAACGTAAATAATAACAAACATTTGTAGGATAGTAGGAGTATGTACATCATATACTCCTTATAAGTACAGTACGAGTTGTATCGTTTTTACCTCATTACTAGATCAGTGGTATTAAGTTAATCGTTAACTTTAAGTATACGAGTAGTTAACTTCGTGCTAAACTTTTTACGTCAGTATAAAAGAATCCAAAATATGCTTTGATTGTGGAAACCCCATTAATCTTTTGAGTTTAAAACAACTCGCCGGCACGCTGATACAAAAGCAAAACTGGAATAAAGATTAAAAGAAAGTTTTAGAATTTATTATGTAGTAGACAACCCTGGAGCGAAACATCCAGCACATTTTTCCTATTTTACTAAGGATTAACATACTAAATATTGTTTATTTCTCTGGTCCATTGTTTTGTTTTGAAAAAATATGGTAAATTACCTTCTTAATATGAACAACATCAAAAAGCTATTAAAGTTGATTAAATTTCTATTTAACGACGGCAACATTAATCAGTTGCTCAAACGTTCGTAAAAGTAGCTGTAAACCGACCATTAGCAGATTGGAGGCGATTGATCACCTAATTAACTGCTTAACGATATTATGTTAATGACAAACAATATTTTGCCGGGTTATTTTTGCTTCTTGGCCTATTAATACGAGTGGCGCCTTCCGTTTCAATGTTTATATGTCACTAGACTCGCGTAATAATAAAAAATCTGATTGAGAAAGAATAACAAAGTACAGTCAACTACAAAAGATTGTGAACACATTAACACCTGAACACACTTATATTATGTGAAATGTAAGTGTTCATACATTTTTGAAGTTGATTGTACGTTATGTCCAATTGAGAATGTCTTCCTTCAATTTTTGAAGTTGGTTGAAATAAAACATTTATTACCTCAAGTTTCGAACATCTTACCGGCACGATTACGTGAAGGCAATTGCACAATTGTATTCAATAAAGGATCATTGAAATTGAAAACCTTCGAATGTTTCTAAAATGTAAGTGATTACAATTCATCCCTAACTTTCTCTCTCTTGTCAATTTGGAAATATTCTTCTTGTAGTTGGTCCCAAAATTCCATTCGTCGCCTCTCCGGCAAGTCAATCATTTTGAACGTTTTCCCAAAATTCATTATCTTCATATTCTCTTTAGACTTCAACTGTTCCCATCTTAATTTGCCTAAAATCTCCTCGTGCTCCACCGTTGGATTTCTGAAACATTTGAATAATTCATTAACAAAAATATATTTCATCTGATTATACCAAACAATTTGCTAATCTCCAGCCGCGGTTACTTAATATTTGTTTTGCTCGCGAAAATTCGTTCCCTAACGATAAGCACCAAGTCGGATCTCACCCGTATTTAGCGAAATTTGCCAATAACCTCGCTATTTTCTTAATGAATTGCTTGTCGTCCTCTCTAATGTCGCGGTACGCGTGCTCCAGGTATTTGCATCTGAATTGGTAACAGATTTCGTCTCCCGACGTCGCCCCTGTCAAGTTCAAATTACTCAACGTCGACTCCCATACGTTATTTAAAGAGCCCTTATAAGAGAATCTGTACAAATAAACATGATTACGCGATGTCTGCTCGTGTAATCTGCCCTGACAAAGCACCGGATAAATCACTTGGTCCGATAAGTACTTGGCGTAACGTCTTAAACTCCTCTCTTGGATTGTCCCATTAAGAAAATAGAAATCCATTATTTTCCGTCTAATCTTCTTATATCGTTTAGATCCGTATTCGTCTTTGTTCCCTTGGAAAGGTAATAAATACTGGAAGTTGTTATTCAAATAATTCAAAAGTTCCCTGTTGTTTATGAAACCCGACAACTTGTACAAGGATTCCAAACTTGTGTAGCCCATCATAACCTTTACGCCGGAGTTGATTCTTTCACTTTTGTACATTTCCAAAGGTAAATCATCCATAAACGCGCCTCGCTTTAATAACTCTATCGTCAGGCCGAAGTTTTTTATAAGTCTTTGATCGTTCCGAACTTCGGTGCTGTCGAAAATATCTCTCGAAACTGAAATCAGTTTGTTTAATGAGGCATTTTGCAAGCGTTGGTATATTTTCGTTCGGTTGAATTTTTCGAAGGGTCCATAAAAGTTGCAGAATAGTTTATTTAATATTTCGAAGTTGTATGACTTGTAGTGAGCGGGGGAGAGCGCGCTGCCACTCTGTGCCACCACTCCTGAGAACAGATCCTCAGCCAAAGGCGACAACAGAAACGAACCGACTATATCCGACGCTTCTCCAGACCCCATGACTGTAACTCGATTTGGATCGCCATTAAAATAAATTATATTGTCTCTTATCCACTTTAACCCTACAATTATATCTTTCGCGCCCATGTTACCTTGAGCGAAGTCATCTTCGGTGTTAAGAAATCCTAAAATCGATCTTCTAAATGAAATTGTTACTACAATAACGTTTTCGTCAATTAGAAAGTCTGGACCGTCTAAATTGGAGTGCTCGTGTAGCCAGACGATGACTGCGTGGTCTGATTCGCCATTGTTTGGCATATAAAGAGTTAGATATAGGCAGTCTTCGGTCAAAATAGAGGAATGATTTTCGTCTATGGTTTTGCTATAGTTGTAAAACTTTTTTGTGAACCATGGGAGAGGTAATAGTGGCTGAAAATAACAAAATTGAACATTCCAAAGTTAAAAATGACAATTGACTATTCGAATTTTATAGGTAATCAAGATAAGACAAAGTTAAATCTCACCTTAAATCTCAGTTCGCCCAAAGGTGCCTCAGCAAATGGAATCTTATAAAAAGCAATATAAGGTGTATTTTCAAACACTGTGAAATATTCTCTTCCTAATATCGAGGTTCCGTTTACATTCATTTGCACTATTTTATCACTGGCACAGTTTTGTACTATCAAGACTATTAAAAGAATAATACTCATATTTTAACGCAGGTACTTCTTTGAAGATTAAATGGTTTACACTGGATCGTGTATGAATAAAACTGCGAATCAGTGGAATGGAACATATTGCACCTAATATGCGTAAAAATGTTTTGAAAACATTACAAATTGAAACTATTTGAAATCTTTCAGACTGATAATATGGCTATAGGCACACAATTTAAGTCAAAAATTACTTTGGCCAATAGTAGCATTGCAGCTCATATTGAGTTACTTCCTAAATCTGATTTGTTTTGAAATCCAGTCAAAATTTTAGTTGGTCATCATATAATGATTAGTAGTTTGGTTTCGCACTACATTTCAACGTACCCAAGGTATAATATATATCATAACTTCCTCAATTTTTTACTGTTACTATGAGCAAATTATCGGTATAAGCCATGAACATTCCCAAAAATCTAATATTTACGCATCCCAATACGTTTATTTATTTAAACCAATACGTGATCTACATACAAAATAATCAACATAGCTTTAAATCCTAGATTAAGTACGATAAACTGTTATCATTCGTATGTCAAACCAAACACATTGCTTCAAACAAGTGAACATGAGTGTACGTACGTACGTAAAATGAAAACCATATTTGTGATTCTCGTTATATTACACACAGCAGTAAATGTTCCCGGTGAAAACCTTGTGGAGACAACACATGGCATATTATCGGGGAGAACGCTGAGGACATTGTACAAAGATGTGGAATATCAAGGCTTTATGGGCATACCGTTTGCGGCGCCACCGGTGAAAGAGCTACGGTTCTTGGTATGTAGTGAGCAATTTATATATTATGGTAACTGTTCGTAATTTAAACGTTTAGTTATTTTGGAGTATTTACTATACTTTGGAACATTGGAACATTGTCTGATATCTCGTGTTTTTAACCAACTTGTAAAAAGGTGGTTTTAAAACCATCGGTATTTTTTTGTTAGTACAAGCACAGTGTAGAAGTAGTAATTAAATGCAATAACAAAATAGTCAGTATTCGCTCCATCTACATAATTGGCTTGGCTAACGTTGAGACATTTTTTAGTTAAATCCCTTTTTTGTAGATTCTTATTGATCTTATTTGAGAATAATCCTGGAACTTATTATCTTTTTCAGCCTCCACAGCCACTGGAACCATGGACCGGTGTACTCCAAGCCACGAAGGAGAAACCAGCATGTGCTCAATTCAACAACGACATAAAGAAAGGCCAAAGCCTCGGTTTCTACGGCACCGAAGACTGTTTGTACCTGGACATTTTCACACCAGCTGTAGACGACGCTAAGAGAACCGTCATAGTATTCACATTCACCGAACACTTCCTCAATTCCTACAACAAATCCAAAGATTATCAACCTGACTTCTTTATCGAAGAAGATGTTATAATAGTCACCATAAGTCATAGGTTAAATGTTGTGGGCTTTTTGTCTTTAGAAGATGAAACTTTATGGGGCAATTCTGGCTTGAAAGACTTGGTGGCAGGTCTGGAATGGGTAAAAGATAATATTGAACGTTTTGGTGGAGATTCTGATAAGATTACTTTATTGGGCCGTCACAGTGGAGCGGCTGCTGTGGATCTTCTCTTGCACTCAAAAAAGAAGAACTTGTTCAAATCTGCCATCATGCAGAGTGGGAACGCTTGGTCTACATCATATTTGCAAGAAAACACTCGCGAAAGAGCATTTAGATTGGCCAAAATATTTGACAAACATCCGACGACTAGCCGAGGTGCATTAAAAGATTTGAATGACCTACCACTGATCAACATCACTAGAAGAGCGATACATGCAAATCCAGATGATTACTTCAAAGAAAATCAAAAGGCTGTAGCTGCTTTTGGTCCAGTGGTAGAAAAACACCCAGAAGGTCTAATCGTAGACTACCCTGAAAATGCTACAGAAATCAATATGCCAATTTTAATCGGTTTCAACTCTAGAGAAGGTTTAGAAGCCTCTCTCCTTTATCTAACGGAGCCAAGATACATGAGTTTTTTGAACAAAGATTTTCCATTACTTCTGCCAATCAGAGCCGACTTTAGATTCAATCCTTTCACCGATGGATTCATAGACGCTATCGAAGAAATAAAGGAATTTTACTTCAAAAGTGGAAGAATTAAGCCAAGTCGTGTTACAGATTACATAGACTATATAACTGATGTGTCTAATTCTTATGCCATAGATCATTCTGTACAGTTCTATTCTAAAATAACTAAGGCTCCTATTTATTACTATCATTTCGATTATATGGGAGACTTTAATGAGAACAATATCAATATTAAGAGTAAGTCAATTGATTATAATGCCACTTGGGGAGCTGCCTCGGGTGATGAGCTGTGCTACCTGTTCAAATGTCCAAAATTAAAGCCGAAATATTTAGAACATAAAGAATTGGTATCTGATGATTGGAAGACTCAAATGAAAATGGTTAAACTATGGACCAATTTTGCTAAATATGGGTATGGTATTTTTTCTATTCACAAGTAATTTTACCTTAATTGACATTAGAAGTGTACATTTTTGAATATTTCTGTTTCAGAAACCCTACACCAGATGGAGAACCCGACCTTGAAGGCCTCAAATGGCCCTCATACGACATAGAACAAAAGCAATACCTTCACATCGGCAAAACCATTGAAGTAAAAACAGATTTAAAGAAGCAGAACTTTGATTTCTGGGACCAATTCTACGAGAAATGGAGACAAAAAGCTAAAAACGGTGTCATTTCATATTCAAAAAATATTAAAGATGAATTATAATGAAAATATTTATGTTTTATTCCATTTTTATTTACAATTTAAGCAAACAAAGTGTTTCCACTAATTAACTTACTGCATACAAGACAAATGACTATGCTACTAATTGATTATCTTAACATGTTCCACTAAAAACATTTTTAAACAAAAATACACGACGTTTAACAAATATACCGACTTGCGCATTAAATTATACAATCTTACAACGGAATTTCTAAAATTGATTTCTAAAGGTAATTTTTCTAACTCGTAATACATGCAATTCGGTAGGTTAGGGTTATTTTTTTTAGCCTACACAAAAAAAGACTTAAATATTTTGTTATGACTCAAAGAATTATTAAATTTACTATTAAATAATAGATAATCACTCAGTAATAGAGTTTTGGTTAATCCATTAAACAGTATGCTAGATTTGATTTAGTTAGTGTGCACATTTAGTGTGCAATCCAGCATTTTTGGTGCTACTTTCGAATATTTCGTTACAATAAAGAGGATTTACAGTTATAGGATTAAATTCTACCTATAATTATTATTCCCTTTTAATATAACATTATCATGACAATCCGTAGGTACAGTAGCGTATCCATTATCTATAAGGTAAGAAGGAAATTCCACCGTATAAACGATATCAGTTAATTCCGATACAAAACCGAATTAGGTACACGTAATATAAATAATCTTAGGACACGTCAGTGCAATAACGGTGGGCAAGAGATTGTAATGTATACAATTTATAACAAATGATAAAGTCGCGATGGCCGATATCAAATGGTTAATTTTAAGTGCTCTGTTTTATTTAAACGTTGTAAATGGAAATGTTATTGTTGAAATTGAGACTGGTAAATTGAAAGGTATAGAAGTGAAGTCTGTTATACAAAATGAAAAGTTTTACTCGTTTATGGGTATACCTTATGGGAAGCCTCCGGTCGATGAATTGAGGTTTATGGTAAGAACTTAATCTTTTTTATTTTCATGAATTAGCGCATATCAGGTCAATTTCCTAATTAGACAGTTTTACTATTCGTTCGACTTGATATTTGCTGCTTACTAACTCAAAATGAGGCATAAGTATTAACAACGCAAACTTAGTTTTATTTAAACAGACAACAAGCATGTTTTTGAAAACGATGTCATGAAATAAAAAAGTTTTTGCCAAAATAAAGTAAGCAACCATTTTTTGATGGGTAGAGTTTTTTAAGCCAGTGAAACAGTAAATAATGATTTATATTTTTTCTAGGATAAAAACTCATAAAGTCAATTTCTCTTCATATAATTTCCAAACAGTTTATCATACACAGAGAACGATGATCGCTTTGATTTATTGAGTAAAACATAAATGGGTCGGTGCCGCTAGGTGTGTCTTCTTCCATTATATGCTTATGTTCTTTTTCAATATTTCAGCCACCGCAGCCACATCCAGGATGGGACGATATCCTCGATGCAACTAAGGAGAAGAAACATTGCGTTCAATTCTATTTGCCTGTCTTAAACAACAAGAGATACGGCTTCTGTGGTAAAGAGGACTGCCTCAACCTTGGAGTTCACACTCCAAGACTTCCAACCGATGGAGAATCCCTAAATTTCCCCGTCATAGTCTTCATACAGAACGAACTGTTCAGAAACTCAAACAACGGCACCAAAGACTTCGGCCCTGACTTCTTTATGAAAGAAGATGTTATCATAGTCAACGTCAATTACAGATTAGGCTCGTTTGGCTTCCTCTCCTATGAAGACGATTTGCTCCCTGGTAATAATGGCCTTAGAGACATAATTCTAGCTCTAAAATGGATACAGACGAACATTCACAAGTTTGGAGGAGATGCCTCAAGAGTGACTCTTATGGGACAAGCAGCTGGAGCGTCTTTAGTGAATTTATTACTACATTCTCCAAAAGCGAAAGGTCTTATCCATGGTGCCATACTCCAAAGTGGATCAGCTTGGACTTCCTCCTTGTTTAATGCAAAACAAAAAGGCAAATTAAGAGCCAAAGCTTTAGCTGAAACATTGGAAATACAGGATGCCTCAAGTTCGCTGTTGTTAAGAGAATTGAATAGGCTAAGTGCCATAGACATAGCCAACCATGAAAGTTCTTCAGTTCATTCTGATGAAGCTAGAAGTGTTCAGCAACTTGTGGTTGCTTTCTCTCCTGTGATCGAACATGACCATCCTGATGCAGTGATTTCGAAACTGCCAGACCCTGCTGACGTGACAGTACCAGTCATGATCGGTTACAACACCAGAGAGGCTCTCGAAGCATCGTACAGATATATCCACAAACCACAATACCTTACATTTGCTGATAGAGATTTCTTATTCTTCTTCCCAAGAAAGGTTGACTTCAGATTTGAACTGAATACTAAAGTTATGGCTGACGCGATGCAAGAAATTAAGAATAAGTATATGGAAGAAGGGTATGTGAAAATCAGTAGGCCTGGAGAGTACATTACTTATGCTGGAGATGTGGATGTATTTTATCCTATAGATTATACAGTCAGACGTTATGTTAATGAGTCTTCTGCGCCAGTTTACTACTACACATTCGATTTCGATGGAGCGTTCAATATCAGAAAGAAGAGTGTTCTAGAAAAAGCTATGACTATTGACGGGACTTGGGGCGCCTGTCGTGGGGATGAACTGTGCTATTTGTTTGTTTGTAAACCAATCAGATTTAGTTATAAGAACGCATTGAAAGATCCTGATTCTGAAGAAATAGAAGTGATGAAGCGTATGGTGAGAATGTGGAGCAATTTTGCGAGAACTGGGTAAGGAATAGTTTATTTACCACTTCATTATATTGTAACGAATCTATCATCATTAAATCAGATACACAATCGTATAGGCTTTTAACACACGTAACAACATATGTGTATCGTCTCACAAAAGAGAGAAGTACAGTAAGTACTTAGCTCTTCTGTGGTCTATCTACACAAAAACCAATAGTAAAGCCATCTAGCAGTGTAAAAAGCCTTTGCAATGATACAGCTCTACAATCTAATATTTGTTTTTTCTAGGAATCCTACACCACCTGGAGAAGACTTCACCTGGACTCCAGCGACAAAGGAAAACAAAGAATGTTTAGTTATAAGTCATACCCTGGAAATCAAACACAATGTCTACCAAGACAGGATCGATTTCTGGGACCAATTCATAGAAAAATATGAAGCACTAGCCGTGGATGGCGTGTTGAAAGACTTAAAAGATGAACTTTAAGGACAAAAATAGATAAATATATTGTTTTATTTTTGTATTAGTTATTTTTTTTCCTCACCTGTGTCTTGCAAAACCACTCTGGTTGTAACTTGCCGCATAAAGACGTTCATTAAATCGTCACTTAACTAAATGACGTAATTTTCATACATGTTAAAATCATTCATCAAATCTCTATTACGGAAGCATTTGACGTCTCTGAGTACGGATGTAAGATCTTAGTAAATCAGTTGCTCTGTTGCTAACTACGATAAGTTCGGTTGCACGCTAGAAGAAATCTTTGGTAGTTGACGCGATACTACGACGTCGTATGTCAAGCCGCTATGAACCCAGTATAATATTCTTACGCGCAAACTATAGAAACAGATGAATTGAAACCTTACTCAAGCAGTCTAACCAACCATCTCTCTACTACTACTACATATAAACGAATAAGAATCCAAATCGGATTTTCATTAAGGGTGGATTGCACAAGCATTCTTATTTCATTTAGAGCCTAAATATGTTTAAAGAAACAAATAGCGTTCGTTTTAAATAGTTCTATTTCGTGCAATATAAAATACAACTTTGTTTAATGCATATGACCCTTGTTTTGTATTGAACTCACAAAACCGAAGCTTGTAAAACGTGCTTTAGACAACTAATGCTCATATTTCAAACATACACGTGTAAAAAGGCACTTTAGTATGCCAGAAGCTCTTCAAAAATTCCCAGAGAATTGCATGCATGTGTTGAGCTAACAAAAACATGACTACACTACATCCGAGTAGAGATGCCTCGAAAAACTTGTGGTAAAGCTTTTGCTGAGAAAGGAAATATAAAATAAGCAAAGGTATTTTAATGAAAAATATAGTTAAAACTAGATTACAATACGGTATAATATCATCTCTCCCTACTTTGACAAGGGTGATATAGCTAAATAAAGGTATATTCGCAGTTTCAAGTCTCTACGTTTAGCGTTTTAAGCCGTGCGTTGTATTCAATTAATCAGGACAAAAAGTCTTCTAGTAATAGAGATAGATAAGTAAGTATTAACTTCAAACGACTGCATGGTACAGCCAGGCCTCTCTCACTCTCAATCTCACCTCACTGAATATGTACATGAAAACAAGCGAAAATTAGATCAGTATATTGAGCTGGAAGACGGTAAAGTTTTTTTAAAAATTATGACGTGTATAAAATATGCTCGAGTCAAAAACTAAGTTCGCTAAGTCTGCTATAAATGTAATTTACCTAGTAAGATAAACAGAATTGCTCGTTATCCTAACGGTAATCCCAGCGGTTTGAGTTCTTAATTATTTGGATCACAGATAACACAGAATGATAAAGAAAATACACGTACTCCATGCAGCCATGTTATCTCCACTTGGTTAGTAGATAATGACCAACGTGGTATATTGTAATTGAAAATAACAACAGTGTTTAATTAAAACGCTAAAATGAAAGAATTCTTTTTCAATGTTTTGTTTGTCGCATCCCTAATTAAAATATGCTCAAGTGAAAACACTGTGGAAGTGAAGATAAACCAAGGTGCTGTTTTAGGGAAAATAGAAAAAACACTTTTTGGTAAACGGGAATATTATGCATTCAGAGGTGTGCCCTATGCGGCGCCGCCGCTTAATGAACTCAGATTCCAAGTAAGTGAAATATAAATAAGATTTCAACGGAGGAAAATGTAATTTTTATACAAGTTCTCACAAACGGGACACATATTTAGCGTGCCATTCATATCAAATTTCAATGTGAATACGAGTTTAATTTTTGAGCACACGCCTGCGAGTACGTTGTCAAAGTTTGAAAATGTTTCAGCCTCCAGCGCCACATGGAGGGTGGGAAGAAACTTTAGAAGCTCTCGAAAATAAACCAACATGTATGCAATTCAGTTCTCGATTGAGGAACAATGAGCCTTTTGGAGTATCAGGCTCCGAAGACTGCCTTCACCTCAGCATATTCACACCAAACGTTAAAGGAAAAGCACCAATCATTGTGTTTGACTACAATGACCAATTTCGAACCGGTTTTAACGGCACCGATACTTATTCTCCCGACAATTTTATAGATGAGGAGGTTTTAACTGTTACCATTAACCATCGATTAGGTTTCTTGGGTTATTTAACGACTGAGGACGGAGTGATTCCTGGCAACAATGGTTTGAGAGACTTCATCTTTGGTTTGCAATGGATTAAAGATAATATAGAAAAGTTTGGAGGTGATCCTGAAAGGGTAACTCTAATGGGAAGTTGTTCTGGTGGAGCACTAGTTAACATGCTACTTTATTCCGAAAAAGCTAAAGGTCTATTCAACAGAGCGATTATACAAACTGGTTCTGCTTTTGAGAAAACATATTTCAGTACAGAAGCTCGATCACACGCCTTAGAATTCGCTGCATCTCTTAATATTAGTACCACTGATAGCGCTGCTATATTAGAAGGTTTGCAAAAAGCTGATATTAATGCACTTTTCCAAGAAGAAGCTACCGTTATTTCAAATTTTAGAAATGATAAAGATTCTCAATCGACTTTCCAATTGTTCACCCCTGTCATTGAGAAAGGTTATTCTGATGTAGTGTTGGACAGTCTGCCTGAAGAATCGAAGATAGTAAACGACGTTCCAATCATAATTGGATTAAATTCGAAAGAAGGCATTGATTACTTGTCCCATTTTTTCATGAACCCCCTATTACTGCCCACCACAGCTGAAGACAAACTAGTTCAATTTCCAATTAGAACTGACTTTCGTTTTGACCCTGACAGTAGTGCCTACAAAAAAGCTAACATAGAAATTAGAGATTTTTACATTGAATCTAAGAATTTGGACTATGGATCTATTCCCGAATACGCAGTGTTAGCTGCTGACTCTTTAACGGGTTATGCTCTCAATTTTGCTGCAAAAAGTTTGGCTCGAAACTTGGAGTCACCCGTCTATTATTACTACTTCGATTTCAAAGGACAAGTTAGCGAAAATAGCAGATACTTAATGAGTAAGTCCCGATACGTCCTCGGGACGGAAGGGGCGACAGTAGGGGATGAACTCTGCTATTTACATATCTGTGTACGAGTTAAACGATACTACGAGACATTGCGAGAAATGATCAGTGAGCAACATGAAATAAAAGTTATGAAGAAAATGGTTAAAATGTGGACTAACTTTGCAAAGCTTGGGTAAGATTGTTTTTTAAGCCTAGATTACTTCAAACACATTAAGTGAAATATTAATATTACAAATAATTGTATTGCACACAATTGTATGCAAAATACAAACACCCAATATTTATTTAACAACTTAAGTAAAATTTCTTCACTATAAATGAAAACTTCCTTCAGTCCATTTGATACTGTAAACATTACATGAAAATGCAACTTAACTCGTTAAAAGTTTCATAAAACGGGAAATGTTGCTCCTACAGTTGCCTAACTAAAGTCTACTGGATCTACTGAGGCGTGAAACATAATACTTGAAGATATTTAGGGAAGGTTATTGTTTGTTTATAAACGTTACTAGTAACGCCCTGCGGTTTCAACCACCTCTAACTCTTTCCTGCAGGAATTTCGCAATGAAAAGTATCCTTGCTCACCCTCTTTATAAAGGGCTAGTTGGGCCAGCGGTTTTACCCGCGTTGAGCCCGTTTGCGAGTGAATTTTTGGTTAACCTAAAAATCTTCCCCTTGAATGTGGCTATCGAATACAAAAAGAATTATTCGAATCGGACTGGTAGTTCTTAAGATTGGCCCGAACATACAAACAAAATTATAAATGTTACCTCTTTTTAATATAAGTATAGATGTACCTTTATAAGCCGTGAATAACTTTCCTATTGGATGAGGCTATGGTTCCAGAGGTTTCCATGTTCAAACAAACAAAACTCTACAGCCTTAACATAAACATATATTTTTCCAGAAACCCTACACCTTCTCAAGATAATGGAATATTAAAAGGAATCTCTTGGGAACCGATTAAAAAAGACATTGATCAACTCAATTATCTTCACATTACGAAACAACTAAAAATGAAGACGAATCCTTTGGGTGAACGAGAAAAGTTCTGGGACGATTTCATTGAAAAGTATTCTGAGCTCGCTGTTGATGGTGTAGTCAAGATAGAAGAGAGAGAGGAACTGTGAATAAATAATTAAAACATAAACTCATTTATTTATTTTTTTGAAAAAGTCGTAAGTAGTTGACAATCGGTTAACGAGAATAAAAGTATCTACAATTTTTGAGTAGTAAAGTAAAGTACAGTGCCACCAACTTAACTGTTCAGGTGGGCAAAATGGGAACTACAGCCGCGTCTTATTGAATCTATACTATGTTAGTTAGGCTTTATATGATTGATATTGTAGTTTCTTAAATTTTAATGATATCTATAGACTGACTTGCAAGATATGTTTTAATTACCTTTGTTTCTTGGTGAATTTCTTATATTATGTAAAATTCTCCACTAGCGACGCTGTCAACTGAACAGATAAGATGGTGGGACTGTATTGTAATGTTCCACTGCTGGGCAAAGGCCTCTCATTTCATCGAAGCATCAGTAGATAAGACAAATATATAGATAGGTACCTAAATGGAAAATACATTCTCAATATTCTACATAGGGCTAAATGAGACTGTTCTCGAAACTATTTATTTTATTGCAGATATTTTGGTATTTAATAAAAGCGACATCTACCGTAAGATTATTGAAGCATTGAAGAGAAAACGAAACAAAATTTTAGTCATAAATTTATTTCCAGCAAAAATCGATAGATGGCGTTGTGTGTATGTGAAAAGTGTATTTTAATAAAATTAACAGACTAATGTTTTAAGTCACTATCTATGAACTATATGAAAAGTAGAATGTCAATATAATTATTAACAATACAAACACACACTACACCCTCGAATCAATCAGAATAGTGTTTTCCCCTTGCCGTCTTTACATCAGCTGTTTTGGGGGCCATCTAGTGAGCCACGGCCTGCCGCGGCCGTCGATACCTGACTGGCGTTCCACTTGTTATCCAAATTCCATTCCCGTAGTCCAATCATTTTTCTTTCTCCTGTCAACTGCCACTACTGCCAATTTCTACTTACATACTCGTAAAGACTCTAGCAGCGCCCGCGGTTTAACCTGCGTTCTACCCGTTCCCGCGTGAATTTCAGGATAAAATGTATCCCATGTGTTATTCTGATGTATAACCTCAAAGCAAAGCAAAGTTTCATCCAAATCCGTCCTTTAGTTTTTTCGCTAGAGTAACAAACATACATACATCCAAACTTTCGCATTTATAATTCTCGACTTCTTTTACCGACATTTCCAGGAATTTACCTATGTCTGCAACTGAGAGCTGTAGCTTAGTACATTAAACTTCTCCAAAGGAATAATACATATTTGATCTGTGTATATTCGCATACCTCTCAAAAAACCTATGTTATATTATCTTACAAAAAAAAATGACAGTCATATCCGGCATTATAAAGAGATTTGGATAATTCGATGATTTTAAGGTGCTCTAACATCAGAAAGTAAAGATGTTGCCGGAGTACGCAAACAATAAAAAACAACTAAAAATAACGTACTGTGATAGGTGGAAATATCAGTTCGTTGCACCTTTCGTTAAAAAGCAAACAAAACAATAATTGTAACGCTTTCACTATTTTAATAGCCGATTGTGCCTTTTCCCGTCAACATCAAGTTCATGTCTTACCAAGGTCTCTAACCATAGTGCGAATTAATGTTGATTAAATCCATAGATACGTAATCACAGACACTTATTTACTTATTCAACGTAAACCGGTTTGACCAGAACAAGTGCATAACCTAGAATAAAATTATATAACGACTATGTTATAATCTTGCTATACTAATAAAAACATTAATTATGTAGAGATATTTTAGACCTAATAGCTATAGATATAAGAGCTATTAGAACCTTGCTATGTAAACAGAGGCCAGGGATATTCTTGTATATACTAGAACTAACTTACCTGCTATTCATTTGTACTGGATTTTTCCACGAGGTTGAATAAAATCTATTTATGGCTTCTTAACTTTATTGTGCGAATTGAGTTCGTTAGATAATTTATTCTACGACTGGCAAAATTGGCAAAAAAGAGCTGGTTGGTATATAGTTTAAAATATTTATTAACTTAAAAATGCGGTTTTAATAAAAACGGGTCATAATACCTGCTTAATTAGCTTTGTCAGTATTAGTGGTCGGCAAGTAAATGATTTAGTTAGAGTTAGAAAAAAGCCTCAATAGGCACTAAAAAACCACAAAAGGTAGCTTCCTTTTAATGCTTAAGCGCCCCGCGGTTTTACCCGCGTTGTGCCCGTTCCCGTGGGAATATCGGGAATTTTTATACATAAAAACCTTCCTCTTGAATCACTCTACCTATTACAAAAAACCGCATCAAAATCCGTTGCGTAATTTTAAAGATTTAAGTATACAGACAAACAGACAAAAATAGCGACTTTGTTTTATACTATGTAGTGATAGTGAGGGTGTTAGGCAAATGATTTAGTAATAAGTAAATAAGTACGTGTAGCCCAACCCTGACGTTGTAGTTATTAGACCGCCTTAAGGAATCCTTACCTTACCTTAAGGATTTAAACAACCGGGATCGAAAATTTTAGGTTGCTCTCCGAAGCACGGCAGTGCTTATATGCCTCTATCAGTCACCCATCTAGGTAAGGGCCGAGATGCACGTTGCTTAACAACTGCAATGCGTTTACATCACCTTAATCAAACTACGCTACGATTGCAAACTACTCCATAATCATTCAGTACTTCTTTTGTTTTATTTAAAAAGAAATATTTGATACATACTCCTTGTTGTCATTGAACTTTCAAAAGTCATAAAACTGTTCTAGATTCAAAATATCTGCATCGCTGTAGGTTACTCTGTTCTTAGTAACTATTATTTATTCTGTAAACTATTATTTAAATGGCAATAAAGTAATTGATTCATAATATTTTATTGCCTTTGATGTGTTGAGTGTAGGCATAGCAAAACTCAAAAGATTTGAGATCAAGGTAGCTTGCGAAGTCTTAGTTGGTAGTAGTGCGGTAGTTAACCTTTATACAGCGCTATATAGCGATCATTTAAGGCTCTTATAGCGAACCTTATTTGAAAAATCAATTCACATTCGGTATAGAGGGAAGGACATATGCTAAAAAGTAAAATAAAAAGTCGTTTGTTGCTTACAAAATAAAACACATAAAGGAGGATACAGTTTAAAATTACAACAAAAAGTGGTGGCTCTGCTTCTGCAGCCCAGGGCGAGGCAACCTGGGCAGCGCTGATTTTCAGCCACCTCTGTTCCCTGAGGTGTTGCTAAAATTGTTATTGTTTATATTGTAAATTTGTACAATGAAAGACTCAGAATTATTAAGATTATATATTGTATACCTTCATGCCTGAAAAGGGGACAATAAACCCTTAAAGGACCACTCGTATAACCGAACGTAGAAATGTCTTCACTTCGCTCCGTATGCCTGCCGCATTACAATTTACTCCAAACTTATAAACAGATTGTTTTATAATATAAACTTAAATAAATTATATATGAATACGGGGGCTGCTTTCGGCAGATAATCGAAAAAAAAACTTGTTAGACATTACTAAGATGACAAAAAAAATTGCACTAGCAGCGCCCCCGTTTTTACTTACACCCGTTGTGCCCGTTCCCGTGGGATTTTCAGGATTGAAAAAATAGCCAATAACCTTCCTATTGAATGCGGCTATCCATTACAAAAAGGATTATTCAAATCGGATTGGTAGTTCCTGAGATTATCCCGTTCAAACAGACCAACAAACAAACTAACTTCAGCTTTATTATATTGGTAACTACCTATAGATATTATTATTCAGAATGCGTAGCGCACAAAGCGTGCTAAGACGTCAAACGACGCGTCTTTTTGAATAAGGAGCAATTATTTCGATAGTTAACCTCATTTATATCGGCTCTTAGAAAAATAAATTACTTGTGACGTAAGAAAGATGTATTTTTTGTTTTGTTTTTAACACTTTCTTAATTAGTCACCGCATTTTTTGTCAACCGGAATCGTCCCTGTGCCGGGCAAAGGTCTTCCACAAACCTTCTAGCCTTCCCTGTCTAAAGGCGGGAAAATATTCTGGTGAGGTCATGTACGGAGACCACAATTTTCATTGAATGATGATGATTGACAATGAGTTCTGGATCATCGAAATAAGGTTTATTTTACTGGATAGTAGCGTTCTTGGCGTTGTTTGACTAAGCGAAGTCAGTTAATTGCGATTGTTAAGCAACGTGCAGCTCGGCCCCTGCTTGGATCGGAGGCCGATAGTGGCATTTCTATATGAGCGCTACCGAGCTTCGGAGGGCATGTAAAGCACTCGGTCCCGGTTGTTTCAATCGTCAGACCATGTCGGAGGCCTTTAGGCGGTCTAAAAACTCCGACTCCAGGGTTGGCCACTAACCTACTCGACAAGAAGAAGACTGGATTATATTTGTACTAGCAGCGCCCCGCGGTTTTACCCGCGTTGTACCCGTTCCCGTAAGAATTTCGGGATGAAAAATAGCCTATAACCTTCCCGTTGAATGTGGCTATCTATTACAAAAAGAATTATTCAAATCGGTTCAGTAGTTTCTGAGATTAGCGCGTTTAAACAAACAAACAAACAAACAAAACAAACTCTTCAGCTTTATAATATTAGTATAGATTTGCAACTACCGAGTCACAGCCATTAGAAGCCTGCCAGCTAAACTTCGCTGGTTTACCTACTCATAAGGTGTACTGAGCATAAACCCAAGAAGCTAATTACCTATTCGCAATTTTATATAATAAAATTTGCATTAACAATCCTCACGTTTTATTAATTTGAGCACTAAAATAACTACAATTATTTATTTACACAGTTACCTTCACGGATGTCTTCCATCTTTGATTCTCGAAATAATCATTGATTTCCGCGGTTGATTCCATTAAATTAATAAACATTTATTCTCTATAACTAATCGGATATGCAACTTTAAAGTCAACATGTTTTCATTCGGCAATTTTTTTCGCGACCTAGACTTAGTTTTATCATCCAATTAAAATAATTCAAATTAATAAATTCTTATGCAAAAATGCTTAACGGTAGAATTAATATTTCTCTAGAGATATTGTTTGCTTAACAAATAGCTATCATAAACGATTTAATTGACTGAAGAATTTAACTACAGGTCAATTCTAATCGAATACACATATTAAAATGATTGAAAGTGAAACAATTGAATAACTATCAGCCTTTTTAAGTAAAATTTCACATACAATGCAATAGAGTCATAACAGACATAATCTACTATATGCTACTCTATACAACACGCAAGTTGCAATTATAGACATTGAAACCTCTCTGCTTCTGCTATGTCTATGGTTGCAATAGTTAAACGGTAAAACTCAAAATTCTATGCAGGTGAGTAGACGTTTCCGGCGTGGCTGCTTCAGAGATAAATTAAATAGCGACACGAAAATGTTAGAATGAAAGCTATATTTCCAAGGACGATTTTTTAATGAAATTAATCAACCATTTTATGCGCTATTCATTATTGTTCCGAATTATTCGTTGAAAAATAAAGTAGTTATAAGAGTACATTGTATACAGTATGTATACCTAAATAGACATTAGTATCAAGCAAGTAAAGTCTGTATATACCTTAACTCTATACTAAGATCGATTTACTTACTAATTACGAATTCTACTCGAGTGTTGAAAGAAAATTAATTCTGAAAGCTATTTAATAAAATGTGACGCAGGTAAACAAGGCAATTAAATATGGAGTTATCAAGATAAGTAGGAATTTAATAGATGTCAGAGAGTCTTCAATTACTTATAATAGGTACTTTAATAAAGGAAGATCATACGAAATGACTAGACACATTTTCATCGTATTTGCACAGAAAACGCTCCTTTACCTATCATTAGACTAACTAAGTGAATGGAATTAAATCATACGTATTTAGTTAACACTACATAGTATAAAACAAAGTCGCTTTCCGCTATCTGTCCCTATGTATTCTTAGATCTCTAAAACTACGGAACTACTAACGGATTTTGATGCGGTTTTTATAAATAGATAGTGTTTGAAGAGAAAGGTTTATTTATGTATAATAATTTTCGAAATTCCCACGGGAACGGGCACAACGCGGGTAAAACCGCGGGGCTCTGCTAGTACTAATTATTCTCAAAAGTGATTAATTATGTATACTGTATACTTAACCTTCTTAAAAGTTTACTTCCGCCTTCATGAATAGGATCATTACCTAAAATACTGTGTATTCATTTTTTAAATGGACTCAATTGTTGTTTTGTTAATATACAGTTGAAACATTCAGCTGCAGCGACTATGAAATTAGACTGTTTTATCAGTACATAGTTTCCATCAGAGATTTCGTACCCTTTTGATGAAGCCTGGAAATGTTGAAGTTTGACATCCAGGATCATTCGTGAATCCAGTGTCAAAGGGGTAATGGATTAATGCATTCAATATTTTCAAAGATGGCGGGGAAACCAAAACTGCTCCCCGTCCTGTAGGTATGTCTGTCAGTATGGTTATGCCACTGACCTATAATCACTGACCTGTAGTATACCTATAATAGAGGTCAGTTGGTCACGCTTATCTCAAAAACTATAGAAGGAATTGTCATATAGTTTTGATCAACATGTGATCAACATACAGAGTAATTCTAAAAGAAGGCTCATAACTCAAAAATCATACATAAACTCTATGCAATCTTACTGATCAACACGAAATGAGGGTGGAACGTTCGTTAGTACATATAACTCAATGGGTCGTTAGTTACAAAAAAGGTTTCTTCTCGGGAACATAATCTACCAACCTTATTTAAGGGAAAGTGTAAATAAATTCATTGGCATATTACATTTTGAATTGCCTTCTCTATATCGATTTTATTTGGGAACTAGAACAAGTGTAAACCTAAAAATTAATGAACTTCACCAGTATTATCAATAATAAATGCAAGTGCCAGTCTATAAATTGTAATTTACTTGTCAGTTTGATACCTTTATATATTTTTTATTATTCACCATACGTTATTGAAAAAGAAAGTGTTTATATTTCTTAGAATTTATTTTTAATATTGACGTGGGTACAATGGCGGTAGGAAAACGTTCGTCACCTTAAAGCTTATTTTCGCTTGAAGTCTTAGAGCTATAGATACCCTGTTATACCGTCATGGCGCGTCAATGTCATAATGTATTGTCATCCTCTGCAATACGGTATTGCAATACATCAAGCCAATTAAAATACAAAAACGTCGATTGCTATATATATTACTAGCAGCACCCCGCGGTTTTACCCGCGTTGTGCCCGTTCCCGTCGGAATTTCGGGATAAAATGTAGCCTATAGCCTTCCTCGATAAATAGACTATCTAACAGTGAAAGAATTATTCAAATCGGTTCAGTAGTTTCTGAGATTAGCGCGTTTAAACAAACAAACAAACAAACAAACAAACAAAACAAACTTTTCAGCTTTATAATATTAGTATAGATAATTATATAAGATATATTCTAGAAGCTATCATAAAAATGAATTTGTTGATAAAAAGAACTACAAGGACAAAACAATTATTATTATAATTATACTTGTGTACCTTAGCTTTTTGGTTAAATAGATAAAAATCAGATAAATTAACTTAATCCATTTATGTGACCGATTAGTAACGATTTCTATCTTCGTAAAAGCTTCGACCAATTTGAATCTTGATTACTTGATTGCATAATACATCAATCATCAGCGGATTGTGAGTCTGTTGTTTTTAAGAAACTAGAAACGCCCCTCGGTTTTACCCGTGTTGTACCAGTTCCTGTAGGAATAACCTTATAGCCTACTAGCAGCGCCGTTCCCGCTGGAATTTCGCGATAAAAAGTAGCCTATGTCCTTTCTCGGGCTCTGGACTAACTGTGTACCAAATTTTATTCAAATCGGTTTAGTAGTTTCGGCGTGAAAGCGTAACGGACAGACAGAGTTACTTTCGCACTTATAATATTAGTTAGGATATTGTAACCTTATAGCGCTATAATATAACCTTCCCCTTAAATATAGCTACTAAATACAAAAATAATTATTCGCATCGAACACCTAATTCCCGAGATTAACCCGAGAATACAAACAAACTAAATCCAAATTACTATAGATGAATAATATTGATAGTCCTTGTTTTTTAATAAAATTACAATTTAAAAAAATCTGTTCGATAAGTGAGATGACTCATACATAACACATGTTTGGTTTCGACCTCTAAAATTAAAACTGATATTTAGACAGCTTTTTTCTTAGGGTTTTTTTAATTGTAATAAATCATATTCCTAGTTTAATATACCTATACGAGACAAGCATCTAGGCACACCTAAGTATTTTTTATTACACTATTTTAATCCTATTATAATACTTTGTTACTTAGCGCAAGGGGCATGAAAAATAATAATTAAGATATGTCCTACAGAAATGAAAGACAAAATGCACTAGATAGGTTACTGCCGAAAAAGTCTGCATCATTATTCCCGCCAGAAGTAAGTTCAATGGAAATGTTCATTTCTATAACTACACACACTATATTGTAAAGAGGTATTTTTTCTATCTTTTTTGTTTTTTTGTAAGGATCTAATCTCAGAAACTACGAATCTAATTTGAATAGCTATTTTTGTAATGGATTACCACATTCAACGGGAAAATATAGGCTGTTTTTACATCCTGAAATTCCCACCGAAACGGGCACAAAGTTGGGCACAACCGTGGGGCGTAGGTAGTTAATATTAGCATTAAATAAAATTAAGAATGTTTGTGCAATACGCCCTAAATTGCCCTTTTTATAAAAAGTGAGTTTGATATCGTATTTAAGTTAATAATGAGGCGTTAGTCTCCAATAAAGAGCAAAGTTCTTATAATAAAAAATGCGCATAACAATCGTGTAAATAATCGCATCGCACCGCACACGCTACGTGTCTGACGGTGTAAATGGCTCAAAATGTGTCCAGCCAACCAGTTTTCGATTACCGCACTCTTCCTCTATAATCGAATGAATGCGTAACGAGAATTTTCCTTTCCTGCATACCCAAGTTGCCGTGAATAGTGTAATAAATACTATTTTCCGCTATTATCCAATATTACACTCAAATTATTATCGCAGCACTGAGGTTGGATCTTGTCAAATAGGTGATAAGTTGTATCGTAAGTAATTATTGCTCTTGTCTTTTTTTTTATTGGGAGTCAGTCGTAATATTAGTGCGTAATGTTGGTATGCTATTCAAAATTCACATTTATCGACACTTTATTGATGCGGAAAGTGCTGTCAAATTGGTAGACAACTTTAGTCGACCATAAGGCAGAAGTATGTACTGTTCATAAACTTCTGAAATGAACCTAACCTAATTAAGAAGTAAGGGCCGAAACTGCGTTCAGTGTGCGCCCGTCGCGGTTCCGTACAAAAGAGAAGAGCGGCGGGCGCACGCGGCGGGCGCACGCTTAACGCATCGGGTGACACAACGGAACAACGCGGGTGAAAACGCGGGGCGCAGCTAGTCCAATATAATAAGGACTCTATACTAATATTATAAAGCTGAAGAGTTTGTTTTGTTTGTTTGTTTGTTTGTTTAAACGCGCTAATCTCAGAAACTACTGAACCGATTTGAATAATTCTTTCACTGTTAGATAGTCTATTTATCGAGGAAGGCTATAGGCTACATTTTATCCCGAAATTCCCACGGGAACGGGACCAACGCGGGTAAAACCGCGGGGCGCTGCTAGTTTTGTATATTATCTTACTTAGTTACTAAAGTAATTAAGTTCGAGTAGGTTAGTGACCGACCCTGGTCTCGGAGTTTTACTTACTTACTTATAAATAAGTACCTATTTGGTACTTAGTTAAGATAATTGATGTTCAAATAATACATTTACTTCAAAAAGAAGTTAGCAAGTACCTACAAGACGCTCTGTTAAATTATTCTGTCCCATCAGAAGCAAAGACGCTTAACCTCCGAGGAAAAAGTAAATTGAAATACGAGGCATCAGTCATTCTGTCCTTTTCATCTTCATATTCATTAGCTGCAGGTCAAAACGATAAACAATACTTAAGAAAGATGTTAAATACGTTGTAAACTGTAAAGATAATATAAACCTGCGTACAGCAAATATATACCTTTGTAAGTAAATACTTATACATACATTTGTAGCCTATGAAAATGTTATACGTTTAGAACCTTATCTTATACAAACTTATATACATATTTCCTTCTAGCATTTCATTGCGAATTCTTCTTCTTCTTCATCGAGTGGATGGTCAACCTGACCAATCCTGGTGTCAGAGTTATTTAGCCGCCAAAGGCCTCTGACGTGGCTCAAGTAACGACTACTATCCGTAGAAAGTACCCGGGACCGACGGCTAAACGTGCCCTCCGAAGCACGGAATCATCTTACTTTTCGAGCAATCAGGTGATTCAGCCTGCAATGCCCTAACCAAACTGAGGAAAGTCTCACAAAGAGATTTTTGTGAGATATCCCCACCGGAAATCGAACCCGGAACCTAATTAAAAACTTATTTAATGTGACAAAGTACTCAAGTGTACTTTTCAAGAATACCTACTCTACGTACCTTGGATAGAGTACATTGTTTGTGCTATACCTAGAAATTGCGCTCGTGGTGATGGCACAGTCTGAACGATATTTACTCAGTAATATATAAGACTAGCAACGCCCTGCGGCTTTACCCACGTTGTGCCCGTTCACGTAGGAATTTTGGAATGAAAATAGCCTATAACCTTTCTGTTGAACGTGGCTATCTATTACAAAAAGAATTATTCGAATCGGATTGCTAGTTTCTGAGATTAGTGCGTTCGAACAAGAAACTCTTAAGCTTTAATATAAGAAAGAAAGAAAATAGGTATATATTCTGTATACGTATATGTATATTGTGTAATAGTTAATAGTTAAATACAGTATATGAGGTTTGTAAGTACATTTAGGTACCTACATTATGTATGAAATTATGAACAATGGATCCGAACAATGATAGAATTTCCGTTCAAAAACGTTTGTTCAATTTATTGAATCATCTCTCATTGAAATGTCACTTGCGTTTCAACAAATATTAATATGTTTCAAGACTTTAACTTTTATATAACGCGGTAAACTCACTTGTTAGTTAATCATTTACGTGTATTAAATAGAATACAGTAAATAATCTGTTTTTATAGTGTTTGTGTACGCAAAGGTACTTACAATTTTGAACAATTTTATACTTCGTATAATTTACAGCTATATTATAACTTTTAGATACCTACATAAATATATATGGCAAAACAATTAACAAATTGAGTTGAAAAAATAGTAAAAAGAGTAGGACTAGGTGTATCTAAAGGATTTAGGGACCCCGGGCTATTTTGCCGGGCCTTCACGAATTGTACCTGTTCCTGTGGGAATTTTGGCGTGAAACTGTAAAAAATTCGTTTAATAGTTCTTAGGAAAATCGTTTACATACAGACACGCAGCTTTTCGGGACTTCGTTTTATAATATTTAGAGATAAGGTACTTTATTTATTAGGTAAGTTTTTAATGTGAACATACATTATGTGACACAATATACTGCATACTGCAAGATGATTACAATATACTGCAAAAACATTGAAATTAAATGGCAAGTCACTGCACCAATGCAGTCAGACGACTTTTACCAAAAATCATTAATGCAACCTCCACTGTATTTTACCACTTTTATTATAAGAAAATAAACCGGTAAGGCTAACTGGACCAACCCCCGGATAAAGTCCGTGATAAACAGTAGGATTTATTCTGAATTCATTATTACAATAAATCCATTCAACAATTCTTATTACAACTTAATATCTTAAACTATCCCACTTGTGAATAAATTCAATTCCAATATAATTTTAAATCGGATCCTTATCCATTACCAAAATAGGCTCAAATTCCTTTAAAATTCTTCTTAAATAAAGAGCTGACCCTTGTCAAAGTTCTTTCCATTTCTCTATTATCTTCTGTCATTCTCTTTAGCTGTAGGTACCAATTCCAGCTTTAGCTGTAGCTTTTTAGCTTCGTACAATACGACCTCAAATACGTTTAGTTATTATGTTATAAGTTATAACAGAAAACTTTATAACGTGATAAAACTTCGGGAATTTTATCCGGACCTGGTGAAACTGACCCTATTCGAATTAACCTTCAAAAAACCTAATTTTAAACAGGTTTTTGCGATATTTCAAACCTATACATGCGAATCTATAGTCTATACCCCACGAAGTTTCAATTCAATTCGAAGTTTCAATTGTTTTAGTGGCTTTCCCACCAAATTTATTCTTCCAAGTTTGAAATTTGTTACAAAAACCAGCACATTCTCATCATATTTAAATTGAATGGATTATTATTAAATTATTAAATGGATTATTATAAAATATTAAATTATTAGTTGGTTAATAATTATAAATCTTTTCAATCACTAAGGATGTTACCTAGTGCTAATATAATCTAGTGTTGTAGATTTAACAGTTTAATCAGCTTGTGTTGTCGAAGTCAACAGTTGAGATGCCATCGCCGGCCGCGCCGCACGCGGGTGACACTAGTGAAGTGGTAGTGATCGATATAGACAACGAACAACTTATCGATAAACCTGATAGGGAAGTGGTAATACAGATAGAGAAAGCTGGACAGGATCACACCATGAATGGAAACGGTATGTTTATTAGTTGTGTAATATGTTCTGGTTAAGAAGTTTTATTATGAAATATATATATCTACGGTCTAATTGAGACACCTCCTCCTTTTTTTAAATATTATGAAAATAGAGTTATCTGACTAAATAAATAGCACTGTAATGTAGGTTACTTTACTTACCAACACACCTGTTAAAATATCAAGTTTATGTGTGAAATGCGCAGGTATTTTTAACTTTTTGGAATATTATTTTCTAACCAAAATTTTCATTGCCCTTGTACATTTATTAAAGCTCTACTTGTAATTATAAACCTTGCCAAATAGACTCCCCAAATTAAATGTTATCATTGCATTTTTTGCGTTGTTTTATGTATAACGAATTTCAACGTTGCGAGCCGAATGAGTTCAATAATACTGTCACTCGCTAATGTTTTATTACAGTGTCACAAAACAATAAAACTATTGTTTACAATTCGCTGACCTGCATTCATCGAGTTATAATGTACTAACGTACAAAACTATTTCTTTACAATCGCTGACTTGCAACTCGTATACTCACTCAATTTATTCAATCGATGAAGCCGGACTTAGAATCTATACTAATATTATAAAGCTGAAGAGTTTGTTTTGTTTGTTTGTTTGTTTGTTTGTTTGTTTGTTTAAACGCGCTAATCTCAGAAACTACTGAACCGATTTGAATAATTCTTTCACTGTTAGATAGTCTATTTATCGAGGAAGGCTATAGGCTACATTTTATCCCGAAATTCCCACGGGAACGGGCACAACGCGGGTAAAACCGCGGGGCGCTGCTAGTGAAGAATAAAAGCATAATATGCGACAGAATTGAGAAACTTCTTCTTTTGAAGTCGGTTAAAATACGCTAAATCAGTAAAAACAGTCAATCAAACCGTTATTAACAAAATAACTAGAGGCAACCCGCGGTTTTCTCGTCTGTAGAATCATAATGTTTACCGTAGTTTAAAAAAAATACTATAATGTTGACCGGTTAGTAATAATAACTAGCAGTGCCCCGCGGATTTACCCGCGTTGTACCTGTTCCCGTAGGAATTTGAGGATGAAAAATAGCCTATAAACTTCCTGTTGAATGTGGCTATCCATTACAAAAATATGTTTTCAAATTGGACCAGTAGTTCCTGAGATTAGCGCGTTCAAACAAACAAACTCTGCAGCTTTATAATATTAGTATGGATTACTTATGTCCGGACCAGAATTCGCCTGTTATTGGCTGTCCCTATTATCCTCCATAGTTACGGTTCATAGTGCAAATAGTGCATTACAACTGCCTTGAATGAGTTAGGTTACCTTATCCAATAACGTCAATCCATTGTCATTACGTACAGTAATATAAATATATAAAATTCAAAAGTCCTGACTGACTGACTGACTGAGTGATAATCAACGCACAGCCTCAACCGCTACACCTAGTAACATGAAATTTGGCAGGAAGGTTCTTCAAGTGACATAAGTGCACATTAAGAAAGGATTTCCGAAAATTCCTATGGGAACCAGCTCAACTCGGGCAAAGCCGCGGGGCGCTGCTAGTTTAATTATAATTAAGTATCTATATCATGATTGAGTACACCGCTTATCATGTCTGGGACGCAAACTATCCGATCCTTATAATTAAAAATAATATCGATTAACGTAATTATATGTTATTCAAGCATACAGCTATTGAAAATACAGCTGTGAAAATTAAAATAAGTAATTTAATTTTAAACAAAGGGTGTCGATCTAACCGGCAAGGAGGTTAGATCTACGCCCTTCTAGAATAGTCTATATATAGGTTATTGTATATTGGTTTTTTCGTGTCTATTATTCCAATTATTTTTAGCACCTGATCCCAAACCTCACCCTAAGTTCATATATAATGGGAATGCTTGAGCAATCGGAATCAAATACTAAGCACAAAGTATCAATACGATAATTATGCAGAATGAATATAATATGGCTTTTGGACCTAAACAAAGCTCTGTATTTCTGTATACTTTGGAATATTAAAAAAAATTAAAAACTTGTACAAAAACAGACTCACCAAATAATATGCAACCTTTGTTGAAAAAAAAATACTATACAAAATAATAGCCAGTTCGGTCCCGTCGCCCACTGCAGGGCAAACACCTTTCGCACAATAATAAAAGATGATCGGTACAGTGCTAAATAATAAAATACGTTACAAATCTATACTAATATTATAAAGCTGAAGAGTTTGTTTTGTTTGTTTGTTTGTTTGTTTGTTTGTTTGTTTGTTTGTTTGTTTGTTTAAACGCGCTAATCTCAGAAACTACTGAACCGATTTGAAAAATTCTTTTTGTAATGGATAGCCACATTCAACGGGAAGGTTATAGGCTACTTTTCATTCCGAAATTCCCACGGGAACGGGAACAACGCGGGTAATACCGCGGGGCGCTGCTAGTGCTATTATAATAAGGTGTTATCTGGTATAAATTAAATTACTATCAGTAATATTTTAACTACATACTAAATGTAGCAGGTAATATAAAGAGACCTGAGAAGAATTCATCATCCTAGAACACATAGAGTAGGACATAGAGTCCGTCATAGAGTCCGACATAGAGTAGGACAATGTTCTCAATACGAGTTTATTTTTTAAATATTAACATCTCACAATTTGAATTAATAAGTTTAGAATAGTTAATAAAGTATTTTAGTAGCTATAGCTAATAATTATTCCCACATTTTACGACTATCAATAATTATAAGCAGTAAAGACCTTGATCTTCTAGTGTCAAGTGCACTTTCATGCCTAAACTGGGGTCCATGGAGGTTCAAATCTTGGATCTAGCAAATCAAAGCTGCCAATTTATTTTTAAACATCGAACTCGGTTTGAGATCACCTATCACAGTAGGATAATTACACCTAATCCTATTGAAAAAAAAACAATTAAAGAGGCCTTTGCTCTGCAGTAGGACGTAACAGGCTGATACTTTGTATGTATCCAAATCTTATTTTAAGTCTAGTTTATAAACGTTTATATTTGTAAAAAAACAAGTTACATTATGTTGTATCGTTAAACAAATCAAGTAGCACAGTCAAACAGGTATGTTTTTTGTTATGTTGCTACTTTTTGCGCTTGTTTATCGTTTGTCCAAAATTAGAATTTCGCTCAACAGAGGTGACGTCACGTATTTTTAGTCAATTTAGTTTTTTCCTTAAGCATTTTTTTTTGTTTATGTTAAATACATAAACATAAACCTGTTTTAGGATTCAAGTCCTATAAAATATAACGTACTTGGTAAGAACTTGATTATGCCATTGTTCTGATTTCTTAATTTGTGTTAGTGCGTCGTCGTTGATTTTTTATTGAGGTCGCTTCTGGACTCGCGGCTTGCATTTATCGATAGTAACTTAACAATAAGTTTATAGGTATACTAATTCGTAATATTATTTTTGGTTCATGTACTCGTGAATAACTAGTACAAAACAAGTGAACATAATTATGTGAACAAGTGAACATATATTATGTTACGATTAAGTAAAAATTAGCGACCGAACCTACCACCGAAAATGAGTTTACATAGGGTGTTAACTAGTAATTATCTACTAGTAGGTAATCGATTAGAAAAAAAGCAGGAACTAATAATTTAAAAAAGAGTAATCACATTTTAATGGATTCTCGAGTGATACACGTCACTTATCCTATTCGATATAATTAGTTTCCGTCTAATATAATAACTCCCACGCATAAAATAATTTAGCCATAAAAAAATAATTCTTCAACCGCGGAATGACTATTAAGTTGCAAATATTAATAAACAGGAAGGTCTAACTAAGAGATTGTTCTCACACATTTGAAATTAACTCGTTTTTTGGCAACAAAAAGGTTAGGTCCAGTTTAGCGATACGCAGACGTAACTAAACAAGTTTTTTTGGTTAACAACAGGAAGTGTTTGCGTACGGCAAGGTTGCTGCGTTCGGGCCTATGGACGTCTGTATTTATTTGCGTTAGATTAGATGCTTCTGTAGTAACTTTAATTTTCTTTTCGTCCTGGAAATAATGTTGCTCGACTAGGTACTGATTTAAATCGTATCGGTATTATTTTATATTATACAAGCTGCGCCCCGCGGTTTCACCCGCGTTGTACCCGTTCCCACGGGAATTTCGGGATGAAAAATAGATGTTGGCCGATTCTCAGACCTACTCAATATGCTGACAAAATTTCATGAGAATCGGTCAAGCCGTTTCGGAGGAGTATGGCAACGAAAACTGTGACACGAGAATTTTATATATTAGATTATTCGGTATTATCGTACCGGTGTTTTGAAAAGCGAGCAATGCACGCCGTGCAATAGTTTGGCAGGTTAGGTAGTATTGTACATACATTTGACAATTAAATTATGTCGACCAATACCAAGAATCTATTGGTTCGCGGTCTTTGATTCTCAATAGATGTTTGATCAACGGACATCTATTCGTAGAAATTGACCTAAATGTTGGGTTCTAATTACTGCGATTCCATCTTTTTATTATATTACTACTGACAAACTATCGATCAGATAATGATCAGATATCGTTATCTAGATGGAAATGGCCTCTGGTGTTGTATTTATTTATTTATGCAAAATAGACAATGATACATAATGTAGGTACCTACTATATATGTACAACAGAAGGTAAAATTAACGATATGTAGGGTTCCCACGCCATGCATAGGTACTAATATATTATATACTAGTAATCCCACAGCTGGACAAAATTTATTTTATCACAAAAACACTGACACCGATAGAGTAACATATAAAAAAAGTTAAGTATTAACCTGTAATGTCCCACTGCTGAGAAAGGTCTCACTGAAGACAGTACAGTGAGGGGGATTAGGCGTAATCATAACATATGAAGTTATTAAAATAACAAAGTCCAAACATTGAGTTATATGAATTATCGTAGGTGCATATAACTCAATGAGTCCAAATAATAATTTGCTGATGTGCCATTATATTTAAATATAAAAATACCTGTCGACCTGTATTATATACAAAAACAGGTGGCAACCCTGCTTATTTGTCCACTATATGGTATGTATGTATGCTTTCAAACATTTACGTAACCAAACACCAGCTGAATGGTTGACCGTCATTTGTATAACATTTGGTCAAAGCAAAGTCAGGAATGGCCGTGCATATGGCCAAGGTCACGTGATGACATTACAGTAATAGTAGGTAGACTAATATTAATACTCGTGATTAATACCAATTAGCAGTTACGAAAACAGATACTATAATGTAAACGATGTATTGTACGATTTGTACGTCATTTAACCTTCATTCTCTGAAAAAAATGTAATATGTTATGTTGTTTTGTTATACATTGTTGAAATAGTAAATATTGTGACTTAAATAATTATTTATTTTTCACTAGCAGCGCCCCGCGGTATTACCCGCGTTGTTCCCGTTCCCGTGGGAATTTCGGAATGAAAAGTAGCCTATAACCTTCCCGTTGAATGTGGCTATCCATTACAAAAAGAATTTTTCAAATCGGTTCAGTAGTTTCTGAGATTAGCGCGTTTAAACAAACAAACAAACAAACAAACAAAACAAACTCTTCAGCTTTATAATATTAGTATAGATGACAAACTTAACACTAAGTAGGTATATCTAGTTACAATCGTTTTCTTAGAAAAAAATAAAACAAAATTTCGATATAGCTTATAGTGTGCTGAGTTCTCTAAAAATTCTAAATAGATTGGCATGAACAAATTAAAATCCTGGAAAAATGTGAAATGAAACCAACTTCACAAAATAAATATAACAGAAGTAATTGGTGGTATTGGTGAAAAACTATGTTCAAAACTCGCGCCACTTAACTTAACCGGATATCGTTCTTTAGTTCTTTAGTTCGGTAAACACAAATTCCAAAGACAATCTTAATTGACACTTACTGTCACTGTCAGAAACAGCTGATTGTCAGCGTCAGCTAATTCGCAACTTGACAAATACTTCAATTATTTCCTCTTCATTAAGTACCAATTTCCAGTGTATGTGTGTATTGCAGTGTCAGTGTGAAAACAGAAAACACAAGAGAGGTGCTGTGTTTCGTAAATGAAAACGAATTAATTACTAAATTTTAACGCTTATTTAGCTTACCAAGCAATTGTATCAATCTGGAAATTGTATTCTTCTATAAAAATCCGTATTTTATATTTTTGTGCCGTCGAAGCGAAAAGTTTTCTAAGTTTTGTGTACTTAGCTAAAACCAGTTTAATTTACGTAAATCAGTTACTACCGCCGAAGTTTGCTGTTTAGAATGACCATCGGTAAGTTGTTTCACGTCTCTTCGTAACATACTATGTGTTTGAAAGTAAATACGTCGCAACTTTGTACCTCATTTTGTTCCTAGAAAAACTCACAATTTACAATCTGAAATTACACTATCATATGACTGAAATGAGAGCCTTTGCAAAACATTAGGAATATAAAAGAGTAATTAATATTAATTAATTATATCTTTAAATTTATATCTCTAAATATGAATTATCAGATTATTTAATTAATGCATTTTTACAGTAATTGTTTAGAATATAATATTTGATATATGAAATAAATGTATGACTATTTTGTTTATTCAATTAAATCTCAACATTATATATTTTAAATTACACAATTAACATTATATTATTTAATGTTGCAATCAAAGTAGCAATAACGGAACATGAAACATGATTGTTGTTGAATAAAAGTAAAAGCCGACTCCATTTCATGTATTATGCTCTCAAATGTAAGCGGATGATGTAATACCGAAACGCATAATGTTTATTATGAAGGCATGTTGCAATGCACACAAACAACTGTGACTTACTTTACTTTCTTATGTATATTTTATTAAGGTACCTAAATATAACATTACAACCAATATTCCAAATATAAGTAAGTAACATTCTTGTGCTTTTATCTATGGTGTAGATAAAAGCACAAGAATGTTAGTGTTTAAGGTATATGCTATGCTATGCTGCTATTATAATTGGAATTTCGGGATACAAAATAGCCTATAACCTTCCCGTTGAATCTGGCTATCTATTACAGAAAGATTTATTCAAATCGGACTGATAATTCCTGAGATTACCTCGAACAAACAAACAAACAAACAAACAAACAAACAAACTTACAAATGTTACCTCTTTATAATATTAGTATAGATGGGGTGAATTAATTAAGACTAACAGAAAGACATTGAAATGACCTTTAATTGTCTAGGTATAGGTATTTCAATATCACAAAGTTTGATGACATATTTTGGTTTTTTGTTTAAATTAATGCACTTATCTCTGGTGATTATTTTAGTGCTGGATAGCCACATTGAAGAAGAAGGTAGCAAGTCATTAAAATAACAAAGCAGTGTGATTTAACAGTGTAACCACATTTTATTTGACCTCTGTGCTCCTACTTAGTGTGTAGTCTATTTATAAAGTTTAATTGATGCATACTCTTTGGTTTGGGTTGCACGGGGAAATCAAAAGTGGTCGTACAAAAACAGACTGTATCACATACACTTATAACACCTATTATGAGTATGCAAAAAAAGTTACAATTACTTGTAGCGGACAAACCACTTTAGGACTTGTTACTTTCTTTAAACTTTGGACTCTACTGACTTTTAAGACTTTCATTCATTCATTCATTCATTTTGAGTAGGTTAGTGGCCTCGTGTCGGAGTTTTTAGACCGCCTAAAGGCCTCCGACATGGTCTGACGATTGAAACCCTGCCAAATTTTGATTTCATTCTTTAATTTCTATGTTTGGTCAATCAGAAGTACGCATCCTGGAGTTAGATTACTGGAGCTATTCTATGCTATGTTTGACCACCAATAGTGGCAAACTTACTTATTAAAGCTATGGTGATTATCCACCAATTATATCAAATGAAAATGTATAAGGCACTTTTAATGAAGGTTGATATGAATATCGAATTATAGTACTAGGTATCTATCTATCTTTACATTATGTAATCACACAAATTGAAATCATTATTTTAATCCTCAGATTATATTGATAGGTTAGAAACATGATTAATTTTATCAATAATATAAAAATCGCTTCTATTAATTAAGAAGTATAATGTCTAAATAATTCATAGCTACCAATAATATTCATCAATATTGATAAAACGTATTTTTACTATCAATTTTCCAAAATTAATTATAAGTACTAGGTAATTATTTGTTCTAGTAAGAATGACTTGTTCTTTTAACCAAATTCCAAACTTTATCAATACGCCTTTAGTTGTATTTGTGTATGTTCGAAAATAACTCTTGTAAATACCTATCTAAGATTGATTATAATGTAATTAATAATTCTATTCTTTTCAGGTACAATGACTTCGAAACCGAAAGTAACTGATGTTGCTGAGGTAAGTTTTGTAACATTATTTTTAAATCACTACATAGGTAGTATAAAACAAAGTCGCTATTTTTGTCTGTTTGTTTGTCTGTTTGTCTGTATGCTTAAATCTTTAAAATTACGCAACGGATTTTGATGCGGTTTTTTGTAATAGGTAGAGTGATTCAAGAGGAAGGTTTTTATGTACAAAAATTTCCGATATTCCCACGGGAACGGGCACAACGCGGGTAAAACCGCAAGGCGCTGCTAGTACAATATAAGAGTAAAGTAATTTTGGGATAACTATAACATAATATCTCTCTCTAAATGACCTTTGAAGTCAATATTTCTTGTATCTCTACTTCATATATAGATTGAAAGAAATATATATGTCTTTACAGATAAGAAAACAGAGACAAATCTTTTGTTTTGACATGTATCTTAGCCGTACAGTCTTAACTGTATCAAATAACTATCCCCATACCAAAACTTTATTACGAATATTCCCATTGTTAATTCTCACGCGAAACCTGTCTGTGTGTCTTTCACGCCTAGTCTATTAAATTTTGACTAAACTATTTAGTCTAGTAAACAATTCAGTACTGATGAGTACTAAAATCAATAAGTATAAGCTATTTGTGTCCCACTGCTGGGCAACCTCTCCCCCTTAATCGCACATTTAGAACTATTTTACACCCTGACAGGTCGTCGAACGGGCCCGTCAAACGTTCAACAGTGGCGTCACCAAGCCTGTAGAATGGAGGCGGAAACAACTCAAGAGCCTCCTCCGGATGTACCAAGAGAACCTTCCCGCGATGATAGAAGCTCTTCGCAAGGATCTGAGGCGCTCCAGGACTGAGGCAGTGCTGTTGGAAACTGATTACTTGATCAATGACCTGCAGGATACGTTGCATAACCTGGATGACTGGGTTAAGCCGGAAAAGGTAAGTTGGATTTTCGGAACAGAGTTTAACTAGACGATACTCAAGTTTCCCAACCCTTCGGTATCGTCTAACATCTCCTTCTTCATAACTTAAGAGCTCTTGGCTCTTGTCGATGGATATATTTCCATTTCTTACTATACTCCGATATCCTCTCCAACTGCTACACGACACTACATTCATTTCATAATAACACTAAAAACACAACACCTAGATTTGGAATGTTACATCTAACTTCTGCCAAATCTTTACAGCCACCGAAAGGCCTCGTCAACATCCTAGACGAAGTGGTAATCTACAACGACCCTTACGGAGTGGTGCTCATCATAGGCGCGTGGAACTACCCCCTGCAACTGCTACTGCTGCCGGTAGCAGGTGCTATCGCTGCAGGCAACACAGTGATACTAAAACCGAGCGAACTTTCAGAGGCTTGCGCCAAGTTCGTAGTCGATATGGTGCCTAAATACTTGGATAATGTGAGTGTTTTTTTTATGGTCTTTGATTTTTAAATAACCAAGGCTGCGTGTATAACAACCTGTTTTCTTTGTAATCGAGCCTTTATTTCTGCTCATTCTCCTGTTATAAAACAATGTCCTCAAAAGTTGTCTGTCTGAATGTAATAGATTTTCTCAAAAACTATCAAGCGGATTTTCATGCGGTTTTCACCGACGTACAGAGTGATTCAAGAGAAAGGTTTTGACTACTTTTCATGTCAAAATTCCCGCAAAAACGAGTACAATGCGGGTAAAACCGCGGGGCACTGCTAGTTATAATTATATTACGGCCTACGAGGCTCCGCCTATAGGCTACTATATTTTTGTCTGAAGGTAAATCTGGGCCTGCATTTAAGCACTAATAGGACTTCGTTATAACTATCATACACATTAAGGTGAACACCCACCAGATAATCCAGCGGGCTCAAATTTCCTCATGTGTATAATCCCAATAGATATTGTGAAGGTTGACGCCTTCATAAAGATCAAAACTCTTCAGCTACTTGAGTTAAGATATTGTTAGTATTGTAAATTGTTTAATGACAATAATATGATTGTTTATTTAGTCACGGAGTCTAATTTCAAAAAGATCGAGTGAATGTCGGTAAACTCAGTCACGGCTCCCCTTTAAAATCACTACATACTCGTAGCTGCATAGTATAAAACAAAGTCGCTTTCCTCTGTCTGTCTGTCCCTATGTATGCTTAGATCTTTAAAACTACGCAACGGGTTTTGATGCAGTTTTTTTAATAGATAGAGTGATTCAAGAGGAATGTTTATGAGTATAAAAATTCACGTAATTCTCACGGGAACGGGCACAACGCGGGTAAACCCGCGGGGCGCTGCTAGTTGGGAAATAAAGAAAACTGCCACTGTACAATATTAGGTTCCTCTTCATTATTTTAATATATTCTGAAATAAGCCTTTACCTTATAGTTACTTACAAGGTCGATACGGTACTTCAATTTACCACCTTATTCTTCACTGTATTCTAATGTTTTTGAGAGATTTATTACCCACTAGGCGTTGCCGCGGTTTCACCCACAGTTAATACGTTCCAGTGGGAATTTCGGGATGAAAAGTAACCAATATCTTTCTATGACAATTCATCTATATCTATGTCAAAATTAATCTTTTAAAGTTTAGTGGTTCAAGCATGAAAGCGTAACAGACAAAGTAATTTGCGTCTGAAAAGTATGAACTACTCAAATATTAAGGGCTAGCCGCGCCCCGCGGTGTTACCCGTTGTACCCGTTCCCTCAAGAATTTTGGGATAAATGTATCCCATGTGTTATTCTGATGTATAACCTATATTACTGTAAAGTTTCATCCAAATCCGTCCAGTAGTTTGTTCGTGAAAGAGTAACAACCTTATATACGTCCTCACGAAGTTTTTCATTTTAAGGATTACCACAAAATACTGAAACCTAATTGTTGTGATGTTTTAAAGTGGGAATTATTTTACCACACGTTCGAATAGCCAAACATTAACGTTGATTGCTAGAACAATTAACATACCAATGTCAAACATAACAAAATAAAACGATCAAATATCATTTCGAGTCCGGAATAGTTTTATTTATTATTAGCAGCGCCCCGCAGATTTACCCGCGTTGTGCCTGTACCCGTGGGAATTTCGGGAATTTTTATACATATAAACCTTCCTCTTGAATCACTCTATCTATTTAAAAAACCGCGTCAAAATCCGTACAGTATTTAAATTTATCGTGAACAGACAAACAGACGCGGCCGGGGACTTTGTTTTATAATATGTAGTGATTTTAACGCATATTTATCATTGTTTGAACACGATGATAGTCTCTGGAGGTCCAGAGTGTTTACCAGTTGGATTTGAAACAATATTTTATACACCGTAGTCACGTTTAAGAGAAAGATATTAAGATTCCAAAGAGATATGTTACACATGGGTAAAATCCGAGCAGGGCAATAAGATGCACGCATTTTATTTGAGCCCTGCTCACTGCGATACTGACATCTCTTTCTGGCTCTTTCTATTTCTATATAAAGAAAAGAGATAAAAGATAGACGATAGCCTTTGATAGTAACGAATAAAATTATCTTCGCGTAATGCGTTACATACACCTTTAGCAATCTTTTTATAAGGCCTTGGCATTGAACTGTTGTAAGTCGTACAGTCAACTACAAAAGTTGATGGAACACATTTATGGAATATTTTAGTGTTATAGTGTTTTGTACTATTAAAAATGTTAATCAACTTTTGCTCATGGCTGTACATAATTCTCTAGGGTTTTTCCTGTTCTTGTCACTTAATTAATGACTATGAATAGGAATGAAACACGCAGTGACTCGAGTGAATTTGAAATAGTAAATACATTATGTACTTAATTTCACTTTGAAATTCGTTTGTGGCTTGCAATGCTTCTTGTATTTTACTCCTGTTGTACCCTTCACCGTGGGCTTACTGGGATGAAAAGTAGTCCATGTTCCCGTTCTGAATGTGACTATCTTATTATAAATGCGAAAGTTTGTGAGGATGGATGTATGGATGTATGTTTGTTGCTCTTTCACGAAATAACTACTGGACGGATTTGGATGAAACTTTACAGTAATATAGGTTATACATCAGAATAACACATGGGATACATTTTATCCCGAAATTCCCGCAGGAACCGATACAACGCGGGTAACACCGCGGGGCTAGTCTTTTATATTTACTAGCTATCCCGCGCAGTGATTCCACCCGCGATGCAATAGATGGCGCTAGTGTGAACAGTTAGTTGCTCGCGCTTACGCTATTTGACTTGACTGACATTATTTTAAGCCTCTTTATTAAATAGTACTTATTGACAAAAGCATTTTGTTGTGACAGATCGGCTGAGGACAATTCGTTCTATTTTGAGCGAAATTCGCTCTGGGCATTCGCTCTGATTTTGATTAGAGCACTTAGTAGTTTTTGTTCGCTCGGGTCACTAATGACGCACTAAAACGCGGCTTTAAACAAACAAATATAGAATTCGATGAAACTGCTTCACGTTATAATTCCTCAACAGAACATTATTTAAACATTTTCATTTTCCTACCTCCAGGACGCAGTAATAGTGGTCGAAGGAGGTCCTCAAGAAACCCAAGAATTGCTCAAACAGAAGTTTGACTACATATTCTACACAGGAGGCACGAATGTTGGCAAGATAGTCTATGAAGCGGCCACCAAGAACCTTACTCCGGTCACCTTGGAGCTGGGAGGAAAAAGGTTGGTATCGGCTACATAGATTATTATTGTAAAGATATATCTTATATATAAAATTCTCGTGTCACAGTGTTCGTTCGCGTACTCCTCCGAAACGGCTTGACCGATTCTCATGAAATTTTGTGAGCATATTGAGTAGGTCTGAGAATCGGCCAACATCTATTTTTCATCCCGAAATTCCGAAACCGCGGGGTGCAGCAAGTTTTTAATATAAAAGTAGAGTTTTATTATGAGCGATGAACTTCGTACGGCCATATTTTTAATATTAATATTTGCTACTTGTTTCACACAAACCTTTTCGAGGCAATAAAGAACCCATCAAAAAAATATGCTTCCAATTCGGTGCAGTCATTTGGAAGTTATGCGAGTAGAAACATTTCGGTGATTCATACGCCCTCTACACAATCGTGGTTGCGTGTACTCGTGTATGATCGGCGATTGTATAGACGAGACATTAAATATTATACATATACTCGTAATTACTCTATAAGATATTTTAACACTGTAAGAATAAATATTAACTTAATAATTACTAATTAAAATGGTCGTTTTTGGATATGACACCATTATTTTTGTTCTATGTTTACAGAATGTAATAAAGTATACTCATATATTAATAGATTAAATATTTTCACAGACTGATACACGTGTAATGATTGAACAGCTGTTTTTTAAAAGAATTATTAATGTTAAGTGGAGGTGAAGTGCCTTTTAGAACAAAGACGAAACACCTTGCTCATAAATTTAAAAGGGTTATAAATGAAAAACAAAAGCGTTAATGCACATAGGGTGCAAAATGCAAACGATATTTTCTACCTACCTGTATAATATTTTGTTAAACAGTAATAAATGTATTGTAAATCGCTTGCTACTAAATTCTCATTTACTGATAAAGTGTGAATATCATTTCACAACAACAAGGACACATCCAAAGTTCAATATACTCTGATAGCTTATCATCCATAGACATTGATTGTATTAAATATAGTTGTTGAGACATGTAAGTGTATGATGAACACTACTGGAACTAACACTGGCTTTGAAGATTTTTCTAAGAGTCTAAATAACTAATTTTAGTTAGAGTTGAATAACGAAAATACTGTTATTAAAGTTATCTCTTTTGCTCTTTGGAAGTTAGTGTAAGTCGGAAAGAGACAAACCATTTTATTGTTAAAAAGCTGAAGCGTTTATGAATAGTAGAGTTAATGTCCTTAAAATTAGAAATAAGTACTATATTATAATGCCTTGACCGTCCAAAGTCAACCAATAGTCACCCTTTTTTATTTTATCTATGATCTAAATCTTCCTAGTCCAAGTTTAGAATTGAGCTTAGAATATCTAAAAACTTTTGGAAATGCGTTTTTTTTTTAAAACCATAAATAAACATTTCTGTTTATGTTTTCTCTTGGCTAAATAATAACGTTTATGAATAAATGTCCTAGCATATTTTTTAATACTATTAAGCTTTTGTATATTTTTTTCAGTCCCGTGTACATAGACAACACTGCTGACATAGAGGTGACCACAAAGCGTATTCTATGGGGTAAATTCATCAACGTCGGTCAAACCTGCATAGCTCCCGACTACATACTATGCACTAAGGAGATTCAGAATAAATTCGTGGAGATTGCCAAGAAAGTACTGAAGGAGTGGTATGGCGAGGAACCGCAAAAGTCTCCTGATCTATGCAGGATTGTTAATAACAGGCATTTTGGGTGAGTTTTGTATAGTAGTGACAAGCTGACTATTGGGCTGCAGCAGCCCCATTGCAGCACTGCTGCAGCTCTGCAGTCGCGATGCAGTAACGCGGCTATATTAACCAATTTGAACTCTTTGTGGCTAATTTAAAACTTCTCTTATTCTTACATTTGATGACAATTAATCAAATCCTCAGTCGTGTGATTGATATACAGTTTTTTTCTTGTATTCTTGCTTTCCATTATTTTAATCTTATGAACGAACCAGGAAAATATCTTACATTTTTTAACATTCGTAACTTACATCCCGTAACTTTAGATCCCAGATTCTTTACCATAAATAAAGAGTGAACCTCTCAATGAGAGGTAATAAGCTGGATCTTTATAAAAACTTTTTATGACGTTCTAGAACTTGTTTAAAAAATCTCATAAAATTCCGTGTCTGCACGTGATTTATTCAAGGTCACAAAAAAACGTTTATTCTTACATAGCTGCCTTTGATAGATGCCTTTGCTTACAATCATTTTGCATTGTATGGCAAAATGGTAGAGTAATAAAATCTCTATAAAAATTTCCTATACACTTTCTTCGTTTTCGAGTTAGAGTACTAAGATTATTAATCGGGGAAACTACCTTAATTCACTTATATCTTCGCACATTTCAGTCGTCTCCAATCTCTACTAGATGCTGATAAGAGTAAAATCGTCGTCGGCGGTCGTTCGGACGCTAACGACCGGTTCATAGAGCCAACTATTCTGGCTAATGTCACTGCATCGGATAAAATCATGGAGGACGAGATATTCGGGCCAATACTGCCCATTGTACCCGTCGAGAACGCTTACGAAGCCATCAAGTTTATCAATGAGAGGTATGTAGAGATCTGTACTCTAATCAGTACAAAATTATGTAGTGAACTGTACTCAAATAAGTACAAAAAGTCAGAGTGGTCAAAAGTGACTATGATAAATAAAATACTATAATAATTAAATAAAAATAGACAGCTCAATAACATGTTAAGCGTACTTAAAACTGTGAGAAATTTGAATATGACTAAGTTAAGTATGTCTTACACTTTTTTGCGCTGACTGTACTTTGGAACGCTTATTGCGTGTAAACGGATATAGGCTGTTATTATCTTATAGTACGAAAGATGTGTAGTAGTGATAATAATCCATGTCACTGTACTTCAGTTAGTAGGTTTAGACTTCAGTGGTCTTTGCCCTGCAGTGGATCTTACATGCTGATTTTTGTAACATTTTAAACTTTACAGAATACAATTCTTAAATTCACCAAAAGCCAGTCGAAATTATAGTACATAAGTTATTCGTAATCTAGTGTAACTTTAAAAGCAGGGAATACACATGCCTGTAAATAGAGCATAAACACTGGTCAAATAATAGCATATGCCTAGCAACATAATTTTATGGTTGTCAATGATAACAACGTGCTAGCAGCTGGTATGCCAGTATTTACTTACAGGCATGTGAATTCAGCCTTAAAGCTGTATAGATTGTATTTGTTAAATCATACTAGTAGTGTAGTTTTATAAATTTTGCAATATTTTTCATATTTATCAATAATATAATTATGTGTGTCGTGTGAATATATTTAATGTTTGCTTCGATAGTTTCATGGTTTTGTAGTGTTATTCAAAAGTCAATGCAAGTTTTTAAAGATTTTTCTATTATTTAGATATTTATACATATAAAGTATTAATTCGAAGATATTTCTGAAACTTGCATTACTTTTAGAAAAATGTATTATTAAATTATGTAGTTCCATTTTGACCACCGTCAGGTGTGGCGCCACCATTTAAAATATAATTTGGGGCAAGTATTTCATTGTGTGAGTGTGTGTGTGTTTCTATATGTCATAATGCCACTGTGCATTTTATTAACTGTTATTTATGTATTTCAATAAGACAAACCAATATATAAAAAGTATTTATTAAAAGACATGCAATATTAAGGTAATGAGTTGCACAATATGTATTTATCCATAATTATAATTGTCATACCATATATAAAAAAATCATTAAAAATATTCCATGAAAAGGACAGGCCATATACATTCTATCGACTGATTCCACAAAAAAAAAGGAAGTTCGGTTTGCTGGCAACTCATCTCTCATTGGATGGGACAGAATTACAATACAACGAACGGTTTTGGTTCATAGACTCATGTCATTTAGTCTGTGCTACTGCTACCTATATGGGATTTTCAGGCTCCCGTTAAATTGAATAAACGGTTTTTATACATAGACTCACCATTTAGTCTGTGGTACCAACATGGGGTTTTAAGGCTCATAATCGATTTCAGGGAACATCCGTTAGTGCTATACGTGTTCAGCACGCAAAAGAGCATACAAAAGTTGTTCACTGAACAGACACGGTCGGGGAGCTTGTGTGTCAACGATACTATCATGTTTTACGGCGGTAAGGCGCGGTGTTTGTTACCAGTACTATTTGCAAAAACAAAATTTGTTTAAGAACTTTTTTATTACGTCATTCGTATGTTTTGAATTCCGAAACCATAAGTTTATTGTCTTATTTGAATTTAGAAGAGAATGTGCAGCGTTTTTATCAGTGTTTGAGTGAGTTCACAAAGTTGCCATGTCTAAAAAAAATAATTCATTTTGTTTTAATTCAATCTTCATTTTGTTTTTGCAAATGGTAAGTTTATTCTTCAAAGGTTGAGGTCAAGGGTTTGTGTCTCAGTACCTGTATGCTGGTTGGTTGGAGCCTTGTCTTTCTGTCTTGTTTTTTCCAAGGTGGTGGTCACTCTCATTTATTTGTAGATTTTATTGTATTGCATTTAGTGATTAAGATGTACATTCAATACTACTAGTCAATATAAATATTTTAAATAAAGTACCTACCTATTGTTGCAAAGGGTAAACCTTGTAATACTATAGTCTATAACTAAGGTGAAGTTTATTAACTAGTAGTGTAACGTGTCTGTAGTATTTTTACTATGGTGACAGACTTTAAGATGCATCGCAGCATTAAGTATAGGCTTGTATTACAAGACTTGTACCCTTTGTGCAGTAGGAACTAGTCTACTCTTATTAAGTACTTAAGTAAAATAATAATTGAACATTACTGTTAAGTGTTAATTTAAATTGTACATATTTTTTTACGAGTACTTTAAATATATTTGTTGACAGCGTATTTTAACTTGCATGCATTGGAATCTCTCTTGTAAATATAATTTGATTGTAAGGGTTATTACAAATTTTTTATATCAAGGTTCATCCATTTCATCAATAAAGTTTGATGTCTATGAATAATTCATAAGTATATTCGAAAATTCAGTGTGAAATGAACTATAGCTGAGGTTCTTATTTTGAATTATTTTGCAATCTTATTTCGAATTATGATGAGTTGTTATTTCAAATTATATTGTCTTGTTTTAACCGCTTATGAGGCGGTTTACCAACGAATCCCCCTCCCCCTCTAAAATAAACATACATAGCGTTAAAAACAACCTTAACCTCTTACCTGTATTAACCCTTACCATGCATGATACGTTGAAACACGCTGTGACAGTTAACCTATCGGTGGCGGCGTATTAACTAATGTATTTGTTGCTACGTAGAGAGAAGCCGCTTACTTTGTACCTGTTCACAACTGACGGTAGCGTTCAGGCCCAGTTTGTGGAGAACACCTCTAGTGGGGGGATGTGCATTAACGATACTGTGATGCAAATGGGAGGTATTGGCGTGTTGTTCTTTCTTACTTTTCTATCTCTTTTTTGGGACATTAGTTGTGATTGATACTAGTAAGTGAATGGTTGTATGTCACCGTAATATTCTAAACGCAATTTTCAATGTTACTTGTTAACTGTCGACGGACTGTGAACTGTACCAAACCATATACAATTTAACGCATAATATGTGAATAGTTCATATTATAGTTAGTTCATTTTGATATATCAAGCATTGCCTAATATTTACCTCCTCACTGTACTGATATCTTCAGTGAGACGAGAGGCCTTTGCCCAACAGTGGGACATTACAGGCTAATACTTTATTTTTATTAGAACCGGCTCAGTACAAAGTTGATAGCACACAGTTTTAGTTTTGACTACTATTATTAGTATTAGTTTACTGTAATATTTGTTAACATCTATGAGAATATAACCAAACTTACACGCGTAGACCCTTTTAAAGTTATTATTTATGTCTTTCGAACCCCTTGAGAGACAATATGTTAAATCATAGCTAAGAAGACAGTCTTGAGTCTTGAAAAAGTCTACTCCTAACTCTAAACTAAAAAAATCGGAGATCCATACAATCATACAAAGAATAATTCATACATACATATAAGTTGCAACATAGTTTGAATACGAGATCTTCATATACTAATGTAATAAAAAGTTAAAATTTGTAATTTTGTTTGTTTGTATTTTCGGGCTAATCTCAGGAATTACTCGTCCGAATCGAATAATTATTTTTGTATTGGGTTGCTTTATTCAATAGAAAGGTTTGAGCTTTCTTTTATCCCGAAATTGCTATGTATATATCAATATAGATAGCTGACTACAATGTTATAGATTAACATACGTGTACAGTACATATTTAGAACTAGTACCACAACTAATGTCTCCCTTCTACACTCTTAATCTTTCTCACTGTATATACTCTAAACTTGTGAAAATTAACTGCATGTCTTAGGATCCTATCTCATTAGGAAACCGTGGTTGCTCCACAAGTATCGCGCAACCAACAGAATACATAGATTTGTGAGAAGGGTACCTCAGTTGGTGCCCGCTAGGTTGCGCAACCAAATAATTTCCGGCCACAAATATTTATTTAAAAATTTTGATCTAGTGTTGCTAAAGACACTACTGTGAAACAAATTAGATACACCCAGAATGCAAAATTTGACTACGAACTCAAACGCACACATACATATCACATGCTTACACGTCTTTCGTAGCAGATCTCCCCTGGTTTTGACACCGTTAGAAACTCTTGCAACGCTCTTCTATGTGTGAGTGCATTGGTTTGAGTGCGCAGTTTGTAGTTGGCCTTTTGGGTATACCTTAGAATATATACGGCTATAGAAGTAGCGTTCGCGTGCCCCTTTCAGATAGCAATATTTCCGGAGATTTATGTTCACTCCGGCTTTGGCAGCCTAACACACTGCATCCAACCATACCGTAAACTTGTTTTTAACACAATCTTAACTAATGGAGTCTATATCTCATAAAATACACACTGTAATTTAAATTATAACACTGGCACAACAACAGAATGTACTCTATGTCACAACTTTTAACTTGTGACAGTAAAAATAATGGGTTACGCGAAAGGGATGCACGATTAGTAGTTCTGTCTCATTCTTTCCTGGGCGAAGTTAAATATCTCTTGACCGTTCTAGCAATTATGACGTAAGATTCACTACTTCTATAGCCGTATATATTCTAAGGGGTATACCTATATTTACTTTGTATGTGGCGCGACCTGTTGCGCAACCATAGTGTCAATGAGATAGAATCCTTACGGACTAAGAGATTAGCAAGAGGTTTTAATGTACTTGGTTGACGTTTTGCAGTTGAAACTCTTCCATTTGGCGGCGTGGGCAACAGTGGTACAGGAGCGTACCACGGGAAAGCCACGTTTGATACGTTTACTCATAAAAAGAGTTGCCTCATCAGAAACTTTGCGAGTATCGGTGAAAAGTTGGCTTCGTAAGTATACTTTTTGAAAAAAATACCACTAAAGTATGACATGCCATGCATTGACAAATATTCTACTTTTGAACGATCAACACTTGTATTAATCACGTATTCCAATACGTTATGACGATTCCGATGCATCACATTATTATTTTCGGGGAACAAAAGTTGTATTTAATCATCTATAATTTCAGCGGCCGTTACCCGCCCTACACCGAAGGCAAGCTCAGCCTGATTAGAAACCTCATGAAGAAGCGTCACGGTCCCTCTCTGAAGTTCCTGCCCTACTTGTTGACGTTCGCTCTGGGCGCAGGACTTTCATACGGCTTCTTCGCCTGGCACAAGGTAAAGAAGTAAACAGCTCATTTTCAAGCGTTCAGACATCGCGAGGCATGCACCGCGAATGCCTCAGTTATATTATACCCCTCCTGAGGCATGCGACCGCATAATTAGAACAATATAATATCGAACACATCATTGTCACCTTGTCAGTTTATGAATTTAAAATTATCTTCGAAATGTTAGTAGGATTTATAGTAATTTGAAAATGACAACGTTCTAACTAAGCTCAACAATAACATGTTTGTGTTTTAACTGTAAATGAATGGCTCTATAAATCTATAGATGCCACTAATGCATGCCGCGTCCTGTGGCATGCATGTCTAACTATATGCATGTCTTAAGATCTGATCAGTCTGAACGCCCCTTTAGAAGCGATCATCTTATTGAATGTCTCAGTAATCATTGACAATTCCATTACTACTATGAAGGGATGTTAGTGCTCATTCATTGTAAAACCTAGTATATATTATTTAATCAGTCATTTAGAAAACGATTGTTATAGCATATTTGCTGAAGATATAAATTATTTCCTAAACTTACCAATAAAAGTATTAAAGACATTGTCAGCACTAGGTTTTGGGATAATTAATGTAACATTATTTTTAATTGTGGTGCAAATGATTACTCAAAGTGTACTAACAAAACATTATAATAGAATTATTTCTTTAATTACCTGACCTGCATACATGGTAAAAGTCTAGATAAATAGTTTATGATCGTATGTCAAGTGACTAACGTTTTATCTATGAAATTCATTTGTGATAATTTACTAACATGAAAGTTCACTTGCATAACACCCAATTATTTTATTCAGTGCCTAAATATATTACAACAAATAAGGGTTGATTCCGGTCACATTAATAAAAAATCATCGAGTTACTTTATTGCAATTAATATGGTACTAAGCTTCATTCGAACAAACAAATAATTTTGAAAATTCCACTCTTAATAACGGGATTGTGTGCGAACATAATGTATTAGAATCTTCTTTTTCTTTGAAGTCTGTCAAGGTATATTTGTGTGTCTTTGCATGACACAATACAAGATAATACAATTATTGACGCAATTCGGTTTTTTTTCGCAGCAAAAAGATTGTTTTAGCAAGTAAAACATTTACTTTTTGAAGGGGAATCAAAGTAAGTGTTTTTTAAGCTGTTGTGCCTCGGAAATTCCCTCAGTAATACGTTAATAATGTGTACAAATCGCAAAAGTTTTAAAGTAGACTAATGCCCGTAGTCAGAGACGTCAAATGCAACCTAAGTAGAGATTTCATGAGTAATTTTGACATGACGTAATGTATAAAAAAATACGTCCATTAGTTAAGTGCCGCTTTAATGGCACGTCTCTACGTGTGGTAGTAAGATAATAAAAAATAATAAAACCATAGAAATTCCTTGTTTGCACAATTTAACATATATAATTACATAGGTACTTAATAAAATAAAGTTATGCAAGTCGACCTTACACTAACATAAGTTAAAATGTAACTAGAGCTTTTGTTTTGTTGATAAGCAAAAATGTTATATTGTTATATATAAACTTATTGTATTAACTTATTGTATTCAGTATTCCATAAAGTATTTCAAAATATTGTTGTGTTTTATTTATTCTGAACAAACCATACACAAAAGTTTTGAATAAACTTACACTGATTTACAAACCAAAAGCTCTCGAGACAATAAGGTGGATTACATGAAACTATAATATTTCATACTGTTGCATAGACATTTCATATCTTAATACTAACAAATGACTTCCATATTTAAAATAACTGGACATTTTTTCTTTTCATTTTCGTTTTGCATTCACACTCATTCATTCCTTTCCATCCATCTGTTACTGTGAATGTCACAAGTATTCCTAAAATATAAAAAAACAGTCATTACATTCAAATGGGCTTCTTAATCAAATCGGATTAGGAAGCGGAAATGACATCTGAAGTTACAAAATGAAACAGATTTATCTTAGAAGGCCCTCTTTGAAAATATACACCTTCAACAATTTCTATAATGAAACCCTATCCAAATCTGATCAGTAGTAACTTATACTTACTTAAATAAATAAATAACCTTTTATTATACGTCAACTCTGAGATTAATCACTCTGAAAGTGACACGGTACTTCTAGCTTCTAACTACTACTTGAATTAAGTATCTTCTCTATTCATAGCATCTGACACAATCAATACGCCTACTAATAATATTAGAGCAAATTCCCAACACGATAAACTAAGGAGAAAATAATTTATTTCTATCAGTGAGCGAGAGTTCTTTATCTGTTTGTTTGTCTATGGCATCGTATCCTTCCAGAGTAACTGGAATTAAAGTGAGTTTCCATAGAAGTAGAGCGGTGCTCAATTGACCAACTATAATACCTAAGATTACAATATTTTAACAACTTCAATGCGTTGTTTGACAATATCGATGCGTTGTGATTAGTCAATTGAGCTCGGCGCCACTCTGCTCCGCTTCTAAGTATGTAAACCACTAAATACACACTGGACTGGCTGTTACCATACAAATGACAGCTAATTTTGTGTGGCAATTTGAAGCGCCTCTGCGAGTGTCCCGAGAACTAATTTTGACGTTCACTGCAAGCAACTGCAAGCAAATAGTACCCTTATTTGCTTGCAGTGAACGTCAAAATTAATTTTAGTCACAGTCGACTTAACTCATAACTAATTTTAGTTCCATGGACATTCGTATCTGCCTACAGTGGCCTACAGCGCCAAAATGGCGACCCTCAAATAGGCACATAATTATTATGACAGTAGCCTGTCAAGTGTAAATAATAGAGGTCAGTGATGTCAACGCACCCATTGTGCATTTTTTTTTTTGTTAGGCCGAGAGTGTTCTACTCTATGGAAAAAGCATCTTCAACGTGTTTATATTCGAATTTGTTCTTTTCCAGACTATGACCGAGGACCTGTGAGTCATTTGACTGATCCAGTTAGGGTACTATCCCACTGCACTGAGGGATGATTATTTTGTGATAATAATAAAGTGCCTTTTGTTTTATTTTTGTTTAAATATTATAAAATTATGTTATTCCGTGTTAATGTGATATGATTTTTATGAAAAATTTATATTTTTAGTCTTATCTTTTTTACACTGCATTTAATTCTAAAATCCATTATTGTTTATATTTCTTTATAATCAAGCATTTAAAATGTGTAAGCTCAATATATAATTTTATTTTAATAGTTTTTATGTTTTGTATTACATTTTTTTTTCTTGTTTGTTATTTTTTACACCACATAAAAAATCATTAACTTCTAAATGTGTTTGGCAAGAGCTAGAAATTAAATAGGTAATATGTTGTAGGGAAATTTATGCAATTAAAAACTATTTATTTACTTCGGTGGAATTGTCTATGAAAAACGAAACTTGTTTTAAGTGTGTCATTAGAAGTTTTTACCTACTATTAAAAGGTAACACTATAATGTTAAATGAAAATTTAGAAAATAATATCGTGTTAGGAATATACGTCATGTATGGTATTTGTGTAAGTTTAAGATTTTGGTGAAACCTTTTATATTTTATTTTTTTGTAAAATAAATGTTGGAACATATTACTGCATTTTTATTTACCACAAGAGTTAAATTAATCTAACATGATAGGTACATATTTAGATCTACTATGATAAAGCTGAAGACTGTTTCGTGGTCTGTGCTGAAGACTATTTGTTTGAGCGGGCTAATCTCAGAAACTCCCAATCCGATTTCAATAATTGTTTTTGTAGTGGATAGCCACATTCAACGGGAAGGTCGTAGGCTATTTTTATGCAGATTCCCACAGTAACAGACTCAACGTGGGTAAAATCACCGTGGGGCGTTGTTAGTAGTATATAGATAGAGAGCTTTACGTGCTTATCGTGTATGTAATCACGTCATTGGGACCTACAGAAATGTGAAGATTACATCTAAATAAGAAAAAAAATCCAGGAGTGCACAAATCTAGTAGTGGGTGTAAAATGCATAGTGCATATTCGAGATTGTTGGACGTGATTATGATGTCCACTTGATGATAACTCGTACGCACATCAATCAATCCATTTGGACTGTCAATTTGCAATATAAAAACGTTACCACAACTTTACGAAACGTATTTACTTGTTATAGGAGCCTCCATGAGTCTTTTAAGGGACATTCCCCTGTGAAGGTTTTTCTCAATTATTGATGCGTCCATACAGTCAACACTACCACGCGAGCAAGCAATTATATTTTATTACTGCGCCAGTTAATGACATAGGCCCACATTATCTTAGTCATATTTACTGTAGTAAACCCACTGTAATAGAAACGTAACATTTGGTAGATGTACTTCAATATCCATTATTCTCATCTTCAGTCATTATCCTCTCATATAGTCAGACGCGTTCGAGTGACTCGCATGTTACTGTTAGTCAGACGCGTTGAGTGAATACAAGACGTGACGTTGGCCTCCCCTGTTAAATAATCGAAGATATGATTTTTGGGTAAGTTAGCAAATCTTTGTTTTTGTGGATAATAAAGCGTTCTAAATTAGGTATATATTAATTGGTTTTACAATTTATTACTATAATAGGTAATTTAAATTTTCTTGAAAATAACAATCGTATAAAAGTCAATACTGCATAATCGTTTGAATAATTATAGCTATCCCCTTATTTTTATATGATAAATAAATACCATGAAATTGTCAAATTAACAACTGCACGATTTTCGTGTAGTTATTTTGCACTGGTATCACCTTTGCATCACCTTTGTTTACAAAAAAATATCCCGAACTTAGAAATAGACTATAATTTGCATTGTTCGAATAAAGGTAGATACCTACTAATCCTAATCCACAATATTCAAAAGGAACATTCCATAACAAGACGTGTTCACCCACTGATGTTCACCGGTCACATCAAGTTCACACACAACACAACCACTTGTTGAAGTCTGATGTGTAGCCTGTGGTATTTTACCTCCATGTCTTTTTGGCAACACATAACTGTTGTCAACATAATGTCAAACTTCTATAATCTATGCTCGCTCATAAACAGACTGGCAATGTGCTGGCAATGTTTTAAATAATTTGAAATAATTCTATCAAATAATTCGGTTTCGTGAAGGAAATACTAACCAAAAAGTTAGTTTCTTTGTTTCTTTTTTCATATCGATTGTAATCACTGTGCTATATTAGGTTTAACAACAGTTATTAAATTAACGTAGCTTTGTCGGTTTTATCAATTGAAATTTTCGCAATAGCAACATTTGTGACTTACGAACGAAAGTGCTTGTGATGAGCAATTTGAGCGAATTGAGTAAAGACGATTGAAAAGTGTCGATAGGCCAATAATCTGCTGAAATTAGCCAGAATCTTCAGGTATCTACAAAATCTAATAAATAACACCCTCGCATGAGAGGGTACTATGTGGTGGTGCTGTTCTTCTTCCGCTAGTTCAGGTGCTTATTCACATTTGAGGGCTTGTCTGACTACTCCCTACCCATATTCCTATACGGCGGCCATATTTATAAGTCATGAAAGGCGTTGACGCTCTACAATCGTAATCATTTGCGTTGTATTGTTTCACAGGACCGATGGCTGCGATACGCAAAAAATTAGTGATCGTCGGTGATGGTGCGTGTGGTAAAACATGTCTCCTAATCGTATTCAGCAAGGATCAATTTCCGGAAGTGTACGTGCCGACAGTGTTTGAGAATTACGTCGCCGACATCGAAGTGGATGGCAAGCAAGTGGAGCTAGCGTTGTGGGATACGGCGGGCCAGGAGGACTACGACCGGCTGCGGCCGCTGTCCTACCCGGACACGGACGTGATCCTCATGTGCTTCTCGGTGGACTCGCCGGACTCGCTCGAGAACATCCCGGAGAAGTGGACGCCGGAGGTGAAGCATTTTTGCCCCAACGTGCCCATCATCCTGGTGGGCAACAAGAAGGATTTGCGCAATGATCCCGCCACAATCAATGAGCTTCGTAAAATGAAGCAGGAGCCTGTCAAACCTCAGGAAGGCCGCGCTATGGCAGAGAAGATCAACGCATTCGCGTATCTAGAGTGCTCCGCCAAGAGCAAGGAGGGAGTGCGCGAGGTGTTCGAGACAGCCACTCGGGCTGCGTTACAGGTCAAGAAGAAGAAGAAGACTAGGTGTTCTCTGCTGTAAGTGTGTTGTTGGGAGAACTCTGATTTATGAATCATTCGCATACTGCCTGATAACTTACGTTCGATACGACTCTGATTCTGCAGCAGTCGCGATGTTGGCCACACAGTGCTTCCTCCTAATACTGACAGCTGACGCGATATCGCAGCCCGCGTTGCACGCACATTACAGTATTTGTGTGGCTACACTTCACCATTGGTACTTGTATATTTTATAGTATATTATCTATTACGAGTAAGCGTAAATGCCTTATCAATATATAGTCGGGGGCAAAAGTGGATCCACATCACTGGTGGGCACACTGTTTTTGTGCTATCATGTTTATACTTATAGCATTTGTTCAACTTTATAGTTATAATTATCCTCGACCGGTGTCATCTCACCGAGACTCGTTTAGTTTGGTATTTTGTATTTTAATTTTTTCAATAAAATAGTGATGTTTATATTGTGTAGGATGTGTTATTTGACATGGAGCGCGAGCCCCATTCTCAGCTAAGTGCCTGTCGGCTTGAGCGTCTCTGAGGCGTCCAATCTGATTCATAGGCAGTTAAATGTAATCTATTGTTTGTGTGAAATTTTAACTTTCCTAATATAATTTATTAGTAATAAATGAACCCCATGTTTTATCAATTCTTATCTAGAATCTGACTTTTATAAAATACAGCATTTATAATTACAAAATGTTTATGGATGGGGAAATAATTAAGTTAAAAACAACAATATTATGTTATGTTTTATTAGTAATGTAAGTACAAAATTATCTTTTCAAATATAAATGAATTAACATTATAATTAGACTTCCTTTTATAATTTAAGATTATTATTTTGGATCTATTCCAATTACAAGTTTATAACTAATAATTGAAAGTTTCAATTTAGGTATTCCTTGACATTTTCAATAGCTGTAGAGGGTTAAAGCGTCTCTTGGGAGGGTTCATTAGCTTTTGTTGGTTGATGGTTGCCGAGCGGTACGGTACAGCTGTATCATCCGGCAACTGTCTCTCGGTGCCTGATAGCTCAGGCATCCAGTCACTGTAGAGCAGAGTATCAACCAATCTCAATTTATCCATTGACGCTGGAGTTACAATGTACATTACTTCGTTTTCATCATCCACTCCTCTGACAAGGCCTGAAATATTCCAATACATTACATTATAAAACTAACTTATCAAAATTAATCATTTATTGCAGTAATTGATAAAGATAACCAATAAGATACCGGGCTGGTTGCTTGTACTAATCTTATTGGTTAGCCATTATTTATTGTTAAATAGAATAGAAATTCTTTGAATTTTATACCAAGTATAATAACTATTATTTTCCTTGAATAGATCATACATAACATCTACTGAAATATTTATGATGAAGTTACTAATAGTTATGAGTTCATATTGTATTATAGATAGTGGAAAAGATAAGAAAAAATTACCATGTCCATGGCACAAGAGTCCTCTACTAGTAAGGGTAAACACTTTGCCCTTATCTTGAGATGTCTGCTGGCACAGTGCTACTATTTTACCATTGATCACCTTAGTGACTGTTTCCTCTGGTATTTTTACATTTACTGCAATATTCAAATTCTTCAAACTAACTCTGTAAACAAAGGAATATTGAAAATATTAGACTTGCATTGAGGATAAACAAATATTTCTGATTGAATTTTAAGTAGGTATATGATAATTCCTAATATTTGAGATTGTATATTCACCCATAACAAGCAAAAGTTCAAACAACTATTGTTGTAAAGGATGATGCCAAATCAAAAGTGTTAAAGGGAGGCCTTTGCCCATCGGGCAACAACTTGTTGGCAAGAGATAATGTGACTCATGAATAGTACTCAAAACAGAAGTTCATTCATAGAGGATTGTGACAACAGCTCGATTAAAATATTGATATTGTTTTTGAACAACTAATGAATCACACATGACATGATTCCAAGAGGTGCATTATCTCATTAGTCATTCCTAGATAAAAAGTGCTTATTTAGTTTACAAAGTTTGCTACTTTTATGAAAATATATCAAGGATGTATTTTTAAGTAGGTAAGTTATTATACATGTCGTATAGTTTTCCCTGGTGTGGAGTGACAACGTAATTGGAGTGAGCTGAGTACATCGGAACCGGTTCGGGGCTTCAAACAAGACCACGACACTACGAGAGGTGCTCTCATCGTCCGACCAACACAATGACTCATAGGCGTGTCACGTCATAGTTACTACGAACGATCTAACTGCCAGAAATAGAATATGGTGTAATTATTGATTATGATTTACTTTTCAGTTCAATTGACCACAATGAGCGGGTACGCCTCTATTGAACTAAAATAAGCGCGAGTAAGTCCCGGTTTTACTAGGCTAAAAAGTAAATGAGAGAAAATAAATATTATTAAAATTATATTAGATTTTATAAAAAAAATTAAATGGAGTCTTAATAGAAGAAAAAAAGTATTAAAACGTTCATCGCCTTTGTTGATAAACGTCCATTTTAAAAACGGGCGTAGCATCATACAGCAGTAACGCTTGGCCATATTTAGGTAAACAAGAAACAGCTGCTGAAGGGCGTGCGGTATACAAAGTAAGAATACACATCGCGTGTCATCGATAGTGTAGCGTAGGGGAGAATCTGATAAGGAGTAAGTGGATAGTAACATTACTATTGTGTCGTATCGTAACTATCGTACAAGTATTTATTGGAAGCTTTTAAAACCACAACTCAACAACGTATTGTGAGGTATTCGTGTGTAATATTAGTTTATGCAACTGTCATATAAAGAAGGGTATTAAAACACGAGTGTGAGTTTATGAAACGAGCGCAGCGAGTTTCATAATAGTAACGAGTGTTTTAATACCCGTGTTATATGCAGTTGCATACACTACTTTATCTTCACTAATGCAATTAATCAAACAAAATTTTAAAAACAAAACACTTTGCGAAACATTAAATTCACGCGTAAGTGTTTTGTCACAGTGAACTTGCCGCCATTAAAATCTAACCAATGAGAGCGCAGCTGCGCGCGCAGGGCCGCAGGGCGCGATGTTAAAATGAGATTTTAAGATATCGATGTGGATATTATAACATCATGTGCAATTGTTTAAATTGAGTGTTTTAGTTGTCTGCGCTATAACAGTAGTAATTATAAGTCAAGTATTGGAAACATAAGTAGAATGTTACAACATTATTGTAGATAAAGGTGACCTTTATCTACACTAATGTTGTAACATTCTACTAAAGTCTATCTGTTTGTTCCGGCTAATCTTGAAATGGTTGGACCGATTTAGACGGGACTTTCACTGGTAGTTAACTGAAGTAACAAGGAGTAACATAGGTTACTTTTATACCAAAATTACCGCGGGAACGGGTACAACGCGAGAAATTCCGCGGGGTTCGGCTAGTTTTACGTATTTTTCGAATTCCTATGAATTTCGAGACAAATTATGGACTAGTTTTAACCGACTTCAAAAAAGTTAGTTCTCTTCTGACCCATAGGTGAGGCGCAGACGACAGACTTTTTGTGCGATCGAGTCTGCGGCGCACAAAAAGTCTGCATGGCGCGCAAAAAGTCGGTCGCGGATTTTTCACACTCAACGCACACGACGCACATCTTCGATCATTCTGTCGGCAGACCTGTAGGGACGTAGACGCTATGGAAATCGTGCAGAGATCGCGAAATTCGTGAAGTATTATTATGTACATGAAGTACAGAAAAAAAAAGAAACAGAAAATTTTGGGTACATCCTATACTTTCGGAAATATCATACATTTTTTTCACACACTTTTTGTGCGGAGCGGCGCGGTGCGGTCTGCCCGAATTCACGGATTTTTTGTGCGCCGGACTTTTTGCGCGTCGTGTGCGTTACTGCATATAATTACATAGGTTCTATTTTCACAGACTAAAAAGTGCGTCACGGATAGTCTGTCGTCTGCGCTGGGCCATAGTTGGTTTGTACGTGATTTTCCCAAAACCTTGCACTGACTTGAATGGAGGTTTTGTTACTGAACTCAACCTATAGTACGATTTATCTCAATGCTAGAGAGGAGGAGAGAGTTCTTTTATCTAGAAGAATTCATATATCTGATATCAACAATGGCTTAGTCGTGCGAATAACACCGAAAGGGCTACTTTCGTATTTCTAAAGGTACTTAGTAATTTTGTTTGTGTGTTCGGGCTAATCTCGGGAGCTACCAGTTCGATACGAATATATAATATAAATAAATATATTATAGTTATTGTAATAGCTACATTTAAGAAGAAGGTAATAAGGTACTATTTTTATTCCGGGCACAACGCGGGTAACACCGCGTAACAGGTTAAGGCGCGACTTTCCTAAACTAAAGTGACGCCTCGTAGCGAAGTTTAGTATTGATGCGTCCTTCGCTATTCGTTTAATTATAGTTGTCAATTTATTATAATGACCTATCATAGAAACCTTTTCTAAAATTAGTCAAACTAATTAATAATTTAACTTACTCGTACGGCGCGATCTCCAGTAACCCTTGCGAAGTATGAGAATCCAATAGCTTACTGAAATACGCCAGCACATTCAAGTACCTCTCATCTCTCGGCATTAAGGCTTTAGGCACTTTACTGCCAGTAGACATATCTTCATACTTCTCTAATATAAATGCATAATTTATATTTGAATCTAAGGTTTCACTAAAAAGACTGTCTGTGGAAAATTCTTTACATAGTTCTGCTACAGTCAAAGAATTGAGTTCACAACCAAATCTGTTCTTTGCTGTCCTAGAATCAATTTGATATACAAATGTGGGTCGGAGCTGTGTTATTATGTAGGTGATGAACTTCAGCCCTATATGGTTGGTCATACCCATGGTGTTGACAACCCATGGGAGGTTGCAGTATGAGTCATGGGAGTAACAGAATTCTAATAAGTCTCTGACAGCTTCTAGGTAACGGAATGGATTGTCCATTGTATTTATCATGCCTATGTTTAGAGTTCTGAAACAAATAGGTAAAATTATTACTTAAAGAATTTATATGCTAGTAACTATTAATGTGATTTTTTGATTACTAACATGATTTTAGTAAATTATTCTAGGTAGCAAAAACAAAGTTCATGCAAACAGATTTTTTGATAAGCATTATCTTAACTAATTATTTTTAATATTAAAGAATGCTCATAGTGCCTGCCATACATGCCTGCCATGGGGTAGTACAAAGACTCGAGATCTTACTTTTAAATTACCTGACTAGCAATACAACAGTTTTTTTTAATTGCAAGTGCAAATATAATGACAAAGAAGCCATAGTTATTTGTCAAGTGTGAGTAAGACAATTCCCTAGTTAAATAATTTCTTAAAATAATGAATAGCCTACTACATACTTTTCTGCCCCTATTTGGTGTGTAAAGTTAGGTCCTAGGAGTGGCTTTTTGACAATAACAACAGACAAGCTGCCTGGCACTGTGAACTCTGTTTGTCCTGGATCCAAGTCCACCACCAGCACCGGCCCCTTGGCCAGAAGTCTGTTCACATAATACCGAAGGAAAGTGCTTTTTCCTGTGTCTTTACCTCCACAAATAATACCTTTGCTTTGATAATCTGAAACAAATGTGGAATGTTATATAGTGTGATTAGTAATGTCCTTGCTTGGTATACAGTGTGATTGATATTGTATATTTCTCAATGGATATCCATGAATTAATAGTAAAGGGTATATAGCATTAGTCTGTAATGTCCTTAGAGTGGAATAGTTTGTGCACTAATACAGCTAGGAAGGCTACAAAAAATGAAATAAAAAAACACACACCTAGTCCACAACTGACAACTTGGTCCCAACAACTTTTCTCCTCAAATATTCTCTTCTGTGGTTCCAAATATAATGAACAACCTAAACTTTCAGCAGCCTTCTTCAAAAACCTTGGAGTTGAATCACTCCTTTTAGAAAACAAGTCTAAATTATTAAAATTATTATCAACAAAGTCAATTCTTCTACTATTTAGTTTGTTCAAACTGAGTACTGTATCATATTCATTGATAGATGTAACCACTTCTTCAGCATCAGCGACTGTAAGTCCTGCTGCAGTAAGTCTTCTGAACAGACCTTTAAAATTACTCTCTTTTCCGAGAGTTTCCACACAATATGCATAGTTACAATACGGGGCATAAATATCAACAATGTTATGGTTTAAAGTGTATCCAAACACTTCTGCTTGACCGCTCATTGCTGTCAGTTTGAGCTTGCCATGTATGTATAGCTCAGTGGGATGTTTCATAGTGATTATGTAACTATCTCTTCCCCGGTAAACTTTTATTGATTCAGCTTCAGTTAGTTCACAATCAGCTTCTTCAGACAGCTCAGTGCCATCATAAGTTGAACTCTCCACGATGGGGGAATCTTTGGAATCAGAAAGGTTCAAATCGTCAATTGTTAATTCTTCATCTAGCTCTGGAATGAGACTTCCAATCTCATCATCAACATTCATTTCTTCTGTTTGGAATAAGTTTGACTTTATAACATGGTGTTTCTCTGATGGTAGGTTTTTTGTGGTAGGGTGGACATAGTTACCGAGTATGTCACTCAAACGGTAGTCATACATGTTAGTAGCTGATACAGATACATATGGAGATATATCAGTCTCAGAGTCACTGTCTTGTGTTGATATTTCATCTTCAATAAAATTATTTAAAGAATCGACCACATCAAATTCACCAATAGTGTCACATTTTTTAAGATGCTTTTGTTTTTTAGATTTCTTACTATTTTTTTTACTGACATTTGAGAAACTACTTCGTGGTGATATTTCATCAATAAAATCATTTGGAGAATCCACCATGTCAATCTCTTCAATAATGCTATCTATGCTAGAAAGTTTTTCTTTTTTTAGTTTTTTATTAACTTTAAGACAACCTTTTAAATCAGTCGCTGCCGGTGATATTTCTCGTTCAACATTATCACCATTTGAAGACTCTACCACTTCAATTTCTTGAATAGTGCTACACTTTTTTAGAAGGTTATATTTATGAGATTTCTTGGGCATTTTAATGGTAACTTTTTCTTTCAGAGGGATTTCAACAACTTCTTCCACTGGTTCATAATCTGATTTTCTTTTCATGTTACGTTTTTGTAATTGTTCCATTATTTTTGATGCTAAAGTCCCATCTGGGTCAAACTCTTCATAACTGGAGAAATCAGTGGATTTTATTTCATCTTCCGAGTCATAAGAAACTAAGCTGCTGGGTATGGAAGCGCTGCCAGAACTGGACTGAGTATCAGAAATCAGCGAGGAATTGGAATCGGAATTAGATGACATCTCTCGTGACCTGTCATCTAATTCTTCAACTTCATTCCCAGTTGTGGATTGTCTACTATCTTCGACGCTTCGAACGGCATCAGATATGTTTGATGCACTAGAACGATCGGCGCCTCCAGAAGAAGAATCTGTATAGTTCGATTTATCAGTAGACATGTTCGCTTCTCTATTGAAACTGATCTCTGAATAGTCGCTGTAAGATAATAGATCGTCCGCGTTGTACTTCAGTGCCGCTTCACCGCTGTTCCTTATAAGCTCATTATTGCCCTTTTGGTAAGCATGTAGCATTTTCTTCAAATGTTTCTTAATTGCAGATTTCTTTCCCCTACATTCCGGCTTGGGAACATGAGCTCCAATGAAATGTTCCATTTATTTAATTTTTTACTTGATAGCAATACTGTATTATCTTATGGATAAATACTGCATTTACATTACCTTCAGACGCAAATTATCTAACCCCAAACAAAATTTCAGAACAAAATAAATGTGCACCGCAAAGATTATCAACAAACACCACATTGATATGACATTGACAGTAACCAAACCGTCATAATAATTTGACATTGACTTTAAAGATTGATTGACACTCTTATTGTCTAGTTTACACGAGAATCGAGATTCCCTCTTGATTCCCTCTCCCTTATCACTCTCCTCTCCTAAACGTGGTTGCCGCTAGAGTTCTGAACATCTCAATAATATCCCTATAAATACCCCATCCAAATTCTTCTCTCATTCCTCATATTATTTTAATCTTATCTTCAGTCCCGAGTCCTATAGTGGTGATGGGTGATTTTAATGCTCATCATCGTTCATGGGGTCACATAACGACGATTTATTTGCAATAACGTTGATTGAGATATTTGACGAATTAAACATCGTTGTCGCAATGATGACTCCCCGACACGCCGAACCCGTCCCACTCAAAACCCAAGAAGTGCTGTAGACCTTTAGTCACATCTTCTTCTCTTTCTTCCAATATTTCCTGGCAAACTCTCCAACCATCGACCACACTGCCCAAGGTCGATGCATGGCAGCCTAGGTAGGTCAAATACGAGGTATTATTCCTATCAACCTGAATAGTATTTATTTTTCAACCTATTAAAGTATTGTACCAGAACTTGCTCGAAAGAAAAACGTACTCGCGTTTAGGTGCCTATAATCTCCATTTCTCGCAGTCTCATTATTGTGTCAAGTTCTATGATTTTTAAGCCTTGAGAACATTTTAAATACGTTTAGTTCAGTTCAGGTATTATGTAATAAGTTCGAGCGGTTAGTGTAGTCACGTCACCACTGAACTGAACATGCTGGGAGTATTGCAATATTCTTATGCAAAAACTAACATCTGCACTAGGTCCATGGTATTTATTCGGCATGTTGAAAACGAATTGGGAAATCGAATACGGATTCTGCACATACATGAGGCCAGCCTTAATTAATCTAAGATTACCGAGACTAGGACATTGTAGGTAAATTAAAAAACATATACGCATATTAACGTTTTTATTACATTATAACCTGACTCCTGATCTCGAGATAAATACATTCCATGATTGTATCAACATTCAATACAGTCCATACGAATGATACAGACACTACTAAATAGCCAATGTTGTAATAATTGTTTTTATGAAACAGTTGTTACATCAATGACTTGAACTGTACAGGTGACATTGAGATGGCGGCGGGCGCAGCTCAATCCCATCAACACAGATTTATATTACTAATTTACTGGGTTGCCTGGGTGAAGGTAGCAATGAAGTCTTGTACGATCTTCTTCAGAGCGGCGTCGGACTCGGGAGTGATCGAGTTGTCCTTGGCGATGGTGCTGAGGAGGGTCTGGTGGGAGGTCTTGATGTGCTGAGTGAAGTCCTTCTCGAAAGCAGTGATCTTAGTGGGGTCCAGCTTGTCGAGGTGACCGCGGACACCACAGTAGATGATGGCGACCTAACGACAATACATTTAGGTTAACTTGTTCTTAGACAAGAATTTATTGGTAAGTTGACTTAGAGCCAAGTATTCAATCTCAAGGTAATAATATTTTCATCTGGAAGTTAATTTTGACAGTTGTTTCTATGAGACTATTCTCAAATTCTCAAATTTCTAACAGAAGAATTGCTTGTTATTGTATTTACCTGTTCTTCAATAGCCATGGGCACATACTGTCCCTGCTTGAGCAGCTCAGTGAGACGCATGCCTCTGTTGAGCAGCTGCTGGGTGGCAGCGTCCAAGTCGGAACCGAACTGGGCGAAAGCGGCCACCTCACGGTACTGGGCCAACTCCAGCTTCATGGAACCAGCCACCTATAGGAAGGCGAAAGAAGATTTAGTCAAATTGTTGACATTATGACGTCATATTCACTTATGTCTTTGTTATATCTTTTAGAAATCTCGATAATATTTGTAGTGATTGATATGTCTGCCAAAGTCATCAACTAGAATGGAATTCGACTTATTCTCAATCCAAAATAAAGTCATTATCAACTTCTTAAATTGAAGTTGGTCCAAATCAGATTAAGGTGAATTTGTTTAATTTACCTGCTTCATGGCCTTGGTCTGGGCAGCGGATCCTACACGGGACACAGACAGACCGACGTTGATGGCAGGTCGGATACCCTTGTAGAACAACTCGGTCTCCAAGAAGATCTGTCCGTCAGTGATGGAGATCACGTTGGTGGGAATGTAGGCGGACACATCACCAGCCTGGGTCTCGATGACAGGCAGAGCGGTCAGAGAACCACCGCCCATCTTGTCGGACCTGCGAATTTAATTGGTATAATTATCGTAGTAACTACTCTTATTCACGTGGTTTCTTCGGGATAAAAGTATCCTATAGCCTCACATAAATCCACATAATATCTGACTGCTATTTCTGGAGATTAACTTATAATTACTAAAGGTCGATTGAATGTCATTTTAACATAATTAAGCTGTCTTGTGGTGAGGATTTATAGAATTATGTCTAAAGATGTAAACTATAGCCACACTTACATCTTGGCGGCACGCTCAAGCAGACGGGAGTGGAGGTAGAACACATCACCGGGGTAGGCCTCACGACCGGGAGGACGACGCAGCAGCAGAGACATCTACGACATCAAGGTTTTGTTACAACTTTTTTATTAGTCAACCTTCGTTAATTTTAGAATAATTATTCATATGGATTTTTTGGTCTATTAGTATAAAAAAACAAAATAGTCGTTCAAAATATAGCTATTGTATGTTTAACAGCTTTCATCAAGACTTCATATTATTTTTCTAGTAAAAAATCTGGATGAAATATCGTCAAATCTTCCTGTTACACTTGTGTTGGTTGATGAGTTTCACATGAAAATCCATTGAGTATTATTAACATACCGACAACCGTGGCGGGGACTTTGTTTTAAATGGTGCAGCTTAAATATAAAGGAAAGATACCTGACGGTAGGCCACAGCCTGCTTGGACAGATCGTCGTAGATGATGAGGGCGTGCTTGCCGCTGTCGCGGAAGAACTCTCCCATGGCGCAGCCGGAGTACGGGGCCAGGTACTGCAGGGGAGCGGCGTCCGAGGCGGTGGCAGACACGATGATGGTGTAGCCGATGGCACCTGGGTAAATACTTTAGTTAGTTAAGGAGAATTGAAAAAGGTTTCCTTATTTGGAGTCATCCAAAAATATTTGTAAGACAATATTTTGAGAAGGGAATTAATTCCTTATTTCATTATTGAACAACCTAAGAAAAAATCCATCGCACATGCAATGGGGCTTGCAAATTTGCTTATGTCCCAGTGCAAAGCAAAGTCCTTTCACATGCTTTCATTCATATTTCTTATACTTTTATTGTTATCTAAATGGGTATTCATTGTCCTATATACAACAATCATCTATCAATGACTAACATTTTTTTTAGTTCCTGCATGGTACAGCAACACTATCTGTTAGTCTTTGTAGTTTCGAAATTTTTAAGCAAATGTAAATCCTAGACAGAGCTTTAGAATCTGGGGATTAATAGTACACAAGACAACCTAGCTATATGATAAAGCATATTTACCAGCATCAGTCAACCTCTTCACGATCTGGGCGACAGTGGACCTCTTCTGTCCAATGGCGACGTAGATGCAGTACAGCTTCTTCTTCTCATCCTCTCCCTTGTTGAACCTCTGCTGGTTGATGATGGTGTCGATGGCCAGAGCAGTCTTGCCGGTCTGACGGTCACCAATGATCAACTCACGCTGACCACGACCAATGGGTACCAGGGAGTCGACGGCCTTGATACCTGGAATATATTCATGGTTTTGTTTCATGCAAAATTCACGATATTTTAAGTTGTAACCATATTTTGATCAGACATGTTTTATTGGCAAACATTTAACATTCCTCGGTAAGTAAAATAATGTTTTTTTTCATAAAACAAAGATATCATAGAAGAGGAAAGATAAACCATGTAGGGTGTAAATTAATTGTGATTACATAATCTGTTAACAATATAATTTGATGTGAAATTTTTCCATGAGTAAGCAAATAATTAGTATGTATTATTTGTTGAGTGAAAAAGTTAATAATTATAATTATTGAAACACTGTGCAATACCATTGCATATAAATGTAGTTAACCAATAAAGTATCTAGCTTAGAGTAAAATTGTCCTACTTCAATATTTGTAATTTTATTGCTGAAATCATTCTCACAATTTTTATGAAAAAAAGTGCTTCATAACTTACCAGTCTGCATAGGCTCGCGCACAGACACACGGGGGATGATACCGGGGGCCTTGATACCGACACGCATACGGGTCTTCGTGCCGAGGTCTCCCTTGCCGTCAATGGCATTACCCAGAGCGTCTACGACACGTCCCAGCAGCTGTTCGCCGACAGGCACATCTACAATGGCTCCAGTACGCTTGACAATGTCTCCTTCCTTGATGAGCTTGTCGTTACCGAACACTACCACACCAACGTTGTCAGGCTCCAAGTTGAGGGCCATTCCCTAGAGAAAGAAAAGAAATAGGCACTTATGTAAGATAAGGCACTTTTAAAGAGTTAATACAACATGTTATTGTAATCTTCAGTTTATTTACTTGTTTTATAACCAGTATCTTGCAGATAATGTCCATTGGATCCAAGTAAGTAATTATTTTATAAAAGCATACAAACCTTAAGACCGGAGGAGAATTCCACCATCTCCTCAGCCTGGATGTTCTTAAGACCATACACACGGGCGATACCATCACCAATGCTCAATACACGGCCAGTTTCCTCTAGGTCAGCCTGAAATCAGGAACAAATATTTCTTGAGTTTGATATTTTATATATAATGCTGTTACGATTGAGAAGATTATTAGATAGAATTATTTGACCAGTAGCAATTTAGTTTAAAGGATCATTTATTCTTATTGGACTTACTGAGAAAATATGTATCAACCTGCCAAGAAGGAAGTATGTGAATGAACTTTGCACTAAATGGGTCAATACACGCAACCCTTAAATCAACATCCCCATTCCTTTAATTGCCTACTAAGTAACTTAAATTTTTTTGGGTATATTTGATAGGAAAAACTTAGTAGGTTTTTATGTAATACAAATATTTATTTACCTTGGGGGCAGCACCCATGATCCTCTCCTCCAAAATAGTGGAGATTTCAGCGGCCTTGTGGGTGCTGGAGACGTGGAGCTTGCGGGCAGCCACCGACACGGCGGGCACCGCGACCTTCGCAGCCTGCCGACATACCACATAACATAACCAATACAGCTTCACAAAATCAAACTCAAAAAAAGACACTCTTCAATACACGACACAAATTAAACCACTGTAATGGTCATTCAACTTCTATTTTACATAATTATCCACTTATTATCACATTTTATCCGTCTCTCATTGATAAAAATTACCGATCGCCCAGTATTACATAACACTAATCATGGACAAAACCTTACATATCTGCAATTGATTTTGGTGTACAATAGTCGGAAACGTAATACTATTACACATTTATTATATTAAAACGAGTAAACACTAAGATGTTCTTGAAAAAAAGGTAAAAATCGTGGATGGTACGTAACATGATTGACATGATCACCGGGTGCGACCGCGATAATATGTTACAAGAAGCACTTTAATTAATAAGTTTTATGAATTGTACCTGAGTAGCGGCATTTGGAAGGCGCCTGGCAACCGTGCCGGCGATACGAGCGGAGATCAGCGACATTTTTTACAAACTCTTTTAGAAATGGCAGATACAGGCCGTGGTAACACTCCGCTCGCAATTCGATATTGAAAACGGAAATGACTGCAGCCTAGAGTATGAGAGTTGTCTATGGTCTTCCCGTACCGGAGGTATGCTCAAAAACCTAAAATTTTAAAATATGATTTTTTGTTATTTATGGATATACTGTATTTAAAAAAATATAATTTGATTTAAACATAATTAATTAAATTATCCGTACATATCTGGATGTTTTAATGGGTGAGACTTTTTTTAAGTTGCATTTAAATTTACATTTAAAGTAAAGGATTCAATAGTAAGGTTTCAAATTGTCTCTAATTCCGACAATCAATACTGTAACCAACACATGTACTATTTAAAATAATTTATAGTTGTTCAGTATATTGATACTAAGATCAAACAAATTTCAACGTTATATTAATTAAAACATCATTTTGTTTAGTAAAAAATGCATGTGAAAAGTTTCTTATTATTAAAAAGCTCTTGAATAGAATAAAAAAATAATTTTGTCTATTATTGGACGAGAAGGATTGTTCAAATTTAACAAAGAATTTTGAATAATTATTTATAGTAAAAAGCATTGATTATTTATAGTAAATAGCATAGCAAAATACTGCTTTTTGCAGAAAATATAAATCTACATAAAAAACATAAGTGTTTTATCCTTAACGTCAGCCAGCTGATGTCGCGGACAATGGGCATGTCCCATTTGACAGTAATCAGCTGTGTCTGTGGTGTCTGTCAGCAACTCAGCAGTCTGTCTGTCTGTCCACAGTCTGTCTATCTATCTGTCAAAAACTGTTGTCTAGCTATGAGGCTACACTACAAGAAATAAATTAATTCGGGGTAAAATAAAATGCGAAGTTCAAGTAAATAAAAGGGCTGTGTTTTTCTATTGTTTTATATAACAGTGTTGAAATATTTCCTGAAGTGTTATGTTAAGCTGGAGATGTTAAAATGTCGGCTACAAACGGCCACAACAATGCTCCAACTGCATTATTTGATACCTCATCAATAACAAAAGTTAATGTTGATGATACTGTAAAGCTGATTTGTACCATAGAAAATGCACACAATATCAACAAGCACACAGTAAGTTATTTATCTAATAATTATAAAAACATTCCCCTATAATTCAATCCTATATTAATTCTTAGATATAAATTGCTTATTATCTAATATTAAATTTTCCAAAATCTTGTAAGTACACAAAAAAAATCTTATTGGATTCTTCTTACAATATCAATATTATCTACAGGAATACACTCTGAGAGTACAAAGGGGTCCTTGTAAGGAAAATAAGTGGAGTGTATCAAGAAGATACAGAGACTTTGCAGCATTACATAGCTCAATACAGCAATCAGGAATTCAGTTGGTACTGCCGCCTAAGAAACTTATTGGTAACATGCAACCATCATTCATAGCAGAGAGGCAAATAGCACTACAGGTATGATCAAACATATAAGTAATGTTTACACATCTACACTAATGTAATGTATAAATATGCATAACTTAGTTTGTAAATTGTATAACATTATGTAAATAGTTACTAAATATATTTTCAGAATTATATAAATGAGGTATTAAAACACAATGTGTTAACACTTTCTTTACAAGTGAGGAATTTTTTGGATCCCAGTAATTATTTATCATCCTTAGCAGGTAAATAAATGTTTTATTTTTTGTTTATTATACGCTAATTTTGATATCTTCAGTGAGGTGAGAGGCCTTTGCCCAACAGTGGCACATTACAGGCTCATACTATACTATACACTAGGGCCTTATCAATATCATAAACATTTATTAACAGTATTTTAGCTATTAAATGGTTTGTCCCTTCAGGATACACTATTTTCTGAAGACCAAAAGAGACAAAACGCTTGTATGTTTCAGTTGTAGTGTCTATGAATAACTTACAAGGCTAAATTATAATTATTAAAAAGTAAACCTCTTGAATAATTATAATTTGGCCTTATAAGCTCTACAGTAGTAGTCATTGGAAGGTATATAAGAAATGAAATGAGAGGCTTTTGCCCAGCAGTGGGACATTACAGGCTAATACTTTACTTTTACTCTTATATAAGAACGGTAAAAGACATAAAACCATGATAATTTGATTATATTATGCTTTTGTCAGGACTGAAACATGTGGCTTAATAATTGACTAACAAATGATTTAAGAATGGTAATTAATATCTATTTACCTAATTATTATTAATTTATTTTTTATTCTTATTTACATAAATAATTCATATTCTAAGTTTGTTAAGTGACTATTGTCATATTATCTCTTATTGAAATATTACACATATTTAGCACACGGCCTATCTGCTAAGCTAAGTGTGACATTGGTTGTATTGTTAACATATTAATTTCAAGGTCACTGGCCGAGAGCAGACAATAACATCTATCTGCAAATTGATACAATAATTTTATGCACTAAAATTTGTTAACCTTCTTTAAAATTATTTTTTTGGATTTAGCTGCGTTAAATCGTATGAGTGTCATATTTTTAAATTATATATTTCAAATCTAATGAAAAGGTAATTTTAAGGTTCTCTTACTCTAACTAATGTCTATTACAATATATAGGTATCTAAAAAGGAAGCCCAGAAAAAGGTACTCTTCTTCCTGAAATAATCACGGGAGTAAGTATGATATGGGCAATGCCGTGAACTGCTATATAAAGTAATTAGTTTCTCGGAATTCTTACAGAAATGGGTACAAGGCATGAGAAACAGGAGTTACTAAAACTTATTCCAATCTGCTGAAATATATTTACTTGGGTGATTTTATTTTGCCTTGATTTGTTTACAGAACAAGCTCTGCAGACGGTGTCAATAGCATTGAGAGGTGACGGCCGATACGAACTGAAGGGGCCGATGACTGATATCGGGTGGCGAATACGAAAACATTATTTTTTAGTAAGTGAACAAAAAATAATTAAAATGCAGATCCTCTTATTGAAATTAATACTCGACTAATCTATAGTCGACTTTCATTAAAATCTGTGAAGGATGAGGAAATCACCGTATTCACAAACACTATAATAAATGGGTATATTATTATTTAAAAGTCAAATTCACACACGGTTAATTAGACCCAAACTAAGCTTACACATGTATCATGGAATCTAATTAATACTATTACATATACATACACAAATACTGCAAATAATCATTAGACATTGTTGAGACCCAGACGTTGTTGGCGTCGCGACGGCCATCAACTATGCGCATATTGTTGACTCCGGGCGGGAATTGAACCCGCAACCTCCGACATAGTAAGCGCTCTCACATGGCACTGTGCCAACGGGCTTGTTGTTAACATTACCAAAATAAGGTACAAATATTGTCGTGCAGTTTGAATCTATAGTTTTGTTACAAACAAATGACTTAATTTTTATTATTCTCTAACTACAAGCTATTAAAGATTTTCTAAACTAGCGGCAACTAGTGACCCGCCTATGCATACCTTGCCTTATTAATATTTTTTAAGTTGGTTAATAATAACGGTACTTAAATAAATTGTTACTGTAGTGTAATTACTCATTGTCTATATTAACATGGAATGAATCCTCTTATCAGTACATTGTGATAATGACAGATGAATTGTTTATTATAAAAATAACGCCCTGCTTTATGAGTGTTATTATAAAAGTAACCCTTATAAAAGTAAATTATGACACGGGCGTATTATCCTCGGCCGGACGTCTGGAATAACCAACTTTATTGTAGTTTACGATGTTAGTCATACAATTAGGATATCAAGTGGGCCAGAAATTAATATGACTAATCTCTAAAAGTACATTCAGTAAAGTTGACGTACGACTTGTACAATAGTAAAGTAAAGTATTAACCTGTACCGTGTACAATACTGTGTTTATTAATTTTATTATCAGCCGTTACTGTCCCACTGCAGGGCAAAGACCTTCCTGTAAACAATAAGTGTGCTATGTTTTACTAGCAATATCAATGAATCTTATGCCAAATTAAAAGTTTCAAACCCGATCCAATGCCATGTGTTTCTGTGTGTGCCTGTTATCACAGGGAAAACAATATATTTTATTAGAGATCTTACATTTAAGTTAATTTGTCTTTGGTTAATCAGATACAGGACACAGAGAGCAAACAGAATTGCATGTTGTCGTGGCAGAGTTACGGTCCGGATAGATGTTTGTGTGACCGCGACCTGCAGACGGCTTTCAAGAGTTTGAAAAATCTCTCTGTAAGTATTCATTTAGGTACATTCAAATATACAGCACTAGTAGCGCCTCGGATTCGCATCTGTGTTGTACCCGTTTCCACGGTAATTCCGGGATAAACTGTACCCCATGTTTTATTCTACAGTTTCATCAAAATTCGTTCAGTTTCTGTTTGAAAGAGCAACAAAAATAATGTATGCATCCGCACAATTTTCCATTTATAATATTATAAAGATTCTTACGCTATCAGCGACAAACTAGCGACAGTGTAACAGTGAGTGTGTGACAGAGTTAATGCTCTACAAGACAAACCGACCATCTCACTCTTTCCTCTCGAGATCAATGTGTAACTGTTTCCACCAGGTTTGAATTAATTAAGTGATACAAGTATTATATTCCTAATACCTTATTTATATTTTTTCTCATTTCCAGCATCCCTATATAGACCAAATACTAGGATTACATAATTTAGAAACGGGTGCCTACGTAGTTAGAAAAATATATGAAAGTGGAACTCTCAGAGATATGTTATATGGTACTGATTATATGAAAAGTTATTTATCTAAATATGGTAACCCGAAGGTGAGGAAACCGCTTACTTCCGGCCAAATATCTCACTACGGATATCAAATACTGCAAGCTTTAAAGTTTTTACATGAGAAGGGATTGCCTCATGGTGAGTTGCGTAACTTTTAAGTATCTATTTCTCACGGGTCTTCTATTCTGTGAAGAAAGTAAAAGAGCTTTTCAAAATCAATATGGCAAGGCCTAAAATTAATATCAACATGGCCATAGTACTTAATACTTAGGTTTTATTATCTCCTAAAATATTATTTATTATTATTATTAATTAGCCATAAACTTCCCACTGCAGGGCAAAGGCCTCCCTACTCCTTCAAGCAATAAAGGGCCTACCACCCTTCACCGTTAAACAGTATCTTCAGTTTTCATGAATATTAATATTACCTATAATTTTATTTTTCAGGGAATATACACCCCGGCAACATAGCCATAGAGAATCAGCGCGCCTTTCTTCTAGACATTGAGAATGTTCTGTTGGGTGGACCCTCTTTATACAGACCTTATTTAGTACAATTAAGGCGGGTTTGCACGCCCGAACAAGTGGATGTGTACAGCTTTGGAAGAACCGTTTATGAGATGGCTTTCGCGACGCCTCTTGAACAGTGCTACTGTGATACAGATTTGGACGGCATTCACCCGGATTTAGGTATGCATTTTCATATTTTTACTGTTAACGTATACTGAACATCGGTTAACATTGTCTACTTTCTATAAGTATTCGGTACGTATGTCTGTAAGTGTGTAATCTATCACACTTTACTGTTCCCCTAGAACAAAAAACATTCAAGGCGCCCTGTCATTCCGTCAGACCTATGCTTTGCTACGTTTTATATCCACTCATCACTTCAAACTTATCAGTATAGATCTGGTAAGTAAGCTCGTGTAGGTTAGAGGCCTGGTGTCGGAGTTCTGGTGAAAAGTAACCTAAATATATGTAAGTTATATTTATGTCTGGCTGTGGCATCTTCCGTGTGTGGGTCCTGTACATTATCGTTGCTCCCGACCACAATCGATTGGAATTAAATTTCAGAAGGTGCTAATATTTGATATTACAATTTTCCTCCTCAGAATCAGTCCTTCAACTATGTCTATCAGCCTCTTCGTGTAAGCACGGCGTTGTTACTGTAGATCAGCTGTTGAAGCATCGCTTCTTCGCCAACGCGCCCCTCAACGGACTTACTCATATGAGAGAGGATTTTAAAGTGCATCTCAAGTTTCCTTTGGCGCTGAAAGATGAGCTGAAGAACGCAATGGCCTATATTGAAGCTCGATTGATAAACGACCAGAAGTTGGTAAGTTTTATCAAGTCCATATGATTATTTAGTCTTAGTAATCTATACTAATATTATAAAGAGGAAAGGTTTGATTTTTTGTTTGTTTGTTTGTTTGTTTGTTTGTTTGTATCGAATAGGCTCTGAAACTACTGCACCGAATTAAAAAATTCTTTCACCATTCGAAAGCTACACTATCCCTGAGTGACATAGGCTATATTTATTCCCGAAATTCCCACGGGAACGGGCACAACGCGGGTATATGTAACCCAAGGTATGAAAAACATGCCTAAAAAAATTGGTTATTGGCGTGCGCTACTAAATCTATTGATGATACACAAAAACAATGTTCTACACAATCAAAGTACATATCATTGCGAACAAATAAGTTCGCGAAGGCATATGTCTAACTATTATAGTTAAGACACAATAACCGTTTTAAGTTAAAATTAATTAGTTAAAAAAGGAGTGTAGTATAAAATAAAGTCGTCTCTGTTTCGTGTCTGTTTGTCTGTTTGTCTGTATGCTTAAATCTTTAAAATTACGCAACGGATTTTGATGCGGTTTTTTTGTAATAGGTAGAGTGATTCAAGAGGAAGGTTTTTATGTAAAAAAAATCCCGAAATTCCCACGGGAACGGCCACAACGCGGGTAAAACCGCGGGGCGCTGCTTACAAAATAGTAATGCTCGATGGTGGGTCTCTTATGGCTACTTACTGTTTCGTGCGGTCAAAGCGCGCGGGGAATATACCTACCTACGAACTACGAACGACGAAGACGTGCTATGTAGGTATTATCCCGAATTCTTCCTCACATGAAATCTTGGTTGTGTATTCATATATACTCGCGCGAGACATGTAATATTTTATCCCCAATTTCCCACTTGAAATTTTGATCGTGTATATTTCTGCGGGAGACACGCAATGTTTTATCCCGATTTTCCTACATGAAATCTTGATTACCCGAAGCGAAGCGAGGGCGGGTCGCTATATAAAATAAAGTCGTCTCTGTTTCGTGTCTGTTTGTCTGTTTGTCTGTATGCTTAAATCTTTAAAATTACGCAACGGATTTTGATGCGGTTTTTATAATAGGTAGAGTGATTCAAGAGGAAGGTTTTTATGTAAAAAAATTCCCGAATTTCCCACGGGAACGGGCACAACGCGGGTAAAACCGCGGGGCGCTGCTTACAAAATAATAATGCTCGATGGCGGGTCTCATAAGGCTACTTACTGATCCGTGCGGTCAAAGCGCGCGGGGATATACCTACCTACGAACTACGAACGACGAAGACGCGCTATGTAGGTATTATCCCGAATTCTTCCTCACATGAAATCTTGATTGTGTATACATATATACTCGCGCGAGACATGTAATATTTTATCCCGAATTTCCCACTTGAAATTTTGATTGTGTATATTCCTGCGGGAGACACGCAATGTTTTATCCCGATTTTCCTACGTGAAATCTTGATTACCCGAAGCGAAGCGAGGGCGGGTCGCTAGTACATATATAAAAAGTATCTAACAGTATTAATAAGTAAACTGAGTCCGCGTATTGAATAGTTTTCCATATAACATAGTTTTAATGTTTCAGGAACGTAGTGCAAGAAGGGAAGTGAGGATACAGGAAATATTAAATTCAGAAGAGGAAATGAAGAAACAAAGACGGAAAGCTGTAAGTACTATAACGAAATTTCGCAAGGAGTTACTAAATGAGTAAAGCCGTGGGCTCTATTATGTAGGAACATTAGCACTAGCAGGGTAGAAACAGGAAAAAAATTGTATTAAGTTTGGCCTCTTTAATTATATACCTTAATATTTGTTTCAGAAAAAACGAGACAGCATCTGGAAATCCACTTCATCTCTGGCGGAGACAGTTCGGTCGCAGAGCGCGAGCACCGCCTCCTCGCCCACACCGCCCGTCTTGTGTAAGTATTTTTTATGATAAATTTTAATTTTTTACTTTTATGGAAATTATTGATATGTTACCCCAGCGGCATTTACAATAATCAATTTGTAACATACATTCTAATAAGCTGTGCAACGACCAATTATCTGACGTCTCGGCCCATTTTTAGGAACCGTGGTCATAGAAGATTGATTTATGAGTGAAATGTTTCAATGAAAATGTGTAAATGTTCTCTTAAACCTAAAAACCGGTAGGTACTTTACCACTATTATTATTTTATGTACTTTACCACTATTATTATTTTATCTACTTTCCAGCCGCCGACACGAGCGTAGTAGGTACGTCGCCGCCCGTAAGCAGTCCGTGCGCGGGCCGCGCGGCGCTGCTCGGCGCCATCTGCAACTTCGACAAGAACACGCTCGCACGGGTCTCGACGCGGTAGACTGACGGCCGGGCGGCGCCTGCTGGGGGGATTAAAGGGAGGGAGGGGGGCAGTCTAGATGAAGATGACTTTGAGAACAGGGGGCTTGATGGATATGGGTCGGGCAAGGTTCGTTGATTGGCCTAGAAGGGGGAAATCGTCAGTGAGAATGGAAAGCATGTTGAAGATAATGTAGCTTAGTCGCATATTTCATTGCTATATTGTGGTTACTTAGAGCGTCTCGTCGGTAACAACCACATACCCCGCTCATTTCAGCGTAATGAATAACGTTTATTTAACAAGTCCACATTAAACAAAACAATGTATGATAATAATGACCCCCCCCCCCCCCCCAATGACTTGACATTCAGCTTAATAAGCACCGACCGAAAGTGAAGAAAGAAAGGAATTTCGGTAACTTTCATTGTTGCATTTCCATCCTATGGTGCGTAGATCATCCCAGTGATTTTAAACCTAGATGTGCTGTTTTAAATAAAAAAAATGGGGCGATACATAAAAAATGCAGTTACACAATTTATATTTTGTACAGGCTAATCGAGTATACATATGAGTAAAATTTGCATATTTTTAATGCACTTCAATTAACTATAATGCTGTTTTATAAGGCAGTATGTTAGCCAGTGCTAAGGTGAATGGAGTAGAATCTCTTCATCGCCAAGTTAAAAACTATATTTTAAATTAACAAAAGTATTAGAATGTGCTCATTGTTGAATTATACTCAAAAAATGAATTTAATTTAGGCTCATTTGCAAACGAGAGATTTTGTTAAAATGTTGTTGATTTAAAGGCACTTTTTCACATAATCAGGAACTAAATAAATTTATTTAGTGAGACTTAGTTTTTTATATAAGGGTTCCTTTGTGATTCAGAGCCCTATTTTAAAATTGTAGCCTTGAATTTTTAACCATCTCAATGCAAATTGTTATTTTTTCAAAAATTAATTTAGAAAATATTCAGTAGGACTTATACGATCAAAACAATATAACTATTATTCTTTATACTTTATGATATTTACAAAACGTATTTAATTTGTTGATGCTAATTTAAATACATTTTTATGACGTAAACTGTAATTTAATAGAATTATATCAGATGGTGCAAAATGAAGTGTTTCTTTTTGACAGAAAGAGTATCATATTTTTATATTAACTTGGATTTATAGCAGACCACTCGCCACATGATTTTAATCATTGAAATTAGAAAAATAATATTTAAAAATTAATAATATGTACCGTTATAAAAAGCGAATGAAAAAGTTATTATTACCCAGATTATTATTGAAAATTCTGTTGAAACTTAGCATCTATTTTTAAAACTGCCCCTTATTCCAAAAAGAAGTCTAGAGTTACATTCGGAGGGAAGTTTGAAGCTTGCGGTTGGCACTAATGGTGGGACCGACAAGCGGTAGTTTCTACTAGGGTGAGTCGGTGTCGTGGCGTTCGGCGCTGGTCGGTATTGATTTGGCACATGCTATAGTATACTTGACACCACTATCTGTACCGATTACCAGTGCTAACCGGTTCCAATAAGCGCTGGACAATAGCGCTGGCTTCATGCTTTCTTTCCGTATGCGGCCTAGTATACCAGTACTAAACTTTGTTTGTTGTCAGGCTTTTTGTCAGGTAACTTAACAACGTACAATAATTACAAAATATTTTTAGATTCAACCATAATGTAATAAGAAATTGACGATGGAGACTTGAGTTTGGTGATGTGATAATAATAACCTGCATCTTCGTTTTGGAAAAAGGGGTGTTTATTTATTTATGGCATTTATAACTCCCAGTTTATTTGAATGAAAATATCCCTTTTGTCTGACTGTGACCTACTTAAGTTATTATAATTGGAATTAATGCTTATTTACAAACATCATTAGAGTTATTTAAGAGTGTTTTGTTTATCCTAAGTTAAAGTGATATAACTGGTCAGAAAATATTAATATTATCGGTTATAGTTAAAATTGATTATTGTAAATCTTTATTTTTATTTATTGGTTGACTTGTAACCAGCTTTAAATTCAGTACCTATATGATTAAGTGAACGTAATTACGATTGTTTAATATATTTTGTTAAGACATTATTAATAATATAAGATTCAATATTAAAGCATTTCTTTTATTTACATGTCGTAACTACATAGATAGTTTAGCAAATATCTGTAGTTAAAAATCAAAATCACCCTTTAAGATAATGATAGTTCAGTTATACCATATAGTTCCTTACTATAGTCTAACTAAATCGTTTAGACATGTGTTTTGAATACCATTGGGTAATTGTACGGTGTATATTCTTGGTCCAAGGGTATCTTACTTCATAATGGACCGAGTTAAAGATATTACTGTAATAAAGTGGGTAATACATTAAAATAAATCATTCATAACAATTGAGATATTTATTATTTATCGAATATTACTAAATTACAAACGTAAAGGTAGTATTTACTCTGTCAATCATCTTTAGCTGACATATTTAGATATTGTAATGGTCTTGACGTATTAATACTAAATATTATAGAACTAAATCAGTTATTTTCAGTAAAAACTAGAAGGGTTTCGTAACAAAATACTACTTTGTTATGAAAGTCCGTGACTAAAACAAAATCATACTTTATCAGACCATTACAATTAGTCATACATACAAAACAATGTATGGAATAGAAAAAGTCCACTTATAAGTAAGTATATAATGTGATAAAGTATTAAATCACTAAGCTATAGTATGTCTTATGAGATTTTAAATCTGTATAAGGGTTGAATAACATAATGTATGTACTTACTATACTTATCGGCGAAAGCCTACCATGATAACTTTACTACAAGTTATGAAAGAAATAGTTAACCTCGCAACTAATATCTAATACTTTATTAAACTCCGTACACTTATAAACTTACTTCGAGTTTGAAAAAAAAATCAGCACATTATTCAAGCAATTATTGAACCGTTAAAAAATTCGAATCCTAACATTACTTCAATTTACAAAACACAATCATCATTAGTAGGAATAAAAAAAAACATATCACAAGTACAACCTATACCGAAAGGTAAATTGTATTAAAACTTTACAACAAACTAAAAATATTTCTACACTTAAATTGAAAAATATCGCCGTAAATAGCTAGGATAGTTAAAAAAGTAATTTATATATTTCTAACACAATACATTAGTAATTAATAATATTCATTAGTAATCATTTATTTGTAGTTTAAACGTTCTGTTTTTCTGCTACACGTACACGCAATATTCTACGAGTAATATTCATTATATCCGGTGAGTTTTATTCGCCAGTATCCACACTTATTCCGGAGGTCCGGCGGGTGAAACCGGCTTACGTTAGCCAAGCTATTTTGCAACGTAACGTTAGCGAAGTAGTCATAATGTAACACTAACCGGTAATTCGGTTACCTGTTAGCTGCCTTTGGTGTAGTGGCTTTTAGAGTCACACTATTATAATTATACCACATTCGTCATATCAATACGTTATTGGGTATATTAATTAATGAATAACATCTGAATCTTTAGAATTAGTTGATATCATAACGCGTCATAATCGGTCAATTATAATAAAAATTATTCATTTTTATTCGTATGGAATTAAAGTTATTTTTTGCTTGGCAGTTCAACATTGTAATATTATCGTATTGATTAACAACCAACTTAGTTTTTAAGTATGATCAAAGCAAGCTAAAATTAACTTTAATTCCTCAAGAATTGGCTCAGTTTCAAAGTTTGTTAGTACAATTACAGATCCAAGTCTTTAGTCCAATTCAATGATACCGTCAATATCATCGATGTCGAAATCCTTTAGCGTCATCGCTGAAACAATTAAAATATGTTTTAATGGTTATGTCTGGAGGGAAGCTTATAGGAAACAGATATATGGATTATTTTAAAGGAACTACGTAGGCAAACCTACGCACGTTAAGGACGCGTGCCCAAAAGGTAGAAGGTGAAAGATATAGATATTTATTTATTTAAAAAAATAATAACTAGCGTATTAAAAAAGTGTGCGGCGTTATGATAGCCAATTCTCCATAAGTTAGCAGCTTGTCTATTGTATAGTTGTTATAATGATACTTACGTGCTTTTTTCTTCTTAGCATCAATTTGAGTGGTGTAGGTTTTAGTCGAAGCATGTCTCTTTTCAGGCACCTTTGATTTTGTTTTCGGTGAAATCGTCAAATCATGCACCGTTATCGGCAGTTTTTGTTTACTAAAACACACAATATTAAACCAATTAAGGATTTTGGTAGATCGAGAGATTATTAATAGCTACCCGTATTCTTTACGAAAAATGGAGCCATAGCTCATACCTTAGTCCTTGTACCCTGAAGACTCATTTAAAATATTGGCAACAGCAGTCTTTGTCTGCTACACACTTCATTACAAAGATACCAGCATTCATTATAAAATTATGATTCGATCGGAAAGCGGCCCGCGAAGGCTCGCGAAGAAATTAACATCATTTATTGCATTGGGGATGGATGGATGCATTTTCGTGAAGATAATAATTTACTTACGTGTTAGAAGTGGAAGGTTTCACTGCACTGGACGGCGCCACAGTCTGTCTGCGGCCAATTTTTGTGTTGGTGTTGGAAGGCGCGGCGGGACCACGGCCGTAGGTTTTCTTAGGCACGGCCGACATAGAGGAAGTGCTAGTCAAGTCAATGGATTCCTTTATAGTGCCACCAGTTGGCTTAGGCTTAGACGGTTTAGTCGAGTCTTTAGTTATTCTAGTAAAAATTGATGACTTCGCCGAGTCTGTGGGTTTACTCGTTTTAGAGGTACTCGGTTTGGAAACTGGCTGGTGTGTAACAGTAGAGGCTTGAATATGTACCACATTTTTAAGTATGGAGAGAGGATCTGAAACACTCTTCTTTTTCGTAGTTTTTGCCAGATCAATATGAACACTTGACAATTTCCTATTTGTATCAATGGACACTACGGTGCTTGTGCCAGGTTTTGATGGTGCTTTCGAAGAAATATTTTCTTCTATAGATTTGTTCGACTTCGAATTGGTTTTCGTCATGCCTGTGAGAGTCGAATTTCTACTTTCATTTTTATCTTCGCCAGGAACTATATTAATAGCGCCGGTGGATGGTAAATTAGATATCTTTTGGATTGTCCCCGTTTCCGATATCCTGAACACATCGCCCGCTTTAAGTTTAGTCGCAGATTTATTCTTCGATTCCGATGGCTTAATCATTTCGTAGCTTTTCAAAACTTCGCCGAATCTTTGCGTCCGGTCGGTCTTAGAACAACTGGGATCGAGTTGTAAGAAATTGGGCATCTGGCCGGTTTTATTAAAAACTTCGGAGGCCGGGGTAACCTTGGAGCTATTGACGATGGAGTAATTGTTCAACTCCAAAGGCAAAGTCATTTTGGGAGCAATAGGTTGCAGGCGGGGGGCGAGCGACGTCGTGGGGGGCGGCGCGTGGGCCAGCGGCACCAGCAGCACGTTGGAGTCGGGCAGGGGGATGCCGCGCGCCGGCGCGGCCGCTGCGCTCACGCGGGTCAGGCGGATGGGGTGCGGCGCGGGCGCGGGCGCGGGGGCGGGCGAGGGCGCGGGCGCGGGCGCGGGATCGGGTGCGGGCGCGGGCTCGTCCTCGTCGCTGTCGAGGCAGATGGAGGCCGACGCAGCCGACGCGACAGGCGCTACCGGTTTCTGAGCCGCCTCTATCGTCAGCCTCGTCGGCGCCTTCTCCATCAATTGCAATTTAAACGTATAGGTCTTGCCGCCGGACGCGAGTGATTTGTTCAATATAATCGGTTGCCCCTTGGGCGGCGCGGTGTAGGACACTGAACTTATGTCGTCGGGCAGGATACATTCTTCTTGTCTTCCCGCCGTCCCCTCTTTCGTGTTGTTCTTTACTCTGAATGAGCATATTCAAGTTTATATTAACATGATTTAGTCTAATAATTTAAAAACTCGAATATTTATGTGTTACTTACGATATAAATGCAGCCACATTTGGTGTTTTAACTATGTTTTTCGCTGTGGTCTGTCTGACACTAGGTTTCTTAACCTCCGGAGCAGGTGTGGGTGTGGGTCCAGGTGCATGCGCAGGGGCCTTAGTGGAATTCCCCAGTACAGACTTTAGTTTATTTGCTACACTTGAAGTCGAGCTAAACTTGTTCAGCTTTTTCAGAACGTCTATTCCCAAAACCTGTTAAAAGTAAAAGTATGCAATAAGTTTCGGATCATTCATTGTTCACGTTTATTATAAAAGTTTATAAAACGAAATTGACAAACCTTCAAAGCTATATCATAAATAGGTCCGTCGACTATTTCTTTGCCAGTGCTCTGATATTCTTTGATCGCTTTCAAAGTGCTGTACTGCGCCGCCAGCACGGCTGCATCTTCATCCAGCATGGGGTTCCCGGAGAGATACGTGTGCGCCACGATCTTGATGAAATTCTGGTTCTTCAAAAGTGAAACATTGAGAGGGACTTTTTCGGCTAGGGGCGGTAGTGGCGGCGAGGGCAGCGGAGCGGGCGACGGCGGCGGCGACGGCGAGGGCAGCGGAGCGGGCGACGGCGGCGGCGACGGCGACGACAGCGGCGGCGGCGACGGGGCGCGCGGGGGCGCCGCCGGCGGAGCGGCCGCCGCGGGGGCTGCCGGTTCATCATCGTCACTCAGAACTATACTATCTTCCGGATCGGGAACTAAATGAGTTTTCCTGCTTTTCGGGCCACAAATTACAATTTTTTTCTTCTTCGGAGCCACCGTGGGAATTAAAATTGGCGCCCGAGCCGTATCACTCGGTTCAGCTTTTACCTTCACAGCGCCATCTAAAGCGGCAGCCGCTTCCATTCGGGCCTTCTTGCTCTTGGGCCCGACGAAAACTTTCGGTTTATTCATCGGGAGGACCGGCGGCGGCCGGGGCGCGTCGTAGGGGACGTCCCCCGTGGCGGGCCCGGCGCGCCGGAAGTCGGACAGGATTTCTTCGGCGATGGCCGTCTTCCGTTTGTGCGGCGCGGCGGGCGCGGGCGCGGGCGCGGGCGCGGGCGCGGGCCGCGCGAGCAGCACGCGCGCGATGCTGGCGGAGAGCGCGTCGGGCGGCTCGGCGCCGCGGCCCACGGTGCGGCGCACGCGCTCCACCAGCTCGGCCACGCCGCCGCCGGCGCCCGGCTCGAACTTGTGCTGCATCAGTATGTCGGATATCGCCTTCACCATGTCTTCCTGGCCGGGCGACTCGTCGCGCTTCTGCTTCTTTCCCTTTTTGACGGGCGCGATGGACACTGGCGTGCTTGCGGCCATCTCGTTCTGGATTTCTGGAGGAAAAATCGTGTTGTTACTTACAGTATTTGATTTGGGATAGTTGTGTTTCTGTTTGTCCTATGTGAGCGATGTAATGCGACATAAAGAGTCCATTTTTGATTACATGTTTCATGTCATGTGTGTGCACGCGATTACGTAGGACACAAATACAGAGATCGACTCTTGATTAATATTGATTTGTTTAATGAAATGATTGTCGTTCAACCCATTGGGTTAAAGCACAGATTAATAAATAGTTACTAACGTAACAGATGCATCACTCCCATACAAAAGCGAAAATACCTACTCTAAAATAGCCTACAAAATCTTAAATAATAATACCGCTGCTCAAGACGAGAAGAAATGTACCATAATTACGCGCACGTAGAGTTGAGACTGTGTTGGCCACCGTGCGAGTCACGTGCCAACGCGTCATCGTAAGAATGCGCTAGGGTTGTACCTATGATGATTATTGTAATAAAACAAATGTTGCGAATCAACTATATTTTTTATTAGTCCATCAAATATGTTTTAGTTTTATATAATGATTTATAATTTTTTTCCTTTCTCGGAATTCTCTGTTATTAAATTTTATAGTAGAAAATATTCTAAATCGCGTAAATAATTTTAACAAATAATCATAAGGAAAATAGGAGCAAAGCGACGGAAAATCAACGGTTTTAAAAAGTTGTAATATGGTGCTAGGTACCAGGCCGATTCATTATGACGTTGTCAAAATTATTTAAAAATACTTTTTTCAAAAAAGTAGGTTCTTCGTTCGCTCGTCAATAATACTACGCGGGAAACGTGCGGTGCGCGCGCTCAGGCGGGCGTTTGGCAGCCCTCTGTCGGTTGTATCGTCGACGATACGCCGAGCGGTAGGCATATAGCGCGTGACCTTGAGCGAGTGACGGAGGCCTGGTTAAAGTTAGTATGCGATAAGTCAGTATGTAGTAATATAGTGTGGTACGTTTGTGCGCGTGCTCCTGCTGGAACTGGTGCCAGGCGGCGTTGCGCTCGTGCTCGGGCAGCGCGGGCTCGGCGCCGCCGCGCAGCAGCGAGTCGTGCTCGTGCACGGCGTGCAGCGCGGCGTCGCGCGCCACCAGCAGCAGCGCTACGTCGCTCACGCCCACCGCTACGCCGCCCGCTACGCCCGACCCAGTTTCGTCGAACCTGGTACCCGATAACTTAGTTATAAGTTACTCATTCATTCATTCATTTCGAGGAGGTAAGTAGCCCACTCTGGTGTCGGAGTTTATAGACCGCCTGAAGGCCTCCGATATGGTCTGACGATTGAAACATCCGGGACCGACTGCTTAACGTGCCCTCCGAAGCATGTTAGCGCTCGGATAGAAATGCCACTATCGGCCACCCATCCAACAATAGCAATGAACTAACATCGCTTAGTCAAACTACGCCACGAGCGCTGCAAGTACTGATAGACGTACAAAATAGCTTGGTAGACTAGTTCAATTCTTCTTTGCGATTTTTATACGCAGAAAGGTTTACCAATACACAAAGCCGGGGAAAGATAAGTTGATCTATACTCGTCGTACTGCATGATATTTTTAATGCTACAAGAACAAAAAACATCCTGAACATTATGGTATGATATGGTATGAAATATTCAAGTGACAAGTATAGTCTGTATGTACTTAATTAAGAATAATAATGATGTATTGTACTGACTTGTACAGTTCATTAAGCTCCGCACTGTTGTAGTGTCTGTCTATTTGCTGTTCGTCCACCACTCGGCACGCGACTGCCTGTTTCATTACAGAACGCTCGTATATCTTCTGTTCCATCGTACCCTGAAAACGAAACAGTAGTTACAGATTTTTCGAACCAAATGTTCCAAGAATTCTAAATCTGTGAAAAAACTCGACGTAGGACTAAGCGAACAGTTGTCAACATTTACAAAGAAGCGGAAGCTGTGAAGCCGTTTTATAAGCATGTGTGATATCAATGGGGTGTAATTTGGTAGTGCTTGTGTGTGGTACAGTTTTACATGCTACATCATATTGTTCACAGTTCGTTTGGTCCGACTATTTTTTGTTCTGAGAGTTAAAACAAGCTTACCATCGCGACGAGCCTGTATATGTAGCAGTCTTTCTTCTGCCCGAAGCGGTAGACGCGGAATATGCTCTGAATATCGTGCGCCGGGTTCCATGAAGTATCCATTAGAATGACGCGGTTTGCGGCCGTCATATTCAACCCCAGACATCCGGCGCGGGTCGAGATTAGGAATAACCTAAAAGGTAATGGGAATACGGATTAATAGAATATGAGCATTGTTCATAAACTCTTATTAACAGCATTTGAGCTATCAAATGGTTTGTCCCTTTTCGACATACGCTAGTTCCCAAAGCGGAAGAGACAAAACACTTTATAACAGTGTTTTTGTAGAGCTTTTATGAATAAGGCGGAATATGTATAAGTTATACAAGAGTCTAAGCGACTTGTCTGTCGACAAGTTGTTTTACTGTAGGGCTTAGATTGATATTATTATATTATTAGGGGTAATAAAACCATTAATTTGCGTCGGGAGTTAAAAATATATCAATGTACAGTCTTCACAAACACATACTTGGTTTTCTTATTGTTATCCGCATTGAACTCCCTGCACCACTTCTGCCGCACTTCAGCCGGCACCGACCCGTCGAGCCTGTAGTACTCCTGCCCGAGGTTCCATTTGTTGATGCGCTTCAGAAAGTGCTCCAACGCGTCCAGGCAGAATAGAGATGTTGAAAATATTAGACTGGAATAAGATATTCAATACGATATCTAATTAATTATGATCGCTAAATGGTTAAAGAGGGGTAGAAGTATTGTGAAGAGAGGTTAAACTGTAAAAGGAGGTAAGACGTACTGTTATAAATGATAAAACAATAAAATGAGAACTAAATGATAAAAAAGTATTCTTATGAAACGTAAAACCATCGTAGGTGATGGCATTTGCGCAATGACAAAGATGTGATGGCAAAGATGGGGATGCATTGGAGCGTAAGTAAATAACTGCACCATCACCATTAGTTCCTTCAATTAATGTAACTGAGACTCCGATTTAATTGAAACAAATAAATAAATAGATCCGACAATAGAAGAAAACTATCATAAAGAAAGGCATTCCATACACTTTATCTCCAAGTTTGATACACTCGTGCAGTATCCGGAAGACGGCCACGAATTTGTTGGAGCTATCCAGCGAGTCGAGCATCTTGCCGCCGTCGAGGTACTGCAGCCACCACACCTCCGTGTCGGCGGGCTTTATTTCTTCCTTGTCTTCGATCGCCAGATCGTCTTCTAGCTTTTCCGCTGAAATGGTTGGTGTGTTGTAGTATGATGAATTTTGTTCCATTTGTATCTCTTTGAAATATAGACATAGAGCGATAAAGATACTTTTAGAGAAGAGAAAACCTCGTGACTTGTTTTGTATCTTTTAGCTCTGCTGATGTCCGAGTTTTAAATTATTTTAATCAAATATTTTCAGTTGGACTTGGAGCTTAAGAAGAATATCAATTAGAAGATGTTTAATACAAACCTTTAACTTTAGATATATTCCTATCAGCCTTAGTTTGGAACTTGTGCAATACTTGAGGGTGGGACCATATCTTCTGCAGTGTATGGAAGTCTTTTAGAACGCTCTGCTTGCTTTGATTACCGTAGTTGTTCAGATAGTGTTTGTATAGGTCCCATTGGCATTTTGTTAAGGGTATGAACACAGTGTATTCGTGCTTCTTCGGTAAATACGGGTAGAGTACAGAGGCCTCTTGTCTCTGAAGACACCCTTCTAGTACTTTGTGCAGGATGTGTGTTCTAGCCTTCATCAGTTTGATGTCCTCTTCCCGCGAGTCTCGGTGCTGACCGTTCATTATAGGATTTTCAAATCTGGAATTTTGAATGGGATTTTGATATCGTTGTTCTCATTTTATCGTTTGATTTGAATATCTATATGCATAAGTATTTTTTCTTTAAATTAAGAACAAAGAGAAACAACTTATAAAAAGAAGTCTAGTTTAAACCTTACCTATTAGAATACTCCGCGTATGTACCAAGCAAGCTAGGCTTGATAAAGTTGACCATACAGTAATATTCTCTTAGATTATTCTGCATCGGAGTTCCGGTTAGTACTATTCTTCTTTTGGTAACCACGCGACTCATAGCCACAGCGAGCACGGAACAATCATTCTTTAGTAAATGTCCTTCGTCGCAAATGATTATATCTGGACCAGGGTCAAGTAAAGCTTTACGAATCTTGTTGACGACTGTAGGTCGTATGTTGTCGAGATAGGGGTCCAAAGTGGTCAAACTACGAAACAATTCGTAGCCTATAATGAATATACCGCCCCCGTTGTACCAATCTTCCAGTTGATAAGCGCGTTCGTATGTTTTCTTCAGTTTTGATAGTTCGAAAACCTGAGAAATTCATAAAAGTTATTCAACAAGTTGATTAATCATTAGAAAATTATTTAATTTATCGTAATGGTACATAACATAATTATTATATTTTTATCTATACTAATATTATAAAGCTGAAGAGTTTGTTTTGTTTGTTTGTTTAAACGCGCTAATCTCAGAAACTACTGAACCGATTTGAATAATTCTTTCACTGTTAGATAGTCTATTTATCGAGGAAGACGTTTTTAAGCTATTACCTGTAGTTTCCTTCTCAATAAAGGCTTGAAATAAAAAAATACAAATTATTATATGTATTATTAAAATTTGTCCTGTTAGAAAGGTTCTTCAACAGACAAATTAGCACATTTTTATTGGGAGTGGCTCAGAAATGAGACAGTGCAGCGTCAGAGCTGAAGTCTTTAGATTTCAAAATCCATATTCCAATGTAATTTTCCCAAGTGTATGTTTCCAAGATGTAAACTACCCTAGCCCTAATAAATAAAAGTAAAGGGAATATACGTAGAGGCAAATAACTATAAATAATAAATATCTTCAAAAATACAATTAAATAATAAATAAAATAAAAAAATAGGAAATATACATTCACGTTTTACTTAAAGCTAAGAAATAGTGTAGCAATCGGAGGCGTCTCAGCTAATGTTCTACCTGGACCGAGACCTCAGTAGAACGCTGGTTTTCAGACGCCCCCTACTCTTATTGGATAGACTCAATCATTAAAAGATGACGTACATATAATATAATAACATTAAAAATAAAATAAGATAGTAATAGAAAAATAACCGAATTAACCGAAACGGCGGAACAAGCTGACTCTGGGCGATAGCGTGAGTGAATTTGTTCAAATGATTTGTGTGTATAATATGATAAATACCTTAATTTGGTTAGTGACAGGGCCGAGCCACTTGTGTATCTCGTCGACCCAGTTGAGCACGGTGGAGAGCGGACAGCAGACCAGCACTCGCTTCATGCCGACCCTCGGGTGAGTCAACACCTACAGATAATGTAATTTTAGATATATTGTACCGTTAAAGTTAGTAATTATTCTTCTACAAGACTAGGATGCCCGTCAAGAAAAAGGCTTTTCGTTTTTATCTTCTCTAAAGACACTCTCTCTCTCTCTACAAAAACCTGGCTTTTGGCGGACATCTTAGCTCCTGCTGGAGATTTTATGGGTAGTGTCAGTTTTGAATAGATTATATAAAACGAAAACTTGTTGACATCCCCAGATCGATGAACCCATATTGTCAGTCGCATTCTGGCTATAAAATATTTGCTTTCAGAATTTTTGACAGTGTTTGTTTGTTTCAGGCCGTATGTAGTACTTTTCGGAAGGCTAACCTCGGTAATGAGCGCCAGGACAGCATATTATACGGAATAATGGAATCACTCTGACAGAGTATATTTTGTCTTCTGAAGATTCTCAAATTTTACACCATATGTCGAATGATGAATCGTTTGTTTGAGATTTAACATCAATACTTTTATAAAGTTAATTATTTCGCTGGCATAACATAAGATTTCCGGATGCATTTTAAAGGTATTTAAATAAAACACAATGGATAAGCAACTAAATTTACGTATATTTAAGTGTGATTATTCATGTGACTTGTGTCACTTACAATCTAGCTTAAAGTCAAAAGTACATAATATGTAACTGTCGCTAGAAATGTTGACTCATATTGAAATATAATTGTGCCTTTATTGCCGCCCTAATAAGCTTTTGCTTTTTTCTCAGATATTTTACGAAACATCATCAATAATCATTTCATGGTCAACATCCCTTTTGCTAATCTAACAAGTCATGATTTTAAATACATAATATTTTAGGCATGGGCATAGCCTAGAGATTTTTTAGGGGCAACAGTTAACGACAGGGGTCGACCACAAAACCTAGCTAGATTACGGCCATGATTAAACGTATGTCACCTTTAATATACTTATTTATTTATTATGCTAAAACAACCTTTGCCTGATAGTGACGTAATAATAGAAGTGACTAGCAGTATAACATTAAAAGCGGAAATCTATTCTAAAATAAGTTTCAATTCCTAATGTACATATAATAGTGTTAGTCTACACCTAAGATCTTGTCTACATTAGGCTACATCCTCATTAGGATCACAGCTAGCGGCTAACTGTCTGCTAACTGACTGTATAGCTAGCTATCAGCGTTTGAATCCGTTGTGATTGGCCAATTGAAATCCGCTTCGCTTCTATGGAAACGCATCTTAACTGCGAGCCTAATAAGGAAATAGTCTAAGAGACCATCAAAGTATACGATGAACTAATGAAAGGTGTTACCGTGTGCAGCAGCGCGAGCACCTGCAGCGTCTTGCCGAGCCCCATGCAGTGCGCGAGGATGCAGCCGCCGCCGCCGTGCCCCGCCGCCAGCAGCTCCAGCGACTCGAAGCACGCGTCCCACATGAACTTCACGCCTTCGTACTGCACATACACAATGGCATAACGTTTTTATCGCGGGTATCAACATCGGTACGTTATAACCCGTTTCAAATGAGATTAGGATTGGCAATTTAACATCATGCTCCGTATTTTTTTTTTGGACGGTACTTAACAAGATACCAAAAAATTTATTAGTTTTCAACCGTAATAAAAGATGGAGGTTAAAACATTTAGATTTCTGAATTTTCTTTTATTGTATTTTCGGGCATATTGTGTTCATTGATATGGTTAGTAGAAAATTCATAAGTCAATTAAGTTGGAGTCCTTGTAACTGACTGACCTGATGAGCTTTCATGACTTTAGTAAAGAACGGGTGCACGGTGACCACAGGACAATGCTGCTCGAAGTCGTATTCCAGGCACACCTCGTCGTTGATCACCAGCACATTCACGTCCTCGTCGCAACCGGTAACTTCTCTCTGGAATTATAATTCATAGCTCATTCATAGGTTTAAGTTAAGGTAATAGCTGATTTACTCAACTTCCTTGACACACCGCTTCCGTAAAAATGGAGGTGTCTACTCGCTGGCCACGCATCCACAGCTCGCAGTCATCCTTTAGTTAACTAGACTACGCATTTACAAGGGACGGGTATGTCTAAACCGAACGTCTAGAAGCTGACATTTTTTTGAGGCGAGGGAGCAGAATTGTATGAAATGGCTACGAACTTAGGTTTCCTCTAGAACCGTTGTGCAGTAGTTCCCTATGTTAAGTTGTTATCTATACTAATATTATAAAGAGGAAAGGTTTGATTTTTTGTTTGTTTGTTTGTTTGTTTGTTTGTTTGTATCGAATAGGCTCTGAAACTACTGCACCGAATTAAAAAATTCTTTCACCATTCGAAAGCTACACTATCCCTGAGTGACATAGGCTATATTTATTCCCGAAATTCCCACGGGAACGGGCACAACGCGGGTATATGTAACCCAAGGTATGAAAAACATGCCTAAAAAAATTGGTTATTGGCGTGCGCTACTAAATCTATTGATGATACACAAAAACAATGTTCTACACAATCAAAGTACATATCATTGCGAACAAATAAGTTCGCGAGGGCATATGTCTAACTATTATAGTTAAGACACAATAACCGTTTTAAGTTAAAATTAATTAGTTAAAAAAGGAGTGTAATTTTAAGTTGATGATATTCATATGATGATATGAATCTACATCAAAATAAATGGCTCTACAATCAAGGTTAATTATGTTTCTTTGTGTACCTCTTTAAATTATTAAAATCGGACAGTTAGTTTCAGAGTTATGATGAGAAATATCACTACATAGTATAAAATAAAGTCGTCTCTGTTTCGTGTCTGTTTGTCTGTATGCTTAAATCTTTAAAATTACGCAACGGATTTTGATGCGGTTTTTTTGTAATAGGTAGTGATTCAAGAGGAAGGTTTTTATGTAAAAAAATTCCCGAAATTCCCACGGGAACGGCCACAACGCGGGTAAAACCGCGGGGCGCTGCTTACAAAATAGTAATGCTCGATGGCGGGTCTCTTATGGCTACTTACTGTTTCGTGCGGTCAAAGCGCGCGGGGATATAGGTACCTACCTACGAACTACGAACGACGAAGACGTGCTATGTAGGTATTATCCCGAATTCTTCCTATGCTTAAATCTTTAAAATTACGCAACGGATTTTGATGCGGTTTTTTTTGTAATAGGTAGAGTAATTCAAGAGGAAGGTTTTTATGTAAAAAAAATCCCGAAATTCCCACGGGAACGGCCACAACGCGGGTAAAACCGCGGGGCGCTGCTTACAAAATAGTAATGCTCGATGGCGGGTCTCCTAGGGCTACTTAAGTACTGTTTCGTGCGGTCAAAACGCGCGGGGATATAGGTACCTACCTACGAACTACGAACGACGAAGACGTGCTATGTAGGTATTATCCCGAATTCTTCCTCACATGAAATCTTGATTGTGTATACATACGAGGGTGGTCCGATAAGTACTTAGCCTCACCGCCCGATGGCGTGACTATCGCATGATAAAATTACTATCGTGTAGTACATTCTTGTAGACGGCTACTGTAGAAATTTCATCCAAATTGGACGCGTAGTTTTTTTTTGACCGCGTGTAGAAGTGGGCTTGTCCGCGGATTCTAGCAAAATGGAAAAAGAGCAATATCGGTCGGTCATTCGATTCTTGTTTTTGGAAGGGAAATCGCGCAGCGAAATCAAAGAGCGCTTGGATACTGTGTACGGTGACTCTTCTCCTTCGATGGCGACCGTCAAAAATTGGTTTAACGAGTTCCAGCGTGGTCGCACGACGGTTTTTGATGAGCCACGCCCACGTGCCTCAAAAACGGCTCCTACGGAGGATAATGTGACAAAAATCCACGATCTCGTATTGGCAGACCGCCGATTTAAGGTGCGCGAGTTAGCTGAGACAGTAGGCATCTCAAAAGACCGCGTAGGTCATATCCTGCATTAAATTTTAGGCATGAGAAAGCTGTCGGCGAGATGGGTGCCGCGTTTGCTCACTCTGGACAACAAGCGCAACCGTGAGACCACTTCAGAGCAGTGTTTGACGCTGTTCAAGCACAATCCAAAGGAGTTTCTGCGTCGTTTCGTGACCGTTGACGAAACATGGATCCACTGGTACACGCCAGAGACCAAAGAACAGTCGAAACAGTGGACTTCACCCGGCGAACGTGCTCCGAAGAAGGCGAAGACTGTTCAATCGGCCGGAAAGGTGATGGCCACTGTTTTCTGGGATTCACAAGGTGTGATCTTCATCGACTACCTAGAGAAGGGCAAAACGATCACAGGGCTGTACTATGCTGAATTATTGGACCGATTCGACGCCGAATTTCAGAAAAAACGAACCCATTTGGCGAAGAAAAAAGTGCTCTTCACCGCACAACGCACCGGCTCACACCTCCGCCCTCGCCATGGCCAAATTGGTCGAATTGGGCTACGAAATGCTGCCCCATCCACCGTATTCTCCAGATTTAGCCCCCTGCGATTTCTTTTTATCTCCTAACTTGAAAAAGTCACTCGCCGGGTAGAAATTTGAGTCGAATGAGGAGGTCATCGCCGCCACAGAAGCCTATTTTGCCGACCTCGAGAAAACGTATTTTTTAGACGGGTTAAAGAAGTTGGAGAATCGCTGGATCAAGTGTATCGAGCTAAAAGGAGACTATGTTCAGATATAAAACGCCACTTTTCCAAAATCACGCGTTTTTTTTTGTAGGCTAAGTACTTATCGTACCACCCTCGTATATACTCGCGCGAGACATGTAATATTTTATCCTACATGAAATCTTGATTACCCGAAGCGAAGCGAGGGCGGGTCGCTAGTGTGTTAGTAAAATTGAACACTTACCAATCTCTGCTGCCGTAAGTTTAAATTCCTTTTTCTTTCAAACTCTTCCATGTTGGCTATCACTGTACTCTTGGCCAAAGATTTCTTGTCTATCACCTAAACAAATACACAGACGATGTATATAAATCACTTACTGTTTTGTATACTTTTAAAGGAAACCATCTACTTTCTCAAAGGTCTCTATGGATTATTTACTCTAGTGAATTTACATACCTTTCGAATATTCCTTCGTCCTTTGAACAACCCTGGCCCAGTTCTTCTACTAATATGAGTGGAATCGACAGAACTCTCGCCGTACAGTTCTTTAGACAGCACCCTAAAAGGTATGAATACAATAAATGAAACAGTACACTCTTCCACACTGTACTGTTAACAATGAGCAAAAAACCTTTGCCATGAAGTGAAACTTAAAAACTTCTTCACCACAGAAAGTATAACCCGATTACTAATGTAATAGAGAAAGCCAGAAATATTGTAACATAGTTCAATACCATCAAAAACAAATAACTCTGTAGTAAGAAAATAATATAGTACATATTATAATTGAGATCAAGATCAGATTTTAGATACAAGAATGTGTATTTCAATATGAAGATTTTTTTTGTTTTCCATCTTAGCGGGGTTTTCAAAATCCTCTTTGTTATAGATAACTTTTAACTATGTGGAAAATAGGAAAACCAAACCAACCAAGCTTGAAATACATATTTTTTTATCTAAAATGTGATCTGGAAAGACATTGAAATTTAGCATACTATAATTGTAAATGTAAATAAGTCATACTATCTCACCCCAACTGTTTCTGCCGCTCCAAAAACTTCTTCCTCGACCGTCGCCCCCCGGAGCTACGAAACTTATACCCTTTTTCATCATTTCGCTTCTCAATAAATTCGTTCACCAATTTTATATTTTTCGCGTCATCAGCGCTGTAATAACAAACGAGAGATAATTTTAAAACGGGACGACAAAATTGCTGTAAATTATTGATTTGTATCTCAAGAGTAATTGTTGGGACCGACCCGATTGTCTTAGAAGGCTTTAGATATTGTAATAACTTCAATACCAAATGTAGTTTCTAATAATCCCGTTGGCACAGTGGCAGTGAGAGCGCTTACTGTGTCGGGGGTTGCGGGTTCGATTCCCGCCCGGAGTCAACAATACGTGCAGACATAGTTGTTGGCGACGACGTCTGGGTGTCAATTATATATTCTTATAAAATATTTGAGTATGTATATGTAGTAGTACCAGTTAATTAGATTCCATAACACAAGCTTACAGCTTACTTTGGGTCCAATTAACCATGTGTGAATTTGTCCGGGTATATATATACTCGTACTTAAATGTATATATGATCATACGAAGTTTGTACATACATGGCATTGCCTTTCTTGTCCAATCTTTTGAGAAGTTTCTCTTTAGTATTGACCCATTGTTTTTCTTCCTCTGATGATGAATCCTCCTCAGCTTTACTGCGATTTCTCAAAGATCTACCTTCTTTTTTCTGTGAGAGAATAAATATCATATATTAATAACATTGTTATTTTAGCGTAGTATATTTTTTTATATGGATTGTCTAAAAATGAAATTATTCCCGTTTTAAAAGCCCTTAGTAGTGCTGTAGAATAACAAACACAATGTTTCAATAGAATGCAAACACAAAAATAAGACAAACTGCGATAAATACAATAACATACCTTATTTGATTTCTTGGACTCTTTGACAGGTTCTTCCTTAGCCTTCAGACTAGTATCTTCATCAGACATGACCACTGGAGCATGCAGCATGTTCAATTCTTTGTTCATCATTTTATCAGCCGTTAGCATTAGAGACTCCGGGTTAACATGCGCATTACTGCCTAGTTTAGTCTTAGATTTAGGACCAGGTTTCGTTGGCACTTCAGCATCTTCCATCTCTTTCTTAATCTTTTTCTTCACTAGTAATTCATTATCGCTATCTTCGTCATCCATTAAAGAGTTCTTGGCTAACGCATTTTCAGATGAACGCAGTGGGACCTGTGTTGGTAATTCAGAAAAGTAAGTTATCCAAGATTTACAGTGAAATAAAAGGCTATGGTAACAGAATCGTAAGGTTTTGTCCTGAAGACTTCGTAATAGTAATGGTCAGTTATCCCATAGCTTTGTCCAACGTATTTTCACAATAGAATTCTATATTAATATTAATATTCTAGCTAATAAAGCTGAAGAGTTTGTTTTTGTGTTAGTTTGAACGCGCTAATCTTGGAATCTACCAATCCGATTTGAATAAATATTTTTGTAACGGATAGCCACATTCAATGGGAAGGTTTATAGGCATATTTTTCATCCCGAAATTCCCGTTGGAACGGGACAACACTGGTTAAACCGCAGGGCGCTGCTAGTTGAGAGATAAAGAAAATACTACTTACAGGTGGAGGAACTTCATCATCAACATTGACATCTTCGTCTTCCGATGGAGTCAGTTCGGCCAGATGATCAGAGGCGGCTGGACTTGGAGATTTCGATGTTCTAGAATTTTCGCCTGAAGGTGTCTGATCATTACTTGATACCTTCTTAGGCCGTGTTTTTATTCTACCCTCTTTACTTATAGTCCTTTTAAGTGTCTGCAGATTGACAAGCCTGAAAAAGTATATATAATTGTATTAGTATACTAATATTATAAAGCTGAAGAGTTTGTTTTGTTTGTTTGTTTGTTTGTTTGTTTGTTTAAACGCGCTAATCTCAGAAACTACTGAACCGATTTGAATAATTCTTTCACTGTTAGATAGTCTATTTATCGAGGAAGGCTATAGGCTACATTTTATCCCGAAATTCCCACGGGAACGGGCACAACGCGGGTAAAACCGCGGGGCGCTGCTAGTATTAGTATATAATCGCAATAGTGTAAAGTAAAGTATCAGCCTGTAATGTCCCAGTGCAGGGCAAAGGCCTCTCATCTCACCAAAGATATCAATACAGCGAGGAGGATTAGGCGCAATCACCATACTTGCAATAATGTATCATTAATTAGTTATGTAATGATTTAATGATGTGTTCTTATATTTACCTGTCAACTTCTTCATCGTCATTGTCTTTAGAAGTTATCTCTTGATATTCTAAATATGTCTCAACAAATGCATCAGGCAGTTTTTGTAATATGATTTGCGAATTCTGATACAGTTTAGCATCATTGCTGTCGAAGGGGTAGCAATGCCAGCCATCACGCTCTTTATATTTAACATCATCTACAGGTTTTTCTTGTGCTGCTTTAAATTTTTTGCCTTTAATTTTGGTTGGTTTCTTACGTTCGGTAGGTTTTTCGGAATCGCTGTCCATGTATGGAAATGTCGGCTCGCATTCCAACAACTCAACAGGTTCATTTGTATTTATAACTGGAGATGAGGGTCTTTCAGGTTTTTCCTGTGCATCTACTTTGTCTTCAACAGAAGTCTTTTGTTTTGATTCTTCATCGTTGGTCTCATTTTCGTCAGGTATAATTTTGTCGTACACATATTTGACATATTTTTGGTAACTACTGATTTCATTCTGGTCAATAGCAGTGAATCCAGTAAAGTCATTGCCACTATCAGACTCCATGTCTTTACTGTTCTTTTCTTTGTCGACATTCTCAGTAGAGTCCACACTGTTGCATTGTATCTCTTCATTTACGGTTTTGGTTTTTGATTTTTTATCACTATCCTTTTTACCTTTTTTATTAATATTAGAGATCAAGGTTTCAGTCTCTGACTCAGAAGATTCGTGTTTTTTCTCTTCTTGTCTTATCTTTTCCCGCATTCGCCTTGTCAGAACTGCAACTTCACTGGTTGGTTTTGACTTTAAAGTGCTTTGAACTACCTCTTTGGTTTTATTTGCTTTTAAATCTTTTTTAGGTATTTTTTTCTTTTTCTCATTCTTCTTTTTTGTTCCTTTTTTAGGGTCATCTTCAATGTCATCCGAGCTGCTATTCATAAGGCTTCCTTTGGCACTTTCAATAGTTAAAGGTTCATATGTTTGTGGTACTAACAAACTCATCCCCAAATCATTTTCTTCTGCATAATCCGGTTCGTGTTGTCGGCGAATTCTAAGTGCACTTTGACTGAATATTTCGTCGTCACTATTTTCATCCATGCAATGTAACATTTTATTCTGGATGGCAAAGTTTTCAAAGGTACCAACATCATATGCAGGAAGTCCTGTCATGACAGATGAGTCAGTGTCAGTCAGTGTATTATCTATTAACTCTCTTTTAGTCACAATACTATCTGGTATAGAAATCATTTCATCAAGCCCATGCATTGGTTCTGTTTTTACAATTGAAGGTTCTACTATATTTTCTGAAAATTCCTCGATAGGCTCAAGTTTTATATGTGATATGATAGTTTTATTTTGTTCTTCATCTTGTGTGATGATATTGGTATTTTCTTCTTCAATTTGAGCAACACTTTCAATAACATTTGTAGAAGTGTAACAAGACCCAAGTTCTGGTTCTAACTGTGAAACCCATTCATTGTTATCATCTGAATAATGTTCTGCATCAAATTCATCAACATCTGAATAATATGCTTGTTCTTTGATAGGTATAATCTGAAGGTTTTTGAAAGCCTCATCTGTTAGAGTGTTGACACAGTTAATAGTGAAGTTATCTTTGTCAGTTATATCCAAAACATAAGGAGATTCCTCAATGCAATTGCCATAAATCAATTCTTTAATAGTCTCATATGAAATAGTCTTGAGTGATTGTGGACTGAAGTTTAAACGAGATATAGGATTTGTGAAGCCCAATATTTTTTGTACAGCTTTTAAACTTAGAGAGAACAATGTCTTAAGATTAGTTCCATTTGAACTAGTTATGACTATTTCACTTACAGCATCCTCCACTTCATTTACAAAATCCTGCAATGATTCCACATCTGCATTGGTACTTTGATCAAGATAACTAATTGAATAGTCACTACAGAGATTATCAGGTTCATCTTCCAACCAAGTTTCCTTCATATTGATCAGTCTGGATACTTTTTTGTGACACAATGTTTTTAATGTTGATGGTGACGTCACTAATTTGGTTATATTTTCTGTAGTTTCATCTAGATTTGTCTCACTTGTAGGTGTAGCAGATACAGAATGCGCCAAAACATTCATACACAGCCGAATTAATGGCTCTGGCCCCCATTTGGCTTTGCAATCTGGAATTTCAGAGCATAATTCTAGATTTGAATTTGTGACTTTGTTCATATTCATACATTCAAAAACAGCATCGATACAAAGTGCCTTCAGTGATTTTGGATTTTTAAGTGTTTTCATGTAGTGGGCATTCATATTGTTAGATATAACTCCATTTTCAGTATCTAAGGCAAGTGAAATGTTATTACTGCCACTGCCTGAAGAAGCTTCACGCTCGATTTGCACAAAATAATGGCATGCATACTCTTTATGAACTTGATGCCAATCATTGGATATGAAAGGTGCACACACAGCAATAGCCTTCTGGCGATTATATTCTTTAAAAAAATCACTCACCATTTTTTCTGTAACATAGGTATCAGGGGGTTTTTTATTTCGGCTGTCCTGGGCTAAAAAAGACTGATTAGGCTTAACTTTTTTAACCATTACAGAATCATTTATCCAAACGTGATGTCTAGTCTTGACTTCTAGTTTTTTAGTAGCAGATTGTATTTGTGGCGGAACTGTGGTAGGTTTTTTAGCTATTTTAATGGATAGTTCTTTGTTTAAAAACACTGTTTTAGGATTAAATGCAGGTTTAGATGTTGATGGTCCTGCTTTTGTTTTAAGTACTGGTTCATCTACTATCTCACAATCACTGTCACTGTCTTTAACTTTGGGAGTTATTACTGGTATTTCTTCCCTGCATGCTGATAAATTGTTAGTTTTAAGGAACTCCTCGTACTGTTTAGCCAAATCTTCTTCCATCTGCATCAAATTGTGTTTAGCAAGTTTGAAGAGCAGAAATGATTTTTTAACACAATAATCCATTCTAGAAGTGTCTATAATATTGTCTGTATTAATTTTCTTTTTCATGAAGTCTTGTGACTTTTGAGTCATGAGTTGACCTAGTTCTGCTGTAGTTTTGACAATACTGTTCAAAAACTCACATGCCTTCATTGACTGTGATCGAGTTAAAGTCACATTTTCCTTCATTGGTATATCATATGGTGAAGAAGTTTGCGTGGAATTTGTTTGTGTTATCAAAACATTTGTTTGAGTGGATGTATCTGTGTTTTTGGTCTCTAATGTTGGTATTTCAATAGGAGTTACTTGTGGGTTATTCTCTGTGGAACGAACTTTTTTAATTTTAGTACTAGTATTCTGAATTTTTTCAGCAATAAATTTTTCAAATTCATTGGATGTTGCCCAAGCTTCTGCAGGACGTTTTGGTTGATTATCTGTTGATTCACTATTCTCTATGATGCTAACATCAGGAGACTCCTGCTCCTCATGACTTTTCTTGACTTTTTTTCTAGGGCTTGAACTGTCTCCTTTCTTTCTATACCTTTTTTTTTTCTTTTTCTCTTCTAATGTTTCACTTTCTTCACTGTCTGAAGTTGAAACAGGAGTTGTAATATTCTTAGCTTTAACATTTGCTTTTGGTACATACTCATCATCAGAATAGTACTTGTTACCTTTTTTCTTTGATGAATAATCATCCTCAGATGAGGCCATATTGGCAAATGGATCTTCATCAGACCCGTCATCGTAATGGAAGCTTTTCTGTGCTTTTCTGCGGTTTGGTCTTTTAGTTGTGTCTTCAACTAGTAATGAACTATCATCAGTAATAGTATTTGCTGTTGCCTTATCCTTAACATCTACCTCATCTGTAACATCCATTAAGTTTTTAGAATCACTTTGAATTGAATTCTCTCCATTGGTTTCTGTGATGTTGTTCTCTTTGGTAAGAGTTGAATTTTCTTTCAATTTACTTAAGCATACATCATCTCCATCTTCGTCACTGACATTGAGATCAGGTTGTGAGCTGACAGTAGGGACTTCTTCTGGTTTTTCTGGTGGGATAATTACATTCTCTTCACCCGATAACCCATTCTTCAGATCTTTTTCCTTAACCTCATCACTTAGCGGAGCATCTTTATTACTAAGACTTGTGTTTTCTGCATTGCTTGTAGGATTTTTTTTAGTTTTTTTTGGTCTACCTCTTTTACGTTTAGCTTTGGGTCCCTCATCAAGTTTTTGATGTGCAGTGGCTGATTCTAATTTCTTTGATTGACTAGTATGAGCTGTAGCATTATTAATTGGTTCACCATGCTCTACAGTTGAGTTTTCAGTGTTTGTAGAATCTGGTTCAGCTTGCTTTTCAATGCTGTTCTTTTTAGGCCTTCCTCGACGTCTAGGCATTTGCGGAGTTGTCGAGTTTATATTAGTCAACACATACTTAGAAGTATTCAGTACCCTTTCTCGCTTAGTGCGTCTTACATTGGTTGTGCCTAGAGATGTGTCACTCGAGTTACTTTGGTCAACTGTAGTACTAAGGACTGAGTCCTGAATTACAGTCTCATTAAATTCCAATTCTTGCCCACCTATATCATAATCTTTCAGGTTTGAGTTATCGTTTTTCTGTTCTCGCTTGTGAGAGGTAGTGCCTAGTATTCTTAATTCCCTTGGTATGCCGTCATTTTGCTCTGCAACAGCTCTAGTATCCGAATAATTTTCGGATACGGGTTTATTATCAAAAGTTCCATCCAAATTCTGAACATCAGAAGTGGAACACAATTCTACCTCATTATCATACGGTATCTCGTTCAACTCGCCGCTTGGATCAGGGTACGATGGTTGAGGCGGAACAATATCAGATAAGGTGATGTATTCGCCTTCATCTTCGCAAGAACTTCCAGCAGAGGCTTGAAATTTATCGAAGGCGTCTTCTGCTATACTAAGGTTGTTAGCTTCAATATCAATTTCTTCAGACATTGTTGCAATTTAATATCTTCTTGAAAGGAATTCAAATGATATAACATTATTTGAAAAATGAACTTAAAAGCATTATTCAATTTAGTAGAATATAACAGTAAATTCACTTGTATCAGTTTAAAATTATAGTATTTTTGTGAATTTTTGTTATTTTGTTCGAGCAAGCGACAGACCGACTGATGAACATGAAATGAACAAATGAACGAACGAACAACATAATGACTGTATTTTATTTCAATTTTGATCAATGACTAAAGTAAGCGTGGTTGGAAATAAATATCGATACCATAATATATCGATATTTTTTAAGTAATAATAATAATATCCGAACTTATTTTATTCTTCATAATACCTATATTATATCAATATTCATCTTCATATAGCAGCGTAATAAACCTTTAAATGACCTAAACCAACTCAAATAGTCAATTAAAATCAAGAAAATCTTCATTGTGCATAATTTTTTAATTTTTTTTTATTATAATTTGAAGCTATTTTTCTAATATTATGTCAATGGTTTCCATAGGAAATTTGATTTGATTTTATTTACATACATTTTTCAGATATGTACTGACTGAAAAAACAATGGGTTGCACTGTGGGAGGCTCTGGGAGTGCTGATAGAAGTGAAAACTTGAATAGTAACATAAAAACGTCTTACGAATTTTCGATCAGGGCATGTGTCATTTGACGCGAATTTAACAGTTTTACCTTACCCACCAAAAATATGCACAACGCTGCTAAAGAAGTTTTCACTTCATAAATGTAATGTAATCTCGTCGATTTCAGAGCGTCAAACCACCGTGGACTTCTTTGTCTGTGGCCAAACCACAGCGTTAGACAAATTGTCATGGCACGACAAAAGCGACGTAAACAAGTGACAAGAGACAAGACAAACAAAATATGACAACTTGACAAATAATACGTCCGTCAAGTCATAATGTCAAATCCTGTGGTCAAATCAAAGTATCGCTATTCGCTAATATTTTTTCTGTAATGTATCTTCATTGATACAAAATAATAATTTCTGTGCAACCAATCTATATAAATAAATAAAGCGGAGTTTTAGTAAATAATAAAGTTGATTTCATAGGAATTTGGTTAATGTAGCAACAGTAAATCATTAGACATGGTTACGTGTCCTTAACACAGTCAACTACACTACAAATACAGAAGCCACCGTGGGAAGTGTTCGCAGTAGCCCATGACAATTTATCAAAATGTATTTTCCAATAGGATGGCCAAAAGTCTTAAAAAGGCTTGGAGATGACAACCAGATCATAAGACAAATTGTAGCTAATAGAGATAAAATACTTTTCGCATCTTTAACAGATGATTGCCTTGTTGTTTGGTTTTGCAAAGTAAGTAGAGTCTTGTTTACTTATTAAATTAAGTCCTACGTGTGGTATGTTACACTTGTCTAAACTGAACTTGTATCTGTAAGTGTAAGTTAGTTTACAGTGCTGGCAAGGATTATTTGTGTACTAGCAGCGCCCCGCGGTTTTACCCGCGTTGTACCCGTTCCCGTAGGAATTTCGGGATGAAAAATAGCCTATAACCTTCCTGTTGAATGTTGCTATCTATTACAAAAAGAATTATTCAAATCGGTTCAGTAGTTTCTGAGATTAGCGCGTTTAAACAAACAAACAAACAAACAAAACAAACTCTTCAGCTTTATAATATTAGTATAGATCTATGTTTTACATTTATATGATGTATGTTGCAAATGTATGAATATTATTATTTATAATTCCTTGTATTTACAGCCTACGGTGCCAATAGTGTATCATAAGAGAAGCAAAGAATCTTTAGAGAGGCTTGGAGTGAATGTTGGTGTAGAATGGAAACCAGACTCATCTATGTTGTGTATCTCAGTAAGATCTATTATCAAAAATACTAGTTAAAACATTACCAGTGTCTATCATATTAAACGTCATCATATTAATATCTGCACTTCTATGTTTCAGACATCAGAAGGACATTTAATATTATATAATGTTGAGTCTATAAGTGAGCACACTGCATACCAACAATATGATCCGCCAGCTGCGAGCTTACGCAGGGACTCTGCAGAACTGTTTGTTAAAGAAGTCATACCTTCGTTGAAGATATCATTGGTATGTAGTTTCTTTCATCCTCACTTACATTATAATATTTCTTTTATATATAACAAGAAAGCATGTGCCAGTTCATGGCAGAGGTTTCACAAATTTTTGTATTACTGCTAGCCTGTATCATCCTATTGGCAGGTAACAGTCTCGCACCATTACCACCTCTTTTCCTAATTTGGCTCCAATATCCAATTTCTATTTATGTTGTGTTGGTGTTGAGCTTATTCTGCCACTGCCAACTAGTGTATATTTTAATAAAATGTAATGTTTATTTTTTCAGTTAAAAGAAGTATTAGTATGGGATGGCCAAATAACCAGGATGTGTTGTATAAGCGGCACTGAGATATTGGTGTGTACCACACGGTCACACTTGCTACGGTACCGCTGGGATGGCACCCAGAACAGAGACTACTGTCTTGATCTAGGAAGAATACCATTTTCAGTTAATCAACAAGTGTCTAAAGGTGTGATATTTGTTTATATTAAACTCAATTCTGTCTTTCAAGTATGTCCACCTACTGTCTTTCCACCAGAGTTATGTTTTTTTTATTATATGGCCTAGTTTTCGCTGGTATGAATTATTCAGGAACCTTATGTTTGTTTAGAGCTATGTTATGTGACTGTGGCATACCATCATAGCTATGTTACGTTGCATAACGTAGGGTGGAGCATATCATAGCTCAGGTGTCCACGCAGCCAATTTGATAGTGTTTATACAATCACTGAATGAGACTGGCTATAAGGTCTCCTGACATGATCTCAGTCTGATTTTTCTATCATGGGGCATGAAATCATTAGAGTAATAGTAATTAAGTAGTGTATTTCAAGTTGTATGTATTTCAATCAGGCAATCAACAACTTTTTATTGTTATTGTATTTTGTTTGTAATTTAATTTATTGGCATACTATTGAATGATGTGTAATCTTATAAAGTTACTAGCAGTGCCCCGCGGTTTTACCCGCGTTGTACCCGTTCCCGTGGGAATTTCAGGATGAAAAGTAGCCTATAACCTTCCCGTTGAATGTGGCTATCTATTACAAAAAGAATTATTCAAATCGGTTCAGTAGTTTCTGAGATTAGCGCGTTTAAACAAACAAACAAACAAAACAAACTCTTCAGCTTTATAATATTAGTATAGATACAATTTTGTTTATTGATTATAATTTTATAGAACAAACAAACAACTATGTGGTATAGTAGCTAATACTATAAATAACAGTATAAATACTTTTGTCTCATCCATATGTAACTGGATGTGAGTTATGTCAATGATTAATGCTCAACATATTTCTCTACTCACTAATGATAGTTATGTTTCATACTGTTCCTTAGCTGTTGAGATTTTGCTGCAAAATGTGATCACCGTGCTTTAATAATTTTATTTCAGCTGAGCCAATTCAAGAAGATAATATATTTGTAAATGACATAGAATATTCACCACTTGTATGTGGTTTTGGTATTACACTGAATGATGGAAGAGCTGCTTATCTTACAGCACCTAATCTTAAGTTTGATCCCAATGTAAGTACACATTTTATTTACGATTATATTATACTAACCGCAACCCGCGGTTTTACTCAAGTTGTCGGAATTTCGGGATAAAAATAATCTATAACCTTTCTTATTAAGGTATCTATCCCGTACAAAAATAATTATTCTATTTCAACTGGTAGTTTCTGAGATTAGCCCATTTCAACAAACAAACAAAAAAATCTCTTAGGCTTCATTACTATAGATTAATAATATTATGTAATAGAATGCTATGAAATCCTTCTTATATTATTCAAGATCTTTAAAGTGAGTCTTGTTTAAATGTCTCAGATACTATCGGATACAATGTTTTTGGTAAGATGGTTGTGCAATGTGCAGTGTCCAATTAAAAAAATGTATTTATAGAACAATCTTAACACATATTAAAGCTAGCTGTAAGCTAATGATTTGTGTGTTTAATTAGGTTTGTGCTAGTTTATATCTAAGAACAAACAAAGTGTTGTAATAGACTATTTCATTTCCAGGCCGTTCAAGGTATATGGGCGCAAGGTATAGATGACGCGACATGCGCAAGAGTTAATCATAAGTTCAGACTTATTGCTATTGGTCGGAAAAAGTGAGTAAAATGACAATTAAAGCCTTTGATAAAAAAATTATGAATATGGGATGATATAACATTGTGTGTTGCTTGTTTCAGTTCCCAAGTGGATGTATTTACGATAGATGAAGCTACTGGCGGCTTAGAAATATCTCATACGATTTATTTGAGCTCCAAAGACTTCCCTGGTGACCCAGGACCTGTTAAATGTATTAGGTAAGTAATTCAATTAAAAATATGTATAATGTCATTTCGTATTTTTAAGCATATTAACTTTGACACTCAATTGGACTAGTCCTAGATATAGGGTAGTATGCGAAGGTCTCATTTTGTTTTATAGCAATAGAGAAACGTGTCTACTATCGCACGACGCACACTTGTGCATGTTTTCTTGTTTGAGTGCTCTACTACCTTTCCTCTACCTACTCAGATTTGAAAAAATATTATTGTATAGCCACATTCAAAAGGATGTTAATAACTCTAAAATTCCCATGACATCAGGTACAGCGCGAGATGCCTCCAGTCATTGTAAAGTTGTCAATATGTTCCAGATGGTCGGGCGACGGGCGCGCGGTGGCCGTGAGCTGGGAGCGCGGCGGCGTGTCGGTGTGGAGCACGTTCGGCGCGCTGCTGCTGTGCTCGCTGGCCTGGGACTACGGCCTCTCGCACCAAGACCACACCAACAACCCGCTAGTGGTTGCTAGTCTGGTATGTATGCTTTAAAGTTTACGTGACTTCAGTCAGAATGTGTCTAGTTACGGTTATTTGGTATGTATTCTTTAAAGTTTACGTGACTACAGTCAGGATTTTGTCTGTTACGGACCCTTATTAAGGACGGATAGCTAAGCTATACACACCAGTAAACGTTAACATAAAATGTCAGTCTAAAAAAGAAGTAAGAAAATGAAATCTCGAGGCTTTCTACTGGCAGCCCGAAAAACAGACAGACTGTCTCTTAAGTTATGAAACAACGATTTGTTTTTAAAAGACATTTAACAGCGTGGAAAATCGTGATTTTTAATGAACGTATGTTACGATAGCCAAAAAATAATGTTAGAGCAGGCTAGATTTCAAATAATGATTCGAATCGCATCATGCGACGGAGGTTACTAAATTTTGAAATAACCTGTAAACCATTTAATTTAATTTATAATATGTATTTCTCTCCTTTACTGAGATATTCATCCGTCATAATATATATGCATTTGTTAATCTTCATTATAGGAGTGGGCTACAGAAGGCTACCAACTATGGATGGTCAAAGTGGAACCAGACTTATCTACGAATCTAATACAACTTGACTTTATCAAAAGTCCTTTGAGCGTTAATCCTTGTATGGTAAGTTTTTCGTTATCTTATCAAATGTTACCTTAATTATATACCACCTTATTCATAAACGCTCTGTAACTTAAACACAGTTATAAAACGTTTTGTCTCATTTACTCTTTAGTGAATAGCGTATGTTGGAAAGGGATAAACCGTTTGAAAGCTAAAATTATGTTAAAAAGCGTGTATCAATGAGACCCAAAATCTTTAACGTTTATTCCTGTATGTATACTCATAACTTTTAGACCTCTCACCAGAGGCGTACTATATATACAAGTAAATTTTGCTTGATGAGTTCTTCAAGCAAGTCTTATCTATTTCAGAGTAACCAAAGGCACTTATACCTCCAAGCCGACGACAAGTTATACGTGAATCTTGAAGACAATCTCACTAAACGCACTAAAATATCCATGATAGACTCGTCAGCTGATTCGTACCAGGCCGAAAATGGGATGCAAGACGGGACTAACCAGGAATATGACAACACTACTAATTATAGGGAATTTGTTGATGATAATGAGTGCAGGAAACAATGGATAGTGTTGCCGCTACCCGCTACTTATATTGCTACTAATTGGCCTTTGAGGGTGAGTGAGTTATATAATGTCAGGGAATCTCAGTATCCAACCATATCTGCCTATCTTACTATGTTGGTAATTTAATGGTATGCATATCTTACTATGATGGTGATGATAATGTTAGTCATTACAACTGCAGCAACTGTAAGAGCTTGAGTCGCCGATCATCGTCTTTGATTGTACACGTGATCGCATCGATCGACGGCTCTCAGTTTTTCAAGCACACATCAAAGAAAATTCGCGTTTAGTTCGCTAATCTAATGAGTAATCGGCGATCGTGTGGGTGCTTGCACGACGATGTTAACAATAAGAGCTAGATGAACTAGATGATCATCGGCGATATTGAATGCTTGTACAAGGGTCTCGACGAAGATAAACGATCATAAAAATAACATATTGAAGCTTCAGGCTTTAAGGTGTTATATTTTCAGTTATTTACCTTACAATATAACTCCAGTACAGTGCAATAGACGAGGTGGGCATGAACGTGTGCGTGGCGGGCCGCACCGGGCTGGCGCACTACAACTGCGCGTCGCGCCGCTGGAAGCTGTTCGGGAACGAGGCGCAGGAGAAGGACTTCGTGGTCACCGGCGGGATGCTGTGGTGGCGGGACCATGTTGTTATAGGTATACTGTTTGTTGATGTTAGTCCGTATCATCAATACTAATCAATACATAGTATAAAATAAAGTCGTCTCTGTTTCGTGTCTGTTTGTCTGTTTGTCTGTATGTTTAAATCTTTAAAATTACGCAACGGATTTTGATGCGGTTTTTTGTAATAGGTAGAGTGATTCAAGAGGAAGGTTTTTATGTAAAAAAATTCCCGAAATTCCCACGGGAACGGGCACAACGCGGGTATATGTAACCTAAGGTATGAAAAACATGCCTAAAAAAATTGGTTATTGGCGTGCGCTACTAAATCTATTGATGATACACAAAAACAATGTTCTACACAATCAAAGTACATATCATTGCGAACAAATAAGTTCGCGAGGGCATATGTCTAACTATTATAGTTAAGCCACAATAACCGTTTTTAGTTAAAATTAATTAGTAAAAAAAGGAGTGTAATTTTAAGTTGATGATATTCATATGATGATATGAATCTACGAGGGTGGTCCGATAAGTACTTAGCCTCACCGCCCGATGGCGTGACTATCGCAAGAAAAAATTACTATCGTGTAGTACTCAGAATACAGAAAGTACCAGAACCCACGAGCGCGCCTAATACTGTAGCTACTCAAACTAGCCTTAAATAGTGTAGTTTGACGCGCAACCGATCAGTCACTTTGTGACCGTCGGAACGCGCTAACGTGTTTTACCCGTGACCAATTTCACGAAACTATGCCGTCTTGTGTCGTTCCTACCTGTAAAAATGCAGTGGGTCTGAAAAAGAAACAGGATGGGATCACATTTCACGTGTAAGTATCGCATTTAGGTATCGTCTTATTTAAATATTTAATTATTTTCTCAGATTTCGATTGTCATTGAGAGTGATGCGTCAATCTATGTTAGTGTTGCCAATATAAGAGTTTTGATTTACCCTTCTTTTTATTACCTTTTGACTACTTTCGTTGTAGAATTTTAATAAGTAATATAATAAAAATAAACCAACTTGAAAAAAGAAAGTATAAAGCGTAAGTGTGACTCGTATGTACCTAACCTAACAATACTATTAAATAGTAAGTATGTTAGTCTATAGGATTTCTAAACATATTTTTGGTGTGCGTGTGGGAGAAGGGGAGAGGGGGAGCGGGTATTAAATTATGTTTCTATATTAGCCATCTTAAATTTTAGCTTCCCTGCTGATGAGGAAAGAAAAGCGGTGTGGACAAAAATTATACAAAGAGCACGGCTGGAACAGTTCTGGAAACCATCGAAGCGAAGCGTAGTTTGCTCGATGCATTTTGACTTAAGTTATTATTCATTTTTTATGTAACTCTTGTACCTAGCTGTAAGTTTTCCGAATACTTTAAAATAAAATAAAAATATATAATTTTTCCATCACCCCTTAAAAGTGTGCAAACATCCACCTTAACACCATGTTTTATTTAATATACATATCTATTTCTTGAGATAAAAAGGTAGGTATATAGAAAAGGACAATTTTTATTCTATTATCATATTACCTCCGAAACTCCCAAAATTTACCCTAAAAATGGGCAAATAATGCGAGAGCTAACAATACTACGCGAGGGACTTTGTTCTGTTTTTGGACACAGCGAGTAGCTTGTAAATACATTTGAATGCCGTTTCTGGTACTTTCTGTATTCTGAGGTGTAGTACATTCTTGTAGACGGCTACTGTAGAAATTTCATCCAAATTGGACGCGTAGTTATTTTTGACCGCGTGTAGAAGCGGGCTTGTCCGCGGATTCTAGCAAAATGGAAAAAGAGTAATATCGGTCGGTCATTCGATTCTTGTTTTTGGAAGAGAAATCGCGCAGCGAAATCAAAGAGCGCTTGGATACTGTGTACGGTGACTCTTCTCCTTCGATGGCGACCGTCAAAAATTGGTTTAACGAGTTCCAGCGTGGTCGCACGACGGTTTTTGATGAGCCACGCCCACGTGCCTCAAAAACGGCTACTACTGAGGATAATGTGGCAAAAATCCACGATCTCGTATTGGCAGACCGCCGATTTAAGGTGCGCGAGTTAGCTGAGACAGTAGGCATTTCAAAAGACCGCTTAGGTCATATCCTGCATGAAATTTTAGGCATGAGAAAGCTGTCGGCGAGATGGGTGCCGCGTTTGCTCACTCTGGACAATAAGCGCAACCGTGAGACCACTTCAGAGCAGTGTTTAACGCTGTTCAAGCGCAATCCAAAGGAGTTTCTGCGTCGTTTCGTGACCGTTGACGAAACATGGATCCACTGGTACACGCCAGAGAACAAGGAACAGTCGAAACAGTGGACTTCACCCGGCGAACGTGCTCCGAAGAAGGCGAAGACTGTTCAATCGGCCGGAAAGGTGATGGCCACTGTTTTCTGGGATTCACAAGGTGTGATCTTCATCGACTACCTAGAGAAGGGCAAAACGATCACAGGGCTGTACTATGCTGAATTATTGGGCCGATTCGACGCCGAATTTCAGAAAAAACGAACGCATTTGGCGAAGAAAAAAGTGCTCTTCACCGCACAACGCACCGGCTCACACCTCCGCCCTCGCCATGGCCAAATTGGTCGAATTGGGCTACGAAATGCTGCCCCATCCACCGTATTCTCCAGATTTAGCCCCCTGCGATTTCTTTTTGTCTCCTAACTTGAAAAAGTCACTCGCCGGGCAGAAATTTGAGTCGAATGAGGAGGTCATCGCCGCCACAGAAGCCTATTTTGCCGACCTCGAGAAAACGTATTTTTTAGACGGGTTAAAGAAGTTGGAGAATCGCTGGATCAAGTGTATCGAGCTAAAAGGAGACTATGTTCAGATATAAAACGCCACTTTTCCAAAATCACCGTTTTTTTTTTGTAGGCTAAGTACTTATCGGACCACCCTCGTACATCAAAATAAATGGCTCTACAATCAAGGTTAATTATGTTTCTTTGTATACCTCTTTAAATTATTAAAATCGGACGGTTAGTTTCAGAGTTATGATGAGAAATATCACTACATAGTATAAAATAAAGTCGTCTCTGTTTCGTGTCTGTTTGTCTGTTTGTCTGTATGCTTAAATCTTTAAAATTACGCAACGGATTTTGATGCGGTTTTTTGTAATAGGTAGAGTGATTCAAGAGGAAGGTTTATATGTAAAAAAAATATCCCGAAATTCCCACGGGAACGGGCACAACGCGGGTATATCCACGGGGCGCTGCTTACAAAATAATAATGCTCGATGACGGGTCTCTTATGGCTACTTACTGTTTCGTGCGGTCAAAGCGCGCGGGAATATACCTACCTACGAACTACGAACGACGAAGACGCGCTATGTAGGTATTATCCCGAATTCTTCTTCACATGAAATCTTGATTGTGTATACATATATACTCGCGCGAGACATGTAATATTTTATCCCCAATTTCCCACTTAAAATTTTGATTGTGTATATTCCTGCGGGAGACACGCAATGTTTTATCCCGATTTTCCTACATGAAATCTTGATTAACCGAAGCGAAGCGAGGGCGGGTCGCTAGTATTATATATAATATTGTAATAGACTGCCACATTCAATGGGAAGTTTATAGGGTATTTTTGATTCCGAAATTCCATTGAAATGGGCTCAACGCAGGTGAAACCGCGGGGCGAGGCTAGTACTTTATAAACGTCAAAGTACAGTGCCTGTTCATAACAACATACTGTACAGAATTACGATTAAAATCAAACTGAGAGCTAGATACAGAAACCGTACACAAAAATGAGATAAACTTCATCTTGTGTAGGCGGCTCTTTGAGTGTTATAATCTGAGTAAAATATTATAACGAATGAGTTCAACGGTCAGTTGAACTGCCTATAGTACTAGTATAATAATCCTATTCTACGATTATTATAATTCGAAAGTTTATTAGGATGGATCTATATGTTGCTTATATCTGTCTTAAAGCTATTAACAAGAACGGCGATCGTATATGTCGACGTCAGACGCAGAACGCTTCGGCTCAAATAAGAAGCCTAACTTAAGGCCCATCGCAGACGACAGACTATTTGTGCGATCGAGTCTGCGGCGCACAAAAAGTCTGCATGGCGCGCAAAAAGTCGGTCGCGGATTTTTCAGACTCAACGCACACGACGCACATCTTTCACGTAGTAACTATTTAGTAATCTGTGATTCTGTCGGCAGAGCTGTAGGGACGTAGATGCTATGGAAATCGTGCAGAGATCGCGAAGTATCATTATGTACATGAAGTACAGAAAAAAAAGAAGAAACAGAACATTTTGGGTACATCATATACCTTCGGAAAGATCATCAATTTTTTTCACACACTTTTTGCGCGGAGCGGCGCGGCGCGGCGCGGTGCGGTCTGCCCGAATTCACGGATTTTTTGTGCGCCGGACTTTTTGCGCGTCGTGTGCGTTACTGCATATAATTACATAGGTTCTATTTTCACAGACTAAAAAGTGCGTCACGGATAGTCTGTCGTCTGCGATGGGCCTTAATAACATTGTTACAGGTTGCTATAGCATACTCGACGGCCACGATGAGATACGGTTCTACCCTAGAGAAGCGAAGTTAGACAATCGTTTCGCGAAGATAGTCCGCGTCCAGTCGCAAGTGTTCGTGCTGGACATACTGGACGACCAGCTGGTCGTGTTCGGCGCGGACGCGCTCGTCACGATATATGAGCTTAGTCTTGATAATAGTGAGTTTGATGTATTTTAGATGTTTTATCATTATAACGCCTCGGTGGTCTTGTTAGTGGTATGTGTACTCGCCTGCCAAGATTAATGTCCCGGGTTCAATTCCCGGGTCGAGCGAAATCATCTTTCCTACTTTTCACCAAACCGACAGCGATCGCCTATTCTAGTATATACTGACCATTCCCAAAACACGTGTACCAATATTAGACAACAGACTCACACATAAGTGCTTACACATATTTTCGAGTTAATCGCCACTGGTATTCATTTAAAAATGTTTCCGAAACTCGTGTAACCGCCCATCTATGTGTGAGTGCGGCGTGTTTGTATCCCGTTGCGAGTAAATCCATGAATGTCGTTAGCGGGCGGCGTGGAGATGCGCTGCGTGCAGGCGGTGGACATCTCAGCGCTGTCGCACCCGGCGTGCGTGGCGTCGGCGTCGCTGTGCCGCCTGCAGGACCCGCTGCACCGGCCGCAGCACGCGCACCAGCCGCACCAGCCGCTGCACCGCCACCCCGACTCGCTGGTCAGTACACCCGACTAACACTTCATTCATTCGGCGTCGCTGTGCCGCCTGCAGGACCCGCTGCACCGGCCGCAGCACGCGCACCAGCCGCACCAGCCGCTGCACCGCCACCCCGACTCGCTGGTCAGTACACCCGACTAACACTTCATTCATTCGGCGTCGCTGTGCCGCCTGCAGGACCCGCTGCACCGGCCGCAGCACGCGCACCAGCCGCACCAGCCGCTGCACCGCCACCCCGACTCGCTGGTCAGTACATCGGACTTACACTGCATACATTCATGACCTTAGTTTGGGTCTAAATAACCATGTGTGAATTTGTCCGGATATTTATTTAAAGTAGGTTAGTGGCGAACTCGGGTGTGCGTTTTAGAAGAGTTCTAGAAGAGTTTATAATACATATACTATCACATGCACACTAGGTACCTCAATGAACTGATCTGGCTATGGTCTGCTATATGATGCGCATTGCCAAATTGACATCTGTCCGAATTGAAAATTAGGTCGCACGGTTGCGGTGTAATCTGTCAAGGATTCAGAGATTGGTATTGGATCCAAACTCCATCAAATCGATATTTTGCATTTAGGTCTTGTTTGAACGATTTATAACGTGTAATAAAATTATAAATCAGCCATCCAAGAAGTATTAAAACTGCTTAATATTGATCGGAGTTACTTCCAAATGTGACTATTTGTCATCTTATTTTTTTTATTAAAAGAGAAGATTTTTTTTCAACTTATACTTAGACTTAGGACGTATTTCTCACAGGTTATAAATGCGAGCGGCAAACTCATGATGGTACAAAGAGAAGAGTATGACGTCGACGAAGATAATAACCCGGTAAGTGTGTATTCTAATGTCGTTGTAATCTATGCCAAAGAAAGTAAGTCCATTATTGCGATACTGCAGCATGTAATCAGTACTCTAATGAATAGTAATTATTAAGTATGGGTCACTAAAGCCCATTCAAGCATAGCCAAATAAAAAAAACTTTATGCATGAACGTATTTATGAAGTAGGTGAAATTATGTCGAACAAAGAAAACAATTTTTTTTTGTAAAACAGTTTATTCACCGCGTTTCGGTCAGGTACACTTCGCTGCTATGGATTACACCATTAAAACTTAACTTCTAAACAGACCTATGTGTATTTTTGCACGCATCAAGCATATGCAAGAACACACTAGCGCCGCGAGTAACTAAAAGGGGTTACCTATACACGGAGAAGTCAAGAGGAGTTATTTACATGAGTCGATTACATTATACTAGTGTTTAGTTCGGATCGTGATTTTCTGTCCGTCTAGGGAGATGGGCCCAGCAGCCCAGCGGCGGACTAAATGTCCTTTCTCGCCGTACGTGGATCCCTTAACTGACACCCAGGGACCGAGATCGAGACCTCCCCAATTTCCCAAACCTAGCAAAGGGCCGTCTAGACCATACAGACCGCCGTAATGGGACAGGTCGAAAGTCGGGGCCAACGGGGCTATTTCACCTAAAGGTTCCAAATGGCCGATCGGGGCTATATTTGCGATGGGCGCAACATGTGCGATCGGAGCTAGAGGTGCGATCTTTTCGACAACGGGCGCTGCGACCGGTAATCCGACGGAGTGTACGTTCGGCCCGGTGCGTTTGACGACGGCGTTGAACCCGTGCAAGCTGTCGGCGGTGTACTCGACCAGTCGCACGTTGCCGTCGGGCTCCACGAGAGAGTACGCCCCGTGGACGACGTCACCGTCGCGCGTCTCCCATTGTCCTTTGTTGTCACCGGTTGAAGGGTCGTTTACTGCATAGTTGAACGAGTAGCTGGGGTGGGACTGTAATATAAACGGATTAGGTTATGTCTACATACAAACATACTATATAATATCATATCCTATATTCAGGGGAATATATTTTTTTAAGCTTACTTACATCATTTATTAATTAGGTTTCGTTACTTCTACCAGCCTTATTAGCTATAAGACATTCTAGAACCGAATACCACAATAAAGTTATATCGAGTTTTTAAAACGTTATTAAATGTTTTTGTAAAACTTTTCAACATCAACAGGCAACGGAACAGTAGCCACACCCTAATCAATCAATCGAGTCAATGATTGATGAACTATTAAATTAGTGATGAAACTACACTATATCGCTTACGTATTTCTCGATGGCTATCGGTGCGACTGGCAGGAGGTTCAGGGCGGGCGGGTTTGCCATCGTGACGGCGAAGAATGCCATAAGGCACAACTGAAAATACACAATATACTGAAACAAAAGTATTTTCCTTCCTCTTCATTCAACTGACATTAGTGAGTGAGATGCATTTGTCCTGCAAATCCGAAAAAGTTAACCCCTTGCAAATGCGTACTGGGTTGCGAAAGCATTGAACTTTTCAATAGAACCAATTTTCATCTTACACTTATTATATAATCTCAAATTTTTGAAGGTTTTAAGACATCAAAAACAAATCTAGATTTATATGTAGAACTGCTAAGTTTGTTAAAATGCAATCATATTACCGATACGTGGGAGTTCATGGTTGCTGAGGTGGTATTCCAGTGAGCAAACGAAGTGCACTGTGTACTGTCGCTACTTACCAGTTTATTTATACTACACACTAATATATTCCGGCCCGAGCCAAGCCGTCGACGCTCCGGTTATTGTCAAACCTCTCTTTACAACCCAACTGTGTCAGTACATTTTTTATACCAACAGTTTAATTTTCAAATTTCGCAAACCTGTTCCGCCATTCAAATGACTAATCAGGTCTTCAAATCAAATACCTTAATTATGTGTATGAATAAGTTACCTTACTTTTTTCAGTTATTTCAGTGTATTATCTAATACGCTTCATAGAGTAATCGGAACGGGCGATCAAGTGTATAATAATTTAATTATTGCGGCTTCATTTCCCATATGATTGAATACTGATGTAATGTTTCCGAAATGGTTAGCGATTAGCTCGCTCGATTACAATTATTCATACTTAGAGTGGTATTGTTTACCTAGGTATTTATTAATTTATGTACCACGTTTTATTAAATACATGAATTCATTTTTGATGTTTACTCAAGTTCATAGATTTATATCATGTTTAACGTCCGTTCATGAATCACCTGATTGGCCGAAAAGTAAGATGATTCCGTGCTTCGGAGGGCACGTTAAACCGTCGCGGTCCCGGTTACTTTCTACGGATAGTATTCGTTACATGAGCCACGTCAGAGGCCTTTGGCGGCTCAATAACTCTGATACCAGGATTGGTCAGCTTGACCATCCACTCGATGAAGAAGAAGATTGAAATACCATATCGAAACTCCAATACAAGAAAAATAAAAGCTGCATATTAGCAACTATACAATATTTGGCGCAATACTACCTAAGTGACCATAAATCCTAAAGAGGCCTATCTGAATGCTGTCACTTGTAACTTGCTCCCGTAAGGTAGCGGCATTAACGTCTGACTCCATATATCTTTGGATTCAATTAATACAATTTGTAAATTTTCTTGGGCGTACTGTGGAGATTCTCTATTTTATAGTTGCTACATTCGATATTATTTTCTGTAAGGCGTGAACGCTTGGTGTGTGGATTTTTTGAGTATCCTATTTTCATTTAAATATACCTAGTATCGTCCAAAATAGTTTTTAAAAGTACTATAATTTTAGAAAACAACACCCATGTTTAGTAGTATAGTGTTGACTTGACTTTTTATAATACTAGCAGCGCCCCGCGGTTTTACCTGCGTTTTGTAAAATTGTATACTTATAAACCTCCCTCTTGAATCACTATCTATTTAAAAAAACTGCATCTAAATCCGTTGCGTAGTTTTAAAATTATAAGCATACATAGGGACAGACAGACAGCGGAAAGCGACTTTGTTTTATACTATGTAGTGATGTACTAAATATAATCCCCACTGTGTAATATGTATTAGTTAAGAAGATATAGTTACTCAAGTCTAATAATGTTGTAAACTCTCTCTTTCACTTCAACATTTTTCATGCTTCTTTGTCAAATGAAAAATATTAGATTATGTTTTATCATTTGTTTAAGTATTTCGTAGATCAAAAACAAAGGAGGTATTATTTTGTATGTTTATGTATTGGTGGGCTTTTCACTTTTCGATTTATCTTTAGTGAGGAGCACTATAGCATAGGTTAAAACTCTCATCTTTGTCTACTCTTTCTATTATTTATTTATCCGCGTTGTACCCGTTCCTGTGGGAATTTCGGGATAAAATGTATTCGATATGTCGTTCTGATGTATAACCTATTTTACTATAAAGTTTCATCCAAATCCGTCCCGTAGTTTTTCCGTGAAAGAGTAATAAATATACATACACACATACGTACATCTATCCATCTTCCCAAACTTTCCCATTTATAATATTAGTAGGATTGTTAGGATAATATAAAGTACACATTATAAAGTATACTGTGTATTTATTGAATAAATAAGTAATGTGTATTAGGTTCTTGTCAATCGAAAGAAATAAGTAGGTGGTAACAGTTTATTTCTTAATACGTACACAGGTTTATTTCAACAGCTCTAACATTAACATAGCACGAACAAGACTAGTATAACACTATACCCGGTTATCAATCCATGTGTCTCATTACACGATACGACACAATATTATTACACTAATTATACAACTTCAATTCTATTACATACGTCTGCAATTATTACAGAAGCTTTCAATAGATCGTGACCGAATCATTTTAGTTTAGCCGTGTTTCTTTGTGATAACCAATTTTGTGTTTCCATAAAGCGGTATTGTTCCGATCGGGCGTCTGATGACTTTGCCGTGGGCGGTGGTTATCTTCTTGTATATGGTGGCGTGAGCGCCGATGGGTACCCATCCTCCGAAGGAATGTGTGTACGGATCCCAGGGCAGGCTCCAGGCTCCTACCACAGCCTTTTCTCCCTTGATACCGCCGAAGCCGTAACCGATTGGTCCTACTAAAGGCGCGATCGGTGCCAAAGGAACTACCGGCGCTAATGGGACGAGTGGTGCAGCTATAGGTGTCAAATGTCCTTTAGTATCAGGGTGGAGACTCGGGCCAAGTTTCTTCACGACAGCGTTGAACCCAGTGAGAGCGCTTGCAGTGTAATCCACTTTACGAATACTGCCGTCGGGCTCCAACAGAGAGTAGGATCCTTTCACTTTGTCGCCGTCTCTCATCTCCCATTGAGCTTTCTTGTCCTTTGTGTAAGGGTCACTGACGATGTAGTTGAAGGCATATCGGGGATGATCCTGAAATTATACGATTGTAACGTTAAAGCGCAGTTAGAAGCAGTAGTTGTCACGAAATGAACCAAATACTTACAACTGCTTCGATTAAAGGTGCTGTTGGTAAAGCGCTGCTGGCGACAACAGCCACCAACGCCAAGGAAATCACGGTCTAAAACATAACAGTTACCATGAGCTTCTTATAAAATCGCTTCATATCGTATGCTTTGTTTCATATTGTATGTTAATTGAAATGGATACTATAAATTGCGTTTAAATACCCATTAATAATTTAATTTCGGTAATCAATTTCGAATATTTACCAATAATAGTGAATGCATATTGTAACAGAGCCGTTGAAAGGTGGAATGATATCTGTAATGTAAACAATCCGTTTATAAGCGTTACCACCGACACCTCGCGAGGGACCAGTGTAACACGTTTTATCATTATTTACGTTTGACTGATTTTGACATGATTCCCCAACCTGGGTTTAATGGGCATGAGTCATGACGTACAATGTTTCTAGATCATCTTTTCACTCATCTTAGACATTTGGATACCGTACTATGATTAGAACGTTATTCGCACGATCTTGGTAATCCTTGATTGCGTATTCGACATGCAAATTACACAGGATATGATAAATGTTTTATTATAGCGTTTTGGTCGCTTTCTAGTATCTATTACTCATTTCATTAGAGGTGAAAATAAAAAGTAAAAAACTAATTGTTACCACACCACGTGGCGTGTGCTTTATTTGTGCTCTTACATCTCATCCAACTTAATTTATTTACATAAATATTCTATAATACTACGTAATATTAATAGGGTCATGGCAGGCGTATAGGAATGGGCAGCGGCGTTAAATGATTAATAATGCAATTAGTGTTTAAGATCCAAATACCATGGATCGGCCGAGTATTGAGAGAGAATAGGTTTTTTAAGTAAACCCAAACCGAGGTCGTCATATCCTACTAGAGGTCCTTTCAGTAAGGCAGGGGACTTAATGTAATAATCAGAAGCGCCACCAGAGAGCCAGGGGCCCTTTACAATAGGTTCAGGGTACAGCACTGGGGATTTAATCACGGGGCCGGAGTAAACTGGACCGACTGGAGCGTAAAGTGGAGCACTCTTGATGATGGGTGCAGGTATCAAAGAAATAGCTGGCTTCGAAATGATGGGAATAGCAGGACCCTTGATGACATTGGCCGAGGAGTAGGCTCCCTTATAACCTATGGGTCCTGTCAGATAAGGAGCATTCGCCAGACCGTCGAACTTAGCCACGGAGCCAATGGTGATTGGGGAGATATGTCCTTCTGAAGCCAACAACGGAATTGGAGCCTTGTAAATAGAAGTTCCGATGGCTTCTGTGGGTTGGAGGTTGGGGCCTAGGCGTTTCACCACCGCGTTGAAACCTGATTTGTCGTCGGCCCAGTATTCCACTACACGCAAGTGGCCGTCCGGTTCCACCAGTGAATATGCTCCTGAGGATAATAATGGAAATTAATAATTAATTATTCAATGATTATTTACTTACCATTAATTTTAATAAAGACATTCTTAATTTTACCTTTAACAACGTCTCCGTCGCGGTTTTCCCATTGTGCTTTGTTGTCACCAGTGTGTGGGTCCTTTACGGCGTATTCGAAAGCGTATTTCGGATATGACTGTAAAATTATATTTTTAAATTAGAACAAATAGGAAATATTACTTTGATATCTACAAAATTAAACTTACATAATAATCTGCTGAAGAGTGTCCGGGGGCATAAACTAAACCACCTAATCCCAAATCACCATCCGCTAAAGCAGATGCGGCGACAGCCAAAACGCAAATCTGAAAAATAAAACGGACACTTCACTGTGTGATCCATATCATGAATAAGAAGATTTAGATATAATGCACTAACTGCCACGTAGTATTTCATCTTGAGACGTATCGAGCACTTCAACACAGAATCGTACTGGTTGGTCTGAAGCAATTTAGGGTAATTTATAGCCGTTCGGTGCAAACCTCCGTATCCTATCGTCCAACGGATGTCGAATATTTCGCACGCGCGCCAACCACTTGGCTGTAATAACATCGCGAGGAGTTGCATCAGTCTTCCTCATTTTCGTAGAGCAACCTTCGCAATGTGAAAATGCATGTTAACATGGATTTAGGACATAACTATGCGTTGATATTACGCTCAACCAATAATCTAGAGTTTCCTTTCGTTAGGTATTTTGTCTTATTGATGTTACTATTTGATTTTGTAGTACAAGGTCATGTTATCGACACTGTGTGGTTGTAATAGCATCCTATACTAAGAAAAGTCTTTGGTGCATGAAGTGTGTTGTCACAATGTAAGCGAATTTTAATGTGACGTTTTGCTCCAGTTAGTTGCGTGTTGGCGTGTGCATGTGGTGCGTACTTGAATGTAATCCTGTACGGGTAGCCACGGCTGCGAGCCGAGGATATGTCGGTCACCCGCCAATTATAGCTTATATCATTTAATTCCGATTTCATAATTTCAAATTACGTATTGTTTCCATTCATTATCAATGTTGATACGTTTTTTCGTTAGTTTTATTGTCAAGTACTTTGGGTTAGTAAGTACTTGATTGTATGGTAGCAACAACAGATCCGGGAAGATGCAAATATGACGTGCTTAGCTTATAACCTGAACAGACTAAAATAAGAAATTATTTATTCCTATTCCAAATTTCCATCGCATTTCCGGAACAAAATATAATAAATAAATAAATAAATATGTAGTATAAAAACATTACTTTAATGATAACCAATATATTCCACAATAACTAAGACTTGTTCTACCATTGTTTCAGGCATACAGTTGTCTCCCAGCAACTGTGCTAGCGTCATGCGTGGAAAGTGTTTGGTGGTGCGGAACCCGCGGGTCTTCAACCCAACTCTCCCGAGCCCTTTGGCTCTGGTGCGGGTCTCTAGGCGCCCGGGTATGGTTGCCGTTGTTACCCAGGGATGCGTCCAGATATCCGGATTCGGGGAGACATACGTTCATGGCTAAACGGATAATGCTGCCGTTCCATCTCAATATCTATCCGTTGAGTTAGTATTACAGGTTTTTTATACAGTAACAGCATTTTTACCGTCAATGAAAATGAAACCTTTCGAATTTTCAACATGAATGAAAACGTTCCGTCAATCCTCTCGAAATTTTTACGATTATAATATTAATAGGATTAATGCTTCTATTAAATTGCAAGTTACTTGTCATAGGAAGTAATAATTTCAACTTTAACTACTGATTTACCTTTATTTATTAAAAAAGTTACTGTTTAACATAAGAATGTGTCAATTAAAGCGTATTGGCTAAATATTTCTATATATTTTTTTATTCACAGCTATTCTATTCGACGACGCCATACTGTTGGGTGCTGAAAACGATACTACCCTGTACGCGTCAGACTCGAACTCTGTGTTTTCTCTGCCCTTCTGTGTGGTTAATAGGACGGTGAGTCATTTAGTATCATCATTAATAGTTATTTACTTCAATTTATTGCCCGATCTCGATTATATTGCGATCGGATTTACAGATTTATGTTCATGATGCAATACCTAAGTATTGTTAACACATTTACCTGTGGGTTAAGTAGATTTAGTATTTGTATTTGGTCTTATGTAGCACCTGCCTTATCGGTGTTGAATGCAAGTATACAAAACGCAAATCTAGAGAAAAATGGACTATAATTAAATTAGAAACTTGATTACAGGTATTAAAGTGTTGCCTGTTCCGTTGTCTATAATCGAATCATCCTGGTTTCTAATTAATATTATGATAGTATTATGACATTAATTGCCATATCAGTTCTAAACAACTTTGAGTGTAATAAAAAAATCTATATTATCCACAGTTACATCTTCAGTTAGCGATAGGCGATTGTTTTTCGCTATGATATTGCACTACAACTACACTTTCTATAATCTAGAGTCTAGACTTCATCGAATACCATATCCACATACTAGAGTTAAGTACCTCCATGACATACCTTGTTACTCCATTCCAGAGTCAAGTATACCTACACCAGATCCTCCGCCAGCTACTGCGCCGCAACCTCGGCTACCACGCGTGGGAGATCGCCCGCTCGTGCTCCCAACTCGCTTACTTCCCCCATTCCTTGGAGCTGTTGCTACACGAAGTCCTGGAGGAGGAAGCCACCAGCAAAGAGCCTATACCGGACGCTCAACTGCCCAGTATTATTGAGTTCGTACATGAGTTCCCGGTTTATTTGCAGGTGTGTATTTATAATGTATTGTTAATGAAGATTGTTAGGATGAATTGATTTTCCTTTCGAGAAAAACATTTTTGAATTTTCTATGTATACTGAAGGTAACGGTGAGATGAGTGGCCTTTTCCCTGCAATGGGATATTACAGGCTATTATATTACTTTACTTGACTGAAAGCACATAGCAAGTAATAATCTGGTATCATAATTTTTTTGTCTTAAAATCGGAACTTGTCATTGGTATGCGATCAACGCGAGTACGTCCGCGGGGTTACAACACCATGACATAACTTTAACGTGTTCTTGCTTACCATTCGAGCGTCTTTTTGTTATGCTAGTGGAACCCGTAGGAACAGTTAGTATGAAATTAATTTTATATTAGTAGAGGACGTTTAAATCCACATTCACTAATATTTCGTCTTTATTTTTAGACTGTAGTACAATGCGCAAGAAAGACAGAGATAGCGCTATGGGCGTACTTATTCTCAGCGGCAGGGAAACCAAAGGAGTTGTTCCAGGAATGCTTACAGAGGAAAATGTTGGACACGGCAGCTTCTTACCTTATTATATTACAAGTAAGTCATATTACGAATAACCTTTTTTTGTAAATAAAATGTCAAAGAAAACCATAAATCAATTAATATTTTTCAGCTTACGAAGGTAAATTTTGAATCTTTATTTGTTATTATTTTTGTAATTATTATTTTATATTACATAATTGTATTGGTGGGTTTTAATTATAGCAGGGTATCTTCCTTTCCAACTCTCCGGTAAAAATATAGATATGGGAAAATGTAGTTATTTTTCAAATTCAAATTCAAATTCAAATTTATTTATTTGCCATAATGTACCTAAATACATCACACCCTGTTAGGGCACTGCAAACTTAAAAATATTTAAAATTAACTTAAAAAACTAACTTAAGAATGAATAGTACTTAATATAAAATGTTGCATCTAATAAAATAATAAAATAAAAATACAGGAACAAAATATAGCATACATATCAGGGCTTAGATAACAAAATACACTTATACACTCTTTTCATCAAAGTAGTCATTAAGATTGTAATAGGCTTTGCCTATTAAATAACTTTTCAAATAACTTTTTCTTGGGCTCTTGTATACTTTCTTTACTATATACCGTTAAATGAATATCAGTTAGTATAATATACTTTATGTTTAGAACCTGGAGAGCTCGGCGGTGAGCAGACAGTTAGCGACACAGCTACTGGACACGGCGCTACAACAAGAGCGATGGGATCTGGCAAGAGATCTAGTTCGATTCCTTAGAGCTATTGGTAAGTTGTTTAATTAAATATATGATTGTAATATACATCCTTACACTTATCAATAGAATGGTATGTTACTGAATTTGGGTGTAGCAGGTATTTTTAACAGAAAAAAATATTAAAGTAACCGTCTCTTAATTACTATTTTTATGTACTTTTTGCTTGTCACTCAGCAGCTCATAGCCTCCATGGAAAAGCATCCAAAAGGTTATTCACTCTATGCTTAGCGCGGATAGGTCGTTCAAGTCTTCATGTAAACCTATAATTGAATTTATGTCGCTCCTTTCACAGATCCAAATGACGTAGATTCACCGAGAAATTCAGTGAATGTCCAAGCGAAATACGGACAGATTGTGCAATCTCAAACCGTAACTCCGAACGCAGAAGATCTGTCAGTTATATTGGGTAGTATGCAGGTTGGTATCTAACATTATATTATATCTAGGAAAGACGACTTGTACTAATTGGGAATGAGATATCATAATCGGTGGCAAGATTTCTGTTTCTGAAGAGTTCTGTCATTGCCTGGCGTGACTGTGTAATGTGTATTTATGTTGCAGCTGGCGGGCGGTCGAGGGCGTAGCTTCAGTACTACCGTGTCACCGCGCGAGTCGTCGCCGCCCGCCGCGCCCGCGCCGCCGCCGCCGCCCGCGCGCGCTACTGCTGCCGTCAAGAGGAAGAAGTCGGTACCCGCTAGGAGTGATAGGTATAATAACCTCTTAGACTCTAGATATGGGTAAGCTTTCGTCGCCGATTGATGAAGAAGTAGCTACGAATATTTACAGATTGTATAATCACCGACTTGTAAAGAGACTAATAAAATGAGTAGGTAGGCAGGCACCTTGCACCTAACCTAACTATATGCCAGATCTAATGTTTTGGTTCAGGCTTCCCTTTTAAAAATATTCATTTTCTTATTAAGGTGGTATATAACAATAACGCGCCAGTGGATGTTTTTGGTGTAGTCTCTTTTGATGATTGTACAGTGTCGAACTATAATAGGATTAACACGGGCGGTACTTCCAGGGAGACGTCGTACGGCACGGAGGAGGAGTTCTTCATCGACGCGATGATCCAGCGGTACGCGCGCGTGCTGGTGGCGAGCGGGCGGCTGGGCGCGCTGGGGCGGCTGGCGGCGGCGCTGGACCTGCACGCGGTGGCGTGGCTGGCCCGCGAGCGCGACGCCGCCGCCGCCGTCGACAGCGCCGTGGCGTGCCTGCGCGCGCTGCACCGCGACTTCGACTGGCCCTACCCCGCGCCCGAGCCCGCGCACACAGACCCCGCCGCGCCCCTCACCCATGGTAAGGACCTTCACCTTACTCTGGGGAACTTACTCAACAACCTTGCTATCACAGCTTTTAGTTTGCCTAAATGGCCTTACGTAAAAAAATTTACGTTTGAAACAACTGGGCCCGATATTTGAACGTGCTTAAAGGACATGGTGATAATATTTTAGCGTATTACGTATGATCCCTGAAAATGTTAAGCGCTTAAGCACTTTGTCATATGTGAAAATGTCATGTATCTACGATAATTATATGATTTCAGGTTCATACACTCCATCGGCTGAGTCGGACAGTTTGTGTGGCGACAGCGGGTATATGAGTTTACCGCTGCGAGCTGCATTGCCCTTGTCGGGTGTGCCAATGTCTCCGGGACCCGTAAGGTATGTATTGATTTTAAAAAAGAATGCGTACGTACACTTTCTTTTAACCAATACTATGTGATTATTTATTTTTAATAAAATTCGTCATTTCTTCTCATTGGGTAATAAATTGTAATTGAGAAACCTCTATGATCAATTTGTGGAGAACTCGGGCAAAGGCAGCCTATTTTAGGCTTATTAAATTTGCCCTGTTGATCTAAGAGTTTTGTGTGATGACTCTACACATCGGTTATTGGAATAAATAATGTATCAAGTGTTTGAGATATAGATTGTTTTGTTTCCATTGGGTAGTTCGGTGGGCGAGTGCAGCGTGGCGGAGGGCGGCGTGGCGTGGGGCGAGGCGGCGGAGGCGGGCGAGGAGCGGCGCTACGCCGCGCTCATGGAGAAGATGCACCAGCACCAGCACCACACCGGCGACCACACCGCCACCGTGCAGCTGCGGTACCACACTTATTTCTTACCTACGACCTTACGAGAATACAACCCTTTATTTATTTCTTCTACTTTTAAGCTATTGCATAGCTTCTATCGCGGGCCTTGAGCGCGGGGAACGAATCCAAAAATTCCGTAACGAAAAAACCTCACGCTCCCCACTCCGACGGGCAAGGAGGTGTGGCTTGAAGTGAAGGCCGTGCATCGTCTAACGTCGTTTCAGTTCGGCAGTCTTCGACACGGCGTTGTGTGCGATTGTCCGTTGGGGGTGAGAGAGAGAGATGGGACGGGGGGTGAGAGAGAGGGGTGAGAGAGAGGGGTGAGAGAGAGGGGTGAGAAAGAGGGGTGAGAGAGAGGGGTGAGAGAGAGAGGGGTGGGAGAGAGGGGTGAGAGAGAGGGGTGAGAGAGAGGGGTGAGAGAGAGGGGTGAGAGAGAGGGGGTGAGAGTGGGGAGAGAGAGAGAGAGATGGGACGGGGGTGAGAGAGAGGGGTGAGAGAGAGGGGTGAAAGAGGGGGGTGAGAGAGAGGGGTGAGACAGAGGGGTGAGAGAGAGGAGGCGGGAGGGGTGAGAGAGAGGAGTGAGAGAGAGGGAGAAGAGGCGGGAGCGGTGAGAGAGGAGGCGGGAGCGGTGAGAGAGGAGGCGGGAGGGGAGAGAGGAGTCGGGAGGGGTGAGTGATAGAGAGAGGAGTCGGGAGGGGTGAGAGAGAGAGGTGGCGGGAGGGGTGAGAGAGAGGAGCCGGGAGGGGTGAGAGAGAGGAGCCGGGTGGGGTGAGAGAGAAGAGATATCAAATATATCAAATATAATTGCATAAGTTGATACAAAATGCTATGCAATAGCTTCACCGCAGCAGTCCCCGAGTGCCACACGTCTTTTTTACTTCCACTTCGCCCGATCTCTCGCTGCTGTGTCCGGTTCAACAGTACACAAATACTCACAGAAAGCCAACAATGACGTTCTAAATATATGTGTGCCGGCGCTTGTTCTAGCTAGAGCGTAGGGAGCTGTTGCGCGGATGTATTTATTTTGTGACACTACACCATAATTAATTATTGATAATGATGACTAACATTGTTCATTCTAGTAGCAAGTACACCCCGCGAGGTATAAGCTGAGCTTTGCAATTGTGTGAGTGTACATGGATAGTGTAGGTGTGATAACCGGCCTTAGGCGCGGCCCCATTTTCGCCCGGTAAAAACCTGATTTTGGGTAACCGGCTTGAGGCGCGGCGCCATTCTGTCTCGCCGCGCTTGGTACTTTTGGTGATCACTCACACTAATGCAAAGCTCAGCTTATATCTCGCGGGGTGTACCCCGCAAATGAGATGAGTGAGTACATATCCGTGCAGTTGTTGAATTGTGTTTGTAGATATTTCCTGCAACTAATGACGGAGGCCTCGTGCGTGGAGTGGGCGGCGATCATCGCCGTGGTGCTGCGCGACGCGCTGGCCGTGCTGCGCACCACCAACGCGGCGCGCGCCAGCGACGTCAGCCTGCCCGCCGTGCGGCGGCTGCGGCGCGCGCTGCAGGATCTGTCGGCCTGGGCTGACGCAGAATGGTGCTATTCTTATTTATTTATACTATCATCGCCGTGGTGCTGCGCCACGCGCTGGCCGTGCTGCGCACCACCAACGCGGCGCGCGCCAGCGACGTCAGCCTGCCCGCCGTGCGGCGGCTGCGGCGCGCGCTGCAGGATCTGTCGGCCTGGGCTGACGCAGAATGGTGCTATTCTTATTTATTTATACTATCATCGCCGTGGTGCTGCGCCACGCGCTGGCCGTGCTGCGCACCACCAACGCGGCGCGCGCCAGCGACGTCAGCCTGCCCGCCGTGCGGCGGCTGCGGCGCGCGCTGCAGGATCTGTCGGCCTGGGCTGACGCAGAATGGTGCTATTCTTATTTATTTATACTATCATCGCCGTGGTGCTGCGCCACGCGCTGGCCGTGCTGCGCACCACCAACGCGGCGCGCGCCAGCGACGTCAGCCTGCCCGCCGTGCGGCGGCTGCGGCGCGCGCTGCAGGATCTGTCGGCCTGGGCTGACGCAGAATGGTGCTATTCTTATTTATTTATACTATCATCGCCGTGGTGCTGCGCCACGCGCTGGCCGTGCTGCGCACCACCAACGCGGCGCGCGCCAGCGACGTCAGCCTGCCCGCCGTGCGGCGGCTGCGGCGCGCGCTGCAGGATCTGTCGGCCTGGGCTGACGCAGAATGGTGCTATTCTTATTTATTTATTTATACTCTGTCTCTAATCTCATAAAAAAAAATCTAATATAGTCTTATGCTCTATGTAAATCTAATATATAATTATGTGTTTTTTTATGATCATATTTTTGTTTTCAGACATAATGTCGTAAATCTAAACTAAGAGCGAATTGCACAAGAAATCTTAAATCTATTTAGCGCAAAACAAATGACGTACATTTTAATTGCATTCCATTTGATGCGAAGTGAAATACAATTTTGTACGAAAAGCTTTTGTTTTTTAAACATATGAAGGACTAAATAGATTTAAGATTTTTTGTACAATCTGCCCTTAATGTACTAATTCATACTTCACTCCTCTTCCAGCATCGGCTACAAACCGTTCATGATGGCTATCAGCAATCAGATTCCGTTCCTTACATCTGTGATCAACACTCGCGAGCGTCGCATCTCTATGGTGAAAACTAGAGTCCGTACAGTCAGTACTGGCTCGCTAAACCAGGACGTTAAGCCTCTATCTCCTATTGAAGTGAAGCTTCCGCCGCCGCAGAAAGTTCAGGAAAAGACCAAGCAGTCTGTGAGAAAAGAGTCCCCAGTGGCGCCGCCAGAGGCCGCCATTGTTGCGGAGGCTGCGCCTTCTAAAATAGCCCCGCCCACTCGCGCAGAAACTTCCTCTGGCTGTGCCATAATGTAACCTTTCAAAAGTGAGTGTTAACGTAGTTTTTCTATATTAGAAATCATTTCGTCTAACCTGTTTTACTAAAATTAATATCTGTATATTTTTATAATTATATTGTCCGGCCAGTTTGGTGTTAGTGTCTACGATAGCACTTTTACGTTTTATAATATTGAATTGACCTTCAATTTTATATTGTATATTTTGTAATTGGATACTTTTTAATATATCTAGTCTAATGATTTTTAAATAATTTTGATAATTTATTTATATTAATTGCAATAAAATAATTTAAATTAAATTAAAATGTTAATTTGATTTTCTAATTATAATTTGAAATTGGTTTGTACATACATATTAATAAACATAACATTCAACTATCTTAAATAGAGTAAAACTTACAATCCATAATTCTTAAAAAACAAGTGTCACATTTTATATTTTCATAAAAATCATACTATTAGCAGAACATTTAATATACATTAACTATAAAGTGTAACACACTGAAAATTCTTATGACAATAGTTTTTATGAAAAAATCTAATATTTCACAATTTTTTTTCTAATTAAGTATCATTTAATATTGCTATGTAATAAAACATTGTTATAGTTACTTAACATTACATAGAGTTTTATATATTTGTACTTTTAGAAAGGATAAAGTTTTAATATCTAACGATAGGATATGGGTATGCGATGAGTAGCTTTAGTAATAATTCATTGTAGTTTCTATTCTAATTACCTAAGGTACAATTTTCTCGTTCGATGACCTCAGTAAATAAAGTAGATTTAATGGCAACTAAACCGCAGCTGAGCTCTGTGTAGTTTCTGTGTTTAAACACTAGTTTTACGTAGCACTGAATTGTGACACTAATCGTAGCTTAAACGTACGTACTGTCCTAATTAAGTGTCGTCATCGTATGAGGAAACACTAGGTAATCTGACATTCAAAATATTATAGGTAATTTATGCAAAATAGAAACATAAATGTTAAGAGTTTTCATAAATAAACGATCGTAATTTATTTAAACCCCGACGCAATAGAAAGTGCTGTTATAAGTTTGACGTCGATGTCTATGTATGTGTCTGTCTGTGGCTGTCAAACGGATGGACTGACGTCGATGTGGTTTGTTTATTTGAAAGCCAGTTTCGACTGCAACCACTGCAACAGGATGCAAAAAATCGGACCAGCCGTTTTCGCGTAGGGGGTTTTAATTTTACTTGTTAATTTTAATCATATAGCTCATTTTTTGAAGTCATTACAAGCTGGTATATATGTATTATAATTCAATGTATTCAATCGCCTTCAGTGTGTGTATCAATGAACATCTCTACTCTTCTGATAAGTTCATGGTAAATTAATTGTTTTTCGGTATTTTCTTTGCTGCAGTTGTAAAAGGCAGTTTACATTAAAGTATAACTGACTTTTTTTTTTACAGTAGGTAAATGTCACATGCTGTGTAAAGAGATCAATAAAACAGTGTTGTGTATTTTGCTCATTGTATTTGTAATTAATTGTTGTAAGTGTTGCTCAATCTCATAGGTTTAGTAGTTTACGTAAACCGATCGTATCCTGTATGGTTTGTTGGTATTTTGGTTTTGTTAAAAGTATTCTGGTAAATTTTGTATATATTACTGCATTAGCCAAAGCAGCGCCCCATAATTACACCCGTATTAAAAGGAACTGGCCATGTGCGAGTCGGAGTCGGGCACAGAGCGGTCCGTACTACCTTATCTTATTAATATTATAAAGAGGTAAAATTTGAAAGCTTGTAAGTTCGAGCTAATTTCGAATTAACAGTCCGATTAGAATTTTTCTTTTTGTAATATATAATCTCCTAAATACATAATTAATTTGAAAGACTAACAAGTATTTAAACACAATGACATCCATTCACTAACATTTGCATTTATAAAACATAGTATTTAATTTATATGTGCAATTTTTAAGTCATATAATTTATGTATTTTTAACTAAGGTATGTTATTAGTTATTAAATATGTAAAGCTAATTAGTGAGTGTGTACAATTGGTTTCTCCTTTACCATTATTTAACATATCCATTACTTGGCACGCTATTTCCTAAATACCCAAATTGTACTATAAATTAATAATCCTCTGTGCCAATATCGATTAAAATAGTTAATAACACATTCTAACAGATCTTACAAAAAACTATAAATTGTGTTGTTTTAGTACAAATTAAACAATATCTAATTTTTTTGAGTTTGTAAAAACTATGATATTAATTTGATATTTCTATTATTGTTTGTGTAGATATTTAATAAGGTATTTGTAATTTAATACAGGTTTAATGATTAGTTAATAGTTAAATAGTTTTAAACTAATCATACATAATTAATGTGTAATTAATGAATGTAATTTTAATTTAGATTCATTCCATATTATAGCAATAATTTATAACATTTAGTTAATTGTTAGTTCAATTTATTAGTCAAGGTAGTTCTATAATTGGTGTTTCTTTAAAACTAAATATAATCCAGGTGCTATATTAATATTTATAAATAGACAATTTCATTGATAACAGTCAAAGCTTTTTGCCAACCCACTGATTCATTTTAGGAATAAGGGGCCTTGCACACTGGCATTTTTGTTGCCGGTTTCTTGTCGGGTATGGCAACGTACCTGCCGAAATATTTTTGCTTTTACTATCACCGTGCTGCGTGCCTCGGCACCGTACTTGGCGTGTTCGAAAAGAACACGTGACTTCAACGTAGTGTGTACAGCCTCTTATTAAATATTGATTATTTTATAAATACAATAAATACAAGTGAATTACTTTAATATAAAGATGCAATAATTATACCATTCGATTAATTTTAAAAAGCTTTAAGAAATTAGAAGTTCTACTGGCCTTAAAAGTGTTAATTGCAGGAAATACAACAATTATTTCAATCTTGTACTACTTATAACATTGTCAATTGAATCCTAGAAAATCATTTGGAAACATCGTAATAAAGTTGATACTAAATTATCTTTTCTCTTTTACTCAACTCATTCCATTCTACAACAGTAATTGATTATTCGTGAGCCACGGCACCAAATCATCAGAACTATACTATGTTTGAAACCCAATCATATCAAACGTACTATAGCACTATGGGAAGTAAGTATTAAGTTCTTTCTTAATTAAAATCTAGTCTGTCTGTTTTGACCAATTTAAATATTTTGGATTAAATACTCATCCCTCCGAAATTCGTGCGTGCGAACAGAGAAACCGGAAAGGCTTGCATGATCTCCGATAACTAATCATTTTCTTACTTAAAAAGTAGTTTAAAATTATACTTGCTATCCTGCAGACTTATGTATTACATTTATTATTTTTATCTATAGAATTAAGTAGTAGGGTAGTTTTCCTTTTACATCGACAATATACAACGACGTCACCACAGACCACGAACCAATGACGTCACGCCCGTTCTGCCCATAGACATGATGGATTTTTTTTAATAACCATATTAATCATGGAACCGTGGTACCATGGATCTCATGACACACCTGAACTGAGCCAGGGGTGTTATGGGAACTTGGATACGGATCCGTAGCACTTTACCATTTCGGAGTGCTTTTTCAACATTCCGGATCTAAAAGAAGAATCAATGTGTTTATTAATGCATGCATGCATATTAATCGCATGCAGCGGCGGGTCGCGCGCGACGCGACGCCTATATACCACCAATCAAAATCACCGTCTAATAACTTCTGACCATGGATCTAACCATTGAGTTATATGTACTACGTACTAGAGAGGCTACGTCGAACAAAAATCGTGAAGAGATTTTTCTAATGACATTGACGGATAGGTCTAGTTGAATGACATTACTCGGAATTTAACAATAGAGATTATAAAAATCATCGTAGACCGGACTCTTAGTAGAAATATGTACCTAGTCTTTTTTTCAATAATCTCAGAAGTAAATTTTTATTTTTATAAAAAGTATATGAAGAATAATAGCAAAAGGTTTTTTAACCGACTTAAAAAAGGAGGAAGTTTCTCAATTTGTCCGTATATACATGAGTTTTTTTTTGTGCGCTCGCGGATGTATAATCCGTTGTAACTATATGAACCGATTTTCATGTTTTTTTTTTGAAGATACCTATTCATATAAAAACCCATTTTAAAAAAATCCCGCCCAAATCGGATCAATAGTTTCCGAGAAATGGCAGACAAAAAATAGAACTATGTTTTTAAAACTTAGGGTCGAACAAACCTCCTTTTTGAAGTCGGTTAATATAAAAAGATGGTTGATATATAATATCAATCGGAATTAGGAATTTAATTTATCAATGCTCGTCGATAGTGTCCACTCTGTATCTCATATCTCATATACTCTTTGTAACATGACCGTTTGTTGATGTAAAAATATTTATTTTTAAATATTTATTTAAAATTGTTTTCGGAGTAGAAAATTATACCTACGAGCGAAAGGTCACTTCTTTACTTCTATTTGTGTTTCTTAAAGTATTTTTGCAATAACGCAATGCACATGAGGGCATATTTTATTTGAAAAAACAATAGCTGTAACACATGTAGTTCTGGCCAGAGCTGGCCATCGACTAAGTGAACACTGGACACCTGTCCGGTGCGAATCTCTCACGAAGCTTGTTTGAAGTGGCTTCTCTAGTACGTAGTACATATAACTCAATGGATCTAACAAAGTTATTGCTTCTGTCATTAACTGTTATTTTCATGGCAGCATTCATTATAACTGTCAGTTGTCACAATCAGACGTCTATTGGTCTATTGTCTCTGGTCTGGTCAGTCAAGTCACTCGGTCAGTCAGACAGGACAGATTTTCAGACAATGAATGAGCTGTCAAGACGTTGTACCTTTGGGAGAATGTAGAAGCAATTGATTTTACACGTTTTTAGTAGTTGTTTTTCTGAGATTATTTACTTTGTTTATGAGGATTATTTGCGCAGCCGAATAACTGTCCCACGATGGCAGCCACGGCTCAAAACGAGCTGCCTGTGGCGGAGCTGAAGGCTGAGATCGAAAGGCTCAGCCGAGAGCTTGACCAAGCAAGCAGCGAAAAAATACAATCGGCACAACTAGGATTGGTTCTTCTAGAAGAAAAGAGTGCTCTACAGCAAAGGTGCGATGAGCTCGAAGGCCTCTACGAGAACACAAGACACGAACTTGAAATCACACAAGAGGTTAGTGCCCTACATTTTATTATAATTAATTTCACTGTTCATGCATTAACGGATTCATCAAAACGGCTGAAACGGAATGTCTAAAGTTTTCGAGTCCGTATACCGTCACATAAAAAGTGGTCTACTTTCATAAATCATAAGTGAAAATGATTCTGAAATAAATTTATCTCATCATTTATAAATCTGTACTGTTATAGGCTGAGCACCTAACCTACTAACAATCATTGCATTGATGTGTTACTGTACATAGTTTAATAAGTTAAGTCATAAAAAGTTGATTGAAAATTAATTAAAACACTTTAATATAATCAATTAAAAGCTAAATTGTCAACTAAATACATCCACACAAATACATAATTTCAAATGGCCTATAATTTTGATCAACCCACATAATTTAATGAATAAACTTATATTAAAAATTAATACCTTTTAAACAAATTCAATAAAGGAAAACTTCATACTATCCTTAAAAGTAAATATAACTATATTATAAGACGTTACATTTGTGATTAAGTAAAAAAGTAAGGTTTTAACCTGTAATGTCCCTCTACTGAGTGAATGCCTCAATTCTTATTGAAGATAGATATATGGTACAGTTAGAAGAATTTGTCTCAATCACTTTCCTTGTCTACTGCGGTGTGGCAATCTTAATCCAGAGCCATATTTGAAAAGTTAATTGCACGAACATACTTTGCCTGACCTGGGATGCACTTAAATGTACATACATATGTAGGGCCCAGGATGTATATGGGCCTATACTATTTTTGAATAATGGTTAATTTAGTTGTATGGTGGCTAACACCACCAAACAACTGGTTGTTAATTATGATGAATAAATTAATCTTCATTTTCATCATTAATGTTCACTTTCAGAAGAAATTTCAATAACATTATTTCCAGAAGTATGTGATTGAAAATGTCTCGGTTGCTATTAGGAAGTTAGCAATAAAAAAGTTGGTGGACATTAAAATCCTGATGAGACATCAACATATGACAAACTGTTGTTCATTTAACTCAAAGCCTTGTAGATTTTGATACAGATGATTTCCCATTGAGAAAGTCCATTCCACTGCTTGCCTTAATAAAAAACAGTATTTATTCCAATTTTAATAATAATATTTCTTTTAGTGGGACAATTCAGGCTGAAAATAAATAATAATAAAATGATTTGTCAACAGGCGCTTATGAAACTAGACTCAACTCAAAAAGTGACAACCCGAAGTGGTATAGAACAAGAAAATGCACTCCTCAATGAATCAGCGGCAATGGAGAGCTCTCTCACACTACAAATACTTGAATTGGAAAGTGAAACCAAACAGGTCAGTGAACATCATACACATTCTTAATTAAATACCTACTTCATTAATTTGTATTCCATATTACTGTAATGCCAGATTGTTAACAAAGTATGTCTAGGGATATAAAATAAATAAAATATACCTGGACAAATTCCTAAACGGTAAATTAGACTCAAATTAAGCTCTAAGCTTGGTTCCGGATATTTGTTGTCGAGATCTGTGGATATTGATATGGATCTTGAATTTCTCTATACAAACCAACATCAGCTAAGCGGTGATTTGAAATGTGTACCGATTTTTTTTTAAATTTTCAAATTTATCAGTGCAAATGTGGCTGTTTCACATCACTATTAACTAGTAAGTTGCTCGTATTTTTTTTTACCTTTGTCTATCGTATTTAAGATGATTTCATTGTTTTCAAGACTTAAAATTATTCTTATTACTATAGGACTTGTCTAAAAGAAATAGTTATATTCAATAACCTGGCGACGATTTTTTTGTAATTTTCTTAATATTGATAATATTGATGATTAATATTGGGTCGGCCTCATGGTTGTCTTAGTTTTAATCCTCGATAGTAAGTTATCGGAAGTTGGACACAGCTATTTACTGAACTCTAAATCCGATTATAATTATTAACCCGGTTAAGGCTCAGCGCAAACTAACGACTTACGACTTGCGTTGAATGAAACGTTAGTGTTAATAATAGTTCTTAGTATTTATATTAACATGGAAACTCACGAAGTATGTAGGTATATAGATCACTTCAGAAATCTACGGTGTGTCGTATCGTATGTTTATGTCAATATATTCGTAACTACCTTCTCAATTTTTAAATATCTGTATGGTGTGTGATGTATGTATATATCGTTCGATTTAAAAATAACGGTCACGTAATTGTTACTTCTTAAACGTTTTCTTTCCACAATTAGGTGACATAAAATAAAGGTGAAACAAATAATATATAATCAATGTTAATAACAGATTGATCTTCATGTTGCACTTATCATCCGTTAGCGGCCGGCGAGGGTCATTCCGACCAATGAGGGTCGTATTAGATGATTAAGTACATCCCAGACACCGAATGTGCCTACGCTCAGTTAATGAAATGAGAGCAATTGATGTGAATCATCGTCAAATCTCCCAGCAGTGCATACGAGACGCCCCTCCTCGTCAGACTCGTTCCTATAAAAAATAAAATTTATGCGTTTTAACGTAACAAAAAGACATAGATTTAGAGTGTGAGTAATCCCGAGGATTCCGTATAAAAAGACCTCTATCGGGAGTGATGTAATGCTGCGAGTGGCGTAAGCGCAGCCGTCGGGAATCCATAACACTGATCCAGAAATACTCATTTATTTGGCCGGCCTTGATTCACACACTGCCGGTTTATTCAATGGTCTGTAGTTTTTTCAAATGCACAAGATTGTCGTGTTCTAGTGTCTCCTGAATTACGTGAAATCTAGTGTTTGTGCCAAGCGTGTGTTTATAATGTTCGTGAAGTGATAGCTCTTGAAAATGAATGGCGATGACGAGGTATATAATGTTATTAATTTTCTGTATTATATAGTTTGTCTCGTACATAATGCGGTGTCGTGTGTGTCGTGTGTCTTGCGCTGTCCCGGCTCGTGTTTCGTGTCACCTTGTTTACCCTAGTAATGGAACATTGTTGACACTTGTTAAGTTCTGGCGGACCGCCAGACAGATATGGATAGAATTATGATCCATATAAAGTTTGGATATTGTATAGGACATAATAATTAATAACAGGAAAATGTGCATCAAAGCACTAGCTAGCTAAAGTTGGCGACTAAACTGCTCCAACTTACTAAATAGATAACTGTAACGTTAAAAACAACCAAACGTCCCTAGTTTCAAATCTGTAATTAAAGTACACAAAAAACGACTGACCTAAATAACGTATTGGGAATCGTTGAAGTAGGTTCACGATTATCCATGGAAAATCGCAAACAAATTAAAAAATTCATTCTTTGTTTTCTAACAAGTTTAACTAACTTTATAACTATCAACAGACCATCTAGAAGCATACCCCTACATTTTTTTCCATTTAAAATCACATATCCAACTGCAGGGCAAACAACTCCATATTTTGATCTTTCTTTCGCAACTTCTTTCCCCTCTTTGTCAAATATAAAAATTACGATTCGGTTAATAATCCAGTTAAAAAATATATCGTATTCACGAAGCCATATTTCCTAGAAATCAGTTTTAATATCCTAAACCTGTTAGCACTAAGAAATCGCCATGGAGTGAAACGAATTATTCAGTTTACAGCGCGATTTAATAGTCATCGTCGTCACGGAAGGTACTCTTAAGTAGGTATTAAGTCATGATAGCGAGTAAAAAGTATAGCCATTAACAACTTTATTGTAAAAAATAATTCCAGTAGGTATTATGTTTCTATAAATAACGTTATTTTTTGTTCCTATTCGATTCAGTTTCACAATGTAAACGTGTCTTGTGCGTGCTTACTGGTCGGATGTCCTAAGAGTGATATTCAGGCCGTATCTGTTATCGCCATACCTAATTATGTTTAGTACCTGACTCACCTGCGCTCGCTGATATTGCTAACCGCAACCTTGACATACTGATTATACTTATCACAGTTTTGCCAACGGTCAACATGGGAATGTAAGAAATTGAATTGAAAACTATTTCTGAACTGTTGAAACAAACACAAATGCCTATATGTATTTAATTTAAGAACACGTCGATTTTAAACCTGGCGTAGACGAACGGACCATTTCATAGAACTTTTTTATTCGTTAAAGTAGAATCTTATCTATCAAATAACGCAAAAGAAATCTAAATTTGTTGTGTGTAACTTGAGTAACATTGTATAACATTGTATTTTATTCATTTTATCCGAGAGTCCAAGTCCCTAGACTATGCTAGTCCTTCTTGTTCATATTTCCTTTCATTTCCTGAAAAGAATCCATGATGAAAATAGATGCAGGCCAGAGTTTAACTTTATAAAAAATACTTAAAAAACCATTATTGATAATCCAAATAGCCATTAATTATCTATCCTGAATTCTCATGCGAATGTTCCTTCTCAAAGAATACTAGAAGTCTTCACTTCTTTTCTCAAAAGCGTAAAGATTTAGTAAGATTAGTTTATTTTATTCAATTCAAGTAGATACGTACACAAGATATGTTATTATTATTACACATACATTATGGTATGACATGGTACGTTTGCTGATTATAGAGCTTGTGAAGTTCCCGTTGTGGTCGTAGACATATATAATGAGTGTTTAGTGTTTACGACGGTCCGCCGCTCCCAAACACTAATTGACAGAGGTGGGGCGTAATCAGCGAAATGCCTTTGTTTAACCCCGGGCGAACCGCCCGCCCGCTGTTACTAGGCTTTTAAGCAAATAAAAATTGTTTGAACTCTGTGTTTGAGTTCAATGTTGATTTATGTGTATGAAACGCAACCATTGCTCCACTATGGACTGGGGTTTCTTATTTAAACTTTACTAACACTATAAAAAGGTAGAATTTGTTTGTATAACTATCAGCCAGATTCTAAAAATCTAATTCTAACAAATGATAGCCACACTCAACAGAAAAGTCACACGGGAATAACGCGTTAAATCATGGCACGATGCTAGCACTCTATACATATTTAGGTGTAGGATGTTCTTTTTTTTGTCTATTAAGAGATTTCGAGATAAACTGTCTTAGAACTGTTGACAAAACACAACCTATATCAACCTACAAATTATATCATCCTTATTACGGAATTATCTGAAGATTCACATTCGTCGTTGTTAGTGCAGCTACGGAAAGGATGTCGCGACATTACAATAGGCCCTATTAGACTAATCCAAGCAGTATAAAAAGCATGTTTCGATAGATTTCAAACTTTTACGCCGAGACCGATGGACTGATTATGATTTTCTGGTTTTATTATAGCGTTAGTACCACAGTCGCCATCCTTAACATCCATATTATCACCACTTCAAGAGAGTCCTCGAGCATTATTAGAATACGTACTTAATTGTTTTCTCAAGTGTTCATTGAACATTTTTCTTTTGTCAGTTACGTCACGAACTAGACCGCGTAGTGAGCGAGCGGGACCGACTGCTAGCCGAGAGCTCAGAGCTCGGCGCGGACAAGGCGACGCGTGAGTCGGAGCGCGCGGCGCTGCGGGCCGAGCTGCGCGAGGCGCGGCAGCGGGAACAGCGGCTGCTCGTCGACATAGGAGACCTCGAGGACGAGAACATATCGCTGCAGAAACAAGTCTCCGCGCTACGCTCCTCACAGGTAACATTACATTTCTTGTTATGGCATTGTTAGAGTAAGCTGACCTCTGCGCAAACAGGACGACTCGACGACGACGCGATTCTTCAATTAGTAGATTTTCATATGTGTGACTTTATACTCGTACAAAATGGCTAAATACCCACGCTCAGGCCTAGTGACATTTCGAACTATATTCGTCCTCAGGTAGAATTTGAAGGGCTGAAGCATGAAGTCCGTCAGCTGCGCGAGGAGGCAGAAAACGCCCGCGCCGCCGCCGACGAGACGGCGGCGCTGCGCCGCATCGCGGAGCGGCAGCTCGCCGAGGCGCTGGAGGCGCTGCAGGCCGAGCGCGAGGCCAAGTTCGCCGCCAAGAAAGAGCTCGACGCGCATCTCAGCCGGGAAGCCGCCTACAATATTACAAACCTGGCGTACAGTATACGAGGTCAGTTAGGAATTAAAAGTTTTAATTTGTAGATTTTTACATCTAATAAATTAAAATTGCTTTCTATTTTTAATGTAATGTTTACTATAAAGGTATGCCAGATGACAGTACGGAAGACGAAGGCGAGCCGGGTAGCTCGTCGTCGGCCGAGCTAGCGACGGCCATGGGCGACCACCACGCGGACCTGTTCTCGGAGGTGCACCTGCACGAGATCTCCCGCCTCGAGAAGCAGCTCGAACAGGCACACAACGAAAACGTAAGGAACTTATGTTGAAGATATTTCAAGTCAATCGAATAGATCGGGGATATCGAAATCGTGTCGTCCGTTTTATTTCAGAGTCAGTTGTCGGCGTCGATGCGCGCCGCGCAGACGACGGCGGAGAGCGAGAGCGCGGCGGCGGCGCTGCTGCGCGGCGGCGTGACGCGCGCGCTGTCGCGCGTGTCGGCGCTGCACGCGCTGCACGGCGAGTGCGCGCCGCTCGACGAGGGCGGCGAGGGCGTGCCGGCGCGCGCCGCCAAGTGGCTCACGTGGTGGCGCGTGTCGGGCGGCGAGCTGGACGCGCTGGCCGCCGCGCTGCACGAGCTGGGCGCCGCCGCGCCGCCGCCCGACGCCGCCGCGCTGCAGCGCGCGCAGCTGGCCGCGCTCAGCGACCGCGTGGCCACGGCCGAGGTGCGTGCCGGCGCGCTGGCGGCCGAGGCGGAGCTGCTGCGCGCGCTGGCGGGCGGCGCGGGCCGCGCGCTGGCCGCCGCCGCGCCCGCGCTGGCGTCGGCCGGCGACACGCTGGCGGCGCTGTACCACCACGTGTGCGCCGTCAACGGCACGCAGCCCGAGCGCGTGCTGCTGGAGCACGCGGGCGACGCGGCGGGCGGCGGCGCGGCGGCGGCGGACGAGGCGCTGGCGCTGGCGGCGGGCGAGCTGCAGGGGCTGCGCGCGGCGGGCGCGGTGGCGCGCGCGGCCGACACGCTGCTGGACCAGCTCACGCACCTGCGCGCCGCGCTCGACACGGCGCTGGACTCGCGCCTGCGCCACCAGCCCGGTACGCACGACAAGCTCGTCAAGGACTGGAGTAACGCGCGCTTGAAGATCGCCGCGGACCGCAAGTTTGACGAGCTGATCACTCGGATTCCGGCTTATCGCGGCAAACGCCGCACGGTCCGCGAGATCGCCGATTACTTTGAACACGTGTCCAAAATTACCGAAAGCGTTTCTTCGCTCGACTGGATTCATGAAAAGAAAGACGTCGATAAGAAGTTTAATTCCTTGTTCCCGCAATCCAATATTCCTAAAATACCCCATGCTTTGAATGACCATTTGATTAGAAGAGATATTGATCTCCATTCCATATGGAGGTACTCCATTTTAAACAGTAATGCACACAGAAAAGAGCCGCCCTCGCCTGGCGAGACGAGCAGTAAGAACATAATAGTGGATACCGTCAAAAGTACCCTAAAGTCTACTGCGGTAGGATGTGTCGGTATGCTGCAGTACTTCATGTGATCAGAATTCCTCTGATTAAGGTTACATTGCTTCAAGTTCGTTGTTTTAATTGATTAGTAATTGTACGAGTAGTTCACTTTATTTTATCAGTTTAATTAGGTAGTATATCGGGTGTAGATTAGACATAGATTTGAAAAATGATGTCTAGTTGCTTTAAGAATAATACATGTATTGTAACCTCTTTCTTGTTACATTTAGTGATGGAGAACGAAGAGCGTGGCGCCGAAATGGCTGAATTACAAGAGCAAGTAATAAAGCTGAAGTCGCTGCTGTCGACGAAGCGCGAGCAGATCGCGACGCTGCGCACCGTGCTGAAGTCCAACAAGAACACGGCGGAGGTCGCGCTCGCCAACCTCAAGTCCAAGTACGAGACCGAGAAGATCATCGTCACCGAGACCATGCTCAAGCTGCGCAACGAGCTGCGCCTGCTCAAGGAGGACGCCGCCACCTTCTCCAGTGAGTCCATCACCTCATCTCGCCTGTGCCATGACTATGACGGATTGTACGCGTCAATTCATTCGAGTCGTAATTTATATCGACGTTTTTCGGCAGTATGCCACTTTTGTCATCTGTATGTCTGTGGTGATTGTAGTCTACACTAGAGCGGTAACTAGGTCGCTTTGTATACGTTGTGTGATGAGGGTGTAACGAATCCGTTGCGTGCAGGCCTGCGCGCGATGTTCGCGGCGCGGTGCGAGGAGTACGTGACGCAGGTGGACGAGCTGACGCAGGCGCTGGCGGGCGCCGAGGAGGAGAAGAAGACGCTCAACCAGCTGCTGCGCCTCGCCGTACAGCAGAAGCTGGCGCTCACGCAGCGCCTCGAGGAGCTGGAGGTGAGTGCAGGCGCCCCGCCGCGCCCCGCCCCGCCCCGCGGCTCATACACTAAATAGTCACTACGTTTTGAGAGATGGAACTCCCATACATCAGTTTTGTTTCAATTTGCCCTAAAATATCTGGCCAACATAACAATACAAAAAAGCAATAGTGACAATATTATGGAGTTACTACGGAAGTTAAGAGCTGCGCTCTGTGGTAGCCTGCTGAATTTATCGATATCGATATTTAAAAAAAAATAACAGGTATAGTCTCATTTAATTATTTAGGAAAAAATACAAAAACAAGAAGACAAATCCCATAGTTTTTTTTGTATGGGAGTTTCGCTAGAGTGGTGTGGGTGTTGCAGGTGGACCGCGAGATGCGCACGCGGCGCGTGCCCAAGGCGGCGGGCGGCGCGCGCGGGCGGCCGCGCGACTTCTAGCGGCTGGTGTGGGCGCTGAAGGCGGCCGCGGCGGCGCTGCGCGCGCTGCTGCAGCGCCCGCTCTAGTGCGCCGCCGCACCCTGACTGACATATATTCGTGCGATCCGGGCCGCGGGTTCGCGATTGACGTATTTTTGTAATAGGATTACAATATTATTTTGTTACGCGAATCGTTTTTCCCCGTTGTTGTGACCGTTCTGTGGGACGCGTCGGGCGCTTCTCATATTCTATTTTGAGTGATCGATCAGTGATCGCGATGAGACCGTGGTTTGTTATTTTTTACGATATACATGATCTACTATATTTCTAACGTGCTAAACATAATTTATTATTATTACTATTATAGAATCCTCTTAATAGATACGAACGTTCAGTACGTCCATTCGAAAAATTTCTAAAATTTATCGTCGACTTCCATCCATTGTGTGCGCAAAAGACTATGTAATCTGTGTGAGTAGCCGTAGAGTGATCGTGTTGCGTTGTTGTGGCCCTCTGCCGTTAGTTTCGTCCATCTTGTTGTAGTTGTACTGTAGTATGTTTCGTGCGCGCCGCACTGAGCCGTCCCGTGTGTTAACACTCACTGTCCAGCGCCGGCCGACTTCCCGCCGCCCGACACCGCACCCACTCTCCTAATGATAACTGCATCATCGAACCCTCCTTCTTTACCTCAACAACTTTCACTTGTCTCGTTTATAATTTGTTGCTCAAAATGTTGCTCACCGAAGTCGGCCGGCGTATTTCTATAATAAGACGAAATTTACTAATTAGTATTTATCAAAAAGTGTTACAAGTTATTATTTGTTATAGTTGGATGTGATATTGGCTTCCCGTGTTACGGTTGCGTATGACCGGTCGATGACGTAGTCTTTTCTAATGTCTCACTTCTAGGCTAGTTTGACCGTTCCATTTAGCGGGGCGCTCGCCCCATGTAGGTATTTTTACTGGTTGTAGGCTTAGACCTAGGTAATTATAACCTTCTAGTATATTTAGTAGGTTACCTGTCCAAACGGGATCTCCGTGTTGGTGTAGTGAAATTGTTTGTTTTTCTCTAAGTATATATGTATGATTATTACTCTGCGTAGTGTTAATGACTAATTGATTTGCATAGCTCAAAGTGGCGGGCGACGCGCGGCGAGCTGAGAGCTCGCGGTGCGTCCGCTGCCTGCGGACCATAGCCTTGCATTTATTGTTTTAGATAATAATTATATTGTAACAACTAGCTTTTATATTAGATCATCTCTTCATGTACTTAAACGATGGACTTACCAATATTAGCTGTAGTTATCTAACATTTTTATAAGTATTATTTTTTGTAGCTTAGCAGCAGACATCGTTTATGTATTGTACGTCTAGTCAGTACATAGTCGCCGCAGTGCCTGGCGGCCGGTGGTGGCGCTAACAATCACTTTTGTATTCCGACTGGTTGCGAGCGGCGATACTTCGCCCTCCCTACTATTTGTTCTGTATTACATTATGTATTATTGACTCTTTAAAACCTGTTACGTTATATTTTTGAGTATACAATTATTTATTTGAGATTTATATTTGTCGTTAAATGTAGAAGTATTGATAGCAATGAATTATGATATTTATGTGTTCTATTCTACAGTGTAATGATGACTAGTGCAATGTTTTGTTTATAATTTATATAAAGACAGTATATTTTCTTAAGCATCGAGTATTACGTTAAGTATTTATTGAAGAGTCGCTCGATGTCTGCTGCCCCGGCGGTGGTGGTGTTGGGAGCGATTAACCAAATATTTTCTTTACACGGTATAACATTTTAGATCACTTATTTTGCTTAGGCATTCATATAGAAATATAATTTTATATTTTAGATAACTATTGATTATGACTTTATTATTTGATTGTAATAAATTACCGCTACTTATATTGTATTTGCAACATGGTTTGTTTGGTATTCATACTTGACAACGCATCGCGCATGAATGTTCCCATCACATCCGCGGTATCATTTTGATCTGTAGTTGAGTAATTGAACGATCTCTCTTCTCATCATCGACCTTTGATATAGCATCACAATCTGTTTCCTTGTTTGGTTGCAAGCGAGACGGCCACACCTGTTGTTGAGTAGTCATCAGATTACATGTCTTTGCATAATATATTTGTGAATGTAACTAATGAGCTTCGGAGAGTATAAAGTATCTGTTGTTGGTAATTGTTAATGTTGTATTCACCGACAGATGGAATGTACCACTCGGGAACATATCATGACAGACAGAGCGGATTTATTTTCTGTACGGCACGCCGTGTTGTCGCAATGACTGAGAACAATCATGTATGAGAATAATAAATTATATATTTAAAACACTACACCATTTCATTTAGTGTCAGACTTCCATTACTACATTTCTAAGTATTCAAGTTTCCATGAATGAAAAGTCTAATACGTATTTAGGAATAAAAAAGTTTATTTAATGTAAATACATACATAATCTAATAACAATTAACCATAGAGTAATATACATGTTTTATATAGTAAATTATGAGTCAATGCAATGAAATACTACATTATTTTATGAGATGAATGAGTTATTTACAAATGATAAGTAATAATAAGGTTATACAAGATTCATTTACATCGATATTTTACGTAGAACAAATTGTATTTACTGTTAATATAAATATTATATAAATATAAATCGTCAATATGAATATTGTTGAAACTATTATAATAAGCAGTAACCAAATGCGTATTATGCATGTCAAACAAATATAATTCAAAGAATAAATCTAAGGTTGTTGCGTCCTAAATAAAATAAGCTTTAATCTACTGACTATAGCATTCATATCACAGTCTGATTTTAAATGTTTATAGTTTGTTTTACGTAACTACGAGTCAAGCATATAAATCCCAACCACGTTGATGAATTAGGACTATTTACAATTTGACTGCTTCAAGCATTTACATCAGCTAAGTTTAACAGCAACAAATAACAAAAACTTATCAATATTCACTATTCTAGTGTCACTTTGGTTTAGCAAATATAATTAAAAGCAGTGGCGGATCCAGGATTTTCGGTTTGGGGGCTTGACCCTTGAATGATGAAAATTGATCCGCAATTTAATCAAGGGAAACAGCTAGGGTGGAGTTGTATTCGGTTGATATCATGGATCCCCAGTTTCCTCCGATCCACCACTGCTTAAAGGTATATAAAAATTGATACAAAATCTACAGCAAACGACTTTATGTCAGCTTTGCTTTTAAGTATACGAAGAATACACAACATTACTTAATGCTAGGTTATATGTAGTAAAAACTAATTCAGTCAAGTCGTACAACTTCAATGAATCAGTTTCCAGTAGTTGCCATAAAAGCTTGTATAAAAAGTGAGCCGTTTCTCTACATTATACCTTAATTTAAATAGCTAAAAAATGCCGTAAGTAAATGCATACTGTAAATCTATTGTAAAAAGTGAAAATATTTTCTCGAGGGCTTATTACTGTTTCATTAAATGTTCAAGCGTAACGATTTTAGATCGAGTGCATTATAGATCGACGAAGTGTATCCGATGACTCCAAAAAAAGCACCATATGTACGTATCGATTATTTTTTTGCCAGGTCACTACGACGGTATTACAAGGGAACAACACTAAGCTTCAATAATATCGCACTCACGATCGGATGGGGGAGATCCCATCCCATCGCGTCGTTCGAAATGTGAATGACCGATAGCACTTTATTCGCGATGTTTAGAGCTGGACGAGGTCGCAGAGGTCGGTGGTGGGGTGCACGGTGGACGGGCGGAAGTAGCGCGCCAGCTCGTCGAACAGGGCCAGGCGGTGCGCGCGCGCCGCCCACTGCGGGCCCGCGGCGGGCGCGGGCGCGGCGCCGCGCGGCGGCGACGGCGGCCGCTCCGGCGCCGGCGCCGCGTCGGGCCACGCCTCGTCGGCGCCCAGCACCAGCTTCAGCGCCTGCGACTGGTCCACGGGCGGCGGCGCCGCGGCCCGCGCCGCGCGCAGCGCGCGCCCGCCCGCCGCCGTCATGCGCGTCACGCTGCCGATCGCGCTCGACCCGCCCGAAAACAGCTCCACCGGCAACTTGTGGAACTCGCACACCTGCGGCAGATTGTGCTTTGAGTTAAATATCTCATGGCAGCAAATGCATTTCGGAGGTCGAGCGAAGAACATAGAATAAGAGTCTAAGCGGAAAGGACACTCCGACGCAAGTTCCTAATATTTTGAACAGAAAGAACTTCTATACAAAAAGCAAAGCGAAGCCGAAACATTAATTACCGTTAAACACTAAAGTAATCTGTAAAGTAGTGGTAGTGGTCGAGGCGTTACGGCGCGCGGGCTGGCGGCGCACAGCGCGCGGTACCGGGTCGTTACCTGGTCGGGGTCGGAGTGGTCGAGTGCGGCGGCCAGGTCGGCCCGCAGGTAGCGCAGCGCGGCGCGCGGGCTGGCGGCGCACAGCGCGCGGTACCGGGTCGTTACCTGGTCGGGGTCGGAGTGGTCGAGTGCGGCGGCCAGGTCGGCCCGCAGGTAGCGCAGCGCGGCGCGCGGGCTGGCGGCGCACAGCGCGCGGTACCGGGTCGTTACCTGGTCGGGGTCGGAGTGGTCGAGTGCGGCGGCCAGGTCGGCCCGCAGGTAGCGCAGCGCGGCGCGCGGGCTGGCGGCGCACAGCGCGCGGTACCGGGTCGTTACCTGGTCGGGGTCGGAGTGGTCGAGTGCGGCGGCCAGGTCGGCCCGCAGGTAGCGCAGCGCGGCGCGCGGGCTGGCGGCGCACAGCGCGCGGTACCGGGTCGTTACCTGGTCGGGGTCGGAGTGGTCGAGTGCGGCGGCCAGGTCGGCCCGCAGGTAGCGCAGCGCGGCGCGCGGGCTGGCGGCGCACAGCGCGCGGTACCGGGTCGTTACCTGGTCGGGGTCGGAGTGGTCGAGTGCGGCGGCCAGGTCGGCCCGCAGGTAGCGCAGCGCGGCGCGCGGGCTGGCGGCGCACAGCGCGCGGTACCGGGTCGTTACCTGGTCGGGGTCGGAGTGGTCGAGTGCGGCGGCCAGGTCGGCCCGCAGGTAGCGCAGCGCGGCGCGCGGGCTGGCGGCGCACAGCGCGCGGTACCGGGTCGTTACCTGGTCGGGGTCGGAGTGGTCGAGTGCGGCGGCCAGGTCGGCCCGCAGGTAGCGCAGCGCGGCGCGCGGGCTGGCGGCGCACAGCGCGCGGTACCGGGTCGTTACCTGGTCGGGGTCGGAGTGGTCGAGTGCGGCGGCCAGGTCGGCCCGCAGGTAGCGCAGCGCGGCGCGCGGGCTGGCGGCGCACAGCGCGCGGTACCGGGTCGTTACCTGGTCGGGGTCGGAGTGGTCGAGTGCGGCGGCCAGGTCGGCCCGCAGGTAGCGCAGCGCGGCGCGCGGGCTGGCGGCGCACAGCGCGCGGTACCGGGTCGTTACCTGGTCGGGGTCGGAGTGGTCGAGTGCGGCGGCCAGGTCGGCCCGCAGGTAGCGCAGCGCGGCGCGCGGGCTGGCGGCGCACAGCGCGCGGTACCGGGTCGTTACCTGGTCGGGGTCGGAGTGGTCGAGTGCGGCGGCCAGGTCGGCCCGCAGGTAGCGCAGCGCGGCGCGCGGGCTGGCGGCGCACAGCGCGCGGTACCGGGTCGTTACCTGGTCGGGGTCGGAGTGGTCGAGTGCGGCGGCCAGGTCGGCCCGCAGGTAGCGCAGCGCGGCGCGCGGGCTGGCGGCGCACAGCGCGCGGTACCGGGTCGTTACCTGGTCGGGGTCGGAGTGGTCGAGTGCGGCGGCCAGGTCGGCCCGCAGGTAGCGCAGCGCGGCGCGCGGGCTGGCGGCGCACAGCGCGCGGTACCGGGTCGTTACCTGGTCGGGGTCGGAGTGGTCGAGTGCGGCGGCCAGGTCGGCCCGCAGGTAGCGCAGCGCGGCGCGCGGGCTGGCGGCGCACAGCGCGCGGTACCGGGTCGTTACCTGGTCGGGGTCGGAGTGGTCGAGTGCGGCGGCCAGGTCGGCCCGCAGGTAGCGCAGCGCGGCGCGCGGGCTGGCGGCGCACAGCGCGCGGTACCGGGTCGTTACCTGGTCGGGGTCGGAGTGGTCGAGTGCGGCGGCCAGGTCGGCCCGCAGGTAGCGCAGCGCGGCGCGCGGGCTGGCGGCGCACAGCGCGCGGTACCGGGTCGTTACCTGGTCGGGGTCGGAGTGGTCGAGTGCGGCGGCCAGGTCGGCCCGCAGGTAGCGCAGCGCGGCGCGCGGGCTGGCGGCGCACAGCGCGCGGTACCGGGTCGTTACCTGGTCGGGGTCGGAGTGGTCGAGTGCGGCGGCCAGGTCGGCCCGCAGGTAGCGCAGCGCGGCGCGCGGGCTGGCGGCGCACAGCGCGCGGTACCGGGTCGTTACCTGGTCGGGGTCGGAGTGGTCGAGTGCGGCGGCCAGGTCGGCCCGCAGGTAGCGCAGCGCGGCGCGCGGGCTGGCGGCGCACAGCGCGCGGTACCGGGTCGTTACCTGGTCGGGGTCGGAGTGGTCGAGTGCGGCGGCCAGGTCGGCCCGCAGGTAGCGCAGCGCGGCGCGCGGGCTGGCGGCGCACAGCGCGCGGTACCGGGTCGTTACCTGGTCGGGGTCGGAGTGGTCGAGTGCGGCGGCCAGGTCGGCCCGCAGGTAGCGCAGCGCGGCGCGCGGGCTGGCGGCGCACAGCGCGCGGTACCGGGTCGTTACCTGGTCGGGGTCGGAGTGGTCGAGTGCGGCGGCCAGGTCGGCCCGCAGGTAGCGCAGCGCGGCGCGCGGGCTGGCGGCGCACAGCGCGCGGTACCGGGTCGTTACCTGGTCGGGGTCGGAGTGGTCGAGTGCGGCGGCCAGGTCGGCCCGCAGGTAGCGCAGCGCGGCGCGCGGGCTGGCGGCGCACAGCGCGCGGTACCGGGTCGTTACCTGGTCGGGGTCGGAGTGGTCGAGTGCGGCGGCCAGGTCGGCCCGCAGGTAGCGCAGCGCGGCGCGCGGGCTGGCGGCGCACAGCGCGCGGTACCGGGTCGTTACCTGGTCGGGGTCGGAGTGGTCGAGTGCGGCGGCCAGGTCGGCCCGCAGGTAGCGCAGCGCGGCGCGCGGGCTGGCGGCGCACAGCGCGCGGTACCGGGTCGTTACCTGGTCGGGGTCGGAGTGGTCGAGTGCGGCGGCCAGGTCGGCCCGCAGGTAGCGCAGCGCGGCGCGCGGGCTGGCGGCGCACAGCGCGCGGTACCGGGTCGTTACCTGGTCGGGGTCGGAGTGGTCGAGTGCGGCGGCCAGGTCGGCCCGCAGGTAGCGCAGCGCGGCGCGCGGGCTGGCGGCGCACAGCGCGCGGTACCGGGTCGTTACCTGGTCGGGGTCGGAGTGGTCGAGTGCGGCGGCCAGGTCGGCCCGCAGGTAGCGCAGCGCGGCGCGCGGGCTGGCGGCGCACAGCGCGCGGTACCGGGTCGTTACCTGGTCGGGGTCGGAGTGGTCGAGTGCGGCGGCCAGGTCGGCCCGCAGGTAGCGCAGCGCGGCGCGCGGGCTGGCGGCGCACAGCGCGCGGTACCGGGTCGTTACCTGGTCGGGGTCGGAGTGGTCGAGTGCGGCGGCCAGGTCGGCCCGCAGGTAGCGCAGCGCGGCGCGCGGGCTGGCGGCGCACAGCGCGCGGTACCGGGTCGTTACCTGGTCGGGGTCGGAGTGGTCGAGTGCGGCGGCCAGGTCGGCCCGCAGGTAGCGCAGCGCGGCGCGCGGGCTGGCGGCGCACAGCGCGCGGTACCGCGCCCGGCGCAGCGCCGCCCGCGCCGCCTCCAGCACGCGCGGCGCGCTGGCGCGCGTCAGGCGCAGCGACCACAGGTCGTCCAGCCGCTGGCGCGGGTTGTGCGCCGCGCCCGGGTTGCCGCCGAACAGATAGTGGGTCTGAACACACGGACAACAACTTTACTATTAACCTGCAATATCCCACAGTTGAGCAAAATCCTCTGATCTCACTCAATATAAATATGTGAGTATCTATGTTTGTAAAATACATAATAGATCTAGTTGAAAATTTAAAGCAAAACGTAAGCTCGAAGTAACACGTACTAGACTATTTAACTCCCACAGGGACTATCAGTCGATCAACATACAAGTTAAGAAAATCTGTTTGACAGAAAAACGGTCGGGAACGAACCTTGCGCACAGGATCATAAACGAGCTGGTGCGCGAAGCGCGGGCGCGGCTCGTCCGGCTCGATGGTGTCGTTGCGGTAGATGCAGGTCCAGGTGTGGCGCTGCAGCGAGAACACCCACAGCATGTTGTAGACGCGCTTGTCCTTCTCCTTGCTGGTGCCGGCCAGCACGAACAGCTCGTCGGTGGCGGGGTCGAGCGTGGCGCGCTGCGTGAAGCCGGGCGGCGGCGCGCGGCACGCGGCGGCGCACAGGCGCGCGCCCGCGCCGCGCGCCGCGTCCCACCACCACAGCTCCGCCAGGTGCTCCTTGTTGCGCTGCCCCGCCAGGATGTACAGCCGCCGCTGCACCTGCCGCACATACACATACACATACACAACTACCAACTACGCACGCACATGTTGTATGCGCGCTACGCGAATTCCGAAACGTGTCAAACTAATACTACGATTCGCTACAAAAGATAATTATGTCTGGTTTCATAGGACGCCGTATTGGGCTTCTGATGGTGTATTTTATTTCGCGACAGAACATTACTTTCAAACTCAAATATAGTAAATTTTCTAGCCGTGTCGCGTAAAGGAAGGTGTTCAGCGTATGTATAAATACAATGTAAGTAACATAGTTACCGGATGGAACAGCATGGAGTGCGAGACGCGCGGCTGCGGCGCGGGCAGCGAGTGCTGGTCGTCCAGCAGCAGGCGCCAGCAGTCCGTCTCGATGGAGTACGAGTACAGCCCCGAGTACTGCGGGCTCACCACCTCGTCACTGGGGAAACAATTTTGGACCAAGACCAATAAACAAAGATCTAATCTTGGTCTTCTGGCCACACTTATCGTTTTCTCTCTTTATATTTTGAAGAAAAGATAAAATGTTGTATAGTGTGAATACTGACGTGTTAGCAGGCAGCACGCGGCCCCCAAACACGTAGATGGTGTGCGAGTGCGTGTCGATGCACATCTGGTGGTCGAACACGAGCCGCGGGCCGCCCGCCGCCGCCGTGTCGGCGCACGACAGCGACCACGCGCCCGTGCTCACGTCGAACACGTACAGCTCGCTCTGACAACACGGAACACATACACTTTCATACTACATTTTTGACAACAGTTATATTATCAAGTTCATTATCAATGGGAACCGACCATTGTCATGTTCAATCAATTATTGAACTTGGTATTGACATAATATCTCACTTGTTCAGCCAAGCATCTAAATGACTTCGAGTATCACATCACATACAATAAAAACGATACTCACATTCATATTGCTGGGTATTCGTTGCGCATTATCCAAGTACCGGCCCAGGGTGTATAGCTTCCTGAACTTGGGGTCGAACACCATCTTGTGGCAGGAGCGCGGCGACGGGCCGCCGACGAGGTGGCTGTGGCGGCACAGCAGCGTCCACTTCTCCTCCACCGTGTCGAACGACCACAGATCGTCCAGGTCTTCGGTGCCGTTCCAACCGCCGAATAGGTACAGGGTACCTGGTTATGAAAGATTTTTGAACAATATGGTATTGAGATATGCTTAGTTACTAACAATGAAATGTAATGATTCCATACTCATATTATCGTTAATGGTGAATTCATAAATGAAGAACGCAAGGAAATATCAGATAAATCAGAAGACTTATTTTTCTTGCGAGTAGATGTTTATTACATTGCTGTTGGTAAATATTGACTATTGTAAATAGCATTTTTACCTCACCTGTCGAGCATTAGCACTTAGTGCATCTGATCTATAAAATATGTGATTTTAAAGTATTGTTTGAGTTGATAATGACATAAATTCATAGACTATCTACATAGTTGATGTATGGCATGGTACGTGGTGTTGCGTACCGGTGTCGGTGTCGACGACGAGCTGGTGTCCGCCGCGCGGGCCCGGCTTGCCGCAGCAGCCGGCCGGCCCGCAGGCCGCCTCGCACCACTCCGCGCTGCCCGCGCCGTACGCTGCCGGCGGGCCCTCCTGCGATACAACCACTACTATATACTCAAATTCTTCTCATTCTAGACTTCTTGAAGAGAGAAGATAATTTTTTTTCGTATAAATCATTGATGAATTGGCACAAAATTACCTTTGCCATTCCCTTTCCGAAAAGAAAACAGGTATGAACTATCTTTTCTGTTAATTAATTTTTGGGCAACTCGCGTTGTAATTTTGTCGTCTTACCCATGAGAATTTTGGCGTAGGCGTAAGTAGCCTATTCACCATCATTGAATGATAATACAATAAACAAAGGTACACACATTCACGGAAGAAATCGTACTATAATAGAACTGGATGTAACGCATACATTTTCTGATCTCAAGTCCCTATCAGCGGAGTGCATATCATGATCGTTGTTGGGCGGCGGCGTCTCCAGCACCGACCACAGCCGCGGCTCCACCTGCGTCGAGCACGCCGACATCTGCCGCCACTCCGGCGTGTACGGCTGCCACGATAGGTACCAGTCTATCTCACCATCTAAGAACATGGAACTAGTAAACTATGAAAGAATCTATGGACCTAACATAGAAGATGTGAGTCTATGAAATCTATGAAACAAACTATTTGATAATAAATAAAAACTAGAAAAAGCTTCCTGCTAATCGTGAGTGAAACCACAGGGAATAGCGTAGCATAACTCTATGTTCCCCCAGTGAACCCAATCATAATTATTAGTAGGCGACATGTAACAAATGCCTTCAAAAAGATACAGTAGTTAAGTCGTGAAATTGAACATTTGCTATCGGATTTATAATTTAAATAAATAACGCACAGTCCTGAAAAGTAGAATATTAATAAGCGCGAATTTAAATTCCGCGTAAAAATGCCTGGCATTTTACGAATTTCTTTGATAAGAATGTGTTGTTGTTTATATTGTAGTCATTACATTATCTTTGAACCCAGGAAATACCCACTCTTTGATTAAAGAGTTTGGGATTCCCTGTACTAATATTTTCCTTTGTTCTATGGGAATCCCCATTTTGTCGATTGTTTATCTCGGTAAGTAAGTAAGATTCCGATTCCTTTCTGGAACATATCACTTGGGTAAAGAGGGGTATTCCTTGTGAGTTAACTTAAGTTTTAAAGAGGAACACAAGCCTCACTCAAATGCTGATTTGGCAATAATAAAGGTTATCTTACCAGCCACCCCTTCCTCGAATATTTTCTCCGCTTGTTCATAGTCTCCATTCTCCACCAAGGCATTCCACAACCTTGCTTGTGTGGGTCCTTCCAGTTGAACTCCCGTCTCTCTTGAGAGAGCTTCAAACGCATCCTTATATTTCCGCCGTCGCAAATGTTTTAGTAATATTCTTACTGCTTCTTCCTCTTTACGCTGTAAATGCAAAACAAATTAAGTTAAGTACAGATCATAATATTGATCAATGACAATTGGGTTGATGCTTATTTGCTTACTTACTAGATTAATAGTTTCAATGGCGGGCTTGATCAGTTCCTCATGGTTCTTCCCCATTAATTCCACATACCATATAGTGAAGTTGTGAGCAGGACTCCATGATTGTAACGGGACTATCTTAATGTAAGTGATGGGTAATAAGAGCCCCTCGTGAGTCCTGTGACGCAGTTTGAAAGTTTCAGCTGTACTGTCATTCTTTAATCCACTAAAACAATAGTTGTGGTTGTAATTATAAAAATTAAAAATATAGAGACAGAAAATTAAAATTACTTAATTATATTACCAAATTAGAAATGGAATTAGAGATGTTAGAAGATATATAATATTATACTATATAGTGGTGCCATGGGGTTCTATCCGTTTTGTACTCGTTCCTTGGGGAATTCGGATGAAAAATAGCCTATAACTTTCCCATTGAATGTGGCTATCCATTACAAAAAAAAAAACAAATCAGATTCGTGTTTTCCGATATTAACACATTCAAATAAAGAAAAAATCAAACTGTATAGCTTAATGTATTAGTATAGATTACTTGTTTACCATTAATAGAAGTACAAACACTTACGCAGTTAATAACAGTGATAGATTGCTTTCTTCACTCCCTCCATGAATTTGAAACTTTCTTAGATTACCCGCATGTGCTTTGATGTATTTACCGAATTTAATTGTTTCCACTACAGCTGGCGCCTTAAGTTTCAATATGATAAACTGTGGAGGCGTAATATTGTCGGTGAACCACCTTGATAACTGATCACTTGGTTTATTTACTAATATATTCCTGTAAGAGATCAATTAAATGCATATTAGATAGTGATATTTGATATGAAATTAAAACCTACCCTATGGGACTTATCTCAAGTTGAAATACCAATTAAATAAACAAATAAATACACACTCGGGCGAGTAAAAACCGTAGCAAGTTGAGAACTTGTGTATAGTATATTTTAGCTTAACAGATTCACACGTTTCTTCCATGTTTTATGAGTAACTTGTTCCAAATTATGGATTTTAGTGGGTCGCTGACTAACTTTACTACCCAAGTAGCACTTATTTTAACGTTATTTTAGGTAGTAATGGTAAAAAATTCGATATATTCGGCAAATCAAGATCAAATTGCAAAACTTTGCTCAAATCTTGGCTTTTGCGTTTTTCCTGTCTGCCAGCTGAAATGACAATTGACTAGAATGACACATGACATTGATAGTAAGAATTTAGCTTGGAAAGAAGTAGTTTTCATGGGTTGTCTTTGGTTGCTTTGCTTAGCTTATTTATAATATACTAGCTGTGCCCCGCGGTTTCACCCGCAGCGCCCCTGTTCCCGTGGGAATTTACTGAATTTTCTTTGCTATAAACCTCACGGAGGCGGAGACCTTTCCAACGAATGCAAAACCGTGGAAATCGGTTCGTGCGTTCTGGAGTTATAGCGTCAGGGAGGAAAACCCGACTTATTTTTATATAGTAGATAGCCTTGAGGCCTGAGGCTTCTTGCACTTGGCAGTTGCACTGTTTAAGGGAAAACGATCAGTAACTGGCCACTCGTGCGCATGTTACATCCAAAGTTGATTTGAAATATACTGAGTACTGAGACCGGTTGTATTAATATAGTATGCTAATTTATCACTAAATAAACATTATTCACTACTTACTAACGAAGACGCCAAACATAGAAATTCACAGTGGGAGGGATTGATGTTTTTGTCTTGCTTGGCCTCAACTTGTAGGTCCATACTTTATTTGTAGATCGCACCTCACTCGCAATAACTTGGTATCTTTTAAATAATGATTTTTATATATATTACTTGGATTTCATATAATTTTCTATTAGTAAAAGCAAACATGCAAGACATCTGTTCTAACGATAATGCCAATGTAACAACACTAGAGGACATTATAGTTAGGTTTATACCCAATCTAAATGGCAAATATAAAGGTGAATCTGGAAGTATATGTGTAGTAGGCGGTTCTGTATATGAGGGAGCACCTTATTTTACGGCAATGTCATCTTTAAAGGTAAGTAGGTATGTAAAAAATAAATATATTTCTAAGTATTTACGTAAAACTTAAGTAATTTTTTTTACATCAACATTATCAAGGTGAAAGTACGTTGGTATTACATAGTACTTATATAAATATTTATTTATTTCAGAGTGGAGCGGATTTGGTTCATGTAATAACTACTGAAGAAGCTGCACCCATTGTTAAAGGTTACAGTCCTGATTTCATAGTTTACCCATATTTAAATTCTAAAAGGCAATCAAAAATACAAATGGTATTGCAGAGAATGGATGTCATTATTATTGGACCGGGTGAAGGAAGAGATGAAGAAATAATGCGTATTTTAGCAAATATTATCGATACTTGTAAAGGTATGAAAAAACCTATTATAATAGATGCAAACGGTTTGTTTGTTTTGACAAGAGACCCAATAATTCTTAAAGATTATCCAGCTCCTGGAGTAATATTGACCCCAAATAAGCGTGAGGCTAATGAATTGATGTTATCGACCCAAATGAACTCAAGTACTTGGCATACATTCTGGGGAGCTCATGTGTCTGTGCTTCTCAAAGGTGAAACAGACAAGTTCCTTACATTTTCAAGTCGTTATGATTGGTCGTCCTCACTTGGAGGATCGAATCGTCGTACTGCTGGTCAAGGAGATATATTGGCGGGTTTTTTGGGAACATTTTATAACTGGGCTCTGAAACAGGCATTTTGTGCAAATGAGACTACTCCTGAATTAGCTCAAAGTGTAGCCGCATATGCTGCAGCGAAATTAGCTCGAAGATCTAACGCCAATGCCTATATGAAGTTCGGTCGAAGCATGATAGCATCAAATATGATTGAGTGCATACACACTGCATTTAAAGATATTTTTTGATTAGGTATTTTCACCCGACTTCGGTGAAGTCGAAAAGGATGGTTATTATTAAATCTTTTTAAAACCTCTATAACTTACTTTAGTCGAGCTCCGTTTAATTCTGTATAGTCTGAGATAAATAAATCTAAGTATTTCCGACCTTGCCCCAACCTCGTATTTATTTATAACTTACCTACTGTTACTGGTTTTTGATTATTTAAACAATATTCAAACATTTTGCATACCTAATTAATACTTGATTTGTAACTCAAGCTTTTTAAATATTTTTATTTTAAACATTAGCCTTAGCCAATATAAATTGAAATCGCGAGCGATATTGTCTATAGTCAATAGAGTATAGTCAATAGTAGAGGTAGAGGGCGCTTTTCAATTCAATAATACTGGCGAGGCGAGACGCGGGCGAGACTACTATAACGTGACTATAAGCCCCTTCTCACATGGAGCTACTCAAAAAGAACTAGTCACAAACTTAAATTACTAACGAGTTGCCTGAGCGTCACAGCCCATACATGTTCTATGGAGGTTCGCACACGACGCGACTAGTTACTAACTGGTCAGTAACGCATTAGCAACCGATCACGCGCGACGCGTCGTACCGGTCTCCACGCTACTGGTTCCCCAAGTTTCTTTGCTTTTTGTGATAAAAATGAACGAGCAAACTTTAAATATTCAATTTGTGAAGGAGGTGGAAAAATACCCATATCCAAATTTTTTTATCTGTTTCACGCAGCTCTCGTGCTGCAACTGATAATCTGCAGTTAACATTATTTCGAATATACGGATGAACCCAAAACCTGCGAATATTCCTTCGACGTCTTTTATAATAATAGTATAATACAATATCGTCGTCGTCCTCGCTCGATTCAGTTGACATATTTACCACTTGTTAACCGTATGCTTTTGTAAACAGAAATAACAGAAGTGACTGAAACCTTACAACTTCAGTAGCGTCGTGTGCGAGATACAATTTGTAACTGGTTTGTAATCGTAATTACTAATTAGTTCAGTCATTTTTGAGTAGCTCCATGTGAGAAGGGGCTAACTCAATCAATGGGCGAGACTTGAGTTTGTGTTCGCTTTGATTGACCTTCAACTTAAAATTGTTGATAGGAACTTTACTTGCAACAACTTATAATAGTACTGTGAATAATAGTTAATTGGCTTGGCATAATGATTTGTTTGTTTTTGTTTGCGTTTTCTTGTAGCTTTCTATTATTAAACGCCAGCATCCAAGACAGTTGTTTTAATAATAATGTGACTGTTGCAAAATTGGACTTTAGTATAGGCCAGTTTATACCTGACTTATGTGGAAAACATAAAGGTGATGCTGGTAAAATTGGTGTAATAGGTGGATCAATTGAATATACTGGAGCGCCTTATTTCGCTGCAATTTCTTCATTAAAGGTAAATACAGCTTCGTTATGTAGATGAATATTATATTTTTATATTCTAATAAAAATGAATATTACTTACAGGGCGGAGCTGATTTGGTATATGTTATAACTACCGAGGATGCAGCACCTGTTATTAAAAGTTACAGTCCTGATTTGATAGTTTATCCATTTCTGAACTTTAAGTCGGCATCTAGAATTAATACGTTACTCCAGAAAATGGACTTGATTATTATAGGACCAGGTTTAGGTAGAGAAGATGAAACATTACGTATTATAACCGATATCATTACAACTTGTAAAAGTTTACAAAAACCTATAGTTATCGATGCAGATGGTTTGTATATTGTATCAAAAGACCCAATCATTCTTAAAGATTATCCAGCAGCTGGAGTCATATTGACGCCTAATAAACGCGAGGCAAATAAATTGATGTTATCAACGCAAATGAACTCAAGTACTTGGCATACATTCTGGGGAGCTCATGTGTCTGTGCTTATCAAAGGTGAAACAGACAAGTTCCTTGCATTTTCAAGTAATTATGATTGGTCGTCCTCACTTGGAGGATCGGGTCGTCGAGCTGCTGGTCAAGGAGACATATTGGCGGGCTTTTTGGGAACATTTTATAACTGGGCTCTGAAACACACATTTTGTGTAAATAGCACTACTCCTGAATTAGCTCAAAGTGTAGCTGCATATGCAGCTGCAAAATTAACTAGAAGTTCAAACAGTAATGCCTATGCGAAGTTCGGTCGGAGCATGGTAGCGTCGAATATGATAGAATGCATTCATACCGCGTTTATGGACACTTTTATTTAAGGAAATAAACATATCGATTTTTAAAATATATTCTGTTTATTTTACCAATGGTAGCTATCTTGATATTCTTTAGTTCTTTAGGCACTTTAGGAAGTTATCCATCGTTCGCTTTAACTTAAAACCACAGACCACGAAACAAAGATGTGTTAAAACAGGTTAAACTCCCATGCGTGCCATACTTTGGTGCCATACAATCACTGACCTATGTAGAGGTCAGTGCATACCTTCATACAATCAAAGTTAGTTCAATCCATGGATTTAATATGTAGGTAGGTCTGAGATGTAGGTATACAAAATTTGGATAATAACTATAGGTACCACTTGTTGGAAAATTGGTTTAGGTGACTTGACCGGATTATCAGTGTCAGTTATGTTTATTATGTTAATGTCAAAGTTAAGTCGGTAGGTGAGCTGCATAGCTGTCATGGTCATGTCAAGTAAGCTGCTGCCTGTCGCTGTCAAGTCAAGGGTCGTACGTAAAGTGCAATACAAAGTAGGGTACTTAATTTCATTCTTCATTTAATTCAATCAAATCAACCAAACCAAGGAAGCATCCATTTTATCAAAATAAAATTTCCGATTAACTCAAGGTCCTAATTGTTATAGTCATAATTATCGAATGTAATTAAATCAAGTGATAAGCACTCCAATACTATGGAGGAAGAGATTGAAGAGTGTATTAGGAAAAAAATACAATGGCCACAGTTGCCTGCCCCTGTAAAAAAGGTAAACATTGCATTAAATAATAACATTGTAATGATGTTTTTAATGCCCATGTAATACAACAAATAAAATTGTATTGTTGTTTAGATCTTAGCAGACTCGCCTAAGGAGTATGAACGATATATATTCGAGTTTAGTATTAAAAATCAGCTGAGGTACAGAGGAAGCCTAGGTATGTTTATTTTTATATCGTAACATAATATATCTAGAAACAACAAGTCTATCTATTTTCTAATTCACTGGATATACTAAACAATCATTTAGATATAACGTAAATATAGTGCAAACTAATAATTAACATCAACATTATTTCAATAATTAAATGTTTTGTCAATTTCCTAGTAAGGACAGTCCGTAAAGATGAGAAGAAGTATTATGAAACACTGATACGCAGTAGCATTCAGAGGCTCATGCTGTACCCATATCATTTGGCGGACATGATTGTTAAAGGTAATGTAATTTAAAACTATATTTTAAAAAATTGTTACTTTTTGCACAATACCTAGATATATATGCCTTCTCTTTCAAATATAGGCTCATATATAGATAATATGTTATACCTATTATAATTTTCAAATATGATTCTCTTTAGTCTTTAACTACTTCATTATTCCAGGACTCAGGATAACTCCGTTTATCTATTATGTAGAAGTTGTGGCTCTATTGATAGAGTCGGAGAAGAGCTACGACACAATGCCCAATTTCACTGCAGCTGATTGTAAGTTATTAGATATAATAGCATTTTATGACCATCTCCTTTTGTAGAGCTTTATGTATTGAAATTGTGCGTATAAAAGTTTAACTTGTTCAATAAGTCAAGGTGCCCTCAGCCATTCAATAATATTGTGTTCATTTTATGAATGAGAGCCACATTCGATGTTTGTTGTACTACTGACTGTTTGTTTGTTGTATTTGGAAAAAAATTGCTTTACCTTGACTGTAAAAAATTGATTGTTTTTCGTAGTTAGAAATAACACGAGATACATTTTGTTACGGAGTATATTTCTTGGTTAGCTGCAAGTTTAAAATTAAATAATGTTGTTCAATTACAAGTATAAACAAAGTCTAAACATTTAAGGGATCTCAGTTTTTGTACATTGTTTATTCTTGTAAGTATCCAATAGGAGGTAATTTTAAAATTTTAATTAATAACATTTATTTTTATTTATCAATACATATATTTAAAGTGATTGATTTTGTTAGTTTCTTTTAACACACTTATCTCAGAAACTACCAATTCGATTTGAATAATTATTTTTGTAATCAATAACCGTATTCAACAGGAAAGTTATAGGCTATTTTCATCCAGATTTTCTTACGGGAATGGGTCTGACGCGGGTAACACGCAGGGCACTGCTAGTATTAATATACATATATGTGGTTTCATTGTTATGACAACAGACCCACTTTTCTATCTGTGAATGCAGTATGCATTACATTCCCAGGACTCAATGCAGTGGTCAACCACAATCATTTTGTGGTATTCTCATGTTACACAATTTATTGTGACTTGTGAGCCACTTTGTTTATAAAAATACTAATAAGTCAATTTTGATGCTTAATTAGTTTAAAGTAATTGCATTGTTTTATTTTATAAACTTAAAGATAGATTTTATTGCAATCATGAATTTTATGATGGATGACAGTATTTTAGACCAAAACTTCACTAATAAGAATATACAGAGAAAAATATAATAACAAGAGTGGATACTCTGGCAGGTTAAAGCATTCAGTGTGACCGTTTTTGGTATTTTTGGTACTAAATTGGTATATTTGAGGCTCCGAAGAATGACGACAGTATATTTTTAGTATATTACTGAATATCAGTATAATATTGGTACAATTTCAACTTTTATGGTATTTTTTTGGTATATATACCTGGCAGCCCTGTAATAGACCGTAAAACATTTTCAAAAAATACACATGTCATGATCGGTTCTTAATAACGCTGTCTTTGTCGCGCAATGGGCTCTTCGTATGCTGGGGCCACACTTACGCTCAATGTCAATGCCCATTGAATGCAATAATTTTCAATGCAATATAGTGGGTGGCTACACTTAAACTGTCAATGTCAATGTTCATTTATTGGAAAAATTTGACATTGACAACGGCATTGAATTTACTTCAATTCAGGCAAGATGGACGTCAACAGAGCTCTATATTTCATGAGAGTTAATTTATATTATTTGACTTTATTAAATCACTAGCAGCGCCCCGCGGTTTTACCCGCGTTGTACCCGTTCCCGTAGGAATTTCGGGATGAAAAATAGCCTATAACCTTCCCGTTGAATGTGGCTATCTATTACAAAAAGAATTATTCAAATCGGTTCAGTAGTTTCTGAGATTAGCGCGTTTAAACAAACAAACAAACAAACAAACAAACAAACAAAACAAACTCTTCAGCTTTATAATATTAGTATAGATTATCGAATAAAGAGACCATGTTTGCAGAATCTCAAGAAAAGTAATAATTTTGTTGTTACTCCACTCTGTCGCCATAGTACGTATAGACAAAAACGTGCGATTTTGAGGCAAATCCGTCGTAATAAGCAAATACGTCCGTTGAGTTGAGTAATACCATCAGGGTCAACTGCACATAAAGCCAGTGTCATTCTTCGGTGGTCGAAAACACCGCGTTGGCGGTCGATTTCGATATAACTGTCAAAGAGTGACTTGTACGACTCTTCAAGAGCTATCAAATGACATAGGTCATGTCACCGTTGAGCATTAGGATCAGCGTCGATACTTCGGTATGGCATAGCCCAACTCCATTCTTCGGTGGTCGAAAACACTAAGTTGGACGGCGATTTCGATATAACTATCAAAGAGTGACTTATAAAACTCTTTATTAGCTTTCAAATGATATGTGTCATGTCACTGTTGAGCAATACGATCAATGTCGATACTTCGGTGGTCGATAACACCGAGTTGGTCGTCGATTTCGATATAACTGTCAAGGAGTGACTTGTAAGAGCTTTCAAATGACATTAGTCATGTCACTGTTGAGCAATACGATCAGGGTCAACTGCACATACACCTAGAGTTTTTTCTTCGGTGGTCGAAAACACCAAGTTTGGCGTCGATTTCGATATAACTATTAAAAAGTGACTTGTAAGAGCTTTCAAATGCGTAAGTCATGTCACTGTTGAGCATTCCGTCCAGGCTCCACAGCACCTCCAGTGGTAATGCTTCGGTGGTCGAAAACACCGAGTTGGCCGTCGAATTCGATATAACTGTCTAGGAGCAACTTGTACAACTCTTCAAGACCTTTCAAATGACATAGGTCATGTCACTGTTGAGCATTGGGGCAGGCTCCATAGTTACCTGCCCGAGTTCCTTAATTTTGACATTTCTGGAGCGTGTAGTTCAATAACGGTTGGGAATATGGAAAAAGTGGATAGAATTAAAGTTATAGAGAATTATATAAGCTTTCATTTCATCATACACTTTTTTTTGCTACATCACACCGTTTTTGAGATATTTGCGAATAACCTAAAACTGAGACCTTTGTCACCCTCCCGTCCCTCCGGCGCACCTCCTAGACGTCAGGACTTTTAGTATGTTTTTCCCCTGAGCACCCTGAATACGTTTCTGAAGAAATCGCTTAGGCTCTCACGCATTCTACAACTACTTCGTTGACGGGACTACATGTGGAGTGACGTTTTTAAGTAGAATCGCTACAATTAAGTCTCATGCCGAGACTGAGAAACATCGTTAAAAGATTACACATTACAGTGGACAATCGAAGGTAAGATATTTGGATACTATGGATTTAGAATAAACAATTTTGATTAAAAATTAAGTGTTTTATTTGCAATATTTCCATAATAATGAAGCAAACATTTTGGTAGTATTTTGGTATAATTGAGTGTTCTTTTTAGTATTTTTTAGTAGATTTCAAAGATTCCGTTGGTAGGTTTATAAAATTAGAAACGGTCACACTGAAAGCATTTCAATCTTGAACTGAAACAAGGTTAGCTGTCTAACTAGCTAGATAACAATAATAATAGAGTTCATGTTATCATTATCAATGTTCCTTTTTATGACATTCATAAAAATATATAGACATAACTGTGTCATACATATGTGTGAACACGCGTTTTTGCGTTACTAAAGAATCGAATGGCGCGAAAAAACAGCTTTATCATTAACTGGAATTCAGAAAGTGATACTGATACTAAGCCACATCAGTGTGACATAGACTAATTACTAATTAGCCACCTAATAACCTAAAAAAATGCCAACCGAATTGAGAACCTTTTTCCTTCAGCTTTTATGAATCAGTTAAGGTTTGCATTAAGCAAGTGATGATTACGCCTAATTCTCCTCACTGTATTGGTATCTGTAGCTTTGGCCCTGCAGTGGGATATTTCAGGCTAATACTAATACTAGTACTAAAAAAATAATAAATAAATAAATATATCCCTTATTCAGGTCTGCGGTTACTGGGCATCGGTCGCAATGAGTACCTCGAGTTGGTATCGAAGGTGCGTTCGCTCGGGCGGCGCGGGCGCACGAAGGCCATCCGCGGTCTCTTGCCGCGGGTGCCGCTCAACATACCGATGCTGCCGTGGTGGCGCGTCGAGCTGGGATATGTACTCGAAGAAGATGTTAAGGTGATTAACCTATTGATGCTATTCTTTTAACTGCTGTTTATGATTATAAAATGAGCGTTTGTACGTCTAGCGGATCATTTGAAGCTTTGTCTTTGGACTCGTTGGGAAAAATACCTGTAAGGCCTCAATCACGAGGTCAGCGGGGCGGCAGCGGCAGCGGCGAAATTGGTCAATCAGTGCTTGAAAACATTTTGATATGTTTTTAAGCACAGTGATTGGTCGATTCATCGCCCGCACTGCTGCTGCTGACGTCGCGACTGAGGCCTTACAATTGCAAATAGCTGGCGATGATCGTGACCAATCGCTAGTGCGTACAAGCGCTAAGTATTAAATATTTCCTAACAATAAATGTGGTTTTATATGCAATAACTTTGTGTGTCTAATTTGCATGCGTCTTGCCTCTCTATAAAAGCCGTTGAGCGAGAGCGAGAGGGCACTAATCGACCTGTTAATAGACCGAGGATCGCAGACTGCCGGCACTCTTGACTATAACGATGTGAAGACACTGTATAGGTGAGATATTTCAAACGCATAATTTTCTTATACTTACCTTTCAATGTCCTTCATATCTATACATACTCTGTCTATACTATACCTTAATCTATTGCCATTTATCAATTCGATTTAGTTACTGCAACTTATTGCTTCAAAAATAATTTATTCAATAAGTATTTTTCTTTTTTAGGCGAGGTCTAATATACCTAGACGTGCCTATAACAGCGGCTGACAAGGTATCGGTCCCGCCACTGAAGGGGTTCGTGATGAATCGCACGGCCGGGGACTACTTCGAGACTCTTCTCTACAAAGTGTTCGTGTCTATTGATGAACATACCAGCGTGGCCGAGTTGGCTACAGTATTACAAGTATGTGAATTAGTAAGAGTAGAGGGCACAAAAGGCCCCAATATTTTGAATTGGTTATTTTCTCAATTCGTTTGATTTATTTTAAATCCAAATGTTTACAAGGACAAAGATCAGACCTAGTGTTCGCATTGTATTCTGTTAATACCCAGGTTGAATGCGAGCTGGTGAAGCAGGCGGTGTCCCTGTACTGCCGCCTAGGGTTCGCGCGGCACCTGGCGCCGCCGCCCGGCGCCGCGCCGCACGCCAGCTGGCGCGCCGCGCCCGACCACGCGCCGCGCCCCTACAAGCAAATCTCACCGCTCACCTTCGACCCCAGCCTCGACGACGACACCATCCAGATGGAGCCCGTGCTCATCACTCAGGAGCCGCATACTTCCACTTCACAACAGGTCAGTTTCTTCACAACATGTCAGTAGACGGATGGTTACATTCTATTTGGTATTTCATGTTCCATTTTCTTAACAGTTTCAGCCTAAGGAGCAACTGTCAGACACCTCGTCGAATTCAGGCGTAAAAAGAGTGGCCGTTTTGTTCGACTCTACGCTAGCCGCATATCTTATGATGGGAAATTTGTCGCCGGTAACTATTTTTATTAAAGTACTTAAGTTCGATGTTTTTGAATTTTCATATTATTTGTATTTTCCGTCAGGATCTGAAAAGTCACGCGGTGACGTTGTTCGAGGTGGGCAAGCTGTGCGACGAAAGCCTCGACAGCCTGCTGATGGAGCTGGACAAGGTGGCGGCCGACCCCGAGATCGAGGGCGAGGCGCGGCGCTACCTGCTGGCGGCCGCGTCGCTGCGCGCGGCGCTGCGGCGCCTGCGGCCGCTGCGCCCGCTGGACCTGGTGCGCTGCGAGGCGCTGCAGGCGCTGGGCGCGGCGGCGCGCGCGCGCCTGCTCGCCACCAAGTACCGCCTGTGCGTGTCGCTGGGCCCGCTGGCGCCGGGCGCGCGCGCCGCCGCCTGCGCCGGCCGCCTGCCGCACCTGGGCGCCGCCGCGCCCGAGGCCGCGTCGCCGTGGCTGCGCCTGTACGTGCACCACGTGGCGGGCTACGGGCCGCCGGCGCTGCTGCTGCGCGCGGGCGAGGCGCCGCGCGGCGTGCCGCGCCCGCTGCTGGGCTACGCGCGCCTGCGCGTGTGGTGGTGGGGCGGCGAGGCGGGCGCGTGCGCCGCCGCGCCGGCCGCGCTGCGGGCCGCCGCCGCCGCGCTGCGCCGCGGGCCCGCGCTGCTGCAGGCGGCGGGCGTGCGCCTGCCGCCGCGCACCATGCACCTGCCCTTCCCGCCCGAGGCCGCCGACCCCGGTACACACATCACACATTTACATTATGTTTTAATTTATAATCTTTATTTAAAGTACATGTTCCTATGATTTGCATATCATGCATATGATGCATATGATATGCATCTGTGGGCTGTGTGCGCTTTCTATAACTTGCTGATATTATGTTATATATTATATATATGACATATGTTCATCCCTTAACTGGCCTGATGCCATCCTATATCCAGAGTCACGCGTGCTGTGGACGCGTCACGCGGGTCTCCGTCGGCTGCTCAAGAGGCTGCGGCTGCACCGCGCCGCCGGGTACGTGACGCTCGCCGACATCGGCGTGCCCGACCTCGGTTGCGCTAAACCACCCACTAACGTGCAACTAAGTAAGAACGATCGTAATTACTAGACATTTAAATTGTATAACACTTCATATTATAATGAATATTATAAATATATTATGCTTAATTCTTTTCAGTCCCTCCCAAAAAAAGAAAAGACGTGTGCGGCGTCGCCAAGCCTGTCAGTGAAATTTCCATCTCGTCTAACGACTCCGACAAATTGTCGGAAGAGATCAAAGCGCACCGGCTGCAGTCGCCCATAGAGTCACACTTCGCGGTCACGCCTACGATCGAGAGCAAGAGCGGGTCTCCGGCTAATGGTTTCACGAGCGCTGACTGCGGCCAACTGCTGTGCGAGGAGCTCGACAACTTGGCCATGAATGACCCCGTGAAGCATCAGAGCAAAGAGTCCATCGCGTGCAGCGACGACCTCGTGCCCATCCACTCCTCGTCCACCAGCATCGACGACAAGAGCGACAGAGAACGCCTCTCCCGACAAATGTCCTCCGACGACCTACTACCCTCAGACACCACCGACTTACACAAAGACATAGCTCCCGTGCACGGACTCGAGAAATCAATCAGCCAGTTGGACGATTTGTTGAGCCCCGCCGAGGAGTCTATATCGATGTTCACGCAGTTGTCCGACAAGTTAGCCGAGATGTCGACGGAAGACAGCGGAGTTGATACTGCTAATAACGTGTCCGATGAAGAGACTTGCCGGCCTGAGGTGAGATTATATATTTTTGAAATAATTTGTAATACACATATTCGAGTCGGCAATAATCGGGTCGGCTTTGTACCTCAAGAAACATTGCCGATCTGACTCTGGACCAACTCGAATATGTCTGTATGTCTGTCAAGCGTAAAATTTCGAATTCTCATTCATAATATATTTGAATCGTTTTCAGAAATGGACGATATTGGATCTCCAGTTCGGCATACCCCTATTTGACGAAGTTCTTGCCGACAATATTTGTAAAGCTATTGTAGATATGATGGATAAACCAAACATGTGAGTTTCTTACTACATTTATATTAATATGTTCTAAAATTACTATTAATCCATAAACTTATACCAGAAATTAATGCGTGTCTTATCTGCCAATCAGATGGTATCACTTCCAAGATCTTTTATTCTACGACCATCATTCTTTTAAGTTTTAAATGTTTTCTCCAAAGCTATTCGTTTCTATTTCAGATTGGAAAAAATAAGAGAAGATAATGAGTTCATATGCTCAGATGTTCTGAAGTTCGTTTCTCAATGTCAAGTAAGTGTATAATTGAATATTTAAAGAAGCCGTTGAATAGACAGGCCTCTTGATCCGCCCTGCCACCGTATCCGCACCGCTTACTGACTCTAATATAAGTATGCTTTGCTTGTATAACACCGTAAGTCCAGTAGACCGCCTCGCGTAATGTAATGTATCTGTATCCTTCAATTTGCTTAGTATCTTTAGCTCTATCTCATTCGCATCCAATGCCCAAGCGCTTGAATGTTATTCAAATATAGAGACTTCACAAAATTAAGGATTCAGATACGATGACGTCACGAGGCGTACCACTCTTGCCCGTCTGTGGGCTCTTCCAAGCCGATAAGTTCTAAGGTATCACTTCACTGTTACTCTATCGGTATCATTCGTTTGTTAGGTAAAGGCCTTCCACTATTTCCGTCGTCCAACTCTACCAATTGACAGTCCCTTTTAAAGGCGTTTTTTGTCTATATTTTTATTTTTAAGCAAGCAAGCATGGTATACCTAATCCCATTGTATATATTGATTTCTTCGGTGAGATGTGAAGCCAATTATTTGGGGCAATGGCAGCCCAACTGTAGGACATTACAGGCTAATACTTATTTATGCTTACAGTACTACCCCGGTGAGGATATGGGAATAGTGAAACGTGGATCTTTAGTACCTTTACCGAGAAGGAATATAGTGTTTGAAAACGGCAAGATTAGTGAGTGGAGCGGGAAGTAATATCGACATGCGAAACGAGTAGTTGAGCAACACTATACTGAGCTTTATTTAAGTAACATATAGTTTATTAAAACCATCATTATAGATATTTTAATTAAATAACAAAGTAGTAAATTTAAATTTCTGACACGACAGAGACTAAGAAATAATTAATTTACAAACATGGGGAGCGATTGTTGACTTTCAACAACAGTGGAACAAATGTCTGTCAACGACTCCTACGATTGTTAAAGTGCCGATTGAGCGCATGAAGTTTAGATACTCTTGTTATATAATTAAAATATTATATTATTTATGTTAGTAAAGGGTAATTTACATTGTTCCTTTAGGCATTCCACTTCAGTGAAATTCCGTAGAGTAGGATTTTTGGTGTAATGATTTGAAGGTGCATTCGAATGCACTGTTCCACCAGTAGTTCAATTTGCATTTTATCGCTGGATTTTGCTATTGAACTAGAAAGTCTACGGGAATTATGTGATGAGCCTTTACAGTCTAACAGAGGCTTCGAAAGTATTACAAGGAAAAAGTATTTCAGTTGTTGTGAGTGACGTCACCTAATACTAAATTTGAATCAGTGCCATCTTATCTTATTTCTTCCTATTAAAAAAATAGTGGACATTTGAAAAAATTTGCGTAGACCAAAAAAGGTAAAATGGAAAATAAGCAAAAAAATTGCAAAAATGCGAGAAAAATAAAATTATCTATTGAAAGTTTATAACTGGAAAAATATGATAGATATAGATAGAGTTTCTTGTGATTATTGTTTATTATAGAATGTGTTCAACCAATGTTGGTGTGATTTTTCTGAAGCCATAAAATGTACCTTTTTCAACTAACACCTTACATATTATTATCTTTCCTTGTTTGTGTTTATTTATAAATTCACAGTTTATTTCTTGTTAAAATATATTTTATAACAAATATCATCACTTAATTAAACGTTGTTTCTACAGTATTTGTATTGTTAAGTTTCAACAATGTATTTTGTTATGAAATTAAGTTAAATGTTTTATCAAAATACCAGCCATCATGTTTAGTGAAACTCTTAACATGCTTAGGTAGTCCGTCCCCACACATTTCGAAAACATATGTTTTATACCAGGGGATATGTAATAGGTAAATGATTATTGGAGATTATTTTATGTTATTTTATTACATTACAAAGTTGAATAGTTTATGATAATAATGTATAAATATTTGTAAATAAATAAAAATTGCGAAAATCCCTTTTCTTATTTTATTTTGTTATGTTACCTACAATGTGGCTTGGTAGTATGGTATGGATGTGCAAGCGTTATCTATACTAATATTATAAAGCTGAAGAGTTTGTTTTGTTTGTTTGTTTGTTTGTTTAAACGCGCTAATCTCAGAAACTACTGAACCGATTTGAATAATTCTTTTTGTAATAGATAGCCACATTCAACGGGAAGGTTATAGGCTATTTTTCATCCCGAAATTCCTACGGGAACGGGTACAACGCGGGTAAAACCGCGGGGCGCTGCTAGTTGATAAATAAGTTCAGTTTTCTAACTTTAGTCGTCACGAACGCTCGATTATTCTGTAAAGTTATCGTCTGGTCGCGACTGCACTGCACTCCCCATAAGGCTAACGCAACTACGCTTAATCGCTTATTAGTGGAATTCATATTCATATTGGTCTAGCTGCCTCCTTTCCCAGCAAACCTTTCGATTAGATGAGAAAGGGTAAATCCCCACCAAAAGACTCACCTTTTTGTCCCCTCATTGGGTATATATTGTTTGGCGTGGTTTTATTGGTCTATTAATATAGTTCATAGAGTAAAGAGCAAGGTTCGTTTGATTCTGGAAATCTATCAAAGTCAAATTCAAAAGTCAAAACATTGACAGATGACAATTGAAACGAAGTTATTATTTTCTTTGCTGGCCCCGTTCGGTCGGTTCGGACGTTTTGAAGTGGTTTTGACGTTTGTACAAATAAAAAAATTATCACGGTTTTCGAAATACCGGGCTGTTTGGTCATATTTGTTTTTGTTTTGAAGTAAAATTCACTATCAAACTGGCTGCGCCACTCAGAAACGAATTAGTGAACATGGACGTGGACCAGTTCGGGCTGGAGTTGGGGCTCAGCGTCCCCGAGAACCGCCTGCCTCTTATCGACGAGTCGTCGGCACTCGGCTGCCAGGCCCCTAAGGACAGGTAAGCCTTATCAATAAATCACGTACTTACTAAAATTTAAACACCTTAAACTCACCTACATTATTATAGTAATAACATGATTAAAAGCTTCGGTCAGATCACCAAAAATGGCCATACCATTAGTTAGCTACAAAAAAAAATATTCTATGTTTTCACCCACGCATTGTTATTTATCATTCCAACATATCTCTTACTTTTTTAAGAGCTTTTGTGTGCCATAATTGTGTCCATTTTAATACATTAGTCATACTCATCTTGACCTCAGCTATACAAAGAATATTAATTAATAAATTCATTATGAGAACAATACATAAATTGTAGCAATTGTTAATGATCTTTTGTATTGACAACAATGCTCAAATCACATGACAATAGTAGATAATAACTGAAAAATGTGACTGTAAAATATCTTATTCTGAAATTAGGTTGATAGCCATCCTAGATCAAGTGGAGATGAGAGTTGAAAGGCTGCGGCGAGACACGGTGCGCATTGAGGAGGAGAAAGACCAACTGCTCTCTACCCTTGATAGTGTGAAACATTCTGAGTTACTCGCTGATATATCTGAAGGTGATATTTTATATTGGAAATAGAACTATAATATGACTTTAACAGTCTAGTAAAAATAGAATCAATATTCATAAAAGTTATTATTGGAAAGATTCTTGAATGCTATGGCTACCCAAGTATAACATGACTGTAAACTAAAGTTGGTTAACAAAGGCAAAAGGCTCCACTAAGACTTTGACTGAGAATTTTACCTTGAAAACCCATTCACATTTACCTTTATTTCATTTTCTATATTTGCCAAGCAGAAATATTCTTCCTGGTTTTATATATTAAAACTATGACTCAAATGCTAATTAATAAAATAATAATGAAACTGTGGAGTTAATTTCAAGTGTATATTTTTTCCTTGTAGGGGACACGGATGATATTCAAAGGTATGCAGACCGCATTCTGTCTCGAGCCATGACGGTGGATGTGGCCGTGCGCACTGACCGAGACTCACAGCAAGAAGAGGCACTGCATCAGGTAAGGTTATACTATTTTTTATCCAATTCACTCGAAGTATAGGCAGATTGGTATGTGTAACAATATCTACATTATTGTGCTGTGATCTATTAGAACAATATTGACATTATTGGACTGTGATAATATGATGTAATCCTTATATTGGATGTATAATTATGATATTTTCATACTTAATGCCTGGGTAATTTATATCCTGGATAATATCTAGACAATATTTTGCCAATTTTTTAAAGAAAATAGATTAATGGTAGGCTTGTAATCTAATAATAAAACCACAGGCACTTATTGCAAACAAAATTTCACTCATTTCAGGTAAACATGTACATTGATCAACTAGTAATGATGGTCCAAGACGATTCTGAAGTTGCCCGAACTCGCTGTCAGACTTATATGAATGCTTGTACTTCCCACCCCGATCCCTCCACTGGGACCGACAAGAACTTCGAAACCGCCATCTTAGGTTGCACCCTCGACGACCAAAAACGAGTCAAGAAACGTCTACAAGGCTTGCTTGATTACTTCGCTAAACTAAATGTTACTTCTGTCCACACGTGAATGTGTACACTCCCGGGCGTCACCACGATAGCTAGCAAATCAGGACGACGTCTTAGAGTTGACCGGAATGTGCCTCTTTTTTGTGTATGAACTTTACAGATAGCTCAATTAATTGTACTTGATTGCTTCCAATATCAGTATGTGTAAATTGGGTCTTACCAATGATAATGTTAATGTCTCAATGTTTTACAGGTGTTTTTATTGTGTCGTCTAAAGCGGTTCTTACACTGTGATTGTGAACATGTGTTTGGAGGATTTTAGTAAAGTGATTGTTGGGCAATTAGTTTGCAAGCACAGTGTATGTGTACCTTAACGCAAGGCGTATAAGAGGCTTTTGTTATATGGTATGTAATCTGAATACCTCAATGAGCCCACCAGTTAGTTTATTTCATTCCATTAATGCTGGTTACTAACTAACTAACAAAGTTCACACATAAATAAGACAAGCAAAGGGTTAATAAACCATAGAGGACAGAAAATTGAAGCAATTTCTCTGTTGTCTATGTTTATTTTATGGAAATTAAGAAATTATAGTATGCACTATGATAAAGAGTTGCGTTCTTTAGTATATGTTTATATTATAAATATACTCAGTGATATGACTGGTCAAACGCAATAAAGTTATTTGCGTTGTAAATGTAATATTTATCCAATTAATCTCTTCAAGTAGAGCATACTATAAATGCTTTGCAAAATGTGATATGTACTGTACTGTAATAATTTAGTTTCTTTTTAATTAACGATAGTGTAGCTTTTTGATGCTGACCTTGTTTTTCTTTTGTATGTAGCTTCGGCGGTATGCTTGGGCTAGGTATGTAAGTTTGGAAACCAAAAGCACCAATTTGTGGATTTAAACTAATAATTGCTTAAGATTGTATTAATAAATATTTACGAATACTATTCCACATCCCGGCACTGCCATTCTACCTAAAATATGTGAAAAATTACACCAACCAAGTTCATCACTTCCGTACATCAGTTTTATATCCCTTTTATACTTTTGTAATTTGTTTGTTATTGTAATTATTAGTTATTTTCCGTTGATCTTAATACAATATTACATTCAACGGCAATTAAACTTAACTATTACACTAATAATAACATGTCAATAATAATTTAAATATTCCATGGGGGGCGAAGCCCATTGCCCATTTTATATGATATATGCAGGTCAAAGACTGCAGGGCGGGCATTGATGGCCACATACAGAAAGAAAGTAGGTAGCCAGCGCTGGTCTATCACCAGAACTGATCGCCAGTGGTCAGGACTGGTAACCGGCGTAGGATAATCGCTGACTAGTTTCTACAGAATGTAGAAACGTGTCTCTCACCAACTTTTGTTGACTTTACCAGCGCTTTACGAATGCAGGCTACAACCTAATTTTATAAACGACCTATATCTATACCAAAATTTGTGCAGAATAGCATATCTAAGAAGTATAAGAAGTATGTATAGTGAAGATTTAAATTACTAAGTAATATATTCGATGTCACTGTCTCATGCTTTCACAGTTTTGTAGGCGGATAATGAAAAAATATTCGCATCCGCAACAAGAGCGTGACAGACGAACGGTGCGTATTAATTTATTCGTATCTATGTTTTGTATTCATATTCTATTCTATGTCTTGTGTATACGAAATTGTCAAGCTACTTTGGCTATAATTTTATTTTGAAACGTTTTACTAAAAGGGCTTTAGGACTTTGTCCTGCAGTCGGATCTCACAAGCTCTTTTCGGATCTTTTGGAGTTGTTTAAATGTAAAGTGTGATGGTAGCATTAACAGTCTTAAACACCTGTTGTTTTAGTTTAGCTATTTTGTTAATTTGTAATTCGTTTAAAATATAACTGCCTAACTTTAATCATGGTATTTTATTGATTTATATTTCGTTTCCCAGTTTCTATACGCTTATATTTACATTTCAAAATAAAAGAAAGGCTTTAATATTCTTAAATATATAATTAATAAAGGCCGACTAACTTCAGTTCATAGCTTATTACAAACTTTATATAAAATTAATATTTCTATTACATTACTAAAATTACGTTAGGTCTATGATTGCACATCGCAAATTATTAGTAGGTAACTACTACAAATCAAAATATGTACACAAGAGTACAAAATTAGTGAATAATATTTAATTATTAGAACATTTTACATATTTTAGTTACAGATTATTTTCATATTGTATAAGAGATTGTTGTCATGTACAAATCAAGGTAAACTAAAAAAATATTTTTGAGAATATGACTAAAAACAGAAAATTCAGTGTTGAGCAATAAATAATAATTTTGAGCTCCATTGGCAAAAAAAATGAACGTATTTAGAAGTGAAACAGGCAGGATACAGTATGGATCAGTACGAGTATTTTAAACTAAGTGTTTTAAAGAGCCCGTTCTAGTTAGGCACCTGATTTATAAAGGAAGAGTATTTTCCACGCAGTACTCCGTGGTACTAGTCGGCACGTCGATCACAGTATCCTGCACGCGTTTCTGAAGACGTTCTTCTTCTTGCCGCCCGGCCGGTGCTTCGTCGGCCGCAGCAATATCGTCCCGTTGCTGTTGTGATTCGCGAAAGATCCTGGAATGGATATGTAGGTTAATTAGTTTCATTTATCTGACTTCTGGCCTATAAAGGTCACTGTCACTGTGTTGTTTGGTTTGGGGACTTGTAACGTTTGAAGTACATACTTATTACCATTGCAATTGTATCTATACTTGCACAAAATATACAACACTTTTTTGTGGTATAAGATAACCACAATCAACTGGAATTTTTTGGCTTCTTTTCTTTATAATATATTCTTTATGCCCGTACCTATAACCGGCGTGACGCAGGGCGGCAGTCCGTTGTCGGCGCCCTCTTCGCGGCGCATGTCGGCCAGGCAGCGAGCCGCCAACGCGCGGAACACGGCGCCCACGTTCACATCCTCCTTCACCGAAGCCCGCATCAGCCGGCAGCCGAGTGCTCGCGCTACCAGCTCCGCTTCGTCACTGCACACAATCATACATCACTATAGATTCTAGAGTCTAACTAAACTACCTAGGTACTCGTAGTCCATAAAAAAGCTCCGCTACGTCCCTGTCGATATTAATGTATACACTCTAGATTCTAGAGTCTAGGTAGACTAGTCCACAGAGAATCGTAATTAGGTTTACGATTGTATATTTCGGTGATATTCGAGTAGGTCAGGTGTGTTCTTGCAACATCGTTCCTTTCATGCTATCGTGGAGCTATTTAGCGACACTAGTCCCCAGAAAATCGTAATTAGTTTTTTAATACGTTCTTTTCGATAAGTAATATTGGATTGGAGTAGTGTTGTTGCATCGTAGTTCCTATCATGCCTTCATAGAGTTATTTTACACATATTTTGATTAGTTCAAACTTGTTCAATACTTACGGTCCTACGACGCACTGGTCCATTAAGTCTATCTTATTTTGCACTATAATCGTCGGAATTTCTCCGCATTCGTTCTCCACCTGAAAGTTTAAAGCTCGCATAAGTTAACTGTACTGCTCTGCAGGCGGGTATTAAATGATGGATTGCTTACCTATGGGTGTGCGGAGTAAAATTAAGTATAGGTATAGGAATAAGAAAATTGCGATATTATTCAATTTAATATTTTATTTAATTACTACACAAATTATAACATAAGTGCGAAGTTACATAACCAAATGAAACCTTAATTTTATTTGCTAAAACACTTATAAAATGCTATGTTAATGGGCAGTCAGGTCTCCCTTCGCGGCCGGCCATGATTTCGATCCGGACGACAGTTTGTCGCACTTGGTCGGCAGTCGGCCGGCTCCTGGACAGCAGCACCCCGCGCCCGTCCGCCGAACAGTTGATACCTAACACGTTGTCGCGATCCACTTTTATAAACAAGTATCTCGAAATGGGCCGATCACATCCCCGGCGCATACTCGTCGTCTCGTTGTTACCAAAATACAACACGTTCACCAACTTCGCAGCACTGTTTTTGTATGAAGCTTTCATAACGGTCTCGGAAGCTCCCAAAAAACTACACTCGCGAGCTTCGTCCGCTTTCTCAAAAGTGTCTAGTTTCCTGAAAGTGATAACTTCGCAAGCGTTTCGTTCTCGCTGATTAGGCGGCCAGTAGTACACCGCGTGCATTTGTCCCTGCAGCGAACTCAAGTCGAAAATTTCTCCATTCTTGTAGTAGTCGAGACATTGCTCTTCGCTTCTTCTAAAATTTCTCAAACAGTTCACTCCGCAGAACAACGCGAAAGTTAACAGAAGCGAGCACTTTTTGCCGTTCATCTTGACGAATGACTGACACGAGAGGAAGCTGGGTAGCTTAGATATGACTGTATTACTTTCCAAATATAGGTCCGGTAATGTAAACATAGTCGTAAACGATATGAATATGTATGACGTTATCATCATAACACAAGCATTTATTGTCTAAATATTCAATCTACGTATACGATAACTTAGGTACTCATAGAACATTAACTAACTATCCATATAAATGTACATAAAACCTAAACTTACTCGTTTAATCTATTAAATAACTCCGTGGACGTTTATAATGAGAAATATTTATACTGTGAAACACTTAAAGCATAGGTAAGTATCTGTTTATTGCCTATCAGATTCTACGTTTTACGATCCCACCACGCAATTCAGCTTGATTGAAGCGAGATTTAACACTATCTTTAAAGCCAGATACGGCCAAACATAGAGCAATCTTATTAGACACCTCACCTTAGTCATAAGTCTTAAATCGAATAAAACCGTGATGTGAAACAAGTTTAATTAAATATAATGATGTCAGTTGATAGGTATTTATCTGCTGCATCACATTTTTAGTACATGTCCGACCTCTGCAGGTTATCATGGTTTTTTGCACTTTTACCTAATTTATTTAACGCTTTTAAATAAAAGAATAATCTATTGTTTATTTGGTTGGTCTGTTTCACGCCCAGAAGAATTGATATACCTAATAGACATTGACAAAACTTTGAAGAATAACAGAGGAAATAATTATACCCGGAGCGTAGCTTGTTTCCAATTTTCTTTTTACAAGCCCTTAATGGATAGACAAACGTGATGATTACGCCAATTCTCCTCACTCTATTGATGTTTTCAGTGGAAGAAGTCTGACTTTACAAGGTTAGAGTAGAGTTATTTAAGTATGTGAATGTTTATACTGTAAATAAAAGGGTATTCTTGCAGAATGGTCCCACTTTTCACATATTGTAAACTAACAATATTGAGTTGGTGGGCAGTTTTCATAAAAGCATAGCTATAGCATACCAACCATGGTTTGAAGCAAGTTTTTTGGTTTAATTTACTATCTACCTTCAGAAAAGGTGATACTTGTCATAAAAGTTGTTTGTTACCAGTTGTTCGATGTAGCATGTACCTTGAGTTTCCAGGAGTGCAGTGCGAGGAAGGAGTCCCTGTCGGTGGTGGAGAAGGCCAGCACGCACGCGTGCGCGCCGCGGTAGTACGCCTTCGTGATGGCGTCGAACTCCTCCTGTCCCGCTGTGTCCCACAGCATCAGTCTCACCTCCTCGCCATCGATCCTGCGTTAACAAATATTTTGGAATTGTAGTAGCCTTATAGATATTGTTTTTAAACGAGGTTTCTTCTGACGTGTGTCGTTATTGGTTATTGCTGATAAAAGTGTTTGGGAATCTGAGTTTTATGGTCTTGCTCTTGGCCATGCTCTTGTTAGGATACAGAAAGAACTAACTTAATCATCAACATCATCATTCTTCTTAGTTCTACCCCCTCAGTTCTAATTACCCGTACCTACTGTAACATTTACTTGCAACATTTGAAGAGTAATCTGTTTTAGGTGACCAAATTGATTAGCAGAAGGGATTAAAAGGAGTACATTTTTTTCTAATTAGGTAGGTAGGTTTCTATCAATTTACTGGGTACGTCTATGCGAATTCTTAATAAAACGATTGTTCTTATAGATTTTGGGTGCATGCTAAAATGACGAATACTCACTCAATCTGCCTCTCGAGAAAGTCGACGCCTATCGTCTTTTTGTAGTCCCGTGTGAAGGTGCCGCGGCAGTACCGCTGGATCATGCTGGACTTGCCGACGCCGCCGTCGCCCACGATCACCACCTTGAGCGCCACCTCCAGCTCCTCCTCGCGCATCCTCGCAACATCAGCCCATGAACGGACATTAGTGCCTGCTGAGGCAATCCTGAGGACAAAATAATATGAATTAGGCAGGTTAGTTTATAGACTTAATCGTAATCATCTCGTAGTATGGGTTTTCTTTGGGGGCGACTTGATTGCGAGTTAGTTATCCTATTTGGTGAGTGGGCCACTGACTAAAGGTGAAGGAAAGTACTTAGGTAAGTGTTTTTTTAAACAGCTAGGATGATGTGACTTATACAGGCCTAATAAAGTGGTAAGGTAAGATGTAACTACACTATCTAGCCTAGGCGTTTTACAGATAATTTGGCTGTAATTTGCAAACTAAGTTGCAATCTTAAGTCTTAGTCATGATAATTTTTGTGTTTTCCATATAAGAAGTTATGCTTAACAAGCATAACGTTCAGCGTTAAGTGTAATAAAATAAACGTGTTTCTTTTTGCCTCTCGTTGCGATCAATGCCCTTGTCTTAACAACGTCAGATCCACTTTAGATTTCGAAGGTACCATTTAAAATCAGAATATAATTATCATCTACCTACGGATCTACGTTGGTCAGTTATGTAAAGTAAACATTTATTGCTTGTTTTCAGCAGTCCATTGTCATAATTAAGGTTCCAACGACATAATCGCTCAGCGTGAAGCGAATCATCTGCTGACTTAGTTAATGATTTGTCATTTTACTTTCGACGTCGCGTTTCTCTTTGCTCGTAACTATTTGTGCTTCAAATTCCGCATGGTCATGCAACCACACGAGAAATACATACAAAGAATATGTCAATATTTCCTTTTAAGGAAAGTGCTTGAGTTTATGAAGAAAGTTGAACAAAGTATGGAAACAAATAATGGTAAATTTAATATAATTCAATCATTAAAAAATCCTCGTTGGAAACAACGTTAAACCTACCTAGACTAGAAACATACAAGGTTTTAATATATTAGTACTTATATTTCCATTATCGCCAGTACCAACTCTTTTTGCAGTGAAATCATGTGCGTATTTCTTGTCAGTAGGTCGATTAAGGTACCTTATCTGTAATGAGTTGTGCAACTAGATGCGCGCAGGCATGTGTCTGCCTACGTCCCGCACTGCGCATGCTCGTTACTTCTAATGAGATCGAAGATACTGCACTATCTATGGGCAGTTTGAATCAAAAGTGAATTTTTAGTTTTTAGTTATCTGGAATAAGCACCTTTACTTATATAATTAAGTGGTGATTTTACAGTATCTTCTTTAATCTTATCCTTAAATTTTCTATCTTTTAGTTCTGCCTATCGATCTATCGGTGAACAAGAAAGGTTTACCTAAGCATGCCATTATTAGTGGTTAACTACCTAATCTTCATCTGTAACTACTGAGGTAACATCGTTGTGTTGTATCATCAATATCATCCTAAAGAAGTGTCATTCAATCGAGAGCCAACCACCTAATAATGTTACATGATACAAGCGAGGCATCTGTTTCAAGGAAATTCGTGAAAGTACTCACTTGTTTGGTCACTTGAAACCTGACTCGTTTTGTCGCTTGCTACATACCTTGTTACCGGGTCGTAAAGGTAGCAGGTGGAATAAAACTCGAGATGATTACGATAATACAATCTGCGATTACCGACTACATACCATATCACATCTCTATCACTCTCTCCTATATGTTCTATAGTATAGGTAATAACATGTATCATGTCTCTATTATACCTAGTTAACTACCTACTGCAAATATTTAGGTGAGTTAGTTCTCGAGAAAATAAATTATTATAATAACAGATTTGAACCGTGGTGAAACTTAACGATTACATTTAACAGACACTTGAACGAATTAGAAGCAAAAGCATAAAGGGCCACACCGAATAGATCATTATAATGAACGTACTTACACATATCGATCCTTAAAACAACAAATGGCGTAAAAGCCATTTTGGCCAAAATGACTTATAAATGCCATTTTGTTCAGTTTTTGAAGCTCTATCGATCTGTATATTTGAAATGTTCAAATTCCCAAAAAAATGGCTCTTACATCCAATATTTTTTAAGAAAAAATTCCAATAATTTTATGATTTGTGTCGTTATAACCAATATTAAAATCGAAAACTGCAAATTTGGGGCGTAAAAGACTTAATTTCTTAGTGATGTGGTTAATATTACATTTTACGATTATATCGAATTAATTGAATGATGCCAAAAATAGGCTTTTACTACAATTTAATATAATTAAGTTTTACAAATATAAAACGTTATTGTCGTAAAAGACAATATTTTATTAGAATTGGATTACTTAAACTTACTTGGAAGAATTAAATACCATTACTTTGCCAAAAGCATAGTCAGAAAAAATACCGAAGAGGTTCCATAAAGACTACTTAGAGTTACCTTACATCGGTGATAAGAAAGATACTCTGATTGAGACTGATGAAGAAGATGATAATGATGAAAATAATGATGTCGACTAATTATTAAACTTGTTACCTAGCAGATAGTTTGGTAGAAAATACTCATTTAAAAAAAATATTTTATGCAGTAAGTAATTAATAGGTAGGTACTTAATTTTCTTGTACAACTGCAATCTAAGACTAATTAAAATTCTACCGCAAGGACTGATTATTTAGGCTGATTCTAATAATAATAGTATTTTAGTTAGTTTATATAAAATAATAATAATCGCAACTTAGTTATTAAAACTGTAATTGGTAAATTTAAGACTGATTTGTTTGTAAACATCAGTACGAGGTGAAAGTGTTTGATTAAGTTCGATCCAAATTATACTCGTAATAGTTGATGTTCAATTATTTTTTATATCGTCGTTAGTCGAAAGTAAATTGATACGAAATTTCAAATTTTCTTATTTCTTTTTATTTTTTTCAAAATTTGTATTAAGTATTTTATTACAATATTTAATACTTTCGTTGATTTTTTTCAATTTCGTTGATGTTTGTTTAATTGATGTTGATGTTCATGTTGAATTTAATTTCTCAATTCATTCTTCGCTAAAAATAGCGTTCATAGCATAATTTAGATAACTACATTGATCCGAAATGTTAGATTTACTGGTACTTTTTCAAAATGTTGTGTTGTATTTATTGCAATAATTAATACATTCGGTAATTTTATTTTTCTTTTATTTCTTCAAAAACCCAAACATAGATGTTCCCTAAGTCTTTTACTCCAAGTGCGCATAACCTGTTTAACTTGCAAAGTATAAAATTCACGGCGTAAAGGCCAGTTAGAGCAAAATTTTTTGTAGTAAAAGACATGCTATCTCGGAAACTAGCATAGGCCCTACAATATTAGGTTTTTATAATTATACACATGAAAATTCTAAGAAAATACAACTTTATTTGGTTATTATAGCTTTAATACTTTAAGAGATATTGAGGAAACAAAGTTACCCATTTTAGTTTTTTGGCTCTCCTGAAAAGTAGCTTTTTGGCTTTTACGCCATTTGTTGTTTTAAGGATCGATATATTTGTTTAAACTTCATTCACACAAAGTGTATGATGGTAGACTGTAGAGTGTTGTCAGTTACATCTCTCAAGTTATTATATTACTAGCAGCGCCCCGCGGTGTTATCCGCGTTGTACCCGTTCCCGCAGGAATTTCGGGATAAAATGTATCCCATATGTTATTCTGATGTATAAACCTACATTTACTGTAAATTTTCATCCAAATCCGTTCAGTAGTTTTTGCGTGAAAGAGCAACAAACATACATCCATACCATAGGATGGATGTATGTATATCCATCCTCACAAACTGTCGCATTTAAAATATTAGTAGGATTCGCTAATTTTATCAACATATCTAACATTAACTAACATTAATATGAGATCAATATGTTTATGCATAATTGATAGCACATAAGCTGTTATTTATGTGTTGTTCATATTGTTATTCATAAAGACATTTAGCAGTCAATTTTTATGAATAACGTATTGAAAAATTCGCGGAAGATGACGATTAAAAATGGACTTAGCAGATGTCATTGAATTGGTTCACTAGGCTTGTTAATACTGGAAAAGCAAAAGTAGAATTTGTGAGAAAGAAAGTGGATTTCGCTACCGAAATCAATAGGAAAATTTAAAAGAGTTTATAAGCAGTAATACAAATATGACTCACAGATTATAGTAACAACTTGTTAATAATAATGAAGAAGTTTTTCCATACTAATCAACTCCATACTCCTCAATAGAGTCTTTGGAATCAACATTGTGGGAGTTTTCACAGATGTATTATAGGTTAGATTTATAGCAGTAGTTTATTTCGAGTAATTGGTCCTAAACTGGAGTGGAACTAGTTAATAACATATCATCTGTATCGGCGAGTACTTTCTAAGCAGTCTGTGTGTTCGGCATCGCCCCCAGCCAACATTATCTCTAAATCACCGTTGCTTTCCATCTGGCTTGTGTTTACATCTTTCATAGAAAGTATGTCAACAGCTGGGTTGTAGAGGTGTAATATTAAGTATGTACTCGCATTTATCTGTATTAATAGGAATCTTATTACTAGAATATAGTCAGTATTAATCCAGCATTCATCCGTTTCATTTGTGTACTCCCCCGCTCCCTACATGGCGACCCTGCCTGAGGAGTCGACCGGGCTGACGCCGCGATTTTGATATCTTTGTCACATTAGCATTCTAACAAATGGAAACACTTCGGTTTTGTTGTGTCTTGGACTCACTCGTGAAAGTCGTGAATCGAGATAATTTTATCAAAAATGGGAAAATCGCAGTCTAAAGAAGACACCATTATCGTCCAAAATGCGGCCGGGGGTAATAACAACTCCAGTTTAGACGAGTTTCGAGACCACCTATCCACGACGACCGCGATCCTGATCAGTATCCTGCTAATTTTACTTGTTGGCATGGGATGTTTCGCGTATCGGCTCTACAAGAAATGCCATAAAAAGTGGATAACCAGAGAGATTAACCGCACAGCGATAAGGAGGTCGCTTTTTCGCCGGCAGCAGCACCCGGGGGCTCCAGAAGCACCAAAATTATATCCAGACATCGTGTGAGCGTGTTAAAGTAATCGGTTAACCAGTGAAATGCAAGTGAGATAATAAAATTTAAGTGTGTAATCGTCTTATATAATAATAATATCAGTGCTATAATTCGCCGTGAGTCGCGCGCTTCGTGACGAATGACGCATCCTAAAAATATGCAGCGCGTTACCATATACGATAACTGAACTTTGGACCTAAGTGCATACTTCAACAATTGTCTTTGAATGAAAGCTAAATTTAGATTAACTAATTATTTGTTATGTATTACAGGTATTTACTGTTTTGAATTACGTTACTATGTCGGTAAGTTATGGATATTTTTTTAACCTTATATGATGAGTTAAAAAGGATTAAAGTTTATTTAATAAAAATCGGTTCTAGCAGACGAGTAGGAAAAGTGTTAGAAAGTAAGTTAATTGATGCAAATGTAATTTATGAACGATATGAAAATTGTTTACTACAGTTTAAAAAAAAGGTCAGTGAGAAGTATTTTAACAGTGAAGATACATTATTAATAGAAAGTTACTGTCGAAAGATTGTACAATTATATGAAGATATTTTATTATTGTGTCAGAGTGGTAGTTGTTCATCAAAAATGAATACCTTTGATTTAAAAACGGCCTTAAGCCTTTTACCTATTATGACTAATGAAGAACCTAACACTAAGCAATTGATAGATAATATTGAATATTATGACTCATTATTAAAAGAACATTCTTGTAAGCAGAATTTAATTAATTTTGTCCTTAAAAGTCGATTGTCCCAAGAAGCAAAGTTGAAATTAAAATCAAAATATGATACTGTTAAAGAGTTGATTTGTGACATGCAAAATTCTCTGTTATGTAAGAAAGGTGCAACCGCTATATCAGATAAATTGAATAAAATTAGACAGAATAACTTATCAATTGTTGATTACGGGATAGAGATCACGGATTTATTTGTTAATCTTACGGTTTCTCAGGCTAATGGTAATGATGAAGCATATACAATATTAAAACCGATTAATGAAAAAACTGCTATTAAACGATTTACCGATGGCTTACGAAACCGTAGGCTTAGCACTATTTTAACAGCGAGAAAATACAGCTCCTTGAAGGACGCCATCCAGGACGCCCAGGATGAGGAGGTGTCCTCAGCTGCTACGTCTGGAGAAATCATGGGTATGTACACTAATAAAACTTATTATAATAATAGATCAAGCAGCAACAGAGGTCAACGCGGAGGTAGAAATAATTTTAATTCGTTCAGAGGTCGAGCAAGAGCACAAGGACGTGGTACAACCCCAACACGAGGTCAGTGGTACCGTGGACGGAGCAACTTTAACTCAAGACAACAAAGAGGTAACTTTTATCGTTCTAATAGAGGAAATCAAAGGATAAGAGATGAACGTAATATAAATATTATGAATGACATCCAAGAAAATACTACTGAACCGGATAGTACTCAGTTTTTTCGAGACTAATAATGAAAACACAATTTTATCTAGCGATAGTCACTGTTATATATCTTTACATTCATCAAAACATTCTAAGAAAACATATTCATTTCTATTAGATTCTGGGGCATCTTTATCGGCTTACAAATATAAACATGTAGTCGAACAGAACATTCCAATCCATAAAGGGAGTGTAACTGTAAACGGACTAGGAGGCAAAGTCCAAGCAATTGGATATGTTTTTATGCCTTTACTTTTAGGAGATGAGATGATTAGTCACAAGTTTTATGTTTTTAATAACTTGCCAGTACAATCAAATGGAATTCTAGGTCGTGATTTCCTTAATGAATATAAAGCACAATTAGACTTCGGTAAAAATAGTGTAACTTTACAAACATTTAGTACTTGTTGTCAATTACCAATCATTAATGCATGTGATATTACTTTAGGAATTGATGCTAGGAGTGAATCGATACATTTTATTGAAACAAACTTTAAAGAAGACTGTGTCGTTTTTTCACAAGAATTAATTGATGGAGTTTTTATAGCGAATTCTATTGCCACGCCAAAAAACGGGCGTATACCTATTAGAATACTTAATATTACTGATAAAAATGTATCAATAAATAAAATTAATCCAACTATCGAACGATTGAGTAACTACAGCCTTTGTACATTCAATAAAACAAACAAAGATGCTGATCGAGTAAAATCATTATTTTCGGAATTGCAACTTAATCATTTAAATAAAGAAGAACGAAAAAATATAGAAAATATTTGTGCTAAATATGCAGATATATTCTATTTACCAGGTGATACATTAAGTACTACAGATTTGTATACACATACGATAAATCTAAAACAAAATACAAGTCCAGTGTTTTCAAAACAATATAGGTTACCAGTTTCTCAGAAACCTGAAATAAAAAGTCAAATAGATAAAATGTTAGCAGAAGGAATAATAGAACCTAGTAAGAGCGACTGGTCTAGCCCTATTTTATTAGTACCTAAGAAATCAAGTTCAACTAAAAAATGGCGATTAGTGATTGACTACAGAAAACTTAATAATTGTATCGAAGATGACAAGTACCCATTGCCAGATATTACTGAAACTTTAGAATCATTATCAGGTAGCATTTATTTCACTCATTTAGATTTACATCAAGGACTTTGAGAAATGTTTAATATATCTTGATGATTTGATTGTTTTTGGTAGAAATCTGGATTCTCATAATAAAAACTTGCAAGATGTATTTGAAAGACTTCGCTCAGTAAATTTAAAATTAAATCCGTCAAAATGCGATTTCCTAAGAAAAGATATTCTATATCTTGGTCACGTAATATCTAAGGAGGGTATTGCACCAGATCCCAATAAAATTCATGTAGTTAAAAATTATCCAATTCCAAAAAATGCGGACGAAGTGAAACGATTTGTAGCTTTTACTAATTATTATAGAAAATTTATACCAAAATTTGCTGAAATCGCATATCCTTTGAATAACTTAAGTAGAAAAAACGTAGTTTTTGAATGGAGTATTGAATGTCAGAACGCATTTGACAATTTGAAACAACTTTTAACATCACCTCCAGTATTACAATATCCAGATTTCGCACCAGAAAATCAATTCATTATTCAGACCGATGCTTCAAATTACGCTATCGGTGCAATTTTAGCAAACGGAAATGGTCAACCAGTAGCATACGCAAGTAGATCATTAAACAAAGGGGAAAAGAACTATCCAGTCATTGAGAAGGAATTACTAGCTATAGTTTGGGCTGTAAAGTATTTCAGACCGTATTTGTTTGGAAGACCATTTAAGATCACTACCGATCATAAGCCTCTTGTATATTTATTTAATATGAAAGACCCTTCAAGTAGACTAATGAAGTTTAGAATTGCTTTAGAAGAATATAACTTTGAAGTAAATTATATTAAGGGTTCTAACAATGCAGCTGCAGATGCTTTGTCTAGAATCACTATTGATGACTTAAAAGAAATGCACAAACATGTAGTTAGTGTAATGACGAGAGCACAAGCAAAAATAAAGAATAATTCGGAGACTTCAGTTGATATGGTAGACACTGATTTGAGGCCTGCGCAACCCAAAATCGTGAATACTCATATTAAACCGAAGGAATCTGTAGAATTAAAATTCTTAAATAAAAAAGAATTAGAAGTATTAATTAAGAGTAAGAGTATTACTAAAGAGAATAAAATATTGTGTTACGTAAAAGAAAAAAGAATAATATACGTAAAAATTCTAAACTCTCAATCACAAATGACGCGAGACGAATTTGTGAGGGAATTAGATAAATTTTGTACGGAATTGAATATAGAAGAAATTTTTATAATGAAGAATAAAGATAATGAAATATTCATAAAGAAATTAGTAGAAGAGTTAAAAAGACATGTCGATAGAACCGGTCTACGAATTTGTATTTTAAATAATATTAAAAGAATTGATAACAAAGATGATAGACGTGTCATCATAAACGATTTCCATCTATTACCTAGTAGTGGCCATGCTGGTATTAGAAGGATGTCAAACAATATAAAGAAATATTATTATTGGCCGGGTATTGAGAAAGACGTTAAAGATTTTATAAAACGATGTGACAAATGTCAAAAACAAAAGTACTCGTTACCAACAAGAGAACCAATGGTTATAACAAGTACAGCAAATACTGCATTTGAAAAGATTTATTTAGATTTAGTTGGTCCATTAGACGAGGACGTCAGTAACAATAGCTATATCCTAACATTACAATGCGAACTCACCAAATACGTTGAAGCGTATCCATTAATTTCTAAAAAATCTGAAGAAGTAGCAAATAGTTTAGTAAATAATTTTATTCTTAGATATGGTGTGCCAAAAGAGATTGCAACAGATAGAGGAAAGGAGTTTCTTTCGGAGGTTTTTCAAAAGGTATGTAAACTATTAGATATAAAACAACTTAATTCAACAGCTTACCACCACCAGTCCATCGGAGCGTTGGAGGTTACACATAAAAATCTGAATGCATTCTTACGCATACAAACTGAGAATCATCCAGAAATGTGGAGTAAGTGGCTTCCATTTTGGTGTTTTGCATATAATACGACAGTGCATACGGAGACTAAATTTACGCCTTTCGAATTGGTATTCGGTAAGAAGTGTTCTCTGCCTAGTAATTTAATAAATGATTTAGAACCTCTCTATAATTTTGACGATTATCCATGTGGATTGAAATATCTGTTGCAACTTTCTCAAAGAGAAGCAAAGAATAATTTGACAAAAAGTAAAATTGTTAGAAAAACTAAGTATGATAAAAGTGTTAACCCTACAGAATATAAGGAAAATGACTTAATTTTAATTAAAAATGAAACATGTAAAAACAAGTTTGATAGAATATATCTAGGTCCTTTTAAAGTTGTAAGTGATGAATCACCAAATGTAAGAATTATAAATGAAAAGGGTAAGGTAGACGTGGTTCATAAAAACCGAACTAAATTGTATCATGTAGCTTTGTAGAATTAAAACAAAAAAAAAAAAACATGTATAATCAATTTTTTTTTTAAATAAGGTGGGTGATGTAGAGGTGTAATATTAAGTATGTACTCGCATTTATCTGTATTAATAGGAATCTTATTACTAGAATATAGTCAGTATTAATCCAGCATTCATCCGTTTCATTTGTGTACTCCCCCGCTCCCTACAGGGTAAACTTCAATAAGGATTTGTGCTGATCAAATATGGTAGTTCTACTTGTACTTGGTTATCAATGATCCAATCATTCATAATTAAAATAAGTTTCCATATGCAAAATGTTTTATATGAAAAGCTTCCCAGTAGCCCCCGTACCTGACCATTATGATACGTTGGTAAAAATAAAAGCACATTTACTCTATGTTTTAAAAGTTTTCATATTCTTCCAAGAAAATGTTAAACAATTTTCCATTGGAAACTCTCGTATATGTCAGCTATTCGCAGTAATTCAGTGGTTTTGTTAGACGTCTAGCAACTAATAGGCGCTCAGTCTGGCCATGTCTAGCGGTTGCATGAAATTCGAGATAAATCGTCGGTACTGTTAGCCACCAACCGTACAACTGACATTCGATATGTTAAACTATTACCTATGAAATGTAAAACAATATTTCGTTACATACCCACAGTAATGTGAAAGTTTGAACATGTTTTACAACAATTACTAGAGTATAATTAAGTTTAAGTGCTTTGCCGCTTAGGTAATTTCATCTTATTAGAAATGGAAGTTATTTATACACTAGCCACTATTACTATTACACTATTATATGTACGAGCAGCGTCACGTTCTTCCCATGTTGTTCCCATAGTAATTTCGGGATAAAAAAACAAAAAAGGTAAGCTACGCCCTTCCTCTTGAACATAGCTATCTGATACCAAAAATTTTTTTTAGAATCGGAGTAATAGCTTCAGATTCCTCATCGCGTTTAAATATAAAAACAAATTATTTCAGGAATCTTTTTAATGCAAGGTAAGTACACACAGTACAAGTGAACCATGAAATTGTTATGAGTTCCAACGCTACTCCGATGTGATTAGACGCATAATAAATGTTTGTAATTACGCAGAGGTTATGCTATACATTAACTTCGCCACTATCTGTGATGGTAACTACAATTTTATTGTAATGTCGGCTCGGTTAATTACTTACATAATCAATTGTGAGACAAAATCACATTTTCTTTCTGTGGTTATGTATAATGTTATCTTTAAATAATCAAACTGCATTATTGTTATGTAATTGATAAAATTAAGTTTCGATTGTGGCAACGTCGTGTTATAATTAAATTATGAAACCGAAAAAGGTCGCACCGAATTTTAAGATTGGGTAAATTAAAGTTCGACTAGGTTGAAAAGTTTTAATGTTTGGCAATAAGCGTGACTAGTAGTGACTAGAAGTAGATAGAAAAGCTACAATATGTGACTTGAGGAACTATTTATGTGGTAATGTTAAATTACACTGTATTCGTAGGTCTGCTTTTACGTTCTTTAAATAATTACTACAGACTTTAATAACAAACACTTACGACCCCATCATCCCGTGTTCAGAGCATGTAGGAATTGATTAGATTCCATATCTACTGTGTTATCTAAAGCAATAAATGTTTATATCTGTAAATTATAAGCATCTGGTAGTTAATAATTTGTTGTTGGGTATTGCTTTCACTGAACCTGTCTGGTTAGATACCCACACCACACTTCGCACTCAACACAGTGGCCAACTAATTGCAGTACTCCTGCTCGCTATAAATTCATAATTTACTTCATTTTATAGACGAGCTGTGAGGTAAGTGCTGACCTAACTACTACGTTAGTACCTAAGATGATGTCTATAAGAAATGAAAACATTATTCTCTTTACAACATCGTGTTTACAGTGACTCAATTTCTAAACTTGGTTTTACAATTTTTAGCTTCTGAGATTTTATTTTGATTTAATGTCGAGATGATGATGCTAAACTATTTTTCATTCTTGTTTATTCAGTTATAGTCATTAACTAATATTTCATGACGAATTCATAACATTTATTAATCATTAAATAATATTGATTTCATATTGCATTATCAACAAAAATAGTCATAACTAAGTTTGTAATCTATCTACTTTTTTACGTGTGAAAACAATTGAGTTTATTGAACGGTCGATCAGACGTGTTTCTGTCTGTAATGAACAATACGAAGATTAATAAGCACATTCATCCATATGCATTTGTATAACGGCTCAGTGTGTGTGCATAATGTTATGTACAGCATAGGACGAGATGACTTACTCGTTGGTTTCTGGAAGGAGGGAGTAGACTAGTTTAGTTCTGTAGAGCGATGATTGTCACACTATCAGCGTAAAGATTGCTACTAATCTGTCAGTGGTTATATCAGTACTAGGCTTTAAATGTTATGGGTAATATTTTTTTTTATTTTTATAATTCATTAACATTAAAATAATTTTCATGTCAAGCGGTCTTACTTATAACATCCCTTTGTACTGCGCAGGAGTTCAAAACAAGCGGCCTATCTACCTTGATAAAAGCCTATAGTCAGGTCAAAAATGTGAAATGCTCGTAAAGCTTTCGATATTAAAATGATTTCATTGTTTTTCTTAAATACCGACGATCAAGACATGTAGCTCTCTGCTGTACCTTGTGCACTGGGTAAGACGGTCCTCGGGATATCGCTATGTTGGTCATTGTCTGCTACTAAGAATTGCTCCACGACTGCACACTTTGATTCACATTCTACTCGATTATATGGCGCTCTTCGCCGATTAACTGACCGAACACGTTCTTCTAACGAACGAATTAGTTTTAATTTATAATAGCTTCCCGATGAGATGAATTCGATAAAACTTGATTAATTCACGTGTATACTAGTTTTCTAAGATTAATCTATCATTAATTTTACAAATTAATTGAATGAACTTGCTTTTAAATGCGTGTAAGTTGTATCTCCTGCCAATAGCTACCTAAACAGGTAGGCACTTTATCTACGTAAAGTCCCAGAAAAAAAACCAATAGTATGTTGATAGTTGAGTATTATATGTGATTGAATTCGATTTATTAATGTCGAATAGGTTAGTAGCCAACCCTTGTATCGGAGTTTTTAGACTGCCTAAAGGCCTCCGGCATTATGACCTCGATTAGATGACTCAATCATTTCATGGGATGACTGCTGATACTGAGTTCAGTATAGATTTTCTGTATAGAGTATCGTACATTCCTATGAATGAACGATTGACTTTCGACATAAGCATATACTCGTAAACAATAACCCATCACAAGTACGTGGATCACGTTATATCAAGGAGCCGGAAACAAAACATGCCAATAGCGAGTTCTCATACAATGGAAAAGTTCGACCTTTATTGTCTTCCGTTTATTTAAATTAATTCTCTAAACATGTTGAAGTTGTTTTGTTTATTAAGTTGTATTCATAATAATAATAAGATTCATTGTTAAATTTCGAAGAATATACCTAGGTATATATGCAGTGTGAGAGCAAAAAGCTCAAGTCTATACCTTCATAGTGAGATCTTATCTTGAGAAATATTTCTATGAAAAGAACTAAGTACTTAAGATCATCTGGTTATTTTTGTCTAAAGTAAATGGAACTTGAAATTGGTCATTCACCTGGGTGATCTTGTCATATGACTCCCAGGAATGCGATATGATTGTCCATCCTCGCCGCGGACGCCACAAAATAACTGTTATTACTTCATACGAGTCTCCACTCGCTAACCGCGAAAGGACGCATCCCAATTGGTAACTACTTTTTGTATTTTGTGCGATATAACGAGTTATTTTAATAAGCTCAATGGGACCTTTAATTCTTTTGGTCTTGGAAATGTATTCTTTTGGGCAATTGGTTTAATTTTTAACGATACTTTATAGATCAAGATTTATTTTTAAGCGGACGCGGACGTCTTTATTGGGAACAGAATGGAAATCTTTCCCCACCATGGATGGTTAATATATGTATGTAACTGTAGGTAACGCCCGCAGTACTTACCTACCTTTCTATGAGTTCCTTCGAGTATTTCGTATTCGAGTATAAACCGTAGTTAAATATGCCTTAATAGTATCATTAGTTTTACCTTTTATATGGTGGAATTTTAATTTGAATCCCATGTGTTAATCCACCAGTTAACAGCATATAGAACGCCTAGCTATCAAATGGATTAATCTAAGATAGATAGATACAAGACTTACAGTGAACAATGATCGTAAAATGTTCAAAGTTCATGTAAAATAAATTGTAATTCAAGGTTGATGGGCGCCGGAGGTTCATTCACACAAAATGTGCGAGTATGAAGATTATTGTTTCATTCGCGGAGATAGCGGTTATTTGGTTTTCCGAACGGTACCGCCTGGCTGTGCATCGACACTACAAGTAAAATAATACGCTCATAATGATCCCTACAGTTCACCAACTTCGATAATTTGGTTAAGTACGGTCGCGGTTACAAAAGAACCGACAAATTGTTTAGTATTATTTCTCATTATTTTATTATTGAGCTTGATGTAAGCACCTGTCTACATACGGAGCCTATTAGTATATGAGCTGATGTTTATAAAAAAATTGATGTAGTTAGGTACGCTTGCCTGTTATTAGCATTTTGTCACCCGGTTTAGTACGTAAGTATTAGTTACTTCGAGTAAGAAAAAACATATATTGGGCGGAACAGTCTTTAAAAATCATGATAGTAACAAAAGCTTTTTTACATCGTTATCTTGTTAAGTTGAACATAGTTATTTATCTTGTAAATGTTATTATTATTGTGTTCAAATATAACACATATAATGAACATTGTAACCAGAGTAACGCGACCCATGAAGGTAGTAACCACCCACCCATGAATGGTGCGTCCTTGTCACTCGACTGACTGCCCCTCCTGTCCCACTCTACCACTATGTCCTACTCTACTCTACTATCTATGCGTGCACTCGCATGCGCCATGCTCTACCTACGACTCCAGAGCCTAGACCAGTTGTTTATGGTAAGTAAACAACTGAACTAATTACACACTTTTTACGATCACTTTTCGATTTTACGTTTTACTTTTCGATTTCAATAATGAATTTACATGGTTGATTTTTCTTATTACTTATTAGTTTCGCCTATGATTATAAAGTTTATAATAACTTCAGAGATGTAGCGAACTTATTTCAATACATTTTAATAAAGTGTTAAAAATCTAGGAGTTGACATTGGTATCTCATATTGGGACAGGAAAACAAGCATGACCTGACTGAACAAATATTCGTTCAGCACATAAATACACACTTCGGCCCAACCTTATTTACATAACTAATACGAATTCTACAAGTAAACCGCAAGCTCAATGAATCAACGATGTCTTTAGAATTCTAACGTCTAGATGAACGGAACGGAGAATGTTTGAGAATGAGCGGTCAGTGGTCACGTCCTTGTGAATAATGTCGGGCGTTTCGTGGAAGCGGCGCGACAGGTGCGCGTGCGCAGCTGCCCGCGCGCACATCTTCCGCGCATATTCGTAGAGAGGTGTATGCATTGTCCGATACATTAGGAATATCGGACAATGCACTAGCTTCATCTTATGTTAGACCGAATAATCAATTATTGAATGATCTTAAGCAAGTTTTATTTTATTTTAAGCAAGTTTGATAGCTTGTTGTTTTACGAAGGGTTGGCGTTAGGAATCAATGTTCTTTCTTCGTTCGGAAACTCATTTACGGTCATCTTAGTGGCATACATGTACAAAATACACAATAATAATAAGAGACAAGAGTAATGCGAGCTCTTGTCGAACATAATATCAGAAACGAGATTGATATTACTCTTCTCATATAATATATACATAAAATATCTGAGATACGTTACAATACGAGTATAATCGAAACTTAAGGACCTAGAAATGCTTTAACAATGAAGGTATGTACCGATATTTTATCACTTCCTATCTATAACTTTAACGGCTTTTTTCTGTGCCGCTTCGTGAATAGCGCCTTTACCCGCAACCCGTTTTGAGTTGTTATTCAGTAGCCCTGGCCAGGTAAGAATAGCCACCTGTTTATTTTTGGTGCGGGTTTTGCTCCAATTATTTTGAAAATGAACCTTCATTTTTGTACTAGAAACGACCTACGATTCATGACTTAAAACTACCTACGTAATATAAATCTAGATGTAGGTAGAAGTGACCATAAATTATGGAAGGATTTGGGGAAAATACGTTAATTAACATTTTTTTATATACTCAGGGATATTAGCTAACATATATTTTAATCGTTGCTACTTATTCGGTTAGCAACAACGTTATTAGAAATCATGAACAAATGTTTATTGACAGGTGAGGATAAACTACTATAATGCTATATCCTAACGCGTATGTAAATAAAGGAAACCGGTGGCAATAAACATTTTACGTCTTATTTATTGGAATTTTATTCAAACGTTTGTGTTTTTGCAAAGAGAAACTAGATTATATTGCAAAAACATAACTTCAAAACGAAAGTAAATCAGTATGTATAACTATTATTAAGTGAAGTAAACATATGACTCAACTCAACTAAGAACCGGTAGCAATCAATTTTGAGAAATCTACAAATATGTAAATAGTCTCTCGGTGTCATATATTGATCAAAACACGATGTTAATTTTGTTCGGTTTTGACAGATGCCAATGAATGTACAAAACACGGCTATGTTATAATTATGATGAATGTAAACTTTGCTCTACTTTTACCGACTTTTGACTAAACGTAGTAATAAACTTCCGCACATTCTCGCATTGACAAGTTCCTCAATATTTATGACAGTTACGTCACACCCGACTCGGCATTTGAACGCATTCATCAAACAAATTATTATTCGGAATATGCAAATGTTGCTCGGGCAATATAATGGATCGCCATTAGATTACGCAACACATTTTATGACTAATTATATTTTGTTGCAATTAACCGTGAATTGTTAAATAACATGTTTTATATGCAAATAAATTAGAATGTATGTTGTCACGTGATTTAAACTTAGATTTTCCGTTTTGGCGCGCGTTGATGTCTTTTATATGAGAGACTGAAAAGTCTATTTTATTGATTGTTTAACTATATTTTTAACTCGTGTAATTATGTCCAGAGATTCTTGTTACATCCACATCAGATGGAAATATGTATTTAAAAAGTCAATTACTCCATTTATCTTAACCCGTAATTAAAGTAATGTTTAATAATCGTAATACCTGCCTACCATGTTCTCGCGGTACAATATCACCTCTGATTTTAATTTTAACACGTACTTCAACTTGTCATAATTCTGACAGACTGATTACAATAATTACAGTGTTCAATCGTACTGGACTATATTTAACATTTCGAAAAACCGTTTTTAATTTATTTTAATAACCAAAATGTTTATTTGGAAATATTTGGACCGATCCAGTTTACGTAGATATCTAGGCACTTCAATGCCGTTAAAATGCACAATACGCTATTTACTTAACTTATGTATGTACCTAATTAGTTAGTTAAGAACTTAACTAATAAATAACAATAGACTATAAAATCTTTTATCGCCTTATGTTTTTACATAATTGAGTTAATAAAGTAAATAAAGATAATACTTTATTTTAATAAAACGCGTTTTGAAATAATACAATAGTGTTAAAAAGACAAATGCCGATCTCACGGCATTTTGACATATTTGTGTCATTTTTAACCTTCAAGAAAAATGCAAATATATAATATGTAGATGTATAAAAATGATTTTAAATTCGTTATACTATAGTTGTCCGTTGTTTCAAAGTTTGGAAGTTGTTGACTTGTATCTACATATTTATTTATATTAATCGAATCATTCACAGCCAAGATGCTTCTTTAACTGACCTTTATCTTTAAGGTACTGTTGACGCAACATTTTGATACACTTTCATTGTATAGTTCTGATAACTGTTAGTTGTTGCAAGCATGTGAGTGAGGAATATGAATTAAATGGTCGCTGGTAGCGGCGGGCAGGGCGTGAACCGTGACCGACTGGACAACGAACCCACTGGGAAATACACCAATTTTTGACTAGAAACACTTTGTACTAACTTATACCTTGCATTTTGTTAATGTATGCGTATTTGTGGTATCAAATTCACTGATTTTTTTATAGATTTCTCGAGGTATCTAAGTTGTGTGGAATTTATTTTCATAGATAAAGAGCTGAACTAATGATTTAAAACAAATATGTTATTATATCTTCAATGCTGAAAATGTTACAAGTAACAAGAGAAAAAGTAATAATAAATTACTAAAATATGGCTTTGTAGGCGGTAAGGGATTAATGATTTAAAAAATAAGATAATTATTATATCTTTAATGCCAATAATGTGAAAATAAATTACAAAAATACTTACATACGTATTTCATTAAAAGCATAGACCATGAACTTTCATTACAAACACAGTACATAACTCTCCAACAGATTAATACTGAGTATTAGATCTAGTTAATACCTGTATCTAGCTCTACCCAAGCTCTATCGCCAACAGATTCAATTGAATCGCTATTTTCATCGCGTTCCATTTGATTAATGGAGACAGACGGCTGTAAAAACGTAAATATCTCGAGTGGTGTCTCAGACGTGTCGTCTCTAAGTAATAATGAGAAAGTATTTAGCTAATAGGAATAGCTTCAATAGATACCGTTTTGTGTCAGTAAAACCTGCTAATTAAAATCTATTCTTAGCCATTAAATCAATACTAAGTATCGTGTTAGTTGGCTATGTTTGTGCATTCATTTGTAATTAATTAAACTTAGCGATAATTCAGTTTTAATGTTCACTTAATAATCTTTAAGTTTATCAGGAACAAGAGAGAGAGAGAAACTTCTTAGAATTTGAGTTGTATAGTCAATAAAATCTATTGGAATGCGTTGCATGATTGCTAGGTACACTAAACAAATACTAGTAAAAGAAACCTACCGACTTTCTCTACATTAAATTACTAATACGGTAACAAGTGTGCAACCAAATTACTTAGTTACATACCTCACTGTTATGAATACCCTGTGAGTAAACGATTAATTATAATATCAAGTTAGTTATTAAAGCCCGTAAGTTTGATCGACTTGACTTGATGATTTTAATTATGACGTAACTATCTAAGTAGGTACTTAAAAAAATTGCCTGGCTTGTTCGATGGTAGTTACGTTTCTGAAGTATATCTATTTATCATACTTCCGAAACTTAATTATTTAAGTAATAAAAAAAAAGTAATAAGTAGTAAGAAGTAAATTAATTATAAAATAATAATAAAACATAAGGTGATAAAAATACGGACTAGAATTTCCCAAGCCAAACGAACCATAAAATATAGATAGCATAAGACTGATGTGTTTACGGCCCCGCCCCTCACATTACTCTGCAGAAAATTATCTATTTTATAACATTTTTAAACTTGTTCGATCCCAATGATAACAACACAATAGAAACACAATATAATTGGAAACTATAAGTGAAAGTATGATTGAAATCGACAAAATATAAAGTTGGTCTCGCTTATATTCATTGTACGTTACCTCACGTGTGCTCGTGGAAAGTGCCTCGTAATTGACCTTTCTATTTCGTAATTCGGAAATTGAATGATCTTCATGATTAGCAAAAATGTTTTGTTCATTATTGACAATGGTAACGGGCGGAATTTCGTGCGTAATTGACAAAATAATTATAGAGATGGGTGGGTAATTGCGGATGATACGGTGAGTTATATAAGGTTTCTATTAACTCAGAAATATTTAGTGTAGGCCCATTCATATGATATATGAACAGCTATTATAGGCTGTCGATTAGATACAATTAAGGTTCTTCATAAGCCTATCAATGATTTTCACTTTAACAACGCATGTAGGTATCATAGCAAAGTATACAAGTATCTACAATATATCTATCTATGTGTTTTATTCGTACTACACGGTCTATTTAATTGTATGTCTCTGTCCTGCACTTACCTAATCATTAATAGACTCGTTTATTATATGTGTATCTGTACCCAGGTTGGGCAAGTAGGTAAAGCAAGTAACTAAAGTAGGTAGGTACCCAAAGCTACATGATCGTATGTTTATAAGCAAAGTCCTTCACAGATCCATTATGAATTCCTCACGGTGTGTGACCGAAGCAAAATCGTCTCTACATTTAACGTTTGTTCACATACACGTGTGGTTTTATAAACACAAACTTAATGCAAATAAAGACGTAGGTGGTGATCGTTGAGCGAAGATTCAAGAGTCTTGAAGTGTTTTTCGAATGGTGGGTAGGTACCGAAGTAGAGAGTTCGAGATAGTGAACATTTATAAAGATTTCTCTGATTCGACCGTCGGCAATTGGCATTTACATAGCTTACCCAACATACTTAGCGTGTTTACGAGTACTAAGTAGGCCTACCTGCAATACCAAAAGGAATATAAAATAAGTTTTATCTTAACTTCACTAATCTTCAGTGAGATGAGGGGCCTTTACCGAGCAGTAGGAAATTACAGGCTCATATATACTATACTATCTTACAGGTACATGTATTCTCTTCAGAAAAATTGTATTAATACAATACTCTCTATCTTCAAGGTTGTATTAAAACTAGGTGCAATTTGCACCAGGTTTAAGTATACCATTACTCAGGGGATACCATGGAATAGACGCAATAAGTACTTCCCTCTTCCGTGGGGATACTAACGTTTAGTTTTAGTACCCATCCATACACTATCTAACAAGTTGTTAAAATACCTGCTCGTACCGTAGTAGGCAATTATATGGTAACAGCCTATCATAGCCCATACTCATGTAAGTAGGTACATACTTCTAATTTCTTAGTATTGGAAGAATCTCTATACAGAGAGGTAAACTGACTATATCAAATACTTAGATGCATTCAGAAATTAAGGGGGGCATAAAACGAAGGAAAATATCATGTCAAAACAGTTGGGTTTAGGTGCACCGAGATATTTGCTCAAATCTGAAAAATAGCAGCTAAAGGGTTCAAAATGAACTGTATATTATGTACCTATGTATCTTCTTAAAGATCATCATTTTTAAAACACGCTAAACAGAAGGCTTGTATCATGGGAGAACGTGTGTGCTTATAAAATAATTACAATCTTACTAAATGTTCTAATCTGATAAATTACTGTGAACAATGAAGTTAGGTAGGCAAGTACATAATTGTTATAACAATTCACATAGACCTATTTCCTTTGAATGTAAACCACAAAAGCTTGCGAACTTACAGTAAGCTTCGGCACTCAGTTCCACCGCACATTCGATTAACATGCCGCAAAAAATATCTTCAATTATTTCAAAAGTAAAACTTTATACTGAATACACTGTACAAAACACTTCGCGATAAGTTATCACACTGAACCTCATCCACTGAAGTCCATGGATCGGATTTCCGTAGTGATTAGTTATGAATGAATGATGGAGAGACAAGCACTTCAGGTAAAGTGTATGTGAGGACTGGCGCAAGTACTGCGGTGTGCGAGGCGAGCGGAGGCCGGGCCGGAGGGGTGCCGCGCAGCGTGCGCCAGCGCAACCTTCGGCAATAGAAAGTTCATCGAACGAGCCAGTTCGCTCATTGAGATGTCTAATGACTGAATGAAAACCTATGATTTGAGAAAAATACTGCACACGAACTATTGCGGTTAAAATTCCTTTATACAATCGGTGTTAGTTACTAATATGTTATATATAAATATTGATATAGCCTAATATTAATGATATGTTATAAATGTTAGTGATAAAAAAACTTCAATATTTCTGCGCGTCTATTTTTTATTTTAGTTAGTAAGTATGAACATAACATACAGGAGATAACAGTTCAATCGAAAAAATGATTTCAAAAATATTGTTTAACTGTTCAATCTCTTGAGAAAAAATTATCAATATCGGATAAGCCGGAAATGACGCATTAAAAATGTAATAATACTGGAAGCCACAATGGCAACATTATTTGTTTTTCCCCTTGGTTTTTTCTTCAATATACATTTTTGTATTCTGTCACTGTCAATGTCAATTATTTGTCACTTGTCAGACGTCAATCCAACGACGACTGGCGACTGCTCAGTCGACGAAAATAGACATGCGAAATTTAGCTCACTGAAAAGAAAAGAGAAATATAGCTCTTTTGATCAAAAGAGCTATATCACTCTTTTAGCTCTTTAGTTCATTTAGCTCAGTTGCGAGCTACAGATCAAATTGAGACGCGCTTTTTAATGCGAGTCAAACGAGACAACTAGCTCAACGGTTCTTTAGAATCTTTAAAGTTCCTTAGTTCTTTTAGCTCAGTTGCGAACTACATATAAAATTGGGTACATACATTAGATTGTTTTATTACTAATTAATATTAAAACGATGAAAGCCAATGATTTTCCTTCATACTTGAACAAGCTTAGGACTGTCAATCTAGATAAAGAAATATTAAAAGCGATTGTTAATTACCAGTCAACAAACTACATATTCGGTAGAGTTGTGAACTAGTCGGCGAGCTAAATGAACTAGTGAGCTATACCGTGAATGAGTGAGCGACTGGGAGCTAGATTATGATCAAAGGACTAGCTCAATTTTATCTCTCATTCGCGAGCTACCCATGTCTAGACGAAAAGCGGATCGTGATCGTGACTTTCAGTTTCGTACAAATTCAAGTGAATTGTTGTATTTCTATTCAAAATACAATTGGATAATAAAAGTTTTACAAAATGCCGAAAGTTTTGGGTAATAATAACGAATACTTTATCTTAATTGAGCAATATTCCGTACATTTACAGGTTATCTTAAAAGTTTCTTCAAAAAACTATTTTGTATTGTTCGCTTATCAATTAAATTAAGATAAATATTTTGTTAAACAAATCAATGCTACAATATCCTAAAATTGTAATCTATCATCTACGTCTTGATTTACAAATGTACAATATCTGCGAACCGTATAGAACATTTATGAAGTAGCTGCAGATTGACATACATTGCCGGTTTTAGCTAAACAAAATAATTCCTGCTATTTCTATTAAACAGTCGTGTAATATCTAACAACGAATACACCTGTTTATTAATTTAGCATTTCACATAAAATAACGATTTTGAAAAAGTTCATAGCTAGATTCTATCTACATTTTATCATCAATTATGTTGCAGTAAAAGTGAAATGGGGTAAGGAAACATACCCAGGAGTAGAGGTGGACACAGACTACGACCCTGACGTGTTCAAGGCACAGATATTCGCCCTCACGGGAGTCCAGCCCGAGCGCCAGAAAGTGGTCTGTAAAGGGGTCACACTCAGAGATGATACATGGGGGAACTTTAAACTCTCCAATGTAAGTACTCCTTGTGTTTTACCTCCTTGTTCTATTTACTCTATAATATTGTATTAATGAAGACGACAAGAAGTTCAAGTCTTCTCATTTGTTTCATTGACTCAATCTCAGGCACTATCTATAATTGGATATTCAAACTTCTTTGTGTAAAATAGCTACATTCATAAAGAATTCTAATGACTCCTCTTCACCCCACACAATTGGTAGAATTCAGGGAGGTTGGATAAATATAAGTAGCAAATGTTTAAAAGTATCTACATAATAATCTCTAAGAAAATTAACAACCTCTATACAATTTACAATAGGAATACGTAACTATTTTTAGGCACATAATTTGTTAGTCATGCCTTGTTTTTGTCACCAGTCAAAGCAAGGTCACAATGAAACAAACTGTATCAGTGAAATAAAACAAATGTTAATGATAACGAAGGGAATGCTATATATTTATTTCCAAGATTCAATGTTTTTTAACAGTTTTCTTATAAATGTTTCAGAATGCTCTAGTATTAGTGATGGGCAGCAAGGAAGAGGATGTCCCAGTAGCACCCGTTGAACAAACTCGATTTGTAGAGGACATGAATGAATCGGAACTAGCCACTGCTGTAAGTACTTTGTACTGGACAGGACTTTGTCATTTTCAAACTTTTTCAATAACTTTCTATTTACATGTCAAATTTTGTAATTCGTAATTTGACAGAGTTCTTATAAATAATATAATCATATTCTTATTAAATGACTGGGTTTGTCGATGTACACAAATATACAGTGAATAAAATAATAACTTGTTTTTAGATGGACATACCGGAGGGCCTCATCAATTTAGGAAACACTTGTTATATGAATGCTACTGTCCAATGCCTCAAGACTGTACCTGAGCTCAAGAAAGCCCTGCTGGAATACGACAAAAGTAAGTAACAATGTTAAAAACTTGTAAGATCATAAAGTAAAAAGGGCACTATCCAAAATCTAACTTTCGTCTCCCTCCAGCGTCCGGCGGCGGCACAGCGGGCGAGCTAACCTCCGCTCTGTCGGTGACCGTGGCTGCGCTGGAGCGCGGCGGCGCGGGCGCGTGCGCGGGCGCGGCGGCGCGCCTGCTGTCGGCGCTGCACGCGGCGGCGCCTCGGTTCGCGGAGCGCGCGGCCGGCGGCCACCTCGCGCAGCAGGACGCCTCCGAGTGCTGGGCCGAGATCGTGCGCGCTCTGCAGGCTAGGCTTGGACCTAAGCCGCCTAACGCGCCCGTGGCGTCGCAACATAGGTTCCTTTTTTGAAGTTTTTCAAATCTTTGGTAGGGTTCAATCATTTCGAGTATATTCCACCATGGCCGAATGTTCCATAGGTCTCTGACATGATCTGACCGTTGAAATAAACGGGATCGCTTAACGTGCCCTCCGCAGCTAGGTAGGGGCCAATCTGTGCATTGCTTAACAATGAACTAACATTGTTTAGTCAAACTACGCCACGAGCGTTTGGTAGGGTGATGTTCCGTTGTTCAAAAATGTCTGTTTAATGTCGATTAGATCCAAGATTAATCGACCTCCTGTAATCGTCGACTTCTAAGAGGAGATAACTAAATCCAGCATACTGTTGTGCAGGTCGTCGCTGGTGGAGCAGTACTTCGGCGGCACGCTGGACGTGGAGCTGGTGTGCGCGGAGGCGGAGGAGCCGCCGTCGCGCTCCACCGAGACCTTCCTGCAGCTCTCGTGCTTCATCTCGCAGGACGTCAAGTACCTGCAGTCCGGCCTCAGATCCGTACGTACACTTCATACTTATTAAGCTGTATTTTGACTAGTGATCTGAGTATTTCTAATCATTTGCTCTTTAACTGAATACACTGATCAGTTAAGTTTAAATTATTATTCAATGATTATATCAGTATAATCATTGAGATTGCCCAGCTGTGGGCCATTGCAGGCTAATACTTTTTAAAAATTGTATATGGCTAAAGTGAAATAGAGAGCTATGTTTAAAATGTGTCTTCTTTTACAGAAAATGTCAGAACAAATCACGAAAATGTCACAAACACTCGGAAGGGATGCTATTTACACAAAAACTGTAAGTATAACTTTTGCAACTCCCAACTATTTTATTACAATATCCAGACTATTTATACTGCCTTCTTCCGCAGAGCAAAATAAGTCGCCTGCCAGCTTATTTAACGGTGCAATTCGTGCGATTCTACTTCAAAGAGAAGGAGTCGATCAACGCGAAGATATTGAAGGACGTGAAGTTCCCCTTGGAGTTGGACGTGTACGAGCTGTGCTCGCCCGCGCTGCAGGAGAGACTTACCCCCATGCGGAACAAGTTCAAGGTAATATTATTATCAGCTATTTGTTTCCCAGTGCTAGGCAAAGGCCCTATTCCTTCCTTTTTAATATAACTTGAGATTTTTGACGCATCCATGAATAGCGTTCTACTTATATAAGACCACATTATGTATTCACTATTAAGCTTGCTACAACATTTTATTGAGATTTAATTGAGACTTAATTCATTGACGACCGGCCCAATATCCTATCTCTTTCGACAATCTCATAAAGCAGATTGACTGTTACCATCTGAAGAACGGATTCATTCACATTTATTTACATGCAATGTTGAAATTAATTTTATCTACACTAATGTTGTAACATTCTACTTATGTTTCCAATACTTGACTTATAATTACTACTGTTATAGCGCAGACAACTAAAACACTCAATTTAAGCAATTGCACATGATGTTATAATATCCACATCGATATCGTAAAATCTCATTATAACATCGCGCGCTCGCTCCTGATTGGCCCTGCGCGCGCTGCTGCGCTCTCATTGGTTAGATTAGATTTTAATGGCGGCAAGTTCACTGTGACAATACACGTACGCGTGAATTTAATGTTTCGCAATGTGTTTTGTTTTTAAAATTTTGTTTGATTAATTGCATTAATGAAGATAAAGTAGTGTATGCAACTGCATATAACACGGGTATTAAAACACTCGTTACTATTATGAAACTCGCTGCGCTCGTTTCATAAACTCACACTCGTGTTTTAATACCCTTCATTATATGACAGTTGCATAAACTACTATTATCTACACTAATGTTGTAACATTCTACTTATGTTTCCAATACTTGACTTATAATTACTACTGTTATAGCGCAGACAACTAAAACACTCAATTTAAGCAATTGCACATGATGTTATAATATCCACATCGATATCGTAAAATCTCATTATAACATCGCGCCCTGCGCGGCGCGCGCAGCTGCGCTCTCATTGGTTAGATTTTAATGGCGGCAAGTTCACTGTGACAATACACGTACGCGTGAATTTAATGTTTCGCAATGTGTTTTGTTTTTAAAATTTTGTTTGATTAATTGCATTAGTGAAGATAAAGTAGTGTATGCAACTGCATATAACACGGGTATTAAAACACTCGTTACTATTATGAAACTCGCTGCGCTCGTTTCATAAACTCACACTCGTGTTTTAATACCCTTCATTATATGACAGTTGCATAAACTACTATTATGGACTTGGTTTTAGGGACCTGTTAGTATAATTCACATTGTTCTGATATTTTCAGCAGATATCTTTAAGGTTGTAACTTTACATTGTTCTAATGTGCTTTACGTTACAGGAAATTGAAGACGCAAAAGTAGAAAAATCATTGAATGAAGCAAAAAGCAAGAACCACGGCGACAGTAAAAAGGACGAAGCTAATAAGAATGTATTGCCTTATTGGTTCGAAGACGGTGAGATACTATTTATATTTTACAACACTATATTCATATACTGAGTGTGTCGTACGACGAGTAAATCATGAACTTTGGCTATGTAGAAGGCTCGTAGTGATCACGGATAAATATTAACCAATAGGATTGCATAAAATATCTGACCGGAGATTTTATGCACTCCTATTGGTTAATATTTCTCCGTTTCTCCGCTCCGCAGCCTCGCTCCGCTTCAAAAGACAGGCGCCCTTAATCGTGGTAATATGACATACGTGGCAATTCAGCATTCCGTTGTAGCAGAACTCATCCTGTACGCATATACGTACCATGTTTACTCAGACGAACCGCTACATCTTTCTTACATCGTACTATATATATATTTATCTACACTAATGTTGTAACATTCTACTTATGTTTCCAATACTTGACTTATAATTACTACTGTTATAGCGCAGACAACTAAAACACTCAATTTAAGCAATTGCACATGATGTTATAATATCCACATCGATATCGTAAAATCTCATTATAACATCGCGCCCTGCGCGGCGCGCGCAGCTGCGCTCTCATTGGTTAGATTTTAATGGCGGCAAGTTCACCGTGACAATACACGTATGCGTGAATTAAATGTTTCGCAATGTGTTTTGTTTTTAAAATTTTGTTTGATTAATTGCATTAGTGAAGATAAAGTAGTGTATGCAACTGCATATAACACGGGTATTAAAACACTCGTTACTATTATGAAACTCGCTGCGCTCGTTTCATAAACTCACACTCGTGTTTTAATACCCTTCTTTATATGACAGTTGCATAAACTACTAATATTGGTGCGGCGCACAGACGTGGGCAGCAACAACAGCGGCTACTACCGGCTGCAGGCGGTGCTGACGCACCGCGGGCGCTCGTCGTCGTCGGGCCACTACGTGGCGTGGGTGCGGCGCGGCGCCGCCTGGCTGCGCGCCGACGACGACGACGTCGCGCCCGTGCCCGAGGACGACGTGCTCAAGCTCAGCGGCGGAGGTACGCGCTGAGCGCTTCACTCGCGCGGCGCACCTCACTAGGACACGTGTAGCTGATTGCAACACTAACAAACCACGCATTCATTTATTCATTTCGAGTAGGTTAAAGGCTTACCCTGGTGTTGGACGCTTAATCCAGACACAAGCCAATATCGCGATCAATGACGACCAAAGCGCAAGGTTTAAAGACAAAAGTAAATTGGTTTGTCCTCAATCGTGGATAAGAAAATGCTAATCGGAAATAGATTGTTCGGCTATTTATGTCCGAAATATAAATAGAGTTCAAAATTCTGCAAAATTATAACTTAAATTCTGCTTAAATGAGACTGAAGGGCAGTTTAAAGTGGGCAGTTTAAAAACTGACACCAGTGTTCGCGTCTTAACTCCTAATGGTACATAACTGGCATGTATTAACGCTCCATATTGTCGGGCAGGCGACTGGCACTGCGCCTACCTGCTGCTGTACGGGCCCAAGGTGCTGGAGCTGCCGGCGGCGGCGCCGGCGCCCGAGGAGGAGGCGCCCGAGCCCATGGAGGAGGCGCCCGAGCCGCCCACGGCGCAGGCCTGAGCTACTCGACGCGACGCCCCACGCGGCTCCGACACAACACGTACTGCCGCAGTTACTCTCAATTATTGTTAGGACGTGTACGAGTAAGTGCGCCAACTTTTGGGCTTCATTTCTTTCTCGTTTATTGAGTTTTACCCGTTTGTTCGTTTTTGCTTTTGCTGAGACATATATTCAAGTTTTCCTACCTGTTATCAAATCTTGTTAGGTGATTTCCCAGTTTCCAATCAAAACCGAATGTAAGCTTGTTATTAATGGTTTTATGGAATACTTGTTTAAATTTAAGTGCGGCTTTGAAGTTAACCACGAACTGCGATGATTCGTTGAAACCTGATGTTGTATGTTACGATTCTTCAGAGCCACAATTAAGTTCCGATTGATGTAGGCGACTCATTGCCCACAAGCAAGCCTACTTACTCGTACATTTCTCTTACTCTTTTCTGATGTTAAGTGCGTCGAGCCAACTGCAAGCGAGCTTAATTGACGCATGACCCTCATGTAAGATTCCGCTAGCATAATTTTCAAATATTGTATTAGTTCAAATTGTCAAGTAATTTTATAGATACCTATTAGCATCGGCTGGAATCGCTTAGGTCTCGAATGATGACGAATAATTGGGTACTCTTGTATGAATCTATTCATCGCTAACATGAAATACTTGAATGCTGGTCATCTTGATTTTTCTACATTTTTACCACACGACGGTTGTAAAAAGTCCCTCAAAATGTTTGCACTAACTATGGAGATAAAATGAGAATGAAAGACTAAATGCTTGTATATTATAGCTCTAGACTTTTGATTACAATGTTTTGAAGTTTTTTATATTCCCAGCATTTAGCGGTCGCAACGTACAATGAATAAGTACTGTAATGTTGTACAAATGTTTAAATTATTTAATTTATTTAGCATGAGGGTGGCAGCGGGTTGTTGATATTATTTGTTGGTCGCATCGAATGCTCTGTTGATTTCATACCGTTTCGTTACGTATTAGTCTCTCAGTTATCTGTTAAGTTCTCTATCTTTACAAGATGTATTGAATTTTATAAGATTAATTAATTATTTTACTAAACAATTATCGTGAATAAACGTCTGGTAACAAAATGTTATTTAATTTGTTTATAAAGTTCCCTAACTTTAGAGAAGTTTTCCGGAATACTAATCTGCAAAAATAAGTGGTAGACAGAACCTTATTTTTTAAAGACCGTTGACAAATTTTAATGATCTGTGATTCAAAACTGGACAGTGACAATAACAGACATTGTCATGGATTTATTCGACAAAAAGTTCTACGCGCTACGCACAACTTAGTATTATGATTTAAGTTTACATTAAAAACTTAAGTTTCCGTAAGATAGACAATATGTTCGACTGCTGCTAAGTTAATAATATATCTACATCGATATGTGCTACATCTAATAAGCTCTAAATACTGATAAGTACAATGGGTGTGGGTCGTGCGATCGCGGCGTTTGCCGGTGGTTTTATCATTGCGTACACTTATTGTTACTTCTTGTTGAGGCCGATACCGTTTCCCTTCGGCATTGGGCCTTACTTATCGATAGCTTTCTGCACCTTATACGGTAAGTTAGTTTATAATTACGTTTTACTGCGGATAAGGTAGCGTGGCTCGTTATAGAGTTGTTTTAAAGATTGTAGACAAAATAATCCAACATTCTATTTATGGAGTCACACAGTAGCGATATATATATTTCATAATATACATTTGAACTTCCATCGGTTGAGCTTTCTATAGTTAGTTAGCTTTGAACTCATTATGTTCCATTTATACAGTCAGAATAGTTGATGCTTAGCCAATTTCAGGTCAAAAATGGCCTTTTGTAATGATATCTCATTGACATAAGTATCATGGATTGAGAATGTAGTAATATAATAAAGTTAAATTTAGTGAAGTTATTTATTTCAATTGTAGGTCTAGCAAACGTGGTCGCCATTCAGCTGCGATGTATATCATGCCTTATATTCCCAATGTACTGCGGCAAGGCGGGGCGCAGTGTGCTGAAGGCTTTAGTACTAACGCACATAGTGGCTGGTAAATATTACTTTCATTCAGTGTCTCTTTAAGACAAACTAATAAGAGATACGAAGATCTTTGGATCCAGGTGGCAAGTGGCTCAATCCCCCTTTCAATCATCCGGGTTCAAACAAAGGTCACTTTTATGAAAACATACCTAAACGAGGGTCAAGTGAGGTGATTATGCCTAATCCTCCTAACTGTACTGATATCTTCAGTGAGATGAAAGGCCTTTGCCCAACAGTGGCACATTAGAGGCAAATACTTTTTCTACTAAACCATGGTTGAGCCTTTCTTAAACATTCTTCCATCCGTCCAGCACTGCTCACTACAAAACGTTGGTACTAAACAATGGGAACTATACCATTCGGAAATTGATTACGTATCTATAATTCAAAGTTTGATTGTATCCAGGACCGGTGTCGAACATGGGTCTAAACGCAAGAGAAGTGGTGCGGGTGTTCGCTTGCACCACGCAGCTTTCGTACAACTTGTCGAGAGAGAAATACAACCTACTGTTTCACCCTTTACGAGAATCGGGCGAAGTATTTGAAACGGAGGTTGAAAAAGTAAAGGAGTCTTTTAGGCAAGGACTTAAAGTTATTTCAAGTCTGGCTTCTTATATGTTTACTAGCTGTGCCCCGCGGTTTCACCCGCAGAACCCCCGTTCCCGTGAGATTTTTATTCCCTATAAACCTCACGGAGCCCGAGACCTTTCCAACGAATGCAAAACCGTGGAAATCGGTCCAGCCATTCACGCGTGATGCCGTGACCAAGGAAAACGGGTTTCATTTTTATATCTTACTAGCAGCGCCCCGCGGTATTACCCGCGTTGTTCCCGTTCCCGTGGGAATTTCGGAATGAAAAGTAGCCTATAACCTTCCCGTTGAATGTGGCTATCCATTACAAAAAGAATTTTTCAAATCGGTTCAGTAGTTTCTGAGATTAGCGCGTTTAAACAAACAAACAAACAAACAAACAAACAAACAAACAAAACAAACTCTTCAGCTTTATAATATTAGTATAGATATATAAAATTCTCGTGTCACAGTGTTCGTTTGCGTACTCCTCCGAAACGGCTTGACCGATTCTCATGAAATTTTGTGAGCATATTGAGTAGGTCTGAGAATCGGCCAACATCAGGGATTTCGGGATTTCATCCCGAAATTTCCGCGGGAACGGGTACAACGCGGGTGAAACCGCGGGGCGCAGCTAGTAATTATATAGATTACAGTCAAAATAAGTGACCGGCCCTAATGACATACCTACCTTATTTTTGAACAACTAATAAGAATCCATATATCGAAAAGGCCAACGAAGGGATTGTGTTTTCCCAAATCAAATTATTAATTTTTCAGATCAATGAACGATATAATAGAAGCTCTAGAATTAGAGATCAAAGGTGATGAAGAAGTGGAGTCGAATCGTAAAGAGATTGACATGATCGATGATGTCCTGATGGTGCCTCGCCGCACGGATATTATACTTTCCGCCAAACCGTTCGTATTATGCATAATGGTTAATCGTATGAACTTAGTCATAACGCTCTTAAGCTAAAACACTGTTATAAAGATTTTTGTCTCTTTTGCTCTTTGGAAAATAGCGTATGTCGGAAAGGGAGAACCATTAGCTAAAATGCTGTTATGAATAATAAGCGTTTATGAATAAGGCCCATAATATTTAGGTTTAAAGATGTGCATAAGCACGGGCCTTGTAGATATGACCCCTTAGGCTACCGTCTAACTATGCCCGAATAAATGCAGTCTAGGTGTAGATAGATCAATAGTCTTATCTATCATTAAGTACCTACCTTCTATAGTTACGTAGATATTACTTAAACTGTAAGGTAGTTACGTATTTTTTTTTAAACACTACGGTTCCAAGCATTACTACTGTCGTGGTTAAGAATTGTAATCCACGCAAGCAAATTAAGGGTCTTGAAAGAAGTTTCGTTCCAGCCGATTTCCTTATGCCGAACTTAAGCTGGTTTCAGAACAACTGCATTGAATAACTCATTATTCTATGAAACGAAGCTTAACCTCCGTTGCGAGGCTCACCTATCGAAAGCTATGTTTGTGTGCATAAAGAAGTTTGATGAATTGCATAAGGAGTGCACCGATTCGGCGTCGACAGATGGAGTCGACGTAAATATATGCGATGGCTTGAAATACAATAACATGTGCAATTTCGTAACAGCATTGGCTCGCAACAACACAAAGTTATGTAATAATCAGGTAAAAAAACCCTAATAAGTATTATTGTTATGTGTAAATCAATCTATACTAATCTATACTAATATTATAAAGAGGAAAGGTTTGATTTTTTGTTTGTTTGTTTGTCTCGAATAGGCTCTGAAACTACTGCACCGAATTAAAAAATTCTTTCACCATTCGAAAGCTACAGTATCCCTGAGTGACATAGGCTATTTTTCACCCCGAAATTTCCACAGGAATGGGCACAACGCGGGTGAAACCGCGGGGCGCTGCTAGTATGTAATAAATCTATCGAGCTGTATTATATTAGTATACAGATTGATTTTTTGTTTTTGTTTGTTTGGACGCGCTAATGTCAGAAACGACCAATCCGATTTGAATAATTCTTAGTTTGAAACTTGGAAATACAACAGCGCCAAACGTTCGGTGAGAGCAAAACGATAAGTCTACCCTTCATTTACCCCGTATGCTTGATGCGGCTAGTTATCCATTCTTATGTCTGAACATTAGTAACTAACTAATGTTTAGTCTGTGGCAGATCCAACATGGGTTTGACACCCTCGATCCGCGTTAGGAACCCGAGGCTGAATCCGCCCCGTCTAGTCTAGATATGTATGTCGTGTGTTGTATTGTAGGTGCCCTATATCTACGCATGTACCCAAAGGCAGGGAAAACATGTTTACCCTAATCACCAGATACGCCCAGCTTTATCACCAATAAAGAACGGTTCTCCATTCCAAACGATTCTTATTTGCAGGTACCTCCTTCTGTCGGGGTCGGATTCAATACAATCAATAGAATTAAAATGGAATTTTGTAAGATGGTTGACAAAATTCATCTAAATTATACAGACGTTAACGATTTTAAAGATATTTTGGAAGATGAGAGTCGAAACGTTCAGGTAGAGAGCGATTTAAAGTTTTAACTAGCCGGTTGTGGTAGTAACTTAGTAAGAGTTCACTGGTAGAGTTAGCATACACTCCTAGTTCCACGTTGTTTTTCAAACAATGTAACTCCACGTAGCTGTAGGCATCAACTTTTCTATTTAGATATTTACTAGCCGCGTGCCGCGGTGTTACCCGCTTTGTACCCGTTCCTGCGGGAATTTCGGGATATAATGTATGATGTAAAGTTTTACCCAAATCCGTCCAGTAGTTTTTTCGTGAAAGAGTAACAAACAAATATACAAACATACATACAGCCTCACAAAATTTCGCATTTATACTATTAGTAGGATAGTTACTAATTTGCTAAGCTCAAGATATGTTTTTAATGGTGAGAGCTAAGATATATTCTATTCAGTACGAATTGAAATAAGTAAGTCCAATGTTTAAATTCTAAGCTTATGTAGGTAGGTACCTTTATGTTAGTTCAACATACCATCCTCATTAAGGATTCAAAAGAAACTGCAAAAAAAGTGATCAAAGCATTCGACGAGAAGACGGTGATCATGCGTTACGTGTTCATCGCCATGAACGTGGCCATGGCGCTCATCTTCCTGAAGATATTCCATGCAGCAGTGAAGTACCACGACTGGTATCTCACCGACATCGACTATGAAAACATTTACATAACAAGCTATTTTAAAAGATTGGACACTACGAGGAAAGTGAAGGGGAGAATTTCTCTATTACCCTTAAAAAAGGTAAGCCGATTTACTGAAGCTCTCTCTCTTCCTGGCTAGTGTCCCACATGGTGGTGCGGTCAGCCTTCCTTATTCTACTCTTCCACTTCACTCTTTCGTCGATGTCGTCATCGGAAATCTTGACCTCAGCCATATCCTTGGACATCCGTCCACCTTGTCTTGGCTCTGCCTAACTTCTGCCGAATTAACTGAAGCATGTTACTTAATTAGGTACTGATGTGATTTACTTAATATATAGAACAAAGGACAGTTATATTTACCATCGTTTTCTTTAGTCGTAAAAGGCTTTCAAATTGTTTCGCTGATATATCTTGGCAAGGCCATATAGTATCTTCACCTGATCTTGAATTGATTGCCTTCAAAATAGCAGAGCAAACCTTGGACAGAAGATAGCGGCACATTGATGAGAATTCTTTCCCCGTCTTATAACTAGATGGAAACGAACAAATACATAGACATCCACTCGGCGTCAGTAAATTCCTCGCGGCGAGGCAAGCTGGTCTCCCAGATCCTCAAGGTGATGCTGGAGGTGGTGACAGCGACCACCTTCGTGATGCTGGACCGGCTGTTCTTTGAGGCACTGGATATGGTGCGCCAACACGCTGAGATGGAACTCGTGCATAGGACCACTAGGGAATTGCACTTTAAGGTATGAAGTTGTAAAATACCTAAACCAACTAATAATATGTATCTACAAGAGTCCATTCACATACGGTAAGTTAGGTCTTAAGCTCTTAAGACTAGTTTTTTAAACTAACTGTAATATGTAATTTTCTTTTTGTTTGATAAATGTTTTCCTATAAATTGTTCTGTGTTTATTACTTGTTATGAATGCTGTACACTCTGTTTCATGTGTTCAATATCTATCAGAAATGTACCTTATCTGTAACACTACATTTAAGAGTTTTAATATGCAACACTGTTGATAAGTTGATGAATTAAATAAATTAATTAATTGAACTACCAAAAATAACTTTCAGGTGGAAGGCACAAGTATTTTGGCGCCTTCAATCCGAAATATCCTGGACGGGTTGCACTTGCGCAACAAAACGCACGACATCTCGAGCGACGCCTGTCTGCCGAGACCTCGACAGATGCCTTACATCTTCTTCTTCAAGATCTACGTCGGATATTTGTGGATACTGTTCCTTTTACTGATCAGTCCTTATACTTTAAGGCTGCGAAGGTTAATGCTTCATTTTATTTAATATTTTACCTCCACCCACATTTTTATGTTAAGTTTAAACTACAAAAAACATTGAAATTTAAGTAAGTATGGAATTTACATGCCTTTTTGGTGTTGTCAGATTTTATTCAAATAATTCCATCTCCATTCTCCAACAGATCCATCTGTAGCTACTTCTACCCTCGCCGCGAAAAGCAACGGATTTTGCATCTTTATAACGATATCCTCAAGAAGAGATTGAAGATGGACAAGACATTGCGAAGGTAAAGCTTGCTCTACCACATACGAGTATAAGTACCTAAAAGCTATCCATCCTAGCTATAGATAGACTTTGATTAAGGGATAGAGACCTACTTTATATCGCTTAAATCCCAAAGCAAGGCAAAAGGCCTCCCCCTAATTAAACTAAGCATAAATCAGTTCAATCAATAGGTAAGTACTTTTTATTCTATAGGAAAGCAGTGCAAGCTATTCGCGCGCACTATCTGACCGGTGAAAGCCTCCTCAGCATGAGAATGAAGTTCCCGCAGCTCCTGGGGTGGCTGCAGATACTGCCGACCGCCAGGATGACGTGTCTCATCTGTGGGGAGGTGGAACCACGGAATAATACGAGTATGTATCCTTTATTTAATACTCGTAGACTCGCCTAGGTCCATAGTCGTTGTTACGATTAATGTTGTAAGGGACAGTGGCATATTTCCTTAATGTTGTAAATAAAAAATGGGATTTATATTGATTATGTGGCACCGATACCTAAAGGTTACGTAAATATTAATAAACCAAATCTATACTAACATCATGAAGCTGTAGAATTGATTTTAATATTTGTTCTAAGGCGCTTATCTAAAAAACTTCCGATCCGATTTAAATAGGCAATTATTTTTGTAATAGCCAAATTCAACGTTAACATTATATAGGCTATTTTTTTCTTCTATATTTGGTTGAAAGCACTTCATTTCCAGTGTCCAGCAGGCACTGGTACTCGTGCTACACGACCAAGTGTCCGTTCGTGTATTGTTCCGAGTGCTGGCGCGAGATCGGCTCGCGGTGCCTCGCGTGCGACCCGAGCCTCGCCGAGCTGAGCGATGTAGATTCAGTGTCGGAATACGAGCGACCACACGACTCTTAGCTGATACTGATACTTTGTGATTAATTAAGACTGTAACTGTAATGAAAAGTATGGAGCGTCAGAAGTTAGGTGCTTCGCCAGTTCCTAACCTTAAATATTTATATGCAAAACGTTATGTACGCATTTTTGTAAATAAATAGAAAAATTCAAAAGCATTTTAAAGCTCACTGGAGTCATAATTTTATTATTTACTCAATAAATATTAACGTATTCATATAATAAATCTAGAACAATCCATACTCCAGTTGCTCTCCCACTGTGAGGTTGCTAACGAACTGTATGTTATCCGCCACGTCGTTGCAGAGGAACGCTAGCCCGGACAGCGTCTCTCCCTCTTGAGGGTCGAAGTGGTAGATCAACTAGAATTAATCACGATTTGATACAGGTACGTTACGTATCTTACGCTACGTGCGTTACGTATCTTACGCTACGTGCGTTACGTATCTTACGCTACGTGCGTTACGTATCTTACGCTACGTGCGTTACGTATCTTACGCTACGTGCGTTACGTATCTTACGCTACGTGCGTTACGTATCTTACGCTACGTGCGTTACGTATCTTACGCTACGTGCGTTACGTATCTTACGCTACGTGCGTTACGTATCTTACGCTACGTGCGTTACGTATCTTACGCTACGAGCGTTACGTATCTTACGCTACGTGCATTACGTAACTTACGCTACGTGCGTTACGTATCTTACGCTACGTGCGTTACGTATCTTACGCTACGTACGTTACGTATCTTACGCTATGCACGTTACGTACCGTACCATACGTAGCGTAGCGTATACGTAGCATATCGTATGGTTGAAGATAGGTATATTAATTATCAATCCAATGTCGTAAGTTCAAGACTCGTGAAGGTCTACTTTATACTAATAAGTATAAGCTAATAAGCTGCAATCAATTAGTGTCGGATTTTTAAACCTCAATAAAGGCCTCTCGTCATCGCATTGGTATCAACAGTTTTAATTTTCTTACCGATAAAAACTCATCATAAGTGATCCAGCCATCGTTGTCAGTGTCTGCGGCGTGGTACTTCTCTTTGCGTACTTCCATGGAGCTATCTTCTCCTAAACTCTCCAGAACCGCACTACTGTATATCATAAATTCATATTGCTCAAATTACCTCTATAAATTAAATAGTCTGACCAAGAATATGGAGTAATGAAACTTCTTAGATATACCGACCCTACCAACAACCTTGACGAAATGCTAATAAAATTGTTACATGTACTTTCATTTCATACCACGAGTCGACAGTCCACATAACTGGACTATATTTAAAGCACCTATTCCTTTTGTGATTAATTTCATTACCTGTTCAACATAACGAAGAAGCATTGGTTCAGAAAAGTTATACGCTGTTAATGTACTGGTACTTAAATGTAATGTACATGTACTTAAGGCGATCCTCAATATCAGATAGTCTTTGTCCAATATTGGAGTCCAATAAATGCATTTTGTAGCACCCTTAATTTGCTGATTAAACTATAGTTAATAGTCATAAACGCTGTATAACTTAAAACTCTGTTATAAAGTGTTTCGTCACTTTTGCTCTTTGGAAAATAGCGTCGTTGGAAAGGAACAAACTATTTGATAGCTAAATGTTTATGGACCACTAGCAGCGCCCCGCGGTTTTACCCGCGTTGTGCCCGTTCCCGTGGGAATTTCGGGATAAAATGTAGCCTATAGCCTTCCTCGATAAATAGACTATCTAACAGTGAAAGAATTATTCAAATCGGTTCAGTAGTTTCTGAGATTAGCGCGTTTAAACAAACAAACAAACAAACAAAACAAAACAAACTCTTCAGCTTTATAATATTAGTATAGATTAAGCAGAGTTTTTCTTAATGAATTAAGTAATTGACGGTGTAACTAACAAGTCGTCAAAGCCGAGCATCCCATTGGACTGGTTGTCGAACAGCAGGAACAGGCTGTGCAGGTTCGCGATGGTCACCTCGTTCCACCCCGGGAACCGGTCCACCACCTTCTGCATGCTCCAGCGGCGGTCTTGTTCTTTCATATCCTGGACAGTTTAATTTAGTCTAGACTGCTTTTTATACCCCACTGAGGCTGGCTATCCGCCATAGCGTAGCAAAAATTTTTTAAAAGAAATTTTTAATATAAAATATGAGGGATGGAAATGTTAATAATATTGGTTTTTACTATTTTTCACCGCTTTGGTGGGCGGGCAGCCTAGTTAGGTACAATATTAGGGGGTATCATTTTAAAGTATTTGCCATAATTTATATAATCTATACTAATATTATAAAGCTGAAGAGTTTGTTTTGTTTGTTTGTTTGTTTGTTTAAACGCGCTAATCTCAGAAACTACTGAACCGATTTGAATAATTATTTCACTGTTAGATAGTCTATTTATCGAGGAAGGCTATAGGCTACATTTTATCCCGAAATTCCCACGGGAACGGGCACAACGCGGGTAAAACCGCGGGGCGCTGCTAGTTGAGTTATACTCTAACTGGCAATCACTCCGATAAAATACCAAGGTACTTATTATCAAGCCTTCCATCCATTGTCGGGTAAAATTACCTACTATGATCTATGCAGGACTACACTTGACTCTGTCATAGAGAGTCAAGTCACCAATGATCCATGAAGTACTTAGAAGTCTTTACCAAAATATGTACTGCATTAACTTACCTGATTGTATTGCCTTTGTTCAGCGAGCCTCTTGTAAAATAGCTCGATCAACTTATCGTAGTCGGTCAATGTGGACTTCTGAGATTCACTAGTCTTCTTTCGAGGCTCGCCTGATCGACAAGCATTAAGTTAAGAATTAATGCCAAGTTTACATCAGAGATCAATGATATAAGGTATATTCGTTGGTCTATCAAAACCAGAGACAAGGCACTATCCGCGGTGGACATTTGTCGTTCTAAACCAACTTAAACATACAAACCCGGACAAGTGGCATTCGATTTACGAAATCGCTATTCAATTTGTTCTTAAATGTATCGATGCGATGCGATAAGTGATCTAGCGATTGCCTCTTGGCTTAATCTAGGTATTTACTTTGTCGACCCTATCTATTGTAAAAGCTCTTGAATGATTTAATAGAGTAATGCACGAAGTACTTTTTCTTATTAAAACTAGTCATTAATAGTGGATATCAAATTATTTGTGAACTAAGTGGTTTTTCGTAGATAACAAAGAATTACCAGTTGCCGTAAAATCCTCTTGCCTATAAAAACAAATAGGTTTTCTTTTGACGGGGTATTCAAAAAACCTTCCTAATCCAGAGAAGAGCGTGCTCATTTGATGCCCCATACTGGACGATATTTTTATTTAATAATTATTGTGGAAAAGCAATGTTTGTTTATTTTGTTCGCGTATCCATAGATATTCAAATTGATGTATGTCAGGTGTTCTACAGACAAGCACCTTGCTCTATTATTGGTACCGAGGAGAATGTATTAGGCAAGGCATTAGCTATAAATACCAAGTGCTCATTAGGGGCTATAACTGCCATGTGTTAAAGTTATAAAATATACTCGTATCCAATTTATAGTTCTCGCATTAATTACAATTATGTGGAGAAAGGTAGAGAAAGCCAGAAATGAAACACCATTTACTTTCAATCACTTGATTATTTTCATACAAAATTCCATTAAAAATTTCAAAAATTTGACATTATATAGCGTCATACACAAATCGATAAGATTACAATCAAAGTAATTATAAAAATTACCGAGAGGGTAAAAAATAATGTAAAATGAAATATTATGGTGGCCGTAAATTATTCTAAATTAAAATATAGGAACATTTTTATAAAAATAATTCAGTCTTCCAAAGGTTTACAGAAAATAAGCATTATATAAAAAAAAAGAAAACGACTGTTGTCCACGAGTTATGTATATACTTGTACATACACGACTATGTTGAAGCTATGATACATTATGAAGAGTAAGTATATTATAGTTACTATTGACAAAATTTATAAACATTTTATTGCTAATGGCAGTACATTTTCCTTTCTATTAGTGCGCGCACGCACTACGCGGGCCTTGGCATGCTCTAGTGCGCAACCCGAGTGCGCAGCGCCCAGCCCCGCGCTGCACCGCCTCACAAACGATACGAATACATCCTTACACTTCAAGCGGTTACATAAGTAGACAACAGACTTACTAAGCGGTGATCAGACCACCTTTTCAGTCTCTAAAACACTAAGTTAAAAAAAATTGAGGTAGCAAATGGTTTCCATTGGAGGCGCACAGTCGACCGGACCCAGGGACCGCAGCCCCGCCGGCCGGCTGTGCGCTCCCACGACTTAACTTACAAGTGATATAAAATCATTTGCTACCCCTTGCTTGTTACTGTAGATCTCTACAAACATACAAGGTGGCCGGTAAAGCGCTGCTGTGGCACTTGAGATGCAAGGGTGGTCTGACACCTGAAGGGAGACGTGGTCTCCGCCCAGGCACCCTGTACATTTATATCGATTGCACCGGGGACGGCTACAGTGCGCATACAAATTATATTTGGTGATAAATACTCAGGTATGTATCATACATATACCTATTTAATTCACTGGAACCGACCCTGTAGAAGATTGTAGTAAGTATATCACTAACTAAAATAACCACAAAATTATTTACTTTCTCTACAAAATAAATAAATTTGCGTTTATTATAATAATTCATGCATAGATGTGTTAGGACTGCAACGACAAAACTTACAAATTACTTAATTATGTAGAAAACCATTGCGTTATACTTTACAATTTTTAATCTTACGATTTTGATTTCGTTTAACCGCATCTACGAATACAGTGATTATTTTAGTTCCAATAGGAAATCTGAAGAGTTTACCAAAGTGTATCTAAAAACTATGACTTGTCGGGCAAGTTTTGACGCTGTTGCCTTTCTTACATCACTACAGTCAGTGAGTCCACATCGCGTCACAACTGACTGTAGTATAGTAATAGATGTAAACAATTCCTTACAATATCAAGCAAGGAGTAGACAAATGCACAATTACGCTAAGACTAACACGATAAAATACTCTAAGAGATAGGGGAAGTTGTTATACTACTGTGTAGGGGCAAACTAATTAAATATGTTAAAAGTAGATATCAAAGTTTATACTTGTTTCAAATATAATGTTATATCTTCGTTATGTGAAGAACTAATTAAATCTTAAGCTAAGAGTGCCGCCACACTTCCGATGCGAATGGTACTGCACAGAACACTCGCCACACCGCGTTGAGCGCCCACACCCGCACAGCAGTACGTACAGTAACTATAACAACACCCCAGTACTCGCACTACAAGCATTACACTTACAAAAATAGCACGAAAATGGCTCAATACATTTACCTAAAATCTCATATAATTGCATCAACGTAATGCAGTTAAGTGTTGCGTCTAGTCCGCCTCCAACAATAAGTAAACCCTCATCGTCACAGCTGAAATCCCGAGGTGATTTACAATCGACGTATATTACTGTAAATGTTACAAAACTTGTACAAAATTATGATCACCAATTTATCAATTATTTGAATAATATTCAGTTCCCAATTTTATTGTACCTATCACAAAACCACAATTTTACTGCTAGCACCTAGCAGCTACACAAATTTATCTGTTATACAATCTTAAGAGGCTCATGATTATATCAAGAGCGAGTGTTCGTCCACGTTACGTTTTCCTACCGCCACCTTTAAAAAGTGTTTGTTTGTACCTACTTGTCCCGCGATCGTCGAAACCACTCACTTTTGACATAACCACAAGCGTTAATTAACAAAAAATAATTAAATAAACATTAAACATATCATAAGCGAATTAAATGCAGTAATATTAAGTAATGCTTCAGCAGCTTTCAGCTTAATTACAAAAAATAACGACTTTGACTCTCAACAGGCGATGCTTTCTCATACGAAATGTCGAACATACATTAATAATTAAAGTATTATACGAGTATGGGAAATAATATTACAGGAAACTACACGTTACATACTTTACTTTAGATAACATTGATTACTTATTTAAATAGGTTAAGTAATAAAGACTAAATTCATACGATTGGGCAAGTTCCTAGAGTTACATGTGGGTTAAATATAATATCGACCAAGACGTCGGAAAGCGCTTCACCGTTATGACTTTAATTACAATTAGTATATTTGGAACAGTATAAAGTTAAAACCTCTCGCATACCGATATGATTCTTAGAACAAATCGGGCGGACCCGGCGACGGGCCGCGGCGGGCGGAGCCCCGGGGCTCCGGCGCGCCACCCGCGCCGCTGGACATTGCTTTGCAAATCCATGTGTGAAACCAAAATAAAAGAACTCGTCCAATTCATTACAATACGAGATTCGTTGTCTGTTAAAAACATGTACTTTGTTTTTAAAGAAAAAAAATAAATTTTGTAAGATTTAAATATAAAAAAATGCATTTAATGCAACACATTATTTTAAAAATAACGTAATACTTCATAATGGCACTGAACATAAAGGTTAATTCAATCTTATTTATTGGAAATAAAAATAAAATTTTATCGGAAATCGTCGATTTATCGCTAAGACGCACAACACTGCACACCGAGGCCGAGGGCCCGGCGCCCGGCGGCGCGTCCTCGCCCGCGCGGTCACTGCGCTTCTCATTCACTGCACACTCGCTACTACTAATACCTCTATATGTATTGTATTGGATATGCACTACGAGTTGCGACAAGTACACACGCAAACGATAACCCATTAGCCCTCTAACACCCACTCACGCCCCGACCGACCTGCCGCAGTGACCCGGACGCCCGCCTCCTGCCGCCGGACCTCGACTACATCAGCTAGACCTCAATCATTTCATACTTAATTAATTTCAGACTCATTTACCAGTCAAAGTTTACATCTACAAAACTAAATACCATTTACGCCGTACGATTTCAAACCATAGAAAGTTTTGTTTGAAGCGGGCAAGTATTATAATGATATATTAATTAAATAGTTCTAAACACTAATTTAATCCTAAGTACAAAGGTGAAAAATATTATTCTAAGGTGAAGTGTAACTTACAGTACTTAGTTATTATGCATTTGTTTATTGGGAGACATATGAGAGTAATGTTCGAGTTGATTAACATAACGTACGTTGATATAAGTTTTGTGTGATATACATAAGTATTATATAAAGCTACCGAGTATGATATTTATAAAGGCATATTGTTGTCTAACAAGCAGTAACAATATAATGTATCTATTGAGATCAGAGCGGGTGAAATAGTTTCAACTGCACACGTTTTATTATACACTAATTAAGGGGATTCTCACGGGGCGGTGCCTCGCGCTCCAATAGGTGGACCCACACCTGACTGCCCATGATCCGCGATCACGGCTCACATTCCCAAGTTATAAACCTCGTCGTTAAGATTGCGTGAAGCAACGTCCAGTCCAAATGCGCGCGGTAGGAGCGCTTGGTGCTCCTACCGCGCGCATTTGGACTGATAAACGTCTGGTGTGGATCAGCCCATTAGCATCCGGACGGCCAGTGGAGATCTCCCATTGCCGCCACAGGAGACACGGCCCTAGTGATAACCGCATCACACACACACACGAACGGCTTTACTCACAAAAGTATATCCTCTGCTCTGTTCTTCCTATTAACATTATGGAATATGTATCGTCCCGTTTTAACTCATGGTTTTCATGACATTACGACAACTACTCATAATGGGACACGGGCAAAGGGATTCACGATTAGTACATGAAAACCACGACGGGAAGAACTGAACTACGATAATTAATTATTTTAAGTAAGATGAAAATGTTCATCTGTCGTTCATACAATATTCTACTAAACTTATATTAAATCCTACACATATAAATGAACACAATATAGTTTGAACACATACGCGCAGAGCTCCGCGGGGAACTCGTGCGCATTTCACATTGAAAAGTTAAGACAAAGCTACTAGCGATGCCTTGAAAATTTATAGCAATTTAGAGAATTCACAATTTTACTAGAAGAATTAACTAAGCACGCGTTGTAAAGAGCTAATGATCGAGTCGGGCCCGCGCTGCCGCGCTGCCGCGCTGCCGCGCTGCCGCCCGGCCCGCTCGTGGCACTCGTTACTAGAGACCGACTACACCACCCGATTCAAACGTTACACATCACTCCATACTCCATACTCATTATACATTACGTCAAACGAACAAACAATTACCCATAACTATAGGGTCTACGAGTACACACACTTTCAATATACTATGAGAAGCAGAAATGAACCGCAGAGCTTTACATTCGTCATATTCGGTCAATACTATGCTCTATATTTTTTTTTGGATTGGCACAAAATGTGGACCAATGTCGTCAATTTTCCAGCCGAAGACGATTGCTCCTGAAGAGGAAAAAGGTTTAGTCTCATTCTTACCCTATCTCTAAAGCTTCGGCTGGAAAATTGACGACATTTATCCACATTTTCTGGCAATCCAAAAAATAAATTATTATAACTCGCATCGAGCCCCAACAATAACTATTATGCCAATTAAAGAATACATTTATAAACATTTCATTAGCTAGTCGATAAATATTGCGTTTGTCAAACGTAACTAAGTAAATCAAATCAAACAATATGCAAATAATAACCAAAAAGCTATATGCGTTTGAGATTGACTTCTAAGTACCAATAAAATAAAAATTTAAAAGATCACGTAAATTCAGATTGCCGAGTTTTAAATTCTACTCAATTTTATCTAATGTCCCTATGATTAATCTATCGATATCGTCGAATACCTATTGTATTCGTGTTTGGTAGCAAGGTGTAGTGTAACCGGCCGGCTCGCTCGGCCGCTGCCGCTCGCTCGCCGCTCGCTTGCCGCGCTTGCCGCTCGTTTGCCCATCCTATCATATTTTCGCGCTGCCGCGCCTGCCGCTGCCGCGGCGCGCCTATCCGCCATCTGCCTCGGACACACATCCCCGTCATCTTTAAGACATGCAGTCTTCTTTCAGTCTCAAAGTTTTATTGCATTGATTTATTCTCAAATACAACATCCATCCCATCTCGAACAAAGCACAGAAACAAACTAAAATATATAAAAAAGCAGTCTAACCAAAAGAAGTCTATCAATTCATCACCATTTAGCCAATTAACAGCGTTCACTGCGCGCTAATAAAACTATAATCAATAAAATATAATAATATTAATCGTATCTGCATACGCACCTAAATAATACGCAATGAAAAATAACTTAATGTAAAAATACATATTCAACGTCAGATTTAATTCATTAACTAAGTTAAAATAAACGTAAAATTATAACATTTTGGAAAAATACTTTTCAAGTTATTATTAATTTATCTCACGTAAAATCATATTATTAATTATTTTACATCACAATGTGATTTACTAAAATAGTATATATTTATGATTCGCTAAGTATTAATTGTGAGTAGTGTCGGACAGAATATAATCGACTTTATACTTAAGTGCTCAGACTACGGTAATTTGGTGTATTACATACTGTCGCCCCAGCGTATTTATATGCTGGAGCAAGTGGTACTGGCTATTTATCATACAAGTGGATATATAAGTAACGTAATGTATATTGCGATGATATATTATAATAAACATGTATGGTATGTACACTGCAAACAAAAGTTTGGCCCTTATAGACTAGTCAAAACGGAAACGAAAATCAAATTACTATTGGTAACGAAAATTATCGATCGGACTTCACGAGGGAGAGGCCCCGCACGCAGCACGCGGCACGCGGCGCGGCCAGTGCCCCTCCCAGCAAGCTATGCTCGATTTGGATTTTTCCAAACGTTAATAATAAAATTGGCACATTGTCAAAGAAATCACAACTAAACAAAATAAAATAAAATACGATAGGCCTTAGGCCCATGAACTCAAGATTGCCTTAACAATAATTATAATAAAAAGGATATTCAATATACTTTGATGTATTGCTTGCCGTGCGAGGAGATGTCGCGCGCGGTGTCGGGCAGCGTCTCGAACAGCACGACGAGGTACCCGTCGGGCGTGAGCGCCACGTCGCTGGGCCGGTCCTTGTCGTCCAGCCCGGGGCTCTTCAGGTCCACGGCCCACAGGATGCGCAGCTCCGACGTGAACACCAGCACGCGGTGGTTCTTCGAGTCCGCCACGATGATGCGCCCGTCGTCGTCCGTCACGATGCCCGACGGCCGGTTCAGCTCGCCGATGCCGGACCCTTCGCGACCCACACAATGTAACACTTTCGAAAGCGTCGGATCCACCATCAGCAGGCGATGGTTTTCAAAATCAGACACAATAATGTTACCCGATGTCGTGAAACATACACCCCTCGGTGTCGTCGGTCCTTTCAACATCTTTGCGGGGTTAGCCCCTTCGAAAACGAACTTGGTGATGAATGTGCCATCGCTGGTGAATAGCTGGATGCGATGGTTGCGGGTGTCAGTCACTACTATATTGCCTAAAGTGTTCACGGCCACATCCCAAGGATATTGGAATTGACCGCACTCTTTACCAAAGGATCCGAATTTCAGAATGAAATTACCCGACGACGTGAAGATTTGCACTCTATGATTGTCTTTATCTATGACAATGATTCTTCCGTACGTGTCGGTGGTGATTCCGGCTGGGAGATCAAATTCGCCGGGGCCAGTTCCTTTGGAGCCGAATAAAGTTTTAAATTCTCCTCGGCTATTGAATATTTGTATTCTGTTATTTCGTCTGTCTGCAACTATGATGTTCCCTTCTCTGTCAATACATAGTCCCCAGGGTCGGGACACTTGTCCTTCGTCTTGTCCCTCTCGACCAAATGAGAACATCGGTACTCCAGGAACTGGACTCCTTGTTGGTCTTACAGTAACAGACATCCAATATCCGGGAATGGCTTGACCAATGCCACGGGAAGGATTCGAGTCCATAGTAATACTAGAAGAGATACTGTGATCGTAGTAGTTGGTAGATCTGGTGTGACTCGAGGTGTAGTCTGGCATAGATCTTAGGCTGTTAGAGACCGACATGTTATAATTGAGCGGAGGGAAGCTCTGGGCCGACTGCAGTGATTGCAGAGACATCAAGGACTGACGCGACTGAATGGATGAGGTCGAGTTCAGCGAGTGCATGGAGCCCGCCGGCGCCGGCTGCACGTCACACTGACGCTTCAGCTGGTCAACTAGATCGTAATTAGGCGGTATAAACATGATCCTCTCCTCCGTTATATACATGTTCTTGAACATACAGGAGAAGTAATCCACTTGCGCTCTTCCCTTCTCCTTGGCCATAAAGAGGTCGATACCCTCCGAGTCCATGCTCCTCACCAGGGTCTCGTTGGTGTGAGCCAGCCCGGCGAGTATCCCTCGCAAGGTGTTCATATGGTCTGTAAGCTCGTTCATTTTGGCTTGTCTCATTTTCTCTACTTTATCTAACAAATATTTCTCACGATCTTCTATCGCTTGAGCGTAACAACGCATCGCTTTCCTAATTTTCATATTAGCTTCTGCGGTTTCCTTTTCATAAGCTTTAGACATGGCTACAGCTCGATCGATAGCGGTCTTTATCGCCTTCGTTCCTGTCTTAGTGTCCTCGATAGCTCTAAAAACACCGATGCGGCACATATCTAGTGCTCCTTTGATGGGTGAATATGAATGATCCTTATGAACCCAAAGGGTGCACTCCTGGCATATGAATATGATACAAGCTTCACAATAAAACCTGACAGGATCGCCATGGAGGTCGCAAAACATGATTTCTTTCTCATTATTGACTGAGTTAGGTCTAGCTCCTATAGGTGAGATCTGGTGTATGGGGAGTAGCGTATGCTCCCTCAGCTGGCAGTCCGAAGTGAGCTTGTGACAACACTCATGGCAGAACAAATCGTTGCACTCGAGGCAGCGCGTGGTGGGCGTGCGCTCCTCGCAGCGGAAGCACGTGATGGACACGGAGGAGGAGGTGCCCGGCGAGCCGCTCGAGTTGTCTTCTTTGGATTGTTGCTGGTGATTGTTATTAGAAGTGACACTGTACTCACGGCTGGTGCCGATGGGGTGCTGCGTGATGGTGCTGGCGGAGGGCAGCGCCCAGATGTCGTAGGGCATGGAGGAGGAGGCGGTGGTGGCCGCGGCGGTGAGCGGCGACGGCTTGTTCATGTTCTCGAGCAGGTTACAGATGATGTGCGTCATCGCCAGCGGGTCCTCGGGGTCGGCGGCGCCGTGGCTGGAGCCCGCGCCAGCCGACGACGTCGCCGGCAGACTCGACGCCAGCGACTGCGTCAGGTTCGCGAATGAAGTCATTCTGACACACCAACTTTACGTCATTAGCACTGGAACAATACATACCACGCAATTTAATACATAACTTTAATTTATTTCTTTTGCAGAACGTTAATTGTTTACAATCGATATTTATGATCAGATTACGTACTAATGTTTTTAGAACATAGAGAAAATAGAGTTAAAAATGTGATTGTTTATTTCATAACATCCGAATTCTCAATAAATTAAATAAACAGTTATCGCTTGCATATTAGATTTTACGACATTTTTATTTGATGTCAGCACAGTAATGGTATTTTTTGTTATTCAGTTATGCTGCACGAAAATTAAAAATATACGTAGACTTAGTAGACGTCGATAACTGTAAAATGTAAAGTTTGTATGCAGTTTATAACATACAGGACGTAAATAACTTCGTTATTGAAAATAAACATAAGTCTCAAAAACACTACACAATTTCAACTTATTCACACTTACATGAACAGGAGTAGGCGAGAGTTCACACAACATAATAAACAACAAATCACGATATCATAACAAGGTAACTATGTAGTTCGGTCTAGATAAGTAGGAGCAGAAAGAAAGCGGAAGCGTTGTTATGACCCGGCCGGGTGGTATGGCGGCACTGAATCTTTTCATATGGTGCAGTTTGCAAAAAAAACCATCCCAAAATCTTTTGTACGCTCCCTACCACAACCCCATAGAACTGTAGGTAGCTACTAGAAAGGGACAGAGAAACATAAATAGATAAGGGAGAGAATAAGACAAGCAACGTGTCGCATTCCAAATTTTTTCCATAATTTAGATAAGAAGGTTTGCTATGATTAAGGATGCCAACTTTTTAGAACCCAAAACTAAAGGAAACTAAACGCTTCCATTACACTGCAAATTTTGCTCAGAAGACCAAAGTTGAAATTGATAAAATGCACCTGCACTTCCCTGGTTTCAAAGAGAAATCACGAAAAACAATGTATCACGAATATGATACTGCGATATTAATTTGTTTAAATTTTATAACTGTTAAAATGCTCGCAATTTGCTCCCCGAATAAATATAACGTAACCTTTTCATTGATCTACAGTGTACAACTAGGGGATGATATCCCCAGTAGCGAACCAAACCAAACCCTCATTGCAAGGTCGACAACCCTAGCTTCTTCTAACATTACTATGGAGTGGCATAATTCAACATTTCACGGGCGGATGTGCGAGTGAGAGGGCAAACATTTGTGCGTTAAAAGAGAAGGAGAGAGTGTATATGTTTCCATTATCGAGATTTTGTATTTTGGGAGGCGCAGCGGTGGTGGCACATGCGTGCCGTGACCTTGGTGCGACGGCAGCGCGTGAGGCAGGTCCGGGAGAAGACTCCGCCATCTTGCCGCGCCCCCGCGCTCGCCGCTATTTCGAAGGGTGCCGAAAATCGATTCATTTCCCTTGTTGCCCTCACATCATAGCCCGCTGAGGGCGCACTGGATAACACCATTCGACAAAAGCTTCCTTCAACAATATAATATAGAACCGGCGACACGGCTACCGTCCGAGACGCGGTAACTTGTTAGACAGTCTAGTCTAGACAGACGAACCATTTATTGAACTAAGCTATAAATATGTTGCACAAATAATAATACCTAGCTCGTTAGCCATGTGAACCGAGGTTATTTTGTAGATGAAACTGTATTTGCAACAAGGAAATTCTTATTTAATGTGGAAGTACTTTCTCCAAACAAAATACGCGTTACTCACGACGAAAGCTTGGTAGAGCAGGTAATTCATATTGTACTATATTTTATTGAAAAACCTTTTTTTCTATGGGCTTGGTGAACAAAAGGTTCGCGCAGGTCGGGTCTGAACTGACTACGTATCCGCACCCTTGTCCTTTGTAACACTACCTAGGAGCGAGTGGCTCGCAATTCGCAAATTACAGTGGAAGAAATGATTTTTGTAAATGTTAAAAAGTAAAAGTCTAATTTATAAGGAGTTTGATGAATGAAGACGAAATTCGAAATGTTGATTGACAATACTGGTCCCAAAAAAGACAAAACGAATAAGATACTGGTTTAACAATATAAAAGACAATCGTCAAGTTAGGTAGAAAGGGGAGCTCTGGCTTTCCTGTTTAATAGAATTTTATTTATTAAAGGGTTAGGTCGAAATTAAGCTTTCCAAAACAATGCTGATATCGAAAACTGCATAAAATAATGCACAGTACTACTCAACAATATGATCTTTTTCAACATGCGTTCGGTCGACAAGAAATAAACAAAGACCCACATAGTATTTTTGGAATCGGAAGAACATCACAATGACAAAACCAACGCCTTCGGACCGGAAACGTGGACATTAGTCGAAACATAACTTAAGGATCACCGACAAAACTCCATAAATGGAGATCGTTAAGATTTTACTAACTATTGGGATCGAATGGAACACAACAACTTCCTTTACTTAACACTGACATTTATGTTTTGTGACATGTAATTATAACGAGCGAATGAGGCCGTCCATAGCGTGGTAATCAACCGAGTTATTATAACTCACTAATATACAGAAGAGTAAATATTGTAATGCATTATTAATGGCTCAACAAACAATCGCGTTCAAAAATCGGCTGATTGATTTTTCCAACATTTTTTAATGTATATAAACGTAATTTTTTTATCCGATCTGCAGATTTTGGATTGAGCTATGTTAGCTATTATTTATTGGGATTATTATTAGCTATTGGGACCAACTTTTATTTGTAAGTTGTTTTTCTGATGTATTTATGATATACAACAAATAAAACAAATATGTAATCGCAAGACAAGTCAAAACTTTTTGATACATCAAACCACCTACATCAAAGTTAACCAAGACGTCGAAGTGAACACGATTTTTCCATCGAGATCAGTTGTAAGTTCCCATTTAAGTCAGGCAAAAGTTTCTCGGAAGGGCCCAGGGACGAAACATAAAGGGACGCCGGAGATCAACCTCAATATTTACAAGCATTTCGAAATTACGCACTATCAGGAAAAACGGATAACACAAGGCTTTAGCCTAGGCAGTCCTTATAAGTTTTCTTCGATTATGTTCAACAATTTACTGATCAGTTAAAGGCATCCTTGAATACTTGATCGAAAGAAGCAATATAAAGAAATCGCCACATGTCGTCACACGACTCGTAAACGACAACGCTTGGTTTGAATGGGTTTTATAAATAGGCCTCTACATATACGTACAATTTTCCTGTAAATGTTATTTTCAAGCAGCTGTATGTTATTTTTAATCAGTATAATTTGACATTATACAAAGAGACTACTTATAATGCTATTGACCTAACATTGCTAAATCAGGCAAGAACAAAACAAGGGCGAATACAAATTACATTGTATTATTATACGCTGCTTAACATTTTGTATAGGAACATAAAATAATATTTTGTAAATACCTAAGTAGATAAAAAATATCTTTAAAAAACACAAAGTTTGCTGTAACATTTACTTTGAAGTACTTCATGCTATACGTGATTTTGCAAAGGAACACATAGGTACTATCTAAACGAAAATATCATTAAATATCCATAAACGGAAAGCACTCTCGGCTGACAAATGTAATCTATAGATTTTTTAGAGGTAACGTCGGTATCGCGTAGGCATCTTATCCTATAGTTAGGTGTGTGTGTGTATAGATATATAATTACAACATTTGTGAGGGGGACCGCTTACTTGGCGCATGCGATCTCGCACCATAGAGGGCAAAGCCCTATTAAGGATTACCTAACTTGGTATAACAATAAACTATATTTTGAAGAAAATATGCATTACTAATAAAAGAAAATATGCTTATCGTTACGATCTCGAATGCAATGTCTCTATTGTCGACTTCGTATTTCATGGCATTATCTAAGAGCGGGCGATGATCTCATTAATAATAGAGGACACGGATAGTAAACCATTAAACAATACTTCATTAGGAGACTTTTAATTAGAGAAACTCCGATAAGCCGGTGGAAAAATGACTTATAACTATAGTAGTAAAGTAACTAAGGCTATGTAAACCTGTTTTGAAAGATGATAGCTTATGAGAATGTGATCTACCTGGCGCGCGATGGGTTACTAACCTGGGCAACGACTTAAGGTCGCAATCATGAAAAACTTATTTAAAAATACATATCGGCATCCCGTACCTAGGGCTGACACTCTATCTCAACGAAATATTATGAATTAGGTTGTATAGGCACGAGCATGATTTTTATCTTACATCTTATAAGACAACGTCCCCAAACTGTCCGTCTGTCTATATGTGATTCATTTTCTCAAAAACTATTGGACGGATTTTAATGCGTTTTTTACCTACATACAGAGTGATTCAAGAGGAAGGGTTATCACTACTTTTCAGGACAAAATTCTCACAGGAACGGGTACAACGCGGTTAAAACCGTGAGGCACTGCTAGCATGAGTTTATTGGTTAATAAATGTAATGTTACGGCTTGTGACGTAGCGAAGAACTTTAGTCCCGGGTTCGACATCAGGTCACAAAAGTCAATATCGTATACAAAGACAATCATCGTCTTCAATGGCATAATAAAAAAATACATCGTTTTTCAATGGCTTACTGAGATCTTTTCGGTATATTTCGCCGCGTGAACTAAAGTTTAAAAAATATAGTCTAATGTCCCATTGTAAGGTTTCTCGTCTCACTAGAATCCGAGTAAGTTAAAGTATCCCGGAAAATGAATTGTAGCCAATTTTATTCCAAAAAGGGGTCCTTTCGACCCTACTTATAGGACGACAAAGCGAGTGTGGAAAACAATACATTAAAAATGATTTACGTGTCACAGCCCTAGTGGTCTGTTACACTTCTGTGGAGCATGTAGTGTTCACATGGAGTTTATTTCTTTTTCCCCAACATCCCACTTTCAACCTGAGACTGCTTGAGAATAAAATTGAACAATAATTGCCTTCAGTAATCCATTTACAATAAGATTCATTTAACAGATGTACCTATATGATATTATACTTAGTACTTTTGTGAGAAATTTGTATTTTCTTTCCTGTGTGCTTTTGTATGTCTGTGTGTTCTTCACCACTACCAGTCTTCCCAACACAAGCAGTATGTACAAATTTCAGAGTTATACCAGAATATACATTAAAAGTATTAAAACATGGTTGTTAATGGTTTAATTGTCTGACATTGGTTAAAATCCATTATTATTTATACAGTCATACATATTTGGTATAAATAATACACAATTTAATGTCTTTCTAAACCAACAAGAGGTCTATTGACTTACTTTAAGCTCCTGTAACAATGTACTAAAACTTGTGTAAGAACAAGAATAGTGATACATATTACTAGCGGGTATAGTTATGAGATGAATCTTTACTAATGAATGAATACGATTTTTATATATATTTTTAGGGTGACCCTTCAATTCGCTCGACCCAACTCACTGTACTAAACCCAAGTCAAACTTTAGGTAATTTTGTTATCAAACTACAACTTATCTTTTATTGAGGATGGGGAGGCTTTGGTCAACAATGATTCATCATATTTGTATTATTATTATTCACTTTCTAAATGAAGAATTTAGTAACAATCATCATAATGAATAAGTTGTATTGATATTTATATAGCGGTTGGCCACCATGACTAAGTAGTGTGCACATGTGATAGGTACTTCTGTTTTCCTTCATTAGATACTAACAGCGTAACATGTTCACAAATAGCATTATTTAGCCTCTTAATCCTACTAATATTATAAATGTGAAAGTTTGTGAGGATGTATGTATGGTGATCTTTCACACAAAAACTAATGAATGGATTTGGATGAAACTTTACAGTAATATAGGTAATACATCAGAATAACACATGGAATACATTTTATCCCGAAATTCTCGCGGGAACGGGTACAACGCGGGTAAAACCGCGGGGCGCGGCTAGTTCATAAAACACAGGAAAAAGTGTGTTAGTTTTTTACCCATCTGATGAATGTTAATTGTCATATAAAAAATAGTTGCTTGGATTAAAATAATATCTAGTTTGGATTCAACTTTACATTTTTAAAGTGATGATAATCCATTATTGAACTTTTCAATGTAATATGTTGATTTGTTGTTAATCCAGGATTATGACAAAATAAATAATATCCAAGTCCATAAAAACATTTGTGGGTCAGAGGACAATCCACATTTATTAATTGGATACATAGGATTGATGGAAAGATTATGAGAATTTGATGCTTAATAAAACTTGGTTACTTAAAAAGCTAAGTTTAAGACTAATGGAATATTCCATAGTTATAAACTTGACAGTACAAAGATAACAAGCAAGTATTGTTATCAAATGCACAATGATTTTACATACATAAAGTAGGTAATTTTACAGTAACAAAACAAGTTGAAGGTAGGTTGCAAAGTACCTACATAAATCAATGATGTATCATCAGAATAATATGTGTTACATATTAAAATATACTACAGTTTTTCATGCTGGTGTAGTTATTATATATTTTATTCATATAATTTTATAATCAACATTGAGTATGATAGGTTCAACTCAACCCCCCAAGGAGGGTATTATTGAATTTATATATACCAATGGAAAGAAACAGTGTGAAGGGAACAATAGTATTCAGTGGTCTTTTGTACCCACACAAAGGCAGATTATACATAAACATATAAATGTGACCAGAGGGTTGGCAACTCGGAAAAAATGATTGCCAATGCGACCGGTTCCTAACTTAGGATCGCATGGTCACTTGTGAAGCTGTATAAAACACTTGTTTAACAATAAATGCATCTTTTTGGTGCCTGTACCATACAACAAAGTCGCAATGAAAACTAACATAACTTTTTGAAAGCCAGACAATACAAGAGCAACCCGTTCATACGGGTGGAATGAGAATCACCCAGTGATTCATCAATATTATACACACCTACCAGACACTTACCAAAATATCTCCAAGCTTCGCAAGAGCTCGGCGAAATCACGACAGAACATGCGTACTACGCATCAAAGCGTAATCACTTTCCTTTTGTCCATAAACGTATAAATTATAAAGTTCAGTCACCGACAATTATTCACGAAAATAAATATTTTGTGACCTATGCAGGTAGATTGCACTCACGATGACTTTTGCGTAAAGTCAATTGTTTCATTTATAGCATCATCTCTGATATTTAGTTGCACTTCTCTTTGATTACTCTGTTCTTTCGAATAGTTTTTACTTTGCAATTATCGTTTATTTTTCATTTATTTATCACAAATAACACCATAAAAACATCAGCGGTGAATGAACGATCAATTGAAAAATAGTTCTGCTGTCTATGGAAATTGTCAACACTAGTGATTTCTTTTGTAACCGGTAATTTCTGAAAATAAAGTCGATCGATTTATAATATTTCTTAAACTATAGCTAAACTATATAGCTAAACTGCTGCCTCATAATGAGCGTCTTAATACAAAAAAGCAAATTATTTATTAAAAAATATAATAATAAGCCAAATGCTATACTAATTCTCCTGTTTTTAAAATATAGGAATAGTTCAAAAGCAGCAAATGGTTAGGCCCATCGCAGACGACAGACTATCCGTGACGCACTTTTTAGTCTGTGAAAATAGAACCTATGTAATTATATGCAGTAACGCACACGACGCGCAAAAAGTCCGGCGCACAAAAAATCCGTGAATTCGGGCAGACCGCACCGCGCCGCTCCGCGCAAAAAGTGTGTGAAAAAATTTGATGATCTTTCCGAAGGTATATGATGTACCCAAAATGTTCTGTTTCTTCTTTATTTTCTGTACTTCATGTACATAATGATACTTCGCGATCTCTGCACGATTTCCATAGCATCTACGTCCCTACAGCTCTGCCGACAGAATCACAGATTACTAAATAGTTACTACGTGAAAGATGTGCGTCGTGTGCGTTGAGTGTGAAAAATCCGCGACCGACTTTTTGCGCGCCATGCAGACTTTTTGTGCGCCGCAGACTCGATCGCACAAATAGTCTGTCGTCTGCGATGGGCCTTATGGTTATACACTACTTATTAACCATTTCATTTTGTCTATGCTTTTAACCGGTTACATCTTTGACAGTGATTAAACTTACGTCAGTGTCAGTACCTACTCAAATCAAAACTCAAAACTTCAAAAAGTTTCATTTGTCAAAAGTCGCGCCAAAATTCATCAAAATTGTTTATATCGTTCGTTTTCTATCATTTTGTCCGTCTAATTTGTTTAAATTATTTCACTGATCAATGATAAAACATTAATTGAGGATAATTCTGTGTAATTATTAATGTATATTGAACACTGCTTACGCGTAATTCGTTAGATTAGTGAAAGGTTTACTGTAAAAAGTTGTAAATATGTCGACGCCGTCCAAACGTCCATCGTCGCGTGCGTCGTCTGAAGCCCCTACACCGTCCCGACTGACGCGGTCTTCTCAGCAATTGGTTGTTCCTGAAACACCGCAGAGATCCTCTGGAACTCCCAGCAAGGGTAATAAATATACGTTAAAACATACATTCATCATAACTAATATAACCTAGCAATAACCGGCATAGTTAGTGTTATTATTGTTGATCAATATTGTTTTAATTATTTTATTATAGTCTTTAAAAAAGTCTTCGAAGTTATTCGAAGTCTGAGGATCGGTGTTTGAACCCACAAAGGCCTAGATGTGGTTTAGATAAAACATCTAGTATTGACATATTGCCCATGAATTCCAGATGGCACTCCAGGTACCCCAGGCACCCCTCGGAGAACTCCTCGTACACCAAGAGAAGTGGGGACCTCACCAGCCAGAGCAATGGCTTCCAGCCCTCTTGGTAAGTCATAATATAACAAATAGTTTTTATTTTCATCACGGCTATAAGTTTTTATAACTTTATCTAAAAAATGCCCGATTATAAATTACTAAGCAGACCATAAATTGTTTATCTACAGATTCATATCCTATTTATACTTCCTCATTGTATTGCAAAATTCCAGGAACCGACATAGACATGAGTTCCCCTCTCAACTATGGTACGCCGAGTTCTCTCAGCACTCCTCGCTCACACATGAGAGGGGCGATGACCCCAGCCCGACAGAGAGTAGACCTCCGAGGATATCAGACAGCTCCTAGTGTTCCTGTACCATCCTCTGTGAGTTTATGATTAATGAGTCACATTTTTAATGGTTTGTTTTTATAAAGCACAGTGTGTTTGTAAAGTAAATTAAGAAGTTTGTTTTTTATCAATGAATGATACCAAAAATAAAAATATGTAGCAGAATATTTATTTGTTTTCAAGATATAAATAACACTTTCTAATCATTAAAGGTTTCTTGCTCAAAATATGAGCAGATTTTCAATTTGCATTAAATAAAATAAATATTTTTCTCCTTTTGTCCTCATCTTGCGAGATTAACCTTATGTAGTATTTTTAGCTTTGGAAAGTTTGTAATTCCTAAACTGTATCAATAAAACAAAGTAACTATTGCAGCAAAGTATATTTTGCAAAAATATTTAGTCCACTATTACATTACTTATATGTGATTCTCAACGGGAACAACAGTCACATCTGGTCTAAAAAACGAACTTGCAAGAATTGAATTAGTTTAACCAGTGGTCTCTTCAGCCACTTCACTACGTAGTACACGGTGGGCATCAGTAGTGATATCTTGAAGCATTGCAGGGTCGTGTGTTGTTGCTCCATTGATTCGGGAATGTTCTCCAAACCGTGGAAGGTTTTACGAAAGTCAACCGTGGATGGTATTGGTTCTTTCTGTAGAATTTTAATAAGTGTTTACTAAAACATGTTGAAAATAAAAACAGAAACTTAGTCTCTAGAATTAGCTGCATTGTGGGGAAAATTACTAAAAGGTAGGAATGACAGATAAATAAAGGAAGATATTAAAGAATCATACTTAGAAATACACCATTAAACTACACTAAGAAATTTGAAATACATACCCTCATAAAGTCAACATCAAAAGCATATCCCCTGCACAGTGGACAAACTATGAAGTCTGGCCTGTCCCTAATGTCCCAGTACTTCTCCAGGCATCGCTCACAGAACTTATGGCCACAAGACAATGCTGCGGGGTCCGTAATAGATGATAGACAGATCCGGCAACTGCCGAAGTATGATGACTTCTTTGATATCACGCTTGTCTTGGATGCTAACTGAGACATTGATGAAATACAATGGTCCAGAGCCAACTCATAGTTTGACTCTTCCATTTTTTGTTTCTCTATTTACATATTTGAGTATTTTTTTGCATACATTTGCTACAATTTTTTGTCTTTTTGTTCAATGATTGGTTTGTCACAAAGACATTTTACTGTATCATAGAGTATTGTGCAGTAGAGAATAAGATGATGAACTTGTTTGTTATTAAATGAGTTTGAATGTCGGCAAGCTATAAAGTTTGTATGTGGGCAGTTTATCAGGGCTATTCAAGTTTTTATATTTCCAATTTCTTTTTCCCAAGACAGTTATTAATTTAACGGGCTTTTATTACTTTATTATTTCTAAAGTAATAGTAGCTCTTACAAACTATACTTATGGTGCCTACTGCGGTCCATATCCAATCCAATATCCATCCTTTGTTGCGGTTTCTTGGTTTTATATCGATCTGACCATCCCTGTTGTGAGTTTCCATGACTCAGTCGATCTGATGATGTTACATGCCTTCTTTGTGAGAAAGTTCAAAGAAGTTGATCAAACAACTACATAGCTACAAAGCCTATATCCTAATTCCAACAATATATTATTTCTAGCAAGCTGACGAGCTTCCATCGAGCGAGCCGCAGCTAGTAGTGTGGGGCACAGACGTCGCCATCGCGGAATGCCGCGAGAAGTTCATCAAATTCATACAGAGATTCGTCGAACCCACCGCTGTTACCAACGAACCGTTATATGAACAGAAACTTGATGAGGTAAGCGCTATTGGCACGGTAATTATAGGTGTACAATAGTTTTATCCCCATTTTTCAGTAATTTAAAGATAAAAAGCTTTCTCAAAATTATCGCTGGCTCATAGAGCTTAGTTTGAGTCTAATTAACTGTGAGTAAATTTTTCCGTGCATATTTATTTATCTCTAATTTATCATATCTTATATCACCAACCCGCATTAGGCAAGCGTGGTGATTACGTCTGAAACCTCCTCGCTGTACTGATATCTTCAGTGAGACAAGAGGCATTTGCCCAACAAGTGGGACATTACAGGCTAATACTTTACTTTATCATATCTAATGAAATTACTATAACTTTGACTAACTTACCTTTTATATTACTGGGCCGTTAGCGATGTGATAAGTAGTGATATTAAATGTACGTTTTCAGATTAATACCCTAGAAGAGCCTTTCTTAGATGTTGATTGCGATCACGTGAAGGTATTCGACTCGAAGCTACATCGGCAGCTGGTCTGCTATCCTCAAGAAGTGAGTACCTGCTATATGTAAATTATTTTCCTCCTCACTCTACTGATATCTTCAGTGAGATAAGAGGCCTTTGCCCGGCAGTGGGATATTACACGCTGATATTCTACTCTACTTTTATACTTTCGAAATTATTGTTTATGTATAGGATCTCGATAGATCTTGATAAAGGAAAATTATTATACTGTCGGACCTGTAGTACCTAACTCGCGTTCGCCTATCTCCACATTAAGTTAGATTATAACTTGTTTATACAATAAATAAGAGTAAAATTGATGTTTTAACCATATATGAGCCTAGCCGTAATCGGTCATAGTTACTGTATTCTATACCTTATAAAAGAAATAAAGGAAGAATCATATTCTATGAAAATTAATTGTAATTTGTATAATGTGTAAAGGTGGTGCCTGCATTTGACGCGGCGGTGAATGAGTTGTTCTTCGAGAAATATCCGGCGGCGGTACTCGAGCATCAGATACAAGTGCGGCCCTACAACGCGCCCCAGAGGAACATGCGCGATCTCAACCCGGAAGGTAATACATTTTATGAAGTTGTTACAAGTTTGAGGCACAAAGAAGACATTTAGAGGGCCAACTACGATTATAGGCGCACGCACACCTGGATGCGTGCTACTCGACTTTTGAAAAGTATTGCCAGTAGAGATTGGCAACAAAAGACGTAAAGATCTTTCAACGTTTCTTCCACCTTTCAGCTCATCTCCCAAACTTTAAGTACGTTTAACAGGACACGTCAAGGAATATTTGTATCAATTTCTGAAACTACACAAGTATTTCCTGTAATATTTCTGCTTTTTTTTGGATCCAGTAATTCAAACCATACTTTAAATTCAACATGTGTAGTGTTTACATCGCCTAAAAGTAAATTTTCCTTTCCAGACATTGACCAGCTAGTAACAATCTCTGGCATGGTGATCCGTACATCGTCCATAGTCCCTGAAATGCGTGAAGCGTACTTCAAGTGCGCGGTGTGCGGCGCGCCGGCGGTGGCCGAGCTGGAGCGCGGCCGCGTGCCCGAGCCCGCGCACTGCTCGCACTGCAACACTGCGCATTGCTTCCAGTTGGTGCATAATAGATCGCATTTCAGTGATAAACAGCTGGTCAAGCTACAGGAATCGCCGGGTGAGACAGAATTTTGTTAATTTTACATGATAGTTAATTATCCTTAATATTGCATTGTAATTTCAATTAGTCCTGTGATTTCAATTTATTGTATCAGGGCAAAAAAGGGTTAGCCACTCCCCGCTAGAGATTATTGGATGAATAAGAGCAAAAAGTACTTTCGCCGCAACTGGTTGTGAAATTTAGGTCGTATTCGGCCAAAGCATCGACCGAGTTTCGTAAAGTTTGAGGCTGCGTTCTGTATCAACTCTTTCTTCTTCGTATCATTCAACAAAATTCTACGCTACTACTTAAGTTATGTTGAAGCCTACATGTATAAGTGAGTGACGGTGAGTGGTGGCCCCCAGACGACATGCCGGCGGGCCGCACGCCGGCCACCGTGTGCGTGGTGGCGCACGGCGCGCTGGTGGAGGCGGCGGGCGCGGGCGAGCGCGTGGCCGTCAGCGGAGTGCTGCGCGCCTCGCCCGCCGCGCTGCGCCCGCGCCACGCCACGCTGCGCGCGCTGCACCGCACGCACATCGACGCGCTGCACTACCGCAAGGTGCACAACGATCGCTTGCTGGAGACCGAGGAAGGGTGAGCCGACTTTAATCATTCTATTCTATTTTAAACTACCGGTCCCGCGCGGTGGTTCCATCCGCGACCCAATAGATGTCGCTAGTGTAAATCTAAACCAGCCAGAATAATCTAAACGCATACAAGAAAAAACATTCAAATCGATCTGTTTAGGAGGAGTTCAGGGACATACATACTTACAGCATCATATATGTAAAGATTATATTGCTCGTTCTAAAAGAAGTTTTCTAGGTACATAGTTTAACTTAACAATGGGATTCTGTTCATTACCCAGTTCCATTGAGCTATTCATTCTCGAATGTAATCTCTGCTTTAAAATTTACGCTCTGCAATTTTGTGCGCCTTATCTTCATTGCTGGCCAAAGATGACCCATAAAAAAACGCCATCCGTCCATATAAATCATAAAATACGATATTTATTTATGTTCAATCAAATATACCTACTTGTTTTGCTAGTACATTAAACTCATTGACTTCTTTACAGCAAAGAACATCAATTCCCTCCGGAACGTATTGAGATGTTCAAAGCCCTGGCCGCTCAATCGGACTCGTACGAGCGTCTCGCTCGCGCCATCGCTCCCTCTATCTATGAGAACCTTGACATTAAAAAGGGAGTGCTTTTACAACTATTAGGAGGAACTAAGAAGAATTTCAATGCTGCTGGAAGAACTCATTTCAGGTACGTTTAGTAGTCGTTACATGAGGCATATCAGAGGTCTTTGGCGGCTCAATAACTCTGACACCAGGATTGGTCAGGTTGACTCGATAAAGAAGAAGGTTCGTTTTTGTTATGAACATAAAGATTATTTATTATTCCCATCTAGAGTCCTTTAGGAACTTAGGACGGCCAGGTGGCACTCAGCAGTGTGTTGATGATGACGTTTTACCAACTAGTTTCGCTGATATTAGCGCTCGTGACGTTTACTTAGCAATGTGTAGCTCGGATCCTACAATAAATGATGTCTGATATTGGCAAATAATATACCTTACCAACAGTATATAATTAATATTTCTGCTATTCATCTGCTACATACGAAACAGCGGAGTATGTTCTCAATTCGACGCTTATTTTTTTCTATTGTATTATTTAGATTTTCTAAAGACCATATTGACCCATAGCGACTGACAGCCTCAATGTTGCTATATCACTTACAGGTCGGAGATCAACATCCTGCTGTGCGGCGACCCGGGCACGAGCAAGTCGCAGCTGCTGCGCTGGGTGCACGCGCTGGTGCCGCGCGCGCAGTACACCTCGGGCCGCGGCTCGTCCGCCGTCGGGCTCACCGCCTACGTCACCAAGGACCCCGACACCCGCCAGCTCGTCTTGCAAACGTCAGTCACGCATTGTCTATTACTAAGTACTAGCCGCGCCCCGCGGTGTTACCCGCGTTATACCAGTTCCCGTGGAAATTTCGGGATTAAATGTATCCCATTTGTTGTTCTGATATATTGCTGTAAAGTTTCATCCAAATACAATAAGTAGTTTTAGCGTGAAAGAGTAAAAAACATACATACATCCTCACAAACTTTCGCATTTATAATATCAGTGAGATTCCACAGTTTTTTACTTGCCACAGCTTGTCAATCACAGATAAATGCTCACGTTTCCTTATTGCTCCTGAAGATATAAGGACTCAGTTTTGCATGTGATCCCAGACTATTGTAGATACACCCAGGCTTGCGCTTTTGTCTTTCAGTTTTTAGACTGATGTGCATGCTTACTACAACATATAGTTACTACATACAAAAATATATGACTTCGTTAAAGCAATTGTTAACAGCTGTTTTTATTATACAGAGGTGCGTTAGTACTGGCAGATAACGGAATATGTTGCATCGATGAATTCGACAAGATGAACGACTCGACACGCAGTGTTCTTCATGAAGTACGTATATTTAATATCTTAACTTAGATCATCCATGAGGCGTTGTACAATTTACTTGGTAAAAATCCAAGCAATCACTTGTTTCTTGCTTATTCATTTATGCCTTCTACTTAACACGTAGTGAAAATCGGCTTTGGCACTATTTTTCCCAAAATTCATATTACTGGAACCGATTCAACGAGAATAAAATCAAAGTGTTTATTACAATCACGACTACCGATTCCACGTAAAGAATATTCTTGTAGAGATATTACAGACTTTTTTACTATTTTACTTGTCCTCATCATGTTCTCAGGTAATGGAACAGCAAACCCTATCTATAGCAAAGGCCGGTATAATCTGTCAACTGAACGCGCGCACCTCAATCCTAGCGGCTGCGAACCCGGCGGAATCTCAGTGGAACAAGAACAAAACTATTGTGGAGAATGTGCAGCTACCGCACACGCTTATGTCTAGGTAAGACTTAAGATCAAGTAGGTTAGTGACCAAACTTGGTGTTGGAATTTTACAGTCCGCTTAAAGACCTGGTTTAACCATCAAAACAACCGCGACTGACGGTTTAGCATGTCATCTGAGTTTGGTAATACTTATGCGGGCCATACACGATCAAGTACACTGTCAAGTTAACAGCGCACTTGACGGTGTAAGTTGACTTGTCATGAACACCCATAGCCATACACCGTCAAGTTTACTGGATGCCGTATCAAGTCCGCTGCAAACTTGATAGTAAACTTGATTGTGTATGGCTAGCGTAAGATGAAGTTTATAAGAATATAATGTCATGCTCATGTGCTCTTTAGCTTAACTTATATATTCCAGATTCGACCTAATATTCCTGGTGCTGGATCCTCAAGACGAAGTGTTCGACCGCCGCCTCGCCTCGCATCTGGTCTCGCTCTACTACAAGGACCCGACTGAGTTGCAAGATGATCAAGATAATATGATTGTAAGTATTGCCAGTTAAGCGGCCTGTATAGTCTCACGATTTGGAATGCGTGGGATATTTTTTACACTTCTTATAACTGTTAGTGTAAGTCACAACAATACCCAGTTGTTTTGGAGGGTATACCTTTATGAAATAGTTGTTGTAATGTGAGGCTTATCAACTAAATTCATGGTGATTGTAGAGTGATTTTAAACCTTTTGCTATAGGGCATGAGTTTGATGCGCGACTACATCGTGTTTGCCAAAGAGCACGTACAGCCGACGCTCAGCGAACCAGCACAGCAACGTCTCATCGACGCCTACGTTGATATGAGGTATAGTGACTCATTGAACTAAGCATAATTTAATCCATTAGGATACTCGTATACTCAGTGCAAGATTCAACAGATTCTATGCTGCTATCTAGTATCCGACCGATTTTTAAAATATCCACTATCCACTCGCAAAAACATCATCATCACTACATAGTATAAAATAAAGTCGTCTCTGTTTCGTGTCTGTTTGTCTGTATACTTAAATCTTTAAAATTACGAAACGGATTTTGATGCGGTTTTTTGTAATAGGTAGCGTGATCCAAGAGGAAGGTTTTTATGTAAAAAAATTCTCGAAATTCCCACGGGAACGGGCACAACTCGGGTAAAACCGCGGGGCGCTGCTAGTTATTTAATAAACTATGACTAGAGACAAATAATACTTGAAAATATTATCCGTTACATCTCTGATTGTCATTTTGTTTCTGCTTACGTACGTTGATGTGTTGATTGCAAACTAAATATTTACCTTATTTTATTCAGGCGTGTAGGCAGCGGGCGCGGCCAAATATCCGCGTATCCCCGTCAGTTGGAGTCCCTGATACGTCTCGCCGAGGCGCACGCGCGCTTGAGACTGTCGCCCGTCGTAGAGATATCGGATGTGGATGAAGCTTTCAGGTAAATGTTTTTCTTTATTTTCCAATACCGACTTATGTCGCAGCTGATTGATGACCGACTTGTAAAAATCTTAAGTTAAGCTTATATATACCCTTTATTTACCACGTATACCTTAATGTACAGCATACCACTGCTTAGTGCTAAGAAATAGGCTAAGCAGCCTATCCCTTCAAACTACAGAAGACAAACTATTAATATTATTTGAAATGTGTTTCATAAACATGGCTAAGAGCCCAAAGACCAATGCATTCAAGTTTCACCGCTACACTCTGATGAGAATATAAATCCTATGAGGTTACGGTTGTTAGACCATGTCAGTCGTGTTTAAGGATTCTACAAACTCCGACGCCTAATACTAATCTACTCCTCAGATTACACCGTGAAGCGTTGAAGCAATCCGCTACAGACCCGGCCTCCGGTCGTATCGACGTCGGCATCCTAACAACTGGTTTAGGCGCCGCCGCGCGTCGTCGCCGCGCTGACCTCGTGACGGCGTTGACTACACTCATAAAACCGTACAGCAAGCCACATACGATAACACATTCCAAGCTACTGCAAGATGTTAATGCTAATTCACAAGTTGTAAGTTATTTTGAGATATTTTTACTTGTAGCATATGTTCAATAAGATTTAAGAAAAAGTCATTTACTATCTTCTTAACTCTTATTTGTCCATAAAAGTATTGATTTAGATTAAAACTTAAGCAAAATGAATAGATACGCTACTGTACTCATATTTTCAAATTCAAGTTATAGTCTTCTTTGTAGGACTAAACTTGATCCGCTGTGATGTGTCACGACATTGCCACAACTCGTGCAATTATAATTCAACCATGTTCAATATCCCGATATAAATGTTCTGTTCTCTTTCAGACGGTTTCAAGAGAACAACTGGACGAAGCTCTCAGAGACCTCCAAGACGAAGGGAAAGTGGTAATCGTGAGCCACACACACGTGCGATTATGTTGATTCGTTTTTGTTTGTTAAGATCTGGTTCATCTATTTTTGTAATTAAATATAAGTAATTTTCTGTACAATATGGGAATTTAATTTTGTTTTTAAGCAATAACCCTGAAGTGCATCCCCTATTTCAATTTTGATTTATACTAATATAATAAAGCCGAGTTTGTTTGTTTAGCATGTTCCCAGTCGTCCCCGTGGGGATTGCCACCGGAGGCAAATGGGAATAAAAATTCCCAGTCGCCACCGGCTATGACTGTTGTCATTTTTTAGTTTGGGGTAACAAATGCTTTATAGAACTAAGGGAGTCTATTTTACAATTATATATTTTACGTCTTAAAAAAGTCAAACAAGTTATCCCAACAATGCATGGAGATTATGAAAAACAAAAAACAATCCGAAATCAAATAAATTATATTTATTTACATATCTTCTTATGTATCAAAAAGCTGTAATAAATAACAATACTTTCACATTATGTAATGTGAAATGGTTCAGAAGATTGATTTAGGAAACAAGCCGAGGTCACTTGAAGTACCCCAAATAATATCCGTATTCACAAACAACTGTCCATAACCCGAACGTATAGCAGTACAAAACTCATTCATTAATTCATAGAATTAAATTGCATGGCAATTTCGTCTTAACTGAGTTTGTGAATACGGGGGTATGGCATGTCACTCATTGACAAAGATGTTAAGTTACAAGTGACATAGAAAATGGGTTTACAAGAAATACGCTAGAACTTTATTCAGTGGGTAGTGTAGCGCCGAAATAATGTAACGATACGGCCGGTTGTGTCCTATAAGTTACCAAACGCTAGCCTACATTATTTCCACCCTAGAACACTAACCTGTGCAATAATTACAAATTTTGATGTAAATTGGCTTGTTTACATCTAAATTATAATTGCATCTACTGAACATAATTTATATTACAATTTAGGGTAAATAGCAAGAAATAGTAAAAAACCGTCGCGTTTAACGCATAATATTTCTAACAATATAATAACCAGCTTCCATAATTTACAAAGTAGTATTTTAAACATAAATACAATGTCACAGTTGTGCAATGTTCAAACGCCCATACTAAAGGGTGACCATTCAATAAACGAATGCTTGCTGACTGTAGGCGTCTCTGCCATTCTCATTAAGGTGGGTTGTTCAAACGGTTGGTTATCGTAACATACGTTCGTTAAAAAGTTTACGATATTTTTCCGCTGTCAAAAACAAAAGCGTTGTTTGATATAAATGAAAGTCTGTTAAAGTGATTCGGGCGGCTAGTAGAAAGTCACAATTTTTGCGTTTTCTTACGTCTGTTGATACTGAAATTTTGTATTAACGTTTATCGGTGCGTGATCGTAAACTAAAGCAACCCATAGTCTTTGCACGTCAGTAGACTGACAGCGTTACAAGAACAGGGCCAACATGATTAGACACTTACCATCTCCGTGCAATGAATGGTACCCTCTATTGTGCTGCAAAACCTTAGTCTTTATAGGTATCTATAAAAGTCACAAGTCCATTCACCGTATAGCCTCCGTTCAACACAAAAAATGTTCATTCAATGTTCACTCATACTTTACATCGTCGATATCTTTAAACTGATTGCGCATTTCTGTTCGAGAACGGTGCGGTTCAATGGACTTTGACCGTAAGCAGTAAATGTTTATAAAATTAATAAGAACTCCAATCAAAAACACCTCTTAGTAAAACTACTGAGTTAATTTAGAAAATATACTTAATTTAAAGGTAGAATATGACATTTGGACCAATTTGACCGCGAAGTTTATTGATCAAAGTGTTTACATTACCCTATATCATGTTCCAAACTTAAAAACTCCGTAATGAATAAACATAACAATATTTATTCAAATTCAATTAACAGGTACGTAGTTGGCTTAGAGATCATTAGGTATTATTGTTTAGGCCTACATGTAATGTACGATACTTTAATCAGAGATTTACACTTTAAATCGATTGTCACTATAATGGTGAGTATATGTATACTGCCTATAGTGAACTCTTATGCCCATTATAACAATACAATTTTAATCTATACTTCTATACTAATATTATAAAGAGGAAAGGTTTGATTTTTTGTTTGTTTGTTTGTTTCGAATAGGCTCTGAAACTACTGCACCGAATTAAAAAATTCTTTCACCATTCGAAAGCTACACTATCCCTGAGTGACATAGGCTATATTTATTCCCGAAATTCCCACGGGAACGGGCACAACGCGGGTATATGTAACCCAAGGTATGAAAAACATGCCTAAAAAAATTGGTTATTGGCGTGCGCTACTAAATCTATTGATGATACACAAAAACAATGTTCTACACAATCAAAGTACATATCATTGCGAACAAATAAGTTCGCGAGGGCATATGTCTAACTATTATAGTTAAGACACAATAACCGTTTTAAGTTAAAATTAATTAGTTAAAAAAGGAGTGTAATTTTAAGTTGATGATATTCATATGATGATATGAATCTAAATCAAAATAAATGGCTCTACAATCAAGGTTAATTATGTTTCTTTGTGTACCTCTTAAATTATTAAAATCGGACAGTTAGTTTCAGAGTTATGATGAGAAATATCACTACATAGTATAAAATAAAGTCGTCTCTGTTTCGTGTCTGTTTGTCTGTTTGTCTGTATGCTTAAATCTTTAAAATTACGCAACGGATTTTGATGCGGTTTTTTTGTAATAGGTAGAGTGATTCAAGAGGAAGGTTTTTATGTAAAAAAATTCCCGAAATTCCCACGGGAACGGCCACAACGCGGGTAAAACCGCGGGGCACTGCTTACAAAATAGTAATGCTCGATGGCGGGTCTCTTATGGCTACTTACTGTTTCGTGCGGTCAAAGCGCGCGGGGATATACCTACCTACGAACTACGAACGACGAAGACGTGCTATGTAGGTATTATCCCGAATTCTTCCTCACATGAAATCTTGATTGTGTATACATATATACTCGCGCGAGACATGTAATATTTTATCCCCAATTTCCCACTTGAAATTTTGATTGTGTATATTCCTGCGGGAGACACGCAATGTTTTATCCCGATTTTCCTACATGAAATCTTGATTACCCGAAGCGAAGCGAGGGCGGGTCGCTAGTATAATATATAGGAAATCAATGAAATTGAATTTGTAATGATAGGACATTTAGGACTTTCGTTAAAAATCAGTACTGGCGAGCCGCGCCCCATAATATTCCCAGTTTTAGCGTTTGCCTTAGAGCAAGTAAATCTCTCACTAAAGTATCGTAAAACGCATCGCCCCGAGGAACTTTGCAAGTGAAAATATTCAGGTGTCTAGCCAATACTAAAGAGTGAGCATATAAGTCTATAAGGAGAATTATGTCTCGAATGAAATCAGTATTCTGTATTCTAGTCTAGTATATTGAACAACATTGTATGGTCCCGTGACGGATATAAGTTATGTCCTCGTGATTATTTGAAAAACGAACGCTTACATAGGTGGGTTACTCGATCAATAGTATAGATTCGACCTCGTTAACTAATAAATGTAAGTAGGTATGGTCTTTTAGGTTAGTGGCAACATTGGTGTTGGAGATTTTAGACTGCCCAAAGGCCTCCGACGTGGTCATATTTAGAAAGATGGCAACTTGGTCAGTTCTCTACTATGAATGGAGTTTTTTGCTGTCAATATGTCACCTAATTTTCAAATAATACCGCAATATACTAGCAGATTTAGTATACTCCAAAGTAAGTGATGCAAAATACTAGACAGGAATACCTTAAGAACATGGAATTAACTATAAATGTTAAACGTACTATTATGGACCGATCTTCAATTATATCCGAAAAGATTTCACACAACCACAGGAATTAGGAATACTAAATATTTCCTGTAAATCAATCTTTTAGTATGCAATCAAAGTTAATAAGGGCCAAATTGGCAGTGGTGTTACATTGTGCACTTTCATAAGACATTCTATTGGAAGAACGAGACAGTGAACCCGTACATTTAGTTGAATGACATAATTTGTAAATAGAGTATGCACCAGATAAATATGCGCGTAAGTAAACTTATTTTAATAAAACAATTATTAGTTCTGATTGTGCCAACGCATAGAGTTATTTGGTACGCACTCTATTTTGGAACGTCTACATTTGAATTCGTACGAAGTTCATGTCTCATTTCGACCAATCACGCCTCAGTGTCTATATTCTAATTGGTTAATCGCTATGTAGGAAATGAAACTCGCTCCGGTTGGCGGTTGTTGTTAAGGTTTTCATTCTGATTGGTTTCTGTCTTTGGTTCGTCTCCTTTACTCTCCGGATCTATGGATTCCTTTTCGCATGCGTCTAGGACAAATTTGTTGAATATTTCTGGCTTATCAAGGTATATGTGATGGCCTGCGCCGTGGATTATCTGAGGAAAATAAATACATAACATTAGTGCAATACTTAGTTACTAGTTTAACAACGACTTGGTTTCTCTTGTTTGAGCTCGGTCAAAGTAGAAAATAAATCTGTTAGTACAAATATAAGAAAAATTATGCCAGTGCCAGTTAATACCCCACTGATGGACATAGGCCTCACATCTCACTAAATATATCAGTACAGAGAGGAGGATTAGGCATAACATTATCACCTTCTTCTTCTTTCGAGTCAATGGCGCAAAATAATTTTCAGTATTTATATTTTCCCGGACCAGTAATTCACAAGAGAGAGGGCAGCGTCTGAGACGTCCAGTAAGTCCTCTTTAGTGCAGGTGGTAGGGCACAGAGGACAGGACAAGAGGTGAGCCATGTCCTGGTCAGGGGCACCGCAGTCACACTCCGACTTAGTGGAGTAGCCCCACTTTACCAGGTTTGACCTGCAGCGACCTACTCCTGTCCGGAGACGGTTGAGCGTGCGCCAAGTAGGCCACTGCAGTTCAGACCCAGGAACGATTCCCTTCTAGTTGGTGTTTTATAATATACTAGCAGTGCCGCGCGGTTTACCCGCCTTATACCGGTTTCTATGGGAATGAAGGCATTAAAATTAACTACAAACCTCTTGAATCAATCTGTATGTTGTTGAAAACCGCATGAAAGTCCGTTCAGTAGTTTTTAAGAAAATAAACTACATACAGGTACTTTGTTACCCGACTGCGGCGAAACCCAAAAGGAGGTTATGTATTTGACCTGAATGTAGTAATTTTTATTAATAAGATAAGGATATAATAATAAGGCCAGTACTCACATGCTGAAACGTATTGTTAGATGACCGTTTGTCGTACAGTATTTCGCCGCCGATCGCGTCGACCCACGACCGCGATCCATAAAGCACGGTGAGTGGCAACGACGCCGACAGCTGGCCCAGACGATGTACCATAGGGTTCTTAGCCCAGCCGTAGCCCGTCATGAGAGTGTGGAACGCGCCTTCGCCGCTGGAATGGTAAAATTATTGTTAAACTAGGATAAAATAATTACAAAAAACAACTCCAATAGAAAACATGTTTGTGTTTCTCACAGCTCCCGATACTCTCGAATCATCACTACATAGTATAAAACAAAGTCGCGTCTGTTTGTCTGTATGCTTAAATCTTTAAAATTACGCAACGGATTTTGATGCGGTTTTTTGTAATAGGTAGAGTGATTCAAGAGGAAGGTTTTTATGTAAAAAAAATCCCGAAATTCCCACGGGAACGGGCACAACGCGGGTAAAACCGCGGGGCGCTGCTAGTAAAATACATACATTTAATTAAATAAACACAACAAATCGGTTCAGCCGTTCTCGAGTTATAAATAGTGTAACTAACACGACTTTCTTTTATATTATAACATATTCAATTTATTCGTTGTACAGCGGGATCTTAGGTTAGGTTAGGTTAGGTTAGGAGGTAAAAAAGAAGCAAAATAATTGAAATAGATAATCACCTAGGTGTCTGCGAGTTACACTGGTAGATATAATCCGGTATAACCTCCTCAGCATCAGGCAGGTACTTTAAATATTTCCTCGAAATGTCTGGGCGTCCTTTAGCAACGAGCCATCTTCCCGCCGGGCCCGCGGCGCGTAACGCCCACAGCGGATTCAGCGGTTGCAGCGCTGTGGCGACCGCTCGCGCCCATAGCGGTATGTTGTAACGTTCGGGCAGTTGTTTAGGCCGCTCGGGAATACCCCAGGGGTCGGCTAGGATTAGGTGACGGACTCTGTAATAAGTTTTTGATTTGTAGTATGGAGTAGGTAATCAGGGATTGGTGTAATGGTAGATAGATTGATTTTATAATTTTGTATAAGGTTTTTTCCTATACTATAATCAGAGACCGCAAAAATTTGCGACATTGTTCGCAATAGTGTGGACATGACTTCAAAATCAATCAAAATATTATTCATTAATTAATTTCTCACTTGACATATAATTTGATTCCTAGTCAATAAATACAAAAGTTTGTTAAAGTATATTTATTAAGGCAAACGGTCAGTATTTTTTTCTACATTTTCGGCAGACAGTCGTTTTTTCTTTCTTTTACGTTCGTGTTTAAAATAAGTATCGTTTTCGTAAATATTTATATACAATAAATAAATAAATAAATAATAGACTGACAGCAGAAAATTTGGAAAAAATACTGACCATTTTTTTAATAAACCTATACTTTAACAAACTTTTGTATTTATTGACTAGGAATCAAATTATATGTCAAGTAAGAAATTAATTAATGAATAATATTTTGATTGATTTTGAAGTTATGTCCACACTATTGCGAACAATGTCGCATTGCGGTCTCTAACTATAATATAAAAATCTTTAAGTGGAAATAACTTAAACGATAAGTAATACGCGTATTATTGTGTTCGCGGCACATAACATTGTTTTAGCAAGTGAAATACTTATTTTTATTGTCTGACGTTTCGAGTGGAATGCACCACTAGCGGCCGCGGGTGGACCCTGTCATACGTCATAATGTGTACAACTCGCGAAAGTTATAAATGTCATGTCAATATCAAATATTTTTTTGCTTTTATTAACCGACTTCAAAAAAAGGTTTTTTTTTCATTTTGGTTAGATATAAATATTCAAGAATCTGGCTGTATTGTGTCGAAACAAATTAAGCGATAAACCATTCAATATATTTTCTGTTTATAATAAAATTGTATATAAAACCATCTCGACTCGAGAAGATGGCCTAAATGTTATATTCGTATCACCAAGCAACTTACAATATTTTACTTGAAATTACCTTTCCGGATATTTGATGGCATACGCCGCCGCGATGTAGCCCCCGAGGCTGTGTCCCAGCAACACGAACTGATTGAGTTTCACCTCCCGCCTCCATTCTTCAATAGACTCAACCCACTGCGCTTCAGCCTTCACGCTGTCTGAAGAGAACTTCGGGCGAGAGCTGCGGCCGAATCCTGACAACAAAATGGGATACGTCATTGAAATACGTATTCCTGAAGTTCTTAAAGATCTTTCAATTAAATGGTTCTCTATACTTCTATTTTGTTAATAAGAGCTTAAAAGTTTAATTTGGCAGTGGAATATAAGAGTGGCATAGTTAGATTAAGCGATGTTAGGTTAGCTCAATGCAATTAATTGTTAAGCCACGTGAAGCTCTGCCCCTACTTGGTTGGGTGGCCGGTGGTAATAGCGGTATTTCTATCTGAGCACTACCGTGCTTTGATGGGCATGTTAAATTGTCGATACCAGTTATTGCTATCGTTAGAACATACCGGAGACCTTTAGAGGAACCTCCGGCACCGTACTCAATCAAGCTTTGCCTGCTGTATAAATATAAATATAAAATCCGCTAGTAAACTGGTACGATACGTACGACCGGTCGATTATCACTACATAGTATAAAACAAAGATTAGATTAAATAGATAGAGTGATTCAAGAGGAAGGTTAATTCCCACAGGAACGGGCACAACGCGTGCCGCTGCTACTACAACAAAATCTATTACGATATTAGATAACTCAAACAAAAATAATAAAACATGTTCCTATGAGTCACTTTGGGTAATGTTTTTAGTCATAAATTTTATCTTCTCACATAATCGCTGACCCGCGGTTTCATCCGCGTTTGTATGAAAGAGCAAATCGCTGTCTGCAAGGCGATTTAGAAAAAACACAATAGTCACGTACAGGAGAAATGTAACTGGCTACATTTCATAACAAAATTCCCACCGGAAGAGGTAAGTATAACACGGGTATAAAGAAGGGGAGCTGATCGGTGCGGTAACCAATCACAGAGCAACAGGGCATTGTCATTGTCAAAATCTTTTCGTAATGCGTTGTGATTGGTCAGTTCATGGTCCGTACGCCGCACCGCTTAAATGAAAACGAACTCGTACCGCGGTGCACTGCTATTGGCGGTGTAAGGTTCCTTTCAAGGCAAGTTGCTAAGACTGCGGGTTACTCCTAGATTCGAACCTTCATAGCTATCCTTAGGGTAGCTATGAAGGTTTTCATGATAAAACCAGTAAGCGAAAAGGGTACTTTCCGGACAGGGATTTTTTCGCGAACTAAGGCAAACACTAATATTATGATTTTGGAAAATATTGAGTAACATGAGGAAGATTTTGCAGCAGCAGATAAGCCCAATGTACTCGTAACCAAATTAAGGTAGAGTTCATATGACAAAGCACAATTTTAGACGCCGACGGAAAACGTTGGTATGGTAACGTGTACCCTTTCTTTAAATGAACTTACATTGTTGGGCAAAGGCCTACCCTCATTCCCCATTTTCTGTCATTTTTCAAAATGTACTTCTCAAACAATTTTACATTCAGATTTCAGATACATCCATAGATCAACAGTAGATACATTGAATTTTAGAAATGTGAATGATATTGTTGTTGGAGTCATAATCACTTCTCTTGGGAGTTATTGCTCCCAGAAAGGGTGGGGATAAAAAAACAGAATATGGTTAAACGCACATTTTGAATTATGTTACGCAATTGATGTCCGTTATTGCGAAATATGATACAAATATTGCCGAGTAACAATGACTCGCCGTTTTTCAGTTTATCTTGTTACATGACGTAATAATTGTCTGATACTATAAATAAATGAATGTCTAGGTTAGACACCTCATCACACATCTTATACAATCAAAATCCATCTTACCTAACAAATCAATCGCATACACCGGCCTGGTGGTGGCAAATGCGTCCAAGTTAGGACACCATAGCGCCAGTCCCGCCCCCATTCCATGGAGCAGCACCAGCGGAGTCTTCTCCGAGTCCTCGTTCAGAGATATCGTCCATATCTTATCGCTCTGTCCCACCACGCACCCTATGTCCACGTAGAAACGTCTGTAAGCTGTCTTTATACCTAAAGAGAGACATGAAGAAGATTAGCTTTGTTAAAGCAGTTTGGAATCTTCGCTGGTAATTACTTATGCTAATGGGGGGTCCAAAACTTAATTGTCAACAAAATGTTCCATGAAAAGAAATGTTCAAAATGCTAAGTACGGCTTCAGACCTCCCTATAGATACGAACATGTCATTCGAAGCTATCAATGACATGAAATAAAGTATGAAAGAGTAACTCATCCAGAGGAAGATACTTAATTTCGGGTTTATAAAGAGACTAGCAGCGCCCCGTGGTTTAACACGCGTTGTTTCCGCTCCCGTGGGAATTTCGGGATGAAAAAATAGCTCGAATAACGAGTTTCTACATAACCGACTTGTGGAAACTCTAGACTCCCTTTAGAGTTTGACGAAAGTTACAAAATTATGTTGGGTACTCTACCTAACCAATATTATTACTGTAATAGAAAAAAATACAGCAGGCATGAATATGGCAAAACAAATGAAGCTGCCACTGAAATAGACTGTTATGTTATGACTCATAAAAATATAAGTACTTCGCGAGGGGATCGCTAAATTGCTGCTCGTGATTGAATAAATGAAAACTAACCATTAGGTAACAAAAAGACACGTGTCATTGCGTCAGATAAATACTAACGTCCGGAATAAAATCTAACATCTGCTGTCAATCAAGATACTTCTGTTCCTACTACGTCTACTACGTCTACGTTTATGTCTATTTGGTCAATCACGGTAGCGCTCAGATAGTAATGCCACTATCGGCCACTCATCCAAGTAGGGGTGGAGCTGCACGTTGCTTAACAATTTACAATGAACTAGCATCGCTTAGTCAAACTACGTCACCCACCGTACACTAAAAATATTTTTAAAACAATTATCTGCTCAAATGTTGCAAAAATATTATCCGTGTTTGATAATAAAAAGTATCAAATCCCGGAAGAATATACGATAACAAATAATAATACATTACGTACATGTTTTAAATGACGTCAAAACAGCCAAAGTTAATCTATATAATAAATTAATAAAGCAGAAAAGTTTAATTTCTTTGTTTTTTGTTTCTTTGAACGCGCTAATCTCAGAGACTACCCATCCAATTTGAATAATTCTTTTAGTAATGGATAGCTACATTCAACGGCAAGCTTATAAGCTATTTTCCATTTTCCGTAATTACTACGGGAACGACCGCAATCCGGGTTTAACCGCGGGGCGCTACTAGTCGAGTCGCTAAATAAAATAATATCCTTGACTCATTGAATGTATTGACGATCAGTGTTACCAGAAGTCTTAATATTTGACCCGTTTCCTTGAAAAGTCCGGGATGAACAAATAACCTAAATAATATTCCTCCTTATCTAATTACTTTATATAATAAGTAAATATGCGGTCAAAATCGGACCAGTAGTTTCAGAGAAAAACCCTAACAAACTAATTTTAAAAGTATGCAAATAAATGCATGCGTGTCATAGTACCACAGTTCAATACAATAATTTAGCACACCAATTAGTACAAAGGTGTTATCTTGACATTAAGATAACACTTATTTACACATTTATTTATTTGTAAGGATTGCGTAACGATGCTTTGAGAGGAAAACGGTACTTCAAATGAGATTGAGCCATATGCTACATCTTCCTTATTAAGGCAAAGCTGTCATAGGATAATTTAACAGCCATAAATCAGTATGTAAATGTTTGCGTCAAATTTAAATCCTAGTTTACTAAACGAACCTATAATACGAAAGCAAAAGGGTCCGGGTGTTGCCAGATAGAGCCATCTACTTATCACTACATAGTATAAAACAAAATCGCTTTCCGCTGTCTGTCTGTCCCTATACTTATATGCTTAGATCTGTAAGACTACGCGACGGATTTTGACGCGGTTTTTTTAAATAGATAGAGTGATAAAGGAGGAAGGTTAATATGTATTTAAAAAATCTAAAATTCCCACGGTAACGGGCACAACGCGGGTAAACCCGCGAGTCACTGCTAGTTTAGGGTATAAATGGGAAAAATGAAATAGTAAGTCAAAAACAAGGTATTTTTGGGACTCCAGCCTACTTCAGCCAAACTCTAACTTGCATACTAGTATTAGCCCGTGACTTCAGCCACATTATAACCTGATCACATGACCATATGGAATGAATACTTACATGATAATATCCTTTTCTCTGCGTTCCGTAACATCTCATCCGACTGTCTCGTCCAGCTGAACCAGCCACCGGTCCAACTGACAAACAAACACAATTCATTACCTATATATATATATATATATATATCCTTCCATTTGTATTACGAAAAATATATTGTTGTTACCACGACATTCGATCGATCGTCCAACTACAACATTTGTTATTGCTGTCAAGTTTCTATCGCGTCAACTTATATTTATACACTAGTAGCGCCCTGAGGTTTTACCCGCATCATGCCCGCTCCCGTCGGAGTTGCAGAATAAGAAATAGCCTTCCCATTGATATGGCTATCTATCACAAAAATAATTATTTAAATTTGATTGGTAGTTTCTGCGATTAGCTCGTTTAAACAAAGAAAAAATCAAATTCTTTAAAATTATATTTGTAAAGATTGTAACGCTGATCGATCGATTGCTGTAGTATCACCCTAAAGTTGAGATCACATCTTGAAACAATAGTCAACACAAATAATACATTCTGGGTTCTTAAGTTTAACTGGGATCTAAGCGAACACTACTAATTTTGAATTGAAACAGCGTTTACGGATACAATTCGCTTTTATTTTACATTTTAATCTGACCTTTCGGCCCCTTTACCGGAACCGTGGTCACAGAAGACTACAGAAGTCTACCACGAAGATACCACGTAAAATAAAAGCGAAGTGTATCCGTAAACGTAGTTTCAATTCAAAACAAGAATACATTGTTCCTTTGTCTTACATACAGAAATAATTGTACTGTTTTAAAATAAATTAGTGTTAATAATCTCGTTTTGGTAGTGTCCCAAACCGAAACATGTGACCCCAACTTAAGAAAACATTTTGTAAAAACACAAACATGCACAACAATAATTTATGCTAACACAGCAATAGCAAAACAAATTCAAGGCAAAAGTATTATCAAAAATAAATTAAACAGTAATTAAAGCTAACATAGGTATTGTTAACATACTAGAGTATAGTAATTTTTTTTAAATACACCATAAAACCAAAACTAACACAACATCGAAATTATAAACTAATGAAGCAAAAAAAGTACAGTCGGATCATTTAGTGGCCTACCATTGTGGATGTGGCTTTGAGTTTAAATTAGCTTCGTCTTCCTCTAATTGCATATTCGGTAAAGATCGGTTCATGTATAATTGAATTGCACTACGAAAAAATCACACACATCATATGTCCTACACCAACTGCGCCCAGTAACTAACTTCCGCGAAACATTCAGTTCGAAAAAACGATAATATGGCTTATCTTTATCTCACATGTGAAATGCAAGTCAGGTCTTGATAAAAATGGCAATAAATTAGAATGTTTAGGTATCCAAACTAATTGAGATACTGAAATATACTATGTTATTAATATTAACATCCCAAAATCTCAGCTAACAACTGTCTGCACATATCACTGAATTAAAACCGAATTTCACCATTTTTAAATGGTACTAAATCTGGTCCTTTATATTCAACTAAAAGTGGTTAACCGAAAGTTTCCCTTACTGTACCACTTCATGAAGACTTGTATTGAAGGTCACTCGTGACGACAAGTATTGACTATTTCGGACTTTGAATTAACCACGCTCCGATCAGACGGTTATTGTTAGTAATTACATGACTCACGTTAAGGTAAAGTTTCTATTCTACCATAAAATGTAAGTTTCAAGTTGAATAAATTCCAGGAATATTATACTAGCAGTGACCAGCGGTTTTACCCACGTTTGTAGACGTTTCCTTCAATTTTCTTTTTTAAAATTCAGCAGTTAAGCTACGAAAACTTAAGAGGCAGACAGACTTTCGCACTAACTATAAGTAACGAACAGAATTTCAGTTAATGAGATCAAGCAAGAATGGTGCTACTTTTGATATATATAACCCTTCAGTTTACATTGAATCCGAGAAACTAAGGCTGTGCTCACACGATCCACATCCACAACCAGAACCCCACCACAACCAAACCACAACTGCAATACGATTTTTTTGTATTGAATAGTACTATTTACGTACTGCATTTTGCTGTCATTATCGACCCCGTGAGTGATACTGACCACATTGCAACAGCCACAACGCAACCACAACACAACCACCAACGATACCGCGAATGTGTGGCCGGCCACATCGCATCAGCACATTCTCTTTGAAAGCCGGAGTCAAACTGTGGATGCATACATCGCGATAACACAATCACATCGACAACTTGTCGTTATCACTACGCACCAAAAAGCTGCAGTTACCATATTCAAACATGAACACATTTTGTCGCTGCGATGTGGTGTGGTTGTGGTATGTGTGGGTAGGCCCTAAATGATCATGATATAAGCTTGTGTTAGTGCACCCCGTTTTTATATAATTAGATACATTAATTAGAGTTCATTAAATTAATGCTGAGACCTTTGTTTATTTAATATCCGTGAGCATAAAATATGTATTTGAAAAAACTATATTTGCATATCCTACCAGTTTCTCTTAGATTTATACTGCTATATTTTCTCATTGTTAACACTTCATACAAAACTTTAAATATACAATTATTCAATGAATTCATTCGTCATTCAAATTCTTATCTCTCTTGGTAACAAAGTTGTCTTTCTTCATTGTCTAATAAAATTGGCAATATATCAAACACAATGTATGACTAATATTGTACAACTTATCCATAGATAAAGAATAGTGGATAACATTAATATAATAGTTAGTTGTTTCAGTATGATTCAGAATTACTTATCAATTGTATGCCCTCCAAATATAAGTAAAATGTATTAAAAAGATAGAAGCAATATTAATAAATAATTTCAAATTTCTGGTATGTTCTATCTGCACATCAATGGGGCTTTTGAAAAAAAAATTTTTTTGTGATAAATGGAAAGATTATATATATATTAGTTTTATAACAAAACTATTTTTATTTTATTTTTTTCGCAATAATTCAAAAGTTATTTCAAAATAACAATTAATTTTTGAATCCAGTACCGAAAACACTCCGACAACTCCCGAACAAACGTGTGACGTAATTATGTTATGTAGTTTCACTGGTTAGATTTCACCACTGAGTTTTCACTCGTTGTAAAGGAAGGTTTATATGTTTATGAAAAGAGGTTCGGTTACATCGCAAACTTTTTATACCTATGTTTATGAAAAGAGGTTCGGTTACATCGCAAACTTTTGGAGGGAAAGAGAATAAAAGGGCGGGAATCTTGATTGTAAACGCAGTACGTACTTATGGTTTAACATAATTACGTCACAACTACGGTGACCAATCATGGCGCGTTTATAGTCACGTGATTTTTATTGAAATTTCATAAATTTTTAATTGTTTATAATTAATTGAAAAAATATTTTTTTAAGTTTTTTACATTAAATATAATTTTTTTTTTTTCAAAAGCCTCATTGTTCATCATAGTATTGTTATATCTGTATGTATATGGGATTGAAATATAAGTTACCAAAGAATGTTAAGCCAAAATATTTTTACCCTTAAATATAAAACTAGTGGATACACCCAGTGCAATGATTGTATAACATAAAGTTACATCTATAGATCAAATAACGAAATTAGTGTACTGAAAATAATATGTAAGAAAAGCATAAGAAACTGTAGTATTCAAATCTTACTTCCATATAATAGATAAAACATTTCCAGGCCATGTCTTGCGAATAACACTGTCAAAAAAACAGGCAACTTTTTAGGTTATTGTATATTTTAAAGAAATAGCTAAATATGAGAATGAATGCCTAAAACAATAGTAAATAAAAATAACCGACACCAAAGTCATGCAGTAAACATAATTTGCGAAATTTAAATAATGTTGAAAACAATATCCAGTATTTAAAAAATATTTTTCGCTCATTGAAATGAGGAGAATTAATCATAATAATTACTAAGTGTAGGTACTACATAAGAAAATAAATGTTGGTGTAATGCTTTTAGAGTATTTTAACCACACAACTTTTTCAGTACCTATTTTCAACAAGAAAACGTTTAACCCTCAATGAATCTAGAAGTCTTTACAATATAAAGCGATTTATATAGCTGATAATCTACGGATAGTAGTCATTACATGAGCCATATCAGAGGCCTTTGGCGGCTCAATAACTCTGACACCAGGATTGGTCAGGTTGACCATCCACTCGATGAAGAAGAAGATGGCTGATAATCTAGTATTGATTTGATGCAAGTCACGGGACAATCCAATCGGAAAGATCCAATTATAGGGGCCCTTTTAGAAATGTTTGATGTCATGTATTATTTTTATTAAACTGATATATACAAGACTTTAGATTTTAGACTTCAAGTCTGATACCATGTACATTCCTATAGTACCTAGCTTACTTATCCTGGTTTCAAAGTTTTTAGATGGCCTTAAGGCATCTTACAGAATGTAGTAACAGTATGCATATTTATTGAGCCATAAAATAGCATAGTAACAGAGAACTGACAATAAGTTATATTAAGCAACAGTTGCAGATCCAGGATTTCGGTTTTAGTTTCGCTTTAGCTTAGTTTAATAAGGATATATATGTTGTTTTGGGAGGGCTCTGGTAATTTGAGGGGCAGAGCGTTGAACCTTGGATATGTTAATGTTGAACATACATACACAACAATCCAATTGGAAAATACATGCAAAATCATCAAATAACACATTCACACAACATATAACTTGCTTGAAAAAAACCATTGGAGTTGGCTTTAATTCAATCTGAAAAATTGTACAAGTCATACAATGAATAAAACATAAATTGCAACTTAATTTATTTTATAAATTTCATGTATTTTTATTAGATCATGTGATAAATAAAAAAATATATGATGAAATTATTTAATTATTCTTTTTTGATCAGAAAAATCCAAAATTAATGATTGTATGCAATGTGCAATTTTATGCTAAATATTTATAATTAAAGTAGTACAAAATGATAAGAGAAATGAGTTTACCTCAAACAGGATATAATGACATGATAAATGAATGGCATGAGATACTGTGTCCAAATGAAACAAGTTACTATGTGAAATCTTGCCATAACAATTTAGATTTTAGGTGATCAATTTAAACAATTACAGCTGATGGAAACCTACAACAGTGAAAAATGTTGTTAAAATAGATCAATTTACTAAATGCCGATGAAAAGCCGCATCAATTTGTAATAAATTTAGGCAATTGCGCAACATTCTGCAGATGAACGAAATTTGAAAATTAAAAAAAAATATAAGTAGAAAAACATTACACACGTACCTGGAATCTGTAGTTGACAAGTTTATTTCACTACCCATTTGGTCACTTATTAAAAATTTAAACACATATCACACGTATAATATTCATAAGTTAATTTACGGTTTTTTTATGGTTTTGTTTCCTTCGATGTCCGTGCAAAACAAAAGTGCCAGACGGAGCAGACAAAACCGACCCAAATGACTGGCTGTCAACGTACTGTCAACAATGGCAATGACATTTATGGCAAACAGCTGACTAGTAAATGAAGTTAATGTTGCCAATAATCAAATTTAGAAAATTTGTATTGTGGATTAGCACTTAGCAGTCGGCACATTTATTGGTTTTTTTTAATGTACATTACTGAATCTAATTGTAATTAAAGAGACACCCTAATTACGCTTATACTTTTACTAACCATCACCCATTTCCTTTGTATGGTAAATAGAAACACATTAAAAGAATATAAGCTACTACGTTACAAATGATGTAAATGCGGTTGTTTCCATGGTTACACTGATAGAATTTAATGAAAACATATGAATATTAACCAAAACAAAACATCTGTTATAATAACAGAATACCCAAAATGCAGTTTTCTTCAATTCAACCAGTTTTTAAGCTGGAATTAAATCACAAAGTTACTCCTGGCGTAGTGACAATAGCAAAGTTCGACGGTACACATCCATGTCTCACGGCCTCTGCTGGTTTTGACAAAGTTAGTTAATTACTGTTCCATGAATGAGATTGTGCTTTTGATGTTACTAATCTATCTTTTGGCCAGATAATCATACATCATCCACATGGGAGTGTCACGGGGCGGGCACAACGTTCGGAGGCACATGGGGAGGTGTCAGAGCTAAATCTCAGCCAAGAGGTGATTGCTCTTGGGGCTGGTCCTTTGAAACCCGATGTTAGTCGCGATATGCTTTTAATTGGTTCTCCGACACAAATATTAGGTAAGTAAATACTTAAATAATGTGTACAATGAATGACCAAATTACTCTTCGAACGTGGGAGATGGTCGGTTAGTTTCAGATTAATAAAGCTTTTGTTTTCATAACTCAATAACCTACATGAAGTTTATCACACGGCACTGGAAATTAGACCACAGGTTTTCGCCAGATGCTGTACTGTAGCTTACTGTACTTTAACAACTTTTATGTATTATTGCAAAATCAAATATGTTCCAGCATACGATGTTCACGACAACACCGATTTATTTTTCAAAGAAGCACCGGATGGTGTGAACGTTATTATTGCGGGTAGTTTGGGACATCACGATAATTTGGCTATAGTTGGCGGGAATAGTTCAATTTTGGCACTGGATTGGCAAGGCAATGAAATATTTTGGACTGTATGTAGTGGGAAAATCTCTGCTATGATCACGCTTGATTTTGATAAGGATGGCAGAAACGAGGCGAGTATTTAAACGAGCAAATAATTTACTTGGACCTAACTTGACCTATTTAATATACTTAATAAATAATCTGAATAAACAATTACTTTCTATTTTCTGTAGCTAATTATTGCAGGAGAAGATTCCTACATCAGGGTCTTGAAGAATAACCAGTTCATAGCTGAATTGCCAGAGACTGGGCCAGTTATCTGCCTGTCAGCCATAACTGAAGTTCGCTTTGCGTATGGCCTCGCTAATGGTACTATTGGGATATATGAGGAGGGTATACGGCTGTGGAGGGTCAAGGTAAACTTAGAACTATGCTTAAAATCTCAAATTGTTGGTCCTGGATGCTTTAATACAACATCTCCAGCACTAACAACCGAACCAAAATTAATATATATTACCATTAAAAAAGGTTCTCAATTAGATGATTAATTGGCAAATAATTGTCAAAATTTTCAATTCTTTCATAACTTGTTTGCATGATTTGATGATTGAATTGAACTCGGTTTGTACTTTTTCAGTCAAAACAGAACGTATTGTCTCTCCAATGGTCCGGCGAGAGTCTAGCATGCTGCTGGAACAACGGTCGCGTGGACTGGCGAGACGGCAACTCTGGTCGAGTTATACGCAGAGTCCAAATGAGAGGAGATGCAGCGGCCATGTTATTGGCTGACTATAGATCTGTAGGGGTGCCTGATTTGGTTTGCGTGTCTACTAAGGGGGAAGGTAAGGTCTAACTAGTCAATTTTACCTACCTTCCTATATAGTTCAGGGCATAATGGGATGGGTTAGCAAGTCTTGCTTAGGTAAAGACACCGATGAGAGGTTTAACTATTGATCAGTTTAAGGCGCTAATGGCTTTTGTTACTGACCAAAAAAAACATACCGGATACACATACTTGCTACCTGCGGTTGCGGTTGTTCAGCTAAAATTGATGGCAAACTTGTTTCAGTCCTAGGCTATTCTCCACAACAAGAAAATACTGGTATTAGCGGTTCTAAGAACTTGCCTTCAGAAGAGGACAGACTAGCTATAACAGAACTGTTCAACAAGAAACAAGCTTTGATGATAGAACTGCAGCATTACGAGGCGAATGCAGCATCCAACAGTTTGAGTTCAGAGAGTAATGAACGTCCTTCAACTGCGATGCCGACTAATACACGATTGCAACTCGCTGTTATACCGACTAAAGACGAGGTAACCGTAAAGCGCAGTTATGTATAAGCTTTTAATTCTTCAAAAAAAGTGTCTCAAGCCATTTTTTCTATGGAAAGATACGAAATTAGAGATTGTTAAATCAATTTCCTTACCTAGCACACTACTGGAATTCCCTTTTCGTTCTCTATGTCTATTCCTTCTATGTTTCTATTCCCGATATTTCGTAGTAAGAGTAACACTTGATCTAATATTTATAGGGGTGTATTCACCTCGCCATATCAACGAACAACGAGACGATAGTTCGGGCTGCGTTGATTCTCGCTGAAGGCGTGTTTGAGACGGGCGAAACTCTGGCGCGGCATCCAGCACCATCGCAGCTGAGGTCTATATTACATGTTCCTCTCAGACCGCCGAGGGATGTGCCGGTTGATGTTCATATTAAAGTAAGAGAAGTCTTAATAAGTAGTATTACCACACAGCAGGTTCGTGATCTCAAACCCATGCCATGTTTTGAAAAGTAAGAAACATGCATTTAGCTCGACCTCAAAGAAGTTGATGATATTTTCTATGTCTATTTTTTATTGCAGGCTCTGATAGGCTACCCAGAAAGTGAGCAGTTTCACATATTTGAGCTAACAAAGCAGCTGCCTCGCTTTGCAATGTACATTAAGGCTCCCCTTTCAATGTATCAGCATAAAAGCTATGTTACCTTCCGAATCACTGAAAGGATTCAAAGAATCTGTCTTTGGATTAACCAAAACTTCCTTTTGGAGGAAGAATTGGAACTAGAATCTGAAGAAGTAAAGGAGCTACATATTGGTATGTTCTGTTTGAGAGATCAATCGAGATTGGACATGAATTTTGCACCTGACGGTCAAGTGAAGATAAACACACATAATATAAGGCTGGCTGGAGATATAGTTCAAAGTTTGGCTTCTTATCTCAATGTGGGTGACTTACAGGTAACTAACAGGTTTTACATAGCTAAATACATACTAAGTTTGAACAGAAAAACCTTTATCTGTACTGAAATTATTTTACTTTCGCTTAATCCTTCATTTTACAATTAACTGATTAATTAACATTTCACTGACCATAGAGTTCTACAAATCCAACACACTTTACTGGGTTGAAGAAGAACATATTGTTATGGGGAGGCTCGCGTTGACTCACTGCCTTTACAACTTCTTGACCAATCACTCCTCCGACCACTGCAGCTGCCCCTGATACTGTGCCAAACACATCGGATAATAGAGCATCGCTCACATATCCTGCTGGTATTGACAGCTCCTTCACAAGTTCATCTCTCATCCGTAGAATAATCTCGGTGTCAGCCTTTCTTTTCGCAGGATCAGGGTTTCTGTTATACTCATCTCTGAATCTTAGTAGCACCTTCATGGCGAAGTATGAAGGGTCACCGCGGCGCAACCTCGACTTCATCTCTGGGTTGGTCCAATCCACTGATAAAGCGTTTTGTAGTGGAACATAAATAGCACGGCGTTTCACGGTAATACTAACCGTTTCTCTGGCATTCTTCTCTGTGTCATCTGGACCTCTTTTCACAGCTTTGTGTTGAACTATTTCTTCGGAATACTCGTGGTCTACAAGATCGGCAAACATGTACCCGAACATGCCCCAAACATCTCCGCAAAGGAACTTCTTGTTATTGTCGCGGCAGGCGTTGTTAATGCGTTCCAGTTGTTCTTGTTTCAAACCGGTTGCACACACGATGTCGAATTGAGCAAAATAACTGTCTGGCAACTCATCTACTGTTTTTGTTTCGGCGGTGATATCAACCATTGGGTTCAAAGCCCTTGCGCGTTGTAAAGAGGCCTCAGCTCTGTTCTCACCTATTTTCTCAGGGGGTGTCAGAAACTGAGAGTACAAGTCTATTTCTCTTAGTTTCTCGCTGTCCAACAAACATACGCTTTTTACACCAGATAGTATGATATTCTTCGCGATCTCAGCTCCGAGTCCAGAAAGGCCAATGATTAATACTTTTGATGCTCGAAGTCTTTTCTGAGATTCTAATCCCCAAAGGCGGATTTGACGATCGTATTGTTCTGCTTCCGCCTCGGACAGCTCGACTTCGTTATTTTCAACCATTTTGATATATTTGTTGTAAATATAGTAAATAAATATCAAAAAAATACGGAATTTATTTGGGAAACTAAAATCACGCCGCCCGCCGGTTTACTATTTGACATTTATTGATTGTCAAACTGACAGATCAACGCGTCCTTCGCCATTTTGAATTTTATTAGGGAGGAGCAATATTGACATTTAATCGATCGATTATGGAAATAGTCGGTTTTGGTAATTGATTTTTATAAGCGCGATTGATGAAAATTATTTATTAGCAAAATTAAAAATATTAAAAAGCCGCAAATGAAAGAAAGAGCCCCTAAAGGAGGCGGAGAAAATGTTTGGTGATAAGATTAAAATTTAAATGAATGTTTTTCAGTCAATCGCGGAATTTCCTGAAACTGAGAAACAATTGCGAGAGGAAATGGAACAAGCTTTTGAAGTAGGGGAAATGAGGTCGCGTTTAGCCGCGGAGAGTGCTGAAAGAGCACAACTAATTACTGCTTTACTGCCGGCTGCTCAAGATGCTGCAACATACGATTTGAAAGAAATGTTGAACCGGTACAGAGAAGTTGTTATGCTGAATGAGGAATTACTTACGGGATGTCACATTCGTCGCGCGACTCAGGAACAAGCAGTAACTTCACTGAAAAGTTTACACACCATTCTACAGCAAGCTGCCAGGCTAAGAGGTAACATAATTAAGATAAATAATTTTAAAATGAGTAGCAACAGTTGTTAATTAATGATTTTTTTTTCCAGTTGGGAAATACAGTAAAGCAGTAGTGGCAGCAAGCAGAAAAGCAGTTGGAGAAAATAATATTGAATCTCTTATCAAAATCTTAAAAGTAGGCGATGCCTAATAAAACAAAATGTTATGTTGTACATTTAAATCAGTCAAAAAATAAATGGTTACAAAATTACATAATTATTATTTAGATCGAATTCCATCAATTGTACCTACTTGAATTAATATTTATAAATTATCATAACATAGATCATAATTGAGGTTCCAAAGTTAACAATAGCTAAGGCACACACTTTATCTTTTCAAATTTCTATGTGATAATGAGCAAACTATCTGAAATGGCAGTCAAATTTAAACAGTTATTTGCCTAGTAGCGTAATGTACATCATCTGCGCTGACATTTAATAACAACCTGGGTTCTGACGGTTTTGGCTCTAGTAACAATAGTCTTAGTGCTGCGAGGCGGCAACATATAGCTTGCGCTTGCGACGGGGTAGGAGCCCGTATGCTCGGCGCTGATCGATAGGGGCGGCCGTCTAAGGCGACGATAGCCGCTGCGGTCGCCAGCGCCCGAGATAGGGTGGTCTCATCAGATCCAGTTCTTTCAACCTGTAAACCAAACAATTAGGCACCTTTATATAGAACTAGCAGCGCCCGCGGTTTTACCCGCGTTATACCCGTTCCCGTGGGAATTTCGGGATGAAAAATAGCCTATAACCTTCCCGTTGAATGCGGCTATCCATTACAAAAAGAATTATTCAAATCGGTTCAATAGTTTCTGAGATTAGCGCGTTTAAACAAACAAACAAACAAAACAAACTCTTCAGCTTTATAATATTAGTATAGATTTAACATTATGGATGACTATGAATTTAGTGCTAAGGTCGAAATAAGACATGTTGATAGTCAACATGATCAGTTAGACGGTCTATCGGCTTGTTATCGGTGCACTGTCATGCTTTGGTAAGAACTAAGTCATGTTAGAAAAAAGGTGGCTCCTTTAACTTTTTTTATTTAGTAAAGAAGTTAATTCTTATTATTAAAACATTAGTACAAGTAAGTAAGTTCGAGAAGGTTAGAGGTCAACCCTGGTGTCAGGAGTTTATAGACCGCCTAAAGGCCTCCGACAAAGTCACGATTGTAAAAACCGGGAATGTCAATTTAACGTCCCCTCCGAAGCACGGTAGCGCTCACTTAAAACGTATGAATACCTCTGCAGCTACAGCTCTGAGCATAAGCCGCTCAGCTGGCGAGCATTGTTTGATAGCGATGACGGCGGCCCCCGACGCGGCCTCGTTGAGAGCTTTCTGCACTTCAGCCAGCCCGGCGCCCTCCGGACCAGACAGTTCTAACGCTCGACTGCAAAGCGCTAAAGCTCGACGAGCGTCGCCCGAGACTGCAGCTACTTTCCTGTTACATAATAGTACAATGTTAAGAGGACTGCGAAATTAGATCAAAAATGATTGCAGATTAAAGTTAACAGTCTCAATGGGACTATAATAGCTTAAAAGTAAAAACGAAATGCTGGAATACAAATACCACTAGCTAGCAGCTACAGCAAGTTACTTGAACACTAGATAAACATAAACAAAAAAGAACTTCAATTTTTACTTATTGAGTTCCTACGTCGTTTGGACTTACATTCAAACCAAAACCTTCAATCTTCTTATAGCATGAAAGGGTAGGAAAGAAATAAAATAATTTACCTCGCTATAAGCTGGACGGCATCAGGCGTAACGTTAGCGCCACACAATCTCGTGGCCACAATCTTCTGTAATTGCGTATGCGTGTAAGGTGGGAAAGTAAGTCTTGTTAGACCGAGTCTAGAGGCCACCCTAGACGCCAAGGCTCTTTCGGGCAAGTCCATAGTGTTGGCGACAGCCAGGACCGTCAGAAGAGCGGTGTTGTGCGCCGCCCACTCCATAATACTGTAGAGTACATCTTGACGACGCGTGCAGAGTGCGTCTAGCTGTTGATTAAAATTTTTATGTTAGTGAGTTCTAGATATATTTGTGAAGTGAGGGCATGGTGTATGGGTGTACTGTCTTTCTTATTGGGTGAATAAAATAGTTAAGGTTTATGTAGCCTATTGTTTGGCCTTATTGAAATTATTAAGAACACCCATGTAGTTACAGACTTGTATAAATAGTTATTCCCCACGGTTTTAACCACAAACCCACATTTCCAAAGGCTTCACAAATCCATCTGTGTACTTTTTATCAAAATGGGTTTAGTAACTTTCGCATCTATTTCCACTGCGTGGTGCTGGGAGACAGCGAGGTACTTTTACCTAATAGTGGGACAATATGGGCTAACGGTAACAGTAATATAAAGTGGGATTGTTTACCTCATCAACAAGAAGAACCGTGGGAGTTCTTCGAGGACCAGGGTTGGTGAACCTTTTCTCCAACAAAGTGCAGGCTTGTTCCCATACCACTGTTTTATCTGATGATACATGAAAAATAAAGACATTAATAATTGATAGCCAAATATTCCAACACAATTAATAATAACGACAGATGCCTTCTGTTCATCAAATCATCTCATTAAGGACTTACATTCGGTCCGCGGACCGAAACGGATCACTGATGAAGCTTATTTGAAGTGACTTCTCTAGTACGTTAGTACAAATAACTCAAGCCTAAGAAACGTTTTTTTTTAACTATGAGCTAATGAAGAACTAGAAATATGCAAGTATGTCTACCAGTCAGTTGTTTATAAATCTGCACATAAGCTTGTCTGGGCTCAGCTATCTTCATGCCGTTGACCTCAACCAGCTGAAAGTCGGGGAGGTCTCCTTCATCCTTTAGTATTTTCAGTGCTGAACAGACTGTGGCTGTCTTTCCTGTGCCTGGCACTCCTGATATGTACATACACCTATAATGAAGTAAGCATTTCTAGTCAGATCGTGATTTCATGATATGAATTTGTGTTACTTCATTGAGGTGTAAAAATTGAGTCGAGGATCAAGGGGCACAAGAGGGGTGAGTCCCTTTAAAATAATTTTAGTCTTATCCCATTACATGACAATGTATTTGCATTATTTTGTAGAACTGTAGAAAATGGAGGACCTGTGGCAGATCCTGGGGAGGTGCAGAGTTTCAAGACCCAACAAAATCATATTAGTCCTCTGATAACAATATGATTTTTCCTTGGTAAATTTGGACCTTACGTCTATCAAGCTCCTCCTCAAACCAAAACACTTTATCCAAACAAAAATACTGGATTTGCCACTTGGAAGAAGGATGGCAGAATGTAGGTCTATGTGTAAGACACCAATGAGAATTTGAACAAATAACACAAATATGAAAACTAAAATGAATACATACCCACTTGTCCCATCTAACAGCTTATTTTTTACAAATGAGAGGATTTCCTCCAGTTGACTCTCACGGCCAGGCAAAGACTTGTTATCATTTCCAAATTCTGGAATAAATTGTAATACTGTAATTGATATTAAATAGAAAGAACATTAGTAAGTTTCAGGAACAATGGGTTAAATGAATAAATGTTTGTTCATTTTAATTGGATAATGGATAAATATGGTTATTTTAAAACTGGACTAACCATCAATTTTCTCCACTGAATGTGCTCTATTTTGTAATGAAGGAGTCAATTGGTTCATAATCCTCCTGCTAACACCTCTTTTGGGAGTCAATGCTGGAGTCCTCGGTGTTCTGGGAGTTTTGGGTGTCTTCGGAGTCTTCGGGGCAGGTTTGAAGTCATCATCACTTTCAGTTATCCTTCTTACTCTCCGAGGAGTCCTTTTCACAGGAGAAACCTCTTCTTCCATATAGTTAACAGTACTCTTTGCTGTTCTCCCAGACCTTGTGGTATATGGACTTTTTTCATCATCAAAGTTGAGAACCTTTTTGGGGGTTTCTTGAAGAGGTTTTGTAATTGATTGCTTCCTCTTTGGTGTGGTTGGAGCATGTTGTCTGATGATAAGAGTAGGAAGTTCATCATCGGAGTTCTCCTTGAGTTCCATACTTAAAATATCTTCAATATTGTTGTTGGTGATTTTCTTGGTGCTTTTGGGTGTATCAGACTTTTTAGGTGTAGCTTTTTTAGGGGAATCTTTCTCGGTTTTATCAGCTAAAATAGCCCTTTTTAGCAGCAACTTTGTGCCATCAGTTTTTGAGACACTCCAGTTCTTATCAGATATTGAGACTCTGCTCATTCGTTTGACGAGACTAGATGGTGTTTTGGCTGTTTTCGGTGAATTTATACTTTTGGCTGGAGTGCTCAGCAGTTGGATTGCTTTCCGTTCTTCCTCCATGACAGGTTCTATGGTAGTCTTGCGCTTACTAAGGGACATAAGGCGGTATCTACAGAGGTAGTGGTAAGGACCTATTATAAAGTCATCATTGTCTCTAGTGAAGGAGAATGTTATTGAACACTTTCTGAAAAATGTTTCTATTGACACATCTGTATTGAAGGGGCGATGGTCTTCTATTACCTGCAGAGATGAAAAGAATCTTATGAATAGCTCCTTCATTTGATCACAAAAGACTGATACAATTTGTAAGTACTCACCTCTTTCTCCAAAAAGTTGATGGGGTCTGCATTGTTGAAGCACCAAGCTGGCAAGTCTGCCGGGCGTGAATACCACTGCACCTTAGCCCTGAATGGATCATTGTTGTTCGTACTGTCTTCATAAAGAGAAACAATTCGGGCGGCATCGCAGCCAGTTTCCGTATCAGGCTCAGCGGAGTCTGCATTGGAAATTAGGACAAAATCGCCTATTTCCGCTGTTATATTTTCAAACTGAAACTTCCTAGAAATAAAGAGAAATATGTAGGACTCAATATATTGTTTATTGAAGTAGTTTGCAATAATATTTATGGTTATATTAACTTACTCGTAATGTTGAAACGAATTCGACAAACAATTTGGGTCCACTATTTTCTCACTGAGCCATGTAACTGTCTTGGGTAGTGCTTTTTTCGTTCTTCGAGTCATTGTACTTCATATAGCAATTTTAGTGAAATATTTAGCAAGAATTACAATTTCAATACCATCAGTCAGTAGTCAGCTGGCTGGGCAGTACGTGTTTTTGTTTACTTACTCTCAAAGTTACCTACCTACTTTTCTTTCAGTTTTTTCAGCTAACGAACTGTCAAATTCTTAAAACTTTGATTTAATTTCGCGCCAAAATTCCGAAACGTCAAAGAAAAAAGACAATAATGACATTTCACAATCCCTTAAATGTCAATGTCAATATAATCAATCAAATCAAATCAAAGTCAAAAACACGTTGCTTTGTGGGTTGTGTTTTCGATAAAATAACACTTTGTAATTTTCTTACTGTGATTTCTTATTTTATGTCGATAAACTTAAATATATTGCAATGAAGCCAAAACAAAAGAACACAAAGTCATTATCAGACAAGATAGCGGACGCTCTAACATTAAAACCGCGTGCCGATATCGAAGATGATCAAGTGTTTGGGACTAAACCTCAAATTGTTTCACGTGCTGATGTCGACTCATCAGATAGCGAAGACGAGGCTGCTATTAGTGATTTTCGGAAGAGGACCGTTAACTTGTTAAGTGAAGTTAGTAAAAAGTATGAAGGGCAAGTGGTATCAAGGAAAGACTTGAAAAGTTCTGAGGAAAGTGAAGGAAGTTTGGATGATGATATTGTACCTCCTTTGAACGGAAACCGCCTTGCTGAAGATAGTTCAGGGTCTGAAGACGATGAGTTACCAACAAACAGCAAAGGTGACTCAGAATCAGAAGAAATTAACTCAGACGGGGACGGTGAAGAGAGTGATGATTATAGCATTACTAAGTTTCAAAAGAAAGATAAAAGTCTTGAGGAGGACGAAGAAAGTGACGAAGGGGACGATGACGATGATGACGAAGGCGAAGGTTACGATATAAGTCAAATGGATGAACCAATGAAGGAAGTATTTGAATCAGTTAAAAAGCAAAACTTGTCGGAAGAAGCAAAGAAAGGTGCATGTGTCCGTAACCAACTGCTCATATGGGAAGGTCTGCTTGAAATGCGGATACACTTACAAAGATGCATGACTACAGCCAATCAGATGCCCATGTCGGACACTTACACTGACCTGGCCAAAAATAAAGAATTTTTGGACGAAAGTAATATAGCCAAGAGTAATATCTCAACAGTTCTAGATAAGTAAGTAAATTCTAATGTTCTTTGTTGAACAAAGTAATTGAAAGTTATTCTTATGTTTACATAATGTTTCATTTTATCATTTCTCTTTGTTTATTTTCAGACTTTTGACTCTACAAGACTTACTGCTGAAGAATTTTCCAGAAACAAAATCACTTTCAAAGAAAGGAAAACAAGATAAGACGAACGGAAAAGAGAAAAAAGAAGAAAGTGATGAGGAGATCCCAAGTGACACCGATAATGAGGAAATACCTTCTGACACAGAACCTGAGGACGAGGAATCAACACCAAAACCCATGACAAATATCCCCCAATCACAAACCAAGAAACGGAAACTACAAGACTATGAATCAGAAATATCAACCAATCACAAAGTTTTCAAATCATTTAGAGACACTTCAATTAGCAAATGGAATGACAAGACAAGATTAGCAACAGCAACTAATATCAAATCAGCACCCACCAATACAGTGCTGCAACAAATATCGTACATTCTCTCTGACAGAGACAAACTTATTAGGAGGACCCAGTTAAAGAGGTCTGAGTATGAAATAATTGGTCACAAGAAAGATATTTCTGAACAAAATGATGATGAAGTCACTAAAGGTAGGAAAGATGATGATGAGTACATACCAGAGATATTTGATGATAGCGACTTCTATCACCAATTATTACGAGAATTAATTGAATGCAAATCAGCTGATATATCTGATCCAGTACAGTTGAGTCGGCAATGGATAGCTTTGCAGCAAATGCGGAGTAAGATGAAGAGGAAAGTGGATACAAAAGCCACGAAAGGGAGGAAAATCAAGTATGTAGTGCATAACCAATTGGTTAACTTCATGGCAGCCGAGAAATGTACAACATGGACCGAAGAAAGCACAAATGAGTTGTTTAATTCACTGTTTGGTAAATTGTTTGAACGTAACAATGTTGGTGTAAATGGTGATGTAGGTAATCTATTTAAATTGAAATAATATATTATTTACCCTAATATGTGTTATTATTTATTGCTAGCTTTTAGTTTTACTAATAACTTGATTAGTAACAATGAAAGGTACCTTTAGAAACCACAAACAGCGTCCCGCGGGATTACCTGCGTTGTGCCAATTCCCGTGGGAATTTCAGGATTAAAAATTCCTGTTGAATGTAGTATGATTACAAAAAATTCTTCAAATTTATTATTTTTTTCTTTTCATATAGGTCATGCGTATAAATCCAATATATATTTGTGACTGTAAGCAAATAAATACATTTGCAATAATTCACATCACATCATATCACTGTGTTGAACAAATGAACGCTCATAACACATGAAATTGTTTACGATATTTATTTTTAGAATCCTATTAAGCCATAAAAGTAATCGAAGTTGTTTATTGATTATACTATACCTACATGATGAATGGAAAGAACCTACTAAAATTGTCATAAATTGAAAGACCTGCCCCTATAAGTAAAGTGTTGAATATTTGGCGCCATTAATGTATTGGGCTGGGCATTAATTTTCAATTGTTTTTCATCCGTGAACCTAATTTTAATGAGTTGGTTGAGAGTGAGTTATTCGTTCACTGTATCTATTGTATAATGCTTCAAGGAGTTCTACTGACTATATGAAGTTAATTATAATATGAAGTTAATTAATATTATAAAGTTAACGTTCTACTACTTTAAACATCAATGGACTGACCCAGACTGACTTTAACCAAACGATATTGATCGAGCTCTATTTTTGCCCATTGAATTTTTCTGTTGGCTTCTCTCTGGTCATTTCTACCTCTACCTTTTTTCAGAAGACAGATTTTTTCCCCTCGCTACTATACATAGCTTTTAAAAAATTATTTTAAATTAGGAATGTTGAAAGACATTTAATTTTTTTATCATTTTATCTATCGTTTTGTTATTCATTAATCTAGGTAAGTATACCTACAAACTTAGCCTACAAATAAAATGCTTTGTCCTGAACCATGGTCCGAATGAACTTATCATTTCATATTGTTTGCTATATTTAAACCTTTTCAGGGTTCCTTCGGTACCCTCGAGGTTTGTCCGCGTAGAAGTCGCGGGAAATATCTATAAAATTGTGATACTTGTCCTTAATATTTTAAGGACAGTTATAAGGAACCCTAAAAAGGTTTAAATAAAGCAAACAATACGAAATAATAAGAAACCAATAAAATCATTGTACCTATGTACCTACCCGAGTTATTGGAGAATGGAAAACCATTTATCGTATCGTCTGACTAATTGCCAGGTTAAAGGCTCGAACTCGAGAATTTCTTAGAAATATTTACTTGCTTTACTTAACAATACTCTGCTGTTACGCCTCATTGGAGATTCGTATTATAATCTGGATCAATTTGGAGTATTTTTTACTTGTAAGGATTTACGAGTACATATATTCCTACTTATTCTTTTGTAACATATTCATCAATTGTATAAAATTACTTATTACTTCTCTAAATGATATCAAAATGTATTTTTTGAGTAAGTAGGTGCTGTAGGTGTAGGCAAGTACCTACATATCTAATACATAAAACTTAAGTTATCTTATCTACTAAAGAAAGAGCTTTAGAACGATGAACAAATTAAAAATAAAAGGTTGGTATTTATGATCTATTCCCATCCAATACCAAAAACTAATACCACTTGGTATTACTTTATTTCTGAACTTATTTTCCATTCCCAACGAGTACCACATTGTAAACCAATACCAAAATAAGTTTGAAGGAATAAAGTACAGTCAGGTTCAGTAAAATTAAAATGCTTTGAGCTATGATTTCAGTTAATGTTTAATCAATATTATGGTTTGATATACATATAACTCACAAAAGGTTATTTTCCTCTAATTAGACATTTGTAGAAATTTAACAAATATCACATAATTTACTGTTACCATTCCAAGTCCAACATAATTACAATATTACCTACCTATTTATAAACAATGAAATAGAAGAAATTTGCAGTTATTACAACCACTAGTTAATTTTCTCACAATGTTAATTAATGTTAACCGATAACTATGGAACTAGTAAAAAAAAAATAACCCTAACCTACCGAATAGTAAGTAATTCGGTAGGTTAGGGTTATTTTTTTTAGCTGACTGTACTTACAACTAATGTTTTGGTATTCGTTGGGAATACATTTTTTGTATAAAAAAAAGTGGTACTCGTTGGGAATGAAAAATAAATTCGCAAATAAAGTAATACCAAATGGTATTAGTTTTTGGTATTAGATGGGAATAGACCGTATTTATTGTAGTTGACTAGGTACTTATTACGTAAGTACTTATACATAATTACCCAGTACTTACACAACGAACTGTTAGGGCATCAATAAATACACCCGTTTTAATCACTAAAGTTTATTAAGTAATAATAGGCTAGTTGACAAAATTTGGAAATTAGTTTAAAACTATAGCTTAGCATCTATTTCACCCCAAAAATATATTATTTTAAGAAAAATAGTTTTTTTACGTTAGTATTTTGAGTTTTAAGAAATGAAATTGAAATTGACCGCGAAAAAGGCCAAGACTGTCATGCCGTCTTGAATGACGTCACATTCCGCAGAACAGCCGTGTTTGTGTATGAAAGTCAATTGTGTTTTTTAATAAATAATGAATATCTCATATTATTAATACTGTATAGTGCCCCAATGTAAAAGTACAACGACAAATTATTCATATACGTTCCAAACAATAAAAAAATACGAAGAAAGTCATTATCAACTAATTCCACAATGTATAGTCGATTTCTTTCGCATTGGCGAGACGTATGTACAAATAAATATGGCCGATTTTCTGAACAAAGATAATATAGAGGTAAAGATTGATACATTAGCCACGGAGGTAGGAGTTCATAATTATTTTTATAGCAGTGATAGTTAATATTCTATATTAAAATATGACTGATATTAATTCAGAAGTTGCTTAATGGCTGACATAGTATCTGTTCATGGGTTTATACCTACATTAATTAAGTTAATCAGTTGGGTTTTTAAGTTTTTCTTTTAATCACGCAGATACAACGCTGATAAAAAACCGCGAATTGCTGTCAGTCGTATAATATCCTACTATCCTATCCCATCCTATCCTACTAATAAATAACACACCAAATCACTAAACAAATCGAAGTCCAGAGGGAAAGCCAAGTTGTTAAGGAAATCGAACATAGAGGAGCACCCGTAACGTACGACATCAAGCAAACGAGACGAATGACGAACGAAGCATGGCGGCTGACTAGGTATCGGCCTGTCTTGCCAGCATAATGACAGTTCTTAGTTAACCGACAGTGGCAATACCGCTTAATTATCTCAAAACTGAACATACAACAAAAATATAATCGCTTTAGCGCTAGTATATTAACGTACGTTGCTAGTATATTAAATTAAAAATAATGTCGTGAGTTTTCAAAGGAATACGATGATTTATTTTAATTTGCCTTTTTGTGAGTAGAAAAAGTTCAATCACTTAGTTGATTTCATACTCTGTTATATTTTTTTGCTTGCTTTGCTCATCACTATAGCCATAGTCAAAAAAATAGCATTTTACTATCTGTATTTTCACAACCTCACTTTTTTTCTTTTTGTTAAAATATGATGTTGAAAATTAATAAAATTCATGAATTCCGTGTTTAGAACTTAGGAAAAAGTGTATAGTGTGTGGCAAACTATTGAGTGTGTAGTTTAAGATAAATACGTGAATTTCGTAAAATCAAAGGTTTGTTAACATGAATTGCCAAAAAATTAGAAATCTACTATACATCGTAGTTTTATCCGAAATGTGACGTCACGCTTCTCTGATTGGTGTTTAATGTCACGTGATTAAACGCCTCATTTTGTCGATTTTATTTTCCAAAAATATTATTAATCTTTTATTATTTTAATAGCAAAGTTGATTATTTATTTACTAATTATCATGGTTGATCATTAGAAACTAAAAGCCATCCGATTCATTCTTAGTGGAAACAAGCCTATTGTACACCAGAACAATATGACAATATTCACATGACAACATCTCCGTCATAGAGTAATCCAGTCATAGATCACGGATCTTCGTATACAAACCTCAATACCTCCCCTCGAAGTCGTGAGCTAATCTGATTTGTCTATTATTCCTAGATTACCTAAACATTCATAATGTTTTGTTGCACACAAACCTTTCGTAAACACATCTGCTGGCATTCTTTCCGTACACAAATATTTCAGACTAACAACACCCTGTTCACACATATCTCGAATAAAGTGGTGTCTAACATCTACATGTTTGGTTCTCGAATGATAATCTCTAGTTTGAGCTAGTTTTAATGCACCTTGATTATCATTGAAAATTGTAACATCCTCACATTCCATTCTCACATTCCTCAACACATCCTGTAAATACACAGCTTCTTTAGCAGCTTCTGTGATCGCCATGTATTCAGCTTCTGTGCTAGAGAGAGCTACAGATCTCTGCTTACGCGCCTCCCAGCTTACTGGAGCACCGGCTAAAATAAATGCATAGCCAGAGTACGACCTACGGTCAATTGCATTCGCACCCCAATCAGCATCAACCACACCAAACAATGGTAAACCAGTTCTCTCATACATCAAGCCATAATTAGGCGTACCTTTTAAGTATCTTAACACACGCTTAGCCGCTTGCCAATGCTGAACATCAAAATTTGTATTGAATTGACTAAGATAATTTACAGCGTAAGTAATATCAGGCCTTGTAGATACTGATAAATACATTAAAGCACCAATCAAGTTCTGATATGGTAGCTTCCTCATAACATCTATATTAATCTCTTTAGGTTTTTCTAATTTTACCATACAATCAATAGGAGTTTTCGCAGGCTTGCACTCACACATACCATATCGCTCTAAAAGTCTTTCAATATACTTAGTTTGATTCATATACACTCTATTCTCTTCATCTCTTTCAAATTCAATACCTAAACAAGTACTAATTTTGCCAAAATCTTTCATATCAAATGCATTCATCAATTCTCTCTTCACATCTTTCAGCCATATATTATCATTTGTAGCTAATATTAAATCATCTACATATACAGCAATTAACATTATTTTATGTTTGTTTTGTGATACAAATAAACAAGGATCTTGTGGCATAGGTACAAAACCTATCAACTCTAATCTACTAACTAACTTTTTATGCCACTGTAAACCTGACTGACGTAAACCGTATAGTGATTTCTTTAACAAACATACTGCATCATCACAATCATTCATCTGTTTCATCCACAATTTAGCAGTTTTGATAATTTTCTCATCTTCAACTACTTGGCGACGTGACCCCATCTGTTTCTTATTGATTATCTTACTTAGTACATCATATATCTTATCAGGTATCTCCATATATACTTTTTCATCTAATGTACCATTCAAATATGCTGTGACCACGTCCATTTGATGGATCTCTAGGCCCAACTCTGATGATAGTGCTGCTATCATCCTTATTGAAGATGATCGAACTACTGGAGATGATATCTCGTGGAAATCCTCCCCTGGCCGTTGAGAACAACCTTTAGCAACTAGACGAATTTTCTTTCCTGTTACTTTACTTTTAAATACCAATCTATTGCCAATCACTTTTCGATCATGTGGTCGTGGCTGTATATTCCACGTTTCGTTCTTTATCTGGGCTAGATATTCATCTTCTAATGCCTTCTCCCAATCTGTAGAATCACTAGTTCTTTCGGCTTCTTGCCATGTCATTGGATCAACCGTTACCATACTTGTTGACAACTCATCCGATTCTTCATCGTCTGTAACACCTTCTGTCACGTTATCATCATTCTGTTGGTAATGGTATTCCTTTCTGGGTCTTCCTGCCAGGCCTGTACGTACCAGTCTCGGTCTACCTCTTTCTCTTTTAGGTACTATTAACTCCTCCCAAACAACAGTTGAATTTCTTTTTCTTAGTAATCTTTCCGGTTTATTAATCTTCAAATCATCGTTTATATTTTCTAATGATTTTCTCATTCTTGCATCTCTTATAGCCTTTATGTAACATCTGTCTCTGTTTACCTCCTCTTCACTTTGAGTTTGTTCATTCAGATCTATATTTATCTTTTCATCTTCTTCATTTTCACTATCATGTATTTCTACATATTCATTATCAAATGCGCTTTCTTTCATAAAATTTACATCTCTTGCTATAACTATTCTCTTAGTTTTAGGGTCATGAATTCTATAAGCTTTAGATTGATTGTCATATCCCATAAAGATTCCAACTTCTGAATTAGCTTCAAACTTTCCTTTCTTTGTTCCCTTTTCTTTGTAGTATAGCTTCGCTCCAAATGTGTTCATGTAAGTCACTGTAGGCTTTTTCCCTTTCCATACAGTGTAAGGTATTTCACCTTTCAAAGCAATAGTAGGACATCTGTTTCTTATATAGTTAGCTGTATTTAAAGCTTCAGCCCAAAAACTTGGAGGGCTTCCGGCTTGATACATCATGCATCGAGCCATCTCAATCAATGTCCTATTCTTTCTCTCAGCTATACCATTTTGTTGAGGTGTATATGGTACAGTTAATCTTCTTTTGATTCCTTCTTTCTTCAAGAAATCATCAAACTCTTTATTTATGTATTCTCTTCCATTATCTGACTGTAAATTCTTTATTTTCATACCGGTTAACTTCTCTGTATATGCTTTGTACTCCTTGAAAACTTTCAAGACATCACTTTTGTTAACTATGAAATAAACTTCACACCAGCGAGATTTGTCATCAATAAATGTGACAAAATACTTCTTCTTACCATATGACTCATGTCTGATCGGGCCACACACGTCTGTGTGTACTATCTCTAACAATGAGTCTGTACGTTCTTCATTACTCTTAGGGAATGGTTTACAAGTCAGTTTTTGACTTATACAAGTTTCACAATCCGACAGTTTTTCACCATCTTCAAACTTCAGACCATGTACTAAATTGTTCTTGGCCATGGCTTTGAGATCACGCTCATTAATGTGACCCAAGCGTTCATGCCACATGTCAATAGGCTTTTTCACCATTTGTACATTATTGGAATACTGCTGATTCAATCTTACATGGTATAAGTTACCCACACGGTCGGCCCTCATGTGAACCTTCTTGTTCTTATCAATAACAACGGCATCTTGCTTAGTAAAATGCACTTCATATCCATAATCAGTCATTTTCGCCACTGATAAAAGACTTGTTCGTAAGTCTGGCACGTAGAACACTTTCTGAATGTCTACCAGGCGTTTTTCACAACCTGTATCAACTGAGATACTAACTTGACCTTTCCCGGTTATCTGCGTACTCTCTTGGTTTGCCAAATGAAGTTCATTGTCTAGCCGTGTAAATCCTTTGATCATGTGTTTATCATTGCACATATGTCCTGTGCATCCACTATCAATGCACCACACTGAGCTGGTCTGTTCACTTATACGAGCCTCTTCGGTCGTGCTGAACATTGTTGTGTTTTTCTGCCGCTCAGAACTACTACGTTCTGCTTGTTTCGCGCTATGCTTAGCTTTGTGTACAACATTAGTCTTGCATTCTCTTGCAAAATGTCCCCGGCGACCACAACGATAACATTCTACTTGTGCTTTATTGTTGTGTAACGTGTGATCGTACTTCTGATGCGCTTTATTAGTGCGTTTGACAAACATCGCTCCTTGGTCATGAACTGTGACCTTTCTGCCTTCATAGTCTTCGAGGATCTTTACCTTGAGTACGTCTGTCGAAGGTAAATCATCTCGTGATTCCATTGCAGTACGGAACATTGTAAAAGAATCTGGAAGGCTATACAGCAATAAAATTGCTAATAGTTCGTCAATCACCACTAAACCGATTTCTTTCAGTTTCTTCACTGCATCAAAGAAATCTGCGATATGCTTTCGGAGATCATCTTCTTCACCCATGCGCGTCAGTACAAGTCTCTTCAACAATGATGCTTTACGCGCTGGTCCGCTGGATTCATACATTGATTTCAATTTATCCCAAATCTGTTGTGAGGTATCCAAACCATCTAATGCTGCGAGCTCACTAGGACTGACGGCTAACAGTATATCTGATTCCGCCTTGCCATCCATTTTCACCCATCCTGAATATTTAGGGTCGGTACGCGCCGGTCGTGGCACAGCACCCGATACAAACTCCCACAAATCATTTTTTTTTAAAATGGCCCTCATATGTATTTTCCATGTATCGTAGTTGTTGGCACTTAATGGTTCAATTTTGATAGCAGCCATGATAAAGATATCTCAAAATACGGACGAAAAAGTATTTTCTACTTGGACGAGTCCACTTCACGCTGCACTCAAGTGACACTGCTCACACACCGCAATGGGCGAGTCGACAATTTTTTCTTTGCAACAGTTCACTGCACTTTTTAGTTTATTTTGGATACAAAACTCACAAAATCAATTGTATATAGTCCACTGGGCCCATAACCTGTTAGGGCATCAATAAATACACCCGTTTTAATCACTAAAGTTTATTAAGTAATAATTGTACACCAGAACAATATGACAATATTCACATGACAACATCTCCGTCATAGAGTAATCCAGTCATAGATCACGGATCTTCGTATACAAACCTCAATACGAACCTATATAAGTATATACCTACCCATACATAACAGAGTATCTTATATATCTAGTAATACAAGATTAGACACCTAGGTACTAGATAAAATATCTAGAGCGATATTTGTCTTGTTTTAAATTACTGAAAACCTTTCTTACTTTTTTATTAGGTTATTATAGAGCTTGCATCTAGTTAGGTGTCGATTAGCACATAAGCACTTAAACCTTAAACCTTTGGTCTATGACTTGTTGGGTCCAATAGTAGTAGATAGCCCAAACCAAGTTGTAATCTTGTACCTAGTAAGATTAGAGCTTGGTGTGGGTCTAACCGCGTATTTTTCGGACATAGTTAAGTACCTACGTAAATTATTGCAAGAACAAATAACAAACATAACCCGATAATCACACGGATCCGATTTCGGGTCAAGACAATAAAAATACGAACATGCATCAATTAAATTAATGTTTGTTATGAAATCACGAAATATTGTTTCGGTAGCGAGTGGTTCTGTAAGCGATGTTTAAGTAAGATAGATTAACTAGCCGCGCCCCGCGGTGTTACCCGCGTTGTACACGTTCCCGCGGGAATTTCGGGATAAAATGTATCCCATGTGTTATTCTGATGTATAACCTATATTACTGTAAAGTTTCATCCAAATCCGTTCAGTAGTTTTTGCGTGAAAGAGCAACAAACATCCATACATCCATACATACAAACTTTCGCATTTATAATATTAGTAGGATAATGTGTTATTTCGTTGTTTGTCTGCGATGTGAGATAGCCGAGGTGAGAGGTCGCAGTCCAGATAATATAATAAGCAATGCGACAGATGTACCAATGTAGCTGTTTAACTAAATAGGTAGGTAGGTAATTTAATTGATTTTCCTTTTACCAAACTAATTGAGGATTTCTAGACTATATAACCTAAGCTGGCTTACCTTCACTAGTTGCACTAATCACTTAAAGACACCTATCTGCTACGAACGGGAATCTCCAATGGTGAATGGGGATTTAATTGAACGAGCGTCGTGGATTACCTACAAAATAGATTGAGAAGATAAGGCAGGTAGCGGGAAGAAAGTCTCTTTAAATACATAACATATTCTTTTCATAGTAGGTATAGTGTACCTAGGTAGAGCAAGAGTCTCCATATTATAAGGTAGGTACTTTAATCTAGGTACTAATTTTAATGCGCAGTTTTAACAAAAGTGTCTTTATTGTAATATACTTATCAATTTGTCTCTATTTTGAATTTAAACTACGTTAACAGATACCTACACTTCACTTTTTTATGTGACGATTCGGCCCCTTTACACTTTACATTTTACATTTTTATGTGACGATTCGGCCCCTTTACACGAACCGTTGGTCACAGAGGACATCCGTAAACGTAGTTTCAAATTTCAATATGTCTCTATAGACCTAGAGCCCGTGAACCCCAGACCTTCGTTATTTTATAAAAGCTGAAAGTTTGTCAGCACATGCTCCCACACACAGGTAAGAACGATGGACTATTATGAAGTTTGGGTAATCGTGGCTTTGGCAGGTAAACGGTACTAAAGGTGTGTAAAATACCGATCTAATTTCGTCAAATAATAAAGTGTGATTTTTTGGTATTACCTTCAGAATATTATTAAAAATCACGTTATTGATTGACAGACACTTAACATCGTGGCAACCCCTTGCCAGACACCCCTAATGTTCATGAAATTATAACTCTACTTATGTTATAGTATAAAAGCTGATTTTTATATATAATACTTAGGTAATAATTAAATGATGTTTCCTCATCAGCTAGACATTTTTGATAGTTCCAACCCCTTGCCAGACAATGATGTAGGGTCGCTGTAGGAGCGAGCGCGAGACAGTATATGTATGGTGGGTGCGAGTGAGATGGCGAGATAGGTCTATAGCGATCCCTCAATAACAGATTATATAAAAAAAACAAATAAATAATACTCAAAAATTTAATTGAAAATATATTAATGACATTACAAGTTATTATAATGCAACAAAAATAGATTGATGACATTACAGATTATTATTATAGTGTATTAAAGAAAATATTATTTTATTCAGAGCAGTTTAGAGCAGAGCTCTCTCTCACCCCTCTCTCACCCCTCTCTCTCACCCCCTCTCTCACCCCTCTCTCTCACCCCTCTCTCTCGCCCCTCTCTCTCACCCCTCTCTCTCACCCCTCTCTCTCACCCCTCTCTCACCCCTCTCTCTCACCCCTCTCTCACCCCTCTCTCTCACCCCTCTCTCACCCCTCTCTCTAACCCCTCTCTCTCACCCCTCTCTCTCACCCCCCTCTCTCACCCCCCTCTCTCACCCCCCTCTATCACCCCCCTCTCTCACCCCTCTCCCTCAACCCCCTCTCTAATCCCTCTCTCTCACCCCTCTCTCCCACCCCTCTCTCTCACCCCTCTCTCTCACCCCTCTCTCTCACCCCCCTCTCTCACCCCCCTCTCTCACCCCCCTCTATCACCCCCCTCTCTCACCCCTCTCCCTCAACCCCCTCTCTCATCCCTCTCTCTCACCCCTCTCTCCCACCCCTCTCTCTCACCCCTCTCTCTCACCCCTCTCTCTCACCCCTCTCTCTCACCCTACTCTCTCACCCCTCTCTCTCACCCCTCTCTCTCACCCCTCTCTCTCACCCCTCTCTCACCCCTCTCTCTCACCCCTCTCTCTCACCCCTCTCTCTCACCCCTCTCTCTCACCCCTCTCACACACCCCTCTCTCTCAACCCTCTCTCTCACCCCTCTCTCTCACCCCTCTCTCTCACCCCCCGTCTCATCTCTCTCTCTCACACCCAACGCACAATCGCACACAACGCCGTGTCGAAGACTGCCGAACTGAAACGACGTTAGACAATGCACGGCCTTCAAGCCACACCTCCTTGCCTGTCGGAGTGGGGAGCGTGAGGTTTTTTCGTTACGGAATTTTTGGATTCGGTCCCCGCGCTCAAGGCCCGCGATAGAAGCTATGCAATAGCTTAAAAAAAACAATAGCTGTAACACATGTAGTTCTGGCCAAAGCTGGCCATCGACTAAGTGAACAGTTGACCCCGCACCATAACGAATCTCTCACGAAGCTTGTTTGAAGTGACTTCTCTAGTACGTAGTACATAATTATATCTCAATGCCCAAGACTTAATTTTTTAAACAAAATCACTTTCATTTAAGAATCACATAAACAAATTGTAAGCATATAATTTACGTATCATACACTAATAATTATATTGAATATACTTTATAGTCTGTTTATATTCTAAATATTTTATGTTGTTAATTTATAATAACTATTCAATTAATACTTGAAGATAGCATAATAAGATTATTTTAGTTTATGTAAACATGTACTAAACATGCGCAGTGAGGGATCGCGATAGACCAATCTCGCCATCTCACTCGCACCCACCATACATATACTGTCTCGCGCTCGCTCCTACAGCGACCCTACATCATTGTCTGGCAAGGGGTTGGAACTATCAAAAATGTCTAGCTGATGAGGAAACATCATCTAATTATTACCTAAGTATTATATATAAAAATCAGCTTTTATACTATAACATAAGTAGAGTTATAATTTCATGAACATTAGGGGTGTCTGGCAAGGGGTTGCCACGATGTTAAGTGTCTGTCAATCAATAACGTGATTTTTAATAATATTCTGAAGGTAATACCAAAAAATCACACTTTATTATTTGACGAAATTAGATCGGTATTTTACACACCTTTAGTACCGTTTACCTGCCAAAGCCACGATTACCCAAACTTCATAATAGTCCATCGTTCTTACCTGTGTGTGGGAGCATGCGCTGACAAACTTTCAGCTTTTATAAAATAACGAAAGTCTGGGGTTCACGGGCTCTTAGTCCACTAGTTACTAACGAAGAATTTAATTCAGTTGTATTTCCTTTCCTTACGATTTTTGATTCAAAGTATTCAACGAATAGAATTAATCCTACTAATATAAGTGTGAAAGTTTGTACGGATGTCGGTATAGGTATATGTATGAATGTTTATTGCTCTTTCACGCAAAAAACCCTACAGCAATATAAGTTATACCAGATACCAAAATAATTACATTTTATCCCGAAATTCCCGCGTGAACGGGTCCAACGCAGCCCGCAGGTAAGAATAAAATATAAACACATGCCATTCTAGGATTACCTGTCAGATTATATTAGATACTGACCAATCTAATCACCAACTTAGAACTTCCAAAGTAAGTACTAAGGTACTAAGTTGACGGACTAAGTAAGTTTGTTTACTTAGTGTCTATATTCACATCAACAACATCAAAACACCTAAAACCTAAGAATAAGTAGGAACATTCTTTACTGCCGCACTCAGAGACCATTTTTTTTATTTGTACCATTAAATCGACACTTACCTAACTGACGTAATTTTTCATACATTAAATGTTAAAATAACTCAATAAATCTTTACTAAGGAAGCTTTTGAAGTCTCTGAGTAAGTGTAGGGCAGGGGCGTAGCTACCGCGTAGGTTCGGCGCCGTACGTTCCGCAGATGTGGCCCTACACTCAGTCTGTAATCTCCCACTGCTGAGCAAAGGACTCTCATGTCACTTTAGAAGACTAGGCATATCAATAATTACTACGCTTGTTTACTGCAGCCACTGCAGGTTGGTGATCTCAACCTGTTTGTCATGTCTGATAAGTAAATCCGAAACATGCTATCCAATCTGAATTACTAAAGATAAAAAACATCCTGCAACCTGCATTTAAAGTACTGCACGAGTTTCTAGTCTAGACTTTATTATACATGACTAAGTGATGTACCTTTACATTTTTAGATTCATACTTTGTACAGCTTTTTAAGCTCTAACGGATTATGAAAGCTCGTACCTAAGTGGATCTTATCTATGACTTAACAGACCGATTCGGCTTTGATGTAGTTAAGTAACTAAGTACCTACATCTATACTTAATATAATAAAGCTGAAGAGTTTGATTTTGTATCTGTTTGAACGCGCTAGTCTCGGAAACTATCAATCCGATTTGAATAATTATTTTTGAATTGGATACCCGTATTCAACGGGAAGGTTATAGGCTAATTTTAATCCCGAAATTCCCACGGGAACGGGCAAAACGTGGGTAAGACCGCTAGTAAATAAATAAAATCCATAGGTACATGCCAACCGGCAAATAAGGTTCAATAAATAGGTTTGTTAAGAAAGTCTTCAGCAGAAGACATTGTTTCATTTTACTTAAGTAAAGTCCATTAGTGCCTTTTCATTAATGAGTATTTACTTAAACTTAGGTACTTAAAGATAATAATTAAGTATAGGTAGGCCTAGACACTTACGCTAGTAGGTGCAGAGGTACTTATTATAAATTTAATACTTACCTACATTATAAGTGGATTCCTAAATGAAATTTTGTTTAGAAAATGGAATGACTATTTAATAATTAACTCTTTAATTACTAAGGTATCTCCGTGCCTTTAACTATTTACATATAGTACCTAACCGGAATAAAGACCTTCCCATTAAAATTAGAGAAATGTTGGCAGTTTCGGTTACTTGTGCCGAGCCGATAAACCGATAACCGATAAAGTTTGGCGCATTGAAAGAACGGCTAACGAACTACCAAACTTGTAAACTAAAGGCGGATTGCACATAATTTTATTTATAGCCGAAATATGTTAAAAAACAAATGATGTTCGTTTCAAAACAATGCTTTATTTGGTGCTAAACAAAGTACGATTTTGAATGAACAGCTTTCGTTTTTCAAACATATGTAGGTTTTAAATACATAAGTATATTTAAGTGCTCTTGAGCAATTCGCCCTAAGTAATTAAACTACACATCAGACAGAGACAACGCTCTATCTATATTTTTTATTTTAGTCTGATAGTCGATGGGTAAAACTTTCTTCATTACACTGTTCGGCATATTATACGGCAAGGTACAGTCACCTAAGCGATAGCCACGTGGTTTCAATTGAGAAGGGTTTTGTTACATATTTAACTATAAAATTGGTTCACTTTCTCGGTTTGACTGGTATCGACTACATAGGTAATCACTTGCGATGGCTGTTTGTTTCGATATAAATTTATATTTGTATAACAAAATAAATAGAATGACTCCTCCGAGAATCATTAGGTAGGTATATTTTGCACTAGTATTCGAATTTATTCATTATTCAAATAATAATTAATTAGTCGAATGATTAGGGTAGCCTATCCTCATGTAGAAGTGATAAATACTATGTAATTTATCCTACTACCTTAATGGATACCAAACTTAGCACGGAAACTTAGTATAGCATACTCATACTTAAGTGGAAAGGCACCCTTTGGCAGACTTGTATGTACATAACTATTCTTAGATACGTAATTACGCTAGCGCAATTCTAAACACACACACAGATAATGTTTACTTGATCTCCGATATATTATTATTAGCAATATTGCAAATTACAATATCTGTCACATTTCTACAACGCGCGGCGTATCCGTAATTCTGTTTGGTCACGTGGCAAGCACAATATTTACGCAGCCCTCCGCGTTCCGTCTACAGGAAACTAAATATAATATATCTGGAGGCAATTTACATCAAAATCATTGAGTAATCGATGTCTTTACGCCCCCATGATTTTGCTGTAAAATGAACGTTCTTTCGGGTCTTAAATGTCAGTAAAAATAACATCTCAAGTCGGCTGGCACCTTAATGGTGTCTGAGTTTTATATAACAATGAATTTTAATTGGCCAGTTATAAAATAAAATATGAATACTTACAAAATAAATCGGAGGGACTAGTCAAAGCTTAATAGATGTTTTTCAGTGGCTCAGATCATAATAAGGGAAAAGGTACTTATAACTATAGGCAAGAAGGTTTTTAATTTTAACCCATGACGTCACAAAAATAATTAGAAGAAAAGTAATTAAAACTTACTAAGATATTTTTCCATTTGAAAATTTTTAATAAGACTTTTATTTTCATACTGAAACAATAAAATTATTATTCACTATTCAATTACATATTTTTGCTCAGACAATATTCTTTAAAAATAAATAAATTGCTTCATATATTTCTATAGTAAATTCAATCAGAATATGTCAAAAATGTTGAATACTCGTATAGAAAAATGTTCTCGCTCAATTTAGACTAACGATGAAGACGCGACTCGCACCCGGCCCGCAGCCCAACTATGTATGTGTGCCTTGCGCTTTAGCAGAATAGAGATTAGTTATCTAAATAGTAGTAGTAGTATTAGCCTGTAATGTCCCACTGCTATAATAATTATATTTCAATGAAACAGAAAAAATACTTATAGTGTCTAAACTCTTATTTAAACAATAGGTTGGCAATTTAACTCTAACTAAATCATAATCTGTAGACCTCGTTATTATATTCCTGACACTTATTTTTCTACCTCATTACCGAGGATGAGACATTCGAATAGTAGGTAACCTTAAACCTAAACATCCCTTTTCTTCCTCATACTTACAGGTTCTTATTTTCACTATAAATCCTTGAAATAATAGTTATAAAATAGCAGTTGTATTTACTTAAAGTGGGCATGTTTGTGGCGTTAACAAGTGAATCAATTGACGACAACGGGGAGTCCCTTGAGGCGAGTGCGAACCATCCATAGACAAGAGGTATATACTAGCACTGTTTCACAGCTCACAATCGATACTACTCAACAAACTTATCTTCGACCTTTGTCAATTAAATGAACAGCTAACTGTCCAAATGTTTGTTAATTATGTTTAAGTTTAAGCACTTGATTTAACATTCATAATTTAAAGTAAATGTATATCTACCTAGAAGGTCAATGATATCAGTCAGAATTATGTGTGGCTTAAATGAGCAAAGATAGATTTAGAAATGGACACAGACCCCAATCCTGCCTACACCTTTTTGAACCCACGAAAAAAGGAAACGTCAACATAATTTTAGATTCGTAATAAATTAACTAAACCAGTACTTAAACAAGGATTTTTTTAAAATGTCAATACAAGGGTCTTTGCAAAATGCACATCCATTTTTATAATCTCTACCTACACTAATTAGAACTCAATATAAACAAGTGTGTCTGTACTTAAAAGCCCCAATTTCAATAATAAAATATCTGCTGATAAGAAAGCCATGGTCACAAGTTTATCAAAGAATTAACTTACAAACATTTGGTTCTTATATCTTGCTACTAACATTTAAGTTGACATCTGTATTGTGTGTGGTATTTGATACAGATAAGTGCAATTGCACGCATCAGTCCATGACTACAGCGTGGTGGACTGTGCCGCGTAAATTCTTGTTATCTTGCAGCAGAGACCTCGGGGCGCAGTTTGGTACGTGTACACACTGGGCGGGCGGGCCGCCCGGCGTTATCTCCAGTATCGAGACCGCGCGCGGGCCACTCGCTCGCGCCACACATTTATCGATACATTCTACCGCCGAATATCATCACATCACTCGATTAATAACTATTTTGATAATTTGAGTGTTTAATATGGTGACCCTTTTAAGTGGATTTCGTAAATGATTTTGTTGTGAAAGTGTAGTGAAAAGTTTGGATGCAATAACTGTTTTTGTAAGTGTTTTTAAGTTCAGTTATTAAAATATTTTACGTACAAGTAATTTACTGAAACATGCGGATGAGAATAAAAATAATATAAAAAATATTTTCTATATTTTAGGTTTTATGAAATGTGCTTCTGATAAATAATATGTAACATATCTAGCCTCTATCTATTTGGTTCAAAGAGATTTTCAAAGAGGTATTTCGTTATTAGATTTGAACAAAGAATCAAAGGTAATGTTATTATTGTAAATAGTTCTTAAGAAAGGTAATCTTACTTCAAGTATTATCTATACTCGTACATTATAGATAACAGTTTACTTTTGACTTCAGCTGCGTATGTTAAAATTTCAAAATCAATAAACATATATTTTTATAACATTGACTTAACATTCAACGAAGTAGTTAGTTGCTTATCTATGGCAGTTAAGACGTAAATCTTTACGTTTTATTTAATCCAGTGAGTAATAGGCCTTTGTCCTGTAAAGGGATCAAAGGTTATCTCACTTGACTTAACTACGTGCCTTACTTCTTATCTTCTTCTTCTTTTCGAGTCGAGATGATTATTGAAATTAAATTAAATAAGTTTAGACCAAAAATCTTCTTATTATAATCAACTAGCAGCGCCCCGCGGTTTTACCCGCGTTGTGCCCGTTCCCGTGGGAATTTCGGGATTTTTTTTACATAAAAACCTTCTTCTTGAATCACTCTACCTATTACAAAAAACCGCATCAAAATCCGTTGCGTAATTTTAAAGATTTAAGCATACAGACAAACAGACACGAAACAGAGACGACTTTATTTTATATTATGTAGTGATTTAAAGTCAAACATTTATTTAGACCGAAATGATACTTGTTTTTTTTTCTCCTCACCGTACTGATACCTTCGATGAGATGAAAGGTCTTTGCATAGCAGAGTGGGACATTACCAGCTTTTTACTTTTTTAGTTCAACATAGTGTGGGAGCTCTTTACGTAATGCTACATTTAATAAGTTATTTGTCATCCGTAATCTGGGGTTCGTGATGTTTCGCCCTTTGAGCCGATTATCTTTTGATTCCTTTCGGTTCGGTAATTCCTGACATTATCAACTTCAAAGAGTCTCCAAGCTTTTCAATTAACAAGCATGTGTAACATGTCCCAATACTCCCATTGAAATTAACTTGTTTGTTGCTTTATTGATTTCCTAATTTAAATTATAATTAACAAATCTCATGATTACTGATCTAGAGAGGAAGTCTTAGAATCAGGACTGTTCAAATTACAAGGTACTAATTCTTAACTTAATTATACATCAAAAGAGGATTTGGTGTCTATGTAATTTAACTTCGCCGACAAGTGGTTGGTTGGTTCCAATTAAACGTCCCCAAAAATGTTAAAACAACATTCCGCGGTGACATTGGCGTCGGGCCATCGAAACTGAGAGTGCCGTAGACTATAAAGTTAAACGGAGGAATCTCAGGATTACAACTTGTTCCTAATCTAGGGGCCCACTAAACAATCGTATTGATCTGCTAGAACTTACGATTAACATTGAAACTTAGTAATCTGTCTGGAATAATTGTAAACTTTAGCTGTTTTCTATTCATAGAGAATTCGTAGAGATGAAGTTCGACGTACTGAATCAACTGACAGCAACAACTAGCGACTAAAGGCCTTTCAAATGGTTTGTCCCTTTCTGACATACGCTATTTTCCAAAGAGCAAAAGAGACAAAACACTCACTAACAGTGTTTTAGTTAGAAAGTGTTTATGAATAAGGCAGTAATACACTAGTAACATGACAGAGCTATGCATTGCTGTGCAAAACTGAAATTAGACGAATATCTCTCTCTAGAGATCGACGAGCAAAGCTTGTGGAACACTGCTATAAATGAATGTCCTTTATACAATAAACTAGCAGTGCCTCATGGGTTTACTCACGTTTAACCCATTCGTGTGGAAACTGCCCTTTTCCAGCCATTTAGTAGTTTAAACCCTTTTCATGAAATACTCTGTATATTAAAAATCCTTTCAGTAGTTTTTGAGAAAATCGATTGCATACAGACAGACAGTTTTTGGGACTTTGTTTTAAAATATAGGTATCATAGACTGGATCGAGGTCTGAAAGATTGAAACAAAAATTTGAACCTAATTAATAGGTATAGCCTTTTTGTGTTCGAGTTATTTTCTTTAACCCTTCTACGTCCATCTTTTCTGAATATCTCACAGATCGTTCGATTTCTCATGAATATATTACAATATACAAATAACATTATGTGGAGAAAGTCATATATGTATTACGTGCTTATTGGAAATCTAAATAAGATATTTATCTAGTAGTTAGTGTCCGAAGTTAGCTATGAAATTATAAAATCGCTAGTGTTGCTCCACGGTTATATCTGAGTTTTCGCTAAGGGGGAATTTTGGGAAGATAATATAACCTAAAACTTAGTTTTGAATGTGGCCAATCATTGAAATTTTCTAATTAACCTATGGTGTTCCACTCCTAGGCCAATTCTCCCCAAACGTCTTACAAGCTGATTGTTCCATAGATTAGCGTGATTGGATTAAGGAAATAACAAAGTTCGAGTACTTAGGCCAGTGGCCAACTCTGGTGTCGGAGTTTTGAGACTGCTTCCGACATGGTCTAAGGATTGAAACAACCGGGACCGATAATTTAACGTGCCCTCCGAAGCACGGTAGTGCATAGATAGTGATTAGATTAAATACTGTTTACGCAAATTATTTCAATTTAAATTAGATTATCGCGACAGTTAGTACTAAAGTTTTTTCAGTTATTTTTGATGATATTACGGACCTATTTATTACTACCTAATACGTACAAACTCGCTTTCCGCTGACATATGTATGCTGAAATCTTCAAAACTACACAGCGGATGTTGATGCGGTTTTATTAAATAGATAGAGTGATTCAAGAGGAAGTTTTATGTGTATAAAAATTCCCGAAATTCCCCCGGGAACGGGCACAACGCGAGTAAAACCGCGGGGCGCTGCTAGTATTGTATATATATATAACTACGTAGGTTAAGTACCTACGTAGTTTATTACTTACTACTAATTAATTTTATTAAGTTCAGTAAATGCTTATCTTCATATAATATTAGGTACGTATCTAGTATTGGCATTTAATAACTGTATTGACAAAACAACCCTTATTTTATATGTGGGAGGTTCTCAATTGAGATGTTATTATTTGTTTAAATTGTTAGGCAATGAAATATTAAGTATTTTATTAGGTATTGAAGCTATATTTTCTGTGTTTAGATTAGCATATAATTTTTCTGTGTATAATAGCGGCGATAAAATATGTTGTGTTTGCATAAATTATCATGTAGTAATGTTGTTGTCTGCCTAATATAATTGAATGAATATACAAAAACTGTTACCACTTGACTGTTTTTACATAATCATCGTTGATTGACATGACATTTCTATTTGACCGCCGCCGTGATTTTAAGGGCAAAATATAGGTAGGTATCGGTGGTTTCAAACGAGAGGCGGCGCGGTCTGAAGATTGCGATACCAGGGTCATTTTGATTGCGGACTAACACTAACCTCTCATATCGATTTCATATTGAAACTAATTAATTACCAGAACAATATGTGGTTATAAAACTTAGATTTCCTCTACAGTAACAGAAATATTTTCTGAATATATTCTTGACTAACTTGCCTTGTTTTGCGCGTCGTTTCATATGTGCTACGTCCGTAGGGACTAGATGAACCATTATAACAAATATTACCAAATTTATTGCTATTTACAAAGTTAATTATGTAACAAAAAAAACTAAGCTTTAAATCTTTGACATGTTCGTGAAAGTCGCCGCGGGGATTACACACAGGAGCAAAACGCATTCTCCTCGTACGACAGCTAGACAGAGATTGAGGTTCATCGGCTCCTACTAATACTATTAATTCACTATCACAAGTTTGGGAAGTTAAAGTTTTTCACAGTCATCTTTCCCACTGCGGCATCTATCCCGGTTTAACCCTATTGTGCATGTGGCACGTGGCAATGAGCAGTGACGATTACTACCATGTGTATACCGCTCTTTAGTCAGTTCGGGTGTTTCTGTAAATACTTTAATTAGCGGATGTGACCTAGTAGCTCAAATTACAAGGGCGAGAACCCTCGAAGAGCGGATGATCTATTGATCATAGATACGACAGGATTCATGAGGAAACGAGTGCTTAATTAGTAATGTGATTGACTTTCTGCAGAGTAAATAGAGAGAAAATTAGACGGTAATCTATAAAGCCTGATGTATTGAGCTTAGCGAATAGTGGTAGAGTTAGCGTTAATATACATAATACCCAATACGCCCACATAACAAGAACTTAATAAATGTGTCTTGTCATTTGCTTCTAGTGAAAAGTATTAACTTTTATAAATACATGTCGGTTCCGGTTATTTTAATTGATGATCCATGTCGGAGGCCTTCATGCGGTGAAACAGATTCAGAGTTGGCCACAGACCTAATCCGACATTAATGCATATTAAACTATGGTATGTGTGAATCGTACATGTTTTTATTTACTCATTTGTCCTCCTCCCTGTACTAATAATCTTCAGTGAGATGAGAGGCCTTTGCCCAGTAGTGGGACATTACAGGCGAATACTTTTATTTGTACCTAAAAGACATTAACAGCCACACTCAGAGTTCATAAATCGATATTATTCATGCATGTCAAAAATTATTCATTTACCTCTCTAGAGGAATCATTTGACGTCTCTGAGTACGACGTTATGATAGTCCCAACCCAGTTCTACATTTCAAAATAGTTATACAAAGGAACCTACAAACGTTAATTGATCTACTAACGATACAATAAAGGGCTTGATAACAATACTATTTGTATTATCTATTAACAATACAAAGACAGGAGAACAATTGTTAAGTGTTACTAAAATATTAAACGCGAAATTTGTGAAGATGTGCGAGTATGTCTGTTGCGCTGTCACGTGAAAACTTCTGAACGAATTTGGCTGAAACTTTGCAGTAATATAGGTTATAAATCAGAATAACACATGGGATGAATAAGACATTTTATCCCGACATTCCCTCGGGAACGGGTACAACACGGGTGAGACCACGAAGCTTTACTAGTTATAATATCTAATGTCGTGTAAGAGCTTTGAGTATGAATGTAAGAGTCGCCTAACCCTTTTGTTCTATTAGTTTCTATGATTGTGTGTAATGTATTATTCGGGTGTATCAAAGGGTATAATGTCAAGTTTTAGCAATAAGATAAGACTCAATAAGCCTATTTGGGACAAGTTATCCGTCTGCACAAACACGCATTACTTGAGCAAAGAAGCCATTTTGTCCGTCAAAATAGCCTGGTCCCATCTCCTGCTGACTCGAACCCGGTTTTTAATCAGATGTCCAACTATCAATAGTCGGTATCCGTTTTTTATCAGTGCACAAGAGAAGAAACAGAGGTCCCTATTAAAATCCGGATTAGATAACCAACAATACAGATTCTAATATATAATACTGTATCAAGTAAGGCACATGAAAGGTAAAAATCGGTAGAAAATTATTATTTTCAGTTACTTTTGTCCTCCGTGGACTTAATTGCCCCTTCAGTGTAAGCTTCGTATTATAAATAAAGATATATCCATAATCTTTGCCTTTTCGTTGACCTAAAAGAAAATATCAGCATAAAATCCATTGCAACGCAATAATCTGACCAAACGAGTTCTATTAACCCCTATATGGCCTATATAGCCTCGGGAAAATGTAGTATAATTAGTAAAATCGGTTAAAAATAAAACTGTAACATTTGACGAGCGTGGGAGCGTGAGACATTGCGTGGTCGTGATGAAGCGAAAACGTGTGGCTACTATGTCTATGGGTTACTATAAAAGGGAGAGTAAAAAGATCGGCTTTAAATATTTTTTATGTGCAGCCTGCCTATCTAGACCAGATGTAGGTAAGTCTTTTTTGTCTGTAAGTAACAGATTTTACCTGTTTGTGTTTTTAACTATTTCTGTTAAGGTAAACTCACATTTATCCGTTCGATTCTTCGTGCATTATGAACATATTGATTGCTTTTATTTTTGGTGTGTGCAGGACTGTTCAAAGCACTAAGTGAAGCCGGGTTCAACATACGGGCCTTCAGTATACTCGTAGTACGAGTATGTATACCAAATACCTATCCACTGTCATCTATCATTATATTATGTAAGTTTTGACACATGAAATTGATATAGGTTACTGTGTAAGTACCGAATACAAATAAAGTTAGGATATGACCACATAATTTTAATAAATGTCATCGCATACACGTGGCAACCCTGAGGCAACTTCAGTTAATTATGAAACATGGGTTCTTCTTCCATCTTACTTTGTAGACAATTTGTGCCTCAAGCAATAACTTACATAAGCACTTATACTATTTACCCTCGACGACTGTAATTACATCAAATATATCTTAATTTTGGGATACATTTTGATATATGCTCGCAGATATATCTTAATACCCTGATGGAACTAATCCACGATCCTAGGCCAAAACCATAAATGTTAAAGAAGTTTTGTATTGTTATATTTACATGTAGCAACGCTCCACATTGTACCAGTTCCCGTGGGTATTTCGAGGTGAAAAATATATTGCCTATATATCCGTTGAATGTGGCTATCCATTACAAAAATAATTATTTAAATTAGATTGGTAGTTAATGAGATTACTGCGTTCAAACAAACAAAATAACAAAAATCTAACTCTTCCGCTTTAGATTCATAATGGACTTATGTTAAGTCTGCTTCTAAGGTATTTCTTTTCAGTTTAAGAGACGGTATCACGTTCACTAAATTAAAGGTCCATAAAGCGTTGTTCACATTTCCGAGATAACGAGAGCAGACAACAGCAGAAAATTTATATTATAGCAGATTTTTTATTTGCAGAAGCATGTAATTATTTACGTAGGTACCTACCTATTTACGGTATCCAGTATCCTAATACGATTTTTGAAAGTTTGTATTGAATCAGACTGATTAGGAAATTGAAAAAGTTGAAGAAAAATTAATCCGAAAAGTTTGAAGTAAACGGAAAATACTTAAGAAAATAAACAAACTCCATAAACAATAGGTACACCCACTGCCGCTGAATTGGGTTACGGAATGAAATCCGTCAGCGTTTATTAAGACTTTGAATATTCTTTAGATCAAGTTCAAGAATTTTTACCGCGACTTGCATTTTTTCACTTTTGTAAATCCAGTTAATTCTACGTTGAATTTGTGGGCATGGGCAGAAGTTTTTGTTGCTGTGCGATTTTTTATAAATGTTTTCTTATTAGTATAAGGACTATACATACATACATATTGGGATGACTATTGCATTCGCACGTTCGTCTCGTGCGTGTTGTGGCCACAGTTCTAATCTAACCTAACCCAGCCAGGTACCAGAGCACGGGGGCAGCGGAAAGTAATGTAAAATTAAAATTATTAGCCTGTTATGTCCCACTGCTGGGCAAAGGCCTCTCATCTCAGTACAATGAAGAGGAAATCAAAGCCATTGACACGATTGAAGAAGAAGAAGAATTAAATCAACCCGCGCACACTCATTTAGGGTGCCACTTTTCTATACTGCTTTACATGATTGGCGCACAAGCTGCGAAGCTACGTTTGATATGATTGATATGCAAACACAAGATAGCTCTGTTGGGAAGGCATCTTTACACGAGGTAATCTGCTCTTAACAAAATTGTCAGACCCGCTTATCATTGTTTAACTAGACTTAATTGGTTCCAAGTATTTTTATTTTTCTAGCCTTTAGTTGTCTTAATGTCTAACGATCTCTGCCTCCTTTCAAGGTTGTTCCTTAATATTATAAATACGGCCGAACACTGATTCCAAAACACAGGTTTGCCTAGTTTGGAATTCAGGGTTTACATATTGAATTTGTACTCCTAAGTAATGTTATAAAAATTTGTTATCCATATAAAACCGGTTTGTACAAATCTTTGAGTGAATAAAGACATTTATTTATTTACTAGCTGTGCCCCGCGGTTTCACCCGCAGCGCCCCCGTTCCCGTGGGAATTTTGAGATTTTTATTCCCTATAAACCTCACGGAGCCCGAAACCTTTCCAACGAATGCAAAACCGTGGAAATCGGTTCGTGCGTTCTGGAGTTATAGCGTCAGGAAGGAAAACCCGACTTATTTTTATATAGTAGATTTATAAAAGTATTTATTTATTCACATAAAATACCGTGTCGCACAATACACTGTCATGATTATCAGTCCATTAAATATGACGTTTATTTTGGCTTACAGTCAAACCATTTCTCATGTCTTCATCCATAAGAATAATTAATATATTTACTGTCCCCCTAAATACCCATAGGTATAAAAATCAATTAAACTAACTTATAAGTAATAACAAACATATAACCCAATTTAATATGAATTGGGTCAAACATCTTGGACAAATTAACTTTCTCCCTATTCTATCCGTCGGGATTTATGTTAGTCTTGGTTTGTTAACGATATAAGGCAACGTCCCTATCCTTAGGCATATGGTATTTCAAAAGTATTTAATAGTATCAAGAAGACTAGTACTATAGTATCAGAATACCATAATATCCCCTATACGAGTAGGTATCTATACTAATATTATAAGGAGGTTTCTCACCTTGTTTGTTTGTGCGTAAGGGCGAATCTCGGAAACTACTTATCCGATTTGAATAAATCTTTTTGTAATGGATAGCCACATTCAATGGAAATGTTATAGGCTACTAGCTACGCCCGCGGTTTCACCCGCGTTGTACCTGTTCCCGCGGGAATTTCGGGATGAAAAATAGATGTTGTCCGATTCTCAGACCTACCCGATATGCACACAAAATTTCATGAGAATCGGTCGAGCCGTTTCATAGGAGTTCAATTACGCACAACGTGACACGAGAATGTTATATATTAGATTTTAAATTACGAAATTCCCACGTAGACGGGCATAAAGTGGGTAAAACCACGGGACGCTGCTAGTGTATAATTATTTTAATAATACGTGTAAGTACTTAGTTTACATCGTCGATAGAATAGAGTAGTAGGTCGTTAGTCGAATTAAATAGCCATTACGAAAATTATTTAGAGAGTAATAAATACAATTTTAGGTTTATCAATCGTTAAAATGTCGGTTGATATAGAAGGATTGTAACGACTTTACTGCTGCACACTCGCTGCATAGTAATAATCGGATTATAAAGAATTTTTTAACTTTGTTTGTTTGTTTGTTTGTAAGGGCTAATCTCAATAACTGCTAGTCCGATTGGAGTAAGTTTTGTAATGGATAGTCACATTAAACGGGTAGGTTATAGGCTAGTTTTCATCCCGAAATTCCAAAGGGAACATCGCGGGGCGCGGCTAGTTAAATTATAAACAGAAATATTGACACAAAAACTGCATAAACAGTTCACAGAATTCAACATGTAAAAAGTTATTACGGCTGTTGTATGAAGACGTGCCTAAGATACTCGTATTACATCGTCACATCATGGATCCTGCCAATCCTGTCAGGCTTTATGTAATCTGTCACGCACGTTATCTGTTACCCGACAAGAAGAAAATACATACGCACAAATCACGCAGGTAATACGATATTATACAAACGGTTCAATGGTTTCCAAGTTACGTTTTCAAGTTTTACGTCATGTAAACATTTCTAATTACGTATGTTAACATCTTTAATTCATGCTGTGTCTGTAAATAGCTTTAAGTATTTTGATTGTTTCAGTAAAGGGAAAACCATGGATTTAATTTCGAAGTTCTTGGGGAAAGCACATACTACCTGAAGTGTAAAATGTAATGCCACTTACTGAACATTAATGTGGCGAGCAATATGCTGTTGCTGACCCTAGAGCGATAGCGACACACGTGAAAAGAAATAATATCTTAAGTATACCTATATCATAAATAGGTTTGTTATTTTGTTTGATTATATGTTCGCGCTAATCTTAGGAATTACCAGTCCGATTCTAATAGTTATTTTTATATTAGATAGTCACATTCAATGGTAAGGTTATAAGCTATTTTTTTCATCCCGAAATTGCCACAGGAATGGGCAAAACGCGGGTAAAACCGCGGGGATACTAGTGGTAATACACTCATCACTCATGAATCATCCATCACACACGGGGTAGTATTAGGTATTATTAAGTACTACCTCCGAGGTGCCAAAGGTCAGACGTCAGATATCGAGAACTTGATTTTTAGTCCCGTCTATTGACAATTAAATATTTGAGAGAAAAAAAACCCTTGACTCGTTAAGGGTTTCGGGCCCACTCAACCTGTCAGGATATCACCAATGTTCAACAGCAATATTTTTTTAATTTTCCACATTTTAATGCCGATATTCAAAAGGCATTTGAATCACATTTAAACCGATTGTAGAAGACAATGTTCTTTAATTTATTGTTTCCTCTCAATAACAATTATTATATTCATGATGTATTTGTTTTTCACTGTTTTCCGAATGCGAAAATATAAAACTCGCTAATAAGCATTTCATGCCGCGTCGTCGGGTCGAATGTTGTTGAGCTCAATAGATTGAGGCAAGACATTCGAATTCGTCTACAATTTGCTAATATAAAATAAATATATCAAATATTCCGTTCAAACCTTTAAAAATAATATAATTTCACTCCTCGTACATTCTCTGGCGTCTTTCCACCAGACCTATGCTATGCTATGTTTAATATTTACCAAAAATATCTAACGTATAATAAAATAACAACGTAGTAACGTAGTGTAAATGGAAAGATACCCTTACTTTCACCCCTCTGCGTCGAGGGTAAAAATGTTAAACTACATACGTCATCAGGTGACACGTTAACGATCGAACTTAAACTAATTTAAGATCAGAGAAAGCTCACTCATGTACGTTCATTAGTTAACCGTCGGTATCTACCTATGTATTCAGTTTCGTTTTAAAGGTTCAATATCACTACATAGTATAAAATAAAGTCGCTATTTGTTTGTTTGTTTGTTTGTCTGTATGCTTAAATCTTTAAAATTACGCAACGGATTTTGATGCGGTTTTTATAATAGGTAGAGTGATTCAAGAGGATGGTTTTTATGTAAAATAATTCCTGAAATTCCCACGGGAACGGGCACAACGCGAGTAAAACCACGGGGCGCTGCTAGTCTATACTAATATTATAAAGCTGCAGAGTGTGTTTGTTTGTTTGAACGCACTAATCTCAGGAACTACTGGTCCGATTTGAAAAATCTTTCAGTGTTGGATCGTCCACTTATCGAGGAAGGCTATAGACTATTTTTCATCGCGAAATTCCTACGGGAACGGGCACAACGCGGGTGAAATCGCGGGGCGCTGCTAGTCATATAGTAAATACCAATAGGTACCTACGCTTTAGGGTTCAAACACACTATTGCGAATCGACTAGTTGCAAATTTATAACATTAGTATTATGCGTTGCGAGATCGTGTGGCAAAGGCACACAGGCCCGACTTTTTAACTGTGGGAAATTTTATGTTGAGCATTATTTAGATATCTGAAAGAAAAGGCTAAAACCAAAGCCTACATAGGGCAAAGGCCTCTCTGTTCACTGAATATACTATCACTACTTACAATGAAGAGATTTACGCGTAACCGTTTATAAGACTAGAAAAGAGATCGCATCGCAATATTTGGACCCTTAACAAATTATTGAATAACATATTACGTAAAGCTGTTAGTAATTAACGGCTTGTTTTAGGTGTTGTAGTTAATTGGTTTGATCTTAAACACGATAATTACTCGTTACATTACGTGTACTCGTAATGGGTATGCCAGGACAATGCTTCGTAACCTCAAAGGCAAAGACGTGGCTAATTAAATATTCTACCGAACAAACACGGATTTTACTCGGTTTAATTCAAAGGATTCTAAATAACAGGCTAGATAATCTAGGTTTTTCTTGAGAAAATAAACTGTAATAAAAGTACGCGTGGGCACATATCTGAATATAGCCAAGCTCATTTTCTACAGCCAATACCTTTTCAAGACCACGCAAAGGGAATTGTTAAATTACTGATCAACATATCGGTGAAACGAACCGTAAAATTACGAAATAGATTAGCCCTTCTTTGAGACTTTAACGGGAATAAAAATATGTTTATCGTGAAAAATGGAACGCAAAAGTTCCCTTCACATTTTGTCGCAAAGAAAATATACAAACAAATATTAGGAGATGTATCTACGCATTTCATTTGTTCTCCCGGCGCTCGGGGCGAATACATACAAGAACATATTTGTCTTCGCAAAAATCATAAACGTAACACATAGTAACGACTGTTTTATTAAACATGCCAAACGAGCTCGTTAATTCAATAAAAGCTTTGTACTAATTCATGTTTTGGGATTAATATCTGTGAGATGGAATTATATGGACTTGAATATCACTGCATTTTTAACGTCCGAGGAATGTTTTTATATGATACTAGCTGTGCCCCGCGGTTTCACCCGCAGCGCCCCCGTTCCCGTGGGAATTTACTGAATTTTCTTTGCTATAAACCTCACGGAGCCCGAGACCTTTCCAACGAATGCAAAACCGTGGAAATCGGTTCGTGTGTTCTGGAGTTATAGCGTCAGGAAGGAAAACCCGACTTATTTTTATACAGTAGATAGATATGTATCATTTGAAAAGTCTATGATGTTATTTCAAAAGTGCGAGTCTAAGTGCGAGTCTTCAAGTTGCGAGTTGACGAATCGTAAAGAAAAGCTTCGAATTTAGAAATATCTGCATCAGCGGATACAAATATTTGATTGTCATTTTATTGGAAACGGTTCCCGGTATCGGCGGATAAAAGTTGGCTGGATAAATGTCCAATTACATTTGATCTCTAGATCTAAATGGGATCTGTGGATTGTAATAGATTATAGAATCAATCCAAAGATTGTAATCGATTTATCCACAGCTTGTAAACTCGCTATGATAGTCCGTGGGGATATAAGTGCAGTGGTCTGTCTTGTCATTGAATCCCGCGAAATTAAATACTAAGTACCAATTTCCAATCGACTCAAATGTTTGTTGACTTAAACTTCCCAAACTCAATATTCAGTAACTAGCAGCGCCCCGCGGTTTTAGCCGCGTTGTGCCCGTTCCCGTAGGAAATCCGGGATAAAATGTAGCCTATAGCCTTCCTCGATAAATAGACTATCTAACAGTGAAAGAATTATTCAAATCGGTTCAGTAATTTCTGAGATTAGCGCGTTTAAACAAACAAACAAACAAACAAACAAACAAACAAAACAAACTCTTCAGCTTTATAATATTAGTATAGATTTATTGAAATCCCTTGTACTTTTCAAATAAGAAATGGAATCTTTACCGCTAACTTCAAGTAACACCAACATTAAAACTTGGGGACCCTTTCAGACTGAATATCAATATTGATTCGGATGACTGCAACTCTTTAGTAATTGATTTGAGTCGATTTCTTCGTATTGTTTGTCTCATCTTGATTGATTATCGTATTACGCCTGTTGTTTTATGATAGTTTTCACGTCATTATTGACGTAGACTAACGATAAATTGACTTATTAAATAAATATAATATTAGCTAACATACATAGTGACTGTGATACAAAGTTTATTGTAAATGTAAATGGGATTTAAAACTAATAAACATTCTTCAACGTTACGCCTCGAGCTCACAGGGACAAAGAGAAATGAGAAGCTGAAACATACTAAAACATTATTTTCAAAGCTTAATTTATCAAAATACTAAATAAACAAGCTTTAAAAGAGATAAATAATTTGAAAAAATGATCTTCAAATGACTTCGTGAGAAATGAGTAACCTTTGGTTTTTGGACTTTAACTTACACAGAAAATAAGTTTAATAAGTTCGTTGTCCAGTGTCACTGGACAGTGAAAAACTGGTTAAAGAAAAATACTGAAAAATCATGAATAAAAATGTAAACGGTCTTTCGAAATCTTCGAAGTCTTTGTTTATTGGACAACCTTCCGATGTTAAGTGGTATAATTATTACGTCGGCTCCCTCCCACGCAACACAAAGTGGAGTAGAAACTCTAGATTGTTATGTCTTATTTTAGGATACTATTTATAATTTTAACATGAGTGAAAGCAAAGTACTTGATCTTATGTTTGAGATATGAGGAAACTCCATTGAAAGTGACGTCGAATGAGCCTCCATTTGTCATGACAATGGCCAGCAAATTGAATCCTCGCAGTACCTAATTCAAAACAGTTTTTGTCCATTCAGTTTGGCTAATGTTCTCTTCCTCCATCAGCCCTTCGCGATCTTTCAGAAGGTTATCATATTATTCAATTTGCTCGTCTATTACCGTGAAATGTGAAAAGTTGTCAGGCCGCCACTGCACAATTAGTTTAGTAGCGAAATTGAGATCTTTTTGTTCTCTCACGTTAAAAAGTTACAAAGTAAAACTCAATTATAAATTACATCTTACAAGAAAATTAGCAAGTTGTAGGAGAAGTTAGCGTGTTTTATATCGAGAGGACCGAGTTAGTGTTACATGAGGTGAGGTATTTTGACTTTGAGTGAAATACGACTCGACTAGTGGGTAATTAACTTTACGAGTATTTAGATGATGTTTTCTCGAGAATGTCTAGAATACCCAATTTAAATTTTAGGTTTGATTTAAGTAAACTCAACTCAGTTACAGATTAATTTGGTGTTCGTAGAATGAATAGAATGTAAATGATTGTACAGCAAGGTATATTTTTGTTGTTGTAATAAAATTGGCTCTTTGAATAAATTTCAATATATAAATATCTTTATTAGTTTAACTACGAATAAAATGATAGCGAAAGCTCAATAATAACAACTTTTATAACTGGGTTCACAGCGTAGCGGAGGTTTATTAACCTTAACCTCAACGAAAGAATGAAGATTGATTACAAATAAATATATCACTTAGAAAAATAAAAATATAATTATGTTCCTAGATAATGATAATAGATTATACTTAGTTTTGTAAACCAGACATTTTAAAAATAAATTGATAACTAGGTACATACAGTTTAATAAAAATTCCTCAAAATTGCGTTTGGAAGAAGCAAACCTAACGCGAAACAAACTCATAGCTTTAGGTACAGTAACGAAAGAGCGAAGTACTTTTCTCTATTTCGTGGGTACAATGTCTAATATTCGTTTAACAAAAACGGTGGCGACGATAAAACCGCGAAAATTAGATTTTTTCAATTTCTCCCCGCCTTTTGTAGGTGGGCCGGGAAAACATCTTGACTTGTTTTACATTAGACAATTTCTGTTCCTGTGAAGTAATTTTATTTCAATAAAGTTGCCAATAAAAGTGGAGAGGATTTATCAAAAACAATATTCAATCAAATATGTTTGTTGTTCTAGTTTATCTATCTTTATTTGATCGATGTTATTTACGATATTATTACACAATAATATCGAATCATAATATGTACATATCTATTCCAATATCATATTATTTCTGTAGCGCGTTACCCTTGTCAAAGGACTTAAATTCTACCAACCTGTGGAATGGAAATAATTCTATGTTAGGCACGCCTAATCCTCGTCACTGTACTGACATCTACAGAGAGACACTTTTTTAAATTATGTCAAAATATTTTTAAGACAGTATTTTTTTATTTACCGAGAAGGTTAACTGCTTCAACTTTTTAGTACTAAACTAGAACATTATCAAACTCACTGAAATCATTGCATAATTATGATCGCAATCGCGCGTTGAGGTTTATAAGTAATGCCCCGCGGTTTTACCCGCGTTGTGCCCGTTCCCGTAGGAATTTTGGGAATTTTTATACTTATAAACTTTCCTCTTGAATCAGTCTATCTATTAAAAAAACTGCTGAAGAAGGTACAGTACCTATAACGCGAAAAGACATCTCACACTATGCTAGCAGGCTTCTGTGTGGGAAAATAGTCGGTTACTTTTGACGCAGGGTTGTAATATTTGCTATGCTGCCTATGCATGACCACGGTATGACCTATCTGAAGTTTGTCTTATTGATATAAAGTTATAAACAATCACTGACAATGATAACTTTACATCGGTAGTGTGAAAGCGAAAGTAGTCGACCATCCCTCTCTAAAAGCTGATAAGCCAGATATAAGTCTACAATTTAGGTTTTCCCCATTAATTTTACACATGTTAATGATATCGCTACTCTTTTTGATTAAACAATTATAGCACAATTTACCAAATTGCCTCTACTTTGGATCTATTTGGGCACAATCTGTGATCCGCATCGGGTGTCTCCATTATTGCGTAAATGGCACGTGTAAGTTGCTTTGTTATGTTTATCTCTGTCGATATCGACACAGTAATATATACTAGAGGTTAGAGTAACCACGGGTTTAACCTACCAAATGTGTTGGTTCACCTTGATTGTTATTGTCATATGAGGCGTATTGAGATTGAGTTAACTAACTGCAAGTTGGCGAATATATGAGGATACGTTCAAAAGTTAGGTATGACTAATGAGTGACTTCCCAGGTACGTAAAGGCTCTTTTAAATTGTAATACCTACTCGCTTATTATTTCTTAATGCGATCTCATCTTTTAACGCGCCCGTATATTTTTATTATTTAAAGTTATGGAGGATGAACGAACAGTTAAGTGCTAACATATTGTGTTTATATTACTTGTAATTTACCATGTAAGACAATGAAAGTTAAGATGATAATAGTGTTCTTATTTTCATAGCATTAATAGTTTTTTTTACAGTAACACATTAATAAAAGGAAAATATACAGTTTGTTTTGGCTCGCACCGTGCTATGTAAATACGTCGTACCAAAATAAAGTTTATAAATATTGATGGATGTGCGTAATACAATTACATGTAGGTACTGTTTTCGTAATACATTTATTGCTTCCGACGGGCGGTTGAGAATCTGGCATATTTTATAAATAGAATAGGTTTGGTAGATTGCGCATGAATTATTTACCTTTCAAGACTTTATCAATTTCGAATTTGTAAAGTTTCGTTTGGTTTATCGATAAAATTGACGGGTTCCAGATCGCATGGTTTGGGGGATAATTTGTTTGTAGAATCACTACATAGTATAAAACAAAGTCGCTATTTTTGTCTGTTTGTTTGTCTGTATGCTTAAATCTTTAAAATTACGCAACGGATTTTGATGCGGAAATTCCCACGGGAACGGGCACAACGCGGGTAAAACCGCGGGGCGCTGCTAGTTTGAGGATAAATATAATTTGCATAACGCCAGGAAGCTGTGAGGTTTGTTCTCTTTTTAACTTTTAATAAATTATAGAATTCATTAAGGGCATACAAAAAGTACTAGCTTAGCAAATACTATAACCACTAAGGGTCAACAGTGCGTAAAGCGTGCGCCCTCGCACGGGCGCGACGGGATCACGCGACGGTTCACTTTTGTATGAAATCGCGGCGTGCGCACGCTAAACGCAGTAAGGCGGGCTTATCCAAGAAGTTTAGGTATTTCGCGCTACCTCAGCCCCCGCATTTGAGCGCGCGACTTATGTATTAAAATTATTAAACGCGGGGGGAATTTTTGGGAGACAAATGGCGTGCGTCCAACCTCGAAGACGTCTTGACGGGCACTGGCCGCCCGGTGCGAGCGCCTGAACGGATAGATTTTGATGGTTTTCTTTCACAGGGATGAATAATAACAAAATAATAATATTTTTTTTTACAACTTTTTAGTAAATAAAAAGCCCTATCTTTTGATATTAATTTGACATTATTTCAAAAAGAAAAATTTTAGTACCAACCGTTTGAAATATCGATTTAGTGTCATCTTTATGATTTTTTTTAATCGAGAAAATTATTATTATTCACGTTTCTATCTTTACAAAGTTCTAGTATATATGTTCAATTTTAATAAAAAAAAAATTATTGTGCAATTTTTACATTTCTGTAGAGATACAGTTGTTAAAACATCCAAAGGTTTCGAATAAGCCCGCCTCAGGGAACTACAAGGTAGGTAGTTTGTCTTCACAGGCATGATCTAACACTTCCATAACAAAGTAAATTATTACATTGGTCTTCAACTACCAAACACATACACACACACACAATCTAAACTGCTACGCCAAGCAGAATCTATTGATTTATAACTGCTATAAAATATTTTTATACTTCAAAGTAAAATGAAGCCAATTTATTGAGGAAGGCCTCACAAGTAGGGTTAACGGGAGCTATACAATTTTAGCACGGGATTTCAGGAGTTTATTGAACTACTTCTACAAACTCGGCGTAGGTTGTCTAAACTGCTCACCTAATTACTTTGATAAACACTAATCTAGACGGCCGTGTTCCCGAGGGTACTCAACACCCTCGACGGCCATTGCGATACGACCGAAACGTTGAGATATGCTTAAAATGTTTTATTCGCGATTAAGTCCTGTCTACATTGTCGTCGTTCGTCGTTCAAGTGTTTACAATGTATTCATATCGTGATAGTCTAAAAAGTATATTAAAGGCTTAAAATTGTTAATACAATCATTAATAAATGACAACCCAAGAATTTTTCAAATCGGACCAGTAGTTCCTGAGATTAGCGCGTTCAAACAAACAAACAACCTCTGCAGCTTTATAATTTTAGTATAGATGATTATTCTATAATGTAGATATTTCAATTTATGAAATAGATAATTCGAGCTCACATAGATACATAAATTTAATTACTTAGCCGTGCCTAACTTTTGTTACCTAATCTGAACATGACACATGAATAAAGTAAGTGAACCTAATTGGTATTAGTCTGGAAATACATTAGATGCGTCTTAATCCGAATTAGTTAACGCAGGAACCTGAACATTTATCATGCAAATCGAAATCAAAAGAATGTTAATAAAATATTTGCTTTCAAATAAAATTGCGTGTTGATGTATCCCTTAACGACGAATTTAGTAAAATAAACCTTATTACCTTAGTATTACGGCTGTTGTATAAGGAAATTGTTGAAAGCGATTACGAATTATATGTATATAACAAGTACATACATCAAAGATGTTTAATAAATTAGGAGGAACAAACGACTTGTCAGAGTAGCTAGTAGCTACAACAAATTAGGAAATATGTAACCTAATTCAAAGTACCTATACAAAATTATTAGTAACTTTATCGAATAAAGTTATTGTTATATAAGTTTCCGCCCGCGTGTTGGATGATGGACCAAGAGCCCGCGAACCCCAGACCTTCGTTATTTTATAAAAGCTGAAAGTTTGTCAGCGCATGCTCCCACACACAGGTAAGAACGATGGACTATTATGAAGTTTGGGTTATGGTGGCTTTGGCAGGTATACGGTACTAAATGTCAATGGTCGAAAACACCAAGTTGGCCATCGATTTCGATATCACCGTCAAAGGGTGACTTGTACAACTCCTCAAGAGCTTTCAAATGACATAGGTCATGTCACTGTTGAGCATTAGGATCAGCGTCCATGGCATAGGCCAACTCCAATCTTCGGTGGTCGAAAACATCAAGTTGGCCGTCGATTTCGATGTCACCGTCAAAGGGTGACTTGTACAACTTGTCAAGAGCTTTCAAATGACATAGGTCATGTCACTTAGGATCAGCGTCCATAGCATAGGTCAACTCCAATCTTCAATGGTCGAAAACACCAAGTTGGCCGTCGATTTCGATATCACCGTCAAAGGGTGACTTATACAACTTGTCAAGAGCTTTCAAATGATATAGGTCATGTCACTGTTGAGCATTAGGATCAGCGTCCATAGCATAGGTCAACTCCAATCTTCAATGGTCGAAAACACCAAGTTGGCCGTCGATTTCGATATCACCGTCAAAGGGTGACTTGTACAACTCTTCAAGAGCTTTCAAATGACATATGTCATGTCACAAATGACACTTAATTATTTGATGAATTTAGATCGGTATTTTACACACCTTTAGTACCGTATACCTGCCAAAGCCACCATAACCCAAACTTCATAATAGTCCATCGTTCTTACCTGTGTGTGGGAGCATGCGCTGACAAACTTTCAGCTTTTATAAAATGACGAAAGTCTGGGGTTCACGGGCTCTAGGTCTAAGACAAATTTCTCCATCGCTACAACGTTATTAGATGAACTCTTGACGCCTTATTAATAAACTCGGTGCAACTAAAACACTATTATACTGTGTTTGTCTCTGTTGCTCTTCGGAGAATTGCGTATGTCAGAAAGTGACAAACCATTTGAAAGATAAACTGATTATTGATATGTTTACACACGCTTCGGAAAGTTGAGTTACATTATCTTCTATATTACATGACAAAATCACTTTAATGAGTGATTTTGTCATGTAATATAGAAGTGTCGATTTAATGGATGTGCCTTGACGTTACGTCTGTGTGTCGCAGTAAAGTAGCAGTAGCAGCGCCCCGCGGTTTTACCCGCTTTGTGCCCGTTCCTGTGGTAATTTTGGGTTGAAAAGTAGCTAATAACTTTCCAGTTGAATGTGGCTATCCATTACAAAAAGAATTATTGAAATCGTTTTGGTAGTTTCTGAGATTAGCCCTTGCAAAGTTAGAAACTTTACCTCTTTATAATATTAAGCATAGAGTTTAGTATTTTATAGTATAGATTGTAACCTCTTTGAGGCTATGCAATGACAATATCAACAAATTTTTAACCCCGAAATTGAATTTTATGTATTTAAATCGTAAGCCAAAAAAACGTTCTCTTGTCATTTTCCTGCAGCGTTGCTACAATTTAATATTGAGGGATAGGACATCCTTTGTTTTAACTCACCTTTTTCATGAGGACAAAAGATACGATTGGGTCAAAATGCCTCCGGGCTGATTCCCGAAACATGAGATCTATGAAATCATAGTTCAAACAGATGAATGCTACACTGAACACTCATCTCACTGTCTAATTCGGTATTCAATTCAATATTGTTCACTTCCAACACTCAAATTCACTTAACACTTGACTAAAATTAATAATCACGTGACGTCATGAGACATCGAATTAATTAATATGATTCCAATTAAGATTCGGGAATTAGTAGGAGGAATTATAATTGATAGTGTGTGTTAACTAGGGAGTATTGTCAATTGATGTTAACATTTTGATTTGGGCTGAATTTCAGTATTTGTTTCTTTGTATATAATAGCTTCAGGTGAAAGCCTTTGTCACATGAATCAATTTTAAATTCAGAGCGCATACTGTCTCGGGGGCGCGGGTTCAACTCCCTCCCGAAATCAACAATATGTGTAGACAAAGTTGTTGACGTCGACGTCTAGGTGTTAATTGTATATGAATAGCTAGAATTCTAGTTATATTGCATGTAGGTAATAATAACTTTTACCCGAGATATGATTATATTCTATTCTATTAATACAAAGTATTCAATAACTTTGTGTGAATTTCTCCGGTTGTATGTATATATAAGGTATATATATTTATTTAGTCTGTCAGTGGTTGTATCAGAGACAAACTTCACATAGCGTGCGACAGAGATGAAGGTCTACAAAACTGAAATTAGCTGACTATCTCTAGCCCTCTACAGGCTGATGAACAGCACGTGTCCTCTTCTCCTTTACACAAATAACAAGCAGAATCCCGCTGTTTTACCCATCTTGTCCGTTCCCGTGGAATTTTGGGATGAAAAATAGCGTATAACCTTCCGTTGAAAGTGGTTATCTATTAAAAAAACAATTATTCAAATCGGATTGGTGGTTTCTGAGATAAGCGACAAGACAAGACAGCCAGACAACAAGACAGTCAAACTCTTCAGCTTTATTATATTAGTATACTGTCGCACTCATAGACGTACATTAAATCGACACTTACTAATTAAGATTACTTTAGTACATTTCATGTCAAAATTACTCATTAAATCTTTACTAAGGAAGCATTTGACGTTTTGAGTACGTGCGTGAGAAAAACAACCTACTTACCTACAAATGTTTTCTTAGAAAAAGTTTTTCGTTCATTCGAAACATTTCATACCCTAAAGAGGATTGGTTTGTCACAGATCATAAACAAATAAATGGTAACAAGCTTTACAGATTTCGAGAAAAACAGCTTAAATATAGAGCTGATTTATTCGCAAATATATCTTTATTTAAGATGTGTGTTTTCACATAAATCTGCTTAAATTGATAAATCTTTTTCCTATACATTATTGAATAAGCGATTTTCTATTTTAGACTCACCTAATCTTTAGAAAGTTCGATGACTTTTTTTATTCGTTTTACTGAGATAGGTAACTATGAAAACCAGGAAAAGTGAGCGTTAACTCTGAAGAAGGTGCCGTAGTTTGATTATTTGTAATTTCCTATGTCCCTTATATGTCATAGACTTATTAAGTTTCTCATATTTATTAGAAACATAACTAATTTTTAGAACCGAAAAATAAGTTGGTTTAAAGTTTTAAACCATCTTATTTTAATACAGGCAGTAAAATATTATATCATAAGTTTTACGTTACAATTATTTATGCGACTAAAACGTTAATATTCCTGGTAATATGAAGTACATCGTATTTGTATGTTGCTGTTAAAAACGTGTTATTAACGTTAAAATTATTAAACATTTGTTAGTTTTACTTAGAACTCACAAATAACTCGATTAAATACTAAAACATCTTGTTAAGTTCAAATGTTTACTCTGAGAGCTTTGCCCTGAAGCGTTGACTACGGCATTTGACATCTGACACAATAAGCCCACATCAAAGAAAAGTTTAAGTACAATTTGTCTATGGTACCTACTTCAGGATTTTACCTACATAATTGCTACGATAATACTACGCCATTTACTACGCTACGAAGCTTTCGTAGCGCTCTCGTAGTACGTAGTACGCTACGACGCCTACGACCTTGATATGACCTCACTTTACAATAAAATAACAGTTTAAACATTTATTTAATATGAAACATAACATAGTAGAATTAACAAAATATTAACTAACGTTTATGTTTAAAATCTTATTTCATTATGTTCTTTTAGTTTATTTAAGTGTATAATTATATAATTATTATTATTCATATGCTTGTAATTGAAATTTTTGTTGTAAATTGTTCTAACTGATAGATTATCCAAGTTAAGTAACAGCATAATAAAAAGTAATTGTAAATAATTATGAAAACTTAAAGCGTCGAAATACGAAACTAGAATAACTTGGGCAAAATAAGTTACATACTAATATTGAAGCGCCAACATACATTTTAGTGGGTAAGGTCATATTAAGATTGCAGACTTGACATGTATTACCGACATACAAAAGATCTCTGCTAGGTCTACGTCAATCAGTCGGAGAGTCCCATTGTCTATGAATCTAAGTATAGATTCTAGATAGAGAGCGCCTAGGTGTGCCCTCCGAATTTTAAAGGTGACATTTGAGTAAACAAGCTATTTTAAAACATATTTAAACACAGTATTTTTACGTCGTCCATTTTTATAGTATATAGAATCAACGATATCAGGAATCATTTCAATATCATCAAATAGTAACTCCGTCGGCACATTGATCTGCGTCACAATTGTATGATAAGTAAGTGCTCCGCTCTTCCGTGATAATTCCCGATTTCCCGACCATCATAAAACACAACAAAGTATTCCCAATAGGTTTGACATCCCAACTCTCGGGTTCAGTAACCACGGGGCCCGAGGCCCGACATTCTTCGGGGGACTTGGCCCTTCTCTACGCAGGTATTCTTGTTTCATCGTCCGTTACACTATAATCATTTGGAGATTGCTTGTGTTGTAGTTTTACTCTGCATTATTATTGTGAACTTATATGTAATAAGGAACTGATTCACTGAGAGTTACGAATTATTTCTTAAGAGACGTTAACGAAATTGTTAACGTTTTACGTCAAGTAAGATATTGATTCACTCAGTGTCTGTTAAAACTACTACATCATTCCTTAAAAGACGTTAGTGGGTGTTTTTTGAAATGTAAGTTATGGAAAATGTAACTTAATTGTAGATTTAAGTAACCTCTCTGAGTCAGTCACTAAATTGGTTTGAAAAACGGTTTATACTACAACTCTTTTGCATAGTTCATAACTTCTATATACGCGAAAACGCGTTCAAAATGTACCTTTTAAATTACGAAGTAATATAAGGTATAAATTATGATTAACCTAACAGGCACAGCAAAAAAATTATTAAAAATTATAAGATTTAGTACAAAAGTTTCGACCTGCGATTTGTGTCCAAGTTCTTCTAAACATATTTATGCTGCTTTCTCACCGGTATAATGGAAGTATTCCGAACAAAAGCAAAATAATCCTAAAGAGATTGGTAAGATGTCTTTTTATATTATCTCCCGTGACAGTTACGGAACAATTTATATTCGGGCTTAAATTATGGCGTAAATAATAGCGGTATTATGGACTTTTCTAATAAAAAATGATTTGAAGTATTAATTCTTTGGCATATTTATGTGCAGGCTTAGTTTTGAGAGTTTTGCCGATATTGATATCTTAAGGCAATCGGGTTAATGGGTCCGTGGTATCTTTATGGTAAGGCCTAGTTACAGATAATCACCTCATCAAACAAACACTCATCAATATGTTCGGATAGTCTCGGTATAATGTGCCGAAGGTATTCCAACTATGTGTTTACACTTGCCAAGAGTTCGCTTTGATCGCGATTTCTCTTCGGTCGAAACATTCATAATGATTAAGCTGTTTGCTAAATGCGTCGGTAGAGTCTAATTGCCTCAATATGACACACGAGCGTGATGCACAAGTATTTATTTTTTGGTCTCAAATCAATGCCAAGGCCGGGCGTTACGAAACAGGAAGACAAAGACCGGTCATATTTTAATTGATATTATATTGAGAAATAGCAAAGACACTATTATACACGGCCTTTGGCGGCTCTATAACTCTGACACCAGGATTGGTCAGGTTGACCATCCACTCGATGAAGAAGACTATTATATATGGAGTGGACAAACCATGAATAGCATGTGATAGATCACAGGTGAAATCATTGCTACTGTAAGTATAATATTTATGCCAAACTAGCTGCGCCTCGCAGTTTTTCCTTCGTTGTGCGCGTTCCCGTAGGAATTTCGGGATGAAAAATAGCTTATAACCTTCCCGTTAAATGTGGGGTCCCGTCCCATTACAAAAAAAAAGTTCAAAATGGATTGGTAGTTTTTGATATGAGCGCGTTATCTTCTGCTTTACCTATTATATTTAAATAGATAGCTTATATGATTGTAAATTAGCAGCTGTTTCCGTGCTTTTTACTTCAATTTTGGCTATATTTCAACTTATATTCCTATATGTATTACCCCGTGGAGGCAGCATAAGCAAATTGGATAGCTTTCGAGACGCCCTATTTAGATAAGATCGAATTCATCATTATGGAGCTGTTATTATTACCTTTAGAAGTTGTTTTTACTACCACAAGGTACGAACGTTCCTTAAGGCCCTTCCTAATAGGTTTTCGGTTTTACTATTGCAAGGCACTTAATTAAAACTTAACGACGTTTTTCCATAATAAAGCTTTCTTATCGTAATAAAAGTAAATAACTTTTATTTAACTCAGACTCATCGCTTTTAAGCTCTCATTAAAACATTTCTATCTAAAAGTTTGGAGGGATTGTCATTAATTTGTTTGGTTTTATTTATTATTCATTGCTTTATTTTCTGTAACAGAAATATTATTAGACTAATTGAGAGACTGGTTTATAAAACGTGAGCATTTCTGTAGCGATATTAATTTGTAATTGTAATTCCTAGTCACTGTACTTCTTCTTCGGTGAGATGAGAGGCCTTTGCCCAGTAGTGGGACATTATAGGTTACTTAATTTACCCTTATTCTATTCAGTTTCAGCTCCCTAAGTTTTCACCATTCCAATGGGTATTCTATAGTCATAATTATAATCAATTGATAAAATTTTAATGATAAATATTTCTCGTACAAATAATCATACTCGTACATATTATCTAACTCCCCAGCTTCTACTACTTTCATCTGCCTGATTGCAACGTTACTTAAGTTTTTGAGAACGTCCAAATCAATATCCTTATGAGGGTTATTCACCATAGCATTCTACAATATGTTTGAAACTTACGAACTTATCGAGGTCAATTCTAGTACAATACTTGTTCAAAAGAATTTTATACCCAAAAGAATAGACTTTTTTACGCGAACTTGTTAGGACACTGTGGAAAATAGTTCATCCCTATGGGCAAGTAGCTTTGACTTGTGTGACTATCGCGTTATACTATTTATCTCGCCAACCTGCAGCTTGTGTACCGCTGAGAGTGAAAGTCAAACTAATTTCAAATACAAAAGCGTGTTTAATTGTAAATATTCCAGTGGGAATTGCGGGATAAAAGTAGATATCTTAGATATCAGTTCAATGGTTTTGACTTGAAATCACACTTTCGCATCATTATTCGCGTTTGTTTGTGTGACAGGAACTTCATAATTACCTATTACGTTACCGATAAAGGTTAAAAATATTTTTGGTACTAATTCGTGAAATTTATCTATTTGAAATGTATATTTATGTCCATTTTAAACGATTTCGAGATGGTTTTTAATTGTATTTTAACTCTCTAACTTGAAATTAAATTATAGAACGAAAATTCATTAGACATGTTTGATTTCATTCTCATATAACCATAACCAATTGGAACTTTTAAGTGAAATATAATGCCGTAACCCTCGTTCGTAATTAAAATATTATTCCAAAATATGGCGAGTTAATAATTTATTACTTCTGTTTAATAAACTTTAATAAATTAATTAGTTAAGAATTCAATACCAATTGAGGCATCGAAGCTCTTTTTAAGCCTCTAAAATTAAGTGTTTAATTATCGTATTATTTAACCGATTCTACGGATTCGTGAAGGAGAAAAGATCATTCACGCAATTTGAACGCGACAATGTATGCAAATGAAACAAGAATCAGCGATGAGTTTCATTAACATTACATTTTCATTAGAAACGATATGCTTAGATTTGACTGACTTGACGGTATGTATACCCACGAAATAAAGACTACGTAGTACTTCGCTCTTCCGACATTTCACATTTTACAGATGTTTTCGTAGAGTAAAACTCTGGCCAACGAGCAAGTTATTTCACCAATACCTTCCAGTTGATTTCCCCATCGTTTGGGACTAGCATTTGCTAGTTTCCCTTTAATTGTATACATTTTCTAAGGGCCCGTCGGAATAAATGAATATGAAAATAAGAGGAAAATGCTCAAAAATAATGAACCAATCAGAGAGGGATCTTTTATATTCGTAGGAAATTGTGGTTTTACGGGACTTTAGGAGTTAATAGTACATTACTTTGGTTTGTTATTTGTTTGAATGGAAATAGATTTTAATACATATTTTAATATGATTTTCAGTATTCTCTTTCCGTTTCCCAACCGTTATTTAATTTAGTGTGGATATTTATATCTGTTTATTTATGGGGAAAAATCTTAATATAAAATATCGAAACTAACCTTCGAATAAAACTCTGACATAACTTCCAACCGGAGTTCCATTTATTATTCGAACACATTCGATGGCTCCCATGGCCAAACAGTATTCAAGTGCCACCCGATTCGTTCACTAAGCCACATTTCGGTAACATAGAAAACAAAATAGAATCGAATAAAAGCTGAGGAAAAATTCCTCAATTGTAGATAAATTGAAAATGTTGCTAGCTCAGTGTTTGGTTCATGAATCTTTTCCTCACTGATTTTCACTCTCGACATTCATCCCTATTCAACTATTTGAAGAATTTTATTTACTTTAAGTCTGTTTCACATTCGCTCTGACATTTCTAATGAAATAAGATTAGTTTACAAGCTACTACGGAATGCAAAACAGAATTTAAAGCTCAAAAGGAATAAATAGAAACTGATTTTAATCAATAGAATCATTGATTAAATTCAGTTTCTAATAATATCTATTTGAAAAGAGATCGTTTGAGTGGCTTGTTTACACGTTTTATAAAATAGCTATGAATTAGATTACAATATTTCGAGTCACCCTCAAAGTGTGTCTGAAGGCATATTGTCGTTTAATCAAACTCGATTTAAATTCCGGTCAATCCGTTCAAAGGAAATTAATCATTGGTCTGGCCAAGGCCTACCTCTTGCCCGATATTAACGAGTTTCACAAGTAATTGACGTAGCCTCGTGACGGAACCATGTTATTTTCTATTGCAAACCGCTATTTAATTTCACGTGTTCATTTCATTGGGAGGGATGTTTTCTAACTATTCTTTGATTACACCCTCGCATATTAGAATGTGGTCTTCTTCTTCATCGAGTGGATGGTCAACCTGACCAATCCTGGTGTCAGAGTTATGGAGCCGCCAAAGGCCTCTGACATAGCTCATGTAACGACTACTATCCGTAGAAAGTAACCGGCACCGACGGCTTAATGTGGTGACTAGATGCATTGACCATTTAGTAGTGAGCTCTATACGCAGTAACTTATGGTCTTTTTGTGCCTCACAACATTATTGCACATAAAAATTAACAAATCGAATATTCGTCTATCACGACCGAATCGAAGATATACGTTACGATAAATGCTGTCTAAATGAAATATTTAGTTTTTTGAAGCAATATAGTGATAATAATAAACTAGATTTCAGGCACTAACCCAAAACAATGCTAAAACTAATATTTAAATCTGATCGATTAATTCGAGTTTAGGAAAGGGAAACGTTTCAAATTATGTAGGTTTAATTCTCTTCAGATCACGGCACATACATTTGCGCTGCGGTATTCTATATCACACTTAGCTAATTTAGTTCAATCAGTTCACGTTTTCAATTGAATTGTTCCGCGATATATTAAACGATGTCAATTAGATAGGAGTCGTGTGTTGTGACGTCATTGCCGTCACGGCCCCGCCTCCGTCAACTGCTGACGTAATCATTATCTCTTATTACTACACGTCGCCGACGGTACCCTTTTTATAATGTTTTGATGTATCTCCCTAATATAACCTTATTATTTACGTAGTAGAGGTTAGCGTAGGCGGGTAAACAGATAGATATTTTAGGAAAACAAAGGAGAATACCCTCGCCACATGATTTTAACGTGCACATACGTGCTAGTTCTGATGTTATTTGGGTCGTAGAAAGTTGGTAGATATATACCTTAAAAGATCTCCTAGAAATACAAATATCACAGATATTAAGTCGCCTGTAGAATATTAAGGTATTTTCTAATATACAAAAGGTCATAAGATTAAGCCAAGTTTTTATTGTAAAATGAAAACAATATTCTGCGCATTGTTTACTCTGGTATGTGCAATATTTGGCCAATTATTCAAATGAGATTAAGGCTGCGGCTCCATTGAGGCGGAGACGAGCGGAGCTGAGAGGAGCAGAGCTGTGAAAAGAGGTATGTGATTCCACTGAGGCGGAGACGAGCGGAGCTGAGATGTGGATTTCACGTAATATATGATTGGTCGATCCCCACACGTCTCCTCTCAGCTCCGCTCGTCTCCGCTTGACTGTTTCCATTGAAGCGGAGTGGAGACGAGATGTGGATTTCATGTAATACGATTGGTCGATCCCCACACGTCTCCTCTCAGCTCCGCTCGTCTCCGCTTGACTGTTTCCATTGAAGCAGAGCGGAGACGAGATGTGGATTTCATGTAATACGATTGGTCGATCCCCACACGTCTCCTCTCAGCTCCGCTCGTCTCCGCCTCAATGAAGCCGCAGCCTTACCCCCTCAAAGAGGTATTACGAGTACGATGTGTCTATGTGTGATATTGTAGCTTTTAAAAGAATATACATAATTTTATTCGGTTTTTTAATTGACAGTCTTCTTAGCTGTTTAACTAAATTGATATTAAGTTTTAAATATAAAATAAAATACTTCAGGTTCCCATTTGATGTGATTGATGCATACCAAACCAGCTTAACATCGTAGCAAAAACACTGCTTTATTGGAAAAGCATCTTAAGGTCTTTGGTAACAAAATTCTCTTTGAGGTAAAAGTCTTAACGGTACAGAATATAATTTGGGCATTGAATAGCTTTTGGGTTAATTTCCTCTCAAGATGAAACATAATCTTAGCACTGGCTGAATCCTCAGACACTGAGTGACGAATACCAGCTTGACGTATGTAGGTGAGTAGTTCCATTGTGTCTGATTATTAAGTAAGTTATTATGACTCTCTCACGTAAGTGTTATGAACCTTCTAAATATGACTTTATACGTCTTATACGCCCTTCAGACAGATTTCAATTCAATGATAAAATATGTACGTACCTAATTTGAAAACATTGAAAATCTCAATATAAGATAACATCAATCATTTCCATAAGTACGTAAGAATGACGACCTTAAGTGTTTGTAAATTTGTTGGAAAAAAAGCTGATGTAATAAATAAATGTACTTACTTGTGATTTATTTCTTTTGATACATCGATTATGAAACGAAATGTTTCGTTAATAAAGGCTTTTCGATTGTCAGAAGCCTCCGCAGATGACAATAATAGGCTGTTCAAAATGTAGATGAAGTTTCTCGAAATGAGGCTGATGTTAAGAGTTATCGTTACGCTACAGAATCATTTGTCTTTGGCACAAATTCCTTAACTGTTTGGTTGAAACCTAAACACCCCTCTCTACACATCTGTCACCTATGATAAGTAGTCATCCTACCTTATTTTTTGCATACTTTTTGCAACTATAACGCACAAAAAAAAAATACAGGTCTATTCTCACAAATACCATTCTGCGTTTTAACCTGTGACTTCGAGTTTCTTGTTCTAGTTTGGTTCTGTTTTAACCCCATACGTCGTTCGTTGAGGTGTCAATACTACGCGATCAACTACGCCATATGACGTCTCTAACAAACCGTGATCGTTATTCTGCCCTTCTCGGGTTATGAAACGTAATCAATTTTTCCTCTTCTGGTCAACAATAAATCTAAAACCGGGATTTCTTTCTCTTCCAACGTTTTTGGGTTCTCTAAATTGGACTTTCTGTGTAAATAAAAGCATTACGAATAAAAGGTCCAAATTGCAAAATGTTACACGAACGATATTTTTACAAATATTACCTGAATTTTAAATAGGTAGATACTTTTTAAATCACTATACTTATTTTCTGTAGATACGTACTTAAGTTTATACTCCAACATACAAATCTCAAGTATTTAAACAAAACCAATAACAGAAGCTACCGTCGTTAAAACCTGTCTTTGACATTTATTATTCGTTATGTAAATATTCCCGAGTGAATATTACTCGTCCCTAAATTCCGTGAAAGTTTGCGGGAAGCATGGGAGCTATTGGGCCACTTACTGTCATGACATGTCCTTATTGCGTTCGGTTCAATACAAACAAATATAAAAGGATCGAGGTAAGGAGAAAAGGGTATTTCACAGTGCCGTTCTAGTTAGAATATGCGTATACTTGACACATTCTCTCCACCAGAAATATACAAAATTCAAGAATATTTTTTGGTTTAACAACACACAATTCTAAAGTAGAAAACCTTAAGTCATCGAAAGGTTTCCATCATCGTTTCTATCTTGAATCACGAACTCGGTTTTAGTAAAAAAAATTGATACATTGATCTCAGTTTAGCTCGTGAACAAGGAGTAAGTTGAACAGACCGAGTTCAGTTGTAACGATGAAATTAGGGCTAAGGCATCGATAACAGATATATAGCATTCACATCACTTATTGTACTGTAGCGCCTCCCTTTTTGTGTGTGGGTAATAAAAATTAAGTAATACTAAGTAAACCAAATGTTATTAATATGTCGTTTATCACGCCAAGTGCTTTGTTTACATCCAGACAGTGTCCTAAAGGAAACTAAGGTTAATGATATAACCAATCGCGAACAGTCTAACCTCCTTGATCCATAAAGTTAACATTACGACCTACTCCGATACATAAGTAAAAATACATCGTTATAGAATGAGCATAAAACTTATCAATTCGTGATACACAGTTCCGGTTATTTAATGAGACCTCTTTTGTAAATAACAAAGTTTTTATTAATTTGGGAAAAGTTTGACCGAAAAAGGTTTAATACGTGAAGTTTAAGGCAAATAAAGTTTTGGGTTGTATGTGTCCCAAACACCTGTGCGAGTGTAAATATTAAACGGTCGACGTTGGGTGTTGTTAATCCTAGCATTTATTTCATCGGTTAGTTTGACAACACTTAAAACTGAAAATATAGAGTCTGTATGAATATTTTACTAAACAAGGGTGTTGTTAGGGTGTGCCGCGTCGTTTAAATTGAGATTGGAAGGAGCTTCTATAAACATAGGCCCTTTCTTTAGTAGAATAAGTTTCCATTGGGCGAGTTTCCAAGCTACATGTCAACAAACTTTAAAGACTTGGTTTCAAAGCTAAAACCATACAAAGCATACAGCCAATTTTGGTCTCTAAGAGGTCATTCATTCATTTCAAATATGATAGTGACCTACCCTGGTGTGGAGAGTTTTTCGACCGCCTATAGGCCTCCGACATGCTTCGTTAGACCATGTCGGAGGTCAACTGTTATCAGAGTTACATCTACACAGTATCTCTTTAGAAGATGTATTCTCCCCTTTGACCCAATACCTAATGTACAAAATTTGTGTTTGTAAAGTAACAAATGAAGGACCAACTAAAACATTTGCTGATCCCGAACAGGGCATGAGAAACATGAAATTCAAACATGCTTATAGAGGCGAGAGGAAATCTGAATATTAAACTTACAACCTCCGTTCCTCTAGCATAATTTCTAACGCAATATTATAGATAGTTGACGTACGAGTACATACCTACTTAGTATGCCTCCCTACGTTCCTTTACATATACACGCTTATCGTTGCTTTGATAATTTCCAGAGAATACTTTGCTTAAACTAACTTTAATTTATTTTGGCTGCGATATTAAATTTATGGTACGGTAGGCAAGAATTAAGAGTTTATATTGAATTAATCAATATATCTTCTTGTTTTATTTAAAATTCATTTCCGTAGATTTAAAATTAATTTATATCGTAATAGTCTTCTATTGTGAGTAAACCGTTAATACTTATAATTAGGTATCGTTTACATTGAGCGCTACACATGCTCAGAATTTCAAACTCCAGTTCAACAAACTCAATGGCAATATTTGAAAACAAGTGAAGCTCGGCCTCCTATTGAACTCGCCAGCTCAACTCATTAGAAACTGGCACAATGCAAACCACGCAGTTATATTAATTGTAATATTGACATGGAAAATCGTGTTGGCAAAAACAAGAGTACTCGTATTTATACCACTTATCTGGTATTGGGAAGGCCGGGTCGGGACCCTCTTATCAAACGAAGTGATGCGAGTGTGCGTGGCTTTGTTCATTACCGATCTGATACTCGCTAGATTGAATACCTTACAATAGAACATGTTGTCTACGTTACTTAATTACATTTTCACAAAATGCTACCGAAATTTACTACGCAATACAGCGTAGGCTTAAGGACTGACTGGACATTTTCAGACTTAATGAATTTCTACTACGCAGCGGCATAAACGAATATTGAAATAGGCACCACACTGGGGTACATATTGAAACAAATTAATCAAACTAGAGTTAATTTCCTATCTTTTGAAATACAAATACATATGTAGAACATTTAAGGTCTATTTTCGTTAGCGACCGCAGATTCATAGAGGCCAGTAGTGGTACTTGCGGTCAGCAGTTGAGTTGCTGCCTGCTACTACGGTCGCTATCAATACACACCTTAAGACGTTCGCCTAATGCTGTTGTCGAACTTGTTTTAATCTACTACGGCCACCAAACGCCGTCTTCAATCTAGACTACTTACTACCACGACTGCGAATACCTAATGACGTGACTGCTGCTGTCGCTCGCCGAAAGCAATTGACTACCATAGTCATGTTGGGATGTTGGGTCAAATGTTGCATGCGGCGTTCGATGTCATGTAGGTGACTACACAATAATCGTAATGCTATGTAAATATCTTTTGTAAACGAGAGGTCCTCGCACCTTACAGGCCTTTTCCTTTACATGATATTAAACATTCAGAAAGTGAATGCTGAGTCAGCCATTTTATACCTTTTTTATCTTACATAATATTTTTTCCGGATATATTTTTGTCAATTACGCAACGTCCTCAATTAACTGAGATTATAGGTTTGTCTATTCGTCGATTCGTCGAAAAGAATTCCCCGAAAATTGGTAATTGGTTTTTGTAATTGTTTTGTACGAGTACATAACATTATTGTGTTCCAATGTTCCAGTTTTATTTAGTTATAGCTTATTTCAAGGAAAATAGAGATGATATGGAGCGTGTGTTTTTCTACATATAACTAAACATCCCCTAAATCAATGAATAAAAAATACAGTATATTTTTCTTGAAATTGTAATAATTATACCAAGTACTTAGTTACTAACTTGTTAGTAAAATTGGAATTTGCGATTGTATTGCACGAGTATTGTATATAAAGATTTCCGTAGACGAAGTCGACAATAGAGCGGAGTGGAGAACTAAAAAAGGTTGACCTCTCATGTGGGATATAGCAAGGAACAGAAAAAGAAGAGAGAGAGAGAGAGAGAGAGAGAGAGAGAGAGAGAGAGAGAGAGAGAGAGAGAGAGAGACTGTACACTGGTATAGTGTACAGGCTATCTTTGTCATATCTATATTCATGTGAGGTACAAAACACATGTATACTAGTATAATAAACCTGAAGAGTTTGTTTTTCTATTTGTTTGAACGCGCTAATCTCAGGAGCTAGTAGTCTGATTTTAATAATATTTTTTGTAAAGGAAAGCCAAACTCAACAGGAAGTTTACAGACTATTTTTTATTTTGAAAGTCTTGCTGGTACGGGCACAAAGCGGGTAAAACCGCGGACCACTGATAGTATACAATACAATTTCAATAGAACTTTGTTTTGTCTACTTGGAGTAATTAGAACTGAAGATACGATTCCACTGTTAACCCTTTCCCCTTCATAGGGCGAGAGAACGCAATGAAACTAACAGCAATCATTTGAAAGTCAAATATTTACGTCTTACTCACTGTACACTGAGATGTAAACTGGAATGGTTTCATGCAAATAATGTTTTTGCAATGTACAATGTTGAATGAAATAAAATAATCGTGAAGGATCTGATAGAGTGCAGTACTCAGTGGAATTTCTTATTTGATACAATGAGTAATGTCCTCATGTAGTCGTGTCGTCCGCTGAAAATAGCGAAATAGTGAGGGTTTAGTAGGCGTTACCAGTGAGATTCAAAATGTCGAGTGTTGGTGACATCATAACTGAGTTTTGAAAATAGGTCATTTATATTGATTACATTCGAAAAACGTTTCAAATAATTACATTTGATTATTAAAGATCTATTTCACCTACTAAAAAAAATAAGTTAATATCTTACTTTCTTATAATAAAATCAAACTTAGCTCCCAGTTCCAAAGTCAATCAAAGTTTAAAGTAAAGCCAGAAGGTATTTATACAAAACAGAGTTTTAAACACGACTTTTTATTTAAACAGGTAAGTACCTGTCTAATAAAGAACTTGTGTTAGATTCTATCACAATTTCTGCGAAATACTTGAAAAGGGCTCTTATCAGATCGAATATTCGAGTCGCACTTGTGAAAATCTTAGCTCGCAAATATGGATTTGTTCCCCAAGGTTGAGGTCAGGGGAAAGGTCACCAAGTGGTGATGCGGAGTCGTCCGTGGGACTTCGCAGGTGCACCTCGTTAGCACGAGATCACTATCACAAATCATGTGTCTGCAGAGTGTTGTGTTTACAAAATAACATTTATAATCAGTCGACCTTTGTCTTACCGGATTCCAATTTGCTATCTTCGAGAAAGTTAAAAACACGTTGTTAATCATTATTATTTATACCTATCTAAATAGGTACTTCATTTATCTATATTATGTGCCTCTACACCTTGAAATATTTACACCGAAATTATTTTGTTGGGAGCCATTATTCGGAATTATAAGACGCGTAGTAAACGTACTCAGACGGGTTTTTTCGCGGTAGAAAGTTTATTAAGCTAGTAAAACTACTTACTTTTTATTGGCCGAGGATTCGAGTGAATTGCACCACTCATGGTAGAGGATGAACTGAAGAGAAAATATCAAAGGCATCTGATGAGGAAGTAAAGGCTAATTATAGTATAGGAAATTCCCAAAGAAACGAATTTAATGCAGGTATAATCACAAGACACTGCTTGTACTAATATAATAGGAAGAATCAAGACAAAGTTTGTGTCAAAAGTTCGAAAATACCCATCCGAATTCTGAAATTCTTTTGTCCATTATTTGGAACAAACCTTAAGGCGTTGTTTTGTTCGATTTTCGCTTGGATTTCTTGAAGTGAAGTGCCGGTTCCATGTTTCTTTACAGAATGACTAGGTATTTTACAATTTAACCACATTTGATAGGTGCTAAGTGGTAATTTGAATAGTTCAGAATGACTGATGCCAAAGTTTGCAGATCCCTACTCAAACTTTAGTTCCCCTAATTAAGTTCATGAAATCCCTATAGGACTTATTAGGAACCTCTAAAGGAAATTATTCATAAAATGGCCGACTAATTAAGATTCCTAACAGTATGTTCCGTATTTTCAATGTGTTAAGTTTTTATGGAATAAATGTTTTTATCCAATAAGTTTTGAGAAGTTGGGAAATCCATTAGATTTTTGTTACGTGTTTCATTTTGGCTACGCATTTTTCGCTTTATCTTTTATTTTACTAATAATGAAAATGCGAAGTGTTTCAGATTGGATGTGTGTATCGTATGAATATATTTTCAACGTATAGCATATTTGTATGTATGAAATCTCTTGCGATATCCATCAGTATACCTATAAGAGAGCGAAATGTCTTGTTCATCGGCCTTTGGAAGTATATGTATGCTAGCTGTAGGATATTTCAGTTTTGTACAGCGAAGTCACGCTGTTGTAGTCAAAACTCTTAACGACCCTATCTTCTATCCTTTTACTTCTGATAAATAAAGCGACACTCTCCTTGACGGACAAGCAAAATTTATTGCCCTTCGCTGCCAATTGCTATCATAAATTATCGACGTAAGTTCAGAAAAAATAGAACAAACAAAAAAGCATAAATAAAAGTGAAAACCATTTTACAAAATTTGCACTTGTTTAAACTCATATACAAATTAAGCGGCCCTTTTTGTTTGTAAATCGTTTTCATTAGGATTAATAAACATTGAATGTTTAATCCCTCAAATAAAACAGTTAAAACATTTTTCATTCATTTCGATGTATAAAAAAGTTAAGTACATTACAGCTGATATGAATTAAATTAAGAAAGTTTTTGAATTGTGGTTTGTGATTTCATTAAAAATACATTCGTTTTGCGCCAATCAAGAGCCCGAGCACACTATACAATACGACTGTATAGTTAGACCATAGACATTTTAGACATAGAAAACTCTTCACTTTTCTAGTTCTATGAATGAGTCTATAAAAACATTTGCAGTAGTACACACTAGAGAAGACAAGATGTCAAAATGACTTGTATCTCTGTTAGATACAAACGGCCTTACCACTTAAAAGTGATCTAGATGGTACCACGAAATAGAGAAGTTATATAAGTACCCTTAGCATAATTTTGACCTTTCTCTCCATACAATGTTTTACAATACTGAATTATTCACCCTCATAAATTTATGCGAAGTATACCTATTCCGAGCATCCACATATAGAAACGCCCTCTGTTTCCGTTGAAGCGGAGTTGAGCTGTGCGGAGCTCGACCACTCACAGTGAGTAACGGCCTCCGTGGTCTTGTGGTTTGAGCACCCGGCTCACGATCCGGAGGTTCCGGGTTCGGTTCTCGGTGGGGATACCTCACAAAAATCACTTTGTGAGACTGTCCTCAGTTTGGTTAGGGCATTGCAGGCTGAATCACCTGATTGCCCGAAAAGTAAGATGATTCCATGCTTCGGAGGGCACGTTAAGCCGTCGGTCCCGGTTACTTTCTACGGATAGTAGTCGTTACATGAGTCACGTCAGAGGCCTTTGGCGGCTCAATAACTCTGACACCAGGATTGGTCAGGTTGACCATCTACTCGATGAAGAAGAAGAAGAAGAAGAAGAAGTGAGTTCTGAAAAGATTTTGACAATCCATATGCGCTGTGATTGGTGAATTGGGCTCCGCACAGCTCCGCTTCGCTTCCGCAACCAGTATTTTTGCACGGCAAGTAAGAGAAGATCTGTGGGAATACGAGAGTCTCTAAATCAGATTAAACGTTTTCAAACATTTAAGTTAATATAGTTTGCTTCAACGGGTTTTCTCGTTAAGCGCCGAAGAAACCGGTACTGAAAACACTTTAACTTAGATTGTGATTGCTTTCGCTTCCTGGCTTCAACTGATGAAAATTAATTCCATGAAGTTATTACAGAAGGAAATACGAATTATAGACATTTTGCTACAATTACAGAGGCCTCAATCAATGAGTACCTAAGAGTACTTTAAAACTCTCTGAAAACACAGAATTTTTTATTTCTCTCTATTGGCACTAATAATGAATGCGAAAAGTAACTAGACCCTTTCGTTTATGAACCCAAAAGTTGGTGTCGATGTTGCGGCTTCAATTCAGTATTTATTTAAACAAATAATTGGATTATATAAATACTGATCCTTGAAATTTAACTTGACAGGACCTTCATTATAACTTTCTTAGAAATAGTCACGTTTAACACTCGTTGAAGAAATAACTAGATATAGCGAGACTTGTGGATATCTAGATACGTCTACAATAGTTCATCACGTGACCCACTTCTTGTAGTAAAAGTACTAACTTCAAAAGTTTGAGTCAGAAATGGGAATTGCTTGAACTTAAATATGCTTGTAGACCTACCTTATTTCATTGTTTTATTCGCAGATAGAACTTTTATGTGAGAACCAGACATAAGTTTTGTATCCATTGTATAAGAACATATCATGATCCTATCGCGTTTTTAAAGGATATTCTATTCAAAAAAGGATCAAAATAAAAGGGTTTATCTACCCTATCTCAGAATGGAAGCCGTAAAATAAATCCTTTCAGTTGTGAACAAATCCAATATAACGGAGAAAGGATCAAATTTACAGATTGATCGCTCTTCAAGGCTCTTCAATTATTGAATTATCAATTCAGTCAATGCTACGCCTAGCCGGTATTATCAAAAGAACTAGTCGATTCTTATCTATACTGTCCTTTATTTTGGTACTAAAATTAATGTTCTTCTGGTTCTATTTCTAGAAATTATTGACATTAGGTAAATGTCATACGTTAGTCTAGATCTGATAAAAATCATAGACAATTAATCTATTGGTTTATTTTTTAGTGGTAATGGTCTTTCTATATTTAAATAGTAACGAAGTATAGTAGATACGCATCTACCCTTCCTGAAATTGGGGACTCAAAAATATTGACAAGTAAAGTAATTAACTAAGATATTTTTAGATTTTTTTGATGAATATTTTCGTTCGTAATAAATAAACCTGTCTACAATATCCAAAGTGAATATTGGCAGGTGGCGCCTGGGGATAATATTTCAGGCCCAAATTCCTCGACCTTTGAACCTTTCTTTAACACTAATGGGTACCTGCAATACTGTATATTTCGGAAAACGACGCCTGCAAATGGAGAATACCTTGAAAACATTCACTATAGGTAGGTAAAGACTTGACTTGTGCAGTTTAGTAAATTTTGTACTCGGAAGACAAAAGGCCTCATTTTTGAAATCGCTTAGTCCCTTGCGGTATAAATTATAATACAAGAATTCATGCTGCACCAACAATGGACTACCCCGCGGGACTTTTGTGTGTTAAAACGAAAACTAAATACTTTAAAGTATGTTGTGTGCGTTACACGTTTTATTGTTCTATTTTGATGGATTTTGACCAAAGTCCTACGCTGGCAAACCTCATCTGTAGAGGATTTATATATTTTGAAGGAAAAAGTTCCTCGATAGCGAGGGATAAAAGGCCTTTAACTCAAGCCCAAGCCAACCCCGACTTTGTGTTGGAAATACCTGATATATTATTATTTCTACCCTTACATAAGGTTGAGTAAGTAAAGTAAGTTCGAGTAGGTTGGTGGCCTCTGGTGTTGGAGTTTTAGACTGCCTAAGGCCTCCGACATGGTCTATCGATTGAAATAACCAGGACCGGCAAATTTACGTACCCATTCAAAAAGAGGTCGAGCTGCACGTTGCTTAACAATTGCAATGAGCTAGCATCGCTTTGCCAAACCCAGCCACGAGCGCTACACAATATTAGTGACGCTACGTCTTTCGTTTTCTGTCTGAACAAGGAAGTTATTTGCCAAGAATCTGAAGAAAGCATCGATTTGTTGATTTTGTACGATTTCTAAGAAAATGGGAGACACCGAACAATCAAAGCCGAGTTTCTACATTCCAAAGGATAGGGAACTTGGTTCTATTGTTCGGGGACACCTTTAATTTATTCAAAACTTAAATTATACTAATTGGTTCGCATTTATTTAGGTACAAGGATGAATAACTCGTAATGGTTATTAATCAAAGTACATACGCCTCGGTGGTCCAGTGGTATTATATGTGCACTCGCCTACCAAGACTGAGGTCTCGGGTTCAATTCCTGGGTCGTGCGAAAAGATGTTTCCTACTTTTCAAATATGGCTCGGGTTCGATATCACTGCATTAGGCAAGCGTGGTGATTACGCCTAATCCTCCTCATGAGATAAGAGGCCTTTGCCCGGCTGTGGGACATTACAAGCTTATACTTTACGTACAGTACACATATCAATCTTTATACTGAGTCATGACCTAACAGAATTGCATGAAAGTTGATGATTTATTTACTTTTTGACATATAATTGCATCAGGATCGGGTACATCGCGGGTAAAATGGCGCGACGCTTCTTCTGGTTAACTCCCGATGTTAAAAGGGGTGTTATAAGTTTGACGTCGATGTCTGTATGTGTGTCTGTTAGTGGCATTATAACTCTCAAACGGGTGAACCAATTTCGATGCGATCTTTTCATTCGGAAGCCAGTTTCCTTGCGGTGATTCTTAGCTATGGATATTAAAATCGGTCCAACCTTTTTTGCGTAGGGGTTTATTAATTTTTTGACTTGTTTTTAAAACTCAGATTAAGTTGTTTTAATTTGCAGCATATATTATAACTAATTAATCTAATACCTTCTATAAAGCTTAGGAACTAACAATGTGCTAAATTTCATAAAATTCCATTTAGCAGATTTCAATAAAATAGCAAACAATACACTGAAGTGAATATTGATTTTCAAAATGTGTTGAAACGGTTCCAAATGTATTCCAGTTAGTAATGTGATGAAACTTCTTCCTGAATCCATTCTGTTACGTCGGATGCATTTACACATCATCTGTTATCATTCACACATTGAATATTGTAGTGATCTTTGAGCCAACATCACTACATAGTATAAAACAAAGTCGCGTCTGTTTGTCTTCTGTTTGTCTGTTTGTCTGTATGCTTAAATCTTTAAAATTACGCAACGGATTTTGATGCGGTTTTTTGTAATAGGTAGAGTGATTCAAGAGGAAGGTTTTTATGTAAAAAAAATCCCGAAATTCCCACGGGAACGGGCACAACGCGGGTAAAACCGCGGGGCGCTGCTAGTAGCTAATAAACGAAATGTCGAACAAACGGTAATGGTTATCTATAGTAATATTATAAAGCTGAGTTATCGTATTCTGGAATCTGGAAACTGATAAGTAGTATCAGTTAGTTAGTTACACAAATAATTATATCACATACTAGCGGCGCCCCGCGGTTTTACCCGCGCAGGGCCCGTGGGAATTTCTGGATAAAAATAGCCTTATAACCTTCCCATTGAATGTAGTTATTCATTACAAAAAGAATTATTCCAATCGAACTGGTAATTCGCGAGATTAGCTCGAACATACAAACAAACAAACTTTACCTCTTTATAATATTATTAGTATAGATACGAGTATGTTACCTACCTACTATGAGCCGAATACAGCTACCAGAATCTAGGTAAGCCAGCTAGAATGTCTGTTGGCCCATTGAATTTGGAAAATAAGCTTAACAAAGCTATAACGATATATCTATGTAATAAGGATTCATATTTCATGATTTATTTATGAGATACGAAACCAATTGACCCAATAAATATGAGTGTAAAAATCGCACATTGAGTACCGCGATACGTTAGCATCCGATATCCGAAAAGAGATATTGAATGATATCCATGAAGATATAGGTATCTAAGTAAAGACTTTGAACCCGCTTACGATGTTATACTATGGATAAACTCAAGAATACGACTTTCATAAAATCGGTTTCCCGTGTGAATCGATTGAATCAAACTACGAGTAGGTCCGCGAATATACTCCCTGTAGTATATTCGCGGATTATTTAAATTTTGTGGCGCTTGAAACAGTAATACGATTTGTGGTCACAAGTAGAGTAGATGCGTGATACAGTTTTCGTGGAAATGTAAGCATTTGATAGATTCCTACTATAGTAGAATACTTTTATTCCTACTATAGATAAGCCTGTATTGTCTCACCGCTGGGCAAAAGCCTCTCTGGAAACACCAGTCATGACAGGAGGGTTAAGGATCTCCATCAATCACCACGCTCGCCCACTGCGGGTGACTTCAAACCCTAACCATGTTTGAAAATTAAATTAGGAACATGCTTCGCTCGACCCTGCAATGAGGGTTCTCACGAAAATTACACTTTTGACAGATTTCTGGACCTCACGTCTCAGTGCTGCCGCCTAGCGGGTGACATTTCAGAAAACCCTCATTGAACCCGGGTCTCCTGTCTTGGTAGCCGGATCCATACTACTTACTTAATGTATTAGGAACTCATGACACTTATACCTAAAGATAGAAAATTAATTTATAGGTAGGGAAATCCTAACTTGGCTAGGAAATATAAAGTTTCACAAACAAATTGAATTGATTTAATCTTCTACATACTTCCCTGTAGGTATCAATACCACAAAACTTTGTATATTGATAAGTGCTTTTTAAGTCTCGGTGTCAATATTAAATTAACCTCGCAGCCCCCTAACTAATAACACTAATCCAACATCAATCTTTACAGGCATCTACCACATCAAGTAATCAAGATGACACATTAACAACGACCAGTAATAGACGAATATGGAAGAAAAGGTGTCCGGGCCCGGAGGGGCTTCGCAGAAGAACTGGACGCATTTCAATACCAGCATAGATGAGTTACCTCTGGACATGAGGTTCAACCATGGCCACATGGTTTCCATGACGGTCTACAGTGTGCTTATGGTGGTCTCTGCGACGGGAAACTTGACTGTGCTTACTCAGTTGGTGAAGAGAAGAAGGAATGGCAGAGCAAGTCGGTTAGACGTGTTGCTGATGCACTTGGCTGTCGCTGATCTTATGGTAAGTGAAACATTAGAGTATTGTAGTAGTTGACCGGAAATTTTTTATGGTTATTGACACGAAAGAAGAAGAAGACTGTAGCCATAAGCATACGCTTGTGGTCATGCTTGTGGTCAGTCGGATAAAACACAACCAGAAACAAACAGCTTGTTGTCTTTGAAATAGGTCAACTATATCTCTATACTACATATGACTATACTATATAATATGGCTTGTGCTCATTTTTGAAGTCGGATAAAACACAACCTATAGACAACTTGTTGTTTATGAAGTAGGTTAATATCAGCGTTACCTCTTCTACAAAAAAGGAACTTAACAATACCTTAAAAACTAATTTGGACGGACCCAAATTGCAAATGCTCTATTTTATGGTCTGCAAAATAGTATTCGTGCTTACTTGGAAATCTAAAAGCGAAACGCGTCAAATCGCTTGTATTTTGTTCGGGAGTCCTTTCACAGTTATGAACTGTTAATTAATAATAAGTAATAAAGACTTGTCTGATTGTTTATACCTATAGGTCTGGAAAGTTTTGCACCAAAGCCATAGATTCAAGCTAAGGATTAAACGCTCTATAATTCAAACACTATTATAAAGTGTTTTGTCTCTTTTGCGCTTCTGAAAATAGCGTATATCAGAATGGGATAAACCATTTGATAGCTTTCTTAAATACTTTTAATAAGGTTTTATAAATAAAGTCCTATAAGACTAAGCTATTTTGAAGTCAGGTGAAATTGTTGTTCAGGTAAATAAAGGACGTATTAATATATTCTTATATCCCCAAATTTTCGGGAGCACGGATATAGCTTTTAGTCTTAAAATAGATTTTTTATGAACGAAAACAGTATGATAGCTATTAAATAATAAATATGTGAGTTTTGAGTAGCTTCATAATGTACGTCACACGTTCCATGTGGAGTGTATGGTCTACTCTAAAACACAAAATAAATATACCATTTTATGGTTCCAGTTTAGCGAATTTAAATTAATTTTAAGCTCGGTAATATTCTATACCTTGGTTTTTGATCTGCTTACGCTGCTATAAAGATACGTCAACGAGTTTCCTTAGGTCTCTACAGCAGAATTAAGCAAGTACTTATATTCTATCACAAGAATTGAAGAGCGGTGAATGAATGGTGAGTGTGCCTAAACTTTTCCAATAAAGTATTGTTCTTGCTGCGACAAGTACTCTCATTCATTCACCGAATAATTAATGATACTCCACTAATGTACAGAAGGTGTAGGTAGCATCAAGGTTACCAGAGATTAAATAGACTACATAGAATTGCGTTTTAGACTCCCGACTTTCAAACTACATAGAGCGATTTTCATTTGTTTTATTTACCAAATATGTCAATCAAACGAATATGAAGCGAACTTGTTTCACAAAAATTCTAAATTAGTTTTACGAGTCCGTTCGGCTGTAAGGCACCGCTCTGAGCCTTTGTAATTAAATGTACCAGATACCCCATTTCAAAAGTTGTATATTGATGTCCTATATTTATAAACTTTAGGTTTGACACAACAGATACCCCAATTTGCTGGCGACATGATTGCCTAAATATCAAAGCATCTAATAATTAAGGAATTTCTGCGTAAAACAGAGTTTGAATCTTTAGCCCTATGTAGGAACGTATTAAGTAGGATATTCCATTTGCTTCATTGTCCTAAGTCGTATACTCTGTTTTAAATATTTTATCCCAAAATTATATCAATGTTCCATTTGGTATAAATTGCGGGACTCAGCTAGTCCCGTATATCTAAAATAGGGAAATAAATATAATACGCCGGGGTGCGGTTGGGGCATTTTAAATATAATCTAATCCTACGTTTAAATTGGTTAAACCCCTCCAGGTCCAGTTAAACCCCTGTATTTAAGTACCTACAGGGTGATTTTATACGAAAATATACATTTTCCGTTACATTTTTTAATTACAATATAACAATGAAACACAATATAATGAGGTACATACTTTTAAAATGTATGCCCGAATTTTTTGAATAAAATACGAAGACATTTGGTAATTTTCTTTCAGCTAGCTGATAATAGAGTCACGTTTTTCTATTGATTATTACCTAAGCTCCTGTTGCTTCTATGGTTCATTGTTCTAGTTATTTTGGATATAATAACTTAATTAGCTGTAATTAACTATCCTGTATTTAATTAAGAAGTCTTTTAATTTTTAAAATAAAGCATAGACTACATTGTGGTCTATGTACAAGAATTTGTTCTTTATTTTATATTTAATTCATGCTCCAAGTGCAAAATACATTTTACATAAAGTACTTATGTAACGTGCTTACATTTTCGTACCTTTAATTGTACAAATTGACGTGTATTTTTACTTCCTTTTTATTGAAAGGTTATATTTCAAGTATTCGAAAGTCGTGTATTTCTTGTTAAAAATTCTTAGCACGTGTCAACAAAAATCGGTGAAAGATTTCTAATACAAGATGATGCCATTGTGTGGGCTTCGTTAGATGTTATTGTCAAATGAATTTGAAGATGCGGAGCAAGCCAGAGTGCCTTCTTTACTTTCAATACGTGAGACGACAATGCCGATACGTTCGAATAGAAACTTACCTTTGAAGCAAAATGATTTAAAATCCAGGAATATACGTGTTAATACAAAGGGAACGCAGTTTAAAGGTTTGCATTTTTAATTACTTATTCAAAAATGAGCTACGAAAAGGAAATTGTAAATTCTTGTTGAGGAAAGAGGGAAGTTATTTGGAAAGCTTTCCAAGAGGGTTTTAATCGCACGTTTAGATGTTTCATGTCGACACTTGTAGGGAGGTTTACGAATTGTAAAAGCGCCCACCGTTTCTTAAAAAGTATTTCCTTAAAGGGAAATGCTTATTATTGATCGAAGGGGACTGAATCGTTTGAATGTAAACATGTAAATCTAAGTTTAAGTTTCTCACTTAGAAGTTCATGTAGTCTAGTCTAGTAAAGTACCCGTGCCTAAGTAGACAGAATCTATTTTAAACTTTTTACACAAATGCATTCATAGCTGCACAGTAGTACTATCGATAGGTATAATAGAAATAAATGCATTTCTCTGAAATATTCTTTGTTTGAATCAGGGTTGTATAATTTGAGCAAAGGTTAATTCTGAAAGCGATTGTCTTTCTGGAATGCCACGTTGCAGTGACAGCTACAGCGACTACCAAAAAAAATAATAGAACGCTTGTTCTTTTTTCAAAAAAATCGCTTGTCATTGGTGCTAAAACTACGCGCTGTCAAGCCCCCCATAATCCAAAGTCCCCACCCCAAAGTTAAATGTAATCCATGGATTTAATATACAATATAATCAGTGTTGTCTGTGGTATCGTAATTGAATAAGTTGACGTTTCAGGTGACATTTCTGATGATGCCGCTAGAGATTGCGTGGGCGGGCACGGTGCAGTGGCTGGCGGGCGACCTCATGTGCCGCGTGATGATGTTCACCAGGACCTTCGGCCTCTACCTCTCCAGCTTCGTGCTCATATGTATCGCTGTTGACAGGTACAACACTATTATCTTATGTGTATATACATAGTGTAACCCGCTAGTCACTATAATGTCTATAAGCTTCGTGTATACGCACGTATATAACAGTATACGTGTGTGCGTATTCGTGTATGCCAGTTATATGGAGTATTTAAAACCTCTTTGTACTCGTATTAACTTTCAAGTTCTATCCGATGCAAAATCTTAATACTTATTAAGTTAGAGAACATTAGTGCTTGTTGCCTTGTTGTTGAACTTTTTAAAACCCCTTAAGACATGGTCTAACGTTTGATACAAACTGGAACCCACAATTTAATGTGCCCGCTTAAGGTTTGATACTCAATATGAATGTATGCATGTAATATATTAATACGTATAGTACGTTAAAAACCACAAAACCAAACCCGCGTCACAAGGGCTGACCATTAACTATAGGGTTCGTTTCGACAGACCGGCTCGGAGAGAGCATTATTTAAATCGCCGTTCAAAAAAGAGTTTTGGGTCATTGAAATAAAGTAGAATTTCCTAAGCCGTTAACCCTAAAGTACGTTTAAACTGTTTGAATGCTTCGGACGTAGTCTTACTAAACCGACCGTTTCAATCTAGGTTTCAATTTAACTTGTTCTCCAAAACATGTCAGTTGTCCACTGAGTCTAACAACGCTAGAAACCCACGAGCATGGAATTAGTATGTACCACGTATACCTACGAGTGCCTATGACAAGTGAGTAGTTTAGTTACTAGGGGCCTTATTCATAATCGCTTATTAACAGCACTTTAGCTATCAAATGGTTTGTCCCTTTCCGACATACTCTATTTGTCAAAGAGCGAAAGAGACAAAACACTTTAAATCACTGTGTCATTTATGAATCAGGCGGTAGAAGCCTATTGTTGTTCCACATTTAAAAAGGTTAAAATCATATTTCGAATGCCTCACTGTAATCTTTCACGTAGTATATAGTAGTAATATTTCAGTCGTGTATAACTTTCAAAGAAGGGCCCTAAGCTAAGTTTTTTATCTTATTATAACAGGATTTAGGCCTCTAGGGACGACACTGTACAACATACAGGCAACAGGTACCTACAACATTATTTCGGCACGCGACGGACTACTTATTTCGGTAAATTATTTGTACTCGGTTAAGATATAAATACGTACTGATATCTAATCTAATTTCAATCAATCACAGTCTACTTTACTTTGGGAATCGATTATTGATATCCACTTTTTATTTTAAATAAGGCATCAGCTATGACCTAATCCTTCTTAACTACTGTACTGTCCCAGTGAGATGAGAGGCCTTTGCCTAGCAGTGGGACATTATAGGCTTTTCCCTCCTTCCTTCAAATGACTTAAGTAATTTAGGTCTAAAAACATAACTGGATGTATTATGAACTTGTCTACTTTTTCAGCCTCAAACTTCACGATAGAGTAATAAAATTGACTACCTAAAATTGATATTGATAAGCTTAGTATACATACCTACATACATCCTTAAAAATGACATTTCAATACACACGCGAGAGAGAAATCTCATATTATGAATCCTCTTTCACTGATCCTGTGATTAAAATGATTATATTATAATCATAATAATAAACAATCCGTATGTGAATTTTTCATGGATAGGTATAATCATTTGTTTAAATTTGCTGAGCGAAAAAAAGAAAAAAACAAGATTATTGTTTAAGACTTAATTAAAATATTCAAAGAATATTCAATCAATTAATTCTCATAACTTCTAAAACATAGTTGTAAGATGTAACTGAAAGTCAACCGAGAGGGCGGTGGGTGACTGACTCGTTGGGTAAACGAATTAATCTGAAATCAAACTATTCACTCCACTCCAATACATATTATTAGCAGCCCTAGGGCACAAGTCATTGGTAGTCTAGGTAAAAGTACATTACTAGGCAAAAAGTCTAACCAAATCACAAGAAATGACAAGCCCTATGAAAAAAGAAAATATTAATGTATGTAGAGTAGTTCTGAGAAATTCTTGCTCATAGATACCAGCCTTTGGACGATAGTCGTTTACAGTACAGTCAACTACAAAAGTTGATGAACACATTAAATATTACAAAACACCTCAACATCAGAGTCTTCAGCTACAAATGGAAATCTATACTAATATTATAAAGCTGAAGAGTTTGTTTTGTTTGTTTGTTTGTTTAAACGCGCTAATCTCAGAAACTACTGAACCGATTTGAATAATTCTTTCACTGTTAGATAGTCTATTTATCGAGGAAGGCTATAGGCTACATTTTATCCCGAAATTCCCACGGGAACGGGCACAACGCGGGTAAAACCGCGGGGCGCTGCTAGTTACTATATATGTATACGTGATGTTGCCTGTATTTTTAAGTGTTCAGATGTTTTGTAATATGGAATGCGCAAGTTATGTAGATGATTGTTCAATTTTTTTTTTTTTCCAAAATAGAACTTTTCGCGCGATTTATAAATGGGGTCACGTGAGTCACTAAGGGAACGTTTTAAATCCAGTCGAATTCTTACCGTTCCTTCGTTATATATATTTGAAAATATAATGTATGCCCGCTGAAACTTGAGTAACCTTAAGGTACGCGGAGATCACCACAGTTTTAATACGCGAAATAGACATAAGCTTGTTAAGTCCAGTTAGCGCGAACCGGGAAGTCTTTCATGCATTCAATTTTATTATAAAATTCCCAAGGAGGTAACTGGGCTTAGTGAAGGTAAATTCAAATCGTACGTTAAAGATGTTTTATTGACTAAAGCATTATACAGCGTTACTGATTACATTGAGGACAAATATTTCTGCATTCAAATTCTTGCACCAGCAACACAACCTGATTTTGACATGTAATCTATACTTATTAGTATTCAATTGTAATATACCTTGATTTAAAAAGTTTCTTGCCCATTCTTCTCTGCTGATATTGATTGGGTGGTACCTTCAAAAGAGCCTCTATTGGGCCAAAACTGAATAAAAATATTTGACTTTAACATTACACTTTGATTGTACGTTTAATATTCAAATGGGTCAAGTAACTCTCAGATCAGAATGCCGATCAGAAGTGTTTCTCTCTCTGAAAATAACAAGCACTACAGCGAGGAGGATTAGCTTTAATCACCGCGATTACTGATCTCAAGCCAGAGCAAAAAAATATCTTAATAACTGTGGCATTTCCAGGAATACAACTGGTCGGCTTGTTTATATTTATTTAAGTACTAGCTGTGCCCCGCGGTTTCACCCGCAGCGCCCCCGTTCCCGTGGGAATTATGAGAATTTTATTCCTTATTTTTCTTATATAAAAACCTTGTACTGACAATAAGGAACACATTAAAAAAAGAATCATCCAATTTGGTGCAGTCGTTCTGAAGTTATGCGCTTACCAACACATTTTGCGATTCATTTTTATATTATAGATAATAAACAAAACGAGTCCCATTTTGCGATTATAATTTAGCAAAATATGTTATAGTTTCTACGCGCCATAGTGCCACTTTGTTATACAAGTGTAAAATTTGGAATCCCCTACGCAAAAACGGCTTGACCGATTTTTACCAAACACAGCTAAAAACAACAGCAAAAATTGGCTTTCAAATGAAAAAAAACGGCATCGAAATCGGTCCATTCGTTTGAGAGCTATGATGCCACAGACACACAAACACAGACATCGACGTCTAACTTGTGATATCCTTTTTTGCGTCGGGTATAAAAATAAGTGGAAATAGTGATTGTAAAAAAGTATATCTATACTACGGACCAGTATGTTCATGTTTTACAAATATAATAAAGCTCAATGTTTTTAATCGTTTGACGCTAATCTCTGAAAAGAAATATGTGGATATTTTTCATCAAAAATATCAAAAATATTTGGCTATTTTTTTTGGATTGGATAGTCGCATTCAACGGGAATAGCACAACGCGGATAAAACCGCGGGGGTTGCTAGTTAAAGTATGAAAAGCAAACAATTAAATAAGTACCGTCTTTTACTTATTCTGTCCAATCAAGCGATCATAGCTAACCACTTGTCAGAAATATGATATCTCATTATTGTTCATTCTAATGACGTCATTAGAACAGAGAAAACTCAAATATGAATAAAATGACAAATAATTTAACACGCTAAAGGGCTTTTCGTTTTGCCTCGAGCTTTTTGCTTATTAGAATAAATTCCCTGTAACTCATATAAAGTGTTCGTATCACGTTAACCCGTTTGAATTTATAATAAATAAACGGGTTTTAGGGAACACTCTGATTCTTGGAACATCCAGAATTGCGCAAGTGAAATTTACGCTTTTCAATCGAAGCAATGTGCCGTGACTGGTTGTGAGGCGATAATAAAACAGTTGAACCGGAACGCTTTATTTTCTTTGTGTTCCGGTTTCCTTGTGATTTATCTGACGGAAAAGGTTAAGAAAACGAAGCCTTAACTAGCTAAATAAATATCCGGTAACACATACGAAACATATATCCTGTTTTTGTATCCATAAATAAGAAGTTTCGTAAAAACTTTTTACTTTCGACCTGTTTTCATTATGTATTGCTACTGCGTATTTTCAGCGATTCAAACTTTCGTTCTCTATTTCCGGTTTTCAAATGTTTTACCCTATTTTCGGTTTCCAACACGAAAGACCGAATACCGTTTCTAACATGATATAACAAGTTAAAGTTTAAGTAGGATCTATTGTTTTAACAATTCTAATTAAATAAAACCTTTGAAATTTCAGTTTTAACATTAATTCACTTACCTTCGTTACAAAGGTGAGAATAAAGTTCTTTTTCTGATATAATTATACAAAACATAATAATGTAATTATGTATATTCTGTAGTTTTATTTAGTAGTCTTAATACGTAACGAAGTATCGGTTTTTCAATCAAATTTTTATTTACCTTCTTCATACCTCAGTAATTATTATAGCTTAATTGGTGTAAATATTACTTTTAAAAAATGTGCTTTGTTTCCACAATTAGAAACCAAAAAGTGTAGATCCAAGTAATTATGTCATTTAATTATCGTCCCCAGGCATATTAAACATGAAGCACGACAATTATAAAAAAATGATGTTGAGATGTACTGGGGACCTTTATGCCCAAATTAATCCGGATTTAGTCATTTAATGACTGAAATTGGAGTATAATAAAAGAATAATAACGTTCTCTTGACCCTTATTAAACTAGAAATGTAATTAAGGAGGAATTTTCCTCTTTTAAATTATCGATGTGAAACGTACGAAGCTTTCGTAACATTACAGGTATTTTCAGACTGATATGTATTAGTCTTTTTTAAACTTACACGATTTGAACACATAATTTAAACGTACTCACACGGGTTTTTTCGCGTTGAAAAGTTTATAAATAACTTACTTTTTATTTCCCGACGTTTCGAGGGGATTGCACCTCTCGTGGTCGCGGGTGAACTCTGAAGATATGAATTGCTAGATAGATAGGTAATATATTGGGTGCCTTATGAGCATTCTTACTCTCACCCTTTTGAATAATGTTTGTCAAACCACAGGCTCAGCTTAAATTCAGCAAAAAACAAGCTACCCAGTTTTATTAATCTTCACTACATAGTATAAAACAAAGTCGCGTCTGTTTGTCTGTATGTTAATCTGTTAATCTTTAAAATTACGCAACGGATTTTGATGCGGTTTTTTGTAATAGGTAGAGTGATTCAAGAGGAAGGTTTTTATGTAAAAAAATTCCCGAAATTCCTACGGAAACGGGCACAACGCGGGTAAAACCGCGGGGCGCTGCTAGTTACTAATATAATACAGGAGAGATTTATTTCTATTTGTCCGCGCAAATCTCAGAAACTACCAGTACGATATAAATGATTAGTTTTGTAAAAGATAACCACATTCAACGCGAAGGTTATCCCGAAATTCCAACGGAAACAGCCACAATGCGAGTAAAACTGCGTGGCGCGACTAGTATTTTATAAGTTAATCTTTAAGTCATTTGCTATAGAAAATAGTAGTGAGTGTATTCCAGAGAAAATGTTTAGTTTTAATTGAATTTTTTAAAGTACATTTTCTCCTTATATGTATTAGTAAAATACCCGTTGCCTAAAGCTCCGAAAAAATCAAATATTTGTCGAATCCCTTGGTTCAATTTTAATACTATATCTTGGGGTTGGTGTTATTTTTTAATTTTGTATGGCATTGGACGTTGTCTGGGTTAAGTAACAGTAAGGTTTTGCTCGCTCTTGTGTTTTGGATTTATTGGTCTTGTCTCGGAATGTACATAAAAAATAGTTGCCATACCCACGGGGCAACACGGCTAGGTATATTTTTATTTGACTAATACAGTTGTACCAGTTTTTAAGGATAAAGAAATATGTAGTAGGAACAGTTTTCGAAAAGATAAAGACTTTGTATTGTTAACCTATAATTTGCCTTTCGTCTGTGGCTATCACATTTTAAAAAAATTGATAATCCGTCTCGAGATTAGCGCTTGAATACAAATAAAATTCTTCAGCTTTGTTTATGTAATATAGAAATAAAGTTAATGGAATCTGGTTTATAGATATATTTTTGGAAACTGTATTTTTAGCTCGGGCATAGCTATATGATAGGATTACTGGTGTTTGCGTAAATGCTTATAAGTACTTACTTATTATTGGAAAGAAAGGCAGTGAAGTGGAAGGGAAACGCCAAGGAAATACATTTGATATTTGCGATATTTGGGCACTGTTGGTTCAACACCCTCAATAAGTCCCAAGAGTACTCGTTACACAGGAATATAGGACATATGTATAACCTAATACATAGGCACGAGGGAAAGAGGAAGTTATTTGTATAAGAACATAAGTAGCTTGTTCGCCTCGAGTCTGTAACACAATTTGCAACACCAAAAAGTATTAGAAATGCCATCACGTCACAGTAACAAGTAAGTTACATATTTTAATTAAAAGATGTCCTTAATGAAGCGCCTGACGTCTAATTCGATTGTGTTACGCAGCGAAAGATTAATTAAGTAAGTTAAATGCGCAATTTACACTTCACACAACGTTTAGATGAATGTTTAACGCCATCTTGTCTGCAGTCAATTTACATTACGCAATCAACGTTTAAGGTCTCTACCCATTACACCGTATCATACCATGACCGTGCTATGAACGTGTCAGCACCGGCAAAATATTCTCATCGAGAATAGTCGACGTTGTTGGTTGGTGACGGAACGGCCTAGTGAGCATAGTACCATACTTTTCAATACAAAGAATACTTTTTTGCCTGACACGTTCATAGCACGGTCATGGTATGATACGGTGCAATGGGTAGAGGCCTTTACTCTAAATAAATGGCACTAATTGAGAACATCTCTATTAATGTGTCATGTAGTTTTAAAGTAAGATAAGAAGTGTAAAGGTCTGTTTTCGGTAGCGACCACAGAAGCAGGCAGCGACTGCCGACTGCAAGCACTCTGCAAACACAAGGATACTATGAATCTCTATGGCATTATAAGCACGACGACACTGCATCTTACGGCTGGCATTTGCTGCCTGCTATTGCGGTCGACACCGAAATCAGACCTTTAGTCTATTACGTCCAACTGCTGGATTTGTCCAGCAGTACTGAACCTACTGAACCTCTCATCTTAGTGAAGATGTCAGTACAGTAGGAAGAATATTAGGCATTAACACCACGACTGCCTATGCTATATGCTTAGTAATCTCAAACCCAAGCCCTGTTCAAAAAGTAATCGGAAACATACTGCATGTAGTTTTACAAAACAAAAATCACGTATTCTTTGTTACCTTACAAAAAATTTAGAACCGTTGACATCTGAGATATGGCCCGTATCAGCATTATAAATCTATCCTGAAATCTACTTACTTTCTCAGAGCCCAAGGGCTTAAGAGTTGATTTCCTCTCGCTGAACAAAGGACATAAATTCTCGTCGTTGATTGATTATCTTCTTGATCGAAGCATACTGTGTGTTCAACTACGAGTAGTACAGTACTTTACTTATTTACTTACAATTTATGTTCTTTTGGGAATTATAGAATAAAATGTAGTCAGTTATAGGTTCGTATTTTACATGACTTTTTAAAATTTTATGTTTTGTAAAAAATATACGTAAATTTTAAATGAACCTTGACATTGAGCCTTTTACTTGAAAAATCAGAGTTCGAAAATATCGAGTTTCCATGATTGATATCGATACTCTTTACTATTTTCGGCAGGTATCGAATTCTAAGATTCAATATGATCTACTAATCACTCATACTTTTCCCCAATCTCCATATACTCGTATACTCGTATATCGACCTGCCTCCTCCAGGATCACGGGTTGTCATGTCCTTGCCTTTATTTATAGTTTTCGCTCAGTTTATTGTTATTTCTCCTTTCAATACAAGTATTAACAAGAATATTTTCAAAAGTTAGTTTTCACGTCAATTTCTTACAAAGTCCAGACACATTATAAAAACTAATAGATAGTTATTGCCCATTGAAACGTATGATTTGTTTCTTCATTGAGCAGGCAAATTCACAATTTTGACATCAAAGTGAAGGGGGAAATCTCTCGAGTATTCGTGTTTAAATAGGTTAAGGATTGTAACATGGTTTTTTGACAAGTATTTCCGTATATCTTAAACATGGGGATGCCTCTTAGAAGTTACAGCTCTTTGAAAGTCACTGTGGTTACAGAAGAAGGTAGGAAGTAAGGGTTTACTGTGAGTGTTTTTTGAAGAAATTATGTAATCCTTTTGCGGAAGATGATGAGGAAAATCCATTTCTGTTTGGTAAAAATATGGCTGAGGAGTCATGCTACTATGACTTCAAAAAGGATTCTAACTGCCTTACTCAGAGACGTCCATTAAATCGACACTTATTAAACGTAATTTTGCAAGACAAAATCACTCATTAAATCTATATGATCTGTACTAATGAACCATTTGACGTCATTAAGTACGGGCATATGAAAGTAAAAAAATACGAGAACCCGTTGCTCGTTGCTCATGGCTCTAAGCTGGGGGTAGTGTTTGCATAAGATAACAAAACATAATTCATTTAGCCTTGTCCACTTAACACTCTATGTTTTTGTAAATTAAAAAGCTTTTAAACCAAAAGGATTTCAGAACCACTATCTAAACATTTTTTAGATTTTTGAAACAGTTTATAATTTAAAATTGACGCCTGACTTTGTTATCGCTCGAGTCAATATTGATATAAATTAACTGGGTAAATAATGCAAAATGTAAATGGTTTAATTAAGTGTGTCTACATGGATTGTGAGCAGTGTGTTTGTTTAACAAGCGGTGCGACAGGGTGCTTCATCGTCCATTGATTAATAATGAAAGCTTGAGTAGCGAGAAACTTAGTCCGTCGGTTTGCAGGGGACTTTTTGTGTCAAATATAATTATTTACGTATAATCTATACTAATATATAAAGCTGAAGAGTTTGATTTTTGTTGGTTTGAACGCACTAATTCCGCACTAATTAAAGGCTATTTTTCGTCCCAAAAGTCCTACGGAACACACGCGGGGATAACCGCGAGCACTGCTAGTGTAGGTATGTACTGGCTTCAATAAACACGATGGAATAAAAGTCCTTAAAAATAAAATTAATTTGGGGTTTTTCCGCTGACATCTAAAGTCTGTATTCTGGGTAAAAAAATATAAATTGTTTTTCAGTTCGGTTTATAAAGTTCATTGAACAATAAGAAGTAACGTCTAGGCAGACTTTAACGCTATTCTCTCTTATTGCGCAGTAGCTTTTGAACCAAACTTGTGATGTCAATCTAGATTATTCGAGATAGAAGCGGCTGTGAGTGGCAGCCAGGAAATTGATTTCACTCATCACGCTGAACGCTCTATGGTATTTGAAGAACAATTCCAAAATATCATCAAAAACGGTTACGTTTAAGTTATGTATGTAATTTCAAAGTTGTTTAAATTAATTAACATTTACAAAAGTTCATTCGAATGTTTAGAATTTTACGTGTGACGTAAACAGCTATATAACTTGTAGCACCTCACGGTTTCACCTGCATTGTACCCGTTACTGCAGGAATTTCGGGATTAAATGTATCCCATGTGTTGTTCTGTCTGATCTATATTACAGACCTTTATTACTGTAAAGTTCCATCCAAAGTCGTTATGTAGTTTTTGTGCTAAACAATAAAATAAATAAAATAAGTTAATATCAAATTACAATTAGCTTACAATATTAGTCGTGGAGTCTCTTAAGCAAAAATATGTTTGTATTTGGAGGCTCCAGAATAACAATCATACATACTCAATAACTCTTGCATTTATAATATTAGTAAGTTAGAATGAGTTGGGTAGATAGCGTTGTTAAATCGTAGCTTGTAAACTCGCTCAATCTAATGACGTCTTTATCGGTTTTTAAAGCTTTTTGTAATCAAAACCTACCCGCTCTTGATTGAAGTTAAGTTATTCCCAAAAGAAATCCAGGATTAACAAATTAAAAGTTTATTTCAAATATTGCTCTAAATTTCAAATATTGCTGTGTTGAAATCAAAGTAATAGTTTCGAAGATCCAACCTCATACTTCTCAACTTACTTTAATTTTGTTACAAGTTCCTCCAGATATTTACAATTAAACGAAACATATTTTTATCAAAAACTAGCTGCGCCCCGCGGTTTCACCCGCGTTGTACCCGTTGAATTACCCGAAAAATAGACGTTGGCCGATTCTCAGACCTACTCAATATGCTCACAAAATTTCATGAGAATCGGTCGAGCCGTTTCGGAGTAGTACGCGAACGAACACTGTGACACGAGAATTTTATATACCTATAAGAAGAAGATAGAAGCCTCATTTTTATAACATTAAAAGACATATGTCAATAATAATAAAATCACATTTAAAAACTCGATGTAGTGTGAATTTCTCAAGCGTGAAGGGCCAATACTATAAATATTATATTAGAAATGGCAAAAAATGGTGTTTTTTTATAATGGCAATATTAAAAGATAAGTTAACTTATCTAATCCACTTATTAGGTACTCATATAGCCCGTTTAATATTACACATGTGGTTAACCTCCGACACCTATAGATGACCCTCAATCAATCAATAAGAGCATTGAAGCTATTTCGTAGTAGCCTATTTCGGCTACGTTACTACGGAATTACTGAACTCTGTAATTGAAAACCGGCAATTAACTAACGCTTTTCCTCGAGATGAAAATATTTTCTAGAGGCATAGCTAAAAACACTCTTTAACGCCATTACTCAGAGGCGTCAAATTCTTTCTTATTAGACAATTAATGAGTGATTCTGCCATGTAATGTATGAAAAATTATGTCAATAAGTGTTGATTTAATGGGCGTCTCAAAGTGCAGCAGGAATTAGCAGTAATATGAAGGCTTGTAAGATCTCACAGCAACATAAACTTCTGTCACTGCCACTGAAGAGCGAAGTACTTACTCACGACTACCTTATTAGGATGCGTAGCCCGATTTACCAATCACAGCACATTGGGATTGTCAAACAACGCATTGACATTGTCAAAATCTTGTCGTTACGCATTGTGATTGGTTAGATGAGCTTAGCAGCTCTGCTCCACTTCAATGAAAATAAACAAAGATACCGCATGATGCATGCGGTGAACAACTTAATATGTGTCACATTAAACTGTGGAAAAAACTCATACCTAAATATGTTAACCCGTTTCTAACGTACACTAGAACAGATATACAAAGGTACTATATTTATTTAACCCCTTCTCGTTAGGGGTTAAAAATAAGAGCCTTAAAAGATAAAAATATCTGTTTCCTTTATCTGTTATTAGCAGAGCCCCGCGGTTTTACCCTAATTGTACCCGTGGCCGTGAGAATCTCAGGATGAAAAGTAATCATAACCTTCCCGTTAAATGTGGCTATCCATTACAAAAATATTTTTTCAAATCGGACCGGTAGTTCCTGAGATTAGCGCGTTCAAACAAACGCTTTATAATATTAGTAAAAATGAGGGACGTAGGTTAAGGGTACTCCCTGAAGGAATTTTCAGATGTTATATGAATAGATTCACACGTCTTTTTTCAAGTATAAAGGTCGTGCCGCGTCTTTTACAATCAGCTGTTGGCCAAATGTACTGTCTCAAGGGAATAGAGTTCATTTATTAATACGCAGTTTATTGAACCTGTATATTGGGTTATTTTATATAGAATATTTTTCTTACTACTTCGACTCATATTACTCCTTCATATAACTATGAAAGGTACACATATTAATGATTAGATTAAATAATAATAAATATGTGTTCTTAATAGGTGAATATTATGCTTTATTTGGCAGTAGTAGTAAAGTAGCCTATAACCTTCCCGTTAAATGTGGCTATCCATTTCGAAAACAATTATTCAAATCGGACTGGTAATTCCCGAGATTAGCTCGAACATACAAACAAACAAATTAACAAATCTCACCTCTTTATCATATTAGTATAGATTGTAAGTTTCTATCACCAACTAAATTGTTTTTCTAATCTATTCATGTTGATCGCCTCAGTGGTCTAGTGATATGTACACTTGCCTGCCAAGACTGAGGTCCCGGGTTCAATTCCCGGACCGAGAAAAACATGTTTCGTACTTTTCAAACATGGCTCGGGTTTGAGATCACCAGCGCATTTGGCAAGCGTGGAGATTTTGCCTAATCCTCACTGTACTGATTGATATCTTCAGTGAGATCATAGGCCATTGCCTAACAGTGGGACATTACGGGCTAATACAGTAAGTATTATACTTATTCATGTTGAACTTTACTAAAATAGAAACAAGATTTAATAAAAATCAAAAAGTTAACAAGTACCTACTAATAATTCAGGAGGCTGTACCAAACAGGTAACTCCAAAGAGTTTCGTGAATCAATTAATCTTCAAAAAATAATTTTACTTTTTTAATTATTTTCAAGAGTAGAGTCCTCCGGATTTATTTTCCTCTTCCGACGGTAGATATTTCGGTTTTAGGTAATTTATTTTCCCGACTTTCCGCATCTTAATCAAGTTGTTTCAACAGCCTTAGTTTAAAAATGATATATTTCAAGTAGGTACTTTAGACACCTATACTAGCGATTCGCGGAATTATTGAATACATTACTGTGTAGAATAGATATAGAGCTACGTAGAATAGAGATATTGCTACGTAGAATAGAATGATTGGTACGTAGAACAAAAATATTGCTACGGACGTAGAATAGAGAAAAAGATATTGCTACATTGCCTCTTTAAAATGGAATTCTGCCTTAAAACAATATTAATAACTACCTTTTTGCAACCTATTAACATGCAACCAAACATAAGTTTTCAAATGAATAAACTTACAGAAAGAATTTCAAAATTCAAAGACAACTAAACGAAGAAATGGTAACAAATATGCAAAGTAAAAAAGTCAAACAAATTGAAAATCTCATCTTTTTTGATAAGTTAATATAACTTTTTCGCCAGACCCCCTATCTAGTTTACCCAAGGTAATATTATCAATATATAATATATGTATCTAATAATATTGAAAGTCTGCAAAGTTTATTCTCAAAGTAGTGCCTGGGCGCTCCGAAGTAGGTATGTTACTTATTACTTTTTTAATGTATTTTACAGTTTGATCCATATTATTTCAAAACTTAATTTAAACAGAAAGTATTAAATTTTGACATCTTTTACATTTTTGAGTATTTACATTTTCATTACCATTACGTAGTTTTGGTTTTTGTGGATATTTGGATACAGTAATTTTGTGAACTTTGATAAGCAAAAAAAATATTTCAGTCGGAGCCTACAAGTGGTAATCACTTTACATTAGCTTCCCCTCACTACCAAAATGTGTGATGTGATGACTTCGAAACAATCATATACATTTTGTTAGTAGATATAAAGTGAGTAGTGGTAATAGTGACACGAGCGAACCGAATACGGAATATCTCTTGGCTTTTGGATAGATACCCTTTGATCGTCAGTACAAACAAATGACTGCTACTTGAAGAACCTCATAATATTAGAATCCATGATAGTTAGGTACCTAATTATAAAATGTTAAAACTCGTCGTTTTAAGTCTGCTATTTAGATGGACAATACCGATCCAAAAACAGTCCTTAAACATTGATCTACTCGAGTGTTCAATTGATCAAACATTTTTTCATTAAAACGTATATACATTTACATACAATTCAAGGAAGCAAGATTGTTGTGAAATTCTTGTAGCCCTTAGGGATTTCCGGAAAAGCTTTTGTAAGACTCAGAGAAATATTTTGCATCATTCACCGTTGTAAAGTTTCTTGACAGCGACGCTCCTAATCAAAATATATACGTAGCTTCATGAATTTGTTACTTACTTAATAGGTAGGTTGTTAGTCACTTTATGACAAAATAAGTTTATCTAAGTACCTACCTATTAAACTCCAAATATAGGTACTATATATACCTACCAAATTTATTAACAGCAGGTAAACATTTTGCAAGAAAAAATATCAAGTTTATAAGGTCGGTTTCAATTTATTTTCAACTTATAAGATCGTTATTGGAAGTGCGTGTAGGCGCTTATTATTATGTTCGCGCAGACGGAAGAAGAACGCTAATCAAACCGCCAGAAAATATTTATAAATATTTCAGTCATTTGGTAGCTTTGTCATCGGAACAACACACGTGAATATAAATAGATAACAGTTTATGACTATGTTTTTGAATTCATTTTGATTTGGATTCATTTTATTTTCATCACACTTCAAAAACCGAAGGAGGAGGTTCTCAATTGGATTGTTTGTTTATGTTATGAACTGATTTTAAAAAAATATCGAGATGTTAATTCTAGTTTACAGATTCGATTTTTGGCATGGAAACGTTATTCCGCAGTTTTATTTATACAAACAATAATTGTAGCATAGCTCCTATTAAAACCTTGTTTAAAGTCGGTTTTGCCTGCAAACAATATTGTTTATACTATAATATGTAACACAGCTGATCGTTCACCAACAATGTCCCCACTTCCAGATACTACGCGATCCTGAAGCCGCTGAACGTGACGTGGGAGGCCCGCGTGAAGCGCGCGCTCACCGTGGCGTGGGTGTGCGCCGCGCTCGCCAGCCTGCCGCAGAGCCTCATCTTCCACCTAGAGGAGCACCCCGATGTTAAGGGGTAAGGAGGAATACAATACGAACACAAACAATACAATGCAGGAATACAATACGAACACGATGTTCTACCACACGAGAGACGTCCATTAAATCGACAGGAGTAATTTTCCATACATTACATGTCAAAATCACTCATTTAATATGTACTAAGGAAGCAAAGTCTCTTGAGACAGGCGTACGTGGGTAAACTCTACTACGAATGATTAGGTTAGCTTTATCGTGAGGTTAGGTAACAAATCCAAATTAGCAATCTATTATCGATACTTAGCTAATTCACATATTTTTTCATACATAACATGTCAAAATAACTCATTAAATCGTAGAGACTTAATTAAGTGGAGCATCGGACGTAAGTGAATAGAACTGCTATGATCGATCTATTGTGAGATTAGGTTCCTAATTCGAAGCTTTTTAGAAGCGACGTCAAAAGTATGTGGATATTTATTGTGAACATAAAAATAAAAGTATACAGTGTGTCCGACACTATACACTACATGTCTACACTGTACTTTCCACTGCAGAGTGCAGAGCAATAGCTACTGATAACGAAGGATGCTATTCACACCCGATCTGCAGGCCTATTCCCGGTCCAGTGTGCGCACTGAGATGACGTCATAGTGGCGTTCGTGATTGCCATTTAAGCGTTTGACAGCTCCGGTGCGCGCATTTTGACGTCGTCTCAGTGTTTAAACACTCAACGCCACTATGCTCATCAATGTACTAGAAAAAAAAACCGGTAAACTCAAATCGGTATTCACACGGCCATAGTGTTTAACCACCGGCCTTCGTTGATTGCAACTACTATCCAGTAGTGAGGAACAATAAATCACTATAACCCTACCATGTTGCGATTAACGAATAATGTATGAATCTATGAGTTATGATGAAACCTTTGTAAATTAGTAGGGTTGACTTTTTCTTCCCGCCAAATAATTCTAAGCATTAATTTCTTCTATTAGGTATTGATTTCTAATAATTACTATTAAAATGGCTCGTGCAATTATATTAGGTGCCGCGGAAGATATTCGCCAGACAGGCGCTCAGACTAGAACGGAGACGGCTGAGGGATTGCAGTAATCCATTGGATCTGCCGGAATCTCTTTTTATTCAACACTAGCAGCGCCCCGCGGTTTTACCCGCGTTGTGCCCGTTCCCGTGGGAATTTCGGGATAAAATGTAGCCTATAGCCTTCCTCGATAAATAGACTATCTAACAGTGAAAGAATTATTCAAATCGGTTCAGTAGTTTCTGAGATTAGCGCGTTTAAACAAACAAAACAAACTCTTCAGCTTTATAATATTAGTATAGATTTTAGAGTGACAATTTTCCGGCAGATTCTACTAGAACACACGCCGTCTCTACCGCTCGGCACACTAAATACAACAATTGTGTTGAATGTGTAATGTGTAATTGAAGCTAGAGACTACAGGTAAATAATGCAAAGAAACATTCACTTCAATTCAATTCATTTATTTATTTCAAATGTACCTAATTACATTATATTTGGCTCAGTTATCAAGACCAAGAAAGGTGATACCTCTCAAACCGAGCAACAATAAAATATAGCTTACATTCTACTTTATATAAATACCTTACAAACTAACATTATATACCTACATTTATATAACTATAACTATGGTCAGGGTTGTTTATTCATCGATTTGCTTCGCTGAAGCGGCGATATACGACTCCTGTGGGCCAAAGGTCTGGAGAAAAACATTGTCTTGTACTTCGCAGGCACTTGAAGCATGCTTGAAGCACATACGACTTGAATGTCGTTATGAATTAGAATGTTTAGTTTAGTCGCTAATCTGCCCAGTAAACGAAAGACATTGATCGATCAATCACAGAATTATTTGCCGTTTGACATGCTAATTTACTTGCACTTTCCTTATTTCTTGCCAATAATTTCATAAAGTAATCTACAAACGAAGCACAACATGCACAAGTAAAGTTATCGTTATGAATTGTTCTAATTCTAATCGCGAAAAAGAGTAAATAAATACCGCGGAATTTTGAAGGTTTCCAATCTGTTGAACCTGTCAATGTCAATGACAAGTGCGCGCCTAGCCACCACAGACAAATAATCTGTTACAAAACCCGGTCAAATTAAGAAGTTCAATTTTCGTTTAAAATTGTACGTACGTTGGATGATATTTAATTTTACAGCCTATTTATCGGTACTTACCGGTTTTTGTACATAATAATAGAGATGTCCAAAATTTTTAGTATGTTGGCAGCGTTAAGCACTGGGCACGAGATGCCGCGGGAATACCAATTGTTTCACGTCCTTCAAGCGCACTGAGCTTCAAGCACCGGTGCGCACACTGGACCGGGAATAGGGGGGCTGGTCTTGTTCGTGATTTACGACTTAAAACGACTAATCAATAGACTTACGAACCGAAAACAAATCTTTTTATCAACGTCAAATCACAATACATTGATGTACCTGACTAGAATATAGGATGTAGGATATAAAATATATTTTAGTGAGAGACAAAGGAAATGTTCAAGAACTAAAAGTAATACTTACTTTGCGAAAAAGAAAGATGACAGAGGCAAATGGAAATTCTTGTGTCTTGTCTAAAGCGAATTTGTCATGTCGTCTACTACGTGCCAATTTCTAGGGACATGTCACTCGTACAAATTGCATGGAATATAAAGACATCTTTGAGATCCAAACTTTCGGATGCATAGAATTCGATTGGTAACACACGGAATAGAGAATTGTGTGAGTAATTCGCTCTTCCGTGACGACACATTTGAAATTCCTAATGAAGTACCGAATAGAATGTATATAATATCAACACTTTCAAATTGTGTATTGAAGGTGCGAGAGAAATGTCAAAATTATGCTATTATATGAATCTTTTATTACTTTAATAAGGATGTTTTGGTATAGGATCTCATATACAAATTCAATAATAGCTTAAAGTACCTCCGCACAATACAAAGCAATATTCTTAATAAGACGTGTCACAGTGTGGGTCTGACTGATTTTCCGTTCGATCGAGTAGACTCCATCATTCACCGCGCGTTCGTTTTTAGATGGCTTCATTGAATTATTATTTTTATCATGTCTTGTAATGTAACGCACACATACGTATACATTTCCTTTTATCCACCACTGATGTTTGACAAGCTTGTTGGCACAGAGGTTTCTGAGAGCGCTTACTGTGTCGGGGGTTGCGGTTTTGATTCCCGCCTCGAGTCAAGAATATGTGCAGGCATAGTTGGCAACGACGTTTGTTTGTAATTTGTATATTAATATAAAGTATTTGTGTATCCATATATATGTAATAGTATGAGTTAAATTCCATAATACAAACAAAAAGCTTAGTCTAGGTCTAATTATCCGTATGGGAATTTCTGAAAACCTCCTCACCTTGAAGTTGGTTAAAAATAAGCACCCACTTGTTATAAACTGCCAAGTTATTCTCTAAGCAAACTGATATAAAATTAACTAATACTCGTAAACACATTTCAAGCAATAGGCTAAAGCAACTCAGTGTTAATTACTCTCTCTATCGTTTTGTGGTAAATAACTTTGTTTAATAGCTTAGCTACGAGTATTTACGACGTTGCTTTATTACTACATCTTGATGTTTATATGAAAACTCGTCGGAAAGTTTTATTCGACATACTACGTTCTGTTTACACGAAAAAGTCTTTTACCCCTACTTCAGTTTTTGTTACGACTGTACTTAATGTTTTGCGTCACATCAGGGTTGTGTTTTGTTTTACACATTTGGTCGTGAATGTATGTGCTACTACGGAAGACCGAAGTATGTTATGGCGTTGTCTCTCTTTCGTACATGCTACAATCTATCGGAGAGGTAAACTGATTGCCTGTACTTGGTTTACTTTGGTAAGCTTTACTGCCAGCTCCTACTTCGGGCACGGAAATTGTCGGCTATCGGGCACGGATTAAAATCGAACTGTCAGAACATTTTATAGGAAACTATTCATACGATTTTAATCACGCTTGTCACCCGAGTCCGTTTGACACACAAGTGTCATTTTGTGTGCTAATAAGAAAATTACAAAGGCGACGACACCCGATTATAATCCGGATCAAAAAACAGTAGGAATGGAATGTTAGCGTGGTGTATGGAAACGTTCCGGTATACCAGAGCGGCCAATAGCTTTTAGCGATGACTGCATAGACCATTGATTTTGAGTCTCGATCGAATCACCGAAAAAGTACAAAACATGTTACTGACATAATGTTAGAAAATGTGAAATATATAAATAAAAGACACTTACACACAAATATCGCCAATATTTTCATTTAGAACGTTTACTTCTCACTTCAGCACAGCAAACACTTCACAGCCACTTGGCACACTTTTGATCTTATTTACACTTTGCACTGGCCTATATCCATTGGCCATGAAAAAACATAAGAAAGATACGTTATAATATGCTCTATTAACATTGTTCAGCACAAATAACACAAAACTGCGATGCGATGCGATGCGAATTCCATTTAATATATTCATCTCTTTTCTTTGTACTGTAGTAATGGCGATAGATATAACTATTTCAGTTCGCATCGCATCGCATCGCAGTTTTGTGTGGGAGCCCTAAATCATATTTTCTATAACCCGGCGTTCAAAAAGCGCTCGTACGGACGAGGCCTAATCCGAAAACTCTTTTATCAAACTACCCTCAAACTTATGTAATAACCGCTCATAAACGTAAACAGAAACTACTACCAACTATTACATTATCTGTGACGCAATACTTGTCTTAATCGCGTAATGTTAGACTGTAATTAAAATTAACGGAGCCAGTTTGTCAACGTAATATCTCGGCAAACATTTGTGCTATTCAAGCGTGGAAATGAAGGAATGTCTCCTATTCGGGTTTACTACATACTTACATACAGTACCTGGCAGAAACTGTTACTACATTACTATTGAAGATCCTTCAGATTTGTGTCTGAACCAAAAATAGATATTCTCAATTGTTCATGTACAACTCTGAATATGAAGGGATTGTCAAATTCAAATATCTTTAATGCTTATCACTATTACACTTATTCATATTTTTTGTTAGCATCGGAAGTTATTTCGAAATCCAAAACACTTTCACAGCTGATGTAAAGTGCTCGTACCTATAGTGTTAATATAGGTTTTCAAGTTTGTAACAATACTCAAAAACGTCTCTACAAACTATTTCCATCAGTAGTTTAATACATTTAGCTCTACAAAACTGAATCTAACCATCTTCCATGATGGATGCTTTCTACCGAGCGTTGTATGTTAGTCTCGGAATGTAAGGTAAAGCCTCTTTGTAGAATTCCTCCAAGGAGTACGAGTATTTATTAGAGATAAGTCGTAATCAGCGCGCTTGCCTAATGAGACTTGGGATTTGGGAGTTCCTACCTTAGTTTGATGAGAAACAATTATGCTTCAATTAGATAATCGAATCTGGAGCTTTGGTTGTCAGGTGGTATCGTCAATTGTCGCTACCCCAGAATCCTCCATGATATAATATAGAGTCCATAGCTTAGTATGAAGGATTCTAGGGTACTTTAAAATAGTCTTTATTTACGTATACAAAAAGCATGTAATTTTATAAGAAATAGTGGAATGTAAGTTGACGAGCTTAATGTCACACAAGCATTGTCCTTAGAGATTTCATTCCAGAGTCAGTCAGGTGGAACTACTGTACCTAGAAACTTGAAATTTGGTACCAAGGTTCCTATCATGATGTAAGTGAGCACTGAGAAAGTATTTTGAAATTCCACCCCTAAAATTCAACCTCTAACAGCGGGTGTACCTTTCACCCGAAGCGAAAGGAAGGGTAGGCTAGTGAACTACATAAAATCGCCCTTATGCATCATACTCATAAGGTTATTTTTCCTTGCAGCTACTACCAGTGCGTGTCGTACGGCTCGCTGCCGACGGAGAGCCACGAGTTCGCCTACTTCCTTGTGAACATGATCCTCATGTACGTGATCCCCTTGGTGTCCACGCTGTACTGCTCTTCAGCTGCCTTACTAGAGATTATTAGAAGAGCTAACACGTCTAATGGTAAGTACATTGATTAATATTTAAGGTAAGCTAAGCATTGGTCCTTTGCCCAACAATCTATACTAATATTAACGGCAGAGTTTGTTTGTTTGTTTGAACTCGCTAATCTCGCGGAACTACTAGTCTGATTTGAAAAATTCTTTCAATGTTGGATCAGGGGCGTAGCTACCGCCGTATCTGCCGTATCAATTATACAGGGCCCCCGGGCCACGGGGGCCCCCAAAGTGTGTAAGGAAAAAGAAATAAAAACTTCCCAATTTATTTTATTTTACAAATGACAAAATTCTATAAGCAATAATCGGTTACTGCTATAAATAAAGGATTTATAGTAGTAACCGATTATGAAGTATCGATTTTTTCGATAATTTAGAAAAAAGATATACTTTTTTTGGCAATAGTATAAAACGCTGGGCTATGCTAAGTGACGATCCATCTGAAAAATATTTGATTACCCTCAAAAAGGTATGTCCAACCAGATGGTTTTCTAGGAACGACGCTTTATTAGCGGTAAAGATTTTTTTTTTACTAATCATGAAATCTTTGTACCTACTAAATTTAATTTCAAATAAAAAAGATGAACGTGAAGATTGTAAAAATATAATTAATATTTTAGAGAGTTATGATTTCTTAGTGCTCGTTACATTTTTTTCTTCACTATTTGAAATTATTAATCCTATTTCTAAAGCTCTACAGCATGAAAATAATGACTTACAGAAATCTAGTATTTTATTAAGTAATCTTTTAAATAGACTGTGCCAATTAAGAAATCAGATTTCATTTAATAGTTTGCTAAATGAGTCCAAAGATTTAGCAAAAGAGTGGGGGGCAACAACTGTTTTTAAAAACAGTAGGCGAAAGATAACGAAGCGTATTTTTGATGAGTTATCACAAGATGAGAGAATTTCCGACCCGGAATCCTATTTCAAAGTCAATGTATACTATTGCTGTTTAGATATATTAATTTCTCAAACTGAAGAAAGATTTCAGAGCCTTTGCGACCTGAGTAGTATGTTCGAAATATTACAACCGGAGAAACTCCTATCTTCTTCAAACGAAGAGATATTAATCGCTTCCGGAAAACTGTCGGTTAAATACAGTAAAGACATCTCAGTTAATCTTTGGGACCAATTAAAGGCTCTAAAAACATGCTTAAAATCTGAAATTCAAAAAATCTTTACCCCCAAACAATAAAAGGGCCCCCAAACAATTTTTTATACGGGGTCCCGCCAATGCACGCTACGCCACTGTGTTGGATAGTCCACTTATCGAGGAAAGCTATGGGCTATTTTTCATCTTGAAATTCCTACGGAAACGGCCACAACGCGGGTAAAACCGTGGGGCGCTGCTAGTTAGATGGTACAGTGAGCATTAATACGGTTTCTGAAACTGAATAGGCCTTGCTATAACAGCAAAACTGAATAGAGGTTAAATCTGAACTAATAACGGTAATTTTTTCACTACAGCAAGTTCTTGTTATAGAGGATTTTTCCTTTTAGATTTAGTTTAGTATTAGGTAAGAAATAATGGAATTCTACTTATATTATATTAGAAATGCGAAAGTTTATGAGGATGTACGTATGTATGTTTATTATTATTACTCTTTCACGAAGAAACTACTAGATGGGTTTGGATGAAACTTTACAGTAATATAGGTTATACATCAGAATAAAACATGGAATACATTTTATCCCAAAATTCCCGTGGTAACGGGTACAACGCGGGTAATACCGCGGGACGCGGCTAGTCACTTAATTTTCTTCATCTTCAAAAGGTACTTGGTTGAAAGGAAATGAAGTACATATGGTGTTTAGAGCGTATTTCGCATATCCAAAGTTACGGTCAGATACACACACGGAGCTCAATAGCCTGATTGTCCATCATGCTTTCTCCAAAGGACCCGCTGAATCTGTATTCTGTAGCAAAACTCGAGCCTTCTGGCTGAACGGGTTCTGCCCTCTGAATAGAATTCATAATAAGCCGCTATGCAGTTCGCATACTAAATCAAAATCTTAGATGACTGTGATGGACGTACCCCTCGCTGACTACCTAAAGGAATTGTACAGATCCCTACGAAAACTTTCATTGATCGCTTAACCAACCCTACTAATGCGAAAGAAAATAAATTTCTGAGGATGGATGGATGTATGTATGTGTGTATGTTTGTTTCTCTTTCTCGAAAAACTACTCAACGGATTTGGATGAAACTTTACAGTATACATCAAATTAACACATGGGATACATTTTATCCCGAAATTCCCACGGGAACAACGGGTACAACGCGGGTAACACCGCGGAGCGCGGCTATTAGTAAATATAATTGGATAAAAGAAGCAAACTTATATGACATTACGTTTTTCAGAAAGATATTTGAACCATTAAAATGAAACGTAAAACAAATAACAATAATATTTATTTTGATAGACAGTATGTCGTTTAAAATATGAACACTTTATCATTTGCTTTGATCTCTCTTGTACTTGCTTGTACGAAAACGGTTTCTTTTACATGCTGATTTTATTACTCTGTTTACTATAGACACATTTCGTATAAAAATATACAAAAATAAAACATAATATATTGACATATATGTTTAGACATGTACGTTTAAAAATATATTATATTTTTTGCTTATAAAATAATGAATGTTTAAGTGAAGAAGACACTATTCTGAAAGGTATATCTTCAACAATACAATTTGAGTAAACTTTTAGCTTGCTGGTATTGTTGAATGTATTGTGATTCGATGAAAGGATACCAAACATGGCGTTTTCAATTGACAGATATAACATATATAATTGAGTTCAACTTTTTGAGACTCAATAAATTCACAAGTTATTTTCTGTTTTCAGATAAAATGCGAAGAAGTGGTGTAGGTATTCTGGGACGGGCGCGAGCGAGGACCCTCAAGATGACTGTCACCATAGTGCTCGTGTTCTTCACCTGCTGGTCTCCCTACTACTGCTATTGTTTGTGGTAAGTTTTTATAAGAGATATACTTATGGGCATTAGTTACAGAATAAGGAAGCGTTTCGACCTGGCGAAGGTGCATATCGCACTCGCACGATAATGGAAGGAAAAGTGTCTTTTAATGTACTTACCTTTGATCTTATTTGAGTTGTCCTCGATTATATTCCTTTGATTATACTTAATTTTACGTTTCCAGGTATTGGATAGACAAAGATTCATTGAAAAGTTTAGACCCAGCGATACAGAAAGCAATGTGGCTATTCTCGTGTACGAACTCCTGCGCAAACCCCATTGTCTATGGAGTGTTCAATAGAAATAGATGGACAAGACATGTAAGAAAGTTTCAATATCGTTTTAAACCTGCTTTCAAAAGATAAGGCGAATGATCTGTCATAACTAATAGGAGTTCTTGTTAACATGATGCCGCATTTTTCACGCAGCTGGAAAAAGGTCACTATTTTCTCTGATTCAATATTATATTCTAATACCATGCATAGGGTTTATTATTGTATTTTCCTTGCAGCATGCTCGTTGTAGAGGTGGCAGTACGAGACGTGGCTCTCGTCTCCCCTACGGTGACTCTATGGAGATCTCCGCTGCGACGCTCAATCGAGCGCGGAACTCAATCGGATGCGATCGATTCAGCAGAAGGGATTCCGCATACTGCATCCAAAACGGAACCCAGAAACATTGGAACACAATTAACAACAACCACGTCAGTAACGGCATGGTATAACGCGTTACCTACTTGCGTCAAGTGACAATGTGATTACCAACGAGATTAGACAATTGAACCCATTATGCGTGATGCACAAAACGTGCCTTGAAATAACGTTACTCACACCGTTATCGTTACGTGTAGCAGCCATAACACTGTTATTTTTTTGTTTATCTTGGGGTCGATTATGTTATAGATTATTTAAGCGTGTAAAAGAAAGCTTTAAATTGTAGTCTCAAAACATATCTAGGAGTTTGTCGAGTGAGCACTACGGTTGTTGTTTGTAAAGTAAAGTCGTGCCATGCCTTGTGAATAGTTATAAAGGGATAGTCAGTAACGTTACATTCCTAAATAGGTAAATTAGTTAGGATAATATAGAATATTTTAATTTATAAGTACATATGACGATACTCATAGCTTTCCAACGCATATTGATACATTCCAAATCACGCTTAATTGTTTATAACTCTATACTAGGTACTTTCTAAGTGTTATTTTTCATATTTTCTTTTAAGTCACGGTAATTAAGTGAAGATTTAATAATTTAGTTAATTATTGTCAGTAATAGCATGACTCCATTACCTTTTCATTTAGAATTATTTTACAATTACTTTTTATGTAAATACCTCATTTCTTTTTTTATAACTATGCATACGAGTCTAAATATTTTTATAAAACTTTTCTTCGAATTTCATTCCTAACGGTACCTTTGTACCTATATACCTATAAACAATGTACAGACAGATGTCCTAAACCTTATAAATACATATTTATTCAATAAGACTGACTGTCAGACGATAACTCCCGTAGAAGGTGAGTCCCAACTCTACTCGCTACTTTAAACAAGGTTGTTTTATTTCTCTCATTAATTTATAAATATTACTTTTAATTATTTAATTTCTCTTACCTACGTGTAGTTTAAAGTGTACCTTGGCTGTGAGGTTAAATAGACTCAGTTCTATAAAGCGACGAATCATTTTGTACCAAACTCTAACAAGCGATGATAAAAACATTTTTCTAAAAATAAAAACGAAAACCTTGTGTTTGTCTACTTTATTTACCCATCTTGTTACAGTTTAAGAATAGAAATATATTTTTACATCTTTTACGAAAAAGGTCTAAAATTAAATAAATTATTGTTCATGATCTGTATGCTAGCCGCCCGAGACTCGATCAAAAGATTCTACATAAATGTACTTCATAAATTAATATCAATTTATATTTTTGGCACAAAGTCACTGAAACCACGAGTACTGTCGGTACTTGTGAACTTAAAAATAACCGCGGACTAGATCTAAGTTATTATCAAATAATTTAGTGAACATTAACGATACAATAACGATACAAATAAAACGTTAAAATAGTTATTAATATAACTTAATGATATGAGATGTCTTATTTATAAAAACATTTAATCTTATTATAATATAAATTATAAATACAACATTGTTTTGGTCACAAATAAGATGACTTTCCTCTTACTGTGGTTATAATTATAAACAAGTTCAACTTTAATTATTACTTTTATAGTAACTTCACAACATAATTGCTTCATCTTAAATTAGTTCAAACATTCAAATAACGTTAATTTAAAAATTTATATCGTTTGGAACGATAAAAACAATATGAAATAAAATCACACGAGAGTTAATTTAACCAATGGATTATGACAACTGGAATGCAACAATGTGTACAACTACTACATTTAAACAACATTTATTACAATATGGCACATTTACTGAAATACCTTTTTCTAACAATTTCACTACGATTACATTTGTATAGAGTATAGAACATTCATACAAAAATACAGACAGTTAAATACTGGATTCAAAAGTCATCAAAGAGTTTTCGAGTCCGGTATTTTTTTTGACAATGGAAAAGTCACAGCGAACTGTACTCGACCCGTTCCAATACCAATCATAAATACCGAAACTAACATGATGAAATGGTAGAATGATCAGAGAAATCTTTTAAGTACCTACTGAATGGTACAATACTGATTTAAAAAAATGGTTTACGTATTATTTAATGGCACATTTAGAACACACAGACATTTATTATAAGCTCTAAGTATATTCAAAAATACACTTACTTATCCCTAAATTCTGAAAATGTCGAAAATTATACTGAATTTGTGTAAAAATCAATCATATCATGAAAGAAAATATAATATAGAGTAAAATAGGATTTAAAATACTGTTCAGTTAATATCAATAATAAATATCGTACTCAATTAAATAAAATGGAAGTTTTACAACCATAACGATACATTTCAAAGTTCACAAAACTCATCACAACAAAACGAAATGTAACAGAAATCGTTAGTTATTGTCCTGGCACAAAATAACGAGAGTTATTTGAGCAGTAACGGTAACGTGTTAAATAACGTTGGTACCGTTATTTGTAACGGACATTGGTAACGAGTTGGGTGTAGCACGTTCAGTGTTCGCCCTTCTCTAGTTCGGTCAGCTCGTGGGTGGCGGCGACTTCCCGGTCGTTCTGGGCCGCGCGCGTCTTGTCAATGTCTCCTTGAGATAGAGATGTCACAATAATGGCGCCCAACGCGTCGCATACCACGTTAATTGTGGTACGGAAACGGTCACTGGAAAATATTAAGTTAAACACTTAAAAAGAGATGTATAAGTAACATGTAATGGCATTAGTAACTACACTGAATACTCCAATATTAGCTAATATTGGGTACATTAACATATTTTGTTTATTGTCTGGTAGTAGCAGCTATAGATACTTACATCATATCATATGCGCATTAACTTTGACACCACGATTAGCTACCAGTAGAAAGTATCTAAGAAAACCTTTACATTAAAAAGTTACAGAACACATCGCCCATCTAACTCATATAAGACACTAACCACCAAGTCATATTCTACATTTAAAAGTGTCGTATACGTACAGCAACCAATCAACAGCCAGGATGATGGAGACGTCCTCGGCGGGCAGGTTGACGGTGTCGAGTACCATCACCATGGTGACGAGCCCGGCCTGCGGGATGCCCGCCGCGCCTATACTGGCCGCCGTGGCAGTCACGCTACGGGTTAAGGGAGACAAAATAACCATAGTTGACCACTCATTCCATCTCTCTATTGTATAGTAATATAATAAAGCTAAAGAGTTTGATTTTTATTTGCTTGAACGTGGTAATCTCAGTCACTATCAATCCGATTTGAATAATTATTTTTGTAATGGATAGCCACATTCAAAGGGACTTCAAAAACTTCGTACTGAATAACGCCTAGAAAGATTTCAGTGCAAGACAGAGACCTTTAGCTAAGAGAGTTTTTTTTTTCATTTGGGATTGTACGTGTCGGAATGGCGTCCGCCATTATATTGAAAACACCAAATCAGTCAAAGTCAACTATCTTTATTCAGGTTTGAATTTACCACCCATTCGGAAGAGCATCAGCAGAGAAGAATGGGCAAGAAACTCTGCTGTCAGCTTAATCTTTTATACACGGGTTTATTTCATAACAATCATAACGTGTGCACCGGGCAACCGACGTCGAACGAGTGAGACGTGTTTCTGTTCACATCGCCTTATATAGGATCGAAGTGGTGGGGTTAACCGTTGCACGTGTTTTCATCCGATGAGGTTAGGCGCCGTCAAAACGTCCATCTCCGACACGGCCATCCTGCTAGCACACGTCCTCGTGTGTTAATCTGCAACCAAAAATCACGAGCGAACAATTCCGCTCGGCCATACCTCTTATTCATGGCCAATCTTGGGGATCTAGCCTTCATTGGCTCTTAATTTATTAATTAAAGGACCTTACTCATGATTACTAACAACTCAAATTCAGATTAATAATATGATCAAATAGCGTAAGAAATCACAAAGTAAATTATGATAACGTCTCGTCTACCAAAACCCTGAGGCCAGTAACAGTGACAGACTCTGGTTCATTATTCACACACAATTAACAATTTAATCACAATTGATTTACTACTGAGTCTTTGTTCGTGGTCACAACACAAGATTTAGCAAACGCATTTGCCCTTTATGCACTTCCATTTCGGAATGCCGAGTCGTCCCATGACTCTACGGTCTTCGCTACCAGGCAAGACCCGACCACACTACCCAGGGCTACCGCCTACTGCCTACCCACGGACTACTACAAGTAGTAGACACCGATTTCTAACGGGCTACAGCTACGGCACCCTGGTGCGGTCTCAGACTGACCCACCGACATAAAAACCCAGTAACAATCAACAGCTTAATCAACCTCACTGTCTCCACCTTCGTCTGAGTCAGCTGTTACCCGCCCCACAGGCATCTTCCTAACGCGATCATGTGCATACTTGTAAGTACGTTTAGAGTTCAAAGCTTTTCAACGTGTAACGATCACCATCGTTCGCTCACTCCTGACCTAAATAACTCTACTTCAACAAAAGACTTAGTAAAGCTCAAACTATTATTCTTTTCCAATCAACAATTTTAACTATCTCAATATTCATAATCACATTGCTTATCTCAACATAATACTAGAACATCGTCAGGCACAAGTACCCATTAAAAATCAAATTAATCTCAAATCAAAGTAAAAGTAAAGTGTGTGTGTCTCCATTGTCCGGCTATCCCCGTAGCCCTAATACGCAGTCATCCCTGTGACTAGCTGTGATCATCCCAGTGATCATCCCAGTGATCACCCATAACCCTGATCATCCCTGTGATCAGTCACTCCCGTGATCATCCCAGACTCAAGAGGACACGCACAACTATACCACACAGTCAAAAGTGACTACAGTTCATCATCACAAGGCTCAGAATTACTAACAATGGGTACTTGCCCTTCAGGCATTTTCCTATACCAGTCAATGACACTATATTGTGTACTCGTTCTCCTCTAAACCTCGCGGCCACAGTAATTTGCACTCGCTCGGTCAACCTGACTATTCTTCCTTAAATTCTTGATTTCAATCAAAAGTTAATTACAATTATTATCAATCGGGAATCTTCAACGCTATGTAACACATGAATACTAGGTACCACGTCATTTTCAACTTTAACTTCAATAGACTATTAATCTCAAATGCACATTACAATATGAGCCATGAGTAAGTAACATTAAGCTTGTCTAGTCACGGCAACCAGCCGACCAGCAATCACATTGCTCAACAACACGCGGTCTCAGCAGACCACTCCACAGTACGGTCAATCCAGACCACGACCATCGCCGAGTTCGAACATTGAACTCAATAAGTCACATAGTCACATGAAACCCTTACTCATACTCTCATATTTTACAACGGGATAAACATCCAAAATACTTTCAATAAGCTTTCTACTTTATCAAGTGGTACGAAGATTCACTACAAAACTCAATGTTAACTGACTCAAATATCACAAAATAGCTCACCGGATATTTCCCAACAAACCAATCATTACCGCAATACATCACCGATTTAACATCCAATGTGAATTTGTCGTGATAGATTCTTGAATAATTTGGAATACCGCAATCCCTCATATTCCTCAGGTAACAGGATTGAGAAGAGAACCACGTTCTTCCCTGGACGAGGTTCATCAATGCTCACAATAATTACCAGCATTGAACCAACATGAAAGTAAGAAAACATATTAGAACATATCACATTACATCACAAGATTACACTTGACTCATAATTACCATCTTAACTCCACAATAGAATAGAGTACTAACTAACTATACTCACAGAACATTCCAAGTTTTATTACCAAATCATTGACCAATTCAAACATTCTCTACTGGTGGCTCAGTGGGCAAAATAGCGATCTTTATCATTCTCTGCTGGACGCTCGGTGGGCAATAGCGATCTTGATCATTCTCTGCTGGACGCTCGGTGGGCAATAGCGATCTTGATCATTCTCTGCTGGACGCTCGGTGGGCAATAGCGATCTTGATCATTCTCTGCTGGACGCTCGGTGGGCAATAGCGATCTTGATCCCACTTCTGATGTCGGAATGGCGTCCGCCATTATATTGAAAACACCAAATCAGTCAAAGTCAACTATCTTTATTCAGGTTTGAATTTACCACCCATTCGGAAGAGCATCAGCAGAGAAGAATGGGCAAGAAACTCTGCTGTCAGCTTAATCTTTTATACACGGGTTTATTTCATAACAATCATAACGTGTGCACCGGGCAACCGACGTCGAACGAGTGAGACGTGTTTCTGTTCACATCGCCTTATATAGGATCGAAGTGGTGGGGTTAACCGTTGCACGTGTTTTCATCCGATGAGGTTAGGCGCCGTCAAAACGTCCATCTCCGACATACGCTTACCCCGGACTCGATGGTCACTTTACTACATATGCATGTCATTAAAAGACTGAACTTCATTGGACCGAGTGCCACTAAATTAATGATAGACAGGCAGCCTCGCTTCGCTGCAGATCCTTAATGTGTCTGATGCACCTACCTGACAGCAACAATCTTTCCAAACGACATCTCGACCTTTCTCAGCTGAGCGATGAAGATAGCGGCCACTGCCTCATACAGCGCTGTTCCGTCCATATTGATGGTGGCTCCAATGGGGATCACGAACCGAGTGATGCGAGGATCCAGACCCATGTCGTCGCAGCAACCAATAGTAATCGGCATTGTGGCTGAGCTGGAAGATATACAGATTTATTTGATGACATACATAATTTAATAATATATTGAAATATGCCCAAAAGTTTGAAAGGCCTTAGGTTCGCCTTACTGCGCTAGTTTGTTTGCTGGAACATTTAAGAAATGCATTATGTGTTTCCAAAATTCATCAACAGTGGAACTTTTCTTCAAAAGAAAAAAGTAAAGTAAATATCGCATTTAGTCTTAGAGGGACTTACCACTAGAGCTATGATGCTACGATTGATATACGTGGATACCGCCATTTCTTAGTTCCATTGCTAGGCTGTCTAATAAGACTGGTAGATACCAAAGTTAACTAGCATAGTCCTTATGTCCATCATAATACGTACCTAGAAGCAGTTCCAAAAGCAGTGGCCATGACTTGTCCCATCTTCGCGATGTACCGGCACGGGAGCTTCTTAGTCGCCAATATGAAGAGCACGCTGAGGGTTCCGAAGCCATGAAGGAACAGCCCCAGGATTACCGTCATGAAGTACAAGCCAAGACGACCCACGAGGTCCGCGAACGAATCGATCTCCATGATCTTAGCGGTAACCAGGAAAAACACTCCGAGGGGAGATAACCTGGAAAAATGAATGAGCTCTTTCAATGAGGGTTTACTGAAATGACACCCATTAGGCGGCAGCACTGAGACGTGAGGTCCAGAAAACTGGTAAAAGTGTCATTTTCGTGAAAATGGATTACTTCATAGCATGGCGTTAGGAAGCTTTGGTGATACTAAGAAACGTCTAGATATGCCTAGACTTTATGACGTCTAGGTATCCTATGATACCCGATACAGTTTTTGTAACGGTGTTAAACAAGTAAAATTTGTCGCTAAGTAGGACGTAGGAAGAGTTTGACATCAAAATTGAATTGGAGAAAAACATTTTAATAGACATGAAAAGGATTTTCAAGAATAGGATATATAAATGAATCAGCTTCCATCGACTATTACATTCACTTTACCACTGTGGAAATTTCACACCAATAAAGCATCACATCTCTTCGTCACATCATCTTGTAACTAGTTGATCCATCGTACCAGATAACCCAGCCAGTGATGATCATCATAGCTTCCGATAAAGTGTGGAAGAAGTTCTGCAGCGGTTTACTCTTGTCTCCCATCTTGCCGAGGGTGATGCCCAGCACGATGCTGAAGCAGACCAGTCCTAACACGTTGCTGCCGCTCTGGTAGTCTCCTTCGATCTTGTAGGTTTCTATGTGACCTGGAACGTGGAGAAATAGTGACGAGTCTAGAGTTATTTAGTTTTTGTATCGAAGACTTGAGAGATTTTATCTGGGCATAACCAAAAAGGTTTTGCCATGCCACTTTGGTTGTACCATGAATGTTGCAAGGACTAGGGTAACAAGTGAACACTTTTTAATAACAACCTAAAAAGTTAATGATTATTATTCCACTACGAACAGGGAATCTTTGGACTCAGTTAAATTCGTAAAAAGGCAATAAAAATGCCACCTTGAGTATATGTTACACCCACTTCTACAATACTTGTCATTTTATAAGATAAAGCTGGAAAATTCTAAATGTTCCCTACCCTTTTATCTTCCTTACCTTTTACGGACTTCGCATCGTTGGCATCATACACTAGTCTTGTTCGGTAAGAAGCGATAGTGGCCTGAGCGATGTTTTCAGGGAACACGTTTCTGAAAATATACACTTTCAATGAATCACTTACAACAACTTCTTGTTATATTTTTCGCACAGTTCCGATCCGCTTGTATGGAATCGTTGTGAGAAGCAGCAGAAACACCTACTCCTAACCGTGCAGATATCTCCGGTGAGATAAGAGGCCTTTGCCCAGCAGTTGAACATTATAGGCTTTTTTTTCGACAACTGTATGATCACATTAAATAGACCAGGGTAGATAATTTTTGAAACCAAAAAAAATTACAGTAGGATGAAACCCATTAGAAAAGCAGGGGAATATGATCAAAATGAGAGGAAACATAAATTACAGACGATCCGAGTTCGGGAAGGGGGAAGGGGGTGCGTTTTTAGGGGTAAAAATGGTTTATCTCGATTTCCGGAAAAACCACAAGTCCTACGGAAATAAGTCAAATAGCAAAGTTGTAGGTAATAAAATGATCTACAACTCTTGTATTGACAACTTTTTCACATAACCTCAAAATATATGTGAAAAATTCAAAAAACCACGTTTTTGGTTTTTTACGTTTATCTTCCTCAAAAAAAATTTTTTTTCTACGATATTTGGTGAAAACTTTCCTTATTATGTCCCAAATATACTGTAATTTATTCGATTAAAAATATTAATTTTTTCACCTTATTTTGAATTAATATCGAAAAAACACCCTAATTTTCAATCGAAAATTCTGACGTCAAAATATCAGCTTTTTTCAAAAAGTTGGTATGTTTTCTGTTCGTTGAAATCTCTACTTTCCGATGGTGAAAAAATATATATATGTTACTATAGAAAATCTTCTCAAAAAATGCAAAAAACTCGAATACGATAATTTTTTAAAAAAGTTTATTTATTTAATGCTAATTACATTTATGTCATAGAAAATCTCATTATATATAAATATTAATGTAAATCGTACTATTAAATGTAGATATAGTCCAGTCATTATAGTAAGTTCACCTCGGAATTTGAGATACCCAGCTGTAAGTCTGTAAATACTTGTATATTGACACCCTAAAAGTTGTCTCATCATAACTTACATATCGTAGGGTGTACGCAACTATTAAATTTCAAGTTCAATTTCACAAAAATCGGTTTTTGCGCTTTTTTATAAATATCTCAACGGTTAACCGTATGAAAAAAATTTTTGAACAAAATTTGTAGAGAATTTTGTATTCTACAATATTGATAATAAATATAAATAGTAAAAAATCCATAGGAAATGAGATATTTACAAAAAACCGCAAAAACCGATTTTTGTGACCTTTGACCTTGAAATTTAATAGTTGCGTACACCCTACCATATGTAGGTTTTGAGACAACTTTTAGGGTGTCAATATACAAGTATTTACAGACTTACAGCTGGGTATCTCAAATTCCGAGGTGAACTTACTATAATGACTGGACTATATCTACATTTAATAGTACGATTTACATTTATATTTATATATAATGAGATTTTCTATGACATAAATGTAATTAGCATTAAATAAATAAACTTTTAAAAAAAAATATCGTATTCGAGTTTTTTGCATTTTCTGAGAAGATTTTCTATAGTAACATATATATATTTTGTCACCATCGGAAAGTAGAGATTTCAACGAACAGAAAACATACCAACTTTTTGAAAAAAGCTGATATTTTGACGTCAGAATTTTCGATTGAAAATTAGGGTGTTTTTTCGATATTAATTCAAAATAAGGTGGAAAAATTAATATTTTTAATCGAATAAATTACAGTATATTTGGGACATAATAAGGAAAGTTTTCACCAAATATCGTAGAAAAAAAATTTTTTTTGAGGAAGATAAACGTAAAAAACCAAAAACGTGGTTTTTTGAATTTTTCACATATATTTTGAGGTTATGTGAAAAAGTTGTCAATACAAGAGTTGTAGATCATTTTATTACCTACAACTTTGCTATTTGACTTATTTCCGTAGGACTTGTGGTTTTTCCGGAAATCGAGATAAACCATTTTTACCCCTAAAAACGCACCCCCTTCCCCCTTCCCGAACTCGGATCGACTGTAATTTATGTTTCCTCTCATTTTGATCATATTCCCCTGCTTTTCTAATGGGTTTCATCCTACTGTAATTTTTTTTCATTTTTTACCATTTTTGTAGGCTTCGGCCCTGGTCTAAAATGGGCTCTATTTAAAGAGCAATCTCTCCTGGATGAGAATGATAACTAGAAGAAAATATTTTTTTTATTTTTAACCATCTCCATCCTAAGTAGTCAGGTTTGTAATCACTATTGTGTTTGAGAGTAGAGGACAAATCATTTGAACAGATTGAGATGTATAGAGACGCTATAAAGTTGTCTCCACGTGAAGGTCACACAGTTTCCGGTGGTCTATTGTGCATAGTGACCGCTCGGTTCGAATAGGGTTTTATGAGATACGAAGGGACTCTTGCACGCATTGGTTAGTAAATGATTTTAAGTTATGTTAACAGGTTGGTTCGCTGCTTTTATAACTTATCACAAAACTTCCCCAGAAGTCCCCAGAAGCTGTCTGTGTGTATTTAATTGATTTTCTCAAAAACTACTGAACGAATTTTCATCAAAAAACTCCCATAAGAACGGGTATAATGAGGGTAAACCACGGGTACTGCTAGTTAGTACTATATAAAGGAAAAAACTTGAAGTTGCGTCTCTTTTCAATACTGTAAGCAGTTATAGTACAACACAGTATTTGCGTGGGCTTACAAATTTTAAGAATCTTCAGAAGGTATTTAAAAACCCTGTATACACGCTGAGTGCTTATTTATATGTGACAAAGATGTTACATAGTCATGTATGTATTTTGCACTACACATAGTTAAAATCCATTGAATCAACACGGTATTGTGCAATTGTCCGCAACTGGCGAATCACCTGTAGCCAACACTCGTGTGAACTCTCATTGTCTTATTTGATTGATCGTTCGATAGGGTTGCCAATCTCCAACTTTTGAATTTGTTATGTTTTTTTTGCTTTAGAATGTTTTAGAATATTTGGAGAAGAACATTTCTATCTAACCTTAACTTCAGGGTGAACCGTGAACAACTGATAATACAATTTCTACTATCAAAAAACAACCTTTAAGATTACTTTAGGAATATTAAGATCAGGTTGAAGAGTTAAATAATATACTCTTACATTACATAAGGATGACGAAAGGAAATAGCGGTTTATATGTTGATATTTCATTCAAGTTATTCATTTGAGGTTTTAGATATTATTTATTAGGGCAACCGACAATGGCGTATATCTTTACGTCTTTATTCATATGTTCATTAAAATAATTAGTTTTCCCCGTACACAGAGTAGCAGCTAGAACAATTGCAACAATCCTTATCATAAATACCAATTGTCACTTCACAATTAATTTGTAAACTTGATACCGCCATTAACCAACAATGTGACACACAACCCTAATAATTCGTATCTAGGGCGTAGTATAAATAACGTTTGATGATGATTGACGGGATCTGACACCCCTACTACAACTGACTGCAATTACGGACTACTTGGTGACTAGCCCAATTTGTCACACATGCTTTACTGGTTGCAAACAGTGCCAGTTTCGACCCACTGTTTCGAACAAGCAATGTACTCGGAAGCGTGTAATTTTGTCGTCGATATCCTGAATGGCATTCAGATGAATAAGTAATAGATAAAATTGCGAGCAATAAATATCATTTGCGTTGGTATGATGTTGATTTACGATGTGCAGATTCATTTTTCTCGTTTAAGAGTAGGTACTGTACTTTCATTTTTGTACTAATAAGATGGAATTTTACTAAAAATTTTATAGCGTTTATTTAATCTTCAAAACGAGTTCAGTATTAATTTAAATATTTTCGATTACATATGTGTTAAACATGACTTGTTTATTGAACTTATCACCAAATTGCATTACATTAAGATAGTGCAGTAATTACGTAGGTAGATATTTTATTGAGAGAGATACCTTTCACTGCAGTATTTAATGATTAGAATAATATGAAAACATATTCTTGGCGTTCGGTGTTTATGTGTTTTTAAATAACAACCCTGTTACGTGTATTTAATTTTGCTACTGTTTTAATTATACGGGCGACTTTTGGCGACTTATCCCTATTCGTACTTATTTGTAGTTTATATGTCGTTCAAACATTAAACTTTATACTTACTATGTGTGCCATTTTTCTACCTATGTAATCCATATCGGTAGCAATTCGCTGCAACGCTACACCGGATAGCTGAATTACCCCGCTACGTATCTACTCGACATCAACCAAATTAGTTCAATTTACTAGCGTTATACACGCAAAGTTCGCTGAATATGATACCTTTACGTGTGAATGAATAGGTAGCAAGTATTTACAAAGCACATTCATCTACTTATATTTAAACAAATACAAAAAAAAGAGTTTCTTTTTCTGTTTGTTTGAACGCGCTAATCACAAAAACAGCCAGTCCGATTTAAATAATTCTTTTTGTAATAAATAGCCACATTCAACGGGAAGGTTATAGGCTATTTTACATCCCAAAATTCCCACGGCACAAAGCGGTTAAAACCGCGGGGCACTGCTAGTAAGGAATATAAGTATAATATAATATACATTTTTACCTGATCAAATCCAGCAGAGTATCTGAAGTGAGGGTATCCTTGGTGATCAGTTTGGTGGTGTTGATCTGCTGATTGGCTTCGGGGGACTTCCCTGGCTTGATGGTGGTGACGAGCGCGATGCCCAGGATCACCGCGCAGACCGTGGTCGTCATGTAGTAGATGATGGCGCGGAGACCGACCCTGGGCAGTATGGACAGACTTGAGTGTTTGTAGTTGTGATCATGAGTGATGTATTTATCTTTACGGGGTTGTAGTGGGGCAGTGAACACTAAAGATTAACGATGAAAAGCAATAAAGTGAGTTCAAGGCAAGTGGCATGGCAACCCTGGCAAAAAGCAATATTTTACAAAAAAACTGCTATAGTAAAATTTGTGTTTTTTAATATCGCTGGTTGCTGTCACTGCCGTTGCAACGTGACACCTCCTAAAAGCTATTAGAAGTGAAGGAGATTTCAATTAAGTTTCATTGTTGTAAAAGGCTTTTTCGACGATACCCCCTCGTTAGCAAGAGTGTCCTAGGAGAACCTTCGGCAATTTCCAAATTCATTCTCGTTTCTACAATCGTGATAAACATTATCATTGAAAAGAAAAAAGAACAATTCATTGAGCATTAAACTGAATGAACTTTGCACAATTCAATACGTTTGAATGCAACCTTCACTTTGTATTAAACTCCTAATGATTGCAACCCGCTGATCATTAATAAAATCTAGTAGACATTACAAAAATAACAAACATAGGGCTCTTGCACAATGTGGACGGAATTTGGGTTAATTCCGTATACATTGCTACCTTGACACGCTCGCCATTTGAATAGGGAACATTGGAAATTGAATCTTACGAGTGAGATGTGCGTGAGACATCCGCGGAAAGAGCCGGGATGAATTGAGATATATGGGACGGGTTAATAGGATCTGTGTGACCCAACCCTTAGGCAAGTGGTGGAAAATGTATGTTGTTATGTTAACAAATATCTCGAGTGATCTAACCCTTAATAAGAAATATAAGAAGTGTGTTATAGATTGGTTTAGCAAAAATACTTTTTTCTAGATAGTTTCTCACTGTACTGATATCTTGTGAGATTAAAGGTCTTTGCCCAACATTCAGGCTTATAAATTACGTATTATTAACGTAGGTACGTGCTGCGAAAAGACCCTCGCGGCTCAGTTTTATTTTTGTAAATAAAAACACTTACTTTGATTTCCCGAGGTTATTAATTAACTTACTTTAGATTGTTTTTGGAATAAGAATGGTATTTGAAGATTAAGAAATAAATTATTTTTAATATAAAATTGAATAATACTCACTTGCCACTAAGACTTAGATCCAAAGACCCTATAGCTGACACAATCGACGAGACCAGCAGTGGCACTATCAGACACTTGAGCATCCTCAGGAACAGCTCCCCAGGGTATTGGAAGTACATGACATCCCGCCGCGTCCATTGGTACCCCGAAGCTCGTAGCCCCCAACCGAGCATAGTACCGGACAATACCCCGATCACAGTCAAAATCGTAAGGAGGTTCTGTCGTAAGAACGACGAAACTCCTTTCCTTCGTATCTGAAGCGGCATGGTTGATGGTTTGTTGTCTGTGGACAATTAAAAGTTAAGGATAGGTTTAAAAACTTTTGGTGTATTTACGTGGTAGAATAAGTTCCGAATTCAAATGTCTTCTGTTAAACAAAAACATATTAGATACATATTTGCTTGGAATTAAATAAATAATTATTGAAATTGAATATAAACTAACAAATGATTATAATTAAGAATTAAGTTTTTTCTTATTTATATAGAACAGAATTTTAAGAACAGTTTCTCTTTTACATAACCCAACTAAGTAACATAAAACATTAAACTCACATAAATCACATCTGCATTTCAATCTTACCAACCCAATTAATCTAAATACCAATACAACTCTTTTTCATGAACTGTATCACCGAAATAGTATCGTTAAAGTTCAGAGACAGTGGTAAGATACAATAGGAGTGTAAGGACCGCAGACGCGTGCTCGTGGGTTAATATTAGTGTGACACTTGGCAGTCAACACGATCGTATTATCGGTGCAGTGTGGACATGGGTGACATACCATCTATACCAAAACACAAAAGTGTATGCTATCTAACGTATTATTATGTCATAAATAATTATTTTACCGACTTTAAAAAAAGGAGGTTTTCAGTATTCGACCGTATATCGCTATTTAATAAGTAGTAATCTCTTAAAAAAATAGTCACAGTTTTAATGCTTATTAGGTTGTGTGAGCGCGTTGCGAAGTTTAAATAATCGATGAGTAAATTCTAAGCAATGGTGAATTTTAAGCGTAGCGTAGCGAGAGGCGTTATTTTAACGGCTGTTGGCCTATTTGGAAGATGGGTAATGGTCTCAGATACCGGATCTTCCTCTTCTTCTTCTTCGATGTACTATCTCTGATTGCTGATCCAACAAGATCGGTTATAGAGACCAGCCGTTAGTAGACACAGTTTTATTTATGGATAGAGGTTTACTTTCATAACACATCAATCTGTACTGTAGGTACGTAGTTACCTACATCGAATTCGCTCTGCATTAGTGAAAATGAAGTGGTTAATTAACACGAAACATAATTTGGTAGATTGAAATCAGTCACACACTCATTAAACTCATAGTGACTGTATTAAACATTTTAATTTAGAGATTCCGTCCGGTTTTCGACAAATTGATGATTCAACAGTTAGGAACACAACGAGAAAAACGGGAAAAACTAATTCTGCTGGGCTGACGTTGTTCCAGCAGGAAGATTTTACCGAATGACCTGAGAGGTAAAGAATTTATATTGGCAGATAGCTTATATTTGTGCATAATTATGACACATATATAAGTTAACTAGTAATTTAAAATAAATCGTAGCTCGCCAATTCGCTCAGTCCAAACGAACGCATAAAAAAATAATTTAACATGATATTTTTTATGATATGTTTTAATTGAAATACATTCTGTTTATTTTCATTAAAACATTACATAGTCAAAGGTGAATTGTACTAATCTATAATGCCATGTATTATGTAGATATGTAAATAAATAGACGTGGGCATTGTGACCTCATCCTTGTCAAGGGCCAGGGCGCGTTATTTACTAAAACTTTTATGGCCCTTTCGATTGTTCGATTGAATTATTTATACATTAATGATGGACACAAAGATATTATAAATACCTACTCCGCATTCTGTCATGATATCGTCTTCAGGCATTGACCATTCGAAAGGGCAATAATACTTTGTAATAGTAAAAATACTTTGTTGAAACACTTGTTGAAGTCAAAAAAGTGGGTCACAAGGGTCTGAAATCGTCCTGGCTAAGCGAAATTTATATCTTAAAGGTTTAAGATAGAGGAAAATCCTGAAGTAAATGTGGAACTGCAAAAGCTGAAATACAGAGTACGGATGTTAGAGAAAACACCATTATGGAAAACTATAATTTTATAAGACTTTGTTTGACTATTGTGTTAATTTTATTTTAAAACAATATAATTAAGACTCGATAGATTGCAGGTAGAAAGAAAATAGTAATATAAATATGCCTCTATCCTTTAATACACATTTTAGTAAGCACCACTTACCTAATATAGTGCTTGAGAACAGTTCTGTCTGCATTGAAGTATGGTAGAAAAAATATTTTCGCTCGATCCAGGAATTGAACCTGAGACCTCAGTCTTGTGCACAAGCCTCTAGACCACCGAGGCGTTATTGTATATAATATTGTATATAAATACAATTTTTAGCACGTGGGAGCGGCGTACCCCACGGATGTGATGCGGATATCTTTATTTAGTGATCGCGATCAAACCGCGAGTCCCCTCTGTCGCTCACAGTTCACACGCACCGCTCACTACCTGTGCCGATCGGCTAGTTACTGCAAACGAACCGACTGCTTTCAATCGCTCACTGTTGAAGTACTTACATCCAGATTTATGTTAGCTATCTATACTATACTTTACTTCTATATGTTACCGATCGTTTTACCGTCAAAAACTATCTTTAACTAATCACTGTCATAAAGTGGTTTGTCTCTTTTGCTCTTCGGAAAATAGCGAATGTCGGAACAGGACAAACCATTTGATAGCTAATATGCTGTTAATAATAATTTATGAATAAGCCCTATAACTTTATAGTGTGATATGATATATGATACTGTTAAGCAATTGAGATGAGTGATGATAATTAGGCGTAATAGTCTTCACTGTGATGTTAGCCAGTTAAGATGAATGATAATTACGCGTGGTGGGTAAGAAGACTTTCACGAAGTAGTAAACTTACAGGACTTCTATTGCACTATTGTTTAGCTGTTGAGTATATAATATTTTTATATATCCTGTGTATATAATTGCCTATATAAATAATATGTATTTCAGTAAATATATCTATAGTCCAGCCTTTTAATACAATTCACAGGAATTTTTAATTGCTTGATGAAATCAGCAGTAAGAATTGACAGGTTCTTACGTACTTTTTGAAACATTTATTTACAAGCTACATAAAATTGTGGCATTTCTATCTGAACGCTACCGTGCTTCGTAGATCACATTAAGCAGTCGGTCCCGGTAGTTTCAATCGTCAGACCATGTCGGAGGCCTTTAGGCGGTCTAAAAACTCCGACACCAGGGTTGGCCATTAACCTACTCGAAATAAATGAATGAACATAAAATTACATACAATATCTATACTCTATGGTCCAGCCTCTTTAATAAGCGCTACAAGTGACACTACATTACTTAGTTAAGCTCGTAATGTCTTATATTATATGCCTTAATTTATTTATTTTATTATTAAATAAAAAGCAACGATTTTTAATTGGTAAACATTTTAATATACCTTATCAACAATACAATCCAACAGGTCTCATAATAATTCGTTGACAGTAATTGATTTCCGAGCTTTTTCAATTCTAGATGCTTAAGGCACTCTACTAAAGACCCCATCTTATTTACCTAATCGATGAATGAAATACAAATTATGTGAGCTGATGTTGCACTCTTTAAATCCTTAGGTACAAGTAGTTTTTACTTACTCATTACCTAATTGTTTTATTCATTTCAGACCTCACAATTGTTTTTCCGCATCCTTGGGATCACCGTGTATTTATAACTTTATAATTATTCTAAATTAATTCTTATAATTATGTACATAAAGTGTGCATTTAGTTGGTAAGGTAATTATATAAATTGATTAATGGATTATATAGAGGGCGGGTGATTTATTCAATAGCGATAGAATAATTACTATGTGGGCATAAATGGTATTATATTATAGACTAACAGCGCCCCGCTGTTTTACTCGCGTTGGCCCGTCCCCGTGAGAATTTCTCAATGAATGACCTTCCTGTTACATGTAGCTATCCATTACAAAAAGAATTATTCAAATCGGATGGTTAGTTTCTAAGATTAGCGCGTTCAAACAAACAAAACATTCATTTTATTAGTATAGATTTAACTTGACAACGTATAATACCTATAATAACTGAAAAATGTGTGATTATAATACTCATGTTATTATTTAATTAATGAGTACAAAAGCCAGCAATAACCTTTTGCTAAAAACAAAGGAATTTCACCAATATAATGTGATGTTAAGATTTTTATTAATATTATCTACCCATCTAAAATCGTGGTCAAATTAGCAGATGCACATAGGTAAAGAACGGTGTCTAACAAACGACTGTTCTCATTATTTGGTTAAATACTTTGACAATCGCCTCGGTGGTCTAGTGGTATATGCACTCGCCTGCCAAGACTGAGGTCCCGGGTTCAATTCCCAAGTCGAACGTAAATATATTTCCTACTGCTCAAACATTATCTAAATATGTTTAAGAAACAATAAAGCTTCGTTCAAGATTGTATCTTATATGGCATATAATAGAACACTATTTAAAAACGAACGTCATTTGTTTATTACAGGTATGTAAGCGTTAAATAAAATTAAGAATGCTTGTGCAATCCACCCTAGGATTTAAAGATTCCTGAAACTTATTGTCATATCAGTAGGTAGATACACGCTTTTAGATTCCATAACAATGATTGAACAAAATAAGATTTGCAACTGTCAGACTTCTGAGAAATAATAATACTTAATAGACAATATTTCAGTACTTATTTATCTAACAAACAACTAATTTCTCGCTACCATTTCAAACTTGCCAAATACGCAAGAGAATTGGCTACAAAAGTGTATTTTCTAAGGATCAATAAAATCATTTAGTTTTACTATGTACTAAGTCTATTTGCACTGCAATTAGTTACAGTTGTATTTAAACTCTACTAATAAATAATAAGAGTTTGTCTGTTTGTTACACGCACCGTATTTGTAGCACAACTGTTGCTCAACAGCAAAGTTGCTGGCAACAATGTTTATTGACATACTCGTACCTACTACCCGTTCACACGACTGGGTCAAAATCTTGCCCGAGGAAGTAGTGTTGTAGAATTCTGTGTATTTTGTAAATATAGATAGATAAACCCATACCGCCGTATTAATAAACGCGGTGTACTAAAACACTGTTACACTGTGTTTTGTCTATATAAAAATACGGAGTTTGTTAGTTTGGATGTTAGATGGCATAATTGTCAACCCAATCTCAACATTAATACATAGAGTGGAATTTCAGAAACGACTGTTGATGGCTATCTTTTATATATTTTTCCTACGGTTAGTATATATAACACTAGCAGCGCCCCGCGGTTTTACTCGCGCTGTGTCCGGTCCTGTGGAAATTTTTATACTTATAAACCTTTCTCTTAAATCACTGTATCTATTTAAAAAAACTGCATCATAATCCGTTGCGTAGTTTTAAATATTTAAGCACACATAGGGACAGACAGATAGAGAAAGCGACTTTGTTTTATACTATGTAGTGTTTAGCAACTGAAACATAGTAACCTTATAGTAACTATCAACTAATCCATAACTGAAAATTTATATAAAACGAGAGCGGGTCGGTAGTTTAGTGAATGAAGTACTCAACTAGACATGCGCCAGAGAATATAATGGTAATGCCTAATACTTATGCATGGACATGATCTAATGCTCCGAACTAATACCGCCGATAACCGGATACAATCCCTATGCAATGGAGCTTCAATAAATATGTACCTACACGCTTTGGGACCTTGTCTCATTAAGTTTAGAATTGTGTTTCAAGCTCTGTACAGGTGGTTTGGAGAAAAATAGATTATCACATGGTAACAATTGGTTAATTTGTTTAACAGCCTACTCTCGTAATTAATATAACGACGTATAATTAATTAGTATTCCGTTTGTGATTCCCATGATAATACTTTGTAGCTTTAATTTATACGAGGGGTAGATACCACACGAAGTTTACTAATGGTATTTCTACGACTAAATAAATTGAAAAATACTCACGACTTAACAGACAAAACAAACAGATAATATACCAGGAAGTAATATTTCTTCATTCCTTTATGAAGATATATTTTTAATTTTCATTTGCCTGCACTTATTACATGACAAGGGGTAAATAGGGCTATATGAACAAGGTTAATTGCAATAAGAATATCAAATAAATAGAACAGTTTTGAATAAACATACATACAAATGCATTCATTTGTATGTACGAGTATGTTTATTCAAAACTGCCCACCGGTGGTACATGCATGTCTCAAGCATAAAGATAAAATTAATCCTACTAACATAATTAATGCGAAAGATTGTGAGGATGGATGTATATTATGTATATATGTATGTTTGTTACTGTTTCAATAAGTTTCCTCTCAATTAACTAACTTGAGTTTCTCTAAAGCTTCAATTACTTTAAAAAAAAACTGTTATATATTTTATCGTCATGCATATATATCGTCAAACGACATAAAATGACATAAAAATCTAAGTTATTTCGTTTGAACATGCGAATTATTTGAACTAGGTACCCACCCATTCAATGAGGGTTTTCTGAAATGTCACCCACTAGGCGGCTGCACTGAGAAGTGAGGTCCAGAAATCTATCAAAAGTGTCATTTTCGTGCAAACCCTCATTGAAATAGTAGGTACATATATCTCAATGCATTGGAATAACTTATTTTACGTGTAGTACAATCAAGAAAAAAATCTATCCCAAAATTCCCTCGAAATCGGACAACGCTGTCAAAACCGCGAGGTGACATACACCAATCAGGTAGTTACGTAAAATATGATAAAACCCCCAGCGGCACAATGATAAATACCGTCTGAATAGCGGTGGCGCGTACCTGAGTCTCGGTGATCCCCTCTTGTGCCTGATCCTCCTCTTCAGCGTTCACCCATCGACCTACAAACCGCTGATGATAGCTAATCTACCTCTATGTTGACATACTTTGCGATCATTACGTGTACTGTTGGAAAATGACTCGTTTTTAACAAAAAAGGTATTTGGTTCGTGGTTTTGGATTTAGTACTTTATGTTATAGTAGTCGTGTCGTACCAGCAGCTGAAGAGAATGACAGATGATAGAGAAAAGTGGATAGAACTCCATCGACAAGAGCCCAGCTCTTAAGTTTAAAGAAGAAGTTATAGTAGTCAAAATTGCCTTTGAAGTAGTAACAGTATTATAGGTATGAGAAAACAAAAAATATTTTAGACCCGTAATTATATCTGATCTGTACCTAATATTCCATGTCTTTTAGTTAGTATCCAAAATTTCAAACGTTATATTTTTTACCTGTATACCTACTATACATATCGTAGGTAACAAAACCAAAAAACAAAATTTCTAAAATTTCCAAAATTTCAGACCTTATATTTTCACCTGTATACCTGCTAAGCATTATGGTAGGTAATCAAACCAAACGTATAGGTACGTATACCTACTGAAGTTTAATATTGCATTATGTAGATAACATACAGAAGCACGAAGTACCTGCTACCCTCTGACCCTAAACAAACATCATAAGGAAAACTTTCGCAATAAATAACAGATTTGGATCACTGCGAGGCTTAGAGAATAAATAAGCTGCTTTCATGGACTCACTAACAAAGGACAGATAGGTACCTACTAAAGAAATATTTCTAGAATCGAACGCTTTCATTATTTTCTGTTTACGTATGAAATAACAAAAAGTCTTGATGTGGACTGAAAAATAATTTAAATTAATTTAAATATGTAATTTAAATTTAAGCGGTACGAACTGACTGAGCGGTGGACTGAAAAATCTCGTAATTTAAATTAATTTAAATATGTAATTTAAATTTAAGCGGTACGAATTCTCAAATGCCAAAACCTCTATGTCTGAATATAGAGGTTTCGAACGGACGCAAGACTATTGTTTACACATTATATTATGCAGAATACAAATACATAGATACTAACAGCGCCTTGCGGTTTTATCCGCGTTGTCCACGGGCACGGGAACGGTCCCGTAGGGATTTCGGAATAAAAAATCTATAACCTTCTTGAATGTTAACCACATTCAAGAAGGCTTACTCTACTAGTTTCCTATATTAGACATCAACGCGCGCCTCTCTCATTAAACGCTTATAAATCGTTAGACCATGTGGATGGCCTTTAGGCGGTTTAATAACTTCAATATCAGGGTTGACCACTAACCCACCGTAACAAGACTCAATACTTACTCAATTATTTTTATTATAAAACGTTTTCTATAGCATAAATAGACAAAAGGCATATAGCTAGTAGAAGTAGTACACTCAGTTCGACCAGGGTCGTGATGCTATAAAATTGAAAAGAGATAGTTATATTTTGTGGTGCATTTACTAAGCGGCTCAATAAAGCCCCTAAACGTGCATTAAAACGGAGCGGAGCTATGCAGAGCTCAACTGACCAATCACAATGCATTACGAAAGACTGACAATGTCAATGCGTTGTTTGAGAATCCCAATGTACTGTGATTGGTCAATCGGGCTCCGCACTAATATACGCACCCCTAAGTACAAGTGAGATAGACTCCGTTCGTATATGTAGCGTACTATGCAGGTACCGTGGAACTTTTCCAATTAAATTGCCAAAACTAACTTTCGTAAAACGTATCAAACGTTCATAAAAAGCTTCATTCCGATATGAAATAAGTTTCAGCTAGCGAATGCTTCAACTGAAATATGAAATGTTGATTTTATGCGATATAAACCGGTGCGCTTTTTGATTACTTACTTATTTATTTTTGATGTACTCGTAGCAATGTAACGTGATATTTTCGTTACATTAAGAGGCCCACAAACACAATTGTCAAGTGGAATCATAACACGAAAGTTGAAAAATTGAAGTAGGATCAGGGCGATGGCAGCACGGATGCCATCCCGAGCCCGTCGTGACCCCGCGGCCATTTTGTCACTTTATTATATTTCTTACTTAGCTGAATGAATGGAAGAACGATTGTATAACTTCTCTCTGACTCGCGCTGACTCAGCCTTGACTCCAACACGCCTCCGCCTCTACATCGCAATGAGTGACATGCCTAGTGGTGTAAAAGATTTAAGTCTCGGGCGCAATACCCGTAGCGTTTACTATTTAGACATGACTCGGATTTGAAAATGTAGTGATTACGCCTAATTTTCCTCACTGATGTCTCTGTCACTGATGAGTGAGATGAGTTCCTTTCCTCTATAGATAGAGAGACATTACCAACTAATATTTTACTTTACTTTGATTTAAATTGAATTGGAATGACATCTGCAAGAAAAAATTTTAGAGAAAGATTTACCTACTTTTCTAAAAGTTGGTCAACCATCGACTTCTATGCTCTGTCTGTGACATAACAAAGCAACACTCAGTAAATTTTACATCTACGTATTCTCTTTAATCAACAGCAAAATTTTCCATGATTTAATTTCATATCAATTCAATTCAGCCCGACAAAAAATATCACCATGAAAAGAAAACGTCAATACATCTAAATTCCAAATACGATTCAATAATACTCGTACGTAATATCATAAGTTATTGAAAGACTCGAAGCAATAAACTCGATTAATTCGTTGTCTGTGACCTGAAGAGCTTTTGCGTACCCTCCTGATTGTATTACGGTCGTAAGACTGTGGCGAATTCAATTTGACTCAACTAGCACTTCCGCTGCTTAACAAAAGGACCGATCTTCTTGGTTATTTATTGATAGGTACAGATTTGAAGTAGGGATTTAGAAGAACAGTAATAGTCGGTAATACCTCACTTCAGAGCGATGGTTGCCCCATTAAGAAATATATAATCTCATATGTAGTAGTATCAGTGAGTTAGATTCCATGACACAAGCTTAGAGCTTACTTTGGGTCTAATTAACCGTGTGTTAATTTGTCTGGGTAAGTATATTATATTATTATTATTATACTTTTTAAATTCACGATTTGCACTTATAGTTTGTATGTAATATTTAGAAGTGCCCCGTTTCGTCAAAGAATCCCGCTACGTTTATTTTCAAGAGTGTATTATTTCCATAGATATTTTTTCTGATACCCGTTACAATGATGGCTTCGTGTAAATCACAATGTTTCCTTGTATGTCTATGGTGATATTGATAACGGCTCCCATTTGGATTGGCTCTTGTAACAAAAGGGATCGTGTATGGGCGTAGCTATAATTAATTTATAGCTTTAGCTTGTAATCGAATATTCGATTCCAAAACCCACCTAAAATATCTGACCGGAGATTTTATGCAATCCTATTGGTTTATATTTGTCCGTTTCTCCGCTCCGCAGCCTCGCTCCGCATCAATGGAGAGGCACCCTTACAAACTAGTGTGGGGTAATAGGTATTGCATTTTCAGTAGCCAACCCCTCAAGGAACCTAAGTATTTGGTTAGAATACGGGTGGAGGTCTAGACTCCCTATAGATACGTCTATGGACCTTCATTAATCAAGATGGATACCGATCATGGTGTTTCGGTACATAAAAGCCCAGTAAAGGAATCGTCTTAATTCTTTACAAATTGTGCGGATTTTAGATCCACGGATCCACGGCTTACCTTCCCAAAACTGTTCCATTATCCTGATTTTTATCCAGTTATTAATAATCTAGTGGTTAATATAGCAATTCAATGCTATCTATTAATTATTTGAAATCGTAACCGTGAATACTAGTGGCATTCCTAAAGGTGTGAGCGAGAGGCCTTTTCCTGTAGTGGAGCTTTACTGACTATTTCTTGGCTTAACTATTATGTACTGAATTCGTCAGTATGTAATACTATTAGTATTATTTATACTAATGAAAAATCGACCACCAGCCCATACATTAATCCATGCTGCAAGTACACCGCCACAAAATACTGAACCCTGTAGTTTAAAATTATGATACAACTAATATTTTAAAATAAGTACTTAGGTCTTCTTCATCTATAGTGATAAAGGGCTCAAAATATGTAAGCACTGTTAAATAAATAAATACACAACACACATACACAAATGAATAGTAGATTCACATTTCATTCTCCGTCCATACCGGGCTACACTCTGCGCAGTGTTCCCCGTCCCGACGATATCTGTAACGGTCGTGGCGGCGGTGTGGCTTTTTATGTTAAAAAAGGTCTAAGCGCCCGTATTTGTGCTCACCCTGTCTGTTCTCAGGTTGAGCAAATGTGGTTAAGACTCAATGTCAATGGACATAAAATAATAGTAGGTACTGCTTATCGCCCGCCTTGGCTTAGTGTTGATGTATTTCTCAATGCTCTTACAGAGTCCATAAATTCCTTCGGGACATATGATAATGTTATTTTAGTAGGAGATTTCAATATTGATCTTTTATGTGTACATTCAGTAAATTCTAAGAAATTATTAGATTTCTTAAAACTTCTCAGCCTAGACCAAGTGGTAACTGAACCCACCCATTTTACAGAACATAGTCACAGTCTTTTGGATGTAATTTGTACGAATGGGAATGTACGTAACGTATCAACATCTATTATAGGAAATAAACTTACAAACCATGCCCTTGTTTCTTGCCAACTCAATGTAAAAAAAATCAAAATTCCACCAAAAACTATAACTTATAGACCACTAAAAAACATTGACATGATACAGTTTAATTCTGATTTAGCTAATATCCCATGGTCGCTTATCCCTACCCTGTCCAACGTTAATGATAGAGTTGAAATGTTCAATAAATTTATTAATGAGATTTTCAATTTGCATGCACCTTTGAAAACTGTCAACATTAATAATAATAATTCATATCCTTGGATAACAGATACTATAAAACTTATGTTTAAACTGAGAAATGATGCTCAATTACGTTACTATAAAACTAAATCAGACTCTCACAAAGCTTATTATAAACAGTTAAAAAAATTAGCAAATTCTTCAATTGAAAAAGAAAAGCGAGCATTTTTTAATCACAACATTAATAAACTAATTCGACGCCCAGCTACTCTTTGGAAAAATTTAAAACAAAATGTTCTACCTCCTAAACCTGAAAAGTCACTTCCAAGACATTTATCTAAGGCAGAAGAGATTAATGATAACTTCCTAGAATTACCCACCATCAGTGATATTGAGATGTCTACATTAACGTACTACGAATTCCATAGATTCAGTAAAGCCACTTTTAGTTTTAAAACGATAAACTCCTCTCATGTCTATCGTATCATTCAGAGCCTCCAATCGAATGCTTTAGGAGTAGATAATGTATCTTTGGAAATGCTTTTACTCACTCTCCCTCACTCTTTGGATGCTATCACTTCTATTATAAACTCTTCACTGACTGATAGTTCATTCCCCGATACTTGGAAAACTGCAATCGTGACACCAATTCCGAAGACTGAAAATCCTACTTTATTTAAGGATCTCCGGCCTATTAGTATTTTACCCTGCATATCGAAAATTTTAGAAAAGGTTGTATATTTGCAAATTATTGACTATATTGAAAAAAATTCCATTTTACCGTTGACACAATCAGGGTTTAGGAAAAATGTGAGCACGTCTACAGCTCTGCTTGATGTCACCAGCAATATCTTGGAGGCTCAGGATAGCGGTATGGCTACCATTTTAGTACTGTTAGATTTTTGCCGCGCTTTTGATACCATAGATATTAATCTTCTCTTGTCTAAACTGTCGTATTATGGCTTTGACCAATCTTCAATTAAATGGTTTTTTAGTTATCTCAACAATCGCTCTCAGTATGTAAAACTCTCCAATAATGACGGCTCAACAAGTAATTCCTCTGTAAAAAAATTAAAGAATGGTGTCCCTCAGGGGTCAATCTTGGGTCCTCTCTTATATATCTTATATAGTGCAGATATAATCAAATGTATCAAACATTGTAAATATCATTTATATGCAGATGATTTGCAATTATATTTATCTTTTGACCCTCGTGATACTGATACTGCAATATCTAAATTAAACGACGATTTAAATAGTTTAAGCATTTGGTCAAAGCGTAACTCCCTCAAATTGAACCCATTAAAATCTAAATTCTTAATACTAGGCTCAAAAAAACAGATAGAAAAATGTTTGATAAAAAATATAAAAATTACTATAAATAATGAACCTATTTCGTTTACTCACGAAGCGCGTAACCTAGGTCTGATTATGGACTCCCAATTACGTTTTGAATCGCATATTCTTCAAACTGCTAGAAGCTGTTTTTATCGTCTGAAAATTTTGTATAGATATCAAAAATATCTTAGTACGGAGCTCCGAATCAAACTAGTTGAATCGCTTGTACTTTCGAAATTCAATTACTGCGACACTGTATACGGTCCGCGCCTCTTAGCTAAAACCAAAACTCTTATACAGCGTGTTCAAAATGCATGTGCGCGTTTTTGTTTCCGAATTCCTGCTAGGAGTCATGTCTCGCCATTCTTAAATCAAGCTAAGATTTTGAACATGTCATCCAGACGCTACGTCCATCTCGCTTCTCTACTTTTTGGCGTCATCGTAAATAAAAGGCCCCCCTATCTTTTAGAAAAATTAACATGGTCGTCAAGATCTAGACTCGGTAGGCTAAACTTCCAAAGCCACAGAACAGCTAGCTTTAAAGGTAGTTTTAAGTATGCGGCGGCTAAAATTTGGAATGACCTGCCACCGCCTCTGCGCCAACTAACTTCTATTAACAGTTTTCGTAAAAAAATAAAAATATTATCTTTGAATTATCAAATAAGTAATTCTACAGATCACCTCCTATAACCCTTAGGCATTTTAATACTGATTATTAATTTAAGAATGTTTTAGTTATTAATAGTTTAATATTGTTGCACATTTAATTTTTGTTATAATTTATAGTGTTATTTTTTTTTCATTATTTTCTTTTTGTTTTTTGCCAATGTTTACAGTTAGTTAAGTAATAGTTTGTAATCCTACCTATCCTCTTTAGTTATATAAGTATCTCGGGTCCAGCTGAAAATCAGCGCTGTAGCTCCGGCTGCAGCATTACGCTGAGCTGGTAGCCTTTTTGGTTAAGTGTTAATTTGTACTTTTGTTTGTCCCATTTATGTAGTGCTTTTTTAACCAAATAAATTTTATTTCATTTCATTTCATTTCATTTAATACTATATAGCTACCGCCAACAATATAACAAAAGAAGACATTATAACGTAACGACAAATAATTCCTACCTATTTCAACAAAGCGACCACCTCAACTCATCCCGAAACGATTCGATTCCGCAATCATCATGGGAATTCAAATTCATCGGAAAACCCATTAAAACGGCTTTCCATAATCCTGAAGGGAAATGGGCGCGAACTGCGCACAATGCCGACAAACAATTAAAATTACATTACACATCTAAGTTAAACGAAATACTTACCGTATTATTTGAAAACTGTTGATCTGGGCACAACACTTGTTGATTTTATTTGATTATAAACACAGCATAACTGTTGGTGGAGGTGTGGCGTGCGTGCGCACCGGTCGCCGCCTGGTGTCTGACTGAAGCTGAATGTGACTTCGCATCCTCGGGAGCCGAGGGGGGCGCCGATTGATCTGCGAGCTTCCGCCTCCTTGCCCTGAATGAAAGCCGCCCTACTCTACGAACTACGAGCGATATGTGACGTAGCGATTAACTGCCACCTCGCTTGTTATTGTTAGTTACATTGTTTTGTATATTTGAATGCTACGTTCTGACGCTACGTTTGAATTAAACTATCTGTTACGCGCCACTTGATAATATATATTGAGACTTTTTAACCGATTTCAAAAAGGACATTCTCAATTCATCGGAATCTTTTTTGTTGAATCATAATTAGTACTAAGGTTGAACCGGACCCTTTAAAGAATATGAAGCAGTTTATAGCAGCAAAAACGCATCGTATTGGTATTATTTTCTATTAAAAGCAGTTTACCATAGTAGGTTAGATCTTTCTGGTACTGGTAATGTTTTTGAAATTGTAATATAAGCTCTAAGTTTGAGCTTATTCGGATGAGGTATTACTATATTATAGGAGCCTCAAAAGTATATATAATATAATCTTTACTACTGTACGTGTGTATGTCACTGAACTCCTCCAAATGGTTGGACCGATGTGAATGGTTTTTAATTTGTATGCGTTTGGGTGGCACCTACTAATTACACGAGTTTATATAGTAAATACCTATGTCTTTTCAACATCACGCTATGTTTTCTTGGAATACTATGATAATATTTATATTGGGACCACTTTAGGTACTTTTGTTTACCAATCTGTAAACCGATACTCCAGGACGCCCATCCCATTACCGAGCTCTCAAAGGGGTATTATATAACAGCCCTGATCCAAATACTACTTGTAAATAAGCTCGATTAATAATAATTAAAATTAATTATTTATCCGTCGACCTTAGCTAGCAGTTTCCACAACAATTGACACATCCTATTCAATATAATTAAATTCAATGTCGGATCATATTTATTAATGAATAACTTATTAGAACATTTTCTGTGCCTACCCTATTATAATCCACATGGTGTGGTTGAAACCATCAACTTTGGGGAGAGTCCGCTCTTTCAAAATGGATGTCAAAACGGAGGTGATAAGGCAATAATCATTGGAAAGCAAAGAACTCCTTTTTTCTCTCTAAAAAAAATCAAGGAAGTACCCATTTATGAAATATCCCCTCACAGGAGTCGGATTTTGCATGTCCCTGGGTGTAATCAGGCCCAAACTCTCCATGATGAACCTCCCCTGCTAAACCTATCAGTATCCGATCAGTCATTACGTTATGCAAAGCCAGTCTTATAATATAATTATAGACAGTTATTATAACAGCCAGTTTCTCCTGCCCCATTACTCGTGCTCTTTAGATGCCAATCGTCAGAGAAAGGACAGAATTTTAATAGATTATTTTATTTTCCCATCATAAGTATTTATCCCTGACAATGCACTAGTTAAATAAATGCTCATAGCCGCAAAAATAAATAATTTTATCTACACTAATGTTGTAACATTCTACTTATGTTTCCAATACTTGACTTATAATTACTACTGTTATAGCGCAGACAACTAAAACACTCAATTTAAGCAATTGCACATGATGTTATAATATCCAAATCGATATCGTAAAATCTCATTATAACATCGCGCCCTGCGCGGCGCGCGCCCTGCGGCCCTGCGCGCGCAGCTGCGCTCTCATTGGTTAGATTTTAATGGCGGCAAGTTCACTGTGACAATACACGTACGCGTGAATTAAATGTATCGCAATGTGTTTTGTTTTTAAAATTTTGTTTGATTAATTGCATTAGTGAAGATAAAGTAGTGTATGCAACTGCATATAACACGGGTATTAAAACACTCGTTACTATTATGAAACTCGCTGCGCTCGTTTCATAAACTCACACTCGTGTTTTAATACCCTTCTTTATATGACAGTTGCATAAACTACTATTATCTGTGGCTGTGCACCATTTAAAAATGAGTTGCAATGTAATTGTCAATGTCATTATAGCGTAAAAATCAAAATCAAGACCTGACTCACCTTAATTGAAATGTCATGCTGAAAGAATTGTTTTGTTTTTGTTTATTGAGTAATCCTCCGGTTCTGTCTGACTGACTTGTATCGTGATTCGTGGTCTGTCTGTGAGTTCTGATACACGGGAACAGTAAGCGAATCTTTGTTTGTTTCCTGGTCTGTGCAGCAAACTAATACATTTTTTTTCAAATATATTTTGATAAAATTGCTCACCAATAGTATTGAATACAACGCTGCATAGCATAATATAATTTGTACAGAAAAATGGCAACAAGAAAACAGCTGTGGGGCGAAATGGACAACGATGGAAACGACGATTCAGTATTACAAAACGTGAATTTCAACCCAATTATTGAACTGGGAATGCAAAATATTCCAGAAATACCGATAACAGTTAAATCATCACCTATAGAATTACCCGAAGCGAATCTCATCACTCACACAATTCAATTACACGCATATTCAAGGCAAGTCTCATATAAATTGGAGCAAGCAAAGCAATCTTTATACGAAATTGATCCTATGAGCTTACCTAACATACCTCCACAACCCGCCCGCACTTTGAAATTAGAACACGAAGCAACCCCAGCCATTAACTTTTTAGAAAAAGAATACTGTGATTTCTCCCTTGGGAAAGGACCAGTTATATTACCATTCACTACTGAAAGTCACAACAGAGCTCTTAAACAATGTGCAGCAATTGCTATTGCTCATGTTGGGATAAGAACTTGCACAAACACTGCACTAAATGCTGTGGCCGACGCTCTCGACATATACATGACAAACATGTGTAAATTGCTCAGAACAGTTGTAGACCGAGAAGCAAGCGGTATCAAATCAGGTTTCCCAGATGCAATTTCTAAAGTATTTGCAGATCTTAATGTTGGGAATTTACATGAGTTCTATAATAAAAGAGTAGTGAAGTACCACGATAGGTTGAAGAACCAGTGCGAGAATCTCAAGGTGCAATGCGAAACATTTGCCATAGAAGACATAGCACCACAGTTGAAATTGGAAGAAGTTCCAGAATTACATTTTCCTGCTGCTTTAGACGGAGCATTTACCCCTTCACTGGAGACAGGGTTCCAAATGTTACAGAACTTGGAGCAAGAACAGCTAGAAGGGTTGGATTTTATTGAAATAGTGGGACAAGATGTGAAGTTGGATTCGGTGGAGTTTGCCCAACCAGACATGGGGACTACAACCAAACCACCGTCATTGTCACCTAGTGCTAAGAAGAAAAGAAAATAAATGCTTCTTCCAATTACTTCTTTAATTTTTGTCCTAATACTTTCTGAGACCCACTAGGTATGCTTATGTATCTTGGTACCTTAAGGTTTAAATCAAGTTTTAGGCAAATTTGGGCACATTGACCCACCAGGATATGTCTATTTAAAAATGTTGTATATATGTATAAAATTATCTACTTTGTTTCTTCGAAGTGGCTTTGGAAAACTTATTCTAGAAGTTTTTCAAAGCCATTTTGAAAAGGTTTACATGTCAGGAATTGTTAATTTTATTTTAAGTTGTTTTGAGAACCACCTGTACAAAACCAGCTTTACTTGTCCACTTAATAAATCATATAATAAGAATTTTATTTCATTAAAGACAGGAAGTAAAGACTATGTAGGTAATCTGCATCATTTAGGTTTAGTTAACTTCGTATTACTACTGCAAAAAAATGTGTTTACTCTCAAATAAGTGTACCAGGGTTTAAATAAAATTCTTCTAAAATAACATAGCACCAAATAATTTATTTCAACATGACATTGTAATACAAAGCAAAAAGTAGACTTATTGACATTACAAAGCAATATTATGGTTCTCATTAAAATATTAAGCCTGATTTTAATTAATAATCATTGCCATTATGTACTGTTAGAAGGCTGCATACAAATATTGTGTAAAAAATCATGCTTATACTAGCATAAATAAGACCTACTGGAAGTCAACAACTAAAACTTAAATTACTAATTGTTAAAATTTGGGGCTCACATGGCTATGTTTTTTATTAAAATCAGATATTAATTCTCAAAATTTCATTTGTTAAAATAGATTGAAGGCACTCAGACAATATCTTAAACAATTAATGACTAAAGTTAGAGAGATGAATGGAACTTATCATGGAATGAAGATCTTCAACCCATAACAATATTAATTAAACAAAATAAAACAAATTGATACCTATTCATCGATGATTATACTCACTTTATACCATTTTCTGGTAGTATTAATTAAATGTTTAAAATGTTATTTGGCATTTCATAACAAAATTACAATTAATTAAAAATAATTTAAGCCTAACAACTTAAGCACACAATACCATATTACAGTAAAATTGTCATGAAAATGCCCGCATTCAATGACAAATACAAACTAAATTATTATTGTTATGGGCTGCACTAAAACTACACTAAATCTAGAGAAAACTGTACATTTACATAATAATAATCACGCTTCACTTCTTTTCTGGGGGTGTCGTCCTTTTTCTGCGGAAAAGAAGAATGTGAGGCTCTGGAAAGAAGAAATACACTTTTAGTTAACCATTACAAACTTTTTCAATTGTCTGCCAAACAAAGTGTGCAGTTTATCATCATGACTACTAAGAATAAGAATAATTTTATTTCTTAAACTTGAGCTGTGACTTTGTCAGGGGGGTATATAACATCATATGCAGCTAGGACATCATAATTCCCGTTTTGAATGGGAGAGTCCTGTGTTTCAGTTGTACTATACAATTTAGATTGCGTACAACTAGGACTAAGTAACAATAGATTTCAATATTGATTATAATGTCTTACCAGGTTGATGGGTCATGTAGTGAACCCATCCTTGACTTTGTTGCACTCCGATGTTGCGCCATTCCTGCTCCGACATGAGGTGATTCTTTGGAACTAATTTCACCATCTCCTTTGGTAACACCACATGTCTGTAATAAGTTTAGAAATTCATATAAAATCTATAAGTATATAATTAAATAAAAATACACATTCCATGATAATTTATTTTTTGTTAGGATTATTGTTGGGTGAAGTTTTATTTATATCAAGAGAACATTTTATATTATATTGATTGGATTGGGAACTAATTCTTAACTATTTTTAACTAAGTGATTGTAACTAAATTTGGTCGTTTAGGTACAGCACCTATGTGTTGTAAGTGACTGTACTGGCAGCAGGCAAACTTAGGCGCGGATGTGGTTTGCAATAACAATAGCCGGTGTTTACAATCTTCTTTAATAACAGGATATTAACGTACAATAACTTCATATTCAATGGATTACGATTCTATGAACTGAAGACTAAAGAAATCGGATTTCAATGATTGCTTTCAACTAAATAGAACTATTAAAAGGTTATGTGCTATAGTCTTCCACCGGTATACCTAATAATTGCAATAGAACTCACTCAGAAATATGCCGGTAATAAGTCACGGGAGAAACACTAGGATAATGAATGAACCAATGATTTAAATTCTTACCTGTATTCATGTTCTTCATCGTAATATTTGTCCGAATAATAAATCTCACTGGGCATGATTTGTACTGAACTCAATGGCTTTGACTTTTTGAAAACACAACAAATAATAAAAGCCGCACTTTATCAGTTAAGTCAGAAATAGTTTCGCGGTACAAATTACTCCTTTTTCCTGAAATAAACAAAGAAATCGCAAAGAAAACTGGACAATGGACGTTAACGTTTTTCGAAATTCGAAAAACTTGCTTGACTTTCTTGTCTTTGGTTGGACTCTATTTTTCAGTGTTGCCATGTAGAACCTAGTCTATGGATTAATCGGAAACCGGGTAATTCCGCAGAAACGGTTTGCAATCATAATTTTTGTCATTAAATGTCAGCCGGTCAAGCTAACTGTCACTGTCTGTCGTGTCTGTCAGTCAGGTCAGTCAGTCATAATCAGGTCTTATTTTAGGTTATGTTGATTTAAATTTTGTGTTGAACATTATCATGATTTCTTCTTAAATTGTTAATTAATTACGTTGTTTAAAATGTCTCTAGTGAATATCAGGCAGTTGTTGCCTTTATCCCGAATTTATGGCCGCGCCTTAAGCTCCATTTTGCCTACCAATAGATACAGTACCAGCACAACAAACAATGAAGAAAATCCTCTCGAAAATTTGACTGACTGGGAAACCCTCAGCAAAAAGAAAACAATTAGTAAAGCCATGAAAGCTTACTTAGAGAGAGCTAAGGAACATGACGAATTCATGAAAACGCAGCAGTTTGAATACAATATTGGAAAACGTCATCTGGCTAATATGATGGGTGAAGATCCAGAACTTTTCACTCAAAAGGATGTCGATCGTGCCATTGAGTATTTATTTCCTAGTGGTATCTACGACCCGGCCGCTCGCCCTCTCATGAAACCACCGGAAGAAGTGTTCCCCGCCCGTAAAGCCGCCGAATTCGATGAAGCCGGTAGACCGCATCATTACTTGTTTTACACTGGCAAACCTAACTTTTTCAAACTCATGTATGATGCTTCTGAGACTATACAACAACTGTACAGCTTCCAAGACAAAGTTATCAGGAGGAAAGCTACTCCCGACCCAAATGGTGCATTAGCGCTTGATAGCAGTGTTTGGGTAACTAAAGACCAGCTCGAGAATGTTCTGGTAGAAGCCATTACAGATTTAGAGTATGACAACTTCAAGCAGGTTATGGAGCGCATAGTTTCCTTGCCTTATGCTTACAAAGCCAAAGAGTTTATTGATAAATATAGAAAGCCACTATCTACTCAGAAGTTTGCTCTAGAAATTCCAAAGCCTTTATATGACGACAATGGCAGAGCATACATAACTACTTATGAATGTTTAAGAAAGAAAGCTAGGGGTGACGTGACTATTAAATCCCCAGGCACTGGCAAGATAACTATTAACGGCCAGGATATAACCTACTTCGATAGCATACAAGCTAGAGAACAAGTTATGTTCCCACTTTTCTTCACTGGAATGCAGGATACAGTTGACATTGAGGCCAATATTGAGGGTGGAGGATTCTCCGGACAATCTGGGGCTATTCGATGGGGTATCGCTTGGGGATTGCGCAGTTTTGTTGATAAAGAGATGTTAGAGAAAATGCAAGTAGCGGGTCTTCTCACCAGAGACTTCAGAAGGAGGGAGAGGAAGAAGCCAGGACAACCGGGAGCCAGGAAGAAGCCAACTTGGAAAAAGCGATAGTTTTAAAAATACTGTCACACTAGACTTTATAGTAGATGAAACTGTTTTAGCATCTTTTATTTTGATGTTACTAATTCTGTATTTAAGGATTAAATAAAAATAACTCGATGTACTGCAGTACTTTTATTATATACCTTTAAAATTAATTATATTTCAAATAAAACATAACTTATAGATAAAATCAAATAATTCAATAATAATTATTATGGTTCTGACGTAGAATTGATTATTTGTTAGGTCTAACCAAGACCAAGACTGGTTTTAGGTCAGAGTTCCATGTTCCGTCGTTTTCAGATTGAGGGGTCAGGTCTCCACTCTTTTCAGTCTCAGAGATTTTCTCGAAAACCTCTTTGTAGTTGCTTGGGGTAGTCTTTTCGGCGATAGCGCCATCTACCTCCTCAATAGTGGTGCCTGACGGAACCACTTGTTTGCCGGTTGTGTAAGGAGTCTCCTTTCCATACTGGAGGTCCATATAGTCGTTAAGGATTGCGACGAGGACATTCTTCACTTGAGAAGTGGAAGTTCCGTCTTGGATTCCCTTGGAGACTTCATCGAGAGTAAGAGTAGGAACAGTCATTGTGATGCAATTTCTAGAAAAAAATAATTAGTTATATTATAATTCAAATCTATTTAGTTGATTGTATGGTTTATCTCTCTGATACACAGTTTGCACTTATATCGTCACCCAAAATTTTAATAAAAGTGTACTAACAGATTATATCATTAAAATACTCTTCATAATAACACTAAACAAGACAAGTCGAGTTAAATATGCTTAGGATATACAATAAATGAAAAGAAAAATAAAATAGAACCTATATTGAACAGGATAAATAGAACACAAGGGAAACTTACCAAATTCTATGTCAACAGTATTATAAGTGAAACTGAACTGCCGTGATTACCAGATTGCGGGGTTTATAAATAAATCCATTATCAAAATACTTTGCACTGATAAAGGTAGGTTTGGCTGTGTAGCCAGATAAGGAACACCTACCTACCTTCACAGGTCATCCGATCGATATCTCTGACACCACTTAGATTTCCTATGATTTTATTACAGCATGCTGCTATATCAGTTCAGTATCTCAATACCTATTAGAATTATGACTAATTTCTATTAAATGAAACTTATTCATATAACTTAGAGGGAAAACTTACCCAGTGCTATCATGGTTTCTGATAAGATAAATGAACGTGAACAAATATATGAGAAAGCTTTTAAAAATAAACATGATTATTTAATTATTCACGTACTTCACACAAGCATCAAATTTCAAAATGTGTAAAAAAGTATTAAAGTTCTAAAATATTTGGACAAACAAAATAACGCCTCTAGCGGAAAATAATTTGAACTAAAAATAATAGGTCTGTTAACATTCTGATCACATGCAAGATACTTGAAAAACTGTTGTAGATAGCTGTAGTTTGTACTCTACTACTACCACTAATGTTTGGTTAAAATATAATAATATTAGCAGTATTAGAAACATTCGCCAGAGCTCTGGTGCCTAGACATATTGAAACAATCTGCTGATTCGCTATTACGTTATATTAAACTAGCTTTTGCCCGCGGCTTCGCTCGCGTGGAATTTAGTCTGCCGCATTAAGTTTCGTAATAAGAAGATTTATAAAAACTTTCATCCCCTATTTTATCCCCTTGGGGGTAGAATTTATCAAAATCTTTTCTTAGAGGATGCCTACGTCATAGTAGCTATATGCATGCAAAGTCTCAGCCCGATCGGTTTAAAATTGACAAAGTTTCATACAAACTTTCATCCCCTATTTTATCCCCTTGGGGGTAGAATTTATCAAAATCCTTTCTTAAGGGATGCCCACGTTATAGTAGCTATATGCATGCACAATCTCAGCCCGATCGGTTTAAAATTGACAAAGTTTCATACAAACTTTCAACCCCTATTTTATCCCCTTGGGGGTAGAATTTATCAAAATCCTTTCTTAGGGGATGCCCACGTCATAGTAGCTATATGCATGAACAATCTCAGCCCGATCGGTTTAAAATTAACAAAGTTTCATACAAACTTTCAACCCCTATTGTATCCCCTTGGGGGTAGAATTTATCAAAATCCTTTCTTATGGGATGCCTACTTCATAGCAGCTATATGCATGCAATGTCTCAGCCCGATCGGTTTAAAATTGACAAAGTTTCATACAAAATTTCATACCCTATTTTATCCCCTTGGGGGTAGAATTTCGAAAAATCCTTTCTTAGTGTGCACTTACGTCACTTGAAGAACCTTCCTGCCAAATTTCATGCTTCTAGGTGTAGCGGTTGAGGCTGTGCGTTGATTATCAGTCAGTCAGGACTTTGAATTTTATATATATAGATTATCATCTTATTTAGCCGAGGAAAAATGTTATAATCTAGATTTTGATATCAGAATGCCAATGTTCAACCCATTCCATTACTAGGGAATTTTAAGAATTCCCGGCGCTGCTGCGCTGGTGCATCTTTGCTGTACTGTTACTATGATTTTAAACACCTAAAATTTTATTTGTGTAGATTATATCTTAAAACAGATCACACACTGTATATCAAAGTCAAACCTGCATTATCATCGATTGCACTGGGATCGAATATAAAAAATGACAAGATACGGGAAGGTATGTACCTTTATCTTGTTATTCTATGTTGAAATGTAGGTATTGCAAAATTTTGGCAAATTCGAATGGCAAATACTGTAGATAGGTGCGATGACCCATCTAGATAAGATACTATTTGGGTTAGGCAAACACCATACGACGAACATTCGAAGGTGTAACTTTCGCATGGAATGGCTAACACAATGTTACGGCCAAATAACAAAACAGTATGATTTGCACTTAGATACTGAATTTATTAGGATAAAGGAATAAAAAGATACATATTATATTTCAATAGTTAGGTATATTCGACAAAAAATTAAGAAATTACTTCAATTCGGTTATTGTACGGGGTATTTGGTTTGCTGTTAACATAGATCGGTTAGCTAACCACTGCTTTGTATTAGACACAAAGTCTAACTTCTTCAAATGGGTAGCCGACTTCAAATGTATTATTTAGACGATGGGTCCAACCTCGGCGGCTCCAGTGACGGGGGAGACGGCGACGGTGTCGATGGGGTTGGTTCCGCCGACGGGGTTGATGGAGATCACGTCAATGGGGTTGATTTCGACTTCGGGGAGGACGGGCTCGGGGAGGACCACGGGCTCGGGGACCACGACTACCTCGGGGAGGACGGGCTCGGGGAGGACCACGGCTTCAGGGATGACGACCTCGGGGAGCACAGGCTCGGGGAGGACCACGGGCTCGGGGATGACCACCTCGGGGAACACGGCCACGGGCTCGGGGCGCGCGATGGTAGCCTACAATACAGAGGTTGGTTTACATATAGTAAAGGTGTGTGTCATAAAGGTGTACCCAACATGTTATTGACAGTTAAAGGCTCATTTGTTAGTCGAACCTGTAGTAAGTAGCGTTTCAGTTCAATAACAATATTTTAGTTAAGGTTCAGACAGTCAATATAAACATAAAACTCATTCAAACTTCAATGACACCAACTAAAAATTCAATGTGACAAAGTACAATGGCGTTTAACCTTTCCATATGTTACAGACTATAGAAAGGGCTCGATAATTTAACTATAATACTAAGTACATTATACTTACGGGCTCAGTGATGATGCCTTGGCTGTTGACCTTGATGGTGATGACGACGAGGGGCTTGGCGGAGGCGTCGGCGACGGGGGCCAACACACCGACGGGGGCGACTTCGGGGACGACGGTACCGAGCTCCAGGAGGCCGGCGGGGGTGGCGACCACGACGGAGGTCTGGGGGAGATTGTAGGGTAATACGGTGGAAGTCTATGGGGAACAGGTTTAGTTGAGATGGTGAGTTCTGTGCTCTATGGTGGTTCAGATCATAGTGATTAAAACGATAGAGGTATATGATTGTCTATGGTGGTCTATCGTGGTTAAGACGGTGAAGGTCTATGGCGGTTAAGACGATGGAGGTCTTTGGTGGTAAAGACGATTAAGGTCTATTGTGATTTATCGTGGTAAGATGGTGAAAGTCAATGAGATATTTTGTTAGTCATCCAAATTTTCCCCAAAAAGGTTAGTGTCAATGTGACAAACGGAAGGCAATTTGTCAAACTTTATCAGTACTTGTACTAATGCTTTTATCTCTTCAATAACAAATAAAATAGATTAAAAGTAATGTATTAGACTGTGAAAACAGTTGACAAATTCTATCGCAATGTGAACACTATCATTGTGAGCATAAGATTTAAAATCCATTTGTGGGATATATTTTATCCCGAAATTCCCGCGGGAACGGCCACAACGCGGGTAACACCGCGGGGCGCGGCTAGTGCTTATATAAATGCTCGTCAGACCAGACAAAGATTTTGTGTTCATTTCATCTCTTCTCTTCATATAGAAATAGAGAGAAAGGGATGAATTTAAAAAAAAGGAAACGAAGTTAGAACCATAATAATGTTGACAAGCCAAAACTTATTTTATTTATGTTAAAATATTCCAAAAAAACTTACGACAATGTTGCCGCTGAAGATGGAAGCCATAGCCTGGTTGAGAGAGAGCTCAAGGAAGGGCACGAGAGCGGGGTCGGTGCTGGGGTCCTGGAGAGCCTCGGACAGCTCGGAGACGGTCCACAGGGTCATGTCCAGTGCGCCGGTGCTGATGGTCACGGTGGGCTAGTACAACAAATGACCAATAAAGTCTCTGAGGTAAAGGCTTTGAAGTCTCCGTAGGGTTAAACGTAGCATGTTTCAGCCAGATCATATTCGATTGTTGGGTAATATCAATATGCTGATGGACTTTTTTTGGCATAATAGTTAGGCAACTTGGTAATTATTATGTCAGCGGATATAGGGTCCAGGGGGCACACGCCTGATGCCTGACCCCTCAGCCGCTAGATCGTTAGACCTTTTTTCAAATAAATCGTCCACCTTCACCAAGGTGAAACCCAAAATCAAATTCTTAGATCCGCTACTGCATTATGTAACTTATCTTCTAAAACATAAAGTCGTGATTCCCAGTCGCTTTGACTTGTCAGCGACAATGTCATTTAATAAGTGTCAGTGCTTACGTTGACAGAGTCTCCGAGGACGAGGTTAGCCATCATCTCGTCGAGGGCCTGGTTGAGGTAGGGCTGCATGGCGTCGCTGGTGGTCGGGTTCTGGATGGCCTCCGACACCGAGCTGACGGTCCACTCTGCCTGGTAGGCGCAAGCCACCGCGAACAAACATACGAAAGCAGCGAAGAATTTCATTTTGGATGATTTTTGTCGATCTGGAAAAGATTTATGGTGTTAAATAGGTCCTGAATGAAGTAACCCTACTGAAAGAAACTAAAGCACACTCATTGAAACTTATATAAGCTAAGAACATTGGAATCTAACCAAGTAAATAAGCACTGTGTATTTTTGTAACTAGGGATATTTTAAGGATGGCATGGTCTTTCAAATACAATTATAAATGGGGTGGTAACTGACTATATTTTAGTGACCGGGAGCATGCAATGACTACGAAAAGTAACTTATGACTTGTTACAAAACAAAAAGTTAATGGAGCTATAAAATTGGAGCTTCTTTTAAAAAATATTAGCAATTATTAAAGTATAAATTAAGTAGCTGTCAATAAGTGTGAAGTACTCACCTACCAACTGGTTAATTTAATAAAACACAAAAACTCTCCAATATTTATAGTGGATTGAACGATAAAAATTTAGCATTATCACAATTAGTTTATTGCAATAATCTCTTTTATGTTTTGTTCGATAGACGATTGTAAATTGGGATAATGATATGTTAATTTATAGCACTTGAATACCGTTTCTTGGGTAGTAAGTAATAGTGAAGTTCAGTGAAAATAAGTACCTACATTATAGAATATAGATCAATTGAGACCCTGTTACTTTGGTGACGTCACGAGAGATTATACTACAATTAACCTTCTCGTTTAAGCTATCTTCTATCTTTTATTAGTGCAACTGTAATCCAATATTGCCGCCGCAGTCAGATGTTGTGCCCGGAAAAGGTAAGTCGAAACATAACGTCCTCATACGTTTCTAAGGCATTAAACATTATTAAAATCTAAACATTGATTAGACCGTATGTAACTTGCAATAAAAGTTGCAATTTATCTAATTATTTTTATAGTTATTAGTTACACCATACAGCAGTTTTATTCTTATTGACTTAAGTTTAGTTTTTCATTGGCGAATCTATTTTTGTAATTAAATTTATTTTATTCTTAATTTAAATTATTATTCCCATATTGACGATAAACAATATATAATGTTTCCTGCTTTGCCCAGTATCAGAAAAAAATCAATCAAACTTTGTGTCATTTGGGAAGTGACATAAAATTATAATTATCGTCGCCATACTTGGTAAATAAAAAAGCTTTGCTTTTTACATAAGTTTAAGTTAAAGGCTAATACCATGGATCAACATATGTGGGTTAATTCCCACGTATGTAGATCCATGGTAGTACCCTCCTGAGCAAAGGCCTCTCGTCTCACCGAAGATATCAGTAAGTGAGGAGGATTAGACGATCAACTCGATTGCCTCAAACCCGAGCCATGTTTGAAAACTAGGAAACATGTCGCTCGACCTGGGAATTGAGCCCAGGACCTCAGTCTTGGCAGGAGAGTGCACATACCACTAGACCACCTATGCGTTACATACCTAATAAAAAGTAATGAGATCCAATAGCCTAACTAATCTATCTGTTATCCTTAGTATAGTCATACTCCGTATAAAAAACAAATGTCACTGTGTCAATATTATCGAATTTTATATGGAGGTATCCAAAATTATACTAATTATACTTTATACTCTGTATAACTATTAGTAAGGCTATTCATTTACAAAAACTACAATTCGTAATATAGAATCAAAAGTTTAATAAATATTCAAATAAAAGCATCAGGTTTAATATTCAAATCCCTGGCTTCGTCTTTTTCGCTAATTAAATTGTTTTATATACATAATTCTTATATTCCTATATAAGTAACCTAAAACTATAAGTAAATATAACATAGTATGATAATTTAGTTTAAAACTGTATCATAGATATAGTTTATGGAACATAGAGTAGCAGATCAGATGTTAGTGTCAGGTCTTTTGGCTAAAGCTGAAAATACTTTTTGAATAGAAATACAAAGTTATTTATTAAAATATCTCTGAACTTTCCATCTTGCATCTACAACATTCTGGGTACATTTTGGGTTCTAAAATCGTCCACCTTTAGCCACGACCTAAGATTTGAGCCCCGACCTTCGGTCGAACACTAAATGATGATAAACAATGTAAGTTTGACTGTTATCAAACGATAAAAAATAAACCATTCAACTATAATAAGGGTGACGTATTTTACAACACACATAATATCATTTACAACTATATACTACTATTTATTACATACGGTGTTTACGACTACCTTATTATATATTATTTATTTTTATTGATGTTTTTTATATTGCAGATCTGAAACAAAACAGTAGCTTATTAAATGTCTTTTTTAAAATTATAAACAACGCGGACCGAAGCTTATTTCGAATTCAATTCATCTATTTCTAAGTGTTTTATTATACGCATTCCCCATATCTTCCTCCCTTAATCATGTAAAGGTCAACTTGTATATAAAATGTTCTAATATTTGTTTCCAGAATAGGCATTATGCATTATCTATCACTGATTTTTTTTTTCTTTATTGGTTTATTAACTGGATTTAACATAATTTGTATTAGATGTTTATTAACATCTTTATTAAGCAAACAGTAAAGATCCTACTCGAAATAAACACAGCATGAGTAGTAATGTAAGTATGTAATGTGTCCAATGTCATAAATGTATGTTTTCTTTAGTTACACTTATAATAATCGTCTACTGTCATTTATAGTTAAATTGTACCATCGTGAATTTATAGATAGAAGTAGGACTTGAAAATGATTTTCAAAGAGTTCCTTAGTCCTTAATAATTAATCATGAGTCAATCAAATCTTATGAATCAAATATTTACTTACAAATATAACAGATCCATAATAATGTTGCTAAGTTTCAGCCGCAGACACCGCCAACAATTTCTTATAGGAGCCGGCGAGAGACTTTGCCGCTAACACTAGTATCTCGCGCCTGGATACGCCCGTACACGATTCTTGCCATTGTGTGTGGTGAACCTAGGAAATGGTGAAAATGAAAATGGTCATTTTAAAGTGATTTACACTTATTTTTACAACAGAACACGGAGAAGAGGATTTTGACCAGTATTAGAAAACAAATTGCTCATACTATTCGATAGGTCAGAATAATCATAACGCACGGCAGTGACCCCGCCGAGTCGAGCAAACTGCGGCACGGCTGACCCACCATTTTCTCAAAGTAGTTAATTTTTGACCCCCTTCGAAGTTTTAACTGAGTTAGTTCAAACATTGATCCATGTCTCAATGTCCACGCCTATTAAAAACTCAATGAGTCTCTTGTGATTTTAATTGTTTGAATGTAACTGACAGCGTTATAATGAATACTCAGATAGACTCAGATATCGTAATTTGTAAGTCGAATGTCGCTTAAAATTGTAAGCGCATTGCCATCACAGATTCAACAGTAAAGTAACATCGGCATTCGGCGAACGACTGCAGCTTGTACAAGCCGCCCTTAATAGTTGCGCCATAACCGAACTAACCTGCAAGCTATCAGCCATAATGGAGCCCACAGTAGCACTATACCCAGTCGGTCGATGTTCATAGTCTTCTGGCGTCGCTTCTCTGGCCGCTGCGGCCGCCGCAGCCGGCACGGGCGTGCCTTGGGATTGCAGCTGCAGCTCAATGCCCAGGGAAGGCTGTGTCAGTACTAGGAGGCTTATGTCGTACCATCTGAATAGAAAAAATATTATCCTTTTATTTCCTACAGTTGCAGTGGCAAGTTAAGCGTTAATCACCACAAAAATAAAATAATTATACAGACAAAAATGAATCTCGTACTTTTCATTTCGTCTAAAAACTAATTTGTAATCAGTCTCTCGCCGCGACTGCTTGTACGTAGTCTTAAAAGTAATAAAATTTAAAGTACGGAAAAAAGATACTTCTATCCCATAAGTTTTTCATATATTTAAACTTTCTTATTCATAACATTAGTATAGATAAGACTACCATCTAAGTTTGTACTTACCCATGTTAATGAACGAATAAATAACACGAATTTGAATTTGAAGTATGATTATGTAAATTAAAAAAATGTTTTTAATTCATCACTACAAAGTCGCTATTTTTGTCTGTTTGTTTGTCTGTTTGTCTATATGCTTAAATCTTTAAAATTACGCAACGGATTTTGATGCGGTTTTTTGTAAAAGGTAGAGTGATTCAAGAGGAAGGTTTTTATGTAAAAAAATTCCCGAAATTCCCACGGGAACGGGCACAACGCGGGTAAAACCGCGGGGCGCTCCTAGTTACTTATAGTTCATTGCTTATAACTATATCATTATTATAAAACCATCATTACCTATCACTCAAGGCTTCGTGCAAGAAGTTCTCAACCGCTACAACTGGCACGTTGTTAGTCAAGTCCGTGTGGTTGGCCCGGATGTACGCGATGCGTTGTTTGGCCGCGGCGTAAGCTGATGCGTACCCTACTGGCTGAGCGGCTGTCACGTCGCTTTGAGCTTCGTAGCCACTGGAATGAAAATGATAAGTTTGAGTAGGTTGGTGGCCAATCCTGATGTGGGAGTGTTTTTTAGACCGGCTGAAGGCCCTGTGACTTGGTCAAACGATTTAAACAACCGTGAGCGACTCTTTAACGTGGCTTTCCAAAGCAGTGTATGAACTAACAAATGGAATTTAAAAAGTCACAGAAGTGGTAAGTGCCACAGTAACGAATTCAATGCAGAAATAAAACCACGCGATAAAGCATGTTGTATCTATACTAATATTATAAATAGGTATTTGTTTGTTTGTTTATTTGTTTGTATGTTTGAGGTAATCTCAAGAATTATCCACCGACTTGAATAATTATTTTTGTAATAAATAGCAACATTCAACGGGCAGGTTATAGGCTATTTTTCATCCCGAAATTCCCACGGGAACGGTAACAACGCGGGTAAAACCGCGGCGCGCTGCTAGTAATATATAACTTACATTACGGTTGCTTTCCCGAATACAGCCTGAAACGCCTCTCTCACGGGTGATATCTTGATATCTTTATCTGAAGCCACCACCAGGAACATGTCTCCACCAGTTTCTGAAAACAGAACCGAACTTAGAACTTTCCCAAATTAATCGATCGAGAGTAAGAGCTTTATTCATAAATTAACAGTATTTTAGCTATCAAATGGTTTGTCTCTTTCTGACATACCCAATTTTCCAAAGAGCAAAAGAGACAAAAGACTTTAAAACAGTGTTAAAGTTAAAGAGCGTTTATAAATAAGGCGATAAATATAAATTTGTCTTACTTAGATATTCTTTCATCTGAGGATCTAAAGTTGTGATCATAGAGTCGACGGAGCTCTTGGCTTTCTCGGCCAAATTCTGCAGTATGCCGCCGGTGGAGACTGCGCCCTTTACCCAGGTGAAAAGGCCACTGCCTGGCATTATGTCGCCTGCAGGAAAATAGAATAAAATAAATATTCTACTTCTTATACAAATAAAATTAATTGGTAACAGTAAAGTTATCCCATGTAGTTTAGTATGCAAAGCCTAACTACAACTATGCTAGTTACTAAATTATTGTTTGTATCTACGAGTATATACCAGTATACATATTATAAAACAAAGCCTCCAAATGTCCATTTAATAAATTTTCTGAAATATACGGATTTTCATGCAGTTTCCACCAATATACAGAGTAATTCAAGAGGAAGGTTTATGGCTAGTTTTTTTCTTAACCTATATCGTCCCACAGCTGGGCAAAGGTCTACCCTAAACGCTTCCATCTCTCCCTGTCCTTCGCGGTCTCCCACCACTCGCTGTCGAAGGAGACAATTTCGTCCCTCCAGCGTTTCCTAGGCCGCCCGCGGCGCCCCGCTCCTCCCGGGACCCAAGGCCTACTTATTACTACAAAATTCCCACAGGAACAGAAACAATGCGGGTAAATCCACAGGGCACTGCTAGTTTAATAACAGAGGAAATATCCTAATATCTCTAAATCCTAATAAAAAGAAAATAATCATTGCCTATCATTGAAATGTTACAATATTTACATATTTATTTAATAATCAATCTCACTATGTTCACAGGGTTCTTATCATTTCTCCCCATGAAGGCCATTATAACAATATATAAAATTTATACCTACCAAGTTTATCAATATCTGGCACTGATTCCGTCAGTGACTCAGGGGTGTGGGTGGCCTCTGAATCATCAGGAGACCGCAAGGGCAGCACCGGCTGTCCCTCACTTAGTGGAATGGCTGGGCTGGAATATATGAGAAGTTATATAAATAGATGAAGACTAAGTTTTAGATATCAGTATTTATTATAAGAACACATGAACACTATGTTATTATGACTATAACAGCTGTGTAACTTTTCTTTAACAGCACAATAGATCTCATTAGAATGAAATGCCTCAAGACTGATCTTGGAACAAAAAAATTTCAATTTTATGGAATTTAAAAACTTTATATTGTAGCTCATCCAGCATCTATAAAATCTCATATGTCAATCAATCAATTAATTTATCTATACTTATATTATAAAGAGGTAAAAGTAAGTTTGTTTGTATGTTCGAGCTGATCTCGGGAATTACCAGTCCGATTTGAATAATACTTTTTGTAATAGATAGCCACATTCAACGGGAAGGTTTTAGGCTATTTTTCATTCCGGAATTCCCATGGGAATGGACACAACACAGCTAGTTTACAATTTAATACATGGTTAATTAGACACAAACTAAGCTCTAAAGGTGGGTTTACACCAACCGAGCGAATGCTCATTCTATCCCCACTACATCAAATTCTTCTAGTGTAAACAGGCGTAGAGCATTCTTTCGTTGTTCTTAGAGCGTTCGCAAAGGTTCTATAGAATATTCTAAGAATGCTCGCTCGCTCGATGTAAACGGCGGAAGAGCGCGCGAACAGTTGCTTAGAGCGTTCTTGCGTGTTCGAACGTGCTCGCGCCACTGAGCGGTCTCATCAAAGCGTTCTTGTATTCTAGCTCTTGTTCTAGCTCTAGCTCTGTGTTCGTTTGATGTAAATGGATACCTCTAGCTTTCGTTTACACTAAAAGATCACGAAAGAATGCTCTTGCTCTAGCTCTTGCTCTATGTTCGTTTGGTGTAAACCCACCTTTAGATTGTTAAAGAATCTTCCTATGAAATAAAACCATAAATAATTATTAATTAAAATTATCTTTTGCATATGTTTTAGTTTGAGCATGAGTACTGACCTAATGACCTTTGTGTTTTTATTTACTTTAGCGTTCTACTTTAGAGAATAGGTCAAAAGGTTACATCTGTGAAGAACTTTTGATATGAAATTGATTATTACAAGCAAAAATGTGAGGAAGCTGCCCTTTTGCTATCAAACTACAGATTCAGTAAAAAATTGATTTAATTGAATAATTATTTTATGTTTTGTGCCATTGACTTGATAGAAGATGAATAGAATAAGTGATTACCTGAAATGTTCAGCCTCATTAGGATCAGCTCTCGATTTGACTATGAGTGGCTGAACCGGTTGTATGTCCGGCACATGGGGCACAAGCTGCAGTGATTGAGGCACCAGCTGAGGGGCAGTTGATACAGGTGGGGCTACAATCATTTGTGGGACCTAGAAATAGATATTCTTGATTAAACTATGTTCTTCAATAGTTGGCTCAATGGAAAACTGTGAGAAAAGTAATTACTAATTGACAGATTGATCTATAATTTTTATTTCTTAGTTGATATTAAATGGATACAGTCATTAACTATACAGCCTCAATGCAATCGGACTTCGTGGCACAGACCTTTATGTTATTTTATCAGTATAACTAGTTGAAAAAGATTGTCTTACCGTGGCATCCGGTACTAAAGGAGCTGTGATGAAGTTGGGCAGCTGCGATGGAGGTGCGACGCTGGATAAAAGGTTCCCGGTGCCCACAGCTGCCACAGGTGGTGCTGGTATCTTCGGTTTCCTCTCTTGTCCGCTCATACTTGCTTAATCACTTTCAAAAGTTTGTTTTATTCAACTGCCTCAAGTTATTGTTATATAGAATTAACGTACAGAGAAATATCTGTGTTGAATCTATTTACCTGAGTCTATTTCTTGAAAATAAAAACAAGCTGATACGTCGGTCAGATTTGTTTATCTTTTTGACGTTAACATAAATTTAACATCGATTTTTCTGACAAATACATTTTGCCACTGACAGAAATCGAGATGATCTTACCGTCTGTGGATCTTATTTAACTTTCAAGTGTCAATGAAACATTGACAGCTTAGTATGAAATGTCAACTTATGCCGACATGTCAATCAGCCGTCATTCATCTAAATTTCTTTCATTCGTGTTCGTTTTGGAACTCTCGGAAATTGTCGGATTTATCGGATAAATTGCTTGCCCGGCTGTTGTATTTAGGAAAAACTAATTGAAACCATAGCTCGTTTGATTGCTGGTGAACCTCTGCTTTAGTAACTGGTTACAATGTCTGATGTGCCTGATTCACCGCCCTTCAGCACCGTCGATATTAACAATGATGGGAGAGATGACGAAGATCTTTTTGCATCCGCTGTTCAGGTATTTATTGGAATCCTGTTTTACCAACTTGTTGTTGTGCTAACGCCCCCAATGACCCGCCGGGCAGTGCGTTGACGCCCCCCGATAATAAAGAATGTTTAGATAAACTAATAAAAATAATCAACATCAATGCACCGAAAAGTGTTCGTTTAACGGTCAAAGATAACTTCGCTAATTAATTATAAAAGTAATTGTTTTAGTTACAAAACCATAAAAACAGTCAAGATTTTATACCTATAAGAATCTTACTATCTGACAGACTCAGTTTGATTTCCGAATCATTTCTTTAATAGCTAAGCAAAATAAACATAAAATTTTCCTTAAATAAAAAAAACTTCTAATTATGCGCCTATATTTTTTTATGATATTTTTTTTTTATTTCACCTAAACAAGTACAGTTACACATTATCTACATAACAATTTACACAAAATGTATCTGCAATTATTTATACAGTTGTTTCCGTACCTAAACTTTATTTTCCTACAGTTCTGTCAATTAATACTTAATTATGGATGTACCTTTAGAATTTCACCAATTTGCTTGGCATTTGAATACTATCAGCTATATTATTATTATTTAAATTAAATTTATCTCTAGCAAGACTAATGAACAGTAATAGCATTTACATAGAAGTGATACTCTAGTAATATCACGATGACAGTAGTATAGCACTATTACAAATATGTATCCTCATACAAAATTGGTACAGAAATACCTTTATTTACTCTGATACACATTGATGATGAATATTCTACTCAGTTTGTACGTATATAGGTAAGTATAACATGGTGTTAATATCCTCTAGCTAAGAGATAACATGTATGAATCATTTAGTTAGTATGTATACAAGGTTGATTATACTAGCTTAATCAACTAATAGCTTTGTTTCTACAACCTTTACTGTTTTCGAAATATTCCATTGCATACCGTAACTATGGTACCTGAAAAGGAACTAAAATGTTGAGATAAAATGTAAAAAAATTATGGTATACATAGTGTCTACTACAAGCCCGTTGGCACAATGGCAGTGACAGTGCTTACTGTGTCGAGGGTTGCGGGTGCGATACCCGTTCGGAGTCAACAATATGTGAAGACATTATAGGAGACAATGTCTGGGTGTCAATCATATATTCTTATAAAGTATGTAGTAGTATCAGCAAGTTAGATTCCATACTACAAGCTTGGAGCTTAGTTTGGGTCTAATTAACTGTGAGTGAATTTGTCCCAGTGTATTCATTTATTTTATTTATTTATTCTATTGCATAATACAAAGTATTAGCCTGTAATGTCCCAACGTTGGTGTTGGTCACACAGTTGACTCACTGATGATATCAGTAGTGAGTAGGATTCTCCATTTCACATATTCCTTTTTTACCATCTATTTGTCCTTTTGTTTGAAATTTTTGTCATATTCTTTATCTATTAATCGGTTATTGTTTATAAAAAAACAATTAACATTGTTTATGCAATGAAAATAATCACAGTTGTTTGTAGTGTCTGATTTATCGGTATATGTACTTTGTTTAATGTATAGTAATATAATAAAGCTGAATAGTTTGTTTTTTGTTTGTTTGAATGTGCTGATTTTAGGAACTACCAATCCGATTTAATTTTAAATGAATAATTCTTTTGTAGTGGATATTGACATTCAACGGGAAGGTTATAGGTAATTTTTTGTCCCAAAATTACCATGGGAATGGGCATGGTATAGTATGTTGGTGGCCTAGTGGTAGCCTAGTGACTAGTTAGGCGCCAAACAAGCCGCCTGCCTATGACAATGTATTACGAAACTGACAAGTCACAATTCATTAAAAAGATTTTGACAATGTCAAGGCGTTGTTTGACAATTCCAATGCGCTGTGATTGGTAAATCAGGCTCTGCACCTCTTCTATGGAACCGCCTTTAATATGCCCATGTCCCTCCAGAGCAAAGGCCTGTTAACCTATCGAAGATATCAGATCAGTGAGGAGTATGCCGTGTAATTAAGTAGATACCTTAATATAACATGTTTTAGATATTTTATCATAAATGGTTTGTTTTAGGAGGTGAGCCTGGACCCAGAAGTGAATGGAGCTCGCGAAGGTATGGAGAAAGCCACCATCGGCGATATACCGTCGATCACGGCGACACTTAGCAGTCCTATCATGGAAGAGGTAACATAAGTTGCAGTCTTCTTTTTTCAAAGTTCTTTATTCGATTGCAATTACCAACTCCATCGACACTGTATGAATTGTAATCAGTAAAATTTTCTTATTGTAAAATGTTTTTAATTTCCAGATAGCAACAGAACGCGCAAACAACATAATAATAACGATCACAGAGCCACAAAAGATTGGAGAAGGCATGAGCTCATATGTCGCATACCGCGTCCTAACGAAGACCAACATGCCTATATTCAGTAAACACGAGTTTGCAGTTCTGAGAAGGTTTAGCGATTTTCTCGGCCTCCATGAGAAGTTATCAGAGAAATATCTGCGGTCGGGGAGGATAATACCGCCTGCGCCAGAGAAAAGTATTATGGGTGCGTGTGCTTATCAATATTTAAGGCAGATACATCATTGAGATTCTTTGTAAAAATAAATTCAAACGAAAAATACCTTACTTTGACTATACATTCATTTATACTATGTATTGATAATCAAAATAAAACTAGTCTAAAGCTTTCATAACTAATCAGGACGGATCTAATTTTAAACGTTTGAAAACGCAATAGTTGAAAACCTAGGGTAGGACAGGGCGTAGAGCTGCTACTTTCTACTGACAAATCGATTGTAATCCTAATGTAACTAAGCTAGCTCCAGAGCGTTTTGGTACTCCAAAACATGCCATATCATTTGCAGCTGTTGGAAAATGATCCTTATTACACTCCATGAAATATGGACCCTAATAGCTTATCATCATATCTTTTAAATATGGACTTAGGAATATTGCGTTCTATAAATATACATAACATAGACATTCCTCATGACAGGTACAACAAAACTAAAGATGTCTTCCACACCGTCTACGGAAAGCGCCAACGGCACGGGCTCCTCCGCCAGCGTACAGTCCCAGTTCGTGGAGAGGAGGCGCGCGGCCTTGGAGCGGTTCCTGAACAGGGTGGCGCAGCACCCCGTGCTCAGCATCGACCCCGACTTCAGGGAGTTCTTGGAATCAGGTATGGAGGTTTCAACCCTACCCTGATGCACCATAGTCGCCCAAAGTTAAACTGAACTGGTGGTCTAGTGGTATGACCACTCGCCTGCCAAGACTGAGGTCAAGAACCAGGGATGGTTCAAATCCAAGGTCGAGTGAAAACATGTTTCCTATTTTCAAACATGGCTCGGGTTTGAGATCACTAGCACGCATTAGACAAGCGTGGTGATTACGCTGAATCCTCCTCCTCATTGTACTTGATATCTTCGGTGAGACGAGAGGCCTTTGCCGAGCAGTGGGACATTACCGGCTAATACTTTTACTTGTTTACTACTGAACTCGATAAATTCTACTTAATCCGTGTTCACGAGCTAAAATGAGATTAAAGCTTCAAAATTGCTTCTCTAAAACCGAGATCACTTGATCGTAGTTCGAGATGGAAACGACGAATTCGGATCTTAGTTGCGCAACTAGTCTGTACATTTGGCATACAAATATTGCGTTGTTTGGGAAAATCCTAACTAATATTATAAATCTGTCTGTCTGTTACGCTTTCACGCCAAAACTACTGAACCGATTTGTATGAAATTTGGTACACAGTTAGTCCAGAGCCTGAGAAAGGACATAGGCTACTTTTTATCGCGAAATTCCTGCGGGAACGGGACAACGTGGGTGTAAGCGCGGGACGCTATAGGTTACCTTATAAATAATTTAACTGATGCTTTTTTAATATCTAAAACTTCAATGCATGAGTATTACAACTCGGGTAGATACGTGTAAATATCATAAAGATACGGTGAGACATTCCACCATTGTAAAATGTGTGGATTCCATACAAATTGATTGCTAGAAACTTCACGCTTCGGCAATCCTTGTAATTACGGTAAAAAGATTAGTTACTAAGTTCGAAGACTAATCTCATTTGAATTATAATCTCGTTAGAAAGAGTATCAAGTTAAATAGAAGCGAAAAATACGAACATATTTTGGTTACTAATAAATAATGTGTATGTATTCATATGTAGGTGAAACTCTGCATGAAAATAATTTGTCTGTATTTAGCAACGGTAATTGTTTACTAATGAATCGAATAAGCGTTTAGGAGACGACCTTCACAGCGTGAATACGATGTGTTATGTTCTTGTCAGTCCACTAGCCTGTTTTACGAAGAGTATAAAGATATGTACATGGTGCTTCTTAATTTGGAAAGTTACCTTAAAAATAATATTTTCTTGTGAGACAACATGACCCGAAGACTCCGAATTGAAGTACCTAGTTAACCAAGACAGAAAAGCAAAAAAGTTGTGAAGTAGTTGCCCGTAGTCCTAGTGGCCTGTAATGTTGCACACTGCTGGGCAAAGGCCGCTCATTTCATTGAAAACAGGCATAGGCCAAATTTGGCCTAGGATAGAGACGCTTGTTAGAGGACGAGGGATATGTTTGCTCAGAAATGGGACAGTATAGTATATCTATCTATAACTAGCTGTGCCCTGCGGTTTCACCCGCAGCGCCCCCGTTCCCGTGGGAATTTTGAGATTTTTATTCCCTATAAACCTCACGGAGCCCGAGACCTTTCCAACGAATGCAAAACCGTGGAAATCGGTCCAGCCATTCACGCGTGATGCCTTGACCAAGGAAAACGGGTTTCATTTTTATCTATACTAATATTATAAAGCTGAAGAGTTTGTTTTGTTTGTTTGTTTGTTTGTTTGTTTGTTTGTTTGTTTGTTTGTTTGTTTAAACGCGCTAATCTCAGAAACTACTGAACCGATTTGAAAAATTCTTTTTGTAATGGATAGCCACATTCAACGGGAAGGTTATAGGCTACTTTTCATTCCGAAATTCCCACGGGAACGGGAACAACGCGGGTAATACCGCGGGGCGCTGCTAGTTATATTATATATTATAGAAGATATAAAAATGAATCGCTGAATCTATTTGTAAGCGCATAACATCAGAACGTCTGCACTAAATTTTTTCAATGTGTTCCTTATTGTCAGGACAGGGTTTTTATATAAGAAAAATAAGCAATAAAAATCTCAAAATTCCCACGGGAACGGGGGCGCTGCGGGTGAAACCGCGGGGCACAGCTAGTAGGTAGATAAAAAACAATAACATTCCAAATCCCGCCAGTAGTTATTTGTGAAAGTTTTTTTATTGTCACAAAATGTCGACCAATGTCGTCAATTTTCCAGCCGAAAACGATTGCTTCTGATTAAGAAAAAGGTTTAGTGATTATAATGTATTTCATTCTATCCTATCTCTAAACCTTTTTCCTCTTCAGGAGCAATCTTCGACTAAATGCGAAACCTTTGCATTTATCATATTAGTGGGATTCTAATTGTATTGTATGAATATTTTCCATTCCAGAGTCAGACCTGCCTAAAGCGACGAGTACATCAGCGCTCAGCGGCGCCGGAGTGCTGCGTCTGTTCAACAAAGTGGGCGAGACCGTCAACAAGATCACCTACAGAATGGACGAGTCCGACCCGGTAGGTTACTCTAAAGTGTTTTGGTATTGATGGGAGCAAAGATACCTTATTGTATTCAATAATGCTAAGGAAGCAAACAATTTGGTATCGGTGTTACATTGTGATTATTATTGTATGTCAATAACTATGTTGGTTTGAAACGTCGGGAAATAAAAAGTAAGTTATTATTATTACTTGCTTTATTAACTTTCTAACACGAAAAAAATCGTGTGAGTACGTTTACTATTATGTTGGTTTGGATTATTCGATATCGATCGATACACGATAAATTCATTTTACAGTATGCCTTAGATTCAAGATCGGTGACGAACAGGGTTTTGGTGTAGGAAAAACCTTCTTCTTAAACAATAACTGGGCTTTTGTCGATGGAGTTCTTTCCACTTTTCTCTATCTTCTGTCATCCTATTATGCTGTTCGTACGACAGTGTTCTTCCTTTTAGTTGCTCTATCTTGGCTTTCCTCTTAGGTATAACCTAAGATAGGTTATTGAAACCGATAATTTTTCAGTGGCCTACCGGTACCTCGACTCTTACTGTGGTTGTGTGGTTGTTGTTACTCGTATTGTGGTTACAGTGGTTCGAGGAGCGCGTGAGCCGCGTGGAGGGCGCGGAGGCGTGCCTGCGGCGGCTGTGGGGCGCGTGCGAGGCGCTGGCGGGCGAGCGGCGCGAGCTGGCCGCGCGCGCGCACGACGCCGCGCGCGCCGCCGCCGCGCTCTCCGCCGCCGACCCGCACGCGCCGCTCTCGCGCGCGCTCTCGCACACCGCCGACCTGCACGAGAAGGTATGCACACACACACTACATGCACACACTACATACACCACACGCGGCACGACGCCGCGCGCGCCGCCGCCGCGCTCTCCGCCGCCGACCCGCACGCGCCGCTCTCGCGCGCGCTCTCGCACACCGCCGACCTGCACGAGAAGGTATGCACACACACACTACATGCACACACTACATACACCACACGCGGCACGACGCCGCGCGCGCCGCCGCCGCGCTCTCCGCCGCCGACCCGCACGCGCCGCTCTCGCGCGCGCTCTCGCACACCGCCGACCTGCACGAGAAGGTATGCACACACACACTACATGCACACACTACATACACCACACGCGGCACGACGCCGCGCGCGCCGCCGCCGCGCTCTCCGCCGCCGACCCGCACGCGCCGCTCTCGCGCGCGCTCTCGCACACCGCCGACCTGCACGAGAAGGTATGCACACACACACTACATGCACACACTACATACACCACACGCGGCACGACGCCGCGCGCGCCGCCGCCGCGCTCTCCGCCGCCGACCCGCACGCGCCGCTCTCGCGCGCGCTCTCGCACACCGCCGACCTGCACGAGAAGGTATGCACACACACACTACATGCACACACTACATACACCACACGCGGCACGACGCCGCGCGCGCCGCCGCCGCGCTCTCCGCCGCCGACCCGCACGCGCCGCTCTCGCGCGCGCTCTCGCACACCGCCGACCTGCACGAGAAGGTATGCACACACACACTACATGCACACACACACTACATGCACACACTACATACACCACACGCGGCACGACGCCGCGCGCGCCGCCGCCGCGCTCTCCGCCGCCGACCCGCACGCGCCGCTCTCGCGCGCGCTCTCGCACACCGCCGACCTTCACGAGAAGGTATGCACACACACACTACATGCACACACTACATACACCACACGCGGCACGACGCCGCGCGCGCCGCCGCCGCGCTCTCCGCCGCCGACCCGCACGCGCCGCTCTCGCGCGCGCTCTCGCACACCGCCGACCTGCACGAGAAGGTATGCACACACACACTACATGCACACACACACTACATGCACACACACACTACATGCACACACTACATACACCACACGCGGCACGACGCCGCGCGCGCCGCCGCCGCGCTCTCCGCCGCCGACCCGCACGCGCCGCTCTCGCGCGCGCTCTCGCACACCGCCGACCTGCACGAGAAGGTATGCACACACACACTACATGCACACACTACATACACCACACGCGGCACGACGCCGCGCGCGCCGCCGCCGCGCTCTCCGCCGCCGACCCGCACGCGCCGCTCTCGCGCGCGCTCTCGCACACCGCCGACCTTCACGAGAAGGTATGCACACACACACTACATGCACACACTACATACACCACACGCGGCACGACGCCGCGCGCGCCGCCGCCGCGCTCTCCGCCGCCGACCCGCACGCGCCGCTCTCGCGCGCGCTCTCGCACACCGCCGACCTTCACGAGAAGGTATGCACACACACACTACATGCACACACTACATACACCACACGCGGCACGACGCCGCGCGCGCCGCCGCCGCGCTCTCCGCCGCCGACCCGCACGCGCCGCTCTCGCGCGCGCTCTCGCACACCGCCGACCTGCACGAGAAGGTATGCACACACACACTACATGCACACACTACATACACCACACGCGGCACGACGCCGCGCGCGCCGCCGCCGCGCTCTCCGCCGCCGACCCGCACGCGCCGCTCTCGCGCGCGCTCTCGCACACCGCCGACCTGCACGAGAAGGTATGCACACACACACTACATGCACACACTACATACACCACACGCGGCACGACGCCGCGCGCGCCGCCGCCGCGCTCTCCGCCGCCGACCCGCACGCGCCGCTCTCGCGCGCGCTCTCGCACACCGCCGACCTGCACGAGAAGGTATGCACACACACACTACATGCACACACTACATACACCACACGCGGCACGACGCCGCGCGCGCCGCCGCCGCGCTCTCCGCCGCCGACCCGCACGCGCCGCTCTCGCGCGCGCTCTCGCACACCGCCGACCTGCACGAGAAGGTATGCACACACACACTACATGCACACACTACATACACCACACGCGGCACGACGCCGCGCGCGCCGCCGCCGCGCTCTCCGCCGCCGACCCGCACGCGCCGCTCTCGCGCGCGCTCTCGCACACCGCCGACCTGCACGAGAAGGTATGCACACACACACTACATGCACACACTACATACACCACACGCGGCACGACGCCGCGCGCGCCGCCGCCGCGCTCTCCGCCGCCGACCCGCACGCGCCGCTCTCGCGCGCGCTCTCGCACACCGCCGACCTGCACGAGAAGGTATGCACACACACACTACATGCACACACTACATACACCACACGCGGCACGACGCCGCGCGCGCCGCCGCCGCGCTCTCCGCCGCCGACCCGCACGCGCCGCTCTCGCGCGCGCTCTCGCACACCGCCGACCTGCACGAGAAGGTATGCACACACACACTACATGCACACACTACATACACCACACGCGGCACGACGCCGCGCGCGCCGCCGCCGCGCTCTCCGCCGCCGACCCGCACGCGCCGCTCTCGCGCGCGCTCTCGCACACCGCCGACCTGCACGAGAAGGTATGCACACACACACTACATGCACACACTACATACACCACACGCGGCACGACGCCGCGCGCGCCGCCGCCGCGCTCTCCGCCGCCGACCCGCACGCGCCGCTCTCGCGCGCGCTCTCGCACACCGCCGACCTGCACGAGAAGGTATGCACACACACACTACATGCACACACACACTACATGCACACACACACTACATGCACACACTACATACACCACACGCGGCACGACGCCGCGCGCGCCGCCGCCGCGCTCTCCGCCGCCGACCCGCACGCGCCGCTCTCGCGCGCGCTCTCGCACACCGCCGACCTGCACGAGAAGGTATGCACACACACACTACATGCACACACACACTACATGCACACACTACATACACCACACGCGAGCTGGCCGCTTCGGTTCTACTCGACAATCCCAGTCTATCAAAACAATTCCTAACCAATTGTTTTTCTATTACAGATAGAGCAATTAAGAATAGAACAATCAAACACAGACTTCTACGTTTTAACTGAACACATCAAGGACTATTTAGGTCTTATCGGAGCCATCAAAGACGTCTTCCACGAACGAGTAAAGGTGTTTCAGAACTGGCAACACGCTCAAATGCAACTCAATAAGAGAAGAGAGAACAAGGCAAAAGCGGAACTCGCTAACAGACCGGAAAAAATTGAGCAGGCCTCAAATGAAATTATTGACGTGAGTTTTAAAACTGACAAATGCTTATCACGATAATAAAGCCTTGTCCAGACAATGCGTCGCAAAGTACGACTCAATCATATCATTCGCGTGTGAGTCAGACAAAGGTGTCGCTGCGCAGTATGACATCTCATCCATACAACGCGAGCCGTTCACGCAAGTCCATTTTCAATATTTTGGCTCGCTTAGTCTATAATGGGCTTTACGCGACTTGTACTCGCGATAAATCGGCTTAGTTTTATCCGAATGGCAGTACTTTTAAATTTTAATAACAGAACAAACGTAGTACGAGTTAAGTTAAACCCCCGTGTCTCATTCTAGTGGGAAGCGAAAGTGGAGCGCGGGCAGCAGGAGTTCGAGCTGATCTCGCGCGTCATCAAGAAGGAGCTCGAGCGCTGGGAGGAGGCGCGCCTGCGCGAGCTGCGCGCCACCGTGCTGCGCTACCTCGAGGAGCACATGCGCCACCAGGCACAGGTCACCACACCCTACTCTGTTAATTATACCCCAGTTTTCAGTGACCATGGTTCCTGTAAAGGGCCGAAAAGGCATAAAAATCTATACTTATATTATAAAGAGCTAATATTTGTAAGTTTGTTTGTATGTTCGAGCTAATCTCAGGAATAGCCAGTCCGATTTGAGTACTAGATATCTGTAAACGTAGGTTCAATTCAAAAACCTTACTCTTTGAACTTTGCCCTGGCCGCGCCTATTACCCGGGTTGTGCCCGCAATTTTGGGATTAAACAACCTATAACCACCACTCTCCATCATAAATTTACTTAAAATTTTTAATTGTAACCGTCGTTTTGTCCACAGGCAATACGTTACTGGGACGCTTTCCTACCCGAAGCGCGAGCGATCAAATGATGCGTGTGACGGCGATATCGCCCCAAACCAACGCCAAAATCACCTTTAACACGCTCTCCGTAAAACACATTGTCCAATGGCAAGTATACAGCTTGACCACAATAATGAACTAAGTGCATAAAATAATATCTTATAGTAATAATTAAAGATAATTATATCTGTTAATGAACAAATTAAATTTTTCCATTTCTTTATTACTTTTAATAGATCTTAATCCATTATGTTTTAGCTGTATAAACCGATTTTAAAGAGAAGAATATTGATTTTCTTACATATTATTATATTATGTATGTTTAAATACTTTAAAATAAAGGTCACGGCTAAGTATTGAATTTAAAATGAGACTCCAACTAACCCTAGATGCTAGGAATCGATATAAATAAACCGTAGGTACAGAGATATGTAAATAAAATAAATATGTTGGTTAATTAAATACGCATCTTCTCTATTTGGTAAATTCTGTGGCTAATATGTTACTGTGTCGGTGTAATACTTGAAAACATTCCATGTTGAAACATATTGAAACTTATTCTATAAAAAATAAGGTATAATTCTCATTGATATTTGGAGACAAGTCTACACGAATATAAATAATACTAAACAAGAAAAAACACTTATCTATCAAACCGCTTATTTACTTAGCCAATCACAGCTGTAGCATTTTTAATATGGGTTTTTACCAATGTCCAATCATTTTGTATTTTGATCTCTAAAGATATGAATCTTGAATGCATTTTTGTACGGGGTTTGACGCATGACATTTTAAAATATATATGCAAGCAAAATTATGTAGTAATTTTATTTTAAAAATATTTTTTAATATTAATAAGTTCGGATGTATGTGTCGAAATATGTTAAGTTGCATATAATATAAAGCGACATTAAGGCTCATGGATCAAAGCTCATTATTTTGTTAAGTGCCTAAATATGTTATTAAAACATATAACGTTCCTTTTTAATGTTACATTTTGTTGACGTTGTATAACGTCATGTCATGTAAACGGATTTTGTGTTTTCTACATATTTAGGCATCAATCATCAATCTTCAGGCATTTTATGAGTTACATGACAAATCCATCGGTCGCTTTAAAGTTTAAACTTTAAATTAGCTTGCGCAAATGTCGAAAATATTAATATAAGATTATTTTCCATTTTTATACACTTTTAAAAACTATGCACACTTTGGGAATACATATTTCTTGCTTACATTTAAAATATTCCAATTTCCTAAATGAAAATTTCTTATCTGTGTATATACATCGTTTTACACGTAAATGAAACAAGATTAAATGATAAAATTTAATAAAAATAAGTGAATCAAAACTTTGATTGATAGTAAATTTATTACTTGAAAATATATAGGTTATTTTTATTTAGAGATTTCATTTTTTATTTGAATAAAAAAAGGCTAGCTTCTAGAATATCCGATGTGTCGGACATTCTAGACACATTCACATTGTAATTTTTCATTATCTATATACTAGATAAAATATATCAAAAATATATTTACATTAAAACCTAAAAAATATATTGTTTGTGTTATGTCAATGAATGGTCCTTGTCGAATATTGTTGTATGTACTTACTTACATCCTTAAACTTAGGTTTACCAGAATTTAAACAGTTACAGGTTTTTAATTGTTTCTAGATTCTTCTACGATAGCATGTTTTGTTATTCTGCCAGGACTTGTTCTTTGAAACAATATTCGCTTTCTCATTTAAATCGCTTTAAAATTAAGTTGTTGATAAGATTTGTTTAGTAATTGTATATTTTTATAGTCATTTGTTTTATTATCTAAGATATTTAGGTCCCTTGAATAGGAAATGTATTCCAAGCTAAATGTTGCAGTTTGAGTGACGATGTTAACAGACGATTATATTTAATGTTGTGTTATATTTATGTTGTTGGCTATGCTGTATTGTATTGTAGGTAATATTAACAGATGTCCTAACCGTTACTTGGACTGCGACATTTATATTAGATATGGTAAAATATTAGATAGTATGATTGAAGAATCGAGTCTAAACGTATTCCTTATTTTTTATATTGCCAAATATATTTAGTGGTAATAATAATATGGTGTAATGGAAGAGATATAAATAAAGTATATAATGTTGGTTTCCATTTCATATAAGCGTTTTTTATTTCGAAACGAAACTTCCTTTTGAAACCCAATACAAAATGACGAAACAATATCTTATGTTGGAATTTTCAGTAAGCCAATTTTTATCGCTATCTTATTAACTTTTAATCTCTTTGTCTTTAAATTAAAACATCATAATACAGCTTGTGTGGATTTCCAATAAAGAAGGTGACGTGGACAAATCAAACTCGCCTGATTATTATAACCATATCAGCATTGATAAATTATGATAAAATTGGGTACTTAAGTACGTCTTTAATTAATTACTAACAGTTCTGTTATTGGTGTGCTTTCATACACAGGTAAGTGACTATTTATCTTTTCTTCTCTGAACTTTACGATACGTAGAAGAACTACGTATAAAACGCCAATTAACACTGACTTTGTACTGAAATATCCTGAAATATCTCAATGATGTCCTATGTAGGTGAGCAGATAACTATTATAGCACAGTGAACACGTAAATAAACATCTGAAAACCATTGCTATCTTTGTATCGTATCAAAATAATCTAATCACAATCGATTCTTTGACCGTTTTCAGTGAAAACAAAATAGTTAGTCAAACTGAATTAACGTTCGTATAGGTAGACATTTTATTCGTATTATTTGCTGTGTTATTGTAGTCTCTACTGGTACTTACATGAGGTTTGTTTTTTCTTAGTGCATTGTGTTATCTTCTAAAGATGTGTACTTAGCATCTCAGTACCTACACTAGGCTTTTTAACTAAATAAGACAAATCTAAGTAACGCTCACTAGAGATAAACCAAAATAACGGTTATGCTGAGACTACACAATGACAACTAAACTGAAATCTGTTGTTACTATTTAAAAATGCGGGTATGCGCCAGTTCAGTCAAATTTACATCACTTCGACCGATTGGCGGATTGATGCAACATTTTGCAGTCTACACAACGAATCAGAATTAGAGCCGTTAAGTTTGAATCGGACTGTATTGATTTACATTATTTATTTACTTTACAGAAACAATGAAACTGGTGCTCGCATTCGCCCTGTTCACCGTCGCCCTCGCGGCTGACATCGCCCCCGTATACCTCCCCAGCCCGAGGGCTCCGTTCGTCGCCGATGAGCACCAAGCTGTCGAGATCGTCCACCTCGAAGCCGTATCCCAGATCCAACTTCCCGAAGCTCCCCTCCCCGAAGTCGCCAACGAAGAAGCTTACAGAGTTAAATTCGTGGATGCTCCCATTGAAAACGTCTTAAGAGAAGCCCCAATTGAAGTTGCACCTGAAGATTTGATGGTCAAGTTTGTGGATGCTCCTTTGGAAGTTGCTCAAGATGCCCCCGTGGCTGATGCCGAGGAGATGTTCAAGGTGAAGTTCGTAGAAGCCCCTGTTGCTAACGTTGATGAGGCTATGGTGCTCACCCCCGTCATAGTGGCAGTGCCCGAAATCCCCTCCACCCCTCTTAACCCTGCCATCCTCGTTACCCCCGTCAAGGTAGTAGACTTGGAGCAGCCCAGATACCCTGGCAAAGTGTATGACAACCCCATGCTGCGTTAATTATTTTGAAAAATAAATTTTGTAAAGTTTATTGTATTTTTACTATTACATAATTGAAACATACATTGATGTCATTATTATTATTAATATTAAATGTATTTTAATGGAGGTTAATGTAATGTGTATCATGTGTATGTATATGACCCTTAGTTGTTATTTAATTTATATCTATATATTCTAGAAATGTGAATTAGTTGTTACACATCTTATTCAAAAGAACAATAAAAATCAATTCAAACAACATACAATAAAATAATAAAGAACAGGCTTAAAACAAACAAGATAACAACATTCTACTCATTTAATCTAAAATTCTTATCAGTATACCTACAGCATAATTATAATTAATCTATTTAAGAACATAATCCTCTGGGTAATCCATGACTTTGGGGAATGATTTAATTTCCTCCACAGGTATGTGGTCGAGCCTGGTTGGTACTTGTCGAATCTGTCGGATCTGGTTGGAGACATTCTCCATGACATCATTGGGTACTTTGTTATTGGGGTACACAAACAAACGCTGCATGGTGTGTCTCCTTTGCAAGTTACCGGTCATTGATCTGTAGACTGCTTTCTTGATTATCTGCAAAATAAATAATTATATACAGGACTAATGAACACACAGTTAAGCCATTATGATTACATTGTTTTAATTTAAGCATAACCTACAACCCGGTTTGGGTGTGTGAAGCCATGGGGTAAAGCTAGTTATTGATAGTAAAATTATAAATCATCACAGATTAAATGCTAATTAATTGAGGCTAAAACTTTAATCACAGATTATTTTACAATAAGTTTCTAGAAATTGTTGCAATCCAGCAGAAGTTATTCAGTACTTAGGCAGGTACTGTTTAATTATTTAATTGTATACATTTTGCAATGTCTTGTTCACACAATATAATATTTGTGTTTTTATCAATGTTTCTTCTTTCACACTAATTCTATTAATTGGTCTATTAGTAGTACAAATGGGATTTTTTAAACCATTATACTTAGTTCTTTTAAATGTAGTAATAAACAAATTAGGATGGATCAAAGTAAAACACATTAACATGAATGTTACCATTGTAGGATCCTTATTATGCAATTCCCAAGCTAAAGTCCATGATGCACCTCCAGGGTACCCTGTGTGATGGAAATAGGCTCGTTTTCTCCACTCGTCGCCTCTCAACGCTATATCCCGGCTATTAATACATACAACGACGTCCCCACAGTCGTTCATAGGGTGGTAAATAGGTTTGTGCAAACCCATCAAATACTTTTTGATAACATTAGCCGATTCAAAAGGATCTTGCCATTTACAGTCGAATATGTGCCAGGTACGGGCAAAGGTCGCCCATTGCTGAAATAATTAGATATTTGGTAATATTTTACAGAAGTTTCATTAATTTGAAAATCAAAATAATGCAAAGGGTACATAATGTTTTTAAATTAAATAGGTAATGAATTAGTTAAAATATATTTACCTGGACTCTTTTAGCTGCAGACATGTTTTCTTCGATATAGTTTCAGCTTTATTTGTTGTAAAAGAGTTTTTATTTAATTATAAAGCAAAAATAATTTATATTCAGCTAACTAAACCAAATTTTAAGGTTATTTTCCATTTTTTTTATCCAGTTTGACGATATCAGATGAGTTAGGTCAGAAACATCAATGTCAAATTTTCATATGGGGCAACTGAAACTGCATGTCACTTGTCATACCTATATATTTGTATATCTGTTGATATTTCCTCCACATTCCCCAAGACCTTGCATTGCAGTTGTGTTGCAGTTGCACAGACAGAAACATGTAAATAAAAATAGCGCTCCACGGTTTTTCTCGCGCTGTGCTGTCGCGGTCGCGTGGGAATTTCTAATGGAAAATACCCAATAACCTTCTAGTTGAACGTTATAATTGTTACATAGGCTATTCCCTGTAGTCTTACCGCGTTTACCAGTTGGACTACTGGGAATTTCCTTCCCAATAGACTTACTAGTAAGACCATTGGGAATTGTGTGTCGATCTCGATTGGACTTGATACAAAAACAATTAAACAATTTTCTTACTATTCGGTAGGTTAGGGTTTTTTTTCAGATACGTAAAAAAAAAAAAACCCTAACCTACCGAATAGTAAGAAAATTGGGAAGGAAATTCCCAGTAGTCCAACTGGTAAGACTACGCGTTAAGACTACAGTTAATACACCTGTTACTTGAGATTAGCGCATAAAAAGCATAATATCAAACTCTTCAGCTATATTTATATATGTTATCCCGTGACCACGAGCGGTGTAATCTTATAGATATAAGGTGACAATAATAGCGATTCCATTATGACCTCAGCTTAATTCGACGATGTTAAGAAATCACTTTGAAAAGAAACAAGAGTTACTTCTCGATTACTTTATCATGAAACTCCACAATTACTATACATTAAAAATGTTTATTTAAAAATAATAAAACCATGAAAACTTACTATAATGTTTATTCAAATATAATAAAACTATGAAAACTTACTATGGTTATAAAAATAAAACATTTAAAATAATAAATGAATCTGGATAATATCTCTATCTACATTAAAACAGTGTTCAGTTTAAATGCAGGTCCTTTTTCAATGTGTAGACTGACACATGCATCATGTTCTTGGTATTTCCGAGGAAGTTGTCTATGGCTCTACTCCTAACTTCCTCCCAAGCGTACAAGTCTCTATAAAGTGGACGGACGAACTTCATACGACCTATTTGATTCAAGAATTCGAACACATCCTGCAGTGCCGTGAGGTCTTTGCTTCTGACGCGCAATCGTAGCCACCTGAAAAAGAAACAAATGTTACATATACATTTTTGATACAAAAAAAAAGAATAGTTGAGGTTAACAGGGCATCATATCACCCACCCTTATCGTTTTGAGCTAACATGAAAAATCAAAGGCTTGCACTCCGTGAGTAGGTACCGGCTGAAAACTTGATTTTAAACGTCAAAACGTCTCACGAATTTTCGATCAGGTCACGTGACCTGACGCGAGTAAAATTTTTTTTTACCGTATCAAAAAAAGTGCACAAGACCGCTAAAGAAGTTTTCACTCAAAAATGCAACAAAATCATATTTCATAAATCCTTACCTATATTTAATCTCCGAATTCTGCGTAGTAGTCAATTTATAGTGTTCTCCTAAAGCGTGCAACTTGTCCAAAGGCAACGCATCCCTATCTATCAAAGATTGCAGCAAATTGATCATCTGTTGAGGAGTGAAAGACTTTACGTCGCTGTATGCTAAGCAACAGTCATTTGATGAAATGTGGTCCACTAAAGACGTCACGGCCTTGGTCATTGTTGTGTCGTAGCTGGAATCAAAAATAGAATATGTATTAAATGCAATCAGTAGGCCTCCAAGGCATATATCGTTTCCATAAATCGAAATATTGGGACAGCAGATAGCAGAGTACAGAAATGCCTTATATGTAGTTTGTTTATACATATTCACCATTCTATTGTTCTATATAAATCCTATCTAATTTTATAAATGCGAAAGTAACACTGTCTGTGTGTCACGCTTTGTTGAATGAAATTTGGTACACAGTCCAGAGTCGATAATGGTCATAGGCTACTTTTTATCGCGAAATTCCCGCGGGATCGGGTACAAAGTGGGTGAAACCGCGGGGCGCGGCTAGTATAAAATATAGCTAGAGTTTAATTCCGTTTTTTGTTCGCGCTTATCTCATAAAGTAGCAATCTGATTTGAATAATTCTTTTTTTAATGTATAGGCACAGTCAACGGGAAGGTTTTAAACTATTTTTCGTCCCGAAATTCCGTAAACCCACGGGGCGCTGCTAGTAAATAATAGCGCTGTTGTCATAGAGACCATTAATATTATTCTGCATTCACAGATCTTGCAATCCATTTTTTTATGATGGCAACATACCTTTTAACGATAAATGTTTCACCAATACAGTAACACTCGTACCGCTCGTGGCGTAGTTTGCTTAAGCGATGTTAACTCATTGCGATTGTTAAGCAACGTGCAGACCTTGGTCCACTTGGATGGGTATCCGATAGTGGCATTTCCAACTCAGTGCTATAGTGCTTCGGAGGGTACGTTAAATTGCCGGTTGTTTCAATCGATAGACCATGTCGGAGGCCGTTAGGCGAACCAACAACTCCGTCATGGTCTCCGGCTGGCGACTAACCTACACGAAATTACTGTAGTAACACTTACTCAGGTATGATTGGCGGCATGCCACTAGAGTAAAACCACGCGTTCCAGTTCACCTTCTTCAGATCCTCATTATCGCTGAAGTATTGAAGCAGGTATGCTTTGAACTGGTCCGTGTCCAACGATTTCTTGCTAAACTTTGCCAAATACGCTCTTATGAAGTCATCAAACACTTCTGTTGAACAATGGGATGAGATATTAGTATGTATCACTATATATACACACAAAGATTTTTCCCACTGCGAATACTAGTATCATACAAAATAGTTTGAAGAATTGGAACATCATGTATACTATTCATCATGCTATTATACCATAACCGTTACAATGAATACAAGCCTTATTCTACCAAGTTACTCATAATTCAAGCTACAGTTGCCAACTTCTAGCTATCCAACTCACCGCTGCCGACCAGCCTTTCCAAATACCTCAAAAACAACGACCCCTTCTCATACGGAACGGTCGAGAAAGCGTCGTCGGGGTGGCACTGTTTCAAATCTACCACCAATTGTGTTAAAGGGTTGGAATCACCCAGATCATCGTATACCTAGGGGGTTAAATGAAGGGTTAAAACAATAAGACTATTTCTGTTCTTACCGGGCCCACCCGCAACATTTTCTAAGTATCTCAAGAAGAGCGACCCCTTCTCGTAAGGGACGCGGGAAAATGCATCGTCCGGGTGTATCCCGTCCAGGTTAACGACTAAACGGGTTAACTCGTTCTCTACGCCTAAGTGTTCTTTCACCTGAAATTGTTATGCTTACTAACTCAACTACTTAGCATCTGTATGTTTCAAATATTGTTTTTGAGAAAGGATCTTACTTTAGCTTTCAAAAGAGTCCCATGTTTTTTAATTTTGATACCACATTTAACAACTATATAAGTAACAATTTCCTTCAAAAACATACCGTTTCTCTAAGTTCCTGCAGTCCCAATATGCTGTTGAAATCTCTGCTACTTTTGGCTTCTACTTCGTTCGATATGAGCGAGGCTCCGACCTTTCTCTCCAGGAATACGGTGAAGCCTTCGTTGAGCCAGAAGTGTTCGAAGTTCCTGTTGGTGACCAGGTTGCCGGTCCAACTGTGCATTATCTCGTGCACTAATACATCTGCTAGACTTCTGTCACCGGCCTGAAGGAGTAGATTGTAAATATAATTTACATGAGAGGGACATTGTAAATATAATTTATATTTTATACTAATTTATATGAACCTAAAGATTTTATAAAATACCGACCGAAGTTGGTCCCTAAAGCACGGTCACCAAGTTGGAAGAATTTCGTTCATTGAACTTAATCTATTGTGTATCACTATCGCTGCACGCGAGTCAATAAAAGTGGAAAGACACGCCTGTATAGTTGTCTCTTTCGCACTCGTATGTAGGATATATGCAGGAACATATTATTCATATTGCTTCGTAACCGTTTTAGTTTTTCAGTTGTGCAACTAACATTGTACGTACTGGATAGTGTATGATGAGTTTGATAGAGTTAATTATAAAATGGAAACTCACCAATAAAGTGGGTGTAACGAACGTTAGACAAGGGTTTTCCATGCCCCCGTAGGGGAAGGAGGGAGGCAGCACCAACAGATCGTACTGAGTCCACTGGTACGGGCCGCAAAGTTTCTCCGCCGCTTGCAAATATTTCTCAGTCTCGGCGAATTCCCACGCACTACGTTCAATCTCTTCTTTTTCTGACCACACTATTGTCCTGAAAATTTATTAACACATATTTAAAAAAACGTGGTGAATATGCCTAATCCTCCTCACTGTGCAAATATCTTCAGTGAGATGAGAGGCCTTTGCCCAGCTGTGGGACATTACATCAGGCTAATACTTTACTTTTACTTCAAAAATGAGAACTATGTTTGGAACTTGAATCGATCTTAATTATTTTTTTGGATTGCGTTTGGTTTAGTTTTTAGTTCCATGTTAATTTAAATAAATACTGTTTTTAATTGAAACTACGTTGACGGATACACTTTGCTTTTATTTTACATTTTTATTTAACGTTTCAGCAACTTTACAGGTACTGTGGTCACAGAAGGCTGAGGTATTATTTTGACGTATTTAATAATGTTTTAAAATTAACAAAAAAGTTTCTTTTGTAAAATAAAACACAAACCCAAAATAGTTTGAACAACTAGACGTCAAACGTCGTCTATCTTCTTTTCTATAATTTATATAATATAGGTACTTAGTTAAATATAGTTAAAAATAATAACGCCAAAATTCCATAATCATCCTTCGTACAATCGGCCGAAAGTAGAAACAATCGCAACATTAAACCTCCTTCTCACCTGGGCCCAAGAGTCCTCGACTCCAACACCCCCACAGCGATGGCGACCAGATACGAAGGCAGAGGCATGGGTTGTCGGAACGAGGTCGTGGTGCCGTTAACCGTGCCCCGCAGCGCGCTCATCAACACGGTGTACGGTTTGGGAGCGGTCACTACCGCGTCGTACGTGAACTTCACCGCTGGCGTGTCTTGACAGGGGAGAATTGACCGAGCGTGGATTGGCTGGGAATTACAATTAAGTCTTTACGTTAGGGCCGAAACACGCTTGCAGTGCGTAGAATTTTGCGGTGTTCAAGGCACCACACATTCCAGCTTATTACGCTTTGGTGTTTTGGCCCTTAGCGCTATATTATTAAACACCTATAATGGACATTTTAGCTTTCAAATGGTTTGTCACTTTCTGACATAGGTTCGCAATTTTCCGAAGAGACAAAACAAATTATAAAAGTACTTTAGTTACAGAGCGATTATTAATAAGGCGGTTATAGTTTAAATTCGGTTAAGTCCCGTTCCATTTATTTGTAATGAGTGCCAATTGTGTTAAGCTGCGTCTTCTTTCACTTAGTTCTGCAACAGTTATGAACATATTGCTTCCTCGCTCTATAAATTAAGTTTAAGTGTACAGAAATGTTCAGACTATTAAATGAAGACGCGGCTTTATTTTAAACTATCTTGGATGTTGTAATAAATCTATTTATTTACCTGACACTGGCTGAACAAGTAAGGGTATTTCTTGCCAGAAGTCTGACTCGGGTCGAGCCATTGCAAGGCCGTAGCATTGGGCATTGTGGAGTAATCAATTTTAATCACAATTCTGAAAAAAATCATAGCTTTCCTAAATGCGAAGATTTAGAAACAATGATCTATTCTAATAATATTTTAGATAGGACATAATTTAATAAAACAATAATTCCAATTAACCATAAATTCCTCAAACACCTCTTCAGAATATGAATGTTTAACCAACCGAAATACAATAAGCTCACTTACTTATCACCTACGGCAGCCGATTGTGGTAATTTAATGGTCAATTTTGAACCAAAAGTAGGCGCTTCGCTGTCTACTACGTATCGCAGAGAAGTCCCATCTTGAGTTTCAATGGAATTTATTTCGAGACTTCGCACGTCTAATATCTAGAAAAAAAAAGTAGTTATGGTGATTAAATAGTTGTAATTATTCCCGGGTTCAATTCCCAGGTCGAGCGAAAACATGTTGTCTACTTTTCAAACATGGCTCAGGTTTGAGATCACCAATCCGCATTAGGCATGCGTGGTGAATACGCCTAATTCTCCTCACTGTATTTGTACTGATATCTTCAGTGAGATGAGAGGCCTTTGCCCAGCAGTGGGACATTACAGGCTAACACTTTCCTTTTTTTTATATGAACTCAAATTTCGTGTCGTACGAACAGCTGACACGGATGGCAGATGATAGAGAAAAGTGGCAAGAACTCCATTGACAAGAGCCCAGCTCTTATATTTAAAAACAAGAAGAAGTATCATATCATTTGTGATGAAATAGTTTCCTTACACTAATTCATTCCCATTATTATACATATTATACTAATATCTTCACAAAGGGGAAAGTCCATTATATATGTTACTTTGATTGAATTTATACATTTCAATAATGTATATTTTTTTATGTTTAGTAACATAAGTTACTCTTTGTTTTAATTTCATTTTTTATGACAAGAAAAATATAGTTATTCTGTTGAGAAAATAACAGTATTGAAATCTTACTCGGTATTTCTAATCCCTAAAACCGAATTGTTTAATGATCAAAAGTAAAAATTAAAGATGCCACTAACGGCAAAGCCTCTATTAGATGTAATTTACTGAAAATATCAATACAATAAAGAGGTTTTGATGAAAAAATTATACACAATTACCAGTTCATTAATGTTGGCCAAGACATCAAAGTTGAGTGTAGCTGACCCACTCAGCACCTTCGCATCAAAGTCTACACTCAGAGCCAGGGATATGTGCTTTATGATCGCGAATTCTAAAAAAAAGTAACAAAAAAACATATTAAATAAAATCAGCCCCAGGTACACATTTAATATTCTCGAAATTTTCAGACAGAAATGCATAGGTACCGAAGCCCGCGGACCTTTATTACCTAACACCTGTCTGAAAAATCTGGTTTTCAGGTTGATTGAATTAAGAATTAAGATTAAGAATCTAAATAATGCAAACCCGAGCGTTTTGAATCCAGTATCTGAATTTCAGACTTTGGCTTCAGATGGAACTTCGCCCTGTAATGTGCCGGAATATTTAAATGCGAAAGTTTGTGAGGATACATTTATGTATGGATGTTGCTCTTACACGTAATAACTACTGGATGGATTTGGATGAAACTTTACAGTACTAAAGGTTATACATCAGAATAACACATGGGAAACATTTTATCCCAAAATTCCCGCGGGAACCGATACAACACAGCAGCTAACACTGCGAAGCGCGGCTAGTAACACATAAAGCTACTTTTTATGTCGATAGGACGCACGTAGTTACAGCTGACGGGTCCTCGGCGTGTTAAACGTCGTGTGCAAAACTACGGAACTCACCAGGTCTAGAGAACGAAGAAGGGTCCAACGGGCTGAGGGCTCCCATAGCTTTCACTTGACTGGATAATGTAAAAAACACAAATATCACACATATTACAATTTTGAACATAATTAAACCTATCAGTATCCAAAAAATAATTTAAATGATTATATCCCACTGATCAGTCATTTTAAACCACTGTGCTCAAGAGCTTGGTCAATAAATAAACTGCTTTCTAATTTAAGACATGAAGATAAATTAGAAACTTTGATATGGGACTTGATATGACTTGAACAGTTGTCAGACTTGTTTTTTTTCTTTCGTACATACTCTCATTGGTTTTGATGAAAATGAGGTGTAATACTAAAAAACAATGAAGGTTCTAATAATTACAATGTGCGAGATTTCATAATATTTTAAAATTCGATTTGTACGATTTTTTCGCCGCGTTTTCCTTTATCTATATTTATGTAATAGAAAAATCCGGCCAAGTGCGAGTCGGACTCACGCACGGAGGGTTCCGTACTTTAAAAAACGCCAAAAAAACATGTTTATTGTATGGGATTAATTATTTATTTTTATTTTCATTTTACATTTGAAGAGAACATATGACTAAATATTCTGTGAATAGTTTAAGCGTCTACTTGTCGCCATTATTATTATCGATCAAGAAACTGTAAAAAAATCACGTTGCAGGGTTGGCCACAGACCTTCTAGAAGTGAATGAATGAATGAGCATATAGAAGGTAATTATTAACCAGCCAAGCCTGGTGTTTTATCAAGTTCAAGCAAGCCCATCCAAAGGCAACAAACTGAAACAGTTTGCAATATTTTTTAGCATATTTTATAGGATACTAGCAGCGCCCCGCGGTTTTACCCACGTTGTGCCCGTTCCCGTGGGAATTTTTATACCTCAGCGCAGGTAAAACCAAGCGGTGCTGCTAATATTTTGCTTTATTTTAATTTAAAAAATAATCGAAATATAAATCTTATCCTCAAATATTTTACAATGAAGTCAACCTGACGAAATCTATTTATCTTTATTTTATTTCAAGCCAAGACCTAGTTTTTAGTTTGTATAATATTTAAATAGTATGTTTGTCTTAAAGGTATTAGTTATATTGTATGTGTATTTAATAATAACAGTTTGTTAGATTCTATGATACAAGCCTGGTATTTAATGAAGTTATAAATGAGAAGGCAGTCAAGTTATCCTTTTATTCAAGAGCAAGTTATAAATAAGGAAAATGTGAACATAATACAGGTTCTGCTGGTAATACTTGCAGGTTGCAATTATGCAAGTATTTTATCTACAGGGTGATTTTTTTAAACTGATTACACTGATCAAGTGACTGGACAAGTCTTTAACTATAAGAGACTAGCGACATACCCTCGTTTTGCTTAGTCTTAATGTGAGAAATTCAGGATAAAAACAAAGCGTCTCCTACTGATTACATTAGAAGTCATGCTTATCCACCTAAAAATGTAGGTGTTGTACAGTAGGTACAAGATGGCCAAGGTACAAGTTGGCCCCACTCTCCAATTTATTAATTTTGATTTACACTGAAGACTAATTTCCCCAAAAAAAATATTCATATCTCTTGTAGTTTCAGTCTTATTCGGACCTATACTGACAGATTTTAAAAAGCCACCTAGGCTTGTATATGCAGAGTGCCTTATAGCAAAAAGTGGTTGATAGCATATATTACTTACAAAAAAAACTTTAGTAAACCATAGAAAGTTTGTAACAATAAGTTATTCATTGTAAAATATCACTGAATTTTTCTAGTTCTTCAATCAAATAGATTTATCACGAATCACACAGACAATACACAACAACAACTTAAACAAACGATGGATAAATGAACTAGGTACTTTAAACACCAGCATCAATAATTTATACATAACTATGAACATTATTAAATATATTACAAATATAAATGTTATAAATAAATAAGTGTGAAAACACTGTTAAATGTAAAATTATATGAAAAAGCCATTAATAACAAACAATAGGCTATTCTCAACAGTTATTTAATTTTATTGATGATGTTTTCCATGTGCATAGAACCTAGTATTGTGTGTATAAATAAGTTTTCATAAGGTTTTTTCCCTGAATAGGTGTCAATAACTACCGGTTATTTTAATTATTACGTATAAAATGCAAATAGGTTAGTAAAAGCATATTAAATTTGTTATAAATACTGATTTCTTTCTTGACCTATCAACAACTCGTGCTTTTTGCAAGATAAGCATATTGTTTTCCATTGATAACAATAATTTTAGTGGTTTAAATAAGTTACTAGATAAGAAGCAAGAAAATTCATTTGAATTTAATTCAATTGGTATAAATTATTTGTTTATGAATGGAAAAAGATAACTACCGTTAATATTTAACAGGGAATTCAATTATGCACAACTCACGTTTACTGAAGTTATAGACAGTGTTGAAACGTTGTAATGCCGAACACAAATGCCGAAACACGAACACGATAAGATAAAATAGGTACAATAATGAGCTAATGATGATAAGAATGAAATTGATGAAATGAAAATAATTGCACTTTGCAGTCTTGCTTCATTGCATGTGATGAATGATTGATTGATCATTGAAGAACATGATTGGATTGAATGAATTTTTATGTACCTTAACACAATTTTAATTTGACAGCATGACATGACAGCACCCTGACAGTTGACAATGACAACCATACACCACCAATACACCCATTCTATCAATCGCAATCACAACTACAGATGGTTATATATATGCACGTTTTAAGTACGTGCGGTAGCCAATGAATTCGATCGATCATTTGTAATTATTGCTCTTATATTAAACTAGCAGCGCCCCACGGGTATGCCCGCGTTCCCGTGGGAATTTCTGGAATTTTGAACCTTCCTCTTGAATCACTATTTTTTTTTTTTTTTTTTTCTATTGAAAAAAAATTGCTTCAAAATCCGTTGCCTAGTTTTATTTAGTGATCTAAGCATACATAGGGACAGACATACAGTTGGTTTATTCCTTTGTTTATTCTATGTAGTGAAATATAAACTTATTCATTCAGATTCATTTCATTGGGCAAAAAAATAGTAATAAATAGTAATAACCACAAAATATCTTAATGATCTATAATGAATTTATAGCTGTAGAAATAGAATTATTAGATAATACGTAATTATATAAAATAAATAGGTAATTATTTATCTAACCTGGAAATTTTGTCGACCTTAACGCTAAAGTGTCTCACATTTTTTTTGGTATTGAAATAATATTGACTAATGTTACTTTGTTGATGAATTAATGCAATTGTAAAACTTCTTTGTGTTCTTAGTAAACAATTTCTGGAATTTATTTGAACTAAACGCGTCAAAACTTTGGTGCCAATCGTCATTTTTTAATTTTTATAAATTTTAGAAATTTTATATTGTTGTGATGTGATTTTTTATCCCATTGTTCCACAGATATTAGTCAGTTCAGTAGTGTCAATGTCAGTACAAACAAAGGTACAGTGAGGCTGACTGCAGCACAGACCACGAAACAGATTTGTTTCTTTGAAGTTGAATTGAATGAAGGAGCTACAGATATGGAAATGGTGGAAATTGAAAAAGTCTGTTGGATGGAAGGCTATAGTAAATAACGTAGCTCTGTGGTTTTTTTCGTTTTGGGTTTTGGTCTGTCGTTGTCTACTTTTAGTTCTTGTAAATGTAGGAAATGTCAACAAGATGTCAGATGTCAGATGTTGACAACTTGTTATTGTTTGATATTGTCTTTCTTGTGCTTGTGATACCTTTTTGATAAAAAAATGTGAATGAAATGATTTACGTTTCTTTTTCAAAGAACACAGTTTAGAATTTATTGTGCTCCTGTATTTTCAATAAAGTTACTATTGTGTGAAGATTATACATTAGTAGAGAATAAAATTAAATGTATCTATAAACATGCTTACCAGGTTTCACCATAATCACGGATCCAATATAATATTATTTGACGATAACACAATAGCGTTTAGAAAAGCAAGTTTTGCCCATGGCTTAACTTTTAGTGAGAAGCCGTTACATCCAGGAGAGATATTTTTGGTGGAAATTGAGAAAACTGAACGAGGATGGAGTGGTCATATGCGGCTCGGGTTGACGCTGTTAGATCCGCACGGAGTGGCAATTGGTGATAAAGGTCTTCCTCAGTATGCGCTTCCGGACTTGGCGAACACGGGGATGTCTTGGATATATCCTATATCGAAGTGTCAGAACAATGTTTTGGTTGAGTTGGTGAGCCAAGTGGCCGGTCCAGGCGGCCGCCCGGCGCCCGACCCGCGCGTCTCAGTGCTCGGGGACGGACACGTCGTGAGGACGCCACGCGGAAACTTCTCCAAAACTATCCTCAAACCACAGAATTTGAATCAGAATGGAACTTCACAAGGTATCCTACCCATGGACGCTGGAAGTCGCATTGGCGTGATGTTCGTACCATGTCCTAAAGTGAGTAGAGATGACCCAGATATGGCAGAGATGCATTTTATCATTAATGGAGAGGACCAGGGTCCGAGTACAAAAGTGATTCCATATACAAGAGGACCATTACATGCAGTTGTTGATGTTTATGGAACTACAAAGCAAGTTAAGATTGTGCAGCTATATGGAGGTATGATGTTTCTTTTATCTATTTTACCTTCACAATTGCATTAACATAGTAAATTATATACTACTATCCCACAGTTTTTCTTTTTGTATATGATTTTTACAACACCTTTCTTTATAATATTCTCAATGGTATCTGTTTCAGTGAAATCCCTTCAAAATGTATGTCGAGATGCAATACTTCAGTACATAAACAATGGATCGGTGAAAGCATTGCCGCTGCCCAAGTGCTTGAAGGATTACCTGCTTTCATAGTGTTCCAGCAACATAGGACAATAAGGCTGTCTATGAATAACTATGAGGTGATATTGATAATATAGATTTTGAATAAATTGTGAAATAAATTAGAATTTATCGAACATATTATTGTATCTACATCTTCAAGAGGTCTTTGCCCTGCAGTGGGATCATAGAGGCCCTTAAACTACAATTTATATATGATACAGATATTTCAGTATTGTAGTGATTACACCTTTATCTTCAGTGACTTTGAGTCTTTGCCCAACAGTGGGATCTATTAAAATTAAAAGGAAATAATAATAACTTCTCATTAGCCTAAGGCTTTTTCGAGCATTATTCTTGAAAGTATGTAGAGCATTAGGACTCTTTTTAAGATGCTTCAAGAATACCAACTTCTAATTCAATTTCACAGAAAATTACACTAGACAACACCATTTACGAATAACTGTTCTATATGAAAAAATTGATCCAAATTGCTATCATTGAGTCACCATCATTAACTCGGTGAAGTCAAAGGTCAATATACTATGCTTATTGCAAATTGACCTAGTCAATGTGAATTATACCATATAACCATCGCTGTAGGTACCAATTCATAAACAAAAGCATATAGTCTTTTTATGTATATTCACACGATGATGCTTTTCTAAAAGAAAAGGTGTGTAACTACCTTTTTTACAACATGGCTTAGATGGGTTGTATTTATCAAGCAACTTTAAGAGGCTTGAATGCTTATGTACAATTGTCTACATTACAAAGTAAATATGTAACCAGACTAAGCTGGCAGCCATGTTGCAGACACTTTCGCGCGGGAAAAATCCGCGGCCATAGTACATTGAACGAAATGAACTTGTCTTGAAAGCTGAAATTTCTATTATGTAATATGCTAAACTGTAGTAGGAACGCCGAAGACCCCCGATGGCGCCCTGGCCGGCTATTCGCTATTCGCTCTTGTCAGGTGCGTTTCCATTGAAGCAGAGTAGAGCTGTGCGGAGCTTAACTGACCAATCACGACTCATTACGAAAAGATTTTGACAATGTCAATGCGTTGTTTCACAATCCCAATGCGCTGCGATTGGTAGTTCGGGCTCCGCAGAGCTCTGCTCCAATTGAAAACTCACATCAAGAGCTGGCGACAGGCACAGGCTACCAACTTTTTCTCTTAGCGTACTCTGGAGTCAGATTAACACATCATTTATTCTTACTGTAGACTAATGTATAACAAATGTAAATATGAATAATTATGAAAATTATAAAAATGCTACAAAACATAATTTTGGTTAGGAAACATGAACTGTATTTATTTGTCTTTACGTTTATGTTTTTATTTGAGGATAAAAGATAATCGAATATATTCGTACATAACGATTATTTTTAAAGTATACGTAACCTAATTAATGACAGAACAAAATAATCGATATAATTTCCAAGACATTACTTTAGTACTACATTTAATGGGTCACTGAATACATCATAGGTACATAATACATTTTAAAACTTAATCATGGTTTGGCAGCTTTAATCAGTGTTCATGTTTTTCGTCATTTCAATGGCTACAAAAACCTTTATAATGATAATAATGATGATATATTATAATTATGTAGAACTTGCTGGGCTGATGGGGTGATAACACCTACAGGGAGGCCATTTTCTTGTTGAAATAATATCTTCCCAGCGAGAAAGTCTTACTAGAGCTTGTAGTACTTATTATTCTGTGCTAGAGGATCTTGCAGTTATGTCTTACTCTTTGTGAACTTCAAAAATTTACAGAATTCGCTCCTTTTAGTAATGTGAAAAATACGTAACGTTGTAAATTGTATAGTGAATCACATAATAACCTCCACCTTATTAACCTCTGTTGAATTGAGAGTGTAATTTATTTCACTACCCGTCATAAGTAGTAAACAATCTTTGTGTCGAAATAATCTTATTTTTAATTATGTTTTACTTTAGTTTATTTATTTACTAGCAGCGCCCCGCGGTTTTACCCGCGTTGTGTCGGTTCCCGTGGGAATTACGGGAATTTTTATACATATAAACTTTCCTCTTGAATAATCTATTAAAAAAACTGCGTCAAAATCCGTGCAGTAGTATTTGAGTTTATCACGAACACACTGACAGACAGACGCGGCCGGGGACTTTGTTTTATAATATGTAGTGATACGAGTATATGTTTTATTTAATTGCTATGGTTTGCTTATTGTGTGCCTAGATTGTTTACTAAGTAGAAGTTAAATGTATGATGTAATGAGGAATGACTTCCCTATTTTTTTTACACACTTGATCAAGACACATATTAGACATAAAAAGCAACGTAATTAAAATCGATTTAGACTACATTTGCACGAACATCTTTTTGACGCTCGTTTCAAGTACAAACGAATTATCAAGTACCTATTATGTTCACTTGAGAGTTTTCGAAATGCCTCGTTTGTTACAATTTTGAACTCTGTGCGTGTTGGTAATAGAGCATAAAACAAGAGCGTAAAAAGTGAACTTTAAATTCGTGTAGACCTTTGCCCAACTATGAGCCGAAATGATTTAACTTCATAAACACAATTTTTAATCATATAACCTATGCACGACTACTATCGAGTAAAAATGACACATAATATGATTTAAAGGCAAGTGGAATGATGATAATATGTAATTAGTATGTTATAATGTTACTGGGACCAGTGGGTTACCATGTGCCAACATAAAAACAATGTATGACTTAGTTACTAAGTTATCAATATGTGTGAGAACTAATGTACCATCACCAATGCTAAGGGTTGGTGAAAAATATACGTGGTGAATATAAATAAGCTACAGGGGGTTGAAAATGGCGACATAACCGAACGTCTGTTGTGATTTAAAACTATACCATGCTTAAAGTGACAAGACCCGATAAAATACAGCGTCTTGATTGGTGGAGATTATACATTGGAAATATTAAACCAATCAGCACACAGCATTTTATCGTATCATGTTTTGCCGCATGGATATGCTAGGGAGGCATGTATGTAATTGCGAATGTTAAAATCTTAATTCAGCAATCAGAAGAGGCAGAAACCCTCCCGATTCTTCTACGAGTTTTTTAAACTATTTTATTAACCAATTGTTGATAGTACATTAGAAAGGGATGGTGTAACTGTGTTTGTCCTTTCAATTTGATACGAGTATGTTTAAAACACTTTATATTATTTAAAGAAGTGTAATGTAAATATCATTTATTTTGTTAAAGTTAAGACTATTATTATTTTGTGATATTAATATGAAATTATTTAAATTTATTGTTCATTCCACATCAGATATTTAATTGTATTCGATTGTTTGATTTATCATGTAATAAACTGCTTGTTATTTTGTATTCAATAAACAGAGTACAAACTATTTTTATCTATTTTATTACTGCTTTGTGATGGACGATATTTCAACTCTCCGTTTGAAAGTTTTATAAAATTCTTGATTTCACCGGGTCCGGTTTGAAATGATGCTTAATCTCAGCAGTGGATTCTTTATAAAAATAGAATGTAAATATATATGTTATAGGTATGATATGTTTTTCTTACCCGAAAGCATCTAGTCCAAAAACACAAACTATAAGAGCAACTGTTCGCATCTTGATATAATCAAATACTGGTAAATTGCAAAGACGTATTATAACGTGTTTGATGAATTGTAGATACATAGGTTAGCGGGTCAGTGATGATAACAACCCCTCAGACTTTTACTCTTTAATAATTGTTATTTACCTAGTTACACGCTACATTCGAAGAAAACAATTATATGTCATTAATTATTAGAAATACATGTGTATAAATACACATGTATTACAATACTCGACTATGGAATCTGCAACTATTTTTTTGCGTCTACAAAGTCTTCGACGGTTTTTTCCTTTCTGAAAAGCTTGTTACGGGTTTTCAACGCTTAGACATCGGCTATGATTTTCAACGCTTAGACATCGGCTATGATTTTCGAAGCGAAAACGAGCTACGTTGATTTACTGTGACTACCCGGTTTTTCCCGCCTGCAAAGTTTGCCACAGGTATTTCATGATGCTACAGCGTCAGCTACGATTTACGAAGTGAAAATTTACCCAGCTTAGCTACGAAATAGCTGAAAATGACGATTAAGCGATTTTAAAGTTAGCTACTGATTAAATTAACTTTTTTTCACACTTCGGTGCATATTTTAAGATATTTTCTCAACTCGAACGGTGGCAACTGGTGGCAACTAAAACATAATTAACTATTTACTCTATAGTCTGTGAGTCGACGTGAGTCAGTCAAGAGATGATCAACAGTCAGTCAATCAACGTCAATCATCTTGGTTGAAGCATGGTCATAGCATGGTTAAAGAAAGCGCATAGAAAAAGTATATTCCAATAACAAAAATTGAATTGAATTGAACAACCAAGTTACAAAAAGGGGTTTATATTTTGCTGGCCCTTTAAAAATAACGTCTTCGAAAATGGATAAAAAACGTAAACCAGGTAAACTCGTTCTAAAAATTCTGTTTATTATTCTTTCCATCCTTACTACACTGAAGTATCAAAAAGGATTGACAAGAAGTATTTGACCCACTGCAGTGGGTGAAACTATTTATTAATTTCTTGAATCTACAAAGTTAACTTTTAATTTGTAGTAGGCAAAGATAGTGCCACGGTGAACTATGACGAATACATGTTGGCTATGAAGCGGGTGCACCAGCGACTGTCGCTCATAACTTCACTGCCTACCGAGATGCAGACACCCAGAGAACGGCACCGCGCTATGTCTATCAAGAGGAAAGAAACGTACGGTCTTTGATACTTAGTTCTGAAAGATTAAATAAGAATGAGTATTAAAAACTACCTAGCTATTACGTCGAAGTTCTTAGACCTCCTATGAATGTTCCATCATAGCTATGCTACGTTCGATATGATTGGTAGATGTTGGATACTTAAAATAGCATAGCTGAGGTTTTTGATGCAAAGCCCTAATGATCTTCTACTGAATGAAATAACAGACAGTTAACCAAATCGGTGATCTTTTGGTGATTAACGACACTGCTTAGTTTAAATGCTTCTTTGTATCTTGTTGCTAGTCTAGAAAGCGAGGCGGGCCGTTCGGGAATGTTCCAGGACGTGAATCACATCGGCATCATCGCCTCTATGGTGCCCGACGAGATCATCTACAAACACCACGACTACTCCATCAGGATTTACGAGACCGCGCTCATGTTCATTGATGTTTCTGGTACGTTTAGTTATATTGAAATTATGTCTGGAATATGCATGCACTTATAATGCCAATGAATTCGAAATTTCATTGCCTTCTAATAATATTATATTACACTTAGCTCGATGTCTTTTTTGCCTCATCTCTTCTGTACGTCCCTCACATCAGGGTTTACGGATCTATGTGAGAACTACACCCTAGGACGAGGTGGGCCTTCAAGAATGACTCAAGTCCTAAACTCATACATCGGAGCAATGGTGCAAGAGATCCTCGCCCATAACGGTGATGTGCTCAGATTTTCTGGCGACGCTTTCCTCTCAATGTGGAAAAAGACTTCCAGTCTGAGCATGCAGGACGTCGTCCATACGGCTATCGACTGCGGACTTATTATACAGAAGAATTATGGGACTTATGTCACTGATGTCGGCTTGGTGCTCAAAGGTAAGCGTAACTGAAATCCATACATAAATACTGTATTCGCATTAACTATGTGTTCTGGGCAGTACTTTAGTATTCCAAAAATGTTGCTTGCTCGCTCTTTCATTTGGTTAAACAGTTACCGAGCTTTTACTTTAGATTTCTCTAGTATGTAGAGTAAAATCGTTTAGGCCTGGAAATTATTTGTCTAGTGAAAATCGCCATATCAGCGGGAGTATCCCACTTTTCTATCGTCGGTGGAGCCAGTTCCTCTCAATCCAACTTCGTGATCGTGGGCCAGCCGGTGTGGGACGTCAAGATGGCTGAGTACCTGAGTTCAGCTGGTGACGTACTGACGTCAGCCAGCACTTGGATGTACGTCAATGAGGCGGAGTATTGTACGCAGCCGTATGGTGACGGGAAGCATACTAAGGTAGGTTTTGGGTTCCTAAAACTTGTACACAAATACCTAAACGCCTCGGTGATCTAGTGGTATGTGCACTCGCCTGCCAAGACTGAGGTCCCAGGTTCAATTCTCAGGTCGAGCGAAAACATGTTTCTTTTGTAACATCTACGTAGCCAGCATTGATGTAAATACGTTTTAGGGATTTTGCCAGACCATTGAAAATTTGTATCAATCGTAAATCTTCACGATTTATAGCATTACGAGCAGCGTCCCGCGGTTTTACCCACGTTGTGCCCGTTTCTGTGGGAATTTCGGTATTTTTTATTCATATAAACCTTCCTCTTGAATCACTCTATCTATTGAAGAAACCGCATCAAAATCCGTTGCGTCATCAAGATCTAAGCATACATAGGGACAGACAGACAGCGGAAAGCGACTTTGTTTTATACTATGTAGTGATAGAAAGGTTCTCCTGTTATGATTCCTTATTTGGATTGTTTCTAGGTCCTCGGGGTCGGTGCCACGTGGAAGCGAGTAGATAAGCTACATTACTCTGGAATAATAACAAAAGGTCTCATTTCTTTTTTGCTGTTGCTATCAGATGATTTAAACTAAGCTTCTAAGAGCTTCTTTAATAAAATACACAACTTATTTTTCAATTTACAGATACTGGGAAATCTCCCAAAGCTGAGACTGATCAGCAGACGAGTTTACAGGAATTCTCTCGTTAGTCACGTCAATTAATTAAAAGAGTATGCGTGTTCCCTAAAAATAAAGGATTGTTTTTGTTGATAGGAATTGGCCATGTTTGACCTAGGTCTTGATTGGTCTATCTATGCTTATTTTCGAAAAAATCTTTACTTCAAATTCTTAGAAGTGAGATGACATAGGTTATCCAATAAATCAGGTGCCAGTAAGAGTCCCTGATATCATCTAAGTCCACTCGTATTGCTCACTCACTCGCTGAAATATAAGCTTATATTTATGATACGAGTGGACTTAGGGTGAAGACACATATATCAGCATCGAATCGCATTTAGCTGGATGATTTTGGACACACTATACGCATCGGAAGTTAAAGTATGCTGTTGCTTCCCGGCTCACACTTAAGCAGCCTTTATCAATCGCAAGCGTTATGTCTCAAACGTAATCAAGTATTCTCATTCGCAAGCATCTACTTTCACGTCTTAAGCAGCCGTCCTCATGCTTTATCATGAATAAGCATTCTTAAGTATGTTAAATGGATAGCTACACTTATACGCATGCTGAAGCTGAATCGATGCGGAAGGGTGAATTGATGCGGACGCATCTCCATATAATATTGCGTTTTTGTACTACAAAATGCGATTCGATGCTGATATATTGTGTCTTCACCCTTAGATGATATCAAGGACTCTTACTGGCACCTGATTTATTGGATAACCAATGTCATCTCACTTGTGGTTACTAGTTAGTGGTATAGATGTTTTATTTCACGAGCGCCCTTAAGCCTTCTTGTTTGCATAAAAATTGTCTATGAAGTATCGTCAGCATAGAAATTACGAGTAAACGGAAAGAAGGTATTCGTAGTTTGAGTCAAATACATATGTGCCAATGATCTTACCAACAATACCAATGTGCATACTGCACACACGATGGCGTGTATGGAATGCAGTCACAACTACAAGTATGGCTCAGGGACGCTCGTTAGATAAAACAAATTTGGTCCTTGGTGTACCGATTAGTTTCATTCTCCATCTGTATTTCAGTCCGTCCTGCCTTAGTGGCTGCAATGAGTAGCACTTGGTGGCCCGGCCTGCGCAGGTTCATGGTCACACCCGTCCTCAGGGCAGTGGACAATGATGAACCCTTGGAATTCCTCACCGAAGTCCGAAGGGTCGTTGTGGTCTTCTACAACATCGTCACCAGAACTATGACAGAAAGTGCTTTGATTAATGTAGTAGATAACGCGTATAAGTGTATTTCTAGGTGAGTAATGCAAGTAAATATTGTATGTAAAATGTATGAGACATGCTGGCCTTGTCGCCCTCGTTGCACATTGACCCATGTAGCCCATGTGTATGAACGATAAGCAAATTGCTGATAAACTTGGACTTGGATAGGTTGCCGATATTGACAATTATATCTAAGCACAAAGTTACTTCGGGAGCACTTTTATTTGTTTCGTCTCTTTATGTAACTATGACTGATTAGTCTAATTAACATTCACTCAAACGAGATGATGGTGAATGGTTCCTTATATATGACTTCTAAGTCTAACTTTTCAGCATAACCTCCGATTCAGGAGGTCTAGTGAACAAAGTATCCATGTTCGACAAAGACATGATGTTCCTCGTGGTGTTCGGGCTGAGAGGGCTCAAGTATGAAGATGAGACGCAAAAGGCACTGGAGAGCGCTCTACAGTCTAAAAATAAACTGACGGATGAAAACATTATTAGCGTGTCTATTGGGGTTACCTCAGGTAAGTTTTCAAATTCTACCTTAAGTTAAATAATTTCTGCTTCGTATAAAATTATAAAAGACTAGGAGCGCCCCGCGGTTTTACCCGCGTTGTGCCCCTTCCCATAGGGCCTTCGGGCCTTCCCGTTGAATGTGGCTATCTATTAAAAAAAGAATTATTAAAATCGGACTGATAATTAGCTCGAACATATAAACAAACTTACAAATTTTACCTCTGTATAATATTAGTATAGAAATAGTTTCGATTTTTCCACTTCTTAGTCAATCATTAGAAAAAGTCTAGCTCTAATTTTGCCGGCTCTATAGCGATATAGGGAACCTAAAATATGTTTAGGCTAAACAGCTAATGGGGAATGTTTTTCAAAAGGCATATCTAAGGACACCTAACTACTGTATTTTCCTTTTCAGGAACAACTTATTGTGGAGTTGTTGGCCACGCTTTAAGAAAAGAATACACAGTCATAGGACCTGCTGTCAATAAAGTTAGTACTTTAACCTTTTTTTAAGTCTTCATTCTCCACTGTTTAATCTTTTCATAATTTCTTTCCTTACTTATGTGAAGGCGGCTCGTCTCATGATGGCGTATCCAGGTAAAGTGACCTGCGATAAAGAAACGTTTCTCAGGAGCAAACTCGATCAAGAAAACTTCAGGTTGTTGGATACTGTACCTCTGAAAGGAATCACTAAACCGGGCCCTATTTACGAGTTTAACAAAAGCGGGTAGGTCGCACTAACATGTCCCTGGAAGATAGCATTTTTTCCTGTGTACAGCATGTCACGTAAAGCATCCTTGTAAGAACAACTTTTTAAAATTTTGTTCCCACTCATTCTAAATTTCTCTGCACTTTAGTCGAGCTTAGAGGTACCTACTCTTCACCTTTTTGGAGCTAAGGCCCAAGATGTAAGAGAATTAGTCCCTTTGAAGTCTATATTTACATTCTCCCTGTTGGTATTCAAAATGTTCGTTTAGGTGGAGAGAGCGGGCTGTTAACTGGCGACATCCTCTCCTAGGAAGACATGAAGAACTTAGTACCTTTAAGGCAGTTCTTTTCACCGCTATCAATGAGAGCAAACGAAATTTCACTCGGTATAGGGACCATCAGTTCGGCATTGTTTTCAGTGTAAGCATGAAACTTATGACCCTTTAAAACACCCTTAACTACTGGTTTTTTGTGTACATACTTACAAATTGTATATTCTTATTAAAACTACCTAGATCGTTACATGCACAGGTCTACTGTACTGCAGCACGACAAAAAGCATGTCAGCAGATGAGCTATACCTATCTAGTTTGGACCTACAGATACTGAGTAACAGGTTTTGTGGTTTAACAAAATAAGTTTTGTACTCCAAGCCAACACTTGACATGAATTATAATCTCGATATAAAGAAAGTGTTGTTATAAACATGAAACGTCTTTTTTGCATACCTACATACTTTTTGTCGGTTAATGTATAAAAGTGTTTGTTTTGGTAACGTTCTAAAAGGTTAACTTTACATTCAGGGCCCGAGACTGATAGGCAAAACTCGCACATTGGGGGAGTGTTTTTATATAATACCGAATAATTTGAGAAGCGAAAAAATATGCCTCTCCGAACCTGTTAAGGTAATATGACTCGATTTCAATTAATTATATGTTTTACTAGCAGCGCCCCGCGGTTTCACCCGCGTTGTTCCTGCAGGAATTTCGCGATAAAAAGTAGCCTTACTCAGGCTCTGGACTAACTGTGTACCAAATTTAATTCAAATCGGTTCAGTAGTTTTGGCGTGAAAGCGTAACAGACAGACAGACAGACGGAGTTACTTTCGCATTTATAATGTTAGGATTCCTTAGATATCAGGATGCCTATTTACGAGAGCTAAGCATAGTATGCTGATGTAGTATACCCTAGCTCTGAAAAACGAGAAAGGCTGATTATGTCCTCCACACTACGGCGTTTAGAAGTTTAAAGATATCAAGAAAAAAACATTCGTTTCAATGAATATTGTATATTTTTAGGAACCTTATGGATTATTTAGGATCTTAATCGGAAAAATATATTCTAAATCAACAAGAACTTTAAGGGATATTTGTGAAGATATCGTACGATATAGGTGAGTTAAATGTTTAACGATTGTTAACCCACGATTGACTGCACCTTAACCCGTAGCTGTATAGACTAACTACCTGCGCCCTGCGGTGCTAGATGCGTTGGACTCGTTCCTGCGGGAATTTTGGGATAAAATCCTATGTCTTATTCTGATGTATATCGTATATAGTTAGCTGTAAAGTTTCCAAATCCGTTCAATAGTTTTTTTGTAAAACAGTTTCAAACGTCCATAACGCCCCTCACAACTTTCGCATTTATAATAATAGTAGGATGCGTGATAAGATTATGCGTGCCTCTCTCTATCAGAGCAACTTATTACGAGGTATCTAAACCATCCAGGGTGCCACCCAAACGCATACGAAAAGAATCATTCAAATAGGTCCAGCCGTTTAGGAGTTCAGTGACATACACACGTATACAGTAGAATTATACATATAAAGATGTACATTTTTATGATCGGTGGTTACCATCATGTTGTGTTGCTATGCGCTGTGATTGGTGGATACTTTACGCACCATATCTGTAAACTCTGTTAGAAAGACACCCTTAACGATGCAAAAACATCCATCCATCCATCCTCTCCCATTTGTTTTCAGTATCGACATAACGTGTGCAACTCCAATTCAGATTTACGCAATCAATTTGATATTTGACACTCGATTTCCTTTACCGGAATATTTCAAACATAATGGAGATTTACTGGACGAATCTTCGGTCAAGAAAGTGTTGTTTATTGTTCTTAACAACGTTAGTAGATCAATTATTACCAACATACTAAATTTGTGTAACCTTTGGCGGCTCTATAACTCTGACACCAGGATTGGTCAAGTTTGACCATCCACTCGATGAAGAAGACGAAGAAGAAAGTATAACTGATTATACCAATTAATTAGTATAACGATTATCTTAACAAGTACCTATGAACTCTTATACCAATTAGTATAACTGATTAGACTAATAATATGCGGTTATACCCGTATTGATGCCGTTACCGCTTGCCTTTTAAACTTCCACACGTCCCCCACGAATCTTTGAAAAAAAAGATACCTGAAAAATTAGAAAGTACTTACTGCCTTTTTCATAAACGTTATTAAACTATACACACTGTAAAAAAGTGTTTTGTCTCTTTCGCTCTTTGGAAAATACCGTATCTGATTCATTACATGCTACACTGCTAAGTGAGTAACCAGCTTAAGACTCTTGATGTGACTAATTGACTATCTCCTTGGACCACTTCTCCGTCCAGTCGTCAAGATTACTTTTGTACATTTTGCTAACATTCCCTCTCAGAGAAATGAGAGGTCTTTGCCCAGCAGTAAGATATTATTCTCATCCTTTTTTTTAACACTTCTGCATTGACTAACATTCCCAAGACAGTTTTTCAGATATTTCATGATATTCGCGGTAGAGGAAGCTCAGTTTGCGGACGACGAGTCCTGGCGCATGATAATGTTGTTATTGCATTGGAAACTGGTGTTTATTGTCATGACCATTACTTCCGAAGAGATGAATTCGGGTACTTAACTTTTATACAATTACTTGTATCAATTACTTTCCACATTGAACGGGCACTTGTTCACATTAGTCCTACGTAAAGTGAAAATACCCCGGACACAGGGTAATTAAATGCAATATGTTTTGTTCAGAGGTAGCAAAGAAGTGCCTAGAGAGCAACATGCTGGTGAAGATGCCTCTAGCAGGAGTGCACAAATGTTTCCACGCGGCCATCGCGTGTCAGCTGCTCGACGTGCAAGCTATACCGGCTGACTTGGAGAAGTGAGTTCGATAGCTGTACAAACTTATTATTTGCGGTTAGTGCCGTAGACCGTGGAGGGACCAGCCCGCAAACTTAACTTTGTGTCGGAATAAATGAGACAAGCAGCCTAGAGCGTTACAGACAAAGTTTATTTGCTACTATTTACCCGTTCTTTGTGATACGCGAGTCCAATTCGCTCTTGGCCAGTTTTTTAAAGATATTAGTGGTAGACAGTGGTGGGTCTGACTTTGTCCTTTGCTTGTCTTTAGTAAGGGTACAGAATGTTGTTTTGGGGATGATTACCGTGAAACAAATCTTTTTCTGGTGTGCGGTCTAGCTTAAAGTATCTGTTGTATCCGTTCCCGTGGGAATTTCGGGATAACGAGTAGCCTTTCTGGACGTCGCGACCGTCAGTGTGAATAGGTGCCATAAGGGGGGGGGGGGGGCGTAAGGGGGGTCATCAGGGTAGAAGGTGTTCACCAGGAGTTGAGCCGATTATTCAGGGCTCAGCGTGCTGCCGTCCGCTTCTCTTAGCAGCTTCTTCTTCTTTCCTTCTGGCAGTTTACAATAATTATTAGTAGTAGGTACTTACCTCCACGAGGATTCATTGTCAGGGTGATAGAAAGCGCCAGCGGCGGTTTGCCCGGTTGGATCCAGAACTTCGTGATTTCGCTGGTGCAGCGCGGCGCGTTGAGCGTAGTGTCGGTGAAGCGCTCCGACGCGGTGCACTGCGGCGCCGTGCTGCCCGCGCACGCGCTGCTGCAGCGCGCCGTGGGGGATGTGGCTGACCATCCCTCCGTCAGATCCGTGCATAGCTATCAGGTCAGGCAGTTTGAGTAAACGATGTTTAGCTTCTTACGATTAAGCAACGTGCATATCGGCCTTTAATGGGCTGATTAGCGTGGAGTAGCGCTCGTGGCGTAGCTTAACCGAGCGATGTCAGTTAATTGCGTTGTTTAGAAACTTGCAGCTAGGATTGATGGCCGATAGTGGTATATCTTATCTCAGCGCTACCGTGCTTCGGAGGGCATGTAAAGCAGTCGGACCCGGTTGTTTCAATCGTTAGACCATGTTGGAGGTCTTTAGGCGGCCTAAAAACTCTGAAACCAGGGTTGGCCACTAACCGACTCGAAATTAATGAATTAATGATGGACATATAAAATACCCCCCTCCATATTTTACGTTATCGAAATAATAATTATAGTTCTAAATGGAGGTTATTTTGGCGTTACTGTGGCGTAACAATACCGCTCCATGGTGATCATCATATTAAGACGACACATGCTCTGATCACTTGCAGAGCATCTACAGCATGCCAAGCAACACGACTGACCAGCATCCTGCCACTGAAGCCACCCCGGGTTCCGAACACATACAGATGGCAGTACTGGCTGACAACTACAACTTTGAGGATATGGCCGTTGATGTGTCTTTGGATGGTAAGCATACCATAGTGGCTACTATTTTGGCTATTATCTATACTACGGTCTATGATCTAGATTCTAGATTCTAAGTAAGTAAGTTCGAGCAGGTCAGTGGGCAACCCTGGTGTCGGAGTTTTTAGACCGCCTAAAGGCCTCCGACATGGTCTAACGATGGAAACAACCGGGACCGACAATTTAACGTGCCCTCCGATTACCGTTTGAATCTAGATTATTTTACCGTGTCCATACTTTTGGATATAGGTTTTCGTACAGAAACTTAATTCTGGACATACCTATTTTTAAGATCTGCATCCCTGCATCCCCATGAATGGGAATTCTTGGATAGTGCAGTTTTGTGTAGACGATATTTTGAAGGGATCCAATTGGATAAATAATAATTTGTTAATATTGTTTAAATAAATTATTAATAAAAACCAAATAATGTATTGTCCTTGTATTTTGAGAATATAGCTTCGGTATGCTGACAGTGTCATACTTCAGTCCTGAATATTATATTTCAGTGGTCATTCTTAAAACTTACGACGCCCTAAATCCGTTTGAGAAGATGCTCTTGAAGTGTGCGTCAGTTCTAGGCGATGTGTTTTCTAGAAGAATGCTTCTACATCTCTTGCAGAGTGAAAGCCATAGGACTGTGGCGCAAGGTAAGAGTTTTACAAACGTCTTTGTATCTTTGAAATGTTTGCTAAAAAGTTTTCGAAGGTTCCGAAGTTGTTGAAAAATATAATCGGATTTTATGTTTATTATACTTACCCCTTCGCGGTTACTTAACAGAGTTTACAAGGAGAGGTGGAAGCGTTTGGGGGAGACCTTAGCCCAGCTGTGGGATGATATAGGTTAAGAAAAAAAAAACTTACCCCATCTTTTCTCTAATTTTTGAAAACGTTCTGAGAATTAATTATTTCTGAGAGTAATTGAAAGACCATCTAGTATTCAATGTATTATTAACGCCAGTGTGTTAATTTTTATGACGCCTATGTTATTTTCTCAGGGTTGATCTCAGGGGTACTCATAAGTTACTCTATGGGGGTACTTTTGCGTTTCTGAATCAAAATATACAACTAATTTAAGGTCTGTCTTCATTTAAGCGGAGCGTAGCGGTGCGTAGTCCAATAGATCAATCACAACTCATCGCGAAAAGATTTTGACAATTTTAATGCGCTGTGATTGGTCAATTGGAGTTCGCAAAGCTCCGCTTCGCTTAAATAACATTAACAACTCAGCCGGTATTTTCCAGCTGTAGCCAAGTTGTTTGCGATCCGAGTGCTGGAGTGCGAAGGCGGTGACTTCACGCGCGACTCGTCCAAGGTGCTGGTGCACCCCGCGCCCGCGATGTATGGCGTCAACCCGCCGTATTGTACCTGTCTTGGAACTAGACAACCGGGTATGATTATTTTATCAGCTAAGGCCGCTATTGAATTATTTTTAAACTTACAACAGTGCCCCGTATTTTTACCCGTAGGATTTCGGGATGAAAAATAGCCTAGGTATAACCTTCCCGTTAAAATGTGGCTATCTATTACAATAAGTCAACAAATCGGATTGGTAGTTTCTGAGATTAGCACAAATAAAGAAAATAAGAAACTTTACTTCTTTATTATAAGTAAAGATTCTTAAAAAATCTGTATAATTCCATAATGGTGCTAATATGCACAAAACTGGGAATGGAAGAAAATTCAGTCCGCCATTTACCAGCGTTCTACTGAGGCCTCGGTCCAGGTAGAAACATTAGCTGAGACGCCTCCCATTGCTACACTATTTTTTAAAACGTGAATTTTTATATTTTCCCTATTTTTTGTGGCAGTAGGTAAATTTTATTTTGTTTTATTTTTCTGATACCATGATGCCTCCATGCCACTATGTTGTCATATCGCCTCATGGCGCACTGTTTGCGTTTACGTCTTTGCCACTGTATCTTTGGGCGGTTTCCTTTTCTAGCCATTGTCTCTTGACTTTGCCATTTTACTACTTTTGTGAATCTTCGTTTCAGCAAACTGTCGAGACTTGCCGCTATATGCGTTTTGCGGCTACATGAAGTTTAGACATACCCTATTCAGAACCACCACTTATGATCTTTTGACGGCGCATCAAAAGGTAAGCGTGAAGTTAAGATTATTTAAATAGAAATAGAATAACACTTGTTAATAAACAATTCATACAATACTCGTTTCATTCGGTGTTTCGAGGATCCCCATATTTTGATCCCTTCGGGCAATACGCTTGGTACAAATAAAAGCTTACTAAACATCACGTCTCGAAAAGACGGAATTGTTTCTGCTTTTCCATCGTAGTGTGCGTATGTATTAGGGTGCCTGTCCATTAATGCGGAGCGAGATTGCGGAGCGGAGAAACGGACAAAAATAAACCAATAGGATTGCATAAAATATCTGACCGTAGATTTTATGGGACTTACTTATTTTACTTAGGATGCTGTGCGACCGTACTGTACAAACTTACTGTATGTTGGTTGTTTGTGTGTACAGCTAGAGATGCACGCGCGCGCGCTCATGTACCTGGAGCGATACACGCGCCGCTGCGCCGCGTGCGGCTCCAACTGCTTCGTGCTGCTGCTCGGACACAAGTGCCAAGAAGTAAGGCTCTAACCTGATACATTGATATTTTATTCAGGTTTAACTTGCGTCGAATTTCATACATTATGTATGTGTGTCTGTTGGCGCATCATATCTTGCCAGCCGTGAACAAGTTGTCTATTATTAGTCCGTAACTAAAACAGCTTTTAAATTAGACAGAATCCAGTCGGAACGTCTTCGTAAATATTATCCGTGGAGCGATAAAATCCTAAACTCCTTTCTGCGCCATGGCACAGTAAAATATTTATACATTCGTCCACAGTGGTATATCATCACCTCCATCACATGGCGTCCGTTATATTCCCTACCTACATTTATTGTCAATCAATTCTGTTCCAAGTTTCACACAAACTCGTTCAATGAGGGTTTTCTGAAATGACACCCACTAGGCGGCAGCACTGAGACGTGAGGTCCAGAAATCTGGCGAAAGTGTCATTTTCGTGAAAATCCTCATTGCTTTGACCGTGGTGTCATTTTTATCTGCTAACTCAATTTGTCACGTTGAATCTAGTGCATCAAACATGATATCACTTTCATCCTTCACAAACATTCACCATGTATACAGGGTGTATTAAAACATCTCTGAGTATATAGCTTCGTAGCAAAAATCGGGAATCATTCTTTTACCTTCAATTCTCAGGGTCTGATCGAAGAGGATGAGAAGTTGAAACTGGTTCGTAAGCAGATCTGCGCTCTGAGTGCTGAGACCAAGATCCCGGGGGAACTGGACACTGTGTCGCCTTTCATACAGGATAGCGTGAGTTCGGTGTATCTTCATAGAATTAGTAGCAGTGCCCCGCGGTTTTACCCGCGTTGTGCTCGTTCCCGTGACAATTTGGGGAATGTTTATACATTTAAACCTTCCTCTTGAATCACTTTATCTATTTAATAAAACGCTACTAACTCTAAAAACGCTATGTATTGATTTACACTAAAATATAGGTACTTGAATTTACTTAGTACTTATCTAGTGCTTTCATCAAATTTCTTGTCACTATTTCAGTATGTATTCAATCAAGAATCCGACCTTGACGTTGAATCGCAAAAAACTAATGTCAGTAAAAGAGGTTAGTTTCCAATCGTAATTTTATAGAAATTTATCTTTGAAACCATAAATACTATAGATGACGTTGTTTGGCTGTCCCACAACGTGCAACATAAGGGGAGATTTCCTTAAATATTTAAAGCTAGAATATTTAAATGAATATAAACATTACATGCTCGTGGTGTAGTTTGACTAAGCGATGTTGCTATTGTTCAGCAACGTGCAGTTCGGCACCTTGGATGGGTGGCCGATAGTAGCATTTCTATCTGAGCTTGCCTTACTGGTTGATTCAATCGATAGACCATGTCGGAGGCCTTTAGGCCGTCTAAAAACTCTTTCACCAGGGTTGGTCACTAACTTACACCAACTTGCTTACTTCAGCACAGTTTGATCTTACATTGACGTGTTGTTAACACTTACTTACTTACAAAACTAAAAAAATAAGTTAGTGTTAGCCTGTTATGTCCCACTGCTGGGCAAAGGCCTCTCGTCTCACGCAAGATATCACTACAGTGTGGAGGATACTGAACTAAATATCCTATTTTTTAGATTCTGTTGATTCCACCGAGTTGGCTCCTGCCCGGAAAAGGGTTCGATCGTTTTCCTCTCTCCAGCTGAACAAGTGTGAATGTCTGACGATCCTGCTCTCTGTGTACTGTCAGATCATAGACCATTGCCTTGGCGCAGGTTACTTTTTATTGACAGTTATACTAGTACAATATAGACGCATAACACCTCAGTCTTCTGTGACCACGGTTCCTGTTAAGGGGCCGAAACGTCAGATAAAAATGTAAAATAAAAGCGAAGTGTATCCGTAAACGTAGATTCAATTCAAAATGAGTAGTGGTCGCTTAAACGTGAGAAACCACTAGTAAAATATAGTTGAAGAGTTTAACTTTTTGTTGTAAGAAACGAATCGGTGTCGAAAGGATTTTGATATTTATGGTCCACCCTATGTAGCAGCCTGAAATTCGCGGACAAGAAACTGGTTTAAATTGGCTGGTACCGCAAGCCATCATTAGTAATAATGCAAGGAAAACTGAATTGCTTAGGCCTGTAACAGACTGTAGGATAAAGTACTACAATACCTTCAACGACACTTTGTTTCAGGCGAATATGAGAAACTGTACGAAGCGTACATCGAATACGCTGATCTGAGTGTTCTACATCTCAATATCCCACAAGCGGTCAGACTGCTGTTTGAAGTCGAAAATTTTGTTAAGGTAACCTATGCACGAATAAGTACTCTAACTCTCATTTTATTTCTGTACTAGCAGCGCCCCGCAGTTTTACCCGCATTGTACCCGTTACCGTGAGAATTTCGGGAGTTTCTTTAAAAAAAAAACCGCGTCAAAATCCGTTGCGTAGTTTAAATTTTTTTAATACACAGGGAAAGACAGACAGCGGAAAGCTACTTTGTTTTATACTTATGTAGTGATGTATGTAATGTATGAAGACTCTGTTGCTCCGACAGCAAGGTTGGCCACTAACTTACCCGAACTTACTTTTATTTACTCTGTGTAACCAAAAAGAAAAGCCCATTGGCAAGTTTGCTTGGCCTCATTATTGGCCAAACTCATAGGAACAAACTTACCTACTTACCTATTTTCTCTCACTGAAATACTCTTCATCCATCCAAAAGACGAACAAGTACTACTCCAGCAACAACTTCCGCCCGTGGATGATCGATTTCTACCTGGCTCGCATCCACTCGTTGAGAGGGCTGTGCATGTTGGAGTCCGGGGACCTCGTCGAAGCCAAGGCGCAGCTGCTGCAGGCCATGAAACTGTACTCGGACCCGTTCCCAGCTTCGAAGTAAGATGGTGTAGCGGTCGTAGCGTAGTTTGACTAAGCGATGTTAACTCATTGCAGTGAGGGTTTTCATGAAAATGACACTTTGGCAGATTTCCGGACCTCACGTCTCAGTGCTGCCGCCTAGCGGGTGACATTTCAGAAAACGCTCATTAATAAGCAACGTACAATTCGGCCCCTACTTGGATGGGTGGCCGATAGTGGCATTTCTATCTGAGGGCTACCGTGCTTCGGAGGGCACGTTAAGCAGTCGGTCCCGGTTGTTTTAATCGTCGGATCATGTCGGTGGCCTTTAGGCGGTCTAAAAATCTCTGATACGGTTGGCCACTAACCTACTAGACATGAATGTAATTTGGTACTGTATTTTGGTGTTTTTAAGCAACCTACGTTTAAGTCATTCAGATCGGTCAGTACCTATGAGCAAAGCAAGTCTGAAATTACAAGAGACAAACTTTCATCAGTTAAAAAATAACTTTTAACGGACGTATGTTACGATAACCAACTGTTCGAAACTGTATATCCTAAACATATATTCGGAAACAGCTTCTTCATCTCGTTTATCATTTCAATGAGCCGAAAGTTAATTAATTTAGGAAACAGCTTAAAACTTAAATATAAGTACTTATTTATAACGAACGTATAAAACGTTTGAAACAACGTACCCTAACCTCCTTCCCTCTCTCTCCTTATTATTTTTTCCAGGAAAGCAGTAAAACTGCGCAGTGTAAGCGCGTCGTTCCGCCAGATGATGGCGTTCTATATCGTTCCGAGCATCTACGTGGCGACGCACAGCGGCTTCATCGGCTCCTTCTTCGAGAACATCGCCACCGCGCTCAACAGACTGTACATGGTGTTCACGGTTAGCACTCCACACGTTACACCAGGCCCCGGCAAGCATATAACTGAAGATATATCTCTTCTGTTTTCGGGAGATTTTATGTAATACCTATCTCTCTCGATTGACAAAAACAGGACGCATGTTGCCGTTTGTAGACAAAATAGAGAAAACTCCCACAGATAATAAAACTGTTCGCATTTAGTCTTTAGTCTTTAGACTGTAAAAACGTGAGTTTTTGACGTTGCGTGTAGACATAGAGATAAAAATAAGAGAAAACGTTTGTCTTCAGTTATATGCTTGGTATTACCACCACGTAAAGTGATCTTAAAGCCTCCGCAGCGCTCCGCGGTTTTCCTCGCGTTGTGCCCGTTCCCGTGGGAATTTCGGGATGAAAATTAGCCTTTAACCCTTCTGTGGAATGCAACTATCCTTTACAAAAATAATTATTCAAACCGGATTGGTAGTTTCTGAGATAGCCCTTACAAACAATCAAAGTTAAAAACTTTACCTCTTTATAATATTCGTATTATAGATGTATGTTTGAATAGTAGGTAATTAGGTACAGTCCTAACTGGTTTCAGGCATCGAAGGAAATAGAAAATGCAATGCTAGCTGCCAAGTTGTCGCTGCAATACGCTCTCCGAACAAACTCTAACTTCAAACTGATGTGCATCTCGTACGGGAACCTCATCGAGATATACCGTCAGAGACAAAACGTAAATATGTAACTTTATTCATAAACGGGTTTTAACATCCAAAAACGGATACTTAGGTGCCCCGCGTTTTGATACGCAGCGCCTCCTTTCCCGTGGGAATTTCGAGATTTTTATTTTTTATATAAAAACTTGTCCTGACAATAAGACAATAATGAACATATAAAAATAATCATCCAATTTGGTGCAGTCGTTCCTTCACATTTCGGCGATTCATTTTTAGGTTATTTATATAGGTAGGTACTTACATAGATTATTTTCTAGTTCTCAATGTGCGCTAGACTGGAGACTCGAGCGCTAGACCTGTGTCAACGCAAGCGTGGCAAACTGGACGTCACTCAGATACAATCCGTCTGCTACCTGTACACTAACATCTTCCAGTTCTAGTAAGATATTTTCACTTATTTAATACCTTTTGAGGTAACACGGAAGTTGGTACTTAGCTTTAGTATATACCTATCTAGATTAGATTGCCCCGCGATTTCAACCGCATTGTAACTACCCGTTCTCGCGGGAATTTCGGGATAAAATGTATTCCATGTGTAACCTCTATTACTGTTATAAGTTTCATCCAGATCCGTCCAGTAGTTTTTTCGTGAAAGAGTAACAAACATGCAAACAAAATTTACATTTTACCTCTTTAAAGTAGATAGAATACACAGATTACTAGGTATTATACCTAGCTATATATCTGTTTCCCTGTCTCAGCGTTGAAAACGGTAAAAAGAAGGAAAGCCTGGAATTCGGCCTGTGCGTGATGAACATGATGACCAACTACATCGATCTGAACACTCGCCATATCCTCATCATTTGGATGCTCAAGTTGCTGCTCTCTGACGTCAAACTGAGCGATATGGTCGCTATTATGAGGGAGTTCTTCTATATGACTGACTATTATGATCTTAGTTGTAAGTGAAGTTTACTTTGTAGTTATGTAGTGTAATATGTGGGGTCAGTAGCTTGCGGTTGAAGCTATTGAAGTTTTTGTCTCAACATAGTTAGTTTTATTTACTTTTCTTCTACGTAGAGTCGTTTAATTTTAAACTCTTCGCGTTCATTTGAAACAACGTTTTGTAAGTATTTAACAGAAAGTTTGCAACGTACGTAGTTAATGGTTAACTTTATACGAACGTAGTTATGTTACGATAGCCAACCGTTAGAAAAAACCCTCCCTTACTTATGTGTGGTAAAGTAAAAATCGGTCCAGCCATTTTTGCGTAGTCTTTTTTTTATATTAAGTACTTGTTTTTCTACATGATATTCTCGGTAGTTGCTTGCTATTCTTCTATTTATAGGCCCCATAAAGATTTGTTTAATCAATCCATCTACAGCTGAAACCTGGTACTACTATTACGCTATGGTAATGTTGATGGACACGGGGTACAGCGTGGAGTCGTACGCCACCTGCGAAAGGTTCTACATCAAGAAGGGAGACGCTATACTGCGGTCCAAAACTCCGGAGGCTGCCTTGAATTTCTTTGTCGCTATGTGGCTGATGTAAGTTATGCTACTTTTTGTCATCCACCAACCCTATCAAAAGGCCTAGTAACATACTGGTTTCCATCAATCATCAAACGTAGCACAGATAGTTCTGCTGGAAACGCACCCTCAGTCATTTCGTCCCTTCCTTACTAATAAGAGTCTGCTCTACCTACTTCATTACAGAACTATACGGCTCGGCGCGTGGGAGAAATCAATATTATGGCAGGACAAAGTGAAAACTATTAAAACGATGAAGTTCGAGAGACACGAGTACAGCATCATGATCCTTGCTGTGCTGGTTGAAGGGCTGATCATCAACCTTGTGAGAGAGGTAGGCAGTATCAAATAATACTAGGTAAGTATCTATAATATACCAATACAACGCTATGGTGTAAGTCAAGCTAAATGCTACTAAAGCCGTTTATTCTGTTCTACATTATGTAGCCTATTAATTCTTCTTTGTTTACAGATGGATAACAGAAACGTAAGAAAAATAGCCGTGCTAGAGAAATTTATAAAAGATTTATTCATGAAAATGCACCAATCCTTTTATTATGCTCCGATGCATAGGCCAAGGTACCTTTACCTTTTTAACGCCAAAATCATAGTAAAGCCTAGACATAGAAACCTCTTCGTTGCGTTCTATCAACGTATACTCTATGTTTTATTGATTGTCACAAAATATGGATCAATGTTGTCAATTTTCCAGCCGAAGACGTATACTCCTAAAGAGGAAAAAGGTTTAGAGATAGGGTAAGAATGAAATAGGTAACAACATTAAACCTTTTTCCTCTTCAGGAGCAATCGTGTTCGGCTGGAAAATGGACGACATTGGTCCACATTTTATGACAATCAATAAAAAATAGAATATAGTAAAGCTACCTATGTAAAAAATAAGTAACCATGGATGGATGACTAGCCTTCGCCCAAAGGTGGCCTGGCAGAGATCGCTCTTTGTCGCATTTTTTTTTATCTACTGATGATGATGACAACAATTTAGTTAAAAACCTACAATTGGACACCGTCCTAATTGAGTCTCTAATATTAATAACTGTATTTTTTTCAGGTATTTTTTGCTGTTGGCGTATCACAGATACATAAAAGGGAGAACGTCAACAGCGTTTAGTTATCTCCAGAAAGCTAGTAATGAAGCGAAAATATTAAAACATATACCTTTATCAATCTGGATCGAACATACGAAACGTGTTAGTTAAATATTTACTTACTTTACGACTGTAAAACATAATAGGTATTACTATAATATCATTCTAGTGTTAACTACTTTCTGTGAAAATACAGGCCTTTGGCCCAACAGCGGGACAATAGGTAGTTCAGCGGCTGTCGTTAAATTGTACGTAATAGACTGACGCCAGTAACCACGGGTGACCAAGCTTAGGTTAGGTACTTCAACTTGTTAAATGCGCCTATAAAGTATAATATTTTTACAGCACTGGAAAGGTGATCTTAACCCAGCTTTAGTGGACTATTGGGTGCAGCATGCAGACTCCGACACCATGTTAGATTACAGGGATTATGATACAGAGAAGGGTACAATAATCCCTTACACTTTACCATTGCCGCGGGAACTTGAATTATAAGCTATGGAGAATTGATTCAAACTTTAGGTACTCACCTTTGGGTTGTTAAGTATACTTACCTATTAGTTATTATTTTTAATTTATTTAAGTCTGAATGACCTTTATGTTTAAATGTTAAGTAAAAGTTTTAATGGTGAAATAAATTCGTTTCTTTTAAAATTGAATCTTACCTACCTACATTTATTTATATTGTTAGTTATCAATAAAATAAAAAATGCAATATTTTAGGAAATAATATTAATTTATTTTACTAAAAACTATCGAGTTTTGATGATACTTTATCACATTAGAACATACTTAGGTATGAATGTTATTTTTCTGCGTTACTGTTCTTTGAATAGGACCTTCAGGAACATAGTTGAAGTAGCCTCCTCAAACACCTTCCCAGGCTCAGAGGTTCCTGTATAAACTTAACCAGAATAAAATATAACAACACCTTGATGCAAGTTTTGAATAGGGAAGTATTTAGAATAGATTAATACATTGTGTATTAACCCATATTATAATTATGTGTTATAGGTATGTACAATTTAAAATGCATCCATTTTGAAGATACATAGTTAAAATATTTTCAAATATTTGTGATCAAAACTTGCTCCAAAGATAATGTTCTAAATTTGTGAAGATTTTACCTACATACTTACTCATTCTCGTGTGTAGTATTTAATTAAATCAGTGGGTTTAAAAGTCTTGCAGGAAGGATGTTTTAGTAATACATACCATGTTTAAACACTATTTTTTAAAACTCCATTTCCAAATAGGTCTGTACTATTTAATATGACTACTAATTTGCTAAGGAATATCATTTCAAAGTTAATTGGAATGTTATTTGTGTTTACCACAAGTATAGTAAGTAGTTTTATTTTAATGACACTCAATGTTTCACTTACTGAGATGGTCCTCAACGTAAGTATTATTCAGAGAGGAAAGTGAAAGTTTCTTTAACAATATCATGTACAGAAATGCACATATTTTTAGTTGATTAACTGACTCACTTTCACTGTGTATATGGCACTCGTTAGGAGTCTCAAAATTTGCAGTTTTAACACATTTACACTGCCACTGAACACTATGGGGAGATGACACTACACAATTCATTGACCTTTGGTTAATTATGTATTATTATTTGGTTCACAGTATCCAGACACACGGAACTAGTTGCTCACAAACTAACACATAACACACATACCACTTAATCACAAGGTGTAAAAAAACAACAACATTAATAGTTATAATCTATTTGTAAGTCACACACTTACACTACACATCACCTTATATCCACTGATTACACTAAAATACATTATTTTAAACATTAATACACTTATTAATTTGCTAATAACTAGCAATATTTAAGGATAGATTTTTGATATTTTTAATGCAATAACAGTATTATTGCTTGTCACTACTGTGATACACACTGCACGTTAACATAGGTTTACAATCACCTCACAACTGCACTACACATCACAAACAGAAGTTAATGATTTGTTCTTTGAAAACATCAAGTCTTATTCTAACAAAATATAAAAATAACTATTTTAGAATAAAATAAGTTAGGCTGAGCCGCCTCGCACTACCACTATGACTAAGTGATCTTCCTTCAAACTTTCCTCGGTTAGATTGTGGCATGTTCTCTTTATGAGGTCTGTTGAAAACTCGCAAGGTGGGAATGAGTACAGTACACCAGTGGCCTCAGTCTCCTTGTTCAACAGAGATATCACTCCGGCAGCTTCTTTCTGTTTTAAGTAAGATACCAGGTTCCTCATTGGCCTTGTCTGAATGCTGGCGTCATCATTGGCAATTGTAGTTGTAGAGCCGGCCACTCCAAGGAATATCGCATGAGAACTGGAAGTGGCAATACGTTTCTGAACATCATCTAGTTTTGGCTGGTCCAACCGCAGTCTCTGCGTGATTCTCAACTGGTTTTTGCCTTCCTCATCCTTCATGAGGCCATCAATGATCTCAGAGTCTCCATCGGTCAGGTGGAATTTGGTAGGGAACAGGGAGTTTTTAAGGATTAATGCACCGTTCCAAATAGTGGTGGCTTTGCGAACGACTTCGGGTAGTGTGCGAGCGGAAGCAAGCATTCCCCCTGTGCGGCGTGGGGAGCCGTCCGAGTCGCTATCGGGTGAGCGGCGGCGCGGGGAGCGCGAGCGGGAGCGGTCCACCCCGGGCTCGCGGGAGCCGGAGCGCCGCGCGCGCCCTTCGTACTCCCCGTCTGCGGGCGCGCGCCGCCACTCGTCGTCGCGGTAGTCCCCGGACCCGTGATACACGCCCCGGTACATGCCTCGTCCACGTCCACGTCCGCCCCTCCCCCTATACCCGGGAGTCCCGTAAGCAGCATAACCCTCTTCCCAAGTACTGCCCCCTTCATAAGTTGCTCCCTCATAACCCTCGACGGGACGGCCGTCTTCCCCGACGGGAGGTGCGTAAGACTTTGGTCGGTACGGTCCACCATTGCCTACATCGGCGAAATCTATACGAAGACGCCTATCAGGCCCACCTAACGGAAATCCTCGCATTTCTTTGACTGCAGCTTGTGCTGCATCAATGGAATCATACAGTATGTAAGCATGAGCTTCACCCTTAGCATATTCGATTTTTTTGATAGCCCCAAACCTGTCAAACTCTCTTTCTAGTTGTGCTACTGATGTCCATGGACCCAAGCCCCCTACCCAGACTCGAGTTGTAGGATTAGCCTTGCCATAACCGATTTTACACTGAAACTTGCCTATATACTGTCCAGACAACTCAACTTTAGCCCTATGGGCCATATCTAATGTTTGATAACGGACAAATGCAAATGCATTGCCTGTCCCTGGTGGTGGGCGCTTTATATCAATATCTTCTACAATACCAAAGCGACCAAATATCCTACGCAACTCCTCATCAGATATGTTAATCTCAAGGTTTCCTGCAAACAGTGTCCTTGTAGCAAGAGGGTCATCCTCAGGCTGGACATGGTGCAAGTAGTTTGGGAATTTATCTTTTTTGTTTTCCATTTTTTCAAAAGGTGGGTGGTGTGGACGAGGCATATATGGGCGCGGCATGTAATGAGGATGAGGAGGGTGATGCATGGGTGGGCGATGATGCATAGGAGGACCATGAGGCCCCGCCATTGGATAGCCGTCGTGCATGGGCGGGCGGAAGTCTCTGTGATGGGGAGGAACTGCAGGAGGAATGCCATACCCTCTCTCTTCAGGAGGAGGTCTTCGTCTTTCGGGGACCGGAGACCAAGCGTAGGAATAAGGACGCTCGTAATCAGGGGGGGTGATGCTTCGGGGTCGCCCTCTGTACTCTGCGCGCACGGGCTCATACACTGGATCCACTATAGCGACTTTGTCATACAAAATGATTCGAGGTTTCGCGTGTTTCGCATCGCGAGCATCTTCTACACTTCTAAAACAGATATAAGCAACCCTTTCATCCAGCTCGTGGGATATTTTGATACTGAAGTCGCCAAACTTCTTGTACTCTCGGTAAAGGGTATCCTTGACGATTTCATCTGATGCTTTTGGATGCAAAGCGCTTACACAGAGCACCTTATAATAAGGGCGAACTGAATCTTCTCTTACTTCTCGGGATCGTACGTAATCGTCCCGGTGCGGCGACACATAGCGTCCTCGAGGACTCGGGGAGCGCACTCGGCGCCGCGCCCTGTCGGGGGTGGCGCGCTCGTCGGAGCTGTCGTCATACCGACCGATGCTACTGCGGGTTCTTTTTGATCGCGGCACACTGTCCCTGGACGAACTACGCTTCATATTACGTATTTTCACCGTTATTCGATCTCTATCTCTATCGCTACGCGGTAATCCAATCATGAAAGCTCAGTATGAAGCACCACTATCTGAAATGCACAACATTACACGTCACTTCAAAATGTCGCTTTGTTCCAGAATTTAGATCACAATACGCACAACGCCAACGTCTTACCACAATATTTAAAACTGTGAATTAGCCACTTTCTTAGATAGAAAGCACACAACTATTTTGTTCTTAATTTTGATAATACGCAAAGCAATTAAAGTTATATCTACATATATTTTTTATTAAAATCCGCAAATCTAGCACGTCACGTCACGAGTCATCGAGCGAGCGAGCGAGCCGGGCCGGGCAGTGTGACCGTTTCTAATTTTATAAACCTACCAACGGAATCTTTGAAATCTACTAAAAAATACTAAATAGAACACTCAATTATACCAAAATACTACCAAAATGTTTGCTTCATTATTATGGAAATATTGCAAATAAAACACTTAATTTTTAATCAAAATTGTTTATTCTAAATCCATAGTATAATCATTATTACTAAATTTATTTATTTTGATCATGTCGGTCGTCGGAACAAATGAAGTACAACCGTCAGTCAAACCTTGTTTTACATGTAAGATTGAAGAAATATGATTTGATGTAAACCTGTTTCTGTATTTAGTTTTGATCATATTAACTTGGGAAAAAATCCGTTCACACTGAGCATTAGTATAGGCAAACACATTAAACATTTTACAAAACTGGTCAAATTTTTATATTTAGGCAATTTTTGGCTGCTAACAATATTACTAACTTTGCTCCAAAATTGTTCACAATTAACTGTACGGACTGTACCGGTACTAGTACCACACATCAAATTTTGAACATCTTGGTCATACTTCTTTTGTATGTTTTACGGTCTATTACAGGGCTGCCAGGTATATATACCAAAAAAATACCATAAAAGTTGAAATTGTACCAATATTATACTGATATTCAGTAATATACTAAAAATATACTGTAGTCATTCTTCGGAGCCTCAAATATACCAATTTAGTACCAAAAATACCAAAAACGGTCACGCTGGCCGGGCCGGTGGGCGGGCGGTGCGGGGCGGACGGGACGGACGCAGACGGACGCGACGCGAGCGAACAATGTTCATTCCGTCCACAGGTTTATAATAGCTCACTGACTCACTGGCATGGTGTGTACATAACACTCAATTTACGAAAGAAATTTATTAAATGCTCTGTGACGTCAAAACTTCAATATTATGTGACATTGACGACTGACGTCAATTTAGAACTAATAAAATCTTAGACTAGAATCCAAAAAAATAAATAAACCAAAGGGTTGGTCTCTCTGAATTTATCCGACATCGAATTATTTTTATTTTTATGGCCTAAAGTACATAAGTAGTTTAATATTTCGCTAAATAAATGTATAATACAGAGTAAATCTTCAATTAATAATTTTGTGCAAGGAGTTGTGTACAAGGTGTTTTTTCGGTAAAATAGTTTTATTGTGGACGAAAACAATATATCAAAGTAATACTTATTTTACGATTCACCGTGATTTTAAGCATAGAATAGATCAAATTCAATAAGGTTTAATCTACTAAACTGCATTATAAAACTTAATACTTAATACACTAGAAAAATAAGTAACAAAGCATTATAAGTAGGTCTATCTATCCAAAGTCCAAACATGGACATAATAATAAAAGTCAACAATCAGTCGAATGGAAGAGATAAACTAGCCAGGTAACAACAAGTTGATAATATTGATAATATAATATATCATTTAATAGCCTTATTGACAATTTAAAGAAAATAACTCAAATATTTCTACTATTTTGTTGAAGTGTTGTATTTCAAATTATTGATGAAATATCAATTATTTATCATTCTTTTATTTCAGGCTAATTCAATATACAAGTCGTTTAATCTGGCACCAGTTAGAATCCAGAAATGCTAACAAGTATTCAGTTGATAGAATAAAAAATTTAGAACTCACATTTAGTTCTTTTCGAAAGAGTAAGTACAAAAATAATGTTATAGTATCCATTATTACATCTACAATAATTATGTTAGTAATGATTTGTTTTTAATGATTAATTCCTATTCAATTGATTAAATTATTTTTACCTTTTTTCAGTTCTACGCCTCGGCAGAAGTGTTGATATCCTATACACAGCACTGAACACAGTAAATGTCGAAGATCCATTCCTCCGAGTTACCTTAACCGTTAGTAAACTAGCCCATGCTCTCTTCCTCTACGCTGATCACATAGTCTGGCTGACGAGGAGTGGTTTCCTCAAGTCAGATTCCGAGGGTTGGAATCGGACTGCCAATAAATTCTGGCTTCTCTCTATTATAGCCAATTTGGTACGAGACTTCTATGAAATAATGCATATTCTGGAAATGCACACCAACAAACTTTTAAAACCATCAGAGTTAATAAGCCAGTCAATCAGAATTGGAAGCTTAACAAGTAATATGAAACATGTTTATACAGTTATTAACTGTCATAAAGATGTTTTTATAGATACCCTTAAAAATTCCTGTGATTTATTCATTCCATTGACAGCGTTAGGTTTTACTAAGTTAAGTCCTAGTGGGGTCGGTGCCTTGGGTGCAATATCATCCATAGCGGCCTTAGTTACATTAATGAAACCAATAACTAAATTAGTTCCAGCTTAGCAACGTTTTGTCTTCCTATTTTTTATGGGGGTTTTATTTCATAATAATAATAATGTTATAGTGTAAAAACTATTGTTTTATGTCAAGTAAAATTAATATAATAAGACTACATGGTTAGGTAATATACAATAAGGAAAAGTGTTATACTAAGTTAAGTATTTTGACAATTATTAAAATAACATCAGGAAATAAATTATATTTTTCTATTACATAGTCATTTTCTTTAACTGTAGATTATCAGCTTCTGATAAAAGGATGGTTAATGTTAGACATAGTTTTTGAAACCAGCCTTTGTCCGTGCCTCGTATAAGGTATATATCTCGTCCGTTTTGTTTTAGAATAGTAAATTGTCTTTCCTTGAGATCCACTGTAGCATAGCATAGCTCATCTTGAATTTGAAAGTGGCCCTTATTTATACTATTCTATTGACTTGTGGCCCACAAGCTGACCTGACCTATCCCGGGCCATAACAAACAAATGCTATAATCTATACTAATATTATAAAGCTGAAGAGTTTGTTTTGTTTGTTTGTTTGTTTAAACGCGCTAATCTCAGAAACTACTGAACCGATTTGAATAATTCTTTTTGTAATGGATAACTACATTCAACGGGAAGGTTATAGGCTATTTTTTTTATCTCGAAATTCCCACGGGAACGGGCACAGCGCGGGTAAAACCGCGGGGCGCCGCTAGTTATTTATAAATATTGGGAAATGTAACTATCCTCTGAGACTCCTCTACCTCTGAGACCTCTTGTAATAATATAATTTTACATGGTATTTAAATAAAAATAGTAATTGGTAGATTACTATTATATTTAGTTAGGCTGCTTTTAGGAATAAACATTTTGTATAACTTTTACTTCGATTTAGTTTGACTTCCTTCGTGTAGATTTCCCAATTAATGACTTTTGCATCAACTGTGGTAATACACCAGATATGATATTGTCTAAGTATATTCTGTGGTTGGTTAAAAAATTTGTTCATTCATTTCATTCGTTCTTTCGTAATATTTTCGATTTTCTCGAGACGGATTTTTGTTTTCGGATCATATTCTGAAAAGGAAACATTTGTTGAATAGCAATAACACATTATTGCAAACATGGCTCGCAATGTAGCCGAGGCAGCAAGAAAGTTTCTATTACTGGGCCAATGTGTGCCGACAGTCAAACAAAATGCTGCAAAAATTAGAGTCAAAAGGTTAGAATTGGATGAAAATTTACTAATGGTAAGTACCTAATATTACAGTAACCATGGTTAGAATTAAATGTATAAATATTTTATAACTCTCCTTTTCTATTTACAGTACTTTAGAAAAGATGAGTTTTATTACTGTCACGATCCTGACAAAATATGTAAAACTGGAGATGTAGTTTTAATTAAAGCGCTACCTCATAAACTTACCAAGCTTATTACACATGAAGTCAAAGAGGTAGTATATCCATTTGGTGACATTACTGATCCTATAACTGGTAAGAAAGTGGCCAAAGAAACCTACAGAGAAGATGTGGAGAAACAAATGGAGTTGTATGGTCCACTTGAGTCCAGCTTTGATTACAAAAAGGCTCCCCCGAGAGGATGGCAAGAGAATAAGAAAGACTTCACCTCGAAACCCACATATACTAAGTTCCATGTTTTTGATGAAAATGATCCATATGCAGTTTAATTTATTTATAAATATTGATTAGTGTGTAATAAATAAGTAGAGTAATAATAATTGTGAATACCAGCTTGCCTACTTTTTTATTCAAAACTTCCCTCCAGAATTGTGTTTTCATCATGAAAAGTTTAACCTTGTTCTAGAACTACCAGTCTGATTAGAAAAATATGAAGTTACAAATGAGACAAAGTATTATAAAAAAAAAACTATTTTATTCACATTTAGCCACTGGCTCATAATTTGCGATTGTTCTATTGGACATCAGTCCTGTGCTTCTAATTCTCTTTCTAAGGCGGCACCCATGAGGTTCCATGAACTATCGTCGTCGTCAGGTGGCTCATCGTCTGAAGGAGGTGATGAAGGTCGGGGTCGCTTCCGAGGTCGACTTTCATCTGCAAGTCAAAAAATATATTTAACAAAAAGACTAAAAATAATTACCTATTCAAATAGGTTCATCCTTGAATTCCATGAAGATGCAATAACATTCTACTTCAGGTTTTGACCTACTTCCATAAAAGTTAATTCATTGGAATCTTTTTTAATTTGAAGCATTGATATAGTTATTGTACATTACCTTCGGAATCACTGGGGCCATCATCGGGATCTTTCATTTCTTGAAGTCTGCAATTAAAATAATATATTGCATTGAAACTCAGTCTTCATAAAATGCTTTAGCTTACTACAGTACTATGAAGTAGATATTTTGCTCTCTCACCTGTCTTGTGAACTATCCTCTGCTTCTAAAGATAGTAACCGATCCTCAGGTGGATTCTCTTCATCATCCAAATCATCACCATCTTGCTTTGATTCTTCATCTGACGAACTTTCGTCCGATTCATTGAAAATGTCCTCTACCTATAACATTACAAGAATAATTTGAATATGTTTGTGAGTACTAACTGTTATGGCAGGAGAATCACTCACGTGTACTCTTGTCACGAAAAAGAACTTTACGTCGAAAGCTTTCGCGCGATGATCTGAACAGTTGATATTTCAGGATGTTGTAATTTATTCAATTGTTGCCAAACACACAAAATGTGGACTCGTCAGTTACGGAAGCTGTTACTGTTTATCACCTATGTTATTACCATGTGGTCATATTAGTTATTATAATTACGTGCTTAATGTCTTCTACATATTTATTTATATACCATTTATATTCTGTAATTTGAACGTACGCGGAACCTAAAGAAATAACTTAATACCTCTCTATCCATATCAGCGATGTCATCACTCGAGAACGACAGTAGAGGGTTGAGGGTGTCCATGAATCGTCCGGAGGGCGTGCGGCGGCGCACCGCGGCGACGGGGGCGGGCGGCGCGGGCGGCGGACTCGAGCAGTGGGCGGGCGGCCGGCGGGAGCTGCTCTGTGGAGATATCAACTTGTTAGATTAGAAACATAAGGTAAAAGAGAAAATGCCTACTTCTTAGCTTTGTTGCAATTTTTTAATGTTTCCTAGGTCGAAGACAATAATTATTGATCTCTTAAAAGTAATAAAATCATCCATCCACTATGTTTCAAAGGGTAGCAGAAATGGAGTTGTTTGCTACATTCTGGTCTTACATGTACATATGTATATTATTTAGTGGAAATAGATTTCTTAAAACTACAAGTTATAATGTTAACATTACCTGTCCACCCCGTTGTAACGGGTATAGTCGCTCGTCCACTCGCTCCCACCGCTCGGCGCAGGTCCACAGCCATTCAGGAGTTACTACTTGTAACTTATTTGCTTTCCCTTCCCCTATTCGTCTGCTTGCATTTACTTTCGCAGTACCTACAATAATTAAGATAAGATATGTATTAGCCTTAATGTCCCAATGCCGGGCAAAGGCCTCTCATTTCACTGAACTTCAATGAAGATTAGGCGTAATCATCACGCGTGCCTAAAGCCGTTTGGGGTTCTCAAACAATATTTATTTTAATAGTGTAAAAACAAGTATTAAGGAATCCTTTTTAAAGGCCCACTGATGTAATTTTGTTTACCTGCTCTAACAGCAACTAGATGAGTAGTATTTTCTGTATAATCTTGCGTAACCTCAGCACCTAGACTCTTAGCCACTTGGTAAGCCCTAGATATCTCCAGCTTCTGATGAGTAGGCACTAATCCACTGAACACCAGACTAGTGCCAGCAAGCACTTGAATCTTTACTTCTGGTATCACTGATTTCAAATCAGGTATTTGGTTTTTACCCATTTTATCATACATGTCATAGAAATGTCTGAAAAGAAGCAAGTATCATTTTAAATAAATTGATTATATCTATAGCTTATTGTCATAATAACAAATGTACAATAATGTCGCTTAACTTCAATTTGTATATACTTACTTGTGAATCCTTTTCAATATATCCTCAAGGTATATTAAATAGTCATCAGGGTCTTCTATTTCTATTTGTCCGTCCGTAGTCTCGATCCAGCGAGGCTCTTCTTCCTTTTCATCAGGTTTCTGGGGATCACCTTCTTTATCTATATCTCCATCTTTATCTTTATCTTTCTCTGCATCCCTTTCTTTCTCCCCTTCTTTATCAGTTTTCAATTCCTTAGGAATTATCTTTCCGTTTCCCCCTTCTGTAACCTTCTCATTTTCTTTTTCCTCCTTAATGCTCTCTGGTTCTGCATCCAGTGTAGGCATTTGATTAAGTACCGGCGTAGCTCCATTTTTACCTGTTAATTTTGGTTTATCGTCAACTGAAACATAATATAAAGTATGAATTAGTTTAAGAATGTTAATTTTTTTTTACAATATTTTTATATGAATGATATAATGTAGCCCTCGTATCTGTCTTTCTTACCAAGCTTAATATAAGAAAGTCTTCAAAAGGACTTGGATTTGATTTATGGATTTCAAGTGTAATTGCTTTTATAACTAGTAAAAGCAATTGGTATCTAAATCCAGCAGTGGTAAATAGCTAATTACTACAATGATGTAGCACAGTAAAGCTCGAGAGTTTGTTTTTGTTTGTGTAATCATGAACATCTCTTGACTACAAGTCATAGTAAAAAACTATTTTTCATATAATAGCTAAATTCAAGGGGAAAGTTATAGCCCAGCTATTTAAACTTTAATCCTCGAAATTCTCTTGGGAATGGGTACAACGCGGGTAACACCGCGGGCGCTGAGAGTTAACAACATATATTTACTCAAATACGACCAACTTACTAGGCGGAGGTGGCGCATTAATATCTCCCGTTGATTGAAAGAAGGAGTACGGCCTGACGTGTATCAGGTTGGTTGCGTGTCGCCAGACGTCCTCTCTATCATCTATGATGCATACCATGTTGTCTCCGCACGGGAATAGGGCTCTGGAAGTATACGTCATTGTTATAATATCAAGTAGAATGAATACCAGTCTTTAAATTTAATTGATATGTCATTTAATCTAACTATATGTAAGAAGTATGTTAAAGCTCAGGAGTTTGTTTAATTTATATTTGAGAACTTGCTTAGTGTATTATAGCCACATTCAGGGAGGTTATTGTGAACATTTTATTCTGAAATTCTCATGGCAATCGCCATAGGTATGTGATGGCTTTAATATTGAGTACTTTCTGAATTGTTTGTTTGTATGCAGACTCTCTTCCTGTTTCTTGAGTTTTTTAGGAATAACTAACAACAAGAATAAGGTTGATAATACTTACTTTAGATTAGCAGCTTTAGCTCTAGCATCAAAGCATTCATCCCTGGACAGGATGCGATGTGAGAAGAATTTCTTTTCAGGGTCTAGAAGATCCACTACAGCATGAGCATATTGTCTTGCACCAAAAGTGCAGACATGAAGCTCATAGTTCTTCGAGGCCGACTCTAAGAACTCCTGAGTTCTAGGGCGAAGTCTCGTGTGGCACCAGCGGCCAGGGTTACCAGGGCCTCGAAGGAAGAAGTGTAGAACTCCCTAGAATAAAAAATTGCATTCTTCTTCTTATCGAGTCAAGATGGTTATTTGAGTAAGTAAGGTTAGGCCAGAATTTGGCCAGGTCTATTGCACTGTTATTTGCCTTACAAAGATCCTCCACACTGCAGAAAACAGGGTCTCTTGGGACAATTGTACTTAACAGAGTAGAATGTTTACTTTCCTCATAATATTGGTTATGAAGTCATGTCATGCTGATATTGACTTAAGCTAATAAATTTTGTGCATAATTTTGTCTTTTGAGATTTTAACGCATGTCAAGGGTTTCAATCATTATTGATAATATCACAGTGAGGAGGAATCTGTGAAAACTGTAAAGATAGTGGTATGTACCTTCAAATTAGGTGGTATATTATCATTAGTGGTATGAACTAGAGTTTGATCTAGGTCCACAAGGAGGACAAGCTTCCTGTCCTTCAGCAGGCGGTCAGCATCTTCTCGACCTAATTTCTGTGCCAATTCTTCTGATACCTAAAAATAGAAATAAATAAGTTTAAAGCATTTTTCTATACAACTTATTATCCTACTTATTTTTTAGATCCATTGGCTTTTAAAGCACAATTATAGTAAATCTCAGAAACAATAGAAAAAGGTATTAGAGATAAATATTATAGAGAGTTAAATCTTCATTTACTTTTTATATTTTTGCCCTACAAAGGGACACTTCAGGCTCATATAATAACATTACAGTATAGAAGATAGGTAGCTGCTAGCGAAAATGGTGTTGTTAATGTTATTGTATACCTTCAGTTCAGGTATAGAATGGACCATCGGCACCACAGCCACGTCTCTGTTGACCACTTCGTCGGTCCGGAGGTCGGCGCCGCACTCCGCACACATCTCCTTCATTACAGTAGAATGACGACATTCTTCTAGCTCAGCTATCGGTGCTCTGGAAACGTTAATGAAATAATAACTATGCTGTTATGAAATCAAATAGTTTTCTATTTACCAATGAACAAATAAAAAAATATTGATATATCTACTTTGTAAACTTATGATCTGACAATTCGAATTTTCGCGGCAAACAATCTGTCAAGTTATGGCGCAGCTATTGTTTTTTTTTAAATCAATACAAAGTATATAAACCAAAGAATAAACGGGATAAAACTAGAACGAAAAGTTTCTATACATAATTTATATTTATTTACGCACATGTTTATCATGACGTCACTTACCCAGGCTCTGCTGTCTCTCCTTCCTTCACCTTTAGCGCCGAGATGGTACCAGCGCGTAATGCTTTGAATCTCTTTATTTCACTATTATTGCCTGGAGAATCACTGTATAATAATAATATTTGGCCCTGGGATACAAAAGCACCTTGTTTTACTTTCCACTTTATCACTTTTACAGGCTTTTCAGATGGAACAAAAATAGGCATAGCTTTGTCGGCCATCTTGAAAGGAAATTGCGCGTTATTACCGGAATAGCGAAGTCTTATTGGCGGATTGTTTCTGGATTTGGCGGTTATCTGATATCAACCAATGAGAATTGAAATCATAAAAAAATCAATAGATACGGGTGCGTAACATCCGGAAACGTTTAGTTTCGTCCAAAAACTACCTACCTATAATAAACTGACATGGCCAGAATAAAAAAAAAATCAATAACATATTCAACAGTTTTAAACATTTCTTTTTAACAGTTTAAAGTACATTTAAATATAAAGTTTTGGATATTCATAATAATAAATTGTATTTATAACCCTCCTGTTGTTATTTTTCAATGAACACTTGGATTACATTATGCCAGTGAAAAACATTACAAAAACATCACCACTCTTTCTACCAGGTTCCATTCATTCTTGTAAGTGACTCATTCATTCACCTACATACATCCAACTGTCAAGTCGTACGAGTGTCATTCGTTCGACATCATTCATATTCATGTCAGTTTTCAATTTGTTGTTCCGTCAAAAACAGACAGAGCAACAATTTTGTGGAGGTATCAATTCAACGCCTTTTGATAAATATTTATTTATTTTGATTTCGGTTGATATTAATGTAATTATTACATTTATCTTACAAATATGACTGAAGAGAATATAACAGTGAGTGATAACTCGGATATCGATGACGGTGAAAATCCTGAACTTCGCGGACATTTGAGTAAATGGACAAACTATATTCACGGTTGGCAGGACAGGTTTATTGTTTTGAAGGATTCTACATTATCATATTACAAAACTGAATTGGAGAGTAATCTTGGATGCCGCGGTGCCTTGTGCCTGAAAAAGGCCAAAGTCAAGGTAAATATAAATGCAAGTCAACATGAAAAAAATTGATTTGTCCTTGTACAAGTTTTTGTCGCGTCTATTTAAATAATCTTGTGATATTGACGACGTTAATGATCGAATGATTGAGGAATGTCGTAGTGAATGCGAGTAACTCTTCTTACATACATATTCTTATGTTAATGTTTTCAGCCTCATGAATTTGATGACTGCCGATTTGATGTTTCTGTAAATGACTGTGTTTGGTATCTGAGAGCTTCGAACCCGGAGGAAAAACAGCAATGGATTGATGTCTTAGAGTCATTCAAGGTAAATATTATTTAAATAATAACTAAGCTCTTACAATATCTTTATTTTACGTTATAGGCATTATATATTGCGTACAATACAGGCAACATTTACGGATATGTTTAGATTAGTTACGAAGACCATGGTCCTGTTATCCCAAACATCTAGTTTCAATGTAAAATTAAAGCTTAGTGAATCTTTAAATGAAGAGTATTGCCCAAAATGTGTAGCGTTTACTTAAAAGAAGTACAAATTTAGTACAAAAAATGTAAGTTTTTTGTTGAATAATTATACTCTAAGGCTATATTTTTTATTTTAAAAAATGACATTAAAACCATTACTTCCACTGGTTTGATATGTTTTCAAAACACTGTCCTATATTAAGTATTAAATTAAATAAAAATGAAGTACATTCATAATGAAATATTATGATATATTTTACTAGTTTACACTATCCTTACTATATTATAAATGCGAAAGTAACTTTGTCTGTCTGTTACACGTTCATAGGCTACTTTTTATTGCGAAGTTCCTGCGGTAACAGGTACAATGCTGGTGAAACCGCAGGGTGCTGCTAGTAAATAGAATAATACTTTAAACATCTTTGAGGTTGTAGAATATAAAAATAGAAAATGAGACTCACTATTTAATATTTTAAAATAATTCAGAATTGAAAAATATTACTACCTACATTGAATAACATTATGTTAGGTACTACTTTTTTGCATCACTTTTTACTAGCATTGTTCCTAATCTTGTGGGAATTTTATGATAAAAATTAGCCGATAACCGTTATCTTGAATGTTGCAACATTCCTTCTAACTTCTTTAAAACTTAAGAGCTGGGCTCGTGTCGATGGAGTTCTTTCCACTTTTGTCTATCATCTGCCATCCTCTTCAGCTGTTGGTACGACACGGCTTTTGCTATTTCTTTCAGTTGGTCTTCATATGCCCTTCTTGGCCTTCCTCTTCCTCTCTTTGTCTCTATGTCACCATCTGTTATAGTTTTTATAAATTCGTTGTGTCGTAAAAGATGTCCAATCAAGCGATATTTTACAGAAAAAAAATCTAATCAGAATGATTGGTAGTTCCAAATATTAGTGCACAAACAGACTATTAAGTGTAATATTGAACAGTTAAGGTATCTTCCTAATAATAAAATACCTGGTACGTTGCATAACATTGCATCAATTATTATACAGAAGGTCACAAACTAGTTATAAGGTATTTGAATAATAATTTCCGACTTGTTTATCATAATTTTTTATTATAATAAGAATAGATTGTTAATATTTCAATACCATAATATTATTAGTTTATTTCAATTGATTGAAAGCAATTATTAAAGAAAGTGTAATCAGTTTGCAATCAGTACTATTTAAGACAACTTTGTTTATACTGGCAAATTGTATGAAATATACAATTTTAAAGTATAATGTTTAAATTATCTGGTGATTAATTTATGTGTTGCGCCCATGTTGCGCCGCACATATTCAGTAATGTTGTCTACACTAATATTATAAAGAGGAAAACTTTGTTTGTTTGATTGTAATGAATAGGCTCAAAAACTACTGGACCGTTTTTAAAAATTCTTTCACCATTCGAAAGCTACATTATCCACGAGTAACATAGGCTATTTTTCATCCCGAAATTCCCACAGGAATGGACACAACGCGGGTAAAACCGCGGGGCGCTGTTATTAAATCATAAAGTGCCTCCAGGCCTCCCATTTCAATAAAGATGTGGGTACATAGAGGAGGGTAAAGCATAATTCGTAATTTAAATTTTACGAGTATTTTTCTATTTACATATTTTTCTAGGATGTAAGTGTAGCTCATCTTTGACCTTGGGTTTTACAATAGTATTTGATATGGCAGTTATGTGCCAACTTGAAATATGTTGTGAGTTCTTATCAGCTTGTGAAATGTGGTATGATTGTCCTCTAGCATGTCCATGACTGTGAGTCAGTGATAATGTATGTTTATTCAGCCATTTTGCAGATTAGTCAAGGAAGTTTCAATATTATCGCATATTAAAGTTATTTTTGTTGTGTATTTAATTTAATAATATAAGTAGATCCTGGGAGTATTTTGACTGACAAACAATAGATGTTATATTCATACATAGTTTTCAACAGATACTATTTAAATTAAGTTATTTTACTTGAAGTTTTATTCTTTTAGAAGTAGGATTAAACAAGACTTATTATTATTATAGTATTTAACAGCCTCCGTGGTCTAGTGGTTTGAGCGCTCAGCTCACGATCCGGAGGTTCCGGGTTCGATTCCCAGTGGGGATACCTCACAAAAATCACTTTGTGAGACTGTCCTCAGTTTGCTTAGGGCATTGCAGGCTGAATCACCTGATTGCCCGAAAAGTAAAATGATTCCGTGCTTCGGAGGGCACGTTAAGCCGTTGGTCCCGGTTACTTCCTAAGGACAGTAGTCGTTACATGAGCCATGTCAGAGGCCTTTGGCGGCTCAATAACTCTGACACCAGGATTGGTCTGGTTGACCATCCACTTGATAAGAAGAAGAAGAAGAAGTATTTCTCCTCAGGGTCACAAGATAGTTCTGGTCTTTTTAAGAGGCGAACATTTTGTTATTATTATACCTCTGTTATCCTGCCACTTTAAAAGTTGTCTTTAAACCACAATTCTTTAACATAACTGTCCCAAATGAATATTCATCCAAGCTTAATACAGGTTTTTGCATTTATAATATTAGTACACTTTCATAACAGAACAATAATTATTATATTATACTAGCTGACCTGGCGAACTTCACTCCGCCTAAGGTTTAGAATTTTTTTTAACATAAATTTTCTTACCTATTTTCCTGTTCCTGGTGGAGATATGAGAACATAAAAGTATATCTAGATATAGATTAGTAAACATTCAGAACAATAACTAATATTAGTTTTTATATTTCCAGGTGGAATCAGGGTATGGCACTAGTTCTGACAGCAGCTCCAACGGCGGGGGTCTCCGGAGACATGGATCTGTCACGTCACTACAGTCAACAGGGTCACATGGTGATTATTATACTAATACATATTTTTTTAATTTAAGTCTTAACTCTTGATTCTTCTAAAAGCAAAGTATTAGCCTGTTATATTCCTCTGCTAGGCAAAGCCTCTTATCTCACCGAAGATCAGTATGGTGAGAAGGATTAGGCGTACTCATCACGCTTCACTACATAGTATAAAACAAAGTCGCGTCTGTTTGTCTGTATGCTTAAATCTTTAAAATTACGCAACGGATTTTGATGCGGTTTTTTGTAATAGGTAGAGTGATTCAAGAGGAAGGTTTTTATGTAAAAAAATTCCCGAAATTCCCACGGGAACGGGCACAACGCGGGTAAAACCGCGGAGCGCTGCTAGTACTCATCTAAAAATAAAATTTAAAATGTTACCACCTGTGTTCTTTAGTGGCATATGCACTCGCCTGTCATAACTTAGCGGAAGCCGGATTTGTTACCCGGGTGGGTTGGGCAAAATACGTTTGTCCAATTTACTTTTTAACATGACTTTCACTTACATAGATAAGATTGGTATCACTAACACGCAATAGACAAGTGTGGTGATAACGCCTAATCCTCTTCACTGTACTGATATCTTCAGTGGCAACTTTTGCTCTGCATCTGCGTCTTTGACGAAATCTAATTTCAAGAGCGGAATTGACAGACAATTATAGATATATGACAGGGATTCAAGTCTATAAATAATAATATGATATGAATATCATCAAGAGATATCGAAGGAATTTCGATAAAATGAACTATCTTCTGAAGTAAAATATGTGCGAAATAAATGTAAATTCTGAAATATCTACATAATTTTCAAACCAGCGCCATCTATTGGGCGGCGAATGTAACTGCCGCTCAGAATACTTCGAAACATATTAAGCTGGTGTAAACGTACCAACTACAACTTGAACTTACTTTTTGTACATGGTACTGCCGCACTCAGAGACTTCCATTAAATCGACAATTCGCTAATTGACATAATTTTACATTTAAAAATTACTCATTAAATCTCTGCTAAGGAAGCATTCAATCAGGAAACATCTAATGTTATAATTTTTAATTATATATGATATTTAATGCAACAAATGTTTCTTTTTCAATCACTACAGGTCGCACGGCTCGTCGGCTCACCGAGAAGATCGCTGAATTGGATACGTTTAACGAACTCCTGTCCAAACAAGCGATACAGTTGCAGCAATATTTTGACATGTGCGTCGCCGCCTATCCCAAGATAAACGACGATGCCGCAGACGCCATCGACGCTGTCACCGTGGCTGATGGTTTGTAAATTAATATTGAAGTCTTTTCTTTTAAAGACTTAATTTTTGAACTCATAAGGTCGATTTTCCAATTACGATGTTTGATTTCCATGATCCTTGTTTGAATGATTCGTCCATCCGGAATAGCAGTGATTTGACTGACGCTATGACCGCTATGTCTGACACTATATCTTTCCTCGTCAATGAAGTTATCTCATACATTAAAAAAAATATATGACTGGTATTTTTAGAAATTAGCGCGTTCAAACTCTTTAGCTGTATAGATATTAGATTTAATAGATTTTTGAAAGTAACTACAATACATTTTATTTTCTTCTTCGTGTCCAAGCAAGTTTACAGTATAATAACTGAGCTTTGCCTAGAACAACTAGGATTTTCTACGACCTAGTTGGGTCGAGGGAAAAAAAAATCAAGGGGTACCAAATACGCGTATCAGCGAATCTGGTATTTCATTCGCATAACTTTCCGGAAGAAAAAATCTTTTTAATATGCAATGTGCCATGACTATGAATTGTTGATAAGATTAGCCAAAGAATATTAATCAATAAATATACCGCTTGCAATCATAAAATGCAATCATGTGTTTATATATTTCATATCAAATCCATAATATAGGTATTACCGCTTGAAGTTAAATGATCAGTATTTATTTGTGTGTGTCTGATCGTGCATTCGTAGCGTCTAATAAATTAACTGACTGTGGGCTTTTTAAAGGTAACTTAAAAGTGAATAATATTAATTATAATTGAAGAAACTTTTTCTCTCAGAGTTTATACAATTTATGTACTTTTTTGGTTTCTATTGTACTATACTATCTACTAATCATATTAAACGTAGCATGGCGTCGTAACAGTGGGTGACGTTATCGACTTAATCCATTTTACCATCGACCGATCTATTGGTCTGGTAGAAACTATCGATCGACGTCAACAAATCCATTCTATCATTGATCTATGCTGTCGATCAATGATCGATCGATTGGTCTTGTATTGTAATACTTCTAGGCGAAAAGGGACAGGTACAAACAGGGGGTGACCCTTTCCGACACATCGATTTTCGCTACTTACCACTTTTACATGAAGTCTTACTTAGCTCTATGTTGTTTCATTTAGTTCCGATTCTGGCCACAAGCGATGTATCTCCCGCCTATTCTAACGTGCGAATGGAATAAAACGTAACCTAATGATTTCCGGACGTAATGGTTAAGGTCATTAATGAATACCCGTTTTGTTTACGAATTAACGCATCCAATTACATCACCTATTACTATTGTTAGATGTTGTGTAGATAATGGTGCTGATTCTGTTGAGGACTACAGTGATACAAAAATAGGAAAGAAAATATGAGTTATGTGTGTCCTGTACATTTTTATACATATTTGTATGTGGATTTAAATAAGTATAAGGTTCATACATTCAATATGAATAAAAAAAAGCTTATGTTGATCTTAAAGTATTGTATCACTACATAATATAAAACACTAGCAGCGCCCCGCGGTTTTACCCGCGTTGTGCCCGTTCCCGTGGGAATTTCGGGATTTTTTTTACATAAAAACCTTCCTCTTTAATCACTCTACCTATTACAAAAAACCGCATCAAAATCCGTTGCGTAATTTTAAAGATTTAAGCATACAGACAGACAGACAGACAGACAGACAGACGCGACTTTATTTTATACTATGTAATGATAATACAAAGTCGCGTCTGTTTGTCTGTTTGTCTGTATGCTTAAATCTTTAAAATTACGCAACGGATTTTGATGCGGTTTTTTGTAATAGGTAGAGTGATTCAAGAGGAAGGTTTTTATGTAAAAAAAATCCCGATATTCCCACGGGAACGGGCACAACGCGGGTAAAACCGCGGGGCGCTGCTAGTAGAAAATAAACTTAGTTAAACTTTTACATTTTGAAGTTAACCTTTATCTATTTCAATAGTAATTCTGTGTTAGAACTTCTAACCTTTAAATTTCTAAGTAAATGAAAAAAGTTTCTTATAAGTTAAAAAAATGGTCTAAGTTACAAAAGTTAGAATCTTAAAGCAGTCTAACTAGACCGACACCGGGTCTGTAACTTACCAACACGAACATACTTACTTAGAAATATAAATTATCCATTCAAAAAGTTCCTTATATTCGACCCTCAGGCAACATTTGACCATTTTAACCACAATTTGGCGCCAGCAGAATAGACACCCTAATCTCTAATTAAATAGGAATGTGTTATAGTTAGTGTGTCTGTATTAAGAGGCAATGACCCGTCGCGTGATGCGAACGATTCAGGCTAACATTATAACGCAGGACACACACTATTACACTTCGTATAATGAGTTTTACTTATATGTATTAAAGTATTGTTTTAGTGTTGTGTTGTACCCGATGTGTTGCGGCTTTTATGTGCGGAAGTCGTTTCGGTGGTTACGGAACTAGCTTTTTCCTTCCGTGGTTTTGTTCAAGTTTACCTATGTAATTTTAAAAATCCTACTTTTAATATTATAAATGCGAAAGTTTGTGAGGATGGATGTATGGATGTATGTTTGTTGCTCTTTTACGCAAAAACTACTGAATGGATTTGGATGAAACTTTACTGTAATATAGGTACATCAGAATAACACATGGGATACATTATATCCCGAAATTCCCGCGGGAACGGGTACAACGCGGGTAGCACCGCGGGGCGTGGCTAGTTGTTCATAAAGTTGGATTTGGCTTGAGCAAATGTGGTATGTATAATGTCGTTTATGTTTCTCGCATATTGATGATATTGGTTACCGTTTCATTCTAAAGAATATTTTTATAGATCATGACGGTTAAGTTTTCTATTTTTGAAATCGAACGAGCCTTTTACTAACCAATCGTCCCTATTCAAAAATTTAAAATACGTACTTAAATGTAGTGATTACGCCTGAAAGCCTTTGTCTGCAATGCATTTTTTATCTAATGGCTATATTTATGCTAATATATTAAGCTGGGAAGTTTGTTTGTTTGAACATGCTGATCTCTGAAAATACCAGTCGGATTTGAGAAATTCTTTTTGTATCAGATAGCTGATGACATTGAAGAGAAAGGTTATAGAGTATTTTAACCTTTTTATATGCCAAAATTCCCACAGGAACGGACATAATGAGAGTAAAACCACATCGCCGCTAGTCGTAGCTGTAATAAATCTGAAAAGATTTAAGTTGTACTTTGAATCTGTTAATCTCTGAAAAACTCAGTAGCATTCCAAAAAAATGTATGTGAAAATGAATGTAGCTTTTATTTTAAAAAAACATTTCATTCCGAAATTCCATCGGAACGCAAACGCCTACAAAAATGTAGGGTGGGTACTGCTTTAAATTGTTCATATGAACTCAAGTTGTTCGTTCCCCAGGCAACGCGTTATCGCTGCACGCGGGCGAGGTGCGCGCGACGAGCGCGTCGTTCCGCGCGACGTGCGGCGCGACGCTGAGCGCGCTGCAGCACTGCGTCGAGATGCTGCGCCGCCGCGAGAAACAGGCGCGACAGGCGGAGGAACTCTACATGTGAGACACTTTCCAGTATAAGTCTGTTCGAGTACGTCAGTGGCCAACCCTGGCGTCGGAGTTTTAGACCGCCTAAAGGCCTCCGACATGGTCTTATGAAACAACCGGGACCGACTGCTTAACGTGCCCTCCGAAGCACGGTAGCGCTCAAACAGAAATGCCACTATCGGCTTTGTATTCATTCTTCATAAATTGTACATTAATTCTTCTACCTGGATACAAAAAAAAATACACTTTTTGTCACTCATACTGATACAAAAAGTCACAAGTAATTTGTTTGTCTAGTTTTAAGTACCAATCCATTATAATATATGAATAATAAGACTAAACGACAAGTAATTTAAATACAGTATACATTTCAACGCTCTTTCACTCTAGATACATAATAATTTATTTCACAAAGGCAACTAACTGAAAATGTTATCTTTCTTTCATATTATTTGAACATTATTGAGTGAAATGATGTTTTTTTCGTACAGGGCATTGAAGAACCAGTTGACAGAAGTCAGATTATCGTCCAAGCCAGGTCCTGACCATGAGGTAAGTCGATTTTTTTTAAAGTAGTGGTTTATCGCGGTTTTACTCATATTATAGACGTTGGAACGACGTGGATTCGCTGGAACAGATAATACGTTAGCAACAAAATACAGAATAATACAATGTTCCCCGCCGGATCTGTCTGTATGACCACGCTAATCTCAAAAACTACTGTACGGATTTACATGTGGTTTTCAGTTTTCATTAACAAAAATTTTTGCTCACTGCGATGATCACAAATACGAATAATGTCAGATAAGTATTAACAGACGCCCATGAAGTTATCCCAGCATTTTAAAATTTAATAATGGGGGGGTGTGTGAATTATACATACCTATAAAGTAAAGTATTATACTTATTAACATTAGCCTGTAATGTCCCATTGCTGGGCAAATTCCTCTCGTCTCACTGAAGATACATATACATAAATACAATGAGGAGGATCTAAATAACTAAAATTTACAAATCCCAAAAATAAAAATAACATTTTTGCTAGTAACACAAAATAGTATCATCAATTCTATTTTTGACTAAACCGAACCCAAAATATCACCGCATCGCTAAACTATTCCATATCATCAATCTCTATTCCTATCAATCACCAAATACAATGATTTGATTACTTCCGCTATATATAAACCACTGCGATAATATACAAATCAAACCCAGTCAGGTAACACTGGCTTTCCACGCGGTGAAAATATCTATCGGTCAGTATTATATCAAATAGGATAATAATTCTTATATATATTGGCTCTGGGTTCAAATTGGTTTAAATGGGGCCTATTACAAAAGTTAGAATATATAGAAACATGTAACTTGTTATGTACTCGTATATCATCTAGGTTGGTTTTAGGTTAGATAAAGGTATTATTAATGTTACAATAAGCAAAATATATTATGCTTTTTATTTTTATCAAGTAGGTTAGTATTGGTTTTAAAGGTTCTGTATTGATGTCCAATTATCCTCTATATTCCATATTATTTTAAAAAACTTCACACTTATTAGTAAAGAAATAAGGTTGATTTTGCACACATCGATACTGTAACCGTGCTATAGTTGACTACTCGTACAGTTGTGCACAGCAATGTTTTCTTACCTCAGATGCGTTTCGAACGCGAAAGCGGACGGTCGTTCGTTACCAATTTGTAACACTTTCGGGCGCGTCGTTACGTTTACGATTATTTTTACGTTTTTATCAGTTCACCTTCTTTTGAATTGAGTTACAGTGATGTACTATAGTTTTGTTTGTTAAAAGTGTTGTTTTATAAAGTTTTCATAATGAAGTTTAAAATTTTCAAGAAGTTACTCCATCAGGTTGGTTCCGTTTGTTCAGGTGTACTCTAACGGAGTCATGTGTTGCGTTTGGATGCAGTATGTTTGTGATAAGATTGGTATTTGCCTGAACGTAATGTTTGGTTTATCGCCTGAGTTTATGTTACGTGTAAACCTTTATCAGTATTGTTTTAGCGAATTTTAATGTTGCTAAAGTGAAAAGTACACTATACAGTATTTTATAGTGCTATTAAACGTTATTATTGTTACTGTAAATGTATTTTTACGTTGTGAGTCAAAAATTAAATTAATTTTTGTACATTTTTATTTTCTTGACAAACAGAATTGAAATATACCTTTGATATACTTACAGACAAAAACCATGAATGAAAAATATGTTTAAATTAGCTTTGAATATAGTTTTTTTATAATATTTTTTTTCTACCCAATATCCGCCTATCACCTCATCAAGCTATATATTTATTAGTTGGCATCTCATAAAATCTTCACCTCGTGTGATTGTTTCCATTTATCGCAGATGCTGTACTGATAAGAAGTACTAATTGAACACATCACGAACTAATATATTCGATGAAAAACAACATAGCCTTTCCCTTCAGATTTCAATTGCAAATATACAAAAATAAATTCTTAAATAATTTTATGGTAATAGAAAATATAAATTAAAGGTTCTGTTTTACATACTTAATCTGTAATTTCAGTAAAAAAATTAAAAATATAGAAAACGAAGACAAATTTTAATGTCTTTTTGGTTACGTGCATCTTGGCCTTAGCAGGTCAATTCATACAGGCATGTCCTGGCCTGTGGCTACTTCATCATCACCATTTCCATACTATACACACAAACAAATGTGCTAACCGTAAGAACTAACCTCCTAACTATTACTCCGTTTAAGTGTGATTGAATACCGCATACATAATTTTTATAACTGCTTCAAGGTTTCCCTGTAATGTACTTTCTTTTTAGGCTAAGTTCTGAACTAGTTCGATTAGCACGAAGGTTGCTCATTACTGTGAAGAATGATTCATTTTACTGCTAAATTCAACTATGTAAGTTAACAGAAAAGTTAAGGAAAGTAAGGGTAGTTTCTTAGTTAATAGTAGAGTAATAAGTTGGGGTAGGTTAGGTAATGTCATATTGTAGAGTAAAGACCTCTACGCTCTGTAAATGACTCGAAAAGTATTGAGGTATCGGCTGAATATCTAATACAGTTGTCGATAAAAGGAACAGCTGCTGCATATTGGTAGCATTTCGAGCGTTCTCTGTACAATGTCAGTACAATGAGTAAGATTAGTCGTAAAAAAAGTGGCTGTGACATACGGACGGACAGACAGACATGACGAATCTATAAGGGTTCCGTTTTTTGCCATTTCGCCACAAAACCCTAAAAACGAATACAATAATATCACTGTTAAATGTTAGTCCGCATGGCGTGATTAAATCATACATGTTCAGAATTCATTTTCAAAAGAATTGAAAAAGGAAGTTTCCTCAAAAGTTTCCAACAAATCTCTCCTATATAAGGTGACAGCTATTAGAAACAATGCACATCGATTATTCAATTCACCTAATCAAATATCTCTGTACTAAATCCTTCATCGATTCTGCAGTCTACCACTGTAGTCTGAAAATGTATGATTCATACCATGGACAACGCAATCGTCTCTTCGAAAATGCACCTTATTACAACAGAGATGTGTCCCAAATGTTTGAGGAATCCTTTGGATTACAAGGAACATGTGCTTTGAATGTGATTAACATATTTAGGCGGTCTGAAGTCCCTTGTTGAAAAGTTGACAACACGTAAATTGGCAATAATATGATTAAACTATTCGTTTAAAATGTTCCTACAAACACAGATTTAACGATAGTTACTACTGAGCTGTGTCATTAACTGATAAATATAGTTATTTCGAGATACGCACAGCATCCAAGGTACATTGTTATCAATATCATATATTGCAAGTACTAAGTGGTGTTTGACACATGCAGTATGAGTAACTAATTTATCGGAAATTGTTATTACGACTCTAATTTTAGGGTTTTCGTCAACATTTAGGTTTCGTTGTAAACAGTTTAAGATGCGTCAGAATCAACGCCTACTGTCGTTGTGGTTTTTGAAAGAAACAGTGATTTACTTTCTCATGAGTCGCTTACAAAATAATAAAAGAGATTTATAGATTAGATAGAGAAAGATAGATAGCCAATATGTATCAGAATGCATTGAATATGAAAACGAACTTGATGCAATATTAGAATTAATGCAGAGGAATCATCCTTTGAAAGTCAGTTAAGGAATAAAGTACTTTAATATAGTTAGTTATTAGTGAAGTAAAACTTGATTAATGGTATATGAGAAATTGAGAACCCATCTAGTCAAAGGTCACTCGAACATTGTAGATATCGTTACAACTACAAGTGCACAAGTTGTACTATACTAGGCGAAACATCAAACACATTTTATTGATACTTTTCTTAACGGAAGATCACCAATAGTCGTAAAACTACAAACAGATTCAATCGTTAGTAACCATTTAAATCACAGAGTTGTACATTTGTAACGTATTAGTAACTCCAGTCCGTAGTTTACGACTAGCCACGAGATCGGGATAAAAATAAACTTTGTTTTATTACACCATGCGAAATTATATTGGGCAGGTTCGGTGAATCGTTTACACTGCACGATTTGTTTGTAAAACCAGTTTGTTTACGGACTACAGACGTGCAATGGTTAACGATTCATTCTGTGTAACTACAATGTTTGTCAATCTTTATGTTCTTTGTATTGAGACAGAGGTATGTTTGCTTGTTGTCTTGTTGTAAGTAAAGTTATAGCCTGAAAGATACGGCCTCAAGGCAAAGGCTTCTAGCTCACTGATGATAAACAATGATGAACAATACTAAACAGTGCAAATATACAATGAAGACATATTAAACGCATATTAATTACCCACTGACGAAACATTATTAGCAAGATACACATTTTAATCTTTACAATTGTAATGAGGTGAAACCGTGTAAACATATATCTCGTAGATTGTACATAGTATCCATTTCATCCTTACACTATTTAAGGCGACTCTACTAGATATATTTCTTTGAAGGTGACAGTCAGAGTTAGACCGCACACCGCAACCGCGAACAATACTCTAAAGCCTGCACGTGCGGTATTCGCAAATCGCCTGCGGTTGCGGTCTGCGGTCAAAATGAAATTGTTAATTTCAATTGAGTGAGGATAAAAAGTTTAATATTTACATTGTACACTTATTATAAACCACTACTTAGTAGTCTAGTGAAAGGACCGCGTAATCTAATCTAATTATAATTACGCTCAAACATTACCGTATCGCTTTGACGTGACTATTAAAGTTATATAACATACGAAAGTGCCGACATAACCCGCCAATGATACATTGAGTCGCGGTGATTAATCTCGTTTGACCACTACTTTACTTGCTTGATAAGAATTATAGATGTCTCTGACTTTCCAAAGGAAACATGATTCCGTTAATTGAACCATTAATAAACAGATACACACGAATTAGGAATCAACTTCTTTATTTTTAGTATGTTATTTCGTTTTATTTGAATACATTGGCTATGCCTTGTGTTCTTTGCGTTCGCTTTGCTTTGTGAATCTATGCTATTATAAGGAGGTAAAAATTGCATGTTTGTATGTTCGAGCTAATCTCGGGAACTACATGTCCGATTCGAATAATAATTTTTGTATTGGAAAGTTACATTCTGGAGGAAGGAATTCAATCCTGTAGGAATCCCTATGGGGGGAACAAGGAACCGCAGGGCGCGGCCAGTTCAATAGTGAAAAATAATGCTATATTATAACTGTTTTTCTGAATGTGGATTATCATTAAAAAAATCCTGATGCATTCAAAAACAAGACTCTTAAAGTTAATAATAAAATAACGTTCATAAAATCCACTATTACCGATTACTTTACATAAGTAAGTGTTCAATATTAGTGGTTCATTAGCTCCGTTTATGATCGATATCACCTGGCGACCTTCAAAGCATCGATTAATTCAAGTTCACATACCCATAAATCGGATTATTAACACCGCGCATTGTTATGGTGCCGGTTTTGCTTCAAGGGTAACAATCTGGGAACTTTCATAAACTACTTACTATTTAGCTAAAACTCAAATATTTTTGTCAAAAGCCTAGCCTTAAAGAGCCTCTTAAACATGCTATTTGAAAAACACTAAACAGAATAAGTTTCGTTTGGGGTCTCGAGTTCGATTCCCTGGTCGAGCGAAGCGTGATATCATTTCTTCCAACATGTCTTGGGGTTGTGGTCACCAAATCGTTGGTTATTGCTTTATCCTCGTCACTTTACTGATATCTTCAGTGCGATAGAGGCCTTTGCTCGATAGTGAGATACTTGCATAAATTTTTATTTAGGCTCGAATGTAGTTATAAAAAAACTCTATAAATAACGTGATCTTTCAAACGCAATGCTTTTTTTAACTGTAAAATGTTTACATATTAAAATAGCGACGCAGTCTTTCCTTTTATCTTAAGAATGTTTGCATTCACCTACAGTGGTTATTGACGTCAATATTGATCCCGCTTTTCACGGAACGTAATCCATAATTAACCGAGGTGCGATAGATTAATTGTTATGGATTAAATTGCTTACCACTTCTCCAAGCTAACACAAGAATTCTAAATTTATAGCGCCTCGATGGATATTTTCTTTAATAAGTATAATATAAGTATTTTTATAGATTTGTATGGGTTTTTCCATATCCCAAAGAAATCGGATACTTATCGTTCTGGTGATAAGCCAATCGCATTAGATTTGATCTTAATTGCGTTATCAAAACATCCAATTTTAACTTTCTACCTAAAATCAAAATTGGTATAATTAAGACCGCCCGTATAGATAAATACGCGAGATATGGACTATGTTGTCTATTAATTGCCCATAATCGACTTTATAAATAGACACATCGGTATAATAGTATACCACTGACTTCCAATGCTCTGCCATTATAAACTTTCTTCATGCCAGTCACTTCCTATAATTAACTGTGACACTTCCCACTAGCTATTATGACGGTAATGTGTGGTTATCCTTAGGGAATTGTAGTGCGAATAAAATGGTAGATTAGTTATAAATAGATGATGGTAATATTAGATATCAAGAGAGCCTCTTTGGGACCAAAACTGGATGAAAGTATTGGATATTGTTTTTTGAGATCACCCGTAGTTTTCAATCGTGGTGATTCCGACTAGTCCTCCTCACTGTAATGATATCTTCGGTGAGATAAGTGGCTTTTGTTCAGCAGTGGGACATTACAAACTTATACTTATTTAGATGATAACAATACGCGGTCTGGTATGAGTTTTACTTACTACAGGAGTTAGTAATACTCTTCACGTTTATCTTCAGCGAGAGTACTTTGTCGCGTATCGTATTGTATCTCATAGGCCGATACTTTTACGTGTTTTGAATAATCTAACTATTATATCAAAATCCTTGATAAATTAGTAATACGGGTTGCACTTGCACCGCCTGCTGAAGCTTAAAACTTCGTATTGTTAAACAATGTTACTTCTTTGTATAATTATCATGACCACACAATACCCCATAATTATACTTACAAACTTATGCTAAAAACTATTGTGTCTTATTCCACTTGTGAGCCAAATGTCTAGTCTTTACGAGCTTCGTCTAGAATCTAGAATCTAGATAAATGTAACTCAAATTTTAGACTCATGACATCATAATTTATGAGCCATCTATCCGGAAGCATTTGTTCAATAATGATACAGTTTGTATGAGAGTTTTAGTACGTTTGCTACTTGGATGCTGACTAACACACATTATGCAAGCGTGGCGCGATTACGCGTAAATAACCAGTTATTAAACTTCCTTAATTCAGTGTTATAAATAGTTTTCTTAATTAGAATGCTAGATGATTCACTTAATTTATTTTATTTTGAATCCTAGCTTACTAAATGCTATTTTTAGTTTTTCAAAACTTACTTACTGAAGTGGCACATTTTTCTTACTGAACCATTTGGGGCGATTTTTAGGTGGAATAACTAGTTTTGCCTAATACTCTTCACTGTATTAATATCTATAAAAGACAAATTTTCATTTCTAGGAATCATTGTCTTGCATTGGGATCGCAAACGTCGATACTATACAATGTAACTACCTATCTATAGTCGTAAGTTTGTTTGTTTGTATGTTCGAGCTAATCTCGAGAATTACTAGCGCGATTTGAATAATTCTTTTTGCAATGGATAGCCACATTCGACGGTAAGTTTATAGGCTATTTTACTTTCCAAAATTCCCACGGGAACGGGCACAACTCGGGTAAAACCGCAGGGCGCTGATAGTATAGTATACAGTTCTTGTGTAATTAAAGTAGGACTTTGTATAGTTTCCTTTGCCATTAAGCACTGAGAAGCCGTACTCGTGTCGTGAGCAACTTTCATTTGCGACGATGATGTAACGCGTACGAGCGGGAACCCTTAGTAGGGGACAAATTGCATTCATTGTTAACTCGTAATTTGTATGTGTGTAGTTTTTGGTACATATAATATACGTAGGTACAAGTTTCAGTTTACAAGTTCACGTTTGATTATATGAACTTGGTTTTGTTTACGATGGCGAAATATATGTTGTTTATATCAGCCCGATTATAAAGAAATATATATTTGCCCTCGTCGACTTCTTTGTAGGTACTAAATAATTGTACTTTTATGTATCATCAGTAGTTATTGCAGCGCACGCCAATAACTTGTATTAGGATTTTTAATACAGTAATAAACAATAATACAGAGCCTATTTCTATTCGGAAAGCATACTACCTATTTGTGAAAAAATATTAAATTCGGTCTAGTAGTTATTGAGTTTTCCCATTACAAACAAACCAAAATACAAATCTTTACTCTTTATAATATACATATATTCAGTTTCGTTTGAGCATTCGCAAAGATAACACGTACGTCATATATCGTAAACCTTTCGCTTATCTCTTTGTCGTGTATTATAAAAATGAATTGTGCTTCGTGCGGATCAATGTTTAACGATGGTGTCCAGTGCAGTTGCTGTAAAAATCATTATGACTTTGGCTGTGCGCTGATTACTGAATCTGGCTGGCGTAAGCTAGGTAATGACCGAAGAGCAACTTGGAGATGCGCTTCGTGTAAGGCAAGAGCTACATCGCCGGCAGTGGCTGAGAACTCGGCACTTGATGGTATCATGAGGGAGCTTCGTGACATGAAACGCCATCTTGAGGGTCTTCCTACTTTGGTCAGAAGTGTCAACGATTTGAAGCAGGAACTTTCGGATATTAAATCTAGTTGTGAGTTCTTAAATGGGAAGATGGATGAGTTTTCTTCAAAAGTAATCGAACTGGAAGAAAAGATATCTAATCTGGAACCTATGAAAGACAGAATTCGTCTTCTTGAAGCAGATGTCGTCGGCTTAAAGACTAAAATCATAATGGATGATCAGCGGTCACGGTTAAATAATGCTGAAATTAAAGGAGTGCCGTTAAAATCTAACGAGAATCTTTACTCTGTTGTGGAAGCTGTTGGAAAGTCAGTTAATTTTGTGATCAATAAATCCCAAATCAATTATTTGTTCCGGATGCCAACTAAAAGCAAGGAGAAATCCATTGTCATAAGCTTCGTGAACAGATATGTCAAGGAGGACTTCCTGGCTGCTGCACGAGCGATTAAAGTCCTCACTGCCTCGGACATCGGCTTCCATGGTCACTCTCAGCGGGTATATGTCAACGATCACCTCAGTTCGGAAATGAAAGTGCTATTAAATAAAGCAAAAGTACTGGCTAAAGATTGTGATTATAAATATGTTTGGGTAAAGTTTGGTAAAATTAATCTTCGTAAAAATGATATATCGCCAGTTCTCTCGATATTCTGTGATACTGATTTAAACAAAATCAAATAACCAGTGTTTATCTTAGGGTTACTTTTTCGTTGTTTAAATATTTCTTTAATATTGTTTATATTATAAAGTCACCACTGTTATTTACAATATTATGTGATTTAAGTAGTTTATTTTTGTACCAAATGTTACGATTCTTTGCTGAGTTTAAAGTCCATTTGAAGATCTTTTGTTTCTTGCAGCCGCATCTACTGATAAGAAACTTTTGTTTAACTCTTCACTTTTATTTTTATGTATTGTCAATTCTAACGCTTATTCTAATATCTTTAAGTGATATATTATTGTATCTTATTGCAGATGTTATTGTCCTTGTCGCACTAATGGTGCTTGGTTTTATGTCCACTAACGGAGTTCGAGTAATATTTAAGTTATATTATTTGTTGAGATTGATACATATGTGTCATTTATCATACATTATTTTATGTAGAAGCTCAATTATTTTATTGCATTCTTGGTATTATGTCTAAATCACTAAACAAGTTAACTATTTACTATCAAAATGTGCGGGGATTAAGGACTAAAACGTCGACGTTTTATCGTAATTTGTCTCTTAACGCTTACGATGTGATAATTTTAACAGAAACATGGCTTTTAGACAACTTAGGTAGTTCGGAGCTTTTTGACAGCAGGTATAGTGTTTGGCGCCGTGATAGGGACTATGACCTAACCTGTCAATCGCGTGGGGGTGGGGTTTTGATTGCTGTTAGGAATGATTTGTTGACTGTACTTCCACGGGTTAGTTGGCAGTCAGATGCGGAAGATATATGGGTTACTGTATCTTTGAAACAATGCAATCACTTAATTAACATCCATTTTTGCGGACTATATCTATGTACACAAAACCAGGGGTTTTCTCATTCACAACAACTGCGTAATTTTATTACTAAATTGAATGATATTGTTTTAAATAATCCAGGTGATAAGTTCATAATAGCCGGTGATTTTAATATGAGTAGTATATCCTGGATATCATCAAGAAATGGTTCATATTTTGTCCTGAATAGTATGAATAGTATCGATGAATGTTACTTGTCAGACGAGCTGTTATCTCTCGATCTTTATCAATTCAATGGTGTTCATAATATTCAAAGTAAACTCTTAGATTTAATTTTTTCAAATGATACATTGAGTGTTTCTGATTGTTTGGATCCATTAGTTGCCATTGATCCATACCATAAGGCATTAGTAATTGAAGCGAATTTTGTTCAAATACCCCCTTTACAACCCCAATATCGTTCTAAATTTATTTACAGTCGGGCTAATTTTAATGAGATAAATCGGAAGATATCCTTAATTAACTGGTCTGATGATTTTTGTTCGCGATCTCTGGATGAGGCTGTTGGGTATTTTTATAAAACTATTGAGGCTGTTCGGAATGAACATGTGCCGGTTAAACGGATTAAATCTCAACCATTCCCAGTATGGTTTTCACCAGCTTTATTAAAAATCTTGAAGGAAAAATTCAAATATCTTAATAAATTCAAAGTATATGGTAATAAATTTCATCTTGAATCGTTTATGGTGTTACGTGATAGAGCTTCAATTGTAGAAAAGCAATGTTATGAGAACTATTTGTCGGCTGTTGAAGGCTCAATTACGAAGGATACTAAGTTTTTCTGGTCTTATTTTAAACGTGTGTCAAAAACCAACTCTGTGCCTTGTAACCTTAGGTTAGGGGAGCAAGCTTTTTCTGGAGGGGAAGCTATAAGTGAGGCTTTCTCGAGTTATTTTAACTCAAACTATCGTAATGATGGCAGCGTGATTACTGAGGATTATTTGGCTGAGTTAGAATCAATTAATTTTCCTTCTTCTACTGATTTATCAAGTGTGGTCATTAATCCTGATGAGGTTTTTCAGCTTTTAACTAAATTAGATTCATCTAAAAGTGCGGGACCTGACAACATCAGTCCAGTTTTCCTAATTAATTGTGCTAAATCATTATTTATACCTATATCTTTATTATTTCAGAAATCTATAACTTTAAGTGAATTTCCTACCATCTGGAAGAAAGCTTATGTCACTCCCGTTTTTAAAAAAGGTTCTAAAACTGATATTACCAATTATAGACCAGTTAGTAAGTTGTCTATTATCGCGAAAGTATTTGAAAGAATCGTTTTTAATCAAATCTACCAGACTGTCAAAAGATCATTTATGCCTTCTCAACATGGTTTTCTTAAAGGTCGTTCCACCACCACTAATTTACTAGTATTTCATGAGTATTTAACCAGTTCTATGGACGCTGGGCATCAGGTTGACGTCGTGACTACTGACTACAGCAAATGTTTTGATCGTATTGATCATAAATTACTTTTATTGAAATTATATAGAATGGGTATAAGGGGGGATTTATTGAGATGGTTTGTATCTTATCTAAGAAATAGATCTCAAGCTGTTGTAGTCAGTAGTTACTTGTCAAGCTGGGTATTGGTCCCTAGCGGGGTGCCTCAAGGCTCCTTATTAGGTCCATTATTGTTTTTAATTTTCGTGAACGATATTTCTGAATGCTTTGTCCATAGTGAATTGTTGTGTTTTGCTGACGATATGAAAATTTTTTCGATTATTAAGAGCGTAGATGACGCAATCCATTTGCAGTCTGATCTTCGACGCTTAGATTCTTATTGCACTGATAATAAACTTGACCTTAACCCTTCTAAATGTTCTACTATAACTTTTTCACGTAAGAAGTCCTTAATATATTTTAATTATTGTTTACAAAACCAGACCCTCTCTAGATTGGATTATATTAGTGATTTAGGGGTAATACATGATTCTAAATTAATTTATGACAGGCATATTGATTTTGTAGTTTCAAAAGGATTCAAAGCATTAGGGTTTTTAAAGCGTAGCACTTGTAATTTTAAGAGAATGAAAACATTTAAAATTCTCTACTGTGCTTTGGTTAGAAGTGTATTAGAATATGCCTCTCAGGTCTGGAACCCAGTTTATGACACATATGTAACAAGGCTTGAATCCATTCAAATGAAATTTATAAAGTATTTATGCTTTAAATGTAAATTACCTTATTCATCGGACTCCTATCTTTCTCTTTGCAAAAAATTTCATTTACTACCATTAACTAACCGTCGAAATATTGCAGATGCAGCATTATTAGTTCAGATATTGAACAATAAAATTGACTGTCCTGAACTGCTATCTAAATTTGGTTTAGTGGCGCCTTCTAAGAGTCTGAGAACTAATCCTGTGCTGTTCGCACCATCAGTTAAATCGAATTATAGGAAGAATTCGTTTGTAATAAGAGCCAGCAATTGTTTCAATCAAGTTTCTAAATCTGTAGATGTTGACTTATTTAATACAAGTGCTTCTGCGTTAAAGGGACTACTTAGCAGAGAATTTTTCAGTTGATTTATACCGTAAGAGATTTTGTGTTATTATTTTTTCTTTTCTTTGTTTATGGTTTAAGTTAGACGTACTTATAAGCGTTGTCTTTTGTTTTGCTCGTTAATTTTTACAATATTGCTATTCGTGGGAACCTGTAATTGGCTATCGATAGTTTAATTAGTATTAATATTAGTATTAAGAGCTGTTGGTTCTCCTAAAATAATAAAATAAAATAAAATAAAATAATATAAATATAGTTATATCTATCTGTATGTCTGTATTTCATAAAAATCGATCCAGCCGTTCCTAAAAGTCGATGATAACATCCTTGCATTTCTACTAACAAATTCGACTTCCGTATTGTAAGCTCACCTTCTAGTGACGTCATACTGATGACGTCATCATTGATCTACTAATGCCGATTATATCCCGAAACAATTCATGTGTTGTGTATCGGTTACTTTACACCAGCAGTGATGTAATTCGACCTTGAGTTAGTGCACAGGCTTTGACTGAATCTAGATTAGTTGTATGCAGTCCATTAAATCATTTACTGTTTAATGTCCAACTTGATTTGTGGATTGATGTCATGGTATGGATCGAATGATAAGAAAAATATATTGGATTTAATGTACTTTGTTAGACCATTAGGAAATTAGTTGGTTTAGTTAAAGGAAAATGCAGTTTTGATAAAGAAAATGAACTGGATAGAACTTTGAAAGAACATCACTACATAGTATAAAACAAAGTCGCTATTTTTGTCAGTTTGTTTGTCTGTTTGTCTGTATGCTTAAATCTTTAAAATTCGCAACGGATTTTGATGCGGTTTTTTGTAATAGGTAGAGTGATTCAAGAGGATGGTTTTTATGTAAAAAATTCCCGAAATTCCCATGGGAACGGGCACAACGCGGGTAAAACCGCGGGGCGCTGCTAGTTAAGTATAAAATTAGATAGTTGAAGAACGATGCAGTATTCCAACTGGCTATTAAAGTTAGTGACCAATTTTGGTGATAAAGTTTTGTACTATCTAAAGATTCTGATGAGTTCTGGTGATGAAACTATCAGGATACCTACGTAATAAACGTGACTCTCGAGTGACGACAGTACTTATATAGAAATGTGACGTTTGGCCACCCATTAAAGTAGTGTCAGAGCTGAACGTTGCTTAACATTCCCGATGTATTACCATAGCTCGCATTAAACTATGCCTGACGGGGTAATTTGAGCGCGATGTTTTTTTTCTTCATTGTACTGCATAATAAAAGGCCCTGGTTTTATAACACGTCGACAAATATCTATACACGTGTTTGTAAGTTGATATTATCGAATTGTTGCATAAATCCATAATTTTTCCGTTGTAAAATCATAATGGATTCCTATTAAAATATTTTAATGGATAAATAGCAGATTACATACGATTGATCGTATAATCAAATATAAGTAGAAAACGGAATTAAATGGTAAATCAATTTCAAAACACTTAGATTAAATCTTCTTAACTTCCATAATACAGTGGATTTCGGATATAACGACGATGAAGGGACCACTGTTATTTCGTCGTTACATCCGGATGTCGTTACAGGCAAAGGCGAATGCGAAACTTTGTATCTTTGCACAAATCAGCATTGTTTGCACCATTTTTCAATTTTGAAATGATTTCCGCCTTTTCTTTAACAGTAAACGTGCGTCTAGGAGCCATACTTATTCAAAAGTTTATTATACACAGTTGCTACTCTGAATACCAATTTGTAACTGAATGATTTTAACTCGCAAACGTACACGCTTACCTACCTAATTACCTAGCTAATATTTATAAACAAAAAGTAAAGATTGCTGACCATCTGTATGGATGTAAACAAAAGATAAGAAAGCTCTTTTGTGTCTTTGGCGGCCGACTCCGGTCGCAACATCTGTTTGGGATTTCCAAGAATTTATTACCAACTATTCAATGAAAACAGTCGCTACACCCGAACTCGACGTTACATCCAAAGTCGCTATAGCCATATGTTTGTACATACTAAAGTATGCTTTAATTCAAGGGACTGAGATTTAACGTCGCTATAGACAAATGGTCGCTACAACCAAGGTCGTAATAAATGAAATTCACTGTAATATCATTGTACCAAGAAAATCAAGTAAACTCACACTTCACAACAGGGTAAAGGGGCCTTATAACCTCAAAAGACACCGTTCGTAACGTCTATAATATGACATCGTAACGTCTATTATGACTTCATGCGCCTAATATGAGTTGACGATCAAACCCCGTAACACTAGCTGAAAAAGTAGCAACATCACGTAACACTAGTACAGATAAATTCTTTCCATCCATACCTATCCTATACAAAGGTAGGTATTACATAACAGCAGATCGCGTTACCGAAATAAGTCCAGTTGTCAAGGGAAGGTCTAACCTCAACATTTTAATATAATTCGACTCCTAGGGAGTGCCTCGTGACGTCATTTGCCGAATGGTCCGACCGGGCCATTAAGGGGTGCGCCTGTCTACCCTTCCACGATACAACCTATAAACAGCGTTATCTATACCTACTAATATAGAGGAATACTCTTTTTGTTTGATGAGATGACACTTCCGATGCGACTCCAATTATATTCGCCACATGACTTTTATCATAAGTGTGATCAGAATTTGACCATTAGGTATTATTTTATTTTGAATTACATTTCCATGTTTAAGGGAATATAAACGAGTAATCAAAAACATAATGACGTCATCGTCTTCTTTGTCTAAGCTGAAAAGGATATTGGAAACAAAATTAACGCTACGAAAGTTACTTCCTTTAAGATCCTAATGGTTACAAAATATAATCGGATAGACAGAAATACAAATTCACACATCTTTTTTGGCATGCTAAATAACATCTGACTTCTAGCCAAAGGCGATAAAATAACTTCTAAAACAAACTTCTAGGCAAAGGTAAATATACTGTTAATGTGCTGTATTTTTTTAGGTTTTACGATTCTTCAAATAATCTTTATCATCACATGTCTCAGTGGTGGGTATATCCGCGGGAGCGGCTAGTGTTATCACATAACCGTGGTCCCTGAGCATGATGGCCGCCCGACAACTATGCCCGGCATTTTAACGAGGCACCACATTTGTACAAATGTCAACCCCATATTGTTCAGTATTTTTATTTTGGAGTGCCCGGTCACCTACGCTTTTTGGTTTACGAATATAAAGCAGGGAATGTTTTGTTTTAACATTGTTTTGATTATGATTACGCTTATCATTTTGTAATTATTATCTAGTTAGTCTGTACTAATATTATATAGCACAAAAGTTAGATTTTTTGTTTTTTATTACTTTGAAATTAAAAGCGCTAATTTCAGAACTACTATCTGATTTCAATAATTCTCTAATGTAATGGAATACTACAATCAACGGGAAGGTTATAGGTTATTTTTCATCACGCAATTCCCATAGGAACAGGTCAACACGGGTTAAACTGCGGGGCGCTGCTAGCCGAATATAAACTTATTAAAGTATTGAAAAAACGCATTAAGTAATTTTTAAAGAACGGAACAAGATGACGAAATTAGAAGCAATTCTTAACGGGCGGAAATAAAAACTGATTCTAAATTCAATTCATTCATTTCAATTTAAAAATGGATTTCTAAATAAAAGTTTGTGGTTAGAGTCTCGTATGCTATTTTAGTAATACACAAATTCGTTTAAACGGTTTAACGGTTTCTCATTTTCGTCACGACCGACACAATTATTAACAAACAAACGTATACTACGAAGAGATAACCGCAGGCTATATTCGAACAGATGCTTGATTAACTTTTGTTATCAATTGTTATCATACCATCGTGACTTCAATATATCTCCTTGAAATTAACTCCGTATCTTGAACATATTTTTAATAACCTGAGTTAAAGTCATGTGATTTAATTATGATGTTCTCTTTTATTAACTTACTAGCAGCGCCCCTCGGTTTTACCCGCGTTGTGCCCGTTCCCGTGGGAATTTCGGGATTTTTTATTCATATAAACCTTCCTCTTGAATCACTCTTTCTAGTAAAAAAAGCTGCATCAAAATCCGTTGCGTAGTTTTAAAGATCTAAGCATACATAGAGACATACAGACAGCGGAATGCTACTTTGTTTTATACTATGTAGTGAAAAATTTATTTATGCTTTCATTGCACAAGAGAACTATAGTCTCCGTTTGTTATTCAAGATCTCCCGTAGGAATTTTGTAATAAAACAACCTAAAGGTAGGTAAGATCGTTTCGAAGTTTAGATCGCCTAAAAGACTTCGGTATGGTCTATCAATTAAAACAACCGGGACAACAATTTTACATGCTCGGTAGCGCTCAGATAGGAATGCCACTTACGGCCCTCCGTTCTACTAAGGGTTGATGTTTGAGTGGTGAAATTTTCGTAACCTGATGTAAGGTTTCGAAGATGATGTCAGGTTTCTACTACGAATGGTACCACTGACGCAAAAAGAGGAGCGGTATGAGGTTCATATGCCTGTTAGTTGTGAACATACGAGTATGTGTGCGTTGTGGCATCGTGGCTTCTAAAGGAATGGCCCTTTTTTGTTAGTATACTTGGCCGTAGGTTACGAGTTCTACTAATATTATAAATGCTAAAGTTTGTGAGGATGTATGTATGTTTGTTACTCTTTCACGATAAAAAAGCTACTGGAAGAATTTGGTTGAAACTTTACAGTTATATAGGTTAAGTATACTTCAGAACAACACATGGAATACATTTTATCCCGAAATTCCCGCGGGAACGGGTACAGCGGGGGGTGAAACCGCGGGACGCGACTCGTATACATTATTTTTTTAAACTCTCTATTAACTTTCAAATAGTATGTCTATTGAACGAAAACAACGTTTTCTTAATTTCCCAGCAATTAAGTGTTTTACCCTAATTTCTGTAAACACAATAAAGCTCATATCAACATGTTATCAAAGTAGGTTAATACTAAAATATTTTGGTCATGACACGTAAATACATTTTAATTGTGAAGAACCTTGAAGGCGCGAATTAATCTGAATTAAATTGTTTTATAGTCATATGGTTTTATTGTGATGTCATTGATGTTCTATTTTGGACTATAAACGACTTTAAATTAACAATTCAAATCGAGCTATATCAACTAAAGTTAAAGAAGTAAATACAGTATCTGATTTCCATCTGAAAATTGAGGTTATAATTTTCATCATCAATGCCTTTGGTCTAAAATCTTAACAGTTATAAAAGTAAAGTTGGCCTTTGGCGGCTCAATAACTCTGACATCAGGATTGGTCAGGTTGACCATCCACTCGATGAAGAAGCAGAAGAAAGTAAAGTAAAGTATTAGCCTGTAATGCTCCACAGTTATATAACTAAAATATTTGTCGTATCAAATATGTTCAGCGCGAGTAAAACATATTTTTACCTGACGTTGCATATTATAGACCTAATCTTTAAGTAGGTAGCGCTCGTGGCGTAGTCTGTCTGAGCGATGTTAGCTCATTGCGATTGTTAAGCAACGTGCAGCTCGACCCCTACTTGGATGGGTGGCCGATAGTGGTGGTAGGTGGATTTCTATCTGAGCGCTACCGTGCTTCGGAGGGTACGTAAAATTGGCAGTCCCGGTTGTTTTAATCGTTAGACCATGTCGGCGGTCTTGAGGAGGTCTAAAAACTCCGACACCAGGGTTGGCAGCGGTCCTACACGAACTTACGATCACTACATAGTATAAAACAAAGTCGCTATTTTTGTCTGTTTGTTTGTCTGTATGCTTAAATCGTTAAAATTACGCAACGGATTTTGATGCGGTTTTTTGTAATAGGTAGAGTGATTCAAGAGGAAGGTTTTTATGTAAAAAAATTCCCGAAATTCCCACGGGAACGGGCACAACGCGGGTAAAACCGCGGGGCGCTGCTAGTATTCTATAAGTTCTTAAATTTTAGACATTATACAATTAAACATAGCATTTATTTTTATCTGCGCTCTCATTAATTTATATTGTTAAGTGTGGTTCCTAAAAGTGTTTCGTAATCGAAAAATAAGTAGGTAATGTGCGAATTTGTATGCATTCATTTTCGAGTCGCACGGTTTTTAAAATGTTACAATTTTACAGTCAAGTGAATTTAATTAATAATAATGTTTTCGTTTGTTCAGTTTTCGTCATGTTTTTAATGGAATAAACTGTTTGAAAACAAACAGAAATATAATATCCCACCGAAGGTCTATTTAGTGCATTATAAAGTACAGTGTTGAATGAACAATTTTTGTTTCTTATAATAGATATAAGAGTACTTGTACAAGCCGCTCTTTAACACGAAAATTAATCTAAGCTTATAAACTTAATCTAAGCCTAAAGTACCCCAATAATTTAACTACGGCCCATCTTGCTCTTGTGACTCTAGCTAGGGCATCCCAATTAACACAACACCTTTGTTTACGAAACATCGACGTTAATTAACCCTTAATGGTACACAATGAGTATCCGAAAGGGATCGAGGTCGTACCATTGTAGTCTCGAATAGGTTAAAATAGGTCAGAATAGAACAGACAGGTTAAATTCGCGATTGTTGCGTTGCGTAAAGCCCTTTGTTTATAAAATCACCCTCAATGCCCTACTGACATATTAACATTCACAATGAAGCCACCTTCGGAATTGGATTGCAGTATTTTGTACACTTGCTACGTATCGCTTTTCTTGTCAACTTTTTAATAGTAGAAGAGTTTTTAGATGAAATGTATTTATGGCAGATTTATAGTCCTGATTAAACGCTTAATTGTTCATTCAACACATTCAGTCGTTTTGGTATAAAAAGAATCAACGTCATACACGTCTTTTGCTCCCAATCCTACTAATATTATAAATGCGAAAGTTTGTGAGGATGTGTCTATGTTTGCTACTCTTTCACGAAAAAATCACTGGACGGATTTGGATGAAACTTTACAGTTATATAGGTTATTTGTTTAATGCTTACGGTTATTTTTCATTGGAATAACACATGGGATGGATAGTATCCCGCTTGTACGGGTACAACACGATGAACACCGGGCGCGGTTAGTACTTTATAGTTCAAAAAATATCAAAGGAAATCTGTTGCGAAATCGATTGTTTAACCAATTACAATACGCAAAAGTTTGGGTAAACTTTAAAAATAATATTAAAGCTTATAATATAAATCTCGAATAATATAACGGTAGTTAATATAATTTATAATTTAAACAAGTTACTTTGTCATACCACAGACACAAAAGTGGGTGGCAATAACTTTCAGAAATTGAATCGAATCATTTATTTGGTCAATATTTACATCATACGTAATAGTGGCAGGATTTATTTACCGTGACAGTTTGTACAGACGTGCTAACTGTATAAAATATTCGACTGTCTCATTTATGTAAAAATTGTTAGGTTGAGTTTAATATGCCTGAATTAGTTTTGTTACCCAAGACACTCCGAGATAAAACATTTGATATAAGGTCCATACATCAAATACCTCTTCGCTCAATTACCTCGTCGATCAGACACCTCGGCGATCAGTGAATGACATTGAAACTTATCGAAAAATAAATGGTCTACAAAATAACTTATCGACAACATACTCGTAGCTGAAAAATTTCGCATTTACATTAATTTATGTAAATATTTTCAATTTACAAAATTTTGTTACTTTTCAAGTACCTAACATGCTAATTCAATTTCACTTAAGAAGTATACTTTAACTCTCAGGATAGGCCTTTGCCCTGTAGTCGTTTCAAAAGTAAACAGTACGAATACTCTGATGATTTTAAAGAGTATACTGTCCTTCAAGCTTCACGGTTACGTTTGAAATGTAATGTTTCATTATTCGCTCCATTGCTCATGTATATCAATTTAAATAATAACACGGGACAGATTTGCTGAACGAATTATACTTACTGTGTACTAACAATTGCGGATGAGGTCATCTTTCATTTGTTTCCATATTTAAAATGTTATTCTTAATCATCGACGTAAAAAGAGGACTGTACAGGGTGGCTTTATTTGAGTCGGTCAATACTGTATCGGGATAAGTCTACATGAGGTACAAAGATCTTTTCTTTGGATCAGTACTGACCATAATAAGTAATTTTAAAAAATCACCCTGTGTATGTGCCCTGCATACAAACAAGCGAATTCATTCATAATTAGTCACCATAGTCTTTTTTTTTATTAAGACACAAAAGAGTATGTTTGGCTATGATTAAAGAAACATCCCCAGTCACTTATGTTAACTGTATATTTGTTAATATGAAGTTAGCAAAATTGGAACAACCTGTGCAATATTATCCAGTAAGAAGTATAAAAGCGAATTAACCAAAAGCTACTATTAAACGTGTCGTAATATTTCCCAAAATGGTAAAGTTGTTTACTATAGGACCATGTCCTATTAAGGCAAACTCGTTTTAAAAGAAAGTATAGTCATACAGGTACACACCTCTGTTTAGTGTGACAAAGTTCTTTAATTTTATTCGCACCATTGTGTACGTAAAACTTCAGAATTTAATTACGTATTCGTAGTAAGTTCGTTGGGTGACAAAATGTAGTTGCAATCGGCCAAATTTATTTCCCAAGCGATGTCCTTATGTGTTGGCATAATAAGTGGGTCAAAGCGACGTGGAATATTGAATGAGGTTCTAGGAATATCAGCGGGGATTATACTCCATTGATAGTGGTTTTATTAGGAGTTATAATGTAATTCGTTTAATAAATAAGAGACCTTGACTCGCATTGGCTTTTCAATGATTGTTAAACATATGTTCTTTTATGACGACATTTTAATTTTAAATAATCGAAAGTTTCACCTAAAGCTTAGGTTTAATTTTAAAAATTCATCAACATCCCATTTCAGCATTATTCCCTCTTTAAAGATACTGCCAATTAAGAAATAATGAACACCTTATGTTTACAAAAAGAAGAGTCTCACGCTTTATCGTCCTCACTATAATATTTACCGTAAATGATTCAGTATATAAAAGGCAAAGGCCTCTCGCTTTTGCCTTTCAATGCCCTTACTTCATAAGTGGATTTCATTTACCCTACAACGGCATCAAATAATTAAACCAAATATTTGTATTGAGTTTTATCTCCAAAGAGTCAGTGACATCAAATTTGTACACATTTTTCAGTTTCGTGACCAAACCTATTTCTACCTGTACCAAATTGATAGGTGCTCTTATGTTTACCATTTGTCTACCAGGAGGGTCCTCACTCCACTCTACCTGATGATGAGTTCTACGATGCTGTGGAGACTGGCTTCGACAAGATGGAGGAGGAGCGGTGTGCGCGGGTCGTGCCCAGCGTGCACACCAGAGACCAGGTGGAACTGCCGCCGCCGGCGGTAGACAACCGATTGACAGTGCATCCGTTGTGGCCCGAGGTATGTAGGCAGAAGATTGTATATTAGATTAAGAGGACCTCTATGGTACGTATAAGGTTAAAGATATCGCCCATAGACGACCAGAATTCACTCCGCATTCTGCTTGGTTGTGTGCCATCAAAGTGTATGCTATTGTGTTGTGACTACCACGTGACATTCCCATAGATTTTTCTATAAAAAAAAAACAAATATTTTAAATGCAAAACGACTGTCAAATAGTCTTTGAAACAGACAAGAGATGTGTGTATGTTTTTTTTAATACAAAATCTTCCTAAATAGTTCCATATCATTCAATGGGGATGAATTTAGTGATGAAGTCAATGTTCTGTATATAGTGGCTGAGAAGATTCTTTATGAAGTTTCCGGTCAACCTGCAAAAAATATGTGATTGTCCACAAGCCGGTTAGTAGCGGGTATCCTTAATTAGCATTATCCATATTAATCAATACCTAATAGTGTAATTAACTACAAAAGCACTGATAGTAATTCCTCTGTACATTTCAGATCGACAGGATATCAACAGAACAGATCCAAGCGGCGTTCGAGGGTGTCGGTGGCGAGATTGGATGGCAGTTGTTCGCAGAGGAGGGCGACATGAGGATGTACAGACGGTAAGGGCTAGGGCATTACAAGTCCTAAGATATAGTCATAGGGTTGATTTTCCAACAAAACACAATTACTAACTTTCCTCTTCAGTTACTTTATCATTTGACTCAAATATCAAATGTCATTTAAGTCTTGCCGTTTCGAAGGTCAGCAATATACAGTGCGTTTGGGTATGCAATGTAACTGTGCGCGAATGACAGCATTCAAATTCAAATATGCTTTGAAGTTACTCTCAAGCAAAAAAATAATTCGGCTGTATTGTCCAACAATGTGTAATCTATACTAATATTATAAAGCTGAAGAGTTTGTTTTGTTTGTTTGTTTGTTTGTTTGTTTAAACGCGCTAATCTCAGAAACTACTGAACCGATTTGAATAATTCTTTTTGTAATAGAAAGCCACATTCAACGGGAAGGTTATAGGCTATTTTTCATCCCGAAATTCCTACGGGATCGGGTACAGCGCGGGTAATGTCTCATAACACTGAAGATATCAGTACAGTGAGGGGATAAATAATACATAAATAAATAATATAAAATTACTGTACAACCATCCGGGCTCGGGGTGACCATCAACCCGCATTATGCAAGCATAGTATTCGCCTAATCTTCTTCATTGTACTGATCTTCAGTGACATTGCCCTGCCATGTGACATTACAGGCATAACTTTACCACAAAGTATAATATCCTCAAGTAATAAAGTAAGTGTTTTAATTAATTCATGGTGATTGTATGTTTCAGTGAGATGGAAGTGGACGGCATGGTGATGGACCCGCTGAAGGCGATGCACAAAGTGCGCGGCGTGTCCGCGCGGGAGATGTGCCACTACTTCTTCAACCCCCGATACCGATACGAGTGGGAGAGTGAGTAATATGTACTACCATCCGAATATGAAATGCTAAAAAATCAGGGAGGCTTAAATTAATATAATACATTTTTGTCAAATACCTACTTGCCAATTTTTTATGCAATCAAGGGCTGCGTTATTTGTGTTTGAGCACCTACATTTAAGACGGGTGTCTTAAATGTATTTGGAGAGTGCCACCAATATTTCATTATATCATATGTATATGATTATACCACATGCACTTTGGTGCTATTATTTTATTGACACTTGTGCCACAAAAAGATTCCGTCCTGATTTGACAGAAGTCTGAGATATTAGACCGCCTAAAGGCCTCCAACGTGGTCTTTTTTTTTAAAGACACAAAAACGTCAATAACCTTTAACATAATTCAACAGACACGCTGGAAACGATGACGATCGTGGAGGAGATCTCGTCGGACGCGCTGGTGTTCCACCAGACGTTCAAGCGCGTGTGGCCCGCCTCGCAGCGCGACGCGCTCTTCTGGTCGCACGTGCGACAGGCAGACGGACACACGTACGCCGTCACCAACCACTCCACTACCAACGTCGACTACCCGGTAAGACTGTCGTCAAATAAATTTTCTGACATAGATCTAATGTCAAACTACGAATAGTTTAATATACTGTCGTGTTCTCTTCTGTAGTTCAGTCAAATATTAAACCATGAATAGTTTTTTTATACTATTGTGTTCTATCAATATTTGCGCCATACAGTCAAATATTAAACTATTAATAGTTTAGTAGTGTACCAACTCTGTTGTGAGAAGATTTATGAGCAATTTTTGACCAAGTCTATGTTTCATTTAATCCGGGTGTTACCTCACCGATGGATCGATAACCAATTAATCGATCTTCGTTTAATGCTAACAATCGACATTCATCGAAAGTTATCGACCGCCGATTGATGCTATAACTATACTAAACTAAACCTCCTCACTGTACAGATATCTTCAGTTAGATGAGAGCCTTTGCTAGGCTAAAATACTTACCTACTTTTATGTGGTGTGCAGGCGAACACGGGCGCGTGCATCCGCCTGTTCGTGACGGTGTGCCTCGCGTGCCGCAGCTCGTGGCCGGCGCGCGAGGCGCCGCACCGCGGCAACATCACCACCAGCATCGCATACTGCAGCACCGGTACAAACACACACACACGATCAACGACGATACATTACATACACCAACACAGAGACGCCACTTACTCGCATAAATAAATTTACCCACCAGATCAACGCTGACATTACGCACACGCACACAGAGACACGCACTTGCACACACTGGTGTCGGAGTTTTAAGACCGCCTAAAGTTCTCCGACATGGGCTGACGTTTGAGAAACCGTTACCGACTGCTTAACGTGCATCACGGTAGCGCTCAGATAGAAATGCCACTGTCGGTCACCCATCCAAGTAGGGCCGAACTGCACGTTGCTTAACAATCGCAATGACCTGACATCGCGTACTGTTCGAAGTATCTTACTGACCGTCCCCGCACAGTGAACCCGGGCGGCTGGGCGCCGGCGGGCGTGCTGCGCGCGGTGTACAAGCGCGAGTACCCCAAGTTCCTGAAGCGGTTCACCGGCTACGTCGTGGACCAGTGCCAGGGCAAGCCGCTCGCCATCTAGCGGGCCCGGGCGCCGCCCCCTAACACAACATTACGAAGGTAGGTAGCCCAGTAGCTTTACAATACTATATAGTTGGTATTTTAAAGTGATGAAATGAGTAGCCGCGCTCCGCGGTTTCACCCGTGTTATACCCGTTCCCGCGGGAATTTCGGTATAAAATGTATCCCATGTGTTATTCTGATGTATAAACTATATAACTGTAAAGTTTGATCCTACTCCGTCCAGTAGTTTTTTTGTGAAAGAGTAACAAACATACATACATTCTCAAACTTTCGCATTTATAATATTAGTAGGATATAGTGTCTATTGGTTTGAGGCTCAACGAATAAGGCTCTCGTCTAATGAACTTTGTAACGTGTCATAATAAATTGTTAAGTGAAACTTGTCTTATGGTTCGATATCCATATGAATAATGGGTATAAACATACAATAGAACTTCTACAATCTATTTCGACAATTTTTTGAAGATTTCCCTTTTGTTCTTCCAGGAATTTAATGCTAGCAGTGCACCACGGATTTACCCGCGTTGATCCCTCTCCTGTAGGAATTACGGGATAAAGCTCCACCTGTTGATCCAGGTTGTCAAGTAAGAATTGCTGAAGAACTTAATTTAACTAGTTCCAAATATGTTTTAAAGACAAATGACGTTCGTTTAAAATTGTGTTCTATTTGGTGCACGTTAAAATATAATTTCGAACGAATAGCTTTTGTTTTTTAAACATATTTACATTAAACAAAATGCAAGCCTGTGTGAAAGAGCAACAAATATATACCTATCCTTTTCACAAGCTTTCGCATTTATAATTTAGTGACGAAGTATGACGGTATTGTTTTAATATATTGCACAATCAGTTTATAAATGATGAACAAAACGAGTGATATCTAGGTACGAGTATAAGAGAATGGCCATACACTCATTTCCTATTGTATAAATTGTAAATTCAATGTTGGATCTATTTATATAACTATTTGATATTAGTTGAAATACCAAATGAGAGAAATATACACTTTAAGAAGCTTCCACCGAGATATGCTATCTACGAAAACGGGGGGGGGGGGGGGGGACCAAACATATTATAACAACTTAAAACAGCTTAGCTTGGTGGCAAGCTTATCTGGTGAAATACCTATTATTTAATGTTATTATGCGTAAAAAGAGATTTATGGTGGCAAAAGCTATCTTTCTGTATCATATTGAGAGTATTTCAATTAATATTAAATCTGGGTTACATGTATACTCACTTGCAAAATTATAGTGTATGAATTTAAGAATGTAAAATTGTTGTAAATAAATGATTACATACTTGTAATGTATATGAAACTAAATCAGAAGAGTGTTGGTATATGAAGAGAGCTATAAGATGTGTTCAGTTAGATTAGTTCATTGTGTCTAAATCTATTCTGTGATTGGTCGATCGGTCGGTCTTTATTCTTTATCATTGTGCAGTTTGAGAGAGAAAACAATGTTAGATGCAATCCTATTGGTTCACATCTTTATTGGGTATTTTTATTGACCAATCAGCGAATAGAACACCTAAAACTTCATTTTAGATACAGGGTGGGATAATGTTTAGATTTACATTAAAAATAAGACAGAAAATATACTAAATTGAAAATGGCTGGACTATAAAAGAGGTAGAATAGAAACGAATTATTTTAGTACTTACAAACAACATTATTTCTATAATAGTTCAAAGACTTCCATTCCATATATAATAATCAGCTTGTTTATTATAGTTTTATGACGATTTTCTACTGAAATGTTTTAATTATTATCGGTAGGTGATCTCGAGAATTTATTACATTAGGTTCAGGTATTGTTAACGAACCTCCACAATTTGTTTTCGCTGTACTACTTAAGATGTTGGTATATATGTATATCTATTTAAATTAAATATTATTACGAATATGAAATATGTTAATTTAATATAAGCTAGCTGTAGTTATTTGTACACAAAAATGTATTATGATTACAAATATATAAGGGCTTTTGTTGACAGAGATTTAGCAAAAACGTGTGCGTTATTTCTTACAATGCACAAAACGGACCAAAGATGTGAATATTGTTGAAATAATATGAATATTTAAACAATATTTTAATGTTGTATTTTGAAATTGTTGAAGAAATTGATAAATGTAGTTGTCTCGCTCTTGCACGATGGTGCGAGTGAGAAAACTATTCTTTATTTAGCAAATTATTTTGTGGCAATCTCAGTAGTAGAGCCCTTCCCTCTTCTTGGTTGAAGATTACTTGATGAATAATCATGATATAGTGGTATTTGCCCGCAATATATTGATTGCATTTAATACAGCAATGGTGGAATTGTAAGTTACTTATATATGTTTTTTTTTAAATAATTATTGTTTATAATAAAATGTTTTATGATTGAATGTTTGAGTTTTATTATATTTCCAACCCACACAACCCTTTCTAACCTAAATCTGTTATAACTAAAATTGACAATATCGAAAACTATAGAAAAAATAGCAATAACGAAAATTTCGGACCCCATATGTGTTTACACCCCACCAACACCCCCGCTATAACATATTCCGACTATCATCAAAGGTGCAAATTTCACAAAATGTTACGAGCAATGTTGCGGGACACTGAGCAACATCGCAGTGTTGCGGAATGTTAGGGTATATTTTATCCCCTAGTGTAGGCAAGTATCTCGCGTTTGACAACATAGTGGCTTGTTGCATAACGTTGCTCACTGTTGTGCAACGCTGCCGAACATGTTGAGGGTCCCGTGTTTAGCGTGTATTGATGCCTAGCGGATACTGGATACAAGGATTACATTCTGGAGAATAAAACACCTGGCAAATCCAAACGGGATACCCACATGTAATATTGGAAATATCTCGAAAACTATTAAAGATAGCCCAAAAATAACGTAAATTTCGAACCCCCTAGGTATCTACACCCCACAAACAACACCCCCTCTACATACTCCGACCATCATCATCATCATCATCCATCATTGAGATGGGTTGTCTTTCTTGCCAACCTAAACGGCGTTGACTCCGTCAGAAAACGATCCGTAGTTTTTCGCCATGTTGTCAGTTGTCAGGTCAGATACCAGAAGTCTGTTAGTACAGGTGTCTCCCCAGGCTGGGGGCTAAGATGTCGCATATTTGATAACGAATTGTTTAGCAACATTTACTTGTCTATCTTAAGCATGTTGCGAAACATGTCCCTCAACATGTACGTGATGGGTGCCAAAATAACAAGATACATGTCTTGTGTGAGGTGAATGTCTCTCAAAATGTTATGGGCTATGTTGTGGGACACTGAGCAACGTTGCAGCGTCACGTTGAATCATCAATGTGTGTCGCGACCTGCATTCGGCCCGCAACAGCACTATGTCTATCTTAAGCGCGCGTAACAACAAGCTGCGTCTTTTGTTGCGCAACGTTGGCCGCTGTTGTGCAACGCTGCCGAACATGTGTAGTGAGTGTTTCGCGTCTAATGTTGCCTAGAGGATACAATGCTAAAGCCATTTTAAAATCCTGGCGAAATCACAACGGGATACCCATATCTAATATTGGAAATATCTCGGAAACTATTAGAGTTAGCGCAAAAATAACGAAAATTTCGAACCCCCTAGGTATCCACACCCCGCAAACAATACCCCCTCTAAATATTCCGACCATTATCATCATCATCATCCATCATTGAGATGGGATGTCTTTCTTGCCAATCTTTGCTTTTTGATGGGGCGTTGACCCTTTACACAGCTGGTGCGATCAATAGGCACTGTACTAACTTTAAATATAATTTTACTTATTGATTACTTTGGATTAAAAGAGTGAAAAATAAAACAACACAAATTAATTCACTTCAATCGAGAAGTGTAGATGTTTATTTGTTTTACAATAACATTAATTAATTGGTACTTAAGTATACAAGTTACTCGCACATCCGTTTATAAAACAACAGTACCTATCCACATACTAGGGGTCCAGCCCCCGAAATATATTTATGATAAAACGTGAAACTTACTATAACGTCAATACAAACAGTTTAGGTTATATGATGTTGGTTTCTAATAAAACTATAAGGTTTTGTTTACACGAGCGGCACATTGTCAATTGCTGTTAACTACTGCAGTTACCGTTAACGGCTGCAGTTGCCGTTGACAACTGCAGTTGCCGTTGACGGCTGCAGTTGCCTTTGCGCTGGGTAACATGCCGTTCGTGCAAGTATGAAGAAGAATACATTATCCTTAGATTTAATACAAAGTTAGGTAAGACATGATTTCAGGTATCTTGGCGTACGAAAAAGCGCGCTAGGAGCGCAACAAATAATAACACTTGTGCAACAGTTAATTCACCTTAATATAATAATTTTACATACAAGATGCCGATCAAGCCCGGCTGTTTAATGCGTTATTAGTAGTTTTGACAGCGGCATAATACGCCTGTTTGCCAACCTCGCCTATTTTGGAAAGCCGTTACTGATATCAAGTCTACATATTATTCCTTTAACCAACACCTTTAAATAATTGAGCTAACTATACCAAATTAAAATTGAACATCATTTGTAGGCATACAATTTTTATTTTATTACAACTTTTATAAATATGAGATTGAACACTTTTTATTAACATGGTAGATAAAAATGTAACACTGAAGTAGCAAAATTCATAGGTATTTTAGATTTAACATTGACAAAGTGTATAATATATTTTACTAATATTTTGAATGCGAAAGTTTGTGATAATGCAGTGTTGCACGGCTGAACGATTTTGGGTAGAATTTGGCACGATGTTACATTATATTCTACATAATGCACCTTAATCCTGATAGTCCAAGAAATTCACCAGTGGGAGAAAACCGCGGGGCGTTGCTAGTATTACATACTCGTAATAACATTAGACCGATTTGAGCACAAAAGCTGATCATTAATCGATTACACTTATTATTATATACTTAAGGCTTGGTATACACTAGCGACACGATATCAACGGTAAAGGAGACGTGGACGACAACGTAGCTTACTTAGAGACTGCATAAGTTGCATCCATGTTTGTCGCCTACGGCATTGGACAACTGCAGCGGACAAAATGTGTCGCCCGTGTGTACCGGGCCAAGTTAACATACCAGCGTCATACAGACGAATATTAAGTTTACTAATACATGTTAGAATCTTATTCGAACGCAATAATTTATTACTAAGAAATTCAAGTTATTTATTATAACTATCATAAATATTAACATCCATTTAGTTAAATATTATATTATAAAAACACGTTTATAAAATATTCCAAGGGAATGAAACTAGTTACATTGTTTACTTTAAATTGTCAGATTTTTTGAATTTTGATATGATTTTGTAAAGACCGTAAGAACAGGTTCTACGTAAAACTTTATTATAAAAATAGTATATATTTTTGAAAGTGTAAAGTGGACCTTAGATAGATTTTGTAAAGAAACGTAGATATAGCTCTAAAGTACACAATCTACTTGTTAACACATCCATGTAAACAATTTTAAAACAATCGCTAGTTTTAAACACATTTTCATAAACTTGTTCAGAGTTATTCTAACAGAATATATATTCCATTACTCAGAATACAATACACAGTGAAATACTTATATAAATCTACAATAATTATCCCTTAATTTAAACACAATAAAGGTTTGAAGCTAAGCTTGGTGAGAGGTGAAATAGTTTAAATATTTTACACAAAGATTTTGTGTAAAGTAAAGCAACATTTAAACATTTAAGGTCACTACAGACGAGAGTACTTTTTGTCTATAAAGATGCCCAAACATGCATCTTTAAACATTATTGATATACACTAAGATATTCCAGTACCTTTCACATATAGAAAAGTTTCGCGTGAACATTATTTCTGAAAGTACAACGGGAGACACAAGTATCTCGTCCATACATTCAAAACCAGAGTACTATTGTAATATTTGTATGTGTCATGGGTTGCAATAGGAAGTGAATATAGTCAACAAACACTGTTCAAACATCTAGACACGTAATGAATCTGCCAATCCTTACATATGGCACTTATATCACGGAATTACATTTCATTATATAAGTTATACAATTTATCTACCCGTGTAAATAGCATACATCATCACAATTTAGATAACACCCATTTATTTCAATGATAATTATTAATATTTAATACATCGATATTGTATATATTAATATGATTTAATATACTTAATACAAATAGAGCTACTTTTAAAAGTAGATACCAACAATTATAATTCCAATGTTATCTATTCTAACACGGATAAAAAATAAGCGTATTTTCGGACAAGTCCGTTTGGCATTGTTCATGCCTGTCCCGTTTTAGACTTTAAGTTGACTTCTCACGTAACAGTATCCTGCATATCTCATGGCCAGTGATCTCGCTAATCAACGACATCATACTTTATTTACCAATAACAAGAAATCTTCCTTCCTACCCTCTATGCATTGATGTAACTAGGAATAAGGTTTGCTAGGAGCTTCTGGCGCGTGAAAAAATCAAACAGATGGTTAAATCCTGAACAATGATTATCCTGGCGTGTTTTACGCCCTAGTTACTTCAAATCATATATATATCGGTTGATATCACCCAAAATATAAGAGTCCATTGCAACATTTTCAACACAAAGACATTAGTGATTGTTCTCGCATAAAGTTCAATCAGTGAGGTGCAACAGTAAAATCTAAAACGTCACTCATGGCCCCTCTGAAACCCGTCACTGCCCTGTCCTTCAGACGTCGATGATCGATCACTACCCGTAAACCGTTCATAAGCTTTACCTTTTTCTTTAACATAGTCAACACATTTTGAACGTACCAGCCAAATAGGGCATTTTTAACTTTGTTTGGGGTGCTTCGTCGCGGTTGGAGCGTAGTGATTACCAGTATGTGGTACTCGATGGTCCTTGAGGGTCTCAGTCTGTCTCCTCTCCTAGTGATTTAGGAAACATTTCATGTATAGCGGCTGCTACCCTCGGCACCCACATATGGGGTTCGACTGTTGCATACCCGAGTGGCGTAACCTACTCGTGTCCCTGGATTCTCATAATATACGCTTGGGCTCTTCACATAAGACGACATTGACAACTCCAACCCCTACAGTACCGACAAGTTGAAGCACACGTCCCGCTACTCGTCGCGCGGGGCGGCGGGGGCGGCGGGGGCGGCGGGGGGGGGGCGCGCGGCGGGCGGCGCGAGGTCGCTGCGCTGCGCGCGGCGCACGTCGGCGGCCGACGACACGCCCGCCTCGTCCAGCTCGCGCCAGCGCTGGTGGTTGGCCCGCGCGTGCGACACCAGCTCCGGCATTTCGATGAACGCTGTAATACAATATTCAAATAAAATAGAATAGAAAATTACTTGAATACTTTTTTACCCCGGATAGGATTCCTAGAGGTGGTATTGGTGCCGAAGACGTGATTGACTTTTGTTCACCAAAGTATGGTTTTTTGGGAATCAACGGAAATTATGAAGAGAATATGAGATAAGACAATAACTTAATCTAGAGCATGCATCTTTGCCAAGAATATGACGAGCCTTCCAAGCACAGTAACGCTGTGACGAAAGGTTTAAGGGGTAACTCATCCCCTACATAAACTTGAACGAGTTATCTTGTTAATTCTGCTAAGAGTAGATTCGACCCCTAAATTAGATTATTATGATTTATTAGACAATAGCCACTACAGGCTATCTAAACAAAAATATTGTGTAAAGCTCATCAACTGACCGGCCCAAGCCTCCATCATGTCGATGATGATGTAGTCGATGAAGCCGATCTGCGAGCGCGGGATGGAGCAGGTCGCGCGGTCGAACATCGGCATCACCACGGGCAGCTCCTTGGCCTTCTCCTCGTCCGTCTGCAGGAAGTATTCCTCGGCGATTCTGGAATTATCGACATTTATTCATTATATAAACTTCACTGAACTGTTTTGAAGGCGTGTGTTCCTACACTATCTTCATTGCATCCATTTTTGAAGTCAAAATGAGTCAATTTAAATCTGAATCTTAAATCACTTTATATCTAGATTTAAGTTTTGAGAAGGGGCTGGGTTTGACATAATGCTACTGAAGGAATTCAGGTTATTTGGGGGACTTGTGTTTTGGACCCATCCCTAATACATTTGTCGAAGATGTTACCTGCGAGCCCATTCAAAAGCGAACTTCTGCGGTCTGGAGGCGTTGGAGACGTCCGCACACTTGATCATCATCCTCTTCACCAGGATCACGTTCTCAGGCAACTGCAGTGCAGTCGTGTCCAAGGATAGAGGTTCCTGATCAATATCATAGGTTTTATTATTACATTGACTTTATCTCATGTTCATGAAGATAAGTGTTCAGTGATGTTGTTAGAATGGAATGATGTTACTAAAACATTTTCCTCTTCAGAAGAAAGTCTTCGGCTGGAAAATCGACCACATTAGTCGAAATTTTTGACCCAAGGAAAAACAGAATGTAGGTAAGGTACTTAGTTAGTTTTGAAAGAATGACGAGTCGACTCACGTCAGTGTGCATGCCATCCTCCTTGCTGCCGCCGCCCTTGGCGTAGAACACGTTGACGAACTTGGCGAGGTGCTCGAAGTGTTTGGTCATCTCGGTGGCCAGGATCATGTCCACCACGTTGTGGCGCACCGTCTTGTACGTGTCGCGGTCGAGATTCTTGAATATGTTCACGCGGTCGTCGTCTGTAGAGGTGAATTAAAGGTTTGGATAATGAGGATTTGTATAATCAATCCAAGTATACTTTATATAAAAAAGTATAGCCATAGCTTAGAGGACTATAGGTTTTGAACATTCTTATCAAGAATTTTGAACGATTAATGCAAAAAAAGGTACTGCCATAGACAACGTAAAAATACACTCACTCAGGGTCAATTTGAAGGTGAGCGCGGCGTGGTGCGACTCGAGCACGCTGACGTCGTTGTAGAGCACGGCGAGCGGGTGGCGCGCGTTGTATTGATATGAAGGTACTCACTCAGGGTCAACTTGAAGGTGAGCGCGGCGTGGTGCGACTCGAGCACGCTGACGTCGTTGTAGAGCACGGCGAGCGGGTGGCGCGCGTTGTATTGATATGAAGGTACTCACTCAGGGTCAACTTGAAGGTGAGCGCGGCGTGGTGCGACTCGAGCACGCTGACGTCGTTGTAGAGCACGGCGAGCGGGTGGCGCGCGTTGTATTGATATGAAGGTACTCACTCAGGGTCAACTTGAAGGTGAGCGCGGCGTGGTGCGACTCGAGCACGCTGACGTCGTTGTAGAGCACGGCGAGCGGGTGGCGCGCGTTGTATTGATATGAAGGTACTCACTCAGGGTCAACTTGAAGGTGAGCGCGGCGTGGTGCGACTCGAGCACGCTGACGTCGTTGTAGAGCACGGCGAGCGGGTGGCGCGCGTTGTATTGATATGAAGGTACTCACTCAGGGTCAACTTGAAGGTGAGCGCGGCGTGGTGCGACTCGAGCACGCTGACGTCGTTGTAGAGCACGGCGAGCGGGTGGCGCGCGTTGTATTGATATGAAGGTACTCACTCAGGGTCAACTTGAAGGTGAGCGCGGCGTGGTGCGACTCGAGCACGCTGACGTCGTTGTAGAGCACGGCGAGCGGGTGGCGCGCGTTGTATTGATATGAAGGTACTCACTCAGGGTCAACTTGAAGGTGAGCGCGGCGTGGTGCGACTCGAGCACGCTGACGTCGTTGTAGAGCACGGCGAGCGGGTGGCGCGCGTTGTATTGATATGAAGGTACTCACTCAGGGTCAACTTGAAGGTGAGCGCGGCGTGGTGCGACTCGAGCACGCTGACGTCGTTGTAGAGCACGGCGAGCGGGTGGCGCGCGTTGTATTGATATGAAGGTACTCACTCAGGGTCAACTTGAAGGTGAGCGCGGCGTGGTGCGACTCGAGCACGCTGACGTCGTTGTAGAGCACGGCGAGCGGGTGGCGCGCGTTGTATTGATATGAAGGTACTCACTCAGGGTCAACTTGAAGGTGAGCGCGGCGTGGTGCGACTCGAGCACGCTGACGTCGTTGTAGAGCACGGCGAGCGGGTGGCGCGCGTTGCACAGGAAGGCGGACGACGTGCCGGGGTGGTCCACGTCGTGCGCCGCCGCCGCCACCAGCGCCGCCGCCGCCTCCAGCGGCTCCAGGAGGGACTTCAGCCGGTCTTTTTCTAAGAAGTATGCTACAGCCTGGAGGAGATAATGAGTGATACTTTGAAACTGGTGATAGAATATTGGGTGTTGGTGATGTGATCATTGTAAAATATTTTTAGAGGAAAGTATTTTATCTGACTTTCAAAAACGTTTCGACTTTGAAGTTATTGTGGGATAGTGACCTTTGTGAGCAGAATGTATTCTATACAATCTTTATACAGACAATTTTATACAGACTCAATGCAGCAGTAGGTGTATTCCACTAAAACCTTATACTATACATCTTATACCAACATAACTGACCTGCAGCACATCAGCGGCATGCGTGGAGTTGTGGTACGTGTTGACTGCATGGTAATTAGTCTCGATGATGGTAAGCCAGTGCAGCAGCGTGCGCTCGTCGCACTCGAGCGCGGAGCACACGTCGAAGCGGCCGCCCATGAGCGCGAGCCCGAGGTGCGCGAGCGGGCGGCCGCGCGTCAGGTCCTCCAGGCGGAAGATCTCGAACTCCCAGCTCAGAGCCGTGTCCAGGAGCTCGCGGAGCTGACCTGACGTCTATTCACCAGGAGAAAAGCTTAGTCTTAAAGTCTATACGATTCACTTTGTAATAACTTTATGAGTGGCTGATAGCGCCTGGCGGTCGTACCCGTTATTGTGATGATAAACTATATATTACTGTAAGGTTGCATCTAGAATCTAGATCCATTGAGCGGTTCTTGTGTGGCAGAGTTACAAACATACATCCATCCATCCTCACAAACTTTTGCCCTTATTATACAATTAGGATTTATGGGGGATAAATAATGAACGGAAAACGAGAGCTCCGCAATCGTTCTCCAAACTTTTTATATTTTACGGAACTGTTCAGATTAGAAAGAGACAGAGAAAGATGATTTTTTTAGGTAGGTAATGAAAAGAAACGGGAAGAATCATCCTTGCTTTATGATAGCTTTGTGTTTGTTTACTTACAACAAAGAACTAGCACTAACTAAATAACACGAATTGTAAACTTCTAGGAAAAATATGCATATTATAAAAGTTGTCGTATGAGAAGACGGGTAGTGCGCCAGAACTTATTTAAAATGAAACAATAATCCTTACCTTATGCTTAATATTAGTCCTATTTGTCTGAGACCGAACGACGGTAGAATCGTTGCTGCTGCGTCGAGAAGACAACACATTCGTAGGCCCTTGCTGTGAAAATATACGCGAAATTGACTCACTGGTACAGAGGTTATAATTAAACAAACAGTTAAGTGAAAGAGTTACTAAGATCCTATGATTTCTTGTACAGTATTTCAGTTTAATGACATTTTGAAACTTAGTACAGTTGAATAAAAACCTACTAAGGCAAACAATAATCAAGTAAAATCTAAATATGAAACAAATAATCATTAACATTTACAAACAACTCATATTATTAAGACAAAAATTGTTAGTTAGTTAGTTAAAGCTTCAAGTTAAATAAATAACGTTAAATATAGGAAATTCTCATTAGATTATATACATTAAGAATTTTGTTACTTACAAAGATGTCATCGACATAGATTAAGCGATATTTTAAACAAAATATTAATATAAGGTCAAAAGACGCTGATTAACATTGTTTATTAACTTGATTAACAAAGATTAATCCAATGTTCTTCCATTAAGAATCTAATGAGTATTTTCTCTAACAAAAAACATGGGTACATAGAGATAGACAAATTATATTCAAGCGAACTATTAGCTGTCCAAATGTAATAACCATATCCAGCGTTCTAAATACTCCATGTTAAAATTAGACGAATGTTAGGAATGAACCAAGCATTTGTCAGTGTTAGTTACTCTACTAATGGCTCTAGAAGACAGAAGGCAAGAGGACAGTTTGTTGTAATTTCAAACTTCCTACCATAAACAAAACGTTCGAGCTTCCTTGCTCCCGCTAATCCAGGCCGAGCAGGATCGTAAACAAAATAAATATGTACATGTTAGTAAACATATAAATCAAATATATTATTTTAGTCTCATTTGAAGTAATATATACAAATCATAAACAGGTTTATAGTATACAACTTAAAATAAAAATAATATACAGCCATCAATATCTACAAAACCCCCACACCATCATGCTAAAAAGGATAAAAGTAAAAACCAAAGTCTTATACCAAGATTCTTAGCACACCGTTTTTGTTATTGAAAAGGAAACCATTACAACCGGAAGAGGTTAAGTTTGTAGTACTTACGGAGAGCAAGGCGCCTATCAGATCAGTGGCGATGGGGTCCTCGACCCTGAGTTTAGGCTCGTCTCTCATCTGCGGAGAGTAGAGCTCGGAGGTGCGGAGCATGTCGACCGCGCGTTCGATGCAGGCTACGGTAGAGGGCGGCGCGCCTTCTGTGGCGGCTGACAGGAGGGATATCACCTGGAAGGAGAGAACAGTAATATTAGTCTATGGTGGTAGTTAGTTAGTAACTTATTGTACATCTGCGTTTTAAAAAGAATAAATACTCTTTGAATTGTCTCTGCCTGGAACTGAGACATTACAGGCGTTTTGTTGTATGACGATTAGGTTCTAGATTTTATACAGAGTATACGGAAGTTCACGGTTTTATTGATAAGATAGTATGGAGTAACTGAGTTTCAATCGCTAATATTATGTTTATGTAAAAATGCAAAACAAAGCACTACAATTTTTTTAAACAGATTACCTCTTATGAGTGGAGGAATTTTCAATCAGAACTGAACTTGTTATTAAATATGTCCAGCCGGTATCATCAATTAATCACGACTTATTGTTATATTATTCAACTGGGAAACCAGAAGAAGAAAAATATTTAAATATTTTTCTTTTACTTTCACACGCCCTCCTAACAATGAGAGTTTTGTACAAATGCCGTTTTTTACACTGGAATCATACATGTATATTATCGTTCATTGTTACTATTACTAAACTGACGAGTAATAAGCATTTTATAAGTATCTGTTATCAAAATTTATGCAACCCTGATAAAAGTTAATTAATCTAGTTTGAAGCTAACTGCAGTCAATCACCTACTGTGAGTAAAACCTACGTGGTTGAATGACTCTTTCGGTGCAACAAACGAACCTGCTGATAACAATGGATGTTACCTTGATGAGTAATAGGGAAGTTATTATTGTTATAATTAATCGGCTGTGTTGGAACTAACATTTGTGATGAAACACGCAATAATGTCATTATTAACGTAAAAAATACATTTATTGTTAACTAAATACTACCCAAAAAAAATTTTAAGTTGTAGGGTTAAGTTCGTTTCGTTGCACTTACTTAAAAAAACCTTATTAAATTTTGATCTTTGGCATACAGTTTCTTAAGGATCCGAACGCAAGTCTAGTAGCTTATAATCTAGGTAAGAAGTAGATAGGCGCCAACCGCATAGTGTGGGCCTGTCGCGAATATTTGCGTACATTCTTTTCACCTACATAGATTACTTGTAGGCCCTAGGCGCCAAGCAAGCCTGCCTGTGCTTTAGTACCCTTATAGTACGGAGAAACAGAGAGGGTACTGTCTTTTTGTGCCAAAAGTGAAGTTTTCTTAACTCCACCTGCAACTAAGAGGACGCACCTAATAACCTTAACCCTACTGCTTTATATTAGAGAAAACAAGGAGGAATGTTACCTTAGTGATAGGTGCTTCCAGCGGCAATCCCTGCAGTTTGGCCAGCGAAGTGCGCCGCAGTCCGTCAGAGGCCACTGAGCGGACGTCCAGCGAGCCTCTTCGGATGGAGTGCAACGATCCTCGGCCTCTCTCGCCGTCTACGGTCGCGGAGGCTTCGCACACGAATATTATGTGAGATGTGCATCTGGGAATGAAAGGGGAAGATAATTGTTAGTTGCTGGCTTTGTTGAAAGTATTGGGTACAAAATGATAGAAGCGTAATTGTACTGAAATGGTGAGTTCCAGGACAAATTCTCTATTAAAAGCTTGTGATTTCTTAAATAAATCAAAGTTTGTCTCATTGTCTTAATAACTTACAATCTACGTTCAATGTAGTCATAATCATTAACATCATACGTTCTACCATATATATAGGTATCAAAGCTGTCTACAATATTAATAATTTACAGAGCATAGTTTGCGTAAATTAAATTAAATCTAGTTACAAAGTAATAAAATAATAACCATGTGGTAATCGCTTAAAAGCTTCTGCGAATAATGTACAGTAATTACTTGTAACATTCAGCTGATCTATTTTAAAATGCATTAACACAAGGGAACATAGTGCATGAATTTACTTCATCGTTGACATGCAGTGGAATTGGATCAGGCTTATGGTAAGTGAATTGTTTGGGCCGTGCTGTGAAATGTCATCGGATCTAACGGGCTTAATTAATCAAACAGATTTGACTGTACTATGTTGGTGACGGATCGAGTCTGAGTCGATTACTCTGTAACCGTACGCTATGGACAGATAGCACTAAAGATAATTTGTCTCTCATGCAGTCTGTTTCTCATATAAGTAGGTAGTTTAACGGTGTTACTTTATTGAAATGTTTTACAGATACCTACAGTCTTTATGATTATCGTTTTTATGAGTGTGCATTGTCACCCAAACACGATCCAAACCATGAAACAAACAGCGATCGGAAACCGAGAAGAGGGTAAAACATTGCAAGATTTGATTACAGACGCACATACAGACATCAAAATTGTCATGAATAAATGTTTTCAGAGTCTATTTCAGGACAGGCGATACTAAATATAAAAGCTTCTATTTTTTGATTCCATACTTCGTAAGCCCAATAGCAGCTCCTCGGCAGGGCAGCAGCATGGTATCAGGAGTGGCCCGTCGGCGCAGCATGACCGGCGCCTCCCAGTCGCGCGCGCCGCTTGACGCGAGCCGTAGGGCTTCGCCCCCGGCCGCCTCCGTCAGCGGGCGAGGACCTTCGTCGCTGCGCCAGCCGAGTGCTCGGCACCAGGATTTGTTTGTCAGCTGGTAACGGAAAAGTGCACTTTTTAAAATAAATTCTGATGTTGGTGTAGCTATGAAAAATTTGAAGCACACCACTATGGATTTGGGTTTATTATAATGAAGATTTACAAGACACCATTTAACATTCAGGGGATCAAAATCTTTCAGGTGTTATGTCCCAATCAATATCAAATATGGACTATCTAAGACAGTTTTTAAACTAGTTTACTTGACTTGTCGAGCGTTAGTCCAGCAGATGGGTGTCAAGACACAAAATGTCTGTGAAAAACGAATTTTGTAGTTTTATGCAGTAAACTCACAAGTATCCTCTGCTGGTCATCAGTGATCGCCACCAGGTCCCTGCAGCGGTCGGTGGCCGCCGCGAGCGCCGCCATCGCGGAGATCTGCGCACGCGCACTCGCCGCCGCCGCGCGCGCTTGCACGATCTCAGCGCACCAAGCGACTGATCCTACTGTTTCCACCATTACCTGTGGAGACCAGTTATTTGTTAGATTAAGTAAGGTTAAGCTAACTAAGTCAGCATCTGTTTGATGCAGTGATTTTCTAGTAGAGTTAGTGTTCAAAATTATCCATTGTAATGAAAAATAATAATCAATTCATCTTTATTGGTACGTATTTGTGAAAAGCTGTTTTTAGTATGTCAGAGACGTCAGAGTTAAGATGACCTTCATTTTTCATTTTTTGTTACATGAATAAGTAAATAAACAAGGCCAGCGAACTGAAAGACAACGGCTTTTTAAAAGTAATGGGATCCCATCCTTTGGGCAAGGCACTCTAAAAAATGTTGCTGACACACACAGTCATTTGCAAACGTAGGTACAACAGCAGCTTTTTAGGGTACGTTTCCATCGGCCGAAACTACGTAGAGTGGATTATAATACCTTTAAAAAAGATTTTGAGCATTGCAATGCCCCATGCCCCATACATCAATTGAGTTCCACTCCACTAAAGACCGCCTCTGCCCAGCCACACACATGCACTTATATTGCACAAAATATTTTCTGGTAGCATCTGATTCATTAATGCAGTTTTTACTGATTGGTGTAGACGATTCATTACAGTATTATTCATTATTATTTGTTATTCATTATTCATTGTTATCATTAATATTGCCGCGCACCCCGCGCACGACAATAATGTTGACAACACTCCGGCCACCCCCCGATATTGTTGTTTTATATATTTTTTTGTTGATATCCTCATAATATTGAACAATACCGCAATATAGAACGTACACATACAATATTATTGTGTGCATTTGTATGGTGTGCAGTTAGGCAATAGAAATGCACACTCATTAATTCATTCATTCATTCATCAACAGTACTCATTCAATGACTGAACGGTCGTCAGTAATAAAACAGTTAACTGTAAACACTCCAAGTTAATACCTACCAACTGAACGCAATACTACAAACAAAAAGCTTACGAGAAAAAGTTTATAATTAAAACGCTTAAGTCGAATACAAACGTAAGTTAAAAAGTCCCCCGATTCGATAGTAAAGTTTCTGTTTGATAGTATAGTTGTATCGTTGAGGTCAAAGCATGATACAGGTTCTAGCCACTGAGTACTATATAATATGTACCACATAACTTTATGGTTCTAGCGAGCTTATTTGCCGGCCTGAGCACAGCAATGAACTTTGAAGAACCCGCACTTTAGTTTTTACTTTTGTAATGACGATGTTATGGTTGTATGGTGTGTTTATTGCTTTTGGTAGAATGAGTTGGTGTAATGAGGTTCATATTTTTTGTTTTTAACTAGTGATACAAAAAATGTTTTGTCTTTCTGTTTGTAACATTGGAGTGGATATCAATTTGGGTAGTTTTTCCTTGGAAGTTCAGAAATCAAATACTAATGGAAATGGGTAACTGTGCCCCACTTACTTTTTCAGTGTAATATTTAAAATGACGATAAAAAAGTTTCGAATTATTTTTTCTTCTAAATTTCTGTTAGTGGCCAACCCTGGTTTCAATGATCCCACAGCACACAGCTGGGCTCATGATCCCACAGCTGGGCAAAGGCCTCTCACCTCAATGAAGATATCAGTACAGTGAGGAGGTACTAGGTACACCAGTTAATAACCGAAACGTCTCCAAACAAAGATAGGTTCGTGACAAGGTGGAGTATAACCTCCAAAGGGCACGAACATAAACCCTGAAAACACGTCCACCAGGAGACGGCACATCTGTTAAATGTAGTTTGTAACTCGCTAAGTGCCTCAGGCAAACTTTAATGCAGATTGCATCCCCTATAAAATCAGATGGCAGGTCTTTTTACTTATAAAGCAAGTATAGATGTTTTTTCAGATAGGGATTCAAGTTTCATCAAAGATAGTGATAGGAAATTGAGAGGAGCTTTTTATAAGCTTTCCTGTTAGTAAAGCAATCTTGTACTCGAAAGTTTCTTAAGATTAATCCACTTTATTTACTGGGATTATAATATTTTAGTTTACAGCGAGGTGATGATGATGATTTTTAGGCAAATCCAACTTTCTTGTTTATGATAACTTATGTATAATTCGTGAACAAAAAAATATTGCATTGTGTGAGTGGTATATTATGTTATAGTTATTGTGTATAGTTATTCTGCATTACATAAAAAGTTAACACAAGACAGTAGATAATATAGACTACTTTCTTTTGTCATTGGTTTACTGGTGGGGTCGTAATTTTATTTATGTCACTAGCAGTGCCCCACGGTTTTAACCGCGTTGTGTCCGTTTCCGTAGGAATGGATCAAACATAGGGTGAAACATCAGGATGAATTATAGCCTAAAACGTTTCCGTTGAATGTAGCTATCTATTATAGAAAGAATGATTCAAATCGGATTGGTAATTCTGAGACTAGCGCGATCAAACAAACAAATATTAGTATAGATTGTTTTTTCTTTAGAAACTATGTTTTTGTGACCAAACGCGTTCTCTCTAAACACAACGTGAACTAAATTAAATTTATGCAACATTTCATTCTCATTCATGTTTTACACTCGACATGACCTACGGTACTGAAACGGAACCTGAACTCAGGACCTGAAATTACATTCTGAATACCAACGAGCGTTTATGTAAATAAGACTCCGCCTCAATTCACTATGAAAAGCTCTTTAATACCATGTTGCTTTGTGTTAACAAGTACATTTTGAAGTCTTGAATTCAGCTTTAAGTTAGCATACATAATAGTGACTAGGTAGATATAGTAAGTAAGTAAATTGGAGTAGGTTAGTGGCCAACCCTGGGTCGGAGTTTTTAGACCGCCAGAAGGCCTTCGATGTGGTCTGACGATTGAAACAACTGGGACCGACAATTCCACGCGCCCTCCGAAACACGTAGATATAGTAAAAAAATATGAAACAAATTTAAAAAAATGTTAAAATTACATCTGATTTTTTATTTAATCATAGACAAAAATATTGCCCTTAAAGAGTGACTAATGACTAATGACGCCCAACAAAGTGAAAAAAAGATAAATATTATCTGTGATGTCACAGATAAACTGCTCCAACTGTACAAAGATTAATATTTGGCTAACTTTTAATTAATATAACAGAAGTACCCCACTTTATTCCCAACTTCCCACGGGAAAGCTTAACATAATAAATTCAACACGCTACTAGTTTAAACATGAAGTATGTATACGTATGTACAATCGACGTCATAGGTAGGTATATGTTTCATATTTTCACCTCATGCCACTGTAAAAAGGTGAAAGAGTATAAAAGTATATATGACGCGGACTGTACAATAACTCAGTGAGCATATAAAAGCAATATTCTTTACAGGCTGTATCGTGTACCGTCGGGGCATTTAATCTCAATTTTAAAAACATATTCTACAACGAACGATATAAAAATTCATTTTATTGGACAATTTATCGCTTTTAGCTATGAATAAATTTGTTTTATGGCTAGGCTTTATTTGAAGCTAGGGTTCATGAAATGCTAGACTTAATAAACTCAGCTTTTAAAGCTGCTTTGAAAACAGGTTGTGTTATGTGTTAGATTTGAATTTATGGTCAAATAAAGTTAACAGTCACTCTCGAAATGAACTTTGTCAAAGAGCAATAAGAATAAACAAGTAAAGCATTAGCATGAAATGTCCCACAGCTGGTCAAAGGCCTCTCATCTCACCGAAGATATCAGATATCAGCATTGCAGGCTGAATCACCTGATTGCCCGAAAAGTAAGATGATTCCGTGCTTCGGAGGGCACGTTAAGCCGTCGGTCCCGGTTACTTTCTACGGATAGTACGGAGCCATATCAGAGGCCTTTGGCGGTTCAATAACTCTGACACCAGGATTGGTCAGGTTGACCATGCACTTGATGAAGAAGAAGAAGTGTCTGATTATTAAAGGACCCTCCTCATTGAGTACCAATGACGTCATTGGAGAGGAATTTTAAATATTATACTGGAACGAGTACATTATAGATTAAACCAAGAGGCACAACTAACATTTGTACCTCGAGTAAGTTCACCACTTATAACTCGAGAACGGATTCATCAATTCTCATAATATTTATTTTTTAGATTCGTCTCAAAACCATTAAAATGTATGTGAGTAAAACCGCAGGGAATAGTCAGTAAAAGAATTTTCACTCACCCTGTTGTATCCAGCTTCTATGTACGGCAGAACAGCAAAATCATCTTTGAGATACACACTGCAACAAAAAATAATACATTAAAAAGAATTCTACACTAAGCTAGGTAGAGAGGTTTATTTCATAGCTAGGCTAGTAAGCGCGAGACAGACATAATGCGGCTGCGGGCCGAGTGCGGGTCGCGTGACGTTGTGTTAGTACTTGTATTTGTATGAAAGGTGTCGCTCTGGCTTGTTGCGGACCCACTGCGGGCCACAAATACAAAGAGTCTAACGTCACTCGACCCACACCCGGCCCGCACTCGCACTCGCACTCGCACTATTTGTGCCTTGCTTTAACCTTTATATGTACAACGCTAGTCCTGAATAATTGAATTTGCCAACACGAAGTTTCTAAACAATTATCACAATCTAAAATACTCAAATACAAATATTTTTATTCAGTTTTGGCCCCAAAGAGGATCCTTTGAAAATTCTTCTCCTTATACAAGTTCATTTTAGAATACAAATGAAACTTAAAATAAAGTTCTGTCTTTCTATACAGATGCAACAAACAAAGACATCATAGACAAGATCCTCTATCAAATGTCTTATAGATATATGTTTAAAGTATTTCCTCTCAAAATGCGAAGCAAACGTTTCGAGACGTCTGTATCCTGACAATAATATCGTGTTTCATTGTCCCATTGAAACTAGAGACAAGACAGTTCCACTTCGGATTCATGTTAGTTTGTACTATATAGCTTTGTTTATTGAGCTTTTAGGACCGTTGGGAATATATTTGAAATAGTTTAAAACTTGTATCGATCTCTGTGCTTTAATGTACCTACTGTGTGAACGATATTAGAAGTAACTGCTCCTATTAGAAATAGCTGCGATATATTCTTATGAATCACTACATAGTATAAAACAAAGTCGCGTCTGTTTGACTTCTGTTTGTATGTCTGTATGTTTAAATCTTTAAAATTACGCAACGGATTTTGATGCGGTTTTAGGCGGTAGAGTGATTTAAGAGGAAGGTTTTTATGTAAAAAAAATTCCCGAAATTCCCACGGGAACGGGCAAAACGCGGGTAAAACCGCGGGGCGCTGCTAGTAGATAATAAACAAAAAAAATATTTTTTTGTACTTGATTTTTGCTCGGGTTTGATATCACCAACACGTATTAGGCAAGCATGGTGATTACGCCTCATCCTCCTCGCTGTACTGATGGAGAGGGCTGAGCCCAATTGGGATTTTGAAAAAAAAAATGATTTTTTTTATGTATTTTAAAACTTTATTATTAATAATATTGATATTTAATGCAAAAAAATATATTTTTTCAATTAATTATAAACAATTAAAAATTGAATAAAAATCACGTGACTATAAACGCGCCATAATTGGTCACCGTGGTTGTGACATGATAATGTTATAGCTATTTAACCATAAGACGTAGTAACTATTTAGTAATCTGTGCCATAAGTACGTACAGCGTTTACGGCTATTACACATTATGACGTCACACGCGCTCGGGTTTGTTCGGGAGTTGTCCGAGTGTTTTCGGTACTGGATTCAAAAATTAATTTTTATTTTGAAATAACTTTTGAATTATTGCGAAAAAAATAGAATTAATAGTTTTGTTATGAAACTAATATATAATCTTTCCATTTATCACAAAATTTTTTTTTTTCAAAAGCCCAATTGTGGGATATAACAGGCTGTTACTTTTTTTTACTTTTGTATTTAAAACTATCGATATGAAACCAGAAGATAGAAACATATGAAACACATTTTATACCGAAATTTCTACGGGTATGGTTAAGGTCGATGTAAATACGAATTTACTCCTCATAAAACGATGGACAGATTTACTACTTTACTATATACATATAAGTACTTATATTTCAACTACTGACCCAATTTTGATGTATTTTGTCATTAAAATAGACCTGGCAGATAGGCTACTTTATGTGAAACCACGAGACACTAGTATAACTATTGTAGATTAAAATACTTATTTTACTAGCATTTCAGTGTATAATAGCTTAAAATATGGTTATACTTGGAACACTACAGTCAATTACTTAAGAGAATTAATTAATAAATGAAAATGAATTAATTCTTTTAATTAATTGAGAGAATCATAAATAAATTATGAAATCCCTATACAGGCAGCCTTCGTACGGTCGCGCATATTATCAGAATCACTTTAAATGAACAGAGCACTGTACAAAATACATTAATATAATTGTTTCCAATAAAAATAAATTAAGTAAACAAATGAAATAATTAGAAGAAAAAGTATTTTTTGGAAATGTTTTTCGATCTAAATATATTTGTTGCCAATTAATTAGGTGGAGTAAACAAGTCCTGAGTAGGTGTATAATTCTCAAAGATGGCTGAAATGTTATTTCAGTATAACAATATTTATGAAACGGAAGCTCCTAATTGGATAACGATAAGATGTATCTCTTTTATTATTTCTTTTATTGTTTTCGAAGTTTGAAATTGACAATTAAGCTTTAGTGTTGGAAGAACGGAAGGACCGAATGAAATCACTATACTTTTTTCTTTTATAGATTTAATTGTCTTTGGTTTTAACATCAATCATGCCTTTTTATATTTTAGCACGATGTATGACAAGATAATGGTTTTGTTTTCGTTTTGCTCTTTTTAAATACCTCTTTCCTCTAATATAATATACCCGTACAAATTAATTCACGGTTAATTAGACCAAAAGTAAGCTCTAAGCTTGTAATATGGAATATTTCTAACTGATACTACTACTTATACATACACAAATAATTTATAATTAATTTTTAATTAGTATACTAATACTAGCTGTGCCCTGCGGTTTCACCCGCAGCGCCCCCGTTCCCGTGGGAATTTTGAGATTTTTATTCCCTATAAACCTCACGGAGCCCGAGACCTTTCCAACGAATGCAAAACCGTGGAAATCGGTCCAGCCATTCACGCGTGATGCCGTGACCAAGGAAAACGGGTTATATTTATATATATACTAGCAGCGCCCCGCGGTTTTACCCGCATTGTGCCCGTTCCCGTGGGAATTCCGGGATGAAAAATAGCCTATAACCTTCCCGTTGAATGTGGCTATCCATTACAAAAAGAATTATTCAAATCGGTTCAGTAGTTTCTGAGATTAGCGCGTTTAAACAAACAAACAAACAAACAAACAAAACAAACTCTTCAGCTTTATAATATTAGTATAGATAGATAGATTATAAAGCTGCAGAGTTTTTGTTTGTTTGAACGTGCAAATCTCAGGAAATACTGGTCCGATTTGAAAAATTATTTCAGTGTTGGATAGTCCACTTATCGAGGAAGGCTATACCGAAATTCCCAACGGAACGGGCATAACGCGGGTAAAACCGCGGAGCGCTGCTAGTAATACATATATAAATGGACACCCAGACGTCATCGCCAAGAACTACAAACTATGAAAACAGAGGCATATAATTACGCGTAAGAAGAAATAGTAACGAAAGTGCGTACGCAACTTAATATAACAATTACAGCAATGTGTTCGTTAAAGTCACGTTTCACTGCGTCATGGAGCTTGATTGGGAGTCTTCAGAGTACACATTAATCAAGCTTTTGTTCATCGAATCTGCTTTGTTTCGCGCAGTATCGAATGTGGCATAAAGCTGAAGAGTCTACAAAAGAGTTTGTTTATTTGACACACTGAGGTAAAAAAAGGTAATTGATCCATTAAGACCTGAAATAATCACTTTGTATGGTATTTAAGGGTGTCCTTCCACTAAAAATTGTTGTACTATATTCTCTTCTCCAAATTTTTTAAATGTTTTTCGATATTCTACTCTATTTTCCAAAGAGCGAAAGAGACAAAACCCTCACTAACAGTGTTTTAGTTAGAGAGTGTTTAATAAGGCAGTTAATCTGTAAATATAACGTAAGAGCAATGTACAACATTTTCACAGCATTAAAATCTGTCCAGTCGTTCTCTAGTGGTGTAACTAAACAACTTTATGGATAAAGTATTTAAGGGACTTTATACTGTAACCAATATGGATAACTTTCCGTAGGTATATTCCCGTTTTATGTACACAATCAAGTCGAATGATTAATAAAACTTTCGATACAACTATAGAACAATTTTAATCACATCTGTATTTATTATTTGTTCTGGCTTGTAAAATATTTCATTAAACCAAAATGGACTGTTTCAGAAACCGTTCGACAAATAAATTATGGATCTCATTATTATATTTCCATTGAATATATAATGGATTTAACTCAGCTAGCCGATAAGTGAGTTGGCGTATGAATAGAACTTTTCAAAATACATATCTCTTTTTTATCTACACTTATATAATAAAATAAACTAGCAGCGCCCCGCGGTTTTACAAACACAACTTTCTTTTATATATATATAGAAGATAGATATGTATCGATAGTGATAGTGAAGCTGAAGAGTTTGATCGTAGTTATTTTGTTTGTTTGAAGGTGATTATCTCAGAAAATGTCCCAATAAACGATTTATCCTAGAATTCCCATGGGAACGGGCACAATGCGGGTAACAACACGGGGCGCTGCTAGTTGGCTTATAAAATCATTATTTTATTTCTATACATGCAATAGTGCAAGTATCAATACAATGTTATCTCAATTTCAATCTGAGACCAATCACTCATAAAAGCTATTAAGAAATCCAGTCGTTGTCTATACATATAAATAAAATTGGAGTGTCTGTTTGTAAAATCAACAATCCGCTTTTTATATTAAGTAGTATAGTCATATGCATGTGCATATGACTATTTATGCGGTACATACCTACCTATATCAAAAAATATTTCTTAAAATTTTCCGGCTATCTCCGAAATGGCTTGACCGATTTTGAAGGGGCTTTCACTAGCAAGTAGCTAATGTAATAAGGAGTAACGTAGGCTACTTTTATTTTAGAAAACAATTCAAAATTCCACGCGGTCGAATTTGCGGAAAAAGCTAGTAACAAAGCAAAGGAGATATATCTGTCTAGAACATTGTATATTGTAGATCTCGTGTCGCTTTCCCGCTCACTGAACTGTGAAGTAGGTAACGTACTTGAGCAAAAATCCAGTCAAAGATTTTTCACGGCGGTTGGGCAAACTATTAGATTACACTCACGTATGTATTTATAGTATAGACTAGCTTTTGTAGACTTGATCTAGAATATGTGAATCTAGAATTTATACTAATGTAACAAAGCTAAAGTTTGTTTTTTGTTAGTTTGAACACGCTAATCTCTGAAACTACCAATCCGATTTGAATAATTATTTTTGTAATACGTAGCCACTTTCAACGGGAAGGTTACAGGCTAATTTCATCCCGAAATTCTTTCGGAAACGGGCACAACGCGGGTAAAACCGCGGGGCACTGCTAGTTTATTAATAAAGCTATTCACAAACGAGTACTATTTTGTTAAACAAACGTTCTCTCACATCGTCGCTAAACCCACCGGAATTTCCTGTAATTATCATATTGTCACAATAACAATTACGCGAGGTAACATTAACCGTAACGTATGCGTTAACTTCGCCCTATAAGTATATTGGAGAAGGTTAATAGCTAACCCTGGTGTCGCGATTTTTTAGACCGCCTAAACGCCTCTGACATGGTCTAACAATTGAAACAGCCGGGACCGACAATTTAACGTGTACTCCGAAGCACGGTAGCGCTCATAAAGAAAATGTCACTATCGGCCACCCATCTATGTAGAGGCCGAGCCGCACGTTGCTTAACAATCGCAATGAGCTAACATCACTGAGTCAGACTACGCCATGAGCGCTACGCTATGAAAGTGAATCGAACAATTTGAAGTAATTTGAACTTCGTTAATAAAAAACTTACGAAGCAAAAAATCTGATATTTTGTTCAAAGAATTATTCAATTCAGATTAGTAGTTTCCGAGATTATCGCGTTCAAACAAACAAAGAAATCGGACTCTTCAGTTTCAATAATTATTTTTGTAATGGATTGCCACATTCAACAGAAAGGTACAGTACCTATACCTATCTATACTAATATTATAAAGCTGAAGAGTTTGTTTGTTTGTTTGTTTGTTTGTTTGTTTAAACGCGCTAATCTCAGAAACTACTGAACCGATTTCAATAATTCTTTCACTGTTAGATAGTCTATTTATCGAGGAAGGCTATAGGCTACATTTTATCCCGGATTTCCTACGGGAACGGGCACAACGCGGGTAAAACCGCGGGGCACTGCTAATTGGCTATATATTTCCTCCTGAAATTCCTACGGAAATAGGCACAACACGCGTAAAACCGCGGAGCGCTGCAAATTAGGCTATATTTTGGAGATAAATTCTTATACATATTAAGTATTTGTAATATTAATGTCACTTATTTCAGAAGATGTATAAAGTGACAATTCATGTTTTTCCTTTTGAACTTAATATGAGAATCAAAGAGCCATCTAAAAAGGCAAAAACCTTTGTATTAATAAATCAACATAATTCCAACATTAGGTAGCCCCGTAATGTACAATGTATGTCGACTCAAATTGAAACTTGAAAAGAATTTCACTTGGTGACATGTGAAACAGCTCACGATCGTAAATTTTATACGTGTGCCCTTTACATATCTATATGTAGGTGGAACGTGGGAGAATGTAATTTATATTAACTACTAGCGGCTTGCCCTTGCTTTGGGTGCAAGAACCAATCCTTATTAGGGGTTGAATTTCCCAAAATCCTATCTTAGTGCTTACTTGCATGAAAAGGAACCCCTGTACCAAATTTCAAGTTTCTAGGTACAGTAGTTTTGGCTGTGCGTTGATATATGTCAAAGTCAGTCAGGTTTGCCTTTTATATATATAATCGTTAGAATAGGACCCCGAGTCCCGCAATGTATCCCTTACTGTGGGAATTTCGGGATAAAAATACGGGACAGGTTTTCTGCTTTTAATGTAAAATAGCGTTGCTTGAAAAATGTGATCGGATGTGTTGGATTTTTCACCAATCATTCGAAAATACTTACAATGTCTTACAATTAAAATATCGAATAGACCGAATCCCGCACACGGCACAACACAGGTGGTCTAAATAGTGCGAATATTTATTTTATTTATTACACTTGTTTGCTTTTCCCGTGAACTCAACGCAATGTTTGTTTCCACACAGTTTCGGAAAACAATCGCTTCCTTTGATTTTAGTTTCATGTGTTTTGTTTCAGTTGGAATTGTGGAATACTTGGAATAACGAGCGTAGAACATAATCCGCATTTTCTGATAAATCGAATTTTTTGGAAATACTGCATAAATAACTATCGGTTCAGGATTTTTAGCAATGATGTGATTTTTAATTGAAATTGCGTTTCCGGATACACTTCGCTTTTATTTTACATTTTTATCTGACGTTTCGGCCCCTAATGAACCGTGGACACAGAAGACCTGTGTTGTAGCAGTAGTACTCGTAGTATAGTTTCAATTAAAAATGGTTAGTGTTCGCTTAAACTTAAGAAACCAGGAATGATGTGATTTTTAATCATTAGCTGTCATCGTCATTATTGCACCGTGGCACCGTCCCTACCGTTTACGGATGCATTTCGCTTTTATTTTACATTTATATCTCACGTTAGCGAATGTGTCAACATTCCTAACGTGACGTTTCCATATAAAAAGTTACACGTTCACAGGAACTAGATAAAGCTTTGTCGTAGCAAGACAGCGGTACAATGGAGACGCGGCTTTATTTGTGCTTTCAGCCTTACATGAGTTTACGTCAATTCATAGTTTTTTTCAAAACTAGTGGGTTATTTCAAACGGTTAAATATACGAAGGGCCTTATTCATTAACACTTATTTACAGCATTTTAGCTATCAAATGTTTTGTCCCTTTCTGACACGCTATCTTACTCACGCTATCTCACTTTATAAAAGTTGAAGTTAACTAAGCCTTTAAGTAAGTGCAGTAAGTTAGTTCGAGTACGTTAGTGGCCAACCCTACTAACGAAGATTGTAGGCCGCCTAAAGGCCTCCGAAAGACGGTAGCACACATATATAAATTTCACTGTCAGCCAAGTAGTAAAAATATTAAACATTTAAATAAATAAAAATGATTTGAAAAATGATACATTTTTAAACCAGAGATAAAAATCCCAGTACAGCAATTGAGTTACAATTTTCAACTGAAACAATAACCCCCCCCCCCCCAATAACTTCTCTGAAATGATTTGACGTCTACGCTACGTTCCTCGGAAACAATTTTCCAATATTAAAACGTAATTTAACCGGAACCGAACAAAAAACTAGAGTTTTACGAACCAACATTGAGATGGAATATAAAAATGTCGGACGTAATCCTGTAATGAATACACTGCGTTTATTATAAAAGATATTGCTTTGTATTTACGCTTTATGGACATTGAAATGAAGTTATTTTCTTTTAAAGATATTTAATGCGATATCTACGGACGATATTTTAAATGGGGATGTATGCTATGCCAAATGGCAGCTGATTTCGGCGCAATTACTTAATATACTTAGTAAAGTAAATTATGAGCCTGTAATGTCCCACTGTTGGGCAAAGGCCTCTCATCTCACTGAAGATATCAGTACTTACTAATAATAAAGCTAAGCTAAAGTTTGATTTTTATTTTATCTAAACGTGGTAATCTCAGGAACTACCAATCCGATTTGAAAAAATATTTTCAGAAGCCCCTCGTCTCACTGAAGATATCAGTACATTGCGGAGGTTACTACTTTTAAGGTCTGAAACATTTTGGATGGACCTGTTTGTAATAAATAGATAAGACTTTATTACATTCCCTTGTGTGCACTCAAGAGTCAACAGTTTTAAAACAAATTGATTCATGAAATGGAGCAACATTTATTGAGCGAGGGAGCTTTGAAAGCTTCGGAAAATATCGTTACATCGACGCGGGAGCTTAACAAAAGCTTTCTTACAAATAGCGTCTCCAAGATATAATATACTAGTACAGTGCCACTGCATCTTGTAACAAAATACGTTTTTTGAAAGAAAACTTGATATCTACTTTTTGATAGATCTTATATATGAAATTCTCGTGTCACAGTGTTCGTTCGCGTACTCCTCCGAAACGGCTCGACCGATTCTCATGAAATTTTGTGAGCATATTGAGTAGGTCTGAGAATCGGCCAACATCTATTTTTCATCCCTTAATTCCCGCGGGAATGGGTACAACGCGGGTGAAACCGCAGGGCGCAGCTAGTATTTTATATATTTATATATACTCGTATATCTGAAGAGTTTGTTTCAACGCGTTTATTTTAAGAACTGCTAGGGCGATTGGGATGATTGTTTTTTATTGGATAGCCACATTTTTCATCCCGAACTTCCTAAGGGAACAGGGCTAACGCAGGTAAAACCACGCGGGGGTACTGAAAGTTATTGATATATCGCTGAAAGTAAAAAAAAAAATTTTTAATGTCTCACTGCTGGGCAAATCTCACGGAGGAGAAAGGGGATTTTGTTACCACGATGTTTTAACGTAAGTAATATAAAACTAATTTCCGAAATGACTTCGTATATAGTGGAGTTATGAGATTACAAGGTTATTGTTATCATAAGAGAAGTTATTGAGAAATTCTGTAAAAATGCTTTATTAAAATTAAAAGCTTTAATGAAATTAAACAGCTATATTATATCTCCAAACTAATGGAAATTAGCCATAAATGTCCCACTGCAGGGCAAAGGCCTCCCTACCCTCCTCCCACTGATCTCTATCCTGAGCTATTGTGGGCCAGTTATTGTTGTGTTTGTCTAGTTCGTCCCGCCAACACGGGGTCTTCCGAGGGGTCTTTTTGTGCTTGGGGTCCAAAAGGTGACTAATAAACTACTGAAGCTTAATTAACTAAATACAGTGTATAAGTACCTAATTTATACCAGATCCCTGCATTATTCTGATAACCAGTTCAAAAGCATAAACGAAACCATAGACAAGATCAGTTATATTTTATTTAACAATTAGAGAACTGGCTACTTGTTGTCTCTGGTAATTGTGATCGGGGGCATGTTTAAAACAGTGTCGGAATGAATTGCCTCAAGACAGCCTTGGGACCAGCAACAATTTAATTCCGAGCGAAGATAAATTGAATTTGTGGACGGTACCGCACACTAAATAGATTGTTGAGTGCAAACTGCGATGGAAAAAATGTAACGAAGTTACTACGTGACCGAGCGATGCGTACGGTCGGAAAAACAGCGCGGAATAACTTTATCAACTTGTAGGGAGACTATTAATGCTGCTATCTTGTATTCCTCAAGTCTAATAATGTAATTACATTGTTTATGTTGAAATTACGACGACCTAGTAGCTTTGAAGATGGAATATCCTCCTTTCAGTCTTGAGAGTTTTATTTACGCACACACCTATTTGATTTAAAGTAGCAAAACGCCAGAGTAGCAAAACGCCTAGTTCACAAATTGCCAATTCTTAAAATGGCGAATTATTTTGTATATGAATGATATTTCAGAGGATTTATAGACCTAACTTAGAGGCCAATTACTAAAATTACGACAAATACTTAAACAAAACAGAAGGCTTCTTAATACCATTTTTAAATCGTTTTTGTGTTCACGTCCACTTAGGCAATCCAACATGGTCCGTCCGTATAAAATGAAACACACTTTTTATGTTTTATCGTTAAAAAACCAGTGTTCGTTGTTTTGCGTCAACATTTTATGTGACAAATAATAACTTTTTGATGTTATCTACTGGGGATCGGTTTTATGTCGCATTAACGATGGCGTCGTAAAGTTTCCCGATATTATTCTGATTTTGATAAATAGATATGACGTGAGGCATGCATTGAAGAATCGCAAATGGGTATACGAGTATATTCATTGGAAGCATGAATTGGAGAAATAAAATTCAATTAGTTATTATATTATCTGTATAATAACTTAATCACTTTTGATTTATTATGTAAAACTAGACCAAATTTTGAACCCTAAGTGATCAGGCAACTGGCATTAACACACCCTCCCGTAGAAGTCACAAGGTCCTCACTGGGTTACTTTACTGTCGGAGGTTTTAAGTGGTCTTTAAACTCAGGCACCAGGGTTGGCCCGTGGCCACTAACCCACTCGAATTTACTATTTTACTGTACTCTTCTGAATCTCACTGGGCGCAAGGAGCATTAGACTAACACCATTTTTGCCTGAAGGCAAATCCGGGCCTGAATACAACACACAATACCAAAACACTTAACTTTAAAATGTACTCATAACTAAAAGGTAGTAAGCACCTACCTCCATCACAATAGAAACACCATTTTGTCTACGACCTCAAATTCCATTATCAAACAATATGTCCGTGATAAGTAAAGGCTACAGTTAAGTGAGATCCAAGAAAATGGATTCCCGAGAAGACGCTGACATCTAAAAGTTTTCCATCAAAATGTTGCGTCGCTCAAAGAATTATCAGTCTTCGCATTTTATGTCCGTTCGGGCATGGCGTATGATCCGCACTTTGGGATATATTTTAACGTTTTAGGGTTTTATGTGAAAATAAATGAATGATGTAAAAAAAATGCAATTATTTAGATCGAAAACCTATCTAAACTGGATCTAATATCTAGATGTCAACGGGGATCTAATAGAGAGATTAGCCGTTATATTGTTACTTTACATAGTATGTAGACTATTCTCTCCAATATTTGTCTTTGATAATGTAGTCCATTAGTACGTTAAGACTTTGGTATAGTATCAGCATTTAGTGCAGTTTGACCATATTAGTTGAAGCTTGTAAGTATAGAATAAAATAATAGGTGTTATACAATTATAGTAATGTATGAAAAATTACGTCAATTAGTTAATTGTTGATTTTATGAACGTCTCTGAGTAAGTAAGTATTGGTCTGTAATGTCCCACTGCTGGGCAAAAACCACATCTCACTGAAAATATCAGTACAGTGAGGAGAAACGTCTCTGACTCAGAGACTCTGAGCGCGTTAGTTTACTTTTAATTCATTAAAGAATGGTTATTTCATATACTTTCAAACTGGTAACAAAAATCGATACATACGCAGAAAACCTCCCCTTGTTTTAAAGTCGATTGCAAACCAGTGCTAAACTCGCGGTAGCGTGAAAAACAAAACAAAGTCACAACCACACGCATAACGACTTTCACGTCGGCACGTCGACGCCGACGTTTTGAGGTAAAAGTATAAATAAAAACATCAAAGTGAGGAAAAGTAAACCGCCGACGTTTTCTTTATGCAAATTGTTCAATCCCGCATAAAACTACATTCGACCCAATTTGCAAAATAGGTTTTAACGTTCAGAGATTGCAACCATAACCATCTCTGTCAAAGCGTAAGACACACATTATGCGGTTGCGGGCCGGGTGCGGGTTAGTGTGTGGCCACAGTGAATGCGCGGTGGCTTAACGCGGTGACTTACGCGGTGGCTTACGCGGCGGCGGCGGCGGAGGTGGCCACACTGAGGCGCGAGCTCTAGTAGCGATCAGACGTATATCAGGGGTTGCAAACAATTTTCGATCAACAATACACAACTAGATTTCGGGTCACGTACAAAATCAAAGCTAAAAAATGTCCTCGTGAATTATAAAATAAATATAAAATAAAATTATAAATATACCTGGACAAATTCACACACGGTTAATTAGACCCAAAGTAAGCTCTAAGCTTGTGTTATGGAATCTAATTAACTGATACTACTACATATACATACACAAATACTTTATAAGAATATATAATTGACACCCAGACATCGTCGCCAACAACTATGTCTGCACATATTGTTGACTCCGGGCGGGAATCGAACCCGCAACCCCCGACACAGTAAGCGCTCTCACTGCCACTGTGCCAACGGGCTTGTTAATTACGTGTGACAGCTTATTTTGTTTACTACCGAACTGACCAAAAAGTTTTAAAACAGTTCGAAGTTCAACCTAATTACAACCATGACACCTAGCAAATCTTCAAATATTTAAAATTACTACTGTCACTTAGAAACGAAAAGACAACATTTAGTGTGAAATCAACCTTAACGACCTACAAATAAAGTATTTTATTCCCGTGTTTACCTTCCTTTCGTTTCGTTTCTTTTAGAAGAACTACAGATGGAATGGAGTCGTGTTGAACACTTAAATAATTTGTAATATGCACGTAAAAGTTTACTTAAAATTATTTATGTTTTGGGCTATCTAGGTTTGATAGTATACATACTTGTTTTCATTACGATTTTTTTGATAAACTTGATAGTATAACTCTGCAAATATAGATCCTAGCGTATATATTAAATAATAATTATCAAACTTACTGTCATTTTTGCTCTAGAGTTGAAAATTAACGAGTTATTTCAGAAAAACTAAAAAAAAATTAACTTAAAACAAGATGGCGGCGAATACTCTACCGGGATTAGTTACAAAATCGAAATTTATAAGTCCAACCACCCCCCCCACGACATAAAAAAAAATCGCCCCCCGGATAAATAAATTATTACTACAAAACAAATCTACTCCATGTTTCTGCTGTTCTGTTTCACAAAATTTGCGCCAACGTTGGCCAAACATTTGTAGCGGTGACTTCAAATCAGTATTTTTTTTCAAAATTTGATATTATTTTGTTTAAAAGCTTAAAATATAACTTATTCTACATGTACTCACAGAAAGTAAGACACTCCGGCCGTTAAATTGTTTTTCCGGCCATTATTTTTGCAACTTTTTTGGCTGTGGTTCGAGGGAACTAAATAAAAGAGTGGCTCACTTTTCAAATGAGACCCTAAGCACCCAGACGTATTATTTGCGCTGACCCGAAATCTAGTGTGTATTGTTGATCGAAGCCATTTTACGTCAAAACGCTGAGCGGTAAGACCACTGGTTTGATACACCTGCCACCCGCTTGTTATGTCGCTCGCCGCCTAGGCCCGCACTGTGGACACAACGCGCGGATCGGTGCGTTTGAAATCACCGCGCGCGGAGTCGCTCGGTCTTGTCGCGCTAGGCTTCCGCCTAGTCACTTCAGTATGGACACTTACACGCGTTTCATACGTTTGATATTTCGCGCCCGCCGTCGCCACCGCGCTAGGCCCGCAGTATGGACGCACACTTAGTGTGACACCTTTCATACAAATACAGGGCACGTTAAGCCATCGGTCCCGGTTACTTTCTACGGATTGTAGTCGTTACTTGACCCATGTCAGAGGCCTTTGGCGGTTCAATACTCTCACACCAGAATTGGTCAGGTTGACCATCCACTCGGCGAAGAAGATAGAAATACAAGGAATACAATGTCTCGCGACCCGCACCTGGCCCGATGTGTCTTGCGGTTAAACGGTTGTCACTTTTGACTCAGAAAGTTTATGTCTAACTAAAATGCTGTCCTATTGTATGAATAAAATCAGTGTAGCAACTGATTTTATTTATTCATTCATTCATTCATTTCGAGTAGGTCATTGGCCAACCCTGGTGACGCAATATTTAGACCCAAAGGACTTTGAAATGGTCTAACGATTGAAACAACCGGTACCGACTGCTTAACGTGCCCTCCGAAGCATGGTAGCATTCAAATAGAAATGTCACCATTGGCCGCCCGTCCAAGGGACCGAGATGTACATTGCTTAACAATATCAGTGAAATAACATCGCTTAGTGAAACTGCATTATTAGCGCTACTGGTTTTTTTAAGCACTTTTGGATGTTCTAGTATCATTAAAAGGAAATAAATATCCCCCGTCAAAACATTAACCATTCCGTCATCGTAACAACAGTTAACTTTCGCATAAGCTTTCATAATATCCCAAACACTCACGTGGCTATCAAACACTTACTAATACCGATCAAACAAAGAACAAGAGTTCAAAGGTATGCGATGTTTATTCATCGAGCCCGTGACGTCACGGGTATAAATACACGAGACTTGATTACTTCGGGACACGGAGCGAATATTAACAAAGTTGAAGCAAGATGAAACAATGGACTTGCAGACTGGCCAGACGGGGTTTAGGCTGCGTGTCCATTATAGCGGAGCGGAGCTGTGTGGGGCTCAATCGACCAATCACAATGCATTACTACACAACTAACAACCTCCGTGGACTTGTGGTTTGAGCGCTCGGCTCACGACCCGGAGGTTCCGGGTTCGATTCCCGGTGGGGATGTCTCACAAAAATATCTTTGTGAGACTTTCCTCAGTTTGGTTAGGGCATTGCAGGCTGTTTTTTTTATTTGTATCACTAAAAGTGCACGTGTAGATAGCAAAATAGTTTACAATATCTATCAAAATAGTGTAAACAAATATTTTGTAGTATCAATCTTTAGCCATGTCGGTTTTAAGACGGTCTCAAAATTCTGTCACCAGGGTTTGCCACAAACCTATATGCTATATGAAATGAATGAAGCTTACAAACATGATATCAACGAGCAGAAAGTTCAGTATATGTCTGTACGGGCAATACACTGGTTATTTGTCAGCAAAATGAACTATTAGTCAAGTAAAGGGGAGTTTGATAGTTCTGTTTAGGAATTCATAACCATAGTTCTGTGTTGTGTAACGAAGGTATGGAACGGTTGAAGCTGACGGATTCTTCAAAGAAACTTTAGAGACGAGGGTCATAGATGAATAGTTCGCATGTTATTGATGAACTAGGTATGTTGTAGGATTAATTTAATCTTGTTCGACGTAAATGTTGTATGGAACAGTTGTTTATTAAGTTACGCTATACGCTATTTTGAATTTAAACCGCGATTTTCTTTTATTTTTCGAACATGAATCGAGGTTTGAAAATATAATATCTAAGCTTCTGAAGGGGTCTTTAGCATAAAAACAATTTTGAGGCGAACATTTTAATAATTTACGAAATTCATGTTGATATATTGAGGTAAAGATTTTTATATTTACTGATATTCAAAACCAAGATACTCCATAAAATATTTATGATATCAAAATAACATTTGAAAAAGCCCGTATTAGGCAAATGTAATTGTAACGCATAGAATTTGTCGTGAAAATAAATAAACCCGAGGCGGGTTCGCTTTGCAAAAGGATTTCAGCTACGAATGTTATTTTCTATCCTATTTGTTTGAAAAAGATACGGAAATGTTATAATATGTGGAGTTTTGTTTTATGTGTCTGTTTTGTGGGAAAACCTGTAGAGGACACCGTCTTTGATCCCGTAGTGTATTTCGGAAGAATCCGCGTTTCTCGGTACACGTATGTATTCGCTACCGGTTCCAGGATTTATGGATACACATACACGAATTAAAAGGGCATCGGCTGCTGTAGGCCCGTTTACATACCAGTAATTCCGCAGCTTAAAGGGACAAAACCATATTTTAAAGTTAGATTTTTTTTGGGGGCGCTATCTACGAGTATACTATTTTATAAGGAGGTAGATTTTTTTCTGCCCTCAAAAATGTATGGGCGCGACCTTACTAAATCTGGAAAAACTAAGCCCGATCTACAAAATGTACACACTAGCACCATCTATTGGATCGCGAGTGGAACCACCGCGTGGAACAGCTAGTACTGACCATTTTACCATATGCGTTACTCATTACCTACACTAAAGTATCCTAACAAGGAAATCCCAATTAGTACTAGTGTTGTTGTGTTTGTACTTTTATAGAAATGAGTGTGCTTACTTTAGTATGCAAATGTTAATCTTCTAAGCATGCTTATTGCTTATTAATTATGCAAATAAGCTTTTCCTGTAGTTTATGCTTCTTGTTTTATTTTTCTAGATACCTCTTTTCAGTATTTTCAAATAGCAGACCACGTTCAAACTAATTAAGATACCATCAATCTTTCAATACCTTTCAAGACTTTAAGCTTTTCAGTCCTGAAAGTTTAGAAGTTGTCTTTTTGTTAAACCAACTAACTGTTGTTAAATTAGGTCTAATTTTGCTTGACAAGTAAACAAGTTGCTAACTAGAGTAACTTGATTTAAGATAGTCCGTTGGAAGTTTGTGACGAGGTGGCTGCGATGTATTTTCAGGGCTTTATTTATAAACGGAACAGCTTTTCAGCTATCAAGTGGTTTGTCCTTTTTTGACTTACGCTATTTTACAAAGAGCAAAAAAGACATAACACTTTATAATCGTGTTTTAGTTGAAGAACGTTTATGAATAAGACGGTATTTTTTTACTTCGCCTAGGGATTTTAAATCGTTTTATAAAATGAGTATCCGCGCCCCGCGGTTTCACCCGCGTTGTACCCGTTCCCGTGGGAATTTCGGGATAAGATGTACCCTATGTGTTACTCTGATGTTATAACCTATATTACTGTAAAGTTTCATCAATACGGGCGACACTTTCGCCAGATTTCTGGACCTCACGTCTCAGTGCTGCCGCCTAGTGGGTGTCATTACAGAAAACCCTCATTATATACTGTGTGACTGTAGTTCATTGGGTGTGTTTAGTGTAAGAACAAAAATGAAATACATTCCACTATGCTATCTATATTAATAAAGTTTTTTGTTTGTTTGTAAGGACTAATCTCAGAAACTACCAGTCCGATTTGAATATTTCTTTTTGTAATGAATAGTCTCATTCAACGGGAAGGTTAAGGCCATATATTTCATCCCAGAATTCCCACGAGAACGCTGTGAAAACTGCGGGAGGTTGCTAGTATAAATATAACAGGCAAAGTGTGTCAGCGTATTGCCAAAAGGTCAGCGGAAGTCAAGCAACAAACAAAATAACTAAAGTTAAATTTTCACAATTGATCCCTGGCTAAAATTATCGTGCATTATTGAAAATGGAAAGTTACCCAAAGTTTGTGGTATTATCGGAACAAATACAGCCGGCGAGCAAACCGATACAAACTCGGAGGCAGCTGAAAAGGTACGGTCCCACAAGAAAGTGGTTCAACTGCCGCACTCAGAGACTTCCATTAAATGAATAATTTACTAATTGACGAAATTTATCATACATTAAAACTCTACAAAGGAAGTATTTGACGTACACACGAACGGGCGTAAATATATCTGATTCGGGTCAAATATTTTTGTGGTATTTACTTTTTGAAAATATTGTACTAATCTTTATTAATATCTTTACTAATTTTATAAAGTGGTCAATTTTTTTTCCAGCTTAACACAATGTATGGGCGCGATCCCGATAAATCTGGGAAAATAACATAAACACGATCTACAAAATGCTCACACTAACGACATCTATTGGATTTCGGGTGGAACCACCGCACGGAACAGTGAGTAATTATGTATCTATGTCAACGTCAAAATTATGATACTGTCACAGAAAATGCAATGAAAATTAAACCTTATTGTTAGTAAACGTACATACGAACTTCAACCTTAGGGTGGTAGATCACTTTCTGTGCCCACTGTACAAAATCAAACTTTAGTCCGAGTGCAATCGTTATGGGTCCCGGAAATTAATTAGGGAGCGAGTTGAGTGACAAACTATTGGGATCGGGTCGAAAGCGGGGTTGTTGAAATATTTAACTGTTATTGGATAAATGTCGGGGCCTGTTTAATAAACGCCCACGATTTTTTTAAAAGGGACATCCTACATTATAAATGCGAATGTTTGTGAGGATGGATGTATGTATGACTAGCCGCGCCCCGCGGTGTTACCCGCATTGTACCCGTTCCAGCGGGAATTTCAAGATAAAATGTATCCCATATGTTATTCTGATGTATAACCTATATTATTGTAAAGTTTCATCCAAATAAATCCAGTAGTTTTTTCGTGAAAGAGTAACAAACATACATACATACATCCTCATAATCTTTCGCAGTATTATATTAATAGGATTTTAGCATCTTTAGAAACAAGGTACTCACATTTCTTTACTAAAATGGCTAAAAAGAGAGCCTTTAACAACAGCGACTACCGTATCGTTAAAATTGAAAACCCTCTCCCGTTACTAAAATGAAACGTCAAAACTAGTACAGTCGTTCTAAAAACCTAATTAACAACCAACTCAACACGATACCAGGCAATTCCTAACAGGTTTAAACAAACAAAACTCAAAATTGGTGCCGAGGTACGCAAATACCCCCTAGTACAGTGGCCTACTTCGGGACAGTCGCGTTCAAACAGCGGCCAAGATTAAACCGAGCCCAGGGTGTGACAGGACTCGGATATCCAATCGTGGGGGATAAATCACTTGTGTTCGCGCCAGTACACATGGGATTGCATTTCCTATTTCTGAGTAGTATGGGGTGACAATTGGTAAGCTCTTGTGGGGAATGAATTAGGTTTACAGATTTCGATGACCTTAGTATTCGCCTGTAATATGCTGCTCTGCTGGGTAAAGGCCTCTCATCTCACTGAAAATATCAGTACAGTGAGGAAGATTAGGCATTATCACCACGTTTGCCAAATGCGGGTTGGTGATCACAAACCCGAGCCATGTTTGAAAAGTAGGAAACATGTTTTCGCTCGACCCGAAGATTGAACCTCAATCTTGCAGGCGAGAGCACGTACTACCGAGGCGTTAGATGTACGTACTATTTGCATAGTATTTACTTACTTTGCAGTATTCAAGATTTTCTACCTCTTGAGTTTTTGCGTTATGTCAACTAACATTTTCTGTGGTGTGGTTTGCATTTTTTTGCTATGCAACGTATTTCTCATGTATGTTTTACAGATTATTTTATACATCAAGATAAGTTTTCTGAGACAAATAAATATTATATTATAATATTATATTTCAATATTCGATTTATGCATCGAGCAATTGTTTTGAATGATTTTAAAAATAGCAATAAAAGGTCAATAACCTTCGGTATTTCATTCCAAACTTATATATGACACAGTTTCTCATGAAAAACAAACTTACAATATTTATATGACTACTTAAACTGAAATGAATCTTAGTTGAGACACCTCTGCGGTCTCGGGTCGGGCCAGATGTTTGTCGAAAGATAAATGTTTGTTTTCTCCAAACTAAAGGAGTTTGAGAGCCCTACGACAGCTACGAATAAGTTACAAACTGACAAGGAAGTAGTTCTGAGCTAGTTCTGTTGAAATAGACACGAAGCATATGTTATAAAGATTTGTCATTAAGATGTTTTTGTTGTGTACCTATACAAGTAATACAAATGAGTGCGAGCGGCCAAATCCTAGTAATATTATAAATGCGAAAGTTTGTGAGGATGTATATATGTTTGTTACTCTTTCACAAAAAAACTACTGGACGGATTTAGATGAAACTTTACAGTAATATAGGTTATACTTCAGAATTCACATAGGAAACATTGTATCCCGAATTTCCCGCGGGAACGGGTACAACGCGGGTAAATCCACGGGCGCGGCTAGTACGTTATATATATGTATCCGTGGATCTTTGAACCCGCGAATACAAACCATATTAAAGTATATCGTTGTTTAAAATTTCAAAGATAAACATTTAAAAAGATATACAAAACAAATCCGTTAAAAGGTGTAAAATTTAGTCAAAGTTTGCACCACATTAAGCTGGGTTCACACAATTTCCATAACCGATAAACTCGTCGGAGGCGAGTGATGAAGATAAAGCATACTTCCACCTCCTGCCCTCAGCTTTACAATACGCTATCATCATGTCGAAGTATCGGAACCTTGAATAGTTTACGCTTCAGAGGGAACAAGTTTTCTTAAAGTTGTGGAAAGTGTACGGGTTTCAACCGACCTCAAATAGGGAGGAGATTCTTAATACGCTTGCTGTATAGATACGGATGTTTATATGCTTTGAATATACATGAAAAGGTAGACCCTCTGTTAATTAGTATCTGCCAACCCAAATATTCAAGACCGAGTATTTCAGTGTAAACTAATCGCTAATATAACCCTCCTTTTAGGCTTCGCTACAGTCGGGTGAAAAACAGTGTTGAAGATTATAGTATTAATTAAAGATTCTACAAGTTTTGCTAGTAGCACAATTACAGCAGTCAACTTAATTCGCAAACTTCATGGACCAATTAAAAGTTTAAAAGATTATCAAGTTGCCTTGTACATAACTAAGTACATTTTTACATACATTTATTATCTTCAGACACGTAACATCGCGGATACTCCCAACAAAGTTAGCAACTTTTCTGTATTACCAATGGATATATCCACGAGCAAACTTTTGAGTTACCTTCTAACTTTATAAAAGGTAGCAATTTTTTTTTCAAGTGAAAGAAAGCCCTGTAACGAGTTACAAAAGAGTTTCGACATTCGCATGAAGTATTTACAAATGGGTCACGGTCACTCGGATTGATTGTTTACCACAAAAAGGGTTAAATTTAGTCACTTATTGTTAGTACTCTGAAAGCAATTACGTTGTATACCTATATGAACTTCTTTTTCTGTACCTTTTTCAGGTTAATGAAGAACGTAACTTTATTATGGTATTCGGTCTTATTGAGCTTCTGATAACGAAGATGCCATGATTTAAAACTTGCATCCAAATGCATAATGCATCCTAGAGGCAAAGACTACCTGTTTTTAACCGATCTATCATTTAATCGTTATAATTATTAAATCTTATAAAATGATAGTGTGGTATTATATTAGAAGTGAAGAACATATGGAGTTAGGAATGTCACAAGGTAGCCACGCGACTGCTGTCAGAGCCGTTGACGACGGAACACAGTATGAGTTTTAGTGGGTATTTCCCGGCCCGAAATGATCCCCGTAATAGGGTTATCGCTTCGGGAAGAGTCTCGCATATCCCGGACATTTACCCGAGCGGTCGGGGATGCATAAATGCATTTATCCAACTACACCAAAAAAAGGTGGTATAATAATAATTTCAACTTATTTAAATCTGTCCATTGTATAACATCCTAACAATGATGTCAACATTTTATCTTACTAATGACAGTACGTCTCTAAATTTCTACAAACAGTATTATTCTATCAAGTTTCAATAAAAATCTTACCTCTTTTTGACGACTGCAATGAGAATTATATGCTGAGTGTTCTTCGTCCCTCGAATGGTTCTGTGGAAGATAAAACTGCAGTGAGATCGAGTTACAGAGATGGTAAGAATACAGGTTATATTGAGGATGTTACAGAATTAGGGTTGCAGGTTGTTTCATTCGTTTTTACTTTTGAGTAAAATGTAGTGATTATAATATTCTCTTTATTTTTGGGCGCACAGTCTATTTCTTAAAAGTCCTAAAACGTAAAGCATTAAGGCCCATTTTACAACCAAAGACAATGTTATTGAAGCATACATGTCATTCATGTACGCGGATAATGAATCAAGGAGGTAAAACGTCTTGCAGGTTCCACACAGATCAAGACTATTCACCATCGCTTCTTCATCTCAACCTTATGTTTTATGGAATCACATTATACAACATTATGAGAAAAATATGAGATTCTGATTGACTTAATACCTCAGCTTAAGTCTACTCGTATCCTACATAACCTTAAAAGTAAATTCAAACCTCTTTTACACGGATTGGGAGCATCATTTCATATTCAGAGTGGCGTGTATCATTCGCTTTGTAGTTCAGGTAATGAGGGAAACAAAGGGATCATGTCGGGATTCACGACCAGAATTGAAATTGAAGGCGTTATAGAAATGATAAATGTTGGTATGAATAATGAAGACCGGTTGGGCGGGAGAGGCTGTTATAATTAATCAACGTTCATAATGTATCGCACAATGGGTGTTTAACGGTTAGGCGAGGAATGTAGGCTGTTAAGTGCTTCCTTTAGGTGTCCTACTTTGTCAGATATTAACGGTTGGTTTCAAAAATATATCTGAGTCAGATGAAGATAAGTTAGATACATATTATTTAACTATCTAATTTCTAGTAACAGTAGAAATTTTCAAATTTGCATGGGTGGCCGATAGTGTCATTTGTATCTGAGCGCTACCGTGCTTCGGAAGATACGTTAAATTATCTGTCCCGATTGTTTGATCCATAGACCGCGTCAAAGGCCTTTAAGTGACAAAAAATACGATACCAGGGTTGGTCATTAATGAACTTAATTACTATCATTACTATTAAAAGCTCGACTTTACTTTGTACATAAAAACGTCATGGCAAGCCACAGGTAACACCGACACGCCACAGACCGTTCACCGTTCTCAGCACCACTTTATTGAGGTATTCAGGTTTATTTAGTTAGTTCGTAACATGGAGGTAGGACTTTATTAACAGACGTATTGTATTCAGATGTTTTCCTAAGGATTTTCATTTCAAAAGTTTTTTTGGTATGCATTTGTTAAAACAATGTTGCGTTTTGTAGAATGTGATGAATTATATGTTTAATTGATTTAATCAAAACTGTCTGTGTGGTTGTGGCTTCGTATTCCTGGATCTGTAAACTGATTTGATTAAGCATGTTTTTAGATGAATCGTGATTCATTTTCTCGCGAGAAAAGTATAAAAGACATAAAAAACAATTAAAGTATTCTCGACATAAAGGAATACTTCTTGGAACACTAAAGTACAAACTTGGATATTCGTTACTTAATATTTTTAAAATCTTAGTTGCCGTCGAAAACACTTCACTTTAAATTAAAAAATGTTTGGAACAAAACTTAAAAGTCTCTTTAAGTAAAGTACACATCAAGAGAATGAATAATAAAAGGAGAGACATTACAAACGGGAAGGAAAAACATGCAAATATATTTTCAAAACATTTTTGGAGCAGGTAACATTATCATGGTAATTAAGTAAGTAACTTAAAAGGTAAATGATATGGAGTATTAATTTAGTATTCATGCTAAGCTCTTGTATGGGTTTCCTTTACAAATGTTACTGATTAATTAATATTGTGATGTGAGTATAATCCTACCAAAATTGAAACAGTGAAAGATATTGAGATGTGTGAATGTAAATATAAAATAGTTTTTTATATTTAAAATGTAGGATCCTACAAAGGAACTACCTTTATGTATCAAATTACAATTTGATAAACCTTTACAAAAGCCTCAATGTCAATTTCATAAAATTTATGAAATATTTCCTCATAAACAAACCATTATAGAATGTTGGCGCACGACAAAATGTCTTCTCATTATACGAACGGCAAACCAAAGAAAAATAACCGTAGCGTAAATTGAAACAAGATGTCAGAAGGCTAATTAATTAAATATTGCGTATATACTCGTCGAAGAATTGTTTCCGCGAGGGGGGGGGGGGTCAAGGGGAGGGAGGGGAGGGTATGCTACGAGTAGTTTCATTAATAAATGTCAAACGCCCGTACTCAGAGACGTCAAATGCTTCATTAGTAGAGATTTAATGAGTGATTTTGACACGTCAATTACATGAATTGGTGTTGATTTATAGACGACTCTGAGTGTGGCACGAAGTATAGTGGCTAACGATTAGCTAATCTTAAAAATCTCTGTTTCGTAGTTATGTCGGCTAAAAGACAGATTAAGATTTTACTGACAAAACTTAATCTGTTATTGTCGTTGTTATTGGGGATAGATTATTAAGCTCGGCTATTAATTTATTACATAATGTTTTTTTATGTATGTATATACAATATATAACTAGCAGCGGCCCGCGGCTTTACCCGCGTTGTGCCTGTTACCGTGGGAATTTAGGGAATTTTTATACATATAAACCTTCCTCTTGATTCACTCTATCTATTTTTAAAAACCGCGTCATAGTCCATGTAGTAGTATTTGAGTTTATAGCGAACAGACAAACAGAGAGACAGACAGACGCGGCCGGGGACTTTGTTTTATAATATGTAGTGATAGTGATACTTATATAGAGTTTTTGTACGTAGTACCCTGTCTGGTAAGTTTTATAATAAAATATCTTGATATTATGTCAAAATGTCTAGAGAAATTCTTACACATTCCGAGTTTATTATAACAAAAACTTTTATATAATTTCCCCGCCTTTACGTGAAAGCTGTATAAAAGTTTTACTGTATAATTATGAAGTGTAAGAAATAACGTTAAATTAATGTTATTTTATCATTGTTTGACACGTGACTTTCAAGGTTTCGTAAATATGAAACAGACTGTGTTGCCATGTGGAATTTCCATCATTAGCTATCTGAATAGGGAGGAATGTTTGTCGATATTGAGGCAGGAAATGATATTGATTTTTCTTTAATCTCTGCCCCGGGTGGGCTTAACCTACGTGTATTTTTTGCGGAGCTTAGCGAGGGCGGTCTTTTTTGGGAACAATGTTGTTTATATTCAAAATTCTTTCGGCTTAAATTCATACTGAACGTGTATGAACGTTTATTCATCATTTATTTCGAGAATGTTAGTGTCCAACGCTGTCAGACTTTTTGGCTTTCGTTTATACTGTTTGCACATACGTTTTACTTTTTCAAAAACATCGTTTTTTTTCAAAAGAATCTTAACAATCTTACTCTAGTGTCAATGCAAACAAGTTGATGAAAATTGACGGCTTATTTCTTATCGAAGCCTTTGTGAAAAAATAAAAAGCGAAATCCCTCTCATGACCTTTCGCGTCATTGTTATACTTTCGGAGTCTTATTTTCCGCTGCCCCCGGCATAGTTGCGTCCAAGAGATTGTTAAAGTATCAACATATATATCAAATTATCGATTTTCGAGTTCTGTTAGGTGTGTCCCATCACTAGTTGTGGTTGTCTATGAAATGAGATAGCGACATGCTGTCAGCTATCTTACCGTACTCTAAGGGGAGGTTAATTTTATAATTATTAATTACTTGCTCGGTGAACGTTTGTTATAAAATAATAAATAAACTCGGCATCACTTTGAAATGGTGATGTAAATTCAGAGTACACGTGTAGTATACTTACTCCTATTTTTAGCATCATAAGAAGCTTTATAATATAAGCCTTATAGTGGGTGTTGTGCGAATTATTATGAATCTTTTTCAGTGTTCTTCATTAGGTGGGTGTAAATATTAAGCAGTTCTAATATTAATAAGTTTATTTTTAGTTCTTGTGTTTATTTTATTAACAGATTCGGTTTCCAAACGGGCTACTTTGATTTGAGAACGAAAATTAATTCAAAATACATTTTCTAATTTGTAATAATTTACATTCGTGTTTAAACATGGATAACCTTAAAGATTCATTTAAACACAATACACAATACGTCTTATCCCAATATTATGATTCGCAATGTTTATTTTTCCTTCCAAATTTTCACGAAAGCTGATACAATTCGGGTAAAACCGGGAGCTGGCTATATTTAAACAGGCATGAAAAAGTACATCTATACTAATATCATAAAGAGGTAAAATTTGTAATTTTGATTGTTTGAATGTTCGGCCTAATCTCGGGAATCACTAGTGCGATTCGAGTAATTCTTTTTGTAATGGATAGCCACATTCAAGAGGAAGGTTATGAGCTTTTTTGCATCTAGAAATTCCCACGGGAACGGGCACAATTCGGATATAGCCGCAGAACGCTGCTAGTCAATACTTAATAAGTATTTTGTACACGAGATTGGTGATGGCTGTGCGCGTCACGTAGCGAAGGAATGTCTGGAAACCATTTTTCCTTCATCGATTCACTATCTCCATGACAGCGGAGTCGTTTACGTTTTGTCAACGATAAAGATGTCTATGGAAGACGCGATTGACGTCCGAATTTTTTCGTAACGAATTCAAGGACGGCTGCGCTATTCAATTTTCTTAAGCGATATGTAAAAATAAATACGTGAAAAAGTATAAATTAATTAAATAGTCGTGTTTTTTTTTTCAGGTTTTTCAAGCGATACTATGTATAACTATGGAAAGTATTGGCCTGTAATGTCCCACCGCTGGGCAAAGGTCTCTCATCTCACCGAAGGTATCAGTACAGCGCAGTGAAAGGGAAGTAAGTACTAAGACAAGATTAATACGTGAAGAAGCATAAATCAACTAAATATTAATAATTACTTCACTTATACAACGCTACAACGACTTTGTAAAATAATTACGTTTCGGAATCAAGATGTTGGACTACCTACTATCCCAGTGATTTTTGACGTCTTTACGCTGACTTATTACGGTAATCGTGACGTCTATATCGAGCTTTATTTTTGAAATCTGATAGCGAAATGTGACGTCTCTACCCTTATTGGAATAGACGTAATTCCTGCTGTCAAGTTTAACAAATTAAGTGGATACGCAAAATGTGCCGTAAATTAGAAACGGGGGTGTGTGGTGAAGCGAGTTCGATTGTGCTTTACGCTGTCATTACAAATTGGCTTTTTGGCTTGTTATGTACGGTATGTTATCTTTGAATTCTAAACAAAAACGCAGAAATAATCGTGATTTTTAAAGACTTTATGTGATTACATACTATATTTTTCTTCGACAGTTAAAATGTGGGCTAATTTAGTCAATGCCGTCTGAAGAGGAAAAATAATTATTGCTTAATTCCTTTCTTACCCCATAACTGAAAATGAAAAAAATTATAAGTGGTTGAAAAATCAGTCATGATATAAAAATAGATTAAGTAATTCCATTTTTAAATTGCGTAATGCAAATATTTATTTAAACTACGCAAGAAGAACGTTCTTTTTTTAAAACAAAAGAATAGAATAAAAGCGGCCAAGTGCGAGTCGGACTCGCCCATGAAGGGTTCCGTAGCAGCGAGTAACATAATAAAGAAGTTCTTGAAATAAATGTTTTTTTATTTACATTTGAGTTATTGAATGAATAATCAGTATTTTTTTGCGGTTTACGATTTATGTCGTAAAAAAAAAACTACTAACTAGACCTCGTTCAAACCAATTTTCGGTGTTAGATTACATTGTTATGTACATCATATATTTTTTTTAGTTTTATCATTCTCTTATTTTAGAAGTTACAGAGGGGGGGACACACATTTTACCACTTTGGAAGAGTCTCTCGCGCAAACTATTCAGTTTAGAAAAAAATGATATTAGAAACCTCAATACCATTTTTGAAGACCTATCCATAGATACCCCACACGTATGGGTTTGATGAAAAAAAAAATATTTTTTTCATTTCTAAGTATGGGAGACCCCCCGAAAATTTTATTTTTTTTCTATTTTAGTGTGAAAATATTAATGCGGTTCACAGAATACATCTACACACTAAGTTTCAACAACATAGCTCTTATAGTTTCGGAGAAAAAAGGCTGTGACATACGGACAGACAGACAGACAGACGGACGGACAGACAGACAGACAGACATGACGAATCTATAAGGGTTCCGTTTTTGCCATTTGGCTACGGAACCCTAAAAACGAAATAAACGCTGACTAAAAACCTGATTTAACTTTGCAAGCTTAAAAAAAGTCAGTAAAACCTTTCTCTTTGCTCTATTCAAAGACAAGGGTTCATAGCTTGAACTCGTAAATTGGGTACGTCAATGCACTATTAAGTTGGTTAAGTTTTCAGCATAAAATAGTGCTAAAATTCTGGATGTCTGCCATAACGTCAGTTGTTTAAATCAAGTTCGTTTAAACGTCTAGACTAGGAGACGTCTAATCGAAATGATTGCTCTTATCTGCATAGTTTATTATCTATTAACTTTTGTTGCTTTTTGTTTTACTAAGTGCAATTTGACTAATTGAAAATTTATGATTGATTGTTTAACTTTTTTTACTAAAGAATTGGCTTTTGTTGGCTGAGGTTATCAGTTCGGGGATACATATTGCTTGCAGATTCAAACTTGATATTCATGCAAAAAGTTTTTTTTTTCCAAGTCGAAACCCATTATATCTCGAGCACCATATTGTGTAAGTAAACAATGGCAACTGGCGATTTTTGAAAAAAGGAACACATATCATTACACTATTATTTCGTGTTCTTTTTTAAATCGTTACTCACTCATTTGTCTGTACTATGAATAAGAAGGTTATTACTAGAATAACCTCCTTTTCACCTATTCTTAATTAAATTCCATTACCTACGTTGTAGTCCAATCGATAAAGTAGTTATAGAGTGCGTGAGGGTACCTAGTAGTTCCATTAAGTTCCTAAGTAAGAAGTACACAAAACAAAATATGTACATGATTCAAACTATAAATAAACAGACCTAATGCATTATCCTAAACACACACTGATTTTAAATTGTTGGGCGAGTGTGTTGGAGATGTCTAAGCAAATAACCTTCGGGAAATCTAATATAAGTGATGTAGTGGTTGATTGAGGCAGCTGTCTGCTCCGTGTGATATATTGATAGGTAGATGCTAAATATAGCTCCGCACTAGGTCTTAGAGTGTGTGTTTACTTGGACAATAGCTACCTATAGCTGGTGCATAAGGGTGAAGGTTTTATACTAAGTAAGAAAGAGTTTAGTGGCCAATCATGGTGTCGGAATTTTTGTTTGCCTAAAGGCCTCCGACATGGTAGGACGATTGATACATCCGGGACCGACAATTTAACGTGCCCTCCGAAGTTAGATAGCGCGATTTTTATGCTGAGATAACTCTGAGGTTCAAACTTACGACCGTACTCAGAGACGTCAAATACTTCCTAAGTAGAGATTTAATGAGTGACTTTTGACATGTACTATATTTTAAAATTAATGTCAATTAGTTAAGTGCCTATTTAATGGACGTATCCAAGTGCAGCAGTGTCACTTAAATACAGATTTTCTCTTCCTAATTCATCGGCTAGCTGTCCGGTTTTTAACATTCTTTATTCATTGTTTTACTTTTTTGGTCCTGCAGTTCACATTTTAATTCCCGACACCCAGGAAGACTAGCCATTTGGTTGACAACAGTTAAGAAAGACTTGAAGGAGATGGACATCGATGCCGTAACAGCTAAAGATAGAGAAAATTGGAAAAGACAGACAAGGAGAGCTGACCACAGATAATGAGACAAGACTAAGAAGAAGAGGAGAGAGTAAGAGAGAGAGACATTGACATTTAAATATAACTTTTGTTTATACTCTGTTACTTCCGGGTATTGGTTCATTACAATGATAAGGTAACAATATCTCTTATACAAAAGATATGGGATTAAATCAGAATAATATCCATAATAGAGACACAAGTCGTCAGGAAATATTCCGTAACTACGCCCCCATACCTCTAATGATGTTGTTGGGTATGTTATTTATTTGTCCTTTCCCTGAGGGTGTATTTTTCCATTCCCCATTTCCGCGACCTCTTTGCTATTTCATTTTCATTTCATATTCTTTGCACTATTCTTTAGCAAATATTTTGGTGACTTTTTAATAAATGAGTGAGTTTTTAAGAGCTATTTTTGAAATATTGAAGTTTAAATATTTTATCGGGCACATGTTATTGTCCAAAACTTGCCATTGTCTTCTCGAAGACATCGACGTGACAATAGTTTGCAATTCATACCACCGCGGTGCCACAGTGCAGGCGGGCCGTGAATAGCGGTTTTATTGAAAAAAGGATACAAAATACTAGGCATAGGATAGTAACGGTGTGCCATAGAAGCAAAGCGGTGAGTTTCATTGACCAATCATAGCTCATCACAAAGAGGTTTTGACAACTTCAATGAGGTTTAAAAAATATAGTCATTGTGATTGGTCCATTGATCTCCACACTGCTCCTCTTCTATAGACCCGCACTCTAAGTATAACTGCTAAGAAAGCGATAGTTCTTAGTATTTTTTCTGTCGCTTGCACGGAACCATCGTAAAAGACGCCATTCATATGAAGTAAGAACAACGACAAATAATGAATAAAGATGCTATGTCCGATGTTCTTAATGACCAACAAGGAGGCAATCAATCCATCAACGATAATTACTCGGAATTGGAGCCAACTAACCATAGACTACGTATCTTACATTCATAAAGATCTTCTTCCTATAAGGGCCGAAACTTGCCACGGTTCACTTTTGTATGAAGCCGAACGCGTCGGGCGCACGCGACGGTTTACGTTAGTATGAAACCGCACGCGACGGGCGCACACTTAACACACTTTCGGCCCTAAGAGATTCCAAATTTAAAATGGGTTGTCAAACTTTTAACAACCCCTCTTTAACGCCAGCAGTAAAATGTTACAGACATTATTTTCTATAGGGATTATGTCCCGATAGAAAGTCATTGTTTTAAAAAAATATTGGAACACTAGCAGCGCCCCGCGGTTTTACCCGCGTTGTACCCGTTCCCGTAGGAATTTCGGGATGAAAAATAGCCTATAACCTTCCCGTTGAATGTGGCTATCTATTACAAAAAGAATTATTCAAATCGGTTCAGTAGTTTCTGAGATTAGCGCGTTTAAACAAACAAACAAACAAACAAACAAACAAAACAAACTCTTCAGCTTTATAATATTAGTATAGATTTGTTCTAAATAATTTCCAATTCAATTCAAATTCAATAAACGTCAGAAACATGAGGTTATTTTATTAAAAATATCAGTTCGAGTAGGGTAGTGGCTAAACCTGGTGTCGGACTTTTTAGACCGCCTAAAGGCCTCCGATGTGGTCTAACGATTGAAACAACCGGGACCGACAGTTAAAAGTGCCTTGCGATGCACGGTAGTGGTCCTATAGAAATGCCACTATCGGCCACCCATCCCAGTAAAGGCCGAGCTGCGCATTGCTTGACAATCACGATGAGTTAACATCGCTTAGTCAAACTATGTCAAGAGCGTTTCGTAAGTCGATATAAACGCTATATCTCCTTTTTGTAAAGTCGGTTAAAACAAAGAAACTATCAAGTTTTAAATCAATATTCAATGTTTCTAAGTAAAACTTATCCTATAAACTGAACGATTGAACTGTTTCATCTCTTGTAAGACCAATATTGATCTAATATCATATTCCAACATCTCAAAATTAGCCGCGTGTCAGCAAGCTATATGAAACTTTGTACCGAGCGAACGAGAATATTATGATAAGAAGAAACAAATGCTATCGAACTTCAAATAGTCTTCAGCTTCTCTTTTAGTTAGATAAAGTAGAAGTAAATGGAAATGCAATTTTCTTTCATTATATCACTACATAGTATAAAACAAAGTCGCTATTTTTGTCTGTTTGTTTGTCTGTATGCTTAAATCTTTAAAATTACGAAAAAAAACGGATTTTGATGCGGTTTTTTGTAATAGGTAGGTAGAGTGATTCAAGAGGAAGGTTTTTATGTAAAAAAATTCCCGAAATTCCCACGGGAACGGGCACAACGCGGGTAAAACCGCGGGGCGCTGCTAGTACACTAGTAAAAAGTAGTCAGTTCGAGTAGGTGAGTGGCCAATCGTGGTATCAGAGTTTTTAAACCATCTAAAGGCCTCCGACATGGTCTGACGATTGAAACAACCGGGACCGGCGGGGCACGTTAACGCTCAGATAGAAATGCCACTATCGGCCACCCTTCCAAGTAAGGGCCGACTTGCACGCACGTAATGGATACAATTAGGCATGTATAACAATTCTGAATAAAATAAGGCATGTCGGTATGTCAATATTCTCAAATATATGAAGAGGAATGTCAAAATTGAGTAGGTGAATTAATTTGCGTAATAAAATCAGGATAAGCTATTGACAATATAGCGAAAGAATATAACTTACTTGTAAGTAAATGTAAATATGTAAATCTTTAATGAAAAATGCCATTACGTACTGTACCTTTGTTATTTACAGGCTTTGAAGTCGCCACGCAAAAGTTAATTGAATTACGTCAAACGTTGCAAAAATATAAAAGCTTTTTGCAAACAAAATGGTCAGTTGCATAAAAGGGAGTGAAATGAGAAAAATCTATCAAAACGTAACGTGTATGCGTTTCAATTTGTGTCGTGTCCATTGTGCATGTTAGGGCATGTCGGGGCATGCGTCCTCGCTTCAATTTAACTTCGACGAACAGGTAAATTGTATTAAAGTATCTGTAGAGTACTTTATACACGCCCTGATATATGCTATGTGAAGTATTTATGAAAGCGTTGCATGTTTGGGATGAGAGTAAAGTATATTCTGTCTGTGTCCTTTACATTGAGCGAGATTAGAAGCTGCAAGTTGAGTTGAATTGAAGCTCTTACCTACCTCACGGTAAGGATAGGGGATTTTTGTTCGGAAGGGATGGTAGAGGTAGGTTAGATTAGGCAAACATGTGGGATGCATACTCTGTTTGGGACGGCTTGATTTTGAATACACGAGTGACTAAATCCTATCACAGAAGTTGCTAAGGACGATCTGTATTTGTACCGACCATTTAGAAAACTGGACGGGACCAATTAATCAGAATAAATATGGTTTTAGATCATAAAGGCTATTAGGACATGATCTCTTGGTCCTTGCCTCTCATATCCCTTATCTTTTACTATACCTTCTGCCTCTCTATTTCTTATAACTCTACCTTATCTTCATCAACAGGATTCCAAAAACGTATAAAGAATAGACATCACAGCAAAATCGATTTGAAGAAATAAACAACTCCCCCACTCACCTAGCAAGCAACGTGGCGTCCAGCAACAGCGGTTGCCGCGCGTCAACGACTATGACGTGCGGTTGCTTCGCGTCGCTGTCGCGTCGCAGTGCCTCGAGCGCGTCTCGCTGCGCGCGCACCGCCCGCGCCTCGCCGCCCGCGCGCTGCACCGCTGCGCATGCGGCCGCACAAACGCGGGAAGTACGCTCCGGAAATACGCATAGTAGCTGGGGAAGGGGTTACACTTTATTATGTTAAGAATACATAAATGAATACTCAGATATATCACTATTCACTGAGCTAAGCCTGTATAATGGAATCTACTAATACACATATACATACAAAAATATTTGACAACCAGATTCCGTCGATACAATGTAACTACATACACCTCCGAAATGGCTTGACCGATTTATATCAAATTTTATATGCATATTTACTAGGTCTGAGAATCGGCTACTATCTATTTATCATACCTCTATGTGATAAGGGTTGTCCACTCCTAAAATTTTATTTGGACTTTTTTGTATTATACACCTTTAAAAAATACGTACAACCCTTAATTTTCAACCTTTCTACCATCAATCCCTACTTTTCCATCGCGGTTATATAACGTTTATCGGGTCAGCTAGCAACTATATTGGCCTTATCCCACCCATTTGGTTCGGAGATGAATTTATTTGCCTGGGATACACGTAGCTATTCATAATATCAATAGTAGATATTCAATTAACATAATGTAAAACATTCTCGGTAATATTTTGACTGAAGAAATTCATCTCACGGAATTTAATTAAATATCAATAGAACGGACTGATTCCTTGAAATGTCTTGAAGGATATTTTTATGGAAATCAAAAGAGCAGGGAATTACAGAGTACTTATTCTGAGAAAAAGTTTTATCTCCAAGCAACGGGAAAAGGTGGCGAGGGATCCTTTGATTTGTCAGCGGCGGTACTAATAAATAAAAAACTGTAGAAGATTGTTAATACAAAGTGATTTGTAAATAGTAACTCTGTTATGTATTGCGAGTATACTAATATACTAAAGATGAAGATTTTTTTGTTTGTTAAAACGCTATAATCTCTAGAACTACAACAAGATTTGAATAATTTGAATAATTAATCATTATTTCAGTATTGAAATTCAAACAACACCTGTATGTACATATAATATGTTTTATAAGAGCACATAATATCCAATTGGGTGGAAGTGCCTCTGGCCTTAAGTTGCCTTTTTTTTTAAGCGGAGAAGAGCGATGCGGATCTCAATGACCAATCACAACGCATAAAAATGATCTAACAACTGACTGACATTGTCAATATTGACATTTCGTAATGCATTGCGATTGGTCAGTTGAGCTTCACACAGCGCGTCAATGAAAACGCATCCTCTGTCATAGGGCCGTGTGGGCCCATCTGGCCTGTCTAGATCCATGACAGAGGCACCCGTCTGGGCCTCAAATAATGATTATTATTATTTTTTGCCTCTATGTTCAAATGACGAAATAATAAAATAATATAAAGATGGTTACCTCTAAAGGCTCCTGTGGCACGTAGAGTAGCGCTGAGGGGATGAACGCTGGCGGCGGCGATCTGTTCTGGAGACAGAGATGGATGTGTCATATACAGGGAAACATAACTATACTACAAAAAATCAGAGCTTGGGAGAACTTGAGAGAAATGGTGTAAAAATGTTGTCACGATTTCAGAGAGTTTGTGTCCTGCTACTAATAAATATTACAAATGCGTAGGTTTTTGGTGTGCATTTGTTACTCTTTCATGCGAAAACTACGGAACAGATTTGGATGAAATTTTACAGTAATATATGTTATACATCAGAATAACACATGAGATGCATTAAATCCTAAAATTCCCGCGGGAACGGGTAAAACGTGGGTGAGGCTGCAAAGCGCTACTAGACTACAGTAATTCAGGTACTTTATCTGCATGTTGTAAAACGAGTGTCCCATAGCTTATATAACTAGGCTTGTATAATTAGTCTAACCAATTATAAATTACTTTTTTAACTCACATGATTTGCACTCATTATACTAAATGAAAAGGAACTGTATTGCTTCAGTCATCCTGCGAGTACGAGTGTTATAAAATGATGCTTTTTTATTTTATTTATCTTGGTCAGGAGTAGGATAACAAGTAAAAAAAGCCCCGAAATTTGCCAGGGGAACGGATGCGATGCGGGTGAATCCAAGGGGCACAGCTAGTACGTATGTATATTCTAACGCGACACAGACCCGTTTAAATTACTATTACATCTTATTTGCATTTAATCTTTTCTCTGCAAATAAATGTAACCGTTTCGAACAAATTGAAATACCGATTCACAGAATACAACACAATACTGCAAAACGTTATAAAAACAGCAATTAAAAGTACTCTCATTATTAAATTCCCAGTAAAAAACATGTTTCACAAAGTCTTATGAAAACGTTCAACAAACAACTGCGGAGAAGCTTTCGTTTCATAAGACCACAAAATAAATAACATAATACCTCGAGAAGGCCAACTTTCGCTACGGACTGTCGCACTCAGAGACGTTCAGTAAAGGGTCACTTAGCTAATTGACGTAATTTTTCATACATCACATGTCAAACAAAATCAATTATTAATCTCTACTACTTGTGTCCATTCCTGTGGGAATTTCGGGATGAAAAATAGCCTATGTTACTCGTGGATAATGTAGCTTTCGAATGATGAAAGAATTTTTAAAAATGGTCCAGTAGTTTTTGAGCCTATTCATTACAACCAAACTAACAAAGGTTTCCTCTTTATAATATTAGTGTAGAAGACAATTTCTTCTATAAGTACCTGGTGGAGAATTATTTAAGAATGGAATTCAATCACAAAATATTTTTCATCTACAGAAGAATTTGTCTGTTCTTTTTAAACAGGAAAAAAGTTAAGTGTAAGAATGGAATTAAATCACTAAATATTTTACACTTCTTTGAACCCTGCTAAAACTTGTGTACGCTCACATCTATGTGCGCGTCTATTTTATATCATGGTTCTTAGCCTTCTGGATGTATAATTTTCTTAATCCCTCAAGGGAAATACGTTCACGCCTACACTATATACACTATGGCACCCGGGAAGGGGACCACATTAGTGTTTCTCCGGGAGGACATAGGAATCTCCCCCGGGACCCCGTGTCGGTTGCGATATGATCCGATTACTTATACGTAGGGGTTTCCGCGGAAAATAAAATGTTGAAGGAATTCTGTTCAATTTTGATGCTGTTTTCGAAATTTCATGTGATTGAGATTGCTGTTAAGTACTCAGATTTTCCTATGTATCCTTTAATTTATTACTGGTCCAGTCATTAGTAGGTACCTTGACATATTTTACTAGATTATTGAACACTAAGTAATGTTTGGAACCATGGCACCTATCGTATTTCAAAAGTTCATAGTTTTCATCAAAAATCCCAGGATACAATGCAGGTAAATTCATGAAGCTGTTCTTTAAACAGTAAGAAACAAATGAACGATATTTATTGAAACAAGCCAGTCACAACAGAGTACGAGTACTCGTAAACTCAAACCATTGTTCATATTATTGTGAGGGATCACATTTCAAATATTAATTGGAATAAAACTCGGACAGAACGTTGGATGTTTCATTAGTATCTTTTAATTAAAGCTTTAGTTTGTTAATTAGTTTTCTTTCAATCATTTACTATTGTTCTGTTAAATAGATACTTTTAGTTTTTGTTCAATGTTTTATAAACTGGCAGTGCCCGCAGGTTTATCCGCGAATTTTGAAAAACTATTCATATTCAAGAAGAAGGTTATACGCTAGTTATCATTTAGAAATTCTTGCAGGAACAGGTATAGCAAGTATTAGCCTGTAATGTCCCATTGCTGGGCAAAGGACTCTTGTCTGACCGAAGATATCAGTATAGTGAGGAGATTTAGACGCAATCACCATGTTTGCTTAATATAACATGGTGATCTCAAACCCGAGCCACGTTTTAAAAGTAGGAAACACGTTTTCGCTCGACCTGGGAATCGAACCCGGAACCTTAGGCTTGACAGGCAAGTGCACATACCACTAGACCGTAGTATAGCACGGTTTATGCGCTGCAATATTGGTATATTTTCGCATTTATAACATAGGTACGTTAATCACAAAACCTTCCCTAGGAATTTCCTAACAAACAAGGAAGCTATGTAATCAAAATTGTCCTTTCGGTGTCAGGTCCCACTTACAGAGTCCAGGATTCGGGACTAAATAACGAATAGGTACTTTGCTTTGCTCCAAAATAATTACATCAAGAACGTAGCGAGTACTATTACGTTCGTGTTGCCATGTACAGATTCCATAATTTAGTAAGTAATAAATTAATAGTGTATTCCCTATGTTATCTGATAGCTTAGATAATGGGTACCCCAAGGAATGAATACAGGTTTTACTTTTGATAATTGTTTTGTTACATGTTATACTATGAGCCCACGGAGGATCGAAAGCTTAAAATCAATGTCCTAATTAGGTCTAATACGGTGGTGCCAAGGTGCAAGCGACGGCCACATCGACTTTTGAAAATAGAACATAGAAATCAAATTAAACATTAGCCCTTAAACTAAATTCATTTGTTTTTAGAGTTTCGTACCCAAAGGGTAAAAACGGGACCCTATTACTGAGACTTCGTCGTCTATCCGTTCGTCCGTCCGTCCGTTTATCACCAGGCTTTATCTCAAGAACGGTGATAGTTAGACAGTTGAAATTTTCACGGATGATGTATTTCTTTTGCCGCTATAACAACAAATACTAAAAATAACAAATATTACGTACGGAACCCTCTGTGCGCGAGTCCGACGTCGCCATTGGTCATACATAACGTTCGCTTAGTCAGAGTTTGGCACCCAAAAACTTCTTAATATGGCATTAATCTGTAGGAGTGAGAGGAACTCTGTACTCTATCTGTTTCTTTAGTGAAGAAACATGATGCCCAACAGTGAGATCTTTCAAACCTAATTTTTTACTTTATTTTGCCTACAGAGTCAGATTGACACCCGCACCCAGAGTCAAAAAAGAGGGTCAAATACTTCCTTATTAAAGATTTGAGTGATGATGACGTATGAAAAATTACGTCAGTTAGTTAAGTCTCACTTTAATGGACGTCTTTGTGTGCAACAATAATTAACATACGCAAATCACAATATTATATGCAAACATAATGAGCTAATAAAATAAAAGTAGCCATTAAATCGTAAAATATAAAAGCTTCTCAAATAAAATGCAATTGCAAAATAATATCGAATTAATTAATCGTTTGGCCTCGTTTTTAATTAATCAGATGTTGCCATGTTGCCTTATTTCATTTATGGAAGCTAAAACATGTCCCATTAAAGTATTAAGTATATTTTTATGAGCATAAAATAATTCACACCTGGCAATACTAAAATGCTTTTACATGAAGGTTGAATCACGTTGCATGGAGGTTTGATGAAGGTAATATAAACATACTTTTGAGTGTTTTTGAGGAGAATTACGAAAAAGACGAAGGATCTTATGTTTATTTGAAATTACACGTTAAACCGAGGCTTTGATGTGCAGGAGTTTTATGATTAAGGAGATAAGAGGGTGTGGTTACTTCCTTGTAAAAAAACCTTTTGGATTATTAGGTCACTAGCAGCGCCCGCGGCTTTACCCGCGTTGTGACTGTTCCTGTGGGAATTTTGGGATGAAAAATAAATATGTCGGGGAAACAGCGATATTTATCCCATATCGGGGACATGTCACATCAGGATAAGCACGAGCATTATACCGCCAATACAACATCAGATATCTTAGGATTCCTAGGTCTTGATCTTGAAATAATAACTCACAGGACTTCATTACATTGACATTGCTTGTATTTTACACACGATCATCATGGATTACAGATTACAGTTAGGATACGTCTAGATTCAATTAATTGATGGAACCTAAACGACCTCCCTTCACCCCATTAGTCGTCCTGTCCACGCCATAGAATATCTTTTCCCTATTCTATACTCGATTCGCAATACGATCGTGATGTCGTCAACACCTCATCCTTCCAATCTACGTTTCCCATCTGATCCCAATACAACCGTCTCCATTTCCCTCCAAAACTCTAATGTCCCATCTTTTCATATCATCGACTCACTCCCTCACTCACTGCCACAGACTACCAAACCAGCTCACATCCCTCTATCGAACAACTGTCATCTGTCATAGTGCGTAACACCACAGACTTAACATAGTCTATTCTCATACCACAGACTACACCACGAAGATAGAACTCACGTCACGGAATAACAACACTACCGATTCCATCAGTCAACTGAATTTACAAACTACTCTTAAACTTCTACAGACTAAAAATAATGTAGTGACGTTATAAACCGCTATCTGGTGTGGCGCCACTGATGCCACGCTCCGACACGGCCATCCTGCTAGCACACGTCCTCGTGTGTTGGTTAACCTGCACAGAAATAACCAACGAGAGTATTTGTTCGCCTCGGCCACTTCTGACCAATCATATTTCTACAAACAACTCAAATAAAGAAACTTCGTAACTGTATAGTTTTTTCTTTTAAATTACTCGAATAAAACCATAAAAGAGCCATAAGAAAATATCAACCAGAGCCATGTACCACTGTCGCTTGTAACAACAAATTAACACAATTTAATTAACCACACAAATCGAAACTTCACACTAGTAAGCCCCTCTATCGCCACGGCTCTCCAGCCGACCAGCAATCGCAATTGCTCTCACACTATGCATCCATCAAGTGGATCGCCCATGTGCATCACCCTGTGACTGCACACTATGGTCTCTGCAGACCCCGACCTCCGCCAGAGCTAAACGCGCACCGCGCACCCACGGACTGCTTGAGTTACCCCAAGAGACACCGATTTCTACCGGGCTACGACTACGTAATAGCTACTGGTACGGTCGAACACAATACGGCCGATAGAGTCCTTACTCGAGTTTCCACCAAAACAAGTTTACTCATCCTCATCAGAATCACTATTAACATCAACTTCGACTGGTACATGACCTACTGGCATCTTGCGTAAGAAATCACAAAGTAAATTATGATAACGTTTCATCTATCAAAACCCTGAGGCCAGTAACAGTGACAGACTCTGGTTCATTATTCACACACAATTAACAATTTAATCACAATTGATTTACTACTGAGCCCTTATTCGTGGTCACAACACAAGATTTAGCAAACGCATTTGCCCTTTATGCACTTCCATTTCGGAATGCCGAGTCGTCCCATGACTCTACGGTCTTCGCTACCAGGCAAGACCCGACCACACTACCCAGGGCTACCGCCTACTGCCTACCCACGGACTACTACAAGTAGTAGACACCGATTTCTAACGGGCTACAGCTACGGCACCCTGGTGCGGTCTCAGACTGACTCACCGACATAAAAACCCAGTAACAATCAACAGCTTAATCAACCTCACTGTCTCCACCTTCGTCTGAGTCAGCTGTTACCCGCCCCACAGGCATCTTCCTAACGCGATCATGTGCATACTTGTAAGTACGTTTAGAGTTCAAAGCTTTTCAACGTGTAACGATCACCATCGTTCGCTTACTCCTGACCTAAATAACTCTACTTCAACAAAATACTTTCACATTGCTTATCTCAACATAATACTAGAACATCGTCAGGCACAAGTACCCATTAAAAATCAAATTAATCTCAAATCAAAGTAAAGGTCAAGTGTGTGTGTCTCTATTGTCCGGCTATCCCCGTAGCCCTAATACGCAGTCATCCCTGTGACTGGCTGTGATCATCCCAGTGATCACCCATAACCCTGATCATCCCTGTGATCAGCCACTCTCGTGATCATCCCAGTGATCACCCATAACCCTGATCATCCCTGTGATCAGTCACTCTCGTGATCATCCCAGTGATCACCCATCACCCTGATCATCCCTGTGATCAGTCACTCCCGTGATCATCCCAGTGATCACCTATGACCCTGATCATCCCTGTGATCAGACACTCCCGTGATCATCCCAGTGATCACCCATAGCCCTGATCATCCCTGTGATCAGCCACTCCCGTGATCATCCCAGTGATCACCCATAGCCCTGATCATCCCTGTGATCAGCCGCTCCTGTGATCATCCCAGTGACCACCCGTGATCATCCCCGTGACCACCCAGACTCAAGAGGACACGCACAACTAGTTACCACACAGTCAAAAGTGACTACAGTTCATCATCACAAGGCTCAGAATTACTACCAATGGGTACTTGCCCTTCAGGCATTTTCCTATACCAGTCAATGACACTATATTGTGTACTCGTTCTCCTCTAAACCTCGCGGCCACAGTAATTTGCACTCGCTCGGTCAACCTGACTATTCTTCCTTAAATTCTTGATTTCAATCAAAAGTTAATTTCAATTATTATCAATCGGGAATCTTCAATGCTATGTAACACATGAATACTAGGTACCACGTCATTTTCAACTTTAACTTCAATAGACTATTAATCTCAAATGCACATTACAATATGAGCCATGAGTAAGTAACAGTAAGCTTGTCTAGTCACGTCTAGTCACGGCAACCAGCCGACGAGCAATAACATTGCTCAACAACACACGGTCTCAGCAGACCACTCCACAGTACGGTCAATCCAGACCACGACCATCGCCGAGTTTGAACATTGAACTCAATAAGTCACATAGTCACATGAAACCCTTACTCATACTCTCATATTTTACAACGGGATAAACATCCAAAATACTTTCAATAAGCTTTCTACTTTATCAAGTGGTACGAAGATTCACTACAAAACTCTCAATGTTAACCGACTCAAATATCACAAAATAGCTCACCGGATATTTCCCAACAAACCAATCATTACCGCAATACATCACCAATTTAACATCCAATGTGAATTTGTCGTGATAGATTCTTGAACAATTTGGAATGCCGCAACCCCTCATATTCCTCAGGTAACAGGATTGAGAAGAGAACCACGTTCTACCCCGGACGAGGTTTATCAATACTCACAATAATTACCAGCATTGATCCAACATGAAAATAAGAAAACATATTAGAACATATCACATTACATAACAAGATTACACTTGAATCTTTCGGAAGCTCATATTTACCTTCTTAACTCCACAATAGAGTAGAAAACTAACTAACTATACTCACAAAACATTCCAAGTTTTATAACCAATTGCAAAATAAACATTACGTAAAGCGCATGACAGTGGCCCTTTTGGCGGGATGATGATTCAGACATATCTCCGAATACTACGAGCTTCATAATCCAGGGGAAGGTACATGAATTTCAATCCCGTCGTCGTCGTCGCCGTCGTCGTCGATAATATGCACTAACGAGCTCAGCTTGCAGCTCTCAATATTCTTTCATCTTATCATAAACCTAGCTCCGTGGTTGAAATGGTTTATGCTCGTCCACCCGTGGGAATATAGCATCCTTATCATTCTCTGTTGGAGGCTCAGTGGGCAATAGCGATCCTTATCATTCTCTGCTGAACGCTCGGTGGGCAATAGCGATCTTTATCATTCTCTGCTGGACGCTCGGTGGGCAATAGCGATCTTGATCATTCTCTGCTGGACGCTCGGTGGGCAATAGCGATCTTGATCATTCTCTGCTGGACGCTCGGTGGGCAATAGCGATCCTTATCCCACTTCTGATGTCGGGGAAACAGCGATATTTATCCCATATCGGGGACATGTCACATCAGGATAAGCACGAGCATTATACCGCCAATACAACATCAGATATCTTAGGATTCCTAGGTCTTGATCTTGAAATAATAACTCACAGGACTTCATTACATTGACATTGCTTGTATTTTACACACGATCATCATGGATTACAGATTACAGTTAGGATACGTCTAGATTCAATTAATTGATGGAACCTAAACGACCTCCCTTCACCCCATTAGTCGTCCTGTCCACGCCATAGAATATCTTTTCCCTATTCTATACTCGATTCGCAATACGATCGTGATGTCGTCAACACCTCATCCTTCCAATCTACGTTTCCCATCTGATCCCAATACAACCGTCTCCATTTCCCTCCAAAACTCTAATGTCCCATCTTTTCATATCATCGACTCACTCCCTCACTCACTGCCACAGACTACCAAACCAGCTCACATCCCTCTATCGAACAACTGTCATCTGTCATAGTGCGTAACACCACAGACTTAACATAGTCTATTCTCATACCACAGACTACACCACGAAGATAGAACTCACGTCACGGAATAACAACACTACCGATTCCATCAGTCAACTGAATTTACAAACTACTCTTAAACTTCTACAGACTAAAAATAATGTAGTGACGTTATAAACCGCTATCTGGTGTGGCGCCACTGATGCCACGCTCCGACAAATATATGATCTTCCGGTTGAATGTGGCTATACAATACAAAAGAATTATTGAAATCGTATGGGTGGTTTCTGAGATTATCGCGTTCACACAAGCATCAAAAAACAGAAAATCAAAGTCTTCAGTTTTATTATATTAGTACAGACATACTCGTATTTTTCAAGTTATGAAACTCTTGCATAATGTTGCATGTATTAGTCAAACTCAGTATACTGAAAACACGGAAGAGCGAAACACTTACTTCAACACTTTTCTATTTCGCGACTGAAACCCACATAGAGAGAGAAAGAGGGAGAGAAAGACGGAGATACCAAGATTCTTTGCCCAACGTGCATTCTAGTTAGAAGCAAGTCAACGTACACTCGTTAGATTCAAGCTTTCCAGTAAGTATATGCCAGTATGTCAACTACATACATAGTTATTCCGGTAGGGATGAAAAGCTTTAACGATCTGAGATTTTATGTTATTCTATAAGAACTTAAATAGAATAATATCAAAATAATACATTAAATACTGTTATATAAAATGGTAGCGGCGCCACGCGATTTTACTCCCAGCCCCGAAGTGGGAATTTCGGGATACAAAATAGTCTATAACTTTCACTTTGAGATTAGTAATCCAATTAAACTATCGGATTGGTAGTTCCTGAGGATAGCGTCTTCAAACAAACAAAAAATTACTCTTCAGTTTTATATTAGGTACTAGCAGCGCCCCGCTGTTTTACCTGCGTTGTACCCGTTCCCGTGGGAATTTCGGGATAAAAAATAGCCTATAACCTTCCCGTTGAATGTGGCTATCTATTACAAAAAGAATTATTCAAATCGGACTGATAATTCCTGAGATTACCTCGAACATACAAACAAACAAACAAACAAACTTACAAATTTTATCTCTTTATAATATTAGTAAGATTTATTAAGTGTATAGATAATACTTAACACTTTCAAAGTTATAACTCAATAATATCGACAAGTTATGAAGTTTATTCGACTTGAATAGTCCGTTGCGAATGATCCGGTCTAACATTAAGTGTGCGTCCATACTGCGGGCCTAGCGCGGTGGCGACGGCGGGCGCGAAATATCAAACGTATGAAACGCGTGTAAGTGTCCATACTGAAGTGACTAGGCGGAAGCCTAGCGCGACAAGACCGAGCGACTCCGCGCGCGGTGATTTCAAACGCACCGCTCCGCGCGTTGTGTCCACAGTGCGGGCCTAGGCGGCGAGCGACTTAACAAGCGGGTGGCAGGTGTATCAAACCAGTGGTCTTACCGCTCGGCGTTTTGACGTAAAATGGCTTTGATCAACAATACACACTAGATTTCGGGTCAGCGCAAATAATACGTCTGGGTGCTTAGGGTCTCATTTGAAAAGTGAGCCACTCTTTTATTTAGTTCCCTCGAACCACAGCCAAAAAAGTTGCAAAAATAATGGCCGGAAAAACAATTTAACGGCCGGAGTGTCTTACTTTCTGTGAGTACATGTAGAATAAGTTATATTTTAAGCTTTTAAACAAAATAATATCAAATTTTGAAAAAAAATACTGATTTGAAGTCACCGCTACAAATGTTTGGCCAACGTTGGCGCAAATTTTGTGAAACAGAACAGCAGAAACATGGAGTAGATTTGTTTTGTAGTAATAATTTATTTATCCGGGGGGCGATTTTTCTATTATGTCGTGGGGGGGTGGTTGGACTTATAAATTTCGATTTTGTAACTAATCCCGGTAGAGTATTCGCCGCCATCTTGTTTTAAGTTCATTTTTTTTTAGTTTTTCTGAAATAACTCGTTAATTTTCAACTCTAGAGCAAAAATGACAGTAAGTTTGACCATTATTATTTAATATATACGCTAGGATCTATATTTGCAGAGTTATACTATCAAGTTTATCAAAAAAATCGTAATGAAAACAAGTATGTATACTATCAAACCTAGATAGCCCAAAACATAAATAATTTTAAGTAAACTTTTACGTGCATATTACAAATTATTTAAGTGTTCAACACGACTCCATTCCATCTGTAGTTCTTCTAAAAGAAACGAAACGAAAGGAAGGTAAACACGGGAATAAAATACTTTATTTGTAGGTCGTTAAGGTTGATTTCACACTAAATGTTGTCTTTTCGTTTCTAAGTGACAGTAGTAATTTTAAATATTTGAAGATTTGCTAGGTGTCATGGTTGTAATTAGGTTGAACTTCGAACTGTTTTAAAACTTTTTGGTCAGTTCGGTAGTAAACAAAATAAGCTGTCACACGTAATTCACGAGGACATTTTTTAGCTTTGATTTTGTACGTGACCCGAAACCCGAAATCTAGTTGTGTATTGTTGATCGAAAATTGTTTGCAACCCCTGATATACGTCTGATCGCTACTAGAGCTCGCGCCTCAGTGTGGCCACCTCCGCCGCCGCCGCCGCGTAAGCCACCGCGTAAGTCACCGCGTAAGCCACCGCGCATTCACTGTGGCCGCACACTAACGTTATTCCGTAATGAGAATTCCGATACAGCCTCATTCCATTTCTATTCCCCAATTACTTCGAAAGCGGAGCCCAAACTGAAATTCAGTTTACACGTAATGTCTGAAATGGATTTTCAGTACTAATATTCATTTACTCGACAAAGTAAGATGATTCCGTGCTTCGGAGGGCACGTTAAGCCGTCGGTCCCGGTTACTTTCTACGGATAGTAGTCGTTACATGAGCCATGCCAGAGGCCTTTGGCGGCTCAATAACTCTGACACCAGGATTGGTCAGGTTGACCATCCACTTGATGAAGAAGAAGATTCTCGACAGCTTTCAAAAATAGATTGTTAGTATAATTGTTGTTTGGTGACTAATTAAAAGTTTATAACTTTTAAGTTATGAGTGAAGTTTCATAACTTAATTAAGTTATTCGTTTTATTACAAAGCTTGGTATATTTCTCTGCGCCGTGAAGAAAATCTGTGTTGCAGAATATAAAATATGGAGAGATTTAAAATCCGCATTTTTGATTATGCACAACGCAAGATCAAAGACGTATTTTTATTTTGTGGCAGCAATTTGCGCCGAAGCAATTTGTTTTTTACTGACTTTAAAAAAACCAGAGACATTAAATACTTTTATGTATATTTTTAACATTATTTCCGTCGTGTACAGACCCTTTACAAAAATGACATATGGAAGGGGGTGTTTTGGAAAAAAACTTCTGAAGAGACTACATTTTTACTGACGGTACTATTATTAATAAAAATCACGTTTATATTTATTAGCTAAATGTATTGTTGACCATCTGCATTAAAATATATGACAATTAGCTATTCCGCCCGGTGGTTCCACCCGCGATCCAATAGGTGGCACTAGTGTGAAAATGTTGTAGATCGCCCCGACGTTATTTTCCCAGATGTAGTGGGGTCGCGCCCATACATTACAGAGCAGGAAAATATCCCCCTTTTTATGTAATTAATTACTGTAATGATACTATAAATAGGCTGTACTCGTTTTAATATAGGTTTTCAATAAAGCTGTGAACACACGTCCGTCACGGATGACTGATCGATCTAATATTAAGTCGAAACAAAAGAGGTCGACGACCTGCCAATCCTGTTTTAACTGTAAAACCTTTCAGTGTTTGCTGTCCGAAATTAGAATAATCAACACCCGATTGTGTGTTCCCGTCTTAAATTAGGTACACAGAGGAATTTGGTTAGAGTACTTTTGGGAAATCTTACAAGCTCCCAAGCTAAAATGGGACTGAGCAGGTCATGTGTCCAGAATGCATCCGGATCGATGGGCTAGGATCTTCACAGAGTGGGAGCTCCAGAATATTCGGAGACCTCGCGGTGGACCTCCACGAGGTGAGGAAACAACTGGAGGACTTCGATAAAGAGTGGAAAGAAGTGGCGAAAGATAGATCCAATCCAGGTGGATAGAATTGAGGGAGACTTTTGCCTAGCAGTAGAACACAACAGGATAAAAACGGAGAATTATTATGGCCACACATAACGTAGGTATCACCTACTATTTGATTAAAGCTAGCGACATTTGCCACAAGTGATCAACCAATAACCATTATCTTAAAATAGTTTTCAGCAGTTAACCTGAATTTCATAAAAACAATATGTTCTTCCTACCCACCTCCAACTCTAAAACAAGTTAAATTCGAAAAACCCTGACAAAAAAAGGTTTGACCGATTTTATAGGTGTTTGTTTTCGACAGCAGTCTTTCCGAAATCCATATTTCAATTGAAGCACAAATGCTCTTTTTAAAAACAGCTTGTCAATTTAACTTCAGGATATTAATTACTACTGTACTATATGTTCATCTGATAACGCGTGATGATACCTATTACATCCATACCTGTGTGTGCCATACCTATAATAAATTCCGTCCGTGTCGATGTTAATCTAAGTAAACTTAATTGAATGTATCATTATCTTGTTACCTGTACTGATATTAATATCTCGTAAGGTAGTGTCATGTGACACCATTATGTGCACACTCTATACTCTATAGGTAATTGTTAATTGTCTTTGGTTAAAGAAATCTGAAGATCTGATTACGTATTGTGTTGGTGTCTAGATAGATCTATACTAATATTATAAAGCTCAAGAGTTTGTTTTGTTTGTTTGTTTGTTTGTTTGTTTGTTTGTTTGTTTAAACGCGCTAATCTCAGAAACTACAGAACCGATTTGAATAATTCTTTCACTGTTAGATAGTCTATTTATCGAGGAAGGCTATAGGCACATTTTATCCCGAAATTCCCACGGGAACGGGCACAACGCGGGCAAAGCCGCGGGGCGCTGCTAGTATGTATATATGAGGGTAAAGGCCTCTCATGTCACTGTGATATCAGTATAGTGAGGAAAATAAGGCGTAATCACCACGATTGTCTAATGCAGGTTGGTGATTTCAAGCTCGAGCCTTGTTGGATCCAACCACAACCACACAACCATACATAGAGTTGGCCTTAATTTGTTGTTAAAATAATGGTGTTCCGCAATTTCACCAGCATCCCGTCTGTTTCCGAGGAAACTGCAAGAAATCATCCATTATTAAGATAGCTTTAATATGTCTTCGTTATAACCGTGGCTATCAAAGACAATAAAAGTATTTTTCATATAAGTAATTCCAAAGATGGTAATCCAAGTATTAAGTTGATTTCAAAAACCAACCTCCAACTTCTACGACGCATATCTACGTCACATCCCTAAGCGAAGCCACGGGAGGTCGCTAGTAACCAATAAATCAGTGTTTGAAGTAAACGACGCGTCTTCACAATAGATCGGCAAATAAATTTCAATTTAGAATAGGAAACAAACATCGCCGTCTTAACGGATTTGTTTAGACAATCGGATTCGGCGCACGTGCGGTGCGGCGCCGAACACAACTTAATGTCGCTAACGTAAATCTTAGCCGGCGAAATAATAAACACTTACAGCCTTGGTTTGGGAGTACTTGCCATTAAAGACGGGAATATGTTAGTGGTTGTGGCTTACGGATGCTAAACGGCTGACGGACGCGGCTGAACGGAGGTAGCTAATAAATATTTTATAAACTAACCGCTCCCCGCAGTGTTACCCAGGTTGTACCCGTCTCCGCGGGAATTTTGGGATAAAATGTATCCCATGTGTTATTCTGATGTATAACCTATAAAACGATAAAGTTTCATCCAAATCCGTCCAGTAGTTTTTGCGTGAAAGAGTAACAAACACACACATCGTCAGTGAAGTTCTAACAGTGCGAAAGTCATTTTTGGACGGTTCTGACATTTGAATGCCATTTGACAGAGAACGATGGCGCGCTTCGTTTTAACCAATAGAAATGAAAAAATTCGACCAATTACATCGCGTTATTTGAAAAATAGTGACACTGCGTAACTCAACTTGAGGTGCAAACATTGCGTAAGTCAGCGTCATTCCCGCGCGAATTTGACGAGCGACAGGTGATCCGTTGGTGAATTCTGAATAAAGGTAAATATTTGCAATTTTTATTGGTTTTTCGGTTAATACTTTCATCTTAGTTGTGTGTTAAGTAGTGTTGAGGTTTTATATATATGAATCTAAGTATTTTAATCAAGTTTAAATACTTAAAAGATCTCCAAACTGAATCAAAAAGTTGTCGTGACTTACGCATTGTTTCTTGCGTTTAGTATAATGACTTACGTTGTGTTGCATGCAATTTATATGACATGAATGCCAATTAATTCAAGTCTTGACTCTAATTTAACATAAATCACTGGCTCGAACTACCTAAATTAGTCTATATTTTTTGTTGGCTACAGGGTACACAAGAAAAATGGATTTTTCGACCAGTGATAGTGACGACGATGCCGATGAACAAGTCATGACTCTCTGCAAGGAGTTGAACATTCGAATTCCTCCCAAAAAACAGGAGGTATTTTCCAAAATAACTGCAGGTGATCTAAAAAACATAGACATTAATAAACTGCCGATACAGATCATATCCCAGCCTCCATCATTATCGGTACAGGACCTAGAATTTATTACAATCGAAGATTTGCAGCAACACGATAACGAACTACAGCACCCGTTCACGGTTGTTGGTAACTTACCGCCATCGCCTTCCGGCCAAGAAATGCCGATGCCGTTCCTGTCTACGTATGTTAATGATTCGCCGCCATCAACTAAAAACCAGCCGTCCGAAAGTAACCATGGGGAAATATATCTACCTTCAGCCTCTTCCGGCAAAGAATTGCCGATGCCATCCCCGTCCACGTCTGTCGGTAATTCGCCTTCGTTATTAGAGAGACAGCCGACTGAAAGTGAATACACAGAAATATATTTACCTTCAGCTCCTTCCGACCAAGAACTGCCGGTGCCGCCTCCATCCACGTCTGTTGATAATTTACTGCCAGAAGTACAGAGCCAACCATCCGAAAATACATGTGATGAAACAGACTTACCTTCAAACCCATCTGGTGAAGAACTGCAGCCCCCGTTCACGCACGTTTGCGCTCAGAATTCGACGTCATTATTAGAGGAGCAACTGTCCGATGACGAATATGAAGATCTTAACTCAAACAGAAAAAGAAAATCAAAGGGTTTCGCACAACCAAAAAAATGGGACAAAAATATCACGAAAAAGAAGCGTTTGGAAGGTGAAGAATACTTGGGCTACCGCAGAGATAGAAAGGTTTCCGGAAATGAAAAATTTAAAGTGCTTCATGATGTGCAACGTCCAGCACGTGCAATTGGGCCAAGGTGCACCTCCGTTTTTTGTTCTAAATCGAAACTACGTGGCTGTCAAAGCTTGACTGATACTGAACGGGAAACTATATTTTGTAAGTTCTGGAAAACAATGTCATGGGACCAACGAAAACAGTATGTCGTGTCTCACGTCTCGCATTGTGAGAAAAAGCAAGTCAAAGTCAAATCGGATTCTCGTAGAAGTGAGAGTAAACAGTACTTTCTGTCTACTTCTGCGGGCCGTACCCAGGTGTGTATGAAGACCTTTTTGAACACACTGGGGTTGAAAGAATCTACTATAAGATGCTGGGTAGTTTCCTCGGACCATGGAATTGCTAAAACTCTAAATAATGATAACAACGATATGGAACGTGTGATTAAAAAAGACGACATGGAATTTCTGAAGCAGTTCTTTGGTTCATTACCGAAAATGCCTTCGCACTACTGCAGGGCGTCTACAACGAAACAATATTTGGAGCCCCTTGTACAAGATAAAAGTTGTCTTTATAAACTATACACAACTAAATGTGAAGATGCTGAAAGAACTCCACTCAGTCGATGGACCTTGTGTAGAGTATTTGATGAGCTGAATTTGAGTCTGTTCTCCCCAAAAAAAGATCAGTGCGACACTTGTTGTTCTTATAAAGCAGGCAACATAACTGAAGAAGAATACAAAGCACACATTAAGAAAAAAGACACGGCGAGAAATGAAAAAGTAAAAGATAAAGAAAGAGCTCGTCAGAATGGTGATGTGCATGTTTTTACACACGATCTGCAAGCAGTAAAGTTGTGTCCACAGCTGCAGGCCAGCGCACTTTACTTTAAAACTAAGCTCTGCGTACATAATTTTACCATGTACAACCTGGCCAATAAGGAGGTGAGCTGCTATTGGTTTGACGAGAGCAATGCTGGTCTGGTTGCCTCAGTGTTTATATCGTGCATCATAGACTGCCTCGAAAAAGCGCTACAGCAGAAATGCATGCCAATAATTTTATATTCTGATGGCTGTACAGCTCAGAATAGGAATGTCTTCTTAGCAAATGCTCTATTGCACCTAGCCATGACTAAAAATATTGTAATTGAACAAAAAATCTTGGAGAAAGGGCACACACAGATGGAGTGTGATGCAGTGCACAGTTCTATTGAGCAAAAGATAAAAAATCAAGAGATCTTCTTGCCTTCCCAATATGCGACATTGTCCAAACAAGTACGACACAAGCACCCGTATTACGTCAAGTACTTGAACTACGGATTTTTTGACGACTACTCGGACAAAAACACATTCATGTATGAATCCATACGGCCAGGTCGCTCCGTGAATGACCCTACTGTCACAGATCTACGCGTGCTACAGTACAATCCTTGCGGCGTAATCAAATATAAAATAAACTTTGATGATGAGTTTCAAGATCTTCCCCGAAGGGCTCGACGCAGAGTGGTAATGCCAGTACGCCAGCCTAATAGGCCAAAACTTTACCAAGGCCCTATAAAAATATCTGAAACTAAATGGAAACACCTACAAGAATTAAAAACTGTTATTCCTATGGACTGCCACAGCTACTACGATTCTCTACTTCATTGATCTCTTAGAATAGACTGTTAAGATAAAACTTACTTAACTACTGAAGACTGAATTTAGATAATAATAGTTCCTATTTCGTTGTTATGTAAGTAATTAAAGGTACCTTATAATTTTGTTATTCATTGTTAAGATTTTTTTGTTTCGTAATTATATGTTTGAGTAAGTCTGATTTACATTGAAGCATAGGTACCCTTACCTAACGTAACCTAACGGCAAATTCAAGTCAAGTCAGTGCTGACTTGAGTTAGACATAGTATAATAAAACGTGTTTTAAGAGGTTTTAAAACACAAAGAGTGATTTTATGGACATTTAATTATTTTCTTAATTTGTCTGTATACTTAAATAAAAACTTAACACCCCTAATTGTTATTATTATTTAAAGTATCCAGATACTTTGAGATGTACTACTAACTAGGCCTTACTAACATTGTGTCAGGAACATAACGTAAGTCAGAGTAAAATAACAGAAACACCGCGTAAGTCACTAAATCATTCATAAGGAAAAGATTTTCAGCTTGTTTATGCCTTTCATTATTTCCAAGAATACATTGAAAATACATGATTCCAAAACCTTTTACGCAGATGTTAATTAGAATAATTTTATACCTTTTTTTTTGATTCCTGTAAAGTAGCCATTTGTGACATCCGCACTGTTAGAACTTCACTGACGACATACATCATATACGAACTTTCGCATTTATAATAATAGCAGGACAAACAAATGCTCAACGCTATGCATAACGCAACCCTCTGTTTAATTACATACAACACATAATAAAAGCAAAAACAAATCGTTTCAGAACGAAGTAAATGTTTATTTACGTTTGTGTGATTTCAAATACCTGAAAGTTTTAATAGATGTCTGTGACTACGTTATACTTTGATTTGATATACCTTTGATGCTGTTTAGTCTGCGTAAACGTTACTCGTACAACTTAACGGATGAACGAATTATACTCTGATATTTTAGTTAGAATTGTTTTGTGATTTATATAATTATTAACTTTACAAAAGTGTTAGAACTTGGTCGTAACAAATGTTTTGTTGGAAATAGGAAGAACTTGCTAATTTGTTTTTGGCTAGAGTTTACTGGGATGTAATTTTGATATTAGAATCAAAATTTTATTTATGTCAGAATGATTTTTTATATCTAAAAGACTAATATTAACTAACTACTCACAGTACTGATTTCTTCAGTGAGATGAGAGGCCTTTGCCCAGAGCAATGAGACATTACAGGCTATAACTAACTAACGAATAATATTTAAGGCCGAAGTTTTGTTTCTTTGAACGCACTAATCTCAGAAACTACCAATTATATCTGAATAATTATTCTTGTATTGGCTATCCACATTCAACGGGAAGGCTACAGGCAATTTTTCATCTCGATATTCTCACTGGAACGGGCACAACGCGGGTAAAAATGCGGGGCGCATCTAGAAAAATATAACTCCAAAATTAAATTATTATTTAAAAAAAATAGCTACATTTCTATATTAAAGTAGAAGAAGCCTGTAATGTTAGGCAAAGGACTTTCATCTTACTGAAGATACGTTCAGAAAAGAGGAATAGGCGTAATATATATTAGTACTAAGTATTATTATCAATGACTTTCCTCCCCCTGAAGATATTACAGTGAGGATGATTAGTCGTAATATATGTTATGTATTACTAAGTATTATTTTATTAATGGCCTGAATTCGATAGCACAATTAGCACACCCGTTGATTACAAACAACTCGATAGCTCTTGACTACTTCACGATATGATAACAATCTTTTAAGGCACTCTTCAAATGATTATTGAAAATAGACAATACTGGTAAACTGTGAACACCTATACAATATAATACAAACAAATTCTTTAACAGATACGTTATTAAACTATGTATATTAATAAACTACGTACGATGGAACTAAAACAAATTAAGAGCAGGTTGCTTCAGCTTACGTTTACGCACCATTAAACGTTAAAACAAATTGTCAGTCTCAACGGATGTCAAAAAATAAAAAATCGTAGCTTTATACTGGTAGTCCGAATAACTTTGACAGATTTTTATTTAGGTTATAAAAAAACGCTTTGTATTTAACAGATATTGAACAGTGTAAAAACTTATGAACTTTTTCCCGTAGCATGTTACGATAACCAACCGTTTAAAACAATTGTAATACTTTAACAATACCTACAAGAGCAATGCCAGTTTAAATAGAGGTGCATTTTCTGTAGCAGAGCTTGGATACAAGTTGGATTATATAGAACACGAAGATTTCCTTGAACAGTTCAGATTCCAACCGAGACATGGTTAAATGATTCTCTTTCACGGAGCGGTGGAGCTTCGGGGAAATCTGAGAATATATACCGTGAACACGAGTTGTAACACATAGACAGATGCTATTATGAATCGACTAGCCGCGCCCCACGGTGTTACCCGTATTGTACCCGTTCCTGCGGGAATTTCGGGATAAAATGTATCCCATGTATTATTCTGATATTTAATCTATATTACTGTAAAGTTTCATCCAAATCCGTCCTGTAGTCTTTTCGTGAGAGAGTAACAAACATACATACATAAATACATCTACACAAACTTTCGCATTTACGAGTATAATATGTATTAGTAGGATGTAGCTGGAATGTAAAGGAAGGCTTTGAATAAGGTACAAACATGCAACAGTTAGATTTGTGGAACTGATATTAAATATTCGGAAGTTTGCAAGGACTATTATTAGGCTGAGGGCGTTCTGATTCAGAATCAAACATTCGGCATTTATGGTTCCGGCCTAATAATTGTTTTTTGATTTTTCATGCTGGCCAGTTTCATAGAACGCGCTCGTCATATTTGTCACATACCTACGAGTATCAATAAAAATCTTTAGAATTCGTCAGCTCGCAGTGTATAAATGAAAGAATTGGCTACATAGATATTTGGATGATATTCAACTCGTACTCGTACTTACTGTGTCAATTATATCACTACATAGTATAAAACAAAGTCGAGTCTGTTTGTCTTCTGTTTGTCTGTTTGTCTGTATGCTTAAATCTTTAAAATTACGCAACGGATTTTGATGCGGTTTTTTTGTAATAGGTAGAGTGATTCAAGAGGAAGGTTTTTATGTAAAAAAAATCCCGAAATTCCCACGGGAACGGGCACAACGCGGGTAAAACCGCGGGGTGCTGCTAGTATTCTTATAAAGTATTTGTGTATGTATATGTATGTATATGTATGAGTATAATTCAAGTTTAGAGTTTACTTTGGGTCTAATTAATCGTATATAAATTTGTCCGGGTGTATGCTTAAGTTAATTCACATTATCTTGCAATTAATGCACAATTTTCAATGATACGAGTATCTGTATAAAATTAATCCGCTAATAACGTATGAAAGCGTAGGTATTGACACAAATCGGCACTTTGATAACAATCAACCGACATTATAGGACATTGGTATCAAAGATAGTATGATTGACTGGCGCCAGACACAGACAAAATTAACAATAACCATTTTATATTATTATGTGGCCCTTTAGACAAATAGCAATCGCTTCGCATTCTATTTGGTTGTCACTGTCTAAACTGTCTTAATCCTCTGTCTTGGTTCGAGTTACTTTATATTTAGTAACTTAATGATAAAGGCATATTTATAAGCAAATACTAGCTGTCAAAAAATGGCGGCAAAAACGCGGGTAAGCATCGATTAACAGTATCAATACCTCTCGAAATTTTTAAGAACCACTTTTATCTCTCTTTTAAGTGGCACGGTTATAAATAAACTAACAATGCTTCGCGGTTTTACACGTAGTATTGAACTCACCAGCTAGAAGCGACGAGAAATATTCATATTTTAAAATATAGTCTAATATTTTAAAATAGGTCCTCCGTTAACGCCTCGGTGGTATAGTAGTATGTGCACTCGCCTGCCCAGACTGAGGTGAGGGTTCTATTCTCGGGTCAAGCGAAAAGTCGAGCGGGATTGAGATAACCAACCCGCATTTAGCAAGCGTGGTGATTATGCCTAATCCTCTTCACTGCACTGATATCTTCAGTGGGATGAGAGGCCTTTGCCCAGCAGTGGGACATTATAGGCTCATTCTATAGGTCCTATGAAACTATTAGAGCAATATTAAAGAATATATATTATCAATTTATCAATCACAATTATATTAGCATGCACTTAAAATAGACCATTTATCTTATCAAGAAACGTGGGTCTCGATACAATGATAATGATATAAATATCTTCACAACTCCAGTCACAGAGAATATATTTTTGAATAAGAAAAACTATTTTGAATACATACCTGCTTGTACTTTCAAGAATCGTTTAATTTAAAGGGGACGCGATATTGCGACGAACGAACGATGAGGCATAGCAGTTTTTTTAATCAAATATATATCGTGTCGCGTTCTTGTAGTTAATCTCCTCCGATCTTGACCGATTCTCATGAAATTTTGTGTGCATATCGGGTACGTCTGAGAATCGGACATCTATTATTCATCCCCCTAAATGTTAAGGGTAGTTCACCCCTTAATGTGTATATGGCAAAACAAGGTTTGCTGGGTTAGCTAGTGGTAATTATAGTATTACAGCTTAATTTTCATTGTTCATATTAAAAAAAGGTTACCCTAGCCCCCGTTAGATTACTTAAAAGGTTTTTAATAACTCTAGAAAATAATTAAATACAACACTAGACTAATATTTTGATGGCCGCTTTGTAAATTTTTTTATGTATTGATCTAACTATAGCGATTTGTTCTTTTTTTAAACTTGTCTTTGAAATCCATAGACACCACTCTATTAGATACGTATTGGTCAAGAGGGCCCACGTCACCCAGTTTGACATATATTGACAAATTGAATTATTTGGGGTGATTGGATCGGCGAAACCCTCATCTGTTATATTCAAGGGTTGATGTGATTTAATAAGAATCGAGAACGTCACGGTTTTAAGCAAATTTTTATTAAAAGGTTTTCAAAAACATCGTTTTAAAGGTTAAAGATCAGGAAAATTCACAACGCGTTAACACTTGACAGTTATAGAAGCATACTTTTCAGTAGGTAGTAGTAGTACGTACTACAGTAGTGGTACGCACGTAGGTAATGAACCAAGGAGGTAAGAAATCTTGCAGTAAGGAGGTGATTTTCGCTCAGTTACTCATTCACAACAGCTTCTATTACCGTGTAGAGTTTATCATAGTGGTGGTACCATAGTGCAGTGATGTGTATGGAATAATAACACATTAATATTCAATTCCTAACGATTTTCAAACCACTAAAACTGTACCATTACCCAAAAAACTAAATACCATGAAATGCGAAGAACATAGAACAGTCAGTCTTATAAGTCACGCTTCAAAAATTTTGATTAAAATTATACAAAACCGCATGCATCTCAAAGCCGAGCAACATATTGGTAGAGATCAATATGGGTTCAGAAAAGGAAAAGGAACGCGGGAAGCCATTCTTGCTCTACGTCTCATTAGCAATCGCAGAATAGACTTTGGACTTGATACCTACATTGCATTCATCGACTTAGAAAAGGCTTTTGACAAAGTTAACTGGAAGAAAATGATGAAAGCCCTGAAAAAGATAGGATTAGACTACAGAGACAGAAGAATAATATTTAAACTATACAAACAACAAACAACCATAATCAAAACCGGAGATGAAACAGTACACGCTCAAATAAGACAAGGCGTTAGGCAAGGTTGTCCCCTTTCCTCTATAATATTCAATATCTTCGTCGAAAGCGCCCTTAGTGCCATAGCAGAGTATGGAGAAGGAGGTATAAGAGTCAACGGCGAAAAAATCTACACCATCCGTTTCGCCGACGACATTGCAGCCTTAGCAGAAACAAGAGAACAATTAGAAAAACTTATAACAGCAATAAATTTGGCATTCAATGACATAGGACTAAAAATTAACATAAACAAAACAAAAACAATGACAATAACCCGGAACTCTTCAACAAATAATCAAATCACACTCAACAATAACGAAATCGAAGAAGTTAATAAATTCAGATACTTAGGTAGCATCATCACAAACGATTCCAGAAGCTCTACAGACATCATATCCCGTATATCCATGGCCAAAGCAGCATTTAACACCAAAAAACATATATTTAAAAACAAAATATCCCGATCCATCAAAAAACAATTAATTAAAACATTTATATGGAGCATAGCTCTTTACGGCAGCGAAACATGGACCATGATCCAAAGGGATAGGGAAAGGCTAGAGGCGTTTGAAATGTGGTGCTGGAGGCGAATGGAAAGAATAAGCTGGACGGAAAAGAAAAGCAACGAGGAAGTGTTGAATCTAATAGGGGAGAAGAGAGCAATACTAAAGACGATAGAAGTAAGAAGAGGGAAGATGTTTGGACATCTGTTACGACACGACGAATTTATAAAAACTATAACAGAAGGACACATAGAGGCAAGGAGAGGAAGAGGAAGGCCAAGAAGGGCATATGTAGACCAACTGAAGGAGAGAGCAAAAGTCGTGTCGTACCAGCAGCTGAAGAGAATGACAGATGATAGAGAAAAGTGGAAAGAACTCCATCGACAAGAGCCCAGCTCTTAAGTTTAAAGAAGAAGAAGAATATTCAATGTTCTTTTTTCAAATAATTTGGTTATTCTGTCACCGTGGCATTCAATTACTTGAGTGAATGATTGACTGTAGGCTACGAAGGATGAGTTTTTCAAAAATGTAGGTAATAAATACACAAAAAGTCTACAGATAATCTGGACTAGAAATAAATTATTGCGTAGGTTTAGATCAATAACATGGCAACATTTCGCAACTTCAAATCATACGATCCGTACATAAGAACATCATAAGTAACTTATTAAATACTCTTGTACCACATGTATTACGAAGATAAAAGGCAAAATATATGAAATTACAAGAAAGTTACCTTTGTCAGAGTAAAATATGGATCCGTCATTACCCCGGGATTATGTCAAAAACATTCCCCCGAACTACAAAGATAAAACATTTTACTAAGAATCAGTTTACCAGTAACCCTTGGGTATTACGGTATTACGAAAAATAATAAGATAAACAGATAAAATACGTGCCAGATAAGTTTGATCACAAAAGGTGGCGTTACTAAAAAACACCTACTACGATTTTGTTCGTTTTAGTTCCAATTTTGCTCACATGCCAACTTACCTGGCCTGACGTTACTATTAATCCGACCTCAGAGTACGATTACAAAGGACGAAAGGCCCTAAGGAATGTCAATTTGGGTCACCACCCAGCGTACGTGGGGTTTAAGCTTTTGGAAACCAATCATACTGATTTACCCACATTCCGTGCGAAACGATCGCATTCAGACCGGCAACGGTTTAATTATTGGTAAATGTACGCTCATTGGTTGGGTTTTGAAGTGATTTTGTGGTAAAAATCCAATCAAAGACAAACTAAAAACAATGGACAACCTTTTCAAGTAATTGGTCAGATAACCCTTATTATATGGCCTGAGCGAGTGAGCACTCACTTTGGTAAGTGAACGTAGTACGTAAATACATAAGCAAAATACACAAATCATTTGAACTTTCGATCTTTTGCAAATTCGATATTTTGAACGTTTGATGTTTTGTAAATTCGATGTTTTGTCTCTTCGATGAATATATGTTCGATCAAATACTTTTCAACATGGCGTAGGTAAACATATAGCACATATAGCACAGAAAATACGTCTAATATACTTTTTCCGTCCCAAATTGTGTGTAAGACGGCAATTTGTACCGAAAACTGTTTTTAGACTGACATTTTTATTCGGTCAATCTAAAATAAATCTAAATGATCTCCATAAATATATATTATACCTCATTAGAATACCATTTCATTAGTGTGCAAACCGTGCAATAATATTATACAATGTAACCCCATAATACCATAATTATTTCATCAATGGAATCGTCTAAATATCGATATTACAGGAATTTAATTTCGACAATTCAGTTTATGTTTGAATATGTTTGTACCCTAACTAAGAGTCACTGAAGTTGTCGCATTGATCAGTTATAGTAATGGTATCGTTTTCGTAATAGAGAAACACTTAGTAAAAACATTACTATCGGATTGATCGCTACAATACCAACTTATTCATACTTGGGAAATCATCTATCCAGGGAAGAATAGAACAATCTTTATTGAGATCGAGTTCGTTAAGAATTCAACTCAACCACATTACATCGGTCATCGCTGAATCGTTTAGTGTAACTTTGCTAACAAAAAAGTAAAAAGTATTAGCCTGTAATGGCTCACTGCTGGACAAAGGAATCTCACTTTATTAAAGACTAGCAGTGCCCCGCGGTTTTACCTGCGTTGTGCCCGTTCCCGTAGGAATTTCGGGAATTTTTATACATATAAACCTTCCTCTTGAATCACTCTATTTATTTAACAAAACCGCGTCAAAATCCGTGCAGTAGTATTTGAGTTTAGCGCGAACAGACAGACAGACAGACAGAAAGACGCGGCCGGGGACTTTGTTTTATTATTTGTAGTGATATCAGTACAGAGAGGAGGATGATGAATTATCACCACTGCGGATGCTTACTACGGCTTGGTGATCTGAAACCCTCTCAGATCTCAAACGACAGTAGTTATCGAGACTATCGAGAGAACATCGAACAAATAATAACACAGAAACCCATAGTAGGGGGTATTGATTTTATTAAGTGATAGCTCTATTCTATTGGACTCTACCGTGGACACAGATGAGTAGATAGTTAGTGCGTAACGAGTAACTACCGTACGGCTTTCATACGGTATTGTATTCAGCTTTTAGCCTCAAAGCTCTATAGAAGCTTTGTCAATAGATCGTCACCTGTCCCCTGAGCTGTACGCCCTAATGGTTTTAGATTTGATTCTAAATTGGCTTCACTGAAGTGGATTTGGATGTATCGAGTGATGTTTGAATTTGGTTTCGTGGATGATTTTAATTGGTAATTTTAAGAAGTCATTTAAGAGAGGATTTCTCTTCTTAATGAAGTCGGTTTAAAATAGTTTTGATGTTGATATATAGCTAATTTTCGTAGCTTTAGTTAGCACAGTGAAAGTATTATCCGAAGTTACGTTTTAAATATGAATTTATGATTTTGTTGTTTAGCTTTGACTTCGCTTAACCCAGAGAAACATGTCTAGTAGGAAAGTTCGCATAGGGCTTAAGTTATAAGGCATATGTCTAGTAGAAAAGCAGTCACACCTACTGCGGTTGCGGGCCGGGTGCGGGTCGTGTGACGTTGTATTCCTTGTATGAAAGGTGTCACACTGGCCCGCAGCCGGCACCAATGTGGTCCGCTCCCATACTCTGAGTGTCTCTCGCTTAAGATGAAAGCTATAAAACGAAGTGTCAATAAACATTAATAATACGTATAGCTATCTTTCACTTCACATTAAGGTAAAGAGCGTATTATTGTGGATGTAAAAACCTCATAAAACGAGAGACTCTCGGTCAAAACTCTTATCGGGCTCGAGATTAGGACATGACGTGATTACTTTCAAGGGAGCGTTGACCTCAAGAGTTCAGTGTTTAGGATAATGTAGCTGAGACATTAGAGATTTGGAGAAATTGTATTAATTTTTTAGTTGGTGTTGGTGTTTGGTAATGAAAGAATAATTGTGGGTTTTAAGTGATTGTTATTTTTGAATCTTTCTGTAAGTCAACATTTTGGATTACTTTGGACAATGTAGAAAGATAGAATATGTAGAAGACAATATGTAGAAGAATAGAAAGCTGGGCGAGGCTTAAAATCCATAGGTCTTTATTAAATTTGAAAACGCGGGGCTGGTTTGGCATTTATATAAAATTACTTCTGGAACTCCGATGTAGGTCTATATGTGAAGGTAGCCGTGGGCAAAAGCAAGTATTTAATAGTATCTGTGCCGAACTCATATATGTCCATTAAAGTGACACTTTACTAATTGGCGTATTTTTTAATACATTATAAATGTCAAAATCGCTCACTAAATCTCTACTAAAGAAACATTTGTCATCGCAACGTCCGGGCGTCAATTAACTAAATGTACAAATCACTAATTATTCTAATTTCAAATCACTTGTTCTAATTTTTAATTCACTTGTTCTAATTTCAATTCACTTGTTCTAATTTCAAATCACCACTTTTCTATTAGCTTAGCCTGTAAAGTCCCAAATGCTGAGCAAAGGTCTCATCTCACTAAAGATATCAGTACAGTCAGGAGGATGAGGAGTATATCTAAAACATAATCAAAATCTACCAACAACAAACACTTGGTAACAAGTTTTTTCTATCTAAATATTAAGCCTCAGTACATAACACCTAAACATGTCCACAAATGCGATCTTGTTCAAATGCCACTCGACATGGCCACTAGGCCGCACCCACACCCCGCCCTCGATTTAAATTAATAGTTTATTTTGAACTCATTACATTATAATGCAGACATTAGTTAATGTTTTGCGAACAACCTATTATCGATGTTGTAATACGAAACCTGTTTCTTTTTGAGGTTACAATTAGGTGATTGAGCGTTGAGTTTGATGTATAGGCATCGTTTAGAGAACAAAAAATTTATGTAATGTGTAAGTGGTGCTTGAAATGGTTGGTTATCGTAACATACGTTCGTTAAACAGTTCACGATTTTTACGCAGTTAAATAAATACAAAGCGTTGTTTAATTGTGACAGTCTGTTAAAGTTATTCGGGCTGTCAGTAGAAAAGCCACGATTTTTTACTTACGTCTATTGATACTGACATTATGTGTTAACGTTGACTGGTGCGTAAGCGTAAGCTGAAGCTTCGCCCTAAATGTTAAGTTCCATAAAATAAGATGTGAATAGTTTTCGTATCATTCCGCTATGGTATCATTTTGTCCTATAAAATGCATGGGAATTAATAATAACCACATGACCACCACGTCATATCCCGGGACTATCGAATAATAAGATATTACGGTTTTCATCAAATTTAGCTGTTTACTAGAGTAAAACTGCTACAATAGTTAACAATTATATGAATATAGGTTTAGAAACCTATATTCATATAATTGCTAACTGCTACAATAGTTAACAATTATATGAATATAGGTTTAAACCTATATTCATATAATAACTGCTGCTGCTAACTGCTACAATAGTTAACAATTATATGAATATAGGTTTAGAAACCTATATTCATATAATTGCTAACTGCTACAATAGTTAACAATTATATGAATATAGGTTTAGAAACCTATATTCATATAATTGCTTACTGCTACGGTCGCTTATTATGTTATCCTTTAATTGCAGGTTGTCTTTTTCATCTTTCCTTCTTGTCTATGGGTGGGGCAGCAATGTTCGTGATTGTTTTTGGAAACCAATAAAGTTATTTATGAGTCAAGTAATAAAGTCATTGAAATACTAAAGTATTCATCGATTTCTTGCCAGATAATGAATATAAATCGATTTGTTGTCACTACTATTATAAGTGTTTTGTTTATATTATCAGATATTAAGATTATTCCGAGGTATTAGCTGGTTATTTTTAGTATTTTAATTAGTTCTTAAAAGAATAATACTTAACTTAAGAGCAAAATATTGCATTGGTAGGTATTTTACACCACCCTTACAACCTTATAATGCACCCTAATTTTGACCACTATCTTTAAATACTAAGGTCCATAAGAATATCTTGTATCCTTAGTAGTTGCCATAGCAACATGACTTCGGACTCATCATCATAAATTTAAGAGCAAGGCTTTTGTCGGTGAGTCCGATGCAGACTTCTCCATCTTTCATATTCAGTGCAAGTTCCTTCACATCTCTATAAGACATGACAGACACTTTTTCTTTAATCTGACTCATGTAACTGATTCTAGGCCTTCCCCTACCTTTTGACTAACCGGCTTAAAAACTGTTGACTCAAGTCGTCTTTAGGTTCCCAAGAAGTAACAAACAATCTTCAACACCTAGAATTATTTTTCCATTTTATTACAATTCAAATTTTGGATGTTTGGAACAGTTGGAACTTACCGTTTCCAGTTCATCAACCTCTTCTTCCCCAAGACTGGCAGTTTCTTCAGCTATATTAGTAAGTAACATACTAGGTCTCATTGAAACCCTGTTCTTCACAGTACTTCTCCTCCACACATCACTATTAGTGTTAGTTTCCTTAACATCATCCCCCAAGGTCGCAAACTGCTCATAGAAGTTGATGACACCACTCAATTCTCCATCTTCACCCAAACTGTGAACAGAATTCCTCTTTTCTCCTAATTTCTCAGTATTAGGGGTAGAGTGCTTCTTGTACTTGTGGACGTTTGGGAAAGAGTGTCTTCTTTCAGATCTCTTTCTTTCTTCTAGCTTTCTGTATTCTTCTTCGCTTATGTCTTCGCCAAGAATTGGAACAGAAGGTGCTCTGTGAGTGGTGTATTCGTACTCCAAATCGAAGCCTCTGTCTTCAAATAAACTCCGGAACCGAGCCCAGCAACTCTTCTTGTCTGATCCGTGAATTTCATTTGCTGTACTTTTAGGCATCGTAACGGATTAAAATACTATCAGTTGATTATGTTCTTTGAAATGTACACCGAATTGTTTTTTATGTCAATTAACTATTATAATAATGATTTATCGTCAGATAATGGAATTGTTCCTGTTTGTAGATAAACATCGATTAAATTCATAAATAATTTTAATTAATATACTTTTCCTGTTTACCGGTTCATATCATTTTGGATGCAGACCTTGGTTAGTTTAATTATTGTTTTTCTTTCAACATTTAGGTGTTCATTGACGTCATCAGCGTGAATGATTACAGTCACAAAAAGTCACATTATAGAAGTATTATCACTGTAATTCACAATGGGAAGTAACGCAAGTAAAATTACAACACTAACGAAGCCAGTTCCGTGCCGTTCCGTGCCCTAGTCACCCGACGAACTGAAGTGAAAAATAATAATGTATTCGACGATAAGATCGATAACACTATCGACTCCTTTGCACTGATTACGATTAATAGTAATTATAAAGAAGGTAATAGTCATTTGGTATGTCGTGATTTATTCGTTATCAGTAATAGGTACATACTTTATAAGATATGATATGAGTAATATCAATCGTTAAATATAGATGGCAAGAGATACTGAGGCTATAGATGAGAGGCAATTGATAAAATACCAGACCTAGAGACTGCCACTTCGTAACCAAGGTGCCAGAGTATACAGGACTACTTTTGTCAAGAGTACAAATTCCATATACCCTCCGATGCACAGTTCTGTAAATAAAAACATGCCTTTAGAAAGGCTTTTTTCTCATCTATCAGAACTTAAATAGTCATTATTTGAAGCTAAGGCCTAAATTCCTTAAACCGAATACCTAGTAACTAATAGTCCTATTCATCGTCATTTCTACCATTTATTAGCTTAACTTAGGGTCAAAAAAGTGAGCCTAAGTTTGCTAAATGTTATGAAGATTATACTATGAATTGCTATACACTGTTTTTGAAATTCTAATTGAGGAAATTCGATATAAGTAGCACTTAATAAACGAAGTTTCGTCATGCCAAATTTCAAGCTCCTTCCAGCACGTATTGGACATCAATCTTAAGAATGGAAGTTCCGGAGATCCCTAAAACGATGTTCAAAGTTTTCTTCCGAGTTTCCGGGCTAGTTTAAATTAAGCATTTATAAATAATTATGTTGAGTAAAGGTTTGTTTTCGGTAGCGACCACAGCGGCAGTAGGCAGCAATTGTCGACCGCAAGCACTACAACAGGTTTCTATGAATCTCTATGAAATATTAAGCGCGGCGACACTGCTGCTTGCGGTTGGCAGTTGCCTGCTGCAGCGGTTGCTCCCGAAAACACACCTTAAACGTATTGTGTAATAAGACTTTTTCCAGCCTGTATTTTTCGTAAGTAACTTTTTCTTATTTTTCTGTTGTCTTTATTAAGGTTCAGTTGAATTAAATGCAAAGTAAGTTCTAGGAAGTAAATGACAAAATACTCGTATCTAGAAAGTCATTGATAGAATTTCTAACAATTTGGGTTAGTAATAAGTATTTGAAGTAAAATTCAATCATGACACGTGGTTAGCGACTTGATTATATGATAATGATGACGTTGTTACACGTCAGAAGCAGTTAAAAGATAAAAATCAATCGACGTATTTTTTTGCAGAAAACAATTGATTTTGGATTATGATATATTTTGTTATCGTGTGACGTTTGAAATGGTGGTATGTTTAGAAGCGGATGTATGACGTTGCTTATTATTGCATAAAATAATCGATTGCATAAAATAATCGAAACATATTATCTGGGTATAAATATACTTAAATCAACCAACTGCATTGCAACCAATTCCTAATGATATTATAAATGAAAGTTTGTTTGATTTGCAAAACTTAAAAACGGATGTGTGACAGTAGACATATAGATAATATATCAGAGTAAGCCTTGGGATATAATTTATCCCGAAATTCCCGCGGGAACGAGTACAATGCGGGTAAGACCACGAGGCGGTAAAGAAAATAAAGCCGCATACATACTAAGCGTTCCAAGGTCCAATGCAGACATACGCATATATCATAAAAGTACTATTGCTTATTATGAATTTAATTCCATGAGTCATTCGTAATTAAAATGATAATAAAAAAATTAAAAACATGTCTACCGACATTTTTGACATATCGATTATATCTATCGTATTAATTAAATTACATAATATCACTCACAAATCAGTTACGAAAAGTTCAACAACGAAAATCTCTGGTATCAAATTGCAAAACTATCGAATTATATCACGTGAGTCGAATAATACATGAATAAAACATGTTTCAGAATTTATATATTTGCATTTCTTTATTTGTTAGGCTGGCTTTGAAGGATAATTATAGCTTGATTAAAATATGGCATAATTTATTAAATAAATCATAGCGTGAGATTGAGATTGGATGAGATGAGAGGTTATTTATTAGCGCTACTACCTATACCCACTATACCATCTGTAGTCACTACAGTCTATAGGCAGTCTTTAGGCTTTATATTGACTTGTTAACAAAACAGCCTCCGTGGTCTAGTGGTTTGAGCGCTCGGCTCACGATCCGGAGGTTCCAGGTTCGATTCCCGGTGGGGATATCTCACAAAAATATCTCACACTTTGTGAGACTGTCCTCAGTTTGGTTAGGGCATTGCAGGCTGAATCACCTGATTGCCCGAAAAGTAAGATGATTCCGTGCTTCGGAGGGCACGTTAAGCCGTCGGTCCCGGTCACTTTCTACGGATAGTAGTCGTTACATGAGCCATGTCAGAGGCCTTTGGCGGCTCTTTAACTCTGACACCAGGATTGGTCAAGTTGACCATCCACTCGATAAGAAGAAGAACAAAACTGTCGTCAGACTGTGTCGTCACTGATGTCGGAGTTTGTAGACCGCCTAAAGGCCTCTGACATAAAAGTCAGGAAATTAAAAATAAGTAGTAACTTTATAAACTTTCTACCATGAAAAAACCCGTTAGAATCGTTTAGGGCCGGCATTGCGTTAAGCGTGCGCACGCCGCGGTTCCATACAAAATTGAACGGTCGCGTGCGCCCGCTGCGTGTGGCTTCATACAAAACTGACCCGTCGCGTGCGGTGTCATACAAAAGTGAACCGCCGCGTGCGCACGCGGCGGGCGCACGCGACGGACGCACGCTTAACACAGTGTTGACCCTGTATTCAAATCGCGTAAATAAAAACAAAATGTCTAACTAAAGTCTGAACTCTGTGTTCAGGCTCTTAATCTATTAACGGTGGCAAGGTCTTAATCAAAAAACGAATTCTCACATCCAAGTTTATAATTTCGTCATGTGAGTAGTTAACCGTCACCTCCTTTAACGGCCATTAGTCAAACCATCATTAGTCAATGATCAATTTAAATGGAAGCAATCAGGCCGCTGTCATCGATCGACCTCAGTGAGACGAGACTCGAGAGCGCAATGAATATTCATCACAATCCTTTACAATTTTGACCTCTCTGCCGTTAATAATAAAATGTATTGGCACTCGCTAACGGGGTTTGAAGGATTTGGTCGTTATACTAGCTTTCGTTTGAAGGTTTGGTCGCGTTTAACATATATTTTTACTACATATAAATTACGGTATATATATTTTTTTTTTACGATTTGTATTATGGCTGTCTGTTTGTTTCCGGTTAATCTCTGAAATGGCTGGACTGATTTTGACTTTTAGTAGCAGATACAGATGTAGTGAATAATCCTTTCCTATCGGCAAAACTCGGAACAACGATAACACCCGAATGGTGTCGATGTGTCTATGAATTACTCTATTATTAAATTACGTGTAGGTATCAAATAAATCGCATACTTTATATCAATGTCAAACTGCCCGTTTGACGTTGTCTCGATGGGTACTGAGTGCGAGTGAAGTAGTAAGACAAAAACGAACATTTCCGAGAAAATACGAAAGGAAAGGATTATTCAGTACATCTGTAGCTAAATTCCACACGGACGACGCCGCAGGCACAGCTAGTCACTACATAGTATAAAATAAAGTCGCTTTCCGCTGTCTGTCTGTCTGTCCCTATGTATGCTTAAATCTTTAAAACTACGCAACGGATTTTGATGCAGTTTTTTTAGTAGATAGAGTGATCCAAGAGGATGGTTTATAAGTACAAAAATGCCCGAAATTCCCACGGGACCGGGCACAACGCGGGTAAAACCGCGGGGCGCTGCTAGTATACCATAAAGTTTACCATTCCAGCCCAATTACACTAGTTATGTTTGTTATCATTATCAGCCAGTCAGTCACGCGACTATTAATTTAAAATAAATATTCATAGATAAGAGCGCACTGAGTTATTCGAGTTAACTACTGGTTATGGTTACATAGTACTTAGCTCATTTTGAGTAAATAACTACTTAACACATCAAATGTTTTAATGGGTTTGTCAACAATTCAGAAAATATGAACTTAAATTTGAATAATAAGAGTGCATTTCCGACTTGTATCTTGTTATAAATTATAATGGTAAATACTAGCTGCGCCCCGCGGTTTTACCCGCGTTGTTAAAGTTAATTTTTTCTGAATTGTTGACAAACTCATTAAAACATTTGAAGTGTTAAGAAGTTAAGTAATATAATGGGTGCAAATCGTGTGAGTTTAAAAGGTATATTTCTATTCTGAGAACTTTACCAATCTAGATTAGTAATAACTTACAGCGAAAACTACGTGATATCAACAACCATTCAATGGTTAATCAAGACCATCTTATCTTTAACTCTTCTACCAGTCTAGACTGGTATAATAACTTATTCAAACGTCGAAGAGTGACTCTAAATTGATGGTATAGTCTACTCGTCCATCTTATCTTATTTATCCATCTTAGTATCTTTGTCGTATCTTTACCTCTAGTCTACCAGTCCAATCTTTTAAATAACCAGGTACTAATTACTTACGGCGACGTCGACCAGTGGCTCGTCCTCTGGAGTCAGGGCCAAAGAGGAGCGGCGGCCCGCCCGCGCTCCAGGGGATCCGCTTGAGCTGCCTGTAGGCAAAGAAATGTAGGGTTAGTGTTAGGTTTAGTCATATAAGGTGGATTTTTTGAAAGTCACTATGGGCAAGTCTAAAACTATAAGAGATACAGTCTATATACATAGATAGTCTATACAGGGTGACGTTTTTTTAATCGGTCAGAATGGGCAAATCTGGAACTAGGCGATACGGGGTGATTTAGCTGCTTTGTGACAAAGAAATGTGAGACTAGAATTGTATTACGACTACTTAATATTGAAATCGTTTAGTGTACAGTATACAAAATAGTCTACATTATAGTACACAGAATATGTCATACGTTAAAAGAATACGACGACTAACCGCAACCGCAAGGCGGTAACCGAAACATTGGTGGTGCTGTCTGCGGTCGTGGTCTACGGCAACCGCAGATTACTTAATATTAGTGAAACGCCTGCGGTTGCGGTCTGCGATCGACCTTCGACTTGTAGTTCCATACCATTTATATCTACAGTCTTTACAATCTATACATACTTATTGCTAGTAAAAGATGGTATGGACCAGTAGTTGAATATGGTCCAATGTATCTTTACTAGTCCATTCTATCTATATCAGCCGTTATTTGGTTTCCCAGTCTTTGTGGCTCTATCAAAGAACAGATACCATCTAAGTTCTATAATCAATCCTACTAATATTATAAATGCGAAAGTTTATCAGGATGGATATATGGATTTATGTTTGTTACTCTTTCACGGAAAAACTACTGAACGGATTTGGATGAAACTTTACAGTAATATAGGTTGTACAACAAAATAACATATGGGATACATTTTATTCCAAAATTCCCGCGGGAACGGGAACAACGCGGGTGAAACCACGGGGCGTGACTAGTATCTAATATTCCAGATTTATTCTTTATAAAATAAAATACCAAAGATTTCATTCAATATTAGCTAATATTTCTGTGAAAAGCGTTCCATTTACTCCTTTTCATTGTCAGAACAAACATGGTTCATTATTATTGAATATTTTCAAACGAATCCGATTCTTGCGCGGACCGCAATCATCTATTCAAATCAGCTTGATTGTCAACCTACAGGCGAATTGGTGGATTTCTTTACACACAATACCAGTTAATTGATATTCCGTTCTATTCAAATAGAAAAAATGATATTTACAAGCTGAAAATGTGATAGAATTACGATCTAAAAATAATAAAAAAGTCTGCCTCAAAAAATAGTTTGCGAAAGCTTTTTTATGTAATTTGTCGTGTTAGGTAGGGGTGGAAAAAAGTTTACAAGATCTGATTTTAAGTTACTTAAGTTAATATAACTTTCCAAACTATAGATTTCAACAGGTATTTATTGATTTATTTATGTATCTCAGGTGTAGAATGGAATGATAAATGTCATTCCAATAAAACTTTCATAAAATACCGCAATAAAATTTTTACCGAATTGATGGCAGTTCGAAATTCGAATATCATAAAAAAAATCTTTAAATAAAAACAACAATTTCGAAATAAATGTTCAAGTTTTCCGTTAAAATTATCTCTGGATAATATGAGCGTCATTTGTTTAAAATTATAACACATTTGTGAAGGAACTAGGTAAAATTTGAGGTAAATGACTAAAAATTCCGTACCAACTTAGGCACTATAGATGCTTATCTCAAAGCTATTTTCGTCAAGACGAAACTGCGCATTTGTTTTTAAAGTAATTTAGTAATTTTTCGGATAAACTTCGAACACATATTAAAAAGATTTTGATACTAACTTTTCACATCACCGGCGTCCGTTTCGTCGCTGTTTCGTCTTTGTAACCATTTTTGCACTAACTCAATGCTGGCTTCTTGACCAGCTAACATTTTAATTCACATATTTCACCATAAACACTCCATCATACACAATTTCAAACACAACACTAATTCAAACTTTTAAATTTCCATCATTTCGAAATTGCACGTAATTAAGAGGTCACTTTCTCCTAATTAAGAATGTTCAATCACGCTTTACGAATAATATTCACAGTTTTAAAAAAGTACACCAGACCGCTAGTAATCAAATGTCAATCCAAATTAAAAACACCGACTGGCCAGTTGTAAAACAAATCGACTTAAAATTCAAAATAAAATATCGATTCGACAAATGACAGCTCCATGCAACGTTCAAATATCGAATTAATTACGTGGACAGACGAGTGTAAACACCGCATACGATACAATATGGATTTTGCTGTTAGATTTTTTAATGTTATACAAATATCAACTTTATTGTGATCTTAATAAAGTTGTTCGATTTTCATCGGTATATTTAATGTTTTTGCGCTAAGTATAGAACGTTTGGTTAGGTAATGGTCGTCAAGTTGAGACAGTTGATCAAAAAGGGGGGTAAATGTAGGACGAGCGTGTGATCACACATTCTAGTTGTAGATTGGAAAGATTTAATAGCGTTTAAAAGCCTCATTGACTTTATTAACCTTATAAAGCTGAAGAGTTTGTTGTCTTTGTATAATTGAACGCACTTATCTCATAAACTACTAGTCCGATTTGAATAATTCCTTTTGTAATGGATAGCCACATTCAACATAAAGGTTATAGGTTATTTTATTCAACCAAAATTCCCTCGGGAATGAGGACAAATTCAAAACATTGCATAACCTACAGAAATAGATTGAACGAGTGAAACCACATGTCATTGCTAGTATCTACACCGATAAATGTGAAATGTTCTCGCAATCAAAAGTTCAAGATCGAATCGAGTAGGTTTGTGTGTCTTAATAAATCGAGTAGGTAAAATACACTCGATAGAACCTGTACACGTAACCACGATTCGAACATAAGTCACAAGTAGGTAATGCCGCAAAAACTCTATCAAACTATGATCAAGGTAACTTAGATTGCTCAATTACTTTATACTTTTTGTTTTTAACATATTTGAGGATAAGTAAGTCAGTAAGTAACTTCGAGTAGGCTAGTGGCTAAAGGCCTCCAACGTGGTCTGACCGTGGACCGACAATTTAACGTGCTCTCCGAAGCACGGTACGCTCAGATAGAAATGCCACTATCGGCCACCCATCCAAGTAAGGACCGAGCTGCACGTTGCTTAACAATCGCAATGAGTTAACACTGCTGAGTCCAGCTATGCCACGAGCGTTATGTATAAGTATGTATTTTATTATATGTAAAAGTAACTAAGTATCTATAATATAATTTTTTTTATTACCCTATTATATTTGTTCTTATCTACACTAATATTATAAAGAGGAAAACTTTGTTTGTTTGTAATGAATAGGCTCAAAAACTACTGGACCGTTTTAAAAAATTCTTTCACCATTCGAAAGCTACATTATCCACGATTAACATAGGCTATTTTTCATCCCGAAATTCCCACAGGAATGGACACAACGCGGGTAAAACCGCGGGGCGCTGCTAGTGAGTAATAACATGTAAACGAATATGGCCGATGTTTTTACCATAGACAATTTGTGACTTCTATAAAGTGATGATATCAGAATAATATGATATCACTAACTTTTTTGCCTCTACTAAAGGAATCCTACTAATAATATAAATGCGAAAGTTTGTGAGGATGGATGTTTGTTGCTCTTTCACGAAAAAACTACTGAACGGATTTGGATGAAACTTAACAGTAATAAAGGTTATACATCAAAATAACACATGAGATATATTTATTCCCGAAATAATTGCGGGAACGGGTACAACGCGGGCAATACCGCGGGGCGCTGCTAGTTATTAATAAAATAAAGTTATTATGTTATGTGGATGTGTAGACAACCTCTAAGATTATCTCTAATCTCAAGGAAATGAAAGGAAATATTAAATCTTTGTCAATTATATTCACTTCTTGATCAAAGCGGTATTTCGGGGAATAATTAACTTATTTCCCCCTGAAGATTTAATTATGGATCTATTTCTATATGGAAGATGGAGGACTTACGTCGTCTAAAATTGGAATTGTTTAATTTAAGAATTAACCTTTTTGAATGATTTAAAAGTGTAAGGATTTTCAACCAAAGACAACTTACTGGTTTCTTAAGTTAAGCGACACTACTCATTTTCAATTGAAACTACGTTTACGGATACACCTAACGTAATCGCGGGGCGCGGCTACTTGATAAAATAAGCCTGAAATGATACTCATTGAAGTAAGAAATATTTAAGTTTAGTTTAATTAAAAATATCAAGTTAGCGACCATCGATTGAAAAGATGCCGACCCGATAATAGTGTCGACTGTCAAGTGTTATCGCCTTAACCGGGTGCCACGGTGCAGCGACGTAAGGGTGACATTTTTTTGTAAAAGTATTATTGAACTTTTAATTTTGCTCTAAAACTATAATTGTGTCTTAAACCGGCATAACTATGTGCTTATGCCGGTTTACAAATTGCCGAAATCCAACATTTATAACGTTCCCCAAAATGCCGGTACAACATATTAATATACCGTTTGACAAAATGCCGAAAATTGCCACTAGTATTATTTTATCAGCGCGAATAGCAACAGATGTAGCTAATCAGCAGATCTTATCATTTGTTATCAAGGAAATCAGTAAGAGGCTCGCACGCGAGTTGAACCGTATAACAATATATTTAAATACTAAATTAGCGCAAGGTTACTACTTACACACACATACATACATGTTTCATACACCAAGACGAATCTTACGATATCGTTATCAATAACAGTAGATGGCGCCACCGTATTTATGAAATGAGTAAAGTTTATTTATAATATTAACAGCATTGCTATATTAATTATATAAACAAGCGGTATGACGCGGCTTTATCCTTTTTGGAATTTATTTTCCGAGGTTTGGGATGAATGGCCTAAGTTACTTTTTACGACAGCTAAGTAGATACTTAGTTGTATTCAGTCAAAGTAAGTAACAAAATCCCTCCAATAGAAACAGGCAGATTTAACAATAGACCCAGATTATTGTAAGAGATGCATAACACCTAAGTCTTCGGTGACCACGGTTCCAGTAAAGGGGCCGAAACGTCAGATAAAAAAATGCGTAAAATAAAAGCGAAGCGTATCCGTAAACGCAGTTTCAATTCAAAAATAACCTTATTCTCTTATTCACATTAATTTCTATTAAACTATGAAAAAGCCACTATTGACCCGAGTGTGCCCTCATAGTAACCGAGATGGCCGTTGTTTTGTATTATCATTTCTAAACTAAGCTACGAACAGCTCAATAGATAAAATAAACCGAGTTTGATACTCTAAGTCAGATAAATCTACCGTTGTTTCAAATAATTCAACCATTTAATTGGAATATTTATGTTAAAGCCATTTTGAGATAAGTGTCGAGTGATTAATCGAGTCCACCTGGTTACGAGTTCACTTAATCGATATGGCCTTACACCGGGATGGCGACTAACGAATATTTGAATAAAGAACTTAAATATTATCTATTCTACGACAGTCTTCATTAAAAAAAGGAAATTAAACATTTGATCTTTCACTGCAATTTTGTGTTCTTTTTTAAAAAAATGCGCGCCTGTTCTGTTACCTATAAGTACATATAATTATACGTTAAATAAACAAAATTATTAGAATTGTGATCCGTCTTCTATATTTGAATACACGAATGGCACTTTGCAAATGGAGAATTGTAACCATTGTCAATTTTTAATCGCGTCCAAGAAAGGAAGAAGTTTCTCAATTCGACCGTACATACTCGTAATACACCACATGTTACATTATATTTCGCTAATGCATGCGGCGAATACGTTATCACAACGTTAAGTAAAATTAGAGACAATTGTAGACCAAATGTTTAATTGACTTTAAATAGAAGGAGGTTCTCAATTCATAGGTTTTTTTCTTCTTCTAGAAAACCACCATCAAATTATGAAGTAGTTAACACGCTATATAATTATGTCGCGCAAATTCCACCTCAAACTAGTCTATCGTCAACAACTACTATGGTAAGTACTTTTAAGTAACGAAATTACATAATCCATTCTGTAAATCATCTAATTCATTAGTTTTGTAACAGATCACGATTGTCGTGTTCCTGAACGCACTTATTAGAGCTTACTATGTAATGGTTAGTACAAATGTTTATTATTTACTCTTTAAACTAAGGAGTTTACATTGTCGGGGCATGCTATGACATCGTGGTGGTGCGGAGTTATGGCTATCTGTCTGTAAGCGCAAGCTCACATACGCCTGTACTCAGAGACGTTAAACGCTTCCTTAGTAGAGATTTAATGAGTGATTTTGACATGTGATGTATGAATTATGTCAATTAGTTAAGTATCGATTTAATGGACGGCTCTGAGTGCGGATGCGGGTCAGTGTGACATTTGACATTGGTGTCAGAACGGAGTTTAAATTTTGAAAGAACAGAATGGAATTGAATCAACATATACTGTGTATATCAAATATACTTCATTAGTTATAACTTTGGCATTTTTTTTACCGATTTCAGAAATAGGTCCATTACACTATATTTTCTTCTAAAATCTAACTCCGTCAACTTTTCAGAAATATGTTCCTCAACTAAAATATTGCCGCGCACCCAACACATGACCATATTATTGACAATACCCCGGCCTCTCCCGTATTTCAGGAAATCCTGCAATAATATTGAACAATGCCACAATATTATTGACAATAAAACTGAAAGAGAGAGCAAAGGTCGTGTCGTACGGACAGCTGAAGAGGATGGCAGATGACAGAGAAAAATGGAAAGAACTTCATCGACAAAAGCCCAGCTGTTAATTTTAGAAGAATACTCTATTGACAATAAGCTTTGGCTTTTGGCACGTTAAGCAGTCGGTCCCGGTTGTTTCAACCGTTAGACCATGTTGGAGGTCTTTAGGCGGTCTAAAGCTCCGACACCAGGGTTGGCCACTAACCGACTCGAAATGGATGAATGAATAGGCGTTGGCCCATAACAAACGTCAGTCAAATGCTTAATCAAACCTCCATTCAGATCTCGCATAAATCCAACTAAGTAAGTATATAAATCACTTAGTATCACTTAATGTAACTTAAAATAGATTCAAGTAAATCTGGTTACTTGTTCGCCGTATATGGTTAGTGTGTCGGTAATCGATACTAACTGTCCATTCTAGTGGACTCAGGTTAGGTATCATTGGTGTTATAGTCACACTATAGTCGGGAAATAGTCGTGCTATAGTATACATTGCTATAGCATATTTTTGTAAACTAAAAGAAGGAAACGGAAAACAAATCTATAAAATAGGTACTAATCCTACAATATCCTAATCTATCCTGTCTATCCTATCCTAATATTATAAATGCAAAATTTTATGAGGATGTAAGTCTCTTCCACGGAAAAACTACTGCACAGATTTGGATGAAACTTTACAATAATATAGGTTATACATTAGAATAACACATGTGATACATTTTATCCCGAAATTCCCACGGGAACGTGTACAACGTGGGGAACACCGCGAGGCGCGGCTACTACTAATAATAAATCTTAAAAAGAACCATAAAGTTAATTTTAACCTGTTAAAGCTCTCGTTCCAACATGATTAGTAGTTTAAAAGTCAAAGTTAAATGATCCGAATGAAACGGCTCATTAACAAACGTAGTTCAACTTTAAACGTTAAAAAGAGAGGAGAGAAAAACGGTTAATTCACGTTCATTATTCATTTAACTTAAGCTTCACTAAGTTAAGTTAACTGAGCGGAAAGTTAACTTTAACTTGTCTTTATTATACTTAAGAGATAAGTTACAGTAGTTTCATCTATCAGTTCAAGTTTCATCGATAAGTAGTGGCGTCCCGCGGTTTTATCCGCGTTGTGCCCGCGGAATTTCAGGATGAAAAATAGCATATAACCTAACCTAACCTTCCCGTTGAATTTAACTATCTAACACTATAAGAATTATTCGAATCGGACAGGTAAATCCCGAGATTAGCTCTAACATATGTAATTACAAGAGCGCTGATATCTTTAGTGAGCCCAGAAGACTTGTGACATTTTTTTCTCAACCTGGGTCTCTCATATCGTCTTGTGACATTAAAGCTGGGTCATTTTGTGAAGTGGTATTTTTTATTTACGAAAACGGAATTATCGGCAAATTTATTTAAAAAAGGAACATTCCTATAACTGTTTTTTTTCTGTTATCGCGATACAAATTACGCAACGCCAAACCGGTCCTACCTAATTATAATGATGTCGTTGTTTCGTTATTGTTTGTACTCTGTTTTTATATGACACTAGCTGCGCCCCGCGGTTTCACCCGCGTTGTACCCGTTCCCGCGGGAATTTCGAGATGAAAAATAGACGTTGGCCGATTCTCAGACCTACTCAATATGCTCACAAAATTTCATGAGAATCGGTCGAGCCGTTTCGGAGGAGTACGCGAACGAACACTGTGACACGAGAATTTTATAAATATAAGATTATATTTGTTTTAGAATGTTTGTATTCTGTATTAAAGAAATGCATAAACTCGTCACAAGCACCTCCTTAATAATAGATAACGAATAAGGGCCTTACTCGTAAGCGCTTACTAGCAGCATTTTGGCTATCAAATGATTTGTCCCTTTCTGACATACGCTATTTTCCAAAGAGCAATAGAGCCAAAAGACTCACTAACAGTGTTTTAGTTAGAGATCGTTTATGAATAAGGCAGTAAATGTATTGGCGAATTATAGTAGTAGAATAATCACTGCCGAATTTTGAAGTAAATATTTTTAACGTAAAATAAAAAAGTAAAAACCGATAGTGTCAAAATAAAAAAAACGTTAAGATTAACCGCAACAATTTGGAGTGACATTAAATCGACGCAATCACACTTTTTAAATCTGGAACGAATTTAAAATCACTTGTCACAAGTAACAATTTGCGATGCAATTCATTACTGTCCACTTTTTTCTTCTTATTTTAAAAACACTTCACTTGAAAAAAGGTTTTAATATTTTTAAAAGTTTATTCGATTTTTAAAATTAAGGTTATGCTTTGTACGCGTGTGAGCTTTATGAAGAACGGTGGTCAACTGAAAGAATCATTTGTTGACGTGCGCACACGCATGGTCGGACGCGATATGTAATTATAATTAGGTACGAACCAAATAATGTATTACGTTATATTTATAACGTAGGTTAGGTCTATGCTTAGCTCATATATTATGTACTAGCAGTGCCCCGCGGTTTTACCCGCGTTGTGCCCGTTTCCCGTAGGAAATCCGGGATAAAATGTAGCCTATAGCCTTCCTCGATAAATAGACTATCTAACAGTGAAAGAATTATTCAAATCGGTTCAGTAGTTTCTGAGATTAGCGCGTTTAAACAAACAAACAAACAAACAAAACAAACTCTTCAGCTTTATAATATTAGTATAGATTTATAACGTAACTTAGCTCATTGAATTATTTTACAATTCCGAGCGTGTAAGCCACCTGTTATTATTCTTTTAATAACGGATATTAAAAAGATAAATGGTTTCTTCTATTGTTTTAATATTACGACTACCAATGTCTACTCAGGATGAATACATATGTAATTTTTATTCCTTATAAAGTACTATTTGTGTATGTATTTGTATGCATCTAATTAACTAAGTTAGATTCCATAATACAAGCCTAATTTGGGTCTCAGTAACGGTAAATAAGTTCCGTAGATTATCACTACATAATATAAAACAAAGTCGCTTTCCGCTGTCTGTCCCTATGTATGGTTAGATCTAAAAAACTACGGAATAGATTTTGATTTAGTTTTTTAAATAGATAGAGTGATTCAAGAGGAAGGTTTAAATGTATAAATTCCCGAAATACCCACGGGAACGGGCACAACGCGGGTAAAACCGCGGGGCGCTGCTAGTTTATTGTATTTGTGTTATTATTTTATAAATAAATACATATGAAAGCTGGACAGACAATTTGAAAAACTGTTTAATGAGGTAATGGATAATACTATGTACTTACTAAAATATATAGGTATTACATATTTACGTAAATAGTAACCTCATTGATTAGGGAAAAAGAAATATGTATGTACTTTAGTACATTGGTCGAAATAGGTATTGTTTACTGCTTATCCTGCTAAATATAGACCACTAGCAGTGCCCCGCGGTTTTACCCGCGTTGTACCCGTTCCCGTAAGAGTTTCGGGATGAATATAGCATATAACCTTCACGTTGAATGTGGCTATCCATTACAAAAAGAATTATTCAAATCGGATTGGTAGTTTCTGAGATTAGCCCATACAAACAAACAAAGAAAGTAAGAAACTTTACCCTTTTTATAATAATAGTACATTATAAATTACTGTAATACTTCTGCTGTTATACAATTTATACATGTAAGTATGTATAAGCAGTATTTACTTATTATAGTCATTCATAATTGTAATAAAGCTCATTTTGCATTAATTTTGATGACGTATGCCTTAGTCGAGTATCGAGACTCAAACACGTAGACACTGTGAATTGAAGTATAGATGTGTGTGTAATGTTTACTCACCGATACGTTTGATTGTGTGTGACGTAGTATCGATGCGTACGCACACTAGGATGGAATGACATAGGATTTTTATAAAGAGGTGTTCAATCTGATTGGCCACTAACCCACACGAACTTAGTTAAGTGTAACTATTTAGTAATCTGTGGTTAAGTAGAAACCAAATTATCACTATGTTAAAATCATAACACCTCAGTCTTCTGGGGCCACGGGTCCTGTTAAGGGGCCCAAACGTCAGATAAAATGTAAAATAAAAGTGAAATGTATCCCTAAACGTAGTTTTAATTCAAAATAGATTAAAACCTTTAGGATGAATAAAATTCGTACTATACTTGAGTATGCTCATTGCTCAATGCTCATTGCTCAACTCTGTATGAGCAAATAGCTTTTCGATTTACCGCACTAGTACATCAGGCACGAATCCGATAAAACTTGAAAGCCATTCAAGTCGACTTTGCAGTAATTCCAAAGTTTCAGAAAGTCTTACCTAGATGTGTTTCAAAGAATATGAAATACTTTATACCGTATTCAAGACCCTTGAAGATATCAGTAACTTTAAATTTATACAATAAACTTGTTACAAAGAAACAGTTTGAGGGAAGTTTGTGTTTTGTGGAAAATAAGCATGTGTTGGAAGAATATATTGAGAGAAACATGTCACTATGACACTTTACAAATGAAAAAGGCAAATACTCGTATCCCATCACTAAACTTTTTCTTCTACATGAAATTATTGTCTTTGGTTGGAAAATCGACCTTAGTTCCAATTTTAAATCTTTTAAGAAGACGCAGATCATAGGACCACAGGGTATAGATTCTTCTACTCTTTGAAAACTAGTGAGGACTTTAGATAGCAGAGTCAATGATAATGTCAGTAGTCTAAAGACGGTGTTCGGTGGCCGAAGTTGATTGCAATGACTTCGGAGATCGAATAAAGGAACTCAATGTATTTACTCTCGTGGGAATTTCGGATAAAAATAGCCTACAACCTTTCTGTTGAATGTGCCTATCGAGTATAAAAATAATTATTCAAATCAGACTGGTAATTCCCGAGTTAAATTTTACCTCTCTTTAATGCCCGTACTAGAATAGATGAAATACCTAACGAGCAATGAAAGAAGTATAACTTGTCGTATGATGTTTAATACTTTAATTTCCTTAGAGTTTAGACCGTCAGATAAGATAGCCGGATAGGAGTGAACTTACGCTAATTTATTGAAAGCCTAGAGGATAAGATAAAGTGACGCTCACTCTGACTCGACTTTTTTCAGCTAAATAATCTCATAACTTTCCTCCTATTCGTAAACAAATATGAACATTTTTAACAGAAAATTAGGTTAATTTATTGCTTAATATATAGGCATGGAGCGAAATCTGCAATAGGTGATGTGTGTTGCAGTTCAAGAACTTCTTCTTCATCGAGTGGATGGTCAACCTGACCAATCCTAGTGTCAGAGTTATTGAGCCGCCAAAGGTCTCTGACATGGCTCATGTAACGACTACTATCCGTAGAAAGTTCAAGAACTGATTTGCAACCTTGCTCATCGTTAGTGGTGCTGGTGTAGTTTGACTAAGCGATGTTAGCTCATAGCGTTAGCTCATAGTGTGCAGCTCGACCCCTTAGATGGGAGGCCGATACTGGCAAATCTATCTGAGCACTAATTTGTTTATAATATGACTAGCAGCGCCCCGCGGTTTTACCCGCGTTGTGCCCGTTCCCGTGGGAATTTCGGGAATTTTACATAAAAACTTTCCTCTTGAATCACTCTACCTATTACAAAAAACTGCATCAAAATCCGTTGCGTAATTTTAAAGATTTAACATACAGACAAACAGACAAACAAACAGACAAAAATAGCGACTTTGTTTTATACTATGTAGGGATAAACCACGTCGGAGGCCTTAAAAACTCCGAGACCAGGGTTGGCCTCTAAGCTACAAGAACCTACTTTACTCATCAGCTTGCGGAGGAAGATAGCCGGCTTGTTTCAGTATTGTAGGGCATTATCTCTGTCAGGCTAGCACTACGAATGTCACAGAAGCCGACAAGACAAGATAAATATTGTGAGTCGATTGTCACCAATCAACACACAGTATTTATCTTGTGTGGAGTTTGACGTGATGACACAACAGTTATTTACTAGCGATTAACTTCACACTGACAAAGAGAAACCAGCACTATCTTCTTACAGATGTTGAGGAGCAAATCTTTCACACGATTAGTGAATTACGTGAATGAATTCATATATTTTCAGTGTTACTACTTAGTTATGTAATTGGATGATTGTTATTATCTATTGTACTAGGAAGGATGTTTTAAATTATGTATAATAAAACAATATTATCGGTTCATTTCATTTCAAAAATTAGTACAAAAATAGGTGCAAAATTGGGTATCTTTTAATAGAACTGATTGAGGGCTATTTTAGTTTAAGTGTTAGTAGTCATCCAGTTTTGGAAGTTTGATCGAGTTGAGACGCTCTTTTCGAAATTGGCCTCTTTACAGAAACGTCAGATGCAAAAGTTATCTGTAAAAGTAATTTAAATTCATAATGAAACCAGTACATTAGATCGAGTTCAAACTTCAAACTCATGGCTGTTAAAAATAGAACGAATGTACGTGCATTACATTCATTTATTGAGGAGGAAGATCCAAATAAGGTTTGCGGTAAAGAGAGGAGTATGCGTAGAAGAAAATAGACTGGGATTTACGCGAGACTGTTATGACGACCTCTGCGGTTTTTAATACATATAACCGCAGCGATAAGGTTAAATGTGAACTTCCCGTTAGGGCTCAACCACACTTGACAGGAACTCCGTCATATAATTTACAAATCGACGGAGCGACCAATCTTCCGCGTAGTCTGTCCGCTATTTGCGTATTACTAACTGACCTGGCGAACTTCGTCACACCGTATTTTTTAAAAATATTTGCTATATTTTTCTTAATATTTCTTTCAAATTTTTTTATACGTAAAATAAAGATTTATCCAATTTGATGCAGCCGTTCGAAAGTTATGCGCGTACAAACATTCAAACATTTTTTTTTATCTATAGTACTAGTAGATATGCAAAGACATCACTCTATTAACGGTTGATCTGCGGCGGAGTTTCGGTCTAGTGTAGCACTCGCCTAAGTCTATTCTATTTATTAACTAGGTACTAAGAGTTTATCGGAATTTATTTTATGTACTTATTTTCATTTGAATTTGTTGATAGAATACTACGAAATAGAGAAGTCTATTTTGCTCTTCCATGGCAGAACCTATACAGAGGAAATTGAAAAGACAGCGTATTTCAAATTAACCTCACCGATGTCAAAACCTACGAACTCGTAAATAAAATCTATACCGTATTTAGCTATCAAATGGCTTGTCCCTTTCCCACACGCTTTTTTCCGAAGAACAAAAGAGACAAAACACTTTAGAACAATATTTTAGTTCGACCGTTTAAGAATAAGGCAGTAAACAAATTGTACATACCCGTCCTCTTCAATTTAGTATGTCGAAACATTTCGATAAACGAAATCACTCATACATCACTACACAGTACCATTGCTCTGTCATTACTAGTACTTACTGAAAAACTTCAAGGAGAGTGTTATCACAGCATCTGACGTAAACTTTGATAACGTACAATATTTACATTTCATTGATTACGGCTCATGTAATGAATTAACGTTTCTAGGTACTAATATGCTTCAGTAAACAGTAAGGGTGAGACTGTAGTAAGTATAATCTATTTCTTTTGGATTGGCACAAAATGTGGTTTAATGTCGTAAATTTTCCAGCCGAAGACGATTGCTCCTGAAGAGGAAAAAGGTTTAGTAATTTTATTTCATTATTACCCTATCTCTAAACCTTTTTCCTCTTCAGGAGCAATCGTCTTCGGCTGGAAAATTTACGACATTGGTCCAGATTTTGTGCCAATCTATACTAATATTATAAAGCTGAAGAGTTTGTTTTGTTTGTTTGTTTGTTTGTTTGTTTAAACGCGCTAATCTCAGAAACTACTGAACCGATTTGAATAATTCTTTTTGTAATAGATAGCCACATTCAACGGGAAGGTTATAGGCTATTTTTCATCCCGAAATTCCTACGGGAACGGGTACAACGCGGGTAAAACCGCGGGGCGCTGCTAGTCCAAAAGAAATAGAGTATACATAAGTCCGTGTTGGTAAGTAGCCAACGCTGATGTCGGAGTTTCCAGGCCGCCTCAAGGCCTCCGACGAAGTCCAACGATAGAAACAACCGAGACCGACAATTTGACGTGTCCGTAGCACGGTAGTACACAGATAAAAATGCCTATCGGTCACCCATCTAAGAAGAGGCTGATCTGCATTAACATAGCTTAGCTATACGCCACGAACGGTAAAAAGTTGTATTCATAACAGTCTCCGTTGGCGTGGGTTGGTTCAGCTTACGGTTACTAGTAAACGTAAGCACATGTTGTCCCATAGACGTAAGAAAATTAAAAATCGTGCATTTCTACTGGCTACTAGCCTTTCTACTGATCTGCATTAACATAGCTTAGGTAAACGCCATGAACGCTACAAGGCTGTATTCATAACAGTCTGCGTTGCTTCAGCTTACGGTTACGCACTAGTAAACGTAAGCACAAAATGTTAGCCTCAAAGACGTAAGAAAATTAAAAATCGTGGCTTTCTAATAGCAGCCCGAATAACTTTAACAGACTAATTTATGTTATGAAATAACGCTTTGTATTAAACCGATATTTAATAGTGTACGTAGTTGTGAACACTTTAACGAACGTATGTTACGGTAACCGACCGTTTGACACCACCTTTAGACTTCCAGACGAGACTGTTGATAATTTAGCGGTACCTACATCCGTAATTATCTCTCAATGATAAGGTCTGTCCTTAGATAATAAGATCCAATTATGATGATGATTGCTATTGATTGATTGCAATTGTTTGACGAATTAACTTTCATTTTGTATTGTATGGAGAGCAGGGAATAAAAAATAAATGTCTCGTTCGGTGACGTCGACTTAGATGATGATGAAGGAGGAAGTAAATAATATAATATATACTAAGTAAACGATAACGATACCTACTTTTTGATTGATATAATATTTCTTATTTATACTTGTGTCGAACTGTTTTTGGATTTGGCAAGTAATAGTAAAAAAGGCAATTGTGTTTGAACAAAAAATATTTTGTCTAATTTTGACAATTTCATTAAAATATTTTCTGTATCAAATTTTCTCAACCCATTTTAAAGTTGATAAAAAACGGCCAAGTGCGAGTCAACTCTTATCAACTGTGTAGCTTTCATAGTTCACGAGATACAGTATGGGTGTCATACAGACGGACGGACAGCGGTGTCTTAGTAATAGGGTCCCGTTTTTACCCAAAGGTTTCGGAAACTTTAAAAAAGTTACGAACAGCCATTTACATGCTCGGCAGCGACATCAGACGTATCAAAATCCAAAACTTATTTTAAGTATTTGCTTTTACGAAGCTTTCAAACTTGCTCAGTCTTAACGACATGCTAAGGCACCCTTCATAAACAACTTAGGACCTTACTATTGTAGTCGAGTCGTCAAGATACAAAAGTCGTGAAGCGTCAGCCATTTACGTCGCATTATGTACAAAGAGCCTTATCTCCTTAGCCGCAGGCAGTGGATATTTTTGAACAACTTTACGTCTGATCTAGATTTGAAGAGAAATAAAACGTAATACCATCTGCATGTAAACCTTGGCATACAAACTTTTATGCTAAATGTGATAAAAACATGTCGAATTATCTCTTGAAAACTTACGACGGATAAAAAAGATTCTTGAAAAGTCGGGCAAAGTTCTTGAAGGTAAGTAGTCTGTTTTAGGCGGCGATTAAAGTACTGTCAGCAACGTGTACGAGGACGGCATACTCATACCAATACGGCATACTCATCATACTTCACATCACACTTGTACACATACTACATCATTCTCGCTGAATTTCGTTCTGAATTCAGATTCTGGCTTCAGAGCGCCCGAAATTTCATACGAAAAAGACACATAATCTGATTTTTCAGAATGATCTGTAATAATGACTCTGACAAGCGTTCAATCTGATTCTTCTGACAGGCAAACTGAGCAACAATACTGAAAAATATATCAAAACAAGGGCCCTTGCCTTGCCCTTGAAGTTCTTAAGGGTACAGCGCTAGTATTAGCGAGTATACTCACAAATGTGGTCAACTGCCAATTTAGCTGTGTATATGAACAGTGATATTTTGTTTGAACAAACATGTTATGCCCGCCGGCCGAGATGAAAGTTAATGTGTTTTTATTTTTATATCGTGAATCATGATAATACAAATATACCGCGTCTGATTTGCACTAGACGTCGAAACATTTTGAATAACAAAAACATTGTTAGTCTGAATTTTCTATTTATTTATCAACTTTCACTCTTGACCATTTCTAATCGATATTATTATGTTAAGAATGGTTAAGGGCCGAAACTGCGCACGCGACGGTTCACTTTTGTATGAAACCGCACGCGACGGGCGCACGCGACGTTTCACTTTTTTATGAAACCGCACGCAACGGGCGCACACGATGTTTCATTTTTGTATGAAACCGCGAGGGCGCCCGCTTGACGCAATTTCGGCCCTAAATTGGCTCTTTGGGGCTTAACATTTAATAAAATCACTAGAGTTTTTAAGCGTAATATTGCACTGATTCTTTGGATACTATCTCTTTCTCGTTTTAACTTAGTTCCACATTTACTAGTAGATATAAAAGAATTTTATTATGTGTTGTCTACAGTTCATACCGTAGTCAGTTATAGACTGCATTCGACGAGCTACCGAAATAGTTACCTAACTAGGTGATCTAAGTACTTCTCAGTCGGCAGACTCAAGCTACTAAGACACGCAGTGGATGAAAATAAGTTCGTAAATAGCAGTAACAGAACGACTAGATATAACAACCTCTTTAATTAAAGTGAAGATGTTCTCATAATACAGTTTACTGAAGCAAAATAGTTTTCTAACTAGAAATTTAAGTTATCAAGTACTTATTTTCATTTTGTGACTTCGTCTTGTACAACTTAACTTACTTAGATAGTTCTAAAACTGTTTCAAGACTTTGAAATGCAAATTACTTTATTACTAGCGACCCTCGCTTTAGGTAATGAAGTTAACATGTAGGAAAAATGTGATAAAGTTTATAATTGCTATTAAATTTAATATAGTTCTAGAAATGAACAGTTTCTCTCTCTGTAGACTAATAATTTCAGTAAGTGAGTAGTGTAATCTAAGTCTTACCTAATGTTAGTCGAACTTGCTTCCATTTTGAACTAAAACTACGTTCTACGTTTTGTTTTACAATTTTATCTGACCGATACTAAAACCGTGTTCACAGGAGAACCTCTGTGTGTCCGTAAACCTAGATTCAATTCAATCTACTTCGGGCACCGAAGTTATTCACCTTAGACTATCTGTCGGTGCGACCACCTAATTAGGTGACAGTTGATGTCACTCACCAAAAGCAGTTGACTTCCGCATGCTTTACATCGTGTAACGCAAACCGCATAACGCAAACGACGTACAAATCCACATACGTTATTATTTATTTAGTTATTAACAGTATGACTATAATCGTTGCATGTCTTCATAGCTACTGCCTGCGTTAGTTTATGCTAGTTCTTGGCACAGGGCCAAACTAGACGGTTTAGTGCCGGGATCACAAATAAACAAGTTGTTACGCTGATTTGTCCGTCACATTTCATTTATGCGGACATCTGGTAATGGTCTAATGACACTTCTTAATTATGCTAATTCATTGGAAGTGGCATTAAACACACGCCTCGTTTAGTGTCAGCTTTATAGCTATCGAGAATGAAGTTCTAGAAGATGAAAATGTTTATGATTTGGCTCATTTTAGTTAAATATGAAGGGGTTTCATCATAATAAGTAGTAATACATCTATCTAGTGATGTCATCATGCAGGCTTGCAAACGGTACCTAGCGATGTTTAAACAAAGGAAAATCAATAATTAAGAGCTAATGCTCAATGTTATATTGTCAAACAATCAGCTTGTCACTTCACTGTGCATTCCCGTTCATAGGAACCCCACTGGTGGGCACAGCTTCGTGGAGATTATGGTAATATAGGTTTATTACCATAATCTCATCATGTTGGCAAAAATAAGTCTTCATAGGCAAAATCTATACTTATAAACCTGCAGAGTTTGTTTGTTTGAACGCGCTTATCTCAGGAATTACTGGTCCGATTTGAAAAAAAATCTTTCAGTGTTTGATAGTCCACTTATCGAGGAAGGCTATAGGCTTTTTTCATCTCGAAATGTCTACAGGAAAGGGCACAACGCGGTTTAAACCGCAGGGCGCTGCTAGTATGCTATACGTATGAACGTACGCTTACATTCTCGTTGGAATACTATTTCATCCCATTCCATATCACGAAATATCTTTGTACGATTCCGTGAAAGCGAGGTATTGGTTCGTAATATATATGATTGCCTTCTTGTGGAAATACGTTATTCAAAAGCGTAGTTCTTTTGAATTAAGTCAGCTCGTTCATAATCCGCTGTGACCTTCCATTCGTTTGATTAAAATATTTGTTTTATACAAAGAATTTAGAATTCTTGAGTTCGTTTTTTAAATTTAATAATTAGAAATTCATTTGTTTTGTCAATAGCTTCGTATTACGTTTTGCAGCTATAATTTAAAATTAAAAACAACATACCATAATAATGTACCTAACCTACTCCAATCTTTCGTGTACCATGAAATAAAAATATTGGAATATTATGTAATATTAACGTTAACTTTATGAGATCGATATTAATAAGAGTATGTGTTAATTAGTGCAAACCTAAGCATAAAATAAGATTATAAAAATGCTTAGATACAGCATAAATAGTTTGGTTTCTAATCTGCCTGTACCTGTACATATTAGATCACGGACACAGGTCATGCAATTTGATGATATTAAGGTCACTGCCTGCCTGGGCCTGGTAAGGTATACATCTACATGCTTGCCTAGCACCTGTATATTGTATTATGCTCTCATCTTAGAAGGGTAAATCCACAGGTAAACTTAGGTATAGTAGATACCTACTATTATATTATATGACAAAACAATGTCCCCAGAATCTGCTTGTATTTAATTAATTTTCTCAAAAACTACTGAACGGATTTTCATGTGTTTTTCACGAACGAACAGACCGATTCAAAAGGAAGGTTTGTAACTACTTTACATGCCAAAGCTACCACAGGGATGGACCCTACGCGGGTGAAACCGCGGGCGCTAGTCATATTATGCAATGCACTTTTCTCCAACCGTCATATGTATGTGTACAAATCACAGCACCGACTCGCGTTTCAATATTCCTTTTCCTAACATCAATAGTGCCTGTTTATATTTGTTGAGTTGTCACACGAAATTGAATTGAATCCGAACGGAGCGTGGAGGTCTCCTTCACATTTTAGTATTTGATTTTCCCTCTTAGTCCATCGAAATGTTACATTTTTTAGGCCTAACCTTGCGTTTTTTAGAGGACGCAATTTTATTTTTTTGATGTGTAGGGGGGGTCAGTGTAAAGCTAAAAACAAGTTTGTGGGGTCGCCACCCTTGTCCCACGGCCGCCATCATGAAAATAAGGGTTGAAATGGTTTTTACAATATATCTCTTAAACTATTAATTTGATAAAAACATTTTTTTAACATTTTTGTTGCAAATTAAATTCTCTACAACTTTGGTCCAGTAACTTTTTGTCGTAGAACTATAAATAAAAAAGTTATAAGCGAAAATGTTCAGAAATTTTAAAAGTAAAAATAAAAGACATAAGGGACATTACAGCTGCTGCTGATCCTAATACCGATCTATCGAAGGTCGTAGTTCGATTAGGTGGGTTCCATTTGCTCATGTCGTTCATAGGTGCGATTGGATATATCATGTCTGGTAGTGGACTCGAGGATATCTTCAAATTAATTTATGCTGAGAACTGTGTACAGCACATGTCTGGACATGCTTATGGTAGGGCTGTACGTGTTCATTTATAGTACTAATATCATCCAGAAAATCTCGTTCTTCTTCTGTAAATTCTATTGAATCCATAAATATTTTTGTTTCTGATAAATGCACTAGCAAATGAGCACGTACAGCCCTACCATAAGCATGTCCAGACATTATGTGCTGTACACAGTTCTCAGCATAAATTAATTTGAAGATATCCTCGAGTCCACTACCAGACATGATATATCCAATCGCACCTATAAACGACATGAGCAAATGGAACCCACCTAATCGAACTACGACCTTCGATAGATCGGTATTAGGATCAGCAGCAGCTGTAATGTCCCTTATGTCTTTTATTTTTACTTTTAAAATTTCTGAACATTTTCGCTTATAACTTTTTTATTTATAGTTCTACGACAAAAAGTTACTGGACCAAAGTTGTAGAGAATTTAATTTGCAACAAAAATGTTAAAAAAATGTTTTTATCAAATTAATAGTTTAAGAGATATATCGTAAAAACCATTTCAACCCTTATTTTCATGATGGCGGCCGTGGGACAAGGGTGGCGACCCCACAAACTTGTTTTTAGCTTTACACTGACCCCCCCTACACATCAAAAAAATAAAATTGCGTCCTCTAAAAAACGCAACCCCAAATGTAACTTTTCGATGGACTATCTCAAATTAGCCGGAAACGATGAAAATACGAATCTTGTTCGGCGTTCATTTTATTTGTATAACATTTAATATAAATGGAATGAGATGAAAGCGGATGCGGATTGAGATATTGTGTTATTGTAATGTAAGTAACATTTAATCCATTGAGTTAACGCTGAAGTAAGCTTTTGTTTCACATTTTAAGGACATCGCAGACCGTACAGACAGTTTTAGACTGCCTAGAGATTTTAAGATTGACTAAACAGTCTTAGACTGCCTAAAGATAATCAAGACTGTCTTTAGGCAGTTTTAAAACAGCTATCGGTATTATTTAATTATTCAGCCGAACAGAAAACATAAGTCTCTAAGCAACGAAATAACTTGTGTAACACAGCTTGTGACGGATGACAATGTCTGTGGCAGACAAAGAAATATACATAACTCACTCTTTTATACAAAGTTCCCCAGAAACTGTCTGTATTCATTTACCATTAATTCAAGAGTTTGTGACTACTTTTTATCGTAAAACTCCTACAGGGACGAGTAAAACCGTGATTCCTTGCTAGTTGTATTATAATAATAAGTTTATATAAACTAGGGTTGGCCACTAACTTATTTGAACTTGCACTTTATTATACTAGTAGTCAGTTTTTAGGGTTCCGTACCCAAAGGGTAAAAAAGGGACCCTATTACTGAGACTTCGCTGTCTGTCTGTCCGTCTGTACGTCCGTCTGTCAAGGGTCACCAGGCTGTATCTCAAGAACGGTGATAGCTAGACAGTTGAAATTTTCACAGATGTATTAGTATTGCCACTATAACAACAAATACTAAAAATAAATTAAAACAAATATTCAAGCGGGGCTCCCATACAACAAACGTGATTTTTGTACGGAACCCTTCGTGCGCGAGTCCCACTCGCACTTGGCCGGTTTTTAAACTGTCCGGTCTATGGTCTGCACAGTCATCTAATCTTTTATATCAAAAATTTTTTCCTCTACCGTTTAAAATACAACAACATAAAACATAAAACATAAAACCTTATTACATATTTTTGTTTTATAAGTACTAAAAGATAGACATAGGTATTGTAAAGGTTGGATTACACATCGCCCGTTAAATAATGTAACGGGTATAACCCGAATACGGGTACTATAATTAAGGCTCCCATTAAGATATCATATTGCTCTATGTAATTATGAGCAAAATGATACGAGGTACGTACTCCAATGATATTAAAAGTCATAAATGTATGAATATACTAACGGCGCCCCGCGGTGTTACCCGCGTTGTACCCGTTCCCGCGGGAATTTCGGGATAAAATTGACGCGAGAGTGCAACATTGCTGTGACGACAGCGATTATTTTTTGAAAAATAATATGCAGTTATAGTGTAAGATATGTTCAAAACTCTTTCAAAAACTTTTCAAAAAGGTCCATAGACACCATCGCTGCTACGTGGCAACCCCGAGAGGCTTTTATCACAAAATTCTTGTCTATACTACAAACCAACATGAACTTTCCTTTCTTTATTTCTCTTTGGTGGGAAGCAAACTATCGAACAACGTATGAACATTAGTACACCTCGTAAATCAACATTTTAATGTTTAATTTTGCAATATCCTCTAACTGGCCACATTTCCTGTGACGCCATTCAATGCTACAGTTTCCTGCTGTTGTTTCATATTCTTGTATCTGCTTTAGATTATATTTGAGACACGATACAGTATGGTGTTCAGCGCAATATGCGGTAACCGCTGCAGTGTAAGTAAAGGATACGGTAGTCGACTGAATTCTACGAACAACTGCATTTTGGGAGCGACTGTAGCTGATAACTAAATAGGTGTTGACAGTCATCGGGCATCCCAATGTGAAGATGACTGTAGCAACCGAAGACGATTGAACCAAGATCGGGAATCGCGGTAGTCGAACGTAATAGTGTCTTTGGGACATTATTTTGTAGCAAATTCTGTTCGAATTTCAAAAACATTATAGGCCCTGTCAAAAACAATTGCCGCGATTCTAGAAAGAGAAAGGCACATCGTAGCTTCATAGAAGAATATTATAATTGGTTTCTTTCTATCAATCATGCGATTCGCTAGCTCAAAATATTAACTGACATTAGAAGTAGATATTTGAGGTCAACCAAACTTCCTGTGATAAAAATATTTAATGAAGATATTAAATTTTATATTGGGATGTAATTAATCACTAATTACACACGTGATTAAAATGGCTAAGATTTCTGAGAAATGAGTGGATAAATACTCGTAAATACAAAAATAGAATTAAGTTTATAGAATGTTTAAAATTTACTTTTCAAACATGGCTCGGGTTTGAGATCACCAGAGATCACCCGCAGTAGGTAAGCGTGGGGATTTCGCCTAATCTTCTTCACTGTACTGATACCAGTATTATCAGAGGCGTTTGCCCAGCTGTGGGACATTACATATATGTATATTATGATACTTTTGACTTTATTCTTTTTTCTACCCATTCAGGCACTTGTCACTTGTCAAATCATAATGTAGACTAAAAGGGGTGAAAAGTTAATACATTTCATAAACCTACATTTTTATGTTTATTATCCTACCAGGACCAATGTATCACGAATTCGATTATATTTATAGTGTCCGAATTGCCATCAATAATGTGAATCTTCATGATTTACGACTTATTCGTCGCGTAAAATGTTTTTAAAATGCAAAAATATGTATTATTTTATGAGGACAAAGCGTTTCGTTTACTGTTTCTACACAGGATATTAAAATATAGTCGACACTAAGAATTCAAAATGTAAATTACCTATTTTGTACTAGTAAAGATTATAGGAAATATTTCGAAATTGTGAGTAAAACTTTTTTGAGTGTGTTTTTATGTATTATTTTATTTTATTGGACCCGCTAATCCCAGAAACTACTGACCAATCCGATTTGATTTGATTTTTTTGGATAGCCACATTCAACGGGAAGGTTAATTATTCATCCCGTAATTCCCATGAAATTTCCGGGTACAACGCGGGTAATACTGCGGGGCACAGCTAGTAAAATATAAATATTGAAACTCGTTGAAAATTTGTCCCAAAGTGTAAGCTGGTCCAAACTAGATCAATCTAGGTATCAGTACGAAAACAAACAAAATATAATTGGTACGTTCTTAATTTTATTCAACTTTTTCCTCGTACGTAAAAAAGATTCCATAAAATGTCCTTTATTAAATACATTTTACACAGACTATCGTAAAGCGTAACAGGTTATCCATAATAATATGAAAATGAACGTTTCTGTTAGCATTTTAATTAAAATGTTGACAGCTTGTAAATTTTGCGTAAAATTTATTAATTAACACTACAGTGTACCTTTATTTACAGGGTCCATTTCAACGACAATATAGACTTAAAAAATCAACTGTCATTATTGACATTGGGATCAAATGTCACACTTTTTAAAAGATCCTCCATTTAACTTGGTCATACAATACATTTTCAACCAAAATCATTTACCAGAATCGAAATCATAGCCTCTCTTTCACTTTCCAAAGGTATGACAGAGAGACATAATATTTGCTCATTGTGGTATCTACTTATCAGGGTACTAGAAGCCATCAGGAGCTTCGCAGTACCGCCACAGTATGTACAATGATGGAGTCTTATCATCTGACAACGCTATTGATTTTCACCAACAACTTTTTCGTGATAACACAATGTTACATTGCCGATAAACGAATATATTACATTTTAGGGACTGGCTGTTGAAACGGAAAAGGACTTATATCGTGTACAAATATTGTCTGTTGATGTTCTATGTTTTTGCCGTAAGCTGTGTACAGACCGGCCCAACGAACGCCAACGAACGGGTTTCGTTGACCTTCGTTGTTGCAATCTGGATGGCTTAGCGAAATGCTATCCTATCTATCTATCTATCCTATCTATCTAGATCGTCAATTCTCCGTTAGGCATTCGCTAAGCCGTCCAGATTGCAGCAACGAAGGTCAACGAAACCCGTTCGTTGGCGTTCGTTGGGCCGGTCTGTACACAGCTTGAAACAAAGGTTTTAACCTAGTACAGGCTCATGTTTAGTTCTAGCTATAAATGTTTATGCTAGATTTATGAATATGTAATAGAAGTAAGTTTGTATGAATATATTTATTTATTTTTGAAACTCATCATGATCCGTTATTTCGATTTTTAACGATTTGTGAAGTGACGCAGACTAGAACTACATTTTTTTCAGTTCTGGGACTAGAGAGTATTTTGAAGGAACGGAAGAAAAGCAACAGAGAATTTTCTCATAAAAAAATTTAAACATATTTTCATTAGGAGTGATTTCAAACTAACTTCCGCACTCACAAACTTCACTTAAATCGATGACGATTATTTCACACGTAACACGTCGAAAACCACTCATGGACTTCTCTTAAAGGATCATTAATGACTCTGAGTGAGTGCAGTAGACTCTATCTTTAACTAAAAATTACAAAAGCTTTAATATTTAAACGGATTTTGTAGGATTATATAATTAACATCTAACTATATATTTTAACAGCGTTAGAGTAAGTTATTAAAATGGGTTTAAAACACTGAAGGATGATATTTTCTAGGTGTGTGTTAAAAACGAGTAAAATTCCAATGTCTATAAAATTGGATATCCTATTATATTTTCATGATGCGGTTATAAAAATAATGCTGAGTGCATTTTTATCTCCGTGTGTCAAGCAAGCAATATGAAATATAGTTCTGCTATTTCAAACCCTTATAATTTATTGGTACAGGGTAACTTCGGCTTACGCTCACGTACCAGTTAACGTTAACACGAAATGTCAGTCTCAACTGACGTAAGAAAATGAAAAAATCGGAACTTTTTACTTCAGTTTTAACGTACTCACACGGGTGTTTTCGTGTTAGAAACTTAATAAAGCAAGTAATAACTTACTTTTTATTTCCCGACGTTTCGAGGGGATTGCACCTCTCGTGGTCGCGGGTGAACTGAAGACATTGGAGTTACCGCTGTGATGGGAGGGTAGACGTTCCAAGTGTTGGAAGTACCCTCACATGGTCAATTTTTTACTTCAGTCCCAATAACTTTCACAGACTGTGATTAAGTTATGAAACAACGGTTTGTCTATACTAATATTATAAATAGGTAAAATTTGTAAGTTTGTTTGTTTGTATGTTCGGGGTAATCTCAGAAATTATCAGTCCGATTTGAATAATTCTTTTTGTGATAGATAGCCACATTCAACGAGAAGGTTTTAGGCTATTTTTCATCCCGAAATTCCCACGGCAACGGGTACAACGCGGATATAACCGCAGGGCGCTGCTAGTATTTAATAAAAAAAATACAGCATACATAACCTTAAATACCACTTTAAACTAAAATTTTAACGAACGTATGTTACGATAACCAACCGTTTGAAACAACCCACTCTAATTCGATAAAAGATGTAAGTAAAAATAATCCTATCATTCTTCGGATCCCAAACGATTAAAAAGACTAATGCAAAGAATGTGAGTGAGTTCTGTTTGTTTACGTTTCCAGTTCAACGGCTGAAACGGGCTCGCTGAAAGGTGATTCAAATGTAAACTGTATCTATAAATTACGTAAACGAAGTCACGCGAGAATATGCTATAAATTATTATGAAGGTGCATCGTTTTGTACGTTTAGATGTATTTTCAAGGTTACAGGCGATGTATTTGATAATAATAATAATACATATTTATAACGAACAAAATGCACTTGCAAATAAAAATCACCTAAATAAGCTATAACGTTTGGTAAAACAAAGTTTTTCACTATATTGATGCAGACTAAATTATATTATTATTGTTATTGTGAGAATTTGGCATGATAACTAGTCATAAACCTTCTTCTTCAATCTGTATGTTGATGAAAACCGCATGAAAGACAGTTCAGTATTATTTGAGTAAATCAATTACTTACAAACAGATACTCAAGTGCAAACTCAAATCAATGAAGTACCTACCTCTTAAGTTTAACCACTTAAGACTTGTGAGTTAATTTCAAGTGATTTGAACAGAAGTGTGAAAACTTTATGGTTATTAGGATTTTCTTAAATTGAGTGACATTTGAGTATTTGGGGGTCTCATTGGATACTGAAAAAAATAGGTAAAAAACCCGTGAAAATTCCTCTCAAATGTGGACAATTAACCCTATGCAAGCCTTTATAAAACCTTTTAATAGAAAAAAAATACTATTTCAATTATGATAAACTACGTACTGTTACAATCACTTTCCATGGTATCAGACACATGAACACGTAAGAAACCACTAGATAAGACTAGTTCAAAACAAAAACTGTGTCATTAGAACTACCTAGAAGATATATTAAAAGAAACTACAGTAAAACGTCATAATTATGAACAATACTGTCGTTTGAAATCAATTTGTTGCGTCTCTCAAGTGTCTATCCGTCTGTTATGTAAATAAATGAATGAAAAGTTATATTTGAATGGAATGAATGAATGGACGTGTCCATATTGAGATGACGGTGATTGTTCAGACCATTGACAAGAAGATTTTGTTCTTAATTCGATTGATGTTCCTTTGGTTTTCTTTTTAAACTGTTTCTGTTTTTTTTTATGACGGCCATTTTCTAGGAAGACTGTCATGAAAATACGGTTAGGAAACTTTTTATACATTATCGTTTTCGAAACGATTTTTTTTAGGTAAATTCTAAGTGATTTACGTTGGTTTCAATGGGGTTTCCAGCCAGAGCGAAATTGACAGTGTTGTGAAGTTAGTAAAACTAAAGTGGCCAGTAACTCACATTTCACGCTGACAAGCTCGTTGGCACTGAGTGGCATGTGAGAGCGTGTCGGGGGTTTCAGGTTCGATTTCCGCTAGGAGTCAACAATATTATGCAGAAAACTTGGTGGCAACGACGTCTGGGTGTCAATTACTTCTATATTCATATAACGTATTTGTTTATGTATATGTAAAAGTAGGTATCTGTAAGTTAGATTCCATAATACAGGCTTAGGACTTAGTTTGGGTCTAACTAGCCGTGTGTGTCCTATAATCCTTTAAATCCTTTCTATAATTTGTCCGGATATATTTATTTATTAGCTTTCGCAAGATAGAAGATTGAACACAATCCATCGACAAATCTCTAAATGTGACGTTTGACACTCGCTTGTTTTTCCGCTGACTCTCTTATTAACTCCCCCAATGTATGCGGACTTTAAACTCCGCTTAAGTTTCATTGCGTGTTTTTGTTTATCCAACATCAGTTTAGCCAAAACAAAATACGCAATAGAAGTTTAACAGAGCAGTAAGTATTCACTGTTACTCGCGAGTGTTTTGTTTTGAGCATGTGTAATTCTGTTTATGAAAAAAATGCTTCGTAAGTAAATGTGAAAATGTAATGGCGTAATTTGAGTGGATACTTCGTGATTTTTAAGCAACGTGTAGTAGCGACACTACATACATAAAATAGATTCTACAATCTACGAATTGTTTTGAGTTTTAACAAGTGAGCTGATAACGGAGAGTCCCGCGGTTTTACCCGCTTTGTGCCCGGTCCCGTAGGAATTTCGGGATGAAAAATATCTGATAACCTTCCTGTTGAATGTGGCTATCCATTACAAAAATAATTATTTGAATCGACTGGTAGTTGCTGAGATTAGCGCGTTCAAACAAACAAACTCTTCAGTTTTATTATATTATAGTATAGATATCATATATACATAGTTCAACTAAGAAAGTAGAGTGTACCTACATACATATTTATGTCATATTCGAATGTCATGTGTCCGATAGCGGCATTTATATAAAAACGATATTGTGTATTGAAGGACACGTTAAATAGACGGTCCCGGCTGATACCATATTTAGATTAGTGTCAAAGCGTGGTTCGGAGTTTTTAAGCAGTGTAGAGGCTAACTGTGACCACCTTCGACTTTTTGTACCACCTAAAGTATAAAAAATATTGTATAATATGACTAGGTATTATTTAATAAAACTAGTTATCACTCACCGGTAGTGTCATCCAATTCAATATCCATAGTGTCACAGGTATCATCTCCATACATCACTACAAACCACAACACGTATTCATTTCTATATCAATATTCCTTTTTCAAATTAAAAACTTAGAAGAAAAACAAAAGAAAACCAGCCAGCACTGGCGTATTAATTACATTCAAACGCGCGCGCCGATCCAATCGAATAAAATCACTGTCAATCGAATCAATAGTGATGCGAATGTTTTATCGATACGTTTTTATGTACCCCGTTCGAAATTTGATTTAATTTGAATTTAGTCTATGAAATCGCGTGGCATTATCAGTCTCCGCACGCCTAAATACCTTTCTATTCTGTAACGCTATGACACGTTATCGGCTCTGACACACGATAGTAGCAGTAAACAAACTGCCACTGTGTTCATTAGCGTTATTTCACACTACACCATCAAAAATGTAAAATAACTGTTATTTGAAACGTTACTTTTTAATTGTTATGTAATATTCGTTACAATTGTCACATTTTTATCATTACACTTTGCACTGTAATTTAATATTTTGCTGACTACATTTTTAAAAGACTTCAAAGAAGAATATTATTTCTCAATTCAACCGTATATGTTTTTAAAGGTCAATTAAACTTAGAACACTTTATTAAACACCACTGATGTATTACGAATATATCACTGTTGCGTAAATAGTTATGATTTATAGTAATATGTATAGTATTAATTGAATGAATATTCTATGATATTTGAGCACAAGTTCGTGCTGAGGTCGTCTGATAAGCGACTACGCGTACGCGCGAACGCAAACTGTCGTGTCGTGATGTTCCATTATAATATCTACTCGTTATTATTATTTTAACGAATTAGACTGTACATAGCGAGATAAATGTTTTCTATTTGTATTTTTCAAGGGCGTGTTGTTATCGATGTTTGAAAAGATTTTCGCACCACTATTTCCGTTGTCGCGTGTCGGAGATCTCAATGGCGGTCTTCGATTTTTTTTCTAAGCTTGGGAAATAGGAATGAATGAATATAAACAATGAGATTGACATTAAGGTTCTATCCCTCGTTCGCATCCAGACGACAATGGCTAATTCGAAAAAAAACATGTTCGATTTTTAAACATGTCTATGTCTATTGTCTATGCCTCACTATGGCGTCCGTCGGAGTAGTGTTCAGTCATCATCGAGTTTGCACCTTGTTTACAAGTAACCACTAAGCCGATTAGATAACACGCTATGACATCACAGAGTAACCATGTGGCGTATTATCCGAGTTATAAATTTGGAGGGCTCCCCGTCTTTCATATTACGGAAATATTTTTAGGGAAACTAATTCATGTAGACATAAAACGAGGCAATAAAGTATAAACGGCGCCGCGTTGTAAAACGAATGGTACTTGGTGTAATGATGTTGATAAAATTGAAGTACATATTTGGATGTAACATTTATTGATGTCAACGATCGAGTTGTGCCATTCACTTTAATATAGGTTCGTTTTATGAGTTTAGACTTTGCCTTTGTTTACCAAAGTGGAGCATGCACTTATCGCCGAATTTGAATGATTTCAAGGGCTTATTCGAATTCAGCGTTTTTAGTCCTGCTACGTGTATTTTGTATGATAAAATTGATAAACAAGAGAACATTCGTGCGCGTGGACAATTGCGCACTTCTGCAGCGGGACGACTAAGAATGAATGCGTAAAAATGATTTTAAATTGAAAGAAGCCTAAATGTCATTAGATTAGTAATATTAGAATTAGAATAGTTCAAAAAACGAACACTCGAATGACCGAGGTTTCGTTTTTTGAGTGATCTCGAACCGAATTCAGTGTAGGTACCAATTATTGCAAAAAGTTATTCTTTATTCAAAATCATAGAAAAGGAATTCAAATTACACGGGCATTATTTTTCTACTCTGTGGCTTTACCTATTATGCTTTTGAATTTAGAAGTTAGTCAGAATAAGGTAGTACAACTAAACTCACGACTCTATAGGTACCATAGATTATAGAGAATGACCTTCCTATAAACTACCACTTCCCACCCAACTGCGCTTACAAAATTAGCTACAAACAATTAAAGTAAGTGACCGAGTTATCTGTTCTTATGTCTATATCGCTCTATATACCTAATAAATTACATGCGGTATTAACTTAGGCCTGCGTCATACTGATAAGGACATGTCTGATAACCGGTAGTCGATGACGAGACATACATCTGACTAAGGCCTATCGTTCACGTGCGAAGTGGACCTTGGTTTGTCGATTGAACAGCGGATTCAAGCGTGTAGACTGTACCTATACTTTTTTACCAGAGTTAATAAACACCGACCAAGTGCGAGTCGGACTCGCGCACAGAGGGTTCCGTACATTAAAAAACGGCAAAAAAATCACGCTTGTTGTATGCGAGCCTCTCTCGAATATTTGTTTTATTTTAATTTTTAGTATTTCTTATTATAGCCGCAATAGAAATACATCATCTGTGAAAATTCCAACTGTCTAGCTATCACCGTTCTTGAGATACAGCCTGGTGACAGATGGACGGACGGACGGACAGCGAAGTCTCAGTAATAGGGTCTCGTTTTTACCCTTTGGGTACGGAACCCTAACAAAGTTAATAAAAAAATAGGAAATTCAAACCATCATGGCTGATTTTTCAACCACAGACAACTTCTCCCATCGAGGAAAAGATTTGAGGTTCAGTGATAACAATAGAATGAAATCACCAGCCTTTTTCCTTATCAGTAGCATTGTCTTCGACTGGAAAATAGAACACATTACTGTTTTCTTAAGTTTATGAAGGATGGATTATAAAGGATGAAACTTTCCAGTAATATAGGTTATACATCCCCGGACAAATTTACTCACGGTTAATTAGACCCAAACTAAGCTCTAAGCTTATAATATAGAATCTAACTGATACTACTACATATACATACACAAATACTATAAAAGAATATATAATTGACACCCAGACGTCGTCGTCAACAACTATGTCTTCACATATTGTTGACTCTGGGCGGGAATCGAACCCGCAACCCCCGACCCGACACAGTAAGCGCTCTCACTGTCACTGTGCCAACGGGCTTGTTAAAAACACATGGGATACATTTTATCCCGAAATTCCCGCGGTAACGGGCACAACGCGAGTAACACAACGAGGCGCAGCTAGTGCAAAATAAAAGCGAAGTGTATCTGTAAACGTAGTTACAATTCAAAATGAGTAGTGTTCGGTTAAACTTAAACCAAATCGAGACTGCACCTAAACGGCATGCCGCTTACCCGCCGGTAAATTCCGAGGCATGTACGTTTATGTATGTAATTATCACATTAATCGCATTATCGACTACTAATTTGAGTAATCCTTCTGTTTGGACGTCCCACACGATGCTCGGTATCACATAATATCAATTATATTATTTGAGTAATAAACAGAGGTAAGTTCGTCCAGGTTATTAACCAATTGGTGTTCTTAGATCGCATCTCGAGGCTTCGTAGTACCCAACCCCTGGTGTCGGAGTTTTTAAACCCGGATACCCGGACAAATATACCCGGACACATTCACACACGGTTAATTAGACCCAAACTAAGCTCTAAGCTTGTATTATGGGTTCTAACTAACTGATACTACTACGAGTACGAGTACATACACAAATACTTTATAAAATCTTCTATATCATAAAAATGAATCGCAAAATGTGTTGATAAGCGCATAACTGAACAGAACTGAACAGAACGACTGCACCAAATTGGATGATTCTTTTTTTAATGTGTTCCTTATTGTCAGGACAAGGTTTTTATATAAGAAAAATAAGGAATACAAATTTCAAAATTCCCACGGGAACGGGGGCGCTGCGGGATAAAAACCGCGGGGCGCTGCTAGTACATTATAAGAATATATATGTAAAATAACCGCATCAAGGCCTCCGACATGATGTCATGATGATATCAAGGACCGGTAAAAAACTATAGCTTGTAATGTCCCACTGCTGGGCAAAGCCCTCTCATCTCACTGAAGATATCAGTACAGTGAGGAGGATTAGGCGTAATCACCACGCTTGCCAAATGCGGGTTGGTGATCTCAAACTCGAGCCATGTTTGAAAAGTAGGAAACATGTTGATAAATTGAACCCAAGACCTCAGTCTTGGCAGGCGAGTGCACATAGCACTAGACCAACGCGACGACGCAACATTAGATATTTAATAATGTTAATAAAATATACTATTCCAGTCAGATAATATTAATATTAAACTAGAAATAGAAGGCAGATAATTATTTCCCTGGTCTTAGAGTAAATAAGCGAAGCATTACATTCTGAATAGGAAACCATAGTTATACGACTTTCCGCGAACGAAAAGGAACTTGTTGATTAATTGAGATGAAAGTTTTCCTACCTTTTCATACTAATACCTATAACTAGGTATAAAACTATGTGACAATTATATAGATACTAGCAGCGCCCCGCGGTTTTACCCGCGTTGTGCCCGTACCCGTGGGAATTTCGGGATTTTTTTTACATAAAAACCTTCCTCTTGAATCACTCTACCTATTACAAAAAACCGCATCAAAATCCGGTGCGTAATTTTAAAGATTTAAGCATACAGACAAACAGACAAAAATAGCGACTTTGTTTTATACTATGTAGTGACTAGCATTAAGTTGCATTAAGTTTATAATCTACGTGTGCCCGCGGGTTTATCCACGTTGTGGGCAGTTCCCATGGGAAATTCGGGATGAAGAATAATATTAAACCTTCCCGTTAAATGTGGTTGTCTATTACAAAAAGAATTATTTAAATCGGACTGGTAGTTTCGGCAACCGTTTTTTCGATATTTCTGAATAATTTTGAGTTTTTAATTCACCCAAGAATAGTTTTCTCCAGTGATAATTCATACATTATAATTATATTTATTTAGATCGCAAACGAACGAGAGAGTTGTTTAAGTTTTTTGGAGACGTTTGCCCAGCAGTGGGACAGAAATAATTAGAAATAAAACTATTACTACTTCTGAGTTTACCTACTTCGTTCAACACTACCAAATTCACTACAAATGCGAGTACGTAACTGTTTCATAGAACGAATTCTTCACCTCTCCAAGTCGGTAAAAAATCTAAAACACTGCCGTTTTAAACTAAGTACGTTAATTTATCTCCTCCGATCTTATCTATGTAGGTTATCTTAGATATGTGCCTCTGTAACAGCGATATGAAATAGTTTTACTATATATGAAAATTAATTGGAGCAAACTAGGCGATAGTTATTGAAACCACATTTTTGAATAGATTAAGCTCAATCAACAGTGCCGGAATTTGCGTTATGTGGCGCGCAACCGAAGTGAGAGGATATTATAGTATACATAATTGTAATATATAGTGGTAAAATGTAGCTAAATACTTAACGTAAGGGAAGGTGCACATCTCATACTGCGTATTGTTGATGGTCGCAAACGTTTGGAACATACATATCTATGCCTACTAATACTAGCAGCGCCCCGCGGTTTTACGCACGTTGTGCCCGTTCCCGTAGGAATACCGGGATGAAAAATAGCTTGGAACCTTTCCATTAAATGTGGCAATCCATTACAAAAAGCATTATTCAAATCGGATCGGTATTTTCTGAGATTATCGCATTCAAACAAAGTCTTCACCTATAATACATTAGTATAGATTATATTAGTACAGATATCAAGCTTAAGATTTTTAAGCTATTGCATAGCTTATATCGCGGGCCTTGAGCGCGGGGATCGAATCCAGAAATTCCGTAACGAAAAAACCTCACGCAAAAAACCTAACGCTCCCCACTAACGCCATCTAGTGATAGAAAAAATAACTATGCAATAGCTTTACCGCGGCAGTCCCCGAGTGCCACACGTCTTTACCGCGGCAGTCCCCGAGTGCCACACGTGTTTTTATTTTTATTTTGTTTATTTGAACTTTGAACGCACTAATCTTGGAAACTACTAATCCAACGGTTAGGTTAAAAGCCATGTTTCATCCCGAAGTTATCATGAGAACAGCCACAACGCAGGTAAACCCGCGGGGCGCTTCGGGCCGCGAACCCCAGTGACCTTTCATAACAAATTAACGAGAAAACAAAATGTATCCATTTCGTACAATAAAATGCTTTAAATAATAACATTTCCATCTTCAAGTTCCCGGAACCGGCCGCTAATGGGCCGGTGTTATTTGCCATTTCATTTCAATTTGTTTGCAAAGCATTGAACTCTACCTGAAGACTAAAAGGTTCACATAAATTGAATTAAACCATAAAGTTCTGAAAAGGTTCTTCTCTCAGTGATAATTTCACGTTATTTTCGTGACGTTTTAGAATCACTGTTCTTTTAATGTCTTCAATTTCTAACGCCCATACCTACTCAGAGTAGAGATTTAATGAGTGATTTTGACATGTATAGAAATATACGTCAATCAGTTGAGTCGGCGTTTCTGAGTGGCAGTAGGAGTTGTAGGTTTGTTGATAGATAACAACATGGACTAATGAAAACGCCTTATCTATTTGCCTAGCAATGTTCTATTTGACTCAATTGATTTTGCCAGTCAATGTACGGAAGTGACAGAAATAATCATACTAGCAGCATACCGCGGTTTTCATCGTATTGGTTGAAATTTTGGGATGAAAATTAGCCTTTAACTTTATTCAATAGTAAGTGCAAAGAGACGATATTGTTGTAGTGTCTAATATAATAAATCTATACTAATTTAATATAGAGTATTTTTCCTTTCCTGCCCAACAAAATGTATGAGCGCGACCCCGAGCACCGCGAGCACGAAGAAGAATAAGAAGAAGAATACTACATCTGAAGAAATAAAGTAAGCGCCATCTACAAAATGTTGAAACTACCATCTGGGTGGAACCACCGCGCGGAACAGCTAGTAAGATATACAAGTAGAATGTGTTAAATAATGATATTTCCCGAGATTAGCCCAGTGAAATCAAAAATAAAACTCATTATCTGCAGCCTATGAGCTATTACAGTACCTACACCATGTTATTACGAAACGAACTGTAGGATCAATAAAATTTTGTCATTTAATTAAAAGAGAAAATCAATTTCTTGTTGCGACGATGTACAATTAGATACGGTTTTAAACTATCAGGTTTTACGTTGAAGTTACTTTGTAATCATTAACACGGTATCATGAAGTCATTCCTTCAAGTAATTTGTTTTTTGTTTTGGAAACGCATTTTATAATTAATATTACATTTATATTTTGCGTTCCTTGGTGCTTTGGAATCAAAGCGTATTAAACATTTGCGTTCTTTAATTAAGTGCGTTTACGAGATGGAAATCTGAATTTCGAATCCCGAATATGAAATACTAAAGATAACGAAACAATTCAAAGTTCAAATCTTTCCGATATAGGAAATCGTGGAGATTCGAAATTTGAATTCTTACGTTCTTGCGCTTTGGTTCCGATGAGAATGCAGTGGGAACGAAACTGAAAAAGTTTCAGACAAAGTTAGAACCTCCTCCGTTTATGGAAGACGATTATACTAACATTAAAACGACCTTTGTTTCAGGTACTTCTATTCACACTTCCGGAAATATTTTGCATAATACCACCGCTAACCCCATTGCAACCGCATCACGTAAAGAAGCATCATATTAAAAACCAAACAGTTGACTTCTACTATATACCCAATTATAAAGAGTACGGATTACCTGAGAAGGTAAAAACAGCTAGTTTGGCTAAGGTGCTGGAATACATAGCGCAGTACAAGCAGTTGAGTTACTGTCCTTTTGGCGAGCCAACCCAGTGTTACCATGGGAAATATTCGTCTATTGTAAGCAGAATCATTGCAGATGTTATGGCTAATGAGACAGGTAAATGTAATATTGCCTTATTTAAACCCAGTGTGTATTAATGAACGCGGTGTAACTAAAACATTGTTACTCTGTGTCTTGTCTCTTTTGCTTATCAGAAAACTGCGTATGTCAGAAAGTGACAAACCATTTGATAGCTAAAATGTTTTTAATACGCGTAAGGCGGCATGAATATAATAGATTTTTTTTACTCCCACCAAAATTTGGTCACTATTAATTTATATTTAAAAGACATTATATAAATACAACCTTTGTTTACTGCTGCAGCTAACAGTACCGGTCTCTCACACAATGGTACAGGATTTGATAACGAAGAACTAGAAATTGACGCTAAATATAAAGCAAATGCTCCAATTATACACCAAGCTGTACTTAGACAAGTACCTTTTAGCGATCCCAATAGAGAACCAATCTTCGTTCTAGTTGGACTAACTCAAGAAGACATTGATGAGATAAATAAAAGCAACGACGATAACTTGTCCCAAAAGAATTTCCTACTCACCACTTACGATCTTCTGATGAAAATCATATCAGATTTTGTAGAACAAATTACATTCAAGAAAGAAGCGGCTTTGAGAAAGAAATCAAGTAAGGATGAAGATGTACAGTATAAAATCATAAAAAATACTTACGATATAGTTCTGAAACAAGTAGCTAAATTTAACAAAATGGTAGCAGAAATGGAGAAGCATCCAAAAGCAGTAAAAAACTTAAAAAGTAAGCAGCCAAAGAATAAGAAGATATAGCCAATATTTGTAGTTTCGTTCATTTAACGAATAAAGTTTTAGCTGTGGGGTCAAGTTAATAATGATATCTTTAATTAAAAATCTCTTGGTTTGCACAGACTTATCTGTTTGTCGGTGTCGGGTTACGCCAAAATGTTTGTCTGCGGACTAAAGTCCTTGATATGTATTTGCCTGACCATCAGACTTTAAGGGAGCATAGTATTAGAGGCCAAGCACACTATAGTCAAGACTGTAGTAAGACAGTCTTCTCGTTCATGAAAACCTATAGAAAATCACTAAAGATGAGACGTCTTAAAGATTCTTCTTCTTCTTCATCGAGTGGATGGTCAACCTGACCAATCCTGGTGTCAGAGTTATTGAGCTGCCAAAGGCCTCTGACATTGATGTTTGTCCGTTAGCTTAAAGACGTTGTACTGATGACGATGGTTATACCAAAGACAGATTAGTTCACGTCGAACAAGCCAGTTTGAAAGTGTGTTTAAATAGCAACTGCAGAATCGTGATTATAGTGGGCTCAGGCTTTATATATTTACACTTATTATTTGTATAATCAAGCTTACAACATCAATATACATTTATAAGTCCAATGTTATGTATAATCGATGATGTGACGTCGATTGTCGATTTTACCATATCAATTCTGTTTAATAAATGAAATGGATTAAACCACCTGTTTTTTATTAGTAAATAATGACAACAAAACAATTATTATGGAATTTTGGAGTTATTAAAATCATGTCATCAATAGGAATTTTAACTCATTCAATTTTTTTGCTGACATTATGTATGTGTCTCTCTGCAGGAAGTATAATAGAAATAGCTGAAATAAAGTCAAAGTCAAATATTTGTATTCAGTTTTGGCCTCAAAGAGGTTCTTTTGAACGTACCACCCATTCTGAAGAACATCAGCAGAGAAGAATGGGTAAGAAACTCTGCTGGTTATTTTTTTAATGATGTTTATGCAATTTAAGTATAAATCAGATTGTGTTGCATGAATTTGACTCTAGACATCTTTATCCTCAATGTAATTAGTGAGATACTTTAGTTTGAAGGATAATTTCTACCTCCAAGGTCCGTTTCGTCGATGGTATGTTTTGTCGATGGTGCTTTATATTTATGGAACGTTTTGTCGATTCGTTTCTGTTTCATTTTTCAACTAGCAGCGCCCCCCGTTTTATCCGCATTGCCATTCCCGTGAACAATTCTGGATAAAAATCGCCCATAAACTTTCTGTTGAATGTGACTATCCATTACAAAAAGAATTATTCAAATCGAATTTATAGTTCCTGAGATAAATGTTCAAACAAACAAAAAATCGAACTCTATCATATATTATGAAAATAGATGGCCACGTGTATCAAATCGATCAATCTATTTCAATTTTGCTCATAGCTACTAGGTACCTTTTTATACTCGTATATAAAATATTTTTGCAAAGGCGTTGCCGAGCTGAAGACGATGGGGTTGTTTCCAATCCATCAATGTAGCCAGTTCAACCTTTATACGCTATCTCTCTATTTGCGAAAGGAATATAACGCCATGTTGACGTCACATATTTTAATGACTACTTGCACCGCCTTCGCCTCGGTCTAGTGGTATGTGCACTCATCTGACAAGACCGAGCTCCCGGATTCAATTCCCGGGTCGAGCGTAAACATGTTTCCTACTTTTCAAACATAGCTCGGGCTTGAGATCACCAACCCGCATTTGGCAAGCGTGGTGATTATGCCTATTCCCCTTCACTATATTGATATCTTCAGTGAGAGGCCTTTGCCCAACAGTGGGACATTACAGGCTATTAGATTTTTTTTTACCTGCGCCGCACAGTTTCTTCCGCGTCCGCTGGTGGGGCACTATACACCAAGATTTTGCAATAGTTCAATCTGCCCCACTAACAATTAGTGGAAGTGTGATCAAACACCAATCTATGGGGCAGAACAATATAATCAATCAACCACAATAGAACAGGGTAATATGAATATGAATATTAAAATATAGGTACAATTCCGAAGGATGCGGCAGATATCAAGTCTTCAGTGACATGACTGTATGGAGTGTTACATTTTTTGTTTTGTACAAACACAAAATAAAAATGTAGTACGATTCTAAAATTAAACCTATTAACGGTTTACCCCTCCAAATTTCAACCATGACGTTCTAGAAAAAGGACTGTGATGTGCAGACAGACAAACGGACAGAAGGACATGACTGTCTGCATGCATAACCCTAAAACACATGCCGTTGCCGCTAGCCGCGTCTTTAGGAATTGCCCCTTGATTTCTTGGCGATGCTTACATCAACCATTTCTCGACAATTACGTTTTTGATATCAAAATAACAAAAAGCAATAACAGTTTTTTATTAACGCGCGCAGTGTTCGATTGGACACACACTGGATCATGCAAGGATATTTTTGAAAATGTTATTTCACAGCTCGGACCATGAAGACTTGTTTGAAGGTACCTTTTTATTTATTTATTATCATTTTTTAATGATTAGGAAGCTTTTATTAACATGTTTTCGCTCATTATGCCCGTTACCGTAAAACTTTTGAGATAAAAATAGCCTATAGCCTAACTAACCTAATCAAACTTACTTTTTAAAGTTCTGTAAAGTTTTGTAAGCTAAAATCATTTCCTTGGCCTACAGTAAAAGGTTGTTTTTAATAGTTAAAGAAAGACCGAGAAATATATTATGTCCAAAGTTAAAGTCTAAAGATACGTTTCCATACTCGTAGAAACGAAGTGGGCCGGTGCGTACAGTCAGCCAAAAATGTGGTCTACCACCCTACGGTTGAGATTCATTTGAACGTCATGAAACAACAAGGTCAATTTTCATTTAATAATAGAGGTCCAACTAAGTCACCCAATGATGTCAAATATCAGGCATCTCAGATAACAGACTAAACGTCATAACATAATTGTGCATAGAAAAGTCAACCTTAGCGATCGTTACATCTCGCAGAAACTTTTGTCAAAAGTGGTAGACAACTTTCTTGGCCGACTGTACCTCAATAGGCCAATGAAAATGCATAGACATAGAGATTTTGAAAATGTTGATGAATTGTCATTGGTTAGTTGAACTCCGGTCAGCATCTCAGGAAACCTAATAGCACTTAATGGCTCACATTACGAACAATTAATATCTTTCTTCCAGCAGATATTACTACTAACTTTACTAGCATTGTCAATTGTCTTACAAGTGCATGGCAGAAAAAATAGAGAAAGTAATACTTTGGGAAAGAGAAAACAAAAATTAATCGGCAACGCTAAAGGAACACAAGACCCATCTTTATTCTTACAAGGATGGGATGAATACGGGATTCCACGAAACATAACTATACCTACCTTGAAGAAGATATTAGAATATATAGCAGAGTACAAGAGAATGACGTACTGCCCTTATAGTGATTCAGTGCAGTGTACCAATGGTCTCTTTAAGGCTATCGTGACTAAGATAGTTGCTGATGTTATCAAAAATTCCACAGCGCCAGGTAAGTCTAGCAATAATTGTGGGAATTACAGTGAATAGTAGTTTTGATCTAGCTGTAACTTAAAAAAAATTCTTAAAGTGTTGTACTTTCAGTGCACTTATACTAAGGGTAACAAGAAAACAAAATTAAACATTGCACAAGCATTCTTAATTTTATTTAGCGCCTAAATATGTTTAACTAGCCGCGCCCCGCGGTGTTACCCGCGTTGTACCCGTTCCCGCAAGAATTTCGGGATGAAATGTATCCCATGTGTTATTCTGATGTATAACCTATATTACTGTAAAGTTTCATCTAAATCCGTTCTGTAGTTTTTTCGTGAAAGAGCAACAAACATACATCCATACATACATCCATCCTCACAAACTTTCGCATTTATAATATTAGTAGGATAAATAAATGACGTTCGTTTAAATAGTGTTCTATTTCATACAACATAAGATACATTGTCGAATAAACAGCTTTTGATTCTTAAACATATTTAACTAGCAGCGCCCCGCGGGTTTATTTACGTTGTGTCCGTTCCCGTGGGAATTTTGGGACTTTTTATACATATAAACCTTTTTCTTGAATTACTCTATCTATTAAAAAAACCGCGTCAAAATCCGTGCAGTAGTATTTGAGTTAATCGTGAACAGACAGACGTGGCTTTGTTTTATAATATGTAGTGATGATACCTAGTAAATATTTAAGAATTCTTGTTCTTGAGTAATCCGCCTTAAAAACTAACAACAAAACAAGTTTGCTATATCACATGATGCAGAATTTCTGTGATTCAACTATCGAAGAACCATCATCATCAATGAGTCGACGGAACTTAAGTTCAATAATTATATTATATGTACCTACGGGTTTTTTACCATAACTTGTTTTACCATTGCAGTTGATGACGATGATGACTACAGTGATGAGCTCTCCTCTAACAGTTATTCAAAGCACGGCAGCGTTACACTTAGCTTGAATACAGGCCCAAAAATCAAAAGTAAGTGAAACTTAGTCTACTTCATTTAACATTGGTCTTAGTTTTTGAAAGCTCACTTTAATGATCGTTCTCAGAGACGTCAAATGCTTCTTAAGTAAAGATTGCATCTCAGTGCAGCAGTAAGAACTAAGTTTATTACTTATCCAAGTCTATTTAATTGAAAACTGAACAATTTTATTGGAAACAGCCCACTTTTAGAACTTTGCTAAACCGCTGTAGCTCAAATATCGTTGGGTGAGATATATGGCTGGTATTACACTAGTCATTGTTGTAATAAGAAACTAGGAAAGAGAGTTCCAAAAGACAATTTCAATAAGATACAGGTAGATGCTTACAATAATTGAATTATAAATGAACAAGATTTTTAAATAATTGTTATAGTTGATGGCAAAGAATTAGCCCCCGAGGACGTCGACAAAAAGATACACGAGGAGTATCCTAAGAGGGTGCCAAAAGTATCGGGTAAGTGAAACGGTTGATTAAATAAGTGAATCGGTCGTTACCTTTGAGCTGGATTTTTTTTGGCAAGACCACGTTGAAGAGAAATAAGAGAATAACCATCGATTTCCTAAGAAGAAGTAAAACGGTCTCTCAATGCAGAGTATACCACCAGCTACAGGTGTTGGTTTACTGAATACGGTTGATTATGTAGTTATGCTGGGAGCGTTGTGATTATAGTTCCCATTACCTAATATTTCAAAATAACAACAATGAATGAACTTTTGATTCTACTCCAAACCAATAATTTGTTCTAAGGAACTTCTTTATTCTTTTTTTAGTCGACGATGAAGAGTTAGATCCAGCCGACATAGCAATGGCTGAAGAATTTTCCAGACGCCATACGATAAGAAACGGGAATGAACACAAAACAAAGTATAGTAAATATGAACAGTCAGAGCAAAAACAAAAACTATCTCACAGTAATATAGAAAGTGATCTTGCAAATTTAGACCCTAACGAAGAATCCCTTTTGGAGGAGGACGAAGATATTATGCTCAATAAAATTTATCATAAAATACGTACAGGGAAAAATATATTCTTAAAAAACCTTTTAAAACAGTACGAAAAATATGCTGAACCATATGTGCAAAATTCTTCTAAAACTAGGAGGATTTTTATGAGAAATAAGGGTGGAATTGCTCTTGTTCAAAGAAAAGGTACAGCTGCATATAACAACTTTCACGTGATGAAGCAATTTAAACACCAGAAATATATAAAAAATATGGGACCATTTAAAGGCACACTGGTATAACGTATTACTAGGTACCGGCCGAAATAGTGACGTTAATAAATTTAATGAAGATCATTATTTTCTTTCAAAGTTAATTTAACATTACAATAAGTAAATAAATACTATATTGAACAATTTTTATCTTTTTACTGAACATGAAAATAGTGGTTAAAATTCCTTAGAGGCGGCAAACGGCGACATTGCATTACAAGGTGGCATTACATTGCATAAGGCAATATTAGAATGCTGTGACCGATTCTAACATACAACTACCATTGTCATGCGGCAGTTGCAATCATAAAGGTGCGTTTCCATAGAAGCGGAGCGGTGATTGCCCTACAACGCATTCACATTGATCATTGGCAACGCACCCTAAGTCAGAAAATACATCCCATTGCCATCACCCGCTGCGCTTTGACACATGCCAGATCCTTTGGAATCGCACCTTTATTTTCATGCCCATAGTAATTAATCGATTTCAGTGCTACCTAGCTCTTTAGTTTTATCACGCTAAATACTACATCAATGTATCGACTATTACACATTTATAAAATCAAAGTGATGGTAATAATTAATTTTATCGCACTTGCAGTGTTCAATTGGACACACCATGCTACTAATAGCGGTATAATTTTTTTAATTTTCGTTTGACAGCTGACCATGAAGACTGGTTTCGAGGTACCCTTTGTGACGTCCGTTTAGATTGAGTGAGTTCACAAGTTGTGAGTTAATAAATTGTAAAATGTGATATTAATAGACTAGGTTATATTTCCAGTGAAATAAATAAAACGCGTCAACGCTTGCGCAAAAGCTTGTAAGCTCACTCGATCTAAACACCGTCTAACAAGCTATAATTTTACGAATGCGGTCTCTCATTTACTCGGAATTTCTTTCTTTTAACAGACATTTCTGATAACTTTACTAGCAAGTGCAATTGTTTTACAAGTCAATGGATGGAAATTTAAACCTTATTTGCAAAAATATTCTATGGGAAAGAGGAAGGAAAGATTAACTGGCAACGGCAACGACAACGGCAACGGCACACAACATGTATCGCTGTCCATACAAGGATGGGATGACTATGGGATTCCTCAAAACCTAACTGTGCCTCTTCTTAAGAAGATAATGGAATTCGTAACAGAGTTCAAGAAAAGCCACTACTGTCCTTTTAAAGCTCCAAAGAATTGTACTGGTCTTTCAAACATTAAGAGTATTATGAGTGAAATTGTAGCAAATGTTATTAAAAATTCCACATTGGCAGGTAAGTCATATTGTGCCACGATTATTCAGAATTAAAGAAAAAACAATTTCTTTGTCAAATGGTATAGTAGTTTTATTTCACGAGCGCCTCTGGGCCATACTTGAAACTATTATCGACTCTCGGTGGTCTAGTGGTATGTGCAGTCGCCTGCCAAGTCTGAGATTCCGGGTTCAATTCCCGGGTCGAGCAAAAACATATTTTCTACTATTCAAACATGGGTCGGGTTCGAGATCACCAACCGGCATTTGGAAAGTGTGGTGATTATATATCTTCAGTGATATGAGAGACATTTGCCCAGCAGTAGGAAATTACAGTTTAATACTTCTACTTTGTCTTGAGTGTCCTTTAAATGTTTCATCGTTGCAGCTCAGGACGATGATGACTATGATGATGCAATGGCCTCTTCCAGTGGTCTAAAGCTGACCAGTCATATTCAAAGCATTGGTTTAGCCCCAACAATAAAAGGTGAAGGTTCATTAATTATATTTCTATAAACTTGTCTGAAATTACAGTATACTGCACTTCGAAAATAACACATAATCTGACAGTTCACAGAAAAAAATTGGTGGAATACAATCTGGGTTCTGTTATAATAAAAAGTTCAAAAATGTAGTTTACAAAGATTAGATAATAATCATAAAAAATAGTAAATATTTTTAATCATTAATATAGTTGATGGCGAAGAAGTAGCCCCCGAGGACGTCGACAAAAAGATACACGAGAAGTATCCTAACAAGGTGCCAAAAATATCGGGTAAGTGTACAGTTCTTTTTATTTAACTGAATGATTGAAATTGTACTTCAAACCAAGACAGATATGTGTGACAAGAGGTAACATGATGTCATATTATGAGTATTGATTGATCTTATCATATTCCACCAATCAGCACTTAGCACCGTCGCCGTCGCCGTGTTAGGGGGCTGGGACCAAGAAGGCGTTGTCGTTAAATTCACATTACCACACTATGGTTAAAAATGAAAAAAGACCCTCCGGCATGACAGTGATTACAAAGTAACTGTTTCTTCTTTATTTTAGTCGATGATGAAGATTTAGATCCAGCCGATATAGCAATGGCTGAAGAATTCGCCAAAAATCCAAAAAGGATGCTAAGGAAAAATTATAAATACAAAACAAATCGCCACAGATATTCATTCTCCGACGAGGATTCCTTCGAATCAGAATTGTATCAAACAGAAGAGCTAGCTGATGGTGACGTGCACAGTGACCTGGCACACACAGACCCCAACAAAATGTTGCTATTTGTTTTGAAAGCCGAAGATAAACGCAAAAAAATGTTCCGTAAAATTGTAAACGGGAATAATATTTTCTTAAAAAATCTGCTGAAAAAGGATAGGAAGTACGCCCACCACTACATGCAAGAATCTCCGAAATCTAACTTGGTAATACTGAGAAAAGACGGCCGAAGCAGAGTGAAGCATCGTTTACATCACCCCATAGCATATCTGTTAGGACAGTATAGCAACTTCCACATAGGTCCGCAGCATAAAACGCAAAAGTATATAAAATATATGGGGCCATTTAAAGGCTTTAAACGCTGACGTTACAGAATAAAATTAAATTGAAAGTCACTCAGTCATCTATCATTTAAAGAGTAATTTATATACAATAACAAAAAAGTCCTAATAATATGAAGTCGACAGAAAATCGTATTGGACACTTCAAATTTAGTCGGATTTTCATGAATCCATCTAATATCAAAAATTCAATCCCAAATATGGTACCATTTTAAAGGCACGCTGGTAATCGAGTAAAGGTTTGCCTACCAATTAGAGGATAGTGAGGTAATATACAAAAGAAAGCTAGCTACGAAACTAGAATCATGAAGTACATGAAGTTATAAGTTAAATAATTGGTAGTAAATATAAAAATAATGGTCAAATTCCCTAGGAGGTGGCATTAGAAGATAGCATTAATTACATTGCACTATACTGTATTCAATTTTAGTGACGGATTCAAACATACATTAGTTGCAATTGACATGGGGTTGTAGAAATTTAAATCAAACTACATGCCGTTGCCGTCTATCGCTGCGGTTTAACACCTGCCGCATCCTTCGGAATCGCACCTTTATTTTTATATACATAGTCATAAAATTACACATTTATAAAATCGAAGTGTGGTAATTATTAATTTTATCGCGCGTACTGTGTTAAATTGGACACACCATGCTACTAATAGCGGTATATTATTTTTAATTTTCATTTCACAGTTTATACGATGAAGACTGGTTTCGAGGTACCCTCTGTGACGTCCGTTTAGATTGAGTGAGTTCACAAGTTGTGGGTTAGAAAATTGTAAAGAAATATGATATTAATAGACTATTCCCATTGATATAAATAAAACGCGTCAACGCTTGCGCAAAAGCTTGTAAGCTCACTCGATCTAAACAACGTCTAACAAGCTACAATTTAACTAATACGGTCTCTAATTTATCCGGAATTTCTTTCTTTTAACAGACATTTCTGATAACTTTACTATCATTTGCAATTGTTTTACAAGTCAATGGATGGACACATAAATCTTATTTGCAAAAAGATAAAGATTCTTCGGGAAATCAGAAGGAAAAATTAATTGGCAACGACAACGGCAACGGCAACGACACACAACATGTATCGTTGTCCTTAGAAGGATGGGACGAATATGGGATTCCTCAGAACCTAACTACGCCCCTTCTTAAGAAGATAATGGAATTCGTAACAGAGTTCAAAAAAAGCCACAACTGTCCTTACGAAGCTCCAAAGAATTGTACCGTTCTTTCAACCATTAAGAGTATCATGAGTGAAATTGTAGCACATGTTATTAAAAATTTTACATTGGCAGGTAAGTCAACATAAAATATTAAAGAAAAGTAATATTGTGCCACGATTATTCAAGAATTAAAGAAATAACAATTTCTTAGTCAAATGGTAGAGTAGTTTTATTTCACGAGCGCCCCTGGGCCATACTTGTAGTTAGTTATACACGTATTAGACATGCGTCTTAGTATGCGTTACTATCGTATCGTACCCTTGTCCGTACGTACCTACCATGCTGTCACTGTGCACTGTGTGTCACAATGTGCATGGATTTACTTACACAAGGTATGGTCCAGTGGCACTCGTGAGATTTACTACTATTACATTGGTTTGCACACATAAATAAATATTATAAACTATATCGACTCTCGGTGGTCTAGTGATATGTGCAATCGCCTGCCAAGACTGAGGTCCCGGGTTCAATTCCCGTGTCGAGCAACAACATGTTTCCTACTTTTCAAACATGGGACGGGTTTGAGATCGCCAACCCGCATTTGGCAAGCGTGGTGATTATGCCTAACCCTCCTCACTATACTCATATCTTCAGTGAGATGAGCTGCCTTGGCCCACCATACTTTCACTTTCACTCACACAGACGCTCCGTCGTTAATAAGCTTTCCTGTTTCATCATTGCAGCCAAGGATGATGATGACTATGGTGAAGAAATGCCCTCTTCCAGTACTCCAAAGCACGCCAGCCATATACAAAGCATTGGTTTAGCCGCAAAAATAAAAGGTGCAGGTTTACTAATTATATTTATTTAAATTTGTCTGAAATGTCAATAAGCTGCACTTCGAAAATAACACACATTTTCACAGTTTACAGAAAAACTTTTGCTTGAATACAATCTGGGTTTTTTGTTGTTGTAACAAGTTCAAAAACAAAGAGCAAAGTAAATTTTAGTAAATAATCTGGTGAATGCCTTTTATAATATTGTTGCATAGTAAATATTTTTGAAATAATTGTTATAGTTGATGGCGCAGAAGTAGCCCCCGAGGACGTCGACAAAAAGATACACAAGAAGTATCCTAACAAGGTGCCAAAAATATCGGGTAAGTGTACAGTTCTTTTTATTTAACTGAATGATGTCAATTGGGCTTTTGAAAAAAAAAAAATTGTGATAAATGGAAAGATTATATATTAGTTTTATAACAAAACTATTTTTATTTTATTTTTTTCGCAATAATTCAAAAGTTATTTCAAAATAAAAAATAATTTTTGAATCCAGTACCGAAAACACTCGGACAACTCCCGAACAAACCCGAGCGCGTGTGACGTCATAATGATAGCCCCATTCGGTTACACGTGTAATAGCCGTAAACGCTGTACGTACCTAAGGTTAAATAGCTATAACATTATCACGTCACAACCACGGTGACCAATTATGGCGCGTTTATAGTCACGTGATTTTTATTAAATTTTTAATTGTTTATAATTAATAGAAAAAATATTTTTTTAAAGTTTTTTGCATTAAATATCAATATTATTAATAATAAAGTTTTAAAATACATAAAAAAAAACATTTTTTTTTTTTCAAACGCCCAATTGTACTTCAAACCAAGACAGACATGTGTGACAAGAGGTAATATGATGTCATATTATGAGTGTTGATTGATCTTATCATATTCCACCAATCAGCACTTGGCACCGTCGCCGTCTTTGTGTTAGAGGGCTGGGACCAAAAAGGCGTTGTCGTTAAATTCACATTACCACAATAAGGTTAAAAATGAAAAATAAGACCCTCCGGCATGACAGTGATTACAAAGTAACTGTTTCTTCTTTATTTTAGTCGATGATGAAGATCTAGATCCAGCCGATATAGCAATGGCTGAAGAATTCGTCAAAAATCCAAAAAGGATGCTAAGGAAAAAGTATAAATACAAAACTAATCGCCCCAGATATTCATTCTACGACGAGGATTCCTTCGAATCAGAATTGTATCAAACAGAAGAGCTAGCTGATGGTGACGTGCACAGTGACCTGGCACACACAGACCCCAACAAAATGTTGCTATTCATTCTGAAAACCGGAGACAAACGCAAAAAAATGTTTAGTAAAACAGTTAAAGGGGATAATCATTTATTAAAAAATCTGATGAAAAACGACAAGAAGTACCACTACATGCAAGAATCTCCGAAATCGAAGTTGATTATAATGAACCTAGCGGCGGAAGCAGATCGAGGGATCTTAGTTAAGACTCTATAGAATATCTGTTTGGACAATATGGCAACTTTCACATAAGTCCACAATTTAAACCGCAAAATTATATAAAAAAATATGGGACCATTTAAAGGCACGCTGACAATATAGAATAAAATTAAATTGAAAGTCATTCGAAATCATCTATCATTTAATGTTAATTTTTTTAACAATAACAAAAAGTTATCTTTACTATTATAAAGAGGTAAAAAAATTAAGTTTGTTTGTTTGTATGTTCGAGCTAATGTCAAGAACTACCAATCCGATCCAAATAATTCTTATGTAATAGATAACCACATTCAACAAGAAGGCTATTTTTTCCTCCCGAAATTCCCATGGGCACTAGCACAACGCGGGTATAACCGCGGGGCATTGCTAGTAATAATATAAAGTCACCAGAAAATCGTATCGGAACTACATGAAGGTATAAGTTAAGTTAATGGTGGTGAATGTGAAAATAATGGTCAAATTCCTTAGGACGTGGCATTAGAAGATAGCATTGATTACATTGCACTATACTGTATTCGATTTTAGTGACCGATTCAAACTTAGATAAGTTGCAATTGACATGGGGTTGTTGCAATTGTAAGTCAGAAAATACATGCCGTTGCCGTCTGTCGCTGCGCTTTAACACCTGCCGCATCATTCGGAATCGCACCTTTATTTTCATACACATAGTAATTAATTTCGATTGCAGCACTACCTGGCTCTATAGTTTTATCACGCTAAATACTACATCGGTGTATCGACTATTACACATTTATAAAATCGAAGTGATGGTAATAATTAATTTTATCGCGCGTGTAGTGTTCGATTGGACACACCATACTACTAATAGCGGTATAATTTTTATAATTTCTTTTGCATAGTTCATACCATGAAGACTGGTTCTGAGGTACTATTTCGGCGTACGTTTAAATTGAGTGAGTTCACAAGTTGTGAGTTAGAGAATTGTAAAGAAATATGATATTAATAGGCTATTTCCATTGAAATAAATAAAACGCTTCAACGCTTGCGCAAAAGCTTGTAAGCTCACTCGATCTAAACAACGTCTAACAAGCTACAATTTTACTAATACGGTCTCTAATTTATCCGGAATTTCTTTCTTTTAACAGATATTTCTGATAACTTTACTAGCATGTGCAATTGTTTTACAAGTCAATGGATGGACACATAAATCTTATTTACAAAAAGATAAAAATTCTTCGGGAAAGAAGAAGGAAAAATTAATTGGCAACGGCAACGACAACGGCAACGGCACACAAGATGTATCGCTGTCCATACAAGGATGGGAGGACTATGGGATTCCACAAAACCTAACTGTGCCCCTTCTAAAGAAGATATTGGAATTATTAGCAGCGTTCAACAGAAAGGAATTCTGCCCCAAGGAGTTTATAGCGGGTTGTACCATTGATACACCCATTAAAAGTTTCATGCCTGTGATTATAGCATATGCTGTGAAAATTGCCAAATGGTCAGGTTAGTGAAAGTAAGGAATCAATGGAAATTTGCACATGCAACAATTATTCTAGAATTAAAGAAAAATCAATTTCTTAGTCAAATGGTATAGTGGTTTTATTTCACGAGCGCCCCTGGGCCATACTTGTAGTTATACAAGTACATATTAGCCATGCGTCTTTGCGTGCGTTACTACCGTTGTCCGTAAGTACCGACCATGCTGTCACTACTTCAAACACACTTTTGAAGCGGACTATGATCACACTAAGACAATGCGCATGGACATTTACTGGCACAAGTATGGTCCAGAGACACTCGCGTGATAAAACTACTATAACTTGCACAAACCAACATACATTATAAACTATACCGATGCTCCGTCGGTCGTGGGTTAAGCTTCCCTAAACCTTGTTTTATCATTGCAGCTAATGATGATGACTATGATGGTGGAATGGCCTCTTCCGGTACTTCAAAGTACGCCATCAAAGGTGAGGGGTTACTAATTATATTTGTTTTTACTTTTCTGAAATGTCAAACTGCACCTTGATAAAACACATAATCTGACGGTTTACAGAAAAACTTCTGCTTGAATACTATCTGGGTTCTTTGTTGTAATAAAAAGTTCAAAACCATAGTTTGCCAAGAAAATTTCAGTTAAATAATCAGGTGAATGCCCTTATATATTGTTGAATAGTAAATGATTTTAAAATAATTGTTATAGTTGATGGCACAGAAGTAGCCCCCGAGGACGATGACGAAAAGATACAAGAAGAGGATCCTGAAAAGGAAAATCTGTTCGGACAATATTCAAATTTACACATACAGTCGAAGTATAAAAAACAAAAATACATAAAAAATATGGGACCATTTGAAGGCACACTGACACTATAGCAAGCTTAAATAGTAGCGTTCAGTTATAAAATTAAACTAAAAATCATTGTCCATCATTGCAAGTGTATTTTTACTCGAAACAGTGAAGTGAAATCCCTCATAATCATCATCATTTTTGTAGGCTAACCTTGGTGTTGGAATTTTAGGACCACCCAAAGGCCTCCGACTTGGTCTAAGGCCCAGAACACACGGTGAAACGAAACTGCAACGAAACTGCAACTTCCAGACCACACATGACGCGACCAGTCTGAAACCGGTTTGAAACGTTACAGACTGGTCGCGTCATGTGTGGTCTCTCTACGGAATCTATGGCAGAAACTTAGATGCAACTCAAAAGTAACTGGAAGTTGCAGTTTCGTTTCACCGTGTGTTCTGGGCCTAACGATTGAAAACAACCGGGACTTAACGTGCCCTCAGAAGCACGGTAGCGCTCAGATAGAAATGCCACTATCGGCCACCCATCAAAGTAGGGCCGAGCTGCACGTTGCTTAACAATCGCAATGCACTAACATCGCTTAGTCAAACTATGCCACGAGCGCTTAGCACTTTGTTAAAAAAGTGTTCTTTCATTACTCAAGTATTTTCACCTCCCATTTGCACAGCCGCAGAATGACTGTTCCTGTAATTATATATCCACTAGCGGCCACCCCCAGTTAGGGGTTGAATTTTGCAAAATCCATTCTTAGCGAGCACCTACGGCTTAAAAGGAACCCCCATGCAAAATGTGAGACTCCTCGCACTTGGAGTTTCTGAGATTTCGTGATTAATCAGTGAGTGTAGTATTTCGCTTTTATATACATAAATATTTATTTGTCCTGTGAAACTGCAGGGCGCAACTAGTATAAAATACTTTTTACTCGTTTCATTACAGAGTGTCATTCTAAAATTTTAAAATTCAACACAAAGAATGGAATAAACTGAAATAATGTTTCGTATACTGAAAAGGTTCACTCTACACTGCAAGTTTTTTTTTATAATGATAATTTTTAAACTGGCAAAAAAGAAAAACAAATGGGTTTTAAAGTAATTATATAAATTCGTTTTTCCAGTTGTCAAAAATTTATATAATTTGATTGCTGATCGAAATCGATTATTAGATCAACCGCACTTAAGTTGCAAAATTGTATTGCCATCATAGTGAGTTACGTACGTTATGTTACATTGCTAAACTACATTTGATATGATTAGAGAATATAGCCTTACAGTATCCTGCCATATTTTCTTAAGACTAAGCCTAAAAGGTCGATTTACATTACGCCCCGATATTCTACCGAAACCTACGTTAAAAGATCGCGTAAAGATCATAATTTTGGATACTACACCGTAATTATAATAATAATTTTTAAAACTGCCTCATGTCGGATTCTCAAAATATTTTTGTCATGAAATTAGATCATTGGGCCTTACGATACATCTAAATCAATCTTTAATATGGAGTCTCATTACTTCACCACACATGGAGATTAAAGGAAGGTAGGATCGAACTACTCTGTTAAAAACGTGCAGTGTACCGAAAACCTTTGGTTTAAACAAGAAAACTTGGTTTACGACTGAAAGCAGAATCCCTTTGATCGTGCAACCTACCCAAATTTGTTACATTTAACATTCAAAAAAAATTCAATTATACCATGTTTTCCTTAACAAACATTTTTGGTTCATGTCGAGTTTCTTTATAGTGTTTTTCTTTACTTTAAAAGGAATCTTTTTGTTTTTGATTCTGAATGGGAACTGTTTAATTGGTACTTGCTGAGGGGACGAGTGGCTAAATGGTTTGAAAATTTAATACTACATACTTGGAAATGTGAGTTTTTCGTATATTTTGACGTTGGATTTTTTTTTCTAAGTACGTTATTGGTTTCAATGGGACTTTGCCTTTGAAGGAATAACCACACTTTATTAAAAGTAAATTCTGCCACCAGGTTTGGCCAGTAACCAACTTAAGGTTGGTCAAACTGATGTCAGAGTTTTTAGACCGCCTAAAGGCCGCCGACATTCTTTGGTAATTGAAGTAATGGAGGAGCCATTTCCGATGCATCTCTCTTTGCATCAGATTATAAAAAAACGTTATACGGTGCATACGATGTAAGAGTAGTGCTCGGGGCATAGTTTGACTGAATAATGTTCTCTCATCGAAAACGTTAAGTAAGTCTTTTTTCCCTTTTTCCCCTCCAGGAGCAATCGTCTTTGACTGGAAAATTTACGACATTGGTCCACATTTTGTGACAGTAAAAAAATAGAGTATACACTCAAAACTTACTGTTTATTCAAATTATAATAAGATTTACAAGTCCGTTGGCACAGTGGCAGTGAGAGCGCTTACTGTGTCGGGGGTTGCGGGTTCGATTCCCGCCCGGAGTTAACAATATTTGCAGACATAATTGTTAGCGACGACGTCTGGGTGTCAATTATATATTCTTATAAAGTATTGGTGTGTGTATATGTATTCATATCAATTAGTTAGATTCCATATTACAAGCTTAGAGCTTAGTTGGGTCTAATTAACCGCGTGTGAATTTAAAATATATATGTATTTGTTCAAAACTATTACCCAATACACTCGAATGAACGATTACTCCTTGTTATAAAAGCTGGTTACCCTGGTTCTTCATTTTAAATGCATAGGGTTGGAGGTTGGTTATAAAACGATGACACATCGGCTTTTCCCTGCTTTCTTTATGCAAGGCCTCCATTACAGTATGGACACTTAAGTTCGTAGCTATAGATAAGACTTGTTATTTGAAGTGGTGAGTCATTAGAATACTGTTTTTTAGGGTTCCGTACCCAAAGAGTAAAAACGGGACCCTATTACTGAGACGTCGCTGTCCGTCAGTCTGTCACCTGGGCCTCAAGTCTGCTATTACAATAGTGTCAGAATGGTCTATCATTGATTTCAAAATTGTTGATTCTGACAAGTTTCGTAGTCTACTATTTCAATGGCGTCATTGTGACTTTCCAATGGTCGACCACTGACACTCCATTGAAAGAAATGGCATAAAATGGTAGTCTCGTACATAATGACAAATGAATGACTGACATAAGCGGTAGTCTGCTAAACTTTTGACAGTTCCTTTGATCAGTGATCTACCATTATGACATCATTGTGCAATCATTGCATTTGATTCATGACGCGGTAGAAAAGTGTTTGTTCGCGGTTTTTTAAATAGTGTTTATTTATTTATTACGTGGAATTACGGTCATGTATTCACTACGACTTAATATTCTTGAGTTAGCTAACACAATAGATGCTAGAGAAAGAAGGACGGAGGAACGCAAAAGACGTCGTCGAGCCCGTCGCTTGTCAAGAATGAATACGGACCCCTTTATTGATATTCCCGAGGCGGAATTTGTGAAAACGTTTCGTCTTGGGAAGGACTCAGTAAGGGGGTTAGTTGAAGAACTCGTCCCCCTTATCGCCAGGCCGCGTCGAAACGATTGCGTATCGACAGAAATGAAGGTGAGTAAACTGAACTTAACATTGATTAATTATTCCTTAGAAAGCTTTAGCTACGCTTACATAAACACGAAATGTTATATTGATTAGGTAATGTTAAATTTTATATTGCAGATTCTAATTGCACTTGCATTTTATGCATCAGGGTCTTACCAAACTTTGATTGGACAGAGTGCCCTCCATAATGTTTCCCAAAAAACTGTGTCACGGGCCATTAACCAAGTAACGGAGGCATTAAATAAACTGTATCACAAATATATTAAATGGCCTACACAATCTGATGAAAGGAATATTATTAAAGCTAAGTAAGAAATGAGATATACCCGGATTGTGTTGTTTATATTACCTGTTTTACCTAAACAGAATTATTTAGTTACTAAAACTTTCAGGTTCTATCAGAAATTTGAGTTTCCTGGCGTCCTCGGTTGCATTGATGGCACCCATGTAGCTATATTAAGGCCGCACATACATGAGGAGCGATATTATAACAGAAAGGGCTTCCATTCCCTTAATGTTATGATAGTAAGTATTGGGTAGAAAGTAGAAATGTCTACCTACCTATTGCCCAATTAATATAATATAGGTAATGCCAAAATACATAATATGTAATTCATTTACAGATTTGTGATGCTGATTTAAATATTTTATGTGTGGACGCAAGCAACCCAGGCTCTGCACATGATTCCACAGTATGGCAGGGTCATCCAATCAGTCACCACTTAAGACAAATATCGGAAAATACGAATGAACAAGTATTTTTATTAGGTAATACAATATTTTTGTTGGATGAAAATCCTAAGAACTTTATCATGTTCATGTATTAGTGTTTGTTTGTAAAATGATTATAATTTTCAGGTGACAGTGGGTATCCACTAAGAAAAACAATGATGACCCCAATCCTCAATACTGTAGATGGGACACCACAACATAATTATTATGTAAAACATGTAACTGCACGCAATACAGTGGAGCGTTGCATAGGCGTATTAAAAGCACGATTCAGGTGATAAGCATGTCTAGGCAATTGTTTTACATACTCAAGAACAGTGACTTTTTTATATTGGCAGAATTTCAAAATTTAGAGATTCAGATTTAGTTGTTCTTGTATATGTTAATCTAGTGAGACATTTAGTCAATGGGGTTGTTTATAAGTAAATTGATTTTTTGTAGGTGTTTGCTTGTAGCACGTGCATTACATTATAGCCCAATAACTGCAGGCAAGATTGTAAATGCATGTTGCATATTGCACAATATCGCAAACATGGCAAGAGCACCGTTGCCAACTGATGAAGTTTATGCAGAAGAACTTCGCTTGCAACAGGTGATTTCTATTCCACTATTTTAGAATATAATAAAGTTGGAATTTGAAATAATACTTCTGTGTTAAAAAATCAACATTTAAATCACTCTTTATTTCTCATAACATAAATTACTAATCAGTCTTTCAATTTAGGAGGAAAATAATTATGTAGCACCTAATTATCAAGACCATCGAAGGTGAACCGGGATCTCCTTGAAGGTCGGGCACTGCAGCAGGCTCTTGTTGACAGACTGTGGAGAAATGCATAAATTAAATTAGCAGGTATGTAAAACTCACCTCAATATTCTAGTGAAGTACGAAAATGATCTAATTTTATTATTAAAATTATTTAACTCTTTGTTACAGATCCAGTATATTTTTTTTCTCATTAATTTACATTATTCTCACATTTTTTTTGTCCACAATCTGACAAATGTAACCAATTTATATTGTAAAAAAGACTGTTTAAAAGAGTAAAATAAATGAATACTTTTTAGTATAAACACTGTTTCATTAATTATTTATCATTCAAGCTATTTGGAATTCACTGCTGGACATAGACTCCTCTTAAAATAGATTTCATTTTTAATAATCTGACAAAATTACCTCTTACATACTAGTCGGACTCGGAATCCGATGGTATAATTTTGCAGAGTTTCTGAAAAAAAGAAAACTTTATACTTCATATATATATAGTATGAACTTTGCACTTAGTATCAAAGTTAGTAACCAATTTACCAATTTACAACCAATCTACAAGTTAGCTATACCAATTTTACAATGTATAAATTGAATTTATATAAATTATGATCATAAGAGGTCACGAAGCCGACTGTACTAATGTACTAATGTAATTACCTTTTTTGGCACAGATTTCACTAAGTGGGTTATAAGGTCCACCAGTTTTTCAGAGGTGCAGCTCATTCTCTCAATAGCTGCAGCTAAATTGTTGGTAGCCTCAGCCTGCTTTAAAGTTGCCTCAGCCTGCTTTAAAGTTGCCTCGGCGTTCCTCGCTTCAATAGCTTCCAGCCTTAATTGGGCGTTTTCCAGAGCAGCATGGTCTCCATCTATAAACAAATTGTTTCATCAAGCCTTGGCCCTAGAGTAGGATTTTAATGGTCAAAACAAATAATTGCAAGATCTTTACCTTCCGCTGCATACCGTCGTGTCGATTTTTGGCGATGGCGTCGCTTTGGAGGCTGGTTGATGCTGGATGATCCCAAATTTTCCTGTTCTAAGCTGCAAAATAAACAATTACAATGACATTAGTCTACATGTTACCCTATTTATTTAAACCCATCTGAAGAAAGTTGTAGTAGATATACCTTATTTCTTGTGTTTCTATATTTTCTACATCATCTATGACCACTGTAGCAGGCACTTCATAATTGTCTAATATTCTGTAAAAATAAAACAAAGTTATCAAAATAGTTAAGAAACTAGGTACTTAGGTAAAATGATGAAAGCTGTACAAATTAAGCACACTCACGAGAAAGAATTGTTTTGAAGTGGATTTGTGCTAGTACTGGGACTATCATCAACCACCGGAAGCATGATTGGCTATTTAACAAAAAAAAATACAGTTAATAAAACAAAGCAAGCAACTAGCAAGTGAACAAATAAATAATGCTTAAATCCAATGCTTACAGTAAGTGGGTTATGTCGGACGCCTGGGAGTGGGTCTCCTACATCTCGTCCCAATATTGAGTATAAACGCTCTTGGAGTGGCGTTAATATTATTTTTTTGGCAGGACCACCACCTTTTAAATGCAGGATAAAATAATTACTAAGTATATACTTCTCACAATAATTCTGAAAGGCTGCCTAAAGAAAAGTATTGCTCACCTGTTGCACTCATTTCACTTTTTAGTGATTTAATTTTTTTCAAAGTTTTACTTTTGTATTCATTGTAGAACTAAAAAAAGTTCAAAAATTACAATAGGTAATGATACATTTTATGATGCATACTTAATTATGCTGTATTCAGGTACTTACTGTGCGCCACTCTGTCGGAGTTTTATGGGGGCAGTCCACCGACACACTATTTAAAATTTGGGCGCACTCCACCCAGTATCTTTTTGATAGACTTCGCCCTTCACTTGTACGGCTGCAGTAGCCTAGCGCCAGGTCCTCGTGGTTTTCGAGGAAATCGATCAGCGCGGAGATTTGCTCAATTAGGACCATTTTGATAAAATCAAGGAATATAATACTCTCAAAGTCTCATGAAATATTTTGAAAAATATCCACTGAAACGTCCGGGCGACTATAGCAGCCGTTAAAACAAAACCGTTAACCGGCGGCAGTTGTGTCAAAGTCAAATATGACATTACTATGTCACATTTGATTTAGACAGCTAATAAAAGATTATTGAGTTATTTTTCTTTTAAGTTTATTGCTATTTAGGGACTTCTTACTACTTCAGATTGTTTATAACACTAATAAATCCTATGTAAAAATATATTTTATTAAAATCTAGCATGAATAAATGTTCAAGTTTAGTAGTAGTTTTTCGAAAATCATTTCTACCAACGGGTTTTATAATAATGGCAGCACGACTATGTCATTCTATTACAATTCTATTACGAGACCACTGACCGACCACTGACCGACCATTATGAATTAGCAGACTACGAATTTTTGGCAAAATGACAATGGGGTCGTATTGGAATGACGAGTTTATAAAAAATAGCAGACTTGGGGCCCAGGCTGTATCTCAAGAACGGTGATAGCTAGACAGTTGAAATTCTAATTTATTGAAAATTTATCAGGCATTATTCTAAGGCAGATAGGTAGAAGGCACTTAACCCCTAAATAACATCCACACATCAAACAAACATTTTTACATCCATACATCAAACAAGTATTGTAATGTTTAATATAAAATCAAACTCACCAGAAATCCTCTTAATATGCAACTGTGTCGCAAAATTGTTCCCCATTTGGGACACATAGCTGTCCTTCTTGCTGGACAGCTGAATGCTGAAGCCGTCGGACTCTAGCGATGCTCTCGGCGCCCTGGCAGCTTGTACAGCTTTATTACATACAGCTGTTGTTGTTTTAGCTAGAGCAGCTTCTTGCGAACCAGTGCTGTCGCGGCGCCGGCTCTTGTCGAGTAGCATGCTTGGCGTACAGCCCATTGTCACTCACTACACATCACTAAACGCACACACTGACATGGTTGACCTGGAACAAACAATTTGAGATGTTAAGATATGTTGACTAATGCCTATCTTAATAACCTATCCCTGCCAACATACTGGTTATTTCAGATAACAAATCAAATAAAATCAAATAAAAATCTTAATATAAAAGTATCCAATAAACCTTACTTTAACATTTATGAGGAAATTCTTGTACTTGACTTAACTTGGATTCAAGTAGCTACTTTATTAATACTCTGAAGTAAAGTTCCAAAGAATCGATAAAGTAGGTAAAGTAAGGGTGCTTTTCCACTAGAGTTATTATGCAACGTTAGGAGACTATGCTACCCGATATCATATATCAATATATCCATTAAACAACAAAGCATATCACTGGTCCAAACTGTCTCAGCTAAGCAATATTTTTATATAAAAAATGCTTTGAATTTGTGCTACGAATGAGTTCTTTGCTCGTAGCAGAAACAATCACGTAGCTTCGTTGCTGAGCTTATATTCTCGTAGCATGGCTGCGTAGCACTTTGTAGTAGAAAGCGGAGCGGAGTTCAACTGACCAATCACAACACGCATTGAAATTGTCAAAATCCTTATTGTAGTTGTCTAAATCTCTTCGTGATTGGCTAATTGATCTCCGCACCGCTCTTCTCCTATGGGAACTCACTCTTAGGCAGCAAAATCAATCTTCGCTCGGAAGTTTTCAAATAGCTAATTAAAAAACTTAACTTAATTCTTAACAGTGCGTTAAGTAGAAAAGTCGGAAAAGTTACAAGGTACTCTGAAGTAATTAATTAGTCGTTTTATAAGCAGAGAGGAGAGACAGGTATGGCTTAGCGGTTAGAATAGAGTTTGTAGGGACATAGGTTCATTTTATTTGTAATTCAAAAGAATCATGGTTTTATTTGACAATACTTAAGTGAGCACTGTTTTTTATCGTTTTGGCCTAAAAGCGATTTTGATTGCAATACTAAAAGAGCTATATAATACTTTGTTATTTCTTAATATTAAAGCTTTTCTAACGACCTGGAGGGAACCAGGAGGGACCGAAAGCTCTTAACAAATGACGATCAAATGTCATGACATGATAAATACTGTGCATTCATTGGTGGGATATTCTGAATTTAAGTTTTCCTCCGCCAATCAACACGCAGTATCCTTTTTCAAATTTAAATTCAAGAAGGCTATGACGAAAAATATTTTAATTTTTATAAATCTTTTATGTAAACGCTTTGTTTAAAAAAATATATAGATTTCTAGACCATTAAATAAAAGTCATAAATGTGTATTAAATAAAATAATTTACAATAATTGTCAGCTGTCTTTCTTTTTTCATTTAAAAAGTTGTATTAAGACAACACTCAACTCAAAACAATATTCTTATCTAAGTTCTAAAAGATTTCCATCTGTCTTATTAGTCTGGACGTCTAGACTTAGGTCTTAGATATATTTTCACTTAGGTTATGATATGAAGGATTTGAAAATTTAGGATAAAATATTCGAATTTCGAAAACTGCCATGTAAGCATATTTAGACATGTTAAGTTACGAGATCTAAGGGTAGAATTATTTCTTAAAGCAAATAAATTCAGAAATCAACTACTGGAGATATTTTCATAATTTTGAAGACGATCTTAATCAAGACCCATTTAAACAAAAATAAAGCTCCAAACTTAAAACACGCACACACACACTCTGTCACACACACAGACATACTCTCTCTCTCTCTCTCTCGCACACACACACATACACACTCAAATACATAATATTAACATCCCCGAAGGCATCAAGATATCGTTAAAATTGTGGCGAATTATCTACGAGTGTTCTATAGAGCCTACAAGCTCACTGCTGGTAAAATCGAATATCAACGAATTTTATAAGTAGGAAAAAATGCTTGACCTTCCATTAGCCATTTAAATGTCAGCCGTCTAATATTGCAACACTATCTAATGTAATTAAACGGTACTGTACACGAAACCATTAACTTTCATTAATTACTTGTAAAAGTCGCCTGTTAACCCTTTAGGGTGTGATTACTACATCTATCCTACTAATATTATAAAAGCGAACGTTTGTGAGGATGGATGTTTGTATGTTTGTTACTTTTACACGAAAAAAATACGGGACGGATTTGGCTGAAACTTTACAATATTATAGGTTATGGATCAGAATAACACATGGGATACATTTTATCCCGAAATTCCCGCAGTGACGAGTACAACGTGGGTAACACCCCGGTGCCTTAACTAGTACTTGATAAGCGAAGTGAGAGAAAAAAACGGAAAATAAACGAATAACAGAGTGAAGCTATAGGGCTAATAGTACCTATAGTGATTTATATATTGTTTTTCAAAGCAAAAAGGATTTTTACAATTTTGAGCAGCTTCGAAAAAAGATCATTTTAGTTATTATTCACTAATTAATATCTTCGGCGACTTGAAAGGCCTTTGCCCAGGATATTACAAGCTACATATTTCTTGTTTTAACAGCCGTTGAATGGATATCCATTAGAAAAACAAGTATGTATTCAAATAATGCGTTCAAACAAACGTAAAATAAAACTCTTCTTTAATTATATTAGTTTAAGAAGGTCTAAATACTTTCTATTTAAGTGAGTTATATACTGGGAATACACACTAACTTTCCTCTACCATTCATATATTTGAACTCCGCCCCTATCGTCTTTCACAAGCTAATCTGTGTTTATGTATTTTGAGTGGAACAAAACCTGGCTTTAAATTCTAGAAGGGACCCAAAGGGACAATTAAAGTAGTCGTGTTTAGTAAATTATATGTGGGACATTCAAATTGAAATGAAGTATTACGGCTGTTTCAAATGGGCGTTTTCACTGGGCAAAGGCCTCTCATCTCACTGAAAATATCAGTACAGTTACTTATGTTTTGTATAAAAAACAAAAGAACATCCGTGCGACTGCGCACTACTGTAGCCGGACGACTAAAAGTTATCGACTGTACTCGTATATCAATTAAAACTTTGTCGGTATTGCCAATTTAGGACTCTACATTCCCTGTGGGAACTGAAACGTAATATAAAACAAGTTATAAAATAAGTTATAAACTAAACTTTTTATCACTAAGTTCATCATCTATACTAATATTATAAGGAAATCGATTTTTATATTACAAAGCAGCGCCCCGCGGTTTTACCCGCGTTGTGCCCGTTCCCGTGGGAATTTCGCAATAAAAAGTAGCCTATAACCCTTCCCATTGAATGCGTCTATCAATTACAAAAATAATTATTCGAATCTGATTGGTAGTTTCTGACATTAGCGCGTTCAAACAAACAAACAAACTGCAGCTTTATAATATTAGTATAGAAACGTTTGTTGTAATTTTGTTTGTATTGTTAATATTGTGAATTACCAGTCGAATTACCAGTCGAATTGGGTAGTTATAGTCAAGAGAAAGGTTATACGGAGGAAGGCTTTGTTTCATCCCGAGATTCTCACGGGAACAGCCACAACGCGAGTAAAACTGCATGGCGCTGCTAGTTTCTTTATGTTTCAGTTGGTATCCTGGTTAAGACTTTACCTGTGTTGTGTTTATTTTTCCTTTCTTTACCTCACAACTTACTACTTTCTACCTTAATACTTCAAGTAGTTATCGATAACAATAATAAACAACAGCCTCCTTGGTCTAGTGGTTTGAGCGCTCGGCTCACGATCCGGAGGTTTCGGGTTCGATTCCCGGTGGGGATATCTCACAAAAATTACTTTGTGAGACTGTCCTCAGTTTGGTTAGGGCATTGCAGGCTGAATCACCTGATTGCCCGAAAAGTAAGATGATTCCGTGCTTCGGAGGGCACGTTAAGCCGTCGGTCCCGGTTACTTTCTACGGATAGTAGTCGTTACATGAGCCATGTCAGAGGCCTTCGGCGGCTCTATAACTCTGACACCAGGATTGGTCAAGTTCACCATCCACTCGATAAGAAGAAGACAATAATAAACCACAATTCACATCGACAAACCTAAACTCAAAAGAAATAAAAGTATTTGAAACAATCATCGAATCTTCCGTTCCAGTGCTCAAATCCAGTAACGGAACGAATCCAACACAACACGAAAGGAACCGTTACCCCTACTACTTGTGTCTTTCGTTAACTAAGGTGTTTCTCAAACCTATAATATGCTATCTGACTATTTTCACAAACGTATATGCTCTTCACTGTATCATCTTCAGTGATAAGAAAGGAAAAATATTATAAAGTGGTAAAATTTGTTAATTTGTTTGTATGTTCGAGCTAATCTCGGGAATTACCAGTCCGATTTAAATAATTATTTTTGTAATAGATAGCTACATTCGACGGGAAGGTAATAGGCTATTTTTCATCCAATTTCATCAAATTCCTACGGGAACGGGCACAACGCGGACAAAACCGCGAGGCGCTGCTAGTTAGAAATAATTTGACATCCTCTGAGTATGACAAGGCTACAGGCTTTTTCGTCTGTCACTGAAAAACGATACTGTGACTATACTTTCACCAGAAAATCTTGATAGCGTAACTTTATCAATCCCATTGGGAACTTATTCCGAGGATTGACATTTCCCGATGAAGGATTCCGTCCAATATTTCTGTAATTTTCGCCTCTTCCCAACTTTCACCCCGGGATACAATTTAGGGCTCGCACACAAAGAGAGCTGTTCGGGAAATGTTCGCTTTTGATAAACGACGTCACGTTATTGGTCTAAATGATTGAGTTTGTTAGTAAATTAATGTTCCAAAAATACCTCGAAAATAATAATAGTTTGATTACCGACAAGAAGGCAAGTTCTATAAAAATACCACCAGACCTTAATTAAAAAAAATGCCTTTAGAATTTACAGACTTGCAGTCCTGCGCTTAAAATAAGAAAAATGTATTAACCCTGTTATGTCCCACTGATAGGAAAAGGCCTCTCTCACTGAAGATAGTACTACAGCACAAAATATAGATAATTGGCCGAATTTACCCTCGTTGTAGCCGTTCTTGTAGAATATTGTCATGAAAATAAGTCACAAACCTTCCTTTCCTTTTAAAGTTCCTTTTAAATCACTCTGAAAACGCCTGAAATCTCCTCACTGTAATGATATCTTCAGTGAGACGAGAGGCCTTTGCCCAACAGTGGGACATTACAGGCTAATACTTTACTTTAAATCACTCTGTATGTTGGTGAAAACCGCATGTAATCCATTGAGTACTTTTTCAGAAAATCAATTCCATACAGACAGAGCTGTCGGGACTTTGTTGTTTTATAATATGTATAGATATCGAGCATGAGTCAGTGTGGAAGACGCCAACATCATATTAACTAAAAACTGTGATAAACAACAAAATGGCACACAGAAATAGTCCAAGCTAAATAAACCAACAACAAAACACTATTTAAAAATAGCTCAACTAACGCTCTTAAATAACTGAAAACCCACACGAGATATTCTATTAAAATATTGTTCACGAAACAGGTGATGCCAAACCAAAGTAAGTAGTGACTATTCATTAATCTGTGTGGTGTATCTGAAACACTTTTATTGGGCTAATGGACTAGTAAATGGCCGGGGTAAACATAGGGCCCACAGAGAACCCGATTTAGGTCATGGAGGTATGGTCTGATAGGTATGTATAGTGCAATCCTCACTATCATAGCGCTAACAACCTCCATGGTCTTGCGGTTTGAGCGCTCGGCTCACGATCCGGAGGTTCCGGATTCGATTCCCGGTGGGGACAATGTCTCACAAAAATCTCTTTGTGAGACTGCCCTCAGTTTGGTTTACTGTTATGTTACTATGGGATGAGCAATGAAATTTTGAATTGAACTTAAAATTATTTGGCAAAGGCCTCTCATCTCACTGAAGATATCAGTACAATGAGGAGGAGACTATTTGTAGTACCTAGCTCTCTTTTTACGTCGGGTGAGGTAAAGACTGATAATTTGTTGGTGTTTTCAACCGATTTTAAAAAGGAATATATATTTTTTCGATACATTAGTAGATAAAACAAAATATGAAAATATTCTCATTTTTCGAGACTTCAATTTTGAAATCCGGATCCTACAACCGACAAGACGGAACGAACTCTCACTGGCTACATCTCTGTAGACAGATATAACAGCTGTCTAGTCTCACACAATCTAAACATCAATTAATAAAATAGAAATAACTACAATCGAGTTTAGTTGCCATGTGCTTTGCTCTATTTCAATTGCAGGCGTTCCAATGAATGTAACTGAATAATGAATTACTATCCGCGTCCTGCGGTTTCACCTGCGTTATGCCGGTTCCCGCGGGAATTTTGGGATAAAATTTATCCCATGTGTTATTCTGATGTAAAACCTATATTACTGTAAAGTTTCCTCTAAATCTGTTCGGTAGTTTTTGCGTGAAAGAGTAACAAACATACATCCATACATACATCCATCCTCCTTTCGTATTTATAATACTAGTAGGATCAACGAGAACGAAATCCCCTAAGAAAACTCCTTATCAAAGACCTTTCTGAGAAAACCTCTAAATTAAAATAGGTCAATAGGGAACCGCGAACAGACAGATAGCTATTATAAAGTTAGTTTCATCACCAACGGCATATTACGACCGCTAAATGACGGTGACTTACTGCACTTAGAGACGTCCATTAAACCTACACTCAACTAATGGAACATTTTTTCACACATGTCGAAGCATTTGACATCTACGGGCATTTATGTGTAACTGCAAAGTCAAAATCTCTTCCCAATAAATAAAAAACATCGTCAATTTCTGAAATTAATTACAAACTATTATTATTAAAATTAATATTTCAACTGAATGGAGTAGCGTTCAGTTGAAATATTAAAACCCGATCTCATTTCAAAGAAATATAGACTCTATTGATTTTTTCTTAATTGAAACCGAGTAACTGACAAGTATAACAAAGAACTATTGTTTATAAGACACATAATGCCTTGTACATGTTGACCAAGTTACGTGTGCTCAGGGTGGGATAGGGGGTGAAATATGGTATTGTATTGTTCGGAATGTACAATAGGTTGCAATTTTGTAGGTAGAATCGTATGACTAATATAGATGAAAAAATGAGGAAAATGGTTTGACTGTAAGTAATAACAAAATCAAGGGTAATTGTGTAAATGACAGATAAAAGTAATTACGCCTCTAGAGTACATAAGTAACAAACATGTCTTTAACTTTTTCCTTAATTTTAAAGCATAAGTTATACAACATGTCTCCTAATTTTATATAAAAAAACATAATGACGATTAGAAACATAAATAAGAACACTAAAAATTCAAGACTTGTCTTATATAGGTTGTTTTTCATCCCGAAATTCCCACTGGAACAGGCACAACGCAAGTAAAACCGCAGGGCACTGCTAGCATTTCATATTTTCAATCGTATCATCCAACTAAATTCCTTCCCACTGTACCTACACTATACAGGGTGTACCTGTTGAACATTGGCACTGTTCCAACGCGCCTACTGGTCTTTAATACGATTTATGACCAACGCGAATACGTTATGGAGTCGTAAGTGTTACTCTGTGACAGGGTTGATATCATTTGTCATTCAGGTTACGATGCTTGTGTCATTTTGTGGCCGGCTGTGTTTGTGTAGCGGCGAGTTATGGGTTCAACTATGGTTGGTGGACTGATATCTTCAGTGTAGGGGACCTAAGCCCAGCAGTGGGACATTTAAGGCCTGAAGGGTATACTTTACTTTAATGACAGTATTTGTGAGGAATTTGGATAAATAATATTGTGTTCTGTACAAAAGATTTAGTAAATGTTGATCAATTATATCATGAACTAGTAGGTAGCGCCTCGCGGACATACCCGCGTTGTTTCCGCCAGAATATCGAATTAAACAACAAGAAAAACCGGGGTAAGCGACGTCATTTCCGATTAAAGCTCGCACAAACAAACAAAGAAGTCTTCAGCTTCATAACTGTAAACAGGACATGAGTACTAACAGTTTCCCTGCAAAGTCTCATTAAATATTGCTCTTATTTTGATAGCAAGACAGTTCATATTGGCTTTCGTTATAGAAATAAATCATTTCCAATAAACTTCTGACGTATTTTCACGTAATTGGCGGTTTGATGCCTTTAATCGATTCACAATCAACAAAACAAAATAAACTTTTTAAATTCTTATATTTTCGACGAATAGAAAAACATTGATGACGTCGATGTCCATTTAAAAGAACAAACCTGTCAATTATAATCACTGAATTGAGAGCAGCGCCGTTGTCAATGTAAATTAAACTTTATTGTGGCGTAATATGATCGAACAACACATTAACGTTTCAGTTTTGGTTTGTCAATGTTTTGCATATGTAAATGGCGTAAAATTTAATGCAAGCACAGGGCTGGCGCGATGCTGTCAAAATAAACTATTATTTTTTATATTTTCGAATATTTATGTAAGACTAGGATTAGTAGGGTTGAAGAGTGGTCTTACGACCATATGACTTTCGTGTCAGTCAAATGTCTTTTGACAGTCATATAGATAAGTGACCATTTTGAGTATGCCCAACAATGGGATAATACACACTAATAGTTATAAAAACAGCTGTTCAGTTGAATGCCCAAATCCCACTCCAACTTAGCAGCCCTCAGCTTAATATAATTTGACCAAAAGTTGTCAAAATGTTTTGTAATTTGAACAATTCGTCCATCGAGTGGCTTTTGAATATTTTTTGGAATACTGTAGAGAAATCTTCGGCGAGATGGGAAGCTTTTTTACTGAATGGGAAATAATGGCTGGGACGAAAAGGACACCTGAAGATTGCAAAAAAGTATATTATTTAAATCTCTACCATTTAACATAGTTCATTGCATTAAGTAGTTTCTACTAAGACCAAGTTTTTATCGGATTTTTGCTGAATATATTTTTATATTAATATTAGATTATATTAGAATATATATAATATTTTTAACAGATTAAGGTAGTTTAAACTCTTAAGTATTCCAAAAGCGTTGGGTTAAGTACTCCATTTAACTATTTAAGGTTTATCCTGCAAAGTATTTACACCAGACGAAGTCACATGCTGAGAAAGTTGAAACTGTTCCAAGTTATTTACAGTAGGAACTATCAATGTTTTATACAGTAGTAACTATTAGCAGTGCGCCGCGGTTTAGTCCGCGCTACCGTGGGAAACTCGTTATGAATATTAATAGCTTGTAGCCAACAATATTGAGGTTATTAAAATATAATAAAGAAATGTAGAATACCTTCTCCTAAATATATGCTTGACCCCCCAAAACAAGCGTTAAACAATCACCCCTTATTTCAAAAGCCTCCAGGGTGTAAAAATAGGAATTTAAGTGTATTAATACAAAAGAAGCAAGTCGCAAAAGTACAACCACAAAATATCACAATACAAAGTATATCGTTGTATAAATTGAAAACAATAACGTACGAATTCTATTTGTACAAGAACACATTCACCACAATCCAATTTCAATTTACCTAATTATAAAATAATCCCAACCCTGACTGTAAGAAGCGCTTGCGGAAAGAACGAGGTTAATATAAAAATAAACACATAACATGCATGTTGTTTTAATGACGTACAAGAACCGCGACTTCAAAAAGAACATCTTTCAATACACAAACGGGTCTGTACTTTGTAAAGGACATCTCCGTGCTTTTGGAAAAATATTAATTCACAGATTATTTTATTGAGAATCTATTTTATGCTATTTATATAAATGACATTACTGATAATCTCATAGTGAATGTCCTATTTTTAATCCTTGTGTGCTTGTGTAGCACGTATGTTTTATTAATAAAATGCAGTACCTATCTCAGTTTTACGTTAACTTCTATGCACATTATTTCGTGTCAAACATTATTACACCACGGTAGTGGAATAATAAAGAAAAACTGAAATACAGAACGGAAAAACTCATCGCGTAAAATATAAAGAGATAACTATTACAGACTAATCTTCTCAGTAAATAGAAGCTGTTTTTAATCTAAAAAAGTCTTATAATTTAATGTCATTTCAAAAGAACATTTGTATCGTTTCCGCCAATATGCGCATCAAGGTGTTCACAACATTGGTTAAGCGTTAACAGTTCATTAAGTTTTCTGAATACACATAAAACACTCCCAAACGAAGCGTTATTTACTACACTGTGTTCCTACCTCCTTATCTATTAAGGGTACAATTTTACGAGGAACCTGAAGTAATGGATTTATAGTATGGTAAAGTTATATGGAACAGACAGTTTTATGTTACTAAATTGTTATTCGAGTTATACCTTATAAATTAGTTAAAATAATTAATACAATATGCGTTAGAACGACTAGAGATATTTTTGTAATGTTCATCAAACTGTTAAAAAAGCTTGTCATTTTAAAAAGACTCAATTTTCACACACTCTATTTAAATCGAATGATATAATAACCTTGATTGTACTTGGTTTTTACAAGGACACTACAAAAAGCAAGCACACCAAAGACTGCAGAATATTGACTCTTACTCATCTTTTACTGAAACAAACGTCCAGTGAAACATTTTCAACATTTTCGACCGCCCAAAAGGATTATAATTATAACAGTTCACGTTAACGTTCAGTTACAGTTAAAAGTTCGCTTTGGCGAGTTTACGACGAATAATGGCGTCAGTATAAAATAATGAAATTATATTACAGTTTTTCATTTATAAAGGTTTAAAGTTTCAGTATGTTGCGGTAAAAAACGGTTAAACCGTTATGGATTGATTCTCTATCTATTCAAATAAAAATCATCTCCAACTGTGTCGACAATGCAGAGAAACCGTCGGTTTTTAAAAAAAGAACATACCTAAATTAACTTTTTTTATAGATATCGTGTTCCTTTTTAAAAACGTTGCTGGTTATTGCTACGTGTCGCTACCACCACTGTACTATCGCAACAATAGACGCTCGAGTAAATCCCAAAATCCCCCATAAGACTCCCGTACTATCCAGACATCAAAACATTAGTTACAAATTACAAAACTATTCGGGACTTCTGGGACCAGTTTTATGATGCGCCGGCGATCGGATTTAGGACGATATTACACAGGTTATTGTGTATGCAATGAATCAACTTTGTAGTTTGTTTTTGTTTACCAGTCGGCTAATTTGGACTGAGGAATTGTTACTTGCGCAAGAAAATAAGACTTGATCCACACTAGGTTTGACTGACACTTTTTTAGGTTACACTTTCTGAGTGCTATCGTCCTTCGGAGGGCACGTAATATTGTCTGTCCCGTGCAAAAAACGGCGTCTTCTGGTCTATAAAAATCTGTCTTCGTGTTTTGAAACCGAACAGATTTGTCTGTTACATTAGCATTGTACCGACAATTGTTGGCATATTCGTGGACTAGTTTTCGTGGTTAGCGTGTGCCGTAGTGGAAACGAGAACCCACGTTAGCAAACACAGGAACCTACGAAGCGTGGGTCGCGTGTGCGTACACCCTGACCTTAATACGACGATTGCGACCCGAGAATTGAGTCTGGAACCTTGGAGTCAGACCAACTTTAAACAAAAACCATTATAAAATATATCTGACTAATTTATCTCAGATTTGGCAGACAAGAAACATCCTATACCTTGAACCATAATACATTAGACTAATGTAAAACAATATCCACTAGGAAATATTTTCTTCAGATATTCGTTACAGATTCTCATTAGAATCCGTGTACTAAAACACGGTGACGTCAAACGTGCGCGGGCGCATTCGTTCTGCACCACACGCCGCGTTAGTTACACTCTAAAACATTTTGTTAAACGCTCATTGTGAGTCAATCGTTTTCAGTCAAAATAATATTATGTTCGGCATTTATTATAATATGATGGTCAAATGGAGTACGAAAGAATAATTGCTGTCTAGGATGTGACGTATTTTGAACACTAGGCGTTGGAAATAAAGTATGAAATGACTCGTTTATTAATTAGCGTTAAAAAAGTGCTGGTGAGAATAATTCCTATCAACCATATAAATAAACACATTTTTTGTTTCATATTACAAAAAATTATGAATACATTAGTCGCGCCCCGCGGTGTTACCCGCATTGTCCCCTTCCCGCGGGAATTCCGTGATAAAATGTGTTATTCTGATGTATAACCTATATTACTGTAAAGTTTCATCCAAATCCGTCCAGTAGTTTTTGCGTGAAAGAGTAACAAACATACATACATCCATCCTCAAACTTTCGCATATATAGTATGAGTAAGATAGGATTAAATTCGTATTTTCTTCCATAAATTCTTTACACGTCACACTTTATTTTCACTATATTTCGTTTGCTACGAGTATTTCTCGCTTCGTCCTCTATTTCATGGAAGGCGCTTCATTTCAAACTACTGTACATCATTTCGGGACACGCTCTGTCCTTTGAATAATACAAATGTTACGAGTTTTTCAGACAGTTTCTATGATGTAGAGATGTCTAGAACGTAGGTCTTGGGCGGATTGGAACGGTTTTGGGCGGAACGGTAATATGTGTTTATAATAGAAAGAAGTGTAAACTATAAATCTTGTTACAAATGTATTAATTCCTAATCTACTAATACTACAAATGCGATCTGTGAGGATGGGTGTATGTATTTTTGTTACTCTTTCACAAAAAAAATTACAGGACGGATTTGGTTGAAACTTTACAGTAATATAGGTTTTACATCAGAATAACACATGGGATACATTTTATCCCAAAATTCACACGGTAACGGCTAGTATATAATTAATATTTTCTACTATACAGTATGTTCTTTACTAGCAACCCACCCTTGGTTCGCTTCATTAATTAAGATTGTGCAAGATCATTGAATCGATTCACAACCATATGATAATATATTTAGTAGGTTATTAGTTTTATTTTGACGTAGACATACAGGCAGACGCAAGGAGATTGTTTTGTATTATTAATTAGTTTAGAAGGTTTAATTTTACTGGTTTCTTAGATCTAAGCGAACACTACTCATTATTTTACCACGGTTCCTGTAAAGGAGCCAAAACGTCAGATAAAAATGTAAAAGAAATGCGAAGTGTATCCGTAAACGTAGTTTGAATTCAAAATTATATGGTTTTTTTTCCGCACTCAATTTTTTTGTGGTTTTATTATACCTTCGGTACAGTCAACACAATATACCTAACTTCTTCAGACCGTAACCTATATTTTTACTTTTCTAAGAAGTGGTTACTAATTCATAAAGTTAATTAGAGACAAATTTGAGGACCTCACAAGAGAAATATTGTCCTGACTCCGTTTATTAAATAGCACCCTGGGACAGTAAAATTGTATCTTTTAATTAAAAGACTTCTGTACTGGGACTTCTTGCAAACACAATGCGGCTCGACCCGTCTGAGGTCAGATCATTTATTATAAAGGAAGTTACGATGCTCAAATTACATGAATCCTATTTTCGTAGAAAAAGAGAATATTGGACATATGTTTTTGATGATTTTAAATGACCTCAAAAATGGTAGAGGTTATCAATTTAGATATTTAATATTACATTTACACATTGTTCTATCTGCCCCGCTGGCTTTGTACAATTTAGGGGGAGACACGACAAAAGTGTCTGTGTTTGCGTTAAGTGGGGAGGATGTAATTATAATAATTGGAAGTAACGGAATTATAACTTTTATCATAGACCCTGTTTTGTTTGTGGTTAACGACGATAACGTGGAGAATAAAGGTCTGTTTTCGTTAGCGACCGCAACAGCAGGCAGCAACTGTCGAACGTTTCGAGCACGGGGACACTGCTACTTGCGGTCGACAGTTACTGTCTGTTGCTGCTGTCGCTACTGAAAACATACCTTTAAACTTTTTATAGTGTTTCTACAAACGATATTAACAATTTAATTAAACCTAACTTTATAACTACATTATCTTTTTCAAAGAATTACTAACGTACTGACATAAATAAATAAATACTAAAATGGTTCTAGAATTATCTTTTTCTTCAATACCTTTGTTAGTTCGTAGCTTTGCAACTAAGTTGGTGCCAGAACAAAGTGAAAGGATTAACATAAAGTGGATAAAACCGCAGAGCAAAGTTGAACTCTGGATGTAAATTATGTTAATATGAACGAACCGAAGTTATCTAAAAGAAAATCTTTGTACAATGCACAGAGACGACCTCTGGGGGTCAGTTTTATAAGATCATTTGGAAAAGGTTAACACTCTTGGTGCCATACTCAGAGATGTCAAATAAATCATTTGTCAAAGAAATTGTTGATATGAAATGTATGAAAAATTGCGCCAATTAGTTCATCTGTTAATACTCGTATAGTAACAAATATAATAAACTTGTTTTTTTGTTTATTTCATGTTTGTTTGCTAAGCTAAACTAAGCCCGCTAAGCTCAGAAACTATCCGTCCGATTTGACCAATTATTTTCGTAATAGAACTGTTTTCCAGCCCTGTTGTAAGCTGAATGTATATGCATACATTTTTGAATAACGTTTTAAAAAAATTATTATTATTACATTGATTTACTACTCGTAGGTAAGTATATTTAGGTTAAGTATATCCCACCAAAAACATAAATGTAAAAAAGGAGAGCCAAGTTCAATACAAAAATTATGCTTGGCTATGGGCTTCACCGCAAAAAGAATGGAGATCTAAATGAGTGCCAAGTTGTAGGCAAAATCTCAATATGTATTTATAGGAACAAAATAACATTATGAACAAGTATTAAACTCTATTTCTTCTCTATATTGGATACCTATGACAATTGCTGTTATTTAAAAATGTGAGATCTTAAAGTGGCTTAGATTTAACTTGACCAGTTTTCATTACATCAGTCATTTTATAACGTTATTCAAAAAATAGGTATATTTTTTTTTATTCTGGTAAAAACCTTCCCGTTGAACGTGGCTATCCATTACAAAAATCGGAAGTTTCTGAGATTAGCGCGTTCAAACAAACAAACTCTGCAGCTTTATATTATTACTAGCAGCGCCCCGCGGTATTACCCGCGTTGTTCCCGTTCCCGTGGGAATTTCGGAATGAAAAGTAGCCTATAACCTTCCCGCTGAATGTGGCTATCCATTACAAAAAGAATTTTTCAAATCGGTTCAGTAGTTTCTGAGATTAGCGCGTTTAAACAAACAAACAAAACAAACTCTTCAGCTTTATAATATTAGTATAGATAGATAATAATTTTCAGTAAACATTAGAAAGTTTAAAACATCAACAAACTTAAACAAAACATGATACAGTCCCTTGTCACTCTGCCGCCATTTCTATTCACAATATAAATCAGAACACACTGATAACTACTCCTGTGTCCAAACACATTACTTTGACAAGGGTCCTTGGTTTTTATTTGTTATCATAACTATTCGAGAGAGACATTACTGGACTAATGGACCGATGGTTATGGAATCCATTTCTATACGTACCAACATACTTCAGTAAGTATTTTATACGTAAGTATTCGACCCACTAGCCATACAATTTTCAACTTTGATAAAGTATTTGGTCAAATATGTTTACGTGTTACAGAAATAATTCCCTTATATTACTTTTTAATTCAACAGGACTTTGCTATGTAACGGTTATTTAAAAAGTTTGATAGATAAAGGTATTTTATGTCATGAGCGCTTTTAAGCCATACTTGTGTGTAGGTAGTAAAGTAAGTAAAGTAAAAAAGTAAAGCCTGTAATGTCCCACAGCTGGGCAAAGGACTCTCATCTCACTGAAGATATCAGTACAGTGAGGATTAGGCGTAATCACCATGCTTGCCTAATGCGGATTGGTGATCTCAAACCCGAGCCATGTTTGAAAAGTAGAAAACATGTTTTCACTCGACCTGGAAATTAAACCCAGGACCTCAGTCTTGGCAGGCGAGTGCACGAACCTCTAGACCACCGAGGCTAGGTGTGTTGATAACACACGCCTACTAACGTCTCGGTGGTCTAGTTATATAGGTACATACAAATTGTCTTAGTGTGCTTTATGGTCAACATCAAAAGCCTGCCAAAATTGTCTTTGAATAAGCGACAGTATGGTAGGTTTGAGTAGGTTAAGCTGGTTTGAGAATAATTCGATAGTTATTCGCAATGCAGTATGTCAAAATGAATAACAACAATGCTCTCGTCTACGGTTCTGATAGTCACGCACACAAAGACGCGTGTCTATACTCACTACAACTACAAGTATGACTCAAGGACGTCGCTCGTGAAATAAAACAACTATACCACTATAGTTTTATGTTTATGTGCTACGTTTGATATAAATAGAAGATACGAAACGAAGCATAGCTTGACATAGCTCTAGTGTAGTGGTGGGGCTAGATGTTGTATCCATTGACCGAATTAAGTAGAACTAGTGAATACTATAGATTTTTTTTTGTTTGACATTAGTGACGCTCGCGTGCTTGACTCGCAACTTGTCTACTCGCTTAATGGCACTATTTTAGTATTTTTATAAATAGTATACATTACAGCGATGATAACATGCAATGAAAAATGTTTTGTTTGAAGTTTAGTAAACATCGGGACTGAGAAGGTATTTTTAGATTTTGCATACTAGCCTCATACGTAAACATAGACAAGATCTAGACAACTGCGTTTCTTTTTCTTAAGAAGTAAACAACCATAGATTCTAGAGTTTTTCTTCGAATACAAAAGACTCAAGATTTAAGACATAACGTTCTAGCATTTATTTTCGAATTTGGAATACAATAGACTGTCAAATTTTTAAAATAAGAAGTTGTTCATTTTTAAAATCCGTAAAATATTTTTTCGCGTTGAAAATGATAAATGATTTTGTAACCGAACGCTCGACTAAATAATGACAAGCTGGGAATCAATTTGTCACCCCGACCGGGAAGTGTTTTAAAGACAGATTTCAAGATAATTAATGTTTATTCTCATATTTTTGAAATAACAAAAATAACTGTCTCAAAGAGGCATGCCAATGATTTACTCAATATTAAAGGTATGGTAATTTCTTACATTATTTCTCCGAGTAATACCTAATGATTTACAAAGAAACCGAAGTTAACTACCTATATTGACGGTTGTTGCCTAACTCTACTGTCTATTTTAGATAGCGAATCAATTTTTGACATTGTTAATTGTTTGAAAAATGATGTGTAAGTTCGAGTGGATTAATGGTTAAATCATGGAGATTTTAGACCGCCGCAAGGCCTCCGACATGGTCTAACGATTGGAACTGGTGCACCAACAATGCCCCCAAAGCACGGTAGAGCTCAGATAGAAATCCCACTATCGTCCACCCATCCCAGTAGAAGCCGAGCTGTACGTTGCTTAACAATAGATAGTTAACATCGCTTGCTAAACTATACCACGACCGCTACATTGTGTTTTAGTACCAATGCTTAACATTTTCTTGAGCTGATTGCATAACAACAAGGAAAATCTTCTTATTACAAACTCTGTAGTGAAAAACTTAAACTGACTTAATACTAGAGAGTCCTTGAAAATGGCCTGCAATATCATCATTACATAGTATAAAACAAAGTCGCGTCTGTTTGTCTGTTTGTTTGTCTGTCTGTATGCTTAAATCTTTAAAATTACGCAACGGATTTTGATGCGGATTTTTTGTAAAGGTAGAGTGATTCAAGAGGAAGGTTTTTATGTAAAAAATTCCAGAAATTCCCACGGGAACGGGCACAACGCGGGTAAAACCGCGGGGCGCTGTTAGTGTAACATAAATTGAAAATTCACTCCGTATCTTACGCAATTCGTTTGTTTATTCCAATGTAGTTTTTGAATAATAATTAACGGGTGAAGGATGGGAAACGCGAAACGAAACGGAACGAAACGAGGACGAAACATGATCGTTATTTAGTTGGTATGCGTGACCGTTCACCGATAGATAGTAGTCACACTATGGTTACCATAGTGAATAATAAGTTTGTGTTCTTGGCTAGGACTTTGCTTAAGTCTAAGGTTCTTGGCTTAATGCCTAGTATTTAGATTATGAAACCTAGTCTAGATATGTATAACTTGAATTTCTCCATGTATTAACTAGTATTGTACCCGTTCGTTTTTATGGGAATTTCGGGATGAAAAGGCTCTTGACCTTCCTCTTGAATGCCATAGACAAAAAAATCAACAAATTTGACTTTTATCTCTAGATATTTTGTTTTAGATACCGCTTTGAAATAAACCCTTTAATATTTAACTAGCCGTATCCCGCGGTTTTGCTCGCGTTGTGCTGGTTCCCGTGGGAATTTCGGGATGAAAAATAGCCTTTAACTTTCCTGTTGAATGTAGCTATCTAGTGCAAAAAGAATTATTCAAATCGGACTGGTTATTTCCAAGATTAGCTAGAACATACAAACAAACAAATAAACAAACTTACAAATACCTCTTTAAAATATTAGTATAGATATATATTTATTAGTATACATACAAAACCACAAAACATGGAACACCAAAACGAAAATAGCCATTTAAAAGTGAACCCAATAAAATCATCACAAAATACGTCCACCAAACGAAGTATAAAGGACATGACCAATAAACTACCCGAAACGTACGCAATGCGAATGATCAGTAACTTACTCCTCAACTAGGGATGGCATCCGTCCGGAATTTTCTCAGACAGTTTCGATAAAAAGCAAGTCAGTTGAATAGGTTAGTGGCCAACCCGGGTATCGGAGTTTTTAGACCGTCTAAAGACCTCCGACGTGATAGGTATATCGGTGAGAAAAATATTGTTCAGCCTCCCGACCTATAAGTTTTTTCCGATTCTTGACTTATTTTCACAATTATTTTACCCACATTTTACTCGTTTCGGTGATAATATGTATATCTATACGTATTATAAAACAAAGTGCCCCCTAGCTGTCGGGTGATAATCTATCTATAAATATGATAAAACAATGCCCCCACTAGTTGTCGGTCTGTATACATACTGTACGATTTTCGCAAAAACTACCGAACGGATTTTCCTGCGGACTCACCGACGCACACCATGATTCAAGAGGACTGTTTGTGATTCATTACTTTTTATGCAGTCAAAATTCCCTCAAGGACGGGTACAATGCGGGGAACACCGCAGGGCACTGCTAATGTTGATATAAAAAGTAGCCTATGATATGACTTCGTTTTAGTACATTTTTATCGAGAGAGAAAATAGCAAAAGCCTTAGCATACTTGCTCTTCCAAAAGTACGATAAGATAGTCTTACTTATGGTAGATAATATTATATCTCATCAAGGAGATTCCTAGTCAAAGCCTTCTACCCTTCATGCGAGTTTATGACTAACCTGCCTCATCCCAACTTTATTTAACCAAAACCTGCCAACCCTATAACCAGCAGATGACAGAACGAGAAGTAGAGCGATGACAGTGATAATATCTTAAACAAGACTGGCGAATTGAAGAAAGCGACGCATCGGTAATGTCGTTCCAACGACCCGCGGCGGTGCGAGGTGCGAGAGGCGGCGAGTTGTACAGTCACGAGCTTTAATTTGGGACCCAGCTAAGGTTAAATATCGTGTATAATTTGGGACCCACCTAAAGTTGAATATCGTGCATAATTTGGGACCCACCTAAGTTTGAATATCGTGTATAATTTGGGACCCACCTAAGGTTGAATATCGTGTATAATTTGGGACCCACCTAAGGTTGAATATCGTGTATAATTTGGGACCCACCTAAGGTTGAATATCGTGTAGCAAACTTACGCTATTCAGAGCTAATTTCATCGCAATATAAATGTCATATGGTTTACCATCGATAACTTTACGTTTCTATCAAACTAACGTTTCGACCTTATTGCATTATGAATGTTCTAACAACATTTAATGGAAATGGGCCCCAAATTAAAGCTCGTGACTGTACATATGTATGTATGTGTTAGCCTTTAATGTCCTACTGATGGCCAAAGGCTCTCATTGAAGATATTAAGTACAGAATGCGGCAGTGTGAAACTTAAAGTAAGTAGTTTGGTTTCTAATCTACCTGTCACTGCCTTCCTGGGCATGATAAGATTATAGTACAGTGAGGAGGATAAGACGTAATCACCACGCTTGTCTAATGCGGGTTGATGATCTCAATCCCTAGCCATGTTTGAAAATTAGGAAATATGTTTTCGCTCGATCCGAGGATTGAACCCAAGACTTGAAAGGCGACTGCACATACTCGTAGCACTAGACCACTGAGGCGGGTTGTGATACGATTTTTTATTTTGATTATTAGTATGAGAGAATCATATTTGCACCTACCTCAGTAAGTATTGTGTATGATGTAAGGTAATTATTAAAATAACAGTAATTGTTTAAAGCAATAATGTTTGGTTCTATCACTAATATATTCGTAAGATTTCTTGAGTTCAAAAAAACAATGGATGCTGTACACTTCGCTTGCATTTATATATATTTTCTGATTCTCTATAATATTTCTATATTTACTATGTACTAGTTCTAATATATCTATTTAGTTCCAATCGTTCAAAGACAAACGACTGATAATATAACTCATATCCCAGTATTATACACCTAAGTTTGTGAGAGTGTAATGGATCTGCAAACTGAATTAAATAAATGTTAGTGCCAACTACATTAATTCAATATTAAATCCGTGGTTATTTCACGCAGAGACGTCAAATGCTACCGAAGACATTTGAAAAAATGAGCGATTTTGACATGATTTATATGAAAAATTAAGTCAAATAGTTAGATGTCGATTCAATGAAAGTCTTAAAAAACATAAACCTATGGCAATTTTAAACCGCTAAATCGAATAAGAACAAGTTTGTCACTTGTCCCACACCCCAGACGTGGCAGTGAAACAAATGATACCATCGCTAGTTACGAGGACCTCGGCGGGTGACGGAAGGATTTAACAACCGATGTCGTCTTCAGTAATATGGATTGTAGTGCTCGTTGCGTAGCTCAATTAAGCGATGTTAGATGATTGCGATTGTTAAGCAACGCCGCACGGTAACTCTCAGATAGAAATGCCATTATCGGTCACCCATCCAAGTAGTGGTCGGCTGCATGTTGCTTAACAATCAAGATCAGTTAACGTCGCTTATTGCTTGGAAGAGCTCTTTATTATTGTCATCGCGATTGTTAAGCAACGTGCAGTGCGGCCACTACATGGATGGGTGACCGATAGCATTTCTAATTGCTCGCTACCCTAGTTTAGAAAGCACGTTAAATTATCGGCTCCGGTTGACTATGTCGGAAGGCTTTTAAACAGTGTAAAAGCTCCGATACCAGGGTTGACCAGTGACCTGTTCGCGCTCTCTTAATAAATGGACCTGACACTCGCGACTGCGACTTTTTCAACCTGCCTCTTTACAAATTGACAGCAAAGTGACATTTTAATGGAAACGAATTGCGATTGTTAATTGTTTTTTGTTTATGGTAACGTATTGTATTTAAATCGTTTTTTCGGTAGTTGATTTATTTTATTGATGCAGTTTATTAAAAGAATTTATTGATTTTGGGTTAAGAGGTGAAATTCGCTATTTATAAACCTACTAGCAGTGCTCCGCGGTTTTACTCAAGTTGTGCCCGTTCCCGTGGGAATTTCGGGTATTTTTATACATATAAACCTTCCTCTTGAATCACTCTATCTTTTTAAAAAACTGCGTCAAAATCCGTTGCATAGTTTTAATATCTTATTATACATAGGGACAGACAGACAGCGGGGAGCGACTTTTATACTATGTCTATAGTCAGTCACCTATTTGTGTGACTAACAATTTTAAGCCTAGAATAAGATTTGGTATAATGTATAAATAGTTAACAATAACTAATCTAGATTGGAGGCTTGGGTTATTAGTAAGTAATTAAGATTAATTAATATTTTATTAGTACTATGTCTATTACTAGCTGCTCTGAGCGGTGGTTCCACCCGCGGTATAGATGGCGCTATCATCACTAATATTAAAAAGAGGAAAACTTTGTTTGGTTCTAATGAAAAAACTCAAAAACTACTGGACCGTTTTTAAAAATTCTTTCACCATTCGAAAGCTACATTATCCACGAGTAATATAGGCTATTTTTCATCCCGAAATTCCCACAGGAATGGACACAACGCGGGTAAAACCGCGGGGCGCTGCTAGTGCGTTTATACAAGTCACAGTCATCTCAGTCTTCTGTGACCACGGTTCCTGTAAAGGAGCCGAAACGTCAGATAAAAATGTAAAATAAAAGCGAAGTGTATCCGTAAACGTAGTTTCAATTCAAAATTACCTAAAGTGCTTCATTCTAAGTAAATTAAGTTGCCTAAATTGATCACTATGTTAGACTATAACCTCTTTGTTAAAAACTTGCTTTTAGCACAAAACATATTTAGAACAAACCCTAACTCAAAGTCAAAATAGTACAGTCAAAACAACAATCAGTACTATTATATTATTCTATTCAATGTAATCTTCAACCTTGTCCAGCTATACTCATTCGTATATTAAAAAGCATAACGAATTTCTTGAACGCTGTAGAGTCGATCCGTCACACCCACTCCCAACATTATATTCTATATTAATATTAAATATTCCGACGAAAACTTTACTATAAAGGCCGCGATGATGAGCCAAAAGATCTTTAATTTTAACATATTATACTCGCCAAATAAGTTGGTAAGGTAATGGGGGCGCCACTGTAGATGATTATAGCACAGAAGTAAAAAGTTGAGGTCTGAAACTAAACGTATTTTATACTTATATCGTGTTTATGTCGATTGAATTACTTTTTATCAATAGGCAACTTATCTCATTGAAGATATCAGTATAATTAGAAGAGGATCAAGTTTGCGATGATATGAGCCAAAAGATCTTTAATTTTAACATATTATACTCGCCAAATAAGTTGGTAAGGTATTGGGGGCGCCACTGTAGATGATTATAGCACAGAAGTAAAAAGTTGAGGTCTGAAACTAAACGTATTTTATACTTATATCGTGTTTATGTCGATTGAATTACTTTTTATCAATAGGCAACTTATCTCATTGAAGATATCAGTATAATTAGAGGAGGATCAAGTTTCCTACTGCGGTTTGGTGATTTCAAACCCGAGTTTAAAGATATCATAAAAGTAGATGGAAACAGTCCACTTGTCTAATGCATATATTTTTACAAATGTATTTCTGGCTGTTAATAAATAAATAATCCATATCATTACAATAATGAAAGTGTCATTTTCTAAGCTGCACTCTATGTCATACGTTAGTTCCGAATTTTCCCGCATGCAAACGTATCTGTCACACACTTTATGTTTTGTATCACAGTTATTTCGTTAGGTACCTCGAGCGATATTTGAAAAAATTTCTTAAGAAAAGCAATTATTGTTATGAGAATGTATAGGTAAGATTAATACCTTGAAGTAAAGCGAAGAAATTAGAGCTTGTTTATATATTAGGCCAAGTAAATATTTACTTACATCCGTTTAGAAACGCGATAATACCGATGTCTTCGCAAGAAAATTAATAACATTTCAGTTGATATTTTTCGAGGAAACAAATCGTTTTTCAGAAGGAAAAATCCAGAAATGAAATATGTCTGTAAGTAACATGAAGATAGGATCTTATTCATGATAAAAACTTATAAGGCTTAGCAATAATTCTTAGAAACATATTTTGGTTTCTATGCCCATTTAAAAGGTTCTATTAACTTCGAATTCATAGTAAAATTACTAACGCCTGTTGACATAATGTCACTCCAATACAATATTAGTAAAAATAACCAAAATAGTTCTATCATGTTTGACTCTCGGTAAGATATTGTATTACAAGAAATATAAAAGACTAGCTGTGCCCAGTGGTTGTACCCGCGTTGTATCCATTCCCGCGGGAATTTCAGGATAAAATGTATCCCATGTGTTATTCTGATGTACAACCTATATTACTGTAAAGTTTCATCCAAATCCGTCAAGTAGTTTTTCGTGAAAGAGTAACAAACAACATAACAAGTGTATCGTTACACAATTCGTCTAATCTATGATTCTTTTGGCAAATTAAAAGAAAAACGCTTTTCTATGACTATGTTGGTCACAACGAATCATTATAACATGTTTCAAATAGGTAACGCTCACGGTGCTTTATTCTTTGGGGACTTAAGTCTCTTGTCACGTAAATGTGTCTCAAAGTAAAGTATAAGCCTGTAATGTCCCACAACTGAACAAAGACCTCTCATCTCACTGAAGATATCAGTACAGTGAGGACGATTAGGCGTAATCACCACGTTTGCCTAATGCGGGTTGGTGATCTCAAACCCGAGGCATGTTTGAAAAGTAGGAAACATGTTTTCGCTCGACCCGGGAATTGAACCCGAGACCTCAGTCTTGGCAGGCGAGTGCACATGCCACTAGACCACCGAGGCATGTCTTAAAACTAATTAATTTATTGAGATGAGAGGAGTTTGTCCAGCACTGAGAACATTTCAGTATTAGTGTATGTATATATAGCAGTACTAGCTGCGCCCCGCGGTGTTACCTGCGTTGTACCCGTTCCCGCAGGGATTTCGCGATAAAATGTATCCCATATGTTATTCTGATGTATAACCTATATTACTGTAAAGATTCATCCAAATCCGTTCAGTAGTTTTTGCGTGAAAGAGCAACAAACATACATCCATAAATCCATCCATCCATACATTAGTAGGATCCGTTAGATTTCAAAATACAAGCTTAGAGCTAGAGTTTAGTATAGGTCGAACTGACCCAAACTGACCGTACGTGAATTTGTCCGAGTAATATTTATGTAAGCGAAGTAAGGGCATTAAGTCGGTAAAGTCATAAACCCTTTAAGTGATATAATTATCGGGAGGCCCGTCCATCGGTGACAGGCTGGTACCTTTTGAATTATTGATTGTTTTTAATGGACTTTGGTCCCAGAATAATGGAGAGGCATCTTTCTCATCACACGATCCAATTAGCCTACCTACTCGTCATTATTTTGCTTATTTGTTGTACTATGGACTTGTGTGGTTTGGTGATAGTAGAGTTAACATAACTTTTGTGCTGGTTTTTTAATATAAGCGAATACATACTTTTTAAACTCACACAATTTGCACTCATTATAGGTACTAAATGAAACGGGTCTGTATCGTCGGGTACGTATTTTAGTAGACTACGCGTCTAATTATCTTAATGCGGGTTGGTGATTTTCCCGAGCCATGTTTGAATTTTTTTTTCACTCGAACCTTAATTGAACCCAGGACCTCGGTCTTAGCAGGCGAGTGCACATACCACTAGACCACCGAGGCGTCATATATAAATGCATAAACAAATTAAGATATACCAACACTTTCTATAAATACACTTCTTACTCATACGGTTGAAGACAATAACAACTTTCTATTAAATATTCTTGACCAGATTCTTATGACGTCACTGACGCTAGCCGTTCTGTGACGTATGACTCTATTGATCACGATGTGGGAACCGTAAGAGATCGTTTAACTATATTGAGTTGTTTTACCTTAACAACATTGTTCAGGGACATAATATTTTGACACACAGTTACAGCTTCAGAAGTAGCGCCCCGACGTGTTACCCGCGTTGTACCCGTTCCAGCGGTAATTGCAGGATTTAATGTATCCCATTTGTTATTCTGATGTATATCCTATATCATTGTAAAGTTTCATCCAAATCCGTCCAGTAGTTTATTCGTGAAAGATTAACAAACAAAATCTCTCATTTATAATATTAGTAGGACGAAAAGTCTGACAAATATGTTAGTAGGTTATAAGCTCAGAACACAGAATATTTCTGTATTCTGAGGTTATAAGTATGCTTTACATTTTCATCCACTGACTCTTGTACAAAATTTCACTGTAATCTTTCTGAACTAAACGTCGTTTTCATTTTGTTTATAACTGCTGTATTAAGTTCTTAAAATAGTAAATTATCTAACGCTGTGTTTGTGAAACATACAGTAATTTAGGGCACACTAATCTCTACGTATCAAGCCGACGTGTTAATCAGCAACTGATTGATATAGAGAAGTGAGGAATAAACGTGAACTCACGTACTGATATCTTGGGTGAGGCGAGAGGCCTTTGCCCAACAGTGGGACATTACAGGCTAACACTTTTTTCACGTTCATAAAGAATTACTTTACATCAACGATAACTTAACTCTTTAATTTATGGAATTACGATGTAATTGGTCGCATCCAGAGTTACTAATGATTCCGAAAAGACAGTAGTATTTTTTTCATTAAAAAAGTAATTTAGTTAAGTTCTAGATTCTTCTTCTTCATCGAGCGGATGGTCAACCTGACCAATCCTGGTGTCAGAGTTATTGAGCCGCCCAAGGCCTCTGACATGGCTCATGTAACGACTACTATCCGTAGAAAGTAACCGGGACCGACGGCTTAACGTGCCCTCCGGAACACGGAATCAACTTACTTTTCGGGCAATCAGGTGATTCAGCCTGCAATGCCCTAACCAAACTGAGGACAGTCTCACAAAGAGATTTTTGTGAGATATCCCCACCGGGAATCGAACCCGAAAGTTTTAGTTTTAAGTGACGTCTCTGAGTACAGATGCGTTTTAAAACGGAGCGGACCCGGGCGAAGTTAAGTTAACCAATCACAACGCATTACGAAAAAATGTCGACAATGTCTATGCCTTGTTTTGATTGGTCGAATGAGCCCCTCACAGCTTTCTCAGCTTTTATGAAACTCTAAAGCAGTTAGGTTCGAACATTATAAACTTGAAAATCAAATTGATTACCTCTTGTCTTCATCCCACGTCTGTATTGCGAAAGTCTGTCGGCTCATCTGTCTGGCTGTTCGATTTATCGCTTATACCACTCAACCTTGATAATTTTTAGCATTTAGATTAGCCCAAGGAAATGGATATAGGTTTGTTGTATTTCCACAGAAACTTTTCAAGATATTACAGACGAAACCGTGGGTAACAGCTATTACAGTAAGATATCTACACTTATATTATTAAGCTGCAGAGTTTGTTTGTTTGTTTGAACTCGCTAATCTCAGGAACTATACTGGTCCGATTTGAAAAATTCTTTCAGTGTTGGATAGTCCACTTATCGAGGAAGGCTATAGGCTATTTTTCATCTCGATTTTTATACGGGAACGGGCACAACGCGGGTAAAACCGCGGGGCGCTGCTACTCAAGTATATAATTATATATGTCGGAGACGGTCATTAGTACGGTAGCTGAACGAAGCGTGGCATCAGTGGCGCCACACCAGATAGCGGCTTATAACGTCACTACATTATTTTTAGTCTGTAGAAGTTTAAGAGTAGTTTGTAAATTCAGTTGACTGATGGAATCGGTAGTGTTGTTATTCCGTGACGTGAGTTCTATCTTCGTGGTGTAGTCTGTGGTATGAGAATAGACTATGTTAAGTCTGTGGTGTTACGCACTATGACAGATGACAGTTGTTCGATAGAGGGATGTGAGCTGGTTTGGTAGTCTGTGGCAGTGAGTGAGTGAGTCGATGATATGAAAAGATGGGACATTAGAGTTTTGGAGGGAAATGGAGACGGTTGGATTGTGATCAGATGGGAAACGAGGATTGGAAGGATGAGGTGTTGACGACATCACGATCGTATTGCGAATCGAGTATAGAATAGGGAAAAGATATTCTATGGCGTGGACAGGACGACTAATGGGGTGAAGGGAGGTCGTTTAGGTTCCATCAATTAATTGAATCTAGACGTATCCTAACTGTAATCTGTAATCCATGATGATCGTGTGTAAAATACAAGCAATGTCATTGTAATGAAGTCCTGTGAGTTATTATTTCAAGACCAAGACCTAGGAATCATAAGATATCTGATGTTGTATTGGCGGTATAATGCTCGTGCTTATCCTGATGTGACATGACCCCAATAGTGGGATAATTATCGCTGTTTCCCCGACATCAGAAGTGGGATCAAGATCGCTATTGCCCACCGAGCGTCCAGCAGAGAATGATAAAGATCGCTATTGCCCACCGAGCGTCCAGCAGAGAATGATAAAGATCGCTATTGCCCACCGAGCGACCAGCAGAGAATGATAAAGATCGCTATTGCCCACCGAGCGTCCAGCAGAGAATGATAAAGATCGCTATTGCCCACCGAGCGTTCAGCAGAGAATGATAAGGATCGCTATTGCCCACTGAGCCTCCAACAGAGAATGATAAGGATGCTATATTCCCACGGGTGGACGAGCATAAACCATTTCAACCACGGAGCTAGGTTTATGATAAGATGAAAGAATATTGAGAGCTGCAAGCTGAGCTCGTTAGTGCATATTATCGACGACGACGGCGACGACGACGACGGGATTGAAATTCATGTACCTTCCACTGGATTATGAAGCTCGTGGTATTCAGAGATATGTCTGAATCATCATCCCAACGACTATGGTGCTTTACGTAATGTTTATTTTGCAATTGGTTATAAAACTTGGAATGTTCTGTGAGTATAGTTAGTTAGTTTTCTACTCTATTGTGGAGTTAAGAAGGTAATTATGAGCTTCCGAAAGAGTCAAGTGTGATCTTGTACGTAATGTGATATGTTCTAATATGTTTTCTTATTTTCATGTTGGTTCAATGCTGGTAATTATTGCGAGCGTTGATGAACCTCGTCTAGGGAGGAGCGTGGTTCTCTTCTCGGTCCTGTTACCTGAGGAATATGAGGGGTTGCGGCATTCCAAATTGTTCAAGAATCTATCACGACAAATTCACATTGGATGTTAAATTGGTGATGTATTGCGGTAATGATTGGTTTGTTGGGTGAGCCGGTGAGCTATTTTGTGATATTTGAGTCAGTTAACATTGAGAGTTTTGTAGTGAATCTTCGTACCACTTGATAAAGTAGAAAGCTTATTGAAATTATTTTGGATGTTTATTCCGTTGTAAAATATGAGAGTATGAGTAAGGGTTTCATGTGACTATGTGACTTATTGAGTTCAATGTTCGAACTCGGCGATGGTCGTGGTCTGGATTGACCGTACTGTGGAGTGGTCTGCTGAGACCGTGTGTTGTTGAGCAATGTGATTGCTCGTAGGCTGGTTGCCGTGACTAGACGTGACTAGACAAGCTTACTGTTACTTACTCATGGCTCATATTGAAATGTGCATTTGAGATTAATAGTCTATTGAAGTTAAAGTTGAAAATGACGTGGTACCTAGTATTCATGTGTTACATAGCATTGAAGATTCCCGATTGATAATAATTGAAATTAACTTTTGATTGAAATCAAGAATTTAAGGAAGAATAGTCAGGTTGACCGAGCGAGTGCAAATTACTGTGGCCGCGAGGTTTAGAGGAGAACGAGTACACAATATAGTGTCATTGACTGGTATAGGAAAATGCCTGAAGGGCAAGTACCCATTGTTAGTGATTCTGAGCCTTGTGAGGATTAACTGTAGTCACTTTTGACTGTGTGGTAACTAGTTGTGCGTGTCCTCTTGAGTCTGGGTGGTCACGGGGATGATCACGGGTGGTCACTGGGATGATCACAGGAGCGGCTGATCACAGGGATGATCAGGGCTATGGGTGATCACTGGGATGATCACGGGAGTGGCTGATCACAGGGATGATCAGGGCTATGGGTGATCACTGGGATGATCACAGGAGCGGCTGATCACAGGGATGATCAGGGCTATGGGTGATCACTGGGATGATCACGGGAGTGACTGATCACAGGGATGATCAGGGTCATGGGTGATCACTGGGATGATCACGGGAGTGTCTGATCACAGGGATGATCAGGGTCATAGGTGATCACTGGGATGATCACGGGAGTGACTGATCACAGGGATGATCAGGGTGATGGGTGATCACTGGGATGATCACGAGAGTGACTGATCACAGGGATGATCAGGGTCATGGGTGATCACTGGGATGATCACGAGAGTGGCTGATCACAGGGATGATCAGGTTTATGGGTGATCACTGGGATGATCACAGCCAGTCACAGGGATGACTGCGTATTAGGGCTACGGGGATAGCCGGACAATAGAGACACACACACTTGACTTTTACTTTGATTTGAGATTAATTTGATTTTTAATGGGTACTTGTGCCTGACGATGTTCTAGTATTATGTTGAGATAAGCAATGTGAAAGTATTTTGTTGAAGTAGAGTTATTTAGGTCAGGAGTGAGCGAACGATGGTGATCGTTACACGTTGAAAAGCTTTGAACTCTAAACGTACTTACAAGTATGCGCATGATAGGTTAAGACTGATGCCTGAGGGCGAAGTACCACTTGAGGTAGAATAGACTGAATCTGGGGAGGATGGTGGGGAATCTTAGTTCGGCTGGTCAGACAGTACCAGTAGCCATTTCGTAGCCGTAGTCCGTTAGAAGTCGGTATCTGCTTTGAGTAGTCCGTGGATACGCGGTGCGCGGGTGGCTCTGGGGGAGGTCGGGTCTGGTAGAGACCATAGATTCCGAGGGAATCGGCATTCGTGGAATGCAAGGAAACGAACATGAGGTTCGATGGAGGGGCTTAGTGAAAAGCCACAGGCCACGAATAAGATTCCTGCTGTATGCTCAAGGATCACTGGGTTGCTTTAATGATTGTAAATAGTGGATGAAAGTGGTACTTTGCTGCTCTAGCATTTTTTCGGTTAGTGTAACTTCTTTCAAGTGTAAGTCTTTCAAGTCAAAATAAAACAATAGTTTTGCCGAGAAGTTTATTTCAATTTACTTTCTCAAGGTTGAGTTAGTACTAAAGTTGGGTGTCAGGAGTAGCCGAACGGTATGTACTGTGCTATGTTTTTTTCTGTTACAGAATAACACACGTGGACGTGTGTAGCGCAGGATGGCCGTGTCGGAGACGGTCATTAGTACGGTAGCTGAACGAAGCGTGGCATCAGTGGCGCCACACCAGATAGCGGCTTATAACGTCACTACATTATTTTTAGTCTGTAGAAGTTTAAGAGTAGTTTGTAAATTCAGTTGACTGATGGAATCGGTAGTGTTGTTATTCCGTGACGTGAGTTCTATCTTCGTGGTGTAGTCTGTGGTATGAGAATAGACTATGTTAAGTCTGTGGTGTTACGCACTATGACAGATGACAGTTGTTCGATAGAGGGATGTGAGCTGGTTTGGTAGTCTGTGGCAGTGAGTGAGTGAGTCGATGATATGAAAAGATGGGACATTAGAGTTTTGGAGGGAAATGGAGACGGTTGGATTGTGATCAGATGGGAAACGAGGATTGGAAGGATGAGGTGTTGACGACATCACGATCGTATTGCGAATCGAGTATAGAATAGGGAAAAGATATTCTATGGCGTGGACAGGACGACTAATGGGGTGAAGGGAGGTCGTTTAGGTTCCATCAATTAATTGAATCTAGACGTATCCTAACTGTAATCTGTAATCCATGATGATCGTGTGTAAAATACAAGCAATGTCATTGTAATGAAGTCCTGTGAGTTATTATTTCAAGACCAAGACCTAGGAATCATAAGATATCTGATGTTGTATTGGCGGTATAATGCTCGTGCTTATCCTGATGTGACATGACCCCAATAGTGGGATAATTATCGCTGTTTCCCCGACATATACGTGCTTACTAATTAAGTAAGCATGCTTACAAATAGACACACAATCGAACAATGAACCAACTCCTTTTTCGAAGGCATTACAAAACAATGGGCAATGGATCTCCGTAAATAAGCCGAGCCCTTTACGTGACTAATAAAAGCAGGTGGGTATCCTTCTGTGGGTATCATGGCTACTAAGACTGCATACAGAGAGAAAGCTGGTATCTGCTCGTCAACTCTTACAGGTGCTGAAAGCCCAAGACACAGATAGTACGGGTGCGGGCTGGGTGCGGGCCGGGTGCTGGCTGGGTGCGGGACGATAAATAAATAAATACACTCCGACAAATTCACACACGGTTATTTGGACCCAAACTAAGCTCTAAGCTTGTATTATGAAATCTGACTAACTGATACTTACTAATAAATAAACAAACACAAATAGTTTATATGAATATATAATCGACACGCAGACGTCGTCTTCAACAACTACCTATGTCTGCACAAATTTTTGACTCCGTGTGCCGCTCTGCGCTTGATGTGTTCCTTGTTATGAAAGGTGTCATACTGGTCCGTTGCAGGCACCCGTACTATGTGTGTCTTGCGGTTAACTGCCAGGTCGGTGAGTCAAGAGTGGTGTTCGGATCTAACGGTGCAGATCACATTGTATAGGCACTCTGCGACGGCAACTGCGTAGGTTACCAACGAATGCTTTCTATCTGTATGTAGCCTTATATAGTGTAGTAAGAGTTATTGATCCAGTTAACGTACACGTAACAGCTAAAGCGACAAAACATCAATAAAATATCAAATAACACGGTTCAAAAGCCTAAAATCTGCGCCAAGTTGCACAAATCACAGCACCAAACATTATGAATCTGTTATATATTTGTCGAGCGTTCAACAGAGGATCTTGTGTACTCGCTGGCTCTACGTCAGACCGACGTCATTCATTACCCAACTATTTTAAGAGTGAGCCTGACCCGAGATACGCAGCTAAGTGGTTGGTGGCCCCTTATCGGTATTTATCGGTGTGATAACACGATGGACCTATTGTACACATGTATTAGAGTAATGTATCCAGTGTTGCCGTGTTTGGACATGTTTATTACGTTTATAATGTTGCCAGCTTTAATAAACGTTTGAAGAAAAACGTTATTAATATTTTCTTGTACCAAGATATGAGATGGAAAAGCCGTAGAAATGAGTATTTGAGTTTATTTATTTATCTATGAAAATTTTCCGTTTATTACGCAGGTAGGAGTTAAATGGAATCCCTTAAGGAAAACGATTCTCGCTCGTGGAAAATATTAGTAGGTGTAATATATATACCTTTTTTGGGTGTAATTCAAATGGCGATATCTGTCTGTTATATTGATTTCCTAACCATACCATAAGCAAACAGGTGCGAAATTATCTTGTATGTGATGATTGTCACATCTTTTAAAGTAAGTTGGAATGGAGGTTGGTGCCTATGAGTTATACGATTTGTAAGGAAAACTTCTGGATGTATCCTAATGATCGATAACTGAGGTGGATGATTCCATCGCATATTTTCAGATTGGAATATGATAAAAGCTTATTTCACTTATATCAGTCTCGTGGTGGTTTCAACTTTAAGAATGAAATGAAAAAGCACTAAAGGTATTTTTTACATTTTAGAACTTGTAAGAAGTGTAAGAAGCATTAGATACTTACAAATATGTTAACCGATTTCCAAAAAGATGGTAATGTATTGTAGATTTTTTTATTTGTACACTCTCCTACAGTATTTGATAAATTGTTAAGCTATTGCATAGCTTCTATCGCGGGCCTTGAGCGCGGGGACCGAATCCAGAAATTCCGTAACAAAAAAAACCTCACGCTCAAAAACCTACGTATATGCCCAGAACACAACGTTAGCGCGATGCAGACATTCAGCACACTAACGCCATCTAGTGATAGAAAAAATAACTATGCAATAGCTTTACCGCGGCAGTCCCCGAGTGCCACACGTCTTTTTTTTTTTGTATACGATAGTCACTTTCTCGAAGAAGGTTACTAGCTACTTTCAACCCTAAATTATTTTAAAAGGGTACACTACGGGTCAAAATTCCTAATGGAATGAGTACAATGCGGGTAAAATGGTTAAGCACATGCTAGTGTATTAATTAGATAAACTAAAGTAATTCGAGTACCTAGGTCAGTGGCCAACCCTGGTGTCGGAGGTTTTAGACCACCTCAAGGCCTCCGACATGGTCTAACAATTGAAACAACCGGGACCGACAATTTAACGTGCCCTTCAAAGCACGGTAGCGCTCAGACAGAAATAATATTGGCCACCCATCAAAGTAGGGGCCGGCTGCACGTTGCTTAACAACAGCAATGAGTTCTCGTCGCTTAGCTAAACTACGAGCAGTCATTATAGTTACTATAAATTATAGTTACTATAATTATAGTTACTATAGATACATGTAGTTCATTCAGGAAGCAACCGCACAATGTCAACAAATCTGTCGGTCGCCATGACGAAATGTTTAACAGCTGACCTCGATCGATCTTAGTGTTGCTACACATACTACGAATACAAGAAAATGTTTATAAAACGTGGAAAACATGCTTTTGTTTACTATTATTTTTATTATATACAATAAAGTGTTGCTTACAATGTATTTAATCAGTGGGATTATACTTTATAGTTAGCAATATTGTGTAACTAGCAGCGCCCCGCGGCTCTCCCCGCATTGAGCCCGTTCCCGTAGGAATTTTCGAAAATTCTTGCAGTGTGCACTTACGTCACTTGAAGAACCTTCCTGCCAAATTTCATGTTTCTAGGTGTAGCGGTTGAGGCTGTGCTTTGATTATCAGTCAGGAAGTCAGTCAGGACTTTGAATTTTATCTATATAAAATTCTCGTGTCACAGTTTTCGTTGCCATACTCCTCCGAAACGGCTTGACCGATTTTGATGAATTTTTTTGTGCTTATCCGGTATCTATGAGAATCGGCCAACATCTATTTTTCATTCCGAAATTCCCGCGGGAACGGGTACAACGCGGGTGAAACCGCGGGGCGCAGCTAGTATATATATAGAAGATTAATAAGCGTTATAGGTAATGTTGCTTGGTGCAATAATTAAGGACACACTTAGATATTTTGATAATATGGTGATTCTAGCTGGTATTTCTTTAAGACTTACTTCTTACATACTTTCTCACCCTCCCAAATATAAGAGAGGTGTATATACAAAATAACTTTGATGAAGATGATAATTTAAACGTGTCTATGTGTAGATTTTTCATTTTTATTACAATATTTCTACTCCTCAAAAATAGCTTGCGTTTGAGATCACCAACCCGCATTAGGCCAGGCGTGGTGATTACGCGACATCCTCCTTTCAATGATATGAGAGGCCTTATCCCAGCTGTGGGACATTACAGGCTTATACTTTTTTACTACAGCTATAGTTACATAATACCTACATGCAAGGGCGTACCCAGGTAGGGGCAGGGGGGGCAGCTGCCCCCCTAGAAGATTAAATAAATGTATTTTTTTTTGGCAAATAGAAATTAAAAACGTGTTACCTACTCTGCGCCAAATGAAGTGTTGGAAACAAAATATCATTTCAGCCAGATTTGTTTTTTTCTATAGTTAAAGTCAATTTTCATAATTTTTTGTTTCAATATCGACCGACGATCTTTTCGAAACAGGTATAAGCAGCCCCCTGCCCCCTCCTAGCTGAAATCCTGGGTACGCCCTTGCCTACATGTATGTATATAGTTACATAATATGTATAATATGTATAGTAGGATATATTATATCCTACTATTACAAATGCGAAAGTTTCTGAATATGTAATATATGTTTTTTACTCTTTCACGAAAAAACTACTGGACGGCTTTGGATGAAACTTTACAGTAATATAGTTTATACATCAGAATAACACATAGGATACATTTTATCCCAAAATTCCTGCGGGAACGGGTACAACGCAGATAACACTGCAGGGCGCGGCTACTGTATGTACCTATATTTGAATACAAATATGTAGCGTCATGATAAGGAACGTAGCAAGCCAAAGCGAGTCAACATTTTATTGTATCGATATGTTTTGTATTCATATTGACGACGCGTGCTAATCAAACGTGCGAAGTGATTAAGACGTATATTTTCACAAATAGTTGTCGACAGGTTTCGAAAAGGTAGCTCGATATGGTACCAACGATATACGTTAAGTGATGAAATATTTTGCTCATTAAATTTGCATTAAGTAAAGAAATATTTTAGTTTTAAATAACTAGTTGAGTTCCGTGATTACCTTTATTTAGAAACCTGAGACATCAAATAGGTACTAAGGAAGCAAAGTTAATTAGAGATTTTAATAAGTCCACGTCAATTAGTAAATTGTTGATTTAATACACATTTAACTAATTGACGTAATTTTGCATATATCAAACTAGCAGCGCACCGCGGTTTTACCCGCGTTGTGCCTGTTACCGTGGTAATTTCGGGATGAAAAATAGCCTATAACCTTCCCGTTGAATATGGCTATCTATTACAAAAAGAATTATTCAAATCGGACTGATAATTCCAGGAATTATCTAGGAAGAATCTCAGGGAGATTACCTCGAACATACAAACAAACAAACCAACAAACAAACTTACAAATTTTACCTCTTTATAATATTAGTATAGGTATAAAAAGCTCTCATTAACATCTCCTTAGGGATTCATTGTGACCCTGAGTGCGTCAGTCAGCCTGTCAAAACCCAGACAATAACAAGACATATACTGCATCCACCAATGATTACATTTAGGATGTTCACTTGAACCCAAATGACCTACAACTGAATCAACAACAGACAGTTTTTTCCTACAGCGAAAACATGTTTCCTAATTTTTAAACACGACTCAGGTTTGCAATCATTAATCCGCATTAGGCAAGCGTAGTGATTACGCCTAATCCTCCTCACTGTACTGATATCTTCAGTGAGATGAGAGGCCTTTGCCCAGCAGTGGGAAATTACAGGCTAATACTTTACTATTATCAGTCACCTGTAGAATTCACGCACTTTGATACTTTTATCACCGTGATCTATTTTCATATCACAATAACGATGAAAGCAATATCCCACCAACAATATCACGTTTCTGTTAAAGCTACAAGCTAACAATAGTTTATTTTCAATCTGAATACTAAGATGTACTGAGTGGAAATAATGTGGGTTGGATTAGATAGAAAGAGACTGTGCATACAAGTGGAATACACCTAAGGTAATGTTATACAGAATTTATTTAAAATAAACGGATAATATAAATTAAAAAATCATATTATTTTTCTTTGTTTGTAAAGACTAATCTCAGCAACTACCAATCCGATTTGAATGATTCTTTTTGTAATGGATAGCCACATTCACTGGGAAGATTATAGGCTATTTTTTTACTCCGAAATTCCCACGGGTACGTGCACAACGCGGGAAAAACCGCGGGGTGCTGCTAGTTTCTTATATTCTTCGTACGTTCTTTTGATTGGGTGGTACATTTAAGAGCCTTTTGGGTTCAAAATTGAATAAAAATATTTGTCCATAATTTTGATTTTAATTTGATTAGGATTGTGATGTTGGAAATTGGCTATATGTATGTCAAACTCTTATCTAAGTACATATATACGCAAAGTGTGGAGTGTTATACCGATTGCTCACGATTTATATCATTTGTTATTACTGTGGCCAATGATAAGTGTACCGAAATACACTAAAACACATAATCCCAAGCATACCTAGTTTGTATACATTCCCGTGATAATTTTGGGATAATATTTCAGTCTTTCTCTGACCAACATTTTCATTCAAAATGAATTTTCTGTTCGGATTATGGCTTGAGAGCTTTCTTTCCTTTTGTAGCGAAAAATGTTTATTGGGAGTTCAACTTTGTTAAAGATTGGAGGTATCTACCTACTAAGTTGTTGGTTTTTTTTGTGTTCATTGTTTGTATGGCTGCATTGCTAACGTTTTGGGAGGTAACTTAATGTTTGTTTTAGTAAATATGATGTAAAATGGTCGAATATTTAAAATAGTACCTACCTATAGTTGGTTTACGGAAAATGTGAGCTCGATTTGTTAGTTATGAAATGACTAACAATTAAAATTGTATATACCTACAATTTCATTATATTAAAAGCTTGTAGGTAGGTAGTAATATATAAATAAGCAAATGTCAGCTTGAAAACTCTAATAAAACATTAAAGTAATATTATTTTTAAAGCCGTCTTTTTATTGTCCACTCGGACCAAACTGTTGCGCTCACACCGAAGGTCACTTACAAATCTTAGCAAAACATATAAAAATAAAACAATTCCTACTCCTTTTATACTACAATATACTCAAATTTTATTAAAATATACTAAATTACAATAAATAAAAACTCAAAAACACCAATCAGCTGATTGAGTGACGTCAGACTTACCAACATTTTTAACTTCACTTTTCACTGAAACAGTCCCGAAAAAAATCGTTTGTTTTTAAATGAGTTTGAATTTATATATTTTTGTTATTAGCACGATCGCGTCTATACTCAGTGGTACGAGAGCGCGCACGTCTGTCACCTTCGAGAGGTGTGCGACGACTGAAGTGGATGCCTCTCCGCGCCGCCCTAGCGCTCCCCGCCCGCCTAAACGATGCCCACCTCATATCTGTAGTCTATTCGATAAAGTAGGTATGGGATTTTCTTCATTTTACAACCATATTTCGTTAGCAGGGATTTAATTAAGCTGTGTTCTAGTAACGAATTGGAGAAATAGGGGAAGGAACAAATAAGACATTTAAGATGCTTTTGGGCAAAGATCGAGACTTGGGCAAAGAAATGCCTTTGCCCTATAAACGTTTCCTAAATGATAAGTTCCTATGTTCTAGTACTTTTATAGCCAGTCGGCGTTCTTAAACCGCCTAAAGACCACTGCGCAGTCTAACAACCGGGATCGGCAGCTCTAGTGAATAACTGGTGCCGATAAATTCAAGTGCCCTGCGCAGCACAGGACTGCTTATATAAAAATGCTACTAACGACTATCCATCTAAATAGTGACTGATCTCGCGGTACTAATAATTTCGTAAGTAACTTTTAAATTTTTTGTTTAACTTAATTTGATAGTTTTGATGATTACTTTTTTTATTTGATAGGTACTCGTAGGTATAAATAAATATTATATTATATACCATACTAAACTAGAAGCATCTCTTTTACAAACTCCTTTTATGAAGTCGGTAAATAATTATACACGAATTCATCACTAAGTGGCGCGTGCAAATATTTTCATTAATTATTTCCCGCGTTAGTTTATAAAGTATTGCGTGATTAAAAAGGTGAGGTTTCCACGCGACCCCTTTACATAAAATTAGTTTAACAATCGTATAATACTTATTGTTGTACCTAAATACTATGTGAGTATGTCCGTGCTTCGGAGGGCACGTTAAGCCGTCGGTCCCGGTTACTTTCTACGGATAGTAGTCGTTACATGAGCCATGTCAGAGGCCTATGGCGGTTCAATAACTCTGACACCAGGATTGGTCAGGTTGACCATCCACTCGATGAAGAAGAAGTATGTATGCGTAGTAGAATCAGTTTGATTCCATATTACTTTGAGTCTTATTAACCATATGTGGAATTATTCGGGGTATGTCTATGTATTTATATACTAGCTGCATCCCGCCGTGTTACCCGCGTTGTATCCCATAGGTTATTCTGATGTATAAACTATATTTCCATGCTTCGGAGGGCACGTTAAGCCGTCGGTCCCGGTCACTTTCTACGGATAGTAGTCGTTATATGAGCCATGTCAGAGGCCTTTGGCGGCTCAGTAACTCTGACACCAGGATTGGTCAGGTTGACTATCCACTCGATGAAGAAGAAGAAGACTCTACAGTTTCATCCAAATCCGTCCAGTAGTTTTTTCGTGAAATAGTAACAAACATACATCCCCAGAAACTTACGCATTTATAATATTAGTAGGATTTGTTGAAGTTTTCTTTTCCGATATTGTAAAAATTATAGTACTACCGTATCAGCGTTACGGTGTTGTAACGCAAATCTGTGCAGAGCGTTGCATACCGCTTGATTGCGTTTGCGATTGGGCGCCGGATTTTACGGGTGAAACGAAGCGGTTTTGTGTTTCAGCCTATGTCTAGTAAGTTAGACCTTTGTAGGAACTACTCAGGCGTGTTTTCAATGATAGCTTAGGGAGAGTAGACGTATGACTTATGACCCCCAAATCGGTGAAAGTGTTTATGTAAATACTAAGCATACATTTACAAAATATTGGAAAGGTTTTTTTATAACCCCACCAAATATTATTTTGACCCACCAAATTTTGAATCACAACCCAATGCGTGCGACCGCCCGATTTCGGCTTAATTCAATCATTCATGTCTTACATTACAGGCCTTTCAAATAAAAACCTTTTACTGAAATCGATTAATTTATGCAGCAGTTCAAACAGATATAGAATAAGGGCACGAAACTTCAAACTTATAACACTCATATTTTTAAGTCGGTGTAAAATACTTTGCATTGAAAACAACGCCATCTACCGAGTTTAACTAAAACACGTCGTATATTTACCTCGGTTTATAAGTCACCACAAATGCCGCAAACAAACTACTACTTAGTACCACGATACATTCACAGATGGCGCTGTTACTAAAAAGCAAAGTTTAATACTCTGTGCGTGCAGCGAGTGTTTTCTTACAGACAACACCACTAATTGGGGTTCATATTTATCTTCATACCTTATATTTCCGTCAATTTTATACCTGCAGTATTTTAAACCAATATAGCACGTCACATAGAAATATCTTCACATCACACACTGCGTCCCATGTGAACTTAATCCTTGTCAACTTGTTAATAGAGTATAGAGATTATTCAATCTTTTGAACAAGAGTTACCTACTAAAATAAGCTAACTTTTTACCTTGGCTTACTAAAATTAATAAAAACAAATAGGTAGATAAGGTGCTCGACGCGGTTCGAGCGTTTTACGTCGCTCGTGTTCACAGAAAGACTGGATGTCGCGGCGATTAAAGTAAGTAGGTAGGTATGTGCATTCACTACTAACTACCCGCAAAAACTACCCACGCTTATTTTTAAATCCAAAATGTTATTATGGTTGAAGCGATATGTAGTATGCTTGAAAAATACTTTATTTTCAAATATTTTTTTTTTCGGTTACAGTATTACAACATTCTTTCCACTGAACTAGTAAATAGGTTTTAAGCACAAACAATCCTATTGTCTCGAAGAATAGTTTGTACTGCAAATCATTATAAAAAAGCAAATATAAAGGTAATGCATGTCAAAAAACAACGCTTGTATGTAATACATAATTATTTATTCGTGTACATTTATTTGAATACATCAAACATTTTTGGTGTAATATGATTCAGCTTATTCGTACTGGCCATCTCTTCCGCGTATACCCACGGTGGGCCAGAGGGTATAGTGATTACCTTAACACATTCATTGTACATTATCAGGAATGTACTAACATCTACAGCTACTTAATATAACCTCAATATAACCGTTAAAACGACCAAAATATCCATAAAACTTTGATCTTTGTCAAGAAAGTAATCCGGACATAATAAACCTTTTTGTCTACAATAAAACTACTAATAATTAAAATTAAATAGGTACGTTAAATTAACTAAATAAAAACATTAAAAATCAGTCATTTACAATTTTTCTTTTTTTACATAATGCCAGAATATGATGATTTCGCTTATTGCACTATTACTTAGAAAAATTATACGAAAGAGACAAGGCAAGCTTTTCATCTACTAAAACATTAATTGCACAGCTATTATAATTATTGACATAATAAAATCTTAATTCTAGTTTATTAATCACCTGAATATAATGGCATTGTTGTGACCATAATGAAAATTATTTTACTTTTAAAATTGTAGGTTACTTCTACACTATTCATATTATGCCAGATCGTATTTTTTCTCTTTTACTCTAACTTTTACTCTATGATAATAATCGAGCAAAAATTATAATAAAGCGATGTTTTTTTATAAATACCTAAAATCTAGTTACAATACTGATGTCTTCATTGACGGACCTAAAATAATTAATTACACCATTAACACATACAGACAGTATAAAACGCATTAAAATAAGTTCTCTTTTTGTAATATTTACATTAATTTACACAAAACATACGCGCTTACACATTCACCGAAATGTAAAAAAACTATAAGTTAGCAACTAAAATATTTACACGATGGTCATTGTTACATGACAGTTAGAAAATAGTAAATATAGATACTTAAGTATGTTTATACAAAACCAAAAGAAAAGTCGATATTATTTTAATGACAAATAATTTCACCTTCTTTTTCCGGGCAGTGAAGTGATTAACATAAAATGAGAACTATTTTATTTCAATGTAAAATAATAAAAACTTAATCACATTTTTAAAAGGTACGCAAGTACAGTAAATGTACCGTTCTGATTAACACTTTGTACTCATACGTTTAAGATTGAGTTTTCAATGATTTTGATGTCCCATCGGTCAATGTAGTGAGATCAAAAGTTTGAAACCCTTAGTTGTTTATTTTATATTATTTACCCGAATTTTACTCAAGCGATTGGTGAATTAGTCACTTTGAAAAGTAATTAATATAAATTAAACCCGTTAACACAATTCTTTGGATCCATTGTCAATGCTTCAAAGCCAGAGGGAAAGAAAGGGTTACTTTCTAGATTTTACAAAAAAAATACCGTTCTTAGACCATTCTCCACCTTAGCACATTCAAACAAGACAAGCTAATCGCCGAACTGTGGAACACAAAACCTCAATCTGTCACTGAGTTGGGACGCGGGGAAATGAACCTTAAATTAAGGGGATAAGAGTCTTTGTTTAGGAGACCATTTGCCTGTGCCCGTTTTGTCCGTTGCCGCTTTGTGAAGGGAAGAGGACTCCTTCGTATGTGACTCCGTTCAGTTCTATTGAGACTACCAGTTGCTGGTCACCTGTTGTCGCGTCACCTGAAATAAATAAATGTTTAATTTAGAACCAGTTTCCTTAATTGTAAGACCACAAAATGGGCTAAACATTATTATTATTCCACTTTTTACATTGTGCCGAAAAATGCCGGAATGTAAAATGTTTTTAATTATTTTCGTATAAACTTCTATCTATTTATTTGATAAGTTTATCTAGGAACTTTTGAGGTAAAATAATTTTGGAATGGAAGCTGGTTCAACTTTTTGTGACTATCAATAGATACCTATATTTTACTTAGAGACTAAACTGATCAGAGGTATATCTTGGATGGAATATGTTGGATACTAATCAGCTTGTATCTAATAGCCTCATCTTAGCCCGAGCTAGAAATAAGGAGTAATAGTGTGTATCATCCATCTCAGACACGTACCTCTAGTGGTGATCTTGAAGGCGGCGCCGTGCGCGGGTTGGGGCGCGTCCCCGTTGGGGCGCGGCGCGCGCGGCGGGTCGGCGCGCGGCGAGGGCGGGCGCGGCGTGCGGCGCTTGGCGGGCGGCGGCGGCGAGCGGCACGAGTCGCGGCACGCCTCGCGCTTGCCGCCGCTGCCGCTCGAGTTCGGGCTCTCACTCAGGTTCAAGGCCTCGCTGCAATACGAACTTCATATTTAGTCAGACATCAATTCTGAACACAACTGGAGATGTAGATTAGTAATATATTGGAGTGGTAGATGAGAGCAACTATCTTGATGAGAGCTGTACCTATACACTTCTTTACTTTTCTTGTGAGAGTTCTTTTTTCTAAAGTAAAGTACGTGCCCTCCAAAGCATAGTAGCGCTAAAACAAAATGCCACTATCGCCCACTCATCCAAAAACAGAACTATAAAAAACGTAGGTATAATATAACTTCATTGAACGTCATCTCATCATCCAATCATTGGCTGGCGCCATACTTGACGGATTTTCGACGGAGCGACTGCTCTTCCGCGTATTTAAAGTAAGCCCCCTATCACTACATACCTACTTAGTATAAAACAAAGTCGTTTTCCGCTGTCTGTCTGTTCCTAAGTATGGTAAGATAGAGTGATTCAAGAGGAATATTTATAAGTATAAAAATTCCCACAAGAAGGGGCACAACGCGAGTAAAACCGCAGGGCGCAGTTCGTTTGCATATATATGCAATAACATGTATTGGCGATCCTTCGCGGAAGATCGGCGTCGGAAGATCCGTCAAGTATCTATCATTATCTCGCTTAAATACTCACCGTTGCGGCTCCAAGTCGGGCTGCGGACTGTTGTTGTTGTTGTTGTAGAGAGACCAGAGCGTGAGGCGGGACACGTCGATGGCGCTGAGCGCCGCGTCACGGGGGGACATCATGGGGGTCGGCCCGTTGGCGCTGGGGGGCGACTCCGAGCCTGGGGGACAGTAGTTGAGTAAGAGATGAAAATATATTGAGTCACGAAGTGGGTTGAGTAAGAGATTTAATGATACTGAGGTAGGGTATTGGTAAGTTGAGTAGATAGATCCAATCATTTCGACCAAGGTTCAGAACATAACTGAGTAGTCGTAGGACGGTTGCCGATGAAAATCATACTGACACCATCACATATACAAGTATACGTAAACGATCGGTATAATTTTGATAATATTGAAACCGATGAGCTGCATTATATTCGTTTATAAATAAAACCTGCATACTAACCGTTCCTCATCAGCTCTCGTTGCTGCTGTATCATCTTCATGTATTCCCTGACTCTGTACTCTATGTCGTGCTGCGAGATGTGCGGCGCGTGCGGGGGCAGGGGCGGCAGGCGGGGCACGCCGCCCACCCCGCCGGCCAGCGAGAGGGACAGGGGCTGCATGTGCTGGGATAGCTGGGCGAGTGACGCTGGCACTCGGTTCAGAGGGGGCTGTGGGCAAAGCTTAAAGATTAGGTGTTGGGTAGAAATGTCTCGAAAGAGGCTCAGTGTACGTTTGTTGTATTCAGGTGTCATGGAATATAATTGGGAGTTTTTGCCATTCTTCCTTCAGCATATATGTTTTTTTATGCCTTGTTAAGATATTGAAACGTTTTGTCGATGTGTACCGAACTTAGCTTAGTACTCTAGGCAGGATTTTAAGGATCTTTCATTGAGTTGTAGTACGTCGAAGGTCCATTGGTTCTTTGTTTAATAAATCAGCATTGCTCTATTTAGGTATTATCTTAAACTTACAATTTTTTTTTCATCTTTGAAATATATTCCATATTCAAATTCCCTTCAAACTTAACAACTGCTTCAAATCACGTATAACAATCAAATATGACCTGTTTTGTAATAGTAATAGGAGATAAATTACCATAGCGAGCGCCGCCTGAGCGTCATATTGTCCCGACGCCCGTCGCCCTTCCCGTTTGTTTCCTTCAATAGCCGCGTCCAACTCGCTACGGGTCGAAAGGTTCTTCTTCTCGCACTCATAGTCATACAGATATTTCATATACCTGAAAAAAACAACAGCAATCATAAACCAAAAGTCAAAAGACCCGAAACATCAAATACGATCCATCCATATTCCATTACAATTCATACAACATTTCATCATGTCTAAAATATTATACCCCATATCAATCAACTGTTGGAAATAAATCAGAAGATTACTCCGCCGATGTCACCATTCAATCCTTTAAAATATAACTGAACAAATCTAATTATCTATATCGCTCGTCAACGAACCACTGATGGCAAGTTGTAAATCATATTTCAAGCCCAATTATTATCAAAAGTCTATCCTTCAAACACATAATAGAACATCCCATTACATTCCTAATCCTTTTCTTATGACGAGTCAATTTTATACGAGCATATTGTCAACCGTTCGGTTCCATAACTCATATTAAGCGCTCACAATTTTAATGCACGTCACACAATGATGGGACTTTGAACCGGCCGCCGCTTCGTAAAAACTAGCTACCTTTCATAAAGTGTCAACGAGAAAGCTATAATTATATACGACATTCGTCATTACCGCTTCTAATTTTATGAACCTGGTTTTCGTATTTACAGCATCTTGAATTCCGAACGCATATGAAACAATGTCGTTAGAACAAAATGCGATGGAATGGCGAAGGTTCGGAGAACGCTTTCCAAATGTGGCAACAGCCTGTGTAATGTTAACTAAAGATTGTAATAATGCGTCTAAATAATCGCTTCGTGCGTAACGGTGCACAGTTTGAATTAGAAATGTAAGACCTTTATTCAGTCCGACAATAGGAGTCGAGGTTAAGGAACTCGCGAGAAAGATAAATGGGAAATTATATCGGCCGAGATGAGTTAGAGGTTATTAATTATGAAGATGTCATATTGTCGCCGGACTCACGTACCGTGCATTGTGAGCGCGGCTTTGTCTTCCCTCGTGAGAATGTGAATGAGGCGACACAAAGAGCAACCAGCTCGGATCGGCTCCTGCCGCTTGGACCACACATAAATACGACCTATTGACGGTTTCCCGATTGTCTTCACCGCCTCGAAACAGAGATTACGACGCTTCATAAAGTCCGTTTCTAATAAGACTCACACGGATTACCCGCAGTGCTTTACTCAAGTGCCTACTTTATGAGCTTCTTTCAATATCTGCCTTTCTAAATATTCATTGGCGTGAACACAGTAGTACTAAAAATCCTATGGTGACATGGAAGGAGTAATATGGAGATAATAATATGTCTTCTCGTCATAGTTATTTTATGATTGAAGACAGTTCTTGCTATTTGAGTGGTAAAGTAAAGACCTATAGGTTTCCTCAGAAGGACCATACCATACTTGACAGATTGCTACGGTGCAATCACAGCCAAGGCTAGTTGCGACTAGCGATTGTTTTATGTTCTTTTTTCAAAAGATTCAAGAGTGACATATATCTTATTTCCTATTGAGGATATCTTATCTATTTTATTATGAAAAAAGGTATGTTACTCACTGGGTACGTAAAGTGAAAGCTGCCGAAGTGATAGAGGAAGGTAATCGGAGTCCTTTAATGATTTCTTGCCAGAGTTTCTTGTTGATGACCTCGACGAGGCCGCCGCGGGCGATCACCAAGTTGTACAGCTCGTACAGGTCAAGCACAGACTTGGCCATGATCGGCAGTCGGTTTATAGGAGTACCTGGAATCAAGGAGAGTGTTGTTGCAGTAAATTCGATACAGGATATATATGTGAGGAAGGATAATAAAATTTAAAAAGAACGTTCTTGTTTAAAGCAAGATAATGCGAGGAAGGACGATTCAAAAATACTTAGAATGTCTTTTTATTGGGTTTCAGATCACCAACCACAAACTCTGTAGGCAAGCGTGGTGACATCTACACTTCTTGACTGTACTAGGTAGGTTCCTATGTTTAATCTATGGTACTGATATCTTCCGTCAGTGATATCTAATTTGCGAGTCCCATCGAACGAGATCTACCGAACAATTTGACATGTACACAAATGTCGTCGTAACTACTAGCTTGCTGATTAATGTAACCCCGTAAGTAATGATCAAAGGGCAACAAAATACCTACACACTGATATAAACCTAAACAAACCTCTGTTATTGAAGCATCGGAAGCCATTTAGAAGAAACGACGCGAATCGTATCGCACTGTAAAACATTAACGAGTGGTGTACAGGGCCGGACTCGGATCATTGTTTTATGACTGCTACTGGACGTATTTAGATCGCTCAGTGTGGCCATTCAGGAAACTCAAGTGTTGGTGTGGCAGTTTCGCGATAGTTAGCCGCGTCAGTTGATTTTGTGAGTACGGCACATGGATGTGGTTGTGATGAATCGTTAACAAGATGAATAAATCGTGAAGTTATTGATGGTACAGGTTTAATTTTAGCTTGGGACAATCGATAGGTTGTTAGTAAGAAAGTGTTATAGAAAGAGTTATAAGATTAGATGAAAAACATTGTAAAATTGGTAAAGTTTTGGGATGTTATTGAAGATTAGCTACACGTGATTGATTTTAGGTCAGACTAAACAATAGATAGTTATGTGTATGAAAATTTTACCTGAAATTATATAATAGAACATACTTAAGTGGTTAGGAATGTCTCTAGTTAAGAAATCATTCTAAAAATGTATGATGCTTTAAAATTCAGCAAATATTTTCAGCCTATTTCCCAACTGTATTTTTACAATAGGTAAAAGGTACAGTACATACCAATTGATAGATGAGCATCCTATCTGTTAATTGCAACAGCAGCACATAATATAAATCAGCAACCGAGTAACTGCCAGCTCAGTAACGAGTTTCATTATTGAACACAAATTCGACAAAGTTCGGGGGCACAAACAAATTACTCTATCGAAAATTCACCGAGCGGCGTTCCCTCTGGTTTATTGATGAGAACGAAACATTAGCGAAATACCTAAACGACTATCCGTCAATCCGTCTTCCTGTCTGCAGTTAATCATTCCCGGTTATCTAGGGAGGGGTGAGGGGGTGACGTCACGTTTAGAATTAATTGTCGAGTTTATGTGTTCGAGCGAGTACTTTGAATGATGATCGACATTGATTAGAATACGGACATTGACAGAATAAGTACGTGAGTAGGTATTCGAAGTCGTTTTATTTTGTGGTAATGTAGAGTACAATGTGACAATGTCGTTAGTTCCGCAAAGTAAGTGCAAAAGTGAAACGTACAAGCTCGTACCTATCAACACGTAACGAGGTAAAACCTACATTTAGAATGAAATAAAACAATTCCTAAGAAGTCTTGTAACAAACGCATAACTGTTATCAAGCATGAAGCTGGCCGTCCCGTTATCCGACTAAATAACAACTCGAACAAGAAACTAACATGGACAAAAGCTATTGTTTATGAAAGCAATCACCCCAATAAGTATTTCCACAAAACGCGGGCCTCGCTGGCGGCGGAAAACGCGCGATTCGATGCGCGTGCGTTGGAACGCGTGCGCACGCTATTTGCATACCCCTTCCCTCGTGAAAGCGCAGCGCGGCGCGGCGCGCACTATGACGGCTCACTCAATCCCGCTCAAAGCGTTATTTACGACGTATGTCAAATCGCCAGCGGAGCCAATCTAATCGTGCCCAATTGTGACAAATTATTGCTTTTCCTACGAAACCTTATGCTAAATCTGTATTATGAATTTCACTTTATGAACCCACGTTTTATGGGACTTTGTATAGAATAAAATGTTCGGCATCGGCGCTAGTGCTACAGTGTTGCGATTATATGCATCCACTCGATTTATTGGCACTCGATGTCGCTTAGAGGATGATTCTTTGAACGAATACCCTGGAGCTCGTAAATCGCTTAGTAGAATGAATGCCCAGCGAGCTGATAAAGGATTGTAAATAACAAGCGATTATCTCACTAATCCTTTTAAGTGTAACAGATGCAACTTTGATGTGAAAGAGTCTGATTTTATTGCCACTTTATGTCAAAATCAGATTTAAATACCATAAAGCTTAATTATTTTACACGTCATAAATTAATCGAAACATTCAAAATGGCGAAGTAACAACTGAAATTAACAACAATTATGGTGTAAGACAATGATAATTACAAAGAGTGCGACTGCAGTGCGGTGTGAAACTGTACCGCCTATCCGGTCAGCGGCGATTCACGCGATAGTGGATCGAATCAACAAATCGACGCCTACGAATGCTTATCGATAGTCGTATCAAGGCCCTATAAGCCCCTCAACCCCGCCAATGGCCAATCAGAAGCCTCGATGCGGAGAAGCGATGCTCCCATTGGTCTGATTCGCTTTTGATTGCGCCGCCCCACTCGATTCACGGCTCGATCAATCTAAATTACTCGAACGGTGTTCGTTGGTAAGTATCCAACTGGCTTGGTTGCATTTAATTTCGATGTGATATTTGTGATGTCGTATTTTCAATGTTTATGTCTGCATTTATTTGTTTAAATTATGCGACGATTTTTTTAATTTACAACAGAATAATAAGTACAAATTAAAAGTAGCAGTTTTAAAAGATAAAGACAGTGATACTCGTGATATAGTAAATATTCTTTATGTGATAAATTGTGTATCATTACATATAGGTAGTAATGATACAGTACGTAGGGGAATATAAATAGGAATTTATTGACCATGTGTTAGACGCGCGATGCGAGGAAAATCCACCTATGAGGCAATAAAATGTTAACGATTGGAGATATAAATAATGTTGATGTGACAAATGTACTAACATCAAATGTTGGGTCGGACTAACATCTAGTGTGATTCTAATTGGACTTTGCGGACGTTTATAGGTGTCATCGTAACTTTATCTTAATTTGATACTAGTAGAGTATTAGCTAATGTATCAATTTGGAATGTTTTCCAACTATTTATTGCACCAAAGTCATTAAAATGAAAAAAATTACGACTTGTTAAATGACTTGATCGATTACAACTTATCGTCAAAACTTTATTATGTGATTATGTTGATCAATTTGATCGCCAAAAATGTTCTCCGAAATAATTTAGTTTAACTCAAAACAATGGGATCTAAAGTTGATGATAAAAAAGTTACTAAAAAAGGTTGAATACCAAAAGTCCAAGACGAAATGTACCCAATAAAACTGCAGAGTGTTAATGAAAGATTTTTTAATTCTTATTAAGGTCATAAACGACAGCTAGCCTCTGTTTAGATAGTCGTTATAACTTAATGGACGTAAGGATTTATTGCACACCGAAGTGGGATTCAATTTAGAAATACGATCATTCCCGTGTTAATATCCATACTCGGATCCTGCCAGCTAATTGGTCGGGATAGATTTAAAATAAAGCCAAGCAAAGTCGAATGTATTGCTCCTGAATCTAAATACGGAGATGCACAATAGTGTAATTTCAAGAAGTTACCATAACTCAATGCGCGCACAATTGTTGCATGTAACACAAATTCCAGGAGATACGGCGCGAAAATGACATAAGGTTGAGGATACAACGATCAATCATGAGGGGAGCAGTAAAGCTGAGAACAATCCAGCGTAATTCCGTCTGAGAGACATTAAAACGACGGCCGCCCTATCCGGTACAACATTGTGGCACTGTACGCGCCTCTACTCCGCTTATTACTACAAATATACACCATATCCGAACAACCATAAAACCAAAGATTAATATAAACTCGCCCGAATATTAATCAATGTTATGACAATACCTCAAATAAAGTTCAACCGAATAAAGTCTCACCAAAATATGCCACATTATTACTGATGCGTTTAAAATTTAATAACACATAAATCATTCATTTGAATACAAATCAGAAATAAGAGGTATTTCAGTATATTATATCAACCGGTGGAATTCAGGAGGCCATTCGATGTAATTGGCAATCATTCAGAAAGAATATTCTCTCGCTCCAACAATCAAGACAAAGCCGGCCGATAGTACCTACAGGCGAGCCATTACGGGTCAATACCCATTATTATGCTATATTTTCGCGAGCACAGCCCTCAGATATCCCGTGCACTCACATGAGACGGCAAATATCTGTAATTAAAGGTTGTAAAGTTGATTTACAACTGGGGTCTGAGTATCGAACCTTGGGGAACGCCTCAGCCAATAGCGCAGCGCGGCTCGCGTCTCACCGCGCCTCGTATCAATTTATTAGAAACGAATGAAAATCGCGGCTGCGGTGGCTTCGGAGCGCGATAATGCGCGTTCTGCGGTCGCAGATCCCATCACCTCGTCGGCAAGTCGTGGTGGATAGTATCGAAAGCCGTTGCGTAGTTTACGATCACCGCTGGGACGGTAACACCGGCAATAAAATTGCAACAATGGAAATGACGGATGCGGCTGAAAGACGACGCGACTACGCCAGATCATTGCTATGAATGCAACAATAGTATCCTCAAAATGAAGGTGGCAACTATCCACAACCGTAAACCTACAGTATCGATTGTAAAGAGCCTCCACTCAGCCCTGACAACCAGCCAACGAGTTCTCACAGCTTCATATGGACACGATGTAATTAGACAACCGGCTAGTTGCATACGGCTCTAATGTGATAGCATTAATAGGACACGCTTTTGAACGTCTGACTTTCTATATTTATTCTTCATTAACTTTCGCAAGATATTGATAGAGACCATTGTCTTACTACTCATGGCAGACGAACAATTTTGTTTTCCATCAAGAATATGGAAAGTAATTATAATTTGCATCTGTTATTTCAAATGAACGTAGTCCAAATGAGATATGCATAATTTATTATAATCTTTGTTAGAAATGCCGAGAACATATTCCCTGAACACCAATTTGGATAAATTCCTGCTTGATTGTTTTCTTGAAATTTACAAGCCATAAACATGAATCTTTAATAAAAGAAACATCAGCCATTAGTACATTTGTTAGTTAATAACATATTTTATCATAATTTTGTAAGAACCATATAGTATTAAAGGTACTTAATTCTTGAATTTTCTATTTTGTATCCGCTATGAGTCTGCAATCTCTACAACCTATATTATTTTTACGAGCGACGTTTTGTCGCTTACGGGTGTATCGTAAAATATCATTGGCATGGAAACCTTTAATTTTCTTTATCATTTCTTTTGTTCGAATTACAATGTTGATAATCGCCGGTATACAATGTAAGACGCGGAAAATTATTACTTTTAATGTGTGAGTGAGTCAAATCTTATTGTATATTATGTACGTTGAGGCTTTTGTTCGGATGGTTGTGTTCGTTGAGAATATAAGAATGTAGTGTCGGGTCATAAGGACAGATGGTGTAATAAGATGCAGGAGTCAAAATTTTGTTCGTGTCTAGTCTGAGGTGTCGAGATTTTGAGTGCCACTGCGTTTAGGCGCATCTCGCAGGTAATTTGAATAACAATTTAAATCACAGTGGAGTACGGTGTCCCGGTCGTGACGCAGCAAATATAATGACTGACACTTTGGGTTTTATTATATTTGTTATTGTTATTAATAGTCGCCTGAATTATTATCATATTTTGAAGGTTCATAGTGTAGCAACGACACGCGATCTAACTACGCACTTGATTTATGTAGTTGACAGTATTAGCAGTATAAGTCACGACAATACATTGTAATGGTGTCTTACAATTAAGTAGTTTTAAAATTAATTGATAAACTAGTTGCATTAAGGCAGGTTTGAAAAGTCCCAGATTACCCTTTTGCTGCCTAAAATTAATCCGAAAAATTATTTATAGTTTTGGGCCATTGACACATAAGAAAAGAAAATTGGTAGTGGCAAGATACTTTTTTTGCTTAATGATGTTTTTTAATGTAAATAAATTGAATCACAATGAAATAAGCCTAAAAAATAATACAAAACATAACGGAAATAAAATAATTCGTCTCGGTAGTAACAAAAAACACACAATGGAGTCAAAGGGCATAGAAGATGACAATACTGACGCAAGCAGATAGAACAAATGAGGTGTCTCCTACAATGAAACATTTACATAAACGGACTGTTAGGACGATGATAGAAATATTGATTCATAAATATTATAGATTCAATTTTAAATAAGAAAAATAATTCGTTGTGTGTGGTTTTATTGTTGGAACTTTTATCCGCGACTGATTTTTGTCAAAAATAGTAAAGGATAAATGATTCTTAAGTCAATGTGTTAAAGCATACTTTATGCAAGCATAAAAATATGCAAATACATTAGTATAATATCGTCAGAGTTGTTCACAGATCGAACATTGTATACAAGTACTTAGATTGAAATGATTACATCATCTACATATATTGCAATACTTCATTGATCGACTTGACTTAAGATTATCTGATGGAATCAACATCACAATAAAGTATTGAACTTTGACATTTGAGATAAACGAATCACACGATGTACTTAATATTAATCTACTATGGATTGCTTTTGTGTGGCAAATTAGATGTACTGATACCAGTTTCGAATTATGCTTATCTTTTAGTAATATCGTTTTGCTTCCTGCCATACCCTTTTATAATAAGCTCCATTTTTTAGGCCGAAGATTCGTCATTATATTCAAATATGTTATTGTATAAACAGTTTTTACAAAGACTAATGATACTAAAGTCAATTCAACAGAGTCGATTATCCTTGGGAGCAAAGTTCAGAACTTGGAATAAGTCCAAAACTGTCTATTCTGTTTAATCTTTAGCTCTTAATTGACGAGCAACGTTTACAAGTCTTTTCACAGTTGGCTAAGGTTTGAGTTCACCAACACGTATTGGGCCCAAGTGCAAGGCAAGACTTTTCTATATCAAGACATCTATTTCTCCTCTGTAGTCACATCACTCCAGTATGAGAACCAAGTGTTTCAGAAAAAATATTTAACAAGCTATTTTGTGCCATTATCACGCATTGTCGCCCAGGGCAAACGTAATACAAAACATTACCTCAAACGGTAACCAAGAAGTGAATCGAATTTGACTTGCTAGATATGTATAGAAACATCGGGACAGGTGAAGCAAAATAACAGCTAGAGAGAGAGAGAGAAAATATGGCCCGTCAGACACTTTACAGTTAATCTCGAAAGACCACAAACTGTTAGAATGTCGTTATTTGCAAGACCCTACACATATAAGGCGTGAAGGAAAAGGCAAAATCAAAAGTTTACAGCGAACAAACTTACGATAAATCCGTGGGAAACATACATAGCATTCACAGCGGATAAGATAAGACATTGAAAATTGCTTTATCTTTACTCAATGGGTTGAATTTCATTGAAGAATTTGTGTACATACCCATTTTACTATTACGTAAGTTTTGAAATGCCCGAACGTAGGATATTTTTCGAGATACTCATATGTATATCAAAAACAAATACTAATTATGTAGTTTTTAAGTCCCTTCAAATTCCTATAAGCGTGGTTTCTACCAAATTACCTTCCCGCAATTTTTTAAAGAGATACAGATGGACAATGAATCTGTCACGCCCCATTTTTAATCATACTGCTAAATCGTATAGATAAAACATACGTTGAATACTATCGATAATGCTGATAGTGAATTTACAATTTTTGGCACATCATCAATATGATATGAATATGAACGACTATTAGTGCCCACCTATGAAGTAGGTGCTGTCACATGTTATCTAGATAACCGGTCCATTTCCGGGGCAGGTCTGATTGCTGTCCAATCGCCGGATATTCTTAGTACTTTTAGGTAAATATAATAAACTCTTTAGTTTACGGTATTCCTATCAGGTTAGGTATAATTATTGAGTATTTATTTTAAGAATTAATAAAGCTATTTAACTAATCTTACTATCCACTTCTAAATCGTCAATTTAAATCACAAGCTATGAAGTCGGAAGTGTTGTCATCGGCGGGTATAAATGATCTCTCGACCACAGATCATTAGAAGTGAAGGGGGAGGGGAGAGGGGACCAATAAGGGAGGTAGAGGTAATTTAGTCACTCATCCATCAAGTTTACCTCTAACCATCAAGATACCTCCAGCCGACCTGGATTTGACTTTCAATTAACAGAAACATTTAATACGCTTAGCTTTCTATAGCAATTTGTTTTATTGTTATATCACTGTAGATACTTTTTACTTTAACGACCGTTGATTGATTTTAGTAATGCTTAAATAGATAACTGATGGCTAAGAGTCAAATGTTACACCACATTAAACATAATTGAATTGGAACAGCATCAGCTGAGTATAATATTTTAAAGTGTTTTAATGAACATTTTAAATCCGCAAATGTGTAGGCGCAATCTTTCTGTCAAGTGATTTTGACGTATGTCACGTTGACAGGTGACGAGGCTATCGAAATATTCTCGAACATGTGAGTCAGGCCGCATCTATTGTAATATAAATTCTAGTGATATTTAAATAGATCGTGGTGACTGATCCGTGGGCTAATTACCTTCTAACGAGCGGTAATCAGTGACATCTCGTGGTATATTTCGATGGAAGCGCGGCGATGATAGATTTCCTTTATTTCATAGCACTCAGAGGTGGCTACTATTCTCAGCCCGGGAAATGGATACACGTCAATCGGCCGGCGGAGGGAAAAAACTGTGGAAAACAATACATTTGGCTTCCGCGAGAACTAAGTATAGATGGTATCGGTTTCATTAGGGCGCTGCTGGCTCTGACCGATTTAGATTCACTTTTGACCTCGCACTGATTCCTTTCATATGGCTTTCTTTCACGACAAATGGAAGTCTTGGAAAAAAATGGGCGAAATTATTTTTATTTGAGATCAAGTCATTCAGTCAAAATTGTTATTGAATACTACGAGTATAAGTCTCAGTCAAAAGTTTATTACCTAAAAGCCTTATATCTAGATTTCTTGTAATTCGGATACACCAACAGAAAAGGAACAAAATAAATCGATATCTAGAATCGATTACGAAATGTGATCGGTTTATCGAACCCGGTAGCGCTACGTACGATTCGCTCGACCATCGCCGATAGCTGGGGGCCGCTTGTTAACACCTCTCACACTCCAGATCGATTAGCCCTCGGCCGCTCACTTTCAATTATTTATTTATTTATTCGTAATTAAGCGATGCGATTTACGACTGAATCGATTTACGAGCGGAGATAACAGTGATAGCCCGAAACGGTATGTCGATCGACAACCTTGTTAATGTAATGCAATTGAATAAAGAATGGAATTATAAATGTTTGTGTTTAACGTGTAAACAACTATCTTTCCCAGCTCTCTGGATGGCGTTCCGAATTTAAATTCGTAGATGTCACTTTGAATTAAATATTCGGTATTTGAATTTTGATCATTATTGTGGCTAAATATTAACGTTTAGGTCACTCTTTGGCAATATTTTAGGCAATTAAAAATATTTATTTATAGGATTTAAAAATAAATTTTATTGTACAGATAGTTCACTATTCAAATTAGTCTTGTCTCGCATATTAATTGAAATTAAGCGACAAAACAAATCCATCACAGAAAAAATAAAAATAAATATTTTTTAAGTAATATAAAATTACGACGCAAATAAACTTAATAACACGAAAGCAACAACGTCTCATTACAATATCGTTTCAACAATAATAAAATTATGTACAACATCGATTTTATCATAACTTATTGTTAATCTGTGCGTCTGAACGTCACAGGCCAATTTGTGAGCGCCCATAAATTATTGTATTAAAATAAATCAACCGCTTTATTGTTCTCTTCTCACCTTGTCAGGACCTTTTTGTTTTGGATAAACTGAAAACTTTATGTGCGGGATTAGGTCTCTTACGCAATATTTGAATGTTAATAAGTAAATAGGTAGATGCATTAGATACAATCTATTTTTCTAACCAATCCTTAAACTTAAACTAATAAGGCCGATTTTGCAACAGCAGGAAATTCCATCATGGTGGAAAAAGAAATAGTAATGGCGCTATATTATTTCCTACTACAAATACAACTATGTATTGAATAGAATATTCGGAATAGGGCCACGTGTCTAAATCATTCCAAAGTAAAAACACCTTTAATCTTATTTAAAACATAAACAAGGAGAAACAAAACCAAACATTTATCGTATAAGAAAGCGTTGAATACCATTCTTCAATTAATCGAAGTGACCACAGCGCAGGCGCGAAACCCGTCAGCTTTAATAAACGATTATTAAAAGTTATGTTTTTAATTACAGTTGGATAGGGCCTTATTTATTCGTATAATTTTATAGGGCCCTGAGGCGGCGACCGACTCGCTTCGACAACAATAAAATATATCCCTCGAATAAATTTGATCATAACGAGAATTATCGAGTGTGCTTTGTATTCTCGCGGACAGATGGCGATGTTTTCCATTAACAAAACGGTAATTTATTAATCTTAATTACAAACAAAATGTTCCCAATGTTGGCACCAAGTTGATGCAAAACTCTTCCAACTATTCCTGATTCCACGTTCAATGCTAAGAGAGTTGTTTATTATTTTTAGTTTTCATTAAAAAAAATAGTTACTCGTCGTATTGTCACAGCTAAATCCGATACATCTCAAATCATGTGACGGATCGTGAAATACGGCGGCGCGGGCGCATCCGACATCTGACGTCTCGGGTACATTCCATTTACAAAATTTTAAAAGAATCAAACCGCTGAAGTGACACGGATTGACACACGTTCGTCTTTTGAATTTTAATTGTCAGTACAACAAAACAAATACAATTTTAATGGTAAAAATAAGTCTTCACAAATAAAATAAAGTTTGTTTTTGCTTATTTGATCACGCTAATATTTAGACCAAGGTAACGCTCGGATTCGCAAAATGTTTTTTCTATATCGACGGGGATGTTCGAACAACTCCTAACTTACAAAAACCAAATTTTACAGGAGGCGAAAAAAACTGTTTTTTATTTTTCCCAGATGTTTAAGAAAAAATGTGTAAATGTCAATTTTATACTTAAATGGACCCGCATGTAAGGTAATAATCAAAATTTGTTTGGAATAAGTATTTGGCGAGATAATGTAAGATAGGAGGTATCACCAAGCTCGTGTGGCTGAAATTTTGAAGATAGGAGTATTTTCCATACTTCAAAAAAGTAACAGAAATCATTTAAAATTATCATTTCTCGTTGAAGTTTTCAATCATATTAGGTAATAATATAACAAAGGAATCTAAAAATTACTAAAAATAGACCAAATATTCAAACTAGGCGATTTTTTTGAAGTTAGGAGTTATTGGCTTTCTAATATCAACATCATCGGCACTATATCGGTTAAGATAGGAGGTATTTTCAAAAGGAAACACTGTTATAACTCTGAAAAATCAATGTTTATCCATTGCAATTTTTATTGTAGTGTTTGAAACTATAATCCTATAATTACTGTAACATTTATTGATAAAACATCCTTCAAATAATCAAAGATAAGTTTAAATAAACAGTCCCACTTCTAAAACTAAATCAACGAGAACAAAATGAGAAAGTGGCATAAAAAAATAAAAATCTCTTTAATGACTCTAATGATAACTAAGGACTCTTAAGACTTTCTATATAAATAATAATAATTATGCATAATCTATTTCAGTCTCTCCGTTTACGAACTTAAATTATGTACTTACTTAAAAAATTTAACAGTTAAGTACTATTTAACTTTCTGTTAAAATACAAAAATACAAAAAATACAAAAATGGCGTCCCGCCTTCCAATGTCGCTTTAGCGAAAACTAATGGACATGTGTATACTTCCTGTGCTCACATACGGTGCACAAACTTGGTCATTGACAGATTCGCAGAAGTCCAGTCTCAAGGTTTGCCAACGGGCGATGGAGCGCAGCATCTTGGGTGTCAAACTGACGGACAGAGTCCGAAACACCGAACTGCGCTCCCGCACAAAAGTCGCCGATGTAGGTCGCAAGTCTGCTGAGTTAAAATGGAACTGGGCTGGACATGTCTATCGCAGGCCTGATGAGTCTTGGGCAAAAATCGCCACTTTATGGGACCCAGACCCAAAGAGGCGATGTCGCGGCAGACCAAAAAGGAGATGGCGAGATGAACTAAACGGATTTTTGGCTGGTTGGCGTCGTGAAGCTCTAAATAGAGAGAAGCGGAAAATATGGGGGGAGGCCGTTGCCCAACAATGGGAGACCCAAGGCTAATATAATAATAATAATAATAGACAACGCCTGGAAAAGCTACTGGTCCATGAAAACGCTAATGAAGGGAGATTTGCCAATCTCTCTGAAGCGCAAATTCATTAACATGTGCATCTTGCCCATCCTCACCTACATGGTCACTTACCAAAGCACAGATTCAAGGTTAGTCAAAGAGCAATGGAACGCAGCATTGTAGGTATCAAGAGACAAGACCGCGTCAGAAACACCATGCTGCGTTCCATGACAGGCGTTGCAGACACGGGAATTACAGCTGCCAAGCTCAAATGGAATTGAGCTGGTCACGTAAGCAGGATACACCCGGACAGATGGGCAAAGATTGCAACGGAATGGGAATTCCAGGATGCCCCCAGGCCCCCAGGTTGGCCTCCGACTCGATGGCGGAAAGAGCTAGGCGATTTTAATAAGGATTGGAAGGAGTTGGCTATGGAAAGAGATAAATGGAAAGAATTGGGGGGAGACCTTTGCCCAGCAGGGGTACAGCGAGGTTACGTAAAAAAAACCTTTATGAGGCAGGCTAGTAAAATATTTGTCGTCCAGCACAATTTACATAGTAATTGACTATTATTTACTCAAAAACAATCAAAAACGCTGCAAATAGATTAAAAACACAGCACTTAGTGACGAGACGTCGCGCACGTAAGCCGGTGTCCCTTTCACACTGCGAGAGACGCACCGTTTTTGTCTCGCTCTAGAGCGGAACACTGTACTTGCGTATGAAGATAGGAGATATTAGCTCAAAGTTTTATTTGAAATGAAGTTACGAGATGTTTCCACTTGTAAGTTAGAATATATTTCCTGCCAAAATTAATCAGGTTATGTTGGACCTTAACTTAAGAGATGTTTCTTCGATGCCTAGCTACGTCAATTTTGCGAATTTCAATTTAATTTATATATCAGAAGACGCGCAAATTCATTCTCTATCGAACTGCATTTAAAAGTCGTTTTCGTAAAATATGTAAGTTAGGAGTTGTTCGAACATCCCCGTCGATATGGTAACTATATTCAAGAAGAACAAGGTCACATACTACTTTTTGTCCCGAAAACCCTTGAAAACGGGTCATGTAGCGGCGAAACCACGTTGATAATAAAGGTGACCTTTTTAGATCCACTTTTAGTACGTGCTACATTTTGTGTGATGAAGTCCGTAACCAAATTCGCTCAGGTCCCGGCCTTGATTAACGTGACTCATGTTATTGTGTTCGATCAGGATTGCAATGTTTCGTCTGGATTCCCGCCACAGGCTGGCTATATAAGTAGGTCAGGACTCGATGCAACATTGTCCCAAATCCGACCTCTATACACACCGCCAGATATTAATCAAGTTTTATACTTTTACGCGATCGTAAAGCCCAAATTCAACTTCAGATTAATGGGATTAAAACCCGCTCGAAATCATATTTTTATGGGACTTAGATCCGCGGTTTTTATTTGGGATTTTTATAGTGATGTGGTCCGTTTCGAATTCGGAACCGTTTGATTTATGTGCGTGTGCGCAGACGCGGCGTAGACGTGCCGCGGCATGTTCCGAAATTAGTTCACCGGTTTTTTGTTTGTCTAGCTTTTCTATTTATTGTACAGAGTTTCCCAAAGATGTGTCAAAACAGTTTTTTTTTGTACCAATTATGCGTAATTTGTGGAGGATTTTATAAGTCTTGTGACTTACTGGTCAGCGGGTTTTCTATTGTATAGATGGATAGTGATGTATGTTAGGACAGCTTGCCAAGATTTTACCCTCGCTATAAGGAACCCAGGTCTGATTTACCTCTTTCTTATATTAAAGTTTCAAGTTCGCATTTATTATCATGGTTATGGGTACTTAACGAAAGAATTTGCCTCGCCCTAGAAAGTATTATAATTTGAGATTGTTTCCACAATAGGATACAGGTGCAAATGTTGACATTACTTTATTAGTGTAGATCGTTTAAAATTACATAAACAATCTTTTTGACAGAATCACTTTGACTGGTCATTTTGACAGATCATTTTGACAGGTAATTTTGACAGGTGATTTTGACAGGATTGGTTATAACCGCCGTATACTCAACTGCTGAAAGTACATTCACATAACAAATTAACAAGCTCATTTCTTATATTATATTACGTTATATACCTATGTGTTACCTATAAAACAATGAGATCTTCTTCTCAATCATTTGTGATGTAACAGTAGACCCTTGGCTAAGTCCCAGTGGGTTTCAAGACTGAAGTCGCTATAAGACAGCTGATTTCCGTTCGGAAACCCTGTATGTTCCTATTGCCGTCAATTTGTTTTTAATTACAAACCAGATTGGATGGATTCAAAGAATTGTCTTCTGTCTTTTCAAGGTATTAGGCAACCGAACTCTTTAGTGTTTTAACTTAAAATGGCGGTTTCTGAGGAAGTAGGGATTGTTGTATTTGTGTTTTGTCGTTGGTACGATTTTGTTATCAGGTTTACTCAATGAGGTTGTGTGACTTTTGACACCTACCTACTACCGCACTCAGAGACGTTCATTTAATCGACATTTGCTGTTGACTTTATGATGTTATTTTTCATACATAACAAGTCAAAATCGCTCAGTCGCAAATCTCTACTAAGTCTAAGTAAGTACAGACATTAACATTGCCACTTCCTACTTAAGGTTGCTAACGAAGTACCCAACAAATCTTCTTTACTGTACTGTAGAGGCCTTAGGCACTGGAATTCTACAAGATGATCTTCCTGCACAACCTACAATAGTAAGACTATATTAGAGAAGATTTGTGATTTAAAATCTAAAAGCCTAGATAAGTCGCAGTCTAGTCTGATCAAAGTCTACACCAGCTCACAGAGAGCTATTTCGAGTGTTGGAAATCTATTAGATCGAGTGTCTCAGAGCCAGCGTCAGCCGGCACTACGCCCGAACGCGCATCGCCCCACAATCTTTGATACGCAGCACCGATGGAATCGAAATCCGATATTCAACTCACAAGTTTATTTATCGCGAAATGCGACGATATTTTCGTCCGTCCGTCATTCGGACAGTTCACAGAACCGGCAAGATTAATTGTATTTCGGTTGAGTCATCAAAATAATTAGAATGACGCTATTTTCGGTTTGTGATGCTAATTTGACAGACGTCGCGGGAGATTCTTGTCGCGGTCGCGTACTTCGATAGCGGCTTTTGTTTTCATAAGAGTGAACGAGATGTGTGACCGAATGAATGCTGACCGGCGCTAATCGGTCTCATTCTGTATTCAAACAATGGATGTCTAAATGTGAATGAACAGTGATCGAAGCCTAGGTTTAAACAGATTAAATCTCGAAGTGAGCTGAACTTTACTAATCCTTTTACTATCCGAAACGGGCCATTAAAGATAGTCTATCTTATATTAACACGGATATTCGTCCTTCTAGGAACGGGCAGTTCTAGTCTGTGGTAATAAATGTGTTTGATTAATATTATACTTGGTAATTTAATTTAATGGCCGCCATCCCTTTGATCGTCTATTGGTTGTTAATCAAGTTGAAACAATGCTGCGCATAAAACTATTGAATGAGACATGGTGAATTGAATATGAACTAGAAATAGCTAGTTTAATTACTCTTCATAAATTCTAGTATTCTGGTATCTCCTGTGGCTATAAAGTGCAGTCGTAAACCTCATACACCGTTGAAATGGACTTTGATTTAACTCATATATAATTTTTTGTATTATAATGATAATATATGGTCGGAATAATAAATTCCATATCTATACTCATTGAAAAATGTTTTATCATCTTGAAAATAAAATGAGAATACAACATGGCCGTAAATTAAATTAATCACTTAAGACTAGTTAAGTCAAATAAGTTACTTAATTAGTTGGAAATGAAAGCTATAATTTCGTCATCTAATTTTAATGTGTATCCTATTGATATTATATTAGAATGACATTTGTCAAAAGTGACATTTTAGAGTAATTTCACTTTAAGTAACAACTCTACAATTACTTAAATGAAAAAATAATCAAACGTTTACATAAATTTTCATGAAAGATGTAGTTGTTATAGGTATACCTAGGTATAGTCTGTAATGGTCCACTCGCACTGAAGATGTCATAAAATATGATATTATTTTAATCCAATATTAATACACAAATCATATTTCCAGTTGAAACTGAAGGAATTTTATAAATTAACACATTTTGGCGCCAAGCCAAACACATGTACATTCTGTGGGCTAATAAAATGAGATCAAATGGTTTATTGTGACGGCATTGATGGGATTGGATTGTTTGAATTTATATTTATTACGTGAGATATTTGTCATTTCAAACCATAAAATAAAAACAACTATCACTACATCTTATAAAACAAAGTCCCCGGCCGCGTCTGTCTGTCTGTTCGCGATAAACTCAAATACTGCACGGATTTTGACGCGGTTTTTTAAAATAGGTAGAGTGATTCAAGAGGAAGGTTTGTATGTTTAAAAATTCCCGTTATTCCCACGGGAACGGGTAAAACCGCGGGGCGCTGCTAGTTGTTTTTATTAGAAAAAGGTTGCCAGAAAACTATAAACTTTCATCTTATTTAAAAAGTTTCAAATAGGGTTCCAATTCGTTTTAAATATGGAATGTATTGTGGTAGTAAAAAGTTTTCTTGCTTTACAAACTCTTTTGCCGCTAAACGGATTACTATCATCGATTGGTTAGGTTAACATTATATATATTTTAAACATCGCATAGTAGGTATTATACTTTATCAGTTTATAATAAACAAAACACAATCAAAAGGAACTGAACAATATTTACCCGCACAGCGCATTCAAAGAAAATCGTGAATAGATAAAAAGTATCTTTGAGACGACACCGAATTGTGTTTTGACAACACGAAATGATTAATGATACGTACCTACGTTTAAATTATATTTATATTACTGTACAGTGTAGCGGGAGATACAGTATTATAGAAATAGGCCAGTGGGTAACCGATATTAGGTAATGATGACAATTTCTTTATTAAGATATTCAGGCTAATGAGTTTTATAAGGTGGCATAGATAGATGTGGTAACGTTAAGAATTTTCAGCGGAATTTTGAAACTTGAAACTTTATACATTTATAATTTATTAATTAAGCAACGCGTAGTGGTTTTACCCCCGTTCCCGTGGGAATTTCGGGAATTTTTATGCATATAAACCTTCCCCTTGAATCACTCTATGTATTAAAAAAAACTTCGTCAAAATCCGTTGCGTAGTTTTAAAGATCTAAGCAATCATAGGGACAGACAGACAGCCGAAAGCGATCTTGTTTTATACTATGTAGTGACTAGGTACTCAACAAAAAGTATTTAATACATAAATGAAACTATAATTAAACGGAAATTTTTCAATCTGCAAACTTTTAAAAATAAGAATAATTCTAAACCATCGAGAATCGCATATTTTCTATAACAAGGTTACAAAACAAATGAACGAACAAGTATTTCGTCACCGCGCCGAAAATAAATAATCAATATAATTTTTAAATTAAAATGAAATCAGTCCGCGTCGGTGTTTCGTTTCACAAATTGTTTTGAATCCAGCTAGAGCCAAACCGGTGACCTCCAAGCGTTATTCAATATCTCTGGAATTAGGTGATTACAACACCCCGTACACATATTCACAGTTTTTCGTTTATAAATTCACTCGCTGTTTTAATAATAAGGTCGATTTCATTTAAAACAAAATTTTGTTTGAATTTTGAACTAATAAATATTTGTATGGAACGTGGCAGAATGGAAATAGTATTTTGGGAATTATTATAAATCAATATTATTGAAAATATATTGTATAACCTAGAATAAATAGTATTTGTTTTTAATTAATGGTCAGATACATATTATTGAGTTTATATTTAATTGTTATGAGGTAGAAAAATTAAGAGTAGGAGACATAGATTACTCGCAGACAAACCTACCGAAAAGTTTCTCACACCTCGACAGTTAATTTCGTAGACGTGTGTGTGTTAAATGATATACATAAATGGTTCCTATAAACATGCAGTAACAACTGCTTCAAGTCGAATCAATAATTGTATTCAAACCATTAAAAAAACAAATAAAAATCAACCGTTTAAATAAGTGTCACAAAACATACACATTAAAAACAAGAATCGGTGACATGAAAGTATTTCGCAAGTGTAGAAATGACACATTTATTGCAGCAAGTTGACAGCGAACAATCGCAAATCTCAGCTGCAAGAGAATCAAGATTGCAAGGTGCGATTCTCCCGTAATCAAAGCAGGCCGTATCTACACTACAATTATATAATTACAATAATTAAGTGTCCGACAGTTGCCGCAATAAACACTTTTAAACAATGCTTTTCAAATTGCTGTCAAGTATATATTGTAGACAGCTAGTTGATTTGTAGTGCAGGGAAATTGTCTCGTGATCTTGTGGATGGCACTTTGGTTTTGAAACTGAATACTTATTTTCAGACTTAGAAATGATGTTATAAGAAAATTATCATACGAAGATTTTTCAAAGGAAAGTCTAAATTATTTTTAACCGACTCCTCCCGAGAAAGGAGAGATCATTAGAATTTCTTTCTCCTGCAGAGTAAAGCTAAACAAAATTTTATTTTTAACAATTCATTGGCTGCTATTTGTAATGTCAAATTTGTACCAAAAACGTGTCCTAATTGTAAAAGACCTAAATAATTAACATTAAACACTAAATTTCTCAAAAGTAGGACACTAAGTAAGACATTTCAGTGATATTTGAATTAAAATCTCCAAAGAGAAAGTAGATGAGTGGATGATGGGGACTATTAAGAGCCGGGTTGGATCTGTTTGTTTGGCCGCGTAGTAAGTGGGTAAGTACCATGACAGCGGACTCGCGTTTGAACGAGCGCACATGCGTTCATCCACACATAATGACTAAGTCAATACCAAAAGAATCCACGCTCAAATATAAAAAACTAGATCACCGAAAATCATCTTTTTATTCCTTTGTTAAGTGCCAAACTGACATATTTTGACAGCTGTCATTTTATTGTGTCACCGATGGTGCAAGCTCAACGGAACGTCAAAATGTCCGGCGAAATGGAAGAGTGTCATAAACTGAAATTCATGAGAAATTGTTTTGTCATTATCGTTTTGCGAAGAGTACAAAAAAAGTGTACTGAAATATTGTGTGACGGTGTACCAACTACCGTCTACTTTGTGACACTACAGACATACTTTAAGGAAGTGGTAAAATAGTATAAAGTGGACTAAATGACAGAAATAATAAAATGAACTTTTATTATTAAAAAAATAGGATTTCCGTAATAAATAATTGCTACACAATATTATAAAGGTATCACAAACATTGTGGACATTAAATTGTACGACCAGGTTCAACAAAGGACTATTCTAGTAATGTCAACACACGTTTCCGTCCACCGAGGCATAAGGAAACAAGATTTGTGTACAACAAGTGATTTCGCAACTTTGTTTCAATATTTAGATATAGGTCTCTAATAAGAATTTTGCTAGCGTTGTGACGTAGTTAGTTAAGTAGACTTTAACTAAGAAAAAGTAACAGTAACGCCCGAGACGTCAAATGTTTTCTTAGTAGAAATTTGATGAGTGATTTTGACATGAAATGTATGGACAATTACATCAATGAGTTAAGTATCGATTTATTATACTCTGAGTGCGGCAGTAAGTAAATTAAGTAAGTTCGAGTAGGATTTTAGACCGCTTAAAGGCCTCCAACACAGTCTAACATTGAAACAATTGAGACCGACATTTTAACGTGCACGGGTGCGCTCAGATATAAATTCCATTAAACCAAGCAGTGTCAGAACTGCACGTTACTTAATGATTACGTAGAATTGACATCTCGCAAAACATGAGTTACATTTCTTCATCTAAACAAAAGACAAATGAATAAACAAAGAATAGACAAAGCAAAAACATAAAAAGGTCAAACAATTCCTTCAATAACTCTCCCCATCTAAGTTCAAACGATTGGTTGCCAACAGCAATATACTATCCAATTAAGGTGCAGAATCGTTCTTAGTAACCCGATTATGTTCGTGATCGTATGATCGTCGTGCAATTCGAGCCAATCGGCGCGGGCGCAGTTCGAAGAAGCAACGGCCAACGTCACGTAGAGTCCGCGCTGTAACCATTGCACCGTGTAATTTATCGCTTATTTCAAAGTAATTGCACCTTAACCGGCTGCGATAAATGTTTCTACTGAACCTGTGTACTACATTGTATTGTTATGTATTCATCTAGATGTTGCCTAGTGTGGTTACTCTTTAGTCTATGCGTATTGCGTTTATACCTCTGCCTACTTCTAATCTTTCTAATAATAAATGCATGCGAAAGTTTGTGAGGATCTATGTACTATGTCTGTTAATCTTTCACGTAAAAGCTACATGACGGATTTGGATGAAACTTTATAGTAATACTCGTATAGGTTATACATCAGAATAACACATGGCATACATTTTATCCTGAAATTCCCGCGGGAACGGGTAGGTACAACGCGGGTGAAACCGCGAGGCGCTGCTAGTGATTTAATATGGGAGGAGGGGTTGTAGATTTGGGAGGGTCACTGTTATATATATATATATGTATATGAACAAGCGAAGAAGAAGAACTTGACTTTTTTAAGACTTTGAAGAACTCAATAATAATTCCATAACCCAAGGTAACGACCTTATAAAGTTTAATCGCAACATTTCTAAATTACTTATTCCTGTTTTACCTTATCTTTGGGACCTTTTTACTTAGTTTACCTGAACAAGAATAATCCCAACAATTGCAACAATAAAATAAGAATGATAAATTCATATTTAATACTGTCTTCGCTAAACGAACAATAACCGAAATTCTAAGAACAATAAAATGAATACGAAACGGTACATCAATAAGCCGACAATGTTTTTATAACGTCTGCGATATCTATTCAAAATGAAGGGATGTTTGGCCTTACGTGCAGAAACAAAAGGACACATTTTGAGGAAAACATTCAATGAATTCCCAGGAGATAGATGAGAGTAATAAAATGTATTTTGATTTTTATTTAGTGATGTGCATTGATTTTAAGTATATATTGATAAAAGTTTTTAGCATTCTAAATTACATAGAACAACAACATAAATTTATATTAACATTAATTATCTCTTGTTGTTATTTATATTTTTGTTTTAAATTTCAATAGCTATAAACAAGAAGCATAGACAAAACTATATGTTACAAAAGAGTTAAAAGAAGGAGGATCTAATTCAACTGTTTATACCAATCAAACATTCCAAATTCAAACCAGACGCACCAAAGAACAAATAAATTCGATAACTTCACATTCCGTCGATAACATTGCCGATTCGTGACTCACTCGTGTTATATCGTCATTTTTTCAACTACCCTATCTATTGCACGTTAAACCGATACTGTCTCCATCAAGACAGGTAGACAAAATACAATAATAAAACATTTACCTTAGAAAAAAGATATTTCAAAGCAATTAAGCGGAGTAAGCCTCCGTGGCGTCAGACAGATTACAAGGGAGTTATCACTTTTTTGTCTGTCTCACCCTTAAGACATACCCCTTATTATCAAGAGAGTAAGGTACATTTTAGAAGTTAAATTATCTTGTTGTGTGGTCATGTTCGTTAGATAACAAATCGTCCGGATCGAGACCCGCAAACGGAATAGTATGCAAAACTGCCATAAGCGGATCGCAATGCAACATTGTAGCACTAGCTTGAAATAAAACATCAATAAAATTCTCTTCACACGTTGAATTTTAAAATTAACTACGCGTTTGATAGGCTAGTTACCGAGCGAATGGATTGCTGGACAATTTTCGATTCTATGCGTTTGATATAAGGGTCACCGCATACGGGCGTCAAAAGAACGGCGAGGGCAGATGTCGCGCGCGACAAAGTAAAACGTACGTGCTTGTCGCGTAAACACGCGATGATGTGTGGGGCCGCGCCACAATAGCTACTGTGCAATTTGTGATTCAACTATATAATATCCCACATTATGGGAGGGAAAATATTTATTTTTCTTTAATTTGGTTGCCGTAAGCAGAGACTAAGTGCCGAAGTTTTTGAAGCATGTATGTAGCTGGAATACAACAATGTTTAATGTCTGTGTAGTATTCATTTAAGGTATTAAAAGCATTAAGTATTTCAGCTTTTGTAGTAAAAATAAGACATTCTGGTAAAACGTCAATTTGAAAGTTTTTTGAAAGATGTTGTTCCGTGCGCCTCGCGGCAGACTATTATTCAAAAACACGTGTAACTATTGTTACAAATAAAACCCGCCAACTTTCTGAGAAATAAAACTACATTCGCAATAACACGTTAATATTCAAGTTTTAATTACCATAAATGTCATGGTTCTCGAGTTCTTATTTCAAATTTGTGTTCGGATAGTACCGTCAAAAATTTTGTATTAATTCAAACATTCGGATAGTGTTGTCGAAAAAGTATTAATTCAAATAAGAAACATCAAACATTGTTATTCGTATCGAATTTACGGCAAATATGATTTACGAGCATATTTGATGCGGATGGTCAGCTCGGTAACAATAGCCCAGCCACACAAGATGGGGCGACGAAAGTAATGTCCGAACATGTTTTAGTATAATGCGGTCACCCTTCTTCGGTCTCAATAAGGTTTTTATTGCCTATCCTTCTCGGAAACAAATGTCCGATAAGAAACCTTTATACAGAACCTACATATTGTTTGAACCTACTTATTCAAATGTAAGCACTAACCGCCGTATGAAAGAAAGACCTCAATTAAATAGTGCTTGTAATTTCCTGTTGTTAAAGTTGTTTTTATTGCTGGTTGTGTGAAGGTACCTTTAGTGGCTTTTTGGGGTTTAAATTGGGTAATACAATTAACTGATGTTACATTCTTCTTTTGATTACATCTTTAAATTTAGAACAGCTTAATATACCATTTAAAGTAAATTGAACACAAATCCGACGGACATAGAGTGATTTGGAAAAGACCTACAGTCAGGATTGGGTGACAACAGGAATTGGGTGACAGATTGAAGAAGAAGAAGAAACGATATTTAATAACATAACTAAACCAAAATCAAAATTTAAATACCTCTAACACAAACATACATAAATAACAAATCAAATTAAAACAACACAAACCCGAACGTAATCTCGAACACGGATTCGAATCCGATACCTCAACGAAATCGATTGAGCACGGCCGAAGAGTTTCGAACACGGTACTAATCCAGCCGCGAATTATAATAGCTTCGAATTAGACGGTGTTGACTAACATTCACTAAATATGCTGCTAGTTTGAGAATAACTAGCCGAGAGTAATGGCTGCAAATTAGGGGCGTGGCTGCTTTGAAATGGGTGCTGAATACTTGTATACCTTTTATGAATAAACCTCGTATGTCCGACTCCTGGGCAAAGGTCATAAACATACAGACATCCCTATTCTGGGCTAGATAAGGTCGTCTTGTCAAAGTGGTCAAGCAGTACGTAATCTCTGAATACCGTATTCCAACAAAAAAAATCTAATTTAATAACCAGAAACTAACATAAATATAATTTAAATGGTCTTAAAGTAACTAATGGCCTGACTAGATTATATCTCTGAATCTCTATTTTTATTTACTGGAAAGAAAATCAAATCGATAGTGTACCTTAATATAATAATCGAAGTCTTACGGCTTGACTTTTTTTAATACCGTCAACGTTACGAATGTGCCATCCCTAATACCGAGAAACTATACTTCCATCCAACCTTCTTGGTCGGCCCCCTACACTATTTATGTATGTAGTTTCATCGTAGAAACATCAATACTATCAAATAATGGAATGCCTACGTACGAACCGTAGAAAAATCTAAATTATTGCATAGGCAATTAGCTGCACAAGGAAAAACATTTAACACAAAGATTTACACACCATCAAACCACCAGACACCAACATATCACCGCTAAAACTCCACATATTATAAAATTCACAGATCAAACTTCAAAAGCATGTCAAAAGAACGTGATTAAAAGTATTTTATTAGTACTGAAAACAAAGAACGTTTAACTCCCAATAAAAATACAGATAAACACAGAATCTGGAGCACTCTGAGTGGATATTAAATAAAAAATACGTATAAATTAGAGCGAGTTTTCTTGAGACTTTGACAAATTAATTCACATTTCGGCGGGAGATTTTAATCGAGTGCTACTCTGCGTTTTTTAAGGAAGCGCCTCATCTAGGCGTCCGCTAGTGATGTGCATGTTATCGATTCTATTATAACGTATAATTTCTACGTTATGTGATTTCACCTACTAATCGTATTGTATTGTTAAAATTGTACGTTATTTTGGGCGCTTGGAAGATCTCTAGAGACCTTTTTACCTCATTAGATATACCTTTAAGAAGGACAGTATTCGTTGACTGAAAAAAGTTGATAAAGTTTGTTATGTTTATCAAATTAAATTGCATATTTACAACCAATCACGATGAATTTTACACGTGTTAGCAAAAACATTATTAACATCAATTAGTTCAGCATCAGTTATGTTTTCAGTGCATTAATTATAACGATTTTATTTGTTATTTCTTTTATAAAAAAAAAAACTAAAACGTACACGTTTCTGTGTTCACGTTTTTGTATCTAGAACAAATTTTCAAAAGCATTGATATAATTATTTAGACTGATCTTTTTACAAAACGACTTGCATTTTCAGTACATGCCCATGTATTCTAACACCCTTCTTTACTGCCTACTTTTGTTTTCGCTTTAACGATTTACCGATGTAAAGTACCGCTCATGTATTCCAACACATCGCACCAGTGTTCTCATCACTACACGTTGATTAATTCCTCTTTTATTTGTTTAAGAATCAAGCAGCTGGCGACGCGCGTTTGATCCCGATACGCCGCAGACCGCGACGACATAATGTCTCAAGATTTTTCTACACACACTGTGAAAACACGACGAAAATAATCGATCATAATCTTGAAGGAATTCTTCGAAATGAGAATCATCTATTTGTTTTAATTAAATATTATTTTGCTGGTTCCATTTTCGATTTAAATAGAATTCTTTGTAGGTGTTGTGCACCGCGTTTGATTAGATCATTATTTTTGTAGACAGATTTAAATGAGAACACTAATGTAGGAAAACAATAAAAATTATAAAAAGCTAATCATTTCAACAGTAACTATTGATACTGTAACATGTAAGAGAAAAATAATTTTAGTGAGAGTCGTACAGGTAAGTCGTTTAAGGTACGAAAAATCGTACGCTCATTTACTACGGCAATCAATTGAACCAATATTACGGGAGGCTTATTACTGGAAAACTCGAACGAATCGAGACGTATAAACAAACAAACCAGTAGCGGCTACTAGATACGGGTCTTGTGTAAACTGAATAATTTATCTCATAATATGTACATATGCAGGGAAAGTCGGTTAATTGGGAAAGTGCATGCCTTTGTAACGGATCAACTGTAATGGTTTTGACGATAACACAAATGTCAAACCAATTATTTCCACTGTTTACTTACCTAACTGGAATTTTGATTTTCAGAATAAGGATACACATAAATCATTGTTTTATTCTCTCTAGAAATCGAGTGATTATTCTAGTGTCATTTTAATGTACTAGCGTAGATAAAAATAGCTACTTACATAACTGAAACCTAGATACAACTTTTACTGTTGATGAATAATACTAAGCTAGCTACAAGTCACCATGCTTGCAAATGAACCAAACAGACTGCAGTAGATACAATTCACGAATTAGTTAAAACAAACTATTCTATAAAAATTGGGTCAAAACACTACGTCCTACCCAATATTTCGCAGAAGAAAAATCATATTAAAAAAAACATTTTACAAAAGTATATTACCCAATATTCCGCAGAAAATATTAATTTACACAACACAATATCCGTAAAAAGGGTTATTTATATAAAACAATATCCGTATCCGCTAGCTTGATCCCATATCCGCGTGACTTGCGGCACCTCGCTTTATTGGTGCGAGATGACCGACACAAAGCCCAGTGACGCGGGTACGCCAGTGTTTTTATTAGAGATGCTGTACACCGAACAATGTCTCGGGGATTCGGATATACGGATAAATACTATGACGTATCCAAACAAGAGCGACTCTATCAAAAGCAAAAATCATCATGAATAGTCAAACCTACACATTAACAAAAAACTAATAAATTCAACACAAACAATTAAAAATCAAATAAAATAACGCAAGTGTGACAATGATCATTGTTCGCATAGCTTTCATTCATCAATCTTCGCCCTAGTAGTACAAGTGAGGTGCATCATTAATCTTGCGTTATTTAAAGAACACTCGTGTCCCGTCACTATTTGTTTCATTGAGGAAGCGTGGCTGATTCGACGCGACGCGTATGCCGATTTGACGTAACGAATCAGCGAACGTCTATAAAATGAGTCTATATATCGTTGTCCATCTTAACTCTAAATATACGTCTTCGGATCAGTATTAAACCAAGCCAGGGTAATAATATCGCTTGGTTACTTAATCCAAAAGATAAGTCAAATTCAATTCAATTTTTTGTTATTGGCTTCTGCTGACATTCGTCGCAATTCCGCCAGTGTCAGTGTTCCCGGTAGAAAAAAACACGATGAGTTGGGTAGTAATTTTACTTCTGTTGGCCAGTGGTGGAAAGTTTAAAAGATAAGTCAATACTTTCACATCACTATGTACCTTGTCTTTGATCTATCAAAGTCGTCAGATCTGTCAAAACAATTAATGACATGACATGCGACTATTTAACAGACTTTTAACCGTTTAAAAAACAAAATAAAAGCAGAAATTATCATTAAGAACGTGTACATAATCACCGCATTTGCCCAATGTGTTTTTCTATCGCAAACCTGACCAATGAATGCATCAAAACTACCACAAATGCATACTTATTTAGATTCTACAAATAACCAATAGATCTTACCGTTATACATATATCTAACCCCTTTTTTTACAACAAAACAAACTAATTACTTTTAAATTAAAACCAAAAAGTCTTACAAAAACTTCGATTAAATCTACAATCAGCTAACAATAACGTGTTCCCGCCCAAATATATGTCGAAGGCTAATCAATCAACCTGTGATTAACACTCGTCTTAACGGACAGATTAAACAGAAAAAAAAACCAAAATCGAATTAACCATAAGCCTGTTTAAGTACCAATTAAACCTCCAACAAAGGCTCTCGTGAATGAAACGAAAAAAATTTGATAGATCCAAAGAGTATCTACTCTCAACACATTTTTTTACAAGAGAAATACGACCTTATTCATGAACGTTTGAGGTCAAAATGGCGGTCAAATGTTTGGTAAATGTTAGAACGCTGTTGGCACAACATCTTATATCGATTAAACAGATAATTAATCATGTGAAATGGAACCGAATGAGATGTTATTAGTTATACCACTCGTTATTAACAAGTGAAACAATGGCTTTAGTTTACATCGGGATAGGAAACGGATTTAGAGTATACTAGCAGCGCCTCGCGGTTTACCCCGCGTTGTACCCATTCCCGAATAGTCCCGATGAAGTACTCTCTTTATTTAACCTTCCTCTTTAAGTTGGTGATATGTTACCCTTGAAAAATAAAAATCATTTGAAGTCAATGACTTTCCAGAAAAATTTCAGCTACCACCCTGTATAACTCCAAGTCTCAAAAGACTAAAATGTCAATTCATTAATTGCAATTTTATATTTATTATAATATTTAACACATTTCCAAAACTAGGGGTAGTCTCACACAATTTTTCAATTAACATTTTAAATCTCTTTCAGTAATTCATAATCACCCTGTATAACCCAGAGTAGACAAGCCAGTAACAGTCGATACGGGTGATCAATCAGCTGCTAACGAGCGATCACGGCCCGGCTTCAATTACAAGCACCACTCGTCAAATAAGAAGTATTAACTATTATTAAGAGCTATTTAACTTGTCTAAGATATCAAACTAGATTTTGATTAGGTTTGCAATGAGATTGTTACAAGAAATGAGTTACTGGGCCTTAGAAAATGGGATCAATAGTGTGATATAGAGATTAATGTCGAATAAAACTGACTTGGTTGCTAAAGTTTATGATACAATTAGAGACATGGAAACAATTTGCATGCTGCAGCTGCATACTGCAAACGCAAACAGGCTGCAGAATCGCCATGCTTAGAATTTCACAGAGGTCGTTAGAAATAAATGCAGTTTACAGCAGCGACTTGTCTAAAATGATTCCTTTTTGACTTGTACCTTTATTGACTACCGATTTTAATAAGCGTTAATGTAACAAATTCAAAATACTAAATATTTGGACGTCCCAACCAAAACACACATAACCGAAGAAAACTAATTTTCGACATTCAAAATAAATCGTCATCACTGGCACTAAATTAAACATTCGTATTAAAAAATAAACAATTAAAAAGTTTACATTCCTTTTTTGAAGAAGACGGAGTGCGCAGGCGCGGGGCGTGGCTGACTAACTTTCATTACTCATGAGCAATAATAAATGATAAAACATTATTAATACCAGATCAGTTTGATGCCCGACTCGGGAGATTAACGGTGTGCTCGAATGAATTAATTCTAATGTAATTAGATGTTCTCCTTCTCATTCCATACCTTTTTAAACGGATTTATCAAAATCTTTGCAGTCTGTTGAAATCATCGAATTTAAATCCAATAAACAGATTAACTCTGATAATGCTTATGGTTTAATTGGGGAAGGATCCAATTTAAATAATACAATTCGATTAAACCTCCAAGTGTGATAGTCAAATATAAATTAATATTTGCTGTTATCTGGACTGCGTAATAACAACCAGAAGTTTATTGCTTGGTGTTCGAACATGATAAATTGAATAATAATTTATTAGCTTCAAGATAAGCTAAAGATCGCAAGAAGTGATACTCTCAACGCCTTACCTTGACTACCATATTTATGGCCGCATTTCACGTCAATACTCAAACAACTATTGAAATAAAATAATGACAATTATCAATAACTAACATCCTTTATAACGAATACTGATATAAATTGTAATTAAACATCCATAATGCTTATAAAAAGCAAAAGAACTATGGAGTGTTAACAATAATACCAATTGATTTGACTAAGAACAGGGCGGTCAGATATCAACATGATCTATCTAGCGACAATAATGGCGCCATAAACAACGTAGATCAATTAATGTTAGAGCGAGATAGAGAATACGGTATTGAACATGAAAGAGCAGGACGCAAGATAAGTTATCAATCACTCGCCCGCGCTCGATCTCCACGCTGGAGGCGATCGAGAGATGCTTTTAATTATTTCTATTATTATATTTAAAATATAATGATTACTTTAGAGAATAAAGTTCGTGTGGCGAATTCCCACATTCGTTGATTGTTTGATGGTTAAATAACGTTAAATTAATGATAGAGTAACGACATTCAAAGCCAACCAAAGTAATACACGTTTTGTCGAAGGCAATTGTCAAAGTGTTAAAAATTGATTAATTTTAAGATATCGTACCTCTTATGCAAAACTGACACTTGTGCAAAATTTTCAAAATCAAGTTAGTCGCTATGACTAAAATTTAATTTCTATTGATATAGTTATGTAACTTGAATGGATTTATTTAAGTATTCTTTAGTTAATTTAGTTTCTAATTTTAAATATTAAAGCAATATCTATTACAATTAATAACAGTTAAGAAGCTACTTTAGTTTTTTTATAAACCCATTCATTAATATATCAGTTCAAATGCCATAGCTCGAAGTCCATCAATTTGAGCTTATCATTTGATCACCAATATAAAATGCTTACCTACTTATACAACCGATTTATATATTACCCTATATTCGATTTGTATCAAAAACCACTTTATTAAGACCTTAATTTTCAAACAAATTGACTTTAACGTTGGGTCAGATAACACTGGTCGTCTCATATCATTTCAATCAATGATCGTGAATGAAACATTTAGGAATATGATGAATTACATCGTGTATCAATCGGTACAATGGATTAATCAAAGTTTAACGGCCGCTTGAAATATGAGGAATCGTACTTACCACGTTTTTGCATGAAGGAGAAGAGGTCGTCGAGAAATTCTTTTCTTTGGGGGTCGTCGCTTATCTCGTAAAGCTGCAACAAGGAAAATTGAACTTTAATTCCTTGGTCCATTAGTTGAAAAATCAAAGTACCGTTTACGAATAAACTGCTTTATATTTCTACCCCTTATTGCTTTGACCTAGGTTATTATAAAAGTCTACTTAATATCAGCAACAAAATAAGATTTTCTAGTAAATACTCGTACTTTACACATGAATACTGTTCGTTACGCTTCACCCAAAAAAGTAAATTCACTTCTCAACACTAGAGCTTTCTGCTTTGCCACCACTACAATCTACGAAAGCTCATCTACATCCGCCTATTCTTTATTTGAACTCAAATAAAAAAAACATCCGACAGGAAAAGCGCGATAAACGAAATTTTCGCACAGACCTCAATGAAGGTAGGTTACCTATACTAATGCCGTGTACACATTATAAGGCGGAAACAGGAAGTGTCAAATGGCATTTCGTTGTCTGTTACGGCCCAGTTCTTCGTAGTGCTAAGTGCCTCGATGTAATTGTCCGACGAATGCAAATAGACGTAGTGTGTACAGTTAAGGCAGTTTGATGTTGGTCAGTTTTGGGTGATAACCGCTTGGTGTTAGGTGACAAGGAAAAGTTTGATTTTAAAGCGGTTATAGAGTGAAATGCTGAAGGTAGCTAGCTGATACAGTGTTTTAACGACAGTACATATGTATCGAAAATTGAATGTAACCAAGGGCATTGATATAATAGATATCGTGCCTTTTGCACTAAGCACTGGGACATTTACTAAGCTATATCAGATTCAATATCAAATGTGATAAAGCTATTTTTTTTTGTAAAATTGGTAGCAAGTATATTCCCACAACTCTACAGACAAGCTAACCCAAGCAATAAAACCAGCAAGCTTTTTCAAGTTGTACAACCGCCAAATTCCCTAACTGTACCTTCTCAATTGTTTGCATTCTAAGACATTTGATCGGTGAAGGCGCCGATGTTTTCACAGCTTTAAACCGATTTAGGAATCATGTAAACGGGACAGTGTGTATATAACGGAGCGATTATATTTACTAATGATGTCAGTATCACACTTTCGCATTACGAGATGTATGAGACCTCCATTCGATTACATTGTTTGCCTTAATTGGGAGTGAGGTTAAGCTAAGTACTTATTTAAGTACGCATTTATTTCTTGATGGTTTTTACTCCAAATAACAGTCAAAATCAACGACATGCAAAACTCAAAGGGCTGATATGTTGCAGCGTCGGCAAAAAGAGTTATCTTTTGAAAATTAAGTTAGTCTTAAAATCCAAAGTAAGTATGTATTTAAATAAATTTGCTGATTGCCGTCGCTGTCGCTGCAACGTGGCACTCCTCTAAGGCTCGAAGGAGAAAGAAACAAATTTTCAAACAAACTTCTTCAACTCGGTATAAACTCAAGACTCGATCGTGTTCACGATATGCTAGTGAGTACACAGCATAAGATAACTAATTTTACCACAATTTAACTACCAACTCTTATCATTAAACAGCCTAATAGCGCCTCTATTACCTAATCATCCGTAAAAACATTATCATCCAATACAGCTTACACTATCGTTACTTCGTTACCGTTCCAATAACATAAAAAACGTTACAGATACCGTTCTGACGGATATTGTCATAATAATTATTTTACCAACACGTCTCGCGCTGTAGGGAGTCTACCATTGATAATTTTTAACTTATAACAGTGAAACTTTTTGGAAGTTTATGGATAAGTCCTTCGTGTATTTATTTGGTAGTTTTTATTATGTGTGAATAACAAATAACCAAGTAGTTAATTATATTAACAGTTATTACATGTTTTTGATTCCATAAAGATCCGAAAATGGAACGTTTTTTAAATTGGGAACAAGTTAATTGTAAAAATATCGTTATTGACACACTGAATATAATTTCGATTGTCTTTTGTTTTTTAATTCGTTTTCGAATTTATTATTAATACCTACCTAAATCGTTTTCGGATTTATTGATAACTAGTAGCGTCTCGCGGTTTTACTCGCGTTGCACCTTTTCCCGCCGGAAATACGGGATGAATATATCTCACGTGTTAGGTATAACCAACCTAAGTATATTACTGTAAAGTTTTATCCTACTTCGTTCAGTAGTTTTTGCGTAAAAGAGCAACAAACTTTAAAATCCTTACAAACTTTCGCATTTATAATATGAGTAGAAAAAGTAAAATTTCACAAATACAAAACTTTTATCAACTATTTACACCAAAAGTACCTAAGTAATAAGTACTACTATGTTTGTACTCAATTAATTTGTATCACTCAATTAAATTAATTCCCAAGCATGGTGGTTCCCAAGAAACGCAACGGCTGAACGATTATTCACTAACTATTAAACTATAGGTAGGTGGTAAATGCAGTTCCTGTGTCAACGGACATGCGGGCGCACGTGGCTTCACTCGCTCCATTGCACCTCACTTTACTTAGAATATTAATATCTTCGTTATAACTGACAGTTGACAGTTTGTGTGCTTGTTTATGGTGTAATTTTGACAGGTTTTCTATGATAGTACTCTCTCGTCTATGGGTTTACAGAACATAGTGTTAGTGATTATGCAGGTCAAATACATAACCCTCCTTTTTAAAAATATGACTTGTAAAACACGCGGTCTATTAAGTAAGTATGTTCGTGTAGGTTAGTGGCCAACCCTGGTGACCGTCCAAAGGCCTCCGACAAGGTCTAACGATTGCATCAACCGGGACCGACAATTTAACGTGCTTCGGAGGGCACGGTAATAAAAATAGCACTATCGGCCACCCATCAAAGTAGAGGTCGAGCTACACGTTGCTTAACAATGGCAATAAATTCTTCTTCATCGAGTGGATGGTCAACCTGACCAATCCTGGTGTCAGAGTTAAATTGACATCGCTTTGTCAGATTACGTTACGAGGGCTACGAAAAATAAAATACTAAAAAACTGCTCACTTATTCTAATGTTTGCTTCAAAAATACTTAATTAGATACTTCTTCTTAATATATCGTATATTCAGTACACATTACCCTGCCAGTCAACCCGCTTGACTCAGTTCATAAAGACCATTAATCTTGTCTCTGGCCGAACAACCCTTTCGATTAATCACTAGAAACGCCGCGATTAGCACCGGTTAGCGCGAAAAAAATGTTATAGAGTAGGTATATTGTTTATGGTACAGTTTAATATGGAGTAAGGTCGTTAATTAAAAGTAAAAATGAGTATTTTGTGGTTATAGATAGATAAAATTAGAAGAGTTAAATATTATAAAGACGTAAAATTTTTACGTTTGTTTGTTTATATGTTAGAGCTATCGGAAATCAGCAGTCCGATTTAAATAATTATTTTTGTAATTGATAGCCACATTCAACGAGAAGCTTATAAGCAATTTTTCATCCTAAAATCCTGAAACGGGCACAACACGGGTAAAACCGTGAGGTGCTGCTAGTATTTTTTACTTGGAATAATAATATAAAAACCTGAAATTGCCGAAAAACTTCTCGGCTAATTTAACAATTACCGCACATTGGAATCACATTGATTAAAAAACATTTAATTTTTTCGTAGATATTAATGTCAAAATAATTATGTATCTTATTGATTATTTTATCAGATGTCAAATCGGCTTTTAGTTCCAACCTTCATAACATGATATTCAACAAAAAAGTTTATATTTAATCGACCTCCATGGTTCGACAATAATCCAAGAAACATTTGTAATTCAAAACCGTTCTAGAACTAAACATCGATGGCGAAGATTTATGATTCCACTTCAATTAATATTATAAACAAACTCTTTGTTAGATTTCGTAATAAAACCTCGTTTTATGAGAAACTCAAATTGGTTCCCTGTTATGACAAGCCGTGAAGATTTTCAAAAATGTACCTATGTTTTGTTTATTTATTCACGCGGAAGGGGCGAATCCGTACGTAATTGGCCCTATAACAATGGGGATTATAGGATTATAGACCAGTTTTGGAGTCAAAAATATCGAAAGCCAACAATGATGACCCTGTTATGATAATTTCGAATATTCTGTACAATAATTTGTCACTTTCACATCAATTTGTAAAGGTTTTCAATAATAATGCGCGTTGTGTCCAATGCAGCGTAGATTTTTATCAATTGCATTTTTTATTTCCGTGTTCTTAGTCTGTGGACGATATTGTTATTTTAATGATTTGGGTTTTTAGGGATTTAAAAATATACAATTGATTCATTAATATACATTAACGGACCAAGTTTTTTCTATGGGGTCGAATATTATCGATGGTCCAACGATAAGGTCGAAATACAGCTACGTGCAGTTACCAAGTAAACCTATCCCTTTTGCACTTTTAATAACAAAGTTACAATTCAATACAAAATGATTGAATGCTTAGTTATAGCGAAGTTCTTTACGACCAGACATCATAACCGTGAATTTTATTACATATAAACTATGTTATACGCTGACTTGGTACGCCATCAAATTTGCATCCATCCAATTTTATTACGCGACCTTTACTTAATTTAATATTCAATTGTATGCACAATAATACGTATAGTAATATAATAAATGTATTTGTAGGTCTGTTTGAAATCATCCTCGTGGGTGGTAATTTTCAAGCTTTTTGGACTCTTATCTACCATATTTCAGTAACTTTTCATTGATATTTCGAAAGAACTTTCAGGGTGTGTGTTTATTAAAGGATTACTTTCAAAACAAATTTTCCACCAATCAATAAACAGTATTTACAGTCATGTCTTGTCACATTTGATCGGCGCCATTTTGCCATTCCTAAATCTATACTAATATTATAAAGCTGAAGAGTTTGTTTTGTTTGTTTGTTTGTTTGTTTGTTTGTTTGTTTGTTTAAACGCGCTAATCTCAGAAACTACTGAACCGATTTGAATAATTCTTTCACTGTTAGATAGTCTATTTATCGAGGAAGGCTATAGGCTACATTTTATCCCGAAATTCCCACGGGAACGGGCACAACGCGGGTAAAACCGCGGGGCGCTGCTAGTTTGTTCTATAACGCCTTAAGCCTTGCGTCATTGCATTCATATTTATAGATAATATAGTATAATTATATAATACCCGCACAAATTCACACACGGTTAATTAGACCCAAAGTAAGCTCTAGGCTTATATTCTGGAATCTAACTAACTGATACACTAGATGTAAACTAAAGTTACGTTTATTAAGTTTATTAAGTAAAGCAACTGACAATTAAGCAAGCAAAACTTACTGACCTTATTTCGTTATTAAAGTCAAGTGCCGTCGCGAGCGAAGCTAGTATAAAACGACACTATTTCGTATTACTTATTGATTGTAAAATGTTCAATGCAAGGTTGTAACAGCTTTATATTTGAATGTATCACGAATGGATCATCATTATGTCAATATCAAAATGGCCGACATAATATATAGGACAAGGCGTCCGTATATTTTTGAATTATGCTTGAATTACATGTGGGCGTGTATTTGATAGTTATTCTTAATCTGCTATTGTTGTATGATGTATTGATTTAACGCGTACTTTTTTGCGTTCAGTTTTATGTCTTTGGTTTTGTAATAAAGCTATTGTATGGGCTGATTAATGAAAGCTTGTGCGTTTTGAGTCGTGCATTAAATGTGTATTCAAAATGCTCGTAGTGCGAGGCTGACAACAGAATTGGCCTACTCTATCACTACATATTGTAAAACAAAGTTCCCGGCCGCGTCTGTCTGTCTGTTCGCGATAAACTCAAATACTACTGCACGGATTTTGACGCGGTTTTTTAAATAGATAGAATGATTCTTCCGCAAGGTTTATACGTATAAAAATTTCCGAAATTCCCACGGGACAGGCACAACGAAGCTAAAACTGTGGGCCGCTGCTAGTTTATACTTATTTTCTATTAATACAATTTTTACAACTACTATATTTTACCTAAAACTTATTATGTGAAAAGTGATACAAACTAACAATAGACATTCATGCTGCGTAACGATTATTTGAAAACCGAAAACTGCGTCTACACCTTTCAACATTTTAGGACATACCTAAGTATAACCTCTTTAAATAAGTAACCTCTTTGGTCCAACACCTAACCTCAATCAATCCCAAGTAATTCAATACACAAAATCAATTACCTAAACTTGACGTCACTTATCATATATCCCATTTTGTAAATCCATGTAACTCTTTTACATAAATGCAGAACTTGAATTAAAACCAGAATACAACGAGTTGAAACACCGGGGCGGTGAGTCGACCGCGGGCTAGCCGCAAGACAATTTCAAATTGCTAGCAATAATTCACACTTGTAATGTATAAGAAGGATAGATTTATAAATAAAACGTGTAAGAATCCATCGAAACATAATAGTAACAGCATTTATGGAAATGTAAGAGATTTACACTGATTGCGTGTGATGGTTTACGGGCGAAATTACTACCTATATTTATCTATTATGTGTTTTATATTTATATGGAATTTTATGTGTATTGCTTTCAGTATTATTTGAGAATTTTAACGAGGATTGGTTAGGGTTATGTGGTCACCTTTAACCCTTAAAACATTCATCCAACAAACCATCTATTGTTACTAAGTAATACGTACGAATACGAAGCTTTCAAATATATTGAAGTACTACGATTATGTTGTGATGACAAGATGACAAGAATATTTCAATTATCATAACTAATGCGTATTTTTACCTGTCAAATACTAGGATAAAAATATAGCGTATTGCAACAAAAACTTTTAATCCAATTTTTGTGCCTAAATATGCTTAAACAAATGGCGCTCGTTTTATATATAGTGTTGTCGTGCAATATAAAATAGTTCACCCAACAGCTTTTGTTTCATAAACATGTTGAAGCACTAAATAAATTTTAAAGCTCTTGTGCAACCTACTCTCATTATCAGATTTGACGATATCGTATGCAAGCTTGTCTGTTTGTGACAACATCTAATAACATTTCAACACAAACAATTCATTACACCTCAATAAAACATAAAGTCTGCATACCGGCGTTTCCTGCTATTCACAATAAAATTACATTGTTGCTTTCCATCACATACTCGTTCGTCCCATAGATAATATGCGTTTTAATGTCAACTAGTATTTAAGTGTCGATAACTCGACCTATATTTTAGGTTTTAAGTTGCACACTAACAATTATATTGGAAACAATAATTATTGCTTTCCGTTACCAATAAATTATAGTACGGTAGTCGAACTGTTATTGTTGCTGTTATAAAATACTAGCAGTGCCCGCGGTTTTACCCGCATTGTGCTCTTTTCCCATGGGAATTTCGGGATTTTTTATTCATGTTAACCTTCCTCATGAATAATTCTACCTATTAAAAAAAATCGCATCAAAATCCGTTGCGTAGTTTTAAAGATAAGCATACCTACATAGGGACAGACAGCGAAAAGTGACCTTGTTTTATACTAATGTAGTGATTTGGTTTAGTGTGAAATAATTTGATAGTTAAGCAATTTCAAATACGAGTAGATGGCGCGGTTTTATAGCCTTCAATTCATGATTATTGAAAAAATACAAAATGTTTCTAATTTCATTTAGCTTAAATTTTCCATCCTTTAAATAACATTAACTTGCATATACCTATATACAATGTAAAAATAAATTAATTATAGAAACTAAGTAAACGAGGTCGCTAACCTATTCAAACTTATTTAATTTTACGTATTTTTCGCTTGTAAATTTAACTAAAACATTGTATTAAAAAATAAAACTAATAACTTAACGCACACATTATCAGTTAAGTATAATTTTAACTGCTGTTAAGTTACAAATAACATCCAAGTCAATGTAACCACAAAATGTGAGGTGTCACGACAGTTAGCGATCGGTCACGTTTTTAATAACCAATATTAATATAGATAGTTAATATGTAATACATATTAATACTATTTATTATGATATACGTTAAGCAGAAGACACACATGCGGACAGAGTCGGGTCGTTGACGTTGAATACTGTGTTTTTTTATTGTCACAAAATAAGGACCAATGTCGTCAATTTTCCAGTTGAAGACGACTACTCTTGAAGAAGAAAAAGGTTTAGAGATAGGGTACGAATGAACAAAACAACCTTTTTCCTCTTCAGGAGCAATCGTTCTGGGCTGGAATTGATACAACATGGGTTCACATTTTGTGACAATAAAAAAAAATAGAGTTTAGCCCTTGTACTTATGTATGAAAGTACATATTAATATTGGTCTATTGCGGGCATGTGTGACTTTGACAGTGAGCCTTCCTGGTATATACAAGAAATATAACGGCACGCGAGCCGCACCCGGCCCGCAACTGCACTATGTGTATCTTGCGCTTTAAATGTAGAATTATGTTCAGTGATTAAAGGTTTTTCCCCATCTGTGATATTGATACGTTTTATATTATAATAAATATCGCAGTAAAACTTGATTGTTATGTACTTCGAGTTTTAATATGTTTAACACATTGTTCAGTCCATAACAATTTGATAAGTAAATATTCTAGTCTTTTTAGATAAATATGTACAAGACTAACTCAAACCGAGCACCGAGATAGTTTATCAAAACGATTTTATTTATTTGATACGTTTCATATGATAACCTGAGCCTACCACAGTAAGTCCATAACCTGATTTGTTTGATGCGAACAAACTCTTTTTAACACATTCAGTGCCCCAATAAATCAGGTGGCTACTCAATTTACACGTCAACGCGACGGCAGTCGAGTCCAATCGGTATATTATGTATGACATTACTTGCTCGTAGTCTTTATCAAAAATTAATTGCAGTGGCAGTGAATGTGTTAATCAGTCTAACCACAGTTGTCAGTTCTTTAGCCTAACTAACAGATAAAAAGGTAAAGTCATTAGGTACTCTTTCTTGTGGTTTTCATGCAGCAAAAGACTGTCTTCCTACAGTCTTAACTATAGTATGCTCAGACTGTAACTTCCTACTATAAAAAAACGCAATTAATCACCCACCAATTATTCCTTTCAAAACTCACCATGACAACAGATTAATAACACTATCACAAATAAGTCCGATCAATAAATTACCTCTATTTATAAATCCTGTTCAAAGAACATAAACATTTTAGTTCGACTGTTAACAGTTACATTTCTTCCATTAATTTATATCATTAATTGATCCACACTTTGAATTGTATGGAAGCTTTGATTCACAGTTTAATCATTCATATTTTGATGGATTTGAAAGTATGGGAAGTGGGTACGATAGTCATTCGTGAATAATACGTAAGTAGGTACTACATAGTAAGTACGTTAGAAGTAGCAAAGTCTCTTTTAATTTAAGCACTTTTAGTTGTACGGCTACACGACGCGGTATTCAACATTACGCGATGTTGTTTTGTTTTTCATACAAACCACGCGTAGAAAGACGTCTGTAAACGCCTAATTTGAAAGAGCCCAAGTCAATGAATAAGGGCGGTTAGTCCAATCGATATTTTAATAAAGACAAGTTGTGTGGTAATTATAGACTGCTTTAGATTCTTATTTCGGAATAATACATTTGGTGACAAGACAAGTTAAATGAATGGTTATGATTATTTTTCTAATGGAGAATTAATAGATATTGATATTCAATTAAATACATAAGTATTAAAAGCAAACGAATAAGTATGGAAAGACATAATTAATTACTTTACAACTCATCTTTTAAATCTTCCTAATTTCTTGCCTACGTCATTTTCAGTTGACAGTTAAACGTCAAAATGACGTATACATGTGACGTCACTCTGACGTGACATTCGTGACTTCCGAGAAGTACCATAGCGTCACAGTTTGCTTAGCAGTAAGTTTGAGAGAGCGATGGCCGAAAACAATGCTTCAATTCATGTGAAATATTACGTTTGGTGTTGAAATTTGGGTAGTACTCTCTAGTTAGTGTGCGTTTAGTACGTAGAGTATACTATGAAGAGTGGTTGATAATTCTACTAATATTATAAATGCGAAAGTTTGTGAGGATGGATGTATTTATTTTTGTTACTCTTTCCCTAAAAAACTACTGGACGGATTTGGATGAAACTTTATAGTAATATAGGTTATAGAGCAGAATAATACATGGAATTCATTTTTTCCGAAATTCCTACGGAAAGGGGTACAACGCGGGTAACACCGCAGGGAGCGGCTAGTCATTAATCATTTTAAATGATGTAACGGAGTTGAGAAACTATTAGGCAGTTTCAGTCTGTTTTTCAGTCAACAATTGTATACGGACTGTTACAAATTTTTAAGCTATATGATTGTAAGAGGTAGCAAAAACTTCATGTATGTAGTTATTAATAGATATAGACAGTAAACAGTAGTAAAAAAGTATTTAATAAAGAAGGGCTGATTTCTAATGCTCAGATAAAATTATCAGTGAGATAAAAATATTGACAAGCATAATCTAGAACTAAATATATATAGACAGCAATTCAAAATTATCGGAAAATAAACTTTATTTTACGATTATAAATCGACCATAACTTTAAATTCAGCACTTTAAAGGTAGTAGGTGTGTTGTACAAACTGTAGTTTCGGTTACTCTTTGATAGTATCCTACATTGGTTGCTAAGTGGTCCCAGCTCGATATGTTTACTTAAAAATTACTCCTCATTTGAACCAGTCGGCCAACATTGATTGATAACGGATCAACTTGAAACAATTGTCTTGATTTAACTACATACATTTTGATAGAAAGTGTGATGAATCAGTGTGGTGAATCAGTTTAGTAGCATAGTTTGACAGATGTTAATTTATCGCGAATGTTAAGCGACGTTCAGCTTGGCGGATCGTGACATTTCTATGTGAGTGGTACTGTGCTTCGGAGGGCACGTTTAACACTTTGCTCCAGGTTGTTTCAATCGTGAGACTATGTCGGAGGCCTTTATGGTGTCTAAAAACTTCGACACCAGGGTTGACCATTAACCTATATAAATAAATGAGTCACGCTGTAAAAGACTCTCGAATAGACAATTGACAATCGCTTCGATTTCTATTTGAAAATGTTAAAGAATGTGTCATGGATCACGTGAATATATTGTGACATTTTAAATACTGACACATTCAAATAAATACAGGTTCTATTTCTAACTGAAAATAATGTGTATTTGTACTGTAAATAATTTAGATTTGATTAGGATACATATTTTTCTTTAAGAATTTATTTGTAATAAAACTAATTAAACGGTACAATAATCAATTACAGTAACATTTTCACTATTAACTATTTCCATCTATGTACCCAAAAGATTAATGAAATAAATAATTAGACGACCATCCGTATATACCTATATAATAATTTAGCACATAACGTCCGTCGGTATGTCATAATGACCACCCTATGGTATTATTCCGGATAAGTAATCGTCAAAAACAAAAGCCCGTGAGATGGTCATCAGAGAGGTCTTGTCTATAGTTCAATGGATGTGTCATTGGTTCTATGAATTTGTGTGTCCAAAATGAATTTGGAGTTTTATATTGTTTATGGAAAGAATTAACTCGGTCATCACGTTTCTTGGAATATGGTTGCGTCACATTTTTTTTAAATCTGTGTTTCGTAGTTTGTAATTAGTAACTTTAAATGATTAATGTTTTATGAGTACATATGTTACGTATATATAATATATCATATACTGTGTATGAAATGAAGTTTCAATCAAATAAAATTATTCCTCACTATCATAGTTAATCTTCTTGATACAGAATATCGTAATTCGTATTCTATCATAAGTAATCATCAAAATTAGAAAGTAAAATACTATTATTTCTCTTATTTCCTTACACAAAGTATTTAATAGTCTCTCAAAAAAAAGTTATACACATTAACAAAAAAACTGTACCAAACAGTACTACAATGTCACATCCAGCCACCTCTATGCAACGTAAATATACTTATTACTAGACACGAGTAGTGGCAACGTATACACGATTACACGCCCTGCTTTGATGTCCAATTAGATGAACATTTTGGGGTGCCACACTATCTGGGGTGACGGGTGACAATTGCGTAAATAAATATGTACCTACACCCTTTATGATTGTGCTCAGTGAACGAGGCAGCGTATTAGCTGTGATATAATGCGGGATGATTCATATTTTGCTTGGTGTTCGCAAGGTTTGAAACGATTTTGGAAAAAGTTGGTTTGGTTTGAATTGGGAGTGACGGACGGATTGAGTAGACATACAATATGTTTACATATATATACTTGTAGTAATTTTTTAATGCATATAAAAGAAAGAATAACAAAAAAGATAAATATGCAACTTATTCCAAAAAGAATTATTCATCTTGGTAGATTCGCGTTCAAACAAACAAAAAATCGAGCTCTTCAATATTGTTATAGAATATTTACAACGACTATAACCTGACTATACTACGAGTAATTACAGAAATGTATTATATGTAAGTCATCATAAAACAATTTAATCAACTCAAATGTACCACAAAATCGATATTCATTTAAGAAAGTGTAGTTTTCTGAGAATCAATTTTACGATACAGGGCGGGCGGCGTAAACTAGGGCGGGGAAAATTAATCCGCCCCCAAAGAGTATTATACGTCGCAATTATCCATTGAGGATTAAGCCGCTTAGAACTGGTTTTGTGCCGGCTGGATAAAACTAGTTCGGTCGAGTACAAACTAGTTATATTGAAATAATAATTATTGGTGTTAATAATTATTTATGATATTTATTAATTTTAGCAAAAATACATTATTTTTTTATTACAAGATGAGATACATAAAGCACTGTTAAAGTACAAAATTATATTTAGATTACGGCCGTCGTCGCACTATTTGCCAATATCCGATGGCATTGTGAGATAGATAGACAGTCACACTTCATCCCTTAGGTCTGTTTAAGGGTTGATAAAAAAGCTACTTTTATCCAAACAAGACTATTCTTAGCTAAACCAATACAAAACTCCACATATTTCAGAACCTCCAAATTATGAGGTGTTAGCAAATCTATTAAAATCGTTTGACCGTCAAATTGTCGATTTAGTTCTGAAAAGATGTCGCCATCTTATTGAAACGGAGATTATCCAACTAAGACGCTGAGAGATTTTCTGTAAGTCTTTAAATTCGGTCATGAGAAAATCTATTATAGATGATCACTTAAGATAGCGTTGACAGCTTTCAAAACTTCTAACTGTAGACCAATCAGCTGCCATAGACTATAAAATAAAATTGGTGACGAATATCACGTGATAATCACGTGGCATGAGACCATAGATTTTGACAGAAGAATGGGACATAATTGCCCAGGTGGCGGGGAGTCAATCCCGTTGGCACAGTGGCATGTAAGAGCGCTGACTGTGTCGGGGGTTGCGGATTCCTTTCCCGCCTGGAGTCACCAATATGCCCAGGCAGACATAGTTGTTGGTGACGACGTCTGAGTGTCAATTATATATTCATGTAAAGTATTTGTGTATGTATTTGTAGTAGTATCAGTTCGTTAGAATCCATAATTAGAGCTTACTTTGATTCTAATTAACAGTGTGATTTTTCTGGATATATTTATTTATTTCTTTCAGACATTTTAACTACGAAATCTTTGGATAAATAATAATATTTAATCCAGTAATTTCATATATAACATTCCTAGATTTTCTTTATAACTTACTTAACGATTTAACTAAACATTAACATGGAAGTGAGTATGCTTACGATGAAGGGAAAGCACTGCGTGTCCGATACATTAGCACATTACGTCTCATTCATACTTAATCTATACGTTGGCATCGATAGAGAATAACTGTATTTATTGAATGCTCAATATCTCTGAAGAATCTAGACTTATTCACCAAACTACAAATTTCTAGATATTTACAAGAATAGAACTGTTAATTTTTTTGGGCTAATAACCAAACAAACTAAAAGGCATCTACAGAAACATATGAAAAAGTTTAATTGATGAAAAAGATTTCCTTGTAACTTATGTTCTACAAAAAGGTATTTTCAAAAAGGTTTAATAATTACGAGTTATTATATTCTATCTATTAAATAATTACAAACACGTTTGAAAAAAGAACCTAAAAGTATTCAAAAGAAGGTCGCATAATGCAAAGTAACCTCCTTAGCGTAAGATTTTCGCGTTCTCTTAATGAACGCACACATTGACAAGCGTTTATTGCCAATGCACGTACATTTGCAGGTGTAAGGAACAATGGGTCATCGCACTCGTACTTTGCCACTAGGGTGGCCATACGTCAATTACGGTTTACATAAATTTTCTTTTTAATGTCGGCAATTGTTTTTTTACTGCAAATGATTATTTACAAGAAAAACAATACATCAAAAATTACAATCGAATATGACCAATTCACGTGATGCAAAATTATTATTTTGTCTTAAATACCTACTGAAATAACAAAAAAATATTTTTTTTAATTTTAGCAACAACAACAACAGTAAACTGTAGACGAACTACACCGTGTAGGTATCAAACCTCTTTTCACGCCGAGTGAGAAAAAAAAATTAAAACTATTCTATAGACACTGAATAGAATTGACTATTCATTAAGCAATTTTGATCACTAGATAATTGAACCATTTTTTACTTCAAATTTTATAAACTGGTAACCCTTCTTACGAGTTGACAGTCCATGAAATGCTAACTTTTTGTTGTGTCCACACCGGCATGCGGCATGCCTGTGTGTGTATGCGACATGCTAATTTCGTGTAAAGCTGACAGGGCATAGTGCACACAATGACACGACTTGTGAACTTTAAAAATGTATTTTTTGAATTGTGAATGGAATTAAAGAAATTGTGTAGAAATCGTTACTTTTTTTTATTATTATTTATTTAAGTACCTATTTTTTACCTGTATATGAGATCAGAATGATTACATATTACGTATTACGCTTTCACGCCAAAACTACAGAACCGATTTGAATGAAATTTGGTCCTAAACTGCTAGTTTTCAAATAATTTAAAATTAATACTATGCATTGTAATCTTACTCATCAAAATTATAACAACGACAAAGTTCCAATGACTCATTTCAGATCGTAACTTTTCAAAACTTCACGCACCAACTAATCCTTTAGTATTATAACTTTATCGTTACATTATAACTTAAATGTAAATATAAATCAATCGAGATAAAAAGGCGTATAATCCGGACATGACGATAATAACAGTCGTTTTCAAAACGGTCCGTTTCACGCATTATCCGATAATAAAGTTAATATAATGTCGTTAACCGGGAGTTGACCACCCCTGGCTGGATGACTTGTTTTTACTGACCAATATTAATAATACCATTAAGAGATTATCATTGATTTGTTTTTTCGTACAATGAGAGGCTTTAGCGTACCTATAGGATATGATATGATATGATATATTATGGCTTAAACTTTTATTTTTATTGATTTGTAAATAATGCCCTGTATCTTAACAATATTAAATGATATATATGTGTAAACACGATTTACTATTAAACTTTTTACATCGAGCTTTAAAATAAAATTCCACTTTATTTATTACCTATTTTTAATCGCCTGTATGTATAATCTTATATTGAGATAAAAACTATGGAGAGGAAATTCTAGACCATACCATAGATATCTTAACTATCAATTACCAATTAGACAAAATTGTTGGTAACCTCTGTCAAAGTTTACTCAACAAATATGGAAGTAGGTAGTAGGACGTTACCTTAAAATGTTTTTCACTCCTGCTCTATTAAAAAAAAGTATCAAATAAACCCTTTGATTTCAAAGTATCGCGTAAACCAAACATTAAAACTAATCCGATACCTATAAAGTGTACATTCTTAACTTTATAATGACAACTTATAATATGCCTATTAAAGCACAGATTAAACGGGCCATAAATAATAAATAATTTATAACGAATCCATTATTTTTAATCTGTCCGCTTCCCGATATTAATTTCATATCGTTTTATATTAAAACGATAATTAAGTTTCACATAAAAAAGTTCCTAAAACATTTCGGCAGTTTTAATATTGTACGATTGATATTCGTATAAATCTTTCGGTCCGTTTATCTTTTTAATATAAAAGGAAGGTTTTATTCTAATCAAAGAGTTTTATTAACTGATTTTATAGCTTATTTTAAAGTTGATTCTCTGAATACTGGTCGACATGGTTGCGTCTAATTTAGAATCAGGACAGCCATTTTCAAATCCATAAAATACTTGTCAATTTTCGCAAATAAAAAAAATAGTTATGGTATATAATAAGCCTGTAATATCCCACTAATAGGCTTTATCTCATAGTGTTAGATAAGGTTTACAAATTGTTGCAGTTATTTGTAATTAAAAATAAATCCAAGTACGTTTTAAAATACCTAACTGAAGTAGGTAAGTGGCATAATAGATGTGGTTAATATGACCTTAGTGTTAAATTATCTACCCGCGCTTACAAAGTAAACAAAACTCAATTATACAAATCGTAAAACCTAAATAATAATACGATAATTATCTAAAACTAATCAATAAACAAATAAAAGTCATTAACAATTATGAAAATATAAACAAAAATCCATAAACAATATCTTATCAAAACCAACAAAATAATTAATTAAACGATAATTAATTAGCATCTAATTATGATTAATGAAATGTCACCTAATTAATGACAGATGACGTCATCACATAATCGTCTCACCTTCTTTTTATCGACTTCGAAGAAGTTGGGCATCTTCGGAGGATCGTGATGGGACGGGCTCTGGCGGTGATCCTCCATGAATGAGTTGAAGAAATCCATGAATTCCATTTAATAAGACAAGCACAGTCCAAAAACTCACTAAATTATACTTAAATAATAATAATTAACGAAAGCGCGACGCACGTGCGCAGCCTTGACGGGCCAAGCCAAGACGTCTCACTGCTGCCAACATCCGATATAAACTAAATTGAAAATTGGAAACAAAATGCAATGTTCGAATCTTGATATGACAATAATAGGAAAGACAGAGATATACGAAACACGCGAGTGCGAGCGGGACAGCGAACGCAGACGGTACCACCCCATCGAGTTCGGCGCAGGGGTTGTCGCCAGACAAGATCGCTTCGAAATTTAAAAATTTCTACCTGACTCACCAAACGTAAACAAGTTCTTGACACATGCAAAAATAACCTTTATCAACACATAGAAAAACCTATATTCGACTGCCAAAATTAAAGACTTGTGACCTTCTAGAACATCCCACTTAAAGTTGTAATTATAAATAGCAATAGAATAGATACAATACGCAGAACTATTCCTAGAAATTGGTCTTGTTTTATAATTTACTTCGATGATTGAAAGATTTTAAATAATGTCGTAAAGCGTATGAGATATGGATCGTAATAGTACTACAAAGAGATTTCACAAATATTTATGGTTTGGTTACATGAATCGTAAATTATCAAATGGTTTCGGCAATTGTGATGTAGGGTAAACAAAAATGTTATTATTGGATTGATTACAACTGGGGCATTGCCTTTTTGAGATCTCCAAAGTAAGTACGTTTTTAGAAGCCGTTACATAAGGACGATGAAAATTTATTTTAGCGATAGTAACTTCAAATCTCTACAATCAGAAAATATACATCATAATATTAAGAACTCCATATTTTCCTTTAAAACTATTTACACTTAACACCCTTAAATCATTCATTATCAAAAAAATCCAAAATAGAATAAAATCCAACTTTACCAAAACCGTATCCAAATAAACTTAATCAAAAAGCCCGCACTCATCTCTACCGAATCTATTTTGACAACACTAAGGGTGCAGTAATAATTTCATCATTTCACAAATATCAATTAAATCCATATTATTGTGAATGTCACAATTGCACAGAGCTAAGTTTATCTCGTTATTGATATCCTTTGAAATAGGGTACGTTGGGGTAAATCGCAACATACGGGCGCTTGCGATTAATACGGGTGCATTTTGACAGGTCCCTGTTTGGCGGTTTTGGATTCAATTTAGTGTCAATGTTATGTCTAATTTAAAAGGGTTATGTTGGTATATAATTCGATTTTTAAAAGGCATAAATTATATATGTTTGTTATATGGCAGAGGCCTCCGCCGAACTTAAGTCAATAGTTCTATATATGTGATATAATATATGTATTAAAATGGTGAAGTAGACATGTAAATTCTTCTGCCGTCTTATTAATACACTCAGCAACTAAACACTGTTATAAATATAAAGTGTTTTGTCTCTTTTGCTCTTCGGAAAATTGCGTATGTCAGAAAGTGACAAGATAGCTAAACTGTTGATAAAAATATAAAATGTTAATACGCGTTTATTTACACGAATTATATTAAATGTATACGAAATACCTAATACAGAGTAACCCTTTAAAATAAAAGGAAGATAAAGTACAAGATAAATTCCTTAAGGTACTTAAATTCTACCCCAAAACGCAATTTAATCAAACAACATGACAAAGTAAATCCCGTAGTTGTACGAAGGAATATTCGAGAGGGCTGCTTTGAGGAATTCGGGGTAAACTGAACACGACGCCCGATGACGTCATTCGTAGAGATCGCTTGTTAGTAGGGACTAACAGTAACGGTAGTCTGTTGGGGAGACGCAAATATTTGGTGATTTACATTTTAGAACAATATTTGGTGATTTAAGTATTCAATTGTTTTAATTTTTAGTTAACGGGTTTGAGATCACAAACACGTATTAAGCAAGCGTGGTGATAATGCCTAGTCGCCCTTACTGAACTGATATCTTCGGTGAGGTAAAGGCCTTTGCCGAGCAGTAGAACATTACAGGCTAATACTTTTTTTGAGAAGGCTAATTATTATAAAATAATCATTATGAATATAATATAACTCCAGAAGGGCATATGAAATCGTCAAGTATCTAGATGGATCAAATTGTAATTCTAAAGTTAGATCAAAACATAAACAAAATCTGTGTAGGTACAAAGATGCATCTATTAAAATACTTCTTTAAAATGATTAAACACAACAAGTACAAACTTGATTCACAGCCCAAATAACTGTTAGCAGGTAATATTCTAAATAATAAAAATATGGTCTAAAAAGCAAACCGACAATCCCATAATGGAACTTACTAAAATAATATCTATGAGTAATAAAACGGTAACAATGACTTGGGGGCAGAAACAGGCAAAGTGTATTCACTAAATAACGATTAAAATGTTATTTTTGTACATTCAAACAATAGAAAGGCAAAGAATCTTTATTATCGGGAGGAAACGAATAGATACGGGACGAAATTGTACGGATTTCTGTGAAATTGCTTGTTGCAATGAAACAATGGTGTGGGACCGAGCTTATGGATTTTATTATTTGAACATGTGGCACCAATATAATTTGACCATAAATATTAGATGAAATGAATTTGAATTTTAAATGTGCTTTGAGAAATTGTTTTAAGAAAGTATTTTGAGATCTTTCTAGAAAATGTTTTTACAATTTATGTTTCCGATAGAGCATCTAAAAGGTTTAGATATGAAATCTAAAATACAGTGTCAGAGTTCATTTTGCAATGAGGATATTGATACGAATGTCTGAATAGAAAAAATCTCCAATTTAAAGACAGAAAGAGACAGAAAAACAAAATGTAGAACTACAATAAGAGATAAAATACTTGTTTTTATCAATTTACAATTTATTAGTTTGTTATGTCTACGTTATTAGAAGATCTCTCAAATCTTTTGAAGTGATATGATTTACATCGCGAGCGTAAAAATCCAATAAACACCCACCTGGTAGTAACACTTTAATTCGTATTATTGTTTACGTGTTTCTGTACATCTTTAAACGCAGATTGAACAAACAAACATACTTTATAATCAATTACATACATTTAGGGGTTATACAAGAACTTTATACTAAAATATTTCATCTTATTGTATCATCATAAAGGACAGACGTCCTTTAACTACACGCGTGTAATTGACGCAATTTTTCATAAATTGCATGTCAAAATCGATCATCAAATCTCTTCTAAGGAAGCATTTGTCTCTGAACACGGGTGTTAGTATACCGTAGAAAAATGATTTCCTAAGGAAAAACTTATATAATCAAGTACACTCCTTCTGGGCTTCCCTACAATCGGTAAAAGTTCGCATTTTATACGCCCTGAATCTGATCACAAAGTGAAATTTATCTGCTTGACAGTATCATATTTCCAGACAACTCATACACATTTTCGATTCATTTCCGACACTCAAAGCAACGTTTGCACCCACAACAATAAGAACCCTTAATAATTAGGGGTCATCTCCAATTATTCGACGATCCTCAAAATTGACGATCCACACGTGGTTTTCACACGCCAAAGAAGATTTATCGATGTGCAATTTTAATTAACACTCAATAGTCAATAGAGGTGCCGAATTACCCCGGTCTCCCCTCCGTATAATTACAGTTTTGATAGCTTAATAGAGGGAGTTTGTTATTTGTTGCTAATTATTATGTTATTGTCTGTTAATGTAGTGAGTGAATTTATCTATTCACGTACTTAATTATTTGTGTGAAACTTGATCAATATGTTTTAGTTTTGAATTGAATTATCAAGCTATACTGTAGAGAAAGATGTAATATACCTTTAGTCAGAAAGCTTCTTTCAATTTAATCGTTTTTCGTCTTCCGGCTGCGCGTCGCAGTCATCCACGCGCATGGATGTTCTTTTGTTTTCATACCAAACACGCGTCAGTACGAATAAAGCTTAATTTGAAGAGCCCAATGTCATTCCGAAATACCAAATTCCGTCATTGGTATAACCAACTAACAGGTTCACCCATTCCGTTCCCGTGGGAATTTCGGGATGACAAATATAACTATGACACGAAAAAGAGTATTCAATTTTTTTTATATTCAAAAAATATTCCAACATCATAACATAAAATGTGTTAATCCTTATCATTTTCATTCATAAACGATGCACACTCAACTTACAAGTTACTTCAAGTACTACATCTAAACGCCTGTATATCCTTACATTTCCCTTAATTAAAGTGGCACGTAAAACCTGTATTAACGGCCAGTAAACGTTTAATGGCTTGAGTCATTGAACACACCCGATAGAGGGCGCACCCGGAGGCTCATCCTAGTATGTAATAATAGTTCTAGTAAAAAACATTAATCGGTTGAAACTATGAAACATAATCTACATACATATTCATTAGTTCATTTCAAGTAGGTTAGGTTAGGCCAACTATACAAAACTGCCAATTTATACCTACATACACTGTAGCGTGTACCTAAATGCAGCGCCCCGCGGTTTTACCCGCTTTATATCCGTTCTCGTGGGAATAAAATTAGCCTATAACCTTCCCGTTGAATGTAGCTATCTATTACAACAATAATTATTCAAATCGCACTGGTAATTCCCGAGATTAGCTCGAACATACAAACAAACTTACAAACCTCTCTAAGGTTAAATTTAAAAGAGGAATATTATTTCATTTTAAAGAGGTATATTAAATGCTTTGTCCTTAATGACTGTAGAGACCTGAAACTGTGACGGTGTGTTCTTTGCGTAAGCATTATATATGAAAGGATTTTCTGCAATTCTACCCACAAAGTAGTGAAAAAGGGGACAAAGTTTGTCGAAAAAATCGGGCTTCTTTGAGCTCGGTATTAAGTGTATAAGAGAGTCTCATTAGAACTACAATCCAATAACACTCTAATATGAAATTAACATGTTAACAATTCACCCGAAACCCTTATCAATACAACACATTTCACGCTGATCCAACCGCATCAATTTCAGTCACACCCAACACAATTTGTTTACAAAGCTCCAAGCGGCGCGCGCACAAAGCGAAGCATGCATCCTATCCTCTTTACGACCACACCAACTGTCCAGCACTTTGTATAGTATTATTAGTGTTCTCGTTGTTATCAATATCAGTAATTTATCACCTAGCAACAACAGAGAGGCTCTCTCAAGAGATCGTTCTACGAAATGGTTTATTTTTCGTTGTTTTTTGATTATATGTGGCAGATTGAATTTGGCGATGTGTGATGGAAGTATGGGAGATTGTGTTTGATTTGTAATCATTGGTAATGTAACTAGAATATGACTGTGTAACATATGTAATGTATTGTATGACTACTACATAAGTATTATCTTTCAAAATAAAGTAAACTTTCTCTCTAAGCCAATGTAAACTCCTTACGAGGTAAAGGCAGAGCAGAGGACATTCACTGAAGCTATCAGTACAGCGAGGATTAGGCGTAATCACCACGCTGGCCTCCTTGCCTATCCAGTAATGTTAAAAAGCAAATCGAAAACATTCTCTTTACTTCTACAAACAAAAAAAAACAACTAATCTTTACCTAATCTAAAACAAAAGAAAGCTACGATATAATGAAACAAACAAAAGCCGAAATGCCGCTTCTATCGCAGAATTTATTGTTTCAAAAATAAAGCTCTGAATTTAGGGGTAACTCATTAAGTGATTTCGAAGAATACTTTGTAATCAACGGACGATCAAAGGAGCGCTGATATGTTGAGACTGAAGAAAATATACAAGAAAATAGAGAGAGAAAGACTGCAATCGTATACTAAATAAGAAAAGAGATAGAACTGTACTTGTATAAGTACCTAATATTTATACATTCAAAGCCATATATTTTGGTCTCCCCAATTAATTTAAAAATATTTTGAAAAGCAATGTCGTGATAATGATATATTGAAATAGAGTTCATTTTGGGACCTATTTACTTGAAAATTAACAATGTAATATATGAAGGTTTTGTGTATACTAAAAATGAGTCTTTTGACAGACTTATTTTCAACTGAAATTTAGAGACTTGGTGTTTGGTCAGACGAATAATAATAACTATCAACTAATATTAGTTCTTAGTATTGAACAGAGAAATTGAATAAGCACAAATTATTATTAAAACTAATAAATCATTAACGTCATCAGTCGTCATAAACAACAGTATCTGCGTCAATAAATCTATCGTTTGTAAACTATGTAAATTAATTCAAAGCAACTCCCACTGACTACGCCCAATAAACAATTATCGGAATAAACAAGGCAAAGTATCTGATACGCCATATTATTAAGAAATGCAACAATGCAATTCGAAGTTGCAATAACATAAAAACTTTTTACATAACTCCAATTTGGCATTCCTTTGTAACGAAAAAAGGTTTTATGTAGCTACATAGTTTCACTTTTTTGGAGGAATAATAATCACCCGTTTTACCCGCCTTGAGCTAAAAAATATAACGTTGTAAATTTAAAATAAGAACAGGAAATGATAACCCGCAGGTCGAATGCGCCCGCGCCACCCCTCTACGAGTGTTACTCAACACATGCAAAATGCACACACACTAGTTCAATTACACGGACCACAGAGAGTATAAAAATGAAGAAGATGTTGTACGAACTTAATTAATGACCATGAAAGTGAGTCTGTGGACAAAGTAGTCTATTGAAAGAATGATTGTACATGTATCGATCTTCAATTGTTATCCCTTTAGTTCTGTATATTCGTGTCAAGATGTCTTTAAGTAAGTAAATTTTTAGGTGAATAAGTGTCTGTATCTGTTTTGATGTATATAGCTGTGTGTTTTAGCTCCCATTGTCAAAAAGTATACAGATTATGAACGTTGCAAGTAAATATTTAAGGTTACCGTACCGCATGGGTACCGTATCTCATCTGTTAAAATAGTTATTCGTAAAACACAACAAAATTGAATCACCCACACATACAGACATAACGAAGACGCGACTGAAAAACGGAGTCGATAACAGTATATTTGGTAGTTTCAAGAGGTACGATTCGGGACTTTTTTTGTGGGTTGCGTTTATGGATTTATTTATTTTTTGCTCGGGGTGGCAATCTGGATTTTAGAATAATCTCAGTGAAGAGCCGCCACATGTGTGCGCACCAGGCGCTGGTGATAAACATTTTATAGGAATGTTTAGAGCAAAAACTCACTCCCAAATGTGGGTATCGATTTAGGGTTTGGGGAGGAAGTTGTAATATAAATAATATATCTCCAATCTCCGCTTTTTGGGACCTTCATAGTTTTATTATGTTAAAATGTTAGTTAAATAAATAAACTTGGCAGCTTAATTTGCTAAGAAAAATTGAAAATCTAAGTAAATTAAGATATTTTTTTCGGCGTCATGTTTAAAGTGAAGGAGAAAAACTACGAAGGCTGACCACACCTCATCGTGAGACACATACCCACTTACGAAGAAAGAGATAGAGAGGGAGAGAGATAGAGAGACAGAGAGAAAGATGCGTCAAGTTCTATCATCAGTGCCAAAACACATGTGTGACCTTGTAACAACATCTTCCAAAGTTACTCAACCTAAACGAAACGCACTCACTCAATTCAAAAATTTCAAATACGAAAGTAATGAACTAGGTAACATATCCTTTCATGCAAGCCTAACAATCCGTCACCATTTCCTCGGGTCTACCCCTGACTCCAACCAAAACTAATCAAAGACCACCAAAATCACAATCAAATTTAATATACTGAGGTCTATTGGGTGTTCTAACAACTCCAACACTCTTGGCCACTGACCTACACTAACTTACTTAACAACTTACTAGGTACGTAAGTTAACTGACCTGCATTTACTTACGTACCTAGGTGTCACAAACACAATCTTCCAATTTCGAATTGAAACTACATTTACGGATACGCTTCGCTTTTATTTACATTTTTATCTGACGTTTCGGCTCCTTTACAGGAACCGAGTCACAGAAGACTGTGTTCTGACAGCACTATTCCTATAGCGAAGTGGAAGTTAGAAAAGTCCTTAAACATTATTTCAATTCAAAATAAGTAGAGTTCGCTTACCGCACTCAGTGACGTCCATTAAATCGACCCTTAACTAATTGACGTAAATTTTTCATACATTACGTATCAAAATCACTCATTAAATCTCTTCTAAAGAAGCACCTAACATCTCTGAGTACGGCGGTTGAACCTAAGAAACAAAAATGATCCATTCCCACTACATCCCTATAACACATACTACAAGTACATCCTATAAGTAATGTTATTCCCATACGCGTCCTTGATACTACTTCGTCTATAAATAGCGGGCGAAGCTCCCCATGTCTCGTGCCGCTATTTCAGGAGCACCCCGCGTTCGGGGCTGCACGATATCGTTAGCAAATCGACTCGATCAAACATATGGAAAGGCTTGCATACTAGTTTACGAAACTTACTACGGCGAGATAATTTAATGAAAATGACCTAAAACTAGATTTATTATCTGCACTGGCGAGATACTTTCATGAAAATGGCCTCTGTATCCCTAGATACATCTACAATTGACAGTTTATTACATGTACAGTCGGCCAATGAGGATGATAAGAAGACTTAGAACTTCTATAACATGTAATGTCAATGAGAAATTTCAAGTAGTAAGGTGTATGGACTGTAACTGCTATATGGATTGACTGTACAAAAAGTGTACAATGTACGGTCGGCCCAGAAAGTGGTCTACCACTTTTGACAAAAGTTTCTGCGAGATGTAACGATCGCTAAGGTTGACTTTTCTATGCACAATTATGTTATGACGTTTTGTCTGTTATCTGAGATGCCTGACATTTGACATCATTGGGTGACTTATTTGGACCTCTATTATTAAATGAAAATTGACCTTGTTGTTTCATGACGTTCAAATGAATCTCAACCGTAGGGTGGTAGACCACATTTTTGGCTGACCGTACATTACATAATATTGTCTCGATTTAAGTTTAATTAGTAATTGTACTAAGCATTCATCAGAAACGATGTAACATCAAGTTACGTTTATATAAATATATCTAGGTTTATATAAAAAGTATGTATGTGTACGTGTGTGTTCATGTCGCGTGACACCACTACACTGTAATTAGATCTATGGAGAAAGTTTTTATAGAAACACGTGATTATTATAGAACGAGGGGAGGAATAGCAACGAGGGTGATGTTTATTTATATCACACTCCTATTTGCAAGGAGGATATTTAATTATGATACTTCTTGGAAGTATTTTTATTGAAAACTTTAATTTAGTGCCGTAACTATCTTATAATTTTTTTGTATAAACCAGTAATGCCTCACAGTCAGACAAAGCATATCATTAGATATCTGTTGGTTGAAAAGGATTAGGTGTAATTCTCCGCCTGCTTTCTGCGGGTTAGTGATCTCAAACCTGAGCCATGTTTGGAAAGTAAAGAATTGAGTATTTGAATGTTTTTTTTTGTATTGTTCCTATTAACTTATCTTGTTATCACGTGTAAGAAACTAAAATCCGTTTTTTTATATCGTTATTATTTCGAGAGTTACAGGCGGTCAAAGTTGCTGATTAGACAGAGACAGCACTACTACTAGTGTGACGTCACAATGTTAGAGCGCCATAGACGTCGCATACAAAAAATCGTTTTGCAAGAAAGGGACAGCATCAGACAGGAGAGAATATTTCAGAGTTTATAATTTCTTTATTTATTAAACGATTTTGATTCTGATTTCAGTTTTGATCATAATTTTAGTCGTGATAACAAGACAAGTTAATAGGAAGAATTTAAAAAAAAATTCAAAGACTCAATTGTTGAACATTACTTTGATGAAAATTTAGTTAAGAGTTTGACTGTTTGAACAATACTTTGAACAAGATTAAGATTTTAATTCTTAATATCATTCTGTTGCTCCGATTACTTTCCTTTGAACACAGCTGAATTTCTCTTTGATAAACAAAGCTCCTAATCAACCTGCTACAATATATCACATCTATCAAATAACAAACATACTAATACGAATATAATATCAAAATCCGAGTCAAAACTAATTTAAATCTCAACCGAATCCAATATGGCGGGTATAAATAGAGTTGCATAGAAGCGAGTGACAGGTAATTCGATACGATAATGTGTGCTGAGTCGATACATATGGTAGACATATCGAATTGAAATTGCCATTTACTAATCGAATATTCACAACACTAGTGGGTGGTCCTGAGATGTCAAAATTTTGTGTCATTTGTATGGTCCAGTAATAAAAAAAATGTGTGTGACAAAGACAGATTCGATGGTTGTGTTAATTATTCATTGTAATAGTATTTCCTTAATATGTCATTGAAAAATATATTGTCAGAGATGACACTTTATATAGACACCTTCCATTAAGTACTTCTTATAGTTAAAATCAAATATCAGACACTGTTCCAAGTTCCATTAAGCGTAAGACACACATAGTGCGGGTGCGGTCCGGGTGCGGGTCGCGCGATGTTGTAATCCTTTGTATGAAAAGTGTCACACTGGTCCGGGCCTGTTGCGGACCAATGTGACACACTATGTGTCATGAGCTTTAAAGTCCTCCAAAGAATATCTACAAAGATTGACAAATTATAAGTAGGTACTTTGTCCAAAACATTTACCTACCTAATAATAACAATTAAATAAAAACCTTTACATATTAACATTAATTGATATTAATTAATGGCAACATCTCTGAATATCAAAGGTTAAAATAAAACAATTAACAAGTACAACTCGAATCATTGTGCTAATATTATGACGGCTTCAATCGTTAAATATAGTATAAACATTACGTTTTATATATTCGCTAAAATAATATGGCAAGCTCAATCGTCGGATGGCGTACATTAAAAAGTTATTTAAACAATCCTTGGATATAGTTTTTGTTGAAAAAAGTGCGAAATATTATTAATTTATAGATACCTAATATTTGTATGTCAAACTAGCTGTGCCCCGCGGTTCACCCGCAGCGCCCCCGTTCCCGTAGGAATTAGATTCTTTATTACTTATTTTCATATATAAAAACCTTGTCCTGACATTAAGGAACACATAAAACAATCATCCAATTTGGTGCAGTTGTTCTGAAGTTATGCGCGTGCATACATTTTGGCGATTCATTTTTATTTATACACTCGTAGATGAAATGGGTATAGGGTAGGCTTTTGCCCAACAATGGGATAATACACGTTATTATTGTTTATATTTATATTTGTATGTAAGTTAGGTGTTGAAAATAACAGGGATGAAACCGTTATCCTGGTTATAAACCGTTACAGTCACTATTGTCTGTTTAGAAATAAATGTAATAAATAAACAAAGAGTAATTATTATTTGTATAACTTTTTATTAGTAAGACTTTATCAATAAATCCTTTCCGTTAATTTAAAATAATCGCCCGAACATATCGAACATGCTGCCATTAGACACAGACGGACAATTAAAATAGTTAAAGCAGCAAAGTCAAGGTTGGTATAAATAACAAATTGTCACCGGGGTTGCCATATATAAATAAAGCACATCAATAAAATTATAATTGAGTTTATCCAACATTTGTGACAAGTGCACTCCCGCTGATCGTAGCATCGGGATTTATTGCAAGCGCAAGATGTAAACGACTAGCGATTTTAACTTGCATTCGATTATTAAATATCTATATATCTACCTACTTCTTTTAACTTCTCTGAAGGTTTTCTCTAATGTAAGAAAGTTACAATAGGTCAGTGACCAATCAGGGTGTCAGAGTTTTTATACCGTCTAAACGCCTTCATTCCAATCCTAATGGTCTAACCATTGGCAAACTAAGAAACAATCTAGTAGTTTTGCTAGTTATTACGTCTGTATTTGTATATGTTACGGCTAATACCCGAAGTGCGGCTACACCTAGTTTTAGCCGGTTAGAACTAGGTGCATATATATGTCATTTTAATGAAAAAAAAAATAACCCTAACCTACCGAATTACTTACTATTCGGTAGGTTAGGGTTATTTTTTTTTTCATGTTTAAACTCTCTCTTTTCATTACAATGACATACGGCTAATACCCGAAGTGCGGCTACACCTAGTTTTAGCCGGTTAGAACTAGGTGTAGCCGCACTTCGGGTATTAGCCGTAACATATACATTTGTCCTATCATACATAAGATATGTCAAATAAAGTTTGTTTAGCTTACAAACTGTGAGTTTAATAGAACGCAAACTTCTCGATTGCTAGCTAGACGTTCTGACGATTTTCGCTTAATCCAAATACCCTTACAATTTAATATCTAAATCAAAGTATCGTTTAGTTCACAGCTTGTGTCACTGTGGTATACCGAAATAGGCGCTCAGCTGTGTCCCATCAGACGGGCATCGTGTCTGGATGCACAAATGTTGCGTAAGTCACTAACTATATGAACTATCCTGTAGTTCAGAATTTTACTAAGCTGTATTGGAAGACTGGCAATGCCCTGCGTAAAAAATGCGTATAACCTGTAATTATACATGACGCTTCAAGAAGGAGGAAGAAAGAGGAAGATGGTTGTTATTTTTTTCAGTTTTTCAGCGTTATCTCTGTCACACGCTTCTGAAGTAAAATTTGTCTTGTTACTGACACAACGAATGACATACAAGTGATAAACTTAACCAACTTCTTTTGATAGCGGACCATATTGTATATAAACTACCAGAGGCCGATGAACACGAGATATCGAGATATCGCCTATTTGTATCAATAGGTAGTTACTACCTGTAAATATTTTGTTAATTTCCATAATCCGTTTTCTTTTACAAACTAAAAACAAAGCTCGACTACGCAACACACCAAAACATCCATTATCACCGTTAACCTCGCTGTAAACTTCAAAACAAACTCTAAAATGAAACATTAGATTCGCTTCGAAACTATTAGTCCACAGACTGTGAAGTAGTCACTACGAACTTTAAGGTGCGTTCAGAAAAAGTTTAAAATGCGATCGTCGATTAGCCAAGTGAGCCATTTAGTTGGTATTCGAGTGTTTTCAACATTAAACATCGTCTAGACGGCTTATCTATTCGAACGTTTCGATTCCTTTATCGGGGACGAATGTTTTATACACTTGAAATCGGTAAGTTAAGCTTTTAACGTTTTTTGCTGGTTTCGTTTCTTAATACGCATGTTTTTGTTAATATTTCGTTTTTATTGATATGTTTCTTTAAGTCCGTAACTGTATAACCATTTTTTGTAGTAGAATACTCTATAATCTTTGCCAAAACGTTAGATTAGAACAACGTTCAATTCCTTTTTTGAAATGCGTTCTTAAACAAGTGACTGTCGCTGTCAACAAAAAAGGCCGTAACACTCATACTATCGTTTAATAGTCAAAGCAATTATAAACTATCTATTCATATTATTTAAGTATACGATAGAAAAATACCAAGAGAATATTATTTTAACATTAACTAGAGACTTCCGAACGCAATTAAGGTGTATCTAACATGTTTTGTTCTACGTTTTGGATGCGGTTGTTATCGTTAAATACTTTAAAGTTAAATCCATCGCAATTACCCTAAAAATGTCCATTTGTACATAAATCTGTGGCCGGCCGATAGAGTTGAGTTTAAGTACGTATTCTTTGAGATTAGTTAATTTATTGTTTTGTTCTTTTGTGTTGCTTCGATGACGTAACGTCGTCAACAAAGTAGGGAACTATTTAAAGAAATCTTCAGGCGTACACAAGTACGAGTATAAAGATTATTAACACGTATATCATTTTCAGGTGAAAGATTTATTTATATTTTATATTAGAATTTCTGAACCAATTTTGATGTATTTTGGTGTAGTAAAGATGAAACGAATAACTTGGAATAAATGTGCAAGTTTTTTATCCTGCCGCGATACGTGACGCGTGACTCTGTAATCTTTTATATAGTGTTACGATATAAATGGCACTAGAATTTTCTTAGATTTGGTGACATACGCGGCTTAATTATTTCTATCTAGGACGAAAAAATGCATTGGTGTCGGAGTTTTGAAGCCCATACGCCTCTGACATGGTCTACCTTTTGAAACAAGCGGGACCAACAATTTCACGTGCCCTCCGAAGCAAAAACAAAATTGCATCTATATTAGCATAGACTACAGATTGTCGCACAACATTTCGCGGGCACCCCAACTAATTTATTAAAACAATAATGATGGATTTAATAAAATGAAACGTGTTGTCCATAAACATGGCGCCCCCCGCGTCGCTCGTCTGACAAATGCGCGAGAGCCGTGCGCTGGCGCATCGCTAAGCGATACGTGACGCAAATACTGCGGCGATGCGATTTACTCGCCGATTTTAGAAATATTTCTGTTTATTTATCAAATAGGTTCTATGATCTATCCTACTAATGTTAGAAATGCGAATGATTGTAAGGATGTACGTATTTGCGTTTGTTGCTCTTTCAAGCTAACTGCTATACAGATTTGGAAGAATCTTACAGTAACATAGGTTATACATCAGAATAAGATATGTTATACATTTTAACCCGAAATTCCTGCTAAAACGAGTACTAGGCGCTGCTAGTATTATAATAATTTAATGAAAAGTAATTTAATTTAACAAAAGATTTCAACGCGCACCTATTCCATTAGTAGCCTATACCTAACCTAACCTTCCCATTATCCATTACCAAAATAATTATTCAAATCGGATTGGCAGTTTCCGGGATAAGCGCAAAAACAAAAAACAATCTCTTCAGCTGTAATATATTAGTATATATCAAGTTGTATATATAGTTTTGATCCTCCTGTACACACAGATAACTCTATAAACAGCAGGCCTTTGTCTTGCTGTTGAATTATAGAACGTTACGTCTTCAGTTATACAATACAATGAAGTCAAAATATTATTTCCACACCTTAATTTGATTAAAATTGTAGATCATAACGATGTAGCATAATTTATATCTAATTTACATTTATTTGTATTAGAATCTCCAGTACCTTTACGTTTACTTATCGGCGATATTAAAGTACTACAAAGCTTAGTACACACAAGTTAATTAAACATAAAATATCCCGCCTATAAAACAATATCTAAATAGAACAATATGCGTCGCATCGAATCGGGAACAGTTACCGTGAACAAACGCCACCGGACCGATACTCCGATCAAAAGCGCCGCGCGTCCGCGTATAAATCGCGCGATAATTACCGCAGTGCGATTTTAATGCGTTATTGTCGCGAGTGTGTCCTCACCTTTATATAGGTAGTGGTTTATTTGCGCTCGTAAATGTTTTCTGTTTTATAGCGGTGTGTTTTTTTCGTGTTAATAATTGGTTTTAAAAGATTTCATCAATTGTCTAGGGGGTATTCTGATCTGAATATACGTTGTATATAGAATATCGTTGAGTGACTAATAAAGAATACAAATAAGTATCAATATAATGTACAAACTACATATAAATTCAGCTACAAATAAAACACTCAGTTTACTTTGTGAATACGAGAAATATTTCAGAAAATAAATTAAGACAGCACCACACAGTAAACGTCGAACAATGCAAATAATACTAAGGTTATAAATGTGCGCGCATAAAACTTTAATTGGGGACATTCACACTTACAACTTAGTTGCAGGATAATGTGCACCTTCCTTTATAATACTTCTTATCCTATTGTTGGAATAGTGAGATGTGGAAATTAACAGTGTGCCCACACCTCAATAAAAGAGACAATCCGCCGTCGAAATGGTTAGTTATTTCGTTTTGCATATTGGTAACAATGACTACACTGTAAGAAGGATGGAATTCCTTGACATTTATATACGATTTTAGTACTTGTATTAAAGTTATTTTTAGCGCAAAAAGATGAGAGTAAAATGAGTGACGTGTGGTGTGTATAAAGCTACATAGTTAATGAATTTTCATATTACCGTTTATGAGCTATTGGTCGCAGTAGTAAGGTGCTGCCTATGAAGTAGTTCAACTAAATTAATAGAAACAAATTTAAGAAACTACAACACCTCATTTTTGAATTGTAAAGTAATCAAATAATTTTAACAATTTGGTAACAATTTACAAAATACCCGCGCCGTGACCGTTCCCTTACAAATTTCGAAATGAAAAATTAGCCTATAACCTTTCCATTGGATGTGGCTATCCATAACAAAAAGAATTACTCAAATCGGATTGGTAGTTTCTGAGATAAGCGTATCCTAACGAATAAAAAATCAAGCTCTTTACCTTCATAATATTAGTTCAGATAATACCAAATTTAATGTAATAATAAGGAAAAAATCCAATTTTAATTTGACAAGATACATAAATAATTAACATTTTAAGCTAACCGTATACAGAACATATGTATAGGCCGACTATACACTGTACCTACTACCTATAGTATTATGTGCGTTCAATTAAACGTGTATTAAGAGGAATCTAATTACGTCCTTTGAAGCGGGCTCAATGAAAGCACACGCGCTTGAAGATAAAAGCTTTCTGCGTTAATTTGAGTTAAAACGATGCCATATGGAAAAGGCTCTTTATTATAAAGTTACCGATAACTGGAGGTTAAATAGGTTTATTGTTAATAATTACACGTGGGCTTAAATGAGTGTATGTTACTTTATACCGTGTGCAAAAGAGGGGTGTTGTAAGTTTTGTATGTGTCTGTGTGTGGTGTAGTAGCTATTGGGTAGGGTAATAGAATGAAATTAATATGATAATTATAAATATAATATCATAAAATAATCTATACTAATATAAGAGGTAAAATTTGTAAGTCTGTATGTTTGAGCTAATCTCTCAGTCCGATTTCAATAATTGTTGCTGTAATACCACGTTCAACGGGAAGATTATAGCCTATTTTTCATCCCGGAATTGCCACGGGAACGGGCACAATGCGGGTAAAACCACGGGGCGCGGCTAGTATAATATAACGCATTGGTAAAATTGCTTAATTTTATCTATTCATTCCTATTTTTTAATTGTCATCTTAGTATGCGCGATAAGATGTATTTACAATTTGACATAGTATATTATAAAGGATTGTACGAGTGCAAGGTACTAAAAAGCCGTATATTTTCAGATCAATATAGGATTGTACGAGTGCAAGGTACTAAAAAGCCGTATATTTTCAGATCAATATTTCTTCTAGAAAGTACAAAAGCCTAAAAAGGCTTTCATTCCCGTAACGAGATGAAAGGTGCGTAATCATTGTAATAAGTTTAAACCACACTCCATGTTACTTAAGTATATCTTCGGAGCATATTTCACAAGAACGCGTGATCCATTTATTTCTTTTATTTAATAAAGTAACAGCTTGTTAGGGCATTCTCCTTTTTAAAAGGAATCGTGAAGAGTTCAATGTGCAAAAGTTTTCTTAAAAGTTAATATTAGGTATATCTTTATTCGTTGTATTGCTTTGTTTATTAACTTCTCGAAATATCGATAACTCGCATTAGGAAAATGCGGTGATTAAATCTTTAAATCGTAGATTACTCCGCAATTTAGGGTGGGTACTCACCTAACGTTACTAGGCGTAATGTAACGTGCAACGAAACGTGTGTTCGCGCAGTACAGGGAAGTTTAGCGCTCGCAGCGAGCTACGAACTGATTTTTATTGTTAAATTGCTCGTTGCGAATGTTACATTACGACTTGTAACATCGGTCAGGACCTTTAGAATCAAATCTACCGTTATCGCGTGTGGTTTCTTTTTATCATTTTTGCTGTAACTAACGCTCCTCGCAACGCCCCGCATATCCCTGAACACGGCCTTATACATTAACCACGCTATATTTTCAGTAAACATTGACGATATCATTAGAAAAATCACATACAATTTAACTACTAAACGTCCCCACGTATACTCTAGTTGTACAATCAACGTCATATATACGTTTACACTTTTTCACCTCATTACAATGGCATAGGGCAAAAAGTGGAATCGTTTGTACTCTACTTTATACCTTATTACAATGACATAAGGTTAAAAGTATAAACACAAAAATGACGACGACTGTACCAATACAATTGATTCAAATAAGTCTATAATAACATCGGCAACCCGTTTCTTTTGATACATATTTCATTGGTTCGGAGGGATGTCAAAACATACGAAGGGTGATTTCAACCCCTAGTAATAATCCCCTATTAGAGGGGACAAGTATTACGTATAAACATGTTGTCTAATACAGTTTGCAGGGATTTTATTATAGACTGGACTGGATTATTAAGTTATTATTTTCTTTGATTGATTCTTTGTTTGATGTGCCTGATTGGTAAACAATTTGCTTTGTAATAACTTGAGCAGTTATGTATGGTTAGATTTGCGGTATTGCGTGTTAAAAGAAGGAAACTGTCGCTTGCATATCTGTAATCGGAGTATACCCCATGTGGTAACACCTTTATGAATTAACTATTTTCACATTACAATCACTCTACGAAGTGTCAAAGTATACAATAGACAGTATATACTTTGCAATGTAGACACAATCGATCGATTCCCAAATTTTCTGACCATTACGATGACAGTGTACACAAAACCTTTATTTTCTATTGACTATCCTAAACTATCTTGACACTTTGAAGGGTGCCACAGTAAAAGCAACTGGAACGAGTGAATTATAGTTATGTCAGTGAACATAAAAGGTCTTCACTCCACCTAAAGCCTACGTCAAAAGATATACTAATAAGTAACTTAGGTCTATAAAGTATATGAAAAATGTCCTTACCTGACGGACCTGCTTGTACTGTTCTTCGAAGCTCCACCCCGCTGCACTGCCTTCCGAAGACGATGACGAAGCGGACCCTGCCGGTTGCGCGGGCGGCGGGGGCGCGGGCGCCAGGAACGCAGGGGGGGCGTAAGGGAAGCCCCCGGTGGGGCCCCCGCCGGCCAGCGCGAACACACTCGAGGGTGTTGACAGTGGCGCCCCCTGGGCGAGAGAGGCTAACGAGGACAGGTGCGGATGCAGCGAGGATTTAAGCGATTCGAAGTCATCCCGGACCTGATGGAAAATAGCCCAGTTTGAGTATTGTACAGTTACTAAAATTAGGTATTTAATAAGTGACGGAATTAGTTCAAAATGTTGGACCCTAAGATTATAATGATAAGGTGTTATTGATCACTCAGTGTTTTAAATTTCCAGGTATGTCTTGGGGGATTTTTATGGCCCTATAGGCGCGCTTTGAGCGTCTTGACTTGGTCAGTAGTCAGCGGTTTTTTTGCCTACAATCTGGCTCAACATTCGCTTCTCTAAAGGACCCCGAAATCCTTGAACAAAGTGTCCGAAGTTTAAAATCGACACACTACTACTTGTCTACCTATGTTAAACCCTTCCTTGCTCAAACCCTTTTAAAACCCATCATAACTTCACAACATCACTTGATCATTCAAGACACTTCAACCACGACTTAAGTCAAATCCCCTCGCCGCAATACTTACCTTCAACTCCCTATCCAGAGGCCGTGGCGAGTTCCTCTGCTGGTGCGTCATCTGGCTGGTGATCTGGTGCACCGCCGCGTGATGGCTCAGGTTGTGCTGCAGCGGCTGGAGCTGGTGCTGGACCGGCGCGTCGCGGCCAACGCCCTCGTCTGAGCTCTCGCAGGATTGCTCGCCAGAGGATTCGCCTTCGGATCGAGCGGACTGTAAAGATAGAACAGGTTTTAGGGCTTCTTTCGAGGTGGAAAGAGTGAATTTGGAGGTGCACTGAGACTGAGAAAAGAAATGAGGATTTAGTTTATTTTCTTTACACCTTGATAATTTCGTGAATTTCGTGATGAACAGTTTTTTGGGTATCTTTGAGTACTTCGAGATTTATAACTGCAGATGGTACTATGAGGGGATTAAGTGGATAGGACAAAATGATTACAGGAGATGTGTTGTGTGCAAACCTAATGGAATAGGGAAGTTCGGATGAAGACCAGTTGTGGGTGAGACTGATAGTGTAGTTCGTTGAAGTCGGGACCGAAAAACACTGAAGGGGTAAAAGAGCTTTTATTGTTTAATATTTGTTTTAACCTGAAGAGATTTTTCGAATTTTCTTTACTTGATGATACAGTAGCTACTATATCGTAGAAAAAATCGTAGAGCTTTTCGAAAAAGTAATATCTCTATAAAAAAATTAACAAATATTAAATAATTGAAAAAAAATGTTTTCATTCGTGGTATCATTTAAAACTACATCGCAAGGCAGGTGGGTGATTCCGTGAATAAGTTCCTCAGATTAATAACGTGTTATAGCGTGCATGCGTTGTCTTGATACTAACCTGCAATTATGAAATGTCGCGAGGTGTCACTACTCTCCATAAATACGAAAAATAATAATTTCAACTGTTATTTTCAACGTGTGTAAAATGGCCGACAATTACTGTTCAAATTATCCTTGTTTGAATTGTTTTTTATAATCAAAATAATGTTTTTACTATTCAATGTTTCGTTTATAGTAAACTTGTTTAATATTAAGTAATAAAAATAATTCATACCTAGCTGAAACGTAAATATTAAAAAGATATAACGAACTCCCTGCAATTAACATCCAATGAACAAGGGCCCTTTAGACTATTCTTATCAATTATTTTGAACTTTTGTAATACATTCCTGTTTCATTCCAAAGAATAAAAATAAAATAAAACAAAGGTGCGATTTACAAGTAATTTTGTTTTAAAATTAATGTAATTGATCCAATAATTGTGCGTATATTTATTTGTGCCCTAACAGATGGCTACCACAAGAGTTATCGCCTTTGGGCTGTCATTTCGGTGACTGAACCTGTCGCATTATTGTTTAATGTTATTCATTATTTAGTTTCCTTTAGACAAAGAAGCGTTAGGTTTCTTTAACTTAATGGGCTACTTTTGTATCATAACATGAGTAAGAAGTTCATGTGACCAATAGTAAACGTACTTGCACTAGTTTCTTCGCGATAGAAAGTTAATAAATTAATGATAATAAAATACTTGCTTTATTAACTTTCTACGCGAAAAATCCCGTGTGAGTACGTTTACTATGTGTTAAAATCGTGTAAGTTTAAAAAACACTATTCATGTGACCAACCCTGAAATCGAAGTTGTTTAAGATCTTGGAAGGAAGAAACCACTGTTGTCGGTATAGCACTAAAGTATCAATACAATTTGAATGATATACAAATTCAATTAAAACTAGTTCGAATTTGACATTTGTGTAATAGTTTCTTGTGCTAAAGATTTGGTTTCTGTTGAACTTGTATTCCGACGAAGGAGGCGAAACGTCAAAACGAAAGCAAATACTCCGCGTTTAACAATAAACGTAATTTCTATCTTTTGGTCATGTTAATTGAATAAAAATCATAGTCATGGTGATAACAAAGATGTTTTGTCTAAAAGAAAATGTTAAATTAATTATCCCAAACGATGGCGCATTTACTGACCAGCTCTTTATGCCCTGTCAGATGTACTACATCTAACCTCAACAGGGCCACAGATGATGCAGTCCCTGGCCAAGTTCTGGGCTGGTTCAATTCAGTGCCAGTGACACGTAAAGAAGAAGAATGTTACATCGATGCCAACGTATCGGTTGGCCTCATCGAGTGCAATCAAATCGTGTTTCAAAATGAGTGCATTTTGCCGCCGCTTCGCCCTGCGGCCCTCAATTACGACATTAAAATTATTTTATTTCCATTTTTATTTATTATTTGCATCGCATTATTATATTGTGTGGAGTTATTATCGGAGAAATGTTTCGTTTCGATAAACGTTGGCGTTGGACACGCGAACCTTCCTCGACGCCGCGCCGAGGGTTCCGTTCAATATTCAATACTTATTGAGTGCTACAATGTTCATATGTCATGTCATGGGCGGTTCTTGATGTAAACGTCCAGTTCGGATACAATGTCATATTTGATAATAATGAACGGTAATTTGAAGTAGCTTGACGTTTGACAGTTGTTTAACAATGGAATTTATTAGAAGAATTTAACTATGCACCTTATTGGCCGTATATAAGTCCATTTAAGAAAATGTTACAAAGTTAATAATTTACTTCAGAACTATCACTTAATAATTATTGACAAATATTTGTTTAAGTGCCTAATGACTTATTGAAAAAGTTGAGTCGTAAAAATATCCAAGTTTATTAGTTTCCGAAATAACACTGGGTTTGTGTTAAAGTGTGAACGGAACCCTAATTTGTTCCCGTCATATCCCTACCTTGTTATTTTATTCGACTTTTCTTTCTCATGGCTCACCACTGCTACTGGATTCCAGCTTTTTTATTACTTTTAAAGTGACCGCAATTTCATTTAAACGTTATATCAATAAAATGAGGCACTTTGGTATAATTCGAAATATTTTCGAGTTCGTCCACCTTGAATAGATTCGGTGGTGTACTAAATGTGTATTAATACAAGTGAACTGTAAACTAACATGAGTAGTTGCCGATAAGTAGGATAGCGTTAGCACATACAGCGCTAATGCCAAAATAAACAGAATCGGCCGCGCGGCGCCCGCGCGCTATCGTGATTCTGTAATAAAATATTAACTGTCATCTATTTAGATAACCGATGAAAAGGTACATAATATAACAATTGAACGAGTCAATAATAACGACCGGAATTTCTCTTATAGTTAACACTTTAGAGAAGTTATACTGAAAATCTCATTATACGTGTTCTCATTAAAAAGGAACAAATTGCTTGTCTTGTACGTTCTAATTACGTCAGCGCATTGGAGCTTAAACTAAGGTCTCTATTCATGAATGATACACTTTAAATAGTAACAGCAAAGAAACGGAAAGTGAAAGAAACGAACCAACGCACCCATTAAACGTAGCACTCGCTTATTTTTTGAACAAACAACAAACTAATACTGTTCTCAGAAGAATCCGAAACGAAGACTTGATAGAAACCGGGGACATGCAACTGATTAACACCCTTTATAACAAACTAAATATATTTTTAATGCGGGAAATTATACGTCAATGTTTAGGCGAAAAGTCCTGAAGTGTATTTTTTTGACCAAAAAATATTATAAAAGCTATTATGTAATTTAGCCAACTAATAAAATATCTGCAGGTTGGTAGTAGATATCTTGTTATATTTGCAAATCTATTCTTGATTTCGTTGGACAAGAATACATAAATAACACTATTTTATTATTAACTAAATAGATGGAAACCCACCATATCATACAATGTAAGTTTGTGACGGAAATCACAATCGCGTAAGTTAATTTTATGAGGTGAAATCAAATAGAAACTTGTAATGAGCGTCCAACATGTTTGGTATCCAAGACAAATAGACGCGGTAATATAATATTGAACATTAACCTGTTAGACTCGCACCGATCAAGGTGCGAAGTGAAATTATTGATGACGATGTCGAAATTACGTTTAATAGTAGTCAATTGTTTAATTAACAATATGCTATCAGTTTCGGCTTAAAAAGAGGAGAGGATTATGTGATTGTAGTTCGTAAGTTAATGAAATAGATCATTAAAAAATATTGAACAGATTTTTGTTGTGTAATTTGATCAAAGGTGTTGGTGTTGGTGATTTTTGTTTGCAGATATTTTCGGTTAGAGATTTCATTAAAAGTAATTAATTTAGGAACTAAACTAATCGACACCACGTACTGTACAGCAATTCTATTCAAACAGTAAACACAACGATCCCTATAATGCACTAAAATAACTTGCAACTTTCGTCATATTTAACAAAACCTTTAAACCAATAGATTGCCAATGGACATAATATTGTACAAACATTCTACAAGTGGGACAAACCAGGTAACTCGGCGAGTGGACAAAATTGGTACTAATTTTATTTAGAACAAACACAGATCATATTCAAGCTCGATGTACTGAAATCTGCTATAGTGGCGCCCTCGAATGTTGTACCTACTGCATGTTGTTTTTTCAATTCTATGTAAAGGGTAATGTCATTGGAAGAGGTTCATCTGAACGAGGCATTAACGTGGTGCAAAGCTTTGCATCCTGGCTCCCTGGAATATTTATTAGCGGGATCCGTCACGAGAATCTTTGTCCATACATTAGCGGTGTTAGCACCCGGGATACCTCGCTACCTGCGTGTTTGCATACACATATACCTGACGAATATTTGTCTAGATATCTACACATATCTGGTGTTTCGCAGAGCTCGTTGCAACATTCATTTGAGCAACGCATTGTTGACGTCCAAGGGAAATCTGCCTTTAGTGCTTGCGTAATATTCGAGAGGAACGCAGATTGTACAAACTCAATACTAATAACATGTAAAAGCTACTATTTTACCACGATTAGCGAACTGTGCACCTAACTGTAAGCGAACATGAAATTATTTGCAGCAATAAGTTTGTAAATCGCACATAAATGCAATAAAATGGAACAATGGCGAGAGTGGCAACACTACGGAGATGAGACGAAGGCCCAAGTGTCACAATGTTGCCGATAACTGCCGCAGTCACATTAACATTAGCAGACATAAAATAACCGCCAATAAGTCGAAGCACGCATCAAACCGTCGACAAAGCAACAGGTTCTTGGCTCGACAAACACACCGTGTTTACATTACGATCCTGGGGCTTCATTTAATAATTCTCGGGAACTAAAAGCCTTTGAACATTTCATCAGATGACCCTGTGTGTTTGCACTCACTCCTGCCTCGAGATGCTAATGTGGACACACGGACCTGTATCGCCGATCGCTCTCCGATGTTTTTATTGTTAGCCCTTCCAATACCTTTGACTTCTTCTATTTCACTCGATGTCCGATAGATGCCGATATCTTGAGCAAACATTTCGAATTCTTGACTTATATTTTATTTGATATCGAAAGGTAAACATACAATTTTCTTTTAGTAACTGTTTGATAATTTGAGTCGGACATTGATTGAAGTTTCCGCAAAGAAAACAGAATAGCTATAGATGGTGAACGAAGCTAAATCTAAAGAATCTAAAGTGTTGACGGAACGAAGTTAGTATGTGAGCAAAACAAAAGGTGATAAGAAGAGGTAAATAACCTGACCCATTGACGGCGTGACGCCGCGCCGCGCCGCGCAAACACTCCTGTCATGTCAGCGGCCGCGCTCCTCACGCTCCATTCAACAGCTGTTTAACGCCTCGCATACTTCATTCAAAATATCCACGACGACGTCCATTTAGCAACCTCAGCCTCCCCCACTAGTATCAACCTCTCCGACTCACAACAAAAACATTCCACCACAATGCATCCTCATTTCTGTCCCATAGGTACATAAAAATTAGTTCCACCGGTTTCTAATAGATACCCATTACAACCATACGACGCTATTGAATTCTAAATCATTTGGCCTCTTAATTTTATTCAAGATACCGCAACAGCGGTAAGTAAAAAGAGATCGACTCACTTATTGTGATGATAATTATTTTTGGAAAACAAAAACTAGAAAGCGGACGGCCGGTGATGCCTATCAGTTAATTATTGTCACCAAAATGGCTGCTTATTGTTAATGCCTCGAAATGGCGGAGTGACAAATCGTTGGTTGTTTCGTGTACGTTCCGTTTGATTGACGCGTGCCAGATTCCGCGGTAATATACCTTTATCCATATTTATTTATGCGTAGAAAGCGCAAATAAAAACGAGTTCTTTCACATTGCGATCAAGATAGTGAATCGATGTTTGTACAGACGCGCGTTAGATGAATGAAACAGTTGAGCAAGAGCTTGTCCAAACTAATCCAGCTTTATTGGTTGGAGGGTAATAAATGTTGACTATTGGAAAATATCGAAGCGTTTGAGACAATTTCAAAGACGCTGCGAGTTGGGATTCAATATTGACAGTTCTCACGAGTGTCGCGGGCGCGGCTCGCGCTTGGCCGGCGGCGAGGTGCTCTTATTCCTTCCGCTTTTCACACTTGTAAGTAATAATCGATCGGGTTTATTGCGTGCCGCGTGGAGGCGCGCCGTCGCCGGGTGACACTTCGTAGAACTATATAATGTGACCTATTGCTTAGTTTGCCCACAAATCGAACTGGCCACGTTAAGTGGACGAACAAACTGATCTTATGAACTCGTCATTTCCCCGAAGGGAGACTGAAATCCTTTGTTATCGATTATCCACAGTCGATCCGCTGACGCATTCGGAATCCGTGTGAAATGTGAATTGTCAGGTAAACTTGAGTTCCACATTATTTGCATTAACTTATTCAGAAAACAGTAAACAACGATCATCGAGTATAAAAGCCTTTGTGATTCCTCACCGGGTGTTTGTCTTGACTCATTATTTAAAGGGAAGTTTATTCGAAAGTGACCTCGTATTTGCAACGACAAAACTTGAACTCTTTCAATAACAAATCATAATTTATGTCAAATGTTTACAATACCTGATGACACTGTTGCCTATTGAAATTCTTTCAATTCTACCAATTATTGAGTACTGCGGTGGTCCGCGGTTTCACTCGCGTTATCCCCGTTCCCGTGGTAATTTCGCCATATCCCTTCTTAGCAAGTACCTACGCCTTAAAAGGAGTTCCCATGTAAAATGCTCCTAGCAATTATAGTTTCCGAGTTTTCGTGGTTAATCAGCGATTAATATTTTGCTTTTATATATTATTGAGTAGGTTAACCACTTGAAAGTATATTCATAAGCACATAATTACACACCCAACTTCATATTAATATATGAGCGCACACACGCTCGCCGGATGTAGTTTTCCCAATGTTCAAACATCGAGATTGGTCGATTTGTGTCATTTCCTTTGTCAATGTAAACTTTAGAGGTACCTAAACACAATCGCACGGTATTTACTCGGTTAACGTTCCTGATGTGTATAATATGACTAATTTACTTCGAAGTTTTATTAAAAACTTTATCAAATAAGGTAAAGCAAACTTTGAGGTTTATAACGCGTTTCCTCATACCAATTTTTATGTTTTTGACATATTTCATACCGCTATGAAACCTTTTATTATTATTTAATTCAATTATTTTAAAAAATACAGTTTCCTGTCAATTCACACGTTTGACCTAAACTTAAATTTTTCTTGCTTTTCTGTGTGTAATGTAACTGAAAAAACAAAATCTCGTGTAAACTCTTTACATCAGCAAAGCAGGCGTCTGACATGGTCTAGCGATTGAAACAACCGAGACCAACAGTTAACGTGCCCTCCGAAGCAAGGACAACTAAAAGCTTCCAACACCTAAGGTGTCAAAGTAACTTAACTTTACAAAAAGTAACTTAACATTTACAATATACGAAAAATAATTTAACAATTCACAACTTAACGACTTATGAAAAATCACTTAAAAAATCCGCAACAATCTTAATTCTAGGTCACAATCCTAAATGCCAATAAAAAACGTAATTAACACTACAGTGTTGTACATTTCATAACGTAACTCTAGACAATGGGCGCGTGACGGCTGTAAAGAGTATCATTAAACGCGGTTAGACTAGCCTTAACCACTAGTTAATTACCTACACGTAGTGGCAGTCATAAACTAAGACCAGGAAACTAATGCCCAAACCGCAGGTCATCCACAACCGGGTAGGTCACATGTAGGTCACATATAATGAAGTGAAAATACATTGCGGAATGGGCAATTCTCCAAAGAGTATATCAATAACTGAGGCCGGCTTTATGACCCATTGTAAGCGGTTGAGCGTAATAAACTAACGCGTTTTATAGTTGTGATTGATCGTGGATAAATTAAATTGATGTGGTAAGGAAATAGGATTTAAGTAAATCACATTTAAATATGGCTCCGGCTTGAGATCACCAACCCGCTTTGGCAAGCGTGGTGATTACGACTGATCCTCATTGTACTGTAATATCTTCAGTGAAATGAGAGGTCTTTGACCAGCAGTGAGACATTACAGGCTACTACTATACAATACTATATACATTTATAAGTAGTTATTTTTGTATTAAATGGCACCTGAAAACTTAGGCTAAAACATAGGCTACAATAACTGACTTGCAAACTCACTTTAAAGTATTTATCATCCGAAACAAAAGACATCAACGCGTTTACGATCCAAATCACGCAATACATTATCATCGTAAAGTTATCCGAATGATAAACATATCTAAGTTGTTTATGATAAAACAAACTAGTATTTATCACGTGTTAACTAGCTGTTTGAGATTAAAATAATCTCTCTATCTATCAGTAGCAGCGCTCCGCGGTTTTACCCGCGTTGTTTTTGGGAATTTCGGGATGAAAATTAGCCTATAACCATCATGTTGAAGATTGCTATCCATTGCAAAAATAATTATTTAAATCGGGCTGGTAATTCCCGAGATTAACAAACTTAAACAAAGTTACAAATTTTACCTCTTTATAATATAAAATTAATAGTATCACTACATAGTATAAAATAAAGTCGTCTCTGTTTCGTGTCTGTTTGTCTGTATGCTTAAATCTTTAAAATTACGCAACGGATTTTGATGCGGTTTTTTGTAATAGATAGAGTGATTCAAGAGGAAAGTTTTTATGTAAAAAAGATCCCCAAATTCCCACGGGAACGGGCACAACGCGGGTAAAACCGCGGGCGCTGCTAGTAGAAGTATATATTAAAATACTTACGGAAGTGCCACAGTGCCGAAATGGCGAAAGTGACTAACGTAGTTTGAAAAAAAACATGTACGTGCGTAGGTATAAAAATGGCGTCGCCATCAGTGCACCATGGTACCTTTCAAAGGTCCAATACATCAGAAATCAAATTCAAACACAAAACAAAGTACAAACTCTAATTCGCAGAATCGATATAACTTTATCGATATCATTATAAATCAATACAGGGGTCGCTGGACACTGCAGCTATCAATCAATGCTCCCGGTAGGTATGAACTAATGTCGCTTATCGATTTGAAGACGCGCTCGATTCATCAAATCGAATGCAACTGACTAATGTCGATCGATTTCAAATATTTCACCTGTCTTTGACCTTTTGTTTAAGACATCTTTAACAAGATAATTATTTATTACTTTATTAGTAAAAAACGTTAAGTAAAACTTTAAAATATGTGTATCGGTTACGTATTTAGAACCTTTAATAGTACATACCTACTTAGTGTAAACTCTACTTTCAGATAAACTATTAATGGAACCTCTTATTGTCGACTTTTATTCATTTGTTCAATACTAATTATTTCCAAAATTGACATTCGTGATCCCTTTTAGAATGCTACAGTTAATAACTATAATCGGGTAAAATCGATTACGGCTAAAATCGTGACTTTAATATTGCCAATCACAAACTCATGTTGCCGTTTCATCATTGTTACTAGAACTATTTTACTGCAGAATTATCTGAACCTTTTTGTATATGAGAGTGTATATTTTTTGTTACTTCAACGTAGTTTATATATATAAATTAAATATTAACAACTGAATCACTACATATTATAAAACAAAGTCCCCGGCTTCGTCAGTCTGTCTGTCTGTCTTTGCGCGATAAACTCAAATACTACTGCACGAATTTTGACGCGGTTTTTTTTTTCAATATATAGAGTGATTCAAGAGGAAGGTTTATACAAAGATTCCCGAAATTCCCACGGGAACGGGCACAACGCGGGTAAAACCGCGGGCGCTGCAAGATATGTATATCTATTTTACATAATATATGAGTGAAACCTTAAGATAGCACAACAACTAGTATTTAAATAAATACAATATTTGAAGTGTTGAAAATATGTCCATAAAATCAATTTATATATCGACTATCAGGTAGACATCAATAACGAAGAAGACAGAAACCTTGGCATAAAAATAACAAGCTAATGCGACGATAATACTCGCATTATAACACTTCCTCGTAATTACTACAACCTTCACTTCTGTAATCTATAAACAGTGTATAATATAAACTATTTAAATTGACTACTTCACATTCACAGCTTAACTATAGCAATAATTCAAAGTCATATTGAATCGAAAACAATGGAATCTTTTCAGTATCTATGTTAAGTAGTATAGATTGTTTCAACATCAATACACGACAAAACGTAATCCTTTGATTCATTAGAAAATATAATTGAATATTCATAAGCAAATAAATCCGAATATCCGTCAATTGAGACCGAGAATTGTGTAAATATCAAATACTTTCTTTTTTATTCCACTCTGTGTGTCCTACGTAAAGAGTCGCCATCAAAACAAATATTCATTTTTAAAATCAATACGAACCCTTCCTATAGCGTTCAAATAAACCGAACCGATTCCAATAAAAAATAAATCGAAAAAATATCTCGAGAATCGTAATCGAATTCGGTCATCTGTCAACTGTCATTGTATTTTAATCATTCTCTGATAGGTAGATATTGTGACAATATGAATAAATCAAATATTATATCGATTTGATTTCGAATTGATTTCCTGGCTTCTTAGAATTGAATGTGTAATAAGTACTTTATTGAACACTTTCAAATAATCAATCTCTGTGTTTGAAAATAGAATAATAAGTGTTCTTGCTTGTAACTTGTAACAGAACGTTTAAATAAATAATGTTGTCTCAATTTTATTCCATATCACTTTAAATCAGATAATCCTAATAATTGATGATTCAATTCCAACGATATGACATGAAAGTAAGATCGTGCTTTAAAAATACCAAGCTCACATAGTTGGAATAATTGATAAATCAATGCACCTCTCAACATGAGAAGCACTAAATCAAACGCGAGCCTATCATAAAGTTATGACAAGACATGTGATATTAAACCACTAGATGGCGCGATAAATGGCTGTCAAACTCACCTGTCATTAGCTTATTAATGGCGGCCACTGGAAGCCATATTGAATATTGATGAATTAAAAAATAAATTATTACTTTATGGTTTTCGAGCCAACAGTTTGACTCATAATCAGGTTTTAGAGACCAAGTGGTCTAATTAAAGCTGGCAGTGAATATTTAATATAATTTGCGACAGTTTCGCCGCACAATGGGTCACCCACGCTGTCTGGTGATCCCTGTACATACAATTTGATAATTTGCATCAAGAATCGCTTTTAAAACTGTGCCATCGAGCTAGTTGTTTACAAAAAACATAACAAACCAGCCGGCCTTAACACTTTCGCTATTATTGTTTCTTTTTTTGAAGGCAACTTCTATCTTATTTAGCTTAACATTTGAGATTCGAGGTTGGAACAGGACTCCTTGGTTAAGTTTGAAATTCGACCTTATTTTTACTGCAGTGGAGTCTAAAATGTTTGATGAGTAATTGAGTTGTGACGTTTTATCGAGTTGGATTATGGTTATAGGACCACACACGCACGCGATTTAACGTCGGGCCCAAAAACAACAGTCAGTCAGTTAGTATAGTTTACAGCATCAGGTAGAGTGGCTACTAGATATAAGGGCACACGTCCTCACTAATTTCCAATCAAATATCTTTTTTATTAGAAGTAGAGTATTTTTTCTTTGAAGGTTTTTGAGCATGGAGGTTTCGTCCGAGTGATCGTTATGCTACCTTATTACTACATTTAGCACAACTCTCTTCCCTCCTCGATTGTTTTAGTGTATACAAATTGTATTAAAATAGTAATCAACTGTGTGAGAAATTGCATCTAAATCAGTCCAGCGAAAAAATCAAACGGGTATACATTTAGTAACTACCATCTAATCTGTAACACATAATTACCTATCCTCAAAAGTAGTTGTGAAGTAACTTGGACTACTTAGCTACGCACCACAGATAGTAGACCCAAGTATAGTAAGTAAACGAAACCCGGGCGTGGGCGACAATGGGCCCGGTAGCCAACTCACGCGCACATCGCTCCACAATTTACATGTTTATTGCATCTTCACACCAAAAATAAAAGCAGTCAAACGTTTTGACATCTCGCATAATTAATCGCCATTATGCAGGAATTATTGTTAATTTTATTGAAATAGTATTTACGCATCAGTTACTTTCGGGTACTTTTGATTTATACTATATTGTGCAATTTAATGTCGTTCCGTTTTATGAGCTCTCCAATTGTTATTCATAGCGTAACAGTTTTTACGTAAAAGTCAAAATTAAAATAATAACGGGTTATTAAACTTATAGTTTTTTGCACTTTAGGTGTGCACCTATGTGATATTTGATTCTGACATTCGTGTCCTTTAAAGTTAGCTTAGATTTAAATTACTTCAGCTAACGTATAACTATTACATCAATACCAGATAATAATGTCAACCAATCCCATAATCAACAATTCAGTTTTTTCAGTTACGTTGAGCACTTATTCTTCTTCTTTCCTAACATGTACCTAATCAACTAAAGGTTTAAGTCAACTACCAACTTTCAAGAACAAACCGCCCCATAAACCAAAGACAAATCTGTCAAAAACCAGCGCCAAATATGGTTAAAACAGTACCAACATAAAAACAATGTTATTGTGGCGGTGCCGTCGCACCGTTCGGCGCAGGCGCATGCTAATGCGCGCGACAGGAAGGGGCGTGGACGCCGCACATTAGCGACTGTTCTCCGAAACACTTCGACTTTTGGACTATCATGTGGGATATTAATATCTGTTACGTCATGAGGATTGGGGCTGATTGGTGAAGAAGAAAGGTAATGGAATGATAATAGCAATATATTTGTTAGCAATAAATAATATGTCGTGGATAGAAACATTACATAAAAGATAAAGAAATCTGTCTAAACAACAGTTCACTTAACAATACTCTCAAAGTGAGATCCCTATGGAGACCCATAGGGATTTCATAGCGTAAAGAATGTTAAAATTCAGGCATATCCTTAAATATATGTTGTATTATTACTTGCCTGAGTAAGTTTCGTGTAGATTAGTGACCAACCCTGATGTCGGAGTTTTCAGACCGCCTAAAGGCTTCTGACATGGTCCTACTAGGCTAATAAAAGTTGATGAAATGTAACGCTCAATGTATGTATAATGTGCCCAATAATCAGATGATATTAAAGTTTGCATAAAAATATCTATGCAAATTATTCACACTCCATAGAAAACGTCGAAGATAGAACCTTCCTAATAACGGATCCCATAAGCATTTAAAACTGAAACATTGAGGTGTCATAATAAGCCACCAAAGCTCAAGAGTGGAAGAAAAATACAAACAAATATTAAAATCTGAGAGGCTCTCTGCTGAATCAATAGACTACCGTGTGGACCACACTGGATATCATAGAGTATAGAGAATTACTATGTGACAATATGAGCGAGCAAATACGGGGGCGATAGAGTCGAGGACTACGAGTATATGGGAGGCCGGCGTGTGAGGTAGCAACCTCTTTAATCTAAATTTTGGAATAACCTCCTTACGACAACCTCGTTACTCTAAAAGAGTAACGAGGTTGCTTGCAATTGGCTTACACCTATCCGAATTTCGAACATAGTTGAATTGAAGGTTTGTAGTAAAAAATTAAACGCTTAAAAACTCTTTTGCGATGGAATGACCCAAAATTTGCAAAGTGGTCAGAACGTCAGAAATTGATAAAGAATCTCACTTTGATTGCAAAACTTCTTATGCGGTATGCGATTTTTCTTATTTCGGTACTAAAATCAGAAACATTATTAAATCCAGAAATTATATATTTTTGTCATAGATTAATTATCCAAACTTGCCATAATATGTAAATTAGGTAGAAAGACACGTCTCTAACGAAACCCGTATTCTATCCTCGTAATACGTTAGATGTACAACTAACAATTTATGTATCTACAACACTAATCACAATAATAACCAATATAACAAAAGGGTGATGTGATTAGCATAATATAATCGTCGTTTGACGCCAGTGGGCGCTCTCTATACAAACAGACAACACACAGACCACCAGTGTTACATCACCAAGTCAAATCCGAGGAAAACCGCTAGTCATCGCTAGTATTGAAAACGTGCTTTGAAACAGTTTTTTGTGTACGATTTCGATTAGTCTTTTGATTGTATGCCTGTTAAGGGTAAGGATTGTTTATTGCAGTGAAAAAGACGTATAAAAAGCAAATAAGTATTTATATAAGCAGTATAAAATAAATTCATAGAATCTAAATAACATAGTTTTGGTATAATTTTCAAGCCAATTGCGGAAACGTTATGAATTTGCCATAAATACATATAATTGTCGCGAAAAGAGAGCACTTAATAACCTTAGGTAATATACAAAATGGCGATCAGTAGGTACTAAGATCAATTTCCGATACGTTAGAAAGAGAGGTATTTGCCAAGTAGTGGGACACCACAGACCTTTGCCCAGTAGTGGGGCTGTTCACCAGACAGACATACCAAACTGCCGCACCCAGAGACGACCATTAAATCAACAATTAACTGATAGACGTTATTTTTCGTACATTGTAATTAGGACGTCTCTTAGTACGGGCGGTAGCTAGCAAAATTCAAGAAAAAAGCACCCTATGCCTTATTTAAAAACCTATAATACTTATTACTCACTCTTTATCCTACATTGTACAATATGCGCATAATTAAACATTTAACCCTCCCACCCCACTGCCTCCCCCCTAATCTTACCAAACAAATTATTTTCACTTATGAAATAAACACGGTATATCGCATGTCGGAAATAATGCGCCGTTAATTTATTCAAGTAGCACGGTAGCAGCCTAATTTTTATTGTTGCAGCTAAAATAACTATTTTCAGAATTTAAAAAGAGAAAGGCTAACGTTCGTTTAACTCAATAGTCATTACAACAATTACAATTTATTTTTTTAATTTAAAATGCAAACTTTTCGAACTTTAGGTAATTATTTTTCGGTCCGGGCGGCCGTTAAATTAGACCATTTCGATATTCAAATTGATACTGTAAATCTATTGCCAATCGCAAAACCCGAATCACTCGCCAATCACAAAACGCGAACAGACAAAATGGCGGATTTAACAAAGTGATAACATATTTTAATTAATTCACGTCATAAATGAATAAAATTGAATTAAACTGAATAAATTGCTAGAAATAAGTGATAAATATTAAATTAATTTGCAAGTGTCAGTTCACTTCAGCTTAAACTCGCTTAAACATTTCTTAAATTCAACATTAACCTAGATAAAATCTGTCCAGTTTACAATAAAATAACTTGTCTACAAGACTCTTAAATCACTTATTTGAATAACATTAAAATATAAATTGAATTTGTATAGAAAAATATGTATTTAAACCGTAAATAATGTATTAAACGAGATTTCCTTTTAGCTGTGAACAATGAGAGTCGCGATCTGTGTAACTAATTAGTAAAGTATGACGCAGTGGAATTACTTCTATTAACGGACAAATAGGAACGGCGGAACGATCGTGGAACTGGAACGTTATTCTATGACAGTAACGCTAACCAACCTCAAAACACAGACAGAGAGAATCACCTCCAACCTCCAATTGAGAAACCCAATTTGAATAACAATCAATAAATTAATGTACAACAGTAATATATTCATAAGCGGAGTCTGTGACACATCGCTGGAACGAGAACTGAATCTAAATGAAATTTTATAAGAAACTCCTTTTCAACGGCCCATTATGGTCCGAATGTGATACTTTTCTTAACGTATCATCATTATAGGTCCGACAATAGCTCTTTGAGTACGTTGTCGTTAACACTCGACTAATCTCTTTACACGTAAAAACGGACAGTACCGAATGAGTTTCTCGTGTTGGAATAATTAGTCTGCAATTGAAAGCATGCTTTATTTCAAGAGGCCGGACAAAAAGGACATGGCACGCTCGGCCAACGGAGAAACACTTTCACAATCGACGGAGTAATTATTTTAAAACAGTATTTGAACATTAAAAAGTAAATGTTTATATTGTCTATGATGTATCCTACTAAACAAAAGTACATATCATTGGGAAAGTTCATGTGATTGTTCAATTTTCAACCTTTCACGTTTACACGACTGGAAGAGTGATTGTGAATGAAAATTGGCTACATTTGGATTGGATATTTTTAGTAAGGAGCTAGTGTCTAGCTAGTAGGATAAAGTTAGAGATAATAAACTAGTCTACTATTACCACTGTGGCTGTAAAATGCCGAAACGTCAAAAAAAATAAAAGAAAAATATAACCGAAGTTTCATTCAATATCTATGGTTACGTTTAAAAATAGAAGCTCGTTAATAACAGACCGTAATCACATTTCGCCAAACGCGTTACTTACGACACACATGTCTTATCCCTTCGCTGTTCTATATTTAAATTAAGGCGGGTGTTACGGGCACGTTCCCTTTTCAAACAGATTTCAATGATAATTATGTTTATTTTTAAGATTGACTATTAAGTTATGTCAAAAGAGTTGTTATAAGATTATAGGCGATGTTTATGAACTTACGAGAATAAACACCTTGATAGTGAAGTGACATACCAAATAATGTGTCATGGATTAAACAAATTTTAACGTGTAATAGTCAACTAAGATCGAAGTTCATGGATCAAGCGAATAATGTCTTGTTCAAGTATCATTACCAACTATTTAAACATCTCGGTTCTAAAATCATGTAGTACTAATTAAGAAATTTGGTAATTACGCCTTCCTAACTGCACTAATTTGATATTGACCGTAAACATTAGGATGTTACTGTCAATACAGTACCCCTGACTTTACTTTCATGATTTGAAACAGACATCAATACAATAAGCAATCAAAGTCATTGCTTAAAAAAATGGCGGACTTCAGTCAAAAGCCTGTCTGCGTATTTCTGCATTCCTCAGTCGGAAAACTAAACGTTTATGGTGAATTAGCGAGGAATTACACGTGAATAGAGCTGCGCAGGCGCATCCAGTTATCAATTTGCGTGTCGTCACGTTCGCCGCAGGCTTTCGGGGCTCCTGGTGATGTTTCATGGAGTTGGAATGATTTAGAATATATTAACTAAGTAGAGTGACCGCTCTGGGAATCGGATTTGACATTGAGGTCCCAAGACACTGCAAGTCGGTGACGACTAAATTTGACATTTCAATTCTCAATTCAGTGTCAATTCTCCGCCTTGTACCTTGTAAATTTGCTCAGTCAAAAGCCTCTCTCTCCCTGTAGATACCAGTACAGTGAGAAGTATTAGAAATAATATTATATAAATCTTATGAAAAAACATTCCAAATTTTAAGCGATTATCCTATATCTTCAAATATGATTTTCATCTACAAGTCCACGAAACTAAACCAAAAGACACCAATCTCATGAAAGCTTGCAATTAAATCACGCGACACTTAATTATACTTTATTTAACCCTTTTGTTTAACCCTTTAGATTAAAAAAACCCTAGATTCCCTAGTCTATAGATCTGTATATATACTTTTATAGTGACAGCTAATGATTTGGGTTGCGTGTCTAAATCATGGCTCGAGGGGAACAGTAGCCGAGATCGAGCGCCAAATTGGCGGCTGTCAGTTCCCGACATGTCAGAAACGTCAGATCCACCATCGATTCAACACGATTATCTCGATCATGGGAATCGATTATTCGCCATTTTCTTTGTCTGGATTTAATGATGAGACAAAATCGTGAGTATTGTTATACAAACGTTGGGTACATAGAAATCGATATGTTGGAATAAATAGGTATGAGCATATAATGTGCTAAAGGTCTATTCTCTAGCTAGATCATTATAGATTTATAGTAAGGAGGATTAGATGTCAGAGACAAAAGGCCAAAGAGAGAGAAATAGCAAAGATATGTATGGACAATTATTTAACCCTTTAAATACTCGTGTTAAAGTAATCATGATACGCATTTAGCACGATTATTATTATATAAACAGTTAAAACTAATTGCAAGTTTTCCCGCCAACGCGACTTCATTCAAAATGGCGGCTACGATTTCACGTCATTAAGACTAGTTATCGCGCGACCTAGCCGCAATCCTCTAATTATCCGCTACCGGTGTCTCCCCAAGAAATAATATCCAATATTATAAACTGGAAATGTAATTCAGTTGATCGACGCCCGTGCTACATACACCAGAGGGGTGTACAACTCTCGTAATTAGTATGAAGTGATGTTGGTAGCAGTTTCCTTAAATATAGATACGGCTATCATTAACAGAAGATTACTGCTTTGCTCGATCTACCCGCAATTTAGTACGTCGATATAAATATTACCTGTCATAATTTATTTCAAGCCGTCCAGTAATTCGATATTAAAATCAACAATTAGATGCATCTTTGGTTTTAGTAACACAAAATGGGTACTTAGATGAGAACCTCTTTTTATGTTACAAAATTGAACTTTAAGCGAAACTAAATCAGTATTTTTGATTTACAACACTTTTATGCACTGATTTTGAAAATAATTTCAATGCTTATGCTTTAAAGATATCAAAGTATTTTATCAATATTATTCGACTATTTTTATTCCTAAACTATTCATTTGGGATCCAAGTGAGAGTAATTTGAAACTCAATTCAATTCGCAGAATTGACCACAGATTTTATAAAAGACATTTCATCATCAAAAAGGTTTAACGTCAGATTAAAATTATTACAAAAATATCCTTTAGGTTAATCATTATAATATAACAATATGATCTATGCTAATCGTAATGGATAGCTACATTGAACGGGAAGATTATAGGCTATTTTTTATCCCGAAATTCTCACGGGAACGGGTACAAAGTAGGCAAAACCGCGGGGTGCTGGTAGTTTTGCATATCATTACATAGTATAAAACAAAGTCGCGTCTGTTTGTCGTTTGTCTGTTTGTCTGTATGCTTAAATCTTTAAAATTACGCAACGGATTTTGATGCGGTTTTTTGTAATAGGTAGAGTGATTCAATAGGAAGGTTTTTATGTAAAAAATTCGGGTAAAACCGCGGGGCGCTGCTAGTAACTAATATATGAACCTTTAATCCAACATGGCGCAGGCTACGTAAACAATGAATACTTATATTAAATTCCACGAATGATTGTCGATGTTTGTCCTAACTATCGATGGTGGTGATAAAACGATAACCACCATCACAGTAAGCGATGTGTTTACATTATTTAATTGATTAATGATTAATGCTGTTCAAATTTTCATGATATTAATAAAAAAAATCGTAGAAACTATTTAATAGTCATCCGTGATATAACAATTTAAATAAGTTTTTCATTCAAAAGCCTTTTCATTACTTGGTTTTAAAAGTAAAGTAAAGTATGAGCCTGTGATGTCCCACTGTTAGTCAAAGGCCTCTCATCTCACTGAAGATATTATAGTACAGTGAGGAGGATTAGGTATAATCACCACACTTGCTAAATGTGCGTTGGTTATAAGCACTTTATAAGTACTTTTGATAATATTGTCTCTTTGATAAATAAAAATGTTAGTGATGGGATAAACAGCCTTAAAACACACAAAAGAAAGCCAAACACACACTAGCGAATAGTGATGTCAAAACAAACCTTAGATAGTTACAATAATAGTATGAGACGTCTAGATTTCGAATATCGGGCGGAACATATCATTAGGGTCACTATACACTGCGATTCAAGGAACCGGGATCGTTTATGTAGTTGTATGCTTCCACGCATGGCGTGATCGATCGTGAGAAACCGTGCGATATCACGGACCCCACTGATTGACAGTCAATTGTTTTTAACATCGCTATCATATACACGGCTTAATTGGCCCGATCAAATACTGTGTTATGTGAACTGTACAATTTTAAGAGCGAAGTAGACAGTTTTATTCGAAATTAACAGTTTTTTAAAAGAATGTAATAGTTTTATAAAAAAATTAACAGCTTTTTTAAAGAAATTTAGCAGTTTTTTTCTGGGTATAAAACAATATGATTATGAAGTAAACAGTTTTTCAGTAAAATAACAGTTGCAAATAAACAGTTTCTTGCACAGTTTTTTCATTACATTTCTTTAACAATTATATCTTTATCTATGTTTTATAATCGGTTCTAAATTACACGTTTACGTTAGCTATTATATTAGTAGCGTGCTTTTATGTGTTTGATTATGAGAAACGTTTGTTGATAGACAACCATCAGTACTAAATTATGTATTATATATTTTATGAACATCGTTAAGAATATTTTTATGATAATAATTTCAAAGATATGACTACCTGTGCAATTTAGATTTATATTTTTTTTATTTCGAAGAAATATCCCGCTGAAGCAAGAACTTCTCAGCCAATTTATCATATTTAAATATGAAATTAAGCAAAGGTTCAACTCACTCTAATGTTTTATTACAACCTTATTAACCAACTTACACAAGCAAAACCCTTAAACAATAACACGAACATAACAAATGATATAAAAAGTAACAGTGAAATAACAGTGTTATAAACCAATTAATCACAGTGATTATGAATCATTTCTGAGCTTGTCACATCACTAGCGCCGACTTTATAGAGAAGCTACTTCAATGAAAAAAACATCATCTTTTGAAACGGTTTTCTAAAGATTTCTTCATTATTCCTTTATGCGGTCTTAATTAATTGTATTTATTTTGTCGCTCGTATTGTAGGTTGACTGAGGTTAAATTGCGTGTGTTCTGAGTAATCATTTATTTGGTACGAAGTTTATTTTAATGTTTACAGTTATGGTTGCAAAGAAAGGAGGTTTGAACGAATATAAGACATAGTTTAAACAAACAGGTCAACAAATTTTCGATACTGTGTCTTTGATCGGTAATTCATTTTAATTTGCTTAAGTTTTTTTAACAAATTAGAGCGAAAGGTTTTTTAAGAAGTTTAAAAACATATTAAGTAAAAGGTACCCAATATGCAACTAAATTATTTAGCCGTCGTCGTGGCATAAAAGTGACACCTACAAACTTTCGCATTGATATCTCAAATACGTAATTATGTATGTAATAAAATAAGTAATTTCTATATGAATAATCTATTAACGAGGTACCGTCACACATGGTGTAGGCGTCAACTTCGCAGTGTGAATGTCAACATAATCAAACCGACACACCAAACTTGCATACTTGTCGGTCTAACTTGTCGGCATGTCGGCAAATACTATACCTTTACTAAAATATTTGTGTACCTACATTACGAAACGTTTAATGGGCTTATTCATGTTTATTCTTATATGTAAAAGGCATTTTATATTCAAATATTGTTTTAAACTCATTATTTTTGGTAATTGGCTTAGATGAGTTAGCAAAAAGTTTTAACATTACCTACGTTGGTTGGTTGATTAAAAACTTTTTTGAGAGAAGACTAGTCGTTTAATGTTTTTGTTTCTTATTATAAAATATTTTGTGACTAACTTTGTTTTTAAAATAAAAAAAATACGATTACCATTTCAACTAAGTATACCAATTAACATTAAGGGCGGTATGCACAACTCTTAAATGTATTTAGTATCTAAATATGTTTGTGAAAAAAAGCTTTTCGTTCAAAATTGTATTTTATATTGAACGAAATAGAACACTATTCAAAGCGAACGTTACTCGAGACATTTAGGTGCTAAAAAAATTAAACATGCTTGTGCAATCCGCCCTTAATGAATGAAGTGGTTATGAAAAAATGTAGGCTCATAATAACAAGCAAAGACTCTATAGAGAATGTTAATATATTCATGCGCTTGCGCAATATTATGATCATTTTATTGACCGTGGCTGAGTGAGAGGCTCCTATTGGTCGATTTTAATCCATAGCATTGACAAATCTTAAGAAAAGCACGCGCCAAAGCTTTTAACCGAATCAACTTAAGTGTAACACTTTATTGGCATAGCAATTGAGAATTCAATACTTTTCTATCAAATGAGGTCATTTACACCGGGTTCTGTATACTAATTAATTCATAAATACTTGTATCATCGCATTATTTCAGTTGAAATTGCAGGAAAAAAAGCTAAAAAGCGTGCTTTTGAAACACGCTGTATATCTTTAATATCAATACGTATTTTTAAAATTTGCTTCGACATATAGACAGACGCGGTTAGGTACCTTCTAGATACCTACTTTGTTTTACACTATATAAAGTGAGTAGGTACAAATGTATTCCACATACTGAATACTATAACTACATATACAGAATTAAAGAAAGAATAATAAATATATCCCAAGAACACCTGTCCGTTAGTTTCACATCAGTTTTATTTCCTTCGCAATTTTACTGCGCCAAAAAACAGCCAACCTAATTTGATCCCTGTTGAGCTTTTATTTTCTCACACATCTCTTAACAAGGGTAGGTCTTGTTCCTTGGTTTGTGTTTAACACATGTTTTAGTGCTAGTAAATAATTAAACCACCTAATTTGATGCGAAGGAAACATATTTTAGTGAGGTTTACGGAGGCGAGGCTCGATTCAAAGTGGAGTGCAATCTAAACAGAAACCCTTCAGGTGTATTAAAACGAAATAAACCTTGCCTCGGTTGTTTGTTACATCTAAGCAGTGTGTGAGCTCCACACAAGTGTTACAAGAAGAACAATGTAAGTGTATACAGTGTGGTTTTGGTAAAAATAATCAAATACCTCCAAATATGTATAATCTATGTAATATTATGGCTAAGAAGAGAATTAACACAATTTTCATTTCATAAATCAAATAATTACTTATATTGTTTTAATGTGTCATCAAAAGTATCTGTTACAGATTTTTGAAAGATTTCAATAGTTAGTTCAAGATTTCAATAGCCTAGTTATTTTTCTCTATAATTAAATCTTTTTCTGTAATCAAACAAATGATCGACCACAAAAAACATGTCCAAATTAAACAAAAATTAAAATATCAAATCTTTTCAATAGAAACCAAGGAATCCTATAAATAAATCCCAACAGACATGGGCTAGTAACGGCTTAAGGCTATCAAGTATCTTAATCAATATGCCGTCTTACAACTATCGGGTTTCGATGTGTTTGATACGATTATATTGAAACTCTACACAAACAAGGGGTGGTATTAACTTAATATTAAAATGTCATATTAGTTGCGTTGCTATTGCAGTAAGACGTTCACTGCATCCTTCATTGACAGATTAATTTTAAACGTTATCGTGTGGTGTCAACGCATACTGTATGTTGCGAACGACTGAGCGTAATCACATCTTTATTTGTTACACTGACTATAGGCGTTTTAGTGGGAAGTAGCGGATTCAATGGGGGTAGGGAGTAATGGTTTGACTTAGTGATGTAAGCTCATTGTGATTCTTGAGTAACGTACAGCTCGACTCCATGCTTGGTGGGGTGGCCAGTCCTGGCTGTTTCTATCGTCAGACCATGTCGGAGGCCTTAAGGCGGCACCAGGGCACTAACTTAGTTTATCCATTACTTAGAAGGGAGTTTGGGTCACCTCCCCCGGGAACTCGAGACCCAGAACCCGGGGACCCCTCCGTTAATTTACTTAACACCATACCTAACTATTACGGTTCACAAAATATTAAATCAATTCTCCTACACCTATACAACCCCAATAATTAGGTATTAACTATATTTACGTGTTAAACCGATATTATAAATCAGCCTCAATGAATTCTCACACACATTGTTCAAGTGTAAAGTCTTAAAATAAATTAAATATGCGAACAAATTGCAGTTAATTTGTAGAAAAAGATAAAACTTCAGAGTTCATAGTATCGCGAGGTTTGTGCGCTAATGATCGCGTGATATGAGCCACAATAACGTACTGACAGCTACGTTGGTGGTTGACCTTTAAACTGGGACAAAAGTCATGTCGGTGCAATACTTATATCTGATTTTTACTGTATAGCCACTGAAATCTTACACTAAAATACTCTCTAAAGACTTCTGTAACAGACCTGACTTATGTGAAAATACTTGCGTCATCAATTGTACCTACTACTAAGCTATACACCCGTCATCACGTACACAACAGCAAATTAAAAGCGTAGTGATGCACCTTGCTATGTGTAATCGGTCCCCAACTAGTGCGACCACATTAAAATTTGATTTTTTTTTTCAACCACTAACAGTGATGGAGACTAAATTTGTATGGTTCACCACTACTCACTTCTAGTGGACAAAAAACCACATGGTCAATCGCTAACGTTGCCGATTGTAAATAAGTACCACATAAACCTCGGCCATGCATCGCCCGGTGGGCGGGGGGAAGGGAGGGGATGATTGATAGATGCGTCTGCGCACAAAACGAACGCTTACTCGGTTTTATTTGAGACTTTTTACGATTAATTATCGACCTTTAGCGTTTAAGGTGGTTTTATTTTTGAAGAATATTAGTTTTGAAGTGTTTGGATTAGTTTAGTTCAATCTATAATCTTTACTTGGTAAAAAAGGTTTTAATATTTGCTAGTGTCCGACCGAAAGTTCGGTTTCGGTTTCGGTTTCGGCCGAGTTTCGGCCAAAAATCAAGTTTCGGCGGCAGTTTCGGTTTCGGCCCAAAATTGGCCGAAACTTTTGCCGAAACCGAAACTGATTTCGGTAGTTGTCGTGCACGCTCGCCTAATTTCGTTTCTCGCGGCAACGCTCTGGCGGGCGCTGGCGGCCCTGTTCGGGAATTATCGTGCGCCGTTCGGATAGCTCTGTAGCAACACAACTTAGAGCGTTTTCACATTATCCGATCCGATATCGGTGTCGGACGCCGATCCGATATCGGGGTAAGTAAAATGTATGAAATATGTACCGTAAGGTCGGGTTACTTTGGCTACTTTTCCAGTATATTTTATAAAATGTCTCTGTTGTGGAGAATCTGAGCGACTTTTTAGGGTTATAACGGTTGTATTTGGTAAACAGGGATAGTAACTACATATTAATAAACTATTTTAACTAAAAATGTAATTGCTTTGTATATTTTTTATTTTCTGAAATTTGAGCCAAAGTTTATCTTTGAGGAGGGTAACTCTGGCTCGCTGATTTTTTTTCTATGTAAAACGATACTAAACCGAGCAAAGAGCCAAAGTAAGTCCTTAAACTGAAAGATAAGAAAAAAATAAACCTTTTTACATATAAAATTCTTTATTTCGTAATAGAAAAGTGAACAAAAAATAGACTCGAACAGCTTTTTTCATAAAATTTAACAAAAACTCTTGTTAAACTATTGAGATCATTACCTCTGAGACATACTCAGTGTTAAAAAAGGTATCAAAGATTAGGAAGAAAAGGCTGGTCTTAATTAACCATCTGATTCAGGTACTGAAAAACAGCCTTTTTTTAAAATTTTGGGGCATTTATTTTACAATTAATTTTGTACCAACTATACAACTGTTCATCCTTGTAAACTGGCCACCGCCAAAAACATTAGCTCTATTTAAGTTTAACATTTGCAAAAATGTATCACTAATAAGATCTGCACCGACGATTCGATCTTGTCTTGGAAGTCGGCTTTCGCTGATAGTTACATGGCATCGAGATGGCTAAAACACAATGAAATTTTATTATACACTGTTTAATTTCTTATTATAGCGATAAATGAATCAAATGCAATCATTTATTAACTAAAATTAATATGATCGGGTAACATTGGCTCAGGAGGCAATGTTACCCGAATTCATGAGTCAAAGAATCCCCACACTTATTATTTAAAATATTGATATCAAAACTTGTAAAAAAACAATCGATTCTATAGTTATTCTACTCCTAAATATATATCTGACGCGACTAAATATAATATTTAATAAAACTTACCTTAAAAACTCAGTTACACTAGAAAGTTTGCAGACAAAAAAACAGACGTTTCACATGGCAGAAGCTCAAAATGCAAATGGCGAGTTTAGGTTAGAAATTAAACTTGCATTTTGGTTGAACTAGGAGCCAGTAGCACCATCTAACGATTCCCGCTTAAATTAAATCGATAAATGTCATTGATACAACGAGGCGCGAAGTTTAAATTTATTTTTGATTTGAGCCAAAGTTACCTCCCAGAGTCTAAGTAACCCGACGTTACGGTACCTGTCTTTCATATTGTCTGGCCCGATATCGGATATCGGAGTCGACACCGATATGCTGGCGGCACCATCGGACGCCCGTGAGCCGTCGGACGATAATGTTTGTATGTGTGCTATACGTGTATCTAAATTGTCTCTGTGTGCCCCACAGCCATTTGAAAATGTGTGTCTTGTTTCTTGATACTCTTTGTGAGATGAATTAGCAAATAATTGAATGTGGATTCACCCATACGAAAGTAATTAAAAAACTTTCTAGGTGCGTTTTGTAGCTTGCTAAAAATAGTATAAAATGCTCCCTCTGAATATCTAGCTTCCACAATGGGATGTATCCAATACTGTCTGTGGACAGATCTTTTTTTGCGTCTCTAATATAATAGATACAGCAAATAAAGTTTTCTATTATAGTCTGCCATGATGACCAGCACGCACTAAGCTATCGAGCAAATGGCCGTATCGGAACGATTTTGTCGGAAATATGTGAAAATAGCACATAGTGTCTATCGGCTATCGGATGTCGGCTATCGTCGTCCGACACCGATATCGGATCGGATAATGTGAAAACGCTCTTAGTCAGTGCGTTATCGCCCGACGCAAACATTCTTTAAAGGTTATGTTTTGTTTGGATAGTGGTAGTAAATGTGTAAAACAGTGCTCAGTGAATTAATTTTCCTAAACTTGTTAAATATCTTGAGATGTCAGAGAATTATAAAATAAGATTAAGTATATAAAGATAAGACAGGCAAATAAAGGCCTTTATTCAATTATCCTACTATTTTGATACTTGCATTCTAGGTAAGCACTAGGTAACCTACTCTACATAAAAAAGGTCTGTGACATAGTTACGGACAGACAGGTACCTATGATACAATGAAAAGGGCTCCGTTTTTGCCATTTGACTACGGAACTGTGTTTCTATTTAATGTCCTAATTAATGCAGAATAATGGGTAAAATGCACAAAATTTCAGTATTTTACAGAATTTTATACTTGACCACGTGAGTTTCGGTTTCGGTTTCGGTTTCGGCCGAAACTGAAGCCACGGCCGAACATTCGGTTTCGGTTTCGGTTTCGGCTGGAAAACCAGTTTCGGTCGGACCTTAATATTTGCCGATTAATATGACTTTTCCATGGTTATACTTTCTGACGTTTCTGTACTTTCATTTTTCACTAGCAGCGCCCCGCGGTTTTACCCGCGTTGTGCCCGTTCCCGTGGGAATTTCGGGATAAAATGTAGCCTATAGCCTTCCTCGATAAATAGACTATCTAACAGTGAAAGAATTATTCAAATCAGTTCAGTAGTTTCTGAGATTAGCGCGTTTAAACAAACAAACAAACAAAACAAACTCTTCAGCTTTATAATATTAGTATAGATTATGACAGTTCCAAAAAACTTTTTCAAAATAGTCTACCCTATAATACGTAACTTTCCCTATACATCTTCTTTGTACCCCATCATTACATAAGCCCTGCATAGCAAAACATCACCAGCTAAACAATTCTCCTTAATATGGGAAGGAGCCGTAATTGAGCTATTATTTAATGTTGAAACAGCGATTGTTGTTCAAGTCGCTTTCCGCACCTGCTTTCAGACAATCACACGGAGTGATATGTTTATCCGTATTTATTAGTCTTTATTTGTTTCAATTAGATACTTCAGTTTCTACCTTAGCTTACGTACGTAAGTTAAATAAAACTACGGATTAACGTATGTTTAAAACTGTTTCCTCAACATTGATCCGACCTGCATAAGGAACACATTAATTAAGGACAGCCGTGCACTGATCGCAATATCGAAACGCGATTATAATCCTCATATGACTTCTTGAAGTCCTACAAATGTCCGTGATACGAGGCGGTGTCTCCTTACATAACCACCTTTATTGTTTGTTATTCACACTTATTAACATGTTTTCTTATTGATTTGTGTTTGATTAATCAATGTTTGCTTGTTCTTGTGGTATTTTTATTTATACATAGCTTTCACTGATAAGATTAATGTCTCCCGACTGTATTGTAAAAATAGGTAAGTACTAAAGATTTGGGTTAAGAACAAATTAAAACCTTTCTTCGTTTTGAATTATGATAATGTATACTGTCAGTGGCAATCATTCTGCACATGATTATAATTTGGTTGTCTAAAAATGTATGAGAATTTCTTATACAAGACAGTGGTAGACAACCAAAATAGAATGCTGCAGTTAGTGACGTACGCAATGATATTCCGTTTTGTCTTATAGTAAGATAATAAGGATGTAAATACCTAAACAAAACCACATTGTGGAACATTGAAATAAAGTCTGACTACAAAGAAATACTTAAGTTAAAATGTAAATAATGCAAACAATAAAATGACGTAAACATGTCATCATCAGATATACCTATACATTTTATGATGAATCCGGAAAATACAAAATATAATCACACAATACTCACAGTGCCCCGCGGTTATGTCCGAATATTCAGGGGTTAGATCAAATTACTCTTCAATGACTCCCCCAAAATCGTTGAAAGTAGCAGAAATAAAATAATTTTATCATTAATTTGAAGGAGACCTTTTCCCCCCTTTCCCCACTTTTTCTTAAGAAATAACCTGCACTTTCCCCCAAAGGAAGTATTTATTAAGTAAGTTAGCTCATGAAGTATCCGTTTCATTAAATTCTGTTTTACGCGGCTCCACTATCATCTATTGCATTGAGGTTTATTGATACAGATCTGTTTTAATTAGTAATATGATTTTATGTTTATTAAAACTAATAAACTATAAGAACATAAACCGCTGTAGACTAGTTTATACGAGATTACAATTATATCAATAGTTAGCTTGATCCACTTTAGGCAGCCTCGAATTGAAGCAGACAGCTCAGATAAATACAAAATGTACATTGTGTCGCGGCGTGGGAGAGCCTCAGGATAAGGCAGCGTTCTCACCTGCGCGACCTCGGGGCGAGGCAGCCCGAGACCCGAGGCTGCCTATAGTGGACAACCCGCTTTTAAAGATCACAAAACATTTACCCAAACCTTCCCGCGAATACTAAGCTACTGCAACCGCGAGGCAATGCTAGTACACACATAAAATATTGAAACCAGTCATGACATTAGTCACAAGAGAAATATACAAAGTATTTTGATATATTTAATTGCGCAATGGCGAGTGATTAATATTTAATTTGACGATTGAACAGTGGCATGAGTGATATTGTTGAATCATATGAGTTTATTACTTTACTACATAGTATAAAACAAAGTACTTACTTTCCGCTATCTGTCCCTATGTACCTATGCTTTGATCTTTAAAACTACGCAACGGATTTTGACGCGGTTTTAAAAAATTTGATAAGAGTATTTCAAGAGGAAGGTTTATGTGTATAAAAAATCCCGAAATTCTTAAGGGAACGGGCACAACGCGGGTAAAACCGCGGGGCGCTGCTAGTTACTTAATAAAAGTTAAGTCATTCTTATGGCGCAGAATTTGAATGCACTTTTGAGGTTAATACGTCAACTGAGGGATAAACAATAATTTACATACGTTCAGTATAGTTGGAATTGAGTAAAATCTCATCACAATTTGACATACATTTTGATAGAAGACAACGAAAAGAATGCGAAGCGATTGCCACTTGTCTTCATTTCACCTTTCCATTCACAAAATCACTAACGAATGTATTTTTTCATCTTTTTTGTAACTTTAAATGGGCTGTCATTTAGATTGACTTTATCTAATTCTAGATATTAGTAGTCCTATCCATTGTTGAAGTTCTATCCCAAACTCGACTTATGATATAATGATTTTCCCATGGTATTTTCCTATACGAAGTCATAGAAAATTGATAATAAAAAAGTTTTCAATCGTTTTTTCTTGTAACTAAACATACATAAATAATAATACATAATAAGTTAATTTTTCTTTTTAGTTTATAAGTATTTTTAATAAGTTAAGCACGCTGTGGCGCCTAAAAAAAGTGCATTTATATTTTAATTTTATGTTATGTGTAGTATTGTATGTGTATAGTGTAACTTTTACTGAGTGTCCTAAATAAATAAATAAATAAATACATATAGTCTATGATCTATGCACCTGCGCCACTATTGTATAGCTCTATCAACGCATGTAATGTACGCAACAGTATGTCATTGATTTAATATCAGTTTGTAAAGCAAAAGATGAAAGCTAGAAAGTTATTTGGAGTCAATAATTGCGGCCAACATTTGAATAATGTCTGCCAAAGATTCGCCGCCCTCTCATAAGCGATATATATACGTTCGTAATTACTAACAACAGTACACTACTAACGGTACCATAGACGAATGGAATAGAGTTCTATATCATACCTCCTAGGAGACTCTTAACCTTCTTTGGAGGTCTCAAACTGTGACTTCGGTAACTGACAGTCATATGAGTCATAGACAATATCTCTTCAATCTTATGTCTCTTCTTCTTAGAGGGAGACGCAAGACATCTTTTGAGAAGAAAAATGAAGAGAAAATCTTTGTCTTGGCGGACTGCTAATCTAAACAAAATGATGTAGATTATTTTATCTTGATAACTGCCACCGACGCAAACAGAGGGTTGTTATTTAAGTTTGACTTGTCTGTTTGTCAAATCTGTAGCAGCTTAAATCCTTAAAGTATACCTTAAAGGGAGAGGCCGATTGGATCAGGCCGAACTGACACAGGTTGCCTGCACCCGGTCTGTTAGAACTGAAGGTAAAACAGTCTGTTTATCATCCCTAAACGAACGGCTGATTTTGATGCAGTTTTTTGGTTTGAAATCTGACAGTAACTATATTCTCTGCTTTAACATCTTCTTATCAAAGTGGAACCAAAGCGAGTGAAACCAAAGACTAGATCTAGTGGAAAACAAACAAACAATAGATCCGTTAACCGTCATCAGTTGACCAATAAATTTTTAATTAGAATGCAATATTAAAGGAAGGTATGATGAATAAAGTATGCATCAGTCATGCGGGCAGCGGGTTCTAATCGCACACAATTAACTATATCTACCTATATTTCATTCACGCTAAACTAACACTTATATTTAACGGTATAATGTTCATTTTTCTGTCTACTTCGTGGCGATATAGGACGTTTTATTAGAAGGATAATTGATACAATTTTATTATTGATAGAAAAATGTCGTGAATGATAACGACTTTATATTTAGCGATACGGGTCGTGTTTCTTGAAATTATGATTGTAATTTAATTGTAGTTTGTTATTAAAATTGTATAATTAATCGCCGGTACAGTGTTGTATGTTTATGTTTATACATATATATGTTATATCATTTTTCATACTATAACTACGGACATACCATATATTAGTCCAGGTATCTGAAATAGTTTATAAAACACCTTTTTTCACACCATTTTTTATGTTACAAGGAAGATATCTATAAAAGTATTTACCTGTTATGTCCCACAGCTGGGCAAAAGCCTCACATCTCAATAAAGATATCCTTCTTATTAAGTAAAGGTTAGACCACGTCGGAGGCCTTTAGGCGGTCTAAAAACTCCGACCAGATACTACTAACTAACCTACTCGAATTTACTTTTAGTAAAAAAGGAAACAAATCAATTTTATAAATGAAAACGTCAAAGTCCTTAAATCACAGCCTAAATACACAAAATCGACACTATCATTAGTGACAATAGAATCAGTGCAGCCACTTCAAAGATAAGACACTGGATCTGACAATATGACTCTTATTCCAACAGGTTTAATGTTCAATATCGCATAAGGAATTGTGGTAGAAATTCAACGCGAATGGCACAATGGAAAAGCCATCAGATAGCTGATATTAATAGAATTATGTTCTAGTGTTGTCACACAACTGGAACGGTAGGTCCGGACCGAATCACACTGTACCTGTCGATATATAGGTACCTAAGACTAATTTGTTTCTGCGTCATTTCACTCGTAGAATTCAGAGATGTTATACTTCTAGATATCCTACTAGCAGCGTCACGAGGTTTTACCCGCCGTGTTATTCCTGTGACAATTTTGGGATGAATAATAGTCTATAACCTACCCGTTGAATGTGGCTATCCATTACAAAAAGAATTATTCAAATCGGATTGGTAGTTTTTGAGATTAACGCGTTCAAACAAACAGCAAATCAAAAAACTAACATTTTAAGAAAAAGATTTTATAATAATTTTGATTCAGCAAACAAATGAAAAATGACTATGTATGAACATAACTTAGCCCATTATTTGTTCAATATGAAACATACTTAAGTACGGGTCAAAATTGGGACAGTTCAATATGTCTCCAAAATGACACATAATTAAGGAATTTACATGATTACTACGATTAAAAACTTACTCTAAGGGCCTTATTAATTAACGCGATTAACAACGTTTTAGCTATGAAATGATTTGTCACTTTCTGACATAAGCAATTTTCCGAAGAACAAAAGAGACAAAATACAATGTAACAGTGTTTTAGTTACACCGCATGTTGTCCATTAAATATTGGATTGTAATTGTTGTCTCAATATTTTGTGATTATTTTTTTATCTCAGTCAATTCCAATACCAAAGAGTTCGTTATTACATTTCGGTGTAACCTCACTCACGGACCCACGCAACCTTTATAAATATTGTACCCCAATACAATTATTAACGACACATTTATATTGAATACCAATGAGACACAGGATCAACACAGAATCCTGTGTAAAGGACCACAATGGACCCTTTGTCGAGTCATTTCATTATATTTGTATGTAAATTGAAATATAAAGTTGGTTTATTTGTAGAAAATTTGACAGAAAGGTGCTTAAACGATTTATTTGTCTATGAAACTTTTGGAATTCTCTTGTCTATGCTATGATGACATAGATGGTACACTACCAAGTATGTATACCAAAATTAATGTACTTACGATCGCGTAAATTGAAGATAAGTATTTTGTTACATCACTTGATGATAAACTAATTGCTATGATACCATAAGAGTTTGTCGAATTTATTTTAACGACAGAACTCGTTAATCATCAAAGGATAGTGGAGAAGCTTTGCCCAACAGTGGGACACACCAGGCTGAATATAATTAGCTCATAGTTAAACACCCGGAAATTGACGTCACAAACTGCCTCTGCACGATCGAATTCGCAATTTAAAACAAGTAAACCTCTACATATATTGTTGAAAATATTTCGTAAAACTTAACCACATAATTACCGAGCGGTCATCGAACGCTGCCAATGAACCGGCCTGCACACAACACACAAATATTGCAAAACCCATGTAAATATTCATTATTTATCAACAACAACCGAATAATTTTGATTATTTTGTGTTATTTATTTAGGAAGGACATCCAACTCTCTTTCAGAATTCAGCAACCTTTTACAACGTGAAAATCTATTATGATGCATCGATTATGAAAGAACTTCTTTGTGAATTACTAAGCTAGTTGATCACTAACTGAAATCACAACTTACATATTGAAAACATCGTTGAAAGAAGAATGTTTTAAATCATAAGATAGTAGAAGAAATATATCAAAATGGAATTAAAATATAGTGCTCAAAAACTAGCAATTAATTGAAAAACGTGTGAATCTTAACAAAAAAGTCCCATATCTAAGGATAAAGGTAACTTGATACATGGCATAATATCCATTGTGAGTCGCACGCGTCATGGCAGGTACCTCACCTGGCGAAAAAAGTCTTTACACCATTCAACCTACAAAAAACGGTAACCGAGCTTTTCAAACCAGTGGGCGATTTGATTATTATATCCTGAGATTCATTTGAGGTTTAAAGGGGTCAATTATGACAAATGTTGCCACAGTAAAAAATTACCTCCTGACACTTCGCGCGACTTTTTTCTGACTCAACGATTTTCAACACATCCTCAAACTAATAGGTTAGTTTATTAATGTTGTCTTTCCTAAAACAATTCAAATATCTCGGTCACTAATTTCCATATAATTCACCCTTCATTTACAAGCTCACCTTCAAATAATTACACATTTCTTAGAACACACATAAATAAATCCACACGTGTTTATTCATAATTAAAATTAATACAAGGTGTCGAGCGGTGTTGTCAGCGCAAAAAAAATAATTTCAGTATACCGCCAATTATTTCAATTAATGAATGTCAAAGACAGGAAAAGGAAGTCTGTCACAGGAGTGTTTACGAAGACCGCTATGTTTAGTCCACGATTGTGCCTCAAAGACAGTTAGATTTGATTAATTAATCCACCCTCTATATGCTAGGAATAATAAATCGTGCGTAGTGGCCTCCCAAGAGATGTCGCAACAGTCGGATTCAAATAAATGATTGAGTGAGCGCAAACGATATTGCAGCGAAACAGAAATAAACGCCTAATGATGTGTTATATGTACAGGTAACGATGATAAAGTCCTCAGATCTCAAAGATCGTTATTCCGGCATTCAAAGTTAATTATGAAATTGCGTTGGATCAACTCTGGTCGAAATAACTTTAAACTGATTTAGAATGTACGCACGCGGTTCGCACCTACTGTACTAGGTGTGCTTCGGTATTTGTATTTGAAATACGGTCTATTTCGTAATTCCAATAAATAATTGTCTATTATTTGAATAATACAGCTTAATATATTACTTCCAATACAATTGAGAGTTCATTAATTTTTAATTATTTAGATTTTAGGACAAACAATTCAAGACTGTTGAACTGTCAGGCGAGCAAATAATAAATGTTGGAATAATTCATTAACCTCAATGGTGCATGCATGGAATCAAACCCACGCCGTCCGGATAGTGTTATTTAACTTCTTACTGTCACATTATTCATCACGTCGAAAACCTTTACATTTTAATAAATCTTTTCAGAGAATTAGCTGAAACCTTGGAACTAATTTTTGTTGCAACGCATGAATATCATGCAAAGTAAAGATGGTTAATATGACAAAAAAAAGCGACAGAAAAACATACTATTTTTCTGCTTTATTATTCGACAACAACGTTGTCTAATAAAATAATGTCAAATTATAAATAGCCACGAATGGTATGTTCCGCTAAATAAACAGAGCACAGCCAAAAATCTGAGAGCCGAAACAGATGTTAGAAGGGTCGTCCTTCGTCCCGTAATAAAATAAACTTGAAACCGAATCGCGACTCGGAATTCATTATTAATAATCATATCGGCGCCATTTTGTAAAAGCCGACGTAAATGGCAACACACGTGTTTGTGAAACATTTGAATTTCGAATTAATGCATCACTTTTTTTTTCAATATTAATTGGCTACACGTTTCTTAAATGCACCCGGGAAGTTTAAAAATAGAATCATATTCAAACCATCAAGGTTCATTCAGATTCATTTGTTTAATTTTTCAAATTGCAAATTTGCCGTCAAACATTTTACATAATTAGTAATTACAGATAAGAAAATACCATTATGTAACTTCATTCCAGACTGAAGGCAAAAAACACTAGCGCGAGAGAATAAAATAAAAATCCCACGTGTCTAAATATTAGGCAAATAGGTGCTGGCCGGAAAACCCAAAACAATCTACGTCTATTTGTCTATGCCCTAACATCATAGACTTTTGTTAGTCACCATGTGACGTAACATTTCTACTGTTATGTTAGTTTTAACAATAATAGGTTTACAAATATGCAAAAATAAGCATGCTTTTTGGAATAAAATTCAAAAATAAGTAACAGGCTGGGAGAATAATGATGAAACTTATTTTATTGTTAAATCAGACTAGCAACATCGATTTTAATCGATTATATTTATGGCCCTATGCATAAATTAGTTGTATCTAATAAAATTCATATCATTGTTGTTACACGTAACTATATAATGAACTTTGGATTTAACTACGATAATAACAAATTTAATTATAAACTATTCATTAATTTATTACCATAAGGTTATGTGACGTATGTAACATTGTTCATTAATTTTATTGTACATACCCATACTTACATACATACATACATACATACATACATACACGCTCATACAGGGTGATACAGGTATTAGAAGTGCAATAATTAAGACTGTCACTTTGACGTAATATGTCTGAAAAACTGTCAATATAATTAAGTCATGTTTTAGGATTTTCACTGACAGATAGCTGCTGTAACTAGTCTTCTGTTAATCAGCGTTTATGAATGAGGCCCGTAATATTTTACAGACAATTAACAGCTTAAAAATAGTGGAAGTCGCTTTCTACTAATCTTAAGTCCAAAATAGTTTTATCCCAAAGCCCCGCAAATAAAACCAGTTTAAATGAAGGGTGAACCTGAAATTAGTTCTTTTACCTAAAAAGCAGTCAAATACTAATTGGAAAATCATCTTACAATCAATTATATATCTTCTTACATGCAATAACTTATATACCTATCTTTATATCTATACACCTTTATACCTATTATCTATATTTTTACCTATAGTACAATACAATAAGGCAGGGGTTCCCAACCTGTGCGCCGAGGCGCCCTGGTGCGCCGTAGGAAGTAAAGAAGGGCGCCGTGGGTTTGAACCTTATCATTAACCGAAATATTATATATATGATCTAAGACCTAAGAACTTTAAAAACCATGTTTTTATGCAAATAAATTAATTGAATTTGAATTTAAAATTAAAAATATTCGCGGCACCTTTCTGAGCGCTTGCATCGTGAATAAAGTTTTAGGTAACGACGGTAGGTAGATAACTACTTACGCCGACGTCGTGCGCGTTGCCGTTCCTATGTAGGTACCTAACTTAACTACTAAGATTGTTGGTATATATTTTATTTGGCTGTTTCTTTTTTAAATACCCAGCAAGCTTGGGTAGTGCGCCGTCAAAAAAACTAAACTTGTAACTGCGCCGCGAGGTGAAAAAGGTTGGGAACCCCTGCAATAAGGCGATAGTTATAACGCAACACACACCCACATGCCCGGTTACAACGTTACTATGTATTTAATTATTATTATATTTAAAATTACACGTATTCTTACACCTCTAGGTATAAACTATGACACTGTTTAATTAAATACTTCTTAATTGTCAGTATTTAAGTACATAATAACTGCAAATATTATATAAGAAACTAGGAAAATAGTTTTACCTACAACGTAGGTAATAAAATTAAATGTTACAGCTATATAAAATAAACAACATCTTGTCTTTGTCTACCTCTTAATATGGAAATTGGGTATTTTGTAATTTTCATCAAATCTCATTTCTAAATATTAAAAAAAACTTCATATTTTCATTGACGAAATTATGTTACTTAAATTGAAATTACATTACATACCTAATTTTTTCTTCGACTTGAGACTTGCAAAAGATTCAAATTATCACGAAATACTGAGTGAGAAGCAAAGAGAAAAAGATTATCGGTTTGATCGGCAGTTCTAATCGGATTGTACCAGTTAGAATAGTGCTTTACAAAAAGTACAATTTACTTATTGGAACACCCTATAACAGAAAACATATTTTGAGTAAAAAAGGTATTAACAAAATATATTTTTCGTTAGCAAAAGTTAAACATCCCAGCGTTTATAAAAAGCATTCTAAAACCATTTTTTTGGGTTCGGCGGCAAAAACGAAAACCTCATTTTTGTAAAGAACGTACAAGTAGAAATGCGAGTGCTTACCTATGATAATTCGACGCACGCAAACATGATTTTCTATTCAGACTAGCATTTCTAATTAGACTTAGAGCTTTAATTATTAAGTTCTTTTTGAAGTTGATAACTGCTTAAGAATAAATAAATCACACTATTTAAACTATCATGATATAAACACATTGTAAACACTTATCGACGGGACTTCATCGCGAATAAATGCATTAAATGTTTTATTCGCGATTAAGTCCCGTCTAAATAATAAATCATTTGTTCCATCGTTTATCTCAATCAAACCCGTGACGCCGATACATATACATAAACACACCGGCAGCGCCCCGCGGTTTTACCCTCGTTGTGCCCATCCCCGTGGTAATTTCGGGATGAAAATTGGCTTATAACCTTTCCGTTGAATGTGGCTATCCATTACAAAACGATTTTTTCAAATAGGATTGGTAGTTTCTGAGATTAACGCGTTCAAAGAAACAAAAAAAATAACTCTTAAGCTTTATAATATTAGTATAGTGGTCTTTGATATGAAACCGACCTAACTACAAAGGTTTTATTCCTCATTTTAATACGTCAAAGAAGAATATAATTAAACCAATAAATCCAGGGTACAAGAACAAAACGGTTGATTTGTAGTAACATTATCAAGATTGAACGGGCCATCAATAAAATTGATTGCAATTATTACAAGTCTGAAACGGTATTAATGATTCCCTTGACGGCTGATATATTGCGTCTTGAAGTCGCAAATCAGAGAAGTGATGTATAAAACATTAGTTAGTACTTATCTTTTTGAACTTAATTTATTAGTAAGCTAGGTTAAACGGTTAAAATAATCAAACAAACAAAATAAACTTAAATTAGTAAGTATTCATAGAAATAATGATACCAAAATCAAGATTGAAGCTACCTAAGTAAACCACAATTACAAAGAGGGTAGTCCAAAATTTAAACTTGTCACATTAAAAGAACTTACAAAAATGTTCAATTCTCAAAACGGCAGCATTACAATGACCAATCAAATGAGATATTTCAATTCGTTCATTAATTTAGATACTTGATAGCATTCACAAGAGTAAGGTATCGAGAAAGTATCAAAGGTCTTTGATCCTTCAAAAACCATTGAAATTATCACACAAAAAACAAGTACAAAGCTCAGTACTCACCACAGGACTATCGTCACCTAGGTCCGAGTCTCGATCGGCGTCGGCCATGGCATACGCCGGCACCGGATCACGATTCTTCACCCGAATCTTGGCGGTTTTACTGTCACAAGAGAAATAACACGGCACGCGGCCTAAAGGATGTCACACACGCGATTCGAACATAAAAGAGCGCGGGTTAGTTGCAGGGACGGGCGTCTGCGGCGCTCGCTCGGCTAGTGTGAGCCGCGGCGCGGGCGCGCGCCCCTCCCGCCGTGGCCACGCCTCTAGGGGCCGAGCCGAGCGAATCACCCAAACCCTTCCCCAACGGCCAAACCCTCCAACAACTTATATTGTTTTTATTCAAGCAATAAAATAATCGTCTACGATTAACTATAGTAAATCGCAATAGAATTAAACTCGGACTGAAACACGTATTTCTTTGTTCAGTTTTTATTGTACTGTGTTGATGGGAATACTTGAGCAGTAATGACTTCAAATAATGTTTGTAATGTGGGTACTTTACGGTTTATAATGTGCGTATTTATTATGTTTTTCTTATATGTTAATTTGTGATACGTACTTTATATTTGTATAGAGATTTTAATGTGTTTTTGGATTAATAAGGAGTACATATGTTAATAAAATTGATATCGTTGATATAAAATCAACGCGCGTTGATGTCTTTAATTAGGTCGAATCAATTGAATCATGAAGTTGTTGAAAAGGCTGATCCTCTTTACCAACTTTAATTATCAATTAAGGTTATTTAGCATATATTTTATTTTTATAATTAACAAAATGACATTAATACGGTAGTATTAAATAATTATTACATTCAACTAATTCATTTCTAAGCTAAATAATATGAAAGAGTAATTGATTCAATACCCACTATGACTTGCTCGTATATAGGTACTTGGATGCACTATGGGCTTTGATTGACATCTTCAGTTGAGAGGCTGAAATGAGAGGCTTTTGCTGCGGCATTAACATTAACATTAACAGCCTATTTAAGTAAAGCGAACATTAAGTTATAATGTATATTATCGTATAGTAAACAATGCATCATTAAATCTATGTTATACATACCTAAAAGCTTTAATTCGTGTCATGTAAAGCTAGGTCTAAATCTCAATGAGTTAAGTTTACGTCTGTCCTATTGTTCTAGGTCATAACTTAACTAAACACATTATTAAAAATTGACAATGCAAAAATATTTAACACGTTTAAGAGTACTTAGTTTTAAACTCATGCTGCGGTAAGACCAATATTGAGCTTATACTGCGGTTTAAAAGTTGCTTAATATTATAATACAAGAGGGCAATTTTAAGTGCCCCGGTTGTTTCAATCATGTAACCACGTCTGAGACCTTTCAGCGGTCTATAACTCTGACACCAAGACAAGCCTAACTACTCGGACTTACTCATACATGATATAGGTACTTATCTTTATACATATATGTATATAAATTACGTGTCACAACGCATCGGAATAATAGTTTACTATTGAACTGATTTTAAATTTGATTTGCACACCGTGTACAATTTTATCCAACTTGAAAGATAGGATAACTTACATCTCAATTTATAATGATAAGAGTGGTCCACCCCTTAATTTGTAGATATATGGCAAAACAACGTTTACCTGGTCAGCTAGTAAGTACGAGTATATATTCTATTTTTTACGAGAGTTAAAATGCATCCCATCACTTATCAACCAGAGATCACTTCTTCCATTGAGAAAAAGGGATCAGGGTTCGGGTGAGATAGAATGAAATCACTAAAAACAATTGAAAATCGAGCACGTTTAAGGTATAGTCCACGTTTAAGGGTGCCTGTACATTGATGCGGAGCGGAGATTGCATAAAATATCTGACTGGAGATTTGATGCAATCCTATTGGTTTATATTTGTCCGTTTCTCCGCTCCGCAGCCTCGCTCCGAATCAGTGGACAGGCACCCTTACTCCCGTAAAAAAATTGAATAATACCTACTCGTACTTATGACATATTTACAAAAGACATGTTTGTAAGACTAAAATCAATTTTATCATACACACGACTCAAATGTGTTTAGTAAGGCATTAGTTAAATGAAAAATTAACGGGATGATAAGATAGTTATAAAACGAAAGATTAGGCTCAGGTGTTAAAACTTTGATACATTTTAAAGTAATTTATCTCGTAGGTTATTGTAGTGGCCAATACTAATTTAAGACCACCTATACCTAGTGTAACGATTTAATCAACAAAAGGCGCCCTCCGAAGCACGGTAGCGCTCAAACAGACATGGTACTATCGGCCACCCAAATAGTGATCGAAGTACACGTTGCTTACTTAGGTAGTTTAACTTAAATAAACCTATTTGATTATTGACCAATAAAATTCCAACACCAGGCAACAAACCAACTCGAACTTCCTATATTTCCAATAACTATAAAACAACACCTATCAATAAACCTTCCCGTCATTGGCCCATCGATTCCCGGCGCCATTACATCGAGTTTCATTAACTTGAACAATATATTGTATAAATAAATGTGGAGTCTGTATGTATAGGTTTAGAGGCAACAATTAATACGGCAGGCAGATCAATCGCTTGTCGAACTGTGCAAGCTGGGGTGTGGTGTAAGTTGGAAGGGATAGGGGAACAACTTAGATAAACAAACAGTCTTTCTTATACAAAGTTACTAGCAGCACCCCGCGGTTTTACCCGCTTTGTGCCCGTCCCTGTGGGAATTTCGGGAATTTGTTTACATAAAAAACCTTCCTCTTGAATCACTCTACCTATTACAAAAAACCGCATCAAAATCTGTTACGTCATTTTAAAGATTTAAGCATACAGACAAACAAACAAACAGACAAAAATAGCGACTTTGTTTTATACTATGTAGTGATTCGGAGCAAGAAATAGAGAACGCAGCAAAAAAAGTAAAATAATAATTTATAGCCACAATTACAAGAATAAAAAAAAATACAAAATTAAAAGTAATATAATGCAGCAAAAGGTGATGTCTCAGCTGATGCTGTACAGAGGCCGAGGTCTCGGTACAGCGCTGGTTTTCAGACGCCCCCCGTAAATACTTCGCTCTTCCGTGACGGACCATATTAGAGCAATCACTATATTGAAAAAATCGCATCAAAATCCGTTGCGTAGTTTTACAGATCTAAGCATACATAGGGACAGACAGCGGAAAGTGACTTTGTTTTATACTACGTAGTGATAGTGAAGTGATAAGTGATATTGACTATGCGTAACACTTATAAAATACATCCAATTTCAATCTACCTAAACGATATTATCGAAATCTCTTAACTCGCTCCATCTCCCCACTTGCCCCACTCATTCCAGTAATCGCTCCCGGCTGATTGATGATCTCCCCCCTCCCTATTCAGTCGGGAGTGATCCATGGCTGCGAGATCTATTACCACTCGAACAGGACCTATACTTTAGATACTTTAACTGTTTACAATATTCAATCGATAATGTTTTATTGAGGTTGCTATGTAGAAAACATTTTATATACATACACAAATACTTCATCACTACATATTATAAAACAAAGTCCCCGGCCGCGTCTGTCCATCTGTCTGTCTTTTCGCGATAAACTCAAATACTACAGCACGGATTTTGACGCGTTTTTTTTATTATAGAAAGATTGATTCAAGAGGAAGGTTTATATGTATAAAAACTCCCGAAATTCCCACGGGAACGGGCATAACGTGGATAAAACCACGGGGCGCTGCTAGTATGAATTATACACCCAGCCGTCGTTACCAATAACTATGTCTTCACATGTTGTGGTATGAAAATTTTGTACTAGATTATAAGTGTTATAGTAGATATGGGATTAAATCACTTGGGTGTAGAAATTCTCACGGGGACGAATTGACTTCAGTAGTTAATTCACCAAAATCCGTTTAGGAGTATTTGCGTGCAAATATTCAAATACCTTAATATCTCGATCCATCCTCGAAAGCATTCACGTTTATTATATTTTGTTATATTTTGACTATCTATATTCCTTTAGTTAGATTGGGTGCTTTCAAGATTATAAATCGACCTTTGTTTCTGATAGCTATTACAGTTGGACTCATGTCTCCTCTGGGAAACCCCATCCTTAGGCAGGAACCACCAAGTCAAAGATTGTCTTCCCTAAAGATATATCTTTCTCTATTCCTATATGATAAGAAGAGATAAAAGGACAGAGTATTTGGTGAGCATATTTAGCACTACTGGTGCTCCCTTATCGGGGAAAACATCTTGGCCATCAAAATCCGTTCACAAGTTGTGTTTTCCCGTTGAATTTTCCGGCTATCCGTTACGAAAACAATTATTCAAATCGGATTGGTAGTGTCTGAGCGTTCAAACCACGAAATAGAGAAGGTAAATACAAACAAACAAAAAATCAAACTTTACCTTTATTATATTAGTGTATTTAGATATTCTGTTACTTGATCGTCCGATTATAAACCGGGCCTAATAGCCGACAAGTGGGAACGGACTGTGAATCGTTATTGAAAAAATATAAATACTTTGTAATGAGACACTGAAGACTAATAATTTAAAATAGTATCGGGTTTGTACACATAATTAGATTTACGAATCATTAAAATCGTACTCATGATTAGTTCTGTAGATCATTCATAGATGTCGTTTATTTTAATTGCCCACCTATTTTAGTAAAGATTAATCCATTTAGGTATTTAAATTCGTGTTTATCCGCTAGATGACGCTGTTATTAATCTTCAGTTTCTATACAATTTTCCCACGGTTTCCCGAATTATTTCTCAGCTCTACGCCAAAAGCTGCCAGCCTAAATACTTAACTGAAAAATCCCCTCTAAACTAGTTCTGAAATAGGTTCATTAATGATGGAGGTACCTTAAAGGTAATAAAACCATTTTTTTTCATACTCCAAGGATCATCAATCCACCATATCAAATAACAATGAATACTGAAAGCTTGAAAGGCTATGAGAGACCGAGTTAGTTACTTGCATTTATAATTATGGCTAGTACAGATTTATTGATGTCTTTGTCACAGAACTATAGACTCTACATAAAAGGTTTAAAGTCTGTCAAATGAATATGCAATGATAAATATTTAAATGTCCTCAGACCTCATCAGATTTTGTTTTTCTTTTGACCACGTCCCTTCAACCGAGCCTTAACTAAAGTTTAACTATTTAAGGAGTTATTATTCATTATTTGTAGTTTGGTCGAGTGGGATGCATTCCCATTGGTTTCTGTGGCATTTTGCATTTGCTAAGCATTAATGTACGATGTGGTTTGCTTAGTGTAGACTCGCGTTTAAGTGTTTCTGAGTAATGTATTCTGTCCCTTATAATGTGAGAATGTGTCGATGTTTTTGTAAATACAACGTTTTAAATAAGGATTTATGTTTCGTTTAATGCTAGTGAAAGTTCAATACGAATGGTGACTCCACCGTGGTTCAGTCTGCGCTTTCTTTAACTAAGTACTTTTTAAAGAGGTGTTGGTTTATTTGACAGCTGATTAACTTTGCGGTAGAGTTGTGTCAAAAATAGAACTTGTAAAAAGACGAATTTACCTGCCAGTACTTAGTAGGTATACTAACTACTTCCATGACAAGTTCAAATCCTACTTCCTACTAATATTATAAGTGCAAAAGTTTGTTTGGATGGATGTATGTACCTAATAATATGTATGGATGTATAAAAACTACGGAACAGATTTGGATGAAACTTTACATTAATATAGGTTATATCAGAATAACATCAGAATAACACATGAGATACATTTTATCCCGAAATTCCCGCGGGAACTGAGACAACGCGGGTAACACCGCGGGACGCAGTATGGTATAAGAGTTCTATCTAAAACGTGTATAGCTTTGTGACGCATTAATAAATGGGTATTCCTTTGAAATACCTATGAGTAAGTATATCAAATAGGTGAATAATGTGCAACTAACAAATTCTTAACTATTAAAATAAAACTACAAAATGGTCATTATAATTATAATCGTTTATAAAGCATTCCTTTTAAAAACCTAATTCGTTCGAATCGCTCGTTATTGGCCAACAACGACGCTTAAAAATAAATGCTATTTGTGATTCGATCGTTATCTCTCGTCCATTATAAGGGGAGGAATCAAAGTTAAGGGGTTGTAGAAGGGCTTACAGATACCCAGGGTTATGTTAGGTAAGGAAGGTATACATAACCAGGACTAAAAGTATGGGTGAGAAATAGCCAGGGGTAAAAACTATAGGATTGGGAAGATATAAAGAGGGATACAAAAAGGGATATATAAAGGGTACTTAAGGAGATGTCACAATAGGCACTGTCTGTTCCTTAGGTTGGCTACCCTCATTCCTGACGGGTTCCGGCTGCTTCGCTGGTCCAGTCTTGGTAATAGGAACTATACGTTCACCAGTATTCGGCGGAGAACGTTTGGGCGCTTGGATGGTCAATACACCGTCCGAGGACAGGGAGCTGACGATATCGCTGATGTCGTACCCTGATGGTAGGATGTAACGGCGGGTGAATTGGCGGGAAATGTACCCGTGTTCGTCTTGCTTCTCCTCGTGTTTACCTTCGACCAATACGCTGTTGTTGGTCGCTTTGACTGTGATCTCTTCAGGCGAGAACTGTTGCACGTCTAGGATTACCTGGAATTGTTCAAAGATGAAAATGTTAGATCTAAAAAGGTAAGGGAATAAATATCTTTTACTATTTAGAATGGATTTGGAATATAGGTTTAAGGTTTTATACTTATGTGTATGTCTGATTGAGTTTCGTAGATATTAATTGAATATTCTTCAGTAAAAAAGAGAAAAAAGTCTTTATATTCTATTCGTTTGATCAAAATTTAAAATGTCAAATACTTGTCTACCGTCCCAGCGAGTTCTTATTAAGTTATCAATGATTTATTAGATACCTGCACAGAGTACTTTTTTATATAAGATACCTGTCCGTAGGTAGTCACAACCTATTTGTTATCAATAACAACAAAAGATTATCTAATAATTTTACTCTACAAAGCCTACTCACTTCAAACTTTTCCTTAGTCAAGTTAATCGTCGACGCGGACTCTTGCCTCTGCAGATTCGTCCTCCATGGTCTGAAGTAAGAGTTTCTGAACAAGGAGGTGGAAGGTACAGTGTTCAGTGAGGAGAGGAGCTCGTCTCGCTTGAGGCCCATGCCGAAGTGCTGGTCGAGCAGCCTCGAGGGCCGGTCCCACTCGTCCCACCAGTCACGGAACATCATTGGAACTATGGACATCTGGGAACAACATTGTCTATGAGATGAAGTAAAACCAATGAGTAAAACATTTAAGAGTGTAGGTAATATATGTAGGTACATGAAAGGCGAAATCAGTCAGAGTGTTAAGGGTGCAAAGGTATGCAATAGAGTGTGCATTATAATGAAGGTAATCCGGACTCCGGGAGCAAAAAATATTTTTTATAAGAAATCAAATTATTTTGATTACTCTGCATAGTTTACCGCTACTGCTACTGCTACTCGCATTATGCCTTTAGAAACCATTTCTATACGGAAACCAGCTAAAAACCATATTAAATGTAAAGTAAATAAAAGCGCAATATTTTGTAACGTAACTAGAATTAAATAACATGAATAACACATTTAATAAAACGAAATGCTGGTAAAACAAAACGTAATCATCTCGTAAAGAGACACCTATATCAACACTGTTCGGCGCATCATAAACAAGTGAATTATTTTCGTTCTATTCAGAGATATGACGGTAGAGCAATACCTACAGCGCGGCCAATGAGCTAATGTGAGGCGATCTAAATAGTAGTGTCTAGTTTATTAGTTTGACCTACAGTGCGATCTAGATTTAGGTATTTATCTAGTATATTTAGTATGCAGTATATATTATTATTTCTGATCTGACAGTCTGTATTAGCTATAGATATTTATCTCTCTTCATAGCGGTTTTAACGGCAGCCAATCGTAAAGAAGACCACCACAACTATGCTGTGCTATGTTCCGAAGCTATATTTTATATTAATAGTGGATAGCAAAGGTAGCAAAGTAACGTATAGCAAAGCACTGGTGGGATGGCACGCTAAGACTACCCGTCTAGTCTGTTCGAAAACAAAATAGTCACTACTAAAATAAAGAAACAATTTTTGCAGAACCACTAGCGGGTGACCTTAACCTAGGTCATTAATATTCTAAGACCTAGGTATTTCTAGTACCTAATCTATCTATTATTTGCGTGTATTGTTTACTATTACGCGTTATTACGTTCGATTGCTACGGAGTTATTCTGGAACGATTCCGCGCGTGAATCACCTGCCAACACATATAGAACTGATGAAATTCATAGATATTTTCGACTTTTAAATTAGAACGACTTATGAAATAAGTATGCGAGACATTTGACATATTTGACAAACGTGTTTCGGTATCTAGGTATTGTTTGTGCTGTAAAACTTTCCATAGGTTCCAGATGAGAGAATACCTAACATATAACCCAAAATACCTAAGTACTATCCCAAAATGTTTAATACTATTGGTCGATTTTTTCGTATACTTTTCGGCACAATAAAAAATACTAAGGTTGTAGGGCTAACTAAGGGTTTAATACATATTAGGCTAATAGTTATTTATCTCGCCATAGTTTCCCCATGCTTCCATCCATAACAAAATATTACCCTTAATTAAACGGGTGGTTTAATATGTTCTAGTGCACCAGGGTCATACATCCCCCATCGAAACGCCCGCCACTGATATTAAATTAATATAACGTACCACCATATCTAGACGTAACTAGAAAACACTGGCCGGTTATAAACAAAATTTGTTCAAGGTAAATAATATCTTTTAGGTATCATGGCAAAAGACAAATTTCAGAAACCAAACTAAGCATAAGCACGTAGGTAAACAATCCGACTAATTGAGTTAATGTCTTACGAATCTGATAATAAATCTGGCCACAAAACAATAACCGAATAAATGAAAAAAGAACTGCAGAAAGGTACTGGCACTAACAAAATTAAGTACTAAATGCAAAAGCTCTCGGACTTAAACAATGCCGGAAAGAGAGCGATTAAAAAAACTTTTTAAATAATTAAAAGTAAATGCATTTACCTTATTTTCGTTGCAGACGCGCGCTGCGTGCTCTATGGAGAGACTATGTCGGTTGTGATCGTTCAAGTGTTTTAAATAGAATTTTCAGCTGCCCACTATCCGCTGAATCATTCGGACACCTTGAACTTGGAAATATTGTAATGTGACCGTTCAGGTATTAATAGAGGAGTGAAACTAATGTAAACAAACAATGTATCAAAATACCAATAAAATTATGTTGAATTTCAGTTACTGAGATCACCGTCTCTTCACTGTACTGATATCCTCAATGAGATGTGAGGCGTTTGCCCAGCAGTATATCATTACAGGCTATAGATACTACACTTTTTAATTATACACTTAGTAAGTAGGTACCTACTCCTTTGAAAAGTGGTTACCCTACCTATAAGTACCTACCTAGATACTTAGGTTACTAAATAAAATCGTTATTAAGTACAGAGAACGTTGTTCCGCCAGCAATTGATATTATTATCATTACACGATTATTAAACATTCATATTGTTCAGTAGGTAGAGTAACTTAAAGGTAAAGCCTCCTTCATTCTTTTAGTAATTTCGCTAAATACCTACCTAACTAATTAGTTAAGATACTTACAAATCCAAAGTTAATAATAACAGCAAACCTAAAGCTTACAATTAATCAAACATTCAAAATCTAAAAAAGTAAAATGTTATTAAACCATGGTCACCCTATTATGAAACTGAAAATTCTCGAACAATAAATAAATCAATAAACTCATGGTAGGAGTCACCCACCATTGACGATGTTCAGGTAAATAGGTAGGTAGGTACTAGAACGTGCTATTCCTGTGGGAGGGAATATTTATAGAATTTAATAATCACTATGAATTTCTGTGTCATTGAAACAAGCTGAAAATAAATTTGCGTGACTAAATGATATGAAAACTTTTCTTAATTTAAATCTGCGACAATAACATTTTAATGCGTGGGCTACGTGGGCTAACTCTACGTAATTTGATTACGAATACTATTGCGTTGACGATTACCTGATGATGGAGATTATAGTAACATTTATTATATCGTAAATAAATTCAGTACGAAAAGACAGGACAGCTAATAAAAATATACATTTAAATTCTAGTAAATTTTCTACGTAGTTCCTAATTAGTGGGCGTATCAATATGTTTGGCATTCATATATGTAAGTACCTAACAATTACAATTGGTAAACAACATATAACGTTTAACGTTCTGAAATGCAAAGTTTGAGAAAACCTCAGTTTTTCATGGATATTGGAAGCCACTTGGACGCTGTTCAGCATCAGCATTGAGCACAGACGTGGCCGGTGGCACAGACTACGAACCTGAGATGTATTAGATTTTCAAATATTGACATCTACTTAACTGTCAAAGTCTACTAATGAGTAGTAAGTATGTCACTGACAATTTTTTTCATTGACAATGACAACTGACAGCCAGCAGAATAATAACAAAATAAAATTAATGTTATTGCCCATATTGCCCGTGCTTTGCGTGTTGCGTTAATTTTTCCGGTGTTTTTACGTATTTACATCAATTACCTGAACAAATATACATTCTATCAATTAATAAACAAACGACATTCCAAACACCAAATAAACTAAATCATACATTAGTGTTAGGAGTATTTAAAAAAATCCAGCATACTTTATCTTATCGTTTTGTATCAGCTCTGAATTGATATTTTACAGCGATAAATGGCTGTAAATTGTTGTGATAAGTGCATGTAATGCCATTGATTGCCCAATGCGGCATCCACGAGCTATGTATTGCCGCGAAAGCGTACACCGGTAACGTAATCGCGGATAGCGGCATAGTTATTTCCTGATCTCGGGTTTCAGTTTCAATTAGCATTGTTTTCTTGGAACCCTCGCGATGTTGTCGTGGCTGCAGCACCGGTGGACATGCCTCTGGCTCCTCTTCATGGCCCTCGGGGCCATCATGACGTTCCTGTATGGATTTTTCCCATTAAAATATCATTCAGGAAAGTTGTCGCATATAGATGATCTGCCGAACTTTATTGATGGTGTTAGGTATGTAAAAAGTAATGTTTACATAATTTATAAAAACTTACTTTCCAATACCCTTTGTTTTTTAAAAGTTTATAACAATAAATAGTAAAAACATTATTTAATAGTTACACAGTACCCCATAGTTTTGTTAATGATTCATTATTAATTTTTATTGCTGAATTTATCAATCTTGTGTTAATAATATTTTCAAATTATAATAGGTAGGTACTGAGTTAATAATTACTTTTTTTTTTACGAGATATGAGATTGTTTTCAATCATCTACATGTAAAGTGTAATATTGCAAGTTTATTGCGAATCTGCCTATGACATCAGAACTCCCAAATAAGTAAATCAATTTATGTTTACTTATTTTTAAATGATTGGCCAAAAGTATGTATTTATTCAACATATTCTTTTAATTACAGAATTTTTCAACTTTTTTAAATTTCTTTTTCCAGTATCGACGGCCATGAAGTCTACGACCCTGGTGAGAACAGTGTGATACTGATGGTGATAGACGGACTCCGCTATGATTTTGTGACAGAGGAGTACATGCCTTACACCGGCAAACTGATTAAAGACAAAGAGGCTTGCATCTATGTGGCTGTGGCGGAACCACCTACTGTTACCATGCCAAGGATCAAGGTAACAACTAATAGTAGACCTAGGTTATTGTGATATAACCTATTTTTTTCTAATATTATTAAGAATAATGGGGTGAATGCAGGCACTATTCACAATGGAGACCATGAAAAAATGTTTTACAGCAAAAATAATTTAAAAACAATAGAATATAATAAACAATAGGGTGAATAAAGGGCACTATTTACACCCAAGACAATTAAAATGCTTTCAATATTTTAATATTGCAAATAATAATGACAAATGAATAACTCAAAAATTTATGCATTAGCACTGATTCAAAGTATCAACTTGCACCAAAAATTGTAAAAAACTTGCTGAAAGTTAAGGTGACATTTTTTAAGCAAATCAGACCATAGACGCAGATTGGTCTATTTCTTATAAAAGTATATCATTATAACATAACAGTACAATTGTGATGATTTTTTCTAATACATTATTTTCAGTCACAAAACCAAAGAAAAAAGCATTATATATTTAAAACTAATGTTAATTCCCCTATTTGTACAGTCACCGGAAAGTAAAAAGGAGAAGGTACAGTGGAGACGCACCATAAACTTCTGGCGGGATATATTTGCAAGTGTCACCTTTATTTACTAGCTTACACGCTTATTAATATAGCCAAAGAAAAAACATTTAATCTCCTTACTTATTAACATATTTATTATATAATCATTGTGCTGTTAAAATATAATTCTATACCTTTTTAGGAGCTTGTTAATTGGTCAGTATGGGCAAATCTGAAACAACATAATATATATTTTCTTTGAAATGATATCATCGAAGATAATTGGGGAAGTAATGATTAGTCAGATGATGACTTAACTAATAAACTCTCAAAGATTATTTAATTTTAAAAAAAGATAAAAGTAAAAAGTTATATAGCACATTGATTATTTTAACCACTTTTTATAATTATTTGTTAACTATAAGTAAAGGGATTTTTGACTGACATTATTTTGTTTTAGTATTTTATTAATTAAGGTGTTTTTTCTTTGGTGTTGTGGTTGGAAATATGTTTGATAACAGAGGGCATTAGTAAAAAAGTATATGTTAAATAATTTATTTTTTTATCATTAATGACACTTTTCATCATCTAATTTTAATACTGTTTTTAACATGTTCCTTGTCCACTGATTCATCCCCAAACAGAACCAGTGAAGAACATGGGACCGTGAACTTGTTAAAAACAACCTAATTACTAATGCCCTAAAGTGCAATGTTTATAATATTTGTGGTTTGCGTTGCTTTGTGATTGTGTAGTTCTAATCTAGCACATTTACCTAATTCTAGTGATTGATGTTTATTTATTTGTTTGGAACTCAAACTAGAAAAGAATATTAGATTATTACCCATTGAGACAGGACCAGGAGCGAACCGTTGATGTTTTGTTAAAATGTTACATTTTCGCGTTTAAAGTTCGTTTTCTACGCGTTTACAATAGATTTATATATATAGTTTAGAACTAAATGCATCATGGATCATATCATTGCTACAGAAACTAGATTTTTCCGTACTCTTGGTAACTTAAATTACAGAAAACTGCTAACATAAATAAATATCATCTATTTCCTAAAAGAAAGTAACACTTTCACTCAAAACTCATGCCAATCAAAGAGATGTATTGTCTACATCTATGTACATATTGGGTTGTGAGTACGTATGTCAGTATTTCCGCGACATGTTCCGACCCGATAAGTTTGTAGCAATCGTCCGCTCATGCGTGCAGCCGCGGCAGAATAACGTGTTAAGTAACAACTCGTTATGTTTTCATTAACCTTTGTTTTATTAATTGTTTGTTTAATTTAACAAGTTAAAGACATGTACATTGGTTGCTGCTACCGGAACCCTTTAATGTAGGAAATTCGGGATAATAGAAAGCAATTGGTTATGTTTTTTATTTCCTGATAGTTAACTCAGGTAGTAAATGATTAACAGAGATGTAGAAGTGATAGTAAAATAGTGTTAGCCTGTAATGTCCCACTGCTGGGCAAAGGCCTCTCATCTCACTGAAGATATCAGTACATTGAGGAGGAGTAGGCGTAATCACCACGCTTGCCTAATGCGGGTTAGTGATCTTAAACCCGAGCCATGTTTGAAAAGTAGGAAATTTGTTTTCGCTCGACCTGGCAATTGAACCCAGGACCCCAGTCTTGGCAGGCGAGTGCACATACCACAGAGAATAAGATTTATTTGTAATTTTCAGTAGGTACTACACAATGATACGAATATAGCGATGTGAATCTACATGTCTAACTTAACTATATGTATCCTACCTACCTATAAATTTATTTCATTCAATTTGTATTCTTAGTTACTGGTACCTGGTGAATAAACCTTACGCAGGCGCCATAGTTAGTAGCATTCTCCGGATATCAGTAATTTGTAACAATGTTGCAAACTTCCATCCAATGATTAGATTTGTACTTCATATATACTGTTATGTACGTCAGTAATTATACTATTTGATACGCTACAAGTATGAGAAATGATTTCATAATTAGTTGTAATTACTATTTATTTCCTGAGATACCTATAATCTGTATTTTAAGTAGCGAATCTCACGCATTTTTTTGGCAAATACCTATCTGCACTCAACGTGTAGAATACCTTATTTAATAAGTTAATTATATTATGCAATATGCATGATCGCATGCAAAAGTAATAGTAATAATTGAACTCGAATTAATCCTGTTTCATTTATTTATAACTAGGGGGTTGCACGCGAAACTTCGCGTTTATTCCTCTTTATTTTGCTGCACATCTACGCCTAGAACTCTTCAAACTGGGACCACCTCACCTCACATTTTTTAGATCTATCACCCCACAGTCACTAACACAAAAATCGGATTACTCTATCCATATATAACAAAACTGTATACTTATCCATCTAACCCATCTGCAGGCAATGATGACAGGCAGTGTATCAACGTTCGCGGACGTTGCGTTAAACTTTGGCGCGCCAGCCGTCCGGGGGGACAGCGTACTGCGCACCGCAGCCGCCCGCGGCCGCCGTACCGTCATGTATGGGGACGACACGTGGCTGAGGCTGTTCCCCGGGCTCTGGACCGAATCCGACGGCACCACTTCCTTCTATGTCACGGATTATACTGAAGTGAGGAAATGTTGACTTTTTAAAATTTATATTTGCACACATTGTTAACGTATTACGGTGGTACATTCAAAAGAGCTTCTGGGGCCAATATTGAATAAAAATATTTGATTTTGATTGCGGGTTTTTTCGTACACAAATTGTTTTAGCTAGTAAAAACACAAATCTTATTTTATAGGTAGACAACAACGTTACAAGACATCTCGACAACATTCTAACACCAGATGAGAAGAAAAAGCCAGAGTTTGACTTCCTAGTGCTCCATTACCTAGGTCTAGATCATATAGGGCATTTAGAAGGCGCTAGGAGTCCTAAGATAAAACCGAAGTTGTTAGAAATGGATGATGTGGTCAAAAAGATTGTTTATGCTATGAAGACTTGGGTAAGTTTGATTAAGATTTTTTGTTCAATTTATGACGTGAATACGAAGGTTTACTTAGGAGCGTTGTAGCTCCGAAAGGAGACCGATTATAATTTATATGATTAAACATTTAGAAAAACGTATACGACCCAGCCTACTCTACTGACAATAGCTTGCGCAACGCGCATCAATGTGTGTGTTCAACATGCATCTATGTGTGTGTTCTCTTGATTCAGAGCGCAATTTGTAGTTGACCTTCCAGATAATTATATTTAATTTGTAGTAATTCCTAAATATCCCATAGGACCGCAAGTGCACTTTATATGATCCGTTGCCCTTCTCAATCTTAATGTTCATCTTGAATTAATTAATTTTGTGGTATTGCCTGTCTTTTTTGTAGGACCGTACGGGTATAGTGATCGTGTGCGGCGACCACGGCATGCGCGACGCGGGCGGGCACGGCGGCGCCTCCCCGGCGGAGGTGTTGGTGCCGCTCCTCGTGCTCCGCAGCCGGGACTTCGTGTGTCCGCATCCGTACGTATCGTGGAGCACTGTGTCACGGTGTGAGATGAAACAACAAAGAAATAAATATCTTCATGCTCAATTAAATTTATGTGCCCGACCCCTCCAAATCTTATAAATAACCTAAGAGCGATCTACAAAATCTTTAAATATAATCTATACTAATATTATAAAGCTGAAGAGTTTGTTTTGTTTGTTTGTTTGTTTGTTTGTTTGTTTGTTTGTTTGTTTGTTTGTTTAAACGCGCTAATCTCAGAAACTACTGAACCGATTTGAATAATTCTTTTTGTAATAGATAGCCACATTCAACGGGAAGGTTATAGGCTATTTTTCATCCCGAAATTCCTACGGGAACGGGTACAACGCGGGTAAAACCGCGGGGCGCTGCTAGTTATATTATAAATGCTTAAATTCTCTCTCTTGTATAACCCAAGAAATGATCGCGTATTCTTCCTTGCATCCTAGCGCCATCTATAGATCACGGGTTGAACAGAACTTATTTGTAAATAGAAGTACAACGTTACAATCCTGTACAATAACCACTTATTACTACTTTATTTCTTTGCAGTGTTGGTCCAGGCCCAACGGCCTCCCAAATCGATGTATCCCCTTCAGTATCGTGGTCGTTGAACTCGGCTCTCCCAGCCGACAGCGCGGGCCGAATACTCCCCGCGCTGATGCCACAGGACACGCGACAACACCTGTACCTACTGCACGTGATGGCGGAACATAACGCCAAGCAGGGCTTGCCTACTGATACTGGTAGATTAACATTATAATATAGGAGAGTCGGTTACATCTTACCACTTCTTCTTTTACATAAATATTTCGACTATGACAAGACTTACAATAATTAATGGATATGAAAAATAAAGTTTCATATTTTACCTTGCTAAGACAGAGAAATCAGTAGATATGTTCGTTCACTTTCCAGAGTTCTACAAACAGTTCAAGCGTGCCGAAAAACAATTCGCCCACTACCTAGCGACCGGTCAGACCAGTGCCGCCAAAATAGCCAAGGAATTCTACGAGGAGTCGCTCGCTGAGATGTCCAAGTATCTCACTGAGTCTACGGTGGAATTTGATATGTTTGCCATTGGAGTCGCTATAGTGTTATTGTATTTTGTAAGTGCATATTGAAAGTGTATAACATATATACATGGTATTGAATACGATTATCCATTCGACACATTGGAAAACCTATGCCTGATATTGATATTTATGTATATGATAACATTGTGAGATTTAAAACATTTAAGACTTTTCTTGTAATTTAAGAAAAACAATTTGGATTTAGTTCTTTCTTTAAAAAGCATTTTAATCTAGTGTTTTCTCTGCTCCAATAACCATTAACAATTTGGAAGAGTCAACATTTTAATTTCCCTTTTTAATTTCCAGATCGTAACAGCCCTAATATGCATAACGCTGTACTCTCTCCAACCAGAACTGCGTAAGACGAGCATGACTCGACTCCATCACCGCCCCGGCGCGGGCACCGTTCTAGCCTTCATCATAGTACTCATTATATTCACATTTACCATCATAACCGCCTGTTTTATATCTGAAACTAAGAGCAAATTATGCTCTGGAGACCCTATTTGGAACTTAGCACTTATTTTGATACCCTGTGCGTTAACCACGACGTATTTTATAATGAAAACAGCTATTGAAAAGATACACGATCTGACATCGTTAAAAGAACTGAACGCTATAGATTATTTGCTTATAATTGGCACTATTTTCCATTCTTGGTCCTTCTTTGGCACCAGTTTCATTGAAGAAGAGCATATGACGTGGTATTTCTTTTGGAATACGTTGATGTTCTTCGTGCTTATAAGGACTATTGTGTTGGTTGTGATGTATTTGAGCAAAAAGTTGATTGGGTCTACTGAAGTGCAGGAGAAACCGGAGTTGGATCATAGGATGAGTGCAGTAGGAATGGAGATAGTACCTAAATGGGTGCTGCTGATCGCTTTACACAGGTTGGTATGGGTTTTGGATTAACCCACAGATTAAGTTTTTTAATTGTACTAGCTGCGCCCCGCATTGTAACTCGCGTTGCGCCCGTCCCCGCGGGAATTTCGGGATAAAGTGTATCTCATGTATTATTCTGATGTATAAGCTATATTACTGTAAAGTTTCATCCAAATCCTTCCAGCAAGTTTTTCGTGAAAGAATAACAAAGATACATACATCAACACACACTTTATTAGTAGTGTGTGGATCAATCCACAGGCTAAGTTTATGGGTGTGGATTAACCTACTCATCATTTAGTTGGTTTATAAAATAATCTATCACAATCATTAAAATATAACTTAATTAATAAAAAGTTTATTCTACTTGGCCTCTACCATATGTTATTCAAATTTCACCTTTATTTCCAGGTATTTAAGGACCATGAATCAGACAGGAGATAGATGGTTATTTTTGCCAGACACGGCTGATTGGTTGAACGCTCCTCAAAATGTTTACTTTTTGGAATTACATTTGGTTGTTGGTAAGATACTTTTCACTTTATCGGACGTATTTAGGATATCGGACGGAAGTAATCTCTCAAAAACAAAGTACCTATATTCCTATTTCTAAATTATCCAATTTTGAAAATTGCCTTTCGGGTCCATCCAGCACCGTAATATCCTTTGGCATATCTTTTTGAAAGGAAGCTAAATTTAGCTATCGCTATGTTTTTACACAAGACGTTGAATTAGTTTCTAGTATGTGGTTGTTGGTGAGTTCTGCGAAAAACCACTTCAACTATTTTGGTTTAACTTCGTTGTTACGAGGAAGGTGAAATGTGTCCTTTCAGCCGAGTGTACCTAAAGCGCTTTATGCCTACTCGCGTCACGACTAGACGTAACGCGAGTAGGCATAAAGCGAAATAGGTCAACAGATATTTTGACCATCAGAGTTGTAGATCTATAGCGAAATAGGTCAACAGATATTTTGACCATCAGCTTTACTTTCCCAGAACGTTGGATCTCATAATCCCCCGTAATGTTAACCGATAACTATGGAACTAGTAAAAAAAAAATAACCCTAACCTACCGAATAATGTTATTACTTATTTAATTGTCGTTTAGGCATAACGCGATTAAGGCTTGTACTGATTATGACTGGTAAAGATTTAGCACTACTGAGAAATAGGCAGTCTAAGATTTAGCACTACTGAGAAAAGGGCAGTTAACTAAATAGTCCAATATATTTCTAGGCCAACAGCTCTTTTATTATGACATTTAGTCGTAACGCGACTTAGTCAATCTACGCTTTAGGTACACTCGGCTGTAAGTAAATGTGTTTACCCTTCTTTCTTTTATTTGTAGGCACCGTCGCAACTCTCGGCATATGCCTCCACAACTTACGCCACACAAACAATATCCTTCACATACAATCAGTGCTCACCATCCTCGCTACACTATCAATATTCGCATACCGAATCACCGCCAAACAACTCACTACCAGATTCGAAGACATCACCAAATGGGACAGCGTCGAAATAGTCAACGTATTCTGGGCAATATTAACCGCTCAATTCGCCATAGAAATATTGAGTTTTGCCGGCATTTTTAAAGGATGCAGCAAGAACAAAATGACAGCAAAGGAAAATGATAAATTTGTGTATAATAAACCTAAAGAGAAGAGCGAGGATTACTTTTATGACCCCATTATAGAAGAACCTTGGAATTTAGATGACGTCAAACTTAATCTAGCTAAATCTCTAAATCATTTAATGTTAAACAGCATGATGTTGACAATATCTTTGCTGATGAGACCGCATAACGTCATCATGGTGCCAAGTATAATAGTGACGTGTAATCTGACGGCAAAGTGCATGGACCATAAGCTTCTTGATTGGAAGTCGGTGAAAAGAACGGAAGTCGCTGATATACTGAGCAGGACACTCGTTCATATGTGGATTGGGATCCTGTTTTTCTTTTATCAGGTGAGTTTTAAATGTATCTGTAAAGCTAAATAACCAGAGTTTTGTGTCCATTTTGCTCTGCTGATATTCTTCCGAGTGGGGGGTACGTTCAAAAGAGTCGTTTTTGGCCAGCACTGAATAAAAATATTTGATTTTGAATTGTCACAATATAGTTAACATACCCTTATATCTTGTTTGGGTAGTGTCCACTAAGTGGTGCTCGGATCACAGTACAATATCTTACTACACTAGTACAACGCTCTCATCTTACTTGTTATAGATGCTCGTCACAATTTAAAGCATATCATATCCTGTTAAACTAAGCTATTTTTTAAAATTTAATTTGGTATTTAAGATATCTGTTGTATATGTGTGAGAAATAAATAAATCTTTACTATGAGCATGACCCGTCGCGGCATAGAGTTCCGAAACGGCCTTCTACAGTATTATACCGTGTTCCAGGGCAACTCGAACGCGCTGTCGTCGGTGGACCTGGGCGCGGGCTACGTGGGGCTGCGCTCGTACAGCGCGGCGCGCGTGGCGCTGCGCATGGGGCTGCACGCGTACGCGGGCCCGGCGCTCGCGGGCGCCGCGCTCTACTGCCACGCGGCCGCCGCCGCCGCGCGCTGGGACCAGTCAGTATTCAATCTCATTTATTGTCACAAAATGTGGACCAATGTCGACAGTTTTCCAGCCAAAGACGATGGTTCCTGAAGAGGAAAAAGACGTAGCTTAACGCGTGGGTTGGAGGGACAGATCAGTTCGGAAGCAGCTCAGTTACACTTCCCTACTCAATCACTTTTAGACTACGCGGTTTAAATTATTTGTTATCTCTTTGGAGGCAAACTACAATACAGATCCCACTCGTAAAACCCTCGCCTTTTGGAGTTGTTTATTTTTTTACTCCCGACCACATAAATACAGAAAAGTATATCTGCAGAAATAGGGACTATTGCTAAGAGATAAAAAAAGATGATTATTTTTATTATTACAGATACGTACAACAAGTCTGGCGTGCCTCAAACATATTCGCTACCCAACGAATATACTGTCTCGTCATATACTGTGTAGTAGCCACTATATTCAGGCACCATCTCTACGTATGGACGGTATTCTCACCCAAGTTACTTTACGATTTCGTAGCAGTAATATTCACTATACAAGCTCTCGGAACTATCGCACAAATAGAAGTACTTACTAGAGTTACCAGCTGGCTAGCTAAAGTGGCTACCTTTAAAACAAGGCTGTGATATATAGATAGATTTTTTGTTTATGATGGCGGGTGAATTATTGTTTACGGCCAGATAAAAGAAAAAATAAAAAGTAGTTGGGTTCATCTATATTCACGTCAGCTAAATAAATCAAGCTATATAATATTGATAAACTTTTTTAACCATGATCAATCATTGACATCAGTTACGTCAAACGTAGACCATCAGTCAAATCAAAAAGTACTGTAGAAGTTTTTAGCCATTTGTGATCTTATCGGTCTTAATATTGCTGGAAGCTTGACTGATGAGCGATGTTTGACGTGACTGATGTGTGTGCTTGAAGCCTAATTGACTGATTGATTAAATGAGTATACATGAAACCAATAACAATATGTTACTGTGTGATTTATATCCTTTAAAAAGTTTTTGGTAAACAAAATCTTTAGTAAATTCAAGTTTAAGTTATAATCACTTAAGTATAAGATATATTTTGAGTTGAAATGCATGAGTGTAAACTTATATAAATAAATTAAAAGACTACCAATGTAAAACTAGTCTATGATAGATAGTCATTCGTTAAAAGGCAGATCAAAGACAGATGTCTAATTTGGACCGGTCCAAATAACCCACCTCACATAGGAGAACAAGTTATGACTTTGTGTGTAAATTTTAAAATTTCAATGTGTAAGCAAGATTTTACCTTTATTTACATAGAAATAAAGTCGAAACTATATCTACTCTCTTAGAAAAGTTAAAATAGTTTATTGCGACCGGCCGTTATTAATGTCAGTATCATGAGACCAAGAATTGTCTGATGATAAGATGAATGAAACTATGTTTACGGATTAACTTACCTTTGTGACAGTATCATAATTAAAGACTTTGTATTAATTAATCTTGTCACTAAAAATAAATTATATATTATGTTTGTGGTGTTTTATGTGTGGTATTGCAAAATATCTATGATCTATAATTAATTATAAATCGATACTGTGTTCTATGTATGCTATGCGACATAGTGTGACAAAATACGGAATGGTGATTGGTGGAAAAATTCAATTCCGTTACTCTTCCAAATTCCACTAATCCACGCTCAGTATTTTATCTCATGCGATCTTAGTATAAAAAACTATTCCAAGATAGAATGTTTCTTAATTTTATCTAAATAATATTATTTGGTATTGAATTACGCATTTATAAAAATGATATGTAAAGTATGATATTATTTCTTAATCATATAAAATGTCGTAAAATTATGCAGTACACATATTTTTCTATTTGAAACGCAAAGTGTTTCTATTTTAGAATAAAATATGTTTGATGTTTTTTTTTAATTTTACATGCTTTTAATTTTTGAGTCCCAAATCTATACAAATATTATAAAGCTGCAGAGTTTGTTTGTTTGAACGCGCTAACCTCAGGAACTACTGGTCCGATTTGAAAAATTCTTTGTAATGGATAGCCACACTCTTAGTTATAGGCTATTTTTCATCCCGGAATTCCAACGCGGGTCAAACCGCGGGGCGCTGCTAGTATCCGTGTTAAGTACTAAGCTGTACCGGCGACCTCGGTCACGTGACCGAAAATATTACTAGCATAGTGTACGGAGAGGCCTTAAGCTAAAGTAAAAATAATAAGTAATGATAAATAATAACGATAACCTCGCGCCAATTAATTTGGTAAATCTATATATATAAAATTCAAAGTCCTGACTGACTGATAATCAACGCACAGCCTCAACCGCTACTCCTAGAAACATGAAATTTGGCAGGAAGGTTCTTCAAGTGACGTAAGTGCACACTAAGAAAGGATTTTCGAAAATTCCTACGGGAACGGGCTCAACGCGGGCATAGCCGCGGGCGCTGCTAGTAGCAGTATAATCGAATATACTCTTAAGATTTTCCTTACAAATAGGTAAATATAAAATAGTAAATTTGAGGTCAATATTTTGGGAAACAGATGCAAAATATGACACACTGCTTAGTCTACAAAAATAAAAGAAGTGGTTGGTTAATATTTTTTATTTTTCAGATTCAATATTGGAACCGTATTTTAAGTTTTTTTTTTCTTTTTACATTTAATTACAACAGGCGTTACATAAACCCTATTACCAAACCAATAATCATAAATTAAATCTAAAATGATTTTTACTTTCACAAAGAAATATACTTTAACAATTCGTCAAGTAAATGTATGTATGTAAATGCAACAAAAGATAAGACAAGCACCTTCTGATTTCACTAAGTTGGAATACTTGGAATGCAGCTTAGATCATAATCCTTACTTAGTACACCGTCGAAAAATATTACACATTTTGTATTTGTACCTAATATTGAATTTTGGCACTAAAGAAACATAACTTTTCAAATATTTATATTATACAAGGTATGTTATGAAAACAAATGCGAAAGTGTTTAAATCGATTCGGAATAGGCAAATTAGTTTTCAACTTTACGCAACTGAAATCAAGTATATAAGAACTCTTCATATCACACCTTGTATATAACAATAACAAAAAAAGATAAAATAAATACATAAGAACACAAATATTAATTTTATATACAAGCCAACGAATTTACATACACATTATTATGACTACTTTTTACATACATAAGGTACAAATATTGTCTAGAAATTGAGGTTTTTGAAATATACTCAGGTATCTATAATTCTAATGCCTTATGGAAGACAAAGAAATAATTTGAAAAGATTTTCAGAAAATACAATTTATGAAGATATATAAGAAAATATAACACGATTAGTCAGAAGAAAATATGCTGTAAGCACTTTAATCAAATAATATGTTCTGTGTTTTACATAAGAACTTATTTTGATCCAGCAAAGAATTACTTTTACATTTTCTATTACAACATTGATATTTAATATCAATTAAAACATTTTGTTACACTAATAGTTTAATCCTCGAATACGAAATCTTAACTCAAATCAGAATATTCTTAACTTCATACATTTTGACAACTGTTTCTTGATTTTTTATGGAATTCATAGGTGCTTAATTTGAGTAAAGTTTAAGTATTCGAGCCAACCTTATGAGAACGATTTTAATATTGGCAAGATTTTGATCTTTTAACCAAATTCGGAAGAAGCATAGTTTATCAAAACATCTAAGCGATATTGACTTTGTATTATTTAAAATCGGATAGAAAGAGGCCTTTTATCAAAATAGACATCGTTAAGTTCCTATTAAGTAGTGATATGATAGGTTTTACAAAAATTGGGAATCCGTTAACTGAAAACATTTCAATAAAATATGATAGACTCTTCCCAATAGTAAACAAAAAATAAAACAATAAATAAAATACTGGGAGTATTAACTAACATCGACAATATAAATGCTTTAAGCACAAATATATTTACAAATATACGTGTTATATTCCAATTTGTTAAACAATCACTTAAAGAGTTATCAAATGTATCTACAGCTGACCAATCACATCACGGCATTTACGATCGTCGCTTGTGATTGGTCGGTAATATTCAACGACAGACCAATTAGATCTGTGTTTCGGAGCTTCGTTTCTGATTGGTCTGTGATATTTTGACAATTGTGATTAGAAGATACCGTGATGTGATATTTATTGAACGTTTGGGATATGAAGGCAGACATTTAAAACGGACTGATATTTATCCAAGCAGATAATATTATATGAAGTGGCCTTAAGTATAATGTGCACCTTCCCCTTTGATTTACACCGTTTGCTCTTACCTGTAACAATAAGAGATACAGTCAGTCAAGTAACAGCCAAGTAAAAAATGGAGAAAAAATCATACAGATTTGCAAAATCATAAAATTTTAAACTATTAATATCGAGTGAGTATGTGGTATGACCAAGTCAAGAGAAGTCTTCGGACTACGTGGTCCGTGGGGAACTTGGCGCTACTATTCTCTATCCAGAGAAGATCCAGAGGAAGTCCCAAGACAAGGTGGACGAATGTAGTGTCGAAGGTTATGGCTGAGTGCAAGATTTACAATGAAGACGTCGGCGATAAAGCGAAGTGGAGAAGAAAAACAAGGAAGGCTGACCCCACCACTATGTGGGACTATGAGAGAGAGAGAGAGAAGGCCAGTGACTAACCCGGGTGTCGGATTTTTTAAATCACCTAAAGAACTTCTACATGGTCCGACTTGAAACAGCCAGGACCGACTGCTAAATAATTCCGTATAATTCTTACCATGATATCTAAACGTGACCGCGCGGTCATTGCTGTATCTTGTACCGGTAGACGAGCACGCTGGCCACCCCCACCAGCAGGCTCAACAACAGCGAGCCCCACATCAACATCTGGAACATTCCAAACTTGTCATTCTACGATGACAACATATTACAAGTTTAACAATGACATTTATTATGAAATACTATTTATAATTATAAAATTTTATTTTAAAAATCTCTAATTAGAACAAACATTTCATGGGCACATTCAAATCGGAGGAAGCTTCATATAATACTACCCACGCCCCGCGGTTTCACCCGCGTTGTACCCGTTCCCGCAGGAATTTTGGGATAAAATGTATCTCATGTGTTATTCTGATGTATAACCTATATTACTGTAAAGTTTCATCCAAATCCTTTCAGTAGTTTTTTCGTGAAAGAGTAACAAACATACATACATCCATCACAAACTTTCGCATAATATTAGTAGGATCTATAAAGTGTAAACTGATTTTGAATTAAAGAGCGTTACATTATAAGGTAATTGATATCTTCACCAAATGAAACAAATAGTTAATTCTCACAAACACCTAGAAGTCTGCTTTTACCTAAAAATAGTTATTGAACTAGTAACATCATCGCAAACCTTAGCTCTAGACGGCTTCTTATCCGGTACCGCGACCGGTTTGGCCGGCGCCGTGTTGCCCAGCATCCTCTTAGCCAAACTCCTCTCCACCGAGCGATCCTTGGTCGCCCTCAGCTCGCATTTCTGCAGTTCCTTCCGAGCGCCCGCATCTTCCGGAGCGGCGGCAGCGGCGGCCTTGGCCGCTTCAAGCGCTTCGGAGTTACGACCCATTGCGGAAAGAATTTTAGATTTGCGGTATAAGGCTTTTGCGTTGTTCGGTTGACAGCTCAGCACTCGGGTTACTGCCTGGAAGGTTGGGTAATAGGTTTTAGTCATTATTGGTTTTAAGCGACTTGAGGTTCATGAGTAAAAGGTATTCAATTCGGCTGGTATATTTAAAGAATAGGTCTATGAACCTGGGAGTGATTTTGCTTCAATTATTATGTCAATTGAATCTAGATGCAATTGACATATAATTGAAGCTAAATCACTCCCAATTGCATCTAGATTGAATGTATATAGTGCTAGGAACCTATTGTGTAAAACTTCTGTGCCATACTATTCAATTGAGATGTCATTGACACCCATTTGCCATTCTGTCAAGTCTTTTCTAACAAGTATGACACACATTTTTTAGTTTGCTAAGACTTCCTACAATAATCTAACGAGTACAATAAACACAACCGACCTGCAGCGCGGCATCATAAGCGCCCGCCTTCAGCTGCGCAGCCGCCATATTGTTATGAACTCTTAATCTCTCATCGAGCAAGGCGTGCAGCGCATCACTAGAGGGCGCCATGTCCCCCGACGGCGTCGGGTCGGTGATGCCGCCCTCGGCCTCGTCTAATACGTCCAACGCTCGTCGGTACAACTGGATCGAGAGCTGAGCCTCGCCGCGGCAGTACCACCAGTTGCCACGGTTGCGGCGGCGGAGGCTACAACAGAAATTCATTGTTGGTATTTTTTGGGTAATGCCTCGGTAGTCTAGTGGTATGTGCACTCGCTTGCCAAGTCTGAGGTCAGGGTTCAATTCCCGGGTACGAGCGAAAACATGTTTCCTACTTTTCAAACATGGCTCGGGTTTGAGACCACCAACCATCATTTGGCATTATGCCAGAGGCAAGTATACTCCTCCCTAACAATGGTGTTTAAGCATATTATTGCACATCTTTAGTTAGCGTATAACCATTTATGTTTTTCATGTGTTAAACACTCAAATATTAAATAATATCTGAAGTAAACTCCAAAACAGCCATAATAAAGCAATTAAAAATCACGAGAAACCCTTAAAATTTAAATGTAGGCCAATAATGTAACATTTACTTCCGATTACGATAGAAGAGGCGTTGTCTATGATACATACGGAATAATGTCAAGGCGACAGTTGACAAATTCTCGTTTAAAATGATAACACATGACGTCACGCCTGCTTTATAACTTATGTTTTGAATGATTCCAAGGTTTTAACAATGTTTGTAGCGCTAATCATATGTTTTATTATACAAGCATGATGCAAGCTAAAGAAAAACAATCAAATATAACTGCAAATAAATTTATTGGCTGTTGCCTCCACCTTTAATTAGTTTTGATATTAAAACCTTGTTTGATTATAATATTCGAAAGAAATCAATATTATTACACTTGTGAATTAAAGCTCTAAAATACCACAATCGACAAAGTAACATATCCATCTACCAAAATTCCTTTTCAGTTCGCATTTATTAAATAGAAATTAATTTGATGCATGCCAGTCATTTTCCATTTAACATTCCAAGATGTTTTCTCAATTTACTTTACACCGATTGGTTAACGATAAAATTTCAAATAAAAAACAAAAGAACATTAAAAACAAACAAAGAAACATTCCACATTTAACCTTTTGAGCGCCAATGTCGGCTATAGCCGACATACAACTCCGAGCCCTCCACGCCAATGTCGGCTATAGCCGACAAGAATTGTTATTATTATTTAACCATATATTTGCTTAATAAAAGAGTATTTGTTTATCATATCTTATTTATTGAAGTCACAACGATATAACAATTTATTTTTAACTCAAACCTATCCATAAAAATAAATTGTATGGAAGATTTTTATACCAAAAAAGATGACAAAAAATACGTGCGAAATGCCATGCCTCCTGCGCCATTGTCGGCAAATGCCGACCGCTAGTGTTGTGCCAAATTTTTATATAATAAACAACCTGTATGCTAATGTTGAGAGTAAATACATATACAATTTTAGTATTATTTCATTGCACAAATAGCATATAATATTTCTGATACAATAAATAACATTATCGGTGCCCCCTGAGTGAAAAATTATTAAACTTTTTTACCACCCCTCCATACAATCGATACAATCTACTGTGCCGTGTGCCCATCCTTATTCTATTATCTTTTATGACTGTCCTCTACGCCACGGTCGGCATTAGACGACGCACTCTGACGTCATCTGCGTACGAGTTACACATCTAGTGATGTCCGTTGTAAGTTTGTTATCGTGCTCTAAGTTATTAAATTACATAATCCACTTAAGTGACTTACCTCTTAGTTTTCTTTTCTGAATTTTTTTGCGTCTCCATTATTCTACTCGTCTCTCTTCTGTTTCAGTCAACTTGATCGAATGATTTTGTTTTAGTGTGTATAGAGAAGGGGTAAATTAAGCATTTATTTTTCAATAATGGAATGGGTGTTACTCATCCTTATTTATCAGAGTTATTAATTATGTAAGTCGTTTATTACACATTTTACTTTTGTCATTAAACATAATGAATACCTATTTGCCCTCTACGAAATGAATACAATATGTGGGTACCTATCTACTTTGATGTACCCGCCTTTTGGCAAACAAATATTATGTTATGTCTTTCCCACGGTGTTAAAATATAATATTATAATACATTTAAAAATATCGTTTTTTTACGACAGCACGTGTTGTACAGTTTTATGATTTACTATTGCACTCGTATATTCCATGAAAAGTTGGGAACAAAGAAGTAACAAAAACAAAAGATTTCTGATACATTTTTGGGAATAACGGCTTTTACTAAAGAACTCCTTAGAATAGGACCATCGCGTTGAAACATATCATTGTAAATAAAATAAGTAATTTTATTCAATATAATAAATAATGCTAAAATAAAAGGTAGGTATTACTCGATAAATGTAAATTATAATCTAAACGCGCGCGTCCCATCTCTAATAAATAGCGTGCACATAATGAATTCACCGACTGACCACGCCAATGTCGGCTGGGGCCGACAACATCTATTGACTAGTGCTGGGGTAAAGTTACTATGATATTTTTATTAGATTACTTATCTTCAAGCGACTTTGATGTATTAGTATTTGCTAAAATTACGAGCTTTGGTAAAATTACTAAATTACTAGTGTGTGGTTAAAAAAAACTTCAATAACAATATGTTTGTATACATTTACGCACTTTATTTAATCATTATTTAACCGGAAAAACACGTTTTCGACATGCTATTCCCATCCTTATATTTTTTTAGGTATTTATCTCTGATTTTTGGGGCTGGCGTGGAGGGCATGATTTGTGTTTTATTACTTGGCGCTCAAAAGGTTTAAAAACAAAACCAATGCTCACCCAATTTCCATTCTCTCTGCAATTGGCAATGTTTCAAGTTCCGGTTCTTCCGCCCAATCATGGAGCACTAAGTGAGCTTCTAGCCATGTTTCCGAGTCTATGATTGGCCCGTCGTATTTAGAGCTTTCCGTTTCACCAATCAGACCGAGGCTCTCGCCAGGCTTTAATCCAGCTTCGCCGTAAGCAAATCTTGGAGCTAATTGTAAAAGACAATCTTCATCTTTGTACATAAGTGTAAGAGCTAAGTCCAATCCTTGTAATATCTGGAAAATTAAAAGAATAAATATAGTTATTATCATGGAGTCATAATTTATTTTCTATACCATAAAAAAGAGAGATAAGAAAAAAATTGCCTGGCAATAATTTATATACATAAAAGAAAGTCGTGTTAGTTACATCATTTATAACCCAAGAATAGATGGACTGATTTTAAATATTCCTTTATATTTTATTTATCTTCGCGAAACACCTACAGTAACGGTTGTGCTCCGGGTAAAACCGCGGGGCACAGCTAGTTAGTGGTTAATAATAAATTTTAAATTAAACCAATTTGCACAATAGTTTCATTAATGTTTGTTTTTGCAATAATATTTTTATATGTAGCATAGAAAGTTAGGAATGATGAAATGTAAAAAGTCAAGGACCTCAAAATAAATATTTAAAGAATATATAACATTTTAGTTTCGCTCAGTCAGATAGATGAAAGTTACACTGTTTCTTTAGACAGTTTGTTCTACACAAAATATCACCTCAGTTTCTCATAAGGACTTTATCATTTTAAACCACAATGCATCTTTAAAAATTAAGATAAGAGCGTTATCAATAAATCACAGACTATTGTTTAATATGGTCAATTACAAATAATATGAGATTAGCAACTGATTACAATGTAACTCAGAGGGCAATGAACTTCTGTTAAAATGTAAATAACAAAGAATATTTTTGTTTGATCTCTTAAACAGTTATTATAAAGGCAATATATTATTATTTTTATGATAATTTTAAAACAAATTTACGATACGTAATTTCTGTTCTCATTTTGAATTAAATATTACACTCTGAACATTAAGTGGGTGATAGACGTACGAACTTAAAGTACGCGCTTTTTAGGGTTCCGTAGCCAAATGGCAAAAACGGAACCCTTATAGATTCGTCATGTCTGTCTGTCTGTCTGTCTGTCTGTCCGTCCGTCTGTCCGTCTGTCTGTCCGTATGTCACAGCCTTTTTTCTCCGAAACTATAAGAGCTATGTTGTTGAAACTTAGTGTGTAGATGTATTCTGTGAACCGCATTAATATTTTCACACTAAAATAGAAAAAAAATAAAATTTTAGGGGGGTCTCCCATACATAGAAATGAAAAAAATATTTTTTTTTTTCATCAAACCCATACGTGTGGGGTATCTATGGGTAGGTCTTCAAAAATGGTATTGAGGTTTCTAATATCATTTTTTTCTAAACTGAATAGTTTGCGCGAGAGACTCTTCCAAAGTGGTAAAATGTGTGTCCCCCCCCCTGTAACTTCTAAAATAAGAGAATGATAAAACTAAAAAAAATATATGATGTACATAACAATGTAATCTAACACCGAAAATTGGTTTGAACGAGGTCTAGTTAGTAGTTTTTTTTTTTTACGACATAAATCGTAAACCGCAAGAAAATACTGATTATTCATTCAATAACTCAAATGTAAATAAAAAAACATTTATTTCAAGAACTTCTTTATTATGTTACTCGCTGCTACGGAACCCTTCATGGGCGAGTCCGACTCGCACTTGGCCGCTTTTTAAGATCGTGAACTTACTCGGCTCGACGTCGGTGACACACGTGAAGCTTGCTCACTATATCGCGATGTCGTCGAGAGAAGAAGCTTTGTGTTATTTGGGAATTATATCATACTACATTTTAAAAACTAATAAAAAAAGACTAAATAGAATTAAAGTTATAGAGAATTATATACGCTTTCATTTGATCATACACTTTTTTTTGCTACATTGCACCGTTTTTGAGATATTCGCGAATAACCTAAAATTGAGACATTTGTCACCCCCTCCCTCCGGCGCACCTCCTAGACCTCAGGACTTTTAGTATGTTTTTCCCCTGAGCACCCTGAATACGTTTCTGAAGAAATGGCTTAGGTACCCTCTCACGCATTCTATAACTACTTCGTTGACGGGACTAAAAAGCGTTGTGCATCCACGGACAGGCAAAACAAAGTGGCGGCTCCCGGCTCGCAGCGCTGCCACACGTACGAGCCGAGACGGGGTACGAGTAAGATTTCAAACAGGTTGGATCGCCGGCGAACTTGCGCGGCAATTTTAAAGTACGCGTTTTTAAGGTGATACACAGGCGAAAAAGGTCGTCGAGCCACAAGTCCGCGTACTTACTCGCACGTCTATCACCCCTTTTAGTTCGCTAGCTATTAAGCTACTGTTACACTACCTGCTTTTATTAGCGGTCAGTCTCTGGTTTTTTCTTAAACACAGAGTAAGGAAAAACCATAGAGTGCCAACAATCACTACATAGTATAAAATAAAGTCGTCTCTGTTTCGTGTCTGTTTGTCTGTTTGTCTGTATGCTTAAATCTTTAAAATTACGCAACGGATTCTGATGCGGTTTTTTGTAATAGGTAGAGTGATTCAAGAGGAAGGTTTTTATGTATAAAAATTTCCGATATTCCCACGGGAACGGGCACAACGCGGGTAAAACCGCGGGGCACTGCTAGTCAAAGATAACACATTGTATTACAGGAAGTGATTCCATCTATCTACTTGTTTTTAGATAAGATTATTGTATTATTTCACAATCATTTAAATAGAATGGCTGTTCTCAATTTTGTTGTTTTAAATGTTTATCCGCCAAAAGTCTAAAGCTAACCAAAAATTGTGTTAGAGGTTATCTAAAGATCTTGGATAAGTATGCTAATGAATGCTAGCTAAAATTCAACCTTACATCTAGAGACAAGTATATACATACTAAGGTTGTTATATTTAATGCATACAGCATTTTACACAACAACAAAAAACAAAGGACGCTGTTAATATGACTGTATGTTTTCTATAGGTATATTTTTCCATCCAGAAACCAGACCTTTCGACATATGAGAGGGATATTAATATTCTTATCCTCAACTTCCCAAGAAAAGCTATAATGTTAGTGTGGTTAAGAAATAGTACATTATATACTTACTTCATTGTCTCCCAAATATATTTTAAGATGGTCTCTTTTCTCGATAACATGTCCATTGTCTTTAATTTTAAGTTCATAACTAATCCGACATATATCACTTCTGTGAGGCCTTAGACCGCTGTCTTCATCGCCATTCTTTAAAATCTAAAATAAAAAAGTACAATTTTACACCCATTGTCATATTATTATCTTGTATGGGCAAGTGCCCAACACTGGGGTTAAAATTTCTAGACTTTTTCAACATAAATATTCTAACTGATATACTACAGTATTCGATAAATTGTTGAAAAACGTGTTAATAAAGTAAAATCGTGTCTTTGTCCTTACACTTAAAAGCGAAAACAAAGAAATAAATATGTAAATAATACATAAAAATTGTGCGCACTGACCTTTTTGAGTAGCGCGCCCGATCCCAACACGTCTTGCCACTCCGGAGGCAACGGCTCGCTCTCTGGCGACTTCTCTTTCTCAGCAGCTGCCGCAGCCTCGGCAAGCTTCGCTTCCTCTATTTCCTCAGCCGCAGCCGAAGCAAGGTCCTCAAACGAACTACTCTCTGATTTATCAACCAAAGTACCTTCACCTTCACTCATCTGCAAACATACGCGTGATTCGTCGTGATCATAAAGATTTGATACGTAATAAAATATTTATCAATTTTTCGAGCACCCGTAACGAATAAACAAACTTGACGTAGTTATAATACAGGCAGAATTTGTTCTGCCACTTACCGTGTATAGTTCGAAAAACAAAAAGATTTATTCAAGTGTATTCTTCTTATTCAAATTAGAGCAGTGTGTTGTGAAAAATTAAATGACAATCCAAGTTTTCACTTTTGATTTGACTTGACTTTGTTGTTTGCCTTGCTTTACTACTCGTTCAATGAATGAACTAAGTATTACAATGAAATTTTGACAGTCACCTGTTTTCAACATCAGTCTGACAGCTGACATAAGTCATTGACAGTAATGACTATCTTCCTTCTCACTCATATGCTGGAATTTTCATCAATTTTCATCTCTCCATTTCCTTTGCCTGCCACTCAGTTTCATTGAAAACAATCGATTTTAGCAATATTTCTAAAAATTGCAAACATGCAAAAGTACGAAAAGTTAGAGAAAATTGGGGAAGGAACCTACGGCACCGTGTTCAAAGCCAAAAACAAAGAAACTCACGAGATAGTAGCTCTCAAACGTGTAAGGTTAGACGACGACGATGAAGGTGTACCGTCTTCTGCTTTACGGGAAATATGTCTGCTGAAAGAGCTCAAGCACAAGAATATCGTACGGCTGTACGATGTCTTACACAGCGAGAAGAAACTAACACTAGTCTTTGAACATTGCGACCAGGATTTGAAGAAATACTTCGATAGTCTGAATGGAGAAATAGATTTAGATGTTGTGAAATCGTTTATGTACCAATTATTGCGAGGTCTAGCTTTTTGTCATAGTCATAATGTACTTCACAGAGACCTTAAACCTCAGAATTTATTGATAAATAAGAATGGGGAGTTGAAACTGGCTGATTTTGGTCTGGCCAGAGCTTTTGGTATACCTGTCAAATGCTACTCTGCTGAAGTGGTTACCCTGTGGTACCGGCCTCCAGATGTTTTGTTTGGTGCCAAACTCTATACCACTAGCATTGATATGTGGTCAGCTGGGTGTATATTTGCTGAGCTTGCAAACTCTGGGAGGCCACTCTTTCCTGGCTCTGATGTTGATGATCAACTAAAGAGGATTTTTAAAATGCTTGGTAAGAATTTTACAATAAAATTTTTTTTACAGGTTCTCTAAACAATTTGCTAGGCTTAAATAAAAGTTTATTCTACAATAATGACCTTTGCAACAACTTCTTCACTCCAGGAACACCAAATGAAGAAACATGGCCGGGAGTAGCTCAACTCCCCGACTACAAACCTCTACCAGTATACCAGCCAAGCCTCGGCCTGGCCCAAGTTGTGCCTCGGCTGTCAGCGAGAGGCCGAGACTTGCTATCTCGGCTTCTCACCTGCAACCCAGCACTACGCATGCCTGCTGACGACGCCATGGCCCATGCCTACTTCCACGACCTCAATCCATCAGTAAAAAATGACCGATGTTAACAGTCAATTAACCCATACAAGTGTACCTCGGAACTTATATTCTGTGATAAGAATAAAGACTCGGACAATGAGGTACAAGTGTGTTGTGATGAAGAGACTTAATTAAATAATAAGGACTATTAATTGAGTAAAAATGAATATACCATTTCAATTACTAATGTATTTGGAACTATGTGACTTGTTTTTACTATAGTGTAGTTATTTATTTCAAGTTTATTATATGATAATTTATTTGATCTCTGTTTTGATAAGCTAATGATAGTGCTCCTTTTGTAAATTGAACCAGATATTGACAAATTAATATGTAATTGAATCCTCTTGTATGATGTGTAAGTCCCAATTTTATCAATTTGTAAAATTTTGTTAGATATAGGTGTAAGTAAGAATGTTTTTTAAATTAAATACTTCATTAATCAAGATAATATTTATTCATTATTAATTTCTTCCTCCCAATTAAACTTAATTTAAAAAATTACAAACAAAATATTTTCCAAATATATTAAAAGTCTTTGCCCACCAGTGGACCTAACAAGTAATTTATCATTCTTTACAATTAGGGCTATTCCACTATTACTTCAGATCATTTCCATTTCAGCCCTTTTTCTCTTCCTATGATTCGCTACCATGTTGGCTGTTTTGAGGGGATAGTCTGATTTCTGCAGCCATCTTGAAAGGGCAGTCTCCGTGTTTGCAGCAGCCGCAGCTTGACTCCTCTCGCTGTTTGATAAAGGTTGCATTGCACCAATGGAATCGCTGGACACACTTGCTGACAGCAACATTCGGAATCTTTGTCTGCAAGTCTGAAGAGAGAAACAAATTAAATGAACAGCTTGTAATACCAAGGCGTCTGTGCTCACTGTATGCTGAGGAGGATATAAATAAAACTGTTATTATAAGGTAGGCTTGACACACAGTCTAGGAAATGTCCTTTTCTGTAACTAACCTACCAACTAACAACACTAATTTAATAAAGGAAATGTTCATATATAAAGAGCTTAGTCTAAGATTTAATAGACAAGTTATGTCCATTATAAATTGAGTATCACATTGATGTATGTACATGATTTTTGTAGTATAATAGCAATACAACGCACAGAAAGATTTAACTACCATTTTACAAATTCTCACTAAAATATAACCAAAAACTTACATTTACAAGAGTATTTCCAACTTCACCCTTTATATCATGTTTAGCAACATAATAACCAAGTTCATAGAAGTATTGTCCTAGTTTATGCATATCTACTGTACAAGCATCAGCATTGAATATCTCTCTATATGCATCCTTGTATACTTTTGGCAGTTCAACACTGACTAACGGAGGTCTTCGGGAGTACAGTGATTCCGCTAACCACACAGGAATTTCAATATTAGTGCCAGATTTTAAGTCGTCTTCTGTTGATGATGGGTCTAGAAAACCTGAAATTAAACGTTTTATTTGAATAGTTTAAAGGTTAGTTTATAAGCATCCAAACGTCTTAACTTAACATACGCTAAATTCAATTGTATTAAATGCGCTATTGATCATATCGAGATTATTTAACTCACAAGTTCTTGATGTTCACTTACCCATCTTAGGTAGATCATGTAAAAATTTACATGGTACTCTTTCATTAGTAACGAGAATATCGGTGATGGATAAATAATTATTATTCATTATAATAAAAACAGAAAAGTAGGTACATAAGTACAGAATTTATTAAAAACTACTTCTGGCGTCCTTCCCGCCTTCCCGCTATTTTTTTATTTACCAACAATGAATGAATACATGACAAGTGACATTGACGTTTTTAACTAGACACAATTTCTCGATTTTCTTTCTGATTGAATCAATCAGTTCATTGCACTGACGCTCTCCATTATTTACACCCATGGAATTAGTAAGTACTACGTACAACACTAATTCCATGTTTACACCACATTTACTTTACATACACACTGGACAGCACCACAGACCACAAAACAAGGACAGCGAGCACACTGGACAGTCTATGCTGGACAAGCTGCTGTCAATAATATTTTGATTTTGTGTCTATTAAATTTGTGATTTTAGAGGATTTTAGTGTCGCCAATCGCCATTTTGGCGCTGTAGGCAGATACGAAGTTCCATGGAACTAAAATTAGTGATGTTCTTAAGTCGACTGTGGTAATGATAAATATATCGATGATTATAAATGTACCTTTTCTAATTAACTTCCGATTTTAAGAACATTATTAAACCATAGACATTTTATTAAACACCATGTTAGGGAATAGGGAACACTTCCGTAACTTTAAAAATTTGCTAAAGAAAAAACTGTTTTGTCAAAACGGGGTAGACAAAATAAAATATAAAAATACTTTTCACATTTTTATTCAAAAAAATATACATTAACAGATAATATAAATTGTAATGTGTAGTAAAGGGAATTCATAATGTATCAAAAATACAAGTAGCCAGCTTTATAAGGAAGATTTATTATTGGCGAGCCCAAATGATTTGACGATTCAAAAAATGACGTATACTTTGACCTGTTATAGAGAGCGAGTAATTTTGTGCAGCTGCAAACATTCTTACGTCTATATAGTTTGTTATAATTTGTTGAATCAAAACATCGAAGTGACTAGTAAGAGTTCCAATCATGATTGTTTCGAGAAAATGATTATTTAATTCGGGAAACAACGTCATTTTCTTGGACATTGCCTGTACTACAATTTTTAATTTCGTGGTGAATCAATAATCGTTTATATGCATTGACAAACTGAGCTGCGGTGGGATTTAGACACCACCCACCCCTACTTCGAATGGCACAAAAAAAAAATTCAAGGTGGTCTTGACTCATCTTGTATGTTATGAGATATTTTAGTGGTGCTTCTTTTGATTTTACGTACGTTTCATAAATATCAATAACAGAAAGTACAGCACTGTAAAAACCTACGAAACCTGCTTTTCGTCTAGACAGTCCTATCAGTTGTTGACCCAGCCTGATTTGACTTAAATATTCTATTTGCTGCATAATATTTTGCTTCCATCTGTTTTCATTAGAAACTCTGAGAGAGCTTTTAAAGCCTGTGCCCCAAGGATTTCTTACATTTAGAAAATCGAAAATTCGATCAACGGCTCGTATAAACCTGACGATGGGGCCTGAACCTTTGAACTCCGAAAGGTTCAATGTTTTGTCACAAAACTCGATGGCGTCTGCCACACTGTTTCTCAGTGTTTGTGCAGCTAAATAAACTTTCATAATCTGTTTCCGATATTCTATATTTCGCATTCTTAAACGATTGCTAAGTCTTAACCCCTCAGACTCTTGCAAAATGGCTAACTTTTCAATGTATTCCCATTTTATGTTATTGCAGTCCACGTCAAATAAATTTTTTATATTACCTAAGCAATTGCGAATATTTTTAGGCTACAGAAAGCTTCTTGAGAAAAGCCTGGATCAGCATTTACTGTACTTTACCAGGATCTTATCACTCGAGGATGAGGTAAAGCCAGGTTGAATTTATTCCTAACATATGTATAAGCTTTGGGTGAATAAAAATAAAGTGTTATTGCAAAGGCACAAAGCGCTGGAGGGTACTTATCATGTTTGATATTTTTTGTCCCTTTGTTTTTTACCATTCTATTAAAGAGTTCCATTTGAAATTCATCATATTGTTTTAAATGTACTATACATTCTTCAGAGACTTTGTTTCGTTTACTCAAGTCATTTATAACAGTTTTAAGACCATTTACTTTAATTTTTAGCCGTTTAACGCGTTGAGTCAAAGCTTTAACACGCGCTTTTGACAACTTTAACAATCGTTTGGTATGCTGTAAGGATTCTTTGCTAGATGTAGGAGTACTTTCATACTGATGGTCATGCGCTACGCTATATTGAATCCATTTCTTTGGTTTTCGAGAGGATTCATAATCATGATCGCTACTCATGCTTTCTCGTAGATCGCTTTTCAAATTGTCAGGAGCGCTTGAATCTGAAAAATAATTTAAATTATTTGTATTTGTATGTATGCGCTATGGCGCTCATTAGGGGGAGGCCTATGTCCAACAGTGGACTACTATAGGTTGATGATGATGGGTGGGCCATAAATAACACATATTGCTATTGTCAAGATAAAATGGAATTTGCTAGTAGTTCGTGTATATCGGTTATCTTGACCTACCCATGCTTTCGCTTAGCATCCTTTTAACTCCACATGGATTTGACGACTGGCGCTTCGATGAACAAGGACTCGTGCCCATACCTTGTGAAGTTGAAGAGGTTGCTGAAAATTAAGATGTTTTATAAGAATAAAATAGAATAATAATGTTTTAGAACTATGTACCTACTCCATTTACATTCGAACCAACCATATTTGTACGGAGAAGTAAAATCTGCTGGTTGCGATTCTTCTTCCATTTTTTCTTCGCTGTAGGTTTTGTCATCGGTTGCTTTTTGAAGCTCTTCGGAAACATTTTGATCTGGAAGTAAATAAAATTAGAACGCTAATAAATTGATACAACATTTAAGATTAGATAGATTATTTAATTATTAGGAAAAGTGCTATATTTGCTTTTCTTACCATTTTCTGATAAAAATCTGATCAGCAATTCTATATTATTAGGACATAATTAACTAGGTACTTACTTTCAAACAATCCTTCAAACAGTGTAGGAATTGAACCCGATCTCAGTGCTGTTCGGGTGTTATGTGTGACGAAACACTTGGTGTCAAAATGTTTGGAACAAAGAGAATCTTTTTCCTTCGGGGTCCAGTTTACGGCATTCATATTTTGTAACCACGCGTTTCTTAGCGTCAACTCTGAAGGAAATCTGCAAAAATATAATTGATTACTTATATATAAACATAAATAAGATGTACAATTTACATGCTGAGTAATGAGACACACCAAAATATTTACTACTAAAACCACGACTATTTTTCTGCATACGTATTAGGTATAAGACTCGAATTTCAGTCGTCGAATCGACGTCGCATAGCATGTGAGGCTGACCCAGATTTTTTTTAATTTTGCACGATGCCGAAAGACGGGTGTAAAACAATTACTGCCAATTAGCTTGAGCTTATACTAAGTATAACATACTCTATACTTTTAGTATTGAATATCGACATTTTATCGATAAGAATTTATCAATCCCTAGTGTATAAACAAAACTAATTTTTACATCAATTCTCACAAAATTCATCATTATATCATCATTATTTTGATAACATATCATTGCAAACAATTTTCAGATAGTAATCAATGCTATAAACACAATTTCAAGACAAATTTGCATAAAAACAACAATAAAATACACGTACTTGTGAAATGACGTTTTACTCCCTTTTATGTAGCGAGCTTTACAAATCACACATTTCCTCATGTTTAATTAGCTCAACTTTCACAATTAAATGTGAAATCTCACTTTTATACCACGAAATGAAATTTTAATACTCAAAAAACTCGCCGTTCGCCGCTGTTGCAATCTCATACGGGGGGTGGGTGGGGTACGGGGGCCATTTGCTTGCTTTGCTTTGCTCACACTTCACAGATCACAGACCGACCACGTCAAAATTAGTTCTCGGGACACTCGCAGGGGCGCTTCAAATTGCCACACAAAATTAGCTGTCATTCATTTTGTATGTGCCATGTGTATGTGTATGTGGTCCAGATGTGGCACAGAGCATAGAAGCACCGCGCTCTCCTACGCGCGGACCCAGATCTTTTTGATTCGATCAATGGTGAATGGTGATTTTGGTGATCGACCTAGCTCTATTTTCTCTATGGTAATAAAATAGGTACAGTCCCACCATCTTATCTGTTCAGTTGACGGCGTCGCTAGTGGAGAATTTGGTATTGCCATATAAGAAATTCACCAAGAAACAAAGGTAATTAAAACATGTCTTGCAAGTCAGTCTATAGATATCATTAAAATTTAAGAAACTATACTAAAAATTTTAATTAGATTCCAGATTTGACAATTTCAGTGTTGCAACATTATGACAAATACTAAATAGTGACGTTGCGAAATTATTCGATATGGAAATGGAATATTTCCGGATCGATTCTTCTCGTTTATAATTTTACTCTCGTAAACTAAGTATATCAGGAAATTAAATATTTCTGAACCGATAATTTAGTTTTGACGATTAATTAACGATCTGAGACTTTTCTTTTATAATTGTGTGTGAAATAAATAAAAAAATTTGATCTTGAAGGAACATGACAAATAAAACAGAAAAAAAACGTTGTTTGTTTTGGTTAATGTGCTAGACTGTTCATTCCAAGTAAGGTGTCAAAAAATATCTAGTTTAATAATAAGTAAAAAACAATGAGAAAATACATCGGATACATCTCGGATACAAAATATCGATTCGCAATGAAATAAGATATTCGTATCACTACACTACACTAATAAATGTGGTATCATTATTTCACAAAATGACAGTAGCTAATGTCAAATCTGGAATCTAATAAAAATTCCGAGTATACAATATCAATCATATAGAGCGTAACTAACATAGTATAGTATAGATTCAATATGGCTTAATTATAATAAAAATATATAATAAATTATAACATTAACATGCATATTCCAGGTTTACTGTGTTTAGTGTTTACCAGCTTCGATCACATCGTCACTTACCATCAGGTGAGATAGTGATCAAACAGGTCAAAATTTGTGACAGGCTCACAAATCAATAAATATAACATATAGCTATGAACCTTAGTAACTACATAAATAAAACAATAATGCAGCACAATAGGATTTTATTTATATTTTATAAAATAATAAAATAATTGTGGTCATGGTTTCTGAGCTCAAGCGGTCGCACTCCAGGAATTCCGGTCGATATTCCTGAACCATCTGCTGATTATATAACCACCAGCTCTATATATATATTTTTTGTAATAATGAGTGATTTAAAATTTCCATATCTGGCTACATTGACCTGTCGCGGCAGCAACGCGTTCATTCAGCTTTTCAAATGGTATTAATGGAGCTTGTAGGCGTTTCTCTTCTTTCATGAAAGATATAACTTTTAAAATAATTAGCCGTGCATCACTTTTGAGAGGTTTCGGCATTTTATTTGCTTTTTTCACAATGAAATCAATAAATAAACACGGGAGCACTCGCACTAGACATCAACTGACAGCGGAATGACGTTTAGGAAAAAACGGCTGACGCGGCTGTAGTTCCCATTTTGCCCACCTGAACAGATAAGTTGGTGGCACTGTAAAATACGCTTGCGTCACTTGCGTGAGTGCAGAGTGAGTGAAGTAAAATTGCGTTGCGTGCCGGACCGGAATTCTATTCTTTCATCGGGCCGGGTTTGCAATATTTTTGTACAATTGAGAATTCAATCAATTTATGTAAATAACAGTGAAATATTCAGAATAAAAGTGGATAATTTCTCAGGTGAAGTTTGGATTGCATCTTCACCGTGCATTTATGGAACAAGAGTGTCAGCAGTATCTGCTGAGATGCAGATCTGCTCAACAACTTCAATAATACAAATAAAAATATAAGAGTCTGACAATTTATTATTACGTGGTTTGAATATACCTACGTGGTTTGAAATCCGAAAAGATGTCTGGGTAAGCGATAGTATATACTTAAAAACCTCAAGTTATCAGTGGATCTCAAAACCTACCCTCGTTCGTACATAGAACGACCTTTTCTAAAAGTAACGCATCATTTCAGCAAAGCATATACATTTAAAGAGATGAAGGCGATGGTGGATTATTTGGTGGAACATAAAGCATATAATGAAATAAAGGGAAGAAAAATGTGGATAGACTATGCTAATTCTCAGGTAGGTGCACAAACAAAATCATTTTTGTACTAGAGTTGGCTTCACCGTAATTTCCCTATTTTGAGATAGAAACACGACTAAGTGATCCCTGAGGTGTTACCCGCATTTTGTCTCATGAGAATTTTGTTGTAAAAATGAACCTATTTGCTATTTCAAAGTATGATAACGTTTCTGTGTCCATTTTACCTACAAGTAGTTTTTGCATGAACTAGTAACAAATTTACATCTATCCTCACAACACAAAGCAGGACAAAATTTAGGTAATCAAAAAGTAATATTGCAACTTGATTTCTTCATTAGGTTGTAAAATAATTTTAATCCTCTTGCCCTTACTCTTATTTTTATGACTGTTCATAATTCTTTGTACCTAAGACATGTTTCTATGAATTTGCTGTAATAGTATTTTCTATCAACAGATGACCTCAAGAACTTGGCAAAGTCTAAAGGAGACATTTCTAAAACGCATATTACCGGACATTTACAATCCATATTATAAACTCACTGTGACACAGATACAGAGTTTCAAACAGGCGTTAGTATCTAATTTATATTTAACACGTTCACTGCGTTACGGGGACTTTTCAACCCCGTGCGTTACTTTCATTCAGTGCGGGGCAAAAAAGTGCTGTCTATCCGCTGGTGCGGGAGCTCTATCTCAGGCATTTATGACTGTATGACTGAGATAACTATATATTTGTGTGTTTTGTCGAATATAGAATTCATATTTGTTAAAAAAATATACGGGGTTTTATGAACCCCGTTCCGACCAGATAGTAAAAAATCTATTTAAGTGCGATACGGGGTTCAAAAAACCCCGTAGAAATAATTACTTGCCCGTACGGGGTTTTGACCTCATTTACATTAGAGATGTCTAGTAACAAACGACGTATCGATATTTTATTGAAAATGAAGCTATCGCGACGTATGTTGGCCTTATCTTTCAAAAACGAAGTGAAACTTTGTTTAATTTTTTAAATTTAATAATAGGACATAGAGTTTCATTTTTTTTAGTTTTTATGTGGCAATTTTAAATAGTTTCTTTATCATAAGTGGATTTGTCAAAGATTGTTTTTTATCCTTTTTATATGCTTATATTTAATTAAAATACTTTTTATTCAATTATAAGATTGTGTAACACCTATGTGAACCAAAGGCTTCTACTTGTTTTTATCGAATTAAAATTATCGTTTTGTTTCATTCCCATCACTATCATTTCATCGACAAAAACTAATTGTGGGCGCTACGGGGAACTTAAAACCCCGTATTTCATAATTTTTAGTGCGTTACGGGGACAAGAACACCCCGAAAATTTAATTTCTTTATAATTTCTTGAGTTTTTGCTCAATCTACAGGCGAAAAGAGTGCTGGATAGTAAATTTTGTAATCTTTCGATTGATAAAAAAAAATAATTGAAAAAGTTAAATTTCAGTAAGTTATAGAGGTTTAAAGCAACATAGGTCTACGGGGCACTTTTATATCCGTAACGCACAATGGAGTAGATCATTACGGGGCACATTATTTCCCGTAACGCACTTGAATTAAGAACAAGTTTTTAGCCCCCGCAGCAACCGTGTTAACAGCATGTTTTTTATATAATACTAGCAGTGACCCGCGGTTTTACCCGCGTTGTACCCATTCCCGTGGGAATTTCGGGATGAAAAATAGCCTATAACCTTCCCGTTGAATGTGGCAATCTATTAAAAAAAGAATCATTCAAATCGGACTTATAATTCCTGAGATTATAAATAAACAAACAAACTTACAAATTTTACCTCTTTTTAATAATAGTATAGATAAGTACACTTCAGTGGTCTAGTGGTATGCATTCACCTACCATGACTGGAGTCCCAGTTTGAGCAAAGCAAATTTCTGATAATTAGGAAAAGCATAGTAAGATCTTATTTCTCACTGTACTTATAAAGTCAGTGAGATTAGAGGTCTATGCCCAACTTTGGGATATTACAGGTTAAGGGTGCCTGTCCATTGAAGCGGAGCGAGGGTGCGGAGCGATTAACGGAGAAATCTTAACCAATAGGGTGGCATACAATTTCCGCTCACAGTGTTACGTGCAATCCATTAGGTGAATATTTCTCCGTTTCTCCACTCTGCTTCAATGGACAGGCACCCTAATGCTTCTTTAATAAATGGAGGAACTCCGACTTAGGTTATGCGTTTAATTGTTTTATAGTTAATGTTAGTTACTTTCTTGTTTTGTACTGTACAAATAAAGATTATCCAAATGTCAGTTCAATTCATATTTGGTTTTTATAATCTTACTTACATTACATTGCTCACATAGGACAAGGCGTGACTACCATTGATACTTGTTTAAAATTTTCTTTATTTAATAAATATTTAAATTTCAGGAAAGATATAGAAAGTTTACAGAAAAATAAATTGGAAATAAGAACAGTAACAGAAGATTCTAGTACAAATAATGATAATGGTATGGTTTTGACTGAACAAGTATTGGTTTATTTTGAATATATAGAACATTATATATAATATGCAACTCTCTTCTAACTATAGATTTTCCATAGCAAAGCCAAGATATCTATCCTTATAAATAATATGAAAAAATATGATGAAAAGTTAAATTTTTAAATTGGTAAAAGAATTTTTAGAATTTCAATGTACTTACATTTATATTGAATCCCACAATCTTTATGACTCAAATTGAAATAGTCTCAGTAGTAAATAATACATAATAATTTTATAACAATAATATATTAACGTTTCATCTCCTTTTATAGCTGATACTGAAGGAAATGTTAAAATGAATAAGCCTGCAGCATCCAATGAAGCGGATAAGCCGTCAGGTGAGATTCCAGCCACAGTAACTCCACCTAGGTCTTCACCAACTGATGTGAACCAAGATCACACATACTACAACAATGCAGAAGAAATTCAAAATGATCTAGAAGGCAACTCCCCTGATACAACTGTCCAGAGTAGGTCTCACAAAGATTGTATCGAGTTTGAGGGAACAGAAGAACTCAGTGCAAATGTCAGAAAAGTTCTACATGACTTTGCAAGTGATTCTGAAAAGTCCGACATTGAAGCTCAGTTGGAAATTGTTGTAGTAACAACTGAAGATCCTCATGTCCTGAAATTTAATCAAGGGATAGACGATGTTGCTACAATCAGTGATAGCCGGTCTTCTGAACAACTCAATGAAATTGAAAAATTTATACAGAATACTGATGTCTGTCTCAGGGAAGATAAGTCAGAATCTGATAAAATTTCCTCAATGAATGAAACTAATTTTATTGAAGTGTTAGATACAGCTGTCTCTAATTCTGAAAGTGTTGAGATACCCCCAGGGCAGGATAAAATTGAACAGTCAGTGCAAAATACTCAAGGTTTAACTCGTAGTACAGATACCATTCTACCTAACAATCAGGAAGCACTCAACAGAGATACCCAAACAGAGAAAGTCAATGGAGTAAGCAAAGAAGACATCAGTGATAGCAAAGTAGTCAAAAGCAAAGTACATAATGAAACCGATGGGATTGATAATGAAAGTCAAGTTAACGATAGTCCAAAAAGAGTTAACAATAAAATCAAAGAAAAGGACAGTAGAAGCAAACAAGATGCTGAAAAAGGGAAATTAAATGACAGCAAAGCAAACGACAAGAAAAGCAAAACCAACGATGATAAGAGCAAAGAGAATTATAATAACAGCAAAACAAAAAATGTGGTGGAAAAGAAAAGTATTCTGAGAAAAAGATCTGCTTCTTCACAAGATAGCAAATCAAGCAAGAAAGCTAAAGTTAACAAGGAGATAGAAACATCTACCCCCATAGAAATTACTAGTTCCGATAAAACTAACACTGAAGAAGTAGAAACAGGTAATGAAATAGAATTGAGAGAAACCAGGAAGAATAAAAATAATACTCTTTATAAAAAGGTCGATAAACAAGAAAGTGCTAAACCAAATAACAATGAAATTATCAACATTGATGACAGAACTGAAAGAGAGAAATCCACTGAACCAGATCCAGTTGATGTCCTCGAAGCCAAAAAGAGTAATCCTTGCCTACAAAGTGTTAGCTTATTCGAAGAACATTTCAATGCAGTTCAATTTTCATCTGACAGTGAAGACAATGGAGTTCCTGGTGAACAAGAAAAATCAGAAGACCCAATCAAATGTCATCTAATTAAGAAAATGATAAATCAGGAAGTGATTTTATTGAAATCGCATTCGGAATCGGATGATGAGGCTAAAACTCGGAAAGACAAGAAAACTGCTCAACAAAATATAGTTGACAAAAGTACAGTAAACAAAAACCAAGTTGATAAAAGTACAGTTGACAAAAATGTGGTAAAGCAAAAAGAGAAAGCTTTAGCTAGCGCGTTCGGTTTTTCTGGTGGTAAGTGTAAAGAGATTGTGCATGATTTTTGGCGCTAAAGTGTGTCTTTTCAGTTTTGTGTTTTGTACCACGCATGGCAATGTTAATTGAATTGAGTGTGTATATAATATACCAACTATTATTCATGTTTTTTTTTGCTTCAGGTGTTAAAGAAAAAAAGCGTATCGCTCCAAAGAAAAGACGTTACTCGCATTCACAGTAAGTACTTATCATACTATCTCTTCTCTATTGATATTGCCATAAATTAGTTAACTAGCTGTTTCCGGCAGCTTACCCGTTCCAGTGGGAATTTCATGAAAAATAATTGCCCATGTCCATCAAAGAGTAATAATCTAATCATGTGATAAAACTCGTCAAATCAACCATTATGAAATGAAACTACGTTTACGAATAGTGACCACGGTTCCTGTAACGGAGCCGAAACGTAAAAATGAAAAATAACAGCGGAGTGTATCCGTAAACGTAATTTCAATTAAAAATGGGTAGTGTTCGCTTAATTCTAAGGAATAAGTATGCAACCATTGAGTTAAAAACGTAACAAACTTACAAACTTCCACATCACTACATAGTATAAAACAAAGTCGCTTTTCGCTGTCTGTCTGTCCTTATGTATGTTTAGATCTTTAAAACTACGCAACGGATTTTGGTGAAGTTTTTTAAATAAATAGAGTGATTTAAAAGGAAGGTTTATATGTATAAAAATTCACGAAAATCCCACGGGAACGGGCACAATGCGGGTAAAACCGCGGGGCGCTGCTAGTTTATTATAAGTAGATATCATGAATTCAACTATTCCTATTGATTATGTCATTCTACTTTTTCCAGTTACGTTGATTCGAACTCCAGTGGATGGACATCGGAAAGTGATTCTCAGGAATATGTGTCACCACCGAGAGGACGGAAAGGAAAGCACTCTAGGAAATACTTGTAAGTCCATTACAATAATGCTGTTTCATTTAAAACTGCGTTTACGAATGCTCTTCGCTTTTCGCGATTCCTTGGAGTAATTTAAAGGGACCGAAACTTCAGATTAAAACAGAAAATAAAAGCTTAGTGTATCCATAAACGTACCTAACTTAATTTTGCATTGAAACTACGTTTATGGATAGTAAATATACCCGGACAAATTCACGCACGGTTAATTAGACCCAAACTAAGCTCTAAGCTTGTAATATGGAATCTAACTAACTGATAGTGCTCGCTTGAACTTAAGAAACCAGCACAATTTTTCAATCACAAAGCAAATAACATTAGAATAATTCGAGAAAAAAGTGTGCATATTTTTTTCCATGTGAGTATAAATAATTATGTAATATGGTTATTTTCCACAGGAGACCGAAATCTGGTCGCATTCTATCTTTAGAAGAGGAAGGCGGGCTATTCGTGATGTACCGGAACAGAATATATCCTATAGTGAAAGGCGGGAAGAATGGCGCCAATTATATGACTTATAACCCGGCCAGTGAGTACTTACGTCATGTTGATTTTGATTTATTAACCCATTAACAAAAAAGGGGGGTTGTGTCATCTGCGCTATCGCACCTATTAACGAGTAGAGCGATTTTAATATAGTTTTTAGGGTTCCGTAGCCAAATGGCAAAAACGGAACCCTTATAGATTCGTCATGTCTGTCTGTCTGTCTGTCCGTCCGTCTGTCTGTCCGTATGTCACAGCCTTTTTTCTCCGAAACTATAAGAGCTATGTTGTTGAAACTTAGTGTGTAGATGTATTCTGTGAACCGCATTAATATTTTCACACTAAAATAGAAAAAAAATAAAATTTTAGGGGGGTCTCCCATACTTACAAATGAAAAAATATTTTTTTTTTCATCAAACCCATACGTGTGGGGTATCTATGGATAGGTCTTCAAAAATGGTATTGAGGTTTCTAATATCATTTTTTTCTAAACTGAATAGTTTGCGCGAGAGACTCTTCCAAAGTGGTAAAATGTGTGTCCCCCCCCCTGTAACTTCTAAAATAAGAGAATGATAAAACTAAAAAAAATATATGATGTACATAACAATGTAATCTAACACCGAAAATTGGTTTGAACGAGGTCTAGTTAGTAGTTTTTTTTTTACGACATAAATCGTAAACCGCAAAAAAATACTGATTATTCATTCAATAACTCAAATGTAAATAAAAAAACATTTATTTCAAGAACTTCTTTATTATGTTACTCGCTGCTACGGAACCCTTCATGGGCGAGTCCGACTCGCACTTGGCCGCTTTTTAATGTTTAAAAGCTCATGAGTAGAGTTTCTTAACTGTTTGAAAAAAATAACAATCAGGCGTTATACATTTCATCTATTTACCAATTAAATTTCCAGGTGATTCTGAGGAAGATAACTCGTATTGGCGTCAGAAATACGTCGAAGAGAAAATGAAGACGAATGAACTGAAAAAGTACGTTATTTTATTTTTCAAAATTTGATTAACAGAAATCACGTTGCTATACTATATTATATTTTATACTATTTGTTTATTTACGGAACTATGTTCATCATTATAATTTACCTTTTCAGGCAACTAGATATAGTACAAAAGGAATCTGTAGAAAAACAAACAAGAGACAAATCACCCATTTTACCTTCTAAGCGGTAAGTAATCTTGTTCTTAGTCCCACCGCTGGGCATAGGTATCTCATCTCACCGAAGATCTCTCAGCACAGTAGAGGATGAGACGTAATCCTCACGCTTGTCTAATGGGGGTTGGTGATCTCACCCGAGCCATGTTTTGCTAACTTACTTTTAAATAAACCAATTTTGCTCGAATCTAAACTAATGTGGTTTGTTTTAAAACAAAAATAATTTTATGTTTCATTTTCCAGGACGTCTCATAAAATAGATTTGTCACAAAAAGAAGATAATGATGTTTCAGTCTTAAGTAAAAGTAAGTATTTGTTGTTATACCTACCTCTTTATCTTTTTGAATTCTTCCACGGCATTTTTCTGTATCTTTTGCTAAAACTACTGAACCGAATTTCATGCGGTTTTCACCAAAAGATTGAGTGATTCAAGTGATTTTTCTTGGCATTCCTACGGGGACGATCTGTTTACACTTTAAAAAGTAGGAAAGCCTGGTAATATCTTTTAGTATGTACATGTACATTGCATTAAATTTTTTTTTGTACTTAGTTTTTTTTTTTCATTTGACAGATAAAGAAAGTAAGGAATCTATTAGAGAGGCAAAACAAGATAGAAAGGAGGAAAAGATTAAAATAACTTTTGCTAAGAATAACCATGTAAGTACTTTATTAAATAGATTTGTCTACTTCTATCTTATCTTGACACTAAGCCCAGCTCTGTTGCCTATGACAGTCTCGTCAAATAAACTATAGAATCAGCCCATGCTATTATAACAGAGTTTTTATTGTTTGTTTGTGGCGCTCTCAGAAACTACCAATCTGATTTGAATTATTATTTTTGTAATTTAGTGGTGATAGAGCCACATTCAACGGGAAGGCTGTTTTTCACCCCGAAATTCCCGCAGGAACGAGCACAAGGCATGTAAAACCGCAGGGCGCTGTTAGCCTTATTATGACTGAGCTCCAACGACTACGCACTCGGTCTCAACGACTAACACTGTCAGCCAAGCCTATAAGACTCAGTCCTAACTACCATTGTCTACTTTATACCAATACAAACCAATTTCAGGAAGTGAAACTGGAAGGTCATTGGCCGCAAATACACCCCGTATTTCAACAAGTTGTCGATCTATTGCAAAATGACAACGAAAATCAGAAGTCAGAGACAACAGTAGAGGTTAAGAAGAAGGAGAGTAAACAGAGCACATCGGCACAGAGTAAAGCGAAGGAGTTAACAGTAAAACAACCAGCGGACCCAGTGGAAACTGTCACTATTAATAGTGGACAGACCACACCTATCATACCTGCTGTTGATCCTGGTAAGTCTTTATAAGTCTACTAGCAGCGCCCCGCGGTTTTACCCGCGTTGTGCCCGTTCCCGTGGGAATTTCGGGAATTTTTTTACATAAAAACCTTCCTCTTGAATCACTCTACCTATTACAAAAAACCGCATCAAAATCCGTTGCGTAATTTTAAAGATTTAAGCATACAGACAGACAAACAGACAGACACGAAAAAGAGACGACTTTATTTTATACTATGTAGTGATTCCGTGCTTCGGAGGGCACGTTAAGCCGTCGGTCCCGGTTACTTTTTCTACGGATAGTAGTCGTTACATGAGCCATGCCAGAGGCCTTTGGCGGCTTGCCAGAGGCCTTTGGCGGCTTAATAACTCTGACACCAGGATTGGTCAGGTTGACCATCTACTCGATGAAGAAGAAGTCTTTATAGAGAGCGGTTTTACCTGCATTAAATCTGTTATTTGACTGGTTCCTTTATTAGTTCAAATTAACTGAAATATATTATCTAGTTTTATTTTAGAACTAGCTGAACCCTCTACTAAGATGGGTCTTCAATGGCAGAGTTAAAATGATATAGAATAACGTAAAATATATTAAATAGCATTACTATAGGGTAATAATGATATAGATTAACGTATTAAATAGCATTAGCATGCTTTCAATTGTTCTTGCCTTTAATTAAATAAACAGTCGCATCCACTTTGTTGTTGTTAGGTATTCATTATATTTTACCATTTTCTCATTCAATTAATAACTATTAAATAAATTAGATCAGTCAACGATTCCAATTCGAAATGAATGATTTGCAATTTCTCTGCATTATTAATGAGAAATAGGCGATATTCCAGAAATTCACTCAAAAATGAGTGACATTGAACGGGAGATATTCAAAGAGATTGAGGACAGAGACAAGGAGGAGAAATTGAAACGAGATGACGCTGACACCGATTCAACCAATGTCACTAAAAGGTAATATATACTATATTTGTCATTATCACTAGCATAGGTCTTCGGTCGTTGCATTATTAGGTAATATGATAACATCATTGTCAAATTAAAACTATAAAAAAGAATCCTGTAAGTAACCTGTAATGTCCCACTATTGGGCAAAGATCTCTCATCTCACTGAAGATATCTAGAAGAAATCAGTACAGTGAGGAGGATAAAAAAAAAAAAAATTGTGACACAAATTGGTTTATATCCAAATTCTTCTCAAGCTATTGTTTATCTTAGATTGCATGCTTGTTTTACTATCTTGTAAAATTATAACAGCTTCAATAACAAAAAATGATTCTGTCAAAGACCAACTTGCGAGGTTCCTTTACATTTCAAACATTAAAGCTTTTTTCCCCCCCAATGGTCTTCTCTATAGTCTAAAACCTCCTACACCAAAACACTAACATATTCGAACTTGCTCACAGAAAAGGCAGACCTCGCAAGTCCACCATATCAGTGTCTCCGGCTAAAAGACAGAATAGGGCGAAACCGTCCACGGAAACATTGGACACTGTCAGTAACACAAGAAATAGTGACATTAGCACAAATGCACCGAGTAACACACGAAATAGTGATGTTAGTAAGACAGAACCACAGACGGAAGGCCGTAGATATTCGAAACGGCAGAGCGCGTCTAAGAAGAGTGTTAGCGGTAAGTTTCATTGTTCTTATAAGGACGACCCTATTCCTGCCTGTTGATCGATCAATCCGGAAGTTTTAGCATTTTTTTTTAATGAAATCAAATGTCTCGTTTTAATCTGTGTGCCATGGCCATGTAATTTTTTGACACAAAGTTTATTGGGACCGTTCTTTAAACAACCCCTTCCTTGTAATTAATTATTCGTTATAAGTTTCACCCAATATGAAACATAATTATGTAATATTATACTATGTTTTTTTTTATAAATTATTACACTATGGGTGTTGAGAGAATCTTTTCCGAACAGATAAGCCTAGGCGTTTGAAAATTATTATTGTGTAAAGAGCAAATATTCTACCTAGCATCTAAATAACAAACAATATTATATTTCTACAAAAAATTCCAGTAAGTAGTAACATTTTCCTTATTTTCTCTTTGTACTTAACAGAAGACGAAAAACCAGCACTCAACACAAGATCAACAGCGAAATCCACCGTGAAGCCAACCAAGGATGATGATGACGACCAAATCCGGTACATGCTTCGGCGCGACATTTCCAAGGGAATACAGACGAAAACCAGATCGGCCAGAAGGTAGTTCACTGATTCAGATCATTTAAGGGACATGAATAAATATTGATTGACTTTTCAAAATGTAGCCTGTATTTACCTACAGCATGGAAGGCCTCTCATCTCACTGGAGATATCAGTACAGTGAAAAAGAAAAAGAATGACCTAATTATTGTACATATAGTTAACTCATCGTCGCGCGCTGCTCTAGCGAACGATTATAATTATATGACTTTCATTTGTCTCACAACATAGAGTTGTTATTTTTCACTCATAGAGTCGCGAGCGAAGGTGAGTTGAATTATTTAATTATAATTGGGAGTTTCGACAAATTGGTCTAATTTTTTTATCAGTTTATTGATATACACAGCCGTTTAATCCGGCATTTGTGGCTTTTAAGTAGCCCCAACAGACTTACATTGGACAAAGATTTTGGATCAAAAATAAAATTTGTTGCTTTGATATCGAAGCGGTACTTGTAAAATGAAATGCATATAGAAGTAAATTAGTAAATTAAAAGAGTCGTGTATTTTAAATATCTTAATCTATAGAATCGTAAAATTGTGATGTGTTTTTCTTTTTACTATAAGTATTTAGACGGTGAAACAAAACATTTAATTATGTACTTTAATACATATATCATAATCGTTTCATACTATATTTTTTATTTAATAATTCCACTGCTGAACAAAGGTTCCCTGTAGCATTCCAGTATTCTCTAAAGCCCGTTGTAATCAGTACCTTAAAATATATATTTTTTTAATATTTATTCAATTGTCAATATAATATAATCCCAATCTAAATTTTATCTCATAGATTTTTTCATAAAGGATAATTCCTTTATTATGTCTGGCTAGGAAAGGAATTTATTCCGCAACTCATACACAAGGGAAAATTAAACCCTTGCTCTATTTTCAATTACAAGTTCATTTACAAGTCTTTTTGTATAATTCATGTGTCCCATTGATGGGCAAAGGTCCCAGTTTTCTCAAATTCCATTGTGATCTTACTTTTTCTACTTACATTTGAATCATTACATACCTATGTTTTTAAATTTGGATATTGTCTATAAAATATTGTTTGTGACAATAATTTCATATAGAATGTCAAATTCTAGAAAAGAAGTACATATAAAGTATCAGCCTGTAATGTCCCACTGCTGGGCAAAGGCCTCTCATCTCATTGAAGATATCAGTACAGTGAGGATTAGGCGTAATCACCACGCTTGCCTAATGCGGATTGGTGATCTCAAACCCGAGCCATGTTTGAAAAGTAGGAAACATGTCACATTCTATATGAAATATATTTTTAAACAAATCGTTGTGTGTCATCAAAATATTTTGAAAACTTTTGTGTAAATGAATTTAATGTCATCCATCGAAGCATTCATGTCATAAGTGAACTTCTGATTTTAAGTAATACCTTTAAAGACAAATTGAAAAGTACAGTTTTTACTAAGTTTTAGTCGTTTTACAAAATTTAGAACTGTAATATCTAATATATTAGTTAATCATACATTCTGTAAAATAAGTTACTAGTTTTAGACTTATGTGTTTTAGTCGGAATGGGAGCAGGTCGTCAATAAAATATTTAAAATAATTCACTGTGTTTAATTTGTTTATAAATAAAATTAAAATTATAAGTCTACGTTAAGTCCATATTAGTTTTAAATTAGTATTTAAGTTCAATATTATCTTCTTACTTATTTATTATGGCTAAGTTATTCAAAGCGTTTGACACCGACATCATAACTTTTAACTTTTGTCAACTTTCTGAATGTTCGAAATGGCTATTAACGTAAAGTGGCCATGAATCAACAGTCAAGCATTGAAAGAGTTGAAAAGTTAACTAATGACAAAGATGCCTTCCTGCCAGATCAATGCCTATGCTATGTTGGTTTGCTGTTTGGTTTCACCAATCTCATCATACTTCGCTTGGCAACTTATCATAGAGATAGTGGAATCCACCAATCATCGTAGCATAGCTCAGGTAGAAAGGCAACCATTAAGCGTTTTATTAAACTAGCCATAACTTATAAGTAAGTGGAAAATAAATAATACTGGTGAGTGAAATAACCTGCTTCCATTAGCTTATTTAATTTGCATTATATTTTTTGTTTGCTTGCTTTAACATTTGCTTTTCTATCTTTAACAGCTTGCAGATAGAAATAACCCAAGCGTCGCAATCTATTGACAGCACACTCGGATACCAAGACTCCGACGTCAGTCCTATAAACATGACTAAAAGGAAAAGGAAACCAAGTTTAAGAGTTGCTAATAGAAGAGGGAAGCGTAGCAGTGTCAGATCTCTACCAGACCTGTCACACATTAACTCTGACTCAAGCCAGTCTTCCTACTTTGTACCTGTGAAGAGTAACCAAGTTACTTTAAACTCTGAAGCTTATAAATCAGAGTCTTATCAGCTTTTAATGCCTGTACCGAAACCGAAAGTAAACAGTTTAGGCAGTATCCAAGAAAGTCCGAATCGATTGAGTGTCAGACACTTCGATGCAGTGTCAAAAGAAGTATCTCGGTCTACAAATGATAATTCAGATATTGTGATAGAAAGAGCCAATTCTAGCAACGTTTCTTTACCACTTTCACCGGAATTGTCTGTCGTAGAAAATTTCACTGTCAGCAGAGAAATGATAAAGAGTCAACTCATGATGAGTCAAATGCCAGGAGGCGATGAAACGTCTTACAATAAGTACGTGATATCAGATATAGATGTGTCTGTACCGCTAATGGAGCAAGAATGCGGTCTACGCAAAAGTACACAAGACGTAGCGACTAACAAAAGTTTGCTCAAAAAAATTGAATCAGTCAATTTGCAAGAAAAATCCTTATCTGATTCCCTGGATACTAAATTACGAGATCTTTTACTTGAAAGTGCTAAAAAGATATCCAATAATGATAATTTAATGGACGTTGATATTGAAAAAATGGATGTTGATGAAAGCAAAGTAGTCAAGAAGACTAGAACTAGGAAAAGATGCTCAACTCCACACAAGAAGAGTACTAGGCAAGGCAAAATGCCTGATAATTCAGTCATTGTAGAAGAACGAACGGAATCCTGTTTGTTAGGCGGTAGGACATCGTGCCCACCAACCATAATTTACACTACAGACGAGAACGCAAACAATTGCGATGACATACCACAAAAAGTCACAAAAGCTAGAAAGAAAAAAGACATAATTAAAGTGAAGATCCAAAGACCACGAACCAAGTCAGGTGTGAAAAAATCCATCAATAAAAATGACACTACAGCGTCAATTTGTACTGATAGTGGTATCAACAATACCGATTCGATTTCAGAGCTTCTAAAAGCAGATGACAGTATAGATCTCATACATAACCACTCTGAAACCTGCCTACATGCACACGAATGTATAGGTAGTAATAGCGTGGAAATAATTGAGAGTTCAAAATCGATTGTGTCAATAAACAGTGACAGTTGCTCGCTTGATAACCATTTGTATAGACTGAGTGAGGATGTTGAACGGCTGTCGGGGGATTCGTATTTCAATACTGACGCTCAAGATGTGTCTAGTTTTGGTAAGTAGCTTTTTTAGTTTTTTTTAGTTTGCAGTGCCCTCTAAGAGCGTTTGTCCACCGCCGCCGGCACCGGACCGTCACCGGGAACGAGATTATTTCGGCCCGAGTTTATTATGACGTGACGGATGTGCGGTGGACACGCGGCTAAAGCAAAACGCTCTAAATGTATCTACCGCTACTTCGGCGCCGTCATCTCTTTCCCGGTGACGGTCCGGTGCCGGCGGCGGTGGACAAACGCTCTAAGGGTGTGATGTATTTGCTTTTTTTACTGTGGATGATGCTTTAATTATTTTTTTTGAAGCGCACGTTAAATTGTCGGTCCTCGAGTCATCAAAAACATCGTACCACAACAATCGGAATCTTTGATTGTTCCCAGAATTCCGACACGTAATCTTAGATTGAACTAGGAAAGTAACATTCTGTACAGACCTTAACTCTGTTTACTATGTATTATTATTACGTTACAGAAAAGAAAACACCAGACAACATATTCCACAGCCCAACAGAAACAATATACCACAGTCCCGCCCTCACACACAGCAGTTTAATCACTGAAGATCTATCCGACGATCCCCCGTCACAGCCCACCACATGGTACCTGCTCAGTGAAGACGAAACACAGACTCAAGCAAGAAACTTAGGACATTTGAAGCAAATATTTCCTATAACTTGTGCTATACCGGACTTGTCAACTATATCGGAGAGGTCTAAAGAAAATGAGGATAGCAGAAAACCTACTCTCGATACCGATGGTGATACTAGAAATTGTGATTCTCAAAGTTTGTTTTGATTTGTATTTGTTAGTTTAGGTGAAATAATTTCTTTCTGTTAAGCTGAATGTTTGGGTAGCATAGCAGAGGATGGTTTTGTACACTTTTATGCCATAAGATAGTGATTAAAGCCAAATAAGCGATTAATTATCCTTCTCGTGCCTTCGTTTTATATGATGAAACGTTTGATTGGATGGATATCACGATCGCTATGTTACGTTGTCTTAAAAGGTACTATTCCGATTTCGACCGCAGACTGCAACCGCAGGCGGTTTAATAACACTAGGTAGTCTGCGGCTCAACGAGGAATAACTCCTTTATGCTTGATTGGAAAGAAATCTATATGCTTTTTTTAAATTTTATTTGTGCTTAGTTTATCTGTATAGTTTTGTATGGTTAGCAGGTAAGAACTTATTTTTGTTAAAAATATTGTATAATAGTTTGATTCTCTTTTATTTTCATAATTCCTTTTGTGTAATATTAAATACCTATGTAATATGACATTTCATCTACTAATTATCTTGTTAAATATTTGAAGTACTTGAATTGATATTTGATGCGTTTTTTGTGACATGTTAAGTATTGTAGTTGGTAGGTATGTATATGAACATTCTAATAATATAACCGTGTGTGAATTTGTCCAGGTATATTTATTTATATTTATTTATTTATATTTTTCTCTTATATTCAACTTTTATTGTACTTGTAGGAATCTAAAATGACAGTATTTCTAAAATATTACTGGACATGTAAGTATTTATCAGGCCAGGCCTTGGGGTCACTCAAACTGTGATAATCTTGACTAAAGTAACTTTTTCTACCGTAAAAGAGCTTCAAGATTTTAAATGTTTTGGACTTATGTGGTTACAAGATCAAAATGCTTATGAGGAAGCCTCGACTTAGCGCTACACCTACTCTGGCGCTAGTTTATTGGATAACCGACAACTTTTAGATAAAATAAAACGGGATTTTGATACTTATTCAGAAATTATCTGCTGATTTGTTGAGGGTCGCTTTCAATGAGAAAATATATGATAGGTAGACCGGTTATTTCCCATCGCATGTTTCTTGCTTGTCCCTCAGAAACCAAGCAACGATAAATAATTTGAAAACTGGCTGGGCCAAGGAGTAACATTTTTATTGTTTGTCTAATTGTCTGTCAAAGTCTTATTTGACATTTGTCGTTCATAATGTATGTTAATCTGTGGTCAGGGTGACCAACTTAAGATTTTTTCCCTAAATTAAGGTAATTTTTATAATAATGAAATAATATATAACAAATATTTTTTCCAGGACATATACTCGCAAAGTTTTCATTTGTATTTAAAGTTATATTTTTACCTTATTATTAATTTATTGACATTACTCGAACATTATAATAGTTCAATCAATCAAGAGATTTTACGTAAGGTGCTTAATAAACTTGTGTTCTGGCAACCCTGTATAGAACTAAAAAATATTGCATGCATCGATTAATATAGTGTGATAAAGTGTTTTCCTGAAAATGTGAATTAATTTAATTCAACATTTCACCATGTTACGAGTTTTACCGTTGCGCATTAACATTAGAGATTGTATTGTTCTAGTTCTTTTAGTTATATTTAATACTATACATACAACTGATATGGGTAAGTAGGCCAAAACTAAAATAAATAAACACAGACTACGTCAATGTTTACAAAATAGTTTATTCATTTTTCGTGCAACTTTTTGTTTACAGCTAAGAACGAAATGGATCTACAAAGCAAACCGAGTAAGTCAAAAGATGATTTGAACGAGAGAAGCTATAACAGTATCAGTGGCAACGAAGAATACTTGAAAAGTTGTCCCTCTATAGACCAGGAAAGTAACTTGTCTCTATGTTCGTCATTGAACCATCCTTGTATCACTTGTAAGGACAACTTTGACTGCATATACGGTGACATGTACAACTACACTTGCAGCGTTAAATCAAGAGTTGCATGCAATGTGAGTGTATTACATACCTTTATCATTTTATACTTGTAGAATATCTTGACTTGTTAACTAATTTCGATTGGTAAGCAACATGCTGTTCGGCTACTACTTGCTTTGGTTAGTTTTGTTAGCCGATAAGAACATTTCTACCTGAGTGCTGCTGATAAACAGTCCGCTGCAGGATACTAGAAGTTTCTATCATTATATTTCTTGTAAATAGAACCTTTAGGCAGTCGGTAAACTCCAACAACAGGCTAGTCCAATAAACTATTCTCTTACTCGATAGACCATGATGACATCTTCTCTTCTTTCTTTGGCTATATTTATTGCATACTAATTAATGTAAAATATTATTGATTACAGGGTACCAAGGAATTCAACAAAACTGACATGTGCAGGTTTTGCTATCAAACTGATAATTGGGAACATAGATGTGATCAGAAAGCTAACTGCAACTCACTAGCTTCGCCCATGAAATTTTATGTGTAAGTTCCTAGATATTAATTACTAATTTGATGAGATTAGTAAAAAGTATCTTTATATAAGGCCATAAATATGAATTCTAAATTGAAAGTGTATTGATTCATGGAAATTGAAAGTACTGAACAAATATTATTTTACTGTACCATTACAATTAGTCACTTCACATACTTTATTTTCAGAACAAACTGCACAGTCTCCGACAGCATTACCTGTTTAGGAAAAAGGAGGTTTTTGAAAAAGATTAGATGCTCATGGACTGCTGGCACTAGATGGGGCACAGCTCTGATCCTTGCTCTCACACTGGGTGGCTTTGGTGCCGACCGATTCTATCTCGGCCACTGGCAAGAAGGCATTGGCAAACTCTTCAGTTTTGGAGGCCTTGGAGTTTGGACTCTGGTTGATGCTCTCCTCATCGGCATCCATCATCTAGGCCCTGCTGACGGCTCCCTATACATATAATTTAATTTTCTGTGATAATTTAGGTACTTATAGAATAATTAAAACATTATTTATAAACATTTGTACTTTATTTGTTAGCCCTGCAATCAAATCAAATTTTTTACTTAAAGTACTTATAAACTAAATCAACAAGTTGTGCTTTTTTACAGCCTGTTAGGGCTTCTAAATCTGGAATATCTCTAGATCTTAATATTTGTTTCAACTCTACAACTGTGTATTGTTTAACTTTGTCATTAGCTAATCTGTCTTCTAACAAGTCTTCATCTATTACTTCCAATTCTGCTTTTATTTTCTTTGACCCAGAAGCTTCCGCTCTAGCAGTTGTTTGTCTTTTAGTTGTTTCAGCTCCAAAGGGTCCGAAAATTTCCATAAACAAATCATCATTTAGATCAGCAAATTTCTCTGAAGATGGTTTTGTTGTGTCTATGATTGGATCCACATCATCCTGTTTGAGTGCTATGGCTTCTATAGTATGATACTGCGACTGTAATTTAGGGTTTTCAAACATTTCAGGATTATAATCAAATCTTAGACTCTTGATAACATCATCCATCACAGTTTTATGTGCATCGGATATATCAATATTCTCATTTTCATCATTAAATCCAATATCTCTGACATTTTCAGCATATGGTGTGCAAATAACATCAAAGCCTATATCTATGTCTAGACCTAGAGGATTTTTGCTCGGTGATAGAGCTACATTGAAAGGTCTCGAGTTTACCCGAGTGCACAACACACAAATGGCAATCATACCAGTCTCTACACAGGCTTGGTACATAGCTTTAAAAGCTATTGTAGAACCCTCAATAATGCTTTCATTGGGGAACAGAAAATATCCTTTTTTAAGGAACCATTTTTCTTTGCTCAATAGACTTGCTGGTTTGAAACCTAATAATTTAAGCATTGGGGGTCCGAATGGGTTTCTTAGCACCTTCATCTCATGATGGGAGAAATCTACTTTTTCGCCGCCAAAACTTTGGCTGTAAATTATTTCTGATTTCAGTAATGGGACTGCTTTTCTTGTTGGTTCTTCTACATCAACCTCCATAAGGTTAGAGTTATCTTCACAAGATACTTTCATAGTTTTGGTAACAGAAGTTACTGTCTCAGAAGTTTCCCTGTCTAGGTTTGTAGATTTCTGATAAGTTTGACTTTTCAGAAGACTGTACACTCCAACTCCAATATTAAATCCATTGCCAAGTTCAAAATTAAGTTTGGCTACAGCCAAGTGTCTGTGTGCTTGTTTGTACATAGACCTTTCTATATCAACTTCACTCCAAATTGGTTTTGGTACATCTACCTCACTGCCCTTATTAGCTTCTATTAGGAAATTCTGATAGAAAGGATCAGGGGAGTAAACACTATCAGACACATTTATTAATTTCAAATTAACATTAGCATCAACAAGATCAACAACTTTCTTTAGAGTATGTTTCTGATCGGTTACAGCAGGGGGATGGTCAAGTTTAGATAAAATAATTATTGTTCGAGTTGAAAGTTGCTTTTTACAGTTGGCAAACATCTTGCTGCAGTGCAACAAGGCTTCTGACATAGTTAGATGATTCTCTTGTTTTATGCCCGATATGTTTATGTCTTGCAGTTTTTTGTAGTCATCTAAAGTTGTTAGTGAAAGCGGGAAAATTTCTATTACACTTTTGGAGCCAAGTTTCGAGGCATCGGTGTCTTCAGCGCCAAATAAACAAACACCAACGTATTGCGATAGGGACTCCCGTAAGTATTGTCGGATTAACCGACATGTCGCGAGGTGGCATTTCTCGTAAATTCTTTCGTTGGAAGGATCGAAGATGTTGATGAGTATGATTGTAGCCGGCACTCCGCGATACGCGGGAGTTTCATCGAATTCTTCATCGGAATCCATTTTTGGCGGTCAAACTTGATAGAATTTCACTTACAATACGCTCTATTATAGCTATTACGTGCATATGCTACAAAGTATTTAAGATAGGTATTAAGACTATTTTTTAGTTTTAATATTTATGAAAAATAGGTAGTAATAAATTACAAAATCAACAAACAAACAACAAGCTCACCAAAGCTCACATCACAATCACAACAAGTTTTAACCTGTTTGACAATGACAGACTTAGACTTACATACATACAAATAATTGACATATTTGACGTTGATAGTAGTGATTGTATATTGGTACTTGACAGTGACGTTAGATTTGTTCCGTTTCATCCAACAACCCACAGCTTATAAAAAAACATATGCAACAGATTTCGCATTGATCTTCGTTGGTAGCACGTACAGTTTTAATATGAAATTTAATTTGTATTTCTGTTAGAATAGAAGGGAAAAGAATAATAAAGATAGGTAGTACTCTAACAACACCACAGTAAACTTGTAAAAAGAGTACTGTGTCTAAAGCAGAACCTTAAGATGCCTTGTCTTTATTAAAACGACTTCGAATCGACTTCGTTGGTGCTCTCCAGTCTCCTTCTTGATATGAGACTAAGACTTGATGAACTTCCTTTGATTTGCAGGTCGAACGCACAGTCTAGCTACTTACCGTCTTATTCTTATAGCGTACCTACATCAATTTACTCGACTAGTCAACGTATCTATAATCTGCCAACACCAAGTTATCTTCGATATAGGTACTTAGTTGATTGATAAAATTGTATAGAATACGTGAGCATGAAAGGGAAGAACCGGCTAATAGCGAGCTGACGTACGACGTAATTAATGTTCCAGCGATACAAATGGTTGGTTGGATAGGAGGTGAGGAGGAGGTGTCCGCGGAGTCTGCGCAGTGCGCTGGACGCTCTAGGCCTGCGCAACTCGTCATTCGTGGACGAACCCACGCCGCGGTGGCATCTCGTACGGTCATATTTGGTGGTGGTCATCGGGTCGCCAGTGAAGTCGGCACCGACGAGACTGGGCTCAGTCAGGCGACACTCGGGCGCGGTGTCGTGTATCGCAGCGCTGCGTGGAGCGTCCTACTGGTAGTGAACGCGTGCGCGAGCGAGCGCGTGCGCGGAAGGAGCTGCGCGCGACGACGGGCCGCGAGCATGCACGTAGCACGGCGCTGCCGCGCGTAGCGAGCCACGCCGTGCGCGCCATCACCATGGGTTGTGCGTCGTCTGCCGAGGAGCGCGCTGCCATCGCGCGCAGCAAACTGATCGAGAAGAACCTCAAGGAGGATGGCATCCAAGCGGCTAAGGACATCAAGCTGCTGCTCCTTGGTAATGGAGCATTCTGTCTCTCTCTCTGTTTACAGCCTCTAAAATGCGCGCGCATGCTGATCGAGCTCTATTGACTGAACTACCTACGAAGCCGGTGCTTGCTTTGAATAGATACCTACCTAAGAATTCATTGTTGTTATCTGATCTCAGTTATCATGACGACCTTTGTTAGATAGCTTGTTAAAACGAGATATCTCTCTTGGTATCAATCATGGAATATACTTACCTACCGTAGATTGTAGTATTCGTAGTAGGTACCTAGATCAACAATACTAGTTTACTATATAGGTTTACGAAGAAAGTCCATAATGCAATACTTTTAATGGTTATTTAGGTATAGCAGCATATTATTTTGTATCTATTTTTGTAGGTTTTATAAGTCATTGTGAAAAGCAATACAAGAACATCATTCAAAGATCCCTTAGATTAGGACAGATCTGGTCAAGGTCTCCAACGGAACTCATTGGTACTTCTTATCATGAATGAGGATCGTTCGGGAGTTAACCACTTACAACTCTTACCAGTCTATTATGAGTAAGTGTGGATTATGTTATGGTAATCTCACTGGTAACTAAATAATAACTGCCAAGCTTATTAAGAACCTACACATTACATCGAGCAAGTAATAACAAATGGTTAGTGGTTTACATAGTAGAGTAAGTATTTTTTTCTTAATCTTAAATATAATTAATGCTACTGTACGCAGTTTTATTTTAATTTACTTTAAAATTCAGAAAAACCTATTTTAAACGTGCATTCCAGTTAAAACCAGTTATTAGGTAGACATCGCCCCTTAATTCAAATTAGTTACGATGATTACGGGGATAGGTAGGTAATAAATAAATAATAATTCGTATGCGCATACTAATGAACGAACTAATTAATTACCTATGTGCCAAATGATATCTTCACCCATCCAGCAATTCTGGCATGAAAGAACATATCTTTTTTGGGGTTTTCAACTGATAGGCAAAAAGTGACGAAGAACTTAGCATCCCTAATAATTTAATATACATTCGTTGTTTTTATTTAAAATTGTACTCTGTTAAATTATATCTGTCATTGTATTTTAGAAAAGTGGAGAAATAAATTATTTCCTCATTTAACCCATTCAGTGCCGAGCCCGCCCATCGGCGGGCAATATTTTTTAACTCTCACGCCGAGACCGCCCATGGGCGGTTTGATTTTAAACTGCAATAACTTTACAAAATAACGTCAGAAAGTAATGAGATGATGTGTAAGGATTTGTTTCATTATAATTTATTGGCAACTCAAATGGCCTGCGGATATTTGAAGTTTTGAAAAAAAAAAACCAATTCTAATCTGTCATGCCGAGCCCGCCTTTGGGCGGGCAAGATTTGATTTTAGAAGTCACAAACCTATTGTAAATGGTACGACTAACAACTATTATTAAGTTTTTACATGCTCGCTTCTTCTTTAGCATGAATTTCGTGTACAAAAATAAAGTGTTATCCTCTATTTCACATATACCTACGTATAAAAATTGTTTAAATATACTTTCATATGATGCAGGTAACAGAATATGCACGACATATTTTTATTATTGCACCGAAAATAGAAAGTACAGTTCATGTAAACAGAACATATCAAACGATTCATGTCGGAATCTGCAGCTTCATGCCGAAAACGCCAATGGGCGGGCAAGAATACATAATCGAGATGCCGGGCCCGCCGATGGGCGGGCTGCATAGTACAGTATGGCGGCATCTGGGTAATATCGTTACTTTTCAGAAAGGCAGTGAATGGGTTAACCGACTTTGTAAGGGAACTTAATTGAAATGTCTTAAGTACTTGCAAGGCATAGTTGTGAGTCTCGTAGGTACCTAATGAAACCACCTCACAATTGATTTCAATGAAATTTTTCCACGTATGAAGCTTCTTATTTGGAATTGAATAAAATTCAGATTTGTGTCTTGCTTGATTCTGTATTTTAAATTTTGCCGGCATTGGACTTGAGTATGACGTCAAAAAGATAAAACGGCCCATAAACATTATAGACGAAAAAAATTGTCTATGGATTTAGCGCATCGACTGCGCATCGCTTTTGTTCTCTTTCGTGTACGGGGCTAGTTTCACGCATGTGTGAGCGAGGCCGAACGAAGATATCCGAACGCTCACGAACGTCAGTCGAGCGGGGCGCGGTCGCTGTCACGGAGTGGAGTTGGTGCTTGTCATCCGGCCGCCATTATCTCTCATTTTAAACGGATTTGTAAAATTAATTGAAGTTTGCTCTGCTGTTGCGAATTATCAGTGTCGGACGTAGAATAAAATCAAGGAAGTTTTGAATTCGTAGTCGTTTTGAAAACAGTAGTGTGGAATTGGAAACTGTAAAGTGTAATAAGAAGTGGTACTGTTAGGTTACTGAGTGTTGGGTGGTATCGGATCGTAGTGTAGGTGTAGGGTGGCTCCGGTCGCGGCGGAGCGGCAGGAACGCGTGTGGAGCGCATGCAGAAGGAGCGGTGAGAGCGCGCCCGGCTCGGGAGTCGGGGCGGCCGGCGGCCGACGCACAGGACAGCTGCCGAGATGGGTTGCGCGCAGTCCGCGGAGGAGCGCGCCGCTGCCGCTCGCAGCCGACAGATCGAGAGGAACCTCAAGGAGGATGGCATACAGGCATCCAAAGACATCAAGCTGCTGCTTCTAGGTACGGTTTATCCCTAGTCTAGCGGGCGCAAGTTTGGCCGCACCCATATTTCCAGTTGATCGCTAGTCAATTGATTCCCGTGGTTCCTCGCCGAGTATCGACGTGCCGCCTCGCAGTGTCGCGGGCTTCAACACGGATCAGATCATAGATCATTTTGGTTGAATTATTCAATTGAACTTTCTCTTGTAGTGGTAACTCATCATTATGCTGGCATGTACGGCGGCTAGTTCCGTGCGCGAACGAAAGTTCCTATTAGTTTTGCATTTTAGGAAGCAATTGTAATTCAAAATTGCATTTGGTATATCATTAGGGTGGAAATGGTTAGCTAATGGATTGAAACACATTCAAACACACTGTTCAAGCTATAAGGTTTTGTTACACAAATCTAGCTTAAAATTGATATTATTTATACAGCAAGGTCCTAAAAGTAATGAAAAATAACAGGAAATTAGAATACTTACACTAAGCCATGGCTCAAACAGAAATGTATGATTCACTCACACACTAATTTCAATCTCAATAAATATGTCAATAGCTGTTGACTGATTGAACCAAACAGAAGAGTAAATAGAATTAAAATTAAGAATAAATAAGTCTCTAACTAATAGACACTATTAAGAATAACCTAGCTATCCCCTACCTATGTTACCCTTAGGACTTCAACAGTTTAACTCTTCTATTATAAATATATTGTAGGTATCCCAGCCTAGTAATAAGAAGACGTTCCTCCCATCACCATTCCTAATTTTAATTTGTATAGCGCTTTGATCTGGAAACTCATTGCTACAGTCCTAAAATATTAGAGTTGTGCCTCCTGGTAATAGACAAAATCATCTTTAAAATCATACTATTTACAGTCACTATCTCAAGCTCAAATGAATCAAATCCAAATATCATACAGTATGAATTCTAATGGAGTATACTATACCACTTTGAAAATAGAACTAGCATCAGCTAGTATAGAAACTACTGGAGCTCACTAAAGATCTTGCGCTGGTATTATTCAGTCCGGTTGAAGAGAAAGATAAGTTTAAGAATAATGATTTAAAAAACATATTAACACAAGGTAGTCAATATTTACATTAGTTCTATTAATAAAATCTAGTTTTTTAATGTGTTATATGACTTAAACTAGCACATTAATAATATTTTACACAACTGGTTCATATAAATATTGGCATATAACAAGTTTGCCAAAGTTACAAATCATCTTAATAATTCGTACCTGTTGACTCTTGAAGTGAAGCCAATTCCATCTTTCAGTGTTTCATTGGCATAACTTTTATTATTCTTTTTGTACTTTTATTATTCTTTTTGTGCTCTCTGGTTAACATGTTGATGAGATCTATTATTTGATTATAAATATAATACCTACTTATTTTTCTTTAACCTTTTGTATACCGGGATTAGAAACACAATAGAAAATCAATTGTGTCTGGCTTGGATCTGTGTTCCGGCATAGGAGGGGTTAACTAAGCTTTAAATACAGAACCACCTTTTTAAACTTGTTTAAAGTGTTTATTTATTCTAGCCATATAATATATATAATATTAAATATATCATTTATTTATGAATAAACTTATTTTATTAGTAAAAACATACAATAAGGAAGTTATGATTAAAAATTAAAATTAATTACAAAATATATGTTAGTCAAATTGGATACATACCTATACTAAAATAAATACATTTTTAAATGATCAGTTGCTTTTATATTGTTCAAAATATACCAAAAAAATCAAGACAGTTTTGAAAATCATACATTGATATTAATTTCTATTTAAACCATTGTGACTGATTTTTCAACCAAAGACCACCACAAAGAAAATGGTTCAGTGATGGGGTAAGAATGGAATGACACTAAACCTTTTTCCTGTCCAGAAAAAACATGTTGGATGGAAAACCAACCATGTTAATTCATAGTTTAATTCTTATAAGAAAAAATATATAGAGTGTATGTACATACTACATTTTAATGCTTTGCTGCAAGTCACCGTAATAGATTAAAATGAGTCATTAAACAAACTTTCTAAGATATTACAAGTCCATAATGGTTGTTAACTATTGGCCAATGTCATTGTATTCTAGTTAGTACCAAAGCTTTTGCTATTAGTCATCATTGTATTAATCACCATTATTGTCTGATCTTCTGTAAAATACCAGTTTTTAAGAGTTACAATGACTCATGCTTTTTTTTTGTCAATTAACTACAATATCTACTTACTAGTTTACTGATTACTTTTAAAGTGTAACAACTATACTCTAATCTGGTTGTTGTGACAGGTGTCATTTTATTGCCATACAATTTTAATCAAATGAAAGCTACTGATCTCACAGAAGATATCAGTATGGTGATGAGGATTGGGCACAGGCTAACATAAATTACTCCTTCTTAACTAAACCACAAAAAAAACTGAATTGAAATGACTGGAACTAAAGTTGAATACCTATAAAACAGTAAACAATATATTAATTCAATTCAACACAAAAAACAACATAAAAAAATACAATAGTACATATATTAGTAGTTGTAGGTACATAATACCAAATCTGATACTGACATGTACCAATCTAACATTTACTTGCCAAGATGGAAAGACAACTATTGTAGAATAAGATAATATTAATAAATAAAAGTATAAATTATAACATGCTTTTGCAGTTATCCATTAATTAGTAACTATATAATTATACAGGCAAGTGATTACTACTAACTACATTCTATTACACATTGGAAAAGGTAAATTCAATGTAGGTAATTGACTTGACCGTTGTTCTCTCCAGAGAGCTTATTTTTCAATATTGATTGCCAATCAACTTAGCTCAATGTACTCACTTAGTACCCAGTGGTTACATTACATAGCTATTCACTGTGTTCATTTGTATAACCTATTTTATAAACAAAACATGTTACTCTATACTCTACTTGACTCTATCCCAGTTATTTACTTGAATGGCCATCATTTTATAGATAGGGGTCTCGGATTATTGATAGAGATGCCTACACATAGTCTCCAGTACAATTATCATTCACGGCCATTCGGACACGACATTCGTGTATCGTACGCACCACTAAACGTGACACATCAATTAACTTCTAGCACAGAGACATATAAAGATCTGTACACTGACTGGCACACGTTTTAAGATGTCAACATTTTTTTTGTAATTATTATTCACATACCTTACTTCAATTATTACTGTAAGAGTTTGCACCCGTAGCGTGCCTATACGATTTGTATGTACATCTTCATCTACAATTTCGGGAAGAAAAGTAGCCTCTAGCCTTGTTATTGAATATGGCTAACACAGACACATTTGTCAGATCCGACTGATAGGTAGTTTTAGATTAGTGTCAAACAAACTCCTAGTTTTATTATCCTTGCATATTATAAAACGCCAGCTGAAAGTGTGTAGATCGCGCTTACGTTATTTTCCTAGTTTAATGGGGTCGCCCCCATATATTTTGTTGAGCAGAAAAACATCTTTATAAAATTAGTATAGAAAAGTCCTTTTAAGTGAAAAGCTTTTGTAGCTATCTGTACTAACAACAGTCACCACATGTTACTAATATCACCTACTACTGTGCAATTGTGATCAATTAAAAATGTGTAGGTCATGTACTTAAATGGGTTTAACTAGACTGCTGGCTTTTAAACGACTCTATGCGAACCGAATGCTATGAAATCGATGTGAATGACGTTATAACTAGGTACCCCAGTACCTCTTAAAGAAGAAACGTTGAATGATTTTCGTTTGTAAAAAAATTACAGTGATTTGGTAAAAAATATAAATATCTACCGTCATTAGCCGCGTACCCACCTAGCGCACAGGCTCGCGAGCCATGGCTCGCGAGCCAGCCTCAGTAGTTTTGTTCAATTTACACGAGGCCGCCTCGCGAGGCAGGCTGAGCCATCATAAGTCGTGTATATTCAGCTGCAGCTATTTTCCTAGCTTCGCGCGCGAGCCAAAACATAACCGTACCCACCTAGCGCACAGGCTCGCGAGCCATGGCTCGCGAGCCAAATGCTCGGCTGGTGTGGACGTGCCTCGGGCTGCCTCGGGCGCGCGTTTGCTCGGCTGAGCACGGCTCGGCCCCGAGCCATCTGTTGTCGGTAAACTTGACGCGCTCAAAGGTGCCTCGGTGAGCGCTGTGTGTTAGGTGGGTACGGTTATGTTTTGGCTCGCGCGCGAAGCTAGGAAAATAGCTGCAGCTGAATATACACGACTTATGATGGCTGGCTCGCGAGCCATGGCTCGCGAGCCCGTGCGCTAGGTGGGTACGCGGCTAATGACATGCCCAAGTAAATGAACATTTGCATTATGTAAAGTTTTATTTACACCCCAAATAATAAAACTGAACTTTATAAGTAATCTGGAAGTGTGCCTACCTGTACAATACATATTATACTATTTTAAAGTAAACGTGTTAAAGTAAAATATCTTTATAATAAAAAACATCTTAAAAATAATGTTAAAAATAAAACTAAGTTACGTATGTACGAAATATTTACAAGAAAACAACATGTTCATCGTGACTCCAGTTTACCATCGCCAAAATGATTGATGTAGGCACCAACTATCAGATATTCAGAGGTAGGTAAATGAAAGCTTGTCGATCACAAATTACCGACTTATTTTATCGAGTCACACGCGACGATTTTATCAGATCGTGATAGCGCGGAAAGCACCCTCGGTAGTACATGAGCCGTCGCGTTAGGCATCGCGCGATATTGCCCGGTGAAAATAACACATTGCCTTACCAGCCAATTTTCTAGGGTGAAGGTTAGGTACGAATCGTAATCGATAACCAGACTCTTTTTGGTAGTAAAAGTATGACGTACTTGTCTGGTAGCTTTCAAAAGTTTCAGAATAGGTGTCTGACATAACTTTTTGACTTTTAATGTAATATGCGAGCAATGCCCATGTTTATTAACTAACTAGTTGTTGCACGGTGGTTGCACTCGCGATCCAATAGATGGCGTTAGTGTGAAAAATGTATAGATCGCGCTTACGCTTTCTATAAATTTTTCACACTTCTCAGATTTAGTGGGCTCGCGCCCATACAATTTGTTGGTCAGGAAGAAAATTTTCCTCTTTAAATAAGTAGTATTAGATATGTAAAGGTACAATTACTTGTGTTTTTGTTTGTACTCCTCCATATTGTTATTGATGAATGAATGAAATGTATTGATTCTGATTGGTGTAGGTATCTATCTTAAATTTATGCACTAGTTTTCATTGATACATTATAATTACGGAATGTACAATCTGTATAATTAGCATGATGACTTATTTGTTTATATATTTCGAAGAGCTAATATCTTATCAAGTTAATAGTGCATTTGATGCCAGCCGTTCGTAGAAATTGTGTTTTGGCACGCGATGACAGACACCCACTTCTGTGAAAAGTTTTATACTTACTTGACATTGTAATACGAGTTTTACATGTGTTTTGGCTTTTATGTTTTTGTTACAAGTGTTTTGTCAAGAAAGCGGAATTTGCTAAGACATTTCCAACAATTAAGTCTGACAAGTGCATACTCCAATCTTCGAATATAAGTAGGTTTTAAACGTAAATATACTCACTTTATAACAGTGAGTGCAATCGCCATCTAGAGAGCTGCCCACTGATTGCAATTCAGTTATTAAATCAGTATTGCACTTGCCTTTATTGAGGAGGTGATATGTGTATCTAGAGGTCAGAGATCGGTCGTTCCCGCTACTCTGCAGTCAATTAAACGCAACAGAGGTCGTGATACTCGGGACCTGTATTTGACAGCGTTCATTTTGATACACCTACGCTATTTTACAGCACTAAATTAATTTAATTAGGTTTCGTCTGGTACTTGACAGGGCTACGTGTCAATGAAAAGCAACCTATACTAATATAATAAAACTGCTAAAGTTTTTTGTTTATTTGAACGCGCTAATAAAAGCTATTTTATTATTTTCGTAATATATTTTCGCCACATTAAAGAGGCAGGTTACAGACAACATTTTATCCCGTAATAGTCACAGGAATGGCCTATACCGTATATAAACTAATCTATGTTTGATCTATGTTACAAACTGTTGCAATTGAGAGGAATTATAACAGCTAAATATACATTAGAAAACCTTTTTATCTAAGCATTAAGTATATTATGTTTACCTACTTAAACAAAGGCAAGAACAGTGGACAGTTCAGGCAATGTAGTAATATTAACAGCGCTCTACTCTTATGAGATATTGATTCAAAATCTGACAGTGTTGTTTCGAGGTAGTTCCAGAGCATTCTAATTTATATCTTCGGTCTATTTATAGTACAGAAGACGTGCATAATCTTCACTGTTACAGTTTACATTCGGCGGATAATTAAATGTTTTTATATCATTGCTACGTTTTATTGGATTCAGTCGGTCTCTATGTATCTCTGATTCGGGGAATATTATTATGCTACAGGATCCTGACTCATTAAATTTAACTTTGATAGATTTTATTGCTAATATCTCATGCTCTTCTGTAGTAATTTGGGGAAACTATCAAAAGAGATTAAATTATTTGTTTTGTTGGAAATATCAACTTTATGTCAATAATATGGACATCCTAATCCACTAAACAAACGAAATTAAATCTTGTTTTGGTTATCATTTATGCTAGTTTCGAGAACAGGACCATATTTATAAAACCACTTTTCAAAAATGAACTCAAATCAAATTAGCAATGCAAATAACGTGTTTCACATTATTTATGAACATCTGTTTTGACACAACGAGAGTGAAAGTTGAAGTATCGATTTCTATGACGATGAAGTCACGTGTTTTATCAGTTTCTCTGTTTTAATGATTTGTCCTTATATTTGTACGTAAAAGAAACCTTATATTAATTTTGTTTTTTATTTTCAGGCGCTGGTGAATCGGGGAAGAGTACTATAGTCAAACAAATGAAGTGAGTATTTTTATCTAATTTAATTTTATTTCGAACTAGCGATTATCTTTTGTTTCGCTTCGATTAATCATGATTACGAAAGGCTCCGGAATGCTGGGATATAAAATAAGCTAAAACGTTCCTCTTCAATAATATAGTATAGATGGGTTATTTATGTAACTTATGGGATTGTCCTATGGGCGAGAAGATTTTTATTTTAATAAAAAGACGTATAGAGTAAAATCAAGATATATATTCTACTCATTGGGTTTTCTAAGAATCTTGATTATTCGAACCAGGACAAGATCAGATCTCAACTTATACGTAAATATCTATGAATAACGCGGCTTACAAGTAGAATCGAAAGGATTGTTCGTTTGATTGATGTTTTGATAACGCTGATAAGGCGTGATGTTACTTAATCAATAATATTGTATCAACATAAAGCAGATTGCACGTTATCTGTGGGCTTTATGGACGCGTTGACAACGTTTTACATTTTCGTTGATAAGTAGGGTGGCCATTGGTTTTGGATATTTACAGAATGTATTTTTTCTCGTACCTACATATAATTTTGAATCGAGTAATACTAGAATATTGTTTTGAATAGCTAGTTTTTGAAAAATGAGATTTTTTTTCTGTGTACGATTTTGTTTCTGTGTACGATTTGAATAAGTAATTTACTTATTCAAATCGTACACAGAAAAAAAATTTAACTTGGTCCAAATGTTTTCTATTATTACAAATATTCTATGACTCATGGGCATCTATTCTCTGATTTTATTGTCCCAGCTAACACTTACAGCATGGTGCTCCTACCGATAAGGTGTACAACACCAAAGTGTTGGTTTGCTTGTTGATACATTCCTAACATACGATCGTATCGCACACAATACGCAATATTTCAAACTGATTACTATTTATTACTGATTCGTGTAATCCCTTTTAATTGTTTGTTATCTTTCTTATTGGTTTTGATTACCTTTCTTTATCGATCGATCGTGTTTGGTTAATTAATATGTTTTAATTGGCAATATATTGTGATAATTTCATTCTGCTTTGCCGTTTGCCCCGGGTTTCCTAAAGACCTAAATCGACTATGCCTAGGGACAGATGACACTTAACCTGAAACCTTGATACTCTGATATTCCTACGGGAAATTCCTTAATTTATCCAAGCGAAGCTAGGGCGGTAACGTAAGTTCCTAACGTAAGTTCCTCAGTACTTAATATGGTCAGGTGACGGCAAATACCGCCTCTTAGATGTTAATTTAAACAATTGTCGCCTCTCGTGATCACTTGATTGTTCCAACATTACAATGAAACAGTTAGCGTGTGACGTCGGCGCCTTGAAACGTGATTTGACAGTTACACTAATAAACGTCATTTGTTGGATAATTTATGACGTTCAGTTTATCTTTTTGCTGTTACTTGTTGCGTCTTGCATCGTTAACTAGCGGATTTTGGAAGCTCATTTTCTAGTCTTGTCTCTAGCTAGTGAATGCTGTGGATGCTTGTAAGTGGCACACATATTTGTATAGGAACCTTATAATACTGTAGTCATTATTTAATTTGCTGTACCCGTTGGCAACTCTACACTACATATTATAAAACAAAGTCGCTTTCCGTTGTCTATCCCTATGTATGCTTAGATCTTTAAAACTGCGCAACGGATTTTGACGCAGTTTTTTTAATAGATAGAATGATTCAAGAGGAAGGTTTATGCGTATAAAAAAAGCGGGCACAACGCGGGTAAAATCGCTGGGCGCTGCTAGTTAATTATAATCAACATTTATGGTTTCATAAGAGTTAAATAGACTATTTTACGTGTATCAACATCAAAATATTATAGATATATCATGTGAGGAATGTGCTTTCTTGCATTTCTCAGAATAGGCGCCGCTAAAGAATCGTCTTCTGAATCAAATCACGTTGGGTACGCAATAACAAGACAATCTCTCAGTATATCTGTATAAAGAAGGATATAGGTATGCGACAGAGATTTATGAGTAATCGATGTCTATGGGTCTTACATGTTATCTGATAGACGCAGTAGCGGCGTTAGGGTAGGGCGCGGTTGGGCGACCGCCCAGGGCGCCGAATATAAAGGGGCGCCGCAGGCGCCCCTTTATTTCTTCCCGCTCAATGAGCAAGGCCTACTTACTCGTAAATTCCCTAAATTTAGCGAAAAAATTGTTATGTTGGCAACACTAGATTGGAACGCAGTGTTCAAATCGGATTATGCATTTAATTTTACCGGGAATCCCCGACCATCGAGAAAAACATTAGTCTATCTCTTTTTTACGTTTAAATGAGAGAGAGTCGATGTTATTTTTGACTCAGCCTTATCACACTTGCGATTTACAAGCGTATTGAAAGCGAAACGTACGCGCGGCGTGTTCGTCGCGTTCCCGTAACCAATTCGCCGCGAGTGCGTCGCGATTTTGCCGCGATTGCGTAACGAATACGCTGCGCAGCCGTCAGTAAATCGCTGAGAGTGATCTGAGTCTTGGACAGTCACTTACATAATGGATTCCGACGAGGAAACACTTCTGTTAGCTTTATTGCTTCGAAGAAATAAGATACGGAAACAAAAGCAGAAACGGCGTGTTTGGGAGGATCACGGATCCATTTTTAAGTAATCGACTGCAAGAGAGCGACTATTATGTGCTGTTTCGTAAACGAATAAAAAATAATCCCAAAAAATTTCGTTCCTATCTGCGCATGTCAAGACTTACATTTTACGAGTTGTTAAATGTGATCCAAAATGATATAAGACGTGAAAACGCGCGTTTAAGATTGTAAAGTGGGTAGAAATGAATTTCGATGACGAATGTACGGCATGATGTCTCAACTCTTGACGCGGCGAACTCGCTGCGCAGTCGCGGCGTATTCGTCACGCGGTCGCAGCGTAATCGCGACGCCTTCGCGGCGAATTGGTTACGGGAACGCGACGAACACGCCGCGCGTACGTTTCGCTTTCAATACGCTTGTAAATCGCAAGTGTGATAAGGCTAACACGGGCGCCGTATAAATCTCGCCCAGGGCGCTGGTAGTGCTAAAACCGGCGCTGGATAGACGCCATGTCTACAATGACGTCACAGGCCCGGATGTTGTCTATGGAGCGCCAGATGTGTGACGTTTGTGTTTTACTATCTATAGTGGGTAGTTTACCTAATAGATTATGATAATTATGACTCAGATACTTTGCTTTTACGGCTGTTTGAAGTAAACGATCTCTTATGTAATGATTCTTTAAGACCAAATATAATTGCAAAGGTCTTCTGGTTCGCTAAAGATAGTGACATTGCAAATCGATTTTCAGGCCTGTATTTTAATTCAAAATTCTAATTGCAGAACATTTTATATTCATACTTATCGGTTTTCTTTATTATGCGCCCGCGCCGCGCCTGTCTATAATACTAATATAACAAATTAGATTTTTTGGTTTGTTTGTTTGAACGCGTTAATCTCAGGAAATACCAATCTGATTTGAATAATTATTTTCGTAATGGATAGCCACATTCAAGGGGAAGGTTATAGGGTTATATTTTCAATTGCGGGATCACAACGCGGGAAAAACCACGGGGTGCTACTAGTATGTAGTAACGGATGCTCGATTCAAATCCTTAACCCGACAAGTGGGAACTGGAATCTGAGTTCATTTGAGAAAGAGATAGCTGATTCCTAGAGCATTTAATAATAATGTACCCAGTCCTATAGGTTATAACAGGCATAGTTATGTTCAATTCATTCGTTCTGACTGGTAACCGTTCAAAGGGTACGCGTGAACTCAATCGATCCAACGTGAATCACTCGCGGTGACCTGTGAATGAGTAATCGGCTTAATATTTATTCAATGTATTAACGTTATTAATTGTTTACTTTTAATTTTAGAATTATTTCCGATGATTTTGATCAATAACCATTGGCTTTGATCACTTTCGATTACTTTGAAAGGATCTATTTTTAAGTTTTGAGATTGATGGGAAAGCACTTTTTATTTTTGTTTTTCGGGTTTGAACATATTGATTGTGATGAAGTCATCTTCACGTTATTTTCAAAATCTCAGTCCATATTTTTTACCTAGATTTATCCTATAAGCAATGTTACAGCAAAATGTTTTTAATATCTAGTTAGACTGTACCTGTAACTGTAATTAATACCTGTAGACTCATAGACCCATGAAGATTAATGAAATAGAATAACGATAAAACTAAGTCTATTTAAAAACATATTGACATATATTTTCTTTCCCAACAGAATTATCCACGAAAGTGGCTTCACAAATGAAGACTTCAAACAGTATAGGCCGGTGGTGTACAGTAACACGATTCAATCACTCGTCGCCATCTTGCGTGCTATGCCCAACCTGGGCATCACCTATGGCAATAAGGACCGTGAGGTGAGTACCAACAATCGACTGTACAATTGGTGTTAGATAACCCTGCTTAGAGCCAAAAGCGTCTTCAGTTATAGTGGGAGAAAAGGCGATAGCAATAATGAGCAGATTTATCTAGCACCAACTCTTTTTCTCCGATAGGTGTATTTCTATAATTAGAATTTAAAAATGGAAACAAGATATTCATTCCAATGAGTTATAAGTCCAATCAAGTTCATTTGGCCTAAAAGCAAAATCGATATCATTTTTTTAATTTGCTATAATCTTCGAGGCGTTAAGCCAATAGTGCTGTGACTAGCATTGGAAAATATTATCAAACCTACTACATGTTAGTGACCAAGTTCCCCAGTTCTCTGTTGTTGCAATATTAAGTTCGCCTTTATTTCTAACATGGCAGGATCCTCTCATCGTTTTTCCTTTACCTTTTTGTCTGATGAACCGAATACAATGCGTGCCGTGTCTGGGCCCGTCCCTAACTTGGTTATAAATAATTCCGTCTCCATACAGACAGCCTTGACAACGCCTCTAAAAGACTATGGAATTTCGTGTTATAGTTTAAATTGAGAGCCAAATGGTTATAATAAAATATTGTTGATGATAAATGTGGCGCAGTATGATGATAGTGACATATTGTATATACCTATGTAAGAGTACTTAAAAACATGTGAAGTATGGTAGCCAACCATGATATTGCTCTGGGGATTGTCAAGACTTCTACGCCAGGAAAAGCCAAGCACTGTAGTTAGAAATATGTTTCGTGTAAAATCGTAGCGGTCAATAATTTACTTAATAAAAATAAAATATTGTATACAACTAACCTACTGTATAACTAACCTAACTAAATAGGTACTTCTCCGTAATTTTCGTTACCATAAAATGCACTTATCGGCTCATGCAAACGAATATAAATGAGACGTTAAGTTCTTATCACTAAGTACGATTTGACACGTTGATAACATTATACCGTAAAGCTTAATGATCATTTGAACCTTAACTAATATCAATAGGAGTTTCCGTCAAATGTAGTTTAGCCCTTAGACATGTTATAAATATATTGCTCCCTATTTTGAATAAAATTTGAAAATGCCATATGGTTTGGCAAAAAATACTAATACCACAGTAATGTATCGGTCTAAAACAGAATAACGTTTTATACAACCGGCCATTGTAAACTTCATTAAAATTTACACACGTATTTATTCGGAATTGAACTCGCAGGGGATTGTGCGAGTCTAAATTATACATGAAGGGTTTAATATTCAAGTGGGGAATACTGTTTTAAACGGCAGCTTATTAGCGGTGGCTGTTTACTTGACTGTAATGTGTTCTTCTATTAACTTTGCTGTATCTTTATGGGACTACAAGTCACAAATTTCAGTATCAATTCGCTACAAATTAATTCTACTCGTTTGTCTTCAATTCCATTGTAATGATACGAGTATCTGTGATTACGTGATCTAATGTCATTTTGGTTTTAAATGTTTGATTTAAAAATGACAATCATAAAAGTGCATAAATATGGAAAGTACGCGATGTTGTCAAAGCACTATTTAAGTAGTTAAAGGATTTTTATAATTCACTTCTTTTCAAAACTTTTATAATTCACTTCTTTTGTAATTCAAAATTTTTATAATTCACTTCTTTTCTTTTCGAAACTGGGTTTTCACTCCCCACCGTAACTTGGTCGCTCATTCACAGATACACGCATGCGCAAAACAGTTTGTCCATTCTCTCGGATCATTTTTCTATGCGGCGAGGGTTCAAGTGAACACAAATACTGCTTTCACACAGCTTTAGAAACTTGGGATTCGAATGCCTCTATTGAATCTCAGTAGAGAAAAGCTGAACTAACTTGCATGCTAGTTCCACACTGGCCAGTCGTATAATGACAATTATTAGCATGTGCAAGTTTAAAAGCTACTAGCAATGTGTATTCCTTCCTTTACACAAGTTTAAACATTCAGACAACGTTTCTACCATATATTCTGTGGCATGAATAGACACACTGTTAAAATTAATGTCTATCGCATTGCAACGCACTTAAAAGGAAGCACATGGTCGGTACTCGCGTATAACTGATTACACAGCTACGGCCATTAAGATTCTACAATTATCAAGCCAATAAAGCTAAAAGCGGTTAAAAATAACACGTATTTACGACATGGTTTCACAACCATTGGAACTTTACCATTTAAAGTGATTGCGGCTTTATAAAGACCGGGTATTTCGTTAAGTTTTTGTAAAACTAGTTTACTAAAGATACTTTGATTGTGAAGTGTAAAGACCGTCCTGCAAAATCTCACTGCAGGGTAAAGGCTTGTATCTCACTAAAGTTTTACAGTGACCACATGTTACAATGAGGACAATAAAACCTAAAATCAATGCTCTTGCTATTAAAATCGGTGATTGGAGAGAAGCACTTCATAATCTTTAGTGCTACAAAAATCAAATAAATTACTATCATTCCTGAACTACTTATCATGATTATATTCATTAAAGTACACAAAACTCTGACATGCTTTATACTGAACACCATATTTCGCTAAGGACATGTATGAAAGCGATTTCCAAAGGCTCAGTCAGTACCATACTATTGATTGAAGTATCAAATGCACACGCGATACAATACGTTCCGAACGGACAGGTCATTATACGTTTCCACGAACCTGTAACTGCATCCAAATCAATATCGGGTATTCCTTATTCATGGGATCATTTGAGTTTTCACCCCCTGACGTAAAAAGAGGGGCGTTGTCTATGTGTTGTTCGTCTTGTGTGTTTGTGACATTGTAGATAGCATAGATAGATTTCTTATATAGATAGCATAAATTTGATAGATAGGTTTTTTTAAAGGTGACATACGACTTCTTATCGTTTGAGCCGATTACGATAACGTCTTTTCAAAAAGGTGCACGTGAAAGATGAACCGCAAACAGTAAGCTGCAGATTGTAAGAGACATGACATGTTGCTATAAATCTCTATGAAATTGGTACTACAGTCAGACCGCAGTCAGTGTCACTTGGAATCAATTTCATAGAGATTTTATAAACCAGTGCAGTTTGCAGCTGTAGATTGCGGTCTATGATCTGGCGTGGGCTTGCACCTTTGATTGGATGATTGGAATTAGAATATGATTTATAGTAGCCATAACCATGCACCTGTTCAAATCTTCGAAGTATAATACGGTTTTCATACACACACACAAAGTTGGCTGATCGTACGAGGAACCGTAGCGAGTACGGATATTTTTGAATATTTGATATTATTTAATAGTTGTTTCGGGACCGAGTTGTTTGCATAAAGGTATTCAATCAGCGACGGACGTTTCAAAAGGATTGCGCATGAAATATGCAAAAATCGATTCGACTTTTCAATTGACGTTGGATTTTTCGCACACTGTTTTATGCAGATATTTTTCAATCCTAGACGTGAGGGATATACCGTGATATAGAATAAAGTTTTATATTTTTATTTTCATTGGTTGATTATGAAATAACTTACTTTCTTATATTTTAGTCTGGAATACACTAAAGACATAATATCTTGTAAATAGAGCGATAAAACTCATAGATAAAAAATTAAACAGTGCACATTTGACGAATGAAGTAGATTAAACTTTAGCGACCTATCCTTATCCTACTAATATTATAAATGCGAAAGTTTGTATGTATGGATGTATGGATGTTTGTTGCTCTTTCACGCAAAAACTACTGAACGGATTTGGATGAAACTTTACAGTAATATAGGTTATACATCAGAATAACACATGGGATACATTTTATCCCGAAATTCCCGCGGGAACGTGTACAACGCGGGTAACACCGCGGGGCGCGGCTAGTTTAGAATAAACCTTCAGCACTTTTATCAGCCAACAAGTTATCTCAATTTTATAAACATCTTGAAGATCGAGAGCATATCTCTATCATAACCTCTCATAAAACATTATAAAAATCCCCTCACCGCGTTATCAGTACGAAAACCGTTGTTTGGAGTTATTTCGTGATAAGTTATCTCGCTTCCTCTCTTACCTGTTGAAGTGTCTTGTCGATGCGAACGTCACTTGGCTATTACACAACACTGGGCTCTTTGTTCTACCGAGCTGTTGTGTGCTTTACTTTATGGGGTGTGTTTAAGGAATAATTAAGGGCTTTGATCCTTACAACGTAACGTCAGCACCAGCCAATAACAAAAAATAATTTAAGGGCGTTGATCTGTCTGTGGTGATAGCGCTAATAGAGATGTAGGCATGTCATATGTTCTGGCGGCTGGAAAACAGATTTTTCGACATTTATCACTACATAGTATAAAACAAAGTCGCTATTTTTGTCTGTTTGTTTATCTGTATGCTTAAATCTTTAAAATTACGCAACGGATTTTGATGCGGTTTTTTGTAATAGGTAGAGTGATTCAAGAGGAAGGTTTTTATGTATAAATAATCCCGATATTCCCACGGGAACGGGCACAACGCGGGTAAAACCGTGGGGCGCTGGTAGTTTTCAAATAATCTGATATTCACAGTGAGATCAGAGACCTTTGCCTAATTGTGAGATATTACAGGCTATAACTTAGTAATTATGCTACAACAGGATCTGCATTTTAGATTGACGGTACATCCGTTATTAGGATATTAGTATTTGTAAATAGTGTTGGTAAGTTTGGATGTAGGGGTGATTTTCAGTGATGCGATAAAGCTAAAATCATCCACTCAAAGTCTGGAACTACCAAACGATAAATACATACTTATAATATTTTCATGCATTTCATGTCAACGTCACTTAACAAAGTTTACTTCCACGTATTCTCCGCCAAAAACTTCACACACACAAACGTTCAATAAGTTAACACATTGAATTCCCTACCTACCGTACACATACGTACAAACGACTCACATACACACAAACACATACTAATGTAGGCCGTCAATCCGAACCCTTCCGAGGCGTTATCGCGAAGGGGCCTGAAAGACCGCTTCTGAAACGTGTCACGTGATCTAACAATTGACATGACGTAGCAGTAAGTTAAGAACGATACATTGTAGTAAAGTTTGTAACATAATGAGCAAAGTAGCGGAATGGGTTTTAAAGATATGCAATCATCTGATACAAGTCGATTCGTTGAATGAAATTGAAAAGTTTATAAAGGTAGTTTTTGGATGTGTGTGTAGTTTTTATCTCTTTGATCTAATTAATATGAAGAAACTACCATATTATCTTTCAATCAAAAATATATAAAAAACATACGTATTCTATGAGAGTCGAATTGATAACTCCTGTTTTTAAAAAGTCCCCTAGTTTCGAAACTTAGATACATAAATACAGACGCCAACTTAATAACACCACTCTTTTTCTGTCTGTAGTTAACTAGTACATGTATAATAAATAGTTCCAGCAATTATTGTACTACTGACGTCAATGCAGCTATTGTCCTTGGCGTTTGAACTAACCGCTGGTACACGAAGGACATGCAATGACAAGCAGGCTTACCAACTTATAGAAATAGTTTAGTCATCGTTTTAAAACTATTAATAGGGACGCCCTGTGTACTTTATAGTAGAATTGTGTTCGCTTTTGGAAAAAATTCAGGGTAATATAATAACTTTCCTTTTTTACTGCCACAGCCGGGTAAAAAATACAGAAATGTATGTGAGAATTAAATGAATTCGGTTAAAAGTGTCTTCTTTATCGCCTTCGTCGGCTATTATGTGGTCTTTTATGAAAATAACGAAAAATGCATACTCAGACCAAATTATTCAGTCGTTCCCGTTTTTGTACCCGTTCCCGTGAGAATTTCGGGATAAATAGTATCATGTGTATTATAAACTGAATGCCGAATTACTTCTAAAAAGGCCAAATTGAAAGAGCTGCTAAAAAGCATACTTCCATAAATGATTACAAACCTTTATCATGCATCCAGTAGTATAGGAAATATCAAATCTAACATGAATTAGCTTGCTACTGAACACGTTTTGCGTAACGATACACAAAGTTCAAAACCCTTGATATTATTTTGTCCAGTTATTTTTCCTGCTCATTCTGGATTCATAGGTGAGGAAAAGTTTTATTTAAACCGACTATTTTGACAGTTATTCTGTTCTAGATTGTTTGAGATATGTGGTAAAGTATAATAAAATTTCAAACGTATCGTATATGTAATGAGATCATATAAGGAAACCGCAACTGACCTATCACGACCGACCTACATACCTAAAAAAGCTTGATTATAACTAATTCCCCACTAATAGTTTCATGATAAAACAATCGGCTTAACAATCTCTAATTTAAAAGTAATTTACAGTTAAACGTGGGTCCGGGCAAATTTCAGTTGAAAAATATCGTTTCGCCGTATAATCGTTGGTTGGGTGGTTCTTATTTAAATGAATATGCAATGTGTGTATTTGCGAGGGTGGGGGAGTGGATGAATGGCGTCCAGGGGCCTCGGTCCGGGTTGACGCATGCGCACTCCCGCGCGCCACCCTCCCGGTGTCACAATTAGAGCATCCTAAACAATCGGCCTAATGTTATAATGTTTGAGGATGTGTCGATGGGTGTGTTCTAGTCCTTCACGAAAGCTTTCTCGTATGATAAAATATGGAAGTTTTTCATGAAATTTCGTGGCGATATATGTTATATGTATAGGTTACTCTTTGACTTGAGAACCCCGAATCTTGTATTGATATTTCGCTCTCACTTCGCTTATAACTAGAAATGTCCATGGCACTTCAAAACCAGAATACTCTACAGGAACGAAGCGGGTTTTATCGCTGGTTTAAGTAAAAATTGTAAAAATTGTCGCCACCTATGTCCTTATGTTGCCGCAATGCTGTTAATAAAATTGAATTATCCCGGTTTAGCGTGGCCCACTGTAATCATTAACTTGAACTTTGATATACACTTTACATAGCGTTAAGCTCTTTTTAAATAGCTCTAGGTAACTTTTGCAGTTTATGAGTTAGATTAGATTATTTATTTTTTGTTGAATATTTACGTCTAGCATTAAAAAGTAAATGAGAAATACTACAGGACTGCACTTACACTACTCGATCTTACTCACTAACAGAAACTTGAAAGACTTCCCACCCTCCTCTACGCGCAGCACCTAAAACAAACCATTATAGTTAACAACCCTTTAATTTATAGCACCTATTCGCATATTAAACGTGCTTACATCACCGAAGTGTAACCCAGCCCTGTTATGTCCAGGTTAATGCCATCTCCATTAACACGCTATCCCAAACCATACATATTACTCTCGTTACCTATTCTATTACACAATGTGGCTGTGCCTGACCGTACGGTCAACGATAAAAGTGGATGCGTGAATTTTATTCGTGTTTAGTTCGTTAAATTCACAGTAGGTGGGGTAATTTTGAAACGTTTATAGCTTGTAGAGACCTCACTTGGCATCACTTATAACATATTTGCCAAGATAATATTTTGGATAGGTATTGCTATTGTGTTTACAAGAAATTAATGGACTCTAAAGGCATAATCATTATAAAGGCTAGATTACACCGGGGCAACACTGTGCGGCATTGCGGCATGCCACAATGCCGCATGCTACAAAGTAAAAAATGTCGCACATTGTGGCAAGAACCGTGCGGCATGGCAACACCTTGCGTCACGTGGCAGACCTGTCGCATCTTGTATCCGGGCACAATGTGCGACATTTTTGACTTTGTAGCATGCGGCCTTATGGCATGCCGCAATGCCGCACAGTGTTGCCCCGGTGTAATCTAGCCTTTATAATGATTATCTATCTATCTATACTAATATTATAAAGCTGAAGAGTTTGTTTTGTTTGTTTGTTTGTTTGTTTAAACGCGCTAATCTCAGAAACTACTGAACCGATTTGAAAAATTCTTTTTGTAATGGATAGCCACATTCAACGGGAAGGTTATAGGCTACTTTTCATTCCGAAATTCCCACGGGAACGGGAACAACGCGGGTAATACCGCGGGGCGCTGCTAGTATAATATAAAATTCAAAGTCCTGACTGATAATCAACGCACAGCCTCAACCGCTACACCTAGAAACATGAAATTTGGCAGGAAGGTTCTTCAAGTGACGTAAGTGCACACTAAGAAAGGATTTTCGAAAATTCTACCCCCAAGGGGATGAAATAGGGGATGAAAGTTTGTATGAAACTTTGTCAATTTTAAACCGATCGGGCTGAGACTTTGCATGCATGTAGTTACTATGACGTAGGCATCCTCTAAGAAAGGGTTTTGATAAATTCTACCCCCAAGGGGATAAAATAGGGGATGAAAGTTTGTATGAAACTTTGTCAATTTTAAACCGATCAGGCTGAGACTTTGCATGCATATAGCTACTACGACGTAGGCATCCTCTAAGAAAAGATTTTGATAAATTCTACCCCCAAGGGGATAAAATAGGGGATGAAAGTTTTTATAAATCTTCTTATCACGAAACTTAATGCGGCAGACTAAATTCCACGCGAGCGAAGCCGCGGGCAAAATCTAGTTTCAAAATAAAGCAACCTAGTAGGCTTGAAAATATGACACCAGAGTTCACCATAAAAGTGTACCTAGTTAGGCACGTACCTACACAGGTTTTAAGTAGAATTCTAAAAAGAATATTCTCAATGTATTTTTAACTATGTATGTTCACAGCTTATCTACAAAACATTCTCCAACTTTTATCAGCCACTGTACCATGTATAATGGCTACAAAATGCTGGAACTAAATGTATACGGTTTTGTGTTTCATCCGAGTAACGCTAATCGGATTAGCGTTTCAAACATTAACATGGGGTCAGTAAACTTCGATTAAGAATTCTCTGCGTACTGTTTTCAGCACGAATTTGGACTATCTTAGTATTCTGTAATATTAGTACATATCTGTTTTTTGCTTCTAAAGCCATATCATATGGGTCTTAGAAATCAGCAACGCGGTAGATAACTCATACATTAAGAAGATTAAGGTATTGGAGGTTAATTCAATTTAAAGCATTCATGGTTTACCATTGGAATCACCAGTAGTATTTATGAACAATCGTCTCTAAATCTATACTAAAATTATAAAGCTGCAGAGTTTGTTTGTTTCAACGCGCTAATCTCAGGAACTACTGGTCCGATTTGAAAAATTCTTTTTGTAATGGATAGCCACATTCAACGGGAAGGTTATAGGATACTTTTCATCCTGAAATTCCCACGAGAACGGGTACAACGCGGGTAAAACCGCAGGGCGCTGCTGGTACATAACTAAATTTCTAAGTAATTGCGGACGGTAAATTAAATATAATCCTGCTTATAACGTTAATGGCCGAAAAATGTGAGAAACATCATTTTTAACGTCTAATTCAAACCAGTTTCCATCGCCATAAAATTTAGAAAAGGTTGATGATTCTAAATGCAATTAAGTATATTTTGAATGAAGGTGAAAGTGTAAACTTAATGTATCCGATGGAGAATGACGATATCATGGAAAGTGTTCAACAAGTTCACATTGAGTTCAGTTCACAAGATATCAGTCAGTGTCGGATAGTTAATTGCATGATTTAATAATGATCATGGGAATTTAATGATAAATTACGAATTGAGTTTCACTATTCGTTACATTACATTCAATAAGGAAGTTTATGGATACTGTAATATATGAATAGAAATGATGATTATTAAAAGGCAGTTGCATCCTTTACTGTTTTTAAGGATCCCTACCCAAGGGGTAAAAACGGGATCCTATTATTGAGACTTCGCTGTCCGTCCGTCCGTCCGTCCGTCCGTCCGTCCGTCCGTCATCAGGCTGTATTTTTTTTTAATACTCAATGAGGCGTTTTCTGAGGTTAAGAGGTTTGAAGTGGAATCAAAGCAGTGTCTTAACACCTAGATAGGTTTATGGCGCAAGCGAAACCTCAGCCTACTGTTCCGAATTTTGTTCCAAAGTATTTAATTTACATTGTCTCCTCTTCAGGAAGTTATATTACTGAACCTAACTACCGCACTCAGAAACGTTCGTTAAATCGACATTATTAGACGTAACATTTTATACATTACATATCAAAATCAGTCATTCAATCTCTTCTAAAACATTTGACGTCTCCGAGTACGAGCGTGACACCTAAAACTCAGTCATCTTACAAATATTACATATCTATAATATAAAAATGAATCGCTGAATCTGTTGCTAAGCGCATAACATCAGAACGAATGCACCAAATTGGATGATTTTTTTAATGTGTTAATGTGTTAATTTTCTTATTGTCAGGACAAGGTTTTTATATAAGAAAAATAAGGGATAAAAAATCTCAAAATTCCCACGAGAACGAGGGCGCTGCGGGTGAAACCGCGGGGCACAGCTAGTACTACATACTTTTAGCAATAAACTTGCATTTCCCAACAAAAAAATCACCTTTTACCGATTTTATACCCGATACTTAATTAGTGTCTCTCATTGTCACACAGAGTGACGGCAAGATGGTGTTCGACGTGATCCAACGGATGGAGGACACGGAGCCGTTCAGCGAGGAGCTGCTGGCCGCGATGAAGAGGCTGTGGGCCGACGCGGGCGTGCAGGAGTGCTTCGGCCGCTCCAACGAGTACCAGCTCAACGACTCCGCTAAATAGTGAGTACATAGCTTTAGAGTTGCAATACCGACTCCGGTATATAGCGAGTAGAGTACATAGCTTTTGAATTGCAATACCGACTCCGGTATATCGTGAGCACATGGCTTTAGGATTACAATTCCGGCTCCGGTATACCTATAGTGAGTACATAGCTTAAGAGTTTAACAAACCCGGTATATAGTGAATACATAAATTTAGAGTTAGAATACCGACTTTGCTAAATAGTGACTTCATAGCTAGAGAAGTATTAAAGCACCCAATAATTTTTTGCATTAAACCATAGGGATGATAAGTAGAGTATAGTGTACACAATTTGTGTACTCTTGACTTGGTCATCACTCACCATTGCTACAGAGTTTATGTGTGTAAACAAATTAATGTAACTATTAAACTTTGTTACTTAAAATATTATAACAAAACCATAAACCAAAACCAAAGGATATTGAAATGAACATCTAGGAAAGCAAGTCCACGCATGCGCGTAACGGTCAAATAAAAATGGCACATAAAGATAACATGCCTCATTAAAAATAGAGATATTATTGTTACTTATCATTATTAATACAATGTTAAATTAAAACAATCTTTCAATTTTATTTCGTACTCAATATAAATGTCAAAGGTTATCTATTAGCTAAACAGTTGCATTGAAACGCAAAAACTTTGTCAGTTTTATTTCGAGTATTTTCTAGTTTTTACACGTATCCATTTATATGGATTACAGAAATAACTTCATAAATAAAACTCCTTTTCATATTAAAAGGTTGATATCTTTCTAAGAAACGCAACCATTAAAAATGTATCGTAGCTTGCTTTTACACTTTATCTATCTTAATAGGTAAAAATACTTATAGAAGTCTTTCTATAATAATAAGCTAGAGAGTTTGTTTTTTATATGTTTGAACGTCCGATTTCAATAATTATTTTTGTAATGGATAGCCACATTCAACGGTAAGGTTATAAGCTATTTTTCATCCCGAATTCCCCACGGGAATAGGCACAACGCGGGTAAAACCGCGGGGCGCTGCTAATGTAACATAAATTCGAAAAATCGAAGAGTTTAATGAAACCTAACAAATGTTATGGCTTTTATAATTTCTATATAAAAACTGCAATTTGGCATATAAATCCACGACACACACATAAATCAACTAAGTTATCTTAAGTAAACTTACATCAAGTTATCTTGCCTACTACCAACAGATTAAGTAGCTACTTATAAACTAGCTGTCATTAGTGTCTCTCGATTTTCGACCTTATTCCTCGGTGTTAAGGTGAATTGTAGCGGCTCGTTGGGTACGTATGTGGGAGTTACGCTGTATGTGAGCTCCCCGTGACGCCATGAGACGTGGTATCTGTGGAATACCTGAAAATATTGGGAAGGGTCATTCATGTGAGCGTAGAATTGTGTTTGACAGTCGGACTATGTAAACTTGACAGTTAAAACTTCAATAATACCTAATCTACCTAAATATGTTTGTTTGTTTGTATGTCACAGCTAATCTTCGAACGGATTCATCCGATTGCAATAATTATTTTACCAATCGATAGAGTATTCTTTGGGAACGGATATAATCAAAGCATTAATTCCAAAAAATTGAGGGATCCGTACACAAATTGCAATAATAATGATAAAAGGTACCCAGATAAAATCTTGATTGAACGAAGCGAAGCAAGGACGAATTACTAGTATCACTAGTATAATATGAGTTCATTCCTGTATAACTAAAAAATATAATCTTGAAATAACAAAAAAATTCAACACCTCAATTGAAATTAAAACATTAACACGCAGTGTTTTTCCATTAAATGAAAGAAAAATACAATACTTTATTTATAGTCCAGTTAAAGCACTGTTTTGATTGGACCGAGTTAAATACCGTTTGTAAAAGGGTTGTTTAAGTATAATTACAATACATTATACATAATGATTTCATCGAATGTACTTGCGATAAATACTAACGTTTTAAAATGCCCATTGTTTCTGTGGAAAGGCAAGAAGGATGTGTAAAAAACGAGGGGACAATCTATTGTTGGACTTTTGTAGGATTTTCCTATTACAATGACGTGTTTTATAATCTATACTAATATTATAAAGCTTAAGAGTTTGTTTTGTTTGTTTGTTTGTTTGTTTAAACGCGCTAATCTCAGAAACTACTGAACCGATTTGAATAATTCTTTCACTGTTAGATAGTCTATTTATCGAGGAAGGCTATAGGCTACATTTTATCCCGAAATTCCCACGGAAACGGGCACAACGCGGGTAAAACCGCGGGGCGCTGCTAGTTTAAAATATTGATGACATTCATGACGACAGCTGTTTGAATATTTTGTAGGTATTCAAAGATTTGACTGTCCTAACGCTATATATAGGAAAAAAACCATTGATTTTAAGCATAATAGCTGTAGTACCGTTTAAAATGGTTGTAATCCATTAGATTACCTTATTCAGGATACCTTATTCATTTAAGTTTATTTACAGCTTTTTAACTATCTAATGGTTTGTCCCTTTCCAACATACGATATTTTCCGAAGTGCAAAAAAGACAAAACATTTTAAAATATGTAGTGTTTTAGTTAAAGAGCGTTTATGATAAGCGGTAAGTTTTGCATATCCTTGCTGATAAGAAAACGAATTTGCTTCGGTTTTAAACGACTGAGTAAGGCCACAACATTTAAAATAAATACATAAGTACGAATTAAAAATCTATTTGCTTATTCAGGACGTTATTTTTAAAACTTTCCACTCCAAATCGAAATACGAAACAAAATCATTTTAATGTCTTGGTAAACGGTGAACATACGTTGATAATTGTAATCATAATTAATTTTTCTACAATATGAATCAATGTTACTCGAAAAAAACTAACGAGCGTCGCTTCATAACAAAAAATAACTAAGTCGCATAAATATCGAAAGTTGTATTCCATTATCATATTCTCGAACCAACATACCTTGGCCAATAAGAGCTGCAATTCCACCTCGGCAAATCGTTTGCCGATACACATTCGCCTCCCAAAGCCGAACGGGAGCGATGCGAACGGATGTATCCCTATTTCCTTTTGCTTGCGACACACATCAGCGACCCTGCCTCGGTGTGCAGGGCATTTGGTGACGTCATCCCGCAGCCATCTTTCGGGCACGTAGTCTTGAGGAGATGGGAAGTATCGCTCCTCGTTTGACAGTATGTAGTGCGGGAAGACTATGTGTGACTGGAAATTACGATCATTTGTTGGTGTTCAGATTATTTGATAGTATGTTCGATTTCTTCTTCTTCTTCTTCTTCGTGTCGATGGCACAAAATATACATATATATATTTTTTAAATATGTTCGATTTGATCGAGTAGAATATATTATATGGAAACCAATATGGCCGATTTTCCAACCAAAGACAATTGTTTCTATAAGTAGAGGACAAAAGTTTCAAGTGATTCTGGAGGAATTAAATTATATCACTGTGACATTTTTCGATACACTCGTCTTTATTCATGGTACAAAAATAATGATAAGAGGCTGTCTTACCCCTTTAGGAACTTCATAGCCAGCTATCACAGTATCGGACTGAATGCATCTCCCGTTCCCCAGAATAACTGGTTTAATCCTGAAACAATGCATACCACGTTAGTAGAGGAAAAGTAATAAATAACATGATGTTGCCGTCCAATCAATAAGATATTATTATATTATAGTTATTTACGTACTAATATTTTTTATATCGGTAAATCCTGTCCAGTCCTGTAAGGAATAACTGCAGGCTTTTTTTACAAATTCCTCACTTAGCTATGCAAAGTATTATTATGTAAATTGTAACCCACAATAAAGCAAATAACTGGCCGTATAAATAAAAAAATGAATACCCTATTATTCGTACAATTATCCTTAACAACAATGCTGAAAAACTGCAACCAAACAACTATTTCAAAACTTTATTAAATCAGTCCAAAAGGCGTTAAATATTGATGATGTTACACAAAACTTATTCAGGATTTAAACTTGTTCGATCATTCAGCAAAGTGGAATCATAATTAACACAGAGACGGTCATGTTATGGTTAACTGACTTGTAGTGTAAACTGTATGTTACCATTGGCTAGGTTATGTAAGTTTCACACTTGGATAGACGATACAATTGCTCCATTACAATGTACCTATGATTGTAGAGTTTATCTGTCACTTTGGACTATTGGTTTGGTTACGTTACGTAAGAGAAATTTAAGTGCTTGGGAATGTTTTAGTTTTGAGGAATACACTATGATGCAAAATTGGTATAGCTGATATTGAAGTCACCAACAATAGGGTAAGCAAAGTCAGCTTCAGAGAGCGATTCCTTTGTCCTTTATCCTGCAGTCGAATCTTACAAGGCCGTACATTATCCTCAAAATATAGATAGAGTCTATTTATAATAGACACCTATATGACGTGCTTTAGTAATTGTTTTATTTATAAGTTACTGTTATTGATTTGTACCTAAATAGACTTGAAAAATAGTACTCAATTAATACCCCTATTAGATTTCTAGTTTAAACGACCACTACAAAATGAGTAACATAAAATATTCACAAGTTATTGCTGGACTAGTAAACGCTCGTTTTTACTTCACTTATATTTGGATAGCCAAGTTCGAATGCAGGTCAAGCAAACCGCAAAGACGTGTTGTGCTTAGTAATTAATAACCGGAGTTTTTCATAGAATGAATACTGTTTTCAATTATTCAGAATAAGGTGATGAAAATTTCCTAAAACCTGATTCGAAGGTTAAAAAAATATTTAAGTAAATGTATGTCACTTACCGCAAAGATTCTTTTATACAGGCTTTGAGATACGGTAATTTGTCCAAATTTTTACTTGTCATTGTTCTGTTGGGTAAGTTGGCATCTAGTTCATCGCGTAGCACTTGTTGAGTCCTCTGATTGTTGGCAAGCAAATACATGGTACTTGCCGCCGCAGCCGCCGTGGTATCCACTCCGACCAACATCAGATCCAAAGCCAAAATAGTCGCAACTTTTTCACCAGAACTCTTCGCTATCTCAGCACACACACCTTTGTCAGTTAATCTTTTTAAGCAGAGTGTCCTAAAGGCGTCCAACGCTTCTATATAAGTCTTATAAGTCGATGTGGAGTAGATCCTCCAAAGAGGAGCAGATAATTCCAGTTCGGGAACGCTATGAAAGAACCCATGAATACATCTTATTATCTCCTTTGCGTCCGCATCGTTGTCGCTCAAACAACCTAATCTTGTTCCCAAAGCCCACGCGCCGACGGCTGAAACAAAAATTAAACCGCATAAGAGAAAAATTGCTACTTTAATCATGCCGGGAAAAGTATAGAGTCCACAAACTCAACAAGCAAGTAGCAACACCACGAGTTGTCGAGTGCACTTACATTCAAGAGCCCATTTATAAAGCTCTGTGAGAAAATCTTTTGGCAGCTCTCCGTTCTCGTCGACAATGCGAGCCATTCTATAAAAAAAAACCAATTAATTTACTTACGACATGCCGGTAAATGTGTGCAAAATATGGCCATTTTCGCATTGTTAACCTACATTTATTTTCCTCTTTTGTCAAGTATAACGTGTAACAAACTAAACAATTATTATTTTGATTAGTTTGAAACAATTGAAACACTAACAATGAAAGTTATATGTTAATTATGTTCAGAAAAACTCCATTGAAGATGTCAGTTAAGTGGTTGGCGTCAAAACTGGTTCAAATGGAGTACGTTTAGCATTGAATGGAGTTGATTGTTCTAGTGTGAGTCACTGGTCAGTGGTATCTCCTTAAAACAAATGCGCAGACATCGCAGTTGTAAACGGGATGTGATCATTAAACTGAGATTCTCGCGTCGTCTGATGTGTAGTCTGACCATAATTTGTGATATGCGAAATGAGTTATCCTGTTTGCTATGACGAGTCATTAACATCATGCGACCAGGAAAGTTTGGAAAAACTGAATTAATGAACACTGAACATGGTTATTTATATGTAACTTTCAAAATGTTATTTTATTATGAAACACAATTATTAATTTTGTATTATTTGTCTTACCTTTCAAGAAAATCGTTAGTGACCTTATCCAAATCTGGCACGGCAGCTCTAGAAGCTTCTGGGGCCGCTAAAGCTTTCGACACTTTAGACCTAAATCTAGACCATGGTTCACCATGTCTGGAAAGATACAACAATGATTTACATAAAATTCCAAATAAATTAAGCTAATACTAATAAGTGACACTTACACGCCAATCAATCCAGGTTCTTCTCCAAAAAAGTCCTTCCGTAAATCTTGCTTGTAATGCTTGAGACACGGCGCCACGGCCCTATGAGGCATAGAGTCTTCACGTCTATAAATCCTCGCAGTCTCCTCAGCACAAAACGGGAACACTAAATCTGGATGGCCGAACAGCTTGGCCACTTTGGCAGCACCGCCCGAGCCGGCCACTGCTCTTAAGAACCAAAGGGTCACGTCAAGGGTTCGAGTCCTCCACGGCTTCTTGCCGATGGCGAATCGCCAGGAGTTGCCCAGAAGAGGCAAAGGCTTCGGGCCTGGCATGAAGGCGTAACACCGCGCGCTTCCCATCGCGATCGAGTTGTCAATGATGGATCAGCCCCTAAGCCGGTAGAGCTGGACGCAGTGGGGCGGCCATCATTACGTTTTCAGCGGTTTCGCAACCCGTGCCACCCGACTGAGTTGACGCAGTAGCGGCATCCACGCATGCGTACTGTACGCACCTTCCAGTTACGCCTCTATTGACAGTTATTTACATTGTTTATTGTTATTGCCTAATCCCAGAGAAACAAGTAGAAAAATTGCTGGAAATTGTGATTTAGTTCCTAATCATAGATTCTAGCAATTTTTGCAATACCCTGTTTTCTAATCTGAGAGTAACGACTAAAGGTAGTAAACCACTATATCTTTCTTAATTTTTGCAATACACACTTCACTTTTCATAAACATATTTTAAAAATAAGCACGTTATAATATATTGTACAAATTTAATAAATAAAATATGATCGTTCTTATGTTAGAAATATAAATTGTTTGAATATTTTGTAATACGTGTAAATTATACAAATGAAATTAACATTGTTCTAGTGTACCGACCGATGTGGTACTCCGTTTTACGAGTGTAACTAAACCACTCCTGTGCCCTACAAAACACGCGTGTGGTGACATCACTTAGCACACTCCCGATAATGTTGGATGGAAACTCTCATTTAAATATTGCAAACTCATGCTTGTGATTTAGCACGACTAACCAGCTCTTTAACTATTATTTACTCAGTTATGGAACATTTACTTACTTAACTCATATAAAAACATATTAATTACCACGCTTACAATGCAACGTTGTTTGAATTTACTGTTAAATATTTGCTGAACTGTGGATAAACCGCGCTCTTGTTTCTTAGCTCTCTCATTAGTTTGTGATGTTTTCTTTTGTAATTTCACGTGAGTATCGTGATGGTTGCTTAATTTGCTGTATAGTTAATGTGTGGTGGTAGACAATTGGCATCAATCAGCATGTTGTACTGTTAATTCGATCCCTCTGCCGGGACGATGCGTTTGCGACGATTGAGTCGTCCGGTGTGTAGTCAACTAACATAACTACAGCGTGTCTTCCGCAATCTCTTTAAACGAACCGTATTTAGATTTGAATGTTTGTTTGTTTTATGTCGTTTTGTTTAGACAAAATAATTCTATTACGGTGGTCTATGGGTATGGATTTAAAAAAATGTAATCGCATTTATTTAAGAGTTCATTATTAGGATATCAAAAAGCAATACTAAACAGCAGGCTAATAATTTTAGTTCGATAGATATGAATAAAGCAATATGTTTCCGATATATTTAGCATATTCTGTAACTTGATAATGTCAGTCAGATGTTCGTTATGGACGTGTTCGATTCGACGGATGCGCTCGCTGGTATCAAATCATAAGGAATTCTTTGTTTGAGAAACTTCGCGGTGTCTGATTAAGATGGCGCCGAGGAAATATCAGCAATTTGATTGATTACTTACTCTTTATTGATTTAACTAAACGCTAAAAGGATACGTCAATCACTACTTGTGGCTGTTTCCCCCATAACTACACCTCTCCATAATTTTACGCTTGTGTCACTGTACTGTTAGTATTTGTGATTGTGAATTGTTTTTCCGGAACAAAATACCATGTTTATGGCTAGTTAGATTGCAATATTTCCTCCTGTAATCGATTTGTTGTTTGTATGACTTTATTTCCCAACCACTACGGTGTTTTACCTAATGGCTGCTGTTCAATTTAGGTAAATACTGCCATAAATACGATGCGGCCACGATAAGAGCGCAACAGTAGGTTATATAAAGTGCCTTTCTTAATTAGTACATGTTTTATTCAACGTCTTGAAACAAGCATCGTCACGGAAACTTAATATTGAAACAAATTATGAATGAGTATGTCTAACAATCGTTCGGTGGCCCAGTGTCACCGTTTTGTGTTTCTGTATTATCTAAAATCATGATGGGATATCTGTTTTGCTACAAGCGACAACTTATCTACGCTCTTTGATATTCAAGACCTGATACGAATTACGTCAGCTTATTTTCCTTGTATTCGTTAATGCTTCAATTTGAACGGAGCGATCTTTTGAAATGTTCAATCGAGTAACATTGGTATGGCAATTTATCAATCTGGACGAGCTAATCTGACGATTGGATTGAATGTGTAGTGTTGTAGCGTTTGAAATAAATGATGTTACAATAAATGAGATGTATGTGTTATCAGCGTGGTCGTATAACGTGCTCTAATGGCGGTGTCGGGTTGTGTCGTGACTAGTACTGCAGCCGCCGCCCACGGCGGGCGCTCGCTCTGAGTTCTGCGAGGAACGCCTGTGGCGACAGATTTATGTTCCGATCGCATGACGCTTGCGCTAATTCAGGAAGTGGTTCGCACTAGAATCAACTGCGTCTATTACAAGTGTCTGTACCCTGTCCTACGATCAAATCATCCCACTGTGACTATCACAGAGACAATGAACATTACATCAGAAGCGCAAAAACTTTGCAAACGCAACTCTCAAGTTCAACGTTGAAATTATCGATTTTTCAACCATTCGAGGTGGTCTGGTTTAGTTAGTTGATATTATTATGTTAGGTGTTGTTTTATTATTTCGATGTGGTCATGACACGGTTGCGCTGGGCGGGCGTCGCTGCGGGCGTCGCGAATCTATCGAAAGGGCTCGGGGGCGGCGTGCGGCGGCGCGGCGTATTGATCCGCCCGGCGGACCTGTTGCCGGGCGGCTGCCACAACGACACAATCTCCCGTTTTCTGCATACACACAATATCTGCACTGCAACAGATAACAACGATAAAACAATATGTACCAACACATGCTAATATCAACCACTCACTTTTATGAAAAGTAATTTTTGGACCATATCATGCCACATTTTTGGTCCCAAACTTTGAATTTTAACAGTTCTGGCTCTTAACCTTTGGCCTGGGGTAATACAATTAAGTTATTGTATACAAATAAGTGATGCAAATACTTCCGTTATCCTCGTGACCACTAGGAATGTTGCACGCAATTAAAATAACGTTTCCTTTCCACCGTGCCACAATGTGCGTGACATCTAGCAACCATACTTATTAAACTACTTAATAGGAATTCTTTGGAATCAAGACCACATTGCAATATGCTATGAATTGTTTTGGTCCATTTACCACCTTATATATATATATATATATATATATATGCTATTTTTATGTTTACCCTCTGCCTTGCTTTATCCGGTTTTCTGTGATATTTTTCTTATTAACAAAGATTGCTTCTCAGACAAGCCTCAGCTTAAAACATACTTTATTGGAAAAGTTGATCTATTTTAATTAAATTAAAGAGACTAAGACACACTTTATATTACAGTGTGTTGTTATATTGTAAACAGATCAATATTAGCCATAGAGATCCAATATCAAAATGAAATGATTTCGTCTGTTCGGAATGTAATTCATCCTTGTTTACTGACCCAGTTAATGTTGACAGAGGTTTGACGTCAGCAACGCTAGGACCGGCGCAAAAAAGAGCCACCGCGATCAACAGGAGTGTTTAGAACATTTCACGCAGACATATCTCTATGTTTAACATTAACATTCGTTATATTAACTATTACGACTGTAACTAACATGGTTGTAGGAAAATTCTATTTTTGTCCGATTTGAAAAAAGTTACTTAAAAAGTATGTACTTGACCTTTTTTTGGTATCTTTATCAATTCATGGAGTCCAAAAGTTTATAGAGAAAAAAATCCATCTTTTTGATGATGCAAAAATCCACACTATTGCATCGTACGTATTAACGTAAAAAATGCCATTAGGCATTTTTATTAAAAACACATATGTATAAAAACAAATATAAAAAATATTTTCGTATCCCCATACTATTAGAGAAAATGGTATTTCTTTAAAGTATTTGTGCTATTACCGTGTTACGGTTTAACATAACCACATCGCAGAGGAATCCCTAGTCCTTTCTATTTTGGCAATTGTCCAAATTGTGTTATGTCACATCGCTGACATAGACCTTTACGTTACCGCTCTCTTTAGTTTTTATTGCTCAGTTGTAACAGTTAACTTAATAGGAATATCTCCGTATATGGTACATTTTTATATCAATATCTACGATGGACATCTAATTGGTTAGGTTTTTATGAGAGAAAGGAACATCAAATATTCTAATGGCAATATTAATCGACAATGCAAAACAAAATTTTTAATAAGACCAGAAAATATTGACACTTCTTAATATTAGAACAAATCTGGCCCGAAACTTTACTATACTTAGTTTTTATGGAAACCAAAAGCCGCTCACCTTAACGTGCAACTTCTAAAACTACCAGCATAAAGTTCTCCTCCATGTTTGTAAAGTCTTTTAAAAATAGAACGCAGCTCACTTTTGTAAGCGAATGTTACTAGGAAAGAGCTATAGGTTCGTAACAAGCCCTAAAGCCGTACATAGACGTAGTCAGGTTCGATCTAGACCTTGTTAAGCCTGCTGAACTTCGCCTAGGCTGGCAGGGTTCCAGATCACACGCTATACGTACGTACTTCGCTGACAGTGGCCTTGAAATGCACTTGTTACTGACACCAACCGCCCGTTTTCCTTTGAACCCGCGCTATGACGAGCGAATTCGATCTGTTGCGGTCTGTGACGCGATCTATCAACTTTGTAATATAATAACTAGTGTTTTTATTGAGATCTAGTGTTGTGAATAGATTAATTGTATGGTTACGTTTAATAGGTTTCCATTGTGGTGATTTTCCTGTAGTGCTGTTGGTAATTTTTAATTTTTAGTTTTATGTATGGTTGTTACACGATTTCACTGGTACATCAAAAGTAACATCATTTACGAATACACTTTGTTTAAGTTTTACTTAAAGGAACTAAATTGTAAAACAAACTACAAGTATAACGTTTGATAGCTTATTTTATGTAATACTTTCTTAACACAACAATCAGACTTAATTAATACACTGTGCCACCTCTTTATGACGTTATAAAATTATTCCTTGTCGCACATTCATAAATACGAACACGAGTCCTTAAAAGGTAGTAAACTAAACACGCAACGTCGTTGTCTAATTTAAAATTCTTTTTAATAGGTAGTTATTACAACGTCACGTAGCACCGAGGGCTACCAGGCTCACAAAGTTCCATGGTTTACAAAAAGCTCGCGTGTCTTCGAGCTTAGCCCCAGCCTGTTATTCCGTGCCAATGTCGGCCTTTTACACAAAACCGATTTATAAAGCACGATCACTTGAAATAATTAATTTGATAACCACCATTTCTGACAAACAAATCGTATTTTGTAGGGCGGTGCTATCGAATAATTTGAATAACCACATAACCACCCTTTGTTTATGTACCGTATTTTTGTAATAAATTTTAGATGAGGAAACCATTTATAATCGGAAGCGGTGACCAGTGGTGACGCATGTTGTGGCCACGGGGATGACTCAACATCTTCCCAACCACCACCATGGGACAAATGAAACGATATGATGAATAATGCAACGATGTTTTGCTCTCAGTTGCCTAATCCGACTTCAATGATAATTGATCTCTAAACTTTACTAGGGAAGCCAGATTAGCCAATGTTTACAAATATTGAACCCCAGTGAAACGTTTTGTTTTACAATACATTACAATTAAACAATACCTACAGTTTTAATGCTAGATTAAAATGGGACGTAAATAACTCATATGAGGGAAGTTAAATTATACGGCTGCATGCCTCTAGAAATGTTTTATGTGTGCCTTCGTAGATTTGCATTTGTGTCGGTGCGAATCCGACGCGTTTGTAATGGAAGATCGCGTGTCGTCTGGATGTGGACGGTTCTCGTTAATATGCAACGCGGCGGCCCCTGGCGGCTCCTTCTGCGACCGCTGTTCAGGGCTGATTAATAGCAAATCATTTGGCAAATTAAACTTAGAATTACCCTGGTATTCGAAAATTTTATACGGCCGCATATACCGTATATCGTCCTGATTCGTAAATAATTTTTGCTTGCTGAAGATATCTTTTTGAGGGGGTTTGGACCGTGGTATGAACTTCGATTTTACTTTAAACTAATAACAAAGTAGGTAATATCTTGGAGATCAATTTGAATATATGTGCATGTAAAGGACACCCACATCGACGCATGCAAAGTATTCATCTTTAAAACAAATTACCCGAAATAATAATTGTTGTTGTATTCGTTGAATGCTAACAGACAGACAGACAGCCCTAATTCCGTCCTCGCCGGATGTTAGCCATTTGTTTGAATGCCTACCTGAATAATCATTAGGACCTATATTTTGTTTGGACACTACGATTGAAATTAGCAAAACAATGGACTGAGGAATTTTGATTGTTGTTTAATTAAGTTTTCCTTATTAATTGTTAGTTAGAACAACATACATACTATAATACATTCTGTATGGAAAATGGATGACAGTAACTACTGTATATTACTCATTTTTGTTGTAGAAATGTTGTAGGTAGTGACACCTTGAAGTGTATGAATTCGACTTACATGAAACTCTCAAAAAGTAGTAATAATATTATATTCGACTAGCAGTGCCCCGCGGTTTTACCTGCGTTGTGCCCGTTCCCGTGGTAAATTCGGGATGCAAATAGCCTTCCCATTGAATTAGGCTATCCATTACAAAAAGAATTATTCAAATCGAATTTGTAGTTTCTGAAATTAGCTGTTACAAAGAAACAAACAAAGTTTAAAACTTTACCTCTTTATAATATTAATATAGATGTGTCTGTACTCTGTACAACGCTTATCTCAAAAGCTTCGATTTCGGATTTGGTTTTGTTTGTAAGGAAAGTGGCTTAATAGATATCAATCTATATAATAATTATAGTCGGGGTTTCAAAATAGTAACTTTTCGTTATATTTAGCTCGTCGTACAAACAAACATAGGTACCTCTTTATAACAGCCAGTATCATACCAACGTTGCTATTTGCTGTGTTATGATTGACGTAAGTGGGTTGGGCCGCAGATGTTAACAATCTAATCAATTATAATGTTAATAATTTGTTTCTCCAACTATTGCGTCATTGTTTCTAATCGTTTTATACTTTTGTTACTAACTGTACATGTTTTCTTATTATGGTTCCACCATGGGTGTTGTTCAGTGTACTTCGTTGGCTTGGTGGCTCGATGTTTTTAATGATGATCGAACTGGGATTGAACTAACACTGTCATAACATTCTTGGGTAACGATTTCATGAGACAGCATAAGAAAAGATAGATTTAGGACGTACTTGTTGTGGTTTAATATGGAGTTTAAAAAGGATAGCTTCACATCACCGGGTAACGTCCTTTTAGTTACTGAAAATATCAATAAAACGAGGAAGAAAATAAGATATCCAGAATTAATGAAATGGTTTCGATGAAATCATAAACGAATTATATTCAGTCGAGTTATTATAAAAATTAAAAGCTTCAACAACCATGATCGTGAATCATGATATTTTCCTTTGCATAATGTATGCATCGTTAACTTGTGTTTAACATACTGCGGTAAAAAGTACACTCGATTAACTATTCATTCGATTCAACCCATTTATTCGCGTTTATGTGCAATGATCGATACTTTCCCTGCAGTGCCATTTAGATACATTGCTTTCCATTGAAAATCTATAGGAGGTAAATGACAGAAGACATTCTATGAGTGTAAAAGAGATACATTTATTTAAAAAAATATCAGTGCAGTAATTGTTACTTCATCATCATAGAAGCTCCTGTCGGTGAGTCCGATGCAGACTTCTCCATCTATTCATATTCAGTGCAAGCTCCTTCACATCTCTATACAACATGACAGTCACTTTTTCTTTAATCAGGCTCATGTTGTTAATTCAGAAGTTAATTATTGTCACAGTTTACCCATGAGATAAATAAATGGAACGATATAATAGGCACGGAATGTATATAACCAACCGATCGATATACGACTTCAATAAATAATATCTAAATACATCACTACATAGTATAAAATAAAGTCGCTATTTTTGTCTGTTTGTTTGTCTGTATGCTTAAATCTTTAAAATTACGCTACGGATTTTGATGCGGTTTTTTGTAATAGGTAGAGTGATTCAAGAGGAAGGTTTTTATGTAAAAAAATTCCCGAAATTCCCACGGGAACGGGCACAACGCGGGAAAAACCGCGGGGCGCTGCTAGTTATATGTATATGGAAGGGAAAATCCGACTACTGAATCGTTGGCTACTGTAACTAATTTGTTATTATAATCATGTGTTAAACTCGAATATCGTTAACAATTAGACCATAATAGTCATAGTCCAATTCATGTAGTCGGTAAGTGTCGACTACAATTTCAATGTTGACTGTTATGTCACACCGTTGAAGTAAAAACAAAACAGGATTTGTTTTTGTGAAAAATACACTAATAAAGTCAATGTTTTTAACTTGTTTGGAAGTTGTAGAATGTTTCGTTTATGTAATCGAAGTGTTGTTGGATTAGTTGGCTGACGATTCTGAGATATTAGTTGGAAGGTTTTAATATTATTTATATGGAAATTTATATTAAAACTTACTCTACATAGTACCAGGACTTGTATTAAATCCTACTAATATTATACATTTCAAAGTTAGCGACGATGTACGTACGTTTGTTACTCTTTCACGAAAAATTACCCGTCGGATTTGGACGAAACTTTACAGTAATATAGGTTATGCATCAGATTAACACATAGGATACATCTTATCCCAAAATTCCCGCGGTAGAGGGTACAACGCGGGTAACACTTCTGGGCGCGGCTAGTAATATATAATAATAATTGTATTGCGTATTGTCACATAAACATATATAGTTATGGACTAAGTTACGGTAGACACGAGCGATAAATTATGGGGTGATGGTGGTTTACAAAGCAGTATAATCATTGTTTACCATAATGACCCCGTGTATACATGAACTACAGTAATAGTAGTTAACTATAATTAACTGTACTATATTTATATAAGAAAACTTGCCTATAAGACCTACCTTTACTATATGAGTGCATTCTTTCCAAGCACATGTGTGATTATAAAATCAAGCTTTGGGTCCCAAAACTAAAACTGAAAACACATCGACTCAATAATATCTTTTTACCATATTACTTACCTCTTTTTACCATACAAATGTTACCAACAGCCGTACTCAGAGACGTCCATTAAATCGATACTTAACTAATTGACATAATTTTCATACATAACATATCAAACTCACTCATTAAATCTTTACTAAGCAAGCATTTCACGTCTCTTAGTACGGACTTGTGGCTTTTGTTGACTACATATTGTGTGCCATCGTTACGAAGTAGAAGATCCATTGTCGTTATATTAACGTTCCGTTCCGTTCCAGTTTCCTGGATGACCTGGACCGGTTAGGCGCGCGGGACTACCAGCCCACCGAGCAGGACATCCTCAGGACCAGAGTCAAAACCACTGGCATCGTTGAAGTGCACTTCTCCTTCAAAAACCTTAATTTCAAGTGAGTACTCTTATTATACATTTTACTAGTTTTATCCCACGGTTTTAACGGCTACTAATAGATGGCGCTGGGATGCAATTTTGATCATGTTATCGTTATAATATGAATATAGATTTTGTGATCGTTTTAGGACATTTGATGATTTTTGGATGGGGTTTTTACGCTTTCAAGGCAAACTAAATTACTGTATCACTTTTTTTTTATGAGCGTATCGTTATTATCAAAACTTCGTGCAAATAACGCGCTTCTATTAGTATAGTTTTACCTCATTTTGTTTGATCGTAAACTAAACTGGGCTTGACTAACCCAGTTGCTTACTACTTAACCATAATAACGGTTAAAAATCAACGAAAGCACTTAACTGGGTAATAAAACATTCATATAACTATCGTGCTGTAGTTACAAGTAGTATGGTCCAAATTTTTTACTGACTTTATGATACTGGTGCTATGGTCCAATTTATACTGACCATTCCAATTTATAATGACCGTTCCAATTTATAATAACCATTTCAAAGATTATAGAGCACCTCAGTTCTATGGAATACTCGTAAATATATGAATAATATATTGGTGTTAATCGGCAAAATATTTGATAGTTTTGATTCTCACGAATAAACATACATTATAGTATTGTCATTCATCTTGCTATGGCATCGCTTGAAAATGAGTGAATCTGTTATTTTTAATTTGACTGGTTTTTGAGTCCAAAGTTTTCAACTATATCAAAACGTGAGCTCTATAAATCTAGTCTTGAAAATTCCACAAAAGTAAAGAAATAACTGTAATAACTAAGTTCTGTTAAAATGGCTAAAATGGCAACTCATGTTTCTGTCTATTGATTGCCCTGTCTATGAGGTCCTTTAATCTCCCTTTATTAAATAGAACTCATATACAAGAAACCTGACCACTTCTGCATCCATCAAAAGCACCTTCCAGAACATTTTCACCAACTAGTATGACGTACTATTACAGATTGTTCGACGTGGGCGGGCAGCGGTCGGAGCGGAAGAAATGGATCCACTGCTTCGAGGACGTGACCGCGATCATATTCTGCGTCGCCATGTCGGAGTACGACCAGGTGCTGCACGAGGACGAGACAACGGTAAATATCTAAATATATAAAATTGGAAGTCCTGACTGATAATCAACGCACAGCCTCAACCGCTACACCTAGAGACATGAAATTTGGCAGGAAGGTTCTTCAGGTGACGTAGGTACACACTAAGAAAGGATTTTCGAAAATTCCCACGGGAACGGGCTCAACGCGGGCAAAGCCGCAGGGCACCGCTAGTTATACATATATCTTTATTTTATAACGCCTCGGTGGTCTAGTGGTATGTGCGCTCGCCTGCCAAGACTGAGGTCCCGGGTTAAATTCCCGGGTCGAGCGTAAAACATGTTTCCTTTTCAAACATGGCTCGAATCTGAGATCACCACCCCGCATTTGTCTAGCGTGGTGATTATGCCCAATCCTCCTCACTGTACTGATAACTTCAGTGAGATGAGAGCCCTTTCCCGGCAGTGGGACATTACTGGCTAATACATACTACTTTATTAGATGTTCCCTACAACGTACCCGTAAAGTTTCGACTTCATTTCGACTTTTTTTATTTCGACTTTCGAAGATTCCGAAGAATTACGACGCTTCCCTTCAGGGAAAAGTAGCCCAAAAGTCCCAAAACCTATATCTCGAACCACTCGTGTCTATCGGTAAAAACTGCATAACAATATGTAGTGTTTGAATGTGAATTGTAATGGAATAAATAATGTAAGGATTGCTAGCTAGTCCTGTAACTATGACTATGAACTATTTATTATATTCTAGAAAGTACTATTCTTAACTAAAAAGTACTATTCCAGACTAAAATCTACCTAATCTTAGTGCTCCCACACAAAACTGCGATGCGATGCGATGCGAATTCGCATCGCAGAAACTTGCGATGCGAATTTCTGCGATGCGATTTAGTGCGGAGAACCGTTTGGTAGGGTGACCATACCTTTAATATTGTCTGAATTGGGCTTTTGAAAAAAAAAAAATATTAATTTTTTTTATGTATCTACCTATTTTAAAACTTTATTATTTATAATATTGATATTTAATGCAAAAAACTTTAAAAAAATGTTTTTCAATTAATTGTAAACAATTAAAAATTGATAAAATTTAAATGAAAATCACGTGACTATAAACGCGCCATGATTGGTCACCATAGTTGTGACGTCATAATGTTATAGCTATTTAATAACAGTCCAGCGTTTACGGCTGAAACGGCGGAGTGAAAACTAACATTATGACGTCACACGCGCTCGGGTTTGTTCGGGAGCTGTCGGCGTGTCTTCGGTACTGGATTCAAAAATTAATTTTTATTTTGAAATAACTTTTGAATTATTGCGAAAAAAATAAAATAAAAAAAAAGACGTGTGGCACTCGGGGACTGCCGCGGTAAAGCTATTGCATTTATATTGGCGAGTTGGCGCAATCGACAATCGCCAACTCGCCAGCTCGCCAGCTCGCCAGCTCGCCAACTCGCCAGATCGCCAACTCGCCAGCTCGCCAGCTCACAAACTCGCCAGCTCGCCAACTCGCCAGCTCGCCAGTTCGCCAGATCGCCAACTCGCCAGCTCGCCAGCTCACAAACTCGCCAGATCGCCAACTCGCCACTCGCCAATTCGCCAACTCGCCAGCTCGCCAACTTGCCAGCTCGCCAACTCGCCAACTCGCCAATTCGCCAACTCGCCAGCTCGCCAACTTGCCAGCTCGCCAACTCGCCAACTCGCAAGCTCGCCAACTCGCCAGCTCGCCAACTCGCCAGCTCGCCAACTCGGAAACTCGCCAGCTCTCTCACCCCCCTCTCTCACCACCCTCTCTCACCCCCTCTCTCACCCCCCTCTCTCACCACCCTCTCTCACCCCCTCTCTCACCCCCCTCTCTCACCCCCCTCTCTCACCCCCCTCTCTCACCACCCTCTCTCACCACCCTCTCTCACCACCCTCTCTCACCACCCTCTCTCACCACCCTCTCTCACCCCCTCTCTCACCACCCTCTCTCACCCCCTCTCTCACCACCCTCTCTCACCACCCTCTCTCACCACCCTCTCTCACCACCCTCTCTCACCACCCTCTCTCACCACCCTCTCTCACCCCTCTCTCACCCCCCTCTCTCAACCCTCTCTCTCACCCCCTCTATCACCCCCCTCTCTCACCCCCCTCTCTCACCCCCCTCTCTCACCCCCTCTCTCACTACCCTCTCTCACCCCCCTCTCTCACCCCCCTCTCTCGCCACCCTCTCTCACCCCCCTCTCTCACCCCCTCTCTCACCACCCTCTCTTACCACCCTCTCTCACCACCCTCACTCACCACCCTCTCTCACCCCCCTCTCTCACCCCCTCTCTCACCACCCTCTCTCACCACCCTCTCTCACCCCTCTCTCACCACCCTCTCTCACCACCCTCTCTCACCCCCTCTCTCACCACCCTCTCTCACCCCCTCACTCACCACCCTCTCTCACCACCCTCTCTCACCACCCTCTCTCACCACCCTCTCTCACCCCTCTCTCACCACCCTCTCACACCACCCTCTCCACCACCCTCTCTCAACGCCGTGTCGAAGACTGCCGAACTGAAACGACGTTAGACGATGCACGGCCTTCAAGCCACACCTCCTTCCCGTCGGATCGGGTAAGCGTCAGGTTTTTTCGTTACGGAAATTTTGGATTCGGTCCCCGCGCTCAAGGCCCGCGATAGAAGCTATGCAATAGCTTAATAGTTTTGTTATAAAACTAATATATATAATCTTTCCATTTATCACAAAAAAAAATTTTTTCAAATGCCCAATTCCTGTCCTGAAATGTCCTGAAATGGTGTCACCAAGGATGACGTAATATGACAGGAATATGCGATGCGAAGCAGATCGGAAATTCTTACGATGCATCGTGCGAATTCGCAGATTTTTGCGATGCGATGCGAATTCGCAGTTTTGTGTGGGAGCCCTTACATCTGAATTTATGGTTATAGTTACAACGGTAGCTGGGTGAGCTAGTATTAATTAAACATAATTGTTCGTTCATTTCAGAACCGCATGCAAGAGAGTCTGAAGCTGTTCGACTCGATCTGCAACAACAAGTGGTTCACCGACACCAGCATCATCCTGTTCCTCAACAAGAAGGATCTCTTTGAGGAGAAGATTCGCAAGTCACCGCTCACCATATGCTTCCCCGAATATACTGGTATGTAACATTCACTCGATGTAAATTTTAGTGTTCACAGGGGACTATATTGCTTGTAATGTAGTAGCATTTCGAAGAATTAGAGAAGTTTTCTACCAGAGCCCTGCTATGATATGCTTTTTATAAGTTTTGTGAGTACCAGACGTGACAAAGCAATAGGTATACAGATTTAATGAGATAATGTCCCATTTGAACATTATGTATGCCTACTTATCTGTGTCTATAGTACTATTTCAATTTGTGTACTGATAAATTTAATGTACATCAGTCTTCTTAACCGAAAAATAGTAGACTGAAGATATTTAAAATTAACAGGTTTCTCTTGATAGTAACTTTTTGTACTCTACCATACATGATCTAACTCATACCCCTATCTTAAATTGCAGGCGCGCAAGAATACGGCGAGGCGGCGGCCTACATCCAAGCTCAGTTCGAAGCCAAAAACAAGTCGACCACCAAGGAGATCTACTGCCACATGACGTGCGCCACCGACACCAACAACATCCAGTTCGTGTTCGACGCCGTCACCGACGTCATCATCGCCAACAACCTGCGCGGCTGCGGCCTCTACTAGACCATATCACAGCGGGCGGCGCGGCGGTACCGGGGATCTGGTAGCGAACTGGGTACTGACTTTGTAGCGGGTACCTATTCATGTTGTTATGGTAAAACGTTCTCGAATACGCTACAGTTTTTTGACCCTGAAAAAATGGCAACATTTTAGCCAATTTGAGACAAAAATGGTCTTTAACGACGGAGATCAAACGTTCGGTCAGAAAACTCAATCTCAACTACTAAATCCTTGAGTACCAATTGTGCTGAACTACCAAACCCTATAGTACTAACTACTCGTACTACCCCATCCCTAGTTACGTCCGAGCCCACAATCCGCTGGACGTCACTACCCGCGCGCCTCCCACACAACACGCCTTGTACTGTACATCGGGAAAGTTTGAAGCGTACGTTAGGTTACAGTAGTAGCCTGTTTGATAGGCAGATGGCAGCCAAGAGAAATCGCGTAGACCTGAAAACATGACTGGTCTTGTAGTTAGTAGTTACGTTTGTCAAAGTTTACACATATTATTGGCAACATTTAAATGATAGCCTTGATGGTAAACTGATTGAATCGCCTGCCCATTATAATGGCTACTACTTGATTGTTTTCTGTACGTACGTTTGAAGCTTGAACGAGGTGCACGTACGACACGCCTCAAGGTTTAATTTCCCTGTAATATAAAGTTTTGGTTATCGACGTGATGGCATACGTTTAGACAGATTTTGTGTGCGTTGGATTCTAAATTTTGGTGCTAGGCGTCAGTCGGCCGTGTTGTGTGGAGGCGGCGCATCCGATATCCGCTTATATACTCATTCACTTACGGACCAAAAGGAATCAATATTGTAACTCGGTAGTGAGACGCATCACTCACAGGCCTACTACTGTACTATACTAATCAAACTGATTACAAAACATCATTCCATTGTTAAGTATTAATATCTCTTGAGAAATTATTTTTTATAAACTTTTGATGCACAAACAGCTCTATATTGGAATAAGATTTTCGTTTAAAAGCGTATCTAATCTAAGTCCTGTATCCCTTATTTAGTTAAGCATTGCATTTCGCACAAATTTATTTATTCCAGTAGGAGCATTATGCCATATTTTAAACATTTTTGAATAATTTTGTGTTCATATTATATTTTCTATATCATTTTACAGTTAATCCTTAAGATGTAGCCACATAAGAAGTATTCTTGTATTCTTGAGATCATGTTTAGGTATTTATTTGGATCTAGTGTATTTGTACTAATTAATGTATCGCATCATGTTTATTTTGTATTTAATGGTTAATAACGTAATATATATAATGAATCAAGTGTAATCTACATTTTATTTGTGGTTGTCGGGTGGGCGCAGTGTTTGGTGGGGTGCGTGTCACGTGTCATGTTGTGTAGCAGTTATATACATAGCACACATACATACATACACACATACATATGTAGTATGTGACGTACGTTAGTGGTGTTGCATCGAGTCGCGGTCGACACTCTTCTAACCGTGTAAGATGATTGAGTATATAAACTTTTATACACTCGCGAATTGGCGTAATCAAACACTTATATATAAAACTATATAACATAATTTATTATTAATAATAAAATCTTACTTTTAAGCATTAGGTCGGTAACTGTATCAATAAACATTAATTAATAATGCAATTAGACAGTAACCTCTACTGTTTGTCATAGTTAGGTGATTTATTTTCATTTTATGTTTATGAGTATGTAAAAAAGGATTTAATGAAAATGTAACGCCTACATTGTGACCGCGCGGGCCACTCGCGCACATATTATTTAACATTCGTATCAGTAAGTTAAAACCAAAGATTTTAATGTAACTTAACTATTGTAATGTAACATTATCAAAAGAAAAGTGGCTAGGCCGAGCGGAGGTGGCGGCGGTTTTATATTTGTCGAGATGTACTGTTGAGTAGAGTCCCATGTTCCGAAGTGGTACTTCGCGTGATCTTCTGGTTCCTGCGGTGGCCCGCGCCGAGCGTCCGCCGCTCGCTTGTTGCTAGGTAGGTTTTTTACTGTTATGTAACAATATGTGTACGTAAACTAATAACAATAATATTAGCGCAGTTCTACATTCAGCCCAAACTTGAGTAAGCTTCACGATACATATGAGTTGTGTGCGCGTGGGGCTGCCGGCTCGAGCCCGCTCGCCGCAGCCTCGCCTGGAGATGTCAGTTTCGCGTTGCAATGTGTTCCTCCGCCGCAGAACATTTAACTTGTATGCTTCAATATATTTCGAGTGAATGTGATGTAAATTTTGTACACTGCCGCATTGTTTGTTCGCTCGAAACACATTTAGTTTATAAGATTAACGACAGTGATCGATCAGCACACGCCCATGTTAAATTGTTTGGTACAAAGTGCGCACAAAATGTACGACGACGCACAAAGAGCGAGCGCGCACTTCGCCGCGCTCGGCGTTGGCTTCTTATTGAAGACTGAATCGTTGCGGCTCAAAATGTTCTCGCGCTTTATTAGATCCAACGGGGGAGGTTTATTGCATTTTTTTAAAGGAGTAGTGTTAGTGATCGGGTCGAGATAGCTCGTCTTAAATGTTATCGTGATGTGGCATGAGTTGTTCGAGTACTACCCGTATCGTATCGTATCGTATCGTGCGTATATCGACATCGAGTCGTTGATATTAGAGTTGAGCGACATTCAGTTACATTTTTAATATTAAAAGCTGAGTCTTTGTCACAATGTCGTCGATCTAAATCGATATCACCATGCTTCATTCATATTTGCCAAAGTTAATTACTAACCTCACTATTTATACCTACTGTACTGTATGTTCTTTGATATCTAAATTATGTGTGAAGTGGGGGTCGGTGGGCGCGAGGCGACGCGCGTGTGCCCCGTCTAATGTAGTGAGTCGGTACTGGCAGAGTGCACAGTGCAGTGTTGACTATCTTATTTATAATAATTGAATCGATGAACATGGCGTGCGGCGCGCCGCGGCCGCGCGCGAGCCGCGCGCGTCTCACGCACTACCCTCTATTTGAACAAACAAACGTTTATGAAAGTAACATTTTTAGTCACTAGTGGGTAATTTTTGAATGTGATTCAATCTTATCTTTATTTTTCTATATCGAGGACATCTCTGAAAATTTGATTTCTTTTATTTCTGATAATATTATTATGATTTGTAATGCATTTACTGAAAGCGATGTATTTAACCAACGATGTAATAATAAACAATATTTTCTCTTATTTGTATCTCGTCTGCACTGGTATTTTTTATTGAATTTACTATAAATGTACTTTAAGTGTATAATTTTAAATAATTACTGAAAATGATTATATTCTAATTTTTATGTTCAAATAATTATGTTAGTTTTATTTATATACCTTTTTCCATATCCCTTAGAGTTTATACTTAGTTTTAATATAAATTGAATAGATTGCAATGTAATAAATCCGTAGTGTGTTTGTTTGAACGCGCGAATCTCGATTCTACTAGTCTGATTTGAAAAACTCTTAGGTACTTAACACGTTAAACGCTTTAAGAAAAATCGAGTATTTCCATTCAGGCCACAAGGCTCATCGGTGAGCCTTATCATACCGGACCGTTCGAGCCATGGTGGTCACCCGTGAGCCGCGTGACAGGTCCAACGTAAACGCTTCCCACAAGCCACAGACTGCAGCTATGAAACAAAACGCGTATGGAAGTGAGCCGCGAGGCCCAGTAGCCGGTACGGACTGCGTGGTTTTCAAATCCGATGGAAACTTACTAGTTTTATCCGGGTTTTTGAGAACTTTGGTTGAGAAGATTTATCTCGATGCTTTCTAACTGCGTTAGCTCCTCTTGAGTTAGTTCAAAATCATCAAAATCATCCATTTTTGAAGAAAAAAGCGTAACCGATCCTCACTACTCGACGTAGCGCACGGAAGTGTCGCGCGTGAGCGTGCGGCGCCGTGGGCCGTGCGGTGACCCCGCGGCCCCCCGCCAACGGAAAATACAAAATCCTTTGCATTAGGCCACGGGACTCACCCGTGAGCCTTTTACAATATCTTAAAAACTAGACGGTAAAAGTCGCTAGTTTTGATTTATCATACGAATTACTTAATTTTATGAACATTGGGATTAAAATTTTAAGTTGATGAAAATTACCGATTATCTGATTACGGCTTGGCTCGAATGGAAAAGTAAGCTGGGCTCACCGGTGGGTCGTAAAGCGTGCCACGTGTTAATTACAAAATAGCCAAACTGAAGGTATTTTAATTTTACTTTTATTTTATACCGCAAAGAACGATCAAAATTGCAGCTTGCTGTCGGTAAAATAATTTTTACCTACTAGAACTGCTACCTTGGCAGTATTATGAGAAGAAGGATTAGCTCATTATAGTCACCCTACCGGTTATTTCAATCAATCGTTAGACCAAAATCGAAGGGCCCGTTCACTCTACATGTGGTGTCGTTGTGGTATCTTGTTAACACAATAACTAGTTCGAACTTTCTTACTTTTTGCCGTTCTCAACCCAATCCAGGGTATGATAATGGGTGGATTCGTTACGTAGCCGCGTAGGAGGTAACGTACGTAACGTTACCAAATCCAATAACGGAACGAAACAAGGTATCCGAAACTTCCAAGGAGCGTCAAAATTGCTCTAACCATGGAGATAAGTTGTTTCGTTGCTAAAGTTAAAGTCAACTGTCAAGTTCTGAAAATGTCAATCTATCTAACCTCGAAAATTTGTTAGCGTCAAACAAAACATTTTGAAGTCGAGCCGTGCGGAAAGCGGAAACAAACAAACTCAACTAAACAAAAGATTAATTAACTTTAATTAAATAAAGAAGAGAAGGCGAAGCCCTGTTAAAAAGAAGTGTGTTTTTGAGGTAGTCACAGAAAAATATTAAAATTGGATCCCGAGAATTCAGCAATGAAAGACGTTATAGACGTGCTTGCTCTTCAGAGCAGTAGACGTGAGAGAAGACTGCCGGACTACCGAGGCGCCCCGGGCCACAGTTTAGCCACAAACTTCATATTCGAATGTGGCATCAAGCTTGGATTACAGCCGGCCACCGTAGCCACAGCAGCTGTGTTTTATCACAAGTTTTTCAAGGAAGCCGACAAGAATGATTACGATTGTTATGTGATTTGCACGGCTTGTTTGTGCGCGGCCGGCAAGTCTAGAGACGAGGCTGTTAGACTGAGAGACGCCGTCAATGTCGCTCATAACTCTATCAACCGCGGCGCCGGCCCGCTGGAGCTGGGCGAGGAGTACTGGTCGTGGCGAGGAGCCGTGGCTCAGGCTGAGTTGTTGGTACTCCGCTTGCTGGGCTTTAACTTGGATACCTCGTCGCCGCACAGATACTTGTTGCACTACCTGCGGTCCCTTCAAGAGTGGTTCCCGTCAGCTCAGTGGAGAGCTTCGCCTATCGCTCGCACTGCCATGGCGTTCTTACAAGACTTCCATCATTCCCCCTCTATTCTGGAGTACAGATCACCACATGTGGCTGTGGCTTGTCTGACGTTGGCGCTACATGTCCTTGGAGTATCAGTACCGCTAGCTTCTACTCTTGATGATGATGCAGCGTGGTATTCTGTAAGTATTTATTAATTATCTAACGCATTCAATGCTGGCTTTGAAGGTTCTGTCAAATGTTCCTCAGATATTGTGACAGTGATGATTGTGTTAAAATACTTAGATGACATCTTTAAGCCCACAGAGGCCGGCAAATAGTTTGTCTTCAACGGAATGTCCATACAATACATACTGTAGATAGTTCACATGCAAACTCATATATTGAGCAGCTAAATGACAAATCCTAGTGACAGAGTATTGAATTGAAACAACCAGGACCTCTAATATAATATACCCTCTGAGACACTCAAACAAAAAGGCGACTATCACCCAACCATCCTTATTTACATGCAATACACATTGTTAATAATAGATCTAGATAATTAACTAATTATACCTTCTTAAATTAATTGCTATTTAATTGTTACAGGTTTTCACCAAAGATATGCAAAAAGACAAGAACTGGGAAATAATGGAGAAGATAATGCAAGTGTATTCCCGAGAACCGGAACCAATTTAATGTGTCATTAGATAATAAGGTTTAACTGTATTGTGTGCTTGAATAAACAAATTTTATGTATCTCTGTATATTTTACTCCTTCCCATTCCTCCAAAATGATAGCGCTGCAAAATGCAAAGCACCTCTTGCTTAATTCTGCTCGCCTGGTACCTACTAAGCCTTGTATCCACTAGGCAACATTTTTCGCGTAATTCGTCGCTCAACATGTACTGCAGTGTTGCGTTGCAATAGTCGTGCATGTTTAGCAATGTTGCACGTTGTTGTGCAACGATGCTGAACATGTTTGCGGGTCCGGTATAGCGAGCGCGTCAATTGTTGCCTAGTGGACACAAGGCTTAACTTAAGGCTTAGCTTAAGGATTACGTTCTGTAGAATAAAAAAACCCGACGAATCCAAAATGGTATACCATAGCTAAAATTGGCAATATCTCGAAAACTGTTAGAGTTAGCGAAAAAATAACGAAAATTTCGAACCCCCTAGGTATCTACACCCCACAAACAATACCCCCTCTACATAATCCGACCATCACCATCATCATCATTCATCATCAAGCGACGGGTTGTTTTGCCGAACCTAAGAGCGTTTGTAGACGTCCGTTTTTTTCATCGGATAACGGACCGTGGTTTTAACCGGATTCGCGGTGGCGTAATGGATGCCGGTTTGCTGTAAAAGAAGTGCCATCTTGCGTTCAAAAATGGATAATACATGGAATTGTTAATAAGTTTGTGTGTACAAGGGTATCCATTTATTAACGGTCCGTTATCCGGTGACAAAACCGGACGTCAACAAGCGCTCTAAAATTGCATTGACACTGGTTTACATTACATATTTTATTGGCGTGGACATTTTTGCAATGTTGTCGGTTAAATAGAGTAGACATTAGGAATCTGATAGGGTAGTACTGGTCCCTGGTAGCTGGGGGAACCCGATATCCCCTATTTCAGGTTCTTATTAATTATTTTATATTTAACACAACTGAAAACTATCAACAGTCTGCAGTAAAGTGCAGTCTGAAGTTTAGAATATCTTCCTTTCTAGCTAGGGGAGACATCAGTACGCGTAGATTAGTAGTGGCTTACCCTGGAGTTTTTAGACCGCCTAAAGGCCTCCGATATGGTCTAACGATTGAAACCACCGGGATTGGCAATTTAACGTGACCGAAGAACGGAAGAACTCAGATAGTAATGCCACTATCGGCCATCCATCCAAGTAGAGGCCGAGCTGCACGTTGCCTTAACAATCGCAATAATCTAACATCGTTTAGTCAAACTACGTTACGAGCTACTAAGACTAAGACTACTAACAGATCCTAAAAGGCTGCCTCGGGGGTTATGACTGAAGTCTGTTGGTGAACATTACAAGGTTACCTAGGGCTATTCTCTTTTGATCTTACAAATGAACTGATTACATAGGTACTGCGTACTATTATTATACATACCTTCTAAAATTATTCTAAGAACTATAGTAAGGGAAGGGTGTAGGAGTAAATAAACAACACACGTAGATCTACAAACAAATATAATTCAGTTTTCTAACATTTTACGATACATAATTTATAAATGTACAGGGTAAGCTCATGAGACGTGGATAAGCAGCACTAGTTTTCAACTGGCTACCGGGCATACTTCACGTATGGTGCATACATGGGAACGATGACCGCGGCGGTAGCGGCGCCGCTGATATGCTGTCACATGACGGAAATGACGACTTACACCTACAGTGAACGTGAACAACCATGTAGTAAAGGTACCATTCCAATGTGCTCCAGGTTACGAATCTACATTAGACACCAATGACTAGTATAATTTATAAAAAATTACGCTACGTTTAAGCGTATTAAATTTCAATTTTACATCAGTTATGTTGAATGCGGTAGCGGTCAAGTGAATGCGCGGGAGGAGCCGACCCCGGCCTCCGCCCCGGGAAGACAACGGAATCCAACGTCCGCAACGCATTTACTAAATATTTTGTGCTCATTACATTTTCATTAGGGTACAGCAAATCGATTACATATAATTTAAAATCTTAATTTAAAAGAAACGGTTACCTATACACATGAAATATAGCATTTTCTACTTTATACCAATCAATGCACACAATAATGTAGAAGTCTCCGTTTGTATTCAAGAGAAAAATTACCTTAATTAACTATGATTTCATTATATTTTTTATTATTAAATCTATTAAATAAATTCCACACAGACAATTTTTAACACATGATATTGATGTAAAACGACATTGATATAGACATTAAATTGTTATTGCACGAATACTATTATCTAGTTGGGTTCATTACACTGGGACACAAGCCGGCCCGCCGGCCCGCCGCCCCGCTGCACATGGAACAAACACTTCGCATCAGCGACCGGCTCAGGCGGCCAGCCTCACAACACTTCATATCCCAACACAAAACGTTGGCAAGCCGTTTGTTAATTACAACATAGCTCGGTAAATCAATTAAGGTTACACAGTAAATATTATTGCAAGATGCATGATCGATTACATATACCCCATTCACAATATTTTTCACATAGAAAAAGTCAGTTCAAGTAACGTTCAATAAACACGATATAAACATTAGTGTTGTTAGTGAGAGTTTACAAATCGTAACTGTTACCAGATAGATGTAAAATTTGTATGAAATAGGCACTTCAAGTGAGAATTTCTAACGTACTGTTGTGGCAATGTATAACGTAAAACAATTCCAATAACAAATATAAAATCATTTAAAAAAATATAATATTCGTAAACCATTTAAAATGGGAATGTATCAGCTACTGCAAATAAAACTCTCATAGTACATGGTTAATAAATTAAAAGCATAAGCAATGAAATCATAAAGCCTACCTAAACATACATTCGTTAGTTTAAACGACGTCAGCTGAAGTAAAACGTAACAACGATCAAATATTCAACGGTAAATAATAAATCAAAATAACATTATGTATGGCATCTGTTTGTTTGTACATGGCGTCAATCGATGCACCTCCCCTCAGGATTTGACTAATAATAAATTCCATTAAAATTTCCTATTCTACTAATATTAAAATTACAATAAGAAATGACAAGAACTAACTACTACATAGTAAATATAGACTTATATATTTAGCTCTACGCACGACCGTGACGCAATCATCTACTTTGGCTGGACTCACAAATAAAGTGTGGCCGTCTTACTACTAAACGGGAAACGACTGTCGGCCATTTTTCTGGCGGTGCACGTAGACAGTTGCTCGAGTTGTGAGTAGTAAGAGGGTGTAAATTAATTTACTTCTTCGAACCTAATACTGGAAGTTTAGCCTGAGGGTAATGGATGTGTGCCGGGACAGTGACTCCACGCTCTAGAGGCTATCATAAATAAATCGGTGGCGAGAACACACAACACATCTCTACTCAAACCGCGACAGTTAACGAACGCCTACGAACGACAATTTTTCAATTTCAAAGTTCCAAGTTCATTCAGTTTGGACATACCGTGTGTTCTTTATTTAAAATCATCAAAAACTCTACACACCTCAGATCTATTACGTAAAATTGTTAAAAGAGCAAACAAAACAAATAGGAACTCTCTAATAGAAAAAAGAAGCATTTAATAATCATCATAAATTAACTAAAACGTAACACAAAACATTTCCTTTCCTTAACAAAAATATGAAACAATGATCAAAATACTTCACCGAACAGACAGATGTAGTTTGTATATCAAATACAATTGAACACTGCATCAATAATTACATTGACACAATGCCTGTTTCCGCGTCCTCACTACAAAGTGTGCCGAAGCAACACAGTTAATCATCGAACATCAACGAAAAAATTTAATGTAAATTATCATATAGTTTGGCCTTCAACAAATTATGATCTCAAAGTACACCATATACATATACATAAATATAATCATCGACAATCAAAACAATTAACCAAACATCAAATAAATAAAAGATAGCAAGTGAATAGATTTCATCTAATCACGTTTAAAATAAAATTACTTTATCTACAAGGTATATTATTTAATTTGTTTTTTTTATTCTCAAGAAAAGCTTGTGTCAGTGAATATATCCTAAATAGAAAATGGTGATAAGAGCTATAGAGAATATCTGAGTGTGCGGCGCTCGGCAAAGTCGCACGGACCAACAACTAACATTTTATATTGGTTTAATTTAAGAGTAATGCCTTTACCATCGTTATACAAATTCGTCTGATGTTGCTCCCCCTAGTGGCGGCGCGCGGCAACTAATCGGGGAATACAATAATTCCTTGTGCTGGTTTGATTCTATTATAGTTTCATCATTGTCAGTTCATGTATATGGCACATTGATGAGCGTGTCGTGTTCGATCGCCGCGCGCCCCCTACCGACAGGTACCTTATATATACTTAGCTACTAAGGCATTTATCTATCTAAATAAGCGTAAATCCGTACCGATGCAACGTTGCCGAGCGATGTCACTTCCTTCCACACGCGTAATCGTACACTAACATATTTGATCAAGTAATAAACACGACACTACTTATAACATTTAAAAACATCAATTTTGTCACCTATGTGAATGTAAGTAGCGTGTTATTAGCTTTAAACTGGTTTTGAGCAGACATTTAGACTATGCTGTTCATAACACCCACCGGGAGAGGCTGGTCAATTTGGGATACTTCAATTTGTCAAAGATAGTTGCGAACAAACAGCATAATCAAGTTAAATTTTAAAAGTAAAAACACATGAGCTTATGCGCGTTTTAATTCAGATTGAGATCAAAGGGCTATGCAAATTTTTGTACACGTTATAGGGATAGCAATATATTCGGGTAAAGCATTGGACCTCTAAACATTACATAGTAGTAATCATTATAAAATAATGGAAGTATAATTCGCTAAGAAGTTATAGTATAGTTTGGTACAAAACATTTGCATTGGCCTTTATAAATTAAATTATAATTTTAGCGGCAAAACGTGCTCATGTGGCGGTTGACAAGGCAATATTATTTCAGTAGGTACACGGAAGAAAATATATTGACAGTAAATAGATACAAAGGATTTAGAAATATTCTTCTTTGAGATATGTTCTTGTACTCTAAATTGCATTATTTTAGTTAAAATCAGATGAACGGTACCAATTTGTAAGTACTATTAGTACATACGGTGATAGTACCGCTCAAGAGATGCTCAGGTACGATAAAAGAAATGTACGTACATTGTATGGGTGGTGGTACCAAACCAATAGTGCGGTATATGTGGTACTAAATAGTACGTTACAAGTTGTACGAAATTAATAGTACAATACAAGTGGCATCAAAATTTAATAGTACAGTAAAGGTGGTACCGAACCAAAAGTCTAGTAAGAATAGTATCAAACCAATAGTTTGGTACCATTGGTACTAAGTCCAGTACTAGTCGCACCGAACGAAAAGTCCAGTACTAGTCGCACCAAACGATAAGTCCAGTACTAGTAGTACCAAACCCAAAGTCCGGTACCAGTGGTATCAAACCTAAAGTCCAGTACCAGTGGTGCCAAACCTAAAGTCCAGTACCAGTGGTGTCAAACCTAAAGTCCAGTACCAGTGGTACCAAACGTAATGTCCAGTACCAGTGATACCAAACCTAGTCTAGTACCAGTGGTGCCAAACCTAAAGTCCAGTACCAGTGGTACAAAACCTAAAGTCCAGCACCAGTTGTATCAAACCTAAAGTCCAGTACCAGTGGCACCAAACCTAAAGTCCAGTACCAGTGGAGCCAAACATAAAGTCCAGTACCAGTGGTACGAAAACAAAAATCCAGTAGTGCCAAACAAATAGTAAGTTACTAGTGGTACCACCAACCAACAGAAACACAACAATATTGCCCAATCAACCTTGAAAAGAGAAACGATCAGATAGATTACGGCTGGAAGGTGTGCGAGCGCGTTCATCGCACGTCGGTGAGGTTGCTCTTGTCCCCGAACAGCTTGACAAGCTGCTCCTCGTAGTCGTCGATGTTCCGCTTCATGATCTCCATGCAGGGCCCGAGCAGGCGTTCGAATGTCTCCACGTCTAGGACTGCAATGGAACATGTCAGGGTTAAGTGGGGGGAAGGGAGTATTGAGTAGGTTAAAGTTACGTTGGATGTGATTGGTTAAGGGCACGTTATGCAACCACGGTTGTTTCTATCGTTAGACTATGTCGAAGGTCTTTAGGCGGTCTAAAAACTCCCGACACCAGGATGAACTATCGTTATGTTACATGACTATGCTACATTCAATTAGCACCATAGTTGCCATTGGTAGTGCCATAGGTGGTACCATTGGTGGTATCATTTTTGGATACCACTCGGCAAGTTGATGGATATCGTGCGTAAAATAACATAGATTTTGTAACAGAACTTGCTTAACATTCAGTTTAATACATCAGAGGAATTTGGCACTGATAAAAATCGCAGACTAATAGAACTTAGTAAAATATAATCACAACGGCATTTTATCAAATTAAACTGAACAATTCCCATGAAAGGCGTGACCATCTTAATCACATAAACAAATGAATATAATGATCGTGATAATCGTGGCAAAATATATTTTTGCAGTCTTAAGGGCCTATGAGTTTCTAAAACGGGCTACTATAAACAATTTTTTAGCCAAAAGTCTTAACGTTACAAGAACAATTTTTGTTTGTTTTTAATCTTGATCATATTATGTTTAATGATACTACTGTTTCCGAAACACGTTGACTATTAATTTCCTCGATAGAAAAAAATCACAAAGATGGGTCTTTTATACCTTACTTTCACACTTACTTTGTTAAACAATTTCAAACGTATATTTCTAAAATTAATTTGAGTGATTTAAAATAAACTATGACTGAATACTGTTCGAGTAAAATTTCGATTCAATCCAACGAAAGGTGGTAATTCTTAAAAATGAGTTGCAAAATTCTACCACCACCATTTCCGCGCCGTAGTATTTCTCGCTCTTTTCTACCCAGAGAGACAGTGACCGAAACGGCTGGGATATCCTGGCCTTAAACTTAAAGTCTGCATATAAAATTATTATCTCCAAATCAAGTTAATAATTCAATACCCCTTAAAGAGAACTAAACGTAGGTATGTCCGTGTAAATATTCGCGTTAATCTCAAATACTGTTGAGCCGGTTTATTTATATACAGTTTTGACCAACTTTCTAGAAGATGCAAGCTTTTTTAATCCCAAAATTTCCATGGGATCTACAAAGCAAGGAAAGCCATATTGCTGCTGCTTATTTATAAATAGTAGTTTTATACTTACAAGCAACTTTAGTGGGACCAACTGCGTAGGCCGAGGCAGCGCGGGGCTTGTGGGTGACCAGGGCGAGCTCGCCGAAGTATCCGCCCTTGCCTGCACGATACAAATAATAAATAAATTAAATACAATCATGTGACGCGGACGGCGAAATAATCGGTAGTGTGTAACAGATACAACGCACTACCAAACCGAAACTATAGCCTTCTCTCTCCTTCAACAGAGGCTCATAAGTCTGATCTGTTTTCTATATACTTCCAATATTAAAGTTTGATTTAATTCTACTAACTTACACTATTTCATTCATTTATTACTTCATTACTTCGTTATTTTCTTGTTCGGGCTTTGAACTATGCATAAAGTAATAAAATGTATACATAAAGTCGAGTCGTGTAATGTGTAAACATAATGGTGCTGACTGTACACGATATTGTCGATGCCATACCTAGACGCTTGATCTCATGCTCGTTGCCGTCGTCGCGCGTGATGCGGATGCTGATGCTGCCGTCCTCGACGAAGTACATGCCGTCGGCGGTGTCGCCTTGCCGGATGATCAGCTCGCCGTCGATCAGCGTGCGCGGCAGCAGGGCGTCCGCCAGGTTGGCTCGCTCGTACGCCTGCAATAAGGAGATACGTGTGATAAGATCAGTAAGGGCTTGCATAAGAACTCTTGATAAGGACCTATGTTAGCTTTTTGTTAAGCAACGTGCTCGGCCCGTTGGATGGGTGGCCGATACTGGCATTTCAAATAATGTTTCCTTCCAACAAAATACTTCTTTTCTTTTATATTGCCGTGACACCAAATACATAAAAAAAACAATTGCTTCAAAAACCTAATATTTTAAGTCTAATTATCATTCTAGGTAATTAAATTGACAAGTAAAAAACCATGTATAAAAAGTAGAAAATAACAGAGATAACTCAAATACCAACATTGAGTTATATTTTATTACGTTCATTACCCCCCTGTGTCTAATGACAAACTAACAAACAATATACACCATTATTTCTTGATATAGAAATAATATCATAAATCCCAAATTTCCGTATAAGTACACCAACCTAATTGGAACGAAACTATATCTTTTGATTACCTTCATTGTATGAAAGTAAATAAATATTTATTTTTATGTTTCGTTATCATATTTCGTAGTGAATACAAAAATAGATCTTATATAATATATCGTCCTTGATAAAGTCTACATCACATCATAGATATTGCTTTGGTTCAAATTATTTTGGTTCTAGAATAATATCTATACTAAAATTGCAAAGCTGAAGAATTTAATTTTTTGTTTTGTTTTGTTTGAACGCGCTACTATCAGAAACTACCAATCCAATTTTTTGTAACGCATAGCCGCATAACGCGGGTAAAACGTGGGGCGAAGATAGTGATAAAATAATTATGTAAAAAAAAAGAGAACATTTTTACTTCACTCGCTTCATTATCATTACAAATTCGACCTTTACAAGAGATAAGCTACTTTATTGAATTTTACGATTACATTATATTATACTTGGTTTAATATAACGTTACTAGCCCGCCCGCGGATTTACCCGCTTCCTAACCTTTTCTGAGCCCTAAACCTTCTCTTGTATATTGACGAAAAAGCAAGAGATTAAGTTGAGTAGTTGTAAGTTTATCATGAACTTACAGACCGACGGAGTGGCCGACTTTGTTTTATAATATGTAGTGTTACGTATGTACATATGTAGTAGTCATGACCTACTTTGATCAAGTGATGGTATTGTATTGAACCTAACACCCTTTACGATAGATGACTGATTAAGACCGTTTCAGGTGTCTTAAGGCGAAGGTCTTGATGATAAAGGATCGAATTTATTTCCGTACAGTAATATAGGTTATACATCAGAATAACACATGGGATACATTTTATCCCAAAAATCCTGCGGGAACGGGTACAACGCGGGTAGCACCGCGGGGCATGGCTAGTTACGTATATTACGAAATTAATATAAAAAACTATTCTCATCTCATGGAAAAGTCATGGACTCTAATACGTTTATTTTTAATATTAGCAAATTAATTGAATCATGATATTATATTTAGCGTCTGCAAGATCTTCGTTACTGGAAAACGTATTTATAGTTGATCACATTAGGTTGGGTATTGCTTGACGTGGGTCGCCATTCATGGAACCTTTTCGCATTAATTTATTTACATGTTTAATAACGTAGAATTGAGATCATTTTAAAGGGAACGTAATTTTTCAGTGCCGTTGATTCGCGTTGAAAGCGTTTTAACTAAATATAAGGGAATTTACATGCCTGTTTGTGAAACAGCTATAGTCAAGTCAATTTGCTTTAGACTCTACTTAATTAATCTATACTGTGCATACATTTATGAGTTAACTAGCAGCGCCCCGCGGTTTTACCCGCGTTGTACCCGTTCCCGTAGGAATTTCGGGATGAAAAATAGCCTATAACCTTCCCGTTGAATGTGGCTATCTATTACAAAAAGAATTATTCAAATCGGTTCAGTAGTTTCTGAGATTAGCGCGTTTAAACAAACAAACAAACAAACAAAACAAACTCTTCAGCTTTATAATATTAGTATAGATGAGTTTAATTTTTTGTTTGAACGGGTAAATCTCAGGAACTACCAGTATGAATAGAATAATTCTTATTGCATTAGATAGCTAAATTTAAGAGGAAGGTTGTAGGTAGCCTGAAAATCTTACGAAAACGCCCACAGCTGAGAGGCGCTGCTAGTCATTGATAGTTGTTTTGATCACTGCATATTATCAAACACTAGCAGCGCCCCGCGGTTTTACCCGCGTTGTGCCCGTTCCCGTGGGAATTTCGGGATTTTTTTATACATAAAAACCTTCCTCATGAATCACTCTACCTATTACAAAAAACCGCATCAAAATCCGTTGCGTAATTTTAAAGATTTAAGCATACAGACAAAAAGACAAACAGACGCGACTTTGTTTTATACTATGTAGTGATTGCTTATAGTACCACGGGTAGCGAAGCACCATAGAACGTAGCAATTTCGAATCGTTAGTCAATATTACAGCCTCCTTTACTATTAAGGTTAATAGCAAAATAGCTATTACAAACATACGCCGCATGTTGTAGGCTCACCACGTTTTGGGACATGTGGTTTGAACGAAGCATGAGGTAGCATGTGTGTCATAACTTTACGATCCGTAGTAAATCTTGCATATTATTAACGTAAATGTTTGTGAGGATGGATGGGTGTTTGACACTATTTATAACAAAGAGAGTTATATAAGTTTAACGTAACTATGTGTGGGTAGTATCTATTTCTCGTGTCTTCTTTTTAAGACTCTAAATACTAAATGTTATGGTCGATTTTCAGACGACAGATTGTTTTACCCACGGTGATGGTAAATGCGTTGGGATGAGAGGATGTTTGTTACTGATGTATTTTCATTCTTATCTCACTACTAAACCTTGCCTGTTCCTCTATAGAAGGCATTGTCTTTGGTTGGAAATTCAGCCATATTACATTTTAGAAGAACTCACTTTATTTTCAGTAGAGGACATTTCGACTCGACTCAATTCGACATTTTACTTTTTTGATTTTCACTTTCAACCAAGACTACCTACACCCCATAGTTTCACCAGTTAAACCATCCGAATGACGTCAGTTAAACGTGAGTTTACGCCTATATCTTTGTAGTTTAATCTAACACAATCTCATCTCAAGGCCCGCCGGCCGTAAAAGCGTAACAGAGTTAACTAACACGTAAATCAAATTACTGGCTGTGCCCGTATTTAAAGGTCGCTAGTGTTTATCCTATAGGAATATCGGGTTTGGGACAGATCAAATATCTTCACCGGACACTCGGTTTTGTCAGTTGGTAGTAATGAGAGTTGTTTGACTATTATTCCAATAGCATCAGCAGTAAAAAAGTGGGTGTCTGTTTGCAGTGATAGTTTTTGAACTAATTGTTTTGTATCGCAAAAATATCTTATTTGGGAGATATTTCAACAGTTACTTTAACAGCACTTTAGCTATCAAATGGTTTGTCCCTTTCCGACATACGCTATTTGCCAAAGAGCGAAAGAGACAAAACACTTTATAACAATGTTTTAATTAAAGAGCGAATATGAATAAGGCGGTTAATGTTTATGTTGTTAGTCATTTCATTTGGTCAGAGGTGAGGTTAATTATAATCCTAAATGGTCTCCAAAAACCTCAAGAAAACAACGTCAAAGTCAATAATATGAACTGATCTGGATCCACCCGGTACGATGATTAACTGATAACAATGATAACCGATACCGATAGGTGATAACGTATCGGCGACGTAAGCGGTATCATGTGAATTGTGACGATTTTACCACCTTCCTTATCGTAATCATTCGATTGCTTTCTATAAAATGTGGATTGTTCAATTTTTATGAATATACAAATATTTACGATATATAATATTTGGGTTTATTTTGAGGCGGATTCTTTAGTTCATATAATATTAGCAGCACCCGCTGTTTCCTGCATTGAGCCCGTTCCCGTGGGGATAAACCACCGGTGCAAATAAGGATATGACTCTTTTTGTACTGTACAAGAGAAGTGAATTACGTTAGTATTTTGAAGACCTTTGTAGTGGAATAGTTAGCCTGTAAGTTAACTGATCCTTCAATAAAGCTGAAGAGTTTAAATTATTGTTAAACGCGTTAAACTCAGGGACTTCCAATCTGATTTTAATAATTATTTTTGTATTCGATAGTCACATCAATAGGAAGGTTTTCTTTTTATCCCGAAATTCAGGATTCAATCCGCGGGAAACAGCCAGTTCTAAATAAATCAAACAACAAAACTGGTTGTCACCCACCCACCTACTTGTTCACTTATACCCAAGGTGTAAATTAATTGATAAATGTAAAATAAACACCAAAAGTGCCATTTTCTTTAAAAAGCCGTGCGACAACAAACACTGTTGGTTATCTTGCGTATTTTTACTAATCAATTTGACACGAAGCCTTGTACAAATATGTTCTTATGGTGTGGTTATGTATGTTATGTAATAGTGGTAACGTTAGAGTTCCAATATAAGGGCGTTCTAGTTAGGTTATGTCGCAACTTTAGCAACGGGTGTAACTATTACCTATAGATCTAGTTATCTATACTGTGTTGGATGTTATCTATACTAATATAAATAAGTTTTTTTAAGTTTGTATGTTAGCACAAACATCTCGGGAACATCCTGTCCGATTGGAATAATTATTTTTGCATTTGATAGCTTTATTGTGGAAGAAGCTTCTAGGTTATTTTTTATCCCGAAATACTTACAGGAACGGGGACATTGCATGTAAAACCACGAAGCGGGCCTAGTATAAGATAAACATGGTATAACCTTTAAATTGCCGTTCCTAGTTGTTTCAATATGTAGTTAGAACATGCCGGAACATGACAAACATGTCCTTTAGGCGGTCTAAAAACCCCGACACCAGAGCCAATTACCTTACTCGAACTTACTTATTCAGGGGCCTTTACTCTCTATATAATATACATATCATATTTACCAATTTATATAAATCTGTCGAGAACACAAAAACATTCCTACTATTTGTACATGAGGATAACACGACGATTCTCGCGTCATCTCAATTTTCCTCGTATTCGTAACAGATAAACTAATATCCCCAAAATATTATTGTATAAGAACATTCAAAGTTGCAACTATAACTATCAGATACAAGCGACTAAATATATTGTTTATGTATCGATTGTTTCATACGTGTTTGTAGTCTGTTTGGAAAGAAAGCCGGCGAAGATTTTGGGCGAACTGATTGACATCTGACAGAGAAAATGTATCAATTAATAAAAGGATTGCATATATGTATTACTCATAATTTGATTGTGAGCAGCCAAGTAACGCATAAATAAGTATAAGAAATATTTTTTTCTGGTAACTTTAGTACAGAGATGTAACTAATAGAAAACGCACTACAAAGCGTTAGGTGGCCTGGATAGATATCCTCGATAAGAATTTTACCCCAAGTTTTTCAAGTCTCAAGCTAGTAAAACTATAATTATACGAAATATAACCCAGTTTTTAGCTTCTTTTTAGTGAACACAATATTGAACTATACTCACACTTTTCGCTTTAGAAAATTTATACAGTAAGTAAACTTACTTTTTAGCTGTCACAATTTCAACATATTTTTTGACATTGCCGCGGCCAAAACTGTCTCAAACCATGTTTCGTTGCCCCGGTAATCTTCTCTACCGGACTACACCCGCCCGATGGCCCAGTAGAGTAGGTGAGGTAGCACGGAACACAATATTTTCGGGACGCTGAGCAGAGTAACCAACCGTGCGAACACAAGAGGGTGCCGCACTTCACTTCACGTTTGTTATAACATACTATACATATGCTGACATTGTTCGTTACTATACTGTACTTTGGTTTGGTTACCTGTACAGATCTTGTGTAAGTTGAATCATACAAGCCCGTATTACATAGAAAGGACTAGAGCGAAGTAGGATACAGAGACGATTTTTGTAGTTAATAATATTAATTAGCCATAGAAGTCCCTCTGCAGGGTAAAGGCTTGCCTACCCTCCTTTCACTGATCTTCATCCTGAGCTATTGTGCATCAGTTATTACTGTGTTGGTCGAGTTCGTCCCGCCATCGCTTGCGGGGTCTTCCGAGGCGTCTTTTTGTGCTTTGAGTTCAAAAGGTGACGGATTTGACCCAAAAATGTTTCCGCATGGCTGACTTGACCCATCTTAGCATATGCGACAGCTATCTGTCTCTGTTACGCTATGTCGGGTAAATAGATGATCTAATTTTAATAATACTTTGGTTGGGATATAGATAGTCAAATGATGGAATAAAGGCCAAACATTTTAAACAAAAACTTATATAGTGTGGTTACGAAAAACAGTGGTCCCGTGGGGAACAGTTTGTGACTTTCAAAGTTGGATATAAATTGCGGGTTTGACATCCACCTCTGGAGTTTTTAAGCAGTTTGGATACCTACCGTATATCGATTGAATTTGGGATCAACATCCAAAACTCCTTAAACATTCTGATGAAAATACAAATATCGGCCACCCATCTTAATAATAACAGCTGCTTAACATTTACGATTAATTACTACAACTACAGTTCGCAAAGTAGAACTTCACGAGTGCTACTAAAATAATAAGACAAAAATTTGAACAATCTTCAGCTATTTTCCTAACAAAACTTTACAAATTCCATCGCCATACTTAAAATACTAAAATGCTAAGACATTGTAAGAATTTTATAGTTGTTAAGGCGAGTTATTTATGAACTATTTAGGTGGAGCCAATTACTCATAAAATGTGTTTAAAATCGATAAAGTTATTGCCCTATTTGTTTATAGTTTTAAGCTTGTAATCAAATGATTACACACGAGAGATTACGTCTAACAAGCATTCTTATTTGGGGAATCGATACTGAAAATAGTGCTCATCTATATTGCTAACATTAATGAGTATTTTATGTCGTTTTCCCTGTTATTTAGGTCCTATTGTTTTATTAGGTTTCATAATTAGCTTAATTTTTTATGCTTCTGAAGTGAAGATGATACCTAGTACCCTATTGTAACTACAACACGTCGATAAAGTAAGAAACCACACTAGTGAATCCCATTTCACTGAAGCGTCCTCAATACGTCAGGAAAGTAAAATTATTTACCGCACTGACGTGCCCATTCAACTGAAACAACATCAGCACGTCAGTAAAGTAAAACCCAACATACCTGCAGAGCCTTAAGCATTGGCACTTTGTCCAGCAGTTCTTCGTAGAGCTTGCGCTTCTTGAAGGCGCTCTTGAGCAGGATGCGGCGGAAAGTGTGGCGGTCCATGGCCCATAGTGCTCCGGGCGTCTGGGCGCGGACCGACGCGGCGCGCGGCATGTTGTACATGAGGGCCAGCTCGCCGAACGAGCCCGAGCCTTCGTATGTGTGCACCACCTGCAGAAGGAGATAAAGTATTTATTAGTTGAAAGGTATTTGGGAGGAAAGGGATTAATAGTTGATTGGAAAATAATAAAGTTGTCAGCGCTATTTTTTTTACTGTGCTGACGTCTTTATAATCACACAATATGATTCCTTAACCTAGAAAATTTACGAGCCGTTTCCAATATATTAATGGGGCCAGGATGTAAGATAAAACACGGTAGTTTTCTCTGGTTTGGCGGGGTCGCATAAAATCGGCGTAAAATGTATGGGACAATTTGTGGACAGCTAGGGAGATGATTTTCGCTAGCTGTTCTCCGTGTCTTTTTCTCTTATTGATATTTTAGTGTACAAGGTAGTGTTTGACTTGACATCCTCAACTAAGCCAAATAAGCCAAAAAAGCCAATATCAAAATCAGTTCGAAAGTCTACATTTTTTATGATACGCAGCTACTCGAAGATTCGACGTCAAAGACGTCTTAATTTTCCAAAATTACATCCCAAAATGGAATTTTAGTAGGGATTAGTTGGAGGCGGAAGAAACTGCGGGACGATATTGTGCAGTATGTAGTGTATAAAACAACATGTGCAAAGGCTATTTGAAAGTGGGCTAAACTTCACGACATTACAACGCAGACTTCTAGAAAAGGTTAGAGTATTGCGGTAAATAATTGACAATCAAGTGAGTCAGTCACGCAACCGTTTATTTATAGAGGACACCGTAAACATCTAAAATAAGAATTGCAGTTACTATAATTGCACTTTGGGTACCCTTTGGTTTACGTAAGATCGTTTTGATTTTTTGTTTGTTTAAACGCGCTAACCTCCGGAACTACCAATCCGATTTGATTAATTCTTTGTAATGGATAGCCACATTCAAGACATTCACGATCAATATTAAGGTTGTTCCATTCGATAGACTTCCGAGGCCTTTAGGCGGTCCAAAAATTCCTACACCAGACTTGGTTACTAACTCCAAAGTTTGGTTTGGTTAGCAAAACCAACACTAAAAACCTTAAACAAACAACGACACTGTACACCCTTAACAAACAGCGAGATTTTAACACGGTTCGTTCCAAATGGTATTAGTTTTCTCAGTAACGGTACCAATTGGGAACGGAACCATTCGGGAACGGGCTCAACGGGACCAATCACGTATCGGAACATTTGGGAACGCGTGACGTGTAAGTGAATACCTTTGGATACCCTTTAGAATCTAAAGGAAGCACTTGAGATTGTTAGTACGGTAGTTTAGGAAACGTTGGTATAGGTAAGTTGTAAACTGAGTAGTTAGTTTCAGTGCTTTGCCAGTACTCTAATTCAAAGTTAGTACCGGTAGAGCACTAACTACCCCAATCTAATAACTCTACAGACTTTATCAATGTACTGTCGACATATGAAAATATTGATCATTCTAGTACTTTGTCAAAATAAATAAGGAACAAGGCATAGCGACATTATCATGTTGCAGTATTAAAGAAGTTTCAATAAAACAAGATTGACAAGGTTCTAAGTACGCCCACCATTTTCCACCATTAAACTGGTGACGTAAACCTACAATACTAAATTCACCACAAACTTCACTCTACCGATGTAAACTAGGCTAACCTACGCACCATTCCACTTCCCACACAAAAAGTAACCAACACCCCAAAACCGTACACCCCAAATTGCCTATCAAATATCAACAATCCCTATTTATCATACAAATACAAACAGAATAACAACCAAACAGTTTTACATAACATTTCTCAGCAAACACTTTGATAACGCGACATTGGCGAGCATCATCTTACGTCATATAGACATTCCCCTGTGACGTCACGAGCGAACTCGCTCAATAATATACACAAGGTTTGTCCGTACAAGCTTTTGTGTTTAACTGGCCATGTTTAGGGTTGTGTTTGTAGGGTGTTTCAGCTGTTTGATGTTGCCCTGTCGGTATTATTGTTAAAGGGCAAAGGCCCTTCGTTTAACGGTTAATTATCAACTACTTTTGTTTTTGACTATCAATGATCTTAAAGAATGCTATGCCTTTAAGTGGCACTCAATTTGGGCAATAACTTACTGTTCTGTTAGTTAGTTAGTTGGCAACACATGTTTTAATAAAATAAAATCGTGTGGTGTCATTTCTCTCAATTTTCATGTAGAGAAATATATCCATCTACTGAACGCTAAATACCATCCAAATCAGTCCAGCAGTTTTAAAAGAGTAACAGCTACAAATACCTATAGACACGTCCAAACATCGTCACCTACTTTCGCATAAAAATATTCCTAAGATTTGAACAGGTGTTCCGACTAAAAACAATGAAGTTGTCTGTGTGACTGTGGAACTAAACTCACGATATTTTACTATACCAATAACGTAAAACGAATCACAGTAGTGTAGTTATAAAAATAGGAACAAGCAATAAAACCAGAATGAAACTCCCGACTCATTAACTAAATCGAACAATGAATCAATCTATTATTAGTTAGGATATTAATAGACGCCCTAACATCTGTCTGTACTGTGTAATTGTCCTCTATTTTATTAGATAACTACATATTATCATTAATGTCGGTCAATTCAGTTGACGTGATATATTTTTGCTAGAGTATTGTACTTATAAGATACAATCAAAGCTATGGTGTAGATTAGGTTCGGTGATATAATCATAACTAACATACATTTTAAACTCACACGATTTGCACTCATTATACTAAATGAATCAGTCATCCCGTGACCACGAGCGGTGTAATTCGCTCGAAACGTCGGGTATGTGTTTTTTTAGTAAAATACGTTAAATTATATAACGCGATACAGACCCGTTTCATTAAGTATAATAATCATAACTATGTATAGTTTAACCGAAACCCCATGCTAATATAAATGCTGGTGCAATTGTGTTCTGTTTTCGCTACTGCTGAATCGAATTTCGATCGACAAACATGGTAGATGTAGAGAGGTAGGTGGTAGTGACCTTGGTGATTTACATAAGTATATTATTAAGTATTATAAGTATATTTTATTCCTGATTTCAAGTCGCAAAGACACGGCGCAGGCGGAGGGTTGTTAATATAATATGTTGCCACAAACAAAGCCGCATCTACTGGAGTGCCCATCTTGCCCCAGCTCCTGCAACCTGGATGACTTGAAGGCCTGTCACCGTAACGCTGTTGACGTGGCCACATTTTGGAGTCTCGCAGTACCCGTCCCGTGGGAATTTCAGGATGAAAAGTAGCCTATAACCTTCCCGTTGAATGTGGCTATCCATATCCATTCCAAAAATATTTTTTTAAATCGGACCAGTAGTTTCTGAGATTAGCGCGTTCAAAAAAACAAACAAACTCTGCAGCTTTATAATATTAGTATAGATTTTATTGTTTTGTTATCGATACGAAAAAGAAGAAGAAGAATATGTTAATGTAAGATGTACCTCGGTGCCAAAAATCATCAAAATAGTTCCACAGATAGAGTGAATCACTACCAAATTTGTAATATTAGTGTGCATAATACGTATTACGATAGGACGTACTAGTTATCTAGTCCATCCTTAGTTCATAGACTCAACGGATGAACACAATTGGATAGTTACCTCTTGATTAATGCTACGATTGTTATGTCAATTAATTTGGTTTGAGGATTTTATTTCTGTACGGATTTATGATGACATTTTGGGACATTTTTAGATATGAGATATGTTTGTGTTTTATTTTTTTCCTGTTACTGTATTTATTTTTTGTAATACATAATTATGAATGATTACTCTGTGTCTATAAAAAGGAGTAATTACGATATTCTATTTCTATCTCTTTAATTCATTATGTGAGAGGGAATTAAATATAAAAGTTTAATCAAAGGCAAATCTGCTGAGTGAACCACTATAAGAAGTGAATACTTGATGAATACTAAGAAAATAATATTAGTATTCATGCATTTAATGGTAAAAAATGTTTTCCTTGCCTTAGAAGTAGCAAAAAATAGGTTTAACAGGAACACAATGTCTGTCTTGTACGAACAAAAAGCATTTGCGACGATATCTGTCCGATATACATTTACATACACAACCATACAACATAAATATTTTTTTGAGTAAGTTTCAAGTAAAGGCTACAATTTGACACTTACTGCAGCACTTAGATACGTCCATTAAATCGACACCTAACTAATTGTCGTAATATTTCATACATTACATGTCAAAATCACTCATTAAATCTCTACTAAGGAAGCGTTTGACGTCTCTGAGTACGGGTGTAAGACCTAAAACTCAGTCATCTTACAAATATTGCTCGCTCATACTTTTGGCAATAAACTCACATTTCCCAGCAACAAATCATCGATTGATATCATCACGTTATTTTAGTCTAGTTCCGTGAAGAAAATGCTACACGGACTAACATAAAAACTGACAAAAAATACCTAGGTAATTGAAGTATCCATACTAACATCACTACATAGTATAAAACAAAGTCGCGTCTGTTTGTCTGTATGCTTAAATCTTTAAAATTACGCAACGGATTTTGATGCGGTTTTTTGTAATAGGTAGAGTGATTCAAGAGGAAGGTTTTTACTTTTTATGTAATTCCCACGGGAAATAATTCCCGAAATTCCCACGGGAACGGGCACAACGCGGGTAAAACCGCGGGGCGCTGCTAATAGCTATGTAAAACGTTGTCTGTTAATCTCTTACCGCTGTACCGATTTTGATAAAAGTTAGTATGTTACGTCAAGGGGCCAATTCTGCAGAATCAAATATGTGTCAATTGGATATGGATGGAATCGTTTGACACAATTTCTTTCTAGAAGAATACAAAATGTGTTAACTGTTCTATAGTGATACAGTCTCGAGACACATTTGCTTTAGCAGAATAGAACCCGAAGCTATTTGTTATCCCGAAATTCATATAGATAGGACAACAGGAAACCTCGAAAAACTGTTAGTTTACTTATTCCTAGAAGCACATTGCGATATTTTCCGCGTTATAACCGTTCTTGCGGGAATTTCCGGATAAAATGAATCACATGTGTTATTTTGATGTATAACCTATATTACTGTGAAGTTTCATCCAAATCAGCCGTTTTTTCTATGAATATACGATAATATTCTATGAGTAGGAATTGAGATGCTATATTTTGCCATAAAATTCAAGCAAACCCGATCGTAACTACTAGTATCTATATAATTGAGATAATTTATATAGATATGGCATCACGATATTAACGTCACAACTTTTTTGTTATAATAACAATATCTCTGTGATAAATGTGTGTGAACCTTCAAAATATGATTTCATTCACATTATTAGCCGGCTGAATGTTGCTGTTGCCAGCCAACGCCATAATATGCAAACTTCCTGACTTTATTATAATTGGCGGCGTATCGCAAATGAAATTTATGAACATCCGCTGCTCTTATTTTAAATGACTTTATCTTTGAAAGTGTGCACGTGTATGTGAACTTTAATAATTCAGTTAGTAACTGAATTATTAAAGTTCTATACAACATGTGGTTACAAAGCTCTTTACTTTTGTGGAGGATTAAGTGCTGTTTTGCAACATTTATATTATGAAAATGTAGGTTACTTGAAAATTATTTTTTACCAGCCGCGCCCCGCGGTTTCACCCGAGTTGTACCCGTTCCCGCGGGAGTTTCGCGATAAAAAGTAGCCTATGTCCTTTCTCAGGCTTTGTACCAAATTTCATTCAAATCGGTTCAGTGTTTTCAGACAGACAGAGCTACTTTCGTATTTATAATATTAGTTAGGATAGTACGGTAATTGGGAACTATGACCACTTGCAATGAATCCCGGTTTTTGTTTTGGCGTAACTATGGTTTTATCAAGCGAAATATGTTGTTATGGGACGACCAGACGATTTTATGGGCTTGAGTCACTTACAACTTTGGACGAGCCAAACGAGCCAAATTTTGGCAAGACCACTTTTACGAAGGCGAAAGGTAGGGATGGTTAGCGATACTTAGGAAGACTTTAGCCCAGCAGTGGGACAGTATAGATATTGACAACAATTTTTTTCAGGAGAAAAATCAAATTCTAAGCAGGATTTTATGAAATGCCGTCACCTTTTTATAAATCGGTTAAAACGGGACCAAGCATACTATTTTCATATTCATCACCGTATGTCTTTACATCACCAAAATAATTTTCGAAATCTGTTCCTAAACGGCGGAGATATTAGAACAAACATACCAAGAAAACAAAAACATACAGTTGAATGAGAACCATCTTTGTTTTTTGAAGTCTATTAAAAAGCACCGACCAGAATTAAGTTAGCACTGACCTTCTCAATCCGGTCATCTCCGGCGACCAGCACGTCGAAGACCCCGTTCTCGATCACGTAGAAGTTGTCACCGTCATCCCCCTGGCGGATCACGTACTCGCCCGGCTCCGATCGCTTTTCGAACATGGCGTCTAGGACCTGGGAAATAAAGGGGATGGTTAGGGTACATTCTCATTGAAGCGGAACTCAATAAACCATAAACATAATGCATTATGAAAATATTTTGACAATGTCAATGCGTTGTTTGACAATCCCAATGTCCTGTGATTGATCCCATTGATCCCAATGTACTATTGGAAACGCACCCTTAGTAACTTATTTATTGAGGAATAAATGATAACGGCTCTATTCATTTGGGTGCTTTTCTATAAAAGCTTTGCAATGCTACCTTTGGTCACAAATCATATTAAACACTGCACAGACGTATGTCATATATCTGGCGGAAAGACAATCTAAAAATTATGGAAATGATAACTACTTCATAATAATTATGACTGAAATATGTCAGAAATTGAAATATTTATCACTGAACAAGTGTGATTAATGGGTATACAATTTAACCTTTTGGAACTTCCGAAACACAAATCTGAAAATTGGAGACATAATGTTTGAATAGGATAGATAGTTTGGAAGATCGCTCGCCAAATACAAATAGACTTTAAGTACTTTACTTTGACCTTTTACCCTTCATCCATCTCGATAAAATAGTGCATTTATCAATGTTACTCTTCATGATTATCATACGACAAAGTTTACATATACAAGAAATGGTGTCACGAATAGTGAGGCCACAGTTTTACTTAAAGAAGCCACGTGCAGATAAGCGATCATTGATATAATATACCATATTTCCTTCGGGATAATCTACTTTATGCTAATAATATTCCATTTTGTTAGAAGCGAATACATATTTTATGAAAATCACAAAGTTTTTGCATTCGCTGTAGGACTCGCCGGTAAATATAGAAATTTATTCATTCTTGGCTTGAGAAACACTACGTAACCGCATTAATGGACACTTACAACTATTTGAATAAAAATACTTTAACAAACAGCGTTTTACATGGAGTATCTACAATGTGACCTGCCATAACATTCAGGACATATTGTAGATACTGTGTATGAACTAAACTATATGTTATTTCGGACAGCAGTGTTATCTACTACCTTTAATGTTTTCATGTGTTAATTGGTAGAAAACGGAGTTTTTGTCATGGCACCTGATGTATGAACTAATCCTGGATAATTAATATAACCAAGCGAACTTTTGTCCTAATCTAGTTAGAAGGGAGTTCGTTAATTAATCAAAACTTTCAGAAAAAGCTACACGGACTAACATAATCACAACATAAATGGTTTTCATAACGGAACTTACCGAATATTCAGGGGGTCAATTCTACTAAATCAATTGAGTCAAGAGTGATAATTTGATATATGTAATATGCTCCTAGCAGAATACCGAATGTGTAAACTATTCTATAGTGCGATCCAATTAGGAAATACTCAATTGAGACACAATTCATTTAACACAATTGACCCCAATCAGTGTGTCATATGTCAATTTATAATAAAAGCCGTACAAACATATGAAAAACCTTCATACCTGTTGCATCTGCTGAGCATCTAGCGAGCGGAAGAGCAGTATGCCCCTAACAGCTTCAGCGAGACGGGACCTCTGCGCGTCCGACTTGGGGAACACGGCCGGAGCACCCTCGTCCGAGTCATCTTCCTCAGGGTCATAGGTCTCCGCGAAGACAGACTTGCGGCGGTTGTTGAAGCGCGCCACTGGCGGCTCTGTTGATGGTGTTATGGGTGAGATGTGATGGTATTAACTTATTAAGTGTATGTTGGTGGTTAAAATCTTTTATAGTATGTCCCATGGCTATACAACATAAAGAGTAACTGTAATAGGTAGCTTAAAAGTTCAATGTCCAGTGTGCCTCAACGAGGTCTCCTGTGGGAGTCACTGAGTCACTGGACACAGTGACCGCCTTATTCAGAAACGCTATTTATCTAAAACACTGATAAAAAACGTTTTGTCTCTTTTGCTCTTTGGAAAATTGCTTTTGTCGGAAAGGGACAAACCATTCGATAGCTAAAATGCTGTTAAAGTTTTTATGAATAAGCCTTACATTTTTAAATGTTTTAGATATTTTTACTGTGGGTACAGCCTTCTTATCTAAAACGATGGTATAGGTGGTGACCAAGCCTGCAAATACCATCTAATTATGACCAGGCAAGCTTTTTCCCTTTTATTTATTTTGAGTTAATATGACATGTTGTATATACGTGGGACATTCTGTGTTGAATCCGTTTATAACTTCCGGTAAAGGAAGATAGTAAAAATAGGCATTACTCCTCGTATTATAAAAGCAGGAAACATGATTCAGGAGTATTGAAACGGTTTTTCCATATGAAGTCATAGACGGATTCTACATTTTCATTTTATTGTCATTTGGGGACAGTGTAAAATAACCAGATAGTATATAAAAATGTTATAATTATACATTAAGAAATCAATTAATAGAGGAATGCAAAATAGTGCTAGTTTCGAAATATGAATGAAAGTTTAAGCTTTCCTTAACATTTTAAAACAAATCTTTAAAATCTTATTAGACAAGATGACCCATAGTTATTTTGTTTGTCTTTCATAAAACTTTCATCATTTCGCGTTCCTCTATAAAATTCTTAATACAAAAAGAAATCTTGAATAAAACAGCTTTAAACTTTATCTTTCATATTACAAAGTCCCTGTATAAGCTTAGCTTTATTAATACAAAAATCTATTAAACGCAAAAGAACTTTTTAGCGGTTAGCGCAACCAGCGAGCATAATTCTAATCGAATATCAGCGTTAATTTTAAGCCTGATAAAGCTATTAGGTGGCGAAATATTACAGCGCTTGGTAGACGACCCCCCAGTGAGGGTCGAACGTTGCTATAGAACATAGATATTGTCGTTAGGTACCCCCCTAAATGAAGCACAGTATGCGGTCGATCTATTTTTTTAGGTTTTTCTATAAAAATATATATTTTCGTTTGTGGGTATGTGATAGCCTGAAGATACCTTGGCGGATATTTAGATATAGTTAGGTTGATTCTTTTAACGAATTAATTCTTCAATGCTGTAATTTTACATGAATTATGATTACATAAGTATCTCGTTGCTTTACTGCTAAATTGAAGCACTACCTAACTTCTTAAGTGTTATCAGTCAGTATCGACTTAAATATTATACCTCTATATCAATATACATTACCTAACTGTATTATAAAACTTTATTCAATCATAATTTTATCACATATGTCATTTTTGACGCCAAATAAAGAGATAAGAAAATTCCCAAAACACGTAAAACTTACGTCACGATATAACTCCTTGATACTATAAAAGAAATATGGCTGCGATCTCAATAAATTAAAATTAATGTTTGACGTCATAGCTGAAATACTTCGCGCTTCGTTTTATACACGAATAGAACTAAATTTCGTAACGTAAAGACTACGTTGGATCATCTTAATATTTCATTATGATACGCGAACCGAGGTACTATCTAATATTATAATTAGGTAAAGTTTGTATGTTCAGGTGTATTGTAGTTAGATCGTTCCCGAGGTCTAAAACTCACTTAACCATTAAAAGCCTTGGGGCCAATTATGATGTCGGGGCTTTAAGATCGCCTAAAGGCTCGATTGTTTTATTCGATAAACCGTGTCGAATAAAACAATCGAGCCCTGCAACTTTGCCACAACTTAAGGTCGATTTATATCTACAAACATTGAGTGTGGCAGACACGTGCCGTGGCAGACAAAATGATATTCTTCCATACAGTAACTATTAACGTATTTATATCTATCGTAACACGGCCGTACAGACGCGTACAGACACGTGTCGTGCCCGGCCAGTATTCTCGGAAAGAATATTTTGTCTGTGCGGTTCATGTCTGTACGTGTCTGTGGCTCCTTACCGGGCAGTGTGAATAGAGTATCGGAACTACGTACACGTGCTGCCAGTGAGAGCGGACGCCGATGACGGTGTCTGTCGGTATCCGGGGTGTCTGTCACGGCACGTTTCTATACGTTACATAATAAATAAATGGTGTCTGTCGGTGTCTGCCACGGCACGTGTCTGCCACACTCAATGTCTGTAGATATAAATCGACCTTAAACGTGCCGATCGAAGCACGGTAGCGCTCTAAACGAATTACCATTGAATCATTCTTCCTAGTAGTGTGACACTATTTCGATGCTGACTGGTGATAACTGCACGTAGTTTTCTTTCACGAAATAGTTAATAGGCGCATACCACTGTGCAGTAAAACTACGCCATGAGTTCTAAAATATTATCGCATGAAAAGTATTCAATAAGTTACTAAAGAATTAGCTAGCAAGATAAACCGCAAAACATGTGATTAAGCTCCACCTAAATTCCTCTGTTTAAACGTCAAAAAACAGTAAATTAAATTAGGCTGTTTTGGTTCAAAATTAAATTATCCAGTACTAAATCACTTGCCGTGTAAACTACACTATACGGCGAGTTCAAAGACATCCAAATATACCTTTTATGATAGCGAAAACAAACAGACCGACCGACTATTACGAACGAACCTATACCACGTTTAATTGGGACATTCCGAACTAATACGAGTCAATAGAAATGTGGACGTATAGGTAGCACGGTAGGTATCCGATGAAGTTATACGATTAAGTGCCGTGGATAAGATTATTTTATTAATTTGTTTGATATTATTAAGTTTTTTCTTCGATATCTGTCATTATTATTACATTTTACTTTTTGATATTTGTAAGTAAGCAAGATTTGGTGATTACGTCTAATCCAACTAACTGTACTAGCATTTTCAGGAAGTGTGGAGGCCTTTGGCTAGAGAAGACATTATTTTTTATAACAATTTCTAGATGTATTATTAAGTTGTGAGTTAACTTGAAATAATTATATACAGTTTCATTGTTAGGTCACAGTAAGGTACGAACTTATTTATGGAGATAAGAAATTTAATATAGATACTTAAAAAAGAAAGTAGTCAGTGTTCTGGATAATTTAATATCTCGCCCAGCCTAGAGCATTTAATTTTCATGGCTTTTCTACAGAATGCCAGCGCAGTCAGCTAGGTCTTTAACCTCTGGTGCAGATGGAAGTATAGCATAGTTATACCATGGCTGAAGTTATTAGTGTATTTGTGGAATTTTATCCTTGAATACTTGATCGCATTTTGATTTTTTAATGGGTTTCCTGATACGTTTTCAGCTGTTTCTAGAAAATATATATAGTCATGGGTCATTTGGTTACTGGCTACATTATATAGTGACAATTATTCAATAGGTAGGTTAGGTAATTTGAAATTGTAAAGAAGTCAATCTATAGCAAACGTCGATTGTAATTGTGTAGCCAAGTCCATTGATGCATTGTGTAACTAATTTTACACTTAATTATTAATTTCATAGTAATTTTCCCGTGTAATTAGGCGGATCTCTGGTGTATTGTTTACGTTCCTATTAATTATACAGTTATTATGACATGAAGTTCCGAGATGGAAGTTTAACATTCCAACTAGAATGATACAAGTTTCGAACGGAATTTCTCAAAGGAGATTGTGTTGGAAACTATTCAATTAACTATTTTTCGTCTAACAAATAGTTATAAAGGCATTTACTTATGCCTAAATTGTACATTTCAGAAAGAAAAAGCTATTTAAAAAGTACATTAATTTGTAAGTACCTACCTACTTTGTAACAAAGAGGTAATTTAGGTTTGTTGAAAGTGTAAAAAAATGTTAATCTTTAAAAATATCCAATTTCAGAATATATTTCACTGACCAACCAATTACTAACTCTGCTCGGCTACCACAACAAATGCCAAAGAAGGCGAAGACATGATATTATTATAATGAATACTAGGAGCTGATTGGTGGAAAATTTAAAATTCAAGTTTTCCGTCAATGTGTCACCAACCAACACGCAGTATTTATCTTGTCACGTCTTGTCGCCTTTTATGCATCTTCTATGACGTTCTACTGACGACTAAGGGACTGATTTATTACCTATATCCTGGTATTTTATTCCTTAGTTCTAGTAACTTTAACATTGTTGTATTGGTACTAAGTACTGGCAGTCTACTGTCCAGTTTTCTGTTGACTGTTTTGAAACCTATTTCTATTTATGAAGAAACTACTGATTAATATGTGAAGCGAGTGCTTCTGTGTAATGCATTATTGATAACGTATAGACGTTTTCCTTTTAACGTTACACCATCGATCGGTAACGTTTCGACTACCAAATAACTATTTAAAGTAGGACCGTACTGTATGTCCATACTGTCAAACTCTATTTTTACAGTATACAATAAAGTTTCAATCGCATCTGTCCGTATGTTTACGAAAATCTCAAAAACTAAACGGATTTTCATGCGGTCTTTACCAATAGACAGAGCGATTCTCAGGGAAGGTATTGGCCAAATATTTATAAAAAAAACATTTACGGGAACTGCGTTGCGCTGCTAGTCTTACATAAAATGATAATTTTGTATTTAAAATCGAAATATTGTCACAATAATATCAACTACTAAACAATGAAATAGCAATTTCAAATAGATACCATAATCTCTATCCATTATGTATAAGTGATCTTCAATCAATCTCATCATAGAAAGAAGACTTGTTGTTTTCACACTTTAAGGCCGCAATATTGCTACCATATCGTTACTTAGTATCTATTAATACTGATCTTACTCACATAATATTAATCTAGTAAGCCATGTCAAGTACCTATCTTGTTTGCAGTGATCAAAAGACCATGACATCACAAGACAGGTGTGTTGCAAACTGGTCTTAGGTAGGTTTCATGGATTAAACGTAAGTAATTGTGTCATTTTGAACTAGTTATCAACTAGGTATAGAGCTATGAGTATAGCTATCAGATTTGATATTAAAAAATGAAAGTGATTTAGAATGAAAAATATGTACAGGAATTCACACGGTTTGTTAGACTCAAACTGTAAGCTTAATTAAATTATTAAGTCTAGTAATTGCAAGCCTGTAATTAAGTTAGTTAACTTCTACAGAGAAAAGTTTTAACAAAATCAGGCCTAAATAATTTAACTTAACATCTTTACAAACTACATATTACATTACTATGCTTAACAGTACCTACCTACGTCCAACATATTAGTTGTACGCTATCTGTATAGGCCCAGCTAATAATAAGTAGGTAGTAGGAAAGAATGTATGTATTAAATGTTGTAACATCTGGTACTATTCACGGTAGGTACCTACGCACGTAAAGCAGCGGACATGGAAAAATAATCTAACTAAACTCATTTACACTTCAAAGAGTTAACAAAACAAACACAGGAATAGGATGAGCTAGAGAACGTAAATTCACATGTCTGCAAACAGAGTTTCATGTGAAACAATTTGGTTTAAATCATTTTGTGTTATTGGGGATGTACCTATTTAACATTTGATTTTAATTAAAGAGATGTTATTTTCCTAAACCTAAATGTTATACTTAGAAAAGTAATATCGGATTGTGTACTGTACTGATATCATGGTGAGATGAGAAGCTTTTGCGCAGCGGTGGGGACACTACACGCTTATACTTTACTTTATATTGGGAAAGTATGATAATAACAACAGCGAAAATAAGGCCATTGCCCAGTATTGGGATCCAACAGTGACAACACATCTTACAACACACTTATCCAAGTAATTTCATATTACTTCTTCAGACAATTGAAACTGATGAAACAGAAATTTCAGACAGATGGATTTGGATTGCAATAATTGTAAATACAAAGTGGCTGTGGACTATTTTTTTGTTTTAATCATGAATTCAGAAAGGGCCCTTACTCACGAGCGCCATATAGTCAATGACAGTGTTAACTGCAGTCATCTTTGACGTAAGCCGCCTAACTTTTAATTTAAGAACGCATGCAGTTGCTGCTTGCGACAATCAACTGCGACACTTCTGTCGTTAGTACCATGCTGCTTGTGTTTACGAGTCCTTAAGACATGTTGCCTTTGACCTGCATAGGATCTTGTGCTAACCTAACCAATGCCTATCGCCTAACCTTCCTCATTGTAAGTAATGTAATGTTACTAGTTGGCAGAGTTTTACAACAGGATTGCATTTGTTGCTGTGGTTAAGAGCTTTATCTTACTTAGAGTGTTTTTCCTAGTATGCACAGTATGAATAAGTAGTAACATTTTAAAAGTATCCTAGGTGTGACCTATGCTCTATAATGCGATCTTGTAGGCTGATATTTTCTAAGATCTAGGTTCTAGGTCAAGGGATACTAGGTCAGTGAGTTCTGGAGGAGTGCAATATGGCGTAACTATAACCTTATCATTGACTAGCAGCGCCCCGCGGTTTTACCCGCTTTGTACCCGTTCCCGTAGGAATTTCGGGATGAAAAATAGCCTATAACCTTCCCGTTGAATGTGGATATCTATTACAAAAAGAATTATTCAAATCGGTTCAGTAGTTTCTGAGATTAGCGCGTTTAAACAAACAAACAAACAAACAAACAAACAAAACAAACAAACTCTTCAGCTTTATAATGTTAGTATAGATTTGTTATGATTCTTATATGTAGTGGTTGTAATATTTAATAACCAGGTACTTATAAGGATTTGTATCCTGTAGGTTAATTGTACTCAACACAAATGTGAGTGTCTCCGCTTAACTTTATCACTCTTATCAAATGATCGGTAATTAATTATTGTAGCTTATGATATGATTACCTAGTTAGTTAACATGAGACATTATATTTTAAACAGTTATATCTAAATGTAAAACTATCAATTGGTTGTATTATATATTATATAAAGATACTTATTTATCAGCATTCCAGTATTCCTCCAGGAACTAATAGATTTCATTATTAAGTGGTAATACATAGTTTAAAAAGAAGATCCATAAAACACAATTAGATCAATATAGGTATAGATCAGTAATAATAAAAATATTATGATCAAATTAACTTATTTAAAGTATGTACATTCAGATATATTCATTTTTCTAAGTACTTTACTTGCCAAGGATGAATAAAGGTATATTAATTATGCATTCATAACAAGGAAAATTACATTATATCCTGCTCATAATAATCGTAAGATGTCCTGTTAAACTAAAAATAACTTGGGACCTTTATATCTGCCACTATTTACCTACTTTAATAACAATCTGTCATTTACTGAATTAAAACTTCTAATTATAATTCCCAATTAATTAGTCATAGTGAATGAGTATGAATCCATTTAATAAATCTCATTATTAATATGTCACAAAACTCTCCCTGAAGTTATCAGTACAGTGAGGAGGAGTAGGAGTATTACATCATTAACCAAGCAAGACACGAGAGAGAGAGAGAGAGAGAGAGAGAGAGAGAGAGAGAAGTCCACATCTTAAATTTATGAGCCAACTTGAACTTTACAAGATATTTTAGTGTAACTAAATCCTAAACATTTCTATTTCGAGGTTTACTACAATGTTATGGACTGAGTACATTAAGTTATAGACCTGCCAAAATAGAGGAGGGATGTCATATACCTATACATCATAACCACTAACACTATATAAAGAAGAATAGATACTAAAGTTCTATACATACAGAAATATTAGATACCTATATTAAAAACTGGTTTTACTTATCCACTAGCAGTGCCCCATGGTTTTACCTGCGTGGTACCCCTTCCCGTGAGGATTTTAGCATGAAAAATAGTCACAAACCTTCCTCTTAATCACTCTGTATGTTAGTGAAAACCACATTGAAATCTGTTCAGTAGTTTTTAAGAAAATCAATGACATATAGACATACTACAATTTCTAGTATTATTTTACTGAAAGGTAGGTATAGTATGGAAATTTTCATAAACCGAAACTAAGTCATAAAATAGCCTACATAAGAAGATAATTACATATTCTATTCAAATCAAGATCTGTGATGAGTAAAGGCTACTTAGTAATGTTTCTTTTATTCATAAAGAATCTATACAATGCCAAAACAAAACAATAGTAAGCTTCAATTTTGTGGGAAGTGTTTAAGTGTCCATTGTCCATTATTTATGATAGCTAATTAATTGATGTTTTTTTGTTTTTATGATTTATTCTGACCTTGAATATTGATACAAAATTGCAAAGATGTGTTATACAAAATCATGTGATTGTATCTATAAAAACTGTAGTTTTTATCACATAATAACCTTTTTATTGATAGTTATTAAGTTATTAAAGAATACCTATGTAAATGTAGGGAATTCCATGGAAATAACAAAAAGATAATGCCAGTATTATTTATCAGTTCTAAATGATGAATTAAAAGGATCAATATAACAAACTTGAGATGTAGAATAGACTGTTTCAATATTTGCTTCCTAGGTTAACTAATAACTATGTATGTCCTTAAAGGAACCCACATGAAAATGTTTAGGTAGATAGGGTTTTTAGGTAACCTACCTCTTATAGTTTCAGTTGTATTATAGTTTCTTTCTTATAGGCACTTATAGCTTCTGAGATTTTGTAATAAGTGACTTTTTGCTTGTAATTCATAGATTTTATGAGTTTAAGATACCATTTTCCAGAAAGTAAATTCCTCAATTCATGCTATCAAAGGTATTCTTGATAGAATTAAGATTTATCATAAAACATACCAAGTTTTACCCTAATTACATAAGCAATACCAAGAAAACATTCATATAGTACTAGGATCTGTCTTCACTACTATTTATCAGTTGGCAACCATGTTTTGTTTAGTCTTACTTAAAATATTGTATTAATGATAATAAACTATTGGCCATTCGCCAAAGAGTTTGTACAATAGTCCACCATTTGCACACTAAAGTGAAGGAGATAATTTGGATATGTTTTGTAACACCCGGAGTGTTCAGAGGTTGTAGCAAGATAGTTTAGTTATTATTATCGACTTTGCAATTAAAGTCTAGTCTTTTTTATTATTTTAGGTTCTAGAATTCGAGATATTCATGGAAATAGTTTAATAATCACCAGATCCAAGATACTATTTAGTTAGTTACAGAGGGACTTTTAGGAGCTTTCAAGAGGCCAAAGTTAATGAATATATTTTAGTTTTGATCCTCATTTTATGTTAAAAAAATGAACTTAAGTCAGCACCATTAAATTGAAAGATGTTTCATATGTTGCAAAAACCAAGTTACCAATGAATGAATTATCCCATATTTTATCTCACCTGGATTATGTATGATATGAAAAGATAGATTTAAATATGAATATAGTACAAATTTTGAACACAGATTAATACAAGGGAATTCTTCAGGGACTACAACTGTTCTAAAGTAATTCGGTAGGTAATAGGCATACATGAGGGCTCTACACATCAAAAACTGCTAGGGGACATAGACACCTGTGGTAAAGTGGTTCACCCACATGGCTCTAACGCACTAAACCCATTAGAGCTACACCCACCTTGATGCACATCCTCACAACACCAAAGTACAACATCTAATAAAATGAATGTAATGGAATACCTTCTTCATCTGATATTATGGACTCATCGGGAGTTCCCGCGGCGGGCCCCTTCACAATAGTGGTCGTCCTGTTGTTCTGTAACCTCGTGAAAAACTCGACCGCGTAGTTGATCACGTCTCCCGGTTGCTCCAGTAGATAACTTATGGTGAACTCCAATAAGATCTCTCTAAGGTCATCAGGGACTTGGATGCGTCCGCCTTGAGGCCTGCTCATTGCTATTGGCGTAGCCTCACTTTCTCAATATATCCCGTAAAGAGAACGTCTACACGACACCTTAGATTAGAACTTCGATATCATAGCTATCGAATTAGCTAAAGCGACACACCAACGAGCAAATTTTACGATTGGGAAGTAGCACTACATACAACGTTAGTAATAAATAAAACCACACTATTAAACTATTTTTTTTTCAAATTACAGTCTCTGCTACGAAAATTATATCTAATGACACACTTTTTACAAAATAATCCTCGTTCTCCAGCCTGACAAAATATAAAAATCTCTTTCCACTGAAAGTAAAAATGGCGAAATTTGGTGGACTGGGTTGCCCACTACAATTTGTTCACTTGTTCTTGGTCAGTGTTGCCAACTTAACTTTTAAATTTCCCTAATTTTAATCGACCACAGATAACAAAAGTACAGTGAATTCCTTAATATCGATTTATTATTGTTGTTGTTATAGTCCATTATATGACTTAATAGACAAAAAGGTAAAGACTGCTTAAATATATCTCAAACTAGAAACAGAAACTAATTTAATAAAAATCGACCTTTTGACAAGTTACCGTAATAAATTTCCCTAACTTTGAGGAAAATTTTGACTATTACCAGCGCAAAAATATACACCATAGACAACTTTTGACAATCGATCGGTGTAAGGTCGAAATGTTTCATTCATCCTTGGTTAAAGATAGATTTCCGAGTTATTTTATTTATCTATAACTTGACCGACTACTGAAAAAAAGAGTTCTTATAAATATTTTTAAATCTATTGGAATTGTATTCCATCTCCTTCTTCTGTGATTGAGAATTTAGTACTCTTCTATTGTAAATAAATCGGGTTATCTAGGTACTCTATTACATACCTACTTACTTTTAGCTATTACGTTTGAAATGATAATTATCCTCACATAGAATCTAATAAGTAAAAAAAACTGGAAACAAGAACAAGGAAATAAGTAGTTTGTTTTCAATTACAGGATTTATTTACATTCAATGTAATTAAATAAGTACTGAATTACTTCTTAAGGTTCTGATAGTCCTTTAACATATTTTTCCTAACATAAGCAAAAGTTGTAAACGCATTTTTAGACGGAAAGACAACTATTTCTGTCGGCTTAGCGTATGGATTATAATCTGTTAGCGTTGGCACTTCATCGTCATCTGAAAAGATGCTTTGTTCTTGATGACTAAGCGTATAAAGAGTGATGCAACCGCAAGCTTCCAGAAATATGCAAGCATCTTGTACCGCTCGGGTCGTAATAAACTCGAAAAGATCAGATAAGTATTGCACAGAACACCCGGGGGCTTCGAATATCTTATTGATAATAGTTCCCGCCCATTCCAATAGGATATTGTATCGTATTTTGAATTCCACATTCAACCATGGAGTGATTATTATGTAGCGATTGTCAGATTTCAATGCCCAAGCGTCTATGAACTTTACTAGGATTAAAAAGTTATTGTCGTAGCCAACTCGTTTAATAATATTTTCCTTTTCTAGTTCTTGTAGTCTGTTTATTAGTTGATTGACTTCATATCCAAATTTTTTCTGTAAAAAAGACAGTAACAAAAATAAATACTTATTATAATGATTAAGGAATATTTCCTTTGAGTACAATAAGTTTTTTTATCACTTAGAGTCATTTCAGAGTACATTTCCTCCCGGTGATAACGCTACGACCCATCTTATGCATCTTAGCATGAAATGCACTAGACTTCATTACCTGTAGTTCGCTGAAAGTAGAGCCATCTTCTTTCTTCCTATGAAGATGACTAATTATTGGATCTTCTAAATCATACATCAGGGTCTCATCTGAATATACCACACATTCTCTGAAAACAAAAATGTGAATTAAGTATTGTTTTTGAAATCGATTTTGAATGAAATTCCGAATAAAGAGCACAGAATGTTTTTGTATGTACAAAGATTTCCATCCAGTATTTCACTTTGACATATACAGGGCGATGTATATAAGTCTTATCTAACGAATATAAGTTAACTAGCAGCGCCCCGCGGTTTTACCCGCGTTGTACCCGTTCCCGTAGGAATTTCGGGATGAAAAATAGCCTATAACCTTCCCGTTGAATGTGGCTATCTATTACAAAAAGAATTATTCAAATCGGTTCAGTAGTTTCTGAGATTAGCGCGTTTAAACAAACAAACAAACAAACAAACAAACAAAACAAACTCTTCAGCTTTATAATATTAGTATAGATAAATATTGTAACTACACATACCTAGATAAGGTGTCCAAAACCGGCTTATACTCTGCCTTCTTATAAAGTCCTGACACATCCAGGTTCCCAGCTTCATTTCTAACAAAACTTTGATTAGTTTCTTTACAAGCCACAGTTCCAGAATTCAGTTTAAAATTCCACTCTATATCTAATGAACTATTGTGCGATTTGGAAGCAGCTGACGTATCAACTATGTTTGGTTTTTTGGCTGTTACAATCTGTATATAGTCACAACCTTGCAGCTCCCATAGAACACAATTCAAATGGGAAGTTCCTTTAACATTGTCTATGGGAAAACCTTCATTTATAAGCTTGCCTAGTACATCAAGAAAGTCTAGGTACAGACTTCCTAGCCATTTCATTTGATATTTCGCCGATATCTTATACGCGGATTGTACAATATCTTCTAAATGTAACCGGAGCATTTGGTTGTTAAATAGTTTTTCCTTAGCTGATATAGCTCCAGATTTCCGAAGCTGATCAACTACTACTCGCAAGTCGTTTTCCGGATAAAGTTTAAAAATAGAAAATATTTTAGTAGCAGTGTCCATTTTAATTTCGTTGTTATGCGTCAATATTATTGATAGGAATACACTTTCTCTTAGAAACACTAATTCTGGTGCTTTGTACAGATTGTACATGTTATTGGCTGAAGAAGGAGTGATATTGTATGTTGTGTTTATCGTTTCGAGGTCGAGAGCTACCGTAGGTTGTCTGTTGTTATAAGATTCTGTTAATGAGACCTGCCAGATAAGCCATACCAACTCTAGGATAGGTATTCTAGATTCGTTAATAAACTTGGTTACATTTGTTGAATATTTGATCCTTAATTTTCTAATTAACCCTTCGTATTTTTGTATCAAGTGTTTGCGTCGTCTCATCTCACTTAATAGGCAGTCCTTTTCGTGCATTAGTTCTCGGTCAACCTGTACTACTGCCGCTCGTCTGTGGCATATTGATGGCGTCTTTTTAGGGTCAAATTGACTGAGAATGTCCTTTGCAACTTTGTTTCTGACTCGTAACGTCCCGGGCTGGACACTGGGACTGGCTATAGTGATTGCTGTCATACACAACATTATTATGTAGTCTTCTTTTTTTGACCACGTGACTGCTTGACTGCCTTTGACTTTCTTTCTGACTGCCGGCGGTTTAATCTTGATTGAAGCAGGTATTTTGTCAGGTTTCCCCTTTTTCGGTTTTACTCGTTTTTTATCTTTAGATAGCTTGGGTAGTTTGATTTGGTGCATTTTCTTTTTTATTGGGTAAACTTCTTTTTTGATTTTTCTGAAGGAGAATGTGTGCCAGAGGCGTTGCATTTCCATATAGAAGCAGGAGTCGAACCCGCACGGCCCGTTCCCGTCTCCGTACCGATCTCCATTATCATAATCTTTTATATCTTCTTCTCTTCTAGAGGGAGGATTAATCTTCTTCCTCATTCTATTTTTAACTAATATTCTAGTAGTCATACTGATATCAAAAACGTCATTCCAGTATTGTTCAACATCGTTAAATGTTTCGAAGTAATAAGACTTTTCTAGACGCTTTAGATCTGTATTTGGACGAGGCCATTCGCCTGTAGTGTTTATAATTTTTGCGTTCCTATTTATATAGAAAAGGAATTTGGAAAGGAAATTATTTGAATAGTCTACAGAGTGCATGTTCGGTTGGTATATCAGTTGAATGAGGCCATTCATAGCGAGGGCGATTAGACACATTCTGATACCGTTTCTTAGACTGGACGATTTGATTATATAGTGGCTTATGTCAGGCGAAGCATCGCACAGTTTAATGTTAAGTTGTTTGTCTTCAATCCTCAAGTGAGAAATCTCGGCCAATCCTGGCAAACTCATGGTACTGATCGCAGCTCTTATTGTCATTTCCGGTATCAATTCAGCGACTGACAAACATCCTTTATGTACTAAATGACAATCAGGTAAAGGGTCAACATAAACCAATTTAAAAATAAGTTCATGAAGCCTTTGTACTTTCATATATCTAGGTTTGACTAGAGTAGTTAACTGTACGTAGTTTTTGTCCGGATAATCTTTCTTTATAGTTGCTTCTTTCTTTTGTAAAGCACGGAGAGAGAATTCCTTATATTTAGCTCTGACTGGCGGGTCAGTGGGCTTGATATCGGCCGAGCAAATGGCATTGATGTAGTTATGTTCGTTAGCAGACCCCGGGCATCGTAGTTTGTATATCTTCAGCTGTCCGGCATGAACAAACCTTTGAATGAAGTGCTTAAACCCTTTTGTTGCCATAGGCGGTTCATTTATCTCGTTCCCAATAAGATTGCTTAGCGTAACATAGCCAGTTACGCACTTCTTCTCTCTAATGATCTTTAGCAGACCGTTGGCGTACCTAAGTTGTCTTAGGGTTAGACTTTCAGCGTTTTTGAAAGGTTTTAACTCTTTTCTATCAACTCCATCTAGGAGTTTCACTTCTGTGATATCTGTGGTGACTTCATCTGGTGTGTCGATGGTTTTATATGGCTCCTTTGACGTGGAAGGCATTTCTACGTCTTCAATGATTATTGGTTGCTGACTGATGTAATTTAAGAATGTTTCCTTTTCTTTGGCGAATTTTGCGTCGGCGTAACCCACGGCTACTGCTATATATCTGTAAAAAGATGACGTTTACAAATTCGGCCGGTCGTAGCACCTTGACAACGGAAAACATCTGTAGATGGATTCTACACGCCACTGAAGTTAGCAACAGTGAAATAATCTATATATATAAAATAAAGTCGTGTTAGTTACACTATTTATAACTCGAGAACGGCTGAACCGATTTGGCTGAATATTGGTGGGGAGGTAACTTAGAACCAGGAGACGGATATAGGATACTATTTATCCCGTATTTCCTACGGGAACGCGTGCACTGTGGGTGAAACCGCGGGGCACAGCTAGTATTACATAATAGAAGATAAATAGAAAAGTGGAGGAGAAAAATAAGGAAGGCTGATCCACCACCATGAGGGACACTTAAGCCGGGAAGAGAGAGAGAGAGAGAAGATAAATAGAAATAAATTCGTAGTACAAAAACAGCTCAGCTCAGTTAGAAAGAAAGAGCAATACACACATATAGCAATATAATGTATACGAGAATTCGTAATGTGCTGCGCCCCAATACTCAAACTCATACTTTCTCCAAAATTACAAGCATACAAAACATACAAAAAATCAAACTCTTCAACTTTATTAAACTATGTATACATCAGTACAAACCTTGTAACTCTCTGCTTGCCTCTATCTTCAAAGAACTCTCTTATAATCTTGCTCGATTTAAATATCCTGCATATTGCTCTAGCAGTATAGAATTGTACTCCTATAATTTGTGCTAGGTCTATTTGGGTAAGGCCTTTGTGCCCTGCGTCCAAGAACCTTTCATAGGCCTGTCTTAGCAAGCTGACACAGACTTTATGTTGACACTCCAATGGTGTAGCAGTGTCCTTAGTTTCCTCATCCGATTGCGATGATTCGTCGCTTTTGGGAGCTAGATAGATGTACCGCCTCTTTCTATATAGAGACAAGGGCTTGGAGTTTTTCTTTGTTTTCCGGGATTCTTCTAATACTGTTTTATCCTCCTGTGTGGAGAAGTTAGTTTGAGTGAGGGTTATTGAATGAAAAATAAATTTTGCAACCTAATTGCAAATTTTTCAAAGCAGTTTTTATGAGAAGTTTCACTTTATTGAATTCGGTTAAAAATAGGACCATTCCGTAAGTCATACCTAGAGAATATACAAAATCGGTTCATACATAAAAAGATTGGGTTAATTATGATATCACAACAGGGCAAAAATCTCTCTCCGCCTCACTGAAGATTTCAGTAAAGTGTATGTTTTTGGTTACAAAAGAAAAGTTTTTGTGTGGAAGAGTATTAAACATACATCCACACAAAGCTTTGCATTTATAATATTTGCAGAAATTAGGATAGTATAGGATAGGATGCACTTACAAATTCAAACATGTTAGTACATTTCTTTAGTCTCTTCAACTGTGGTTTCGTCAACAATCCATTTTTCTCCACAACATCTGTACTTTCCTTATAACTCGGTTGTTTTCTTAAATAATTAACTATATCATGAATCCGTCCTCTTTTCGGTATGGTCAGAGCTCCAGGCTGATGGAACCTGTTCAATCTTACAAATATACTTTTGATTCCTCTATTGTTACTGGCCACTTGGGTGATGTATAAAGTTTTGATCAAATTCAAATCCTTAAGAACTAAGCGACAGTAGAACATGTTTTTGGGTTCCTTGACTATTTTTACCATATTTGTCATGCCGGTTGTCATTTGACCCTGGAATTAGGAAGGTATTAATAAATTAAAACATTGTAAACTGGCAAACATGATGTAGGTAATAGAAAAGTGTTTAGGTCTACAAACTAATTTCATTCGGTAATTTTTTCATCTGCCATTTGCTATGGGATAGGGATTTTTATAAAAAACTAGTTGTGCCCCACGGTTTCACCCGCAGCGCCCCCGTTCCCATGGGAATTTTGAGATGTTTATTCCTTATTTTTCTTATATAAAAACCTTGTCCTGACAATAAGGAACACATTAAAAAAAGAATCATCCAATTTGGTGCAGTCATTCTGAAGTTATGCACTTAGCAACACATTTTGCGATTTATTTTTATATTATAGATATAAGACTTAAAATTTCAAAATGTAATTTTAAGCAACTGGGTATATTTACAGCAGACCCCTGCATTTTGCCTGTTAGAAATTCGGAATACAAAAATTTAATACGAGTATAACTCTCATATACCTACTTACAATAAACATACACTCAAACAAACAAACCCTCAGTTTTATTATATTACATTGGTATAGATTTTAAACAAGCTCATTTGAAGCTTAAGTAAGGTTAAAGTTAAAGTAAGGTCTGTTGTGGAATAACGGCCTTATTCATAAATGCTTATGTACAGCACTTTAGCTATCAAATGGTTAGTCCCTTACAACATACACTATTTTTCAAAGAGCAAAAGAGATTTTAACAGTGTTTCATCTATAGTTCTTAAAACCATGGTGATAAAGCTTTGTAAAAAATACTTTAACACTTACATTCTCCCGACTCCTGCCAATAAGCTCCAAGATATTGAACTGTGTCGGAGACATTTGACTCAAACAGCTTATAGGCATATGTCCGCCCAACGCTTGCCATCTTTCTTCCATCGAAGCTACCATTATTATAGTGTCGCCATACTCATTCAACAATTTCTCTATAGATATCCCAATCAGCTGTTCAGATGGGATTAGTTTTCTTACATGGAAATACTTTGAAGAGCCCCATGCACCTGTAACTGGGCAATGCTCGTAGGGACCATCCAGGTAATCAGCCTGCAAAATATTACAATTATTTTAAATATAGTTTAGTCTAAATTTTTTATTTACAGAAAATTATGTATAGGTATTTTATAATATGGGTGGGTGGGTTCTTCAGCTTATGTTCACATACCAGTAAACGTTAACAAAAAATATTAGTCTCAACAGACATAAGAAAATAAAAATATTAGTTTTTTTACTGGCCGCCCAAATAACTTAACCCATTCAGTGCCGAGCCCGCCCATCGGCGGGCAATATTTTTTAACTCTCACGCCGAGACCGCCCATGGGCGGTTTGATTTTAAACTGCAATAACTTTACAAAATAACGTCAGAATGTAATGAGATGATGTGTAAGGATTTGTTTCATTATAATTTATTGGCAACTCAAATGGCCTGCGGATATTTGAAGTTTTGAAAAAAAAACCAATTCTAATCTGTCATGCCGAGCCCGCCTTTGGGCGGGCAAGATTTGATTTCAGAAGTCACAAACCTATTGTAAATGGTACGACTAACAACTATTATTAAGTTTTTACATGCTCGCTTCTTCTTTAGCATGAATTTCGTGTACAAAAATAAAGTGTTATCCTCTATTTCACATATACCTACGTATAAAAATTGTTTAAATATACTTTCATATGATGCAGGTAACAGAATATGCACGACTTATTTTTATTATTGCACCGAAAATAGAAAGTACAGTACATGTAAACAGAACATATCAAACGATTCATGTCAGAATCTGCAGCTTCATGCCGAAAACGCCAATGGGCGGGCAAGAATACATAATCGAGATGCCGGGCCCGCCGATGGGCGGGCTGCATAGTACAGTATGGCGGCATCTGGGTAATATCGTTACTTTTCAGAAAGGCAGTGAATGGGTTAAAGTACCTATCATAAACATTCTAACAAACATATGTAACAATAACTAATTGTATGAAACAACCCACCCTCCATAATATAATAATGAACCAATATACACTATACCTTTGAGTAAAGGCCTCTTATACCAAACATTTCAGTTAAGTAAGGAGGATTTGCTATACCTGATATGGGTACGGTTTTATCCTAGCTTTGTGTTTGGACAATGAGATACTGTAGTCTCATTGATGTTAGTGCTTTAGTACTATAAGGTTTGTCTATATACTAATATTATGAAAAGGTAAAATTTATAAGTTTGTATGTTCGAGCTAATCTCGGGAATTACCAGACCGATTTGAATAATTCTTTTTGTATTACATTCAACTGGAAGGTTATAGGCTACTTTTCATCCCGAAACACCTATGGAAAAAGGCACGACGCGGTTAAAACCGCGGGGCGCTGGTAGTTATAAATAAAACAATACTTACTGGGTCCTTGAGGTTTCCTGAGTCCTCATCGATATACTGGAACCTGTCCTGCACTTCCACATGTGGTAAAGGTTCAGGCAATTGATATAAAGATATGTCATCACTTTTCAACACGATATTCCAAATCCTTTCCTTCATTTTGTAAGTAATTTGCGAACTTAATCGATGCTGGAGCCGTCTCCATAATAAATTAAATCCAGTTCCTTCTAAGCCTTCTAGTGCAATCTCGTCCATCACAACTTGTTTTATACTAAAACTAAAATGCTTTAACACCGAGGTATCCATTGTTTACTTAATATTAAATTGAAAATGTAAGTTTATAAATTGTATGATTTTGGGTAGATCGTTTTTATTGATAGTATAGCTACATGTTACACTGTAACAGCAGTACTTATAAGAATATGTAAGAAGTTCGAAGTAATTTTATTGAAAGTAATGCGTTTTTCCACCAAATTTCTTAGAACACAAATTTTTCCTTTCCAATATTATTTTATTTTTCAAGCAGCAGCATGCGACCAAACCTACCAATGCATGCGACTTTGACTAGTGATGTGTCACAGTGTCATGCATGTGTCTTATCGAGTTGAACTTAACTCGAGTTAAATTCTCTATGATTCGAGTTCGCTAGAATTTTTTGTATTTGATCTTTTTAGTTAAATAATACATGGTGCCCTTATTCAGTACACACATTTATTTGAATTAGAATTATAATGCAACTTTTTTTGCATATTTATTTCAAACCAAATGTTTAAAAAAAAAATCTACTTTTCACCAAGTTAAACACGAGTTTCAACTCGGTCTCGTATTGTGTTTATTCCGAGTTTGGACATCCCTAACATTGCCTCGAATGAAAATGACATTGACATTGACATTAACAATCTGCGATATTGACATTCTTATAATAAGTGACGTTAGCACATAATGTGATCGTGCCATAGACCAAATTTACATATGTATACGTTATCTGTATCCGTTTTCGTTATATACCGCGTGGCGGTTTATGTGAAATCTCTTCCGGCCTTTTTGGGAGCCGGTACTTCAGGCCCACAGGCCACTCGTTGAACCGCACCGGTTAGTAAAGAGATTATGCTGTTAAACTATTTGGCGACGACATATTTATATTGTGAAGAATATTAATCCATGAATGTATTTATGGTATACATTGCTATCTATTCTTAAAAATAGGGGAAGCGCTTAATAACTTGGACAGTATAACCCTATTAGTTCGCGTAGTTAATCCAAGAAACAAAATTGTTAATCTTCGTGATAATTTTTCAGTGAAGGTCACTACAAAAGTACTTAGGTTATGGGATAGTTAGGCTCTCTTCGCTCGCCCTGATAATAATGTACAAATAAAAAAGGCCATCAAGTTTCAATATTTTTATTTACTAAAGAAAAGGAATACATTTTATCCGTTGCTAAAATATTTAGCATAATATTATAATTTTAATGAGAAAATGATCATAACATTTGAAACAATCACCAGTAAAATACGAAAACCTCACTTCAGTAATAAGTATTTCATATTTTGCAAATCAGTGTTTCAACTATTCGTACTAAGTTATAAAATAAATTGCACTCTAAAATAATAATGGCAGTTAATAAGGTGTAACATATTTATAACTGCCTGCGTTATGCATTAATTATAAAACCCCTACTTAATCCTATGCTTGAGAAAAAAAAATAGTAGGTATCCGGTTTAAGTTTATCATGTTGTCCCCTTGACAAGGCAAAAACTTTAAAGATATAACAGGCAAATATTGTACTTCCACTTATCATTGTAGTGTCTAAAGAGCAAAGGAAAAAGTACAGTCTTATTTCAAAACTTACATCTGTATTGTATTCTATTGATCTATAAAGAAGGCTTTACTATGAAAATGAAGTAAAGATAAACATTGTAACTAGGAGTCTAGTGTTTAAATAACAGATTATAATCCACGTATTTGAGTAGCAGTAGCTAGTCCAAACTAGAGGCACTATATTAGAATAAACACACTACCTCTTAGCGGATAAAAAAGTTTAACTTTAACTTATGCTCTGTCTCTTTCTTTGTTTCTAAATAGAAGGAGATGGAACATAGTTTAAGGTTAAACTAATATATTTTTTATAAATAGGATTTAATGGTCGGTACCACAGAAGACCGAAGTACTTACTACGTAAGAATGGAAGTAGTATGTGAGATAGGCAGTATCGCCACTTTATTGATTTTTGGACATGATAGTGTACAACTGTACCACATAATATATATGTCAAAATGAGCTGTCAAAATGAGTCTGTAATTTATTGATTGTCGCTGGTTTTGACCAATATTAACCTAGAGATTATACATACACAGTAATGTTGGTATGAGTGATTTTGGCGCCACTGCCTATCATAGAATATCCGCCACATACTAATTCCATTTACTTCTATTCGTGGTCGGTACAGTGGGATTTAACAGGTTGTTATCACTACACAGGTGCATTAGGTAATTAAGTTAGGCACTTCCCATAGTTACTATACTGTCTATAAGTACTTCCTCATACTTAAACGGCAAAGCTTTATTGACTATTGTTTGTGGTCAACACGCCTTATGCTGGGGCCACACCTATGCCATATGCCATAGAATATGACATTAACCGTAGGTGTAGCCACGACTATGCTTCATAATTTGACAATAGCATTGACAATGCCATTTGGCGTATGCGATAGCTCGAGTGGCGGTACATCAAAGAGATTAATGCGAGAGTTAAATGCATGAAGCGGCCACACTACGTATTGTCAGTGTGCGTCGAGAGCGCAACGGGTTCGGACGTATTTGCTTATTACGACGGATTTGCCTCAAAATCGCACGTTTTTGTCTATACGTAATAAATGGCGACAGAGTGGAGTAACAACAAAATTATTACTTTTCTTGAGATTCTGCAAACATGGTCTCTTTATTCGATAGTGATTTAATAAAGTCAAATAATATAAATTAACTCTCATGAAATATAGAGCTCTGTCGACGTCCATCTTGCCTGAATTGAAGTAAATTCAATGCCGTTGTCAATGTCCAATAAATGAACATTGACATTGACAGTTTAAGTGTAGCCACCCACTATATTGCATTGAAAATTATTGCATTCAATGGGCATTGACATTGAGCGTAAGTGTGGCCCCAGCATTATAGGTACATAGACAACTTGAAACTAAAGGGCGGGAAACAGAATGGATATTCTAATTTTTACTGTTTATTAAATGGTTAAGTCTAGAAGAGTTAATGAGGAGATTATTTTAGAAATGGAATAAATGAGCTCTTCGGTAGTATTTGAGTCTCAAAGTAATGTGAAAGGAGCTCTGCACAGTTTTATAATGTCCCCTAATACGAAGTACTATCGTAATTAATCAACTGTAAGATCTACATACTCGATTTGAATTTTAGTTCAATTTAATGCCATCAAATGGTACCTCTTAAAAAAACCCCAACGTAGTGAAAACCTCTTCCTTCGGCTTTTGCAGTCTGTTAAAAATAAGTTTTTTAATGATCTTGTCAATTTGCGAATTTCAATTGACCTAGCAACTGATTTTAATTGTTTTCGAATGACAATTAGCTGTCAATGATTACGTTACATTCTTCACATAAAATTTGACAGCAACTGACATTACCACATTAGTAAATTACGGGTTTTCTCCTAAGACAGTATTACGATAGTAACTCGATAGTAGGGTTACAGAGAGCGTGCGTGAGTCAGTAATCAGAAGTAAATGTAATACTTATTCATATCCTTATAAATATTTAAACTTTAAACTTCACGGATTCAAACGATTCATTATTAAATCCAATCTGTTGTTACATACATAACTCTTTATTTCAATAAAAGTCTTCAATTTCTAACACTAAGGCTCTGACTGTTTATAAACAAAATTAAGCGGTCTCTATTATTTATAACTACATTAAGATACAATCTATATATTTTTTTCAATATATTAATATTTAAATTAATATTTTGTTCGCTTACAAGACTTTCTAGGCATGAGTACGAGTATAAAAAGATGGTTCCAGTTAACGTATTAAATGGTTATTGTACATTACAATTTCATTAATTCATACAAAACAATGCTTTTAACAATTCGCTTCAAAAATGTTTTCGCACTTATTCTACCTTACTTCTAGTACTTGACGAAATCTAATGTACATTACGGAACTCGCTATATACAATAACTAGCCTCTCTTACGTATGTATGTACTGGTACTACGTTATGGTTTCAATCGGTTACATTCGTTTCGAAATGATAAACGATCTCCTCTTTTTAGTTTTTAAAAATATTCAGAAACATAAGAAGGAGGATGCTCTTTATTCGTCTCTTTTATTCAAGTTATTATTTTATCATTTATCACACACACAATCCATATTTAAATAGGTTTTCGGAAAACAATAAAATTGTATTTTAGGTTTATAAGTACTTTTCTTCCTTAAAATAAGTACTTTTTGAATATGAAAAGAGAAGTACCGCTTACCATTCCCAAACACCGCTAAAATTAATTTGAAAAAGGTAAAAAGCATACTAAGTACCATACGGTCCAATAACTATAAAAATAAATTATCAACCTGTGCGTTTACTTTGGTTTACTATAAAATAATTCATATAAAAATGGCAGTTATTCGATAAATTAATAACACGATTAAGTAATTTAATATTAGCATTTATCCTACACTATAAATAAATAATTTATACACATTAAAAACCATATTCTTTGGTATGTTAATTGATAATATTGGGTAAGGCTGCATTTTCATCAAAAATGTGCCATAGGGTACATTTATTTTCGAATGGACCAATCAGGACGCTTAATTTTCATAGCACAGTATGTCAATTGACAAATGAATCATTCTGATTGGTTGGTTTCAAATTCTTCAGGAAACACCTTTGATGAAAACGTACCGCAATGGAAAGTAAGTATGAGTATTATTGAAGGCAGTTTTGAGAATGCCTTAATTAATTTGTATAAAAAGTTGTGGCCTTACAACTCTAAGATTAGGTTACTGACAATTTGACAAAACTGTAAACCTAGCTTGAATATCGAAATAGTATAGTTTTGACATTTTGTTTTTCGTATAAACTATACTATTTCGAGAGTAACTTCAGCTATTTAGATGGTTTAGTTTTTGTTAATAATTGACTCTCTTAGAGTTGTAAGGTGCTAATAACTCTCAATGCTTCTCGTCTACTGTAATCGCTACACTAATGGCTCTAACTCTCACGCTAACATCAGTCCGAGTAAACAAAACCTGACACAGTGAGTTCTTTCACTAAGAAAAATAATGTTCATGTGGGAAGGATCTCTAAACTACTGTCAAAAAGGTCTTGGTTTTTTGTCAAAGTGAAAGAACCCATTGTAATTACAAAATTACAATCTTGCCACAGACACTTAGGCACTAAGTCATTACAAATAGAATTGACATTTTCTTTACACACATTCAATTGTCAACAATGAGCGATGAACACTATCAATTTGTGATGAATGAAACAGCTAGCTATATTACAACGGAAAGCCAATTTTAAATGAACGAAAATGTTCAGTTAATTTCGAAGTTGGCCCACATTTATGGATAATTTAGAAACGACAGTAGACAAAAAACGTGATAGATAAGTGTCATTCAAATGTATGTACAATGATCACAGTTACCTCTCGTAACCACACTATGTCGCGCCAATATTCTAGATTGGCATGTAGGATCACATCGCCGCTTAACTAGTTTTACTCTAGTATACAATAATCGCTAATTCTATAACATTATCGAATAATTTATCAAAACGATCTCCTAATAATCTAAATACATCCATAAGAAGCACTTTAATGAATGAATATCAGAACGTTATATATAGTTTTATACATGGTAAATATAATTTTATATCATTATTTGTTTTTTTATTATGTCATCGGTTTCAACGCTTTCAACTAGGTATAATGTTTTAATCTATGATAACTTGGCAACACTGCACGAAGTATCACTTGTAGCACAAATCTCAGTATTCGCAGTCTATACTTGTCCAGTGTCACCAGCTATGATTAGTAACGCTAAAATTTTAGAATAAGAGAACCCTTCCTAAATATCGACGTAACTACATTACAGTAGGTATGTAAAAAAGCGATTTGTGAAAACATTGCAACTTTCTCACCTCAGAGATCCTCAAAAACACGCGACCGAAACCGCAATGCACTTCACATTTTCACATTAACTATTCATCAACATGATACCAACAAACTTATATTTTCACCTATATCGTAAACTATGTATAATCTAAACAATCTACAATTTGTTACATTACATACATCGCGTTAATCCGTCTTTTAAAAAAAATACTTTTCTCTTTGTCACGTCACATCGTCCGGGCGTACCGTCGAATAACATGGAAGATTCACGTAATCACGAGAGTTCGAAGTTCGAATGGGGCACTAGGAACGTGGTCCGTTGTACCTTGGAATGTGTGTCGCGGGGGGCGGCGCGGGCGCTAGTTGCGGTAGATGTAGGCGCAGGGCTGCGGCGCCGGCGGCGGCGGCGTGGGGGGCCGCTCCACCGACGGCGACGGCGACGAGGACGGGGGCGACGGCGACGACGACGATCCGCTCGCTGACCCCGACCCCGACCCGCTGCTGCGCTGTGACACTGACACACGATCGACCATATTAATCTTAAGACACTTTATCGTAGTAAGAGGGCTTAAAATAGGATTTCTCTCTTACAAGATTTCATAGAAGTAGGTAAGTTTAGCGCTCCTCTAAAATCATTGATACGAAATTGACAGAAATTAATTTTAAAATAAGCAACTTTAGCGTTCTTTGCCAAACACAAGTAGATACGGATGGAATCTTATCCCTAGTGAGCGTTGATATGTATGTTATAATTAACAAGAGAACTTTATAAACGATCACATAAGACACTACCTAATGAAAATAAAAATTCTGAAGTAATTGATAAGAAACAAAAACTCGGAATGAACTTAAATTTTGGAATGGTTTTTGATTTCCCAACGTAAAAAAAAGGGACAAAGAAGAAGAGAGAAAAAAGAAAAGTCAATGAAGAAGAAGAACAACTTACCCAACGTATGGTGATGGTGCGTATTATGTTTATGATGGTGTATTTGGTCGCGCACATCCGCCCCGCTCGTTTCTCAGAGATACACTTTCTTCACTGAGCGCGTTGTCGAGAAACCGTTGTCATTCCCACGCCGGTACCCATCGCCCTGTGGTCCGAATATTCCTGCATTAACTGACATGCCAAGTGAATATGCGTGCGTGGGTTAGTGGATTACATGAATGATTATAGGCAAGTTTTAATGTTTGTAGTTGAAAAGATTTTGTTGCTCAAATATAGCTCAAATTAAGTAGATATAGTTCGTTTCGAATAAATATGAAACAAAATTCATATAGACAATTATTTATTTTGGAATAACAAATGAAGATTTCGATTTTGGAAGTGCTAATGTAAAATTAATAAGTGTTAAAAGTTCAGTTATGAGTTTTTTACACGGATGACGTAATTATTTTCAACTACCAACATTTAAGTACAATGATTAGTTAACGGATAGATAGATAAGCAATGGTCATTATAATGGTATTTACGGGGAATGTAAATGTGAAAATTATTGTTAATGGAACGATCGATTTAATGGTAGTGGTTGAACTAATGATTACTTATGATGAGTTTGATGGCCATGGCATGTGGTATATGATGGTGATTACCATGCATTTGTGGAATGGTTTAAGCATTTGTTTTAGTATTCACATATTTGAAACTTACTTTACGTGCTTCACAACATTAAGATATATTAATAAGGAATGTGCTTCGTTCTGGATCGTGAAATATTGTAATAGTTTTAAAAAGTATTAATAGTAAAAACAATTAGTAAATTCTCACTGATTATGTTTCACTAATCAGTTAGGATATAAATATTAGTTGAACATTTAAAGCTGAAAATATTTCAAATAATTCTCTTTCAACTGAAGACACATTAAATAGCCGAAATTATTATAATTAGTGTTTTATGTAGCATTCAGATTGAAGACATTATAGGGAAAGGCTCGAAAGTATGAATTGTGTCTTAAATGACTTCTAGTATAATGCTTTCAGTCTGAATGCTTTTCATTACATCTTTTTGTTGGTCGATTTACTTTTAGTCTAAATTAAAGTAGGTATTAATATTTATTTAACTAACTGTTATTAGACACACTATGAATATCTGTGATACAGTCACATATTGTACACTTTTACGAAATTCTGATAAGCGTATAAGTACCTATTGTTTGCCATTATATTCATAACAACAATCTATATACTTTCAAGAACATAATATTTTTATTGAATCTTTATCAAAAATAGAATACATTATTTATCCCCAAAAATTCTATAACCCCATCGAAAACCAATATATTATCCAAATTCAAATCGACTAACAAAAAGCAAATAAAGCCATGCTATAGAAAAGAAAAGGCGAACAACTGACATTGACCTGATGAGAGCGGAGAGTCCCGAAGTTGTCCCTGCGGTAGGCGTCGGGCTGGAACTGGAACAGCGTCTCGTGGTGCGGGTGGTAGGGCGGGTGCTTGCGCAGCGTCGCGCGCGGGGACGCCGGCTTGGGCTGCGGCGCCAGCACCGGCTCCGCGTACGTCACCTCCTCCACCTGCTGCAGCAGCTTGGGTTCCGCTTGGATTCTAGAATGACAGATAAACATTTCATGTTATATCGCTCTTTGACGAACTGAGTTGTGAAGCCATAAAACTGACGAGAGAGATATTATAGTTTGTGTTGTACCTTTCATTGAGGGTTGTTTAACAGTTGGTTATCGTAACGTATGTATGTTCGTTACACGTCGTATAATTTTTTTTTACACTGTTAAATACAAAACATTGTCTCATAACTTAAATGACAGTCCGTTAAATTATTCGGGTGGCCAGTAGAAAGGCACGATTTTCTTATGTCTGTTTAGAATGACATTTTTTGTTAACGTTTATTGGTGCGTGAGAGTAAGCTGAAGCAACCCTAAGCGGCTTTATAAGGCCTTAGGCTAAGGTACTCGTAAGAGCAAGTGAGATAGACATGGAAAATGGTTTATGGCTCCACAATTCAGTTGGTTAAAAAAAATAGGGACCTTCGATCAAATATAGTTGCAAAGAAGATTATTCAAATAACACACGAACATGGTTTGATTTTGATATAACTTCCCCTTTCTCCAACGTGATATGTAAATGTCACAAATAAGACTGACATTTTGTACATAGGTTCAGTATTGTATTAACCTCACACTTTAATACCCTGTCGTAGGGTTTACTTTCACACAAAAAGTAGTTAACATGTGACATGTATTCGACGGCCATTTCTGGAGTATTAATTCCGGAACTAGGGTATATTTGATCGAAGAGTTGAACACAACACTTATATTCTTGTATACGGACACAAAATATTGATAACTACGGTTTCTGATCATCAAGATGATTCGGTGAATGATCTCTAGATGAGTTTTCGTGTAGGAAAACCTACCTATTAATATTTTGCCTCTGTTCGAAATACTCGTACTCAGTGTCAGGGTAGGGCATGTTGTCGTCCTCGTCCTTCTTGCAGCGGCGGCCGCAGATGTAGCCGGCGGCGAAGCCCGCGCCCAGCGCCGCCAGCGCGCCGGCCGCCACGGCCAGCGCCAGCGTCTCCACCGAGTACGCCGCCGCCGCCGGCTCCGCCGCCAGCACGGCCGGCCCTGCCCACACGGTGTATGACATGACAACGAATCACGATTTGAACCAGGACTTCCAATAAGAAATGAGTTTTTAATGAATCGAAACAAACAGTTATTTGCTAGGGAAACGAGCGTTGTATTAGAATTGTACTATATGTACGTAATTAATATGATTAGATTTAAACGTAAACTAATCGTAATCTTTATCAAATGAAAATATCTAAGGTAGCATTACCAATAAAACAAGTAATTATTTGCATTTCGTTATAAGTCCCGTCCATTGAAATTTTTTCGTAGTATGAGAAGGATCGTCATTAGAAAGTCTTTACTGTTGCATACCTTCGTTATTACTGCCTCCTTTCCCATCCTTATCCTGCACGATGTTGATCACTTCTCCCTTATTTTCTCCTCTGGCGTCATCGTAGAGTCCGGAACTTAGACCACCTACTGCCCCAGCGTCTTTACCTAAAACATAGCACATAGTTAGTGCCAGTCCATACTAGCCGTTCCTCGCAGTTTCCAGATTCAGTCGGAGAATATTTATGTGATTATTTTGCTAACGGACTGAAATTGATATAGATAATGAGGGATACATCCGAAACTGAGAGATTATCCTTTGTTATATTAGTTGTATATTTATCTATCTATATATATAAATAAAAATGAATTGCTGTTCGTTAGTCTGCTTAAAACTCGAGAACGGCTGAACCGATTTGGCTAATTTTGGTCTTGAAATATTCATGAAAGTCCAGGAAAGGTTTAAAAGGTAAGCAGTGACGAAATAAATGCGGGTGCAACCGCAGGACACAGCTAGTTTTTAAATAATAAGTAATTAGTAAATATTGCTTTTAAAGGTAACTTGCGAGCTGACTCTAGGCAGGCCTCCGTCACTCGCTCAAGGTCACGCGCTATATGCCTACCGCTCGGCGTATCGTCGACGATACAACCGACAGAGGGCTGCCAAACGCCCGCCTGAGCGCGCGCACCGCACGTTTCCCGCGTAGTATTATTGACGAGCGAACGAAGAACCTACTTTTTTGGAAAAAGTATTTTTAAATAATTTTGACAACGTCATAATGAATCGGCCTGGTAGCACCATATTACAACTTTTTAAAACCGTTGATTTTCCGTCGCTTTGCTCCTGTTTTCCTTATGATTATTTGTTAAAATTATTTACGTGATTTAGAATATTTTCTACTATAAAATTTAATAACAGAGAATTCCGAGAAGGGAAAAAAATTATAAATCATTATATAAAACTAAAACATATTTGATGGACTAATAAAAAATATAGTTGATTCGCAACATTTGTTTTATTACAATAACTAGCGGCGCCCCGCGGTTTTACCCGCGCTGTGCCCGTTCCCGTGGGAATTTCGGGATAAAAAATAGCCTATAACCTTCCCGTTGAATGTAGTTATCCATTACAAAAAGAATTATTCAAATCGGTTCAGTAGTTTCTGAGATTAGCGCGTTTAAACAAACAAACAAACAAACAAAACAAACTCTTCAGCTTTATAATATTAGTATAGATCATCATAGGTACAACCCTAGCGCATTCTTACGATGACGCGTTGGCACGTGACTCGCACGGTGGCCAACACAGTCTCAACTCTACGTGCGCGTAATTATGGTACATTTCTTCTCGTCTTGAGCAGCGGTATTATTATTTAAGATTTTGTAGGCTATTTTAGAGTAGGTATTTTCGCTTTTGTATGGGAGTGATGCATCTGTTACGTTAGTAACTATTTATTAATCTGTGCTCTAGGGTAATGGTAGGTACTTACTATGAGGACACGCGGCATGGCTGCCAGTGCTCACGCTCTGGTAGAACGCGTTCTCATCCAGCCACCGACTGACGCCGTGGGAGTAGGACCGACACCTGCCCGCCAGCTTGTCCCAGGCGCAGTATGGATCTTGTAGAGCTACGCATTCACTGGAAAGATGAAGACGATTATTAATTTATCTTCGTCTTTTATAACTGGAATCGTAATATAGTAATCGATACAGGTATACGAGTATACTGAAATAATTAAAATATAGGTTATGCCGAAAGAGTTTTAAATTCATTATTAGCTTAGTCGTTTATGTTTAAAGAATCTTAAAGAATTTCCAAAATCAGATACGCTAATAAAGGGTATGCTTTCAAAATAATACATTCAGTCACTGATTGCTGTTTTTTGGCACAGTTCGTAACCGATTAGTCAATTCAACAACGCGTGGCAATTGTCATAGAAACCTAGTACCTAAGAAGTCGGTTTTTTGCCTAAAAAACTTATTCAAATCGCTATAGAAAAGAAAAATCTGGACATGACATTTTAGAACTGGAAAGAAATACTATAGTAAATTATACTTACGAGCAAGAACTAATCTTGTCACTGGAACATCTGTGAAGTCTCAAACTCAACACCTCTCTGTCAGACACTGCTATCAACCTGGTAGCATCTTTACCAGCTCTTGCCACCCTCAACGCTCTAACAGGGGAACCAGCTGCAAACGCTTGCAACTCTTCGATGACTACTGGAACTGCTCGTTTGTTAGAGTCGTAGGATACAGCGTTGATAGCTTTGATGATCTTGCCGTTGTCGGTGCCGATGAAGAGCACGTCATATGCTTTGCCCCCTGGAGTCTTCACTTGAGGATCTACAGCTATTTGCGTAAATCTGTAGCTGTGGATAGAATGATTGATGTTAGTTATATGGTTAGGTTATAGTAAAATTAGATTTTGACAATGTTACAAGTTTAATAAAATAATGAATGTTAATAAAATAATAAATTTATTAACTCCGGTTATCCACTAGAGGCAGCCTTGTGTCTCAGGCTGCCTCACGCTGCCTTACCCTGAGGCCTGCCATAACATAATGTATATCTTGTACTTATTCTAGACAGTTTATCTCAAGTCGAGGTGGCGTAAACCGAGGCTGCCTCAAGTGTACACCTAGCTTAACAAATGTGCCGAAATGTAGCCATAATTTCTAACTACTTCCCTTAAACATAGTGTACCTAATCAGTACTTTAGTAAATATTTCATTCAAACTTAATTAATTTTTTACTTACTGAAAACTGGTCCGGATAACAATAGGTTCTCCGAAGAACGCAGGTACAGACTCGTCCATCAGTGCGTGAGTTTTGATAAAATTCAACGTCTGATCTGGCAGCTGTCTCGAGTCGTTGTGACACGTGCCTGGACGAGGTTCGGGGACCTGTCAAATAATAGAAAAGCATAAAGTACAGTTGGACACCAAAGGCCTAATTGTATATTTTGAGTCAAATTCGAAAGGTAGAATTTAAACTGAAATGAAGTAAGAGGAACTTTTACGAAAAATCATCATTATAAATTAGATACAAGCTATTCCCTAAGTTTTAAGACGCAACCGGTCCAGGAATTTTGGGAAAATAAGTAGGTTGTCTAGTCTTCTTAACTTTCCCAAGGTGTAGTCTATATACGTAACAATTTTCATCAAAATCTGTTAATAATTTTGGTGTGAATGCGTAATAGACAGACAAGTAAGGGCTAGAATTTATAACCTACTAGGGAAGGATTTAAAAATAGTGATGGGAACTGTTTCTAACTAGATCATTATAGGTATTTTGTTTATTCAATTCCGAGTATTTCTGACATATCAACAGCATTTGAAATTCTACCTTAAATCTAAAGCCATAGAGTACATTTCTTACCTTAGCAGCATTAACCGGCAACCAATTGGAGTTGATAGCACTCTGTTCTTTGAAGGTGCCTTCGAAGGTGTCTGCGATGTCTTGCATGCTGAAGGCACAAACAGCACTCCCGGATATGCTGTTCAGAGGTGTGGTGAAGGTGCCGTAGATCAGCTGAGCGTTGAGGCCACCGTATACTCCTTCTATCAGCTCGGTTGTCGATTCTGGAGATGAGAAATATTGGTATAAGAAGTTGGTCTTGTTGTCTGATAAGTACTCGTAGGTTCGAGTAGGTTAGTAGCCATTCATGGTAAATTTTTGGACCATCTAATGGCCTCCAATATGGTGTAAATAAAAAATACGTGTCACGTTGTTTGTCCGCGATGGACTACTGAACCGATTTTAAATTTGATTTGCACTGTTTGCACATCGTGTGCAATTTGATCAAACTTGAAAGCTAGGATAGATAAGGGTGGTACACCCTTAGTTTTTATATGGCAAAAAATAAATTGACGGGTCAGCTAGTATGGTATATAGAATACGAAATGAGGATTTATCGTCAATTGAAACGACATGGACCGACAATTGCACGTGCTTTTTGTGCTTCGAAATGTCATTGACGGTCATCCATCCAAGTTGAGGACAAGTTGCACGCAATTGGACAACTCAGATGAGTTAAAATCGCTTAGTTAATAGACACTCAAACTACCCTACGAGCGCTTCGATTCGCCTCATTGATTGATCAAGCATATGTGGAACATTGAACTGATCTCAATCATTTATTATTGGTTCTCAGTATTGGAAACTTACGAATCTCATTGAAGTAGAAAGGAAAGTCGCCAGCGACTGAACAGTTAAGTCTCGACTTCAAGAACGAAGTCCACCTCTGTTTGAACCGATGCGGACCTCCGCGGTCATCCCTGCAAACTCTCGCCACTCTTGAAAATACAGACTGCAAAGAATAAAATACAAAATTATTAGCTTTTTAAAATTAATTAAAACTCAACCCAGTTAAGAATAAAACCAACCTTTCCACAATTAATGTATTCAACGGCGGTTTCCCTGAAGAAGAAATACACGAAGTTTCCGTGAACTAAAGAATTCACGAAGTCGGGCGCTGGAAAATAAAATAAAATGGCAACATTAATTCGCGAACCATTATTCCGCTTTGTCCGCCTGCCGGTGAATATCGTTTATCTATGCAAAATCTCCGTTGATCCCCAACTTGTAAACTATCTTGTTAATAATAACCCTAAATTATGCAAAGGGATGTAACCCTATCTGGTACGGGTGTCGATAATTCTAATACGATCCTAATCGGATTTACCAATTGTTGACGCGTCAAATGTCACTCCAATGACAGCGAGTTCCCGCCAAAACCCGTTCTAAATTCAATTAAATTGACGGATGTATGTTTGACAGGCGCATTTGATAGCAATCGCTCGTAAACGCGTAAACATAGATCTGTAAACACAGACGTTGAGTCAATTTGGTTGTTTTACATACACAGGTGTTGGACTCATTAGATGATGTTACATATCTAATCGAATTTCAGGGCACTTCACTACTGAGTCTATTTACGTGATTGCAAGTACTTAACTAATTTAGTCGACAACGCCATGTAATTATGTCTGCCTAGCTATAGATCCACGTTAAGCGGTAGATATCGAACAATTCACTTAATTGAGTAATCTACTTTAAGTAGGTAAATACCCTTAGTAGCGTTCATTCGGAATTATTGTCGTTAATTTGCTTTCAGGTCATTGAAACTGAGTTTAATAAAATCAAATGTTTTGCGAATAAGGTTGTATTTATTATGCTCGTATGACGTACGTTTTCACGCCTGAGTAACGTGCCACAGATTAGGTTATGTGCTAAGTAATCTCTACATATTACTGTCCATTTTCATTCAAGTCTCCGTTTATACGCGTGTGATGTTGCCATCTACATGCAAATTCTGTGCCGTTAATAACTTTGTCGTGTTTACATACATATGCAGAATGCGTACGGTATTACACGCAACGTTAAATTTAATTTGACATATTTACATAAACATTTTGGTGTCTCTATAGATTTAATCTTGGGAATAAACTGACAACACTGTGTTTCCGCCATCTTGGAATAATATAAAGTATCTTTAGCCTTGGTTTTTGATGGTTAACAACAAATTCAAATTCCTAAAGTTAAATAGTCTTTGACTTTGTATTGGGTGCTACAGCTATACTACATTTGATATGACTGGTGGGAACCACTAAAGCCTTGTTACATCCATACACTAAATTTATTATGATTGGTTGATACTAAAGCATGGCTCAAGCTAGTGAAAAAGGCACCGATATTCCCTCTACTATATTCAAACTTAATACCCACTGCACAAAAAATAGTTTAAAAATGGAACGTTATTTTTTTTATAAACACACTTCACTATTTGTCTACTTCACATAAATATGTAGCTCAATTCACTGCATAGAATGAGGTTTTATTCAAGGAACAAGTGAGGTTAATCAGTCGGAGGTTGGTAGCTTGAAAACTGATAACAATAATTACCATTGAGCGTCATTGAGTCGTAGGGCTCCGTCTGCAACGGTTCTCTGTATATAATTGGTTCCATCCCGCTGAAGTCAGCCACTGTCCCTGAATACAGCTCGCCGTCTGAAAATACAAATACCTTCATTAAGTTCTGAGTACTACTGGAGTTACTAGGGTAACAGTGATTTCTTTTAGTTTGGGGTAGTTTTCAAAGGTTTATAAGAGCGTAGTAAATTGATTTACTACTAAAAATCGTAAAAGTCAAGTCGAAGTCAAATATTTATTTAGTTTTGGCCCCAAAGAGGCTCTGTTGAACTAGACAAACAAGTAGTAGAATATCACAATATAAAAAAGCTTTAGGGTTTAAATGCGCGTCAACAATCCTAAAGGTAGTGACGGGAGGATCCAAGTAACATATTTTTCTGCGGTTTTACCTTCGTTTCAGTATACACTACTAAACACTTTCGTTCGCAGATGTGCTCAATGCAATTCTTCTTCTTCTGCTTATCGAGTGGATGGTCAACCTGACCAATCCTGGTGTCAGAGTTATCGAGCCGCCAAAGGCCTCTGACATGGCTCATGTAACGACTACTATCCGTAGAAAGTAACCGGGACCGACGGCTTAACGTGCCCTCCGATTACTTAGCAAAATCATAAGCATATTACATAGATTATATTGTCTATGATTCGCGTATTAAATACACGCGTGTCATTGGTCGACAGTGTAACACTACCATCACACCACGTGATTGGAATACCGGATTCAAAGCTAATTGGTCAACGCGACCCTGCCCGAAGCGATATTGTCATCGACAATTATTAGGGTCCTAGTTCGTATGTATTTATTCAAAGGGTCAAGGTTGATTTGAAAACAGCTAATTAATGCAACAGGACCGTTGGATCGGCTTTGTGGGTTTACATTTGGAGCAAGACTGAAATTGTTCTCAGTATTTTTCAGGGTTTTTTCTCGGTGATACAGTTAATAAGGCAAGTAATCTACTTATAAAAGACTGTTTTTTATATTTTATATTATTCTTCCTCTTCTTCATCGAGTGGATGGTCAACCTGACCAATCCTGTTGTCAGAGTTATTAAGCCGCGAAAGGCCTCTGACATGGATATTATTATATTAGGAGTAAATAGTACAGTACTGATATCTTCAGTGAGATGAGAGGCCTTTGTCCAGCAATGAGGTTACAAATCAGTATTAAAGTAAAAATACCCAATGTACAGAAAAACAAAGTAAGTTCGAGTTAATGGCTTACCCTAATGAGGGATTTTCAGACAGCCTAAATGACAATTAACGTACCTAAACTAATTGTATAAAGAGAAATCTTTTGAGCAAGAGAGACTGTACTTAATCTGAGAAAATAACGTAACCGCGATCTACAAATTTTTAAATTAAAAAAAAGTATTAGCCTGTAATGTCCCAGTGTTGGGCAAAGGCCTCTCGTCTCACTGAAGATATCAGTACAGTGAGGAGGTTTCAGGCGTAATCACCACGCTTGCCTAATGCCTAAATAAATAAATAAAAATAAATTAATTAATTTTCACACTAGTGCCATCTATTGGATCGCGGGTAGAACCACTGCGCGGAACATCTAGTCCTATCCTACTAATATTATAAATGCGAAAGTTTATGACGACGTATGTATGTATGTTTGTAACTCTTTGACGCAAAAACTGCTGAACGGATTTGGATGAAGCTTTACAGTAATATAGGTTATACATCAGACTAACACATGGGATACATTTTATCCCAAAATTCCTACAGGAACGGGTACCGCGCGGGTGAATCTGCGCGGAACAGCTAGTTATCTATATACATAATCCTGAAAACTCCCCAAGCAAAGGGTCTTCTAATAAACAGGGAGTTTCGATCGTAGACAGTTGATAACTACTATTTGCATCTGTCAAATTTGGCTGCGATCTGCATTTATTCTGTTTTGCAAAATCGGTGAAATTCAGCTTGATTTATGTAGCAGAGCAAGTAGAATTGGATATTTAGAAAGCCAGACAAGCCGCGGTGGACATTTGAACGATGTTATATTCCAAACAGTGTGGCATAAATACGAGTATACCTTTTTTTTTATCAATCTATACTAATATATAAAGCTGAAGAGTATGATTTTTTGTTTGTATGCGATTCGATTGGAATACTTTTGGATAGCCACATTCAACGGAAAGGTTATAGGCTGTGTCTTATCCTGAAATTCCCACAGGAACGAGCACAAGTGTTAAATAAGTAAAGTTGATAATATCACACCAAATTCAATGCAAGACTTGATATAACTATACAAATAAATAAATACCTAGAACCTAGAAGCGCCTCGTAGTTATAATTTCTAAGAACCAAAATTGGCGTTTCCAGGTAAGAGTAAATCTCATTAGTGTCATATTGCTTGTTAAACAAAGCAATTCCGAAAAGCAATCAACCTTACCAAATTGTCGCACACTAGCCATATTTCCCGCAACGAATCCCCATAGAATCTCTAGTTTCCCATCCATTACAGAGACCGCAATATGGGTGTATCAACTAACAGTGTAATTATATTTATCAAATGCATTTGTTAGGATATGTATTGCAGTGTACGGTCGGCAAAGTGCTTAGTTGTTCGCACACTCGCCCGGCAGGCTGGCCACTGCTCCCCAGGGCGTCGCTTCGCTTAATTGGAACAGATCAATAGGAGATAACTAACCGTGTCCGTCCGTAATGGACATCGTCTGCGTTTGTGTGTGTAATATGTCAATGTGAGCTCCATTATAGATACCAACTGACCCTAGTTCGCACCTACACAATAGACAAAGAGCCCGTTCCATTCCCAACTATAACTTTCATACATATTGCTCGGACCTTTTCATCAAACTTTAAGGTTTCGGGGTAGCATTAAAAACTGTATATCATTTGTACTGAGTCCCGACAAAAGGTGCGATATAAATAAAGACAAAATTATCTTACAAATCCCCATTCTAAACTAAGTGGTAATTCAAAAATGTTGTCCCTTAACCCTGAAATCAAGGCGCAGGTAAACTGAGAATCCATTAGATAACCCAAGAGTTAACTCCTAAACCCTGTAATCAAACTGTCTTCATAACGGAAATTACTTGGACTCAGTTTGGGAGATAATTAACGTAAAGTGTTACCATGGTCTGAATATCTACCAGAACGGTAGATAACGTAGATTCGTTCCAGATATGAGATGCGGTGAGATAACTCTGCCGTCAGTCTTAGGTGATAAATGTGTGTGAATTTGCAAGGGGATGCGTTAATGCAAAGAAAATTGCGTGAAGGGACACCCCTGGGTAATTGATGATTTGCGCAGTGCGTTCGATAAATTGTTTGTTGCCAGGCCGGGGTTGCGTGTCGCTGCTCCGACATTAACTTCAGATGTCATCAATGTTTAGAAAACATTTTCATGACTTGCAATAACTGAGTTTTGTAAATAACGAAATGATTGATGGTTGTTTACGATCAAATTGTTTCGTGGAAATTATGCATTCCAAATTCACATTTATAAAATGTAGCTGAGCCCTGCGACGTACCCATTCCCGAAGGACTTTTGTGATTTTTATTACTTATTATCCTATTCCGGACGAAGCTAAATCAATTGAAAAGAGAATCATTCAAAATCGGCTTAGGCAGCCGTTCTCGCTCAGCGTAACTACCGCAACTTTCATTATATAGATTTAATATGTAGATTTTTAGAATATATAGATTTTTCAGTTTAAAATATTTCGTGTGGTTTCATCTAATTGAGAAGATTCTTTTTCGTTATTGTCAATGTTGTTTCGTAGTAAAGTTAGGTATCATTAATATTCCTTTATTTGTTCGTAGTAAGTACATTTTTGAAGTAACTCGAGTTATGATCTCAACAGAATCTATAGAAAAGATTTATGATATAATCTTTTGCGTAGGACGTTCTTTTATTAGACATATTTTTGTGTTTCTTTATTAAGTTGTCGTGTCTTTGAAGTGAAATGCGGTAAGCAAATATATTCCCTTCGTAAAGACGTTGTTTGTTTGGGATAATCTCTGAATCATCCTTTGTGGACGTGAATTGAGATATGGAGCAAATATTTTTATTTGTGTGTGTGTATCTTTCTGAAATTAACTTACAAATGCTTGATTTCCTGAGTTTAAGTCTTTCAAATTGACTGTTTGACACGCATATTAAAATGATGGGTACGACTTCATTTCATTTGCAATATTTTTTGTCTACTCATTTTTTAATTGAAACTACTTTTACGGATAAACTTCGCTAATAGAAGACAGTCTAATGTGACCACGATAACTGTAAAGAAGCCGAAACGTCACAAAAAATGAAAAATAAAAGCGAAGCTTAAACGTCGTTTGAATTCTAATGTATAGTGTATCCTTTAACGTGGTTTCAATTCAAAATGCGTAGTGTTCACTTAAACCCAAACACCAGCACTAATTGCTTATTTAGCAACTGACTTAATTGAATAGAGGTTATATTTTCAAAACATTCTCTAAGAAATTATCACTACATAGTATAAAATAAAGTCGTCTCTGTTTCATGTCTGTTTGTCTGTATGCTTAAATCTTTAAAATTACGCAACGGATTTTGATGCGGTTTTTTGTAATAGGTAGAGTGATTCAAGAGAAAGGTTTTTATGTAAAAAAAATCCCGAAATTCCCACGGGAACGGGCACAACGCGGGTAAAACCGCGGGGCGCTGCTAGTAAGTAATAAAACGTTCAATTAAACACAAAGACATTCAAAGTTGGAACGAAACTGTCACGTTTGAAACACTACATAAATTCGAAACTGAAATACGAACAGAAATATATACTCGTATAAATACTAGCTGCGCCCCGCGGTTTCACCCGCGTTGTACCCGTTCCCGCGGGAATTTCGGGATGAAAAATAGACGTTGGCCGATTCTCAGACCTACTCAATATGCTCACAAAATTTCATGAGAATCGGTCGAGCCGTTTCGGAGGAGTACGCGAACGAACACTGTGACACGAGAATTTTATATACACGGTGAGCCATAATAACCCGAAAGATTTAAACCAACGATTTTAGAGCCTAATTAGAGTATATAAAGTTATATAACGTATAGTCCAAAAACCCATATTTTAAGAGATATTAATCATTTCAAGTAAACCACAAGTAAGAAAATCTCAATTGTAACACACCCTAAAGGCGTGACGTAGCCACCTACTACTTTTACACGCAGACGCACTAACCGCATGGTTGATGCATCGTATGATATCGGAGTGATTCGTTAAGTGTCATGCTCGCTCCTTGTTTCTCAACTGAGATTAATCAAAACTCGCTCACTCTCTGAAGTAAAGGTTTGTTTACAAAGAAGCGATCAATTAATATGATTTAATTTGTACTGAAATAGTAGTTTAATTAAGACACATAATTGGACCCATGTTGATATAGCATTATTTACTCGTACTGTCGTCACAAATACGTCGTTTAAATCTTTCGGGTTATTAAGGCTCACCGTGTATAAGAGATATCCTAAAACATACACGTCCTCGTATTTACAGCCGTAATGCCCCACTTTTTACTTGAACCCAATTACCGTCACCCGAATTTGAACTTTCAAGGTTTGAACCGACGGAACATACTACTTATTATACATAATGGTCACGTCACCCACGGCAAGGGCTTTTCAATGCAACAATGAGTGCCATTGTAATCCACTAGACTGTGAAAGTGGGCACAATCGATACGAAAAAAGATTTTTTTTCTCCTAATTCCGTGACAAAGGCACAAATATCAGGTTGGAAGGCATATGTGACCTCTGTAACGAGTTTTTTGGAGCAGAAATGTCAAATGTATATCATCCTCTATTACGTAAAATACGGGTCTTATAAAGGCTTGAAAATGAAAAAAATGAAAATATTTATTAGGAACATTAACAAATTTACAAGCATAAATGTAACGTTCTCAGCTGCGAAAGTTAAAAACTGTGTTGCAGTGAGAGCGCCCACCTCCAAAAAGTTCAAACATTTAGTTCCAATAATAATAATGAAGTTAGACAACATAAAATAAAGTAAAAAATAAGTTTGTGAAAGTAAAAGCCCAGGAGTGTTTGTTTGTGATTGTGAGGGTGAATGTGTGCGTGTGTGTGGGTGTGTGCGCGTGTGTATTTGAGTGTGTACATGTGTGTTTGTGTGTGTGTGTGTGTGTGTGTGTGTATGTGCGTGTACATTAAAATGCTATTGCTATGCAATATACTTCAGCAATGATTCTGATTCGTCGCAGGTCAGGTTTAAAAGCCATGTAAAAAGCTTACGTTTACAAAGACTTGGAGTGAGAGGGTAAATATTAAGGTTTTTATTTGCAATGTTGTATAGCTTAACACCAATGTGTTCAAAATGTCTTGCGGCGGCAGCAGTTCTCCGGACTTTATTTATGCAGACAATATCAGCTCTGCGTTTGAATCTTGAGTTCTCAGGTACATATGTAATTTCGGAATGCTTACGCAGAACTGAGCATTGAATGTACAATTTCCTCACTGAAAGGACATTAGTAATTTGATAAAGGCTACTAGTGGAGAACCTAATTGGTACAAAAGTCATGATTTTTAACACACCTCTTTGTGCAATCTCAACCCTCTTTAGATAGTCCATTCTCGCAGAACCCCAAACAACAATACAATAGGTGATAATTGATTGCGCTAAAGAAAAGTAGACAAGTTTTAATATCTCGAAGTCTGCAATGTTTCGGAGCTTTTTGAAAATGAACATTAGTTTTCTAATTTTCCCTGTAACGCACTCAATGTGATGTTTCCAAGATAAGGAGCCATCAAGTAAAACACCAAGGTATTTTACGGTTGGGACAGAGTCTAATGTTGGACAATTGCATTGTATGTCACTTTCATCACACACATGAGCACGAATACTGAATAGAGTCGGAGGTTGTGTTCTAGCAGTAAGAGAAAATGCCAAACAGTTACTCTTGCAAACATTTAGGGTGAGTAAATTATTTGATAACCACTGCATAATAGTCTTTATAGCTGACACGGCATTAAGTTTTAATTCTAACCAGTTTTTGCCGGTAATAAGGAGAGCTGTGTCGTCCGCATACGTGAAAATTTTGCAGTTTGATAATGAGAGATTACAAAGCTCGTTTATATATATTAAAAAGAGAGTCGGGCCTAGCACACTTCCTTGAGGAACTCCATACTCAATATCCTCCTCCTGACTTGTCAAATTATCGATTACAACCATCTGTCGACGACCTGACAAATAACTTCGAAACATTTCCAGCGATTTACCTCGAATGCCAATACATTCTAGCTTTTTTAGTAAGATGATTATGGAAACAGTGTCAAACGCTTTAGAGAGATCCAAAAAGATACCCATAGCCTTAAGCCCGTTATCCAAGGAGTTTATGACTGCGGTAGTAAAGTTTAAAACAGCATCTTCGGTACTTTTTTTCTTTCTGAAGCCATACTGATTCCCAGATAGTATGTTATGTTCATTTAAAAAACTGATCAGTCTTTTATTGAGTAATTTCTCGAAAATTTTTGACAACACGCACAAAACAGAAATAGGCCTATAGTTATTGACACTGTCTCCATCACCATTCTTATAGATTGGATGAACTAGAGCTTTCTTAAAAACCGACGGAAAGATTCCCCGAGACATGCAATTATTAAAGATGGTTATTAAGAGAGGAATAAGAATATGTTTGGAGGCTTTAATAACTGAAGTGGGTATGCCATCCCATCCTACAGCACAGTTGATTTTAAGATTATCAATAGTTGACTCAATTTCCTTGTAATCGATATCAAACAGAGCCATTGACTGTAAAGGACTTTTAGTGGAGGTGTAGCTGGGTCGTGTTGAAGAATTTAAGGTGGGAGTACTATTAACAATTTTAGAGGCCAAATCTTTCCCTATATTAGCAAAGAAGTTGTTAACTGCATTGATATTTGCAAAGTGATCAGGTGACTTCGTTAACAATTTACTTGCTGAGTTTATTTTATTCTTGAGATTAGTTGCTTTTTTAATTACTTTCCAAGTTTCCTTTGGGTTATTTTTGGCTTTTAGTAATTCGTTACGATGGTATTCCGACTTTACTCTTTTCAAGAGATTATTGCAATAAGTGCGATAACGATGAAAGACAAGCTTGTTAGTGTCGTTGTTCTTGTCCTTTATAAATCTCTTAAACAACCTATCTCTGTGTCTGATACACCTTAAAAGACCGGAAGTTAACCACGGTTTAATTACTTTCTTGCTAGAAGGAACTTTAACATGCTGACTATGCTTACTGACAGTATCAGATAAAATCTTGACCAAGACAGACGTAGCTCTATCCGGACACATACAACCACTAACTTGTGAGAAATCTGTTTTTTCAAGATCACAAACAATGGATTTTATATCAATCTTAGTATGGAAACGATCTGATGAAAATGTTTTAAGTTCAGCATTGTTAATGACCAAAACAGGCGCATGATCTGTAATAGACGATTCCACAATTATCGAAGAAGGATTGGTATTACTTCTATACATGAAGTGATCGAGGCAACTATTTTCACGAGTGGGTATGTTATAAGCAAAATAAAGCCCGTGCGATGCTAGTAAATGTAGATAATGATCGGAAGAACTGACCGTAGGAGCTATATTTATATTAATGTCGCCACAAATAAAAAGTGATTTAAAGTTATTATGTTCTTTAATAATACTATCGAGGCCGTTAAGGAATACATCAGTGTTTCTATATGAGGGTGATCGATAAAAAGCAATCACAGCAGTGTCCTGTAAATACAGCGCAAGGCAGTTTGCTTCGTCAACTTTAGGGACCTTAACAGTATGTAACAAGTCCTGTCGAACATAAATCACAACACCGTCATTTTGTAGAATGAAATCAGAAGAGTGGGAAATGTAGCCGGATAATTGTGGCGCAATAGGGCATGATTTAAGCCAACATTCGGTTAAGACTATGACATCTACTACAGTATTCATTCTTTTGAGTAAAATGGTAAAATCGTCAAAATTATGGTCAATACTTCGAATATTTAATTGTAAAATCTTAAGACAGGCTTTATTATATAACTTTAGGTGGTCAGAGACATTTTCAGGACTAGATTTTATAACGTTGTTTTGGAAAAGGTGATCAATTTCACTAGCAACATCCAAGATGTTGTCATTCATAATTGGAAATAATAAGGTAACAAATGAGCAAAATATTGATGATACGAAGAGCGAAGTGTATATTGATATTCAGCATAGCATATAAGCGAGGGTGTGTATGAATGTAAGTGTAAAATGATGTGGTAAAAGTGTAATGGGGCAAAGAGTGTTGCAATTTATTGAGTCTACATAATAGAAAACATAAAAAATAAATTAAATCTAAAAGTAACAACAGCGGAATAAAGATAGGACAATAATTAGACCAATTAACCAGTCACAAATTCAGTAACGGAATATTTAGATCTGCTTCACAGGATATTCTAATAAGTTTGTCTCCGTCACGTTTCCTTAGAAAGATCTTGCCGTTAGAGACCCAGCAATATTTGTAGTCGTTTAATTTGGCAAATTCACGAGACAAATAGAACAATTTCTTCTGTTTGGTTGGCAAATTTTCAGACATAAATATTCTTTTAGATGGGCCCACAAGTTTCAATTTTTCGGTTGTCAAACAATCGTTTGATCTGTTTTTATGTCTGTAAGCGGCAATTACTTTTTCTTTAGTCAAAACTCGGGTAAAGTCCACTATCACAGTACGTACTTCTGGGTTTATTGAATTGATTCGATATATATCTCTGACATCATTAGCTGATAGTGGTATGTTCAGTTCTTTACCAATGCTCGAGACGGTATCAAGAAGTGTATCTTTATTCTCCTTATTTGTGACTGGAATATTTCTTAATTCAATGCAAGACGCTCTCGCGTATCGCTCGTCATTTTCGATCTTGGTTTCTAACGATGCTATAGTCTGGCGATAAGAATTTTGTTCAGCCTCGAGTTTATTAATTTTTGACGTAAGTGCATCACAATGTTGAGACAGCATATCCATAGACGTCTTCATGTCATCGAAAGATTTTAACAATTGGTCATATTTGTTATTTTGCTGTTCCTGGAACTCTTTAAACATCCGCTTCATGTCGGAGGCGAAGGTTGAGATACTGCCGCACTCCTCACATTCTACCGACCTTGCTTGTGGAGGTTTTGAGTTCCTTAAGGTGACATTAGAGACATCTTGCGGGGATTCTTGCGCTGTTTTAGATTTGGAAGTCTTAAGCGCTAATGACGTTGTAGGAAGGGGAGAAGCGGGCGGAGGTGTACGACGCATTTTGTTTAACTATAGGAGACTGTTCACTCGGATGCAATGAGAATTTCGACGATTTTTAACAAGAAAAAATCTTTCGGTTGATGAGGCTTGAACTCGGTCCGTTAGTGTTGCGGCGTGCAATGCAGCCAAGCGCTATACCACTGAGCTACTTGGTCCTTATCTGCTAGGTCGAATTTAACTTAAGGATCGTAACTCTTGTAAAAGCTGATGAGGGTATGAGTTTATTTAGAGGTGATATCAAAAATTATATTGTTCAGCAACACAATAAACTTTGATCGAAAACACAAATATACGAAGCGATCGGCACTGACTTTTTCACTAGGTTGATAGATTATTATATTTAGCGTATTTTAACACCACACACGATCAATTACTTCAAGTTATACCATTAATTTTTATTTAATTTGTAGGAGTTTAAATGAACACGTCTATTCACTATAATATCCAGTTGGGGGGGGCTTGTACAGACGAGTGTGTATACTTAGGGCCGTATTTATAAATCGCTCTTAATACCGATCTCAATAGCGCTCTCAGCTGATACGCTCTCAAGTTGGGGGCAGCATCTTAAGATAGACGTTAATTAATAGTCCGATATTGAGAGCGTATCAGCCGAGAGCGAACTTAAGATCGTCATCTTGAGATCGCTGTCGCTTGAACGAACTATTGACCGAATGGGTTTGCGTTCCATTTTTCGTTTTACATTGAATGACAATGTGAAATATTTTGTGTATGCAAATGGCCTCAAAATATTTACAGATTTATCGAAAAAGAAGTGAAATATGTTTTATAACTATAATTTTCATGTTTTTTAATAAATTATCATTAAATATGATATTTAAAACATAATGGCCAATAAACGTGAATATTGGTTAATTTACGAAACGGAACGTAAAGCGGGCATAGAAAACATTTCAGGTAGCTTTTGACAAGATCCACGCTACTTTTGTTTGTGTTTCGGCGTGTTTACATCACTGTTCTTCCTGATTTCCTTTATTTGCCCTATAATGGCATCCAAAAAACATATTTTTAGCCCCGTAGAAAAGAAGGTTTTTACGGACATTATAAAATCTTATGCAAATGTTGTTGAAAATAAAAATACTGACAGTGCAAGTTTGCGAGACAAGAATCAGGCATGGGATAATCAGGCATCTCAAGTCAAGGTTTGACCGCACTTGAAAAATAGGCACTTGAGATGCATCTTGGAAATGCTCTTGAGTGCCGAGTTTGATTTATTAATACGCGCGTACTCAGTTGAGATACTGAACTCAAAACTCTACTTAAGTGTGGTTTATTAATTAGAACAGCATCTTAAGTTTGCACTCAAGATCGAACTCAGAGGTAAGAGCGATTTATAAATACGGGCCTAAGTCTAAGGACGGTGAAAGTCTCTAATAATATATACGTATGAGTATATTTATATTTTTGTACTCAAAAACCTGCTTACAACTTTTTTCGATACAGTTTATAAATTTTAGTTCATCGACATTTTTGCTTCAAATAAAGAGTTATGTGATAATTTTTTTTTCCACATATTTTACTAGCCTATATATCTAATTACATTTAACAAACAACAGGCGATGGAGACGAACTGGACGCCTACAAGAGGGACTGGCAACTGGTGGCTTCTAATCGAGAAGAGTGGCGGGAATGGGGAAAGGCCTTTGCCCAACAATGGGACTACTTCTTCTTCTTCTTCATCGAGTGACTGGTGTGAGAGTTATTGAGCCGCCAAAGGCCTCTGACATGGCTCATGTAACAACTACTATCCGTAGAAAGTAACCGGTACCGACGGCTTAACGTGTCCTCCGATATAGGCTAACAGTAACAGTATGTAACATGTTCAACGTTGTCATGATGGCCTAAAGTCCTGTCTGCTCAATCCAAGCTTCGATCAGCATTCATGTTCTCAATAAAACACGTACCTTATATAAAGGCCTCTTATTCGTAAATATTTGAAGAGGCCTTACTTATTACGTATTTACTTTAGGTTTATAGACTAGAATAACAAAATACACGTTACCAATGAATTACGTGCGTAATGTACTCGTATGTAACAAAAGACTAGATATTAAAGTTAAAGGACTGTATTGTTCTGTTCAAATTGGATTCGTAACTACAAACAATGTGGATTTGAAACTAGATAACAGATAGATGAGTTGCGTAGGTGTTTATCGGAAAATGAATTATTGCTTAAATAGATGTAGATACATAAGTTTTGATTAAAATATATTTATAGTGTGAGGAATACATAATTACATATGTCTGTAAAACGGAGATATGACTAGCATGATAGTTAACTGTAAGACAACAGAGATACAGAGATACATGCAAGATACAAGCATGCCAGTTTACCAGTGCTAGTGATAGCACGTGATAGCTACTGGTATGCCAGTTATTAGTAAAATTATATACTTAAGTCTTGCAGGGCAGATTGCATAAGAACTCCTCAATCGATTTAGTACCTAAATATTTTTAAGAAACAAAAGCTTTTCGATCAAAACAGTATTTTATATTGCATCAAATAGAACATCATTTAAAACGACCGTCATTGGTTTATTAAACACAAGCATCGCCTCGCGGTTTTACCCGCGTTGTGCCCGTTGCCATGGGCATTTCGGGGTGAATAATAGCCCATAACCTTCCCATTGAATGTGACCATTTATTACAAAAAGAATCATTCAAATCGGACTGATAATTCCCGAGATTAGCTCGAACATACAAAGAAACAAACAAACAAACTTTAAAATTTTACCTCTTTATAATATTACTATAGATAGGTATTTAGGCGCTCAAAGCCACGGGGATAGGTACAACTATGGTAAATTCATGGTGTGTCGTTAGCCTTACAACAAGACAAGAAGACAAGACAAAACTATTTGTAATCAATCCTCTTTCCAGCAAAGCATGTAGGTTAACTGCGACACACAATCATGCAAAGACCGACACAAATAAATGCAATATGTGCATATTAAGCTTGTTAGAATCAATAACATCCAATAACATTTGATCTCTGTGCGCTACTCTTATGACGACAAACAGTTGTATTGAATTACGTCTAACGATAATCCCATTAACTTCAATACAAGTTAACAGCATTGAATCAAATAGAGCTATTGGCGAAATGAGATGAACATGTAGTAGTACTCGTAGTTACAATCGTTATAGAATAGTGACGGTAAATTGAAACGATGGTGTTCGGTTAATGTTACGTAGCAGCCTCTTGAGGAATTTGTACCTGAAGTAATTTCTAAGTATGTTCGAGTTGGCCAACCCTGCTGTCGGAGTTTTAAGACCGCCCTAAGACCTTTGATATTATGGTCTGACGATTGAAATATTCCCGATTGACAATTTAACGTCCAAAGCACGGTAGCGCTCAGATAGAATTGCCTCTAACGGCCACTCATCTAATTAAGGACCGATCTGCACGATTTGTAATCGGGGTGAATATATCTGGATAAAATATATTTTATGTTGACGTTTACTGGTAAGTGATCGTGAAGTTGAAGCAGCCATATCTTGCTTGTAGTTCCAAGCTTCTAGATAATAATGATTAATTGGCAAACTAAATACTGATTAAGGGGGAAGGGTGGGCTGTATTACAATTCGCCGCTTTAGATAATCGAGTTAATAGACTAACTTCATAGTTTTGATACTTGCGGGTTGTTGAACTAAACTTATTAGTTTAGTCTTAAACTTATTTAAGGTTAAGTTTTTAATTATAGATTGAGTAAGTTAGATTAAATTATACATGGTTTGATTAAGTCTCTTATTATAAATTATGTAATAAAATATTCGATTTTCAATCTATTTTATTTTTATTACCCAGCGCCCCGCGGTCCTACCCGAGTTGTACTCGTTCCCGCGGGAATTTCGGGATAAAATGTATCCCAAGTGTTATTCTGATGTACAACCTATGTCACAGTAAAGTTTCATTCAAATACGTTCATTTGTTTTTGCGTGAAAGAGTAACAAACATACATACATATATCCAAACGTATATCCATCCTCACAAACTTTCGCATTTATATATAATATAAGTAGGTTTTATAGCAATAAGCGTGTCGTGTGCAGTTACAAAAACGGACCAATTTTCGTAATATTTAGTTTTTTGGATTTATCGCATGACTGGATGCGGACGTCGCATGGATGCGGTATTCTGCTATTCGGGGATCGATTTGTTCAACACCGCATCCAACCGGCAAAATAATTGTCACAGAAATGTGAACTTCATGGCGTTCTCTTTAGACATACTTTACATTGACAACACAAATTAACAAGCGTTGTTGGCTGTTGGCGAGTTGAGTGTCATGCCATCACATTCTGTGTACATTATTATGCCGCGTAGGAGCGGTATAAATGGAGTGGCTATCACATTAACCATTAATGCTGCTTTGGATAAGAATTAGTATAGTATATATCACCGTCTTCTGTGACCACGGTTCCTGCAAGGAGCCGAAACGACAGATAACATTTAAAATAAAAGCGAGGTGTATGTTAACGTAGTTTTATAAAATAATCCATCTGTTCGTAGTCATAGAAGTATAGTTATACCCTTACCTGCATAAACCGCAGTGGAGTTATGCTCCGGGTCGTATGGACACACCGCCTGGCCTGACTTCTCGCTCTCCATATGGTACGAGTCCCGCTGGACGCTGTACTCCCGACAGAAGGGACGGAAGCTGTTGGTCCCGCAGACGAGAAGCCTTCCCGGGCCCAGCGAGACCAGCACGCGAATGTAGTTCTGACAACTTTCCTGGAAATAAAAAGGGGTTATAGTGTTGTATATAATCAAATACTACAGTAAGTAAAGGGAGAAACGTAATGTTTCTTCGAATTGGCGAGTCGTAATGGCGGAAGGCTGGCGAAGAGCTTTTGCTGTTCGTCGATGTCAACATATTTTCAGGAAAAAGGGACATAATGGTATCATATAAAGTAAAGTATTGCCTGTAATGTCCCACTGCTGGGCAAAGACTCACTCACTGAAGATATCAGTACAGTGAGGAGGATTACAGATCAATACAATTTGAAATACTAAACAGGTATGCATAGTCTTCATATCCTTGATTGTTCACAACAACGACAACTTTTTTAAATGGCGCAAACCGCAGTGACAGTATCTTGGCAATCCAAACCCTGAACAATCACCCAAACTTCCCCAACCACCAGCTAACCCGATCTCATTCTAAATCCTTGGTATCTTAATCCAATTCCCGTAGGCACTAGTCGGTACTTCCGTCTGGTTGGTCCCGATGCGCTCCAATAGGATTACACACCATGCACCTTGTACAGGAATGCAAATGCAATCATATCAGAACCTATAACGGGTGGATTAGTTCAGTGTATCTAACTTTCATACATGTTCCATCTTGGTATTTGGTTTTGATATTAATATATAGACTGTGCCAAATTGATTGATAGAGATAGTTTATGTTGTGAGAATACAACAGTGAATTCTTTTAGTATTTATTGTTCTAAAAGTCTTTAGGTCTTAGATTAGTATTGCCTTTAGACATGTGATATGATATGATAGGCAAGTGATAATCGTTTCGCGTCGTTTTACTGAAAATTTATGGGCATGAGACATAGTGTTAGTTTACAAGCTGCGAGCCAGTAAATTCTAAGGCTGTACCATACTATACATGCTGAATCGCGATCTGAATACAGTATATGAATTTTAAAAATCTGAATTCGGGACCTTTGCCTCAAACCTGTCTGAAAAATCAAATTGAACGCTTGTCTGTCATTTCTACAGATCTGAATCTGAGAGAATTTAGAATCTGAAAAAAATGAATTTGTGTTGTGCTCGAAATTTTTTTGCAATTCTGGGCGTTCTGAAGATTGAGATTCTGGATACAGATCCAAATTTATCATTTATTATGGTACCAGCCTAAATATTTAACGCCCTCTTCGTATATAACTCCCTGGCTTTTCGAAACATGCTAAATTTCAATGTAACTTTAGTATTACCAAAGTTATCTACACAATACAAATATGTCACAGTCCCAAAATGAACAGCCATCCCAATGCGACAAATATGCACAAAAATAAACATTATGCATACTATGTATAAGTATCTTTTTTGATTACAATTCCGATAGTGGCCGGTCGCAATGCGAGCGTCAGCTGGGCCATTACGCAGGCTTGTCGCGGTGACGCATTCAGTAATACTTTGTAGGGATGCCACCAACGGTTTAATGAAATAATGCGGTGGTTTTGTTTGATAATGGTACATATCCGTCTTATATACGAGTATTCATTTGGTAAACATTTAATGATAATTTTATTTTAAAAATTACACATCAATTTTCTTCCTGGCTAACAAAATGTACCCTCCATAAAACTAACTCAACTTGGGAAAGGAATATAAGAGAGATGTTCAAAATGGCGCCATCTATCGGAAGCGTGGTTGAAACAACCGTAGGAAAGCCGTGGGGTTGGTGGTTTTTAAATACATATCGTTTTTGCTCGATACAACAACTTCGCCTTTAAAATTTCTCTTGCGATTTGTTGAAACAATTTTTTTATATATCTACACTTCCGAGAAGCTTCATAAACCAAGAAAAAACCATACATGAAAACTTAAAAGCCTTTTAATATCAAAATGCATAATTTAGAAAACATATACCCTAAAAAAGGCAGCTCTTTTAGTACTTTAACCTAGATAACTAGGTACACCACTTTTGTACTGAATTTTATCTACCTAGGTAGCATTTTTATGAGAAGTGGGAGGTATAAAAACTCTCTCATAAAACTTCTAATGAAACGAGAAAATAATGTACGTTCTCGTTAAATAATTATGAATAATTAATAATATTTTAATATTAAATAATGTTTTACTAATGGATTTGTAACAGGCACGGAACGAAAAGAAGGCAGGTAGGTAAGTAGGTATTAAGATTGTCTATTTTTTTAAGCAATTTCTTCAACTATAACTAACTAGTAGCCCGTGGTTTCCCGTTCTTGTAGGAATTTCGCAATAAAAAGTAGCCTATGTCTTTCTCAGGCTCTGGACTAACTGTGTACCAAAATTTCATTCAAATCGGTTTAATAGTTTTGGTGTGAAAGCGTACCAGACAGACAGAGTTACTTTCGCATTTATAATATTAGTTAGGGTTGCTATAATAAATAAGTTATTTCAAAAAAGACTATCAGAATGCCACATATTTCAATCTTTGTTTTTAGACCAAAGACTAAATTATAAGTGGAAAGAAACTAAGTAAAAAAAATATTAAAAACAAGTAGCATAAAACCTTTTTTTTGCCTTCAAAAAGTGACGAGAAGCAACCCTATACTATCCCTATTAAGGCCCGTAACTGTTTGAGATCGGAGCTTTGTTACGTATTTCGATCCGCTTCGATCCACAGTTCACTTGACCAGATACTTTCTAATGCAGACTTCAACCAGAATACCACTGATTCGTTCATCATGCTTCTCGACTGTGGAGAACGGAAGACGTCAGAACGTTGCATGTGAAGTAAATTTGTATACAGATTTTAGTAATGTTCATCATAATTAAGCTTTTTAATCTATTTCAAAAGGTTTTAAATTCGAAGGGTCCTGTTTGTCAGGCATAGCACCATCGTTAATGATAGCATTTTTTTCAAACGTTGTTTGTTCTGAAATCGCCCCATAATATAATATAAATTATTTGATTCGTTGTTCTTTTTGTAATAAATGCTTGCGTTAAATCTCAATGTTTAAAATTTGTTTAGGTAATAATTATCATGTTTTTTCTAAACAAAAGACAATTAGGCTAAATTTTCCTACAAACAAAAGGATTAATGTTCCAAATTCCAAATTTAATTAGGAGGCGTAAGAAGTAAATAAATAAATATTTTTTCAAAAACCTTCAAACCAGGTTTTTATGAGAACTACCTTTTTTATATCGGTTAAAAACAAGATAATTTCGTTAAACCCTTTCATATACCGAAAATAAATCCAAAATTAGTTCACAAACTACAGAGATATCAAACAGGTAACAAACATTCAATCGAACCTCCTTCATGTTTGATGTCAGTAAAAGATTGACGACTAACTGACGTACGAAACTCAGTTGCCTTTAAATAATTAGACCGTTCGCCGTCAGTGAGTCAGTGAAAGATTCAGAGGAATTCTTCGAGTGGGTTGGAGTCGAGGAATCTGTTTAGAGCCAGTCGCCGCACGGTGGATGCTCAGGGCTGGGAAAATGGTATGTTGCAACATACGTACGGACACACCTAGTACGGTGGCCACGGATTGGGGAAAAGATGGGATATTTTTTATAACTTTATTATTAACAACTGTAGGTAAAAATATACTTCGTGCAGGAGTGAAGACTTGTTGATGATTACAGACACTTTTTTCTAAGCATTGATGCAAAATCAATCAATTGTTTTAACCAAATCCGGAAGACATTCTCATGTGGAATTTAAATAAAATGAATTGCCGCTAGCTCGTCGTTTGACTGAGCAGTATATATTATTGAGATTGTTAAGCAACGTGCGGCTCGGCCCGGACGGTTCCGATTGTATCAATCGTCAGACCATGTCGGAGGCCTTTAGGCGGTCTAACAACTCCGAAATCAAGGTTGACCTTTAACTTCCTCGAATTTACTTACTTACTAAGAAAAATCCCTAATAACACAGGATCGCTAGCTACCCTACCCAGAATGGTCCACGTTCGCCTTCAATCGAGGCATGAATTTCCAAACGTCCCACGGGCACCCAATCAGTTGCCGGGAGCCTTTTACACTCCAGGGATATGCGTTTAGGAATGCACTAAGAACCTTTTGTTAGATCTCGGTTTCTTATTCCTTTGATATTATTGGAATGTGGATGCATTGTTGTGAGGTGCTAACTCTTCGCTTATGAAATGTGTTCTATTGGAATAGCTGGTCTAGTTTACTGCTTCTAGTATTAGTGCTTTTGAGATGTGAGATGTAAATGTTTAATTACAACTAAGTAATCGCCATGCCATTATTTGTAACAACCATGCCTCTTTCAATTCTTCTTCAACCGTTACTTTAGTAGCTCTTACATTTTCAAATAAAGATATCATGAAAAAATCACGTTAGGAGTCCTTTTCAAAGTAATTGTAAAACCAATTAGTAATCATAACTTATGTAGTAATTAAATTAAATCTTTTGAAAAACGATAGCTGCCATAGTGTAAAGAAATAACAGTGGATTGCAGATCTATTTAGGTTTCCGCAGTCAATGAACAATTTAGTTTGAAGATCACGTTCGGCGACCGAAGTGGATTGAAACCAGTTCGGCGAACGCATAACGCGATAAACTACCTAATACATTAACCTATCTATTGACCTACCTATATTATACCATTGTATCATAGTACAAATACACCATACATGTTCATTTATAAATAACATAAATTATAAAAACGATATTAATAAGTGCAAGGAATTAATGAAAATAAATGAGTCCATTCACAGAAAGCGCCAATCACCAAGAAATTCATTTAAACATACAACGCGAAACTATATTTAAACGGAAGTCCAATTTTATTGAAACAGATTCGTAAATAAACGTATCAGATTTACTTATTCTACTTGCAAGGTAATTACTCCCTCGATTTATTGAACTTTAAACATGGAGAGCCTATTAATTACAGGTAAATACAGACTGCATACATTTTTCAAGCGATAATTAACCCTTGGACGATCATTAAGGGTAAGCTAAAGGTCGTTAGGTGTTACTAAGGGATTATACATTGATATTCATTCAATGTATTCAATATATTTCAATTTATACTTATAAAGTGTTTGTGTATGTAGTAGTATCAGCGAGTTAGATTCCATAATACAAGCTTATCGCTTACTTTGGGTTTAATTAACCATATGCGAATTTGTCCGAGTATATTCCAGTATCACTACATATTATAAAACAAAGTCCTCGGCCGCGTCTGTCTGTGCGCGATAAACTCAAATACTACTGCACAGATTTTGACGCGGTTTTTATTAAATAGATAGAGTCATTCAAGAGTAAGGTTTTTGTCTTTGGTAAAACAATGTAAACCTCTTTTATATATGTAAAAATATGAAAAATATTTGTACTAACTCAAATTGTTAACATTAGTTTAGTATGTGATTAAATTAAACCAAATCATATACTTATAAATACGTATGGTCTTAATTACCTCAAAGTAAATACTTGAATAGCAAAAAGTCTTGTCTATTAATGATAATTAAAGTCGTTTGCATAGTTGAGCATGTGAGGCGTTACACGATTTTGCACTTAGACAGTGCTTAGAGCTTATTAAAGTTAAGTTTGGATGCCAAACGAGGGGCAATTTCATTAATAGACAGTCATTGGACTCGGTTCCATTGCATTTTAGAATACATTACTTAATGATAATGAGATTAATATCGTATGGTAGGTTTAAACTATTGGATCTGGTTGTTTTGATTGTCACAGATGTAGATGGAAGCTTTTAGGTGGTCTGTAACTGGCGAATATTCCACTGGTTCACTAACGTACACAATCCTATTTCAACCAACTCGACATTGGATCAATTTAGTATCTAAAACGCAAGACAAATATAGTGCGGGTGCGGGCAAATTGCGTGTTGCTTGCGGGTTGGGTGACGTTGTATTTCTGTATTTCTACGGTGCGTCTTGCAACCGACCAGCACCTGCTTCCTATATGTTTTGCGCTTAAAGTATTGTCATTGTTTTAACATAATGTTGGGTAAATTATGTTAAAACAGTTATGTACATAATTTGGAAATATATTGTGATACCTTAGGTTTAAGTGAACCCTACTATTTTTAAATTAAATCGTCGTATACGGATACACTACGTTTTAATTTTACATTTTAATCTGACGTTTCGTTTCGGTTAGTCTTTTGTGATCCCGGTTCATATAAAGGCGCTGAAACATCAAATATTTCTTTTAAAATAAAAGCGTAGTGTATCATTAAACATCGTTTCAATTCATAATTTGTATTGAATTTGCTAAAATGAAAAATACTAAAGAAATAATTGTAAATGACTACGTTACGTTCGTAAAAATTAAGTTAATAATAGCGTTCGACCGTAAACCTGTAAGTAATTTCATTTAACACCGGTTTAATTATCGTTGCACGTGAAACGTAAGTCATAACTGTAAAGTTGAACATTGAGTCAAGAATAGTGACTTGTGTCTATGATTTTATTATATTTCGACGAAGTAAAATGTGAAATTGTTCTACAGATATTTCAGAAAATTAAATTGGATTGTGTTGTGAGGACTTAAATTGATATCTTAGTATGCAGTAGGTAGATTAGGTTTGGAAAATTAAGTCTTGTATCATGTTATAAAATAAAATATAGTATAGTATACTAGATAAGGCGTTTAATGTCCCACTGCTGGACAAAGGCACTGTCATTTCACTGAAGATATCAGTACAGTGAGGAAGGCGATATAATCACTCAATCACATCTTGGTTCGCGATCACACCCGAATCATGTTTGTAAAGTATATAAAACATATGCTTATCTCGATCCGGGAATTGAATCTGGGATCTCAGCAATTTTGTTTTGTTACATAGTTTTTAATCCAAGAAAGATAAAAGTTATAAAAAGTATATAACCAGTATATAAAGCAAATAAAGGCTTTTAGTTAAGTTATATGATCCTACTAAAACTTAACTTGTAACATAACTTTTTTATTAAGAACTTTTCGTATAAAACTTTTATGTTAAACAATACACTATCTAATTTAAGCACCACAGTCCTATTGAATGCGAAAGTTCATGAGTATGTGTGGGTGTATTTATGGTTTTTGCTTTACTTAGCTGTTTTGGTGGGACAATATATCAAAAGACAATATTATAGATTGAAAAAGAACATATGTATTTCAAACTATATCAAACTATGCTTATATTATAAAGAGGGAAAGTTTGTACTTTGTTTGTATGTGTGGGAATTATCTGTCCGGTTCGAATAATTCTTTTTGTATTGGCTAGCTGTATTGAAGAAGATTATATGATGGGCTATGTTTTATCTCCAAATTCCCACGGGAACGGGCATAACGCATGTAAAACCATGTTAATAGTTTATAGATTGAAATAGAACATGTTTATTTTAGACAATAAAACGATTTTATCACACAAACCATACAATATTTTTTTAGAGAATAACATAATTTTATCAGGAAAGTCAGAAACAAAGCTAACACGCCAATTACACACACAATTGTATTAGTTTTCTAAAGAAAATGTTATTAATCTTTTAGAAAACGTGGATTACTTTAAACAATCCATGCTTCCAAAACCTTTACAGCATCAGAATGTTTTATAATCTACATGCAATCTTCCTTCCCACGAAACGAGGTCACTCATTAACCGGAACTAAAGGTAATACCGACTTTACCGTATCGTCGCGCGAACTTTCAACTCGATTGAGTTTTTAATTTACCGCCACGGGTACAGAGATTAACAGCGAAAGCTTACACGGCTGAGAATTCAATTATTTGAACCCGGTTTGACATGTCGGGGTTAGGGGAAATGTTTGGATTATAAGTGACTAGCAGCGCCCCGCGGTTTCACCCGCGTTGTACATATTCCCGTAGAAATTCCGCGATAAAAAGTCGCCTATGTCCTTTCTCAGGCTCTGGACTAACTGTGTACCAAATTTCATTCAAATCGGTTCAGAAGTTTTGGCGTGAAAGCGTAACAGACAGACAGACAGACAGACAGAGTTAATTTCGCATTTATAATATTAGTTAGGATATAACAGGAACGGAAACAGGAACGAGAAGTATGTTTTCTTTGATGAAACATAATTATATATAGGTATGTGTAATTTGTTCAATAATAATATAAAGTCTGTTAATATGACTATTTTTTCGTCTCACTTTATAGCAGGAAATTCAGAGACTTCAGTTTACTGAATTGGAATAAATTCCATTCCTTCACCCCAAAACTAACATTTACCATACGTCTGAAATTCAGCTCATAAAAGATTTCGTCTTCGTAGCAATATGCTACGGAAATACGGCGTAGGTCTGCCTACGTCGTAGCACGTAGCCACGTAGCGCAAGTCAAATGAATGTGCATACCAAGTAAGCTAAAGTGATGTATGGAAAACTAATACTGAAATATTAGTTAGGAGTATAATTGAGGTTAAAGTGAACTAATGGCATCCAACGGGTTTGGTTGCGTTCCTATAAGAATTTAGAAATTAAAAGCTTTATAAAATTAGCTATGTCAGCAAACATATCACTACATAGTATAAAACAAAGTCGCTATTTTTGTCTGTTTGTTTGTCTGTTTGTCTGTATGCTTAAATCTTTAAAATTACGCAACGGATTTTGATGCGGTTTTTGTAATAGGTAGAGTGATTCAAGAGGAAGGTTTTTATGTAAAAAAATTCCCGAAATTCCCACGGAAATGGGCACAACGCGGGTAAAACCGCGGGGCGCTGCTAGTTATTAATAAATATATTTCAAATTATAAACTGAAACTGAAATTTTATAAAGTGAAGATATATTTCAATCCGGGTGGTTTCTGAACTATTTCTAGGAAATGTTCTCGCCAACGCAAACTCTATTGATTATCAACCGGTTATTAAATTACTTTGAAACAGATTAAGTTCTCTCTTAGTGATCCTTTATAGGAAAATGAAGACTTATTTACAACTATCAAGTTTGAATAACATAACAAGAACCGTTGGAGAGCGCTGTATACTTTAAATCAAGCTATTGGACTACAAACTATTCTCAGCTTGTAATACGAGTAAATAAACTTGTTAAAAAATCAAATCTTAAGTTCCATAACTAAATTTCAATAGCTTTAGTGGTTAATCTTGTTACAATGCTCAGTACTATTTGGTTCATGAGCTTCTTAAGTGAGTGTTAGTAGCTCCTGGCACTGTTTGACTAAGAGATGTTAATTCATTGCCGATTGTTAAGGAACGTGCAGCTCGGCCCCTACTTGGATTGATGGCCGATAGTGGCATTTCAATCTGAGCTACCGTGCTTAGGAGTATTCGTTTGTTACTCTTTCACGCGAAAACTACTGACCGGTTTTGAATGTTATTTTACAGTAATGTAGTCACACATCAAATCAACACATCGGATTCAATTTATCCCGAAATTTGCACGGAAACGGGTACAATTTGGGTATAACTGCGGACTCTGCCATATGACATAAGTCTTACCTCATCTTTTCCTTTGACGACGCACATCTTGACGTCATTCTCGGGCGAGTACCACGCGAGGCGGCGCTGCTCCGTCAGGTCGGTCAGGCTGAGGTTGTACACCACGTTCCTGGAACAAACAGACAGTTGTTTAGCTTTTGGAAGGCCAGTGGTCTTCGAAAAAATTTTTATTACAAGGTAACTTAGGTTGAGAGTGAAAAAGAGAAGGTTAATTAGTGTATACATAATTTTATCCTAGTAATATAAATGCGAAAGTTTGTGAGGATGAATGTAAGTTTTGTTACTGTTACACGAAAAAACAACTGGACGGATTAGGATGAAACTTTACAGTAATTTAGGTTATACATCAGAATAACACATGGGCTACATTTTATCCCAAAATTCCCGCGGAAACGGGTACAACGCGGCAAATTAGTTGAATAAATAGCTGTCAATCCAAAGTACGTACATCGATTGCTTCCCATAAACTAAAGAACAAATATCTTAATGTAAACTGTATAAAAATGTTGACACTTATTGCCGAACGTAGCCAGTTAAGGCATACGAGATTTTAAATTCCAATTTCAAACGACCTAGTTCAAAGTTAGCCCACCAAACCAAACCACCGTTTAGTTCCAAAGCATAATTTAAAAAAAGAACTTTCTTACAAAAAAGTCAAATAATAAATCCCCTAAAACTGCTTGTTTCTGCTCACTTGGATTTAACGGGCAATATACATGACCATTTAACGGAGAGCTGTGGTTAGTGAACTGAATGTTCTCTTTGTGTCTGAGCTAGGGTTCATTTTAGGGTGGTGAGTCTGACTCATAGTTGTTAGCCAAATGTTTGTTCGCGGTTTTAATAGCACCAGGAGTTGGATTCAGGTGAAGTTGGTTGGAATGAGTGTAGGTGTTTCTAGTTGGAGCATTTATACGGCGGCGGCGGCCGGTCGGGTGACGCTTTAGAATTCATGCGGTCGGCAACTTTAACTGATCTTATGTGGACTTGGGAGTTGGTTGTAATTAATTTCGTGTTATTAACGGTTTTTAGGTGAAACTTCTAAATCTAGGAGACTGCTTAAAAAATGTAATGGTTTAAGAAATGTCAAATATCTTTTAATATTAGGTAGCTTAGTATGATAGGCATAAAAGGTACTACGAAATAGAGACTTGCGCAGTAAATACTTCGGTCTTTCGTGGTACCTTATAACATGGATATTTTTCCATTACCTCTTTCGACAGATGTACCATAAACAAAGTACCCCTCACCGACCTGTCACCACAAACCAGTAGAGTTCGCTACATGATACCTGCACACTGTAATTGCAAAACTCCACAAGCCTTAATTAAGACGCTTACAGAATATTTCATAAAAGAAATTATGAAGCAAACTTTACCAATTATAAACAAAGAGTATAACTCTAAAATTCTAAGACGTTATGGTTTAACTGCTGTTGGGATTTTATTTTCGTGACAGGTGCAGTATATAGTGCTGAGATAAATTACTTTCATTTTATTTTAAAACTATTACAAATTTAAATCAAGAATTGGTCAGGGATCTTCAGGATCGAATATTTTAGACTGCTTAAACCCTAGGTATGGTATGTTGTTAAAGCTATCGGCTTTAGCGTGTAGATAACACATTAAAACCGATAGTCTTTACAGTATAGCCTATCGGCAAGGCATGTATCATGACGATTATCATAAAATTATTTCAAAATATGTAAGGCTACGAGTATTTTTGGGTTCGTGTACAGAGATTACAAGAACAGTTGCCATCAACAACAAAAAAGTTATCCTCCTAAAAAGTTTTTAAACTCAGCTAAATATAAACCCAGAAGCAGCTTAAAAGTCTCACTTAAAAATGAGATTCGAAACTTTTTGACCGAATTAAATCGACGTTTTTCAAGTTTTATTGATATTACAATAAGGGCCGTTGGACGGTCCTACCATGAAGTTTTGACAGCACTTCTTTGTTCAAGTAATGTATTGTCTAATTTTGTGAAGTAGGGTAATTCCCTTGATTTATAAATAACTGAAAAAACAAATACAGAACTGGAAAAATATGATAAAAACAACAATATTTGTTTGTAGTTTCAAAAAAACATTTATTTTAAGCTTTTACTAATGTTTTATGGATAACTTTGTGTTTTTTATTGTTATTTTAGTAATGTGTACCTATGTACGTATTCCCTCAGCAAAAACTATTATTTATTATACAAATAACACATTCGAGCGCCATTTTTTAATTTCAACCGTATGTTTTCAAATAACGTGCTTTACTTTTTGTTTAAATCTAGTTACTACTACACGGACTTTAAAACAAAAATATACAATTTAAACTACAGTTTCTATCTAATTTTCATGTTTGCACCACTTCTTTTAGTCCAAAAATGCCTAAGACAATAAATTCAGAAGAGCCCGACATATTGCAACCGAAATGCGTTTCTTTGTCGCCTTACTTACACCAGGGGAATCGTAATTTGTATAGTTTAGGGGAAGCAATTTGTTCGGCCCAACCCTGGGCAATATTTTATGTCCTAACACCATTTTTTTGTGGATAACGAAGTGTGATGATTGGGTTTGTTACATCAGAGTGGCTAATGTTAGTTTATTTACAATACAATTATTACAATAGTGTTGCAATTGTTACACTGTGCCAACGGGCTTGTTGCATTAGTGCCAAGCCCGTTGGTATAATGGCATTTGAGAGCGCTGACTGTGTGCGGGGGTTGTGAGTTCGATTCACGCCCGGAGCCAGCAATATGTGCATAATTTTTGACAACGACGTTTGGGTTTCAATTATATATTGATATAAATTATTGTGTATGATGTAATAGTATTAGTTAATAAGATTCCACAATACAGGCTTAGAGCTTAGTTTGAGTCTAACAAACCGTGTGTCTATTTGTCCGGGTATATTTTATTTTATGAATACTTTTAGATTTGTATTCAATCTCTAGATGTAGTTGTTTGTAACTGAATGAAACGTGCTGCAATGCAGAGGCAGTTACTAGATTTAAAAAAGAAATAGAACGCAATACTTATTATTGGCTTAAAACGTACGATGTTATATTAAAAAAAACTTGAATTTATACATAATATTAATAAGAAAATGTATGTGTAGAAACCCTATCAAATCACGAGATTACTCTGTTTTGAAAGACTTGTTGTTTATTTCAAGACAGTTCCACTTTACCGCATAATCAAGTCTCCGTTGTTCTCTTCTGTCACTACCGTGCTCGAAACTTTTGACATTGACAGCTACCTATTGCTCCCTCCATGTAATATTCAAACTCCACCGTCGTTGACATTCGTTTTCACTTTCATTTGTCTTTTTATAGTTAAAGGTAAAATCTACGTAATACGTGTTATGATTGCTTTTGCATATAAAATATTTACACTATTACACATACCGCTAGGGAAATGCTATTATTATTTTATACGGGTAACCGGTAAAGCATGCACTTAATTATGCGGTCAATAACAGTGACCGAGTTCCCGTTCTCCCCTTTCAATTATGCATATTATTTTGAAACAATGCAATGTTGTTTTCTCACGAGGGAGTTCGTTCCGTAATTGTTTGATTACAACTTTAATAATTCATTAATTTGTAATTGCAGTGTGAAACATATTTAATTATCTACGCCTGTTTTTAATTAACTGTGTCACACCTAGATTTCTGTAGAGATACGACCCAATTTGTAAAACTACTTTTAAGGGACGTAGTTACGTACATGTTTTTTCTAATATATACATCAGTATATTACGTAAAAAATATTAAAAGTTCCGATCACAACATTTTCTTACACATCGAAGATAAAACTAGTGTCTGAAAAGCAACACAAAGACAAGTATCCTTGTATTATCCTTTGTCAATTATTCGCTTCACTGATTCCCGCCAAATACCGGCGGCCATCTTAGATCGTACGTCACAGTGGTGCCATCTATTGTTAGGTCACTCGCTCATGTTTTGCTCGCCAATTTGTCCCTCAACTGATTGATGATGGTAACGCTACAATTATTTTCGTGTTCGGCCCGTGATTATATATTTTTTTGTCTACCATTTTTGTTGGAACAATTAATCTGTTTCTTTGAGCACTTTTCAATTATTGTGGACTTGTTTGCGTAGCATTGTTGTGATGAGAAGATAAAAAAGATGAAAAGCAAGATTGTTTGTTTGAGACAATGGTTGTTGAATTGATTTGGGGATTTTTGGAGTATTCCATTTTGGAAAAATATTATGTACAGAATCTATAATTTATTTAACCTTATGTATGCCTTATTGACATTGAGTGAATTCCCCAGATGCAACATGGTGTATTTTCAGACATTTTAGACATGTTGCTTGTCACATCCAGCTTGTTATTGCAGATTGCAGCTTATTCACTCGCTCAATAACAACGCTTTAGTTATAACTTTTTTGTATAATCCCCGTGAATCGGACGCATCGCAGCTGCAACGCCAATCAGAGTAGTACTCATCAATAAACATGACACACGCCAATGATCGAGGCGAAATGAAAATGTCAAACATAGCGGCGCTTTTAACGCAACATTTACATTTTAAATATTATCATTGGGTTTTATTCAGAACGACAGTTATTCATCACCAAACATTTACGTATTTTGATTATTTATTTAAAGTGTCTAGATACAATTATAATTGTGCTACCTGTACTTACACTATAACGTAGTACTAGTTAATACTCGTAGTAGTTATAAAAAACGGAAAGGCGATGCAAAGGGAAGGCTTAGTTTCATCCCCAAATTCCCACAGGAACGGGTTCAAAGCGGGTAAAACAGCATAGCACTGCTAATATCAAAATTGATTAATGTCACCGAAAATTCCTAACGAAATATTTCGAAAACGTTACAAAGATTTAACATCAATTTAATTATTATATTAAGATCGGAATTAACTAATGATTTCAGAAAAGCATTATCGAGTGATTCCTTTCTGAAGCTCAGAATATCTCGATTGTGTAAGAGGATTGCGGATAAGGGACACCGATTTGGGTTATTAATAGAAATGTTTCTGTAAACGTCGTAATATCATTTAGTAGCTACCCGCCTCCGCAATGATACAGTTATCTCAGATATTCTGTAAATAATGATATGAAATGGATTCAATTCTGACATCGTTACTGGTAAAACAGCTATTTTAAGTACCTATGTCATACTCAGTATTGAAAAGAAAGTAACTTTAGCCAAATGTTGTAAGAATAAGAATGATAAAATTATAGTGATACTCATATTCTGTATACCTTTGTTTTTTAAGTTTGAAGGTTGATGTGGAAGTATAATTTTAGTTTAGCTAAAAATATTAGTTATCCATTTTGATGAAAATGACACTATCAATTAAAACAACTAAAGCAATAAACCTTACCCCTAAAAACAACCATTTATTAACAACTAAACCCCCACAAAGGAACTATAAAAATAAAGTTTATATCGCGACAAACATCACCAGATAAAAACAAGAAATATCATCAATATTTCCATTGTATTGCCAGTACCAAAATTCAGCAGAAGTGTCGAAATAAATAATTCAATCGTTAGGGATGGTTCAGTTACATTTCTTATAGAGGAAATCTTGTGGATAGGGCCTTGGATACGTCGAGGGATTACAGGGGGTCCATAAAATGTGCTCTAACTAGTAGCAGTAACTGTAAAACAGACAAAGAAAACAAGGGGGAGTGTATGTCGTCGCCAGAATAAATTATAGATAGCTAGACAAGTGACTTTATCTCTAGGACCCCCGATGTTTCTATTTGTAATCGCGAATAGTGAGGGTTTGTTTTGACTGGCGTCTGGACTCAACAGACAACAACAGATTCAGAAGGTGCCATGGTGTAACGACGGCAATGTGATTATAAAATAACATAAAATCTATACTAATAATATAATAAAGTTGAGGAGTATGATTTTGTGTTGGCTTGAACGCGCTAATCTCAGAAAGTACGCTTCCGATTTGAATAATTATTTTTGTAATGCATAACCACATTAAACGAGAGGGCTATAGGTTTTTGTATCCCGAAATTCCTATAGGCCATAACGAAGAAAAAACAGCGGGGCTGCTGCTAGTAACAAATATAGTGTAAGTGCTATTCTTCTAAAGTTATTTTTTCGAAAAGTCTTTTGACGACGTCGTATACGTAGAACAAAAACAAATACGCAGTTTTTGTGACCGATATTTGAAATTCAAAGGACATTAGTACAAGTACTTATTGTAATACAACGAGACATTTATAACTTAAGTACATCACAAGAACTGTATTACTCAGTATTCAATTCTTCTTACTTAGAATATTCACTAAGGATTTAGGTCGAATAAATACAATTATTAGAGACTGGATACTTCGAGTCTCAAAGCAATTGTAAGACAAATATGTTAGCTATTTTATATTCAAAGCCGATTGGGTTCGATGGGAATTAATACGATATTCCGTATCTCAAGTCTATCTCTAAATTATCGATATTACGAGGAAGCCTAAACAATTTTCAGTTTGTAACCCTTTTGGGGAAGGGAATGTAACGAGTTTCTACCCTATTACGTAAGCATTGGAAATGAGAATCAACTTTGGTACCTATTTATTTAGATATTAGAACCGTTTAATACTGTATAAATATGTTATTTGAGGAGACATGAGTCAGTAAAATAGTGACAGTGAGAAAGTAAATAGTTTACATATGTTTTCATCTATACTATACTAGGTAAATAAGTAGGAAGATATTTCCTGCTCAACATAATGTATGTATATATGTATTCCATTAAACCTGAGAAAATAACGTAAGCGTGATCTACAACAATTTCACACTAGCTCCATCTTTTGGATCTCGGGTGATCCACCGCGCGGAACAGCTAGTACAAAATATTAGTTCTATTCAATAATTAAGTTTAATATACGTATTACTAACGCGATTGATATTAATGACCGAGTTAAAGTAATGAGCTGCGAGTTGCGTCACACATGTCAAAAAAATACTCGCTCCTTACAGGGCCATTATTAATAATCCCTTGATAAAAACATTTTAGCTATCAAATGGTTTGTCACTTTCTGACATACGCAATTTTTCGAAGAGCAAGAGAGACAAAACACATTATAACAGAGTTCTAGTTAATAAGGCGGTAAGTGTCTAGTTATCAGTCTTCAGAAATTGTATTGTAGAAATATTTGTTGATTCAAACTAAAAATACGATAAAACAATAATTTCTACAACCTCTCAAAACATTTCAACAACACACAATATGTTTCCAAACAAAACACATGTAAAACATGAACCTCGGTACATTAAAGTTTCAAAGGGTAAAGAATTATTCGGTGAAGACGTCATGAATTCGATGAAATAAGCGATCGATGTTGTTCTGAAACAATTGCAATAAATCTGCCGATGCGGCCCTCGCCTTTTAAAACTTTACCAATATTGGAAGCAACGAACGCTTAGCATGTAAAAAGGCAAGTATGATCTATTGGTCTTTTGATCGCTTCTTGTTCACAGTCTCGCTTTTTAACACTTGTTTTATATTTGAGACTTATCTTAATTCTTAATCCATAGTTTTTTTGAAGATGTTTGTTTCTTTTATACTGAAAAAGTGTTGAATTTTCTGCGTTGCGTTTTTAGGTTCTGTGATATTATGGTGCTAGTTCTGCAAGGTTTCATCAAAATCCATTTTGTGATTGGTAAAATTTTGTACCATACATTCATACATCACACACTTTCACATTTATAATTATAGTAAGATTTAAGGTAACTATAATTACATTTAAATAAATATTTGTTTTTTAAAGATTCTATATTCTACGTTTCAATGCGCATTTCCAGTCGTGTTTTGACAATAACATCAAACTCAAGAAATCAATTTATGAAGTTTTCTTGTTACGCCACCATTTTGAAATGGAATTTTTACAACCGCCAAGATTGTAGGGAAAATACTGTTATCATATTTGCATTGAATGGGTTTATTACGTTTTTTATATGTCATGGTTTATGTATGGTGTATGAAAATAATGTTTTTATAACTTTTATATGACATATGAAGATTTTGACGAGATATGCAGAACACTTGACAATCTTATGTTCGAAGATATATGTGGTATCTCGTTCGTTCGAAACTTCCTCTAATATTTAATGGGACTACAGGAAACATGATGGTTACATTAACCCTTGGTATATAAAACGTGAACTCAAGATTTTTGTAACCTTATTAAGCGCGTTGAAAACAAAAAAAGACTACACTATTTTAATATTTATAATAGAGAAAAATATATACCTTTGTGTCAGAATGGCAATTTGGCTATATATTTATACCAAAGCGACATTATTCTCTCTCTCGCGTCAAAATGTGTTACCTCTATGTATGTAGTGAAAACAAATGAAGCACACACAGCACAGTGAATACGGCTCCAGGTCCCACGTGTAAACCAATGTCCCATTGATATTGTTCTAAGCGAAACTCATAAACTTTTCCAATATCCGAACCATGTTGGCTACATGCAAACAAATTGCATGTGTCGACGTTTCAACAATGAAATTTTGAAAAATTCTGTCACCTTATGAAATACCTTGGAACTGTTGGTGAATAGAGTTTTGGATTACTTTGCCTTTGTTTTAGATTTGTAGGATTCTATGTTTTTCTAGATTGTTTTTTGTTGATCTACTGACCTAACAAACTTTGTAAACTCACACGATTTGCACTCATTATTATACTAAATGAAACGTGTATAAATCACGTTAGATAGACAGACTAGCAGAGCCCCGCGGTTTTACCCACGTTGTGCCCGTTCCCGTTAGAATTTCGTGATTTTTTATACATATAAACTTTCCTCTTGAATCACTCTATCTATTTACAAAAACCGCATCAAAATCCACTGCGTAGTTATAAAGATCTAAGCATACATAGGGACAGACAGCGGAAAGCGACTTTCTTTTATACTATGTAGTGATTTATTAAAATACGTAACCGACATTTCAAGCGGATTACACCGCTCGTGGTCACGGGATGACCTAACCTTTACTTATTTATAATGACGTGATGTTACATAAGTACATAGCCTTTCCCGGCATGCAACATGCGGTGATTGCAACAAATGTAAAGAATACTGTAGTTAGAGTAGCTTACACCGGTTTGGTAAGAAGGCCCCCTTGAAGACAGAGGCGACAAGGCATGATATGATGTTAGTTGATTGGTCAAATATTTAAAATTCGAGTTTCCCGTCAAAATGTCACCAATCAACACACAGTATTTTATCATATCATAATGTTGTCGTCTTCTATGACGTTTGTTGTGCTAATCGAGCTGGCAGGGTTTCCACACTAACACTATTAATTTGATATATCAAAACCTCTAAAAATATCTGTTGGAGGCCTATGGCGAGCTCACCATAACTTCGTTTGTTAAATGCTGAAACATGACCGTCGCTTTTATTAAGTTAACGAACCGAAATGAATACAAAATAACACACGAACAGACCGATATACACCAGAACATTTCACTTTGCATATGCAAATGAATTGAAATTTTGCATTTTTACGATTTTTCTCCATATCTTTTGTCGAATTTATATGATGACATTATAACCGTGCAATATAAGATACCTTAACTTTTCAGTGTGCTATTACCAGTGTAGGAAGGTCTCTAAGGTGTATTTAGGGGCCTTGATTTTGGTGTAAAAATGGGGGTCTGGTTATGTTGGTCGGCGTGGGTGGGTGGTATGCGGGCATACAGAGTTGGTACAAATTCTTAACATTTTAATTAAAAGCGCTCAACGTGTTCAAAATGCCGACCGCACTGGGCCCCTATTGTCGTCTCATTCTGACGTCGCAGTGATTTATGGCACGCGCAAATGGGAAGGGTTGCTTTCATCTTGTGAAAATATAGCAGACAAGTGAAATTTGTCATTTTTGTGACAAAACAACGAACAGGGTTAGGATTATGTAATCTATACCATTACATTATCTGTATAACAATTAATTGCAATTAATAAAATATTACCTACATTTTGATGATAGATGGATGGATGAAAGAATTGTTAAATTTGATACATTCTCTCTTAAGAGGCACGTAGATATAGCTCTTTTGTCTCATACAAAAAGAGATAAAGTTTCTTCAATTATTCGTCTTGGAAGATGAAAAAAAGAGTCGCTATTTGCCCACTTTTTAATTTTGCGTGCAAATTGTAGACCCGTACTATTTGTAGATGTCTGTATTGTAGCGGTTTGCATTTTTATTTTCTGTAAAACGAATGGATTTAATAATATATAATATATACTTTTGCCGATACCATCATATTATACAAATATTTATGAATTAATAACGCATTCATAAATATTTGTACCGTAATTATTATTTTGTTTTTACAGCGGGGATGTGCGTTGTATAGCAATGTAGATAATAAATATTATATTATTATAATTAGCTGTAACTTCACATGTAACTGTTAACTTTTATTGGGTTGAAACGTACCATTTATGTTTATACTAGCAGCGCCCCGCGGCTTTGCCCGCGTTGAGCCCGTTCCTGTAGGAATTTTCGAAAATCCTTTCTTAGTGTGCACTTACGTCACTTGAAGAACTTTCCTGCCAAATTTCATGTTTCTAGGTGTAGCGGTTGAGGCTGTGCGTTGATTATCAGTCAGTCAGTCAGTCAGGACTTTGAATTTTATATATATAGATAATAATTTATTATAAGATTACCCAAGCAATAAACAACGTAAGTAAGTATGTAAACGGAGTGCCAGTGTAGTAACAGCGACGACTAATAGTGATTTAAAACTACTGGCCTTTAATTAAATTATGTTTTTCTATGATTGTCATCGTCTACCTACGCCGTGGCACTCCCTTAAAAACAGCCCATTGTGAAATAATGTTAAAAAATTTTAATAAACACAATTAATGAACTATATATCATAAAAAGTTTTATCAACCAAATTATATGTTATAAGGATCAAAATTACGATTGCATACATAAATAAACCACACTTAGGGTGTAGCTGAATTAGTATCTATTGTGTAAACAGGGTAGGGCCCCGCGCTGCCCCTAAATTAGAATTAGTTAAACGAGGGGGCCATGAAACTGCTACTTAGTCAATACGGTTAATAATAAATACAATACTGTTAAATTAACAGGTGTCAAATATCGTAATAAAAAAATATTAGCCGCGCCCCGCAGTGTTACCCGCGTTGTACCCGTTCCCGCGGGAATTTCGGGATAAATTGTTTCCCATGTGTTATTCCAATGTATAACCAGATATTCATTAGTTATACTTATCAAGCAGCACGGCTAGCACAACGAATGTCAAAGACGGTGACAAGACATGATGTAATAAATACTGTGAGTTGATTGGTGGAAAATTTAAAATTCGAAAATTTCCGCGTGTCTCCAATCAGCACACAGCATTTATCATATTATGTCTTGTCGCTTTCTGTCACGTTCATTGTGTGAGTCACAGAGCATAGAAGCACCGCGCTGCTCTGTGGTGTGAGTGCTAGACGGATAGATAAACCAAAACCATACAACTCTACATTTATATAACGTTCTTAAATCCATAATCCACGCATCAAAGTCCTAAGCCTTTATTAATAAACGCAAACCCCGTCACAAAGCTCAAAAGCTCAATAAAAGTTCTCTATAAATCTGTAATACGTTTAAAAAAGCAGAGAGCGTTGTTTTATTGGCGCGTTATCAAAATTGATTTTCCGAACGGACGCGGGAATGAATATCATTAATTAGAATCAGATTTATTTATTCAGGCTGGACGTGGACCACGCACAGGTATTGTGGAGCCTCATATGAATAAGTCCGGATATTATTTTGTACTTTTTTTAATGGCCTTAATCAATTTGATTAACATATATTATGGGAAGTTTTATTGGGCTATTTTTGAGAGAGAAAGGGGCTTATGCCGTTAACATTATTGCCATAATTTTAGTAAACTTTTACATTTTAATTTTTTTTCTGAGCTAGTTTACAAGCTGCTAGTGTTAATGGAACGCAAGTTAGAGAAAAACTTGACATGTTGTGTGACGCCCGCATGTTTGGCTTGTGAATTAGCTAGCCCCGCGGTACCCGTTCCCGCGGGAATTTCGGTATAAAATGTATCCCATGTGTTATTCTGATGTATAATCTATATTACTGTAAAGTTTCATAAAAATCTGTTGCATAGTTTTTGCGTGAAAGAGTAACAAACATACATACATTTATCTAGTGAGGATAAAACTTTCGCATTTACGAGTATAATATTGGTAGGATTTGACGAGTGTACTGTGTGTGATAGAGTGTGTCTAAGTTACATATTTTGATTTAGTTATGTTAGGAAGAAGAAAATATTATTTTCAGCTGTTCTTATTTGGATAGCAAAAAATAGAAATTTGTTATAGTCATCAGTAATGTATAATTCCATATTATTTACAGCAAAAATCGGAGTTTGTTCAAATATTAAGGCTCTGTATCAAAGAAAATATTTTATTTGCTGTTATAATACAAAAATGCCACTACAGAAAAACGTAAAAGTAAAATATTTATCAAACACTTAACATAAAAAAATATTTGAAACCATTTTCATGTAAAATTTTAACTTTACATTAAAAAAGTCGTTCACACGTTATCATAGGGCTTAGTTTACAATATGCAATTGAATTGTCAGGTGGGCGCGTTATCTGAGTTTCGGCAGTTTCGCCAATTTCGACATTACTGAGGGACATTTGGTGCAAACAGCCCGGCAATGGGCTCTCCAACCTTATCACAACAGAGCCCACTTTTACATAATAGCAGTTAAAACGTCTGCCGATTTTGTAAACCCACCCTAACCGTGTTTCATATTTTTACTCAAGATTTTAGTACTAAAATATCTCGAATAACGGCACGCTTTAAATACCTTTTTACTGTATAAAAACGGGCTTTATTTTAATCTAAGTTTTTATTAGCCTTTTCTTTTAGAATGCCTTTTTTATTAAAGCTTATAATTTGTCATGAATTATTTGTGAAAGGTCTGGGGATATGGATTATGGAAAAAATACTTTTTAGATATTAAGGCAAGTATTTTAAAGGGTATCATTTTTGTTATTTGCTTACTGTATGCATAATTTAAGTACGCTACTAAAATGGCCGTTAATGTGAGGGATTAAAAAGTGAAATCGATTACCTATTTCGAATAATATGGAATAAAACATTTAGCACTATTTATGTCAGGTAACGCATATCCTTATAGCCTAGTCACACACCTACCCATTAGCAAAACAATTACCCAAATACCAACTTAAACTTAACACGGGCCACAATCGCGTCACAACTCTTAAACGCTACAAAACCAAATTGCCTAATTCCCGACCCAATTCCACCATCAGTTAGATAGAACTAAACGCACGTTTATACCGACAATACACTTTGATAATATCGCAGGAACATACAGCCTGCTATGTGTGAGAAAACAACGTTAATTTCGTTAAAAGGCCGCACAAAAGAGGATCTCTCGGCAGAATAACATTAGGACCGGGTGGGAATAAACGTAGCGTGTACCGACCTTACCAAATAAAGGTTAGAATTTAGACGATGCTCAAGTCTAGTTCGTTTACATTTTTAGATGTTATTCGTAATAGGCAAGTAAGACACTATAGGCTAATAGTTTTTTTATTATCTTAATCAAAAAAGTATTAACATTTAATGTACCACTGCTGGGAAAAGGCCTCTCATCGAAGATACATACATACATGTGCCGTGATGAGGATTAGGCGTAATCACCACGCTTGCTTACTGCGGGTTGTTGATCTCAGATCCAAGCCATGTTTGAAAAGTAAATCGGAAACATGCTTCACTCGAACCAGTAATACTCAATACGTAAAATAAGTCAGTATTTCAACATTCCATAATAATCATTAAACTATACTATTCGCTCCACAAAAACGGTTGTAATTAAAAAAATATTGAAGCTTCAATATTGAAACTCTCTTCATTATACGCAGAACTTTCGTATTTTCATTGCTATTTAAACCGAGGAGGAAAAATAATCGTTCGTCGGATATTTCACGAGTAATGGGGCAGTTGAATCCTTTTGTTCACTTTCAGGGGCCGATTGATCGAGCCTCGGATAAACAAACCGAATGGATACGTCACGATTACCAATTTCATTTCATTTTCAATATCGACTTTAGTCACTCTTTATTGGAAGTTATTGGTGAATTAAAACTGTCTTCTTTCATCTTTCATGTCAATGGACTTTGAAACTATAATATATATATTTTTTTAAATTAAGTTTAAATGGCAATGTGTTCTGTATCGTCTGATCTGATACAAGTTTAAGACATTGCAAGTTTAGGAAAATACTTTTTAGAATAAGTTATTTTGTTGCACTAATTACGGAAGAGACAGCTTCAATCAGACTTTAAAACAAGTAACTTAAAGTATTGGTCGATGACCTCTCATCTTATTGGAGATACGCGTGACGAGCATGAAGCGCAGTCAGGCGTGATCTCCACTTAGACTTTAATGTAATTACAATTGTATTGGAATGATATCTGTCTTGTCTTGAGAGTCATTTCACTATGAAAATTTTAATGCTAACTAACATAAGATATTCCCTCATATCGCACTTCTAATCGACGAGGACGATCAGCTACTCCTTTATTCCACCAACTCAACGGATCGAACGCTCAACATCATTTTTTATTACAACCTTTTTGCTCCCTTTAATACATCCCACTGAGAGAGTTCCTGCAATGAGAATTTCATCGAGGTACAACGTGACTATTGTCATGTAAATCTGATTTGGAAAGAAATGCAAACTTTGCTAGAACGAATGAATATTTCAAATTATACGAGTCGACTCGCCAGCGTTCGCTCGAAAATATTGTCCAATTTGCAACATATCCATTTTTTTATGGACTTATTTTTGGGAGACATGAACTGAGAATAAACTGTTTACTTTTTTTGTTTTAATCTAATTTTGCCGGTTGTTTGGATGACAAATAGTGTTTTTGTACGGTTTAGCTTTGTTTTGATGGTTTGGGAGATAAATTCGTTTATTTAAGTTTTGAAATATATTGCTTTTATAGTGATTTCAAGAATATAGAATAGAACAAGGAATAACAATTCGAATGCAAATCGCATTCATAAATTTCATAATTTTCTATAAGTAATTATTTGTAAGGGATTTTTAAAGGTACCTAATTAGCGTTATTAAAATATAGCAAAATAACAATATACGCAACCAAGTAAACAAAATAACTAACAACCGCACTCAGATCCTCCATTAAATCAACACTTAACTAATTGACGTAATTTGTCATACATGACATGTCAAATCTGACGTCTCTGAGTACAGACGTTAAACTAATGCTGGGGCCACACTTACGCTCAATGTCAATGCCCATTGAATGCAATAATTTTCAATGCAATATAGTGGGTGGCTACACTTAAACTGTCAATGTCAATGTTCATTTATTGGAAAAATTTGACATTGACAACGGCATTGAATTTACTTCAATTCAGGCAAGATGGACGTCGACAGAGCTCTATATTTCATGAGAGTTAATTTATATTATTTGACTTTATTAAATCATTATCGAATAAAGAGACCATGTTTGCAGAATCTCAAGAAAAGTAATAATTTTGTTGTTACTCCACTCTGTCGCCATAGTACGTATAGACAAAAACGTGCGATTTTGAGGCAAATCCGTCGTAATAAGCAAATACGTCCGAACCCGTTGCGCTCTCGACGCACACTGACAATACGTAGTGTGGCCGCTTCATGCATTTAACTCTCGCATTAATCTCTTTGATGTACCGCCACTCGAGCTATCGCATACGCCAAATGGCATTGTCAATGCTATTGTCAAATTATGACGCATAGTCGTGGCTACACCTACGGTTAATGTCATATTCTATGGCATATGGCATAGGTGTGGCCCCAGCATAAGAAATAAAAGTAATAAGTAACCGTTTTAAGTTAAAACTATCGATATCCGTATAAGTAAGCTGCAAAACAACCCCCGCGTAGGCCAGGAGGGTGTTTTTAAGTCGGCGAGCCCCCACCCAAACAGAAGCCAAAAATCTTTATAAATGCAAACGAGACAGCGCTATACAGCTACCCATTGCTAGAAAGAGATACGTATATATGCATTGAAGCCTTGTAGCTGAATAGATAGATACAGCACGTTCTTACTGCGGTTAAGAGTATGCCCAACTTCGCAATGAATTCAAGTGGACTTTGAAAAACAAATAACTAAGTATCTCATTTGAATGTAGGGATCTTTTAGAACGGAATAGGTTTTCTTGTTTATGAATTAACAGATGAACCAAAACAGATCTTGAGTGCGAAGTAAAAGTAAGTAACTTCCAGTAGGAATGTAGTTTCAATTCCAGAATATTCGCTTAAACTTATGAAACCAGTATAAAAAATAAAATAAATTAGCTCCGCCCGGCGGTTTTACCCGCGTTGTACCCGTTCCCGTGAGAATTTAAGAACCGCTCGACCGATTTTGTGCAAACTTCCCTTAAACCATCTACTAAATAATCCAAACACAGCCTAAACATTTGGTTTGGATAGGTGAGCCCGTTTCTGAGTTATAAAATTACAACGAAAAGTGGCATTGATTTTTATATATAGACATAATATCCGGCCAAATTCACAGACGGTTAATTAGACCCAAACTAAGCTCTTAACTTGTAACTAACTGAACTTCATATACATACACAAATACTTCATAAGAATATATAATTCACACCTAGACGTCGTCGCCAACAATATGTAATATGTCTGCACATATTGTTAACTCTGGGCGGGGATCCAACCCGCAACCCCCGACATAGTAAGCGCTCTCACTGCCACTGTGCTAACGGGCTTGTCAATGTATAGTATGTTAGTAGAGATATCATACAAGTTTTGTTATGTCAATGTTCTGAGTGTGCTTAACTTTTTTTTGGTATACTTTACAATATTGTAAACTAGCCGTACCCCGCGTTGTATCCAGTTGTATTCCAGCGGGAATTTCGGGATAAAATGTATCCCATGTGTTATTCTAATGTATAAACTATATTACTGTAAAGTTTCATCAAAATCCGTCCAGTAGTTTTTTCGTGAAAGAGCAACAAACATACATCCATACATACACCCATCCTCACAAACTTTCACATTTATAATATTAGTGGGAATTGGGATATCTATTAAAATCTAGCATTTTCCTTACCTGCCGCCAACCAGTAGGTAATTCCCATCTCGAAGTAATAATCTGAAGTAGTCTGTATGTGTTTCATTGCCGAGGAATTTGTGCGTGTCGTCAACTCCTGGAACAAAATGGAAAAACACTCATTACTATTTACAGTTCTTATAATAATTTATCACTTTGAATCCTGCCTTAACAAGTATAAGAGATAAGTTAAGTATCAACTGGTAGGTACCTAAGTAAATTGGAGTAGGTTATAGGCCAACCGTGGTATCAGAGATTTAAGACCGTCTAAAGACCTTTGACATACTCTTTCGATTGAAACACCCGACCGACTATTTTACGTGCCTTCCAAAGCACTGTAGAGCTCTGATAGATATGCCACTAACGGCCACCCATCTAAGTAAGTGCCGAGCTGGTTATTTAACAATCGCAACGACCTAACACTGCTTAGTAAACTATGCTACATGCGGCACAGTATCAACTGGTTTAACTTTAAGATAGCTTTCCACAAGCTTTGCTAATTGAACTGATTAGCAATGCTTCGTTTCATAAAACGTAGCATAAACGTAGCAACGTAACATAGCGATGGTAGTATCGACTAACCACTAACCGTAGCGTAGCGTAGCAACGTAGTAACAATACTGATGAATAAACACTATAGATTTCGTTTTAGAATAAGAAGTAAATAGTTTTGAATACGCAGTCTTTTTACATATCAATAGTTTCCAATACGTCCGTCCATACTTAAACGTCAAATGCTTCCAGAGTGGATATTTAATGAGTGTTTTTGGAACGAAGTTCCTTATCGCGCGTTGTGAAAGGGGGCTGGACGGAAAAAAATGTAACGACACTTTTTACGTCAGAGAGAGACAGACAGAGGAACATGCGCACGCCAGAGAGAGACAGAAAGAGAAACATGCGCGAGAGAGACAGACAGAGAAACATGCGCACGCCAGAGAGAGACAGACAGAGAAACATGCGCGCGAGACGTCAAATGCTTCCTAAGTAGAGATTTAATGACTGACTTTGACATGTAATGTATGAAATATTACGACAATTAGTTAAGTGTCGATTTAATAGAAGTGGCAGTTAGACTCTTAGGGCGCCTTGTTCATGAACGCTTATTATCAGCATTTTAGCTATCATATGGTTTGTCTCTTTCCGACAAACGCTATTTTCCAAAGAGCAAAAGAGTTAAAACATATTATAATAGTGTTTTAGTTAAAGAGTGTTTATGAATAAACCGGTAATGAGATTAATTGATTTAATGTTTGCCCATTTACACGAAGGTCTGAAGGTCTCTATACTCTCGAATTCAGTCGATTGGTTTCAAATTTGTTTGTAGGGATTTACGTTATTCGTCCCAAAGGCTTAGCTCAGTCTGAACGATGTTTCTAATAATGGGTGTGGTCCTCATTAAACTCCTTTTGTTGTGACCCTGGTCTTTTGACATTCGATTCCCATTTATACATCCAAAGGAATTTCAACCTTATTGAAAGCGCGCAACGTTTTTCCCAGATTGATTTGATTGTGGAAAGGATAACCTTCAATGTTTTCAAAGTCCTTCTAAATTTTGTCGAGCTTGGATGTTGGTTTTCTCATTGTTTATTTTATATTTTTGTATGAGTTTTGTTGGTAGTTAGGTCAAGAATTAATTTTAGTTTTAAGTTATGCCATGGAGCAAAACACAGCGATGACTAGTAGCGAATATTATTATTCAAAAATGTATTTCGATAATACCTATTTTGCCAGAACTGCAGCCTCTTATAGAAAGTGCCTTACAACAACAACTGAAGGGCTATACCTCCCCGTAACGCTTTTCACGTTTTCATAAAACACTAAGACCGACAAATTCGATATTCGAATAAACATAAAACATTCAAATATGTTCCGTTCCATAGTAAAGGAACGGTGACTGAATAGAAACATAAAAACCGAAAGGTTTCCCTATTTGAGATACATAAAGATTCGACTGAGAATAAGATGACAAGTAAAAAGCTTCAGAGGCACGTACGATAAAATCAGAGATTACTCAAAGGCCGTTTTATGTCTACGGATAGGGTCACGACTCGATTTTACATTGATGGCTTTTGTCAGCTGTACTTTTGTACCTAAAAATATGTGAATGGCTCTTTCTATCTAGTACGCACTCAATGTTAAGTACTATAGCCTACCTGGAAGGAACACTTGATCACGATTGAGGGTTTGCTCAACATTTAACCGATTGCAGTAAAGGAGATGCTCTATGTGTGCTCGTTTAAATAGTTTTAGTTTTAAGGAAGAAATATAATTGTTTTAGTATTCTGTACGCTTCTTTATTTCAAGAGAAAATAGTCATAGTTACTAACATGTGAAACGTAGACAGAGAAAAAAAATTGTATTATAGTATTATGTAAAATATAGTATTATAGCAATATATTATTATGCTGACAATCATAGTATTATAGTTGATGTGGCAACTAGATTATAGAGAAAAATATAGACTAGATAAAAATAGCAAAGAGATACAACATGGTGACAAATTACATATAAAACAAAACACTGTCTATGTGATTGATATTGCACTCAAAGGAATGAAAATATTTCAAAAAAATCATGACTATTTTTATTTGAATTCGTTGGTTTTTGCGGTTTTCAGTTAACAAAGAGATCTTTTTCATTCCATTTAAGATAAAAATCAGTGAACAGAAAGTTCTGAAAAGTTCATTTAGTAATTTACTTTGATAATATGAGACGTAATTCTCGTATAATACCTCCAAAAATATATCCCACGGGTGTGTCGAAGATTAATGAGTTCATATGTAAACAAAAATAATCAAAATATATAACTTTATTTCTAGATAATTTTTCTTTAAATTTATTTTTATATTTATAAACATTCCAGCAATATTATCATTTATCACAAATACATACTGAAAATGTACTTATTACCAAATTTGTGTGTGACATTTTTATAGGACCGTACAACATAATTACTTGTCTACCACTACGATTACCTACATTATTAAATAAACTACAATTCTCCTAACTTAATAAATAAAATATTTGTTCCAAAAACATCGGAAACCCGAATAAAGGGGAAATATTGAATAAATATCTTCATATAAGGAATAGGTATAATGCCCACATATGGAGGCTGGCCAAGAACGCTTGGCTACAAGCTCCGTTATAGCAATTTGTTATTTCAACACAAAAATAATATGTGTGTGTACTCAAAAACATGAATGACTGTGCCAAAACCTACAGGCTATGTGTGAGACCGGGTCGGTACAGTGAGAAGATAAATGTACCAACGTATGTATGTTACATCAATATACAGGGTTCTTTGAAAAAGTCTGTATAGGCAAGTCTGAAACTAAAATAAATACAAAGGTTTTTCTTAAGAGTCATACTGACGGGTAAAAAGTGACCCTGTATACATACAAATAAAATAATTGTAGAAACTATACATCTTTCTATTTTTATATAAACGCAGAAATTGTGTGGAAGGATGGATAGATTATTATTATATTTTCATGTATAAACTACTGATTAACAATATTTTAACAATCAATACAGTAGAATAACTCAAAGATGTGAATGCAGGTAAAACCGTCGGGTACTGCTACAAACAGGTCGAATACAAAACCTCATAACTTCTTGTTTTGAAGTCGGATAAAGACTATACCAATACCTTATCTACGTAGATCATTAAACCCACGCAAAAACCCAATAATGTGTCAAAAATATACAATCTTTACTTATCAAATTTCCTTTTCGTGACAATATGTATAGTACAGTTAGATAGAGAAGTATAGGTCATTGTCGGGCGGACATTTTGTCCGGTTTCGAGTGTAGGCTCGTTAGCTATAATGGGCTCGACTGTACTCCAATAACGACATACGTGTAGGGCCCTTATTTATAAAGAAACAAAGCGGTGCCTCGTACCTTGTTACCACTGTGTTTGTTAAGTTTTCGTGGGTGTGAAAATTATTTGAGTTTACACGGTAGAGGTTTTATGTGAGTTTTGTGCTTTGATTACATAGTTGGGTGAAAGATTAAGGCGCGGGCCCACCGCGGCGCATGCTCTGCACGGGCACGCGGCGCATTTTAGTTGCGTGTATTAATTTGTTTGACAACGTGGGTCTACGTTTCCACTGGAGTACACGAATATGACCCACGACTATGTATAGCGTGGCACGGAGCACGGAGAGGCTACGCAAGTGAGCTGTACATAGTCGTGGGTCATATTCGTGTACTCCAGTGGAAACGTAGACCCACGTTGACAGCGTTGAGCTATGTAACCGCCTATTCGAGCTAGCCACGCGTGTATCAATGACGTCAATTCATGCGTAGCCTCTCCGTGGGTTGCAGTGGACACAACCACATACATTTTCTTACAAAGCGAAGCTTAATACACGTGCGTAGCCTCTCCGTGCACCGCGGTGGGCCCGCGCCCTTATGATAACATATAACAAGTATCGTATATCATCTTTTTTTAACTTCGGTCATTGAAGATTAGAAATTAAGTTTAGCGGCCTTATGAATGAGACCACCACGAAATTTCCATTCACACGAAATTTTTGATAAGAAAAAGGTCACTTTCGTAATTTCTTCTTCTTTACATTGAAATTGCTTTTTTCTTCTTATTTTTTATTATGTTATTTAGATTAATGCTCCTAAATGGGCCACCCATCGTAATGTCCGAGCTGGTCGAGCTGCACGTTGCTTAAGAATCGGGATAAGTTAACATCAGTCTTGCTAAGTCAATCTACGCCACGAGCTATCCTCAGTGAAAGGCATTTGTAGTGAGGCATTACAGGCTAAGTAAGTTTAAACAGGTTAGTGTCCAAGGCTTACTTAATAGAATACTTCAGTAGAAGCCTGCCTTTACCCGCGTTGTGCCTGTTCCCGTGGGAATTTCGGGAATTTTTATACATATAAACCTTCCTCTTGAATCACTCTATCTATTAAAAAACTGCGTCAAAATCCGTTGCGTAGTTTTAAAGATAAGCATACACAGACAGACAGCAGAAAGTGACTTTGTTTTATGCTAAGTCGTGAAGTGAAACAGAGAGAGAACTATCAATATTTTGAACTAAACCTAACCTAAACAAACGAAGGCGTATTAATGCAACAATATTACGTACTAGTATTTGTGTAACTGTAAAGTGTTTCATGAAACTTGATAGTATTCAGGTGCTTTAAGTTCTCTCAGTTCAGCCCAGGTTAATACAGTTTAGACTGTCTGGTATCCAACGTGATCCGGCGATACACACAGCACTAGCGGTTACCAAACTTTATTACACCATCGCGTCTTTGTTCACTTTGAATTTTCATTTAATCTCATTAGATTAAACTGGTTTGTTGTGCAGACTGATGTGCTGTGTGTAGCTATTATTATGTTAGAATGTGATGATAACTTAATTTGAATTTAATTATGTTTTGGTAATGAACTTTTGAGCTTTGTAAGGTTGGTGACATTGGTTAATTAAAATGTCTTTTGTACATTATGTTGTGAATTTTGAAATAACTTAGTTAGTGGATAATTATTTAATTGAGTCCAGCTGCTGATAATACATGTATTAAGGCTGCTTAAGTTTTAAATTAATTCTGATGAATTAAAAAAAATATTTAGTAACATTTAGGGATCCAAAAACGTAACCCTGTTCATTTTTCATTTTTCATTCATAAGGTAGGTAATATTTTTGAACGACATTGAGACCTGTCACTTGACCTAAGTAAAATTTTTACCTACTTAATAACAAAAGGTTTAGGTTACCAAAGTTTGCTTCGAGGACATCGCCATTATACAACTTTTATTATAATTTATGTTTCTATTTCTTGGTCTTGTTAATGTGGTGTATAATAAAGTACGTATTTTCCTATCTTTGTAATTAGTATTATTTGACTATTTATTTATTATTAAATCACTCTTGGATACAGGGATATCCAACCAACCAACCCAACAAATTGTTGGCTCATTTTGCTCTCCAACCGCACTGCCTGTATATCTCAACAATACCTGACTAAGGCATTAGACACACTATCCAGCTTACGCTAGCTTAAGTTTAGACAACAGTGGCAATTATTCAAGTTAACTTAAGCTCGCAGTTTCAAGTTACGGTCTATCTGAGACTTATAGAATGACCGTAAGTGCTGGACAAACTTCTAAGTGTTAAATTGGATACATAAGTACGATAGGTAAAGAGAAAGGACTAACGCAGGCTGGAGATTAGAGTGGACTGGGTGAGTTGCTTTGAACGGGTGGTTATCGTTACTTACGTTCGTTAAAAGTTCACGATTTACAAAGCGTTGTTTCATAACTTAAACGACACTGTTAAAGTTATTCAGGCGGCCGGTAGAAGGACACGATTTTTAATTTTCGTATGTCTGTTGAATTTGATATACATATGTATGTGTAAACGATTACTGATACGTAAGTGTAAGCTGACAACTTACCCTAAAGTGGACTAAGATAGACTAAAGAAGACTGAAGTGGACCATTTTTTCTAGACCTTAAACTAGTATTTTCTAGGTATTATAAGCTTAAGCATTAAACTAATAGAAAAAATATTTTAGATTTTGTAAAAGGGATATGATGTAAAGAGAAATTGTACTCAAAATGTTTATCACGTTTTGTGAAAGAACAATCAAAAGCTATTAAATTATACAATTCCCGAGTTAAGTTATCTCAAAGAATATTACAGAACACCAAGAACAAGTTTACGACTGTAAAGTTATTGTCATCCGTTAAATAATATCAAAGTCACGTCCTAATAAACTAATATTCGGTTCAATAGTAATTTAATTTCCTTTGAAACATCTGCAAACTGCGAACCCAAATCGACCGTAAACCTATCAAATTAAGGCCGACATTCCTCTAACGATAAAATAGTGCAAATAAACTTAAGGTTCTATTTGTATTCAATCGGTGCACTATTTTAGCCGGCTAAGGAAAATTTAAGAGGGGGTCGGGTTGAGACGATCTCTCGATGAGATAAGCTTACAAAGGATCGATGGAGGCTACATTAATCTAAAATATACATTTAGGGGTCTCTGTTCAAAAGAACTGTCGGTTTGAATTAGGTCTTGTGAGTTATTCACTGGGTTTTACTTTTATAGTAGACTCTAGCAGCGACCCGCGGTTTCATACGCGTTGTGCCTGTTCCCATAGGAATTTCTGGATAAAAAATAGCCTATAACTTTTCCGTGGAATGTGGTTAACAGATACACAAATAATTATTCAAATCGGACTGGTAATTCCCGAGATTAGCCGAACATACAAACAAGTTTAAGAAAATGACCTCTTTATAATATTAGTATAGATATAAACTGAGTGAAAGTGGCAGGCGATGGTGTTCAACAGTTATTTGAAAAAAGAATGTAATATTGCTAATGGCCACTTTGTTTTTTAATCAAGTGCATTGTAGAAGTAGACCATAGAGTAAAGATTGTTTTTAAACGTTTCTGTATTTCTGCTGAAGTATACATACATCAAAGGTACAATTAACTTTGAAATAAGATTAAAGCTGGCCTTATACAAGTTGAATTTCGATCTGAATTCAGAATGACACTGACAAGCGTTCAATCTGATTTTTCAGACATGTGCGAGGCAAAGGTCTCGAAATTCAATTTCGTAATTCAGAAACAGAACTCAGATTGAAATTCAGTATGTATAGTGCCGGCCTAAATGACTGAATCTATATTTATAAAAGAAAGTCGTGTTTGTTACACTATTTATAACTCGAGAACGGCTGAACCGATTTGGCTAAAAATTGGTGGGGAGGTAGTTTAGAACCAGGAGACGGATATATGATACTATTTATTCCGTATTTCTTACGGGAACGGGTGCGCTATGGGTGAAACCACGGGGCACAGCTAGTAAAAAATAAAAACTTTCCAAGAGATTTAATTATTAAAACAAGAATTAGTATCATTTCGTTCAGATCAACGCCGCAACAAATAAAACGATATTTTACAAACTTCATAGAAAATGTTAAATCTCAGTGAGTCACACTTGAGTAGCATTTTCTTAATCGGAAAATGCTCGTCGCTCAAGATTATTAAGTAAGGTGGTAGTGATTTAATTTCCTGTGCACTTCTCTGGAGCAGCGCTTTACCCGACTCCACTCGAATTTAGCTCACAGAGGAATTCTAGAAGCAGCAAATTAAGATCTAGCTTTTATTTTTATTGGCTATCAACAATAATTACGGGCGGGAATTCTTTTGTTTCAACTGTTCCAATTTTTAGGTAACTTACGAGTGTTGGCGAGTGTTACCGCAAGTATGCGAAACTATAATATTTTTAATGTTTAGGTAGATTTTATTAATGACGTTTTTATATGTAGTTAAAAAATACGAGAGTAAAGTGGTCACACTGAGTCAGAATCATTATTCTAGTTTTCTCTTTCTTTATCACAGAAATCCTTGTCCTCACATAACGCTAACAATAGATTACCTAATCTAGAGCATGTTATTAGGTACATTAAGCTACTAAGATAAATGTACTAAGATTATAAAAACAAAACAAAGTGTAGACTTTCATTTTTTATTTTATTTTACAAGAAGTTGTTTTTGGTAATATTAAAAATGTCAGAGCACAATATTCTTTTTTCAAATTCGATGATCACACTTCACCTTCCCCGCACTATAGCTCCTTCAACAAACATATAGATTTTATTTTCTTTGCTCTCAACCAAAAAGTAGCCAGTAAGTAGCTTTCATACCGCAAATGCATCACAGAATACATATTTATTAGATATCGAAGACAGTTACGGATGTGTTTCCGAGTCTGTTAGGCAGACCTCTCGATTAATCTTGTCCACCTTAGAGTTGCACTGTTTAAATAAATCTTCTCCATCCCATACATATGAGATATTAATGACAGCATTGAAGGATGCTTCTGGCTAAGTTAGGGATGACTTTGGGCGAAGTAGAGTTCAATTTGGGAGTTGGTTTGGTATTTTGGTTTGGATAAGATGAATTAATGCAGTTATAGAGCAGTTGGAAGTGAAGTTCTGTAAAAGATTGAGATAAACTTTGTTTAAGATTGAGCATCAAGGAGTTGAGAATTGAGTGAGTAAACCATTTCATTTGCAGAAAAGAGTTTTTTTTATATTGATGTGACAGTTGCTGTAACAGATTATAAGTGGAGTTAATTTGGAATTAGATATCTATATTATATACCTATCATTTTTATCGCTAGTGTCACCGATGCTTTGGAAAGAAATACTTACGAGTATATTTAACTGTCACGGTATACCACTGTCGAAGTTTACAATATCAGTCTTAATCGAATTATCAGAACACACACAACTTAACGTTCCACATTTAAACCTTCCAACAGAAAATCCGGCAGAAAAATAACAAGATAAAGTCACATTTCCAGGAAAACAGATGAAGACTTAATGCAACGACTGACTTTAAAATCTGAGATATCTTCGAAGGAATAAAGTTAGTAAAATGCATTGTAAAGTATACTATCGGACGGCGCAAAGTGGTTGGGATCGGGTGGCGTGGGATGGGGTTGTCATTCCCAGAGCCTCAGTGAGTTACACAAGTTGTCACCGAGCTTTATCTCGTAGATCTTTTTATACCAGTAATACGCAGCGTAAGCCTAGCAGTAACGCTCGTTCTTTGATTAGCGTTGAGCCCCAAAAGCCCGCTGTGGCGATATCGAGACCCTATTTAATGCAACGATAGTGCGGTACACTGACACTCTTAATGATACTATTTAGATGCAAAGGAACAACACTAAAAGATCCATTTTGCATGTCATTGAGGGAATGATAATTTGTTTTGATTATCGTGAAAGATAATTCACAGAAAACCCTCAAAAATGCTACAACTTAAATAGCCAAAAAATGCAATTTCATTAAATTTAGAACGCAACATTAAATCACATTCGCGAGGCACGTTTCTCCCGTAGTGGCTCGTTTAAAAAATGTAAAGTGAACTAAAATATTGAGGCTAACAATACGTAGTGCAGTATTAGAGATAAAACGCTGTGAGAGGATGTGCTTGCGTCCTGCCGTCGGGGGACAATTAATCTTGTGTACTTACTTATTTTGTTGGGGGAGTGCCCAGGGCCGAACTTTAGACATAGTCGATTGCGGAATGAAGACAAGTTTCGTTAGTTGCGAGTTAACTGCGAAGTACAGTGTAATGAGTTTATTGATTGATTGTGGAGGTGAGTTTGTGCTGTTATGCTGTGTTTAAATGTTATGATCTTAGAGGTTATTGCCTGGAATATGTACATTGTATAATTAAACTTTTAATAAATCATTTGGATCTTTATTTTCGCTTATTTACCGCTTAAGACGCCATTTCTCATAGCAGCATAACGCAACAAACTTTTTTTAATTCAAATCTTTTGTCATTGCTTAGTGTTGAATTTTTACGGGAATTTAGCGCCTAACATCAAAAATATGAACTTTGATCTTATATGCCCAAGTCCACCCCTGTATTGTTGTGCTGAAATCTCCGTAATACATCCTCTGTTAATTCGTATCCAGTCTCATTTCGTCTGTATCGGTTGTTCGGTTCTTTCTCTACAATCTTTTTGCTATACTCGTTGAACTTTTGATTTTGTCGAGAACATTTTATTGTTAACTCACAGTCGGTTAAAATGTAATTAATAAAATACGAATTGGTATTTTTTCTCGCAGTGGTGTGGATTTTCATTAGAACACAGCATAGGAACTCGCATATGCTGTTGCTGTATGTTTCTATATGTTGCCCTGCGTTGCCATATTGCCCAATGATGCCATGCGTTGGCGAGTGTTACCGCATGTAAATATAATGTCCCTTCACTTTGGGGCGAAGTAACCTCACTCAAATCCTTCAATAAATAGCCAGGAACAATAGCATGAACATGTATAGAAAACTGTCATGAACGCACATGACTATCACGTGAATATACTCGTATATCGTGACTATCATGTGATATTCCTCATAGTAGACAACTAAGTATCAATTACTACCTAAAAATCACTCCTTAATCATCACTCTACTAAGGAAACTTTAGACGTCTCTCAGTACAGGCGTTAATCTACTAACATATACTGAAGACAATGATGCCAACAACACTAAGCAAACCTTCCGCCGCACATGAACCATAACAAACACAAAACACGATTTAATTTCCCAAAACCGTCTTACATCGTAGATAAGAGTTGCATAATTCAACAAGCTGTTATCCTGTACTCGAGTGCACTACTTTATTAGGGCGGTTTGCATTGCATAATCTAGAAGATGCACTATGCACTACCCTCACATAATTTACCAACAGAACACGACCTTAAAACCCAGTGTGAGGTTAAATATGTTAGGCGTTTGCATAGTTTTTAATAGCTGATGTGTCGGTTTTAAAGATGTTTAACTTGGGTATTACCGCTGTAAAGAATAGGAGCGGGTTGGTTCAGCGTACGCTTACACGCCAGTAAACGTTAACATAAAATCAGTCTCTACAGACGTAAGAAAATGTTTAAGCTACTGTGATGATACAGTTTGATTTTACCCCTAGTGAGGTAAGTAAGTGAGTTCCAGTAGGTTAGTGGCCAACCCTGGTGTTGGAGTTTTTAGACCGCCTAAAGGCCCCCGACATGGTCTAACGATTGAAACAACTGGGACCGATAATTTGACGTGCCCTCTTCTTCTTATCGAGTGGATGGTCAACCTGACCAATCCTAGTGTCAGAGTTATTGAGCCGCCAAAGGCCTCTGACATGGCTCATATAACGACTACTATCCGTAGAAAGTAACCGGGACCGACGGCTTAACGTGCCCTCCGAAGCACGGAATCATCTTACTTTTCGGGCAATCAGGTGATTCAGCCTGCAATGCCCTAACCAAACTGAGGACAGTCTCACAAAGTGATTTTTGTGATATATCCCCACCGGGAATCGAACCCGGAACCTCCGGATCGTGAGCCGAGCGCTCAAACCACTAGACCACGGAGGCTGTTGAACGTGCCCTCCAAAGCACGGTAGCGCTCTGATAGGAATGTCACTATCGTCCACTCCTCTAAGTAGGGGTCGAGTTGCACGTTGCTCAACAGACTAACATCGCTTAGTCAAACTACGCCATGAGCGCTATGTCTAGTAAGGTTAGAGTGTTATTTCTCCAAAAATTTACTTAAGTATAAGGTTTTTTTATTGGAATTGTGTTACAAACAAAAAACAAACAGGTAATCTTAGTGTTTACGTCTTAATGACTATGATTAGGCCTTAAGGCGGTGTGAAAATTCCGACACTGTGGTTGGCAACACCCGGGTGTTGCAAACGTAAAATAAAGAAGTATTTTGAAGTGAATTCCGGAATTCACTTCAAAATACTTCTTTATTTTACGTTTGCGTACGTTTATGTCTTCGTCTTAAATAAATAAATGCTAACACATATAATCCTATGACAGCATTACAGAATGCACGATTTTGCATTGCAAGTGAGAATTATAGCGAACGCTTAGCTGGCTGGCTTACCGTGCTCTAAGAAATAGGTTACATGTTTAGTAGATTTATGATTGTGCTTACTAACTGGATTTGCTTCGACGATCGAGTGTTAGATCTTGATTTTAAATTTCTGTTTGTTTTGTTCTTGTTTTCATATTTGAACTAAAGATGTTGAAGCAAGCAAAAAAGCTAAAAAAGACTCAATACTTTTTTGTAACCAATATTGGTCCTAATGGTGGGCAATGGTCTACCCCAATCATCACTAGTCCTTAATAATACTTTGATTAAGAAAAATATGATATGTGAATAATTTTGAATATTACCGAGCTATGTAACGGTAACTAATAAAACACTAAATACATAAACTCGCTCAATAACTTAGTTCAAGAAATACGCTAAGCAATAAACATTTCAATTTACAAAACGAAAAATCTCAAATCCAACAAATCAGCAAGTACTTGCAACCTCCATTAAGGGGGAAAAATATCGTCATTTACAATCTGTACGTCAAATTTCTTAGATAACAGCGTTAATTTCGCAAGAAAACTCGGTTCTGTACAGGTGAGCGGTGTGTGAGTAATGGGAATCTCATTATTTCCACCTGCCGTTGATTTTAATTTCCTGCAACGATGCAGCGACGGTGGCGCCGCGCGCGGCGACAACTAGAAACTCGCTCTGAGTTATTTGCACAAATAAATCGTTCCTTAATAAATACGTGCCTGTATTTTAATAAATGCAACCTCCGCGGTTATCGCGATGTTTAATTTTACGAATACATTAAAGACGTGAACTTTAATTAATTTTTGTTTTGTTACTTACACTGTTTACAAAATTACATAATTAACTTCAATTTCATGGTTCCTAGTTTTTTTACACTTTCTTTCCTTCAACATTCGTAACTTTTGTAAGTCAAAAACATAAAATGACTGATTTTCTTTCATACTCGTATTATAACCGAACTAAGTCAGTAACGTTTGACTTAGAAAACTTATTATTGGCTCCCAAATATTAATAAAGTTTTCTTTCTATGTACAAGGTTACCTAATACTATATAATTTAAACCGAATTGTAATCGGATCAATTTCATGCCAAAATGAACCTTGTATCAACAGTATTGTATGACAATTTTTGTTTAGGATTGAGTATAGATCAACCCTCTGATCATACTATGGGGTGTCTTCATTCATTTATTTCAAATAGGTCAGCGGCCAACACTGGTGTCGGTGTTTTTAGACCGCCTGAAGGCCTTCGACATGGTCTAACGATTGAAAAAACCCGGACCGAATGCTTTAAGTCCCCTAAGAAGCACGGAAGAGCTCAGATAGAAATGCCATTATCGGCCAACAATCTGAGATAAAGTCGTGCTGCATGTTGCTTAATATTCGCCATGTGTTATGTATAGCTGAAACTATGCCATGAGCGTTGAGCGCATAGGGTGCCTGAAAAAGGTCGTTGTAAAAAGTGGCAGCTAGATGTTTTTCAATACCACAGTATATAATGTTGGACCAATTCCATTACCGAGAGTTATTTAATTTAATGATTTCAAAGTTTCAGGAAACAGCCGGGTTGAATGACATTATCGGGACAAAGTTCCCGATACCGGGCCTTCGTTTATTCACTCATGAATATTTACTGGAGAATAATGTGTAATACTTATAGATATTTTTTGCGTTTAATTTAATGGGGGTGCTACAGTCAAAGCGACGGCAAATACCGATTTTTTCAGAATAGACAGGCACAATTATAGTGTAAAGGTAATTTAAATGTTCTTTAGTCAAAAATATAACCCCCGTTAATTTAAACCGGTGTATTGACGATAAACCGGACAAACAAAAATGCTTTATCATCCCAGAATTCTTCCAGGTATGGATACAGTACGTCACACGTTTGAACTCTCTATTTCTAAAGTCGATAATAAAACGCAAAACTTTCGACTCCACTGTTTATTCGCTACAATATTTTTAATTTCCCCGAGGTTGTTTCCCATTTATTAGTTTGTGGTGGCATCTGGGCGGTCGGCAGATGGCGCTACGTTCAAACTATTCCAGGCAAAACATAAAATGCTCAGCAAAAAGTATGGTCACACTTCGGCTATCAAATCGGCCATTTTTTCGGAGGTTGAAGCAATAAAAATAGTCCGATTTATGTGCTGAAATCTGAACACTTTTTCATAATGAATTTTCATTGATTTATTACATTTTGAAATGGTTTTTGTATGAGTTGCTCGCTGGCCGGCTACACCAATGATATGTAGATAACACGCGGGTTTAATTCAATTAAAATATTGGAATTTGATTTTGGTTTGTGAAATTACAGACTGGATTTTTAGGAGCATTTGTCACAGAATTCCGCGAACTGAAACATTTTGTCGAACGCTTTAGCTTCGGACTTCATCCCTCAACATCAAAAAAACATTAAAATTTTTGTTGCGAGTATGAAACTAAACAAAAGTAGTTTAAAAAAATACTAAAAACATGGAAATCTTGCATTTATTAAATAGAAAACTATTTCCAACCGTTAATAGTTCCAATGTATTTAGACCCTAAGTAAATCAATGCTTCATGTGTTATCTCACCGAAATTTAATCCACGCAAGTTGAAAATGCGTATAATGAGTTTCGTTAACACTTAAAACAATTACCAACTTTTGTAATTTAATTTATGCTCATAATAGACCATGTTGAATGCGTGATCATATTAAAACTTCGCTAACATTAGTTGTACTCCGGGTAACTAATTTTCTTCTAACGACTGAGTCGCTCCACTCATTATTACTCACAAAATTATTATTAAAAGTATCATTTTACTTGAAAAACTTTTTAATTTAAACGTGTGCTAAATATCTGTGTTAAGTTTTAAGTGTTTGTAAGCGGGCCGGTGTGAGATTGGGAAAGTTAGTAAAGTGTTTATTAATGTATGTAATCTTTGATTAATGAGATATCTTATACCCTATTTTAACGGATATTTTAAACAGTAATTTAAAGTAAATAATTTTCACCACTTATTTTCAAATTGTACTTTATTTCATTACTTGCAGTATCCCGCGGGTTTACCCGCGTTGTGCCGCGTTCCCGTGGGAATTTCGGGATATAACATAGCTTATCACCTTCTCTTAAATATAACTACCTACCCTAAGTAAAAAAAGATTATTCGGATAAGAAAGGTAATTCCCGAGGTTAGGCCGAACATACAAGCGAACAAAAATACCTCTTTATAATATTAGTATAGATCACTTTACAATGTATATTGCCCCATTGAAGAAGGTAAACCTTTGAAGTGATGGGATCATTTGGCGACTAGCTTTATCTACGAAAAACCAAACTTGAAATCCAACTACGTAAAAAACAATTATGCTAACGACACCGGCCTATATGTAAAACAAATGACGCAATTTAAAAGTAAAATCAATAAAGAATCACGGTCGAAGTACCAGGCTCTCATAAAGTGAAGGATATGACGCAGGCGAGGAGCCAAATGCCTTCTCATTTGGGTCAATGCGCGCGATACCCTCATACACAAGACGAATGTGATACCACGATACCGTGAGCGATTTTTAAGCGATTCCTAGCAAAAGTTTTGTAATAGCAGTCTTAGAGTTAACTTGTTCCTTGTTTAGAAAACTTTAAGCGTTCCGCAGTATCCATATTGTATATATACTAATATTATAAAGCTGAAGAGTTTGTTTTGTTTGTTTGTTTGTTTGTTTGTTTGTTTGTTTAAACGCGCTAATCTCAGAAACCACTGAACCGATTTGAATAATTCTTTCACTGTTAGATAGTCTATTTATCGAGGAAGGCTATAGGCTACATTTTATCCGAAATTCCCACGGGAACGGGCACAACGCGGGTAAAACCGCGGGGCGCTGCTAGTATTGTATATTTTCTTTTGTGTTTAAAAAGTAAAAATACGAGTTTGGGGGCCGGTTGTTATTTTTTAACAAGCGGGTTTTTCCTTGTTTCGTCTCGTGTTTCTATTTTTGAAATCACATGGATACATCACGTGGACCTTAAAATAAAAGTTTCACTTTGTACGGTTTTTTTGGAAAATTTTCTTTTAAAAAATTGCCAAGGAAATGGGTTTCTTCTTTGAATACAAACAATATACGATTGAGTTACATTTGGAAATCAGAAAGTTACAACTTTGTGGTCACGTTCTACACCAAAATTGTAACTAATTGAATTAAATTACTTTAAAAATAACATTTCTATGATTTCACACCTTCAGAAGCTCTTTTAAACTTTTATTACTTTTCCCAATCGGAAAGGACAATTCTTAACTCGTTTTTAAAGGAAGCAGGTGCAAAAACAGATTACATTAGAAATATTGCCCAAGATTTTGGCCCAAAACGGCGTTTGGGGAGATGAAAACGATATCTACTTTCAATATTTAGACAATTATTGGATCAATTCGAATTAAGTGCACTTTACTTTGGCGAATTAACTGGTTAATGTTTATTACTATGCTTGGTAATGTTTTGTGTTTCGATTGGATTAACTTAAGTATACTTCGTAAAGAAAAAAGAAGGGGTGTTAAAGGTATTGCCCAGTTTAAGTTGTGTGTGTGTGTTTGAGTGCAAACAGAGGTTTGTATATAAATATTTACAGTATAACAATAGTTTTTCATTGACGTTCCTAAAATGCTTTTGTTTACCATTCAACAGATGCAAGTAAAGGAAGAGTACCTCTATCGTTTTACTTTGAAAAAAGAGACTGAAAAAATATGAACAAATACAATACTGTGAATATTTTCTAAACAAAGAGTTACAATGGAGAATACGAGTTAAAATGTAGTCACAGTTAACTGTCCGAAAAAATCAAAGCAAAAAAGAAATAAATCGAAAATCGATATAATGTGTATGTTGTGGGGGCGGAAGCGGATGTGGCGCCATAAATCCGCAGTTCGAGTCCGCCCAATGTACTTCCTGTTGGAAAATTGCCGCCCGCCCTTCGTACCTAACCGAAATTTTTACACTATCGCTTGTGCGTGATAAAAAATCAAGTTGGGAGATGATTTGAGATAAATGTGATATTTTTTTTTATCATTTTTTTATGTATACTTTAGGTTAGAGGCCTTTGGTCGGCCTTGAACTTTGACATCAGGGTTTTTATCTATTCTAATATATTATGGTGAAGAGTTTGATTTTTTTGCCTCTTCTTTTTTTGTGTGTGTGACTTTCAGTTACACTCTTAAATAAAAACCCATACACATGACTCGGAAATATCTATACTAATATTATAAAGCTGAAGAGTTTGTTTTGTTTGTTTGTTTGTTTGTTTGTTTAAACGCGCTAATCTCAGAAACTACTGAACCGATTTGAATAATTCTTTCACTGTTAGATAGTCTATTTATCGAGGAAGGCTATAGGCTATATTTTATCCCGAAATTTCCACGGGAACGGGCACAACGCGGGTAAAACCGCGGGGCGCTGCTAGTCATAGAATATAAGCTTCTGACGTTTCCTTTCTTTACCCATGAGAAAACAATGAGTATCACAAAATCACAACCACTATTTCCTGTTACCCATTATCTTTGAACTGTAGTCAGTGTTGGATATCACAAACGAAGATTGATTCAAGTCGGATTCTTCGCCATCCATCACTCGGTCGCCAAACACGTCTCTACTCAGACAGAACCAATAAGTGTCAATGTATACTGTACAAGAGATTTCGTTCGTAGAGTATCCTTAATGTGGATCAGAAGTTTGTGATACTTTGTGATCTTGAGCAAACTAGGGCTTACTTGTCTGTAGGAGGGTTTTTGTCTGTCCAATGGATCTCTAATGATGTAATTAGAATTTGTCGACTGTCGTATATAGTCGTATATACGGTGAAAACAGGAGTCAGTCATTTTCGGCGAATGACGCAACAGTTGTCAGTTGATTTAGGTTGATTTTCAAATATACTTTTACACTATCACTTGGTTAATAAATATTTCAGTTATATCTTTGTTTACAAATACCACAAATACAGATAAGTTATTTTATATGAATACTAGCAGCCCCCGTAGCTTTACATTGAAAGATTTTCTGTGGGAATTATATAAATAAGACTAATATTATAAAGAGATAATTTTTTTAAGTTTGTTTGTTTGTATGTTCGAAGTAATCTCAGGAATTATCTGTCCGATTTGAATAATTCTTTTTGTAATTGATAGTCACATTCAACGGAAAGGTTATAGGCTCTTTTTCATTCCGAAATTCCCACGGGAACGGGTGCAACGCGGGTAAAACCGCGGGGCGTTGCTAGTCTTTAATATACAAAAAGTGATTAGCTCCGACATAAAAACAAACCTTACCTCTTTATACTACCTAGTATAGAGATATAGAAAAACAAGCCTGTTATTTACATTACGAACAAAGATAGTTCAGGATTAACCCCTCAGTCGGAAGCCTAGTCTTAAGAGGCGAATCCTCGTGAAATACCCTCTAGGAACATTCTCGAAGGTTTCTTTGGCTGTCAAGTTTTTGAGCTAGTGAGAAACTTGCGTCGAGTGTTCTTGGAAGGTTCTAGAATTCTGAACAATATTATTTGTGTAAGTGCATGACGTGGTTTTATTATTTTTGTAAAGGGAAGATTTTTCAGGTCAACTGGAGTTAATTGGCTAAGTAACAGTATATCTAGCTCTAACCATCTTTAAGATGTTTATTAAATATAAATTGATTAACAAATGTAAATGGGTCTTTATTACATCTGTTATTTGTACCTTCGATTTCATGAATATCTCAAAAGTTAGGTGAAATTATGCTGGTATACCTATAGGACTTTTACAATGTACTAACAACAAAACATACAAATATTTTCAAATTAAATAAAAAGCATTACTTTATTCAATAAATTTCCTCAAAGAAACCACAATACTGTTGACAAATAAGGTAAAAACGGTTATAACCTTAAATGGAAATCCTATTACGATTCCGAGATAGTTTTCATTGATATGTAAATGATGTAATTTGCAAGCCGACCGACTGATTGTGCGACTTGCGATGATGACCATAGACACTTCGTGCTCTAGTGTCTATGGTCTCCTTCGTACTTTAGTCTCTATGGTCTGATGTTGTTTGAATGAGAGATATCAATAGAGTGTCAAGACGAGAGAACTGAACTACTGACTTATCATAAAAGAAAGGATTATCTATATGGTTCTGCGTTTTCGGAAAAGTTGACTATAGCTGGACGCCTACAAGAGGGACTGGCAATTGGTGGCCCAAAATCGAGAAGAGTGGCGGGAGTGGGGGGAGGCCTTTGCCCAGCAGTGGGACAATACGGGCTAACAGTAACAGTAACAGACTATAATTACTGTTTCCATGGTCTTATTTGTATCTATTTATCCAGGCTCTATTTGAAAATCAGTTAAGTGTTTTAACTGTGGTTTAAGTGACATTACAATAGACCGTTTGTCTCTGAAATTATGACGCCTTTTTAAATTATTTTAAAATATTAATAAAGATTTGTAATGACATCTAGTTAGTACATATAACATATTAATAATTTTCTGTATGTATTATTTTGTAAGCAATTACTCATTCATTATTTATTTACCAAAACAGAAGTAGTCACAGTATTTTACAACCTTGTAAACACCATCCACTCATAACTTAAACCAACCAATCCTACCCAAAAACAGATACAAACAACTCTTCATCATACGAATGACTTGAAAAACTTCATAAAAATCCGTTTTTTATTCCAAGGCGAGTTACCCGGTTAAGTACGAGTTGTAACGGAACAAGGCATAGTGCATTGCGTACCTATCTGTAATTCCCATCTCTAGACACAAAGCCCCGTTGATTACAGGAGCAGCCTCGGGCATAGACTAGAGACGGTGAGGCATAGACTCAGCGATTAGCGGACAAGAGGTAGGCTGTTTGTTGTATAAGTAAAGTAAACATGTATGGTTGGTATATAAGATAATATTATGTTGATTCGATTCTAACTACATATGCTTTTTTATTTCTTTATTTACATAGGTACTTAATTAATTTTGTAAGAAAAGAAGGAATTTTTAAGCTTTTAGCTATGTTCACTCATCTAAATTGTAAAGTGATATACAGGTCGATCCCTACTTGGATATCTATCTGAGCGCTAACGTGCTTTGCAGAGCACGTTCAATCGTCAGTCCTGGTTGTTTCATCGTTAGACCATCTCGGAAGCCTACTCGAACTAATTTAACAGAATTATCCGTCTGTCATATTTTTTTCTTCATTAGACTAGATATTTTATCGACAACTGTAGTTAGATGGACTAAAACCGACTTAACAGCGTCAAACAAGTTTGTTTGTCCATACTGTCTAGTATAGTTCCGAACTGGTTCTAAATTTGAACAAATACCGCTTTCCGCCTCATCTCCGAACGCACCCTAACATATTCCACCCTAGAGTACTCTGCCTTTTTTCACGATCGAAGTGGGCGTAGCTTATGGTGCTCCATGGGATTAGTGAAGGGAATAACTGTACGGTTATGGAACCGTTAACCAATTTTACTCTCCAAAATGAGTCAGATCAGAAGAAACCGTCATTTTTGGAAACTCCCTTTGAGTTTACTTATTAACTTAATTTCATTCCATTCACTTATTTTAAGTAAATTTCCTTAGACCTTTCAATGGAAATGTTTTTGGAAAGTACGTGATGGTTTTATATAAAATTGTTTTTAGAGTTATCCATTTGTAACGGGGGTTGTAATGTGATGTAAGATGCTGTATCTAAATGAGATCGGGTTAATTTTCTACTTGGATTGCCATACGTAAGCCTTTAGTGTATCGAATATGTGAGAGTATATTGCTAAATCAATTTGCGTAACCAAACCTGAAAGGAACGCCTCAATCCAGTACTTATTACGTTTTTGATGTTAGATATTTGAAGTAGTCTAGTGAAGTAAGTATATAAAATGAAAATAATATCTCCCTCCTATGAAAATAATATAAGTTTAGGAAATACTTTTCACTTGGCTTACGCCCGTCTATAATTTCATTGTATAATTTTAAATGAAAATCCATAGACAAATTAAACCCAAAAGAAACGAAAACAACAATTCGCAAATAGTTTGCGATATAAATCATAATATTGAAATGTCTCGAGTTATTAATGAAAGAAAATTTTGGTTTGTAAAGTCATTGTTTCAGCGTGCGTTGTTAGCACTATCGTTTGATTGATGATTCCGAATGTGTATCAATCTTCGTTCTCTACATTGTCTGTGGCAGTCCATAGACACCGGCGTCTTTGTCTTGAGAATGGGTATAGACTATAGAATAGGCGTTAATATTTCACCAGAGACAAGTACCTAATATGCATAACTAGCTGTGCCCCGCGGTTTCACTCACAGCGCACCCGTTCCCGTAGGAAATACGGAATAAATAGTATCCTATATCTGTCTCCTGGTTCTAAGCTACCTCCCCACCAATTTTCAGCCAAATCGGTTCTGCCGTTCTCGAGTTATAAATAGTGTAACTAACACGACTTTCTTTTATATATATATATAGATATATAGATATAGATATAGATATAGATATAGATATAGATATAGATATAGATATATAGATATAGAATATAGATATAGATATAGATAATTGAAATGAGTAATAAAACTAAAAACGTAGTAAGTAAAACTTTTTGCATTATAAGCTGTTTTAAATTTTTTCGGATTTATTAAATTACTTTTAAAACTTTGCTGTCGTTATAAAATTCGATCTCTGTTTTTTATTAACATGTTTACTTTTTAATAAATCCACTTAAGGGGAAAGCTTTTTCAGCGTTGATCTTTTCACAAGTTTCAACATAAATGAAAATAATATTTTAATCCGATATTGTGATATTAAGTTGAAGAAATAATTGAGACCCTTCGCGATCTTGTTTATTGTAATTAGATCTTTTGTTCTCAGTCCAATTATTTTCTAAGACTCACCGTCTAGATATTATTTGTTATAAGAGTAAATTCGGTAATTATTTTCGGTTATTACTTTTTATTAGTAAATATCATTGTTTTGAGAAAATGTTTCTACATCTAGAAATGTAACACCAGCTAAAGTTAAATTAAAATAAACACTACAGATTCGAAATATAATGAATAGATTTACACTATAAACCAATCTTTTAACACTGTAACTAAATTCAAATCAGATTCAAACGCACTGGTCGCTTATCGCCATTATAAATGTATTCCAAACTTAGTTAATAGAGACAGGTGGGAAAATCTAAACATATTTCGGTTGCGACGACAAATACCGGTGTTTGGTCTGCGTAGTACACGGGTTTTCACTCAGAGAGAGATGCCAGGGGCGGTGTGTGTTATGGGCAGTGCCCACTGTGCCCCAGACGGCTTGCGGGGGCCACTCAGACCGGGCTTGTGGCGAATGTAGCCCGTTCGGGAAAACGACCCGCGAGCTATTCAAACCAGCTTTGTCCCCGCACTAAAAACGCAACTTTTTAAATAACGAACATTAACAAAGAAACGTTTTAACTAACCATTGATGCGTCTGTTTTTTGTTTCGTTTGGTAACTTTTCCGGATTACCGCTGCGGCGTTTATTAGCTGTCGCTCGGCTGAAAATGTTATTTATTTATTCACAAAGGTGAAATTTCAGCCGGCATAATCCTTGAGTATAATGACATGCGTCTGCGACTAGTTTCGGTGCATTTGTAATGCATGACGTCCCCTTATCCTGGGCAACTTCAGTGCATTAGAATTGCAGATATTTTGTCGGTGTCGCGGTGCGGAACTTGTGAAATGTGGACGCCGACGGCGCGATACTTACGCCTAGCGGTACCGGTCTATATTTATAACAGTTTTTGTATGATATTTAGGAGATAGTTGTAACTGACGTTTCGTAGACAGCTTTATACTGCTGTAAGAGTAATTTAAACATGTTTTTCTCCTTACATCGTTAAAAAATTAATTAAGTTCGAGTTAGTGGCCAATCACAGTGTCGGAATTTTTAGACTGCCCTAAGGCCTCCAATATGGTCTAACAAGTGAAAGAACCGGGACCGACACTTTAACGTGAACGAAAGCACGGTAGCCTTTAGACAGAAATGCCACTATCGGCCACCCGTCCAAGTAGGTGCCGAGATGCACGTTGTTTAACAAAAGTAATGAACTAGCATCGCTTATCTAACTAAACTATGCCATTGAAAGTCCGTAAATACGTAGTTAATGTAAGTCTCATTGTAATGACTGTATTATTTATGTTTCAATAACAACCAAAAAGTGGCCTTAACTTGATATAAATAGGAAATATGAAATTATCAATATAGTCCCGTCAACGAAGTAGTTGTAGAATGCGTGAGAGGGTACCTAAGCGATTTCTTCAGAAACGTATTCAGGGTGCTCAGGGGAAAAACATACTAAAAGTCCTGACGTCTAGGAGGTGCGCCGGAGGGAGGGGGGAGTGACAAAGATCTCAATTTCAGGTTATTCGTGAATATCTCAAAAACGGTGCAATGTAGCAAAAAAAAGTGTATGATGAAATGAAAGCTTATATAATTCTCTATAACTTTAATTCTATCCACTTTTTCCATATTCCCAACCGTTATTGAACTACACGCTCCAGAAATGTCAAAATTAAGGAACTCGGGCAGGTAACTATGGAGCCTGCCCCAATGCTCAACAGTGACATGACCTATGTCATTTGAAAGGTCTTGAAGAGTTGTACAAGTTACTCCTAGACAGTTATATCGAATTCGACGGCCAACTCGGTGTTTTCGACCACCGAAGCATTACCACTGGAGGTGCTGTGGAGCCTGGACGGAATGCTCAACAGTGACATGACTTACGCATTTGAAAGCTCTTACATGTCACTTTTTAATAGTTATATCGAAATCGACGCCAAACTTGGTGTTTTCGACCACCGAAGAAAAAACACTAGGTGTATGTGTAGTTGACCCTGATCGTATTGCTCAACAGTGACATGACTAATGTCATTTGAAAGCTCTTACATGTCACTCCTTGACAGTTATATCGAAATCGACGACCAACTCGGTGTTATCGACCACCGAAGTATCGAAACTGATCGTATTGCTCAACAGTGACATGACACATATCATTTGAAAGCTCATAAAGAGTTTTATAAGTCACTCTTTGATAGTTATATCGAAATCGCCGTCCAACTTAGTGTTTTCGACCACCGAAGAATGGCGTTGGGCTATGCCATACCGAAGTATCGACGCTGATCCTAATGCTCAACGGTGACATGACCTATGTCATTTGAAAGCTCTTGAAGAGTCGTACAAGTCACTCTTTGACAGTTATATCGAAATCGACCGCCAACGCGGTGTTTTCGACCACCGAAGAATGACACTGGGTTTATGTGCAGTTGACCCTGATGGTATTGCTCAACAGTGGCATAGCTTATGTCATTTGAACGCCCTTGAAAAGTTGTCTAAGTCACTCTGCCCCCGATAGTTGAAAGGGCGCATGTAACAAAAAGTCAAAATGGAGAAAATCGACTTTTAATGACGGAATCGGGAAATCGTGTGCTGTCTTTACATATATTAAAATAATGTAATACTATATATTGCAAGTAATGGCCTCGATGGTACTCTTTCACTTTGATAAATAATATTATAAATATTTATTAATTTTTTATATAAAAATATAAAAAAACCATTTCATCTTAGCAAAATAGTTGGATAAAAATACTATATACTAAATTGTAAAGACGTAAATAACCATATACGCCCTTTCAATCTCAAAAATGCAACTAAAGTCTTTTTGTTCTAAGGATCGGGTATGACCCACTATTCATATTTTATGAAAAAAAGGCGCATTTGGTTGTATACGCCTTTTTTATTTAGTATTTAAAACTGTGTAATTAATTATTTCTAAGATAAAACGTATTTAACACAAGTAGCGCTCCGCAACGTAATCAGCGTAAGTCATTATCCCGTAGGATTAGCAGGGTAAGAGATGTATCTTATGCTATTTCAGATAATAAACAATATGGATGACAAATTGCATCCAAATTTAGAAAGTATTTTTCCATGAAAATCTAAAGAGAAAGTATATAGAGCCTATCTGCGTGTTAGAAAATAAAACCTACTTAATAGAATTAAGTATTTATGTATTAAAATTAGACTTTGAGCCGTAATCAATAAAATTAAATAAAACTACGTTTAAAAAAACCGACTTCAAAACTAAAAAGCAAAAAATAACTCTATAATCATAATATGAGTACTTTTTAAATTGAAAAAATTTAACTAGAAGTGGTTATTGTACGTAAACTATAATAGATAGGCCTACAATACCGCGGGTTTTATTATGCAAAAAAATTAGTTCTTTAAACGTATAGAACATTGTTTTTATGTATCATCTATAGTTTTCGCAGCGCACGCCACAGAAGCACGCCGATAAATGATTTTTTCTATACTCTCCGTTATATTATTTCAATTTAAGTTAGGTTCCCTAAGGAAATTTGGGATAAAACTTTAAATGGGACCAATGGGAATGTCTACAGCATCGAACAAAAAAAGAATCACGTTAATCGGATGAGAAACCCCAGAGTAAGGTGTACATACATAAAAATAAAAACTATAATAACAATTATAAAATCAAATAAGAGTAACAAAAGAAATACAATAAAGGCACATGCGCCTAAACCAAATCAAACTGTTTGAAGTAAATAAGACGCAAATGGCAGATGTTGAAATTTCATCTTAGTACAAATGTCGATTTTAAATAGTGCATAAGACGCAACTGGTCATTTACGACTTTTAGATTACCAAAACTAAAAATGAAACGTCACGTATTATGGCATACCTACATAAATGCGCCTTTTTAGTTAAGTTTGCGTTAAATACGCCTTTATATCTTCAAATAGGTAGTATAAAGTGTGTAAATATGCCCTATTTCGCTATGGTAAAATCGCAACGGTGCAAGATACAAAAAAATTAAAAATACAGATAGATGCGCCTTTTTTTCCTGATTCCGGTGATATAAATAACTCAATTTCGCAAAAAATGTTAGATGCGCCCTTTCAACTATCGGGGGCAGCTGACTCCTTGACATGTATATCGAAATCGACGGCCAACTTGGTGTTTTCGACCACAGAAGAATGGAATTTTCTCAAGGTCCTTTATTCAGCGTGTTTAAGCCCGCCCTTGCATCAGAATAGTATAAAAGTAGTGCGCAAAGGAACTCAATAGATGGCATTACGATTTAAAAAAATCTAAAACACGCGTAAGTTGTGTTCCCGGCCTGAAAGGGTGTCGTATTAGCAACCATGACATATTTGAGTTAACCTAAGTGCAGTGACAGTGAGTGATCGCTTATGTTGCCCTTCAAATACTCTATAACTATGTATTTTATGAATTGAACTAATGTTAATATATTTTTTTTTTGGTCAAAAACACCGAGTTAGCCGTTGATTTCGATATAAATATCAAGGAGTGACTTAGACAACTCTTCAAGGGCTTTCAAATGACATAAGCTATGCCACTGTTGAGCAATACCATCAGGGTCAACTGCACATAAACCCAGTGTCATTCTTCGGTGGTCGAAAACACCGCGTTGGCGGTCGATTTCGATATAACTGTCAAAGAGTGACTTGTACGACTCTTCAAGAGCTTTCAAATGACATAGGTCATGTCACCGTTGAGCATTAGGATCAGCGTCGATACTTCGGTATGGCATAGCCCAACGCCATTCTTCGGTGGTCGAAAACACTAAGTTGGACGGCGATTTCGATATAACTATCAAAGAGTGACTTATAAAACTCTTTATGAGCTTTCAAATGATATGTGTCATGTCACTGTTGAGCAATACGATCAGTTTCGATACTTCGGTGGTCGATAACACCGAGTTGGTCGTCGATTTCGATATAACTGTCAAGGAGTGACATGTAAGAGCTTTCAAATGACATTAGTCATGTCACTGTTGAGCAATACGATCAGGGTCAACTACACATACACCTAGTGTTTTTTCTTCGGTGGTCGAAAACACCAAGTTTGGCGTCGATTTCGATATAACTATTAAAAAGTGACATGTAAGAGCTTTCAAATGCGTAAGTCATGTCACTGTTGAGCATTCCGTCCAGGCTCCACAGCACCTCCAGTGGTAATGCTTCGGTGGTCGAAAACACCGAGTTGGCCGTCGAATTCGATATAACTGTCTAGGAGTAACTTGTACAACTCTTCAAGACCTTTCAAATGACATAGGTCATGTCACTGTTGAGCATTGGGGCAGGCTCCATAGTTACCTGCCCGAGTTCCTTAATTTTGACATTTCTGGAGCGTGTAGTTCACTAACGGTTGGGAATATGGAAAAAGTGGATAGAATTAAAGTTATAGAGAATTATATAAGCTTTCATTTCATCATACACTTTTTTTTGCTACATTGCACCGTTTTTGAGATATTCACGAATAACCTAAAATTGAGATCTTTGTCACTCCCCCCTCCCTCCGGCGCACCTCCTAGACGTCAGGACTTTTAGTATGTTTTTCCCCTGAGCACCCTGAATACGTTTTTGTAGAAATCGCTTAGGTACCCTCTCACGCACTCTACACCCTCCTTTGAGTTGTTCTTTAACGGGACTAATACAGCTACTAGGTTATTGACACCATTGTCAATTGATTTACTTTTTAACAGACTGTGTTTACAGCGTCAAAAATGGAACACATTAAAAATCAAATTTAATTTTCGTACAGCATCATTTATCCGAAACCATCCACAATAGTCGTTCGTTAACAAACAGATTTTTAAAAAACAACAACCCGTCCTTTTACCGATCACAAGCCACGTCGCAAAATATAAATCAACGATACTCGCAAACAAAAGAATTTGTAAATGAATACTTTTTCAATTAAATCACGGGTTTTCAATTAAGCATCGTTTAAGCTACTGGGTTCAACTTCGGTTCAATATTTCTCGTTCGTTCTCTAATACCGATTGACATTTTTATGTTGGCGCCAATTGAGTTTTCATTGCTTATGGTTTTGTCTATGATTTTAATTATAGATGCTTTATGGTTGCATGTAAAAGTGACAATACCTCATTATTTTGTAGTTATTATATTCTATTAAATCTCGAGAGAGAGACGGAGAGAGAAAGAGAGAGAAAGAGAGATCTTTGTTGCAGCAGAATAATACAGACCGATTATTTCATGAACTCATTTAATTAAAGTGATTCTACTGTGTAATTATAATCATCTGTCAAGAACTCTGCTTTGTACTGCAGCAGAATTCTGCCGTTAATTAAGTAAACTAAGTAAAAACATTTTGTTTTCAGACCTCAACATCGCCCAAAACTCCCATTTAAATAAATCAATCCATATTATTACCAATCTAACAAAAGGAACAATAGAACCCGTAGATTTATAACATTGCCCTCAGCCTAACAAGGCCCCATGAGACGAAAAAAACCCTAACCGATAGTCTGTGGAGTAATAAATCAGGCCGCTTTTAAAAATAAATAGACAAAAAATGGCGATTTATCGAAAAACAATACGTCAGAGCGAAATGTCGAAATTTTTCATGAGTGCACGTCACACGGTGGAATCGAGCATTCGGCTCATTTCGCGAGTGCTGCCCCCTACGGCGTGACACTTGAAAAACTCGAAATTAACGAACTCTTATAGCCCCGAAACAGTGCGGGGTAAGAGCAACGAATTAATAAATTATTGGTGAAATATTTTTCAACGAGTCAGAGTTAAATTGTCGATGGTGAAGTGTGTATTGTTTGTTTTTTTAATTGCATTGTCTATGCTGGGTTTAGTTTTTTTTATTCGATTGAAGAGATTCTCTTTGGATTGATGTCAATTGTTAAGACGTCGATCCAAATTTTATGATTCAAACGTAGGAACAGTCTACACTGTATATTATTGTACTAGTCAAGGACGTGGCCTAGTTTGAAAAGAATTGATTATCTGAATATTGTGCGTGACTTATCTATTTATCGTCAGTCTAGACTTCACAACAGCTACCAATCAACATAATCTACACTCATTATTCAGAAAATCACTGAATAATTCTATTCAGATACCTAGTATATATTTATTATTGTATATTTAACTTATAAAAAGTATATTTTGTCCATGGTTAAATAGATAATAGATAACTAATATTATAAATGCGAAAGTAACTCTGTCTGTCTGTCTGTCTGTTACGCTTTCACGCCAAAACAACTGAACCGATTTTGCTGAAATTTGGTATAGACATAGATATGACCTTGAGAAAGGACATAGGATACTTTTTATCCCGAATTTCCCTCCGGATAAGATACTGTTACGCTTTCACGCCAAAACTACTGAACCGATTTTGCTGAAATTTGGTATAGACATAGATATGACCTTGAGAAAGGACATAGGATACTTTTTATCCCGAATTTCCCTCCGGATAAGATACTGTTACGCTTTCACGCCAAAACTACTGAACCGATTTTGCTGAAATTTGGTATAGACATAGATATGACCTTGAGAAAGGACATAGGATACTTTTTATCCCGAATTTCCCTCCGGATAAGATACTGTTACGCTTTCACGCCAAAACTACTGAACCGATTTTGCTGAAATTTGGTATAGACATAGATATGACCTTGAGAAAGGACATAGGATACTTTTTATCCCGAATTTCCCTCCGGATAAGATACTGTTACGCTTTCACGCCAAAACTACTGAACCGATTTTGCTGAAATTTGGTATAGACATAGATATGACCTTGAGAAAGGACATAGGATACTTTTTATCCCGAATTTCCCTCCGGATAAGATACTATTTTTCTATATTATGTTTACTATTTTTCACCTAAGCAATTGTTTGATGCTTCGCGCTCATTGGGACGGCACGGCTAGGGATTTTAAGGTTTGCTAATATAAAATCAAACGTATTCGTATATAAACAAATGCTATACCTACTTTAAGATAGCGCCACGGCATCGAAAAGGATTTGTCAATCCCGCGGCGTCATTTGAATGCATAGCCATTTATGCTGTATTTCTATGAAGCTACGTTCGAATTTTCACAAGCAAAAATGATAAATCCCGAGACGTTCCGTCCCGGTGAGTGTGCAGCTTGAGTCATACTTTGGTAAGATCCTAAAGGTTAAAAATAAAACTACTGTCCAAAGTAACAATCTAATGCGGACGAAGTCGCGGGTAAAAGCTAGTAGATAAATAAGGTAACAACTGTTACTAATACGTCGTTATAACAAACTGGTTAATAACTGTTCTTATTTTACTACCTAGTATTTCAAGCTGTTATTTTAACCAAGTTTTAGTCTTCAAATTATCTTCAACAAATATAATTTCAAATGTTCTAAAAAGCCACAGACAAAAGGATTCCATTCGTTGTAATAATTTCGTTAAACTAATTACTGGAACAATGTTACTATTCCAATGACGCAGTTTGTTTTCTCAATGGGTGCCGATTTAACTGGAGTCGGGCGACTCTAACCGCAACTTTAGCTAATGCCCTCTTTAAACGTGGTAAGTTATTCGGGCGAGTGTTTCGGGTTAGTTACTTGAACCTAATATGTTGGAATGAATTGGTGGATGCAAGTAATTGAGTATGGTGTTTGTTAGTGGAAGTTCAAAGGATATTAGATATTTGTGAACAAAATGAGGATTATGAGGGTCTTATGTTATTGTAGGTTTTATTTGTATTGTAAGTAATAAAAAGGTTTTTTATGTTTATTAACTGACCTAAATTTTAGTTGTGTCCGTTCATAAATATTATTTAGATATGTACTTTATAAAGTACCCCATATAATATATTCTTGAAATTGACCAAAATTAAACAAATCCATAGGTAAATGTTTTGAAAACATTGCTAATACTACCCAAACTATCAGATACTATGAAACTATAAAATAAACAAGGTGATTAGACCGCATACCAATACAGACTTAACTCGCCCATTAACTAGTACAGTCTAAACTGAGCTTAACTTGTCGGGAAATAAAGCGCCTACAGCCGCTGGAAGTTACAACGCGCATGCGTGCTGTCCCCCCCTTCATCAGCTGACGCCAAAACGATTTTAATATTGCGTATATGTGTGTGTGGGTAGTTTTGCGTGTGTGCGTAGCTGAGCCTTCTCCCGCATGAATGAGAAAGAACCGGATCAATATTTAAAGGTCCGCACGGTTAACTTATGAAACTTTTAGTAGTTTCTCCAAATTTTCGGGAATAATTACTACCTTTGTTGACTCGATTGTGTGTTTGAAAAACAAAAATTAATATGTTAGTATTTAATTGTAGGGTATTATTTAATAAGTGATTTTGCACCTATTCCTTTTCACTGTACTGATATTTTCAGTGAAGTCAAAAGCATTGGCCCTGTACCTAGTGGGTCATCTTCTTAACTTTTTACTGGACAGATTTTAATACTGCATTAAAATCTACTAAACCCTTACAGTATTGGAAACAAATACTATGAATACAAGTACTAACCAAATCGAAGTCCGGTTTAAAATATTAGTAGGCAAGGTAAACCACCATCATAGACTCCGTGAAGTCGATTGTGTAACGTCAAATTATATTCCTCATTGCAAACTTAATATTTTGCTCTATGACAGCAGCCCCAAACCAATAACATCATTACTTTAATAACGAATGTCATATTTTTACTTACAATATTAGTATGCTTCAGTATACTCGATATTACAACTACACATTGATCTAAATACGAGTATATTTCTACACACTAAGATGCATTTTTCTAGGTTTAAAATAAACGAAGTAGGGTAAAATAAATAGTGCACACAGTGACAACAACAAGCATCAATGATACGACGATTAGCAGATAGAAGAAAAATAATATAGGCATACCAAAATACTAGGTTGGAACAACTGTTACTAATATTGTGTGTAGCTGGCATTATATAATTGAAACATATTTTTTAATAGGAACTCTTTTGATTTATTGAACAAGATAATTAAGAATTCTGAATTCAAATGATTCAAAATGAGAAAAAGAAGACGAATTATTATTCTTTAAGCAGATAAACTTTGTAGTTTAGTAAAATTATTAACTAAAATCTAGTACTTTTTTTATAATGAAGAGATAGAGAATAATATTATTTTGGTATGCCTATAAATGGTAGTAACATAGAGATAGTATAATGTGAACACTTAAGGCGAAACAGAAAACAAATAAGGAAAATAAAATATAAAAAGATCGGGAGACTGTGCGTTATGATTCGAAATTTTCTCTTAAAATAAACTTGAATGTAAACAGCAAATTAAATTATGACTGAAAAGGAAACTGAAAGTGAATAAAATTTAGATATTTCTTTAATTTTCTGAGAGGAATGAGCTGGGCTCGATTTACTTAAATTCTTTAAGGTTAGCGATTTCATTCATTTTACATTTAAGGCGAAGTTAACGCCTTGAAATGCATACGCCAAATTAGAAATAAATGAAATCAAAAATAAATTACTTACTCGCGTTTAAGTTTTCAGCCAATTTATAACTGAAAGTAAATATAACTTGATAAATTAATACAACAACCATTCTTATATTCTGATACTTGAGTACCTTGGAGTCCCTCGCCTAGAGGCTAGACTCACCTGAAACTGAAGAAATTTATTATTAAACAATCTTGAACAACATTCAGAGATCACACTTTATTTATTTAAGTATTTTTATCAGAAATAAGATTTTCTTCTCAACTTAGTTATCGTTAATATTATTGTTTAACCTTAATGTAGCTTATATGTCACCTTAAAGACCTAGGCACTCTATAGGTAGGTTATAGATCAGCGTCGCCTCACGGTTTTACCCGATATGCTATGCTAATGCTATCCAATACATCAATAATTATACTAGATTTGTACCCAAACCAATTAGAAAACATATTGCCAATGTAATTGAACGATTTATAAAAATCTCATTCAACCCATCTAGTCATCAAGTGAGCATTCAAAAATTACACGTGGCCAAAAATGGAACTAATTGTTTTCTTAGCTTGTTACATTAATCTGCGACAGTGCTGCCCTCATTAAATAGAGCTTAGCCGACTGCGATCTGGGTGATGCAGAACAAATATTTCTTTGACAATATTGTAAATTCAATACCAGCAACATTTGAAACCTGCAAAGTTATTGCTTACGTGAATTTGCAACAATTTTTCGATAAAATAGGAATTTCCAATGTGAAATGAGCAGTACTGGCATTTTATATTATTGCATATTTTTACAGCAAATATTTCTGGTTATTGAATGTATGAGTGAGAATTTGTTGTTTTAATTGTTTGTTTTACGGAGTGACAGAGTGCAGTGACATCGACTGGTTTTATTTGAAAATATAACACATATTATTAGCTCTTGTTCATACCATATTTACAGTTCTTGTAAAATAAACGCTTGCCAGGTTTGCGTTTGGCGTTTGCTTGCATTTTTTAAACAAAGAATGTTGACATTTGAAAACTTCTTATATATAAAATTCTCGTGTCACAATGTTCGTTTCCGTACTCCTCCGAAACGGCTTGACCGATTCTCATGAAATTTTGTGAGCATATTGAGTAGGTCTGAGAATCGGCCAACATCTATTTTTCATCCAGAAATTCCCGCGGGAACGGGTACAACGCGGGTGAAACCGCGGGGCGCAGCTAGTATCTTCATAAAAAGCTTTTTATTTCAGAAAATTCGTTACCACTATTGCAGTTTTTGCATTGTGGTACCTCCTTGGAGATTGCCATTACAAAACACAGTACACTCTTGGTTTACCCAAGAGAATATATCTTCCCTTGAAGAATTCGACGGCAATTAACGCCCGGAAAACGTAATAAACGTAAAACGTCAACGTGCGATTAGCATTTTTCAAAAGGGAAAATTGGATATATCTCCAAGAATCGCTAGAAATTTAGGGCAATATGTCAACAAATGAAACCTTCATGATACATCGCCGGCTGCCGCCTCCAATATCTTTCTATATAAGATTTCTTTCTCAGATTTATCACCCTCTATGCAAATAGTCTGGGTGATGGATATTGCGACGAACCGAGTTTACCTATGTGTCGAAATTAATATTTTTCTTGCCACGTTGTCAGATGAGAAAAATCTAGTCAAATTTTTTATATGAATAAGTTGGCGGGCTGAACACGTTTTATTTTTGTTCAATTTATCTAATTTGCTCTATGTTTTTGAAATGTGTTACAAGAACACATTTCAAAAACATAGAGCAAATTAGATAAATTGAACAAAAATAAAACGCCCGTATTTGTCGTGTACAAATCTAGATATTAACTCCAAAAAAAGTCCAATTTATAAATAGCCCGGGAAATTCTTTTAACTTTTTTTGCACCACAGACACTATTCTAGTTTACGAACACCTATATATTATCACTAAAAGAACCAGCCTTTTTGAGTGCTATCACGTTTCTTCGTATGGCAACTAGCGAATTCTTTGAAATAAGAACACAAAATTATAGTGAAAGAACTTACTAATAATCAATGTTCTTATTTAAAAAAATCGCTCTCAGCCTTCACCACGGCAATATATTAACGTGCCATTATGCCAAATTCTTATTTTAAAAATATCACCACCCGCCATAGTTATACCAGATTAATGTTGTCTATACCTATAACATCACCGTGCTATCACCGTGGTCACCATAAAAGTAATTTCAATCAAAGCTAAAGGCACATTAAACAGCGGCCAACACTAGATTGGATTGCGTGTAGCCTGGTCAGCAGAACGTGGTGGTAATCCAGCTCCGAATTAATCGCTATTATTGATTCCGTATTAATTGGTGCATTGCGACCGAACTATAGACCGGAGGCAATCTGCTGTGGTCGAAAAGTCACTCGGTAGCACGGTGCAGGTATATATTGATCGACCTATACTTTAGGAACATAGTACTAATTATACTGTGTCAAAGGTGCAAGTATTTATTTATCTAACTATACTTTAGTAAAAAAATACTACATACTATAAGATTAGTTGTGATGGAAGTCTTTTGGTGAATGTGTTTAGTTAAGTGTTAAGTTAGTATTATGGGATAAAAAATCATTGGTCTTTTGAAACATCGGCAAAACAAGAAATAGGTCATTTAAGACTTCGGGGAAATGCTTTCGGTAAAATGAGCATCGCTCAGGTTAATTTCGGTAAAAAACTGATAACCTTATGAAAGCAAAAAAAAATATATTGAAATTATATGAAATTAATTATTCCATCTACTTGTTTTAAAAAGGACGTAAGTAGGACTCGGGTTAAAAAGTACTTTAAAAATCGAAAGGACCGAATCCTCAAAAGACAGCGAAACCTTTCATCCATAGAAACAGTTAAAAATACTGAAGAAACAATAAGCCGAAACCAATAAAAATGCTTCTAATTTCAAATATAATATTCTGCCAATAACCAGAGTGTTGCCAAGTTCGAATTTAATTTAGTAAATTGAGATCGTCAAACTGAATTGGTGATTATACCAGTTGGTTAAAGAGAGCTGTCGGAGAGAAATGGAATAGCTAAATAACAGCTGAAGATCGGTGGACCGCGCTTTCAGTAATTTGATTACATAGTTATTGTTGAACTAGTAACGCCCAGCGGTTTGACCCGTTCTGTACCCGTTTCTGTGATAATTTTGGGATGAGAAATAGCCGATAACCTCCCCGTGGAATGTGGCTATCCAATACAATAATAATTACTCAAATCGGACTGGAAATTCCAGAGAAAACCGCGTTGAAACCAACAAAAATTAAGCTCGGCTTTATATACTAGTGTATAGAGTACAATTTTGGCATTTAAAATAGCCTAGAACTTAAAGAAAGATTACCATTAAGACACAGAAGTTTAACATCTCAGGAGAGCTTTGGTTTACCATTATTTCTTAACAGGAAATCTTGACTAACCGAAAAGATCGGATCGCTATTTAGTACATTTAAAGATTTAGAAAATATGAAGTAAAACACGAAGATGTTTTGTCAATACGTATACGTTTAGTGCATAAGACGTGATTTCGCATGCTTCACTCTACTACTGTCAGCGCTCAGTCAGTCTTTTTTATTTGGTTCGAGACTCAAAGTTCGAGACTAAAATTTCCAAAATAGAGTACCTAAATAAGTTTTTATCTCAAACAAACGTTTTATGCTCATTCTCTTTTAATAATAAAAATGTATTTTAAAACGTTTTGCTTTAATTATACAAAAGATGAAACCAAGTGGAAAACAAAGCGACATGTCAAGTTAATTTGAACTTACATTTCTCAAACTGTCCGAACTAAAGTATCAGTACTTTGGAAAAGGCTGGAAGTAATTTCACAAGACTTTGACAACGACATAGTTAAACATAAATCTTTAAAACTTACGGCTTGTTAATTTTAATTAAGAGTTAACATTGTGTACAGATTGCACAACAACTCTTGAATCTTAGTGCCTAAATACGAGTATATTTAAGGAACATTAGCTGTTCGATCAAAAATATATTTTATTTCGAACTGAATAGAACACTATTTAAAACGAACGACATTTGTTTTTTAAACAAATTAAGGCGCTTTATGAAATTAAGATGTATAATTTAAATGTGGAATCCGCTCTGAGTGAGGTTATAATCTGTAAGCTGATAGGTTAATTTCGTCCAATGGAACGCAATCAATTAAGCGGGAAATTTGACATATAAGTAAGTATCTCGCGTTTTTTGAAGTTTGATGAAGTGAAAACTTCTTATAGGGGCGTTGTGCACTTTTTTGTAATGGGTAAACATTTTTAAACTCGCGTCAGGACACGTGACCTGATCGAAATTTCGTAATACGTTTTGACGTTAATATCCAAGTTTTCACTTCTGCCGGTACTCGCGGAGTGCAATCCGTTTTTTTTTGATTGACTGACAGCTCATAAATCTACTATACAATACCTAAACCTCTCAAACTCAAACACCAGCTCATTCCCAACTAAAAAGAACAATGAACCAAACCTAAATCATTGTTAAGCTATTCTTCGCCGCCATTTCTAAGAGCTCGTACACAGCTACGTATAAACTATGACGTCACAGGCCGACAAAGCCTCGGCATTCGTTATCGTCCAGCCTGAAGACACCCTCATTAATTACTCGACTCTTGATTCTATAACAGTTTTCTTTTTATCTTTATCCCGCGTTTTTGCAAGCAATTTATTTTATCCCGCCGTCTCTGTTACTTACAAATCGGAGGGAATAATAAAAGTTTGTGTTTATTGTTGTTTGATGTTAGATTTGGTAGTCTAGGTTATCTATGGAAGAACCAGTATTTAATACCTCTTTAAACTTTTTGTACTTAAGATATGCTGTCCCACTGTAGGGCAAAAGACGTCTTCAAACCTAGCCGTCCACTCCTTTCTTTCTCTTATATTCCTAGAAAAATAGGCTTTACATTATCCAAATTCATTATTTAGTAATAGTAAGATAAATAAAAAAAAGACGTGTGGCACTCGGGGACTGCCGTGGTAAAGCTATTGCATAGTTATTTTTTATATCACTAGATGGCGTTAGTGTGCTGAATGTCTGCATCGCGCTAACGTTGTGTTCTGGGCATATTATGTAGGCAATGTTTGAGGAGCGTGAAGTTTTTTCGTTACGGAATTTCTGGATTCGCTCCCCGCGCTCAAGGCCCGCGATAGAAGCTATGCAATAGCTTAAAATTATTTAATCACCTAATTGAATAGAATAATTAGACCTACCAAATTCAATTCAAAAATCACAATTCAATTCATTGATTTAGCAAAATCATCATACAGCTCCATCGTATGGTGTAGTAGGGTAGATTGTATAGCAGAAGTAGTGACTTGGCAATCCAGTGAAGTGTTATTAAACTGATTTATCTACCGCTGTGTGGAGATTGCCTTGATTGGGTCAGATGGATGAATTTAGTAGAAATAGGGATAACTCTGACCATCTGTTGACATTGAGTACCGGGAAGACATTTATAAAATATTATACTTGTAAACAGCTGATTCAAAGCTTTAATAACTTTTTCTAATACGTTATGGTACAAAATTGATTGGGACGGTTTCATTTATTTATTGCACAAGAAGACTTAAATCTATTAAGTTCCTAAATATGTTTAAAAAACAAGTGCTGTCGTTTAAAATTGTATTGCACGAAATATTTTATTATTTGAAACGAATGTCATTTTGTTTATTTAACACTAGCTATGCCCTGCGGTTTCACCCGCAGCGCCCCCGTTCCCGTGGGAATTTTGAGATTTTTATTCCCTATAAACCTCACGGAGCCCGAGTCCTTTCCAACGAATGCAAAACCGTGGAAATCGGTCCAGCCATTCACGCGTGATGCCTTGACCAAGGAAAACGGGTTTAATTTTTATTTATTAAACATTATTAGGTGCTAAATTAAATTAAGAATGCTTGTGCAAAGTATATTATAAGCACATTATTTGCTATTATCACATGAGTGATGTTTTATTTGAAAGCTACCGTGCTTTGAAAGATGTGAAAAATAGACGCAGACGTCTCAGCAGACGTCTCGTATTGTATATGAAAATTAGCTTCTCTTTCAACTGAAATAATTCCATACAAACTATTACACCAAACTATGTACTCGTATATCACATTATATCGCTAGTAAACTCACACATACAAAGTATACAAATACTTGTAAAGCGACTACAACAATCCAAGTGATATCTCGTTACTATTTAACTCTATCCGATATTAATCTATGGATTTCTAATGCAAATAACATTCATCAACGTTAATGCATAGGAAGTAATCTGTCGGCGGAACTGTCATGGCGGATTAGATATAAATCAGGAGGATTACAATATTGTAGGGTGACGATACTTACAACGAAGGGATTAGTTTTATTAATTGAATTTTTAGTTTGATTACAGTTTTAATGAAAGGAATTTTGCACCAAATCTTATTTTTGAAATGTTCGTTACGTCATCTAGGTAAGAAGAGAATGCCTTTGCCCAGCAGTGGGTCATAACGGCCTGAACAAAGATGCTATGAATACTGACATCAAGACATCAAGTGTTCTCTTAATATCATGTATACCTTACTGTTATGCCTTCATCTGATCAGTACATGCAATTAACTAGTATGCCAGTTACTGCTTTGATTTTCAGGCATGTGGAAGTATTCCCTGTAATTTAATTTTATATTTCATGCTTTCTTTTAGTCTTGTGTTTATATTGTAATGTCGTTAGATCACCTGTCGAAATTGACGTCCCGGGTTCCATACTCAGAGTAATACGCGAGTCCTAAACAAGAGTCGAGTTTAGGATAATCAACATACGTTTGGCAAAAACGGTGATTATGCATAATCCTTCTTTCTGTATTCATTGCTTTTCAATGGGATTTCTACGGGTTTTTATGTCAAGTAAGTAAGCAGAATGATTGATTAGTGATTCAAGCATTATTATTGAAAGTTCACGTGTTTTTGATACTGGATTTTGCATGAAAAGTGACACTCCGATAAACAATAGAGCATCATTTTATCAGATGAATTCAAACTGAGGTTCGAACATAACCGTACTGTTTGGTAATTAACTGGTTATAATAAAATGTAAATGCGCCAGCTTTTATAAGATCTATAGGTACTTGTTTTCTATGTCAAACGGTGGTAATTGTAAAGGACAGATATTTCTATATTAAATCATGAGGTCAACTTTAAAAGGTCGATCTATTAAAGAGTCTAGATACTAAATAACTGTAGACAGACAGATTATAATAAAACAGAATTATTACCATCGTAAATTGAAGCAATTTAATATTCATTACTGAAACACTGCACTTAAACCTTCGTACACTTAATAAGAAACTCTAAATTAAGTAATAGCAAATCACTTAGTTCTCATTAAGTTGAACAAACAAATACTCTATAAAGTTAATTAAAGTCAAACGAATAACAAACAAAATAAGAAATTCAGATTAGTCTCGCAATAAGAGCTCGATTATTTGCGAAACGAAAGCATTCTAATTATACTTGCGTTTTGGAAACGTTAAATATTTCAACAATCAAACGCGTCGAGTGCTAAAGGCAACTTCCATCGAGCAATTAGCGCCATTTGCAATTCCAAATACACCAACCGACCGGGGAAAAATTACCACAAGAAAAAAATTAACCGAACAAAAAACACACCCTGTATTACTAAAACCAGCAAGGAGTATAAAAACTTTTTCGAGCAAACTTTAAAAATGATTTAGATGTAAACGTGACTTTAAAGATATAAAACTGAGTTTAAAAAACGAATTGTTAAGTCGATTTTAAATTCTTCTAATTGCGCTCTTTCTTTGGGAAGAGTTTGGCTGGCTTACTCGATTCCGAGATAAAACGTATGAAAAGTTTTATCATAAGTGTGAATATTTAAATCTTGATGTGAATTCAGGCGAGACGTTGGGATTACCTGAAACAAAAGACAGAGAGGTTAGTTTAAGTCTTCAATTCTAGTTTAATTTTCAAGTTTAACTGACATTTAACCATAAAGCGATTTTATGGTTAAATATTAAACTTCAAAATTAGACGTTGACATTTCGTTTCTTATTACGAAAGTTTGTTGTACTAGTCAACTCACAGCACAGCCTGTAAACTCGCTTTATGCCAATGACGTTTCATTTAACGTTTGTTAAATAAAAGAGTTACATTAGGTGTACAACACGGAAGACAAACGTGCGCAAGCCACACATAGTACGGATGCGGACCGGTTGCGGGTTGGCTTCGGGTGGCGTGACGTTGTATTAGTATGAAAGGTGACACACCGGCCCGCACCCGGCACGCACCCACACTATGTATGTTTTACGCTTTACTGCGACTTCTTGTGTTTCGCGTTTCGTACACACATTTAGATCTCGCTTTTGTAAAATTAAAATGTTTAAAAAAAATTAACTTCACTGATTATTATTACTTCTCGATAAACCATTCGTGTTTCAATACTATGCTAAGAACTTATTTCCATCAAATAGCAACTGTATATCAAAAATACGAACACCGCAATCAGAAACCGATATGATACCTCCAATCCAAGTTAAACAGAAAAATAAATTCATAACATCATACAAAACAAATCAAATCCGGAACGGTTCTATCTGAGAAAAATATCGGGCACATTTTTTCGATCTGCAAATTCAAATATTTCTCATAAGATTGGCTGCAATGCGGTATGAGGGAAGGGAAACAAGAAAGTGTAAAAGGGACAGAGTGAATGGAACTTGGGAATATTTTCTAAGAAGTATCTGTGATTGAAAATAATCGTTCCCGCATCGACCAGCGATTTTATCACTGAATATTTTGCAAATAACAATCTTCCCGTTATACAGTGGCTTGTATTAAATGGAGTCTCTTTCAATACGATCCCTCTTTTAAATGTGGGGATTTCTTTTCTGTTACATTACCAGTGACTAGAAGGCTCTTTGTCCATGTCCTTGTGCTCTGTACCTTTTTCTACGTATCCTCCTATTCAAATTATAAATCCAATAGTTTGTTGCGATAAATGTTGTTACGGAAAAACTGCTGGATATCATCTATCTATACTAATATTATAAAGCTGAAGAGTTTGTTTTGTTTGTTTGTTTGTTTGTTTGTTTGTTTGTTTAAACGCGCTAATCTCAGAAACTACTGAACCGATTTGAATAATTCTTTTACTGTTAGATAGTCTATTTATCGAGGAAGGCTATAGGCTACATTTTATCCCGAAATTCCCACGGGAACGGGCACAACGCGGGTAAAACCGCGGGGCGCTGCTAGTCATCTAATAAAGTTGAAGAGTTTGTTTGTTTGGACGCGCTAATTTCAGAAATTACCAATCTGATTCGAATAATTCTTTTTGTAATGGATAGCCACATTCAACGGGAAGATTATAAGCTATTTTTCATCCCGAAATTATTACAGAAACAGGCACAATGCGGGCAAAACTGCAGGGCACTACTAGTATTCTGATAAATCAACAATTTGTGTGCATTATTGAGTCTCAATTGGTTCTGGATACAATATTATGACTCAATTTTTTTCTAACAGAATACAAATTTTGTCAATCTAGTAGAATACTAAAAGGCCTTTGTCCAGCTTTCCGATATTACAGGCTTACTCTATTATTTATAAACGCTCCATAACTAAAGCACCATTTAAAAGTATTGTGTCTCTTTTGCTCTTCAGACAATACCGTGTGTTGGAAAGGGACAAAACATTTGATAGCTAAAATAAATAAGCATTTATAAACAAGGCTCTTATACTTTATTTCTAAAAAAACCTATTTATTAATAACCGCGTCTTAATTTTCAGGTTAAAGTCTAACAGACTTTTGAATTTGTTAAATAGAATCCAAAAAATCCAATTTGTCGCTTTTGACCCATATTCTCCAAATCTCTCAATTTGGAAACATTGTACCGCAGTTCTGTAATTTTATTCGGGAAAAATATTTACCTTGATTGGTGATTCTTTCCCATTTATTGTGAACACTTGTAAAGCCGGCGAAAATCACGGTTTAATGCTTATTACAGAATATATTTTACATGTTTTTGTGCCGCAGTGAGCTGTTGGTTCTGTAAACGGGCAGGGCAGGGAATTTAATTGTTATTCTTTTAGCTTTTAAGCCTTTTCGGATGAAGTTTCTTACGGGGCTTGTGTAAGTATCGGTTGGTATAAAATTTATACTTCCAAGTCCAAATCTATAATATAAAAATGAATCGCTGAATCTGTTGCTAAGCGCATAACTTCAGAACGACTGCACCAAATTGGATGATTCTTTTTTTAATGTGTTCCTTATTGTCAGGACAAGGTTTTTAAGGAATAAAAATAGGAATTAAAAAATTGTCAGGACAAGAAAAATAAGGAATAAAAATCTCAAAATTCCGGGGGCGCTGCGGGTGAAACCGCGGGGCACAGCTAGTTAACAAATAAAATTATAAAAGTTGATAAAAGGTGAATGAGTGCCTGCTCTAATATTTTTTTTTATAGTAAATCTGATTTGAAGACGTCCTTTTGAAGACAACTAACTTTAAATCATGTAAGTTTAGATATGGAGAGTCTGTCAATATAACGTGACATTGACAGTACAGTGTATAATATGTACTATTAATAGAACATAATAAATGGCATTTAAAAAAGAGCTACTTATACATAAAACATAGCTTCAATGTACTAACTATGCTAACTCATTGCTATTGTTAAGCGACGTGCAGATCGGCCCCTATTTGGATGAATGCCGATAGTGGCATTTCTGTCTGAGCGATACCGTGCTTTGGACGTTTAATTGTCGATTCCGGTGGTTTCAATCGCTAGACCATGTTGGAGCCCTAAGAGTCGGTCTGAAAATTCCGATGCAAGGGTTGGCCACTTACCCTACATGAAATTACTTATTTATTAAGAAAATTAACATTATCATCATACAATCCCTTTAATTAAAAGAGCCTCTCATATAATTCCAGACACCTGCTCACAGCTTACATCACAGTTACTAAGTAAACAAGATCAGGCAAAAATTGTACAAGAAATCAAGTAGGTAGGGCGTTGACTGAGAGCCTCAACTCCCTGCCAGATAAGTTTGGCAACTACGAAGGCGCCACTGTCGCAAATATCTCTACAAAAAGCTAGGAACACACTGACTTTGTTCTACATCATTTTAGTTCCATCTTTCTCCGTTTACGGACTTTCCTGGCACTTACTAGGGCCGTGTTAACTCTTCCTTTACTAAGTGGTTTGTAACGTGATATAGACGGTACTCTACCTTTTAAGGTTCGTTAATATTAGTGCGCGGTAAAACGGTGTATGTATTCACGTGTTAATAGGATATTGTTTGCTTTAGGTTGATGGAAGTATTTGGCGGGGATGGGGAGAGCTTTTTGTGCCAGCAAAGATCTGAAATTTTAAAGGATGGTGCTGGGCAAGGAAATGTCTTGCATTATCTTAGCGATGTAGTAAATGACCTACTTTTTGATATAAGTGCCTCTTAAACTACTAATAGCAATAGAAATGGCCATTTGGAAAGAACAAAACGATGATATATTTTATATTTTTCGAGAAATGTTAACAGAAAAAGTAATTAATCATACACATTAATAAAGCACATAAAACCCATACAAAACCCCCTAAAAACAATTTCATTTGCAAAAATGAATATTCAATGTGTTATGGAGTTCAAAAGTAATAATTTCAAAAATCGCCATTACGCCCGTACCGTGTTCCTTTATTACAAAACACTCCCCCATAATTAGTAAAGTGTTGCATCGAATACGCCAGCCAATTTAAAACTTTTTTACTTACACCATTAAGTCCATTACACGGTAACACCTCAAACTGCATACATTATATCAACTACACCTTTAGCTTTGTTAAAGTGATCTTAAAGGCAGCGGAGTAGAGTTTAAAATGGTATATCTGCAATTATAATGCGGCCAAATAAAAATGAACATTAGCGGATTAAAATGCCTATTCGGGGATTAATTGTCAAATATCGTGCAGTATATTTAAGGGTCAGTGTTTTTAATTCACACATCTGTCGCACTCGGGGTTGCTACCCCTTAATAAGGTCAGACGGATGACATGAATGGCCGGTCTAAGCCTTTGTCGTACATTTATTATGTTTGTACCAACTTTTCTAACGTTATTACAATTATATTATTTTATTAGTAGCTTTGTGAAGTGGCTACGTAATTGGACGGTGATCACGTTTTGTTATAGTTACATATTTAGTTAACTATATGGGTAATCTAGGCCAGACTAATGACTCATATTTTACTAATGACATATATTATACAGCTTTTATTAATTTTAAGGTGCTCATATGTTGAGCGAGTTTGCAAGTGTAATAGAAGAGAGAGAGCGAGCGCATAATTTGACCATTTGTGACAGTTGTATTCTTTGGCGTTTTTACCAAAGGAGCATGAATTGGCACAAAGCATTGAGTATTTTGTGCTTTATTTATTTACTACTTATTACTTTAAATTGCACTTTAAAAACGCACTAGAAAGTGCTAAAATTGCATAATACGTTAACCAGCGCTCGCGATCTATAATAGGAGTAAAATTTTGACAGATACCGACTTCTCATTATGCCGTGACATCGTCAGAACGATTCTGCCAATCGCACGCTGTCATTATCGCCAGTTATTACCGGTTATAACTAGTTACCATGAACCGTTAAACGTGATAAATGCCAGTTAGTTTTCAGAATAACGATAATGATCAATTTACTGCAACACATTTTGGGGAAAGGTATTTTGCAAAACGTTAGATTACTCACCTGTCAATGAATAATCTACTACTTACGTATCTTTTGTTCCAAACAATAATATTTCAAACAACGAAATTGGAAAACGGTACAATAAAAACGGTATCTCCCTGGAGTACCACAAAAACTTTAAAGCCTTTATTCTTTTGTAAATACAGAAACTAATTCTCATAAAGGGGAAAACATTAAATTTGTTCAATTCTAGCTATCCAGTTTTACGCTGGCCTGTGAAAAGACTGCATTGCGCCAAGTCTAATTCAATAACACGACCGCATGCTCTGCGAGCCTCTAAAAACGCTGTTTTCATGATTTTTAGGGTACCGCACCCATTTCCGAAATGAACGCAGATTGCATCTTGTTTATAAAATACCTGCGCGCTTTATTAAAATTGTTTCAATTTTCATTTTCATTTTGGGCTGTTTGAAAGTATCTTTGTCGGATTAGATACACGTATAATCGAGGGATTTTGTTGTGCTTTTGTTGATGTTTTACTAATTTGATCCTCGTTATGCGATATTTGACTAAAATACATTGAATTGGAATTAGATTTAATGACCCTCATCTTTGGGCAATCCTATTATTTATTTCAATTCCAGTATCGTAAATTGAATTTAATTATACCTTTGTTCAGTCATAGCTGTAGATTTTTTGAATTTGGAATAACCTTAATAAGGGTATTTCACAATCCACATTCTCCCAGATAAACTTAAACTATTCAACTGTTCAAAATACCATACTGAACCCAAACAAACACATTCCTCTCTTGTAATTTTTGATTCTCATATCCGTATGATGCAATTAACTGATCAGGATCCTTCATGTGAATAAGCCTTTATCATGCTTTGTGTTTGCGTAAGTGATTACAGTCTTTGTGTTACAGCTAATAGAGAAAAAGTAAATGAAAACTCGTTGGTACATATTATGACCTTTTTACGACTGCGTTCTGTGAGCCAGACGGACTGAATTGTGAAGTTTAAAAAAAGTTAAAGTTGTGGATTATTTATTTGTTTTAGGGATAATGAAGGGTAGTTTATATAAGTTTATTTCATTTTGATAAAATATAAAGTTTATTCTAAACTTATTTATTTAAAAAATATTTTAAAGCTTGGAGAAAGAAATCATCTTACCAAGTAATAAATGGTTATAAACGTTACCACTACATATTATAAAACAAAGTCCCCAGCCGCGTCTGTCTGTCTGTCTTTTCACGATATACTCAAATACTACTGCCCGGATTTTGACGCGGTTTTTTAAATAGATTGAAAATTGTAGTAACTGTTTCATACTTGAAAACTAATGTCATTTTAATACTTCCATACCTGCGTACCGTGACGTCATTATCACACTTTCTGATACCACACATAGAGTGATTCAAGAGGAAGTTTTATATGTATAAACATTCCTGAAATTCCCACGGGAACGGGCACAACGCGGGTAAAAGCGCTAGTTATACTTATTTTTTGTATTACGTTCCATTCTCTCCCGTTCCCTTTTTCTTTCCGATTCCACTTTATAAAAAGAGAAAATCAGTTTAAAGTATCATAAGTAAACTATAAAACATTTAAATTGATTTTCTCTGGAACAATGAAGTTGACAAAAAAGGCATCAAGGTTTCTTCCTTCCCTACTTGTTTAAGTAAAGAGAGTACAGTTAATACACTATAATTAAGAATTAGAGGTACGAATGTAATTAGAAACCCGATTCTTTTGTCTTGGAAATAAGTTATATGAGAAGGGTCTGTTTGTTTGTAATTGGCTAACCTTTGGCTAATAACGATGTTGGTTTGGAGAAAATAAGCAGGTGCTGTGGGGGGAGGTAATTAGTAGTGTCCGACCGAAAGTTCGGTTTCGGTTTCGGTTTCGGCCGAGTTTCGGCCAAAAATCAAGTTTCGGCGGCAGTTTCGGTTTCGGCCCAAAATTGGCCGAAACTTTTGCCGAAACCGAAACTGATTTCGGTAGTTGTCGTGCACGCTCGCCTAATTTCATTTCTCGCGGCAACGCACTGGCGGGCGCTGGCGGCCCTGTTCGGGAATTGTCGTGTGCCGTTCGGATAGCTCTGTAGCAACACAACTTAGAGCATTTTCACATTATCCGATCCGATATCGGTGTCGGACGCCGATCCGATATCGGGGTAAGTAAAATGTATGAAATATGTACCTGTCTTTCATATTGTCCGGCCCGATATCGGATATCGGAGCCGACACCGATATGCTGGCGGCACCATCGGACGCCCGTGAGCCGTCGGACGATAATGTTTGTATGTCTGCTATACGTGTATCTAAATTGTCTCTGTGTGCCCGACAGCCATTCGAAAATGTGTGTCTTGTTTCTTGATACTGTTTGTGAGATGTATTAGCAAATAATTGAATGTAGATTCACTCATACGAAAGTAATTAAAAAACTTTTTAGGTGCGTTTTGTAGCTTGCTAAAAATAGTATAAAATGCTCCCTCTGAATATCTAGCTTCCACAATGGGATGTATCCAATACTGTCTGTGGACAGATCTTTTTTTGCGTCTCAAATATAACAGATACAGCAAATAAAGTTTTCTATTATAGTCTGCCATGATGACCTGCACGCACTAAGCTATCGAGCAAATGGCCGTATCGGAACGATTTTGTCGGAAATATGTGAATATAGCACATGGTGTCTATCGGCTATCGGATGTCGGCTATCGTCGTCCGACACCGATATCGGATCGGATAATGTGACAACGCTCTTAGTCAGTGCGTTATCGCCCGACGCAAACATTCTTTAGAGGTTATGTTTTGTTTGGATAGTGGTAGTAAATGTGTAAAACAGTGCTCAGTGAATTAATTTTCCTAAACTTGTTAAATATCTTGAGATGTCAGAGAATTATAAAATAAGAGAATTATAAAATAAGATTATATAAAGATAAGACAGGCAAATAAAGGCCTTTATTCAATTATCCTACTATTTTGATACTTGCATTCTAGGTAAGCACTAGGTAACCTACTCTACATAAAAAAGGTCTGTGACATAGTTACGGACAGACAGGTAGGTACCTATGATACAATGAAAAGGGCTCCGTTTTTGCCATTTGACTACGGAACTGTGTTTCTATTTAATGTCCTTTATTGCAGAATAATGGGTAAAATGCACAAAATTCCAGTATTTTACGGAATTTTATACTTGACCACGTGAGTTTCGGTTTCGGTTTCGGTTTCGGCCGAAACTGAAGCCACGGCCGAACATTCGGTTTCGGTTTCGGTTTCGGCTGGAAAACCAGTTTCGGTCGGACCTTAGTAATTAGTTGTAGAGCTCTTTAGTTGCGCCATTTTGTTTTTTTTGGACTTAAAGAATGGAGGTACTCTAGAACATAGACTTTCATAGACATAGTCGTGTAGATAGTAAAGGACTAGAGCACATAGTCATTACTAGCACGAAATCATGCTTATCAATAGCTAGCAGCGCCCTGCGGTTTTACCCGCAGCGCACCCGTTCCCGTACGAATTTCAGGATTTTTATTACTTACTAGCAGCGCCCCGCGGTTTTACCCGCGTTGTACCCGTTCCCGTAGGAATTTCGGGATGAAAAATAGCCTATAACCTTCCCGTTGAATGTGGCTATCTATTATAAAAAGAATTATTCAAATCGGTTCAGTAGTTTCTGAGATTAGCGCGTTTAAACAAACAAACAAACAAACAAACAAAACAAACTCTTCAGCTTTATAATATTAGTATAGATTATGCTATTCCTGACCAATATAAGTTAAATAACTAAATAACCATTTAAATCGGCCTAGCTATTCTCGAGTTATAAATGATGTAACTAACACGAATTTATTTTATACTAGCACCACCCCGCGGTTTTACCCGCGTTGTGCCCGTTCCCGTGGGAATTTCGGGAATTTTTATACATATAAACCTTCGTCTTAAATTATTCTATCTATTTCAGAAAACCGCGTCAAAATCCGTTGCGTAGTTTTAAAGATCTATGCATACATGTTACATAGGGACAGACAGCGGAAAGCGACTTTATTTATAATATGTAGTGATGTAGTGCTTCTTCTTCTTCTTATCGAGTGGATGGTCAACCTGACCAATCCTGGTGTCAGAGTTATTGAGCCGCCAAAGGCCTCAATAACTCTGATAATATAAAATATGTAGTGCTATAAATATACTTATATATATATATAATTCATCATCATCGAACTCAGCTCTTTTGATGTAAATATTTAGATTTGATGTTGTTATCTTCAAAAACATTTCCTTACCGCCTAAAGCTATTGATTAATAGAAGTAAATCAAGTTATTGAATAGGCTGGATTCGGAACGTAATGGTTAAAATAATACGATAACATTATGGTATTCCACCGCCAATGGAATTGGCACGACGCCTAAACTTTGGCGTATAATTTGATATAATTTGACCGAAATTATGCGTGTTTTATAAAGTAAGTTCGAAGAGGCCAATTGTGTTGACAGGAGTTTTTTTAGACGGCCTATAGGCCTCCGACATGGTCTCACTATTGATACAACCTAGACCGACAATTTAACGTGCCCTCCCATCCTTCCAAGGCACGGTAGCTCAGATAGAAATGCCACTATCGGCCACCCATCCAAGTAGGGGTCGAGCTGCACGTTGCTTAACAATCGCAATGAGTTAACACTGCTCAGTCAAACTACGCCACCGTTTTATAAAGAACTAGCTGTGCCCCGCGGTTTCACCCGCAACGCCCCCGTTCCGCATTAAGAAATCGTGGCGATTACGCCTAATCCTCCTCACTGTACTGATATTTTCGTTGTGACGAGAGGCCTTTGGTATGGCATTATAATACTTACTTACACTATTCACTATCCACCTCTAAACAATTTCTCTACCACTCAAAAGCAATCATTAACATAACACTTAGTAAATACATAATGTACTTACAATACAAATAAGTCTTATGGCCGGTGAGCCGCCAGTAAATGGGGCATGGTTAGATGTTAGACAAATTGGCGTCGGGCCAACATAGCTCGACGGCTGTATATAAATACTGCATAATGTAGACACAGCTTATATATATTTGACTGGCGTTCACATGGGATTCAGTGCGATGGTTTGTAAAATTGGTGAACTATTGTTAGATCTACACTAATATTGTAAAGAGGAAAACTTTGTTTGTTTGTAATGAATAAGCTCAAAACTACTGGACCGTTTTTAAAAATTCTTTCACCATTCGAAAGCTACATTATCCACGAGTAACATAGGCTATTTTTCATCCCGAAATTCCCACAGGAATGGGCACAACGCGGGGCGCTGCTAGTATGAAATAAACTAGCAACGCCCAACGGTTATTTCTGCGTTGTAAGTCGGAATTGTATCCGTTGTTTAAAGGAATTATGAATTACGAGCCACGCCCCGCGTTGTTACCCGCGTTGTACCCGTTCCCGCGGGAATTTCGGGATAAAATGTATCCCATGTGGTATTCTGATGAGTAGTTTTTTCGTGAAAGAGTAACAAACATACATATACTATTTACAGTAATGTAGGTTATTCATCTGAATACCACATGGAATACATTTTATCCAGAAATTCCCGCGGAAACGGGTACAACGCGGGTAACTCCGCCGGGCGCAGCTAGTTCTTCATAATGTAATGACGATAATATACTTTAATGTAGATCCATAATATGTATCTCAATAAAAAAACTTTCGTCCATTTCGCTAAATAATTAAAACGTCTCATAAACACCGAATCGGGTCAAACGACCGCGATAAACAAAAGTTAGTCAAATCCATTAACAAACTAACAATACATAAATCTAATTATTAACACGTTAATCCCCCTTATGATAACACTAACCAATAACTTTACCAAAACTGTGAAAAGTATGATTAAAATTAATTATCCATAAAACAGCGAACTAAATTGGGTCATAATATTGCTGTGTTATTTAAATTTAAACTTTGTTCTGTTGGCATAGAGTCGGTTATCGTCCGCGACAAAGGTTCCGTTATAAAGCACAGTGCACACTGCACAGGCAGTCGTTAATCTTAATGCAAATTCGTGCCAAGCTTCCCTAATGGCACCCGTATTTACTATTTACACGTCTTATTCTTCAAGTGGAATTACATCGTTTTGTACGTGGCGGGAATTTCTCGGAGAATCTTTATGTTCGTGTGTGTATTACCCTTTAATTATTAGAGATGGGTTTGTTTTGTGTGGCGCAGTAGGACTGTAGGAAATTATGTGGGATTTGTTGTAATTAGTGATTTGTAGATTTACAGATGTTTTTGTTCTAAAATGCAAGTCTAGTTTAGTTTTGGTTTAAAAACCGTTCCTTCATTAGTCCGCATACCTATTATATCTTATACTATTATAAATGTACTATATGAGGCCTAATTTATACTAATATAATAAAGCTGAAGAGTTTGATTTTTGTTTGTTTGTTTGAACGCATTATGTGGCTCAGAAACCGGAAATAAGAAACCTAATCTCTGAATCTTTTTGTATATCATACTCGTAGTTACGATTACAGAAAAATAGTACACTACTTTGTCATCCCTATATTCTCACGAAAACAAAAGCGAACACGTGAAATGGGAGAAAAACCGCGGGCCTGAGTTTATTTATGAAACTTCACAACATACGAAACTTCAACTTTTACATATATCACGTACATACATTTCGTATACCACATTCGTACGTCACAATCTGAGCTCTTAGTACATAACTGTGATGTGTAATTTTTCAGGAGGGCAATCAGCGGGTTCCCCTTTCTCCTTGCTACGTCGAAAATATACTCAATGTGGGGACTTTTTGCGGATTTTTATACGCGCGAGAAATCGCAATATGTAAAGGGGAGATTAATGTCTACAATTCTTGACACTGAACCACTTTGAATGTTTCTTGTAACGTTCCTAATGACTCTTGATGTTTGCTTTTGATCGAGCGTAATGTGCTGGTTTCGAGTTTGTTTGAATTGGTTGAAGGATAGCTGGGACGGGCTTGTAAAGGTTGAAATGGTAGGTAAACTATTTGATGGAATGTGTTTCAGTCTATAGACAGGAGGCAATCGATTCGCATTCTATTGTCAAGTTGTCTACTATCGAAATGAATGGGAATTTGTTATGGCCACGGTACTAGTATGGCTTGTTATATAACTACCAAATAGAATGCGCAGTGATTGCCATTTGTCTACTAAGGCCTTGTGGCACATTTTAAGCGCAGAGTTAGACAGTTAGATATGAACATAAATATGATAAAACGATGTTACTTAAAATGAAAATGATGTACAATCCATATGGATGCAAAAAACCTAAACAACACATTTAAATAAATATACCTAAATAAATATACCCGGACAAATTCACACACGGTTAAATAGACCCAAAGTAAGCTCTAAGCTTGTGTTATGGAATCTAATTAACTGATACTACTTACATATACATACACAAATACTTTATAAGAATATATAATTGACACCCAGACGTCGTCGCCAACAACTATGTCTGCACATATTGTTGACTCCGGGCAGGAATCGAACCCGCAACCCCCGACACAGTAAGCGCTCTCACTGCCACTGTGCCAACGGGCTTGTCATTTGAAGCAAAACTTAAATACTTAACAAATCTACGTACACGGTACAACTTTTAAGACGGCAAACTTCCCCCAGACATCTACACTAGTTCAAAGATAACCCTTAAACGCCCACAAATTATCTCAAGACCCACTTTTCTAAGGCTCCCGTTGTTGGCGGTACTGCTAATCAAATTTCGGGGTACATAGCTCAGTTCGACTGCTTTTTGACGTGCTATCGTTAAGGGAATCTGTCGAATTATTCTCATGAATATTTATCCATCTGAAGCCCGAGGGCTGGGAGTAATGACAGCCGAACGGTCCCGGCGTTGTGGCGGAGCTAGAGAATATTGGATCAATATAACGAATTTGATCCGGTTACTACCGAGAATGGACAATGTATTTGTAAACGGAGGCGGTGGAAGATTTGCGGTTATGTTATAAGACTTGTTACTTAGTGTGATGAAGGATGCTGTTTGTTTTGTTAGCGTAGTTTTTAAAGTAATTTGTACCGTTGTCATCATAAGTGCTGTACTGTTAAAACGTTTACATATTTTCCCTTATCTATCTATACTGATTTATAAAGCTAAAAAGGTTGGATTTTTGTTTGCTTGCTAATATTGGAAACTACTAAACCGCTCTTTTTTATGTAATGGATAGCCACGATTTAATGAAAAGATAGGCTATTTTTATCCAAATATTCCCACGGGAACGGACACAACGCGGGTAAAACCACGGTGCGCTACCAGTTGATATAAAATAGTACCGAAAAATAGCTTGTTCATCCACGGTAAAGGCGTTTGATTGAAAATATCAAAATAAATAAGATACAAAACTCTTTAATCAACCAAATTAATGAAAAGCCAAAATTCTAAAATATCGTCCCAAAACATTCTAAATTCAGTTTAATCTGGCCTTAACAGTATTCTGAGGAGGTTCGATCGCAAAACCGATACTGAGTCTATCCTCTATCCTCTATCCCGGCGAGATGGGATTGAACACGTGGGATCGGATCGAACTCGGCTCGCTAAAATTGCTAAGCGCTTGAGGGGTTAATCTGCCTCATTGTGCATCCCATGCTGCTTACTGATTTGATAACACGTTTATTTTAGGATACTCGATATAAAATGGGTACGCTATTGTAGGCTCTATCATGGTTTGAATATGGTGATTTTGTATTATGGGAGAACTATGGAATAACTATTCTCGGGAACTGTCTATCGGAACATTAAGTTATTGGTTACGATGAATAATATGCCATAAATATGTACTTGATTTATTTTCATTATTATAATCGCAATAAATAATACTCTAAAATACATTTAAAGTTACATTAGATGTATTAAGTTTGGTTTTCACATAAGAAGGCAAACTTAAGGGCTACGCTGTATGCGACTTTAAAAACAACTAGCTGCGTTCCGCGGTTTTACCCGCGTTGTGTCTGTTCCCGAAGGAATTAGGGGATAAAAATAGCCTAAGTATAACCTTCCCGGTGAATGTGGCTATCCATAACAAAAATATTTTTTGAAATCAGACCAGTAGTTTCTGAGATTAGCGCGTTCAAACAAACAAATTCTTTTAAATTTCAAATTGCTTTATAATATTAGTTACATATGAACAGACATTTTTATAACCAAATGTTTGAGGTTCTCTTTTCAAAAATCGCTAGTAACCGTTGCCGTAGTTTGCATCCAAGAACAGGTACACTTAGAAAAGTAGACACCCTCTCTACCCCTAAACACTAAACAACCCCACTTTTTCACACGAAACGAGTATTCTAAGCGTCTAATTTATCACAAAACCTTCAAAGATTTCCAATACGATAACCGTAACATCTTCCACTACCGTAGCTCCTTTCATACCTCCAAGGGATATCAACTTACTGTAGGTATCGGTAGCGAAACGGGCGAGATAACACGACAATGCAGTTCACTTCAGACCCATTTATACGATAGCTGCCTCCGCACTACAAAGGTGTTAGGTTTACGCTGAGCACGAAGCTTCTACGAGCTTACAGTAAATTGATACTACTGAAATTTAACGCTTACAGTAAAAATTGTATCTGATACCTCTTTTTAAGTTCAATAACCTTTCTAATCAAGGCCCTGAACATTTGAACCATTGAAGCATTTTTCAGGTATAATTTTTTTCAACTTTTTGTGAACGTTTTTCAGGTAAAACGTTTGAATGATGTAAACGTTTTGAAAAGGGAAATATTTTAATACGTTTATGGTCATTACAGAGAGTGTACAATGAAGGTGCATAAATCTCAATCATAATTTGTGTGTGTCGACCGTAGGCCGGTGTGGTCCAATGATTGATGGGCTTTCACCCGCGCGCTCATTCCGAATTCAAACCGACCAACCGACGCCCGACACTTCGCAAAATGGCGGACACCAAACTAAATTGATTAAAAATCTATTAGCTTATTCCACCCTATTTTTGTTACATCTCAATTTAATAGTGACGTTTATTAAATTGTCGGAAAGATAAATCGACAGACGGATTAAATTGAACTCGAAAATAGTTATATTCAATCATTTTATTATTTATTTATTAATTGAGGATTCACTACACAAACAATATATCATACTACTGACGCTGGTCCCTCGGGAATTACATAAAAGAAAGGCCTAGGTATTATTCTCGATTAATATATTTGGTCTTCCTTGAGACAGATAAAGAAATAGTGTCAATCATGTCATAAAGACAAATTTTACCTATTTATAGTATTAGTATATATATGATATCAACCTACAAGCCAGTGAATCAATTTCAACGTAACGCCGACATTAATAAAATCCGGGACCGACACACGAAGGGCCGCCTTCAACCTCTTGTCATCCCAAATCTTTACTTCAAATAGTTCTGCTTTATAATATTTGCGGCACACCCCAGCATCCCTCAGGATAGCGGCCTTAATTTATTAATAGATTGTTTCCCCGGACTGACTAATAAATAGATCACCCTTTAAATAGTAATGCGTTTTCGTTGTAAATGTTACACACAATATTATATTTTAATGATTAAGTTATAGGGTTGAAAATAATATTTTAATGTGTCTGTTACTGAGTTCGAAATAATGTTGTTTTAAACCTACGTCAAAGAAGTTTAGAACAATTTTCAAAACTGTTTATTTGATGGAAATATCTTTTTAGTAGAAGATTTTAATGCCATTTATACATTAGAGTTTAACTGCCTTATTCATAAATGCACTCTAAAACACTGTTAGTGAGTGTTTTGTCTCTTTTGCTCTTTGGAAAATAGCGTATGTCAGAAAGGGACAAACCATTTGATAGCTAAAGTGCTGCTGGTAAGCGTTTATGAATAAAGCCCAAAGTGTTCGAATATTTGATGTTTGTGATAAAATCATTGGATCTCGAATATGGGTTACATATTTATACCATAATGGTCACATACATTTTTTGCAAAAGTACTGTTATGTTTAAGTCACAAGGTTGTACAAAGTAATACTAATACTTTAATGATAAAGGGTTGAATTTATGTCTTTGGTTAATGTCGTATTTTATGTTATTTTTTATTTTATAGGTACTGGCGCCATGTTTTATTTCGATGTTGTTTTTGGGTCATTTAACGATGAATAAATGAAAAGAGCATTGACAGTACTCATGAAAACAAAATTTAATGTTATCTCCAAAAAAAGTCATTGTTTAAGTCGACTCCACCTTTATTGATAAAGAAACAATAAACAATAACTATCACATTATTCCTAAAAAATACTAGTCACTGTCCCCGTCGCAGTCTCCTGCACCGTAGGAGCCTTCTACAATGACTTATTGACATAAGAAAGTGTTATGTATACACAAATTAGTAACGACCAAGTTCCGAATTCGAATGCACTATTCGCAACCTCAATATTTGGAAACCGACTTACCTCAGAGAGAAAACTAGCTTCAGAGGTGACTTAAGTAATGAAGAAACTTTATTATGATATAGTTTCAAAATGGAGTCTGATCAAACATTCAGCGAGTAATATCCAATTCGCAGGGCGTAAGCAACATTTGTTGCAGAGTGGAGGTGCCTTGAACGTCACAAAGTAATACAGTGGGAAAAGTTCGCCACCAGAGGGTTGCACGCGCATCGAACTACGATTCAAAATATATTAGCTTCAGAAACTCATATTTGTTCTTATTGCTTTACGCAAAATTGTGGAAATCGGACTTGGTAATATGGAAAACAGTCTATTTCAATTTTGGAGAGTTGTTTTGTTTTTTTTCAAGTTTACGTAATAGGGTGTAAGTTTAACGTGTTGATCTGCTTTTTAGGACTAAGCTAATGGAACGATTATGATGCAATTTTGATGCTTTTATTAGGCGATTGTTCTTAACTATTGGATAAATGGATTTAGTTATTTATTTAATGTTTATATATAATTCTCTTTTATCTGTATTATATCATAAAACTGAATTAGTTTTTTGACTTTTTCTATTTGTGTTTGTTTGAACGTGCTCAGAAACTACTAATGCAATTTGGATAATTATTTTTGTGGCAGATAGCCAAATTCAACAGACATTTATTTTTCTATTTTTCATCCCGAAAAGCCCACGGGAACGGGCACAGCGCGGGTAAAACCTCGGGGCGATTTATATACTAATGATTAATATTGGCAGTCTATCACTAACTTCGCCAACTAATCTTGAGTACATATTACATTCCGATTGTTTTATACAAGATTCAGTGAACCAATACACTTAACTCCCTAATCTTTGCTCCATAAAGTAGAAAAACTTTCTGTTTACAATGCTCCTAAGTTAATACTAGATAGAACAAAGTTTGTAGTGTACTTTTCTTTCGCTAAGAATCTTAAGGTTTTATTGCGTAGATAGAAAGTGGAATTTTGGCTGCTTTAATATAGAATGTGATGTGAAGATTTAGTTTTTTAAGTTATAGCTTTCGAATGGTGAAAGAATTTTTAAAAACGGTCCAGTAGTTTTTGAGCCTATTCATTACAACCAAACAAACAAAGTTTTCCTCTTTATAATATTAGTGTAGATATAGTACAATATGTAATCACCACAAAAACATATATCAAGAAATTAGATAAGTTTGTTATTAAACAGCGAAGCAAATGCATATACCGACCTCTCTTTCTGAGCTAACTTCTTTGAAATAAGCAGATTTGACAAGTCGTAATATTCATAATTTACCTAAGTGATGTTAACATATCGCGGTTGTTAAGCAACGTGCAGCTCCCACGGGATGGGTGGCCGATGGTGGCATTTCTACCTGAGCGCTACCGTTCTTCGGAAGGTACGTTAAATTGTCGGTTCCGGTTGTTTCAGTCGTTATACCATGTCGGCCTTTAGGCGGTCTAAATTTCCGACACCATGGTTGGCCACTAACTTACTCGAAACGAATAAATGAGCTTCAAAAGCAGTACATTAGACTCGACTGATATCATTCCATTACAATTGTATCATTCGTCATTTATCAAATTGACGTTAATCAAGTATTTGATATATGATCACTATAATTATCCCGTTACTTTCGTTAAAATTGTATAAATAATAAGCCACGCCACGAGGTTTCACCCGCGTTCTCCCCGCGGGAATTTCGGGATAAAATTTATCCCATGTGTTATTCTGATGTATAACCTATATTACTGTAAAGTTTCATCCAAATCCGTTCATTAGTTTTTGCGTGAAAGAGTAACAAACATACATACATATCTACATACATCCATCCTCACAAACTCTCCATGCCCGGTCGAAGATCTAGAGGCAGACCCAAGATAAGGTAGGATGTAGTGTCCAAGGATATGGCTGAGTGCAAGATTTCCGAAGACGACGTCGACGACAGAGCGAAGTGGAAAAGAACAAAAAGGAAGGAAGAGAGAGAGAGAGAGAGAGAGAGTAGGATGCTCACACATTTGTATAAATAACCTTCACACATTTTATTGCAACCAAAAGATAATCTAAAACTAACGGACATAAAACCTAATTCCATTAAATAAATTGGACTGTCATCTGACAGTGTATGTGGAAGAAGGATTTAATTAATCATAAAATTATGTAACGAAAGGGTTGGGATCATGGATGCGCAATCGTGATAGCAATATTCACGTGTGGTGCAAGTGCCGAGAGGTGGCGAGTGAACCGACTGAAAAATACAAAGTGATGGAAGTTTATGTAGTGAAATTCAAAAGGATTTTTATTTCAAAGTCAATAATGGTGACCATATCCGCGAAATAGACAACAATTAATATAAGTTACCGTTTGGGAGTTTCTACGAACAGTATTAAGATACTATAAACTTATTACACAAATTTAAAAATGTAAGGCTAAATCCATAAACTACTAAGTTCTTATAAGTACTCCTACAAGTTCTTATAAGTACTCGTACATATAAGTGTCTTTAGTAATCCTCAGTCAGTCTTCTTCAGTTCGTTTAATGTTACATTTTAATTTAACTAAATAATTACTAAAAACTCTATGTTTCATAGTAAACGATAACAACTTCACACACTATAAAGTGTAAGTAACAATCTATCTCCTACAACTTGAGCCACAACTATAAACTTATTCCGTCAGAGGTTTAACGAGACGGCAAATTCTGAAAAACAAGTAACCCCGATGAGGGTCCGACTGGGGGTACAATTAAAAAGCGAAATGTAAGCAAAGGATCAACCCTTAGATATAATGAGAAGATTTGCTGAATAATGAGCAAATGTACCGTGGATTACCGCCAATGTGCTACGGAGCCGTATACGATTCACAATGACACCCTGTTTACCATTACTTGAGTATCCAAATAACCTTTTTAAGTGGCTTAAGAGTAACGTGATCTAATTTCAATGTATACATACGTTATGTGTATAATTAGGCGGATATAATGATCGCAATTAAAATTAGTAATTGACTAGTAGGAGCCCACGGAATAACCCGCATAATACCCGGAAATTCGGGATGAAAAATAGCCCGGTGAATGTGGTTATTCATTGCAAAATGATTATTGGAATCGGAATAATTATTTTAGTCAAAATTAAATCAAATCCGAGTCGTTTTCAGTCGCCCGAACTAGACCGAGACCGAGAAGTCTAAACCGAGAGGCGAGGATTAATACTCGCATACAATAAAATATCAACAAAGTTTTGGTAAGATTTAGTAAGAGCTCATAGGAAGTGCAGCGTAAATTATATCGTGACCTAGTTTTATTCACACACAATTAAATACCACACCAACCACAAAAAAACTAAGTTCGTTAACAAGATGATCGCGCACGATTTCATCCGCTTACAACCAACTTAAAGAGAAAAAAAATAATCGCCAAGTGTCACCACTGCGGACTCCGCAATCTTAAGTCTAAGTTTCCACAATAAGAAAACCACCGATAGAGTAACAAGTTGGAAAATTTTACTCTAGTCGTTTTGCGCAGCCAGGAATCAGGTCGGAAATATCGACTTGAAATTTTTAGTTTGTTAGTTCAGAATGACACTGCGGTCGAGCTCGATTATTGTCACAAGTACCAGAGTCAGGAAAACTCCACATTTTAAACGGCAATTTGTGAAGTTCTGTTTGGAAATTGTGGCAGCAATCTGCATTGATGGAGCGATCGTTTTGGATTGCATTTCTTAACTGCCATGTCAACTGTGGCGGGTCAAATGCAGATTGTTGAATATCTAGTTTGCAAGAATATCTAGTGAACAAAAGAATAATATACAACAAATCATAATCATCATAATCTTTATTTTTAAAGTATAATAACTACTTATATATTTATGGTAGAGCTATAGTTGAAGAGAGAGTGAGAGAGAAAGAGAGAGAGAGAAAGCTGTAGTTAGTTTCTTTATTATAACATCTACAGCATCAGAAGAGTAAACATTATGTCACTAAAAATTATCTTCAAGCCCAAATGACTGGAGCACACCAAATTCCTAAAACAGTATTCCCTAAATTAGTGTCAGGTCACAGGTGTTCCGTATAACGAATTTGACTATATTAGTGTCACATCACATCCGCCATATTATGCAAATCCTACCCTATTTTAAATTCAATTGTGTATTTTAGATCAAATTAATTTGGAAGGACAGTGTACACATTATCTAGTGTTTAGTTTAGTATATGAATTGGATTCCGTGACAAGTATTCGATATTTGATTTTGTTTTATTATTGTTTATAAATTCCTTTTAATTGTACGTTTAATTATTTAAAGGAGTGCACAATTAGTACTGCAAATACAACAGTTATTAAGGTATCTAAAATTATAAAATTAAACTAACTGGTATTCCAAAATGAGTTTTATTTGGTTAGTGAGCTTTACATAATGACCTCTATGGATAGTGCAAAACAATTTTAGAATATCGCGACGTAAATACATAATAAAAATACGAAAGTTTGTGAGGATTGATGTATGTATGTTTGTTACTCTTTCACGCAAAAACTACTAAACGGATTTAGATGAATCTTTACAGTAATATAGGTTACACATTAGAATAACACATGGGATCCAATTTATCCCAAAATACCCGCGTAAACGGGTATTTTGGGATAAAATGTATCCCAAAATACCAGGGGTACAACGCGGGTGAAACCGCGGGGCGCAGCTAGTAATTTATAAATGGTTTTAAATCCAAAAAGTTACTTAAAGCTACCTAGATAGTTTCCAACACAAAGTATGGATATTATAAAGAGGAGGGAAGAAGCAAAACATTATAATGGGCTCAGCAAAAATCATATTTCCTACCCACGTTTTTAATCTGCACTTTAGATAGCTACAAAGCCTATAAAGAGTCATGTAAATGCAGAAAACCGAAGCGGGCGTATTAGCATTCTTATCGGGTGGCAGCCCTGTGCGAGTGACAACCCGGCGAGAACACAGGGTAGAGGAACACGCGGTAGGACGCCGATTTTTATCACGCAGTGCTTTTAGGGTTGCCACTACTGAAATTTTGCTTTTGATTAATGATTGGACCTTGAATTTACTAACAACAATTTTATGGTGCGTTTAGGCTTTTGCCGCTACTTCTTGCGCTGTCTATCTGCGGATATACCGAAGGAGTGAGGGAATATAATTTTTATTGGTGGATCAGCAGATCTTGATCATGTTCAAGTTCATGAGTCATTTTGTATGACTTTGAAATTATTTAATGCAGTGTTTACAGTCTAGAAAGTTATCAGAGTAGTGAGCAACACAAAACTGTATCTGTCTCTTTCTAACACTTCATGATTCCTTCGAAGTATCTCTCCCTGCCTCCCTCTTACTTTGCGATTGCTTTGGCGGCTTTAGACCAGATCAATAGCTTCATTAACTTGCTATTTTGACCTGTGGCAAGCTAGAACCTTGGTCAAAGTGGCAACCCTATGAATATCCCGCATTCAATTACTGTGATAACATCACGCAACACCACAATTACGATGCTAATCCGTCAATCGAGTAGGCCGAGACTAGAATAGGACCCTAAGCAAGTAGTGAGGGGCAACTTAATCGATGATATTATTTTTATCGATTTAAACCACAACTGTTCCGAAAATGCAATTTATTAAGAGCATTATCGTATAAATTGAAAGCTTCCAAAGTGCATATGCTTCTTAAAATGTCTATGTAATAAGACACGATAAAATAATGTACAGTATGTTAATTGGTAGAATAGTCAAGTGTTGAGAAAATATGCTTATAATTGCCTGGTATTTTATCGCGCTTGCAGTGCAGTACACATTACATAATGCGTTATTACTGGTATTGTAATATAATTGGTTAAAACCGAATATTAAGTTAATTCGTTGTTTATTTATTTTCAATTTTAATGCGATTTATCTTCAAAATCCCAAAACAATTTACTCAGACAAACAAAAACATAACATCTTTATCTCCATTACAATTTATTCATAAACCCTAATCCCGCACACCGATTGAATCGACTCGCTGCCACAAAGTGTCTCGATCCAACATTATTGATATTTGACAAATAAAGTAATATATCAAACCACATTAGAGGGGTCGCGAGGGATTGTACCTTTATATAACATAAATATGACGTTATATAACATGTTATATCGCGCGTTATATAACATAATCTTGACCGATAAGATGCCATTACATTTATTGCTGTCGCAGCGGGGGTTGAAATTGACAGCTTTGCAAAGTGAATTAGATCGAGTGCATACAGTTGACCGGATGTATTGTTGGTTCTCTTTTGTTGTATTGTGTCACGATTGAAAGTCACTTGTCATGATGAGTCTGTTAAGGGGTATCACTGATGTTACGGCTTGTGTATAATACCCCCAAGGCAAAAAGAGGGGTGTTATTTTGACGTGCCTGTAACAAAGATTTAAGGAACAAAGGTTTCTTAATGAACATATAAGTAAAGTAATATTAATAGATCATCATCGTTACTAATCTATACTAATATTATAAAGCTGAAGAGTTTGTTTTGTTTGTTTGTTTGTTTGTTTAAACGCGCTAATCTCAGAAACTACTGAACCGATTTGAATAATTCTTTCACTGTTAGATAGTCTATTTATCGAGGAAGGCTATAGGCTACATTTTATCCCGGATTTCCTACGGGAACGGGTACAACGCGGGTAAAACCGCGGGGCGCTGCTAGTGAAAACATATAGCCTTATTCATAAACGCTTACTAGCAGCATTTTAGCTATCAAATGGTTTGTCCCTTTCTGACATACGCTATTTTCTAAAGAGCAAAAGAGACAAAACACTCACTAACAGTGTTTTAGTTAGAGAGAGTTTATGAATAAGGCAGTTAGAATCCAAAGAGTGTACTATGTTCTCCTTATCTTTAAAATCAGTGACATGGTCTGATGAACAGATTTTTGTATTCTTCAACAGATTTAATAAGCCACTATGTATTCTCAAACCAAACAATTGACTGTCATTACCATCAAGCATAATATAATAACTAGCAGCGCCTCGCGAGTTACCCGCATTGTGCCAGATCCCGTAGGAATTTCGGGATGAAAAGTAGCCTATAATCTTCCTGTTGAATGTGGCTATCTATACCAAAAATAATTATTCAAATCGGTTTGGTAGTTTTTGAGATTGGCGCGTTTAAACAAACACAAAATCACACTCTTCACTTGACATATAGTATAGTATCTCCGAGTATGCTATTATAGTATAGTAAAGTATAGGTTACACCCATCACTAGCCACTGCATCTTACAATACATTTACGTCGCGTTCCTACTCAATTTATCGATATAACATCGAACACCCGTTGCGCTGCGGCATTATCGGTAAAGATATTTTATTGTATCAATAAAGCTGATTCGCAAACATCCCTAGGGAGAAATGGTGATATAATGACGTGAAATTACCGGTATATGAACATTTTTATAAGTAAAAGATGCTTCATTATGTTTGAAGATAACAAATGGCTTTGTAAAGTGAAGATTTTCCTCGGAATTTTAATAGGTGTGTTGGCTTCTGTTTTTTGTTACATTGTACTTACAAGGTGTTATCTATATATATAAAATTCTAAGTCCCGACTGACTGACTGACTGACTGACTGATAATCAACGCACAGCCTCAACCGCTACACCTAGAAACACGAAATTTGGCAGGAAAGTTCTTCAAGTGACCTAAAAGCACACTAAGAAAGGATTTTCGAAAATTACTACGGGAACGGGCTCAACGCGGGCAAAGCCGCGGGGCGCTGTTAGTTATTAATAAACGCGTATTTAAAACATTTTAGCTATCAAATAGTTTGTCTCTTTCTGACATACGCTATTTTCCGAAGAACAAAAGAGACAAAACACAGTGTAACAGTGTTATAGTTACACCGCGTTTATTAATAACTAGCTGTGCCCTGCGGTTTCACCCGCAGCGCCCCCGTTCCCGTGGGAATTTTGAGATTTTTATTCCCTATAAACCTCACGGAGCCCGAGACCTTTCCAACGAATGCAAAACCGTGGAAATCGGTCCAGCCATTCACGCGTGATGCCTTGACCAAGGAAAACGGGTTTCATTTTTATATATATAGATGCGGAAAATGTATACGCTCTTGTCTTTGGTTGTAAGTAGAGGCTTACATGTGTTTATGCTCCTTTTTCAGTTATGGAATACATGCTTACCTGAAAAGAGAAAATATATTGTTAGTGACATTAGAAGTTTATAAATGGGACGATAAATTATGAAGTACAGTGAGATTAATTTGAACACCGTTTTTTTAATCGAATCACTTCCGTGCTTCGGAGGGCACGTTAAGCCGTCGGTCCCGGTTACTTTCTACGGATAGTAGTCGTTACATGCGCCACGTCAGAGGCCTTTGGCGGCTCAATAACTCTGACACCAGGATTGGTCAGATTGAACATCCATTCGATGAAGAAGAAGAAGACTCCACACTCTCCACTCACATACTTGTTTCATTTAAAATTATAATATCAACGAACGGCATGGTGTTTAAATAATCATACACACGAATTGAAAACTACTGAACCGTAACTCCGGAATTTTAAGTCGTTTAAAATAGTATTCCCCTCTCTGAATTCACTTTTATCAAAAATAAGCGTAAACATAATAAATATTTTACAACAAATTTTACTGTTAAGGATAAGCAAATAATTCGTGTATTTTATTACATTCCTACATTTAAATATAAAAACTTTTACAGATATAAAATATTGAATGTCAATAAAACGAACTTTTCCTTTTATCCGCAAAAAAATACATTTAAAAACGAAATAACGGTACAAAAGTGAACCTTCTTCAAAAAAACATTGAAAATTTTACAGATAACAGTGTCGTACTTTCATTTTACTCGAAATTTATGAGAAAAACACCCCAGAGAAGTGAAGCAACTCGTTGGAAGGAGTCTCATAAAATGAATCAAAAAATTAATTTATATGTTTCCAGATTCTTGCGACGCTCTTATTTTAGCGTTTTATCTCCTCTCTAGTGGATTTACCTTTGTGTTATTAAGTCGAAGATACCTCGGTTGTATTTAAAAAAAGATATTTAATTTTGCACTTCTGAGAAGCGTGTTTTTGTAGAAAATATACTGTTATGATGTAAATTAATGTTAGGCGAGGGTGGAGTAGGCTGCAAAGCATTTTCACAATAACTGTTTGTATATTTTTGTTTTAATTATACCATCTTCCATTACAATTGTGGCATATTAGTAGCCTATATCATAGCTAGCATATACATGTATATTTTTGTATCTGGGATTGTTTCAGACTTATACACGTTCAAACACACATACAAACTTATCAGTTTTATACTCGTATATAAGTATAGTATATATACACGTCTACACTGTAGAATATAGATACCTATAAATACTAGAGATGCCTATACATTAATAATAGTATCAGTGTATCTCCGAAAAGCCACAGGGTGAAGTATAATTTAATTCCGTTTCAAGTAATTATTAATTACCATTGATCAGGTGAAAATCTCATATAATGGATTGTGAAATCGCTTCAGGGCTAATTGTTGGGGTAAATATTTTTAAACTGAACAGTTCAGGCCATTTAAGTTTTTACGCTCGACAGCGATATAAAGAATGAATTACAATAAAATTAATTCGATATTATGCGTTTTGATTGCGCGCAAGCGTGGTGATTACGCCTGAAACCTCCTCACTGTACTGATATCTTCAGTGAGACGAGAGGCCTTTGCCCAACAGTGGGACATTACAGGCTAATACTTAATACTTTATGCGTTTTAAAGGAGGGAACGTTTTAACATTATTGTTTCACTAGCCGTGCTCCGCGGTGTTACCCGCGTTGTATCCGTTCCCGCGGGCATTTCGGGATTAAAAGTATCCCATGTGTTATTCTGATGTACGTTCTTTCAAACACACATTATGTACATCCTCACAAACTTTCGCATATATAATATTAGTAGTATTTTTGAATTGAAACTACGTTTACGGATAAACTTGCTTTTATTTTACATTTTTATCTGACGTTTCGGCCCCTTTATAGGAACCGTGGTCACAAAAGACTGAAACTAGTAGTAGTAGGATTCTTAAATATTACGTCTAACTACAGCCTATAGGGGGATATTCTTATTAATAATCCTTATAGTTAAACTCAGCAGTAGCTAATAGTATGTATACAAATTCTGAACAAATCATTCGGAAGAATACTCCTATTTTTCAAAGATTATTTCCCACTGGTCTTGCAATCTTCCAAGACTTGGACAAGTCGAAACTTATTCGTGTCATCACTAATGCGAAAGTTAGTTGGAAGACTTCGTGACATGTGCACGGAACTCGCGAATATATCAGATGCGTTACTATCTAAATGCGATCGAGTTTCGATCGTATAGAAAACTGTTAGTAGAGTCAATTTGTGTCAGGATTAATCATTTTAAGTAATGTAACTACATTATATCGAAGCAATTTATCTTCAAGCAATATTTTTAACCGACTTCAAAACTGATGGAAGAACCTTTTTTTTGGTTTGGATTTTTTAAATAATTAAATTGGCACAGTGGTCTGTGAGAGCGATTTCTGTGGCAGGGGTTGCGGGTTCGAATCCCCATATTTTTGACAATATTGACAAAATTGAAAACAGTATTTTAGAAAGGCTATCTGTACGGAGTATAACGGTTTACTCAATAGTAAGGGTAAGTTGTTTTAAATGGTTGACTATCGTAACATCGTAACATACGTTTAAAATTACGATTGTTAAATACAAAGCGTTATTTCATAACTTAAATGTAAAAGTTATTCGGGCGTCCAGTAGGAAGCCACTATTATTTTCTTACGTCTGTTAAGACTGTAACTTTGTGTAACGTTAACTATTGCGTGGACGTAAGCTGACAAAACCCGATATAAGACTGCTATTTGATATCACATATTACAATTCTATACGCAAAGTAAATTGTCAGTCATAATCAAAAGTTTTCGAGACATTAAAAAGGCTCTGTCACCTCCTAATGGAACAAAATGGGAGCAAAAATGTTATTGTCACATTAATTTGACGCCAAAAAAGCGATTTTTTGAATCGACTCTATGTTTACACGATAAGCCCATTATTTGAATAATGTGTGATATTGTTATGTAAATAAAATAGGTTAAAAGGAAGCAGTATTTTCATCGTATGATGTGTACACGATATACGCATTATAAGCCCTTTTTATATTTATTAACGACCGAAAGATATATAAAAAATAGCAAAAAGTTTTGACCAATTTCTAAGCCTCGGTGGCGTAGTGGTATGTGCACTCGTTTATTAAGACTGGAGCCCTGGGTTTAATTTCCGGGACGAGCAGTCGTGTCTTTTACTTTTCAAACATGGCTCGGGTTTAAGATCACCAACCCGCAGCAGGCAAGCGTGGTGATAACGCTTAATCCTACTCACAGTATTAAGCGCCTTTGCCCACCTGTGGGACGTTTAGGGTACTGATACTTTTTAAGCTATTGCATAGCTTCTATCGCGGGCCTTGAGCGCGGGGACCGAATCCAGAAATTCCGTAACGAAAAAACCTCACGCTCCCCACTAACGCCATCTAGTGATACAAAAAATAACTATGCAATAGCTTTACCGCGGCAGTCCATGAGTGCCACACGTCTTTTTTCTTTCTTTGTCAATATAAATATACTCAAATACGATAATGTTCTTAATTTGTACGTGCTACTCGGTGGAAATACCAGTCGAATTGTAAAAATACATTTTGTAAATAATAGTCTCATTAAAACACGTATACACAAACAAAATCTAAATATTCAGGTTTATTATCTTCAATTATATTCAGAAAGAAATAATTCTTTAATATAAACCTTTTTTCTTATTTATACATAAAAACAAATATTCTAAACCTGTCTAAACCAGATAAATCGACAATTTGAACATCTTCTCAGTACGTCAATGCAACTTGAAAGAAAATGCATTTGCAAATTAGATTCGGAATCCCCTCAATGCCCGCGGCGTTTCCACTTGTCTTAACCCCACTCTGACACGCATACAATCTCAAAAAACATCCCCCTTCAACCCCATTTCACATCTATTTGAATTGCTCAATTTTTGTTCCGAACTTTTATCGACAAAACAAAATTGTATTCTTCAAAACTACTGTTTTCTAAAATCAAGTTCAAAAATGTACACGAACGAATCGAACACGTTCCTGTGTGCGCATAACAAAATCAAGTTTACTAAACTTAATGTGTCTAAACAAAGTGTAAATAAACAAATATTGATAAAATGTTCGGATGAAACTGGAATAAACTCGACAATTCGACCAAACCCTCGGTTGTGGACCAAAAAACCTATATAGAACGTAAACTGTTCAGTTTAGGGGTGGCGCTGTGTTTTTCAATTCGTTCCCGCTCCCTGCAGCAGTAAACAACTAGTCTGTGTATTAGAAAAAACGGGAAAATTCCAGTTTAAACCGGCGGTTACTGGTTCACACTCGATTTGGCAAGGAAATTGCTGCGTCTCGGAGCTTACAGGCGAAATCTCGTTTACTTACAAAACAATGGAAATAAAAAAGTTAATTTCCAGTCACTACAGGCGGGTACCACCAGTTTTTATTGCATATGTCTAGACCGAAGTTTGCTTAAACTTTTCAGAACAAAACTACCATTTATTGCAATGCTTATTCATTTTTTATTATCGAACTAACGAGAGAGATTTCAAGTTGTTTTTATGATACTACCTTTTTGCTATCTTATACTATGAGTACAACACTAACAATTTGAAATTCGAATCTATATAAATAGTTGTAGAGTCAAACTCAATAAAAATAAGGAACGAATTTCAACCGTACAGTTACTCAGTTGGCATTCATGTTAGTTACAGTGTTGTACTAATTATATTAGCATCAGTTTCGGGACAACGGATCCGGAACTATTACATAAGCCACTCCACGGTTCGACATTTGGTAAATAAACTGAATTATTAAGCAAATTCTAAGAAATTTTCATGAAATTGCTTGAGAAATGTACTGTGTAATTTATTGTACGTACTTTATATCATACAGTAAATAAAATAGGGTTAAAATATGAATAAAATTGGTGTTTCTCGAAGGACAAATATAGGATATTAGGATATTTTAAATGTCGCAGTTTTCAAAATTTTAATGCAAAATGAGGGGTTTTAATAATAATGATAAAGTGCATGTGTCTGTGTAAAATCATTTTTATATTTATTTTTGGATAACACAAACAAAGTCTTTCCTTTTTAGAACCTTTTACAACATAAATTAGTGCCAAAATTAACACATTTCATGAGATAAAAATGTCTTGAAATTGTAAAACCGTCATCTAAATTTAAGAGGCGTGAAATAAGCAGGAGTCAGTAAACGTGTTCCATTACGCGATACGAGTTTTACGAAAAAACGGGGAAAAATTGGCCAATTACCTCATTTTCGAGGAAAAATTCGTATGGGTTACCATACAAATGGATAATTTGGTAAATGTATAAGAAGATTGTACTGTAGGCAACGATAAACATTCTCAATAATTGGACCATTGACGAATTGAGTTGTTAATAATGTCATAAGAAAACAGAAAACTACTTCCTACTAATATTATAGATGCGAAAGTATGGATGGATGTTTGTTACTCTTACACAAAAAAAAATTCAAATCGGATTGATAGTTTCTGAAATGAAACCTGATTAAAAAAAGTTAGAAACTTTATCTTTTTATAATATTTGTGTTGACAAAAACGTTTTAAAAAGATGAATACTTTGCGTCAGAGGTTTTTAAAACGGAAAACCAACAAGATCGCCTGTAACTTAAGCAATTCCGTATGTTGCTAGCCAAATTTTACATCAAAGCGAAGATCTCAATTAGTACTAAAGGTACATAGAGCATAATTAATGACTGTGCAAGTGCCGAATTATTGCACCTCCTGCATCGTAACTAAACTACCGAACAATTAATACTATTAGAATTTATTACGGCTGTATCACCAACCTAATATATATAGGGGAATATTCACATAAATTAAACTCACAAACGCTTGCATCATCTAGCAAATTAGTAATACTACTTAATCTTGAATATTGGGTCGGTGACCTTTGGGTAAATCCAAACAAATGAATTGGTCGTGTTAACGATGGTCCCTTTTGGGGGGTTTTAGGGGTCCCTTTAGGGGGTCTAACGGGTCCCTTTACGGGGTCATAAGATGTAAGTTTTGTGCAAGGGTAACTGCAACCAATCGCCCGAGCAGGCCACTGATTTATAGAAGGTTAATGTAACTTGCTGGAAGTATGGAGTTGTTTGCGTTGTCAGAATAAATGCGGCCATTATCTTTGTGAGTTATCGGTGGGCGGATGCTCTAAAGAGTGTAATAATTCTAGCGGCAGCTTAAACGGCTAAGGAGAGCTTTGTGTCGGGTAACGATTACCCTTACCTGTAGCTACTAGTTAGGTAGTTTATGTGCAACTTAGATTAAGATGTACAATCTATGTGATCCCTTAATTTTCAAAAACTAGAACAAAAAATGCAAACTGAAAAAAGAGTATAAATGTGCGATACCTTACCCACTTCACAAAGCAGTAACCATGCAATTTTTTCGAGAGTTGTCAATCCCAGTTTTGTATGCCACGTAACAAATTGTAACCAACATTTTTGCCACCCATCTATGCATATTTCGCTCTACTATATCACCGGCGGCACCCATAAGTTATGGCTGACAATATGACACATCTAGATGTGTATATGTCACTGTAACTCGGGCTGCAACAAGCCGTGTAGGCGGGACTGAGCCAACCGATATTGTACCTCATAAATAACGACACACCACTAAAGATATTCAATTCAATATCTATACTGCCAAATGGGCTCATAAATTAACAATACTATACTTTAAACTTTAAATTACGCCGGCAATGTTGGGGTAATGATTGCTCAGCAATAGGCATATTGCAATAAAATCAATCCTACCAATATTATAAATGCGAAAGTTTGTGGGGATGTATGTATAATATATAATATACTACTGAACGGACTTGGATGAAACTTTACAATAATACAGGTTATACATAAGAATAACACATGGGATACATTTTATCCCGAAATTTCCGCGAGAACGGGTACAAAGTGGGTGAAACCGCGGGCGGATAGTTCTTTCTAAATTCTTCTTAAAATTAGATTAAAATATGTCATGTGGAAAGAAATATTATAACTCTTCGGAAAGATTATAAGATAAAAGAATTATAAAGAAATAGTGTTGTAAAAAAAACAATCGACGCTCGACTAATATCGATAATTAAAACATAGAGCTATTTCAACTCTCAATCGTCTGAACCATATATTTTTCTTTCATTCCTTTTTGCCCGCTCCGATACGAATTCATTTCTTTCGGTATTCATTACGAGCGCCCGATAGACCTCATCTATCGATAAAAATAGAGCACAACAAATCGAACGGTGTAGAAAAATGACGTACATATTACTATCGACTAGCCTGCGGTTTTACCCGTGCTGTGCCCGTTTTTATGGAAATTTTTGGATAACTAAACTAAACTAAATAATCTGAAAAATAGCCTATAACCTTCCCGTTGAATGTGGCTACCTATTACAAAAATAATTATTCAAATAGGACTAGTAATTCCCGAGATTAGCTCGAAAATACTACCAAGCAAACCAATTCACAATTTTTCCCTCTTTATAATATTAGTACAGAAGTATAGATAATATTAAATGACGTAGCTATCGTGATACGTCGGGATTAAGCATCCAACATCAATAAGTAGCTTTGAGAATTCAACGCACATTGGTACACGAGACGCGGGAAAAAATTGAAAGGCGACGCAAATATGTCGTCTGAATATTAAAAAGCAAAATACTGAATAATGCAGCGGACGATCCGCGAATGATATAAGAGCCTAAGACGATTGGTGGAGCTATTTGCAAGCCATTAGTGTTGTAACAATGTAACGAAATATCAATAAGAACATTATACTTTTTGGAATTCCTTAACTTGGTTTGTGAAAAGTTTTTGTGTTTCGAATTAGGGAAACGAGTTTCATCGTTGTTATAAGACAAGAAGGTATATTAGTTTGGGATTTAAAATAACCAAATAGTCATGGGATTTGTGAATCCGCAACTTGTCAAGTATAGTTTGAATGACTTTAAATGATTTGAATAATGAATAGCCGCTTTTTGTAATGAATACGAGTACAATGAACGGGAAGGTCATAAATAGGCTATTTTTCATCCCAAATGTCCAAAGGAAAATGGCAAAAAGCCTGTAAAACCACTGCTTGCAGTAAATAAACTGACAAGAGTTGCAATTAAGGCTCCAATACAATTGCGATCGATGACCGAAAACTTATACTTTCAATTACAAAAAATGTCTATAAAAGTTAAAAATAGAACCCAATCCCTTTGAGCAGGCTAAAGTAAAAGCCATTGACTAAAGGACCACATCGACGCCGGCCACATTTTACAATAACGACCACATTCAAACATACATCGAGCCATTTTTATCACCTACGTCACAAAGCCAAGTACTAAAGACAAAATAGGGCTCGAAATTTTCATCCGTTAAATGCAATTTTCAACAATAAAGTGCACACAGTCCATTAGAGGCAGTAAGTGGTGGTAGTAAACACCCCGCTTGGGGCTATTATGCCGTTTTATATTCACACTTAAGGTTTATTGAATGCCAGCCTTAGGAACCGAATGGCACGCAAAAATAGCCTTTGTTGAAACTGTGTTAGTATGAGAAACCAGATAGTATTTGCATAACAAACTTGGTTACATACCATCGACTTCTATTAACAATGTTTAAAGAAATATATTTTGTTTGCTGCTAAAATTCCCTGGCGGTATCATTAGGTTCTACTTACATTACGGTCGATGAGATGTTTACTTTCGAGGAAAAAATAAGTCTTATTGAGATACTTTTAACCCTTCAAGATGTCGGTTCTCTAGTTAGACTTATTCAAGTATTCCGAAAGGAATGGAAACCAAAAGGATCCCGCAAAGAAACTAGAGAGCGTCAGCTTTATTGGTTTGATGCAGAACTTTCTAGATTACCTCAACCCGTTCTTAACTATCGGTTACTGAAGCCAGTTTAATCGGAATACTTGAGTGCGGTTTGTAAAAATATCTCTCTGGGAGATCTGGCTTTCAATTTAATTGGACGTAAAACTTGTTAAAACGTTAGTTAAGCTTTATATTGGACAAAGATTAAAAAGACTCTCCCTCCTATGACAGGGATTCTGTGACAATAATTGCATCGCATCACTTCGCATTACAAGTTAACAATTACTACCAAATGCATAGGAATCTAAGCAAGGGTCACTTGACTATCACTTGCTACTATCTATAAATACATTGTGCAAAGAGCTAATAAAAATGAAACGGAAGGAACTTGGTTACCTACCCATAGCTATAACGTTTTCAATATACACTTATCAGTTAGTGGCGGAATCTGGTGTCAGATTTGAGACCACCAAAAGGCTCCAACATGGTACAGTCGGCCAAGAAAGTGGTCTACCACTTTTGACAAAAGTTTCTGCGAGATGTAACGATCGCTAAGGTTGACTTTTCTATGCACAATTATGTTATGACGTTTTGTCTGTTATCTGAGATGCCTGACATTTGACATCATTAGGTGACTTAGTTGGAGCTCTATTATTAAATGAAAATTGACCTTGTTGTTTCAAGACGTTCAAATGAATCTCAACCGTAGGGTGGTAGACCACATTTTTGGCTGACTGTACATCGAAACAACCTGTACCGACAATTATACGTACCCACCAAAGCACGGTAGCGCTCAGATAGATATGACACTATTGGCCGCACATCCAAGTAGGGGTCGAAGTGCACGATTTCTTAGCAATCAATGAGCTAACATCACTTAGTCAAACAGCTCCTCATTAACAGCCTCCGTGGTCTAGTGGTTTGAGCGCTCGGCTCACGATCCGGAGGTTCCGGGTTCGATTCCCGGTGGGGATATCTCACAAAAATCACTTTGTGAGACTGTCCTCAGTTTGGTTAGGGCATTGCAGGCTGAATCACCTGATTACCCGAAAAGTAAGATGATTCCGTGCTTCGGAGGGCACGTTAAGCCGTCGGTCCCGGTTACTTTCTACGGATGGTAGTCGTTACATGAGCCATGTCAGAGGCCTTCGGCGGCTCAATAACTCTGACACCAGGATTGGTCAGGTTGACCATCCACTCGATAAGAAAGAAGAGAAGACTTAGTCAAACCACACCACCCTACTACGCACTCTCAGTACACAACTGCTTTAAATAACTCAGTAAATTAAGCATTAACTTAGTGCCTACAAAGGGGGTGCCCATTCAGGTCCAACCCCATTCAAACTAAAACTAATCCAGATCCTTTATTCACTGCCTTTATTAAATTGAAAAGCATTAAACTTACATACGATTACTTCCCTTAATCGAATCGACCCTAATCGTATGAAACTTATTGGCCCAAAACGTATCAAAATTTGTCCTTACTCTCACTCGATCCATTTAACTTACAATTAAACGTTGGATTTAGTAAGGATCTTCACATATCATTAACTTTTTACAGCTGTGCGCGTCACCAACTCGGTGAGGGGAGGTTTACTGGACATTGGGCCAACATTCCATTTTGAACAGGTTGTGTTGTTTTAAAGCGCTTGGGCCAAATCTAGTCTAAAAGTGAGAATTAATAGAATTAAGTGGGAGATTACAATACGAAGTTTAAAATACTTATGTTCTAATTTGTATTGTCTAATTGTTCTGAGAGTATTAAATAAATGTAGTAATAATCATAAAGTATTAGTAAGTATTAATACAAGCTTAAAGGTTAATTTGGGCCTAACTGTCTGCGTGTGAACTAATCCTGTAAATACCTATTTTTTATTATTGTATGTAACTTATTATGCATCTATATAATGTATGAGGTAAATTAATAGTAGTTTATGCAACTGCCATATAATGAAGGGTATTAAAACACGAGTGTGAGTTTATGAAACGAGCGCAGCGAGTTTCATAATAGTAACGAGTGTTTTAATACCCGTGTTATATGCAGTTGCATACACTACTTTATCTTCACTAACAAAATTTTAAAAACAAAACACATTGCGAAACATTAAATTCACGCGTACGTGTATTGTCACAGTGAACTTGCCGCCATTAAAATCTAACCAATGAGAGCGCAGCTGCGCGCGCAGGGCCGCAGGGCGCGCGCCGCGCAGGGCGCGATGTTATAATGAGATTTTACGATATCGATGTGGATATTATAACATCATGTGCAATTGCTTAAATTGAGTGTTTTAGTTGTCTGCGCTATAACAGTAGTAATTATAAGTCAAGTATTGGAAACATAAGTAGAATGTTACAACATTAGTGTAGATAAAGATTTATATGTTTAATTAATAGTGAAGAAGCACCTTTATAAGGATGTCGGCTTGTAAAAGTTATGACTGGATAATTTAATAGGTAATGTAATAACGGAATCAGAAAATAGTAAAATGAGAAAAGGTTTTCGGTTGATAGCTTTGTTAGATAGATTATTTAGTTACATCTACTGACTGGTACACCAATATGTATTTCAATCAGATTTCTACATTAAATCGTATAAACTTCACAAAGAATTTCTTTAAGTAGACAAACAACCAAAGCCTATTTACACTAAAAGGAACATTCAGGTACAATCAGACTGAAATAAAATTTGGCACATTTTTATAATATTTAAACAAAAGGAGAAACTAAATCTCATTCTCTTGTTTGGGTAATATTACTGGATTGGTGCGATAGCGCTGGGCCAACTATGAAATCTTGGCACAAATTCTATTTACTCCCAAGACTTTTATTTCATAAGCTAATGTATTTAGTTTAAAATTGGCTGTTTTATTTCTTTTTTTTAATAAAATATATTTAAATAGCTTAAATTTATAGTAAGACCTTTCTTTTTAAGACAGAAATACCTATATATGTATTTCATTTCTGAAATTGGTGACATGTTTGTTTTTGTATTGAATGTACGACTCATATTATTGTTTTTTTGGTAACTTCTTTCTTTTTTCAGTGTAGTCGCTCCAGCCATTCATCCCGTGACCTCGAGTGATGTAATCCCCCTTAAAACGTCGGGTAAGTATTTCAATAAATATCTAACGCGGTATAGATAGACCCGTTTCATTTACTTACTTACTTTTAAAATAATACCCATAAATATCTCAGTCAACAATAGAAACCTTTCAAGTATCTTATTTCCTTAACAATGAGACATTCAAAGCTTCACTCCATACCACTTATTAAATAAAGGTACACTGCAATGACAATAACGTAAACACACTGAAGTTAAGCAATTACAATTATATAGAGGTACACAATTGAAAAATATATGGTCGCGCCGAGGATCTCAAAGAAAACCAAATTTACTTAAGAAATTATTTAATTAATAATTAAAATGGTTTTACAATCTAGTCTAATCTAATGGTGTACTCGTTCCGAAGTTAGGAATACAAGTGTCCCTCCTGAATATTCTGAGTATGTATTTATATTGAACAACTTAACCTAGTCAGCATTAGTTAAATTAATATTTACATAATTTATATAATTTATAGTTCCCGTAACTTAAGCTAGTCGGCGTTAGTTGAATTAATATTTGTTTAGTTTATATACTGCTGAATAAGACGTTTAAGTAAAGTTCAAGTGTGGGAACAAGGGGCACACATAGTGGGAACAAAGGGGCACACATAACATCTCCCCCCGTAGAACAGCGACTGAACACCTTGGATGTGAAGGCAGTTGGGGGTTGATCCAGGTCAACCCTTGTCCTTGTTTCAGGAACGGCGTAGACCCCCATTGATGCTCGTTCGGTTATTTCATCAGGTCCTTGAAGTCGCCAGGATCTCCGGTACGTCACGATGGCAGCGCAGGATAGACCAATCACCACTATTATGGGATAAAGCGGTATGGTCGTATGGTAGATGCTGCTCTCAATTGCTCCAGATTTTACAATTGGATGCTGTGCGGAGACTTAGTGTTAATCTCGTACAAATGGTCAAGGTTGATTGAGTTTAGTTCAACCATGAGAGATGCTGGAAGCTGCGGTGATTCATTTGAGTATATATCCATGATTCTGAGTGCTTGGCCTTTGATGTGGTCGTTCATGTTTGAGACGACAAAATCGGGTGTAATGATGGAGCAGCCTTGTGGGATGACTGCGAGATAACTTCCTCGAAGCTCCTTGTAGAGATTCTGTGCGCACGAGAGATGAATCTTCGATCGTACGGGAAAGTTAATTGTGTAGTGCTTCTCGTCGAGTTGATCGTAGGCTGACCTCTGTAGAGTTACTCGTACTGACTTGCAGTTGGCGGTCCTCTGTTGCTCGGTGATAAGTCGGTGCATGCAGTCCTCTTCATCTCGGTGTGTTGTCTGGTTGCCATTGCAGATGTACCACTTGGTGGTTTTCAGGCATTCAGCCTCCATGTACCTGAATTCTTTGCCGTATATTGCCAGGAATGGGAAGGAGGTAAAGGATTTCATTATGCTTATTAGGGACCATGGACAATCTATACATAGTGTAAACACGAGATAAAACTATAGGAAATTTGAAAACTAAAATAATTTCATTACCTTTATAATAATAACCTACTTGAATAATGTCTTATTATTCTCGAATATCAATTTCAACTAAGTTGTCATTACTGTATAAATTTCGCAATTTTTACGTCAATTATTAGAAGTGTTTGTGCTAAATGTGCATTTTAACTAGTCATAGTCACGAGTAGTTTCGGCTTGGTTAATTTTATCAACTAGTTCCTCAATTTTTACCTGTTTTTTTATAACTATGTTATTGGTTATTTTAGAATATTGAGACATCCATTCTTAGAAATGCTAATTATACTATGTTACTAACTAGTTATCCGTATCCTTAAGGTTCCTAATACCTTGATCATAACGCAATGCATCGGTTTGATCTAAATTACCCGTTATACATACTTTTAACTATATTACCAAGTCCGTCTATTAATTCGCGTTTAGAACGGCTTACTTCAAAGCTCTGTAACTGCTCAAGCACACTATATAAGCTTTATTAGTTAAGAAATGAATATGAGGGGTTAATAATGAGTTAGTTATATTATTTAAAGCAAAGGTTCTATGGTATTTAATTAATTAACCACTGAATTTACTTTAGATTCTAGGTCTTGTAAGTTAATGGATTGGATGAATGATAGTGGGAGATAATTCTAGTAGGACCTAATCTGAAGGGCAAAATACCAGGGCCTTCGTCAATACTGTCAAGTTTTATCTCCTACATCCGTACTATTGCCGGCAGGAGGAGTATGATTATGAGAAGATTCCGGTAACAATTGACTACTTTTAGGTACTCGCTTAAGGCGGGATTTTGCAACTGGTCCACGTTTTTTCTTAGTATAGATGTGAATAGGCAAATTGGCAATGATCTCATCACGCATATAGCGTGGAGCCAACTTTTGTCTAGAGGCAAGAGGGTTTTTAATATATATCTGTTGCTCAGGGGGGTACTCTATTTCAGGACTACGGTTAGTATTAAGATGATTAGTTAATTCTGTGCGATGAGATGTACATGATTCGTGCAATAAACTATAAACTTTAGACATTCTATTTTTATGATCTACTATATACTGCTGTAAAAGATGGGATGAAAGGTCAACGTCAAATGGATCGCGCGGGTCAAAGTGACCAGTAATGATCTCTATCGGCTTGCATTTAGTGAAGCTGTGAATGGAATTGTTATATCCCAGAAGGGCATAAGGCATTAGATTGGTAGTAGTTTCACCCTTGTGTTGGAGCTTTAAAATACGCAAGTGTTCAAGTATTGTCGAATGAAATCGCTCCACGATACCGTTTTCGTTAGGGGTGTGCGGTGCGACCCTGTGGTGTTGAATCTTATGCAATTTTACAAATTCTGTTACAAGCTGATTGATGAATTCGGGACCATTGTCTGTTACTATGGTGAAAGGTATACCATGATGTGTGCAATATGTTAGAAAGGCCTGAACAACGCTGATAGCAGTTCCATCACGTAAATAATATGCCTGAGCATACTTTGAGAATGCGTCTACTATAGTCAAAAACTTTTCACCCTGTATAGTAAGTAAATCCATATGAACTAGCTCAAATGGTTTACTGGGTGGTGGTACGACTCGAAATTGTTGTTTGATTGGATTTCGATCGTATTTCGCCTGACCGCAGATGGTACAGTTATTGATAAATTTAGTAATATGCTCTCTCATTTTCGGCCAATAGTACCTACGTGATAAAGCAAGGAAGCACTCATTAATACCCCGATGGTTGGTTTTACCATCATGGTAGTGACTAATGATCTCTTGTTGTTTTAAATAGTCACGCACGTTTTCTAACTCATTCTTTACAAGAACCAAATTCATAGCTGAGCTTTTAAAGTATTTCTGGATAATCGGTATTACTCTACTCATAGCATCAGAAGGATTAATAAGTAACCCTGTCTTAATTTTAGGATGTACGTACTCTCGAATTGCATTTACAATGTCCTGCTCTAAACTAGATTCGGATAACTGAACTGACGTTTTGGTGTGTGTATCAAATGGCTTAGTGACTACAGACCTACCTTTGATGTCGCCTACGATGTTGAAAACGATCTGCTTCGTGTACCTATTTAGTGGCTCCTCTGATATCGGCACATCTAAGATGGGATTTTCTGCATCAGTGTGAACAGTAACGGTTCTAGAATCATCAGCACCTTCACTAGCTGTGAGGGTTCTAGAATCGTCTGAATTATCAGATCTTACGGAAGGGTTCACAATGATTGAACTAAGTTCTTCATTATTTAACTGAATGCGAGATAGGGCATCAGCGTTTGTATTATATTTACCCTGTTTATACAAAACTTCAAAATCGTATTCAGATAGTTTCAGACGCCATCTTGTCAGTCTCGAATTAGGTTCCTTTAAACTCATTACCCATTGTAAAGGCTTATGATCAGTTACAATTTTGAATTTACGGCCAAATAAATAAGGTCTAAAATATTTAGTAGCCCAAACGATAGCAAGAAGTTCCTTTTCTATCGTGCTATAGTTCAGTTCGCTAGAATTTAGAGTCCTCGAGGCATAAGCGATGGGTTTATCAGAACCAATAGTACCCTGGGATAACACGGCTCCAATGGCTACATTGGATGCGTCGGTTGTTAAATTAAATTCCCTATCAAAATCCGGGTACTGAAGAATCGGGTCGTTGGTCAGAAGTGTTTTACAATGTTCAAAACACTTAACGTAAGTTGAATCTAACGTTATTTTAGAACCCTTTTTGAGACACTGTGTTAACGGTTTTGTTATACGAGCAAAGTCCGGGATGAATTTTCTATAATACCCTATTAATCCTAGAAATTGTTTAATTTGTGTAGGGGTTTTTGGAATAGGGTATTCCTTAACAGCCTTGATTTTATTTGGATTTGGCTTAACCCCGTCCTTACTAATGACATGCCCTAAGAAATCGGTCTCTAATTTTAAAAATTCGGACTTGTCCATTTGAATTTTGAAGTTTGACTCACGTAGTCTATTAAAGACTTTCTCTAGATTAGCCATCATTTCTTGTAAAGATGTTCCAAAAACGATTATATCATCTACATAAACTAGGCAAATTTTATTAATTAGATCTCTTAGCACATTTTCCATGACTCGTTGGAAGGTCGATGGTGAGTTCTTTAGACCCATGGGCATTCTGAGAAACTCATAATGTCCATTTTCCACATTAAATGCGGTTTTCGGAATGTCTGAAGGATCCATTTCAACTTGATAGAATCCGCTTGCCAAATCTAATGTGGTAAAATATAGACATTTACCCAGTTTATCTAAAATATCCGTGATATTTGGAATAGGATACTTATCATTAATGGTTTTCTCATTAACCTTACGGAAATCTACTACTATTCGCCATTTAGTTTTACCGGATGCATCAGCCTTTTTAGGGACTACCCAAATTGGCGAGCTCCATGCTGAATCAGATGGTTGAATGATGTTCTGTTCGAGCATTTTGGCTATTTGATCTTTAACTTCCTGTCGATGAACATAAGGGTAACGGTAACTTTTAGTGTATACAGGAACTTCATCTGTGGTCTTGATACGGTGTTTGATCTTATTAGTGAATGATAATGGTTCACCGTCTAAATGGAAAACGTCCGCGTAACGTGAACACAATGCTCGAAGGTTAGCAATCTCTTCGGGATTTAGATGATCTGTCCTAAGTCGAGATAAAACTTCAGAAACGCGATCTGGAGAGTGACATAAGTTATTACTCTCGATGTTAAAAAGTTCACCTTCGACTGGCCTATCCATAGAAAAGATAACGTCATTATCCGAGTTATTATGTACTTCGACCCAACCACGATTATTCTTTACCGTAGTTACACAATCAGTAATAGTACAGTTACAAATTATTTCATCTTGAACAAAGACATCTCCATCTTTTGTATTAATGGGCAATTGAACCAGCTTAGATGAATGAGCGGGAATGATGTCTTCGTACAGGTTGACATTACGAGAATCGTAAATTGCCAACGGGATCTTTGCGTTTCTCGTTGTTAATACTTTGTTCTTAAGATCTATGTTAGAACCCCAAGCGGTTAGTAAATCTAAGCCTAGTAACCCATCGAAGTACTTGTGAAAGTCATACACGAACAAAGTCATGTCACCTTCTTCTTTGTACTCCTTAAAACAAGGTAAGGTGATGGAATATTTATGTGAACTCGTGATGTTAGAGTTCGTAACTTCGAAAGGCTCATAGTTTAGTGGCACATTATAGAAATAATTTTGCACAGCATGCGGGCTTATAAAGGATTGATTTGCACCAGTATCCACTAAAAACTTAAGAGGTGGATCATTTATTTGTACGTACATAAGCTGACGCTGCGTTTGCAAATTTACCTCTATTTTAGCTTGTCTGAACTGTGGGCTATCTGAAAATCCTCCTTTTCAGTTTCAGGACTTCCCATTTCCTCAACTGTCGCGCTTTCCTGACACTCATACGTCGGATCGTAAACGTATTCCGAGTTATTTGGATTCGGATCATACGAATAATACGGTTCGTAGTCCGGATAGATGTCACAATATTCGTATTCACCAAACTCATTAAAGTTAACTTCGCGCGATTTGAAATAGTTGGATGGCGGCGGGTTGCCATGCTTTCTCCAATCGTGTCCCGTCATTGGCAATTGTCGCGGGACAAAGGGCGTAACACCGCTCATAGGGCGCGGAGTGTTAAAACTCTGAGGTCGAGGGGGCATTCTGAACACCTGACTTTGGGGGTTGTAATTAGGCGGCGGCGCGCGGAACATTTGTTGCGTGCGCGATATACCCCTTGATGGTTGTACTGGACTCGGACTAATCCTAAACCCTGGCGCACCATGGTTAGTGAAACCCTGTGGACGTGGTGGTCCAAAGGCGTTATACATCGGCATTGACCTTACAGGTGGCACATAATTAAAATGGTTAAGTGGAATCTTATAATTAACAATAGGGGGTTGTAATTGTCTGTCTGTCCCGTCCTTTCTATTTGAACCGCCTTCGTTGCGCTGTTGAATGTACAGGGTGTTCATTTCCTCTTGTACATACTGGAGAGCTTTCTCTATCGATTCGGGACGCATACAACGGATCCTTGAACCCAGAGGGTCTTTAAGGCCTCGTAAGTACGCTTGCAAAGTTAACTTAGAATAAAGCACGCGTTTTGCCTCAATAGTTGTATGTAATGAATCGTGTAGACTTATGTAAGTCATGATCGTGCTGAACAGGTTCTGACACCGTTCATAGAACTCCTGGGGAGTACTATTCCCTTGACTCTGTAGCGACAGGTCATTATAGAGCGCGGTCTCATCGCGGTGGTCTGCGAAGTTATTAATAAGCGCGCTACGGATCCCTTGCCAGTTGTCCGGGACACCGTTGGAGTTTATGAGCCTAGCAGCCGGCCCCGTAACCTTGTTAAGGATGCCGTTGAATAATGCCAAGTTAGCTAACTCGTGCCCAGGCTCTGACCTAAAATGCGTTATTACCAATTGATCGCACAAATTGATGAATCGCGTCAATACGTGTTGGTTGCCGTCAAATTCGGGCAGTAGTCTAAGTGACTTGAAAATAATGTCAACTTGGTCTGACATGGTATTCGAGTCTAATTCTCTACACTCGTCTATTGTATTAAACCTACGACTATTTCTATCACTAACCCTAGAACGAGATTCTCGCGGATGGAAAATCTTGTACACTAATTAACTATTCACTAAAATAAACTACTTTACTTATCGCCTCAACTATCTCACTATCTACTAGTACACTATCTACTATCTCACTATCTCACTACCTACTATATCACTATCTAATTATTTAACTATCTAATTAGGTATCTAGTTATAAAAGTTAAAAGGACACAAAGGATTAAAAATTAGGATGGCAAATACTTTAAAGAGATTCAAAGCACTTACATAATTTGATTTCCTTGATGATGAATCGAGGTCTGGATTCTCCTCAGGCGCCACCACAAGTAGATTCGTGATCGCTGGATAATTAGCACTCCTAATTCCCTAAGCGATCCTACCGACTGCGCCAAAAATATATGGTCGCGCCGAGGATCTCAAAGAAAACCAAATTTACTTAAGAAATTATTTAATTAATAATTAAAATGGTTTTACAATCTAGTCTAATCTAATGGTGTACTCGTTCCGAAGTTAGGAATACAAGTGTCCCTCCTGAATATTCTGAGTATGTATTTATATTGAACAACTTAACCTAGTCAGCATTAGTTAAATTAATATTTACATAATTTATATAATTTATAGTTCCCGTAACTTAAGCTAGTCGGCGTTAGTTGAATTAATATTTGTTTAGTTTATATACTGCTGAATAAGACGTTTAAGTAAAGTTCAAGTGTGGGAACAAGGGGCACACATAGTGGGAACAAAGGGGCACACATAACAATTGCCATTACAATAAGTTACAATAAACACAAAAACGGCATCATAACATTGCATTAAACACGATATTGACGTGAGCTTAATCGAATGAACTGATTACCTATTTTGATAATTCATCATTGTGAACATGTTTACGTAAACAGATCAGATTTAACTGATAATCAATTGTCAAATACGTATTGTTATGTGATTAATGAATGACCAGCGCTGTTACTTGATTGTGGACAATGTCAATAGGAAATCGAGTGGCATTCAACATTCGATATGATAGCGGGTTTTGACAGTGTAGTATTGATGTCACATATATTATCAGACAGGTTGATAAGCCAATTGTGGTGATGATGATACTAAGTTGTTAGAGTTGTACCGCCTTATTCATAAATGCTCTCTAACTAAAACACTGTTAGTGAGTGTTTTGTCTCTTTTGCTCTTTGGAAAATAGCGTATGTCAGAAAGGGACAAACCATTTGATAGCTAAAATGCTGCTAGTAATGAATAAGGCCTGAAATGATTTGGAAATAAATGGAGTGGGTATTACAGACTGAAGTATAGTTGTTATATTTCAACAGCGCTCTTGAGTCATACTTGTAGTTGTAATCTATACTAATAACTAGCAGCGCCGCGGTTTTACCCGCGTTGTGCCCGTTCCCGTGGGAATATCGGGAATTTTTATACATAAAAACCTTACATTTTAAAGATTTAAGCATACAGACAAACAAACAGACAAAAATAGCGACTTTGTTTTATACTATGTAGTGATATTATAAAGAGGTAAAATTTGTAACTGAACTACCAATCCAATTGGAATAATTATTTTTGTAATATTTAACCACATTCACCGGGAAAGTTACAAGCTATTTTTCATCCCAAAATTCCCACGGGAACTGGTACCACGCGGATAAATACGCGGGGTGCTGCTAGTGAGTACATACGCGTCTTTGAGTGCGTTAACATAAAGCCTTCTTCAATTGTAACAGATCTTCACACCCCACGCTGTTTGTGTTTATTAAAATATTTTTTTTGTATTTTACAGTAACATTTTTAAACATTTCCTATTTTATTTCGGAAGCAGACGACAATTGACCTAATACCTGTAAGGATATTAAAATCAAATCTAATTTTAGATCGACCCGATAACAACCCCTGTACCGAGAAAACTCAAAATACTGTTTCATTTTCCGTTTACATCACAACGTTGGAAATATAAAAAAAAAAAAAAAGTATAAGCCTGTAATGTCCCACTTGTTGGGCAAAGGCCTCTCGTCTCACTGAAGATATCAGTACAGTGAGGAGGTTTCAGGCGTAATCACCACGCTTGCCTAATGCGGGTTGGTGATCTCAAACCCGAGCCATGTTTGAAAAGTAGGAAACATGTTTTCGCTCGACCTGGGAATTGAACCCGGGACCTCAGTCTTGGCAGGCGAGTGCACATACCACTAGACCATCGAGGCGTTGTTGGAAATATAAAAAACAATTAAGCTTATTTATTAAGTCTGTCGGAGAAGAAAATTGCGACTTATATCGGTTTTACCTCGTAATAACGTTAGTTAGAGCATTGATTTTTCTATGAGAACGATAGCCCAATGGCGCCCGTGGCGTTTATTGCTATTTATTTTATACCTTACTAGCAGCGCCCCGCGGTTTTACCCGCGTTGTGCCCGTTCCTGTGGGAATTTCGGGATGAAAAGTACCTTCCCGTTGAATGTGGCTGTCTATTACAAAAAGAATTATTCAAATCGGACTGTTAATTCCTGAGATTACCTCGAAAATACAAACAAACAAACAAACTTACAAATTTTAGCTCTTTATAATACTCGTATACGTATAGATAATACTTATTTATTAGGGTGCATTACTATTAAAGTGGAGTGGAGCTCTGCGGAGCTCAATCCACCAATCACCTTTCTTCTAGGTCTTTTCATTTTTGTTCTTAGACTCTCAAAAGAAAATCGTCTTCGTGTTGAACAAGCTAGCCATAAGTCAGTTAGATTTGAAAAAAACTTTTTCTTTAAAGATGTTATTTTACACCCACAAAAACCCTTTAAAAATTACTAGTTTTTCTCCAAAATACAGTTTCGGAACCAAGTAAATTCCGGCCTCTGTTCCCATAATATATTTTCAGCTTCATGTAAGCTAGGAAACGGTTTCAGACCGGTTTAATTATCCGCATTCCGGGTGGACAAATTGTTCTGCCTTCGCCCGGATATTAATTTCGATACATTGTCCCGTCGGCCAGTGAAGCGACGACGATTATTTCCAAAACGGGACGCGAATGTTACATAGATTAATATCTATATAGAGGCGACAAAGGACCGTCCCGCGGCGTAACTGTGGTATTCTTTGTCCTTAGACCGAAGAATGTTATTTCTTGTTATTAGACAAAGAGCTAGAGCTACGAATTTCCAGTTCTATCTATAGAGAGCTACTGGATACGCCTAGAATCGCAATGCTTTATAAAAATACTAGTTGCGCCTGCGGATTCCTGCGTTGTACCTGTTCCCGCGGTAATTTCGGGATAAAATGTATCCCATATGTTATTCTCATGTATAACCTATATTACTGTAAAGTTTCAACTAAATCTGTTCAATAGTTTTTGCGTGAAAGAGTTACAAATATACATACTTCGTACTCACAAACTTTCGCATTTATAATATTAGTAGGATTTTGACAATGGGTTTTTTGATAATCCCAATGCGCTATGATTGGTGAATCGGGCTTTGTACCACTCCGCATCACTTTAATCGAAACACACTCTAGACAAACAACAGATTTTGCTCTTGTAAAATGAATTTATAATCAGAACCTTTCAGAATATAATAATACTTAAATACGTCATACCATAAGTAAGATAGACATCATCAATAAGTCACGATATAAAGGTTACTGCGTATTCTGTGACCTAAAGTTGCATTTCTCTCTCACTTGCCAAAACCTAAGTTCTGTATCCATAGAGTTCAATTACTCTATTGCTTGCCAAAAATAAAAGAAGCCAGCTTTGTTAAAATATAGCACAGGAAACAATATATTTGTAGAACTACAGCTATAACATACTTCATAGTAAATTCGTTCGACTACAAATTTCGATGGAGCGAAAGTCAACTGAAGCACGGCCTAAGGCAATCTTTCGCAAAGGACAACAATATTTTTATAGCAGAGTCTCTCAACCTTTTTCCAGTGCCCTTTATTTAAATGATTTAGCCAAACATCTATAAAGCCCTTTTTTGAAATGATCATGTCAGCAAGTTCATGTCAGTTAGTGGCTAATCCTGATGTTATGAGTTTTGGAACAGTCATATCAATTATAATTATATTTGAAGGAAAACGTTCCACTTCTAGGGGTACGTGAAGCTTTGGGAAACCATGATCTATCTTTATATACAAAAATTTTGTTTCACGTTGTTTGTCCGCGATGGACTCCTAAACTACTGAACCGATTTTAAATTTGATTTGCACACCGTGTGCAATTTGATCAAACTTGAAAGATAGTATAGCTTACATTTCAATTTATAGTCACAATATTATTTTGTTGCAAATTATTTGTCTATTATTTAATAGCCATAATAAAAAATATAAAAAGATGGCGGTGTGAAGTTCGCGGTTGGCTAGTCTATAGTTATCGTATATAGTTAACTATAGACCTCGTAAACAAGAACTTCTACCCACAACCTAACGGAACAAAAAGTCCTTCAAAGACATCATTCCTATTCTCAAGTCATGTACCAGTGTGTCCTTCGCTGATCGATTGACCTACACAGCACGGATAAATATTATTTATACAGCGTCTTATTTTACAAATCCAATTTCCGTGTGAATACTCGGGGTGGTTGTAAATAAAGCAGACAAAGGATTATGGAATCGCAGTGTTCGATACATTATGCAGGGCACGCGTGGCTCGTCCAATGAGCTCGGTAAACACAGGACCGAGAACGATCATCTTTTTCATGTATTTAGAACGATTTGAGATGGGTATAATGGTTGTGGTTGACTGTATGTGGGACGAGTTAAGTTTGGATTGATGGTTGAGGGGAATCTAGCTTCTGGATTCAACAAAGATGGTCGAAAGACATCACTGGAATGGCAGATGACGTTGTTTAACAATGGAATGAATGTTATGTTACGAGTATGTTATTAAAAAAATGACAACCCCACTGAGTTTCTTGTTAGTTCTTCTCAGTAGGTGGCGCGATGCGAACTAACGTAAAATTAATTTTAAGCTGACGATTATAAATGATTGTAATGATCTGATATAATAAAGACCATTGAATTTGAATTTGAATGTTATGTTTGGTTATAAGAGTAACCTTTCAACGTTTGAATAGAACAGTACGAATGTTTGTATCAAACAGTGAACAGGTGAAAATTATACGAGTTTACAGCTCTTATGTAACCGAGTCTTGCTTGTTGATGTAAGATATTTGTATTTTGGGTTTAGGGTGTGTTTCCATTGAAGCAGAGCGATCGAAGCTGAGCACTATTGACAACGCGTTTCAATTGTCAAAATCTTTTCTTTATGCGTTGTAATTGGTCAATTGCGCTTCGCACTGATTCGCTCCACTTTAATGGTAAACGCACCTTTAGACTTGTACATATATTGATCGTCATGCAGTATAAATAATAAATATATTGATACTATCTAGGCAGGTATGTCATTAGTTTTTCCAGGAATAATTAACCAAGTTTCCATTTTAATGTTTTTTTCGCTTTTAAAACGAATAACAAACTCGTTAGTGGGTCTTATAAATAAAAACAATGTTTTTGTACAGGTTTACGAAAAGTTATTTTTGTTGATTGATTTATATTCATAAAATATTTGATGAAATACGCCTGAAGTAAAACTATGTACCTTTTTATTCAGATTTAAGTATGGATAAGATATTCTCTACTTAAGGAAGTAAAAGGTTACATGGAAAATGACTGAAGTATGTTCATTTAAAAAGTACTCTTGAGAAATACATATACTTACTCCTTACTTCTATACTAGTGGCGTTCGTGGCCTAGTTTGACTAAGTCATATTAGCTCATTGCGATTGTTAAGCACCGTGTATCTCGACCCCTACTAGGATGGGTGGCCGTTAGTCGTATTTCTATCTGAGCGCTAAATTGTCGGTCCCCGTTGTTGCAATCGTTAGACCATGTCGGAGGCCTTTGGGCGGTCTAAAAACTCCAACACCAGGGTTGGCCATTAACTCGAACTTACTTTTTAATTTCTATACTACTGAACTGAACTGAATTTCAGTAGAGAACTACTTATTGGCCACTAGCAGCGCCCCGCGGTTTTACCCGCGTTGTGCCCGTTCCCGTGGGAATTCCTATAGCCTTCCTCGATAAATAGACTATCTAACAGTGAAAGAATTATTCAAATCGGTTCAGTAGTTTCTGAGATTAGCGCGTTTAAACAAACAAACAAACAAACAAAACAAACTCTTCAGCTTTATAATATTATATTGGCCATGACCTATATGACGTCAACAAAATCAACCGCAAACGGGCGATAAGTAATACAATAACCATAAATCAATCAAGCCTGTAATCTATGTTTATCGGAATAAAGTTTCGACGTCATTAATTTCGGAAAATGATATCTCAACTACGTAGGGTGGGCCCCTTGGTGCGCGTAAAAACTGGGACCAGGATAAAACGAAAAGGGAAGGTCGAGCGAAGCCGCGGCGCGAAGTTATAACAACACTCTGCACTTCTTATCGTGACAGTTGTAAGACACTTTTTCATTTTTTCCCTTTGTTCCCGACACTCGTGTTTTTTGCTAGCGAGCTCTGTCTCTAAGGGCAGACGGCATAGTGGAAAAGTCATGTGATTTAGACACGACAAAAATGTTATATTCGTTACAGGCGTAGTGTACATTCGTGGGTTTGCGTGACATATTTTCTTAGTGTCGAGGATGACAAATGGGTAGATAAATCACGGGTAAGCGAGCTTTTCCCTCAAAACTTTTATTTCTTCGTCTTTGTTTTACGTTTGACGGTCTCATTTATTTTGGGCGGAGGCAATAAGCCACGCGACGTAGCGATTGGCTTAATAAAAACTTATGTAACTACGCGCCGCTTAACTTGCGTTATATCTCACACATTGTATTACCACTGTGTTTGTTTTCTTTCTGTTATAGTATTAGGCCATTTAATTAACTCTTATACTTGTTATTGTGTATAAGAATTATCAACCAATGTAATTTTGTAAGAGAAGTTGGAACTAACACTTATGTTACAACGTCCTTTGTCGTTTTCTGTTACTATTGAATAAATATAACATACCTATTACCTAATACTCTTGTATCTAGAGCATTACGAATCAATGTAAACCCAATATACAATATCCGCACTTTGAAAATGTCAGTGTTTATGGTTCAAATAAGTATATTAAAAAAATAATATATGAAAATGTTCAATTGTAACTTTGGAGTGAACTTGATGTACTGTGAAGAAAATAATCTTTGAAGAGAGATATCAAATATGATCATCATTATTTCTCTCAATGATCGCAGAGACAAAGTGCCTGATATAATTCCGAGTTCAAATGGAATGCCACGAATTGTGATAAAGGGAGGTGTGCAAAAACGCAAATTTCCGCCGGCGCCGAATGAAAAGTGGTTTTCTCTTGATTTTAGTCTTCCACCTTCAGTTAACAATGGAACTTGTCTTGAGTTATATTTTAGAACTTTATCATTCAATGTACCTATCCAGACATCTACGAATAACTAAAAGATTAATACATTATTTTACATGAAAGATCCAATACAGGTGTAAAAGACTCTTTCATATAAATAAGTTTCTATTCGTAAACAAAGAGAAAAGAAATCGAAAGAACTTGACGTAATGGGGTTATTAAATCAAGGAGGATAACCCCCTTCATTTTTTTATTCTTCTTCTTCTATTTTCCATCCAACAGCATCTGCCATTCATCTGTAGTTGAGCCTCAAACTGCATCACAGAGCGGGTCGATCCAGGGTATAAAAGCAATGATCTACATACGAATTGTATTCTCTTTATTTAATTCTTCCAAAGACAATTCCAAATTCAGTACATTCTCTTTGTACCCCTAAACTGGTTACTGAATTTCATTCTAGAATTTACTATGTTCGTGTCAATGTCAAAACAGCAAATCTGGCATGATTGACTACACCTAGGCATGGATTTAATATTTAAAATAATAATCAACAAAAGCTGAATTAATAACGTGAAATATATAACGTGTATTGCATAACTATCATTAATAAAATGTTTAGGAATAGTTTTAATCCAGTACTATTGCCTGTGTTTTTCAGCGTCGGCTCAAAACCATTAGGAATGTGGGAAACTCATTGCCAAGATGGATATATCAACCGTTTTTTGGACAGGGAAATAAAGTCGATGGTACTTGATATTCGTGGGCTAAATGTAAGTACCACATACATCACTTGTCCGAGAGGAAATCAAGTGCTGGGTATAACATTGCCTATCTTAGTAATGATTGTTAAGAACTTGAACAAATATTTTTGTTTCGAAGTCACTATACGGGATGACAGTGGAATGAGAAGACGGTTCCGTGCGGCTAATTTTCAAAGTCACACACAGATAGTACCATTTAGCACTGTAATGCCAATCATACTCGGCGATGGCTGGAACCAAATCCAATGGAATTTAGCTGAATTCACACAGCGTGCGTATAAAAACCAGTTCGTTGAAGTGCTTAAACTTAAAATCAATTGTAATATACGACTTCGTAAGATTTATTTTGCTAAAACATTGATAGCGGAGGATGATTTGCCTGCTGAGTATAGATTATTCTTCCCGCTGTCTAGTAAGGAGAAGAAAAGAAAAGCAGAACGTCCGAGTGCAGCGACACCATGTGGATGCTCTAAACTGGACAGTTTTGACACATCAGTTCTGTCCTTGAGAAAACCAACCGAAACAGAAAGACCTCACACAACACCAAATATTTCAACAAAGCAACCGGCAAGTAATCTTACTCTTCTCAGCCCAAACATGACTCCAAATGCTTCAGACGTCATAAGTGCTTCTAAGATACTGACTGATGTAATAATATCAAATGCTGCAATAGGCAGAAGTACTCACCAATTACTGAGTTCAGCAAAAATAACCGAAAATATACAAAAGGAACCGACTCCTGCGGGAATAAGAAGTGACTCAATAGAAGCAAGTCCTAAAGTAGTAGAAAGTGCTCGAAAAATTACAAGTGTTGCAAAGGAACCAAGCGATGCAATAGCAAGTACAACCCTAGGACATCCCCAAAGAATGCCACGTTCTGAAAAAGTGTCAAGAGATACAATATTAAGCAATACACATTTAACAACAATTGCTAAATTATTGAATTTAATAGAAACACCAAGTTTTGTAAATGTAACAAATGTTACAGAATCAGGTGTTACAAAAACACCAGGTGTTGTCAGAGAACCAAGTCTTACATCAGAACCAAGTTTCGGTAAAGTACCAAGCTTAACTACAGCAACCAGTTGTATCAGAGCACCATCGCCAAGTATAGCAACAATTGCCATTGCTGAGGATGTCGATGAGAAAGGACTCCGTTTGAGAGAAGTAATTGTTGGAACTATAGCTAAAGATAAGGGTTCAAGAACTGAAACAGAAGAACTACCCCCTGAAACTTTGGCAGAAAGCGAACAGGATGACCCGCCTGCCGAAACATAAACGTATTTCTAAATAAGTTAAAGGGCTCTTTCAAATTAGGCGCCTTCAATCGTCCTGCTACATTACATACGTTTTGAATGAAAAACAAAAATACATCTAAGCGCATAGACAACTGTGCACCACCACGGCATGTAGCGTAGGACGACTTAAAAATGTTTAATTGAATGAGCTCTTATTGTTTATTTTATTATTCCGTCATTGTAAGCTAAGTATTTTTTTTTCGTATGTAAGCGATAACATGATTGTAAGCGTATTGTTAGCTCAGTTAGCATTATTGTTTATTTTATTATTCTGTCATTGTAAGCTAAGTATTCTTTTTTATTTTTCGTATGTAAGTGATAACATGATTGTAAGCGTATTGTTAGCTCAGTTAGAATTATTGTTTATTTTATTATTCCGTCATTGTAAGCTAAGTATTCTTTTTTATTTTTCGTATGTAAGCGATAACATGATTGTAAGCGTATTGTTAGCTCAGTTAGAATTATTGTTTATTTTATTATTCCGTCATTGTAAGCTAAGTTTTTTTTTTCGTATGTAAGTGATATCATTATTGTAAGCTTATTGTTAGCTCAGTTAGCATTATTGTTTATTTTATTATTCCGTCATTGTAAGCTAAGTATAATTTTTTATTTTTCGTATGTAAGTGATAACATTATTGTAAGCTTTAATGGAAATTAATTTTCTGTTTAATATGTTTTGTTCGTATAATGTTATGTTTTTAATACAAAGATATATATTGGACCAAGAGCCCGTGGACCCCAGACCTTCGTTATTTTATAAAAGCTGAAAGTTTGTCAGCGCATGCTCCCAACACAGGTAAGAACGATGGACAATTATGAAGTTTGGGTTATCGTGGCTTTGGCAGGTATACGGTACTAAAGGTCAATGGTCGAAAACACCAAGTTGGCCATCGATTTCGATATCACCGTCAAAAGGTGACTTGTACAACTCCTCAAGAGCTTTCAAATGACATAGGTCATGTCACTGTTGAGCATTAGGATCAGCGTCCATGGCATAGGCCAACTCCAATCTTCGGTGATCGAAAACACCAAGATGGCCGTCGATTTCGGTGTCACCGTCAAAGGGTGACTTGTACAACGTGTCAAGAGCTTTCAAATGACATAGGTCATGTCACTTAGGATCAGCGTCCATAGCATAGGTCAACTCCAATCTTCAATGGTCGAAAACACCAAGTTGGCCGTCGATTTCGATATCACCGTCTAAAGGTGACTTGTACAACTTGTCAAGAGCTTTCAAATGATATAGGTCATGTCACTGTTGAGCATTAGGATCAGCGTCCATAGCATAGGTCAACTCCAATCTTCAATGGTCGAAAACACCAAGTTGCCGTCGATTTCGATATCACCGTCAAGGGTGACTTGTACAACTCTTCAAGAGCTTTCAAATGACATATTTCATGTCACACAAATCACACTTTATTATTTGATGAATTTAGACGGTATTTTACACACCTTTAGTTCCGTTTACCTGCCAAAGCCACTATAACCCAAACTTCACAATAGTCCATCGTTCTTACCCTGTGTTGGGAGCATGCGCTGACAAACTTTCAGCTTTTATAAAATAACGAAGGTCTGGGGTGCACGGGCTCTAGGTCTATATTTTTTTATTTTGAAGTCTATTGTTAATTTCATAGTTATAATTGTTTGTTTCATTTTAAATAATACATTAAAATTGGATATTGCTTCAAAACTAATTTTATTTTCACATTGCATAAGTTCCGGATTCAAGGTAGGTACCGATAGAAATGCCACTATCAGCCACCCATCCAAGTAGAAGCCGAGCCCCACAAACGCACAAAAAAGGTTAAAGGCCTTTGCCATGATTGGTCATTGGCAAAGTCAGTAGGACCAATATCTTTTGATTCTCTTATATACAATTATCCCTCGATAGCCAACCCACCGGTATCCCTTCATAACTTCACTAGAGCCAAGCCCCCCCTAGAATAAACTCTCTTTCCTCCCCTAATATCCAGCCCATATCAAATTCTGGAGTCGCCTTTTTTTGCCCTGCAGTTGATCATAACCGGCGAATTCATAAATCACGGTTCCATCATTGTAACAAGTAAATATTAAAGTATACTAAGCTCACTTAAATACCATCAAAATTCAAATACTGAGATAAAAAATCTTTATTGCTATTATTAAAACTGAACTAAAAAAAATGTAATATAGATTATATAGATACTAGCAGTGCCCCGCGGTTTTACCCGCGTTGTGCCCGTTCCCGTAGGAAATCCGGGATAAAATGTAGCCTATAGCCTTCCTCGATAAATAGATTATCTAACAGTGAAAGATTTATTCAAATCGGTTCAGTAGTTTCTGAGATTAGCGCGTTTAAACAAACAAACAAACAAACAAAACAAACTCTTCAGCTTTATAATATTAGTATAGATTGTACACATTTGCGTAAAAAACTGTTTTAGCCCACGAAATAAACGAAAGTACTTTGCTCTTCCGTGGTTAAACTATGTAAAATCAGAATTGCCTAAAACCTTTTTCAATTAATTGTTAGTAATAGAACTGGCATATATCACATATAATAATTTTATTTTATTAATAAGCGTATCTGTCATGCGTCACAATAAACGTCACTAAAGCATCGTTGACGTACAATCAAAACTGTAAATATTTTATAATTTTTTTAGCTTGAATATTCAATTATGTTTAAAAACTCATTTCAAAGTGGATTGATGTCCATATTCTACAGTTGTGGCTCGAACCCATTAGCAATATGGGATATGGAAGTGAACAATGGTCACATAAAAAGACTGACTGATGCTGAGGTGAATTCCTTGGTTTTAGAGATAGTCAGTACCAATGTTGCCACCACATACATTACATGCCCGAGAAACAACCAACAGTTAGGAATCAAACTACCATTTCTAGTCATGATCGTAAAGAATCTAAAAAGGTATTTCTCTTTTGAGATAACAGTGCTGGATGACAAAAATATGCGGCGAAGGTTTAGAATCTCCAATTTTCAGTCCACAACAAAAATCAAACCCTTCTGCACAACAATGCCAATCGGGCTGTCTGGTGGCTGGAACCAGATACAATTTAACTTGTCAGATTTCACGAAGAGAGCGTACGGTTCTCAGTACATAGAGGCGTTGAGAGTTCAAGTCCACGCTAACGTTCGCATAAGGAGAATTTACTTCGCTGAGCGTCTTTACACTGAAGAGGAGTTACCGCAGGAGTATAAGTTATATCTACCATTGGAGAAGAAGAAGAAGAAGGAGGGCAAAAAGGGAGCGGCGGGCGAGCCAGCAGCTGCGCCAACCGAAGCAGCACCGCCTACTCCTGTAAAATCTATGGCTAAAGTCGAAATTGCTCCAGGAGCCGCCGAAGCGCCACCCGGTGCCGAAGTGAAGGCAGCCAAGTCAGAAGTCAAGGCAGCCAAGTCAGAAGTCAAGGCAGTCAAGTCAGAAGTCAAGGCAGTCAAGTCAGAAGTCAAGGAAGGTGAAGCTACAGCCGAAGAGACAACTGAAGGGACTCCGTCTGCCGTAGCTATAACGCCAGCTGAAGAAGCTGAAGGTACACCTGCCGAAACTCCAGCAGAAAATGCTGAGCAAACGCCAGCGGAATCTGCTCCAGAGACACCAGTGGCAACTGGGGAAGCTACCCCTGTAGAGGCCCCTCCTGAGGAAGCCGCGCCGCCGGCAGATGAAGCGCCAGCGGAGGCCGAGGCGCCACCAGCGGAACCAGCAGCGGAATAAAATGCACATTTTTATACGTAGTTTATTATGTTTTGTTAAGTGCTTAGATTTTTTTTGTTATAATTATGTAGTATGTTGTATGACGATTGATTTAAATATATAAATTTTAGCTTTATGAATACCTGTCTTTTTAGAACGGCCGGTCTTTATAATTAAAATCATCGTTGCGGAAGGGTCTACCAAACTACTTATACGTATTGTTTTAGTAGGTAGTCTATAAATAGATTTGGGAGCACAACCGATACGCTTTCGCCTTACTTCAATCAATCAGACATTCCGTACACATATTTGAGTTGGACAAAAGGAAGATGAGATCTCCCACGAACATAAAGAAGTAATTAGAATTAATGTTAGACTTTTTGTCAAACTCACTCACTCGATTATAATTATCCCTATTTTGATACACAATCAATAAATCACAGACTAGGCCATTTTGACATATTTAGTAGCAGTACAACACTTATTTGGCTCATACTACATCATTAAAAATACTTCCCACTCGCCTCAGTGATCTAGTGGTATGTGCGCTCGCCTGCCAAGACTGAGGTCCCGGGTTCAATTCCCGGGTCGAGCGCAAACATGTTTCCTACTTTTCAAACATGGCTCGAGTTTGAGATCACCAACCCGCATTAGGCAAGCGTTGTGATTATGACTAATCCTCCTCACTGTACTGATAACTTCAGTGAGTTGAAAGGCCTTTGCTCATCAGTGGGACATTACATGCTAATCCTTTTTTACTTCCCACTGTCCCCGTACTCTACAGGTACCAATTGACTAGTAAGTAATGGCCGGTTTTATTTTTGTTTTTTAAATTTATGGCTGTAATACCATCATACGACCAGAACCGCTGCCCCCATAGGGACACGGTGTACGGGGACAACTGGCTTAGACCATCCATTCATTATCATTAATGGGGTGGGGTTTCCTCACGTTTCCTGTTACACGAGACATCTAAGGATGTGGGTCAAGTGGGATTGGGGGTAACAAAAGTGTTGCGAGGTGCGTCCTCGTCAGTCCAAACATGATTACTGCAGTCGCTTTAAGCACTAGGACTACCGTTGTACCATCTGCAATGAAACGTGCAAACACGATATTTCTTAATATTATTTAGATTAATTTTATTAGAGAAGTCTTCGTTATAAGAGATTATGTAAACCGTTACTTATTTACGAACCAATTCAATTCTGATTCAATGTGATGGTATTATGCAAAACTGAGTCGTAAAATGTTAGTGTTCGGTTGGCCCGTCTCTTTAATAGTTTATGCGGTCTATGGTGCGAAATTCCGCCCATAATTTAAGGGGTAGTACTGTCAAAATGACTTCAGTACATCCTGCTATTTATGACTATTTTCGTGGGGGCTTGGAGATATTTGATGGAATAATACAATCGATTTTTGAAGGTTGAACGAATATTAAGGGTGGATTGCACAAGCATTCTTAATTTTATTTAGCGCCTAAATATGTTTAATAAACAAATGGCGTTTGTTTTAAATAGTTTTCTATTCCGTGCAATGTAAAATATAATTTCGCACTAACAGTTAACACTAACATTATTTTTATTTATAGTTTTCAATTATTTAAAATTAGAACCATTTAGTAGGAGTTATTCATGTAGGTACTACTTTTATTGGTAAGATATTTTCTGCCATTTTACAGTTTTAAAGTATGTTTTCGGTAGCAAACGCAGCACTAGGCAACAACTGTTGACCGTAAGCTCATTGAAATATTGCAGCCATGGCGTGCTGTCTGCAGTCGTGGCGTGCCGTCTGCAGTCGCGGCGTGCTGTCTGCAGTCGCGGCGTGAAGTGACAGCAGATATGAATCTGCGAATTTCTATGAAGAAACCTTGTAGTGTATAGTTGCTGCTTGCGGTCACCAGTAGCTGCCTGCAGCAGTGGTCGCTTTATTTATTGTTTTTGGTCACTACTTACATCAATTATATCTTGTGAAAATGCTTCCTATAATTTCATATTTGTATATGAACTGCAACGTACCTGGAAAAGACAGATTTTTTATTAGAATTAACGATTAAGTTACCTGGAAGTACTGATTGATTCAGTTCAGTTACGGTTCTTATGATTTATTAAATACCTACCAAGAATATATATATAAATGAAATACCCAGAAATCATGACATTTATGAACTATGCCGAAAATATTAGTTTAAATTAAAAATATAAATTAAGCTAGCAGCACCCCGCGGTTTTTACTCACATAGTGCCCATTAATGTGGGAATTTTGTAAATTTTTATACTCTTAAACCTTCCTCTTGAATCACTCTATCTATTAAAAAAAACTGCATCTAAATCCGTTACGTAGTTTAAAGATCTAAGCATACATAGAGACAGACAGACAGGCAGCGGAAAGCGACTTTGTTTTATACTATGTAGTGATACCTATTGTATTAATAAAGGACACGCCCAAAGGACGTATGAGTTAAAATATATTGATTTATCAAAATTACGATCCTTAAAATAACAATATACGCAAAACTAATATATCTTTCAACATAAAAAGGCTAGTTATAATGAAAAATGTAAACAAAAACAGAATTCCGACCGTGATCCGGCTTACGTATTCAATAATAATGTTTTTTTCCGAGAAAACCAAAGAAACTATGATAAAAAGGAATTGCTAACAAAAGGGCCTTTAATCATAGAGGAATAGAAAAATTGAAATGGAGTTACTTTACCTGATAGAACTCTTCAAAGTTATCAAAACATATACAAGTACTTAATGTATGTGTGTGTATTTATTTGAGTACTTGTAGTTGATCTCGACCAAAAATTTTATTTCTATTTTTTCTAAGTAATTTAATTTTATCTGTTTACTTTTTTAATATTTATTCAGTTTTTTTTTCTTTTGTTAGTTTGATTTATAAAGCATAGAATGTTGTACGCTACTGTAAAGATATGTCACTCAGAACATTAATTATTTATAAGTTAATTGTAAGTGCAAAGTGATTATATTGTTGTAGTGTCTAATAAATAAATAAATAAATAAAAGTTGTATCCTATAATGAAACAAGCGAAATGTTGACTAAGCTATGTTAGCTCATTGCAACGTGTAGCTCGACCCCTACTTGGATGGGTGGCGATAGTGGCATTTCTATCTGAGCGCTATCGGACTTCGGAGAGCATGTTAAATTGTCGGTCCCGGTTGTTGCAATCGTTAGACCATGTCGGAGGCCTTTGGGCGGTCTAAAAACTCCGACATCAAAGTTGGCCACTAAATTACTCGAACTTACTTACTTATAATGACAATTTGAGACTATGTACTTTATATCTCTAAATATATACTACAAACTAGCAGCGCCCCGCGGTTTTACCCGCGTTGTGCCCGTTCCCGTGGGAATTTCGGGATAAAATTTAGCCTATAGCCTTCCTCGATAAATAGACTATCTAACAGTGAAAGAATTATTCAAATCGGTTCAGTAGTTCCTGAGATTAGCGCGTTTAAACAAACAAACAAACAAAACAAACTCTTCAGCTTTATAATATTAGTATAGATATAGTAATTACACTATATACAACGAAAGTCGTTGATTGTAGCTAACTTGCAGCGCCCAGCGGTTTTACCCACGGTGCCTGTTTCCGTGGGAGTTTCGGGATAAAAAATCTCTTTTAGCCTTCCCGTTGAATGTGGCTATCTATTACAAAATTAATTATTTAGATTGGATTAGTAGTTTCTGAGATTAGTGCATTAAAACAAAACAAAAATCACGCTTTTCAGTTTTATATTCGTATAGATATAGAGTACAGTTAAATGTCGATAAAATACTGGAATTAAAATCATTTTGTAATAACATCAATCATAAACGCCGAGCAATTTAATTCAATTTCATTTAATAGAGTTAAAGTGTTTATGGTCTGAACTCCATCCACTCAATCAGAACCAAAGTTACTTCCCTTTTCTAGAATAACTTTAGTAAACGTATATGTGTGCGTTTACAAAAGTTATTCCCCACGAAGACCGCTGGAGTGTAAAGTAACATTGATAAACTTTGCATACACACTCGTGTAGTATTTATGCAAAGTTTATTTCTCAGTTTTCAGAGATAATCACAACACAAACAAACAACATTAGATATTCTACTATACTGATACCACAATTACTGAGCTTATAGTGAACTTGTCACTAACTTCTATATATACATTAGCCGTGCCCCGCGATGTTACCTGCGTTATACCCGTTCCCGCGGGAATTTCGGGATAAAATGTATCTCATTAGTTATTCTGATGTATAACCTATATTACTGTAAAGTTTCATCCAAATCTGTCGGGCAGTTTTTTCGTGAAAGAGTAACAAATATACATCCATCCTCACAAACTTTCGCATTTATTATATTCGTGGGATTGATTGAAACTTGCTGACCACAAACCGTAGACGTAAACAATTTGAAGAAACATGTTTCAAACTACGTCGGACTAATTTTTGAAGTCGTAAAATTTACGACAAAGGGAGCATAATCTGCCAAAGTACGGTCCGAAGAAGACGTGCCCGGCCTTCAGATAAGTAGCGTTGGTAAAAACATTGAATTGATTTACTGTTTTAACGTTATATTGATATTAAGGGGAAGAGATTTTGTGTGTTATTTTTTGGAAAATAATGTGTACTTAAACGTAGTGTCAGACATAAAAAGTCATCAATTAATTACTAGGGATTATTATGCTGAGCTGATTGCCAAAACGAATATAAACTCAATTTGGTCGCATCTCGTTTTTTGCTCTTTAAAACATTTATACAAACATTCAACAATAATATTTAACAAAAATCCAACCTTTTACGATTTGCGACCAATTTAATTATTTAAGTACAACATTTAGCTGTATCTATGATGTCTTATATTTTATCGTATATAAAATTTAAACAACATTATTGATTAAACTAATTAACAAACAGCTTTCTCTGCGACTAGTACCGCAACACTTACACAAATTAAAGAAGCTATGCCGGTACTTGTGAATGCAGATTCAATTACCGTTTCCGAACACAAAATGTTCTCTAACGTCGGTTAAATATTTATTAACGTTCTACAAAATACTAATAAATGTATGCTACAGAGTTTTGAATTCATATACAGTTCATATTAATTCTGAGCTGGCTCTTTATAATGTAACACCCTACTCAGAGACGTCAAATGCTTCCTCAGTAGAGATTTAATGAGTGATTATGACATGTCATGTATGAAAAATTACGTCAATTAATTCAGTGTTGACTTAATCAATTTAATTCAATCAAATTAATTAATTGTCTCCGAGTGCGGTTGTAAGAATGTTTTAACTTACTTAGGTATAGTTTTATAGAGAACTAGCAGCACCCCGCGGTTTTACCCGCGTTGTGTCCATTCCTGTGGGAATTTCAGGATGAAAAATAGCGTATGTAACTCGTGGATAATGTAGCTTTCGATTGGTGAAAGAATTTTTAAAAACGGTCTAGCAGTTTTGAGCCTATTCATTACAACCAAACAAACAAAGTTTTCCTTTTTATAATATTAGTATAGAATAGAGTAAAAAAAACTCTAGTCAGTACAGTAAAAAAAACAGTATAAAATAAGTATACTTATCTATTACGATTACTATTTAATAAGCCGTAAGGGCGTAAACCAAGCAGTAAATACCTTATAACATAGGTTATCAGCGAGCTGCAGTGTCCGGCATCCAAGGCAGCCCTTCAAGTACTTAGCCAACCCTTGCGTCGTAGAGATAAACACATTGAATTGATTTATAATATTGGGATCTATTTATTGAAAAGATATAAATATATAAAAAAATAAAGAGTTAGTTAGATTGTATTATACAAACTTACTGAAATTGTTTTTGAAAAAGCATCGATCAAAACCACTTTGCTCATTTTTTCAGCCAAAAGTGGTATCCATTGATTATGAGTTTTGACTGTAACATACACAACACGAAAAAAAATAATGCCTGGAAAATCTCACTGCAGGGCAAAGGCCTCTCATTTCACTGAAGATATCAGTACAGTGAGGAGGATTAGGCTTAATCACCACGCTTGCCAAATACGGGGTAGTGATCCAACCCGAGCCATGTTTGAAGGTAGGAAACATGTTTTTTCGCTCGACCTGGGAATTGAACCAAGGACATCAGTCTTGGCAGGCGAGTGCACATACCACATATACAACAGCAGAACAAAATTCGAAAAAAAGACTACAGCGTATCATTACTCAGTAATTCCATATGTGTAGTGTTTCCTTTCAAGATACGAGTACGTTTCTTGTCCCTACTCTGTTAGAACTCATTCTCAACAAATGACTTCATAACGTTAAGTGAAACGAATGTTCTGTTCTGGTTTCTGTCATACAGAATAACACATATTATTTTAATCCTGTTAAATAGGATGGCGGTGGAGGTGGTTTGTGTTGAAATGTTATGTTTAAACGGCAAGTCTATTAGGGTTTTACTATTTCAATTTACTATTAAAAAGTCTCATAATTTGAAATCTTTCAAAAAATCTGAAGTATCTAAAAAGTGATAAGTGAATAAAATAAATAAGTCATTGTATCTTTTCACTATTTTTGTTATTCTGTATACATCGTAAGGGTAGGCATAGTATGCCCTTACGCCTATTTAAATCGTACAAATCAATTCATTACTAATGATATTACAGTAGGTATCATCCCGCTTCTTAAAGAGGTGAGTATTATAACATAAAACACCATTTCAATTATTTTTCTAAAATACGAAACGACAGTGTATATGCGAATACAAACAACTATTTCTATTACATTCTCATGAAAAAATATAAAACTGCAATAAGTATGGAGCGCCATTATTCAGGAGCGACAGTGTTGATTGCATCCGCAATTTAAAACCGGTCATAACCGGAACTTATACAGGGTGGTCGATACTACAATCTGGTTAACGTATTATTATGTATATTTAACAGTAGCTGATTATAGTAACGTGATCGGGAAGTTGTTTAAATATAAAATAATTAAAATTGAAATTAATTTATTAAAGTTTATTTAAAAATATTACCATTACAGAATGACATTTGTTTTTGATCGTATAAGGGAACTAAGGTTAAGAAAGTAAAGTATAGGTATCGTTTTTATATTAAAAACACATCTCGAAAGTAATAAATAAAATAAATAATAAAAAGGTGTTACACTGCTCCACTGACCTGTCAACCACACTGTAAAATATTTTACATTAAAAAGTACCCTTATACAGGGTGGGCGGTAACGTTACATCCTCTGAATATTCATAGCGCACCGGAGATTGTATCGCTTAATAAACACCCTGTATACTAGTCCGCTCACGTGCGCTTAATGACCTGGACAGTATTAATGAGGGGAATTTTAATTTTCATTTAGAATATTATCCGGAGGTCCATGTTGGATTAATTGATTGATAACACTTGAGTTATAGTCTCGTTCTATAAGGTAATTGATTTATGATAGTTTTTGTTAACATTTTTTATGAGATAAGAGAATAGATAGCGTTGCTTAGTATAATAAGTCATGTACAAGTTTTTTTAAGTCATTAATTTTGTTTGTTGAAATTGTAATTTATGCATAAATAGGTGTATGTAACCGATATAAGACAGTCTTTACTTATCCTTATGACTTCACATTAAGGTTCAAATTGACTTGTACCTTGTTTTAAAAGTAACTGAAAACGAGTACGCTTAAAATACCGCTTAACATTAACGTATTCCCTACAACATTCACATAAAAAAAAACCTTTTAAAAATCAACAATATTCTACGAATTCTAATCACAATGCTACGGCGTAGCGTTCTTGTAGCGAAGTCGCTACGGCTACGTGACTACGAGGCGTAGTAATATCTACACGTATGTGCTACGTAGCTTTTTGTGTTTCGTAACACAAAAATGTCATTTTCCTGTACATTTTTAAATGTGTGATACATGTTAAGTATGTCTAAGACAGTGTTTCAAGTTTGTTGCTTCTATGAGTTTTAGTGGCGGTAGTTTGAGTAAGCGATGTTAGCGATTGTTAAGCATCGTGTAGCTCGCCCCTACTTAGATGGGTAGCCGATAGTGGCATTTCTATCTCAGCTCTACCGGGCTTCGGAGGGTACGTACTTGTCGGTCCCGGTTGTTTTAATCGATACCACGTCGGCTTTTATGCGGTCTTAAAACTCTGACACCAGGTTTGGCCGCTGACCTACTGGAAATTACTTACTTCAGTGTTTTTATTCACATCTTATTTCACATTTAGATCGCCTATAAAGGTAGACATTCAATTAGGTGAATAAAAAAGGAATGATTTTAAAAGTTAATTAACATAACCATTTGGAACCACGTCGACCTATTAGTTAATGTAATCAGTAAACAAACGATAAAACTGACAGTTTAATTTCGCGTATGAATTGTTGCGTCGGAGGCAATCGGTCAAACGGGGTTAACGACCCGATGACGTTTAGGCAAATTATGTATAACAACAGAGGGGAGGGTCGGGAAACGTGTATTTTTACGATAGGTATATGAGGGTCACGGGTTGCGATTTTGAAAGAGATGTACTTTTTTAAATTTCAAATGATATGGGTTTGGTCAGCTTTTTGTGACATTGTATTCTGTATTATTGGGTGTTTGAAATGTGCGAACGCGAAAGTGTATGAAATAAAATGAAATACATTATTTTTGGAACTAAAGGTAAAGATTGAAACCATCTACAGATAATTCGTATTCAAAAGTAAGCTATTAAAAACACATTTTAATTAAAGTACATTAAAATAACGAATGCTATAACCAAATTAAACTTTTGATCGTTGCACTTATTTAACAAAACTATTAAATAAAATACCATTTTCACAAAACTATTAAATCAAAACCATTACCCCATTCCGAATTTTGTTTATAAAAGTCATTTAAAAAATAAACCATTAACAACCAAATGAAACAAAAGCGAGTCGCGTGGCCAGTCCCATTTGCTCCGTAAAAACTATTATAAATCACAGGAGTTGAGGCCCTTACTAATTACGGTTTAATTTTAAACTCTACCGCCAAAGTTAGTTTATAAATTCTAACATGTGTGACGTAGGGCGCGTTGTATTATCAAAGGTTTTCGTATTAATATTCGGGCGGAAACTAAGCTTTTTTGACCCTTTGGTTGTGATTTCAGTCATTATATAAATATGCTTTATTTCTCACTCATATAGAACAGTTTACATTCAGGTTATAAGTAAATTACATACTATTATAGAGTGTGTTTTTATGATTATTTGTAGGGTTAATGAGGGTGATTTTTACTTGAACTGTGCTTTGGAACACACGGCATATTGTCGGTCCCAGTGATTAAATCGTAGGACTATGTCAGAGACCTTTAGGTGGTCTACAAACTCTGACAGGTCTGACAGGTGACAGGTAGGGTAGGTCAGAGATCTACTCGAACTTCGATTGGTGAGTTTGGTGATTACCAAATGGAGTACAGTATCGCCGTATTTTCAGAATCACAACGCACGTGACAGAAGACATAATATAATAAACGTGTTGATTGGTCGAATATTTAAAATTCGAATTTTCACCAATGCGTGTGTCACCAATCAACTCACAGTAATTATCATTATCTTGTCGCTTTTTTCACGTTCATTCATACCTAATAAGAAGTCACGTTCATAGCACAAGACGGGCAGATGTAGCCCTTTTAAAAAAAGAACAGTAAACCAAATGATTAAACAAAAACAAACCAAACAAAATGAGAAATCAAAATGATAAAACTCCATTAAGACGGTATCCTGTACAGTGGGAACCGTCAATCAAACGAATCTAAACTTCACAAACTATAATTGAAAAAGTTAACATTAATACTTTAAATAGCGATCAGAAACGAGAATTTATTAAACCAATTAAAAGTTGGTAACATTAAGTGAATGGACTCACAACAATTTTACTGCAAGGTTTGCTGTTGAGGTTGGGAGGGTTAAACAGCAAATATGTTTTGGATTTTTAATTGCATATTTTGCTGTTCATTGAAGATGATGATGAGAATCGATTATGACAAATCGCATGTTGGTTTAGTCGATGTATTTATTACTTGTTTTATGAAAGGTGTCACACTGACCCGCATCCGCAATTTATTTGTCAAAGTTGCTTTGGGTATTAGTTTATTCGATCTAAGAATCAACATTGAGTGTATGTTAAGTCATGTTAAATTTATTGTTGTTGTGTATTTATTTAAATTTTGTGTTCTACTAACGCATCTTTGTTAACACAATTATCAAAGAAATCTTTATTTTTATACGTATTATTATTTATTATTATAATAATCTCTCTCATTCTTCTACTTTCCCTTAAATAAATCCACAAAATGATTAAGATAATTATTACATCTCTTAAAAATAAACAAACAAAATATAAAATATTTTTCAACAGCCCTTAATATCTCCCTCAAGGGGAAACAATCAGTAAGCAAGTTAATTTAATTTTTGAGAACCCTTTTTATAAATGTTTTAGATATTCCGTTTCCGAATGAGACCATCAAATTGAAGCTGGACTTAGATTACACGTATTATTGCAGCTAGTGTAAGCTCAAAGTGTATAAAAAATTCATTACAAAACAGTCTCTGCCATTTGAATATGAAACTTATTACGTTAGCGAGTAAGTGGGGAATCGTTAAATGGCAACATCCAACTCATTTTCCGTCGACATTGAATATTCTGCCATGTTTGAAGGAAAAACAAAGTGTTAAATTGCGTGGGGAGTCGCCTTTGAGCCGGGTTGCGTTCGGGGGAATTTGAGCTATGTTTGGTTGTGTTAGGGGTTGTTTTTGCGTGGGGTTTTGTAGGGGGGTTTCCTGTTACAGGAGACAGCTAAGGATGTGGGTCAAGTGGGACTGGGGGCAACAAAAGTGTGAATGTTGCGAGGTGCGTCCTCGTCAGTCCAAACACGATTGCTGCCGGTGCATTAATGTTTATCTAGTTGTGCTATTTCACACCTTAGTGTTGACTTTAGGAACTAGTAAATTAAATGCTTATTTTCATTCTGAAGTGTATGGAATTTAATTGCATGTTGTTTGATGTTTAACCATAATACTGTTACGTTTTAAAGTGGTCACTCAACATTTCATTAATGTTAATGTCTTTTTAATATTTGTTTATTTCTGTTTTCTATTTTAAATCACTTACGCCCGTACTCAGAGACGTCAAATGCTTCCTTAGTAGAGATATAATAAATAAGTGATTTTGACATGTCATGATTTAAACATTACGTCAATTGATTACGTGACGATTTAATCGACAACTGAGGCAGTTAGTTCACCCAGGAAGTGACACAAACTTGTTATTCTGTACAAACATGATTTTATTTTATAATACAAACCGTAAATACTTGCAACTCGGTTCCGTTATACACTTTACGATAACGGCACAGCGTTTACCAATCGCAACTCCGCCTAAAAGCTTAAGCCTACGAACTTTCTACCAACTTATTACAATTGGAATAAAAATAAGAATTCATGTTTTAAATATGGAAGACTTTGTATTCTTCGTCTCTATGGTTCTCTATGGTTTGTCCACACGTTACGTATCGAATTCGTGCCGCGAACGCGCGAACGGTATCATAATAATTTCATATTATTTGAAATTGCTACGTCGCCCTCGTAAGCTCGGTTTATTACATGCATTTCAACGGATTCGCCCCGGAATTAAGTCAGAACGTAACGAGCGAACGTAGAGTTACTCTGTAATGGACCGAAAAATATGTATGAAACTTAAAAGTTGTGAAAATTTAGACTGTGTTTTATGTGATAAGTTAAGCTGTATTTTGTGTATGTTCAATGTATTTTTTTAAATCACTGCATAGTATAAAACAAAGTCGCTTTCCGCTGTCTGTCTGTCCTTATGTGCTATGCTAAGAACTAGGAACAACAGAAAATCAAAATTATTAATGGTAAACCAATAATATTAACAAATATGTAAAATTTACCGAATAGACATATAATATACTCTATAGCTGCCTCAAACTTCAAACTCGAGTTCATGCAAAAAAGCGTTCGATATTTGAACCGAAGGGCTTCTCTTTTCGCGCAATTAACCGCTGAGCTTCGTCCCTCTGCTTCCGGTTGCGTACTTCCGGCATCCCTTGCAATGACTGGCAGTTACAGTAAGTGTATTGATTGATGAAAAAAATAAAATTTTCGACGATATTTCATTACGAATATCCACTTAATATAAAAGTGAAATGTCCGTTTGTTGACATTTTTTAAACAAGAAAAAGGGCGATATGAATAAGCGCATATTAAGAATAGTTTAGCTATTAACAGGTTTGTCACTTTCTGACATACGCAATTTTACGATGAGTAAAAGAGACAAAACACTTTATAAGTGTTTTAGTTACAGAGCGTTTATTAAGAAGGCGGAATATGTATATATTATAATAATTAGGGTGAAGCCAAACGAGCGTAATTTTGTGAGTTGTGAGTCGCGTATTGCCGGTCACTCATTTCGCGTTCAACTAATTTTGACAACTAATTTTGAGTCGTCGTGTGGCACCAACTGCCTTTTTGTATGGAACCGAATGCAGTAGAATTTCTGCTACCGAAATTCTGCGACTCACGACTCACGACTCACAAAATTACGTTCGTTTGGCCTCACCCTTAGATACACCGTAAAAAAATATAAATAAATTTAATAATATCCTAAAATTTTCCAAAAATGTATTCAAACCAAGAAAATCACGACGACATTATCAAATTACATTTATTCGAAAAGCCTTATATTTGACTTAATTGTTTTGTGTGATTAAATTTTGTAGCATTTTTATGTGTTCTGTCTTAAGCAACGAGTCTTTGATGTAATCATTTAAGGGAACATTAATGAGCTATATTAAGAAGCCTATTTCAAAAGTTTGAAATAAAATTGTACGATTAAATCAAGGACTGGAAAAAAGTGTATTGATTTGATGTAATCGTAATATAAAAAATTGCTTTGAACTTGAATCTTTATAATTATATTTAACTTCAACAAAATTTCGATAATTTAGACCGCATCCAATAGCGTATTTTAAGGCGCTGTAGAAAGCGTTGGACAGCAAAAAATTTTGATCACCAAATTATATGTTCAATTTTAAAACGAAGCTGTTCATAATTAACGCCATTTCTTCCACTTTTTTCTTTAAAAGCCTCTAAACTAGAAAACATTTGTCAAACAAAAATGACATCCATTTCTTATTTTTATTTAATGTGATTGATTAATTGATTTTTATTTTGTGATGATTTTTGTTTATAGACAGTGCATCTCAATCACAGTGTTAGTCGTAAGTTTTATTTGTAAGTTTGATGTACACTGGTTGTCTTTAAACAAATTAATAAATGTGCTTCTTCACACTACACAACTTACCACACTAAAAAAAACACTTACAAACAATTACAATACAATTCTTATTAAATAAAAACAAAAAGAGTAACCTCTTTAAGTAAAATCAAGTTTTACGTTGAATTGTATTGTTTCCCTTCACTTTGTTCCAACACTTTAGGGCTCCGGGGTGAGTCCGGAAAGCGATAATGAGAGCGCACTTTTTAAACGTCTCCCTCCATAGAATGAGGTCGAATTACTAAATGCATTGTGTGTTCACCCCCTTAAATTATGAAGCTTGGAATAATATGAGAAGGTTGATGAAAGATATTTTTTTTTGTGCTGTGAATTACTAATGTATAACGCGTCATTTTAAACATGCTGTGATGATTTTCAATAAGAAATAAAGAAGGTGTATCTCTGCAATAGCTTTGTTATCATTCAATTTAATACCGTCCTCTATATATGCAATCTGTTAGAGTTTCTTATTTATTGAAGCAAATCAATTGTTACAGAGATAATTTCATATATTTTATAAACAACGAAATTAATAGTCTCTACATTCTCCTAAAACTCCGTAACAAAAAGCGAAAACATCCAAAAAAATGAAACAATAAAAAAGCAATGAATATTTTAAACACCAAACAATAATGAATAAAATAAAACTAATCAGTTTCCGTGTCCTGTATTCCCAAGCGTGCAAAACTCTCACAACAGCGCATATGATAGGAAAAAAAGGGATCCGCAGGCCCGTTTTATGTTCCCATAAAATATTTATGGAACCCCTGCAAGCGGCAAATTGAATATGAAATCAACGAGATGAACTTTTAGGCTAAATTTAATGAAGTGAACGCACGTGATCGAAACCCACCTGTCGTTAAAGGACACTCGATATTCAAAATTGCGACGTCTAGAACAATCGGCGTTAGCACGATTATTATTGGCTAATTTAATAAAGATGGCGGGCGTCGTGAGAAATCGTTTAGTGACTTTTTAAAATGCTTTTCTTTTTACACTGTTTGTAGTCTTCATAGTGACTATATATTACAAATAATTTCGGCAGAATAATAACTAATAATGTATTATTTGCATTAGAACCATTACAAACTTGAATTATTTACTCTAATCTATTCGTGTTTGACTTCAATAAGGCCTTGAAGTCAGAAGTAAGTTTCCAAACGTAACGAGGCACAACAAATAACTTACAACCGAACCGTCAACTCAACCAATATAATCCGGGCGTCTTATTACAGAGTGGCGCAGATTGTACTAATTCAATGTCTCTTCGAGGCCAACAGCACAAGTTGCGTCTCAGGAGGCTATCTTCACAAACTAAACCAACTTTAATGAATCTTAATATCAGTGAAGGGAATATTTCAAGATTCTGGAAGATCCCGCATTTAATGTACCGTTACAAGATGAACGAGACGATTATAGCGTCGAGATACGCTCATATTTATGAGCCCTTAACCCTTCAGGAGTAATGTGCAAAATTTCTTATTTTCACAACGATAAGTGCTGTACTTTTTTTCACTAAGCGATGTAGGTTAGATGTATTACGTTAGATGCCACGATGCAGATGCCGGATACGAGTTTTGTGTTAAACAAGTATTACTCGTAATGATATAGATAGTTTTGCGTTTTAATCTAATATATAAAATTCAAAGTCCTGACTGACTGAATGACTGACTGATAATCAACGCACAGCCTCAACCGCTACCTAAAAACATGAAATTTGGCAGGAAGTTTCTTCGAGTGACGTAAGTGCACACTAAGAAAGGATTCTCTAAAATTCCCACGGGAACGGGCTCAACGCGGGCAAAGCCGCGGGTCACTGCTAGTTAACTAATATTTTAACAAATTTCGATAACGTCCGATCAATATTTAGCGGTTCTCAATTCGTTGTATCTATTTAAATTTTATCTATTTTTAAATTGTTAATTTAGCTATATGAAGAGGATTTCACTCAAATATTATTGTTTTTTTTTTTACCTTGCAACGACAAGCGGCAACTCCTTACTTATTTCCAGAATAAACAAAGTATTTGTGAAAATATTTAACGTTTGATAATCTAACTAAACTACTCGAACTACTGAAGATCTTAACGAGAGCAGCAGTCAAATTGTTTTCAATTCATTATAATATCACTTAATTAAGTCGCTCTTGTATTTAGTCGTGAAAAATTATAGCGAAATATTTCATTCGCCATTCCCAGGCGCTTTTTAAATTAAATTTTGGGACCTTGTGAATTATTAATATTAATTTTCTCGTACAATATTTATTTTTAATGGGTGACTCGAAAATTTACGTTTCTATATACTTTTCCTTTTATAAAATAATAGCAATGCTTCGTAATTTAACCTGCGTTGTATCCGGTTCTGTAAAAAATCTGGGACGTAAAGAACCTTGTTTAAATTTCTATTAAAATGTGATTATCATGTACCTACTATACAATTTTTTTTTCATAATTATCTAACTGTTAATTCCAGAGATTTGCGCCACTTAGTTCAATCAAACAAAAATACAAACTATATATGATTGATCTATCAAACAAAAAACAAACTATATATAACTACATATGATAAAAAACAAACTATATATGATTCAGTAAATAAATAACCTTTATTTATATACACAAATTGCCTAAATACGTTTCATAATTACATTCTGAACTCTATAAGAAGTAGAATAGCTATAAAAACGTTACACAACCTCTTACCAAACATTTATAAAACGATAATCATACATAATCACCGCGCTTGTCAAGGATAATACCTACATCAAAATATAACCGGTTCCAACCGGGTCGATACCGGCACATTTCTGCCGGATTCGCCACAGCTGTACGGCACCGAATCCGCAATAAAAACCTCCACCAAATTGCCACTGAATATAAATCACTGGATCGTCAACGCGATCACATACCGATTTATTCGGAAACGCATCTCGGATATTTTATGAATTTCCTTTACGTCATAATTTGGCACGACGGTTTGTGGCAGCCATTTTGTTGTTGTGATTGCTTAATATTGATACGGTTAAGGGAAATCAGAAATGTACTTACACAATGCCTACTGTTACGTAACATCTATACAATTGTAAATACAGTTCATAACTTTAGGTACCTATATATATTGTATATGCAACATAATGTATGAATATTAAGTAAAATATGCTTAAGATTCAACACTATCGGAGCCGGATTTACCCCTAGGCAAAAAAGCACTAACCGCCAGGACGCGTTCGGGGTGCGTTCTGCGAACATTTTTATAAGTATGGACACAAAAACTTATAATGATATCGAACATAAATCAAAATAAAAAAAACATATTTCCACCAAAACAAACAAAACAAAATATAAATAACATTTCCATAAGATTTTATCGAGTCCTTAAAGAAAATAACCGGTGGCACTCCAATTAAAATTCACCCTAAAATTAATTATTTCGTGTTATACAAACAATATGATAGACGGTGAATTTTAAAAATGATAAAAATACTTTTTTTAAATCCCAGTTTTTAATAGAAGCCTCCGAAGTAAGTTTTATCGGAGTAATCCGGGCCAACAGGCAAGTTTCAGAAGTAAACGAGTTAACTTAAACGATTTCCTTGCGGTAGAAAAAAAGGCTAAAAAGACGCCGTCAGAAGTAATGGCATTTCCTTGAGAAGTTCAGCTTCTATCTGGCGTTGAATGAAATTGTATGCTTGTAAGATAAATACGGAGAGTTTAATCTTTTTGTCGTTGAGCTTTGAAGAGTGGTTTAATGATATGAGTGACATTTTGAGCAAGTATCAAGGGATTTGCTGTTTGTTCAGAATACTTATATTATACTTTGCACTATTTTTATATTTACTGGCATTTTTGCTCTTTTGGACCAAGACTCTATACTGCGGTATAATGTAGATATTATGAACGTATGGTTTATGAGGTGCTAATTGTTCTCTAAAGGGCAAATGCGCTTTTTTTTTGTGCCTTTCATATTTGTTGTCTCTATACGTAATATATTCAAAAGCGATACAGTTCCGTTTCATTTTGTATATAATGAGAGTAAATCATGTAAGTTTCAAAGTAAATAGGAGTATAAAATTCACTGCAATATCGAACCAGAGCCGTAACTTCTTCTTCATCGAGTGGATGGTCAACCTGACCAATCCTGATGTCAGAGTTATTGAGCCGCCAAAGGCCTCTGACATGGCTCATGAAACGACTATTATCCTACATTATGTGACAATATAATCTCAAAATATATCCCAATATAAATGAGGTACATATTTGAACCGAAACAAATTCAAATCGAATGGGGTGCTTGCCGATCAAAGTCACAAGAAGCGATTAAAAATGACAATAAAATACAGTCACGTACACACCACCTCATTACCACTGGCCTTCGAATTAAGACAAAGCATTTGTCAAGTGGCGCCCTCTAATTGTCAGTTCGTTAATTACGACAGTGCAAGTGATTTTATAAGATGTCTCAAGTGTTTACAAGTGTATACTTTAGCTATTCGAGTATTTTGGATATAGGGTGCTTAATTGTAACACAGTGGAATTGAAATACCGCTTTCTTTGAGTTTTTAGCTTAACCTTTTTTCGATTGAGATGGGTATTGACCTGGGGTTTCGGTATTGGCAGGCGAGTGCACATTGCATAAGGCATGTACACTTACATGTCAAGATCACTCATTAAATCTCTACTAAGTAAGCATTTGACTCTATGTACTGCGTTAAAGGTATAAAAAAACTGCAGAATTTCAATAGAAAGTATACATTTCAATGCCCATTTTATAAACGTCTATTCACTTTTAAAATGTACATTTTAATATGCATAAACTGGAAAGATAATATTTTGTAAGCAAATTTATAAAACAAACAAACATCTTGTTAATATAATGTTTAATATAGCTGACTACAAACCCGTTTTGTGGAGGGAAAGTTAATCGTATTCATTACACCCGAGGTGCATTCAGAACACTGGTGTAAAATGTACTGGATGTGGCATAGATCACAAAGTAGGTGGCATAGATTATAGAGCTCTAAGCATTTCTATTTCAAGATTTAATGTTACTTTATGGTACAGTTGATAGAATTTAATATTATTTAAGTACTACGTTAATTTTCTATTCCAATTTCAATCTAATGTCAGTAAAATCATCATGTTAAATTATTTTTATTCGACTGTTTCCAAAAAAAACTATCTACTAACCTTAACATACTCTGTCTGTCTACTGTAGGTCTATGGGCGGTAAAATTGCAAAGAAAATAAAATTTCTAGTTAGAATGAAATATGTCGAAACATTATCGTAGAAAACACTTCAATGCGTATCTTTATTTAACAAATCTAGTCTAAATTCAAAAACAATAGAATGCATTGCCTCATCCAGCCAAAACTATAGTTCGTCCAAAACTTATTTGTCCGTATAAATGTGTTTGCTCTCTCAAATGCTCCTTTGATACGATCTCCTACCTGTCTTCAGAGTATAAACTCAGTAAACAGTTAATGGCACTTCCAGATAGGAAACTTTACTACATTGTTAATTATATGTTTATAACGTGGTTAGATCATATTTTGTTTGGATAGATGCAGACGATTATGGTGGTTTAAAAACTATTTGGCAATGAAACACCAAAACTATCGCAGGATGGGCGGTAGTGTTTAATCCTATTAATATTCTTTCAATTATTTCGAATAGGATAGGCCAAGCTTAGTGTCGGAGTTTTTAAACCGTTTAAAAATACTTATATTGTAAACTAGCAGCGCCCCGCGGTTTTACCCGCGTTGTGCCCGTTCCCGTGGGAATTTCGGGATAAAATGTAGCCTATAGCCTTCCTCGATAAATAGACTATCTAACAGTGAAAGAATTATTCAAATCGGTTCAGTAGTTTCTGAGATTTGCGCGTTTAAACAAACAAACAAACAAACAAACAAACAAACAAACAAAACAAACTCTTCAGCTTTATAATATTAGTATAGATGAAAAAGCTTTGACGATGTATGAAAGTTTGTATTCTCCCGAGAACGGGTACAACGCGAGTGATACTGCGGGCATTGCTAGTTAGACATGAATATGGATCGTTTTAAATTTGTATATGAACTTAACAAGATATATCAACGGCAACTCAACAGTTAGTAGATAAAAAGCAAGTAAAATTGAGTAGCTTAGCAGACAACTCTGCTGTCGGAGATTTTGGTCCGCCTAAAGGCCATCGAAGAGTACTAATGATTAAAACAACCGACAAAGCTATGTCCGAAAAAGCACGGTAGCGTTCAGATATAAATGCGACTTCGGCCATGTAAGTACCGAGCTGCACTTTGCTAACAATCGTAACAGTACCAGTTCATAGATGAAATAAAATAAGTCTTGAAACCCAACATATTGTCGCACATATAATTATCTATCACTACGTACAATTACTTTTTCATCAACGTTTTGTGTTGACAAATGGTCAGCTCTTGAATTACTGCCTATAAATCTCTTGGTTGTTATTGCTCTGTTATTTGCTTGACCCGACAATAGGCCGTATTTATGGGTCTTTGTACTTGGGAATGTATAGGAATTATTGTCCTTTTTATCCAATTGCGAGAACGGCAGGTATTTGCTAAGTTGGTACCTATATACTTATTTTATAGGTATATGTAATTTTGTACTGTGATGTTCTGATCAGTATTGTTGTATTCATTATTTAGTACATTATTTTGAGTGAAAACATGTTTCCTACTTTTCAAACATGGCTCGGGTTTGAGATCACCAACCCACATTAATTAGGAAAGATCCTCCTCACTGTACTGTTATCTTCAGATGAGAGGCCTCTTCCCAGCTGTGGGACTTTACTTTACTTTTTAGTACATAATTTTAATACCAACAGACAAAAAATATCTACCTAGTGTAAAACAATGTTCCCAAAAGCTCGTCTGTATGTAATCGATTTTCTCTATAACTACGGAATGGATATAATAATAGGAACTTTGCTATTTGTACCAACATAATTACGCGTTTGCTTGTCTAAGTCAATATAATATAGTTCAAGTTATATAGGTAGAGTATTTGTTTGAAATGCAATATTGACTGTAGCAAGTTCCAAGTATATGACATACAGGACCATATTATAATACCTAAACCGAGTTTCAAGTAAACAATAAATCTGCCAAAGCATAAGTAATACAAAATGAACAGGTGTATAGAGATAGAATTTTCATCAAAAATCTTCTTTGCCCAAAAAATTCTGTAATCTTTTTACAAAATCTTAGTGAAAAATTGAACGTTTGAACCCTCAGGTGGCATGATTTGCAAAAATTATCTAAGATCTTAATAAATTACAAAAATGCAGAGATTTGGACGTGACATTCGGAAGGAAGATTTTGGACGTATCTCTTTTGGGGATCTATTTCCACATCACACCATTTAACAATATACGTTAATCCCCTCTAATTAAAGTTCAAAATGTTTTCTACAAAATGTGACTTTCACTACGAAATGATAGCGCAAAGTCGACCAATTAGCAATCATACTATTCCCACCTCAAAGTTGTAAATTGGACATTCAGTACACGCATATTTCACGGCACCCTCATGCTTATTTACGAAAACAATGGTGTTAGCCATAATAATTACTCTGTAGAGATATGAAATAGGTTTCTATTGTAGGAAAATGGTGAAAATGTACCACGATAAATTGTTAGATAATTGGATTAGGTGGGGTGTGTTTCTATGCGATGGTGGACCGATATAAAGTATACAAGGTTAGCATAAAGTGTGGCCACAGCGTTACGACTGTTTCGTCGTTTCAATCTTTTATTAGGGTTCGACTGTCTTTATGCCAATCTGGAGCTTTATTAAGGTTGTTTTAGTATTAATTATGGCTTTGTTTAACTGCACAATACTTTAGACCAACAAGAGTTTTAATACTAACACATGTTCATATGTTATCTGTGACTATATTATCGTTCATAAATCTTATCTGTGTAACCTACCATAGAGAAAATGTATTGTTGTTTTTAAAAGAACTCTACGTTCCATTTTTAAAACTTTCTACTAACCGGACCATGCAAATCTAAGCTAGCAACATTTTTACTGCACACATTCTCTCTCATTTTATTATAATGTTACAATCGAAATGTCCATGCAAGTGGTTCTAGAAACATTGTGTATTCTACGAATGTGCGTATTCGAATCACGTTTCCAAGGGGTGTGGAACGGTAAATAGAGGGGTGAAGGGGGGTGGGTAACGGGCGAAAAATTGCGTTCCCATCCTTACTGAATTAGTAGGAACAGTGTAAATGAGGACAGGGTAGTGCTTGCGAATGTTGTCGAGATTGCTACACTGAATTTCTTATAGTTTTCTCGGTTTTTAGATAATTGGATTGAAATTCGGCTCGGTTTATGGATGATTAAAGTTTAAGTGTTTATTGGTTTACTTGGTAAAAAATGTGTTGATTGAATTTTGTACAGGAGATTGTAGCTTAGAGGTCATTGTGACCCTACAAGTGAATCACTTATACACAAGTTTGTTTGTGTTCTTTATTTAAAAATATATCTGCACATTACTCATTTTTCTGAGGTCCAAACACTTGAAATATACGATATTGCAATACTATAAAAGGGTCAAAAGTGGAACCAAGTGGTTCGTGTGATATTACACTCTGCTCTAGCAGTTCCTTTGCTTGAACTTGGCTTGACACGCTGCTGCGTGTCTAGATATAGTATTTTGACAATTGAACCAACCATATATAGCCATATCGCAGTACAACCTCCCTCAACCATCACATACACAAATCCACCCCCATACTTAAATAACCTAAAAAACCATCCCTTTTATGTTAATTGCAAAGGATTTTTATTCACGTTCGTGAAAAACACAAAGGGTAGTGTCATAGTCGAAATGCTAAAGTTTCTCTTTAAGAGGGGTGGGTACGGCGGCCATGTTTGATTTGTGGAGAACAAAAGAGCGGGACAATGGAAGGTACATGGGTATATATTGCTTACTTTCGGCACTCGAACCCGACACCCTCGGTAACCGAAGATGTTTGTGTAATTCATCTTTTTTGGTTCAATGTATCGAGTCTGTAAATGAGGATATTGAGATAACATATTGAAAAAGTAGTATTATTTAAATGCATTAGATAGAAAAAGGATGAGTAGACGTCAATCCTGACACAAAACTCGTCTAGCAGACTTCTTTGTCTATAGAAAAGACTTTTCTGTCTGTGACAGACTTTTTGTCTTTTAAAGTGTTTACCTAATTGTAATGATTGACATGCTTGAGTTGATTGACGCAGTTAACAGACAACTGTTGCTCTGTACATGGTTTAGTCAGTCTACCAACTGTTGCTGTCTGTTAACTGTTTAAGTCAGTCTAAAAGAGTTAACGGACGGTAATAGTCGTCTGTTAAATCCATCAAGTAAAGTCAATCATTATCAAGCATTATAACTCGCCGGCTCGTAGCGTGTAAACTCGCCCAACATCTACAACTATACTAATTTATTTGCAAGTGTGCCATAAAATGAAAATTATCATTAAACCAAATCTATCCATCGAGGCGTAGAATTTAATACAGCTACCACTTGGACCGAATAATTGTGTTCACGAATCTCGTCCCGCCCGCCCTCGCTGGCTAATGACCACTGCCCCTTATGTCAAGGAAATTAATATACATTGTGTATTATGATAGATTAGGAGCCCGAGTACCCCCTTCCTTTCCTGGGATTTTGGAATAAAAAGTACTATACGTTTGATTTCAGAATGTCAGAATAGGTTTGTAGATTTTTTAATTCAAATACAATAAGCATGCCTTTTTAATACAATTTGGCAATACTTTCTCATCAATTATCGGGCTCTAGAGGAAGATAGAAGATAGGAAACTAACCAATTGATATGTGAAGTTTGTCACTATACCTACTACGTCGAACTCAATTAGTACCAAGTCAGAGATAACACTCGGCAAAACCCATAGACACAGAAACCTCTTCGCTGCGCACAAAACCAAAATTATTCAACGATTTCATTCAAAAAGTCAATATGAAAGGCAATTAATTGCAGTATTTATATAGATCTAAACCCTCTAGACCGAAATTCTTTACATAATCCTGTCTAGACTTGGCACCGTACACTCACAAGGAGCGACCATTAATTCGACTAGCATGTTACCCGCCCGTAATCTAGAGGTATAACATCCAACATAACATACAGATTTATTGCTGTGGTTTCTACTGTTTGGTAACGTTGTCGCGAGCTGGCACGGCGGGTATCACCTAAAATTATTCATGGGTACGAAACGTCCTTGCTACGAATTGGTACACACAACCCTAGTACAACCCCGTACTTGTTACGGTATGCAAGCAATTCGGACGTACGAATTGTCTACAGTCTTTGCAGACGTATAATTTAGTGCTGGGACTAGAGGATTCGATCCCGGTTGATTTTTCTAGTCCCGGGATTTCGGGATTATCAACAGTCAATACCGGGATCCCGGGATAGTCCCGGGATTGTATTGGTAATATAAAGTGGTAGTAAAAAGAAAGTAAAACATATCAAAATCAACCTTTTATTTTAAATCTTTACTTAAATCTTCAAAAACAAAACCAAATTATAATTTCTTCTAATAAAATTAACAAGTTATTGCTATAAATTATTGCTTAGTTTGTTTATTTTATTTAACAATAAACTTTTAAAAAATCAACTTCTTAAATTTTTTCAAAAGAGATCTATATAGGACTCATATTTTAAATCAAATAGACCAGAAACTATAATTTACTTATTTAAGCCACGAAAATAAAATCTTAGAAATAACAACTCATCCATCGTCTCATCCGAAAGCATACTTCTTAATTTGTTGCACAAATATGAAGCAGCGGAAAACGCGCGTTCAGGCTCGATGGAAGTTGGAGGAATCGTCAATAATTTTTTATAAGCCTTCTCCAAATTTTAACCTCGTGTGGCACTAGATTTATTTCTTGTTTAATGATCCTAGAAAGATCAGGTTCTTTATATGCTTCAGGATTTATAGTTTTCATACTGTTTTCTATTTCGTTCTGAAGCTTTTCTTTTAATGTTAAATCAGTTTTACTAGTTGTCTGCGTGGGTTCAATTTTCATGTCATTTTTATTGACTTATAGAAAAAATATATTAATCCCGAAAATCCCGGGATTCATTGAATTTAATCCCGGGATTTTCGGGACTATAATATGACCGGGATCCCGGGATCCCGGTATTCGGGATCCCGGGACCGAATCCTCTAGCTGGGACATGGTTGGAGGTATACGGACTTGTTTTAGGTGAGGATGGTTGAGTGTGATTTATTTGGGTTGGGAAGTTGCATACCTAATCGTACAATTGAAACAAGATTAAAAAATTCAAATCGTAACTTTTTGTCATAATATTAAAGTGTTAAGGCAACAAATATATATACAATTCTATTAAATGCATATTAGTGTATTCATTTTTCTTACCCGAATCGAATAGTAGTAATATTCACTTAAGTATTGAACTTACTAGATATATGAATAAGCTAAAGTAAGCTAATCGCCCAACACTATAACACAATACGCTCAATCAGATAAATTACCTCTAGACACTACTGTTAATTGAGTGTGTCAATCTGACAACACTCCCATAACTCAGCAGTTATCTCCATAAACATACAACAGTATCTGTCACATCATAAATTGGAAATTATGTATCTAATATTGAATACTAATGAACACGATTATAATGTGACCGTACATATGTATTCGACAATCGATCGAATCCTTATCTCGAACAAACATGAGATAATCGAAGCTCCTTGGTATACTGTTATGATAAAGTGTACTACGCCGAAAGCGGCGTAGTTGAATGAGGTTGGTTGGTTGGGTGTGTTCTCATTTTAAACTTGAACACCGAATTCAAATACTAATAAGTATAATACCTACTATACGTACTAAGTTGTTAATGTAATAGATGAAACAATTAAATAAATAAGATCTACTTATCTCATCCTAGTAATATTATAAATGCGAAAGTTTGTGAGGATGGATGTAGGTATGTATGTTTGTTAGTCTTTCAATAAAACTTCTCAACGGATTTGGATGAAACTTTACAGTACTATAGGTTATACATCAGAATAACATAACGGATACATTTTGGCCCGAAATTCCCACGGTAACGGGTACAACGCGTATGTTATATGTATGTTGGTATGTATATCAACCATAATATCTGTTTCTGTCAATAGTCTACTTATTTCAGTAATCTATTTAGTTTTATTTGAAAGATGAAAGAGTAAAGCCCGTCACAGACTTAGCTAAAATATATATTAATATTTTTATAGCTAGGCATATTACTATTATATTTTCTATACTAATTTTCGCGTGACCGCACACTCAGCGTTAATATATATTTCTGTGATAATATGCCTAGCTATAAAAATATTAATATATATTATAGCTAAGTCTGTGACGGGCTTTAACTGCACTAAACATAGTCAATTCACATTTACTATCGTCATTTGTTTTACAATTAAAAATTAAAATGAAGCAATGTATACAAAGTCAGTTCCAAATTCAAAACAAATCCAAAGATTTATTTGTTTTACATTTAAGACGACGTGTGAACACGCTCATCGCGTTTGTGAGGGGTGAGGTATCTTCCCCCCGCGCTTTATGTTCGCGGACCTGTCACTTTTATAAATTTATGTTACTGGAAATCTAATAAGGGTCCCCGTACACTTGATCGGCTATCGGTATTGTCTTTTACAGATACCAATTTATTTTTCATCAGTATGAATGAGTTGACGTGTTATCGGTAATATCGGTATTGTTATCTTAGCGCAGTCGGGGCAGACATTTAAATAAAAAAAAATCCAGGGAGCGATTTATTTTTTAAACGTCAGGGGGGGGGGGGTGGTTGGGAGTATAAATCTCGATTTTCGAACTAATCCCGTTAGAGGGTTCGCCGCCATCTTGTTTTAAAGTTAAATTTTTTCGTAAAATTTAATAAAATTTTTACGCTAGGATAAACTTGGTAGTATAACACTGCAAATATTGATCCTAGCGTAAAAATGATAATGGCCAAACTTGTGGAAAATTAAATTTCCAACAACTTTCGATAGGACCATTTTTGCTCTAAAGTTGAAAATTAACGAGTTATTTCAGAAAAACTAAAAAAATTAACTTTTAAACAAGATGGCGGCGAACCCTCTGGTTCGTCTTCTTGTTCATCTTGTTTTAAAGTTAAATTTGTTGAGAATTCATTGAATTTGTTGAGAAGGCATTGTATTTGTTCAGAATTCTGCATTACTATACCATGTTTCAAAATCCCAGATCAATTATGTAAACAAAGTTATGTCAAGATTTGACACTGTCAATGTAGGAGGTCAGATGTGTCGAACCTTCGGGTAATTTCATTTAAAAATATTGTTGCCCAGCAGTGGGAAAAACCTGTTTTCCTTGGTCACGGTATCACGCGTGAATGGCTGGACTGTTAGAAAAAAGGTTGTAAACGTTGTAAACCTATGTTGTAAACGCAATAAAATAATTGTTTGCTTTTGGTTAACTGTCTTATCTGTCAAGTGATTGTTCTTCAATTGATTCTCTTTTTCACTATGTACTAGAATGTACTAAGCTCTGATTAAATCTAATTTAATCTTCTAAATTAGTTTTCTTTATGCCTATATTCCAATATGGACCGATTTCATTAATTCTTTTTTTGTTGTATTTGTTATTATTAGGAGAAGGTTCTTACGGAAAAAAATATTAAGAAAATCTCTCAGAAATATTGAAAAATATACATTTAATTTTGCATATTTAAAAAAACACGCGTAACGAATGTCAATGTCATTCACTAAGGCGGTACGAAGTTCGACGGGTCAGCTACACGGATTTTATGTGCGCCGGACTTTTTGCGCGTTGTGTGCGTTACTGCATATAATTACATAGGTTCTATTTTCACAGACTAAAAAGTGCGTCACGGATAGTCTGTCGTCTGCGCTGCACCTAAGATATTATTTGCGATGTTCGTACAGAGCGAGCGTGCGCGACGAAGCAGTACGTGTCTACTCCCAACAAGGCCCCGCGGCCGACTGAGTGACTAGAGCACCGTCAACGCGAGCGCTATAATTATGTTTTATTTCATTGAATAAACTAACTTCAATTTAGAGAAAAACCATCTGTACTACCATATGGGATTTGATGTAAGGTTTATGAAAATATAAATTTTGTACTTGTTTTTTCTTTACAATCGCCGTGAAACTGTAAAATTTCAATAAAATGTCGATTTTTTACGATTTTCACGATTTTTTTCTATCGAGGCAAATCACTCTTAAAGGAATATTGAGTGGTTGTGGTATGAAATAAATTAAACGTACTAAATAGAAAGATATTTTAATACAATTATTGAAACGCAGTTACAACTTGACAGTTGATTCAAAAAGGGGGCCGAAACGTCACAGACGTACAAACAAAAGAACTAATTTGGTTGCGTTCCATTTTTCTAATTCTAACACCCTCCCTTGGGACGCAACCCCATATTCTTGACACAATACAAATGTTTATCGGCAGTAGTGCCCTTGGTTAAATTATCAGCTATCATTTCGTCACCCTTAATATAGCAAAACTTTATCTTTAAGTTATTAACATGATCTTTGAGAAAATGATAACGAATGTCAATATGTCTTGATCTAGGTAAATAACAATCATTATTAGACAATTTGATTGCGCTCTGATTATCACTAAATATGATAAAAGTATTGCTCTGTTCTTCGCCAAGTTCTGCATGCAGTTGTTGGAGCCACAGCGCCTCCTGCGCCGCTGATGACATCGACATGTATTCAGCTTCAGCTGTCGATAGTGCCACTGTCTGCTGCTTGTGTGACCGCCAAGATATAGCACCACCCTGTAACAAAAAAATGTAACCCGTGCACGACTTCCTATCGCGCACGTCGCTCGCCCAATCAGCATCACAATATCCTGTGATTGTCTCGTTACCCTCTTTGGTATATACTAGCTTCAAGTCTTTAGTACCCTGCAGATATCTAAAAATTCTCTTTACTGCAGTCCAATGTGCAGTTGTAGGGTTTCTGTTGAATCGGCTCAGTGTATTTACTGCAAATGATATATCTGGCCGGGTACCTTGAGCCAAATACAGTAAGGAGCCAATGGCTTGTTGGTACGGGCAGTCAGCAGTTGTTCCCTCATCTGTTTTATCATTAAATTTCATTCCAGCTTCAAATGGAGTTTTCACTGGTTTACAATCTGACATTCTAAATCTTACTAGTATTTCATTTATATATTTTTCTTGATCTAATGTTACTTTGTCTCCATCTCTGGTAATATGTAGACCAACACATTGGCTTGCTGGACCAATATCTTTCATTTCAAGGTGTTCTTTTAGTTTTTCTTTGATAATAATCTTTGTATTTTCTTCAGAAGTAAACAAAATTAAGTCATCCACCCAGATGGCTATAAAAGTATTCTTCTCCATATTATAATAGACACATGGATCTGTTTTGGATTGTATCATTCCTAACTGATGTAACACAGAATTCAATCTCAGGTTCCAGAGTCGGCTGGCCTGCTTGAGTCCATATATAGATTTATTTAGAATGCACACCTGAGATCCCTGCTTATATTCCTCTGGCTGCTGCATGTAAATGTCTCTATCAATCTCGCCTTGTAGAAAAGCAGATACCGCATCCATTTGATCTATTTCCAATCCATATTTAGCTGCTAAAGCAAATAAGTAGCGGATAGTTGTATACCTGACAACTGGTGAGTATACTTCCTCATAGTCTGTGCCCCATCTTTGTGCGTAACCTTTTATCACAAGCCTAGCCTTGTATCTCAGAACATTTCCACTCTCGTCTGTCTTTGTCTTAAACACCCACTTGTATGGAAGAGCCTTTTTACCTGGCGGGAGATCTGTCAAAGTCCATGTTTTATTTTTCATTAGGGAAGTATATTCCTCGTCCATGGCTCTCTTCCATTCAGTAGCTAGTGGTGATGCAAGTGCTTCCTCTACATTCTGCGGATCTGTCATTTCTGTAAACAAACACAATAGGCCATTTCTTGCCTCATTTTGTTTCTTCTGAGATCTTGTTCTCAAGGTTACATTGCTATTACAATCTTGTCTTACTGGATATGGAGGATGATATGTTTCATCAAGTTCTCCTGTGTCAGTGTCATATTCACTTGAGTCTTCACTATTACCTTGAGTAATCGGGTCTCTACTGGACATCAAAGGTGCAGATGTGGTCGACTCCTGAGTGTGTATTTTCTGGCTGCCAGAGTTTGTTCTTTCTAGAGAACCGGAACTTGCAGCAGGAAATTGATTGTCTTTTACTGGAACATAAGTTTCAGAATCAATTAGTACACTGGCATTTTCATTGTAACTTTCCATGAATGAAACATCTCTACTTTTCACAACTTTGTGTGACTTAGGGTCCATGAGGCGATATCCTTTTGTGTTTTCACAATAACCCACTAATATCATTTTAACTGACTTTTTATCCCATTTTTGACGTTTTTCCTTAGGCACATAGACCATAGCTGCAGAACCAAATATTTTCATGTGTGATAAATTGGGTTTCTTACCCTTCCAAACTTCATATGGGGTTTTACCTAATAAAGACTTGGTCGGACTACGGTTAACAATATATGCAGCAGTTGCCACAGCTTCAGCCCAGTAGTTCTTCTGCAGGTTGGCATAGAACAACATGCACCTTGCTCGTTCTACTAGAGTCCTGTTCATTCTCTCGGCCATGCCGTTTTGCTGGGGAGTATAGGGAGTAGAGGTCTGATGAATTATACCATGATTAGATAAGAACTTTTCAAAGTTATTGTTACAGTACTCTTTACCATTATCTGTGCGAATGCTTTTTATCTTTAGATTCAATTCATTCTCTACTTTCAACTTGAAATCTTTAAATGTCTCTAAAACATTTAACTTGTCTTTGAGAAAATATACATGGACCATTCGTGTGAAGTCATCAATATAGGTAATAAAGTATTTCATACCTCCAAATGATGTATTTTCCATGGGGCCACACAAGTCGGAATGTATGAGTTCTAGTGGTCTTACCGCTCTAGAACCAACATTTTTGAATGGGGTCCTTGCTTGCTTACCTTCCATACAATGATTGCATGTGACATTACTTAGCTCCTGAGTCAGAGTCACACCTTCTGTACAACCAGGCAACCTTTTCACATCTGAAACATTTAAATGGCCCATGCGTAAATGCCACAGATAAGCATTATTAGAACTTGAAATTAAATGTGCCACTTCATTTCTAGTATCCAAGATGTATAACTTATTGCTCAATGTTGCAGTACACACCACCTCATTTTCACCATTTTGAATTGCACACCCCCTGTTATTGAATGTGACTTTATGTCCATTTTCCACAATAGTACTTACTGAAAGTAGATTAGCAGCAAGCCCGGGAACATACAAAACATTACTGACCTGTATCACATTATCTTGGCTTACATGTATATTAACACAACCGACACCCTTCACAGCTAATGGTTCTCTGTTAGCTACTGTGACATTCTTTACTGATGGCTCGGTGACATTGTACATCCAATCATTTCTACTCGTCATGTGCATGGATGCACCGGAGTCCAAAAACCATTTATCCCCTTTGATGTTTTCCTGAATGGTCGCTGAAAAGGCTGCTACAAAACTTAAGCTCTCTCCTTTGCTTCCAGATTGTTTCTTTGCCTGTTTACAATACCTAGCAATATGACCATTTTTATTACAATTGAAGCATCTGATTCCCTTTGATTTCACTGGCTGCACACTATTTCTTATTTTCTTAGTGTTTATGTAAAAAGCTGATGACTTTGATGTATTAATTTCTTGTATGAGTTTTGATTTAACAGCATCAGCGCTGATTTGAATACCAGAACTCTCTAAGCCCATGATCATAGGCTTATACTCCTCCGGTAAGCCAGCTAGCATCAAAGTGCCAAGCCACTCATCGTTGACATCAAATCCGATATTACGCAGTTTGTGAGCAGTGTTCATTATTTTACTTACATAGTCTTCGACGCTGTTACTCGACTCCAATGTGGTATTAATCAGATCTTTAAGCAGACCTACCCTCCTAGTTAAGCCGTTGTCATCAAAAGCCCTTTGTAAACTTTCCCATACTTGTTTTGCAGTTTTGCATTCCTGAACATGTACGTAATTCTGTGGATCCAACAACAATATCAACTTTGACTTCGCTTTCACGTCTTTACCTGCATCTACAGGTTTATCATCGGGACGTTCGACACAGCACCAAAGGTCTTCATGTTCTAAATACGTTTTCATGCTGAACTTCCATGTCGCGAAGTTTTCTCTTCCAACCAGTTTCTCCAAATTAAACATATTTGAGCCCATCTTGCGGGAGCTCACCAGAAATATGTAATTTTTCAACTGTACGTGTACGTTTTCTTATCTTCAAATTCAAAATTGCAACGACAATTTTTCGGATTGAAGTTTTTCGACTTTCTTAATATTTCACTAACTGTACCACTTCTGAACCACGCTCTGCTACCATAAAGGAATATTGAGTGGTTGTGGTATGAAATAAATTAAACGTACTAAATAGAAAGATATTTTAATACAATTATTGAAACGCAGTTACAACTTGACAGTTGATTCAAAAAGGGGGCCGAAACGTCACAGACGTACAAACAAAAGAACTAATTTGGTTGCGTTCCATTTTTCTAATTCTAACAACTCTAATCGTGTTTCGAAGTGTATAACAATACAAAGCATATTTTTACCTTTACGACAGTAGGAATATCATTCCATAAATTTTAGCGGTTGATATCCAAAAACTGTTTCTAACACAACTCTTTCGCGATGTTTTACGCTTCTGGTCTTACCACTTCGTCTTAAATAGTCATTATGTACATTTAGTACAAAACAAAAGTCGAATTCATTAGTGCTAATCTATAGCATCAGAAATCAGAGTCTAACAATCAATTTGACCTACACCATTATAACACCAGTTAACACGTACAACTATACACGTACTCGTATGTTCGTTATGTAGGTGTCAATATCTGAGGATTGGACTCAATCGTCTATAGAAATTGGTTTATTGCCGACAACGGGGTAATACGAATATGGAATGTTATGTGATGTGAGAAACAGTTTGTTTGTACTATGTGCTAGGAAGGGTTACGTAACTGAATGGGGAATGATGTTAGATTTACGTATGTGTGTACTGACTTTTACTTGTATTGTAAGAATCAATAGGAAGATACTTTTCATATTAACTAACGTGATTTGTTCGATTTTGGTGAAAATATTGATATATTTTAATTATCTTTTTACATGTTTTCCATCACATCAATTTCCTCGTAACTCTGCTGATATCTTTAGTGATATGAGAAGCCTTTGCCCAGCAGTGGGCCATTACTAACAATTTTCTATTATTGTTAAAGTATTCCCTTTCACGTATTGAAAGACATTTGTAAAACGATTTTTAAGGACAGAGGGTTAAAAATGATCGACACTGACGGCAGTGATGCAGTTGCCAAAAAAAAAACTGCCTTTATTTTTTTAAATCTTCAACTGACTTACCATCTGTGAGTGAACAAAGTTTCTAACTAAAGAACGATTCCATTCAAAATTCAAATTGAAAATCGTTCCATATTTAAATACACACTACCCTATCTTAATGAAGACACGTATTAGCGAATGCTCATAACGGATATTCAGCCACCGAAAAGGTCTGATCTATCGATTTATGGTACATAATACCGGATGTGGCCCACCCTGTAGTGTTCCAGGGTCATAAATTATAAATCCCACGCAAGGACAAGTTTATAAGCAGTTAGGATTACGTATGAGCATAAATTAAACCCTCATACAGTTGTATTGTACTAAATACAGCAGGAGAGTTGCTAAAATGAACCTTATTTGGTTGGAGTTTAGATTGTAGTTAAGTTAACTATGAATTTTGTGATATTGGTCGCGGTTTTTGTTACTTATGTAGAAAGATTTTAATGGTAATGTGTTTTGAAGTTCGGTTATGATCTAAATGTATGTTATTTTCATGACATTAAAGTGTGAAGTAATCTATAGAAAACCAACTCATTCAAGCATTCTGACCATATTTAACCACATTTGGCTAGCTGTTTAAGTCGAACGGCCTCAACACTTACAAGCATAAAACCATTTCCACACTATCCGAAAAATTCCCATTGAAAGAAAATATATGAAATTAGTAAATGACTACTCACAGTCTAGTACAAAACCCAATCACAATTTCAAATATCATCTCACAACCACATACACCTACTTCACACAAACAAAACACAGCAATAATCAGACATACCAACAAAAACTATGAGTATGAAAATAATCATACCAGCCGCATTACCCCGGGCTATCGCAGAGCCGTATTTTGAGGAAAAAACGAAACTAAAGGTACACAATACATTGGGCAAACAAATGTCTTATTATTCTACAGAACCTGTGGCAGATAATGGGAACCACATTTGTCAAGATAAGCGGATGATACGGAAGGTAAGGTAAGAATAAACAGAATGTAATGTTTCCTACACCTATGGCTTTTGATGGCGGAATTGCTTGGATTTTTGTGCAGATTTCGGTTCTTCGACTGGTGTTAATCATCTGCATCACTGCATAGTATAAAACAAAGTCGGTTTCCGCTGCCTGTCTATGTATGCTTAGATCTTTAAAACTACGCAAAGGATTTTGATGCGGTTTTTTTAAGAGGAATGTTTATATGTATAAAAATCCCGAAATTCCACCACATTTTAACAAAATCTGTGTAGTGGTTTTAGCGTGAAATATAAAGACATACACCGTACAAAAATACCTTAATTGAATAGCCATATTTTTAAAACAGTACATTGTACAGAAAGTAAAAAAAGAAAATGTACAAAAAGTAGATTTTATTAAATATTTTTCCAATTAAAATCGGTAACCAACAAGCTTGTTCAATAGAATTCACCGCACATTTGTAATTAAATACTGCAGATGTAATTGGAGATACTCAATACCATCAAAAGATCTTCGTAGGTCCGTGATAATTAAAGAAAAATAACTTAAGCAATTCATTGAGGGGCCAAAAGCGATTGGGTTGATCGACATTCAGTAACTTCAACTTTATTAGGGTCGAGAAGGTGCTTTACACTAATTAAGACATGAGTCTGTGACATTAGATGTCAACTATTACATACCTACTAACAAATGTGTAGTTCTCAACAGATCTCAATCTCAATAGTTATTCGTTCAGCAACGTTCAGCTCGGACACTACTTGGATGGGTGGACGATGGCGATTGGTTGTTTAAATCGCCAAACCCTAACAGAGACCTTTAGGCGGTCTAAAGTCTGCAACACCAGGGTTGTCTTTTAACCTGCTCCAAATTACTTTTACTTCAATAAGAACGAACGAAAGTAGTTACTGTTAAGTGCACGAGACGTCCAATACATTACCATCCGAATCAGTCTTATTTCGATTGTGTTTTTAAATAAATAATAATATAATATATTACCCGGACAAATTCACACGGTTAATTAGAACCAAACTAAGCTCAAGGCTTTTATTATGGAATCTAACTTACTGATACTACTACTTAAATAATAATAATATTACACAATCACTACATAGTATAAAACAAAGTCGCGTCTGTTTGTCTGTATGCTTAAATCTTTAAAATTACGCAACGGATTTTGATGCTGTTTTTTGTAATAGGTAGAGTGATTCAAGAGGAAGGTTTTTATGTAAAAAAATTCCCGAAATTCCCATGGGAACGGGCACAACGCGGGTAAAACCGCGGGGCGCTGCTAGTAAATTAATAAATAATAAACCTGAAAGATATCGCAAGTTAATTTACTGAAAATATTGTAAAATAAAAAGTGAAAACCTATACTTACAGTACCGAACCCTTCTTGTCACAATTGGCCGTTATTTTTATTCAGTTTTCCATTTCATTTAATTCCGGCGGAAGGGTTGGGTATTAACTGTTTGACCGGGTTGACACCTCTGTTAATTTATTCTTTGACGTCACTGAAGGATTAGGATGGATTTGAGCCTATGTGGGTGATAAATCTTAGGTAAATGTGTTACCGGCGCCGGAATAGTGTGTTCCATGATTTTCGTTTTTACCTGAAAGAAGAAATGGGTTTGTTAATATTGTATTCTTAGTGTTGGTTGTTTTAATCGGGTGATTATCGTAATATACGTTCGTTAAAAGTACACAGTTAAATGGCAGAATGCGGACATAACCGAGGGACGCTGCTAGCTACAAATAAAACATTAATAATTCACTTCAATGATTATTTTCCATCTACAGAGTCAATATTTGAATGTCAACCTTAATTAATTTAAACCTATATACATATATGTTTTAAAGTAAGGTTCTTAGATACAGTGTAGACACGTACAATTAACTCAATTTGAATAAATAATGCGGGTGTCGGTGTAACCAAACAGAATTATCGCGCCTCGTCTAAACAACACTCTTGTAATTTAACTAAACTCACTTAAAACCGCTGAGGGCTGCTCTAATTGGTGACTTGTATGGTTGTTCGTGTAGAAAAATGTGTTTCACTTCGATTCCAGTGTTTGTTTTGAAGTTTTAAAATGTTTGAAGTGAGTAGAATTAAATAAATACGTTATACAATCTCCGGTGTTAAATAAAATTAAGAATGCTACTAACTAATGTATGTTTGTTTGTTACTCTTTCACACAAAAATTATAGAACGTATTGAGATAAAAATTTACAGCAATATAGGTTACTAGCTGCGCCCCACGGTTTCACCCGCGTTGTACCCGTTCCCGCGGGAATTTCGGGATGAAAAATAGATGTTGGCCGATTCTCAGACCTACTCAATATGCTCATAAAATTTCATGAGAATCGGTCAAGCCGTTTCGGAGGAGTACGGCAACGAAAACTGTGACACGAGAATTTTATATAATAGAAGAAGATTGATCAGATTAACACATGGGATACATTTTGTCTCGAAATACAATACGGGTGAGACGCTACAAGACAAGTAATAACATTATATGGATTTGAAGTTATTAATTTCTTAATACTAAGTATTTTTGGTCTGTACTTATATATCAAAATACTTATAGCACTAATAGAAAATTATCTCTAGAAAGGCTTAAAATTGTACACGTAATAACCTAAGAGTCTAGAAGTTTTAGGCTTCCTATTTCAAGTACTCTTATTCAGACAACTTCAACCAAATTCCCATTTAAAATTAGAACATGAATTTTCTTGGAACCTTAAACTATATCGTATATAATACAAAGATGTTTTCAAAATCAGAATCTAATTAATTTAAAAGTGAATTATTCTTATTTAACGTAAATCCTCTACGCTCACTAATCAATTAGGCTAAGCTCAAAGGATTTAAGAGATTAACCGTCGTTATTTGAAATAGTCTGTTTGCTAAGTTGGGCCTAAATCGACTTCTATACAATTAGGTTTTTTATTCAAGTGGAAAAACCTAAGCTGTTGTTTGTGTTATTCGGCCTTGCTAGCTCTTCAAGATAATACTCAATTAGGAATATACAAGGTCTAATCTTTGGACTACTCACAATCAAAACAAGAGCAAGATTATTCGTTTAAATTACAAAAAGATACAATAAATAAAGAATTCAAAGAGAGAAACAATTGAAAACGTTTATTGTGGCGCCATCTGGTGAGTAATTATTAAAACAAGTGACAACCATTGTTCACGTATCAAAGACAAACGGCAGGAAAGTGAACATATAAATATAATAATAATCTTTCACTCTTAAACTCAATCATATTCTCTATTCAGTTGTGTTCAAAAATAATTCGTTTAAATGTCCCATTGCAGGGTAAACCCCTCTCATCTCAATAACATAATACTTAACAAAGTAACAACGAACTGTTTTTGTTTACAGTCAATCAGTAAAGTTATTATATTTTCATATTGTTACAAAATATCGCTTTCCGAATATCCGCGCCACCAGTCGACTCCCTGAATATATTACTGAGGATTTCATCGAAAAATAACCACCGAATTTTGATTGTTATACGAATATCTGGTGCATTATTTCGTGAAACATCGCGTAAATATCACGAAGGCTCCTGCAAAGGTTTATTACTACACCGACTCATAACACATGCAATTTAATGGCGTAAATTATTTTCAACGGCATGATATTTATGCGTCTGACCGCCGGAGCTCTTTTTATTATTTTACATTGTTGCGCAAATACTTTCATAACAACACAATGTAAAGCTATCTTTTCTTCAACACTCTTTGTTCTGACCTAAAAAAAGGTAAATAGAATTTATCTGTCCGTCGCATTTTCGTGACAAAATAAGAGTCTCAGGCCGACATTCATTCCCTTTCAGTACAATCCATAATTTCGCAACACAAAACCGCACGGTAAATGAAAATTTGGCAAAAATATTTGAAATCCCTGCGGTGTGTGTCCGGATTTCCGGAGCCAAAATAAAACAAAACGAAATAATACATTGCCTTGCGATGGTCTTACGTTCTCCTCCGACATAGGCCGCCGTAATACACCCCCCATTTGTCAGGATAAACATGGTGCCACAAGAAAAACTGACTCTTTTGCCAACAAATATTTTTCACACTTGTTTGTTCCGATAGAAATGTTTCCGTTTACTTAAAAAACGCTAAACGAGAGGCAGAGAGATATCAATCACGGCGGAAATATATATTTAATATGAAACGTTTGATAAATTAGAAGCAAACAGAACGGTTACATTTCTGGTTGTATGTAAACATCATTAGTCGTTGAATTTGTCGAAATATTTGGCTGTAATGTACATAAGCTCTGGGCGTTTGACTGCACGTGACTGCATGGAGAACTTAGTCATTCGTAGACCGCACTATTTGCTGGAAAACGAAAACTGGAGCGCAATTTTTTACCCAAACTGACACAACCACTCAGTGGAATTCTGAAGTTCAGTGTACCGCCGCGTGTTTGTGCAAAATTATTTGGAGCCATTTTCACAGCGGAATATTTTTTCTCATTCCATAACTTGTTTGTTTTGAGTGATAGCTTAGTTTGTAGTTACGTTATTGCAGTCACATTGTTATAGGGGTAGTGTGTTGTTTTCTATTTTTCATTGTACTTTTGTCTCTTTGCGGGATATAACCTCTTTTATGCTCAGGGGTCATGACCTCATGACCTCTTATTCTGTAAATGAGTTGTTAATTATGGCAACGGCACCCTTAAATATTCGTCTTATCAATTCTAATTAACCGTGTGTGATTTTTTCCAGGTATATTATAATATTATATTAAACTACTTATTACACACTTTACTAAATTACTTCAGCTATGAAAGCGTAACTAAATCTCCTCCTCTTAGAAGCTCAACTACTCATCCTTAATACTGTTAAATCCATTAGAAACATCCACTAAAACTGTTCCTTCCATTTATAAATTAAATCAACGAGATTGAAAAATGTAATGCACTCTACTTGCACCCTCTTGACAGCTATTATTCCGTACTGATCCTAAGTTTACGTTAACACCTTGAGAACTTAGCATAATCCTATCGAGATGAATTTTATGTTAAAGAACTTTGTTTACTTTATGTGTGTTTAGAACGGAAACAATTTGATTATTTAATTACGAAAATTATTTATTAAAAATGATAATGGTTATTCCAAATTTGCCCAATAGCAAGATCGACTTAATTTAATCATAAAATTACCAGTTTACTGTGTAATCTTTAATGACTACAATAGTGTAAAAGTTAGGACAGTCAAAGGCATTCGGTAGGTGTTAGGCATTTGCCACATATTTCTTTCAATTTTTTTCGGCTCAATGTAAACCATTGTTATACTCGTACTCAGAGACGTCAAATGCTTCCTTAGTAGAGATTTAATGAGTGATTTTGACATGCAATGTATGAAAGTTTTCGTCAATTAGTTAAATGTCGATTTAATGGACGTGTCTAAGTGCAGCAATAAACCAACATCTCGCTTAACAAAATGTTTCCACTCTTCCTCATGTTTTTACAAAAAAACAAATGAGAGTACAAATAAATTACTATTAACAAATTGCTTCAAACATTCTTCGCATTAATCAAACTTATTTATTGACATACTAGTGGAAGACGACTTTTATGGTTGAGGGGTGCAACACCGTTTAGGGAGCAAAAGTGATTAGATGTTACCGTATTCGATTCCCGACCGGAGAAAGTAATAAGGGAAAATATTGGTTGAATATTGCTGTTCTTATGATGCTGTAGTATTGCTGTATATTAGTACTGACCTATGTTTGATATTATCAGTATTTTAATAAAATAGGTGATATACTACTCGTACAAGATTGCTATGCCATAAAAGAAAGTTCAAGTAGGTTAGTGGTCAGTCCTGCTGAAGTTTTACGACCGCTATGCTATGTTGCGTTGCACTGTTTGACATTACTGGTACCACAGCCAATAAGTAAAGCTTTGTTGTAATAAAACAATACGGTTAACTAGTAGCTACAAAAGTCAATCTCAATATCCCAGAGCCTCCTAGAGACTATCAAACAACAACGATATTATCCATAAACTATCAATGAAAGAGTTAAGAAAAAAAACTGAATCTCTCCGATTTTCTATTGTCTATACTCTATAGAAATACCAAAGAAGTTAAAAATCCTTTACCATAGATAGCTAGCCAATCCTCACTGTATAAAGATACTTAGAAAACTTTTGTTTGTCCAATCGAGTAGTTTGGGCATGTCTGCGGAACAAGGCTGACATAATCCGTTTATCCCGAGGTCTCTGGACCCAACTCAACTACAAATTGAATCTAGTTTGATTCCATTCTTTCAGATTTAATTGTTTGCGTTGGATACTAAACCTATTGGTGGGAACTCAGTCAGATATTGTGGTCTGATATTGCCGTCTTGGTTGATGATGATTTGGTAGTCTACTAAGAAATATATTCTTGAAGTAAACTAAAATTATTTTGATGATATTTTCCAAACTTAAGGTTTTTGTATATTTCGAACTAATGTGCATTATTCATAGTAGCAGACAGACTAAAGGAACCACAATTATTCTACCTCCTTCTCCATTTTAGAAGTCGGTTAAATGATAGCTTTTAAATGTGTTCAACGTGCAAAGGTTTAAAAATCATGTTTCCGTGTCGGGATGGATGTAATCTATTAGGTTAGTCCGAGTCCGGTCGAGTAAATAATGCAAAAAATGTTTGAACAAAACGCTAGCTCGGAACCGTACCTCATACCGCAACGTATTTGCATAAAATTTATATTTTATCAATACACATATCGATGGCTCCTACGTAAATAATCGTAACTAACATTTTGACGATTTTCATGTTTTAAGGGATTTGAAACGAAATAATTATTTACTATCGATTCCAAAATACAAAAATTAAAAAACTTAAAAAATAAGGTTTTTTTTGCACGTATAAAATAGTAAGTAATAATTGCATGCCGCGTAAATGATCGTATCGACACTGGCGGGAGTATACGCGGGCAGGTCGCGCGCGTCCACTCATTTAGGCGAAGTTTGATTTTGTTCGTATTTTTAGCAGAAGTGGCACGTTTTCAATAATGAGAGATAAATTTTTCTACAAAGTTACATTAGACTATGGTATGTGGTAGGTACGATTGTGTACGTTGTTAATTGTACTGAAAAAATATCGTATGTACCAAATACGATTTTTTACTTCGTTTAGTGAATTTTATACTATTCGTTTGTACCACATACGATTAATTACATTGTCGAATACAATGTGTCTAATATCGGATTTGACACATAGAATTGTTTACTTTGCGAAACGTTCTATTGTAACTACAAATAAGATAGTATACGTTGCAGTAACGGGAAAAAGTGCAATCTTATCTTTTTTTTCAGTATCTCCACTACCCCCTGGGGCCGATTTAGTAGAAATTTCAGCGCTTTCGGAACTTTTAGGGAACAGTTTTTCCGAAACACCTCCAACATTTTCGACTTCTCTAAATGGTAAATTTTATTTTTAACTGTTACTGTTAGCCTGTATCATCCCACTGTTGGGCAAAGGCCTCCCCCCATTTCCGCCACTCTTCTCGATTTGAAGCCACCAGTTGCCAGTCCCTCTTGTAGGTCCAGTTCATTCCGCCACCGCCTACGTGATCTGCCGCGACTCCGTCTCGCTGTCTCCGGGCGCCACACAGTGGAAATTTTGGCCCACAGCGTGTCCGGCATGCGGCAGACGTGACCAGCCCAATCTCATTTGAGCTTAGCGGCCTTTTCTCCTATATCGGCGATTTTAGTTCGGGAGCGCAGTATTGTATTACGAATGCGGTCGGTTCGCTTGACTCCAAGAATCCTGCGCTCCATCGCCCTCTGGCAAACCTTGAGTTTGGACTATTGGATGTTTGACAAAGACCAAGTCTGTGAGCCATAGGTGAGAACGGGAAGGATGCACATGTCCATGAGTTTGCGCTTAAACGCTATCGGAAGGTTGCCCTTCATCAGCTCCTTCATCGACCAATAGCTCCTCCAGGCGCTCTCAGTGCGTCTCGCGACTTCTTTGTCTTGTCTGCCTGCCTGGAGGGAAACTAATTGGCCGAGATAGATGTATTCATGGACATAGTGCATCACTTCGCCGTTTACCGTGATACGGTAGGCTGAGCTGTTTGTCATGACTTTGGTCTTTGACATGTTCATCTGTAGTCCAACCTCAAGGATTGCGTTGCTCAGTTCTTCGAGCATGGTCTGTAGTTCTTGGGCTGTATTGGCAAAGAGGACAATGTCGTCGGCGAAGCGTAGGCTTGTCAGCCTCATTCCGCCGACATCAATGCCTCTGTTTTGCCAGCCCGCCGCTAGCTTTCTGAACACCTCCTCTAGTGTAGCCGTGAAAAGTTTGGGAGATAGAGGGTCACCTTGTTTGACCCCCTTTTCTATTTGGAAATGTTTACCGGAGGACTGTAACTTTATGGATGCTGTACTATTTAGGTAGATAAGTTTGAGAAGGTCGATGTATGTAAGTTGGGTGGATATTTTGTTTTAGAAGAGCTTGAAAGATTGATGTATGATATATGCTATCCAACGCCCTACGGAAGTCCACATATGCCATGTACAGAGGCATATTACATTCTTGGTGCTTCTCTAACAGTTGGTTTATGGTGTGGAGGTGGTCTGTGGTGGAGAGGCCGGAGCGGAATCCTGCCTGTTCGGGAGATTGTTCGGAATCAAGTTGGCGTGTAATCCGTGTTTCGATTACTTTAATGAAAGCCTTGTACACGTGGGATACAAGACTTATGGGCCTATAGTTATTAATGTCGGACTTGTCGCCTTTTTTATGGAGAAGAATAATATGAGAGTGACAAAACTGTTTTGGAAATTTCCCTGAATCTAAGATACTATTAAAGAGCTTAGTTAAATGAGGAAGGATTGTGGGTGCGCCTAGTTTTAAAGCCTCCGTACTAATACCGTCATCTCCTGTCTCCTGGTGTTCTACTATACTTCATTTTACGAAGTGCGCATTGAATTTCTTGGCCAGTTATTGGAGGAATATCGTCAGCACGGTGGAAATTGGGTGTTTTATCGGTTTTACCTGGGTCGGAGTACAGTTGGCTGTAGAAGTCGGTGCAAATTTCGAGAATTTTCTCGCGGCTCTGGTGCTTTTTTCCGGTGTTGTCTTTAAGACTTGTTATCCAGGATTTCCCGTGAGAAATTCCATTCTTAATTATTGTATAAGTATATGGTTAGTTTTTTCTTTCAATTACGTTCATTCATATAATAAAAATATGTTTTTGTAGTTTTATTTGCTACCTACGTTAATATTATAATAAAATTTTAGTATATTATTATTAATTTGGTCAAGTTTCATGAAATTGGATAAAAAAAAAGATAAAAGTACTTTGTAAGAAAAAATATTTAAACGATTTCTTTTACAAACATAATTTATAATACGTTATATTTATTAACTAACCATAACATACAATATGAATTATTTTTTATATACATAGTTAAACATGGTATATGCCACTTGCGTGTAAATGCATTTACAGAGTATCAACGTAAAAAATCGTATGCGACACTTACGATATTTTCTGAAATTTTAATTCAACGTAAACTGTCGTTAGTACCACTTAAGATTTTATACATAATTAACTACCGATGTAAATAAATGTAACTACAATATTTCAAAAACTAAACAAATTTCAGAATTTCTTCCAGAACCATACTAACGCACCATCCAATATGTAGACATTACAAAAATTTCAAAGCTAAAGCTTTAATATTAAAGAAATTATGAATGAAAATGTCTTTAAATCGCTCTGGTGTAAAATTGGCTTTTTGCAAATACGATTATTTACGTAGGAGTCATCGATATATCTAACAGAACCAGCCGAAAAGGTACATTTTAGCATATTTCCCTGGCTCCCATCCAGAAACTACGACATTCCCAAATCACCTACATTCAGGAACAACACATAAACTATCCAATTCTGTACAAAATACCTTTATTTATTTCTACTAATGAAACATCATGTCATTCGGGACGTAAACCAAAAATATAATTCCATCGAATGGCCGCCAATAAAGTGATCACAAAATAAATTATTCCACGGAAATTAAATTCCAGTGTGTGTTTCGCGTGTTTTGTACAAATTAAAATGTGTATCACGTATTATAAGAGCCACCCCTGTCTCCGAGGGGTGCCTGATAATGGTGAGTTCATGCCTCTGTATAATGTGAGGTGCAATTTGTGGTCGCCAGTAATGAGTTCATTTATAAATACGAGTTTTGGTCCTGAATTATAACCTGCTGTGAATCTTGGCGGCAATTTTAAATGGCAATTATGATTGTTTGGGTAGGAGCGGATTTGTGGATTTTAGTTAGAATCAGATAGAATTTTAGAATAACGTTGATGATATGATATAGTTTACGAAGTTTTGTGTCAATAGACACGGGTAGCCATTGTACCTTATAACTTTTTTAAAGCACGATGTGACGAAATTTGATCGTGGCATTTGCATAAGAGCCTTTCTAACAATCCATTTCAACGTACACTTTATGCATTAAAATGATAGTGTGATTTAAATATTGCAGCTGTTGTCTAAACAAAAACGACGTGAAACGGACAGTATCTGCATTTCATAACCACTGACGTCACAATAAGAGACTGAAACTAAACCAATTAAACTTATTAGACTGAACCAGCGTCTGTGGCCGTTGTAACTGAGACTAGACAATTTTATTATCACTGCTTTCAATTTTGAATAGATAAAACGTTGCGGCGACTGTGCCTTGAGGACAGCAGGCCTGCTGGCTCCGTTCCAGCCACACAACAGTACCCACTGCTCACAAATCGTTCCGACCCCTACAACCCACACACCCTCCGTACAAATTGTAACCTTAAACCTTACACGCCAAGATCGAAATTTATTCACATTCATTGTTGTTACACAAAACATTCCGAATTCAAATGTGTCGCTGATGCCTTGCTGTTTCCAATATTCTATACCAATAAAGTGAAATGGCTTGTGTACAGAATAAGCCCGATTTTGGAGTATATGTCTTTATGATGAGTGTACTGTACAGGTGTTCAGACGATTTGAATCCACGTTTTATATTTTATTTACTTAGGACAGGGAGCTCAATCGTTTTCGTAATACCAATTAAGATTCAATGACTTCTATCGGACTAAATACATTGGATATCAAGGTTCGTTTTACGAGAGCATCAAAACCTCTGGTAGACGGTGATAATAGCAATTTTCC